>OW119924.1:58683919-63483919 GCA_933210815.1 Meta bourneti | reverse complement strand
TGACTATGATTTACAATTCGTTCCACCTTTTTCATGCCATGTTAAATTGATGTTTCTTATGCCGTTTCCAAAAACAGAAAGTGTGCTAACAGAAAAACGTAATAGTTAAATTTTAAAACCTTGGAAAATTGGGCAGGTTTTTGACAATACCTCTCTACAGGAATAATACGCGTCAGAGGGGTAGTATATGCGTTTTGTAGGCCTACGGTGGACCGGTTGGAAGAGAAACGGATTAGCAATCGGAAGGTTGCGAGTTCGAAACTAGATCCAGCCAATGACCGTTGTGTACACGGGTGCACGTTAAATTGGTCGTGATCTCAACTGTCGTCACGTTGGAGTGGTGTGGAAGTTTGGAGAGTGGGATGCCAGCTCAGGCGTTAACCTCGTCATCTGACCGTTGTTCAAAATGACGTAGTGTTTTCCTCGGATCTTTCCCTTGGGGATGGATCCCGTAACCGTCACCAATAGCCCGTTGTGTTGCTCCAGTTCGACGTTAATTACCATTACCATACGTTTTGTGATGCGCACTGGAAATTACTACCTCAGTTTAACAGTTTAACTTTCATTACAATTTTAGTACATAGTTGCCTACATACTTAATTATACACTTGCATGTTTCCAATTCAGGGCAATAAACATCATTTACCCGCTTAGAGCAAAATTCAGCTGCCACATAGAGTGAGTTCTTCGTATCATGATTTTATGAATTGGTGTGCTGGTTCAAAAGTGAATTCATGACGAAGTTCTTAGGAGAGTGGAACTCATCAACATTTATGCTGGGGTATCGTTGGTAATTTTTCCGTGTGTCACGCCGGAAGTTACAAGGTGTATGAATGTAACGTAGTTAATCTCACCTTGTGAGTTTTTTCAAGAACACACTCATAACAAATATGCAGATTCTAGCAGCAAATAGATCGCTCCCCTTTAGCATGCGACATTAAAATTCTCCGCTATCGTCGCTTCACTCCCGTTGAATTCCAGCATCACAACAAATGCACTGACCAATGCCACTAAGTCCACTCATCACACAGTCAATTTTTTGGCTTCTTGATCCCTCAAATTTTCTAGTAGACACACTGAGGACAGTGCTACAATACACTGAGGTCAGTGTGGCAATAGTTAATTTCTATTTTCAAGATAATCACCGGTGTCTTAAAGTGAAATTTTGGTAGCTTTCTTGCTTTGAAATGATTACATTTTGGAAATATACAGGTATATCTTTGGTGCATTAGCAATGAATTTACACCCAAGTGTATTGGTTGAAAATATTGTAAAAAATTGCTCATGGTATTTCTGTAGCAGTCCTTTCTATCTTAGTATATGCATATAGAGTAATAAAGTTAAAGGTTTTAAGAATATTAAAGTCAAATGGTTTTAAGTCCAAAGTCTAGCAACGGACAAGCTGCGCTAAGAATATTAATAGTATAAAACAATCTGTGATAGTTTGATGAATTATCTTAGATATGCGAAAGAGGTATACAATAGAATATATTTTTAATTTTGCCTTTAAAAATCCAGATTTTTTACAATAGGTCATTGATTTATGCTTAAAATCATTTCAGTGTGAAAAAATCAAGTTAAGCTAATTATTAATTATCTAATTTAGATATGATTAGCTAAATTGCATGTTTTTTGAACAGTGATATCTCAAATTTTAATTTGTTCAGAAAATCAATTCCTGTAGGAAATCATGTTTTGATCCTGAATCAAGTTGATAGAGAGAATAGTGTTTCTTATAATTTTTACCACCAAGGAAGTGTACAAAATCTAGAGTCTATTAGAAATGTTAGCATTTAAAAATCAACTAAAAATTTATTTCTCAACTAATAACTTTGACTAAGAATCAAAACATTCACTGTATTATATAGATTATAATGATACAAAAATAATTATAAAAGATAGATTCATTGTTGAATTATCACTGTTTGAACATCATATTGCAAAAACACTATTCAGAAATTTAGTTTTAAGTTTTAGAAACATGTTTGGTGACAGTACCTAACGAAATACCCTTGTAACTAGAAATCTACTCCGAATATTTACAGAACCTTGGAATATCGTTTGAAAGCTAAGGAGATGGAAAATATTTTGAAGCAATGGGAAAATATCGATATTCTGGTCGATTTTCATTATTTCTAGTGAAACATTAGCCTATTTTTGGCAAGCTTCTAAAATCCACACTTCCTCATTACGTGCCTTTCAACTGTGTAAAAAATGTTTAGAATAAATACGTCTCATGTAGCATTCAGTCTTAAAACAGAAGTAAAAAATGTTACGTTTTTCTATTTTTGGCTTTTGTGGCAGTATGAGATTATTCAACAATTCAGAATAAAGATTGAAGGAAAAAAATATTGACGTAACCACAACATACTCATTAATAAGCACTTAAATTCCGGAAAGCCTTTGAGAACATATCGTGGAACACCTTCTGTTTCAGAAGCACTCGCCAGATTATTATTTTTTGAGTTGATTATCACACCTCATTATCTTTGGATCAGAAGGAGATGCAACATTATACAAGTATAAAAATACTTTCTACGTGATTCTCAACTTTATGATTAACACTGCGTTATTTTATTAATGAGTTTTCTTGACACAGATAACTTAGAACGTGTACAGCAGTCGATTACGAAGTGGATGTTTTCGACTTGAAACCACCTTCGTATATATCTTCATTCATAAAAATAAATGACTTCGTTGATTTCAGTTAAAAAGGATTTTTTAAGGCTCCATATTGCATGCAAAAATCAAAAGCTGGGTATTAGAAATAATTAGTGTGAAACACAAGATTTTCTCGACATACAGATATGATTTCAACTGTAATTGCTACGGTTGAGTTATTCTAATTTCTGATTAATCCCTTATTAGTCATTTGAAATTAATACTTTTGTTTGTTATTTTTTGTTATAACTTCTTTACGCGTGCATTTGATTTCTGTTTTGAATAAACAGATTGAATGCAAGCACAAATTTTATTTCAGGCTTTAACAAACAAATGTTATTCCTGCAAGTGTTCGAATGGAAAATTATTTTTGAGAATGCTTCTAATTAAAATACGGAATGAACACGATTGAAGTTCATATTTTTAAATGTTCTTTAATAGGGAATTGGTCCAAATGACTTCCCATTTTTCATGAAGATTCTTGATGCAATAGAGTTTATTTCAGTGAAAGAAAAAATAGTTCAATAAATACCACTTTGGGAATAAATTACATTTTATTACAATGAAGAGCAATACAATTAATCAAAAATAATTACGAGTCACGCAGGAGATGTTCAACATGCTGTCCCCTTCGTTTGTTCCCAGCAGGAGCGACTTCCTCGAAAAAGAATGGAGCAACAATAAACCTATCAGCAAAGCAGCACAACAGAGTGACTTTTGGGAAATGGCGAGGCATCTGTTACTATGGAGTGACAAATACAAAAATAAAAGGAACACTTCATAACGGCACGTGAACCAATACAAAATAGAAGGACTTACGTCACTGTACCTATAAAAAATTGGGAGAGGAACAACCACAATAATTGACTATGGAATGAATGCACTTTCTGGCATTGGTCGGAGCATTGCCAAAAAAAGTTGGCTTTTATTAAGGATAGATCCGGCAAGAGGTGAGACTCGGAATTTCTTAAGAACATTTTCTTTGGTGAAAGTCGTGAGACATGATCTATGATGCACTTGCTCATCAATGAATCAAAAAGTTGCAGCAGTATCTTCCAAGACACGTATCACGTGGCCCCTGGAACATCGCAGCCGGAAACAACACCCCAGTGTATAAATGCCATAAACCAAAGTCGGTGAGTACCACTCTCCTAAAAACTAGCCATCAATTTACCTTTGACCCCTCATAATACATATCCCTCTTCATGACATTCATACTATGAAATTAATGACATTTAATATGGATTGTGTGCTTCAATGACCACGTTTTATAATTATATTGAACTTGAATTATTGTACAAGATATTTTCCTTAGTGTTATCGATAATTTTATTAATTAGGGTATAATTTTGTAATGAATATAAATGAAAATTAATCATTCTACAACGCCTATACGTCTTTATCACAGCATCGTTCGGAGTGCCATATTTGGCATCCAAAAACCAATCTCTTCAAATTTTAAAATCATTTTATGAAACCGTTTGCAGATTTCATGCCAGATATTAAGCCCTTTAACGTTCCAAACTTCCTCAGAGTTCCTAACGTACAGCAATCTTACTGATAAAACTACAAGACAGCACGATCTGGTAAGAGTCATTACGATATTATGATCCTGGTTTCTCCCATTTAGTGGGAAATTCAATCAGCTGTTGCTTGTTTTTATCGCATGTTTGTGAAGTGGGCAAGTTAAGTATACGTAATTTGCATTTTGGCAGCAGTGTATATAACTTCTTAGTTGAGGGAGCATCTCCTCCAATCTGTCTAGCTGAAATCACTACGGATGTAGGGAAGGCCCCGTGAAAATCTGCGAAAAAGGTCTCGACAAGTTACTAGTGAGAATCGTTTCTCACATGGCAGTGAAAACAAAAATCGGATATGGCTTGCCAACAGAAGACTTGGCAATTTTCTAAGGGTGTTCATGTGTAGCCGGAGGTAGTTGTTCGGACCTTACGTGGATCTTATTTGGTGTCTTTATACGGAGCAGGGATTGAGGCCTCATCCCTATTTGTTCGTCCTACCATTTATAGCTTGACTCGGGCTTAAGCTTGCAGAACTCTGACACCCCACAACCTTCCAGTACAGAGTCTATTCTATGCTCTATGGGGTTGGTATTATATGGGTCATATAGGACTTGTAGTGTGGAGAAACTGTCTGTAAAATATGAGTGATTTTCTCTGCACCATTCAGGTGCCTAGACACACCATTCCAATTCTTTTTCCTGGACTGAGAGCTCCGTTTAAAAGACTGCTGTTATTGCTTAGTCAATATGCATATTTCTCAATGATCGCGCCGAAATATAGAACTACAAATGGGG
The DNA here is from genome assembly GCA_933210815.1 of Meta bourneti. Classification (NCBI taxonomy): domain Eukaryota; kingdom Metazoa; phylum Arthropoda; class Arachnida; order Araneae; family Tetragnathidae; genus Meta; species Meta bourneti. The sequence goes on along the minus strand of OW119924.1, from coordinate 63,478,944 downwards.
TGCTGAAGCGTCCGTCGATGCCTGAACCATCTGTTATAATTATGTCTCTGTGCTCTTGCATGAGATATTCATGCAAATTTTGAAGTCGTTGTGACCAATAATTCCAACTGCAAAGCCTTTTGAAGGGTTAACTTTAATAATGATCATCCTGTATTAAGATGCTTAATTTGATTCGTAATATATTTTATATTACTTTTACAGTAATTCAATTTAGATGATAACTTCAGAAGGCAGGTAGTAAGGAAAACATGTGCTGCTATACCATATACATACAGTATGCATTTAAGAAGATAATGATTGCTAGTGGCGTGTAATAGGGTGCTTAAACCTAACTGTACTACATAAAACTTATTAAACATTCCTTAATGTAGTAACTAATAGCATTATCCGTCTCTAAACTGTCTTTAAAGTTAGTTTAGTAAATGGAATCTGACTCTCGTACTGCCTTAATTTACAGTAATAGTTCAGAACATATGAATTTTTAACATTAATTATGTCGCTTTACACAATAGAAAATGGAGGCGTGTCATGTAAAAGAATATTGTGTACTTTCTACAACCAAAGAAATATAATCAGAAAGACTAAAACATCATTATGCCAGAATAAAATGCTTCAAAAGCGTCAACAATTTCTCAGATAAAGAATACCAAACAATTGCAGTCAAAAGAACATTATCAGAAAAATTCTTTTTAACGTAAAAACAGTCCATTTGTGAATTAGAAAGCTAAAATTGGCACTTTAATTTTTATTACAAGTATTCGGTAGATTCTAGTGTTCAGACACATTAATATACCAGTTTTATATTTTGCTTGAAGTCAGTTTGCATTTTCAACAGTATCGGGAATGACTTGCGCATTTTGCACATAAAAAGCGGTTCCTCGCCATCAAAACACCTCAAAATTTATTTTATTGCGTTATTTAGTTATAAGGACATTGAATTAGATTTGTATTGTTTTAAAAATGTAAATTTATAAATATTTACAAATTTATCATTCGAAAATATCTAAGTAATGTTTTTCAGAAATAAAAACATTGCTAACATTATTCTATATTTATGAAAATATTATAAATTTCAAAAGACCAAGATTTTAATTTTATTAATAATACATATTTCTATAAGTTACAAAAATCAACACAAGTTTCTTACAATCTGCATAACTCATAATAATATAAATCTCGATTAAGTCGTAATGTATACGCACTCTTGTTTCCAAGTATACTTATCACTTTAAATATACATAGTACTTAGTCAGGCACAAATTTGGATTGATGAGATATTAATCAATCTTTCCATAGATATTTATTGGAAAGAGATAAATATATTATTAAGTTTATCAGTTTGGCAATCGTGCCCATCTTGAAAGCATAGAGTTGGGCACAGATTCAAAATAATTTATTTTTTTCCAAATAAATATTTAAATTGATGTTTAGAAGTTATTTCCATTTGAAAAACGGTTTTGGAAATCGAAAAAATACCAAATATTTTCCCCCTCAGAATTCAGAAGAAAAGTATTTTTAAAAAGCAATTTGCAAAACATAAATGACTTTCATATTTTCAGCCCAACTGTTGACAACAGAGCATGTCTGGAAAAATTAAACTTTGCACAAAGTTCCAAAACACACGTTTCGATTAAATATTTCTTAAAAGTGATTTTCCCATCCTGGTGTTGATGGAAGAATGTACGTCTCAAGTTGAGCCTGAAACCGTCACTTAACACAAGATAATATTTTATTCCACTTTACAAATTAATTCAAATTTATTTTTAAAATGAATTTTAAAATGAATATGATGTGTACTAGAAAAACTTAAATGGAGCCTCCACTGATAATGAATGAACATATCAAAGTGGAGAATAGCATTGCAATTCAATCATTTTTCGTTCTTAGAACCTGTTTTCTTATCCATATATTCAATTATTCTCAAAAGGTTCCCTATTTTTAATCTAACTTGTGAAAAATGACGAATCCCTCCTGTTTTTATATTTTAACATGTATAATCGTTATTGCACAAAAAGTGAAACCACAATAATGAAAATTAGAATTAACTCAAATACACGATTCTTAGCGATATGTTTGTTTATATGCTTCCCTAACACGCGTACTTCACCAAACTCTCATAGATCAGGCGAATTCTCCAGTACCCAAGGTTTCTCTCAAACCTGCCTTCTAAATATAAATATAAGGGGAAAACTTGCGCCAATATGCAGAACCGAGGATTAAAATTCACTCTCATATCTTCATCCAGTATGACATCATTCTTCATCTTCACACCAATGAAAATTTATACGCACAGCAACGAAATTCAATCTGAGAAACCTATTACTAATTTAGCATTTGACGCCAAACTCAATTCATTTATCGCTAAATTGAAGGGCACCGGGCAACATAGTGATGAGTCACAGAAATAATGGGTGGTTATAAAGTAATTTCCACTATATACAAGCCCCTAGCAATCGCAATGTATGTAGTCAAATATTTTGTAAACAAGAAACAAGCTCTCAGGATATAGTTAACAAATCTCGAACATTTAAAAAAAACATCGAATTTTTATCGCAGTATTATCGACAAAATGAAAAACCAAAAAATGACGTGAAATTTTACCTTCAGCTATAAAAACGACTGCCCAAGATCATTGTCAAGGAAGATTATTGTAAACTACAAAATAGGAAAGAAAGAAGCGATATTTGCAATGTCAGTGATAATGAACTTAATTTCCATAAATCACAAGTACCTATCACAAAACGCAAATTAGTAACCACCGTTTTTGGTAGGTCATCGCAATCAGTTCCTATTACACTGGTGTTCAAAATTAGGAGATTTTCACTTTTGAGCGATTATCTCCAAAACTACTGCACAAATTTTAATGAAATTAGTTATGCACAGGGGTTAATGGTAGGTATTTTAATTAACGTCACAATGGAGCAACACAGCGGGCTATTGGGTGACGGTCTGGGATCAATCCCTAAGGGAAAGATCCGAAGATAACATCACGTAATTTTGAACCACGGTCAGGTGCACCGACCGTGGGTGGCAACACCTGATCTGGCACCCCACTCTCCAAACTTCAACACCACACCAACGTGAGGACATTTGAGGTCACACCAGATTTAACGTGCACCAGCCCCCTTTGTACACGACTATCTTTGGTTGGACTCGAACTCGCAACTCTCAGGTTATTTTTCCAACCTGGCTACCACGGCTCTGTACAAAGGTAGAAATAATACAAAGAAATAAACATATAACAGTTATGGTACACACTCATCAGTGCAAGAAGATCTAAAACAGGTTACAATTTACACACAAAACGGGGTTAATAGGGGGTATTGTCCTCTCTTAGAGTTACTCTGCAACAGCAACAGTTACTCTGCAACTGCTGCTGAAACAGCAACTCTGTTTTCAGGTCCTGGATGGTTCTGGAAGGCGGAAGGTAAGTTGCAATTGCCCTCCCAAGAGGGTCCCATATACGTATGCTGTATAGGGAGGTCTCTTTAGGTCTGGAGATTTGGCTGGTCAATCCATCCGGCAAATATTCCCACTTTCCAAATATTCGTCGACCAGATGAGCCCTATGTGGACGAGTGTTGTCCATAAAAATAAAATCAGGGTCAACTGCACCCATGAAAAGGCGAACATAGGGCTCCCAGATCTCATTCCTATGCCTCACAGCAGTCACAGAGCCTCTGTCAAAGACATGGAGGTATGTACCACCCAACATAACACCTGCCCAAACCATTAAAACTCCGCTGCCCTAGTGGTCTCTTTCTCCGATGTTGGAGGACAGGTAGCTGGACCCTGGTTCTCTCCAGATGAATGTACGCCGAGAATAAGTGGTTAGGCTGAACCGGGACTCATCAGTGAATAGAACGGTCTTCCATTGATCCCTGGTCCAAAGTCTATGTTCTCTGCAATATGCTAAATGGGCTCTCCTGAGCACAGAAGCGAGAGGTACTCAAACAGCAGGTTTTCTTGCAGACCTCTCTCATGTAGCCTTCTGGAAACAGTAATCCTTGAAACTCGGCTTCCTGTGGCCACATGAAGGTCACGAGAGAGATAAAATGTTGTACTCCTGTTACGCCTCACTGTAATGGACAAATATCGATCTTCATTGGCCGTCGTAGCTCTTTGATGATCTTGTCCAGGCTTTCTCTCTAACGATCCGGTATCCTTAAACTGTTTCTATAAAGTGGACACAACGCTGGGCATTACATTCAAGTCTCTAGCAATCTGCACTTGAAACTGTCCTATTTCCAGTCTCCTGACGATTCGTCACCTCATTCCATCATCCAAACGTTGGTGGTTACTTATTTTAACTGTTTGCTTTTGAATTTTACCGAATGTTACAAAAACCACCATGAAATTCGACGAGGTGTGCGAACGAACGAAACGCGGAAATTGTCTCGTGCTCTTAGAAAACCTGTTCCTCTAAATGCACCACCTACACTCACGTGTACGCTTACCTATTTGACACTGAAGATTTGAATCTTTGTTTGGAAGCATTAGTTGTGCCCCTTTCGTTTAGTACTTTTCGAGAAATTGAACAAAATATGCAAATTCCCTTTATTTTGAATACCTGTGTAGTAGCATTTACGTCTGAACGTTTAGCTAGTAGGGTGTCTTCGATTGGAGGATAAAAAAACGAGTTTTCACTTAACGACGAAGAGAACTGGTCAAGCACTATTGCATGAATGGTGAAAATACCAGAGGCATTGTGCGTGTTTTCAGGACACGATTCCGTCAAAATCATAATCTACGACGACACCCGTGTTCTCTTCGAGCTTATGTAATTTCACGTGAAAAGTTGAAGAAACGGATTGTACTTGCGATAGTCCTCGAGCTGGACGGCAATCCTTTCCTGTCGAACATGTTCCTGAAGTGCATAACAATATTAGTCACGATGTTCAGGTAACTGCACGAAGTGCTTCTCGTATTCTCGATGCTCCTAAACAACAGTCTTAAAGTTTATGTTATATGTACTCCATGTTTTCTTATTGATTCCAGGTGTTCAAAGCGGGTGACGAACCACTACGTTTAGACTGCGAATTAATTTATCATAAGGTAAGACCGTGTTAACAGCTGGCCTCTAAAAACTGTTTGCACTGGGCGGACAGAAATTGATTTGTTGTCCTTATACGAAGCCAAAGACAAATGTGATTCTGCATCAAAAGTATCTTCGTTCTTGGCCTCTACTTCTTTGAACATGTGCCTCCACAAAGTTTATTGACGCTTACTGTCGTGGGTCCTCACTAAGCACTAATGCTAAGGAATTACGTCATTCCTGAATTGCATCAGCGAAGTACTATATCTGACGTCGTGAAGATGCAAGATGGCGATTCCCCGCATGTTAATACATTCCGTAATACGTTTGTTGGAACAGCTCTTTGATGACAGAATTATCTTCCGCCATTTTCTGTTTCCGTGAACGCCACGGTTTCTTGACCTAGCACCAATGGATATCTAGCTATGGGGATATTCGAAATCAAAAGAATACAAGGATAATCTTTAAAATGTGTCCGACTTGGAAGAAGCATTTAAATGAGTGGTTCTCTCTCTTTTCCTTGTTCAATGTTACATGCGTCAATAGTATCCACAATATGTCATCGACTGTGAACTTGACCAAATTGATCATTTGTAATAAAGATAAAGGGTTATAGTTACCTTATTGTCTTTCTTTCCCCATTTCATATATTTTCTTTCCACACTCATTTTTTTGAGTGCTTTTACGCAGTCGTTTTTAAAGATGAAATTGTAACGTCATTTTTGATTTTTCACAGTGCCCATCACATTACTATTAAAAAAGTAGGTGTTGCTATGTTAAAAATTTGAAATTAGTTCACTAAGCGTAAATGGAACTAATGTAAATAACACTAACCGTGAGAGCTCGATTCTTGTTGTTTACATTGTTCTCGAATGCATATCTTGAAATATCTAACTCTTAAGTTTCGTTCCAATTCGTTGAAAATTGCCGTCATAAGGGGCTCATGTATAAGGGAAGTTACTTTATGACCACCCTGTTTGTTGTGAATAATGAAAAAATTATAAACCAAACTTTCAAGTGGATCAAAAGAAATTCTGATTGTATGTATGAATGCGTAATACTTGGAAGTTTATGATCATAACCTTTTGGATAGTGGGTAAACCATTATAATTTTTGGATTTTTTAAGACTTGAAAATTACTAACCTGAAAATTCTGAAAGTGATTTTTCGCTATGTTGACCGAAGCCCATTTTTCGAACATATTAGTTTAATGTAATCCTTTGTAGGATCTCCTTAAATTTATCTATATAAATAAAAAGCGAATGTTCGTATAGTAAATAGTTTAGTCATTTCAACTTATTTTACCGTTTTGGGTCATTTTATAGCAAAATCAAGGGTTTCAACTTTACGTCTGTATGTGTGTATATGTCGGTACTACGTCTAAACGGCTGGATATATTTTATGAAATTTTATATACTTGTATTCTAACACTAACAGAGTAAATTATCTACGCCAGTGTCAGTAATTATGTTTGCCTTCATGTCTTATATATCTGTTATGTGTTTGTGTAAATCTGGAATTATCACGTAAAAATACAATGTGTCTTACTTAACTTTTACATACGTTTTCTAGAACACTATATATTATTGAACAACATATTTAGTTACTTTCTGCATTTTTGTGTTTTATACTAAAACAGATAATAGCCTTATCTTTTACCATACTTCCATCACCCTTAATCTGGGAGAATCTGAAAATAACTACTAAAGCAAGACAAAGGATTGCTAATAAAAAATATTTATAAAAGTTTTAATGCTCAATTTTCATGATGCAGAACTTTTAAAATGTTATATAATTACTTTTTTAAACGGACATGACTATTCTGACTCAAATATGAGGAAGTTAGTATTTATTTAATTAATTTTTATAGATTTGTTTGCCTATAAGCTAAGCCGAAAAATTTTTTCTGTCTGCAATTTGATGAAATAACGCTTTTCACGAACATGAAAAACTTCAGTACTAGACTTTCCACTGGTTTGTATTGAATTTAATTATGAATAAGATGAATTTATTATTTAAAGTACTACTATTTTAATTATTAAAAACTAATTTTGGATGAAATGAAAAATGTATTAGAGAATGATTTTCAAGCAATAGTTTAGAGTGTAAGCAAATAGAATAGATGAAAGTCGAATTTTAATTCATATTAGGCCAGTTGGTAGAATCGCAGATCAGCAACCGGAGCTGGTTCAAAACTCGATTCAATCAAAAAACGGCATCTACATAGGTCTGGTGTACTTTATATCTGTAGTGGCCTCAAATGTCCTCACATTGGCTAGTTGTGGAAGTTTGGAGAGCCTGGTGCCCGCTCAGGTATTCACCTCGTCATGTGACCGTTTCTCAAAACTATAAGATGCTTGTCCCCGCATCTTTCCTATCGGGATTGATCCCGGATCGTCGCCAATAGTCTTGTGTTGCTCCAGTGCGACTTAAATTCAACTACCTACCCAAATGCTCTCGCTTGATGCGTATCGGAATGACCTTAAAATGTTTATCGCTGTCTTGGTGACGCTGGCGTTCGATATAACTGGTGTTGACCAATTAACTATCATGTATAAATTGGGAGTTCATTCTTTTGAATTTCTTTTGGCGACGTTCTGAAATTGTATTCGAAAACAAGTCACGAGACGTCAATACATACAGGAAGCATATTCTGCCACAGAAACGCTCCGCCACTTACATTTAGCTTGACAAAAAACGCCTCTCATAGAAACAATACAATCTATTTCTTAGAAATTAGTTCCAAAATTAATCTTACATAATAATTCGGACATGCAACTGAGACATTTGAAAAGGATTGTTTTTCATTTCTACTTTTACCGTGTAAAATAAACATATAGCTGCTCTATTTTAAAGTTGGATAATTCTGAACTGAAGTTTAGTATTGCTGAGATAAAAATGTGAAATCGCATGTCAGTTGGGGTTGCACGAGATTTTACATTAAAAACTGCCGTAAAGTCTCGAAAGAATGTTAGTATTGGAAAAATGTTTTACTTACGATTTAAAAAAAAATTAAATAACGTTATCGTCGTAACAGAAGTTGTTATTTATCGAGTTGAAACAAAAATTATTTTCTAACTCATTTATCTGTAAAATGTTTCTTGAAAAATGGTTTTATTTTTCAAAAACGGGATATAAATTTTTCTGGATCGAAGAAGATTAATTTTTATGCAACACTTTTTTCATTTTGTGTCAATGCGATACATAACATAAAACATGCTATTGGTATGAATATTTCATCAAATTAAAGTGTCATTTGTCTCTTAGAACGCGTAAGAGGAATTCAGAATTTGAAATGTTAAGGATGATGTGCATGAGTGTAGCATGCGTGCTTGAGTCCCAAGTAAACTGGAAATTTTAAAAACATTGAAATGTGAGTAATTAAGATATTTTCTGTATACTTAAATTATAGTTATATTTTTCTATGAAAGAGAAGTTGTTCTGATCACTTTTCAATCTACTTTGAATTGATACAACCCCATACACTAATTCTGCAGTGAACATTTTACACTGCTCTTCATTGAAAATACAACACCAAGAAAGAGTCGTTGGATCAACCGGAAATTTGGTAGACGTGTACTTTATCATAACAATTGTATATTAGCAGAGTATGTAAATAGAATGATCAAGCAATACAGGCTTAAATGTGATTTGGGAGACAACTAAAGACTTTAAAAAGGGGGTAAATCCAAAATATTGTGGGGGTTATTGTAGTCCAGTTAGTAAAGTTGCGGATTAGCATCCGGGGATTTGCGAGTTCAAAACTAGATTCAACTAAAGACCATAGTATACGTAGGGGATATTGCCAGTTAAATCTGCCGTGGCCTTAAAGGTCCTCGTTGGCGTGGAGGCGTGAAAGCTTGGAGACTGGGGTGCAGCTCAGATGTTTACCTCGTTATCTGATCGTGGTTCAAAATTCCGAGGCATTAGTTTCAGATCTTTCACTCCGAATTTGATCCCGGACCTGTTGCCAATAGCACCTTGGCATCTGCCGAAACATTGCTTCAGTGAGTTTGATTGGTATTGCTCTGCTATCATATACACTTGTTCCAAATCAAAACAACATTATAAACAGTCGACGGAGATTGAGAGAAGAATTGTTATGTTGTGAGAAGGCGGATTGTGTATCGTGTTATTGCTGCAAGCATTGGACGAAACACTTGTAATTATGCGTACTTGGAGACAATGGACAGAAAAAGACTCATCGTTGTGAGGGATATGGATCACATATGACAATGTCAGAGAGAAGGTATACATTTGTTATGCATGATGGTGACCAATCATACAACGATTGCCACAACGTCAGCAAAACAATAGACTATGATTATACTTCAAATGATATCAGCCAAAACTGTTCCTCAGCGATTCAGGCAGCGATGCCTTGTCCGTTACTGCCACTTCAATGAATCTACTGATGTTGGATCAATGTGTGGTTTCCCTATACCATACACGTCAGAGGCATCAATGGTGCCGAAGACACTGGGACGTTGAATGGAAATGAATCATGTATTCGGACGAGCTTAGACACATTCACGTGACTCATGATTTTCAGGTTTATGCTCTGAAGTACAGTGGGAAACGGCATCTGGAAGGATGCTTTGCAGAGTGATAGTACTCCTACTCCAAAAGTAACTGTTTGTAGAGCTAATAATTTCATTTACGTTCTCGCTTTATACGGAACAATGGCACTATGAACAGTCAGTGGTGCATCACAGATGTCTTAGAATCAAAAGTCTACCCCTCATGTAGGCCATCCCTGAAGCTATCCTACAACATGACACTGATCGTCCTCATGCCACACGAATTGTACAACTTTTCTTCTATGACCAACAAGTATAACTTGCTTCTTAGCCTATTTGGTCTCCCAGTTTACCTCCCATAAAATCAGTGGGATATGATCGTTCGGAAATGTATCTGTTCGTTACAGCATGAAGTCCCAACTGACGAATTGTGGATGCTTGTTGAATTTTTGTGAAACGCCATTTCAAATAAAACCATTCACAATCTGTATCGGTCATCTTCGTGCTATCTGCAAGCATATGCAACTGCTATTAGGAAGTATTAGCTACAACTGCTATAGGGCACACAATTTACTGTTTTTAGCATGTTCCTTTTAATTAACAGTTCTTTAATCTCAATATTTATACATTGTACCACTCATTATAGATAAAATGAATTTCAGTTCTATAGCTAAAGCCTTTTCGTGTGACATTTTCGATGAACAGCAGCGTAATTCACCTGAGAGTGTGAAACTTCTTAAAAATATAAATTTACTGTAATATAAGGATATAGATGATAGTTATAAAAAAGGCTTGTTTGACGTAATTATCTTTTAGGATAATTCATGTTATAAGTTATTTTATTAGGTAAATTTGAGTTTTTAAGTAACTAAATATTTTCAAACTAAACTCGAGTTTCGAGATTAGTTTAAATTAAGGTAATTTCCTTCACACTAAAGCTAAATACTTGAACAAAAAAGCGAAATGGTAATGATATCTCCTCTTAGAAATATCGAAATCTAAAAGAGCATTTAAATTCTATTGTGAAAAAACTTGCTCTCTTGTGCTTTTAGCTATCCTCATCGTTTTACTAATGGAAGTGCTCAATGAGAGCAACGTTCAGTTCACACGCTTCAATGTTCTCTTATCCATAAAGCGTAGTTCATGGTAAAAATAAGTGCCACTTACCTTTCTTTTTCAGTATTTAAATTGCAAACGACCGTTAGGGGTTTTTCGTTTTGCGTGTTTTCTAACGTGTAATGTGCGTCGATGTATTTTTATTTGTTGATCACAAATGGAATACTATTAATTGCATATTACCTCGATTTAAACATTCAGTCTTACAATTGTTTTACTGAAATAATTGTAAATGTCACGTATCAATAAACATGATACACACATCAGATAGCTCAACACATTAATAGAACAATTTGATTTTGAGACCAAAATAGTCATAAAAGATAAAATTAAGTGCGTGTGTTAACTTGAAGATGGCGATTTAATAGTCGTCGAATTTTTTATTCCATTGGAAGTTTTTATCTTATTGCATACTATATTAATGCTCTCGCGCTTTAAGAACTTGTTTTAAAATGGCAAATTTTTTAAAATAAAATAACATGTTAGTAATTGGAAATAAACTTAACGGAATGTTTCTATGTTTTAATAATTAGTCTCAGATGTACTACAGGGTGGGCCAAAAGTCACTTTACAGTTTTAAATGAATATAATTTGTAATGTTTTATAATAGAATATATTTATTTATATATATGATGTTATACATTGTTTTGAAATATTTTTGAACTTGGTATGAAAAACAATATCTCTGAGATGAGCACCATTGTCCAGTTCGCAAATACGGGCTCTTTCCATCACATTTTTCATGACAGCTTGCAATATCTCTTGCTGTATCCCTTGAATTTCTTGACTAATTCTTCTTTCTTTGACTGATTCTAATTTCTCCTTTTAATTGTTTCAATAAGCGTCTCAAAGTCGTACGAATAATTCCAGGTTCTCGAGAACGGCGTCGAGTCGATGTTCCTGTTTCCTCAGCAATGCTTTCCTCAACACGATCAAGATTGACCTGGCTGTGAGCCGAGCGGTGTCTTGCAGTTCGTGGAGTATCTTTTACAGACCCTTGTGTCTCGAAACGTTAAACTAAATCCAATATCATAGACCTAGAAGAAAGCCTTCTTAAATGAAAATGACGTTCATAGGCCCTCTGTGAGAACAAAGGAACCTTTATTTGCACAGTAACATTGTATAATTTTCACACGTTGCTCAGTTGTGTATTTTTCCATAATTAAAATCCCAAGCCTTAATTTTCAGATTCTGAAAACAAACCAAAATAAATAATTTTCACAAAAGTTATTCACATTCTAAATTGTAAAGTGACTTTTGGCCCACCCTGTAATTCTAACATTTCAACGAAATACGAATATATATAGCATAACATACTATATGTATATCTGTTCATACCCCCTCTCTCTGTATATATATATAATAAACAATCAAACTTACAAAATATAAAAAAAAATCAAGCATACAAAACATTAAACGTAAAAAGTACCAGAAATACAGACCAGCAAAACGCCAAAAGGTCAAAAATGAATACAAGCAAAAAAGGCTAAAAAGCCAAAATACCGTGGTATAAACAGTCAAACAGAAGCCAGAAAGCAGTACTATCCACTACTTTTGACGAACTGCCGCCCACACTCAGAAAACACCATATTGTGTTAACTGGGGCAGGCTCCTCCCTGATGACTCCTTGAAACACCGACACTTCATTTTCTTCGAAATTTTCTTGGTACACTGAAATTTAAATTCCTAAATTTCTCTTTGTTTTGTATTATTGAATTAAATATATATATATATATATATTACCTGACATTGAAAACGCAACACCCAGAAGGAGTGCGCAGAACTGGATGAAATTTACAGGGTAGACACAGCTCACCGAGATATGTAAATGATACAAACTGCGCAGCTGTCCTGCGCACGGCGAGTGAAAAACCAGGGAAGGAACCTGCAAAAGTGGTCAGTTTCGCACCGCTCTGTTTGCCAGGCAAATCAAGTTGCAATTTGTTTTTGTGTCTCAGAGAAACTTCTAGTAGCGGAGAATGCCAGGACGCCGCCAATCAAGACAGTTCCGGCAAACAGACGACTTCACGAGTGGTATGGTGATTGAACTCAGAAGGGCAGGTTGGTCCATACTTCAAATCTCAGCAGATACCCACCTCAACGCGTCCACGGTGCACCGGTTGTGGCACAGATGGTTGGACCAGGAAATGTGGCACGTTTGAGGGGTTCCGGTGCAGCCAGAGTGACGTCAGCACGCGTGGACCGACGCATCTGCCGACAAGCATCGGCGGCCCCGCAAGCCGCGTCTGTCGCCCTTTTGCAGCATGTGCAGGACACCCTTGATGCTCCCATATCGTCCAGGAGTATTAGCCGCCGATTTATCGCTGGCGGCCTGCACTCATGGCGCCCGTTGAGACGACTACCATTGACCCAACTGCACAGACGTCTCCGTTTGCAATGGTGTCGGGACAGAGCCACGTGGACGACGGAATGGCACAGGGTGGTGTTCTCAGACGAGTCACGCTTCTGTTTTAGCAATGACAGTCGCCGTGTACGAGTCTGGCGCCGACGTTGTGACAGGGCCAATCCGACCGCATCTGTGGAACGCCATACCGCGAGACAACGCGGTATAATGGTTTGGGGCGCCATCGCCTACGATAGCAGGTCACCTCTGGTCCGTATTCAGGGCACTATGATGGCCCAACGATACGTGGATGACGTGCTGCAGCCGGTGACACTACCTTTCCTTCAGGGGTTGCCCAATGCCATTTACAGCAGGATAACGCCCGGCCGCACACGGCACGCATCAGCCAACATGCCCTGCAAGGTACCCAGGTGGGACGTCATTGGACGTCGCTTGCATGCGTTGCCACCGGCACGTTCAGAAGACGAACTCTGGCAAATGGTTGACAGGGAATGGGCAGATAATCCCTCAGGACACCATCCACAAGCTCATTGCGTCTGTAGCTAGACGTGTTGCTGCCTGTATCGCCGCTCGCGGTGGTCCTACAACCTACTGATCAGACGTTCTTGCTGTTCAGTGGCAAGGTGTATAATGGTGCAATAAAGATCACTTATTGCTCGTTGCTGTCTCTCTCTGTTTGCCAAATTTCATCACTTTCTGCCAACTCCTTCTTGGTGTTGCATTTTCAATGTCAGGCAGTGTATATATATAAACACACACATATATATATATATATATATATATATATATATATATATATTGATGATTTGATTGTTTATAATTGTAGTAATTTTGCTAACCTAGAAAAATCGATTTACCCAGATGAATTATATTTATTTAAAACTAATTCAGATAATAATAAAGCCGTCTTTCTAGACTTGAATATTTCCATTTTAAATAATAAAAGTGATATTAATATTTATGATAAGAGAGATGATTTTGATTTTCGGTTTTTAAATTAATATATTGGAATCAAATATTTCTAAAATAATATATTATACAAAAGAATACATAATACAATTGCTAGTCAACTGGTACGTTTCAATAAAATTTGTAACTCTAAATCTAACTTTCTTTGAATTGCAATAATCTCATTAACACACTTCTTAATAACAAATATCCTCACTCATTTTATAAGATTATTTTTGAAAGATTTTAAAATACTAATATTATTTAACAGATGATTAACCATAATGGCTTATTTTGGAGACTTCCCTGCTGACTATCAATTCTATTTGATGTACTAATTATAATAGGACTGTTAATTTTTTGAAAGACTGAATTTGAACATTATTTTTTCGGTTTCCGGTTCCGATAAACGATTAGGAATTCCAGTTCCGAATTCTCGTGAAGTATAATGTGATTTTTGGGCGCTATGATTGCCATTTGCTGGCGGTCCTCATGTAGGTTGCGGTGGGTTGTTCTCGAGCTGAGGTTTATTAATGTGGGTCAGTTGGCATTCTCTTCTACAGTTTTGTATTGTACTTGTCTTTGGTGTGTGGCCTTGGATATCCCCGGTTTTGATTTTCTAATTTTGCCTTTCTACTTATGGTGTTTGGAGGGGTGTGTGGGCTACTTTTGGTGAACTGTCGCCCACAATCAGAAAACACCATCTTATGTTAACTGGGTCAGGCTCCTATCTGATGACGCCCTGATCCCCCAACACTTCTTTTTCGAAATTTTCTTGGTATTCTTGAGTTTAAATTCCTAAATTTATCTTTGTTTGTAGTATGGAATTATATATATATATTATATATATATTGTATATATATATATATATATATATATTATATATATATATTGTATATATATATATATTATATATATATTGTATATATATATATATATATTATATATATATATTGTATATATATATATATTATATATATATTGTATATATATATATATTATATATATATTGTATATATATATATATTATATATATTGTATATATATTGTATATATATATATATACTACTGTTTGTGAAAATTGCAACACTATGAATGACTCATCAGAAAAAATGAATTTTTTTCCACGTATTACTTATACTGGTTTAAATAAGCGATCAAATATACAGAGCAATAAAACAATAATAACGCCGAAAATCAATATTTTGTTCAGCCGCCACGCGCAGCAATGAGAGCCTGTACACGTCGTGGCATCGAATTATACAGATTCTGAATATCATGCTGAGGAATGGCATTCCTGATGGCCTTTATCTGATGCCAAAGTTCAGCCGTACTCTCTGCCCGACGGTACGGGCAGTACGAGCGAGTCGCCGTCCGATATAATCCCAGACATGCTCAATAGGCGTCATATCCGGGGAATGATTAGGACATGGAAGAAGCGGAACCTGTCGTGCACTGAAGAAGGCTTGTACATTCCGAGCAACATGCGGACGGGCATTGTCTATCTGAAATACAGCTGCGGGAATACGTTGCAGGGGGGGTAGGACCTCGGACTCCACAACGTCCCTGATTTAGCGCCCACTGTTCAGGGTCCCCACAATTTGGAGTAGGCGGAATCGCTCATGATATCCAATAGCGCCCCAGACCAAAACGCCAGGCGTTCGTCCAGTATGACCCTGAATAAATCTGTAAAATTAACACCTATTTAAAAACCACCACCTCAATTTCTAGATTGAGAACAGGATATTTAAAGTCATGAAAATTAATTGTGATGGAACCAGAACATAGTCATTGTAGCAACTGACTAAATTACTAAAGACGTGTGTTCATTTTCTGGACGGCATGTGTACATTTCGATTATCTTTCCTAAAACATCCTTGGTTTAATACTCGTGACCGTAGAACTTCTATTTATAAGTAAAACACATAGAGTACAAAACCTTTCGAACCAAGACTGGTAACTATTGGAATTTATTCAAATTATCTTAAAATGTTTTGACATAAGATTTCTTTTACAAAAGGATATTAAACTCATAAAAACTTGCATTTCTTTTCCAGTTTCGAATAAAATTGGTATTATTGAAAGCCACACTCAATTGGCAATTAGCACCATCATTCTCATTATAACTAGGTACGTGGTACGTGAACTAGTTACGCGTATCTCATTATAATATTGAAAACAAAATCTCTTAATTGAAAATGAACCTTAATATGAAGTGCTTACTCGATGGAAAGGAAATTCGTGTTCTATTACTCATGCAGTAATATTTTCTATTTTTTTCGCTCATATTTAATTTTGCATTTTTAAATTTGTTCTATTTTTAGTTGTCGATTCTGGATACTGTACAAGATCATGAGAAAAACGAATCACAAAAGAATATATTTAGAACAACTTTGTTTTCCCGCCGGCTTTACTTAAGCCTTATTTCGTTCTGATTTCTGTGGTTTAAATTTAATAAATATTACTTTTTTTAATAAATTGTAATTCCTTTTCAACACACGCAACAAAAACCACTCCCGATGATTCGATTTGAAACAGCATACAAGTTAAAATAAAGCAAATTTATAGTGAACTTTGCCGATATTGTAAGAATTTAATGTTAGAAAAAATCCAAACTTGGAATTTTGAAATATCAAAAATTATTTTTGTAATGACAGAAGGTTGCCTACTTTATACGAGTTGAAGTTATATTTAAGTAACTTATTATGTCTGTTATGTTAAAAGTTTGTTGGAAATAGTGAGTTTCTTAAAGAAAAATAGATGTAAAATCGACCTACCTTTTTCGAAAAATATTACAGATGAAGTTACAAAAATTGTCGATAAGGTGCTAACAAATTCTTTTCCTGACACTTCAATGGTAAGGTATTTTGCAACGAAAGAGAAAAGTAAAGGATCACAGGTCACTTTCAATCTATAGTTAACTAATTCAACCCCAGTAAGGTACAGTGTTTCTTCTAGTTCTAAATATGATTGGAAAATAAAACATTAATTCTAGCTTTGCCAGAGAGTAGCGAAATACACTTTCATTATTAGTGGATTTTTCCCTTGCTCTTTTTGCAATAGACTCGTTTCCTTACATAATGCAAGCTATCCAAATTAAATGTTTTGATTATTTTCATACCATTATTCAAATATTTATAAAGTATTGATATTTTGGAAAAGAAATAAAAAACATTTTCAAACATAAGAATAAATAATTAAAAATTAGATTCCTTAAACATAATTTTTGAAAAAAATTGTTTTTCCTGCTCCCCTCTGCACACCTAGGACACACACGACGGAGTAATATAATATGTAGCCTATTTTATCCATATGGTTCTAAAGAATACGTGTACCAAAATTGATGTGAATTGGTGAAACGATGTAGATTTGTATAATAGACTGATGACAATTTTGTTTTATTTATATGCTAGCAAACTTACCAAGTGTTTCTTAGATTGTATTGATTAAGTATTGATTCAAAAGTGGTCAGAATAATCTCTATAGTAAAAATGCAGATATTATTTAATGTGTAAGGAAACTAAATTTTTAATGCCCATTTTTACGTTTTTATAGCTTCTAAAATTTAGTTTTAGCGCAAATACGGGGATAGACATGTTCATCTATCCATGTAATCCATTTCACATACACCGAATCCCTGGTATAAGAAAAATACAAAAGCTGATTTTTGAAGTGACTATTACAGAAATATGTTTTGGAGCAACAATGAATGAATGCCCTGTTTTGTACAAATGACTAATCATCGACGAACAATCTTGCATTCGCTTTCCCTATCAATATTTTACTCTTGCACCAGGGATATGATACTTCAGAATTTCACCATTATGAGATGGTGACAAATTGAAGATAAGATATTCATGATTCATTTCCATTGATACAAATACATATTTTTCTTAAAAATTCCATAGAATTGCTCATGAAAATGCAGAGCTTGCTGGAAAAATAAGTGTATTTAGTACAGACAAGGCAATTGGAATAGATTGCATTAAAAAAAACGAAAGGTCGATTTCAGCCTTTAAAAAAGAAAATCAACGTTTTCAAAGGATGTTTCATATGTAGATACGTTGCTTAAGTTGTTTGAACTTGAAAAATTAGCAAACTCGACTTTCTGTCCCTTTAAGGCAAAGCATTTTTAATTTCTCAAAAGTCTTAGTTTGAATATTTTCGTAGTTATATTTTAACAATTTTTTTAAAATTTGCTTTACTCCAACCGTCGTTCAGTTTACTATCGAATCTTCGTGGCACTTTTCTATTAATTCAGGTACGATTTCTAAATGGAAGCCACTTACCTATTTAGAAAGATAAATACAGTCAAATACTATTTTAAACAGCTTTCATTAAAACACAGCATTATAATTTTAAATATGAAAAATAAATGTAAGTTTAACTAATTTTAATCGTCTTGTAAATAAAACCTATGTTAAAATTAAAAAATCTTTGAAATGCTGCATATGACTATCCTTTAATTTAAAAAAATAAGACTACGTCTATTTTGAGAGATTTTATTTTAATCAGTCCTTTTGAAATAAGAAATAACCCTGATTTAAAAATATTTTGTTTGGTATATTTTATTTATTTTTATGAAACCTTTTATGTACAAACCATTGAACGAAGGGCCTTTAAGATAAGTTGGTCAAAATATACACATACAATGTAGAAATGAACCCATGTCTTTGCGATCTGCATTAAATACACTCCTTGTTAACAAAATATGTCATGCAAAATTAAGGCTAGCTAGGTGTGTTCATATGTTTGACTAGATCAGCAACAGGATATGAGTAAGTAAGCTGTATTACTGGAAGTAATGGCGTATGTTCAGCATATGAGTTAGTGTAAAAAAAGCAGATAGATAATTCACTTCATGGATTAGTTCGCAAGATATTTTATAGGAATTCAATATATAAGGCTGATATTCATTAAAATGCCGTGACAGTCAAGAAAGCTGTACCTCAAAGTTTAGGGGTTGTAGGACTGTTGTTATATGATGTTTACATAAGTATATGATAATTTTCAACATTAACTAATAGTATGCCACTCAAGCAGCATTTGATTAAGCGTTCGAATTGTTTTAAAGCGTTATATAGTGTCACATACGAGCACATAACCGTCATCTCTATATGACCAAAATTGGAATACTGTATATCAGTGGTGCGCAAACTATTTTCATTTCCGGCCCCCAATTTTGTGTACTATTTTGTCGCGACCCCTTGATAGACAATAGACGTTTTTTAATCATCAATGTAGTTAAAGTTGAATTCTTTTTGGGATTTACGCTTATGTTTGTGCCTTATTAGAGGTTTCAATAAAACACGAATTTTATGAAGCAATGGTTTTATTTATGCATATATGGGTATAAATATTTTTTTAATGGAAAATACTATAAAAAAAACTTACAACGTAAGAATTCAATGTGAGGTATGCGCTTGCAAAGAGCTCATGATTGCTTCTATGTTCGGATCTGTATTGGAAATCGCAAGCCGTTAGTCATCCTCTGGATCCAATCGAGATCGATATTTTGTTTTAATGGCAACTAATTTTGAAAAGCCGGTTTCACATAAGTAGGTCGATGCAAACTGAATCAAAATATTAATTGCCTTTTTCTTCAAATAGGCATATTCGTTTCCAATAGATAACCAAAATTTTTGGCAAGTCAGATTTAAATTGAATGCGCAGTGTTTCGTCGCTTGAAACATCAATTAACTGTTCTTTTTCATTAAAAGAGATTGGATTGAAAAATGTCAAACGAAAATGGATCACGTATCCGTCCTAATTCATTATCTGGAAATTTTTCGAACCTTTTCGAAAAGTTTTCTCCCAATTTTATTATGACGGGTAATGGTGTTATTAAATATCAAGAAATCTATATTATTTTCTCTAGTAAATTCTGAAAAGCACAGGAACATGTCTGTTTTTGTTCAATTCTTCTTGCCAAAGTATCAGCTTATTCTTAAAAGCTTCAATTTTACTGCTCGATGTTAAAATGTCTGTATTCTCTCCCTGTAGACTTAAATTCAAATCGTTAAGTTTTTCGAAAATGTCAACCATGTGAGTCTTCCAAGCCAATCTTCATTAATGAATGAACTTGCCAATATATGTTTCTTTTCTACCAAAGAAATGTAAACTTCGTTTCTCAAATCGAAAATATGTCGCAGTATTTTGCAGCGTGAGAGCCATCTGACTTCGGTATGTAGTAATAATGTTTCATACACAGAACCCATCTCATAGCAGTATTGAAAAGAGACGACTGTTTAGGGCACTGTTGCTTTTAATGTAATTAATTACAATAACAACATCCTGTAATATCTTGTGCAATTCTTCATCAATGTCTTTTGTAACAAGAGCTTGTCTATGTATCATGCAATGATTGAATACTATATGGGGAGCAATTTTCTTTATTAACCCTCTTAGTCCTTTATTACTACCTGTTAATGCTGCAGCACCATCAGTGCAAACCGCGACACAGTGTGTCCAGGTAAGGTCATTTGTTTCAAAATATCTATTAATAATTTCAAATATTTTCTCTTCATTTGTTTTTCCTTTCAATTTTTTACAATATAAAAAATCTTCTGATATGTCTTCATAAAAATAACTCTCATAAACAATTAATTGAGACAGCTTAGAAATGCCAGTAGTTTCGTCACGTTGTAGAGCAAATACAGGACACTTTTATAATCGATTTAGCAGAACTGATTCTATATTACGTGATATGGCGGAAATTCGACGACAAACGGTACCTCTTGATAATGGTATCGTTTTTAAATCGTTATCATATTTTTCTCTATGCATAATTGATGTCATTTTAATTGCTGAAGGAAGAATGAGTGATTCACACCAATTGTTTGTGGTTTCAAATTTTCCCCTATTAAATATGAAACTTCTTAAACCGTAAAGCCTTCTCAGTAATTGTGTATTTTTTCAAAAATACATTTTAATTTTTCATACTTTCAGCTCGTTTTTTAAAAAATGTTTCAGATTTATTTACTAATTATTTGTTTGGTTTCAAAATGTCTTTTTAATTTAGCAGGTTTCATACTTTCATTTGCTAATTTATCCCTGTAATTAACACACAACGAATGTTCTTTCCCATTAACAACGCAATATGTAAATCCATATTTAATAAACTCTTGATATTTTCTCAATTTTTTATTAGATAGCACATTTCGTTCGATATTTTTTTATGTAGAAACAGTGCCATTGGATTCATTCACAGTTTTTCTAAGTTCATTGGATGTTGGTCCATTATTCTCATTTGTATTGTCGTTCTTTTTATTTTCTAAACGTTGGGTACCTATTTTTAGCCATTTATCCATCACGAGGGAACTAAAACTAAAACAAAATTATAAATATTCAATATTTCATTTCTTTGCGTTTGTTCAATCACGTGCGGCTACCACGTGGGAAGAAATAAAGTCCGGGATTACTCTGTATAAATCATGTTTATTTGTAACTTATTCAGACGAGAATAAAATCAAAGAAAACCTAATTATAAAGGAAACATCTCTTTATACCAATTGCACATGCTCGCTCCTTAAAATAAAAATACAACGCTAAAGGAAAAATTTACACATGGTAATCGAGGCAAGTAAATATCTCAACTGGTGTTGCCAGTCGAACACACATCTACATTGTACAGAGGTTAGTAAATCACAACATACAAAAATTGGAGCTTACTTAAAAATACAAAACGAGTACACAAAATTAATTATAGTGATTTTATATAATTATGCTTGACATTACTTACTCCTAAGAGGTAAGATATATATTTAAAAATTACAATTAGCGTTTATTTTTCAAAATTCATCGTACTATGATCTTAAATTTGTACTCGCACTTAAACTGCAAAAGCAGGCTTTGTTTAGTGTTCCGCCATCTGTAATCCAAAAACAGAATTAACTGTTCCCTTACACGTTTTAAAATAGTAACTACCTTGGTAGCGTTTCCAACGAAATATCAGTTGAGGATAATAGATTTTCGAAAAAATCAAAAACAAAAAAAATAATACAAAATATTTAAAAAAAAAACAGTTTTTCTTTATAAAGATTTTTATATGTATATTGGTTTTTTAATTGTTTATTATTGCCCTCCGAGCACGCTACTGAACTGTCCTATACTTAAAAAATATGTTATGTACATACCCGATTGCAAATTTTACTTAAAATTAACAAAAGCAGTATATAAAAAGAACTGCAGAAAATGCACTTGAATGAAAGTAAGAAGCAGCAAAACCGAACTACTGAGGCACAACGGAAAGAACTGCACGGTCCTAGCTGTGATCACAGTATAAAGACTAAATAGCAGGGGTGCACATCTAGATTGAAAGAGCTGTAGTAAAGATGGCCACTGCTAAACGTCAGACCGACCCAAGTTGCATATGAATCCCACCGGAGAGCAGTTAAAGGGCATCTCAAATTGACAATTATCTTTTATCACTATGTCTGTTCGCCTGCCGGTTGCCGAAGTATAGATATTATATACTAATAGACAATTGTATTCGTAAAAAAATATAGTTCTTTTTTTATAAATATTACCTCATTTCACTATTTTACTGGAACCTGATACTGGTTGAAGAAAATCCTTGTATTTTTTATTGTCAAATAAATTTCTTTGAATTTGGCGACCCACAAAAATTTTCAAGCGACCCCCAGAGGGGTCGCGACCCACGGTTTGCGCACCACTGCTGTATATAATTATCCGATAATTCGTAACATTGGTTAATAGTATACCATTAAATCAACGCTTGCTTAAATGCAATTATTGATTGATAGCGTTATGGAGTATCACATACGCAGCATGTAAATTCTTTCATCTCTATATGACCAAAATTGAAAAACTGGAATGCTGCATACATATCTGATAAATCGGGACATCGATTAATAGTATGACCACTCAAACAGCGTTTTATTTAATGTTCTTATTGTTTTTTAGCGCTATGAAGTACTATAGTATATGTTATCGGCAATGTATGAAAATCAGACATTGTATAGAATGCCTAGGCAATATATAGAATGCCTGGCATTTTGGGGCAAAGTATGAAATATCCGAATTTTTTTAATATAATATATACTTTCCCTAGGTATTGTATATAATACCTAGGCATTATATAGAATGACAAATGCTATTTAGGCAAAGTAGTATCGGTTAGGAAAACACCGTTTTTTGCAGTATTTGCTCGCATTTTAGACAGTTCATCATAGAATCGTCGTTGCATGTCAACATGCCATGATTCCTTCTTGTACACTACACTTTACTCTTCCATTTTCATACAGCACAGTATGGGCTAGAGTCTTCTCTGAACAGATTCAAAGTACCGTATTTCGTCACTTCCGAACAGACACAGTGTGCAGCAAATGTATTCTCAAATGATCAAATCGTAAAATTGGAATTGTAAATATCAGCATCTGATAATTTCTATCTTCGATTTAAAGTATGCTACTAAACTAGTGTTTGTTAGTACTCTTCTTGTTTTATAGCGTTATGAAATATGAGGAGAACAGAATGTAACAACCGCAATCTATAAATGACCAAGATTGGAATTAATATTTTCTAGACGAGCATGGTACTATGCAAAAGAAATAAAAAAATGCTGAGTACTATACCTGTTAAAACAGTTGAAGCTTAGAAACGTAAGTACTGCAATGCATAAAATCTGTTTATATTTCTGTTATATGCTTAAGCGTTGCGTCCCTGATATTAGCTTATATTACCGCCTTAACTGTTGGAAAGAAACAGTTTTAATAACGGTGTAAGCCACTTATCTACAGCGTACAAATTATTAATATGACGGCGATCATGCATAGTTACCTAGAACCCCTTAAAAGGGAGTTTGATTGTAATATTCAAAAAATTCTATGACAATCTCTTTTCCCAAATGCGTTGAACCCACGCTTAACTGCCATCACTCGGAAAGGTGGACAAAGTTAGAAACTTGCAAAACCTGGTGAGTTTGTGTCTGCTTCCTGGAATTCATTATTGCGTATAGCACGCCTTACCGTTAGGATTTCCTCTTATTACAAAGGTCCCGCGAAATGATAACCCTTAATTAAAGAGTAAACAGGAGAGATTCTCCGACAAGAATGGGGGTCATAACTCACATGTAGAGACTTTCTATCTAATCTAACAGGTTGACCCACAGACAATGCTTCTCGTGCTCTCATCCGGTTAATGTGATACGACACATACTTTCTTTTTACTCCGCAGTGCATTCGCATAGTTGGCATAGTCTGCGCAATTCTTTAGCTCCCCCATAACAAAGCCCTTTTCAGCCGCCCCGCACTAAGTCATAAAATTTTTCTCACTCTGTTAGGTACGAGAAGTGAAGCGGGAATAATTGATATAGATGGTCCCACATATGTCTACAGATTATTTTTTGGGGAAGGAGATGAAACAAAGTGTGAAGCAAGCGTTGCATTATTTCAAATCACGTAGACGGTGTAGACGGACTTAAAGGATGGAAGTAAATTGGTATCATGCCGATCGATTTAGTTTCTTCAAGTACCGTTTCCTTTTGTGGTGATTACAAAGATTACAAATTAAGACTTCAGAGTACTTGCACTTGCACATGAAAATATATCTATCTAAAGCCTGTTGTATCTTAATATTTCTCAAATTTCCAATTCAAAATATTTTAGTTTTTAATTGTAGAACGTCCTTTGGTATTCTTTCGACACCGAAATGCGTTGGTCGCTTTCTCTCTTATATTTTTGTTCGGATTTTGACAATTTCTTGTGAATTTTAATAATTTTACTTGATAAACACAGAGGATAATTTTTGTTTGTATTATTCAGTATTATTCAATGTAGAACATTTCTACATCTAACTTTACCTAGAATGTCCGCTTTTGTCTTTTCGACACCAAGCAGATTCCTCTGTCTAAGTAGCTTTCGTTCAGCAAACAATGAAAGCAGAAGTTGCAAACCAAGCTGATTTCTAACCGGATTTAGTTTAATAATTATTATTCATTCGTTTATTTGATATTAAAGACATTGACATTCCCTTTCAAAAGCAAAATTGAGTCAGTATTACTTGCCTGTTTCCGTCTAAGCTTGTGCATCGTTTGCAATTAATATTCCAGTTATATAATTGCAGACGAGTTTTGATCTTAGATTTCTTGCAGCATAAACTATCATAAGCTTATGGTAATAAGCTTCAAGTTAACTAAAATTAAAGTTTGCAGTTATGCCATTTAGTTATAAATATTTTATTTACTGATTTCAAAATGACACCGACAGGCGTTCTAGGGTAATGGGAGTACCAGCCTATCTAGTGTTAAGGAAACATTTATTAGTTTAAAAGAAAATATAAATTATCTGGTCAAGTTGTTTATATTCAATTTGTAGTTAAGCCCTAGTATCGGAGTGTTCGTTTGAACATGATTAAAAGGTGGGACGGGAGATTTAAATGCTTCAATTTTAGTAAATACAAGAAGTTTCAAAGTTCTGTAAAAAATTATTTTTGAGTGGATTCTTTCCAAATTCAGACTTTAGATGTCATTTGTAAAAGTAAAACACTTGAAAGCTTTTATACCACTTAAACTTTTATGATTATGAGCAAATGTATAAGAACTAGTTTTGCCCAAGTGTTATTTTTATAACTTTGTGGTCTTCTAGAAACTAATTACTCAGCAATAATGAAATTTCGCCCACATTACAAAAATCATTACCTATTACGTATAAAATGAACTATTTTCAAAATCTTAGCTCACAAATTTCTATTTTTTTTGCAATAATATTCCAACATGTACAGCAATTCTAACATTTCTATAAAGTCATAACGTATTAATCGTGAACTGAACATTATAATTATATCATTTTATAGGCTTTGGGGTTCTTGTAATAAGTGTGCAAGGTTTCATTAATGTAGAGTTATTACTTTTTAATATATCTTACTGAGAGAGAGATCGCAAAACTATAAACGTAACACTTCGTCAAAATTAGTTTTTATATTTTTCTTCATAAACATAAAACTTTATATGTTAAAAGTTTCAAATTGATTTTATTTTCAAATATAACATCCATACTACTGAAATTGTAAATTTGAATAGAAACCAACAAAAATTATATTTTTTTACAGCATTGAAAGTATCTGTTTTCACTGAAGTTAGAGCGTCAAAGGTCATGTTCCCCTTTGCGTAATTATAAAGAGCGTCTTTGCAATAATTATAAATGTTGATCAATACATTTTTAAGCTCTTTTAACACTAATCATTTTAATGTGTTCTTGGGAATTGAAAAATAATTATTCAAAATGTAAAGGAAAGACTAATTTGATAAAAAAAACTATTTTATTTCTTTCAATTAGAATTTTTTAACATCTTATGTTACCATTGTACTTCTGTACCTGTATATAGTGTGCAATTTCATTTTTATTTCAAGTTTAATGAAAAACGAATAGAAACAATAAGCCGAAACAAATCATATTTTTAAACTCGCTCCCGATGGAAAAGAAAACAAAGATTTATTACGCAGTGTTTGAAGTTGGTAATGAATTATCTTAGATAGAAGCTCCCGAAGTCACTCCACCGTGATAAAATAATATTTCATGCCCACTCATTGTTTGAAAGGACAAAAAATTGTTTGAATTATCAAAAAGAAAGAATCTTATTAGTTTCCGAAACAAACAATTAACGAAGAAGTAAGAATTATAATATTCTCTGTCTAAATTTAATTAAAGGAAATACTGTTCAAGTTACAAGTTAATTCCAATCATGTGTGTCAAGAGTGAAAAATATTCAATACTGTTTTTATGAAATGTAAAAATTGAAGAAATTAAAAACTTGAATGTGAACAGATAGCAAATGCAAAAACAATATTTACAGGTAGATATATTTATCGTAGGCTTAGAATTGGCTCCTTAAATAACATTTTTTAAGACATTAAATGCTTATTTTAATGATGAGAAATACATTGTCATATTGTAATATCTTTAAAATACATATAAAACTCAAAATGCATATATTTTGTATTGGTCATAAAAAGATTCACAATTAATAATTTATTTTGTCAATTAATGAATTTATGCTCTAAAGAAACGATATTTATATGCATGAGCATTGGGTTGGTTTAGTATGCAATACATTTATTAAATGATTAACTTAGCCGTAGTTTTGTAGTATTTTCAACAGTATGGAATATGAAGAATAAAGGTAACATGCAAGTTAACCAAAAACTTGAGGCACAGTGTTTGAAAGCAAGGATTATACGCTTGACTCATTTCCAATCCCTTAATATTGTATCAAACTAGACAAAAAATACATTTCCATTCCAACTAATCCAATGGTTATTCTCACTTGAAAGAATGGAACGGAAGATATAACAAGCCTCTTTGACTAGTTATGGGATAACCAAAAACACGTAAAGAATCTTGGGTTGAGCATTGAGTCATATTCTTAACGAAAGAGAACTTCCAGACATGAGTGTTTTCAAGTTTGAATTATAAATACTGCTTGCTTGTTGTGCGTACTTAGCACCACAACAAAAACTAACATACAATACAGTAGTACATTTTGCAGTGTAACCCAACTCCACCATGGAGTACTCTGTTACACAAAGTTGCAGTTTTTCACGTTTTGCTAAGTTGGTGATACGGACGTGATGCGATCGCGCGCACTGTAAAAAACACGCCTGATGACACTTCTGACAAATTCCAGATGGCGCTCACTTCTATGGATGGTTCAAGATAAGTAATTGAATAGTTGCCAATGCGATACATATCACTTTCATTCACCAACTGTCTGAAGTACTGTGATAACAGACACTGCTTGAACTCTTACCACAGTACTCTGTACGAGGAGTACTGAGGTGAACTTAGCCACCTCTAAAAATGAAATTACACTAATATAATATAGCAGTATAACTCAACTCTACGATGAAGCCCTTTTGGTATACAAAGTTGTACTGTCTTTCACACGTCTTGCTAAAGGCCCTCCAGTACTGGGGCCGGGGGATATGGGTGGGGACCGATAATATTAAACATATTTCGGAAAGTCAATATAGCCTTTTATCTGAAATAACACAAATTCTCGTATTTCATAACCATATATTTATTGTTATACAATATTAAAACAAGCGCATCACTCGTCAAAATTGCAATTATTGTCCTATTAAACGACATAAGATTCCATAGTTATGACAGTTCACATTAGGAATAAATGAAAGATGCACGTGTTGACGTTATATACTGTGAGGATTCATTGATGGACCCCTCAATTAACCCTCCTAAGGCAAACTCGCCGACAGAGTCGTAAAAGAACAGGACAATGCGTTTCCATTTCTCTGGCACCAGACGGTCGGGACTTGGATCAAAGACTGACAAAAGAGAATTCGTTCCGAAAAGAGCCCAGGTGTTTAGGAGTGCACCTGCCAGATGATTAAGTCCACCTGCTAGGTAATCAAGCCCACCTGCGCTAAGTAGCTGATCCCATTTTAC
This sequence comes from Meta bourneti, assembly GCA_933210815.1. Taxonomy (NCBI): domain Eukaryota; kingdom Metazoa; phylum Arthropoda; class Arachnida; order Araneae; family Tetragnathidae; genus Meta; species Meta bourneti. The sequence goes on along the minus strand of OW119924.1, from coordinate 63,450,538 downwards.
GTCAGACAGTCGTCACCGAATCAGAACCAATCGAAAGCGAAGAAATTAAAAGCAATAACCAATCAAGAGAGAACCAATCAGAAAAACCACCAGCGAACAAAGGCTGCGAGGTTTCAAAAGGAAAAGAGAGTCGAATAGTCAGTTCTTGCCGGTGTTCTCGATCGAGAGGCTTGACTCAGCGACCCTTTGAGCGGTCACTCCTTAGGGAGAAAAGCATTGTTAAGAGACGGTTAAGCATTGTTAAGAGACCGAGAGAACGTCTTGTAGCCTGGCGTAGGCTGCCCATCTCGAGTCTTGCTTGTGTTCCCGTTCGAGCGGCTTGGCTCAGCGACCCTTTGAGCGGTCAACCTCATTAGGGAGCTCTTATTAATTTGGAAGACGGTTCTCTCATCCCGAGAGGACGCGTTCTTGTAGCCTGGCGTAGGCTGCCTATCTCGAGTTCCTGCTTTGTTCTCGTTCGAAAGATTCGAACCAGCGACCCCAGCGGAGCCGTGTCTGTCTTGTGCTGATCCAACGACCCCAGCGGAGCCGTGCTGTCTTGTGCTGACCCGACGACCCCAGTGGAGCCGATCCCTGATTGTGCCGAACCGACGACCTGCGAAGAGTCCGGTGCTGACTTCTCGTCCGGCAGGGAACCTGAATTGACCCGTCATCCAGTGAGGATCCGGTGCTGATCTCATGTAATCGTCACCCGACGAGTAGAGTCTCACCTAGAGACCGTTGAGAGACCTTTCTCCCACTCAGAGACTTTCGTGCGTACCTGAGATTACGACAACCTGTCGCATCCCGTTAGCAGAGGCATCGAATTCATGAAAGTGCCTTGTACATAGACCGTCACATAACCAAGAAATTGTTCTGAATAAAATTAATGTTTATTATTTAAGCTAGACTGTTCTCTGTAGATTTGAATCTACCACGCTACCCAGAGAAATCGTTAAAATACTATTTGGTGATATAATATTTCATAATTCATTGCTTCCATCGATACAATATCAATTAGAAGGATTATCAGTCATTTCTTTCATGTATGTGTATGGCATGCTACGTGCAACTTATACCAATACGAAAAAAAAAATTTTTTTTTCTACACCTAAGAAGGACTTCTTTATCGGTCATATACGTCTACATCGTAAACTTACAAGTGAAACACAATGTTAAAACAGATCTGAGAAAATGAAGGGGATTCTACTGCTAAACTCATTAAGTGTTTCACAACAAAAAATATAATCTGCATGCCCAGAAAAATTACTTAGTGGACTTAACCAGTCTAAAAATCACCACATTCTAGTCTAGAAAAGCTAAATAACTCATATCTTGAAAACTTTGAATTATTGTCTTTCACTTAGTCGATGGTACAGCTGTTAGGGAGTCTCAATATAAGTAAAAAATTATTATATTTTTTACAACTCATCCAGAAACAGATTCTCGTTCTGAAAAAGGAAGTGATGAAAACAAGTTTCTATGTCCAAACAGGATAGCTCTTGGATGTGATAATGCCTAAAAATCCATAAAGCTGTATAGCGTGGATCAAACAGGTAATGGGAATTCACAGGAGAATTAGTAAGTGCAATAATTATCAGAACATGATCCTTCTGTTCAAACATTATGGTTTATTGTCGAAAAAGTCCCCTTGTTATACGAAAAATGAAAAGGTTTGACTTAAATTGGTGTAAATAGTAAACCAAACAGGCAACGTAACTGTGGAAGTCAGTTATTTCTCCGAATAAGAAAAATTTAACCTGCATGACGTTCATGGGAGGACAAAACTCTAGAACACTGTACAGGCTCCTCGCCAAATTTGACGACTGAGATGTTCGTTGCCAGACGTCTATTTGGATAGACTGTCGTATTTTATGCCTTCCACTTGCACGCAAGTGGAAGTGCATGTATCAAACCAACTACGAGTTACCATATTACAAAAGTATCACCAATTGACGGTGTAATTATTGCTAAATTTACCATATTCTTGAGTCTAACCGATAGGAAATTCGCAATCCGTTGTACGAGTAATTGGGTAATTACAAATACCATCTAGACTTGTAAAGTAGCTAAAGTTAATGCCCCTGCCAATGAAACTATGCAAGGGTTCATTTCACATTACGAAGTATGTACGTTGCATTTTATAAAAGGTTATTTAATTTTTATGTATGACTGGACATATTGGAAAGTCAATTGATCCCAATCTTTAGGCAAGATATGAACTTGTCAAGTAAATGCTTCTTTCTGGTCTTTTGGGGGTTGCGGTTGAAGTTTAACTAATTATCAGCTACTCCCAAGAATTTCCAACAGTGTCGATGTTTACACTTTACATTTAAATTAATTACTTTTCATGTTCTAAATACTATTGAAAAATATTGACATTAAGAGGCATCTTCAGTTGCCTAAAAGAAACATTAAAACTTTCGAATACTTTGGAACACTTTAATTCGTATTTGGAGCAACTATCCTTTGACAATCTTCTGAAATAATTAGTATACATGATCCTCCAAAGTCTGCTGTTGTCATCAGGTCTAGAAGCGGCTCAACAAATAATACGACTTGGGGCGAAATTCATTTTATTTTACTTTCCAAATTATATCTTAATCCAATAAGGGCATCATATTAAACATTATCATTTATATCGATATTACCCAAACTTGTGTTTTGTATGAAATGATTATAATTGCTCAGTTTGTCTTATTTGGTGAATATGACATTCTTTTGGATTAACCGGAGCAGTAGCGAGGGGTATGTCCTACTCCAATCCCCAAATAAACAAAATTCTAAGAATGTTTACCATAATAATGAGGTGATCTCATTAGTAGCTGACTTTTATGTTCATTCCTTCCTTAGAAACCAGTTTCATCCTCCTGGCTCTTTTAGAATAGAAATTCTTACGGATTTGTAACAATAGGAGTAGGAGGCACCCAGCAATAATGTCTTTTCTCACTTAGGCCCTCGGGGATGTTGAGTAAAGTATCTTTTATATAATTTAATTTCATATCATGATCTATACCTTCTTACAGAATATAATATGAAATCATATAATATAATGGTATACATAGCATTCAGTGTTAGAAATAGAATGTTATATACCATTATCCTTATTCATTACTCGTACGTATAACTAACATTTTATCTTACATATAGATCGCTATATACACCTACGTATGTTTAACATAGGAAAAGTTGGTGCACCTACCTATATATAATAACTGTGTAGGAAATGGCTCCAAAATTGAGACCTGCCAGTGAGGTTGATTGGTTAGGTTTTTATAGTGAAAGGGGTCATATAAGAGGTCATGCTGCGCCAAGCAGAAGACAGACAACATCAAATAATGTGCATACACCTTCAAGAAGCGTTTCACTAACAGAGAGAGTAGTACAGGTAAGGGAGATATCGAACCATGCGAACCTTATAGAGTGGAACTATGATGACGCTGAACAGAATAGGTACCCACAAGTTTATTCTGAAAAACATTAATCTGAGCGAAGTTTGTTTAGTATTTCTATGATACCTATGCAAATCTGCTTGTACTAAAGAGGGCAAAATAATTATCTGATATTCCTGTACCATCTTAGATTAGACACTGTTGTTTCATCCAATTTCTTTTTGGCAAGGAATTAGTAGATTTAACTACTAAGGAAATTAGTAATGTGCAAGACAAGTGTTTAAGGCTGAGTTTGGTGGTCTGCTAGATGTGACCAGACAGCAAACGGGAAATACTAACGTTAGAAACACCGCTTGTAGATTTGTTAGAAATGCTGAGAGGTCTGCAGAAATAACTGGGGTTATTGTAGAATTAATAATGAGCTTCCATGCCATATTGCAACGTTTAAATTCCTGTTTCTAAATAAAGATGTTTGCTGAGTACACGAAGAAAGTACAAAATATATACCTCAGAAAGTATTCTTTTGGTATGACTAAATACTACCCAATACCCATTGCCAAAATACTGGTCCATGGAAATGATATTACAGCCTCTTATATTTGTCCGATTGGTCAGCTCTTAGAAGAAGCAGGAAATAAACATAATAGGCAATAAGGGAACCATTTACTACAAAAACGTCAAGAACTGATATAAATTCAGATTTAGAATAGATTACTCATTGCAAGTTTACGATCTAGACACACAAAAAGCTAAACGCAGTCAATTGTTTCCAAAGAGGTTGAATTTGCTAGTAGAACCTTCGTTTGATTTAAATATAGTAGTACTCTTTAAGGCAATTTGGATTCCGTGTATCTTTATTTTTATTGCTACTTTACTATTTGCTACTTTATTTTTTGAATGAAACTGTTTTAGGTATATATTAATATAAAATTGCAAAAATACCCGGTTGATAATTAATCTAAGTATATTTTATACGTATATGCAGCAAATTTAACAAATGTCTTATTTTAGCGTATTTTTGCTTTCACAAATACATACTAAAATTTGTTAATATGTGCTCAAATTAGTATTTTATTACTTACAAACCCTTGAAATATCCAAACCTAGTGTATTTTTGCTGCAATAATTTTTTCCGCTTAGATTGCTGAAATGACACATTATGGTCATCTTAAATAGACGCAAAATGTATTTTCTTTATATTTCGCGTACACATTTATATTTCGCACGAATACATATGTGCATATATGCACATATTTGTTCAACATATGTCCAGATATGCGCATACAATGATTCTTTCTTTTTCTATAATAGTCCTTATTCTTCTCTACTATAATGTAACATCGAATAAAATGGGTAATTTTGATATCCCAAGTTATGTACATTTTTGAACATATCTATGTATATGAAAATACGGAGAATATTACGAAATAATATTTGTATCATGTGACAATTTTTATGCACTTAGATGCTGATTTTTACTGATTTTTTTCAAGCAATAGAACTTTAAAAGTATTCAAATTTAAGATTTAGTAAATGCTGTTCCAAAAAATGCGAAAAACACATTTTCTTATTCAGAAAAGTAATTGTCTCGAATTATAATCACAAAAACTTTCCAGTAAAGTTATCTCTTAAAAGGATTTATCACTTTCAAGAAACACTCATGATTTGATATTATTCACCACCTGTTTCCATTAATGTAGTTCAGATAAGAACCTCGTAATATATTTCTAAAGCCTTTAAAATCTTTACATCTATCAAACCTAAAGCATATAATATTCTTTCAAATTAAATAGCTATTTATTTAAATCAGCTTTGATGATATATTTTCGACTGAGCAGCGTAAACGTAAAATGCATGCTTTTTCATATTTTTAATGGAAAAAATATTTCAATTTCATAAATAATTCGAAGTCATTTAAAAATGATTTGCAGATTATAAATTGCGAAGAACTCTGGTTTTTTACATTTTTCTCTCCCAACACATACAGAAGAACATTTTAAAATGCAGGATATTAGTGTCACGAAGTTATTTATTATTAAGTATTTATTCGGAAAATTTGTTAAGAAAGAAAAATGTTCTTAACATTAAATATTTAGAATGCCATTTATGAAAAGATACATTTAAATCCCTCTCACACCTTGTAAATTTGAATAAGTATGTAGCAGATTGTTTTGTAAATTTTAATTTTCGTTTTCAAAAGTTTTCAAAACTTGCTGTTTTAAATGAAAATTCTTTAGACAATCAATTATCTAATTCACCTTTGTGACCAAGCTAAATTGTGTTATTGCTAAGTATTTTACTTCATTTTGTAAACCTTCGCAAAAATATTTTATTTACGCAAAATTACTTTAAATGGAATGAACTGAATTACTGTTCAATTTACATGCTAGATGATGTATTCACTCATTGCATTTAATGATAGATTATGCTAGAAGGATTTGTACGCTAGAGGGATTTGTGAATACTTTATGCGTCATAGTCATTTATATATATTTAATTGATTTAGCACGTTTATATGTGTACTAGCAGAATTACCCGTCATTACTCGGATTGAATTGGTCAAAGTTGATTGAAAATGGTCAGAGTTATCACTTAGAGTTATCTATCGTAGGAAAATGTAAAGATAATTTGAGCAAGCAGAAAATAATTTTTAAACTCCATTTTGACATTTTAATAGCTTCTACAATTTACTTTGATTTGACGAAATACGTATACTTGCTTTTCAATCCATGTAATCTATTTCACATACATTGCACTATAGTAGTGTAACAAAACTACAAAAGGTGATACAAAGGTGACTCTTTAGACGATTTTAAGTTTTGGAGTGATTATGAATGCTCCTTAAGTTCATTTCCCATAAAACTGACGAACTTACAACAAAGTATTGCATTCAGGTTTCCTATTTATTCTTTCGTCAGCTGAACGTGGTTAAAAATTACGAAGATGCTTTCTTCGGTCTTTCCCTTCGGGATTGATCTCGGACAATTGACAATAGCCCATTGTATTTCTCCAGTGTGACGTTACTTAACTACCTAACTACCTACCTATGTTCTTATTTTATTTCAAGTTTTTTGCTTGTAGCACTCCTGTAACAGGGATGCTGTATTTTTGAATTTCACCATCGTTGTGATAGGATATATCGACACGATATTCTTGATTAATTTCTTTTCAAGCAAATACATTTTTTGTGTGTTTGAAGTTTCCATTTCCCACGTTAAATAGCAGTTTGTTTTAAAATGAAAAGTTTTCAGTACAGACGAAACAAAGTTAATCAATTACAATTTTTCAAAAGAATGGTCAATTTTACAAAACTTTTAAAAAGAAAAATCGAAGATTTCAACGAATGTTTCAGATAATAAAGTTGCACAGGAATAGCTTCAACACATAAAGTAAACAATGTCGACTTTTTATCACTACAGAGGAAGATTTACAACCTTCAAAAGTCCCAGATAGCATTTTATAACTGATATTTTAAGATCAGCAAAGTTTTATTTAAAATTTACTTTACTCCAACTTGCCTGCAGTTTTAAATCAATTCTTTGTAGTACTGTTTTATATTATTTTTATCATTCTACACTGCTGGCCACCGTAAATGCAACACCCTGAAGGAAGCATGCAAATAATATGAAATTTACAACATGCATTAGCGGAGGTGAGATATGCAAATGATTAGAATTTCAGCTCAGACGCACATCACGCGCGCCTGTGGCGCCACTTCAAAGCGCTATTTAAGGCTTGGAGATTTCGACGATTTCAAGTATGGCAATTGTGTTTTTCTTGTGGTTTTTTTAAAAAAAACGATCAATTATGCCTCGTAGAAAACAGCGATCATCTTTTGATCAAGTATCCGAGTTCGACAGAGGAAGGATAGTGGCCTACCGAGATTGTGGATTATCTTTCAGGGAAATCGGTAGTCGTGTTGGACGAAACCAAACAACTGTAATGCGCATATGTGATCGTTGGATGCAGGAGGGTACGACGGACCGACGTGTTCGATCGCATCCACCTCAGTGCACCACTTCACGTGATGACAGGCATATTGTGCGTATGGCAGTGACGAATCGCTCAGCCACATCACGAACCATAGCACAGCACATTCAGTCTGTACCGCATCATCCAGTGTCTGCGCGTACCATTCGACGCCGTTTACAGCAGAGTGGTCTGTCCGCAAGACGTCCATTGCTTCGTCTACCCTTGACGCAGAACCACAGACGTTTCCGCCGCCAATGGTGCGATGAAAGAAGGGTGTGGACGGCAGAATGGAATGAAATTGTCTTTACTGACGAGTCACGCTTCTGTCTGCAACACCACGATGGTCGGATTCGAGTCTGGAGACACCGTGGAGAGAGGATGCTGAACAGCTGCGTTATGCACCGCCACACTGGTCCTGCACCGGGTATTATGGTATGGGGCGGTATTGGATATCACTCTCGCACTCCTCTAGTACGCATTGCCGGTACTTTAAACAGCCAGCGCTACATCTCCGAGGTGTTGGAGCCAGTTGTCCTTCCTTACCTTCAGGGCTTGCCCACAGCCATATTTCAACAGGATAATGCGCGACCACACGTGGCACGCATTGTCCAAGGGTTCTTCGTCAATCGCCAGATTGAATTGCTTCCCTGGCCAGCTCGCTCTCCGGATCTTTCGCCGATAGAAAACATGTGGTCCATGGTTGCTCAACGATTGACCCAGAATACATCCCCAGCTGCCACACCAGATCAACTTTGGCAACGTGTGGAAGCTGCTTGGTCTGCTGTACCCCAAGAACACATCCAAAGTCTCTTTGAATCAATGCCGAGGCGTGTGGCAGCGGTGATCTCCAACAATGGCGGCTACTCTGGCTATTGATTGTGGCTGGAACCACACTTCACAGAAGTCTATAAATTTAATCATTTGATACTTGGTCAACATGTTATCTACAAAATAAATTTTGTTGTGATATCTCTTGTCTTTCTTGGTGTTGCAATTTGGGTGGCCAACAGTGTATATAGGTACGTGGTTTCTAAATGGAAACCACGTACCCATTTAGAATGGTAGGGGCTGTTTCTTGATCATTAAGTACAGCTTTCAATATAATCCAATGATATATTTTGAAATTTGAAAATAAAATTCAAGTTTTACTAATTTTAACTGTCGGGGAATCGACAGCTACCTCAAAATTCAAAAAAAATCTTTGAATCACAGCGTATGATTACTCGTCTTATTTTAACGTTACCTACATAACGTTAAATTAGAGATTTCTCTTAATGTTAACTCTAATTATTTTAAAACGACTTTATTTTAACCCTACCTTCTTTTTAATGTATGATGTTATCGTCCTCTTTTAAAAGGTTTTTGTACACTTGATTTACTTTTATGAAACAGAATTCTACAAATGATTTTGCATTGAACCAATGGCTTTTATAGACATTTTGTCGAAATATACACATACCGCCAAGAAACGAACCTGTCTAGCTTTATTTTGCACAAAATAAATCTGTACCTAGGTAGAAAAAAGCCAATGTCCAAATTCGCTGGTTTAAAGTTGTCCTCATATCCCTTCAAGATACTAAAATATATATATATACACAAGAAAGAGCTAATGTCTTCCGGTGAATACTTTATGAATATATCAAAACATTATAAAGCATTTTTTGTACGCTGTATTAAAAATAAAAATGATTAAATCTGATGTTACGAAAAGAACATTGACCCTTTTCCTGCCAAAATGCATAAATAATTCGTTGAAACCTATAACCTAAATAATTTATTTGACCCACGTAAGCAATGGAATATTTAAATACAGCAATAGCAGCTTATCAATCAGAAATGAAATTCCGATCATTGGGAAAGTGTTGATTTCTGAAAACTTAAAGATATGAGCACACGTAACGAGTCAGATATTTTAAAGAGTGTTTTAATTGATCTACAGGTTTAAAAGCATGATTTGAGATTGGATTGCTTCAATTAAATGAAATCCTGATAATAATTTTGTTAATAGAAGCATATCATAATTTTTCTTGTATGTAGAATAATCAATGCAATTAATAATAAGGGTTAGGAAAGTCTCAGTAAACGATTTAAAAAAAAGATCTCAAGCACTAACACAAAATTGCACCGACTTCAGTATAATAAACGCAATGCAATATTTTTGAAGTATTCCTAATTCTTAACAGATAAGGATTTAAAAAACATAATTAAATTAATAGGTTTAAACCTCATTAAATTTATTTTGAACTGTATTTATTCGAATCTGACGTAAAGTGGTAAAGGCAATACATTTTTCATATACATTTCATAGCAATGAATATTATTAATACTTCTATATTGTTATAAGACAAGAATGTATATTGCATGATTGGTTGTTATGAATGCAATCTGATATTTATTCCCAAATACTGAAATATTCCATCAATTATATTTCGTTGTGGTTCAGTATAAAGATCAAAACCGATCCCTTGATGCAATTTTATGTAGAAACGATTTTCTTGTTACTATATCTATGATTCGTAAACCCACGAAATCAGAAGTTCGTCAAAGCCCTCCTCCTTCAAAGCTTTACTTCGCAAACGCTCGATCTTCATCAATCACTTTCTTAAGAAGGCGATTAAGACATTTCCGTGCTTTCGGCGACAACATCGAAGTTTTGTCGATTGCACGCAAGCAAACATCCATCAGCATTTCTAAAAAAAACGCTTTATTTTTAGCGCAGGGTCTAAAACAGTGTGTTTTACATTGCGTGTTTTAGAGTAACACAATCTTAGATGTTTGGTATGTTTACGACAGTGACTTGTAGTGCTAGACGTCATTAAAGTGATTACGACACACCGAAAATATATCAAACCTAAATTTCTTGATATAATTTCGCACATCATTAGATGAAAGAATACATTTTAAAACCAAATAAGCAGTTTTTTGAGCTTATACTGTAAATTTCTTGGAAAACCGATTTTATTATGGTAATGTACTGTGAAAGGGATAATGTCATCTGACCGTAGTTCAAAATTACGTGGTGTTGTACTCGGATCTTTCCCTTCGGGTTTGATCCCGGACCGTTGCCAATAGCCCGTTGTGTTGCTCCAGTGCGACGTTACTTAAAATACCTACCTACCGACCTGAAAGAGATAGTAATAAAATTTCTCAGGAATCTACTCTAAAATTTTGTATTTTCTAATACAATAATATAAGATCAAAATTGATGCGATTCAACATTGTTCCCGTCTAATCATTCGAGCTACTCATTAGATATCCTCGTTATTCTATCTCGGACTAATCAGGTATCCTAGCTGAATTTTATACTCGAAGTTTTTAAACTTTAAATAAGCTTAGAGTGTTACTTTGTCCAAATAGGCGAGAAAGTGCTGCAGATTTGGGCCATCGCGGCTAAAAGGATTTACCCACTGCGCTTGCAACCTACGAGTTGTAAGCGGCACAGATTTGATTTCTCCTTGGGTGTATTTCTCTATTCTGTGTCAGTAAAAGACTTTTCCTTGTGTATATATCCATTTACTTGACCTTGTTTGGCACATCTTGGCCAAATATGGTCCTTGTGCCATAAAACCTAACCCAACTTACCGAATATAGATTGTTCTTAATCCCAGCTTTATGAATATTTCCATAGGAGTGAAAGTATCATGTAGTTCAGTAGTTTTTCTCTATTTAGTATAGATCGATTTTATGTTACTACGTTCGTAATATTCTTAGGTGGCTTTGGTTGAAATTATCTCGGATAATCAAGGTCCTTCTGTACGTTTTTATCCTGCTGATTCGAAAAATAAATTAATAGAAATTTTTACAAGTGGTGCTTATTGTTCTGTTCTTATGTTTCAGATAATAATAATAATTTAATAAGACTGCATTCTGTTACTTCACAATGTTTTGGGGATACGTTAAACAGTTCATGGAGATCAACCATAAGTACCTTATAGAGTAACTAGCAGTACCCGCATGGCGTTGCCCGTGACATCATTCTTGTTTGTCCTCACTGATTTTGAAAACATTAAAAAAAACAATAATTTTAAGAATGAATCCCACCACCACCCGACATGACACGGGCATGTCGCCTCATTCCTTCCATTTCATTGATTCTTGCTTAGAGAGCTTCATAATACACTATGTTGAATGTTCTTCCATTTGGAACTAGGATGTAAAGATTCTCGGCTTTTCCAACTCTTGAACAACCCACATACAGTTGACCATGGGTTTGGTACTTGGTTTGTTTGGGTTTTATGGTGCAAGGGCCATATTTGGCTATGCTGCACCAGACACAACATATACAATATAAAGTAATAGACAGACACACAATTAACAAAAATGGAAAGACGTACATTCCGTACAATGAAAGTATTACTGACACAGAAGAGATAAATATACCCAGGGAGGAATGCACCTGACAGGAATCGAACCTGCGCCGCTTACAACTCGAAGGTGGGCATACCCACTGAGCCACGGCCGCCAGTTGACCGTGGGAGAAACACGGTTTAATGAGATCGAGTCCTACAACTTTCAGCGATTGTCCTTGTGCCTTGTTGATGCTCATGGCGAAACTTACACGAACAGGGAACTGAATTCTTTAAAATTGGAATGGGAGATCCGAAGGGATGAGATTGGGATCCTAGGAATGATTACGTCTTCGCCTGCAGCATGTCCAGTCATGATGGCGGTTTCAATAATATTCGGCATAAGTTTGTTGATAGAGTCTTGTTGCATTGCAGAGTGAGGTGGATGCTATTTTTGAGAAACATAATCGGTGCCCCAATTTCTATCTGTAATACGTGCGAGGGAACTCCAGATGATTCCAATGTGTTAAAAAACTCTGTTGTGTAGTTCACAGCCTCATCTGTGTCACATGTAGCGGCGATAGATTTGTATTTTACAAATACACAAATTATACAAATTCAAAAGTAAGTTATGAAATAACCACTACTGAAATAAAAATGTGATTGAATCTTTAAATATAACACTACTTTTAAAAAGTCTTGTTACTCACTGAGTACGACAAACAACCTAAATGAATCACAATGTCAGCAAAATCAGAACCAAATTAAACATTAATAAACACTGTACTTCATTTCATGTAATTTATTAACCGAGTTGCAGAAAATTTCTTGATGGTAGGAACTTGGCACTTGGAGTCGAAAATGTAGGGGATGGAGGTTCAGTTGTTTTCTTTTCATTGGTGGTACGAAAAAGGAACAAACAGTGACAATACAGAGAAAGTCTAAGGTTCTTTAAATATTAATATAATTCTAACCTTAAATAAACTAATAAAACCATGAGATGAAATCAATCACATAAATATCTTCAGGTATGCTTACTGCGTTTAAAGAGATACTTCAACAAATGTATAGAGGATCACTTCAATCAAATTAATCAGAGGGTATATTGAATTCGAATCCTTACCCGTAAATTAATGGTCACAACTCGAGTATTTACCTGAATACATGTTTTCACTTATGTATGTCTTAATTAAACCCCAGATTCCTTAGGTTATTACCTATTTAGTTCTGTACCCTCTATTTCAAATATGTTAATACATTCTATGCAATTTGAAATATCCTGAATAAAATATGTAATCTTAATAGCACCTAAATACCTTTTTGGGGGTTAAGGAACTAAAAACCCTAAAACAACCATGAGCACCTACACTTAAAACCTTTTAACATTTATTTCTTCTTTAAATGCATTTTTAAATACGTATTCATTCAAAATAAAGCTGCGTCTGAGTTATTTCTGGTAACCCAAGTGTAATACTTTCTTGCTGCCCAAAGCAAATAATAAATTACTGCAAAAACAAAAGTCACTTCCGCAAAAACTTAATCATCTCGCAGTCAGCCAATCATAGCTAACAATCTATTTGTTGTTCTGTATCCTGCTACTTTCATTTCGTTTTTAAATATTTGCCTTAGTTAATAATTCGAACGTGAATTTTTTACATGATAGTTTTTAAACAACTTTCATTTTAAAGATGCCAAAAGTTCAGAATTCTAGAAGCACAGTGCTAAAAGCTGGATTCAAGGAGATAAGAATTTTACTACAGACGGCATAGTTAATTTTTTCAAAGCATGTGAGTAGGGGGAAATGAACCTTTTATGTTTTAAAATGTGCAATACTTGGTTATGTTTAACTTAGAATTATTGAAGAGCGAATGGAAAGAAATACATATCCGGATCTTAACCAATTATTAAAAATAGATGCCAGCCATAGGTTAATCATTTCTTCTGTAGGAAGCAGAAACGTGACGACCAACTAAATAGTTGCATTTAAATTAAACTATTAAAAATAGTTTTACTCATAAAAATAAGTAAATTTCAGGGCAATAATCAATTAATCTTAGAGTAAGTCATAACCAAGTCTATCCGTATTCGTCAAAAATGGAAAGACTGCCAAATCATCTCTTTTTACAAATCTTATAAGTAGTTATGAGAGTTCTTTACCTTAAAACTTAGTAAAATATATATATTGGCTTTAAAATCTAAACTTCCAGAAGTATATTTAAGGTAGGTGCGTACCTCATTTTTGTAAAATAAATCAATACTTTTAACTGCGTTACAAAATGTGATATTTTAAAAATAAAATTTTAACAATTCAATTATTAGCTAAAAGTAATGACCGAAACTAATATACTAAGAAATATGACGCTCTGTTCACTGAATGAAGAATCCAATATGTTTTGGGGTTTTCTTTTTGAGCAGTTCTGAGTACTAAGATCCTAAGCCGTTTGAAAGGCTCTAAGACAAACTCCCAAACATAACATCTATAAAAATGTAAAAGTAAATAAAACTTAATAAAAACTTGACTGAAGAAAATTTAAAACCGAAGTGCCAGTTATTAAGTTCCATGTTCCGAAGTATATTACCATGGTGGTTCTGTTTTGTTGTGGACTAGGTGTCCTCTTTCCACAAAAGACTAAACATACTAAACTAATGTAAAAGGGTAAAGCAAAAACTTGTGTACAAGTAATCTTCGTTAAGATAAAATAAGTCCCATAATTTCAATTTAGCCATGAAACAGCCGATTTAGAGAACCTAAACTCAAAAATCAGAACGTGAGCTAAATTTAAATTGTCTTATGTACGATGTCCATAGTTAATGTAACCAAATTGCTGTGAGCGATTCAAATCATTGCGATACGAAACGCGTAAAATATCAGTTATTAAAACCAATTCAATCGCTAATGAAAATATCGGTGAAAACGTCTTTTTTCTAAAGCCTGACCAATTGACTTTAGTCATTATGGTACTACAAGGTTGTATTTGTTAACGTTACATTACGCTTAACGTTATCCTGGTGCACCACAGGGGTATTTTACGTTACAACTCACATTTATTCGCATATTACAGATACAACCCGTTTATAGAGATGCCAAACATTCATTCTAGACGTACAAGTATCCATGTCTCAACCCCGGATTCGCATCAGGAACCTTTCGATCCCGAAGTTGACCACTGACCGATTAAATTGGTGAAAACATCATCCATTAAAAATGTAGTATTGCAACGGAGGAAAAAGGATCAAGGTCAAAATTGTATTGGTTTTTCTTAAATTCTTCTGACAAATGAGGTTTTAAGAAGAGGAATTTTTTTCTCATATTGTCAGAACAGTGAAACAGAGAAACGATACACACGCTTAGGCTGCTAGACACTGATAGTGCAGCCTATATGTTAAACACTGAATAAAGCCTTAACCACCAAGTAGTTTCGACGAAATAGCTCGTTCATCAAGATCCGACCAATGTTGCTAATTATGATATATCTCGTAATCAAGATATTGCCGATCTTGATCTTGAGTCACGATCTCGTCAGGTTTCTTCTAATGACGACATATGCCGTCCATCAATGTCGGGATAGGTAGTGTGGAGATCCGAGCTGATCGCCTGAACTTATACCTTGGACCGATCGCTAGGGTGTTACGAAGTGATACGGAGATTAGGACTAACACAATTTATTTCTCTACTTAAAAACTATGTACAGCAACCGTTATATCAAATTGATGGAACACCCTACACGCTGCCACTTGCATTAATTCTCTAAAAAACTGCGCTCGCTCCACCTGCGCGTGGAAGCCTTCAGTTACTAGTTCAAAACTGCGCTCGCTCCACCTGCGCGTGGAAGCCTTCAATTACTAGTTCAATTCTAACTCACTCTCGCTGAGTCAGGAAAATAGTTTCTACCAGTCACCGGATTTCAGCGGACATCTGCACGTGTGGTTAAGTCGATCATCAGCCGTTTGCACATCCTCACACGCCGCCGCCAAGAGGAAAACAATTTTTTTTTTCCAAAAAAATCTGTTTTACTAATAATATAGTCCGAACATTTGTGGCAACCAGTCAGATCAGGAGTGGTTACCCTCTCAACCCAAGAGAAATCAAGGGATTCAAAAAAAATTATGCATAAGAACATTTATACTTTGCAACCACTTTTCAAGCTAATATTAGATCTTAACATCCAAATGCTATATCTATTTACACCACCAACAATCAAATATTGATACTCCCGAACTCCAATACCTTTTCATTCTAAATTGATCCAATCTACAAAACCTAACCTAAAGTATTGCAAAAATAACATTCGACTAACACCATACATATAAAATTAACCATTATTTACACTATATTTAATATACATCTTAACTCTCCATATTTAGTTATAAAAAAAATAACAATCTCATCCAAATATGCTACCAAGCCTTTATTGATCGACCTCTCTTTCCAAGCGGGAGAGAGCATCAGCTCCCTGATGATAAATCCCAGGGCGATGGGTCAACTTGTAATTCCACCTTTGAAGGGCAAGTGCCCACCTAGTTAACTTGGGGCTCTTAGGAGTTGTCTCGACCAGATATTTTAGCGGATTGTGATCAGTTATGATCTCCACAGTGTTACCCTGCAACCACTTATCAAATTTTTTCAGTCCAAATAACACGGCATAGGCCTCTTTCTCAATGGTAGACCAATTCTTTTGGGTGTTATTCAATTTTTGACTAACAAAAGCAATTGGCCTATAGTTTCTATGCTCGTCCTTCTGGGTCAAACAACATCCAATAGCGTAGTGGAACGCGTCTGTGTGGACCTGGAAGGGTTCGACGGCATTGGGGGTGCTTAACGCAGTGACCTCACATAACGCATTTTTCAACCGGAGGAATGATTCTTCCTCGCGTTTCCCCCAAAATACCTTTCCCGATTTTTTCCCTTTTGTCAACTCCGTTAAAGGGGATGCTATCTCTGCATAACCAGGAATGTAAGTCCTATAAAATCCCATCAGTCCTAGAATGGATCTGACATCCTTTTTTGATACGGGTCTTCTCAACTGTTTGATGGCTAATATTTTGTTTGTAGAATCTGGCAAGAGCACGATGACTTTATCTCCCGGCTTGAAAGTCTTTCTTGTAGACCTTAAATTATAATAATGGGCCATTTTCCCTTGTTGTATATTAGATGTTATCTTGGCTTTCTCTGCGGCCTCCTCCAGTCGGGTTTTCAACTTCTCCAGATAGACATGTATTGGGGTTGTATCCAGCTGCAAACCCTCGTGTCTTCCCGTCCAGGTATTCTTTAGAATCGACAAAGGACCTTCTGGCTTCCGACCAAAGAGCAATTGAAGAGGTGCTACACCCGTTGTACTGTTCGGGACCTCTCTGTATGCCCATAAAATGAACGGTATTTTGGTGTGCCAGGTCCGTGGTTCTTCCTTAATGGTGTGATGTAACATACTCTTTAAAGTTTGGTTAAATCTTTCCACTAACCCGTTTGATTGTGGATATAATGGTGTGGAGAACCGTAGAGTTGAACCCATTTTTTTTTCAAATTCCTGAGTCAATTCAGCGTTGAAATTTGTACCATTGTCCGAGGCAATTACGTTTGGCACTCCAGTCCTCATAAAAATAGATAATAAAGCTTCACACGTTGCTTTGGCTGTAAGACTCGTCAAAGGGATCGCCTCAGCCCACCTTGTATGTTGGTCTACCATACACAAGATAAATTTGTGTCCTTTAGAACTTGGAGGATCTATCGGTCCTATGATGTCCACATTGACCACTTGGAAGGGCAATTCTGGCCACGCAACGGGAGTTATTGGGGCCCTATCTTTGTGTTTGACCCTTCTCGTCAACTGACAACCTTCACATGCTAAACAAAACTGTCTCACGTCTCTTGATAGCCCGTTCCAATAGAACGAATATCTAATTCTTTCTATTGTCTTCCTCGCTCCCATGTGTCCCCCAAACACTGAGCAGTGGGCTAATCTAAGAACCTCTTTTCTTCTACGTTTAGGAAGAACCAATTGACATACATTCTCTCCAAGAATCTTGTCTTTATGAAAGACCAAACCATCGTTAAAGAAAAATCCTCCACTACCTTGCTTAGCCTGT
This sequence comes from Meta bourneti, assembly GCA_933210815.1. Taxonomy (NCBI): domain Eukaryota; kingdom Metazoa; phylum Arthropoda; class Arachnida; order Araneae; family Tetragnathidae; genus Meta; species Meta bourneti. The sequence goes on along the minus strand of OW119924.1, from coordinate 63,432,825 downwards.
TTTCTGGTCTCTTCCAGCTCTCTACACTCCTCTTGCTCTTTACGGAAGCTTTCCGTCTTCGATATCCCTTCTTCCTGGTCTCCGTCGGTGCTTTCTACCACTAACACTTCTGTGTCCTTATTCACTTCAACGGAATTCCCTTCTGTGTTCCCCTCTTTTGTAGGTGGTTCCAAGATGTTTCCACTACCAATATCGGTGGAAATTAATTCCTGCTTTCCTCTAAGCATGTCTCGGATATCTGGTGGCAACAGCACATCTTCCACCAATGCGGGAGCAACTGCGCAGAGGACTTCTTGGTGAAGCACATCACCCCTACCTCCTATGATCAGTCCTATGGGAACGTTCATTAACGGGCATTTCTCCGCTGGACCGAAGATTCCTTTAATAAAGATGGACGATTTCTCTTCCAGCGACAGATTTTGTACAATATCTTTCCGTATGACGGTAATTTCAGTCCCAGAATCAATTAGGGCTTTTGCCTCCCTCCCGTCAACACTAATTAAGATTCTTTCCAAGGGGCAAAGATTGTCTCGCCAGGATCTTTCCTTAAAGGATACAACTTTAGCTACAACCGCCGTTCCGCCAGTATTCAGTGTCCTTTTCTCATCCCCCACACCGCTTTCTTCAGTTATGATCCTATTCACGTTCGCTTTCCTTCTATTATCGTGATCTGATCTTCCTTTATCCGACTTTGGACAGAACCTCTTCATGTGTCCCACCATTCCGCATGAGAAACAAACAAGCCTGGAATTATGTTTCGCCGGTTCTGGTTGAGTTCTGTGATAGGTTCGTTTGGTGTCCTGCTGAGATATGTGGTATCCACCGTAACCTCTTGCATCATACTGGGTCTTGTATCCCGAATTTGTCTTCATGGTGGTACTTGTCTGTCTCTTGTATGTTCTACGAACACATTCGTATTCGTCTATCTTTTCAGCCAGCAATGAAGGTTTTGATATTTTCCCCCATTCATCGATAAAATGGTCCCTGGCTTCCTGTGGCACTCTATTCTTGACTTGATCGGCTATCATCAATTCCTTCAGACTCTCAAAATCGGAGATACCAAGTCCTTCGATCCATCCTTGAAAATAATTGGTTACTTCATGAGTAAAATCTTGCCAAGTTTTATCAGGACTTTTTTGATGTTGAATGAACTTCTGGCGAAATCCCTCTGGATTCATCTTAAACTTCTTTAACAAGAGGTCTTTAATGTGTTCATAATCTTCTAATCCCTCTTCCGAAACCCTCGCAATCAATTCTATTATCTCCAAAGGCATTAGGGTCAAAAGACATGATACCCAATTTCTTTCATCAATTTTCCTCCGCCTAGCTTGACTTTCGAACAGGGAGAGGTATAAAAGGATATCACCCTCTTTCATTTGGAATTTGGGCATGTATTTCGTCATGTCGACATGTATATCGGTAGGACTACTTCTTCCTTCTATGGAATCATTGCTTATCCTTATTCCTGCTTCTATCCTTAACTTTTCTAGCTCAAATTCTCTTTGTTGTTTCTTTCTCTCCTTTTCCTCTTCTCTCTCCTTCTTCTCTTCTCTCTCCTTCTTCTCTTCTCTCTCCTTCTTCTCTTCTCTCTCCTTCTCTTCTCTCTCCTTCTTCTCTTCCCTCTCCTTCTCTTCCATCTCCTTTCGTGAACTCACTATCGTTTCAAGCATCTCCATCACGAATTCGACTTCGTATGACTTACTTCCTGTTATGAGATCTTTCAGTCCTATAACTTTAATATTTGGATCAGGAGTTTCCCCTAACTCCAATGCTAAAGTAAATAGATCGCATTTCTTATATTTTCCCAAAAAAGCCATATTCACCAATATATTTTCCTTTCTAACTGGTATTAACTAAAAGACCATTAAAATAAAAACCCTTTTCGGCTACTGATTGACTACCCCTAGCATATATCACAATTGTTTAAAGAGAAAAATAATGGTTCACCCTAAACTGATAACGATGACATGTGAACAATAACACTGACGTGTCACATGAGTTAACGCTCAATTCGTAACTCTGAAATTCCAGCACTGTCGTGCTTTAAAAATACCTTCTGCCACTCCTGGTGTATCACAATTCTTCAAGAGAAACTATAATCAGCACTTTTGGCTAAGAACACTGACGTGTCACCTGCGCTGTCGCGCAATTCTAAAATTTGAAATACGGATGTATTTCCCGCACTGCCGTGCTTCAACTACACCTCATCATTTAACAAACAAATATGCTTCACCTAACATTTATTTAGCAATGGATCCCTGATTATTTCTCTTAAAAGAAAGGGTAAACAACACTCACCCGGTTCGTCTGCTTCACCAGGATTTCGCGTAGCCTCGCCGTCCGTTTCCTCAGGATTTCTCGTCTCTGGTCCAATCTTTACTGTTCCCGGTTCGTCTGCTTCAACAGGGTTCCTCGGAATTTCTCGTCTCTGGCCAATCTTTACTGCTCCGGGTACATCAATTTTACCGCTGCCACCATCTTATTGTCGGGATAGGTAGTGTGGAGATCCGAGCTGATCGCCTGAACTTATACCTTGGACCGATCGCTAGGGTGTTACGAAGTGATACGGAGATTAGGACTAACACAATTTATTTCTCTACCTAAAAACTATGTACAGCAACCGTTATATCAAATTGATGGAACACCCTACACGCTGCCACTTGCATTAATTCTCTAAAAAACTGCGCTCGCTCCACCTGCGCGTGGAAGCCTTCAGTTACTAGTTCAAAACTGCGCTCGCTCCACCTGCGCGTGGAAGCCTTCAGTTACTAGTTCAAAACTGCGCTCGCTCCACCTGCGCGTGGAAGCCTTCAATTACTAGTTCAATTCTAACTCACTCTCGCTGAGTCAGGAAAATAGTTTCTACCAGTCACCGGATTTCAGCGGACATCTGCACGTGTGGTTAAGTCGATCATCAGCCGTTTGCACATCCTCACAATCAAGATATAATCATTTCAGCTTATGGCGAGATACATCTTCGAGACAACCACTAGGTTGAGGTATTTTACCCGAAGATGCGGCACGTCACTTGTTCAGTCTCCACCATCTTGTTGAGGGGATAAGTCATCAATAGTCCAACGATAAATGCTTTGATATATTCAGTAAAAAATGTTTTTAAAAGCGCCAAATTGTGGGGCTTACTTTTGGGAGGATCTTCCAAATTTCCCTCTTGAACCGATACCTATTATAACTAGGTAAAGAACATGGTTGTCTGCATTAAGCCGATCACTATGTGGATATTAAAAGTGTATTAGAGTCGCCTTCAGTAGAGAAGACAGTAACCATCACTGCTGAAAAAGAGACTAAATGTCCCTTCAACTATTAATGGTCTATCTTTCATAAAAGCAACTTGGCTTTTACTATTACAAAGTTAGAAGGAGCCTTTGACCAAAGCGATATATTTGCTAGAAGCTAAAGGAGTGCCTTTTGCCTGGTTTGGTTGTCATAGCTGTATCCAGGAAGTTGTGGCTGTCCTAGCGATAATTCCTGACTTCAAAATAATTGAAATGAAATTAAAGTTCTTCGTGTAAGCGTATAAAACGATATATGGTTGAAAGCCATCGAAATTTCTCAAATACAATTTGCCCCCTGACATGTTCAGTCGAATGTTTCTTTAAGACTGAAATGAATTCTATCTAAAGACCGCAGGGCTTTGCCAATGAAAATTTAGCAATGTATTTTATCGTGATATGTGACGCAAATTTGAATAAAATTATTTTCGTTTATATAAAGTTTAGTTTAGTATGTCGGTCTGCAATCATTGTTTGCTACACGAAGGTTAAATTATATCTGCGTTGTTAAACCTATAAGTTAAAGGGATTGAATGGGATAATTGTTCGCCAATTACAAGAACAGGGATGTACATAGAAATTAATTTGTCGACACACATAATCTAATAGAGAATTTTAATCTGCTTTCTGTGTCAGAGTTTTAATTTAAATGTTTTATTCAATTAACAACGTCAATTCTAACATTTCGTCACATACACACAATCTTGCTCCATTTAAAAAAAAAAGAACCCATTCCTAACTGTTATCTGAACCTGCTTTAAGTACGTTTAGATTTTTTTAATAAATTTGACAATTATTAAATTAAAACCATGCAATTGGTTGTCATACCACAAGATTTCTACGCCAAATTTTAAAATTTTACAATGTTATTTACAAAAATCCGATTACGTTGTTTAAAAACTGTCATTATGTCAACGAAAAAGTGCATTAAATTACGATTTAAAGTGATAATTTTATTAGAACCTAGAAAAATCTAAAACAGTAATTTAAAAACCTAAAACATAGTTTCAATTAAACCTAATATAAGATTTTAAGAAACTAAAAATCTCGGATTTAGTCATAATAACAGAGAAAAACAGTTTAATTTCTCAGTGAATATTTTAACAAGTTGTAACATAGTTAGTATCATAGTAAATGTAGGGGTTCTGTATTGTATGTTTGGAACGGCTGTGTAATTTTTCTTCTAAGTGGCTTCTGATAGAAGGAATAGTGAAAAATTAATCCTCTCGGAGTTTTATGATTTAGAGGAAGATTAATGGATTAGAGGATCTATAAGGAAGTTTATTGGCAGAAAGGGGTCTCTAGTAATGACGCACGTGCATTTTAAGTGGAGTGGTGGTACGCCGAGATGATTGGAAATGGCAAAAGAAATAAGTAACTTGGAGTGAGGGAAGCTGTTTGAAGCCATGATTAGCGAGGTTGAAATTGTAAAAGTGGTTAAACATGCATTGGGACCATGTAGTTAAAGCAATGAAACAAAGACTCAGGGGTGAAAAGAGAAAAAGGGGAGTTATTCTGGAACGTTAAGGAACGTATATGTTGCCAAGATTATATTTTAAGGGGTTAATTTTTGTATCGTGTTATATGTACTATAACACATAAACATAACTCTCCCTTAAATTGTAAATTTCTAATTCACTTTTTGTCTTGATTATCCAAGTACAAGATAAAATAAGCGACATACTTTACACATACCAGAATGCACCGACAGTCCTGAAATTGTCACTGAAAATTATAAAAGTTGATTGATTAATCGTTGATCATTAGGTCAACTGAATTCAGAGAGAGTAAAGAACAAGAACTCTTCCATTTTAGTTGGTACCTTATGAGATCCACGTCTTCCAAATATGTGCCCAAATGTAGCACCTCTAGGAATCCCTGGAGTAGGCGGAATTCGCAATTGGGTGATTTTTTAGCACGACATCAGTAACAGAAGCACGATTTCCCAGAGTGTTTATCTAAAAACCTTTTTCACTATCTTAGTATAAAACCATGGAAAATCAGGGGACAGTCCTCATTTTAAGTCGCGGAAAATATTCTTCCTTTCCCTTGCTTATACCATTTTACTATACTAAAAAGTTCCAACCTTAAAGTTGTGTTGTGGCAACTCTCCTTAAAATGCAAATTTAGAATACGTCATTTTAAATTCATTGACCAATACTGTGATGCCCAAGCCGTAGCCAAACTTTTCTCATTTCTTCCTCACTCATATTTAACAGTGTCGTCTAGACATTCTGTCTACAGGATAAATAGCCTTCGAAAGTGATTTTTTATTCTGCCCCTTTTCCTTTCAGTATTGTCATTCAATGAAGCGGATTTGGCAACTGAATACATGCTTATAATTTTGTATACTGTTTATCAACATATGTGTAAATATACATGTTAGAAACACAACTGGACTACAATCTCGCCAAAAACGCTCAAATTGATTAAGGAATTTGAAGAAATTTATACTTGAAACGTATTTAATCTGAATCGTATCTCATTCCACAATTCTACCAATTTTGCATAGTTGAAATATGTTTTCTCGAAAATTAGGTCTTGTATTTCATAAACAATATATCTCCTTAAACTTGCTATTATCAGAAATATTTTGCTTAACTTCCCCACAATTAGGAGATAGATACATATTTGAATAATTAGGTCTTTATTTGTATAATTAGATTAATAACACAGTGATAACGTGTTCTTATTTATTTATACTGCTTTCCATATACTGCTTACGTAAATTCTTCCATTAAAATATTCTCCAAAATATTGAAGAAATTTAATGGTTGGAATTATTAATGTGAAATTTATTTAATAAATTTTGTTTTAATTTAAGAACATAATAATAAACAATTCAAAAACTTAAAACCATTTTCTGCACAACCACTTAGTTCGATATATTCCAGCAATATATTCCAGCAAGAAATTCAAACAGCAATACACACATTTGTATTCAAACATCCCGACGTAAAAGTTATATTTAGGTTTTATTTTTTGATATTAGATATGTGAATCTAGAACCGCTACAGAAATTAGATTTCTTCAACTTAGTTATAATGTTTATTTCACTTCTCTTTTCTTTTGAGGTTTCATTTCAAGACATAGGTAAAAGCTCACAAAAAATGAAATTAAAATCAGATAAGAAATAAAGAAACCTTATCTGGATTTATATTCGGATTGCATTTATACGAAGCATGAGTTACAAGATGAGCCATCCAGAAAGTAAATACGTTTTGTACAATGGAAATCCCCGGAGATGAATATAATATCAGACATTTGAAAGCATTTGAAATCCAAGATACAGTATCCCTGAGCAAAAATGACGTATGTCGGAGAAAAGAATCAAACCTTGAAATTCTCTACTTAATTTTAAGGATGCATTGCAGATTTTGCATATAAATACTGAATTCCAGAATTCCTGCTTTTATCGTTTATAACGTTAGGTTATTGAGTGATTATTGTTTACGATTTTGAATAAATTGGAAAAATACTAGGAGATGCGACTTCAAAATTCCGATACATAAACTTTGGAAACTATCAAAAATAAAAATACAGGAGAACTCGTTAAGCAAATTGTGCATGAGCAGTTGCAGACAGTATTGGAAAAGAGTGGGTGTATTTTTTAATTGCTTCTATATATTTAATAATTGCTTGCTTTTCTTATACAGAATTTTCAAAATTTAATAAAAATATTGTGTATTTAGAGGAAATAGGTGTGTACATCTTAACTTTATGAGGTCACGATGCTTCCGAAAAGTGTAGTATTGTTTTTCCCACAACACACATAGTGATTAAATAACTTCATTTATTGGCTCAAATAAACCTATTACAGATTCACTTGATGAAGGTCAAAACTTATAAGAAATGATGTAGGTTACAGAACAGATACATGCGTGTGAACCCCTCAGAAAGCTGACGTAGGATTAAAAATTGTGGCACACTGAATGTACATAATATACCCAAATATGTATTTCATGAGTAAAATTGAATAATTGATCTTCCCATGATTTGTTTTAAGGTTTTCAAAGTTTGTTAGTTGTATATATCAGCAGTATATATGAAATCAAAAGAAATTATTTTATACGTTTAGAACGTTTATACTTATTCGAATCCCATAGATGTCAAAATAAGATAAGACATGTTCATTTCGCTTTCTGTATTTTTGAATAAGGAACAATGTTTCATTTTGAGTACTTAATTGTCCGAATTTTGTAAATTATTTCAAAAATAAACATCAGAAAATTTTCATTTTTCCTTTGATTCTTATAGTTATAATTTTTATATGGAACGAAATGTTAGATGGGTATTCCAACCAGTGAGAGAATTTATACCTTAAATTCAAACATCAACCCTCTGAGGGTTTTATACGCATATATCCATTTAACAAACTGCGGTCTTTCCTTCATGACTTCTTACCTTTTTTAACCCTGTTGATCTTTATAATTTTTCCTACAATTTTTTCAAGCAGTTGTGGTTATTTAGTCTGTACGAGAGTTGTGGAGAAAAAGCACTACTACTCTACTAGGAAATCTTGTAACACTAAAAGGTTAACTTCAAAATACTTCAATGCATGATCTTCGTAATGAAAAAATTCATATCTTCATTGTACATAATGATATGAAAGCATGTTTTTTCAACATATGTAATGTATTTTGAGTATTTTAAGCACATAACTGTGAAACGCAACTTTATAGTGGTTATACAAATTGGGTTCTACTTGGTGTGCTTGGTAAATCTATTGTTAGAAATAATAGATTTTACCTTCAATTCTTTTATCAGAACCTTCTTTACAGGCTCTCCACTATAATGTCATATTTAACAACTATAACTTTTCATAATGCACTCAACAAATTCTTAAACTAAGTTCACGTACTAAATCATAGTACCATTATCACACTTGCATTATCCGCTACATTTATTTAACTTTTTCTTTTGTAAAAATGTGTTAGGAACAAGGTGCTAATAAAATTACATTCTACACAATTGTAATAGTACACAATATCTGTAATAATACACAATGTACACATATATACTTTTGTACGTAATACTTTACAAAATTTCTGCCTTATCTACTCATGGCAAATAAAATTTACAGTTAGTAATAATTATGTAGTTTATTCATAAAAATATTTGCTTTTTAGCTGCTAATAAGCTATAAGTTTGTGATGATACATTTAAATGGGTATAGTATTTTTAGGATGGTATTTTAATTAACATAGCAATGGAGAAACACAACTAGCTATTGGCGACGGTCCGAGACAACATTGGGCCGCGGTAGCCCGGTTGGAAGAGTAACGGACTAGCAATCGGAGGGTTGCGAGTTCGAATCCAGTCAAAGGCCGTCGTGTACAAAGGAGGCTGTCCTTTGTACACGTCCTTTGTGTCCAACGTGGTGTTGTCCTCAGACCTTTCCCTTCGGGATTGATCCCGGATCGTCATCTATAGTCCGTTGTGTTGCTCTAGTGCGACGTTAATTAATTACCATTACCGAGACGATACCACTTAATTTTGAACCACGGTCAGATGACGAGGCAACACCTGAGCTGGCACCCCACTTTAAACTTCCACACCACTCCAACGTGAGGACATTTGAGGCCACGAGTGATTTAGCGTGCACGAGATCCCTTTGTACACAACGGTCTTTGGTTGGATTCAAACTCGCAACCCTCGTTGCTAATCTGTTACTATTTCAACCGGGATACAGTGACAGACATTTAAATGGATACACTTTAGATGTTTTGTATATTAAAGTAACGAAATTTCACTAAACCAATTTGTAAACTATAATCATTAATTTCGATTACCTGGAGTACATAAGTATTTAAGCTCTCTAAGTATAGAATTAATTACGTGATTAAGAATATCCCCTTTTGGACTGAAAATGTATATAAAATACAAGTTTAATCTAGCAATGGAAAAATCAAACTTCTAAAAATATTCCATACTGTTAAATTTGAAATTTTTACAGAATGTTTCAGATTAGGGACAAGTATACATTAAAAATAAAAGTTGAGTGAATAATTACACTTTAATCCAATGCCTGTTACTCTAGCGACATAATTGCCAAATACTTAAGAATGGGAGTTTTATGTATCTACTTAGCGTTTCTCTCTCTAATAAATGTAAAATACCTATAAGAGAAGCATAATATTGAAATTGCCTAATCACCTAGGAAAATGTATCCAGTTTAAATGGAACATATTTAAATAATTGTTTCTCTATTTAAGTATAAAAAATTAAATTAAAACTAAAGCATACTTGGAGTATTAACCACATGTACAATAAAGGAATTACATAAATACAAATTACACGTTTGATATTAACAGGTACCTTATAAGTATAGCATTTTATTTGGTAAAAAGTTTGAAATTTTCTAAACAGTACATTTAAGTTGTAAGCTCATATAATGTAATATAAAAAATAATTGAAACTAAATAAGATAAATGCTGAATTTTGTTTCTGACTGATTCATGCATAATCCGCTTAGTAGCATTTCCGCACCAGAAAAATCTACTTATTTGTTTATTGTCGAATGTCGACAACGGATGTCAGCAATATAAAATCGATCGTCACTTAATTCATTCATCAATTTCGCTCCTTCATTTAAATATGCTCGGTTTGAGCTATAGAACTGCATATTATTGCTGAAGTTGTATGGAAGAGCTCGTCATTTTAATGAAATTCTTGAACGGTCTGATTATAGAAAGTAATGAGGTAAAAAGAAAAAGGTGAGCGAAAATAGATTTAGAATAAAAAAACTGCCGAATCATCTTTGTACAAGAAAATGAGTTGAAATTGAAGTAAACGTTCAAAATCTAATTGCTGCAACATGACAGTTGTGTTTTTCCATGCATGTTTTGGAAATAACGTTTAGCACAAGTAAAATTAAACGAAACTCTATTATATATTTCTGTACAATGTAATTTCTTTTAGAGGTATAAAATACATTTATGTGAATATGAATGATGCATTCATTATAATGGATTGAAATAAGATATAAAATGTGAATAACAATTGTCATCTAGCTAGTTATGAAACAATCTGCTTTAATAATTCGAATATATAATGACATAACTAGTCAAAGTTCAGGTTTTGGAAAAAATGTCTATTGGGGTATCTGATATGTTGCAGGTCTTTTTTTTATTGAACAAAAGCAAACTCCCCGTGCACCACAGAAGTACAACACGGGGCTTATAGAAGTAAGTTAAATTAACAAAGAAATAACGGAAAACAATTTAAATAAAATTACATGATTTGAGGAATTTAACAAATGAGTAGAAAAGCAGATTAGATTGAACAAAAACATTGAGTTTCACTGGTCATTTTGTTACCAAGATTTTTGCTTTGGAATTCATCCCGAACTATTATGTAACTCACTTTTCCTCTCAATCTCCGAACTCGTCTGTTTCGACTGCCAATCGAAAACAAATGAGGACGATTGGATTATGCTCCAATAATGCAATAGGGAGAGTTAAACCTTTTATTTTGGAAGAGTAGAAAGCAGGCATAACCTTGTTATGTTTTTGAACGAAAGAATTTCACGGGGGGTGGCTAAACAAGATTTGCAGCCGATTGAGGAACCTTATCTGTGACACACTTATATGCAAAGGTAAGCTTTTATTCTCTATCTCTCATTGTGGAGTTAAAAAGTGCTGAGCCGATTTTCATTTCTGGAGGATTTCGGATGACTGTGTGCACCCGATTCCCTCTCCTCGATTTGCATCATGGGAAATAAATTAGCTTTCTACATTTTTATTTTAGCCTGGGACTAGAATATACTCTCAGAAAAATACTTGAGATTTTCACAACCAAGCTGATTAATAACTTTCTCAATGGAGGATCAAATTAAGTCCTATGTCTCCTAATTTTTGCTGACGTTATTACACTGATATATAGTTTAGATCTAAATTGTAAAAGGTAATGAAAATTCAATGTAGTACAATTATAAAATAGCAGCTACAAAATTTTTATCAGCTGCAAGTTTAAGATGGGTTTCACACACTACTCAAGAATGAAAGTTTTAAAGTTAATTATATTTATTAGTTAAATATATACGAGTATAAAGATGACTAATAAAGGTAATAAAACTAAACAATATGGTCATTGTATAATTTGGTGGATCATTTTATCTTTCGTTTTGGTTCTGACAACGGTGGATGTCAGTTAACATGTTACTTGTAAAACTTTTCACTCTCGAAACACTACACAAATTTATTAACTCTCTGACACGAGATGTCCGAGAAGTGTGTACTATTGCTTATACCCATAACACATGTAACGTCTAAATAGCCTCACACATAGTACCAAAGTATCCTAGAAATGATTCTATATCGCTCAAGAAATCTAAAACTTGTTAGAAGTCAAGTAGGAAAACTACAGGTTTCATAATATAAAATAATACATCCAAACATATACACTGGTGTTAAATAAACTGCAACAACCATTAAAATTGAAATTGTCCGATTAAATTACATAAAAGGCAATAGATATGGCCAGTCATATCAGTTAAAAATGAAATGTATAGACAATGATATCACTATACGATGATGTAGTACTGTAATATTTGTCCTATTTCTTGTCAATATTTGTCTTATACAAACTAGATTAGAGGGATTATCAGTCACTTTATATGTGTGAGAATAGAGAAATACGTGCAATATACATTAGTTCGAAATAGCTTTATTAATACTTAAACTTAGGAAGGATGTTCTACTTGGGTCATAAAATGATCTTACATAGTGCATAGAATCATTTGACGGCTGATTAAAATGCTTCTATATCATCTTATAGAGTAGAGTTATCTAGATGTCTTTTAATCAGCAGAGTTAAAGTTTTTATCACATTCCAGAATGTGCTGCTGATAGGAAACGACAATGCATTCAATATTTTATGAAGAATCAAACGATAGGTTATGGCTCCCAATATGAATTACGATATTCTACGCACTAAGGCTATTTTTCATGAAACCGCAGATGCCACTTGGTTTCAACTTAAGATTTAAACCTTGGTTGGTCGACTTGGTGAAATGAAATTGAGACATGGCTTGTTCCCTGATCAGCTATGAGTTTTAATGCATTGCTCATCCCAAGAATTTTTCCATATAACAATTCCAAACCGTTACTGTTAAATCCATAAAATGATTACAAAAGCTCCAGCATACACATTTCGCTCTATGACAAAAAGCGGTTGTTTGGTTTAGATCTTAGCGCAAGGGCCATGTATAACACCATAAGGCCACCACCAAATATTTCAGGTAAATGGACATTCATACACAAGAAACGTTTTGCTTATACAGAAGAGGGAAATACGCCCAGGGATGAATCGAACCTGACAAGACAAAAAGTGGAATCGTTCTCAGAGATGTAGTGACCTCGATTGCTTGAAATGATCGATAGTAGTTACGAACTTGTCTTCCAATATGGCCATTTATAAACTGTAGCTTTGTGATGCGAACTAATCTGAAATATTTTTTGATTGTCAAGGAATTTAATTAATTTTACAGCGGACTGAGTGTTTAACATCAGTGACATACAGATGAGATTTTTTCATAACTGAAAGGATTAATAAGGTTCAATTCTTACATGTATACTTGAAATACTCGCACTAAGAATTTAGAGGCATTTCTTATTTTATGTGTGAGGAGGAATTTTTCTAATTAAAATGCACCATAATTTAGCTTTGGGAATGCCATCTTTTGAATGTTGTTTTTTCACATTATGATTTTAGTTTATAAAATAAAGATTTACAGTTTTATTGTATAAACATTCAAAATGTGGTTAATTTTTTAAGTTTGAAAATCATTCTGTAAAATGCGTATTCTGCAGTACTGTAAGACATTTACTCATTGTCCTAGTACGCTCCAAGGTCAACAATAGATTATGTCATTCATACATATTCTCTCTTGTCAGACCTGGTTCGTTTCCTCCCACTTTTGTGTCAATAAAATCTTCATTGTATGAGTGATGTCCCCTTATTTAACGCTGTCGGTCTTATATATGGCGCAACTCAGCCAAATATGGCCCTTGTGCCGTAACCCATAACCTCCCCCCCCCAAAAAAAAGCAACCCTTGAAGATAAACACAAGACATTTTATGTAATTCGAATAAAAGACAGCTGGACTTTTAATTAGGGATGTAGTTTTCTAAACTTCCCTGCACTTACATAAATATAATTCTAATATAAATACTCATTTATAATGATGCTCATAAATTTTAGAAATGCTCTCATATTTCTCTTATAAATGATCATTCATTTAAATGATAATTTAAATGCGTATTACAAACTCTTTATTTGTCAATTACTCAAAGCTAAGTCTCTAGAGCGTCATCAGTCAACTCCAAAAACAAGCAGCGAACAAGCGCTCTATAAAACTGAACGTGGAAACGCATTACAAACGGCTGCTTCGGCTCGTTTTATCTAAGTACGGATAGGCCCAATTGCCTACAAAGGATTTCTATGGAAGGTTACCATTATGAACGGCCGGTTCGGCTCAGCTCAGTCCAGTATAGGCCGGAATCCCTTCCTCGACATTCTTTCGGTCTTGGCTGTCCCTCCAAGTGGAATCCAAACTATCAGGCATCCTTGCATCCGGTCAATCGGAATCCAAACTATCTTCCGTTTTTCGTTTAAACATCATGGAAGAAGTTGTAAATAATATATAACTGTTTCGAATGAGAGGACCACGAAAATGCTACTCTAGGATATGCGCTCGTGAAATTAATCGGAAAGACTGGGTGACAGAATGCAAGTAGAACAGCAAGGAGAATACATATTTTAGAACGTCCGGTTTTACAAATACGAATAATTCTTTTCAAAGCTCGAATTGACAGAGGTTAAAATGTGTTTTATATAATTCTGTTATGTTCCTCTGAAGAGCATTTTAGCCACTCCCTTCCACCATCAGCCCTAGAACCAAGTGAAATGATGAGCCTCTATACTTGATTAGATCCTATAATGATACCAATATATATATACATATTGTGTATTGAGTAAATCCGTTTCGATCAATTTATTTAAATGATATCAAACTCTGCATTTTGCCACCTCTATTTGCGTTATTCGTTTATTAAGTCAAGAGTATAAGCTATTTTCCACTTTACTATTTTAATTTCCCTTTTACACATGTACAAATTTATACACTTCTTTTGAATCACATCTTTGATTTTATTTTATATTGTTATGCCGCCGTTATATTAGGACAAATGTATAATAGGAGATTCAAAATTTACGTTCGCGTCTCGTCACCTACCCACTATTTTATTTGCAAAAAAAGGGGAACGGAGCATTTTTATAAATCAGTAAGTTAAAACTATTTGTTTTTCTTGCTTCCGATTTTAATGTTTTTTAACATTATATACTAGCAACATTAGCAAATTTTTAGGAAACAATTGAAGTTTCGTAAAATATATTCTTGACATAATCGGATTAAATTTACAGATTGTTATCGAAAAATTCGTGAACTGCATTCATTATTCATTATTTCCAGTAGAACTCTATAAAACAAGTTAAAGTTTAACATATAATATACATTTTTATTCATTTTCCTGAGGAATATTTTTTATCATAATTTGATTTATTATCCAGGTAGAAACTTCAGAATATCGTATATGGAAAGCAAATTAGAACTTTCAGCATTGAAAATTATGTCTTGAGTCAATATTCGGGTACACTGAAAAGAAATACTCAGAATTCAACATTGGCATAGCTAAGGAGGGAGCAATGGCCCCAGATGACAATCTGTAAAGGAGAGGTATTTCAGGAATATTAAAATCTTATTTTCTTATTATTAATATTTCCTAAGATTGTTTTGTGTCTTCTGTCCTGCAATTAACGAAATGCAGTGTTTTGAAGCCCACTCTACTCTCTCATTTCACCGTTTGCGCCGAAGTGTGCTGAACTGAGCCCAATCGGCCTTTCATAATGGGTTAATACCGGGCTGAAGAGTTGCGAAGGGTGTGTTGAGCCAAACAGAACAGGCCGTTTGTATTGTGTTTGCTGCTTAATTCAAATGACTGTCATTCCAAACCTCATAGAAAACGTTTTTAAAAAGATGGATACAAGGGTATTTGCAATCATGAGCAGTTACGTCAATGTATCTAACATGTTTTCGGATTAGCAACCGGAGAGTTGCTAATTCGAAACGAGATCCAGCCAAAGACCGTCGTCTACATGAGGCTGGTACACGTTATATCTATCGGGGCATCAAATGTCCTCATGTTAGTGTACTGTGGATGTTTAGATAGTGGGGTATTGTTTTAGTCAATTGATCATGTTTCAAAATTACGAGGTGTTGTCCTCTTTTCTTTCCAGTTGGGATCGAGGATTTGATTCCGGACCGTCGCCAAATCCCGTAGTTTTGCTCCAATCTTACATTAATTAACTATCTTCCGTAAAATAACAGTTCCGCATGTTAAAATATAAATACCATATTTGAATCTCCTTATTATCAATTACTCCCCATTAAACCTCTAGAGTCACCAGTCCACTCCAACAAGAAGTGCAGAAGCGCGCTAATAAAACTAACTCATATGATTGTCATTCCAAACTTCATAGAAAATGTTTTGAAAAAGATGGTATCAAGGCCGTTGCAATCATGAGCAGTTAAGTCAGTGTATTTAACAAGCTTTAAGTTAGCCTTTCCTTAAGATAGGAGTTCCACATAAAGGGGACAAAATTTAAGCATTCATTCCTTGATCGGCGCCAGAGAATCGTTGACGCAACAAAATCCTCGAGATATCAAATACCTTCATCCTGGAAAAATAAAGAAGTTAAGCAGCCTTTAATGAAAATTCTTTTATGGAATACTTAGATAGTGCCTATTCTTTGATGAATGATACATTAAGCTTTCTGCCGATAGAATAAGTAGCGGAACCATCTTTGGTGCTAATTAGTGCATAGAATGTTCCCTTGTCTTCATCATTGTCGACTGAGGATGGCATATCAGAGTTTCGTAATGAGCTTTTAATATTTCCTTCCCTGCGCCTTCTTCGAATTATTCCAAGAGTAAGATTAAACGATCTAAGTAGTGATTACTCTCTTAACTGGGAACGGGCATTAAAATGTTGTTCGGTTCAACTTACTTACAAACACTGAATGTGCAAGGATATAGATAATTAGAAGCGTACACATCACGGAGGGGTAATCAGTTTAAAGGAGGTCTTCAATCTATTGTGACGTGCTCGTTTGGAATGCGTAGGAAACTTAAAGGAATGGGGCAAAGTAGAGAGGTGTGGGATGTAGAATTCGCATTTCTCAAGTAGGGACTCGAAGGAATTTAAAACCATCATTCCACAAGCTTTCCTTTCCTTACTTCAAAAATAAAAATATGAAAAAAGCACGGTTATATTTTAATTAATGAAGTATGAGACAGTTTTCCTTATTCAAGAAGTTTATTCGATTGAGTCTTGATTTGAGATGTTATCAACATAATACTTGTTTCTCTAAAAGCACTAAAACCTTAAAACTCTCCATCTGTGAAACTCTTTTCTCACTTGACTAGATAAATTACCAAGTCTAAATAAAAGTGCACACAGTTGTAAATATAGTACGTGAGATTAAATGATACCATAGAGGTTATTGGTATCAATAGTATCTGTAAAACAAATTGGAACGCAAAAACTCTTACTTTTAAATATTTATACCTTATTTTTCAAAAGAAATCCTGAGGAATTGCTAACAAAGCTCAATTAAAGAACCTTTTTAAGCATTAATTACTATAAATCTGCCAACATTTTCAAAAAACCCTATATTTTTTGACGTGCAATAAGATTTCAAAACATAAAGAACCGGTTTTGTTCGGGAACTTGGTTAAATTTCATGGAAATTACCAAAGAAATAGGTCCTTTTTGAACAATGGATATTTCTAAAGTGTTCCTTTTTATTGATTTTGTTCAAATTGTAATTACTATACCAACATAATTTCTTAAGGTTTTGCGAGAACTTGGAAAGTTGAAAAAGATCCTTATTTCTAAGTATAAGTTTAAATGCGTGTAAGTCGTTTATAAAAATAATATTATTTCATGAAGACAAATATTTTATTAGTTTTTATTAGATTGAAAAATTACTGATAAATCTGTAATATTATTAGGTACGAGAAAGGAGGCAAGAGCTAAATGTAGAGTTGTTCTTTAGATTATAAGAGAGCTGTATGTATTCTTTGTATTAAATCTACTCAAAAATTACTACTAATTAATATATATATATATATATATGAATTTAAATTTAAGAATACTAAGAAAATTTCGAAAAAAAAGAAGAAGTGTTGGTGGATCAGGGCGTCATCAGGGAGGAGCCTGACCAAGTTAACACAATATGGTGTTTTCTGCGTGTGAGCGGCAGTTCACCAAAAGTAGCCCGCATACCCTAAGTAGGGGCGTGTAGGCTACTTTTACGAGGGAGAACGATAAAAAGTGTTCAATTAGAGCCTTTTAATAAATTAACCCAAACTTTTAAATTAATTAATTAATTAATTAATAATTAAAAGCTGTATTTTGGCTTTTTGCTTGTCAGCATTTTTGGCCTTCTGGCTTTTTGCTGGTCTGCATTTCTGGTACTACGTTTTAATGTTTTGTATGTTTGACTTTTATAATATTTTGTAAATTTGATTATTTATATATATATATATATCAATATTATCGATATATAATCAATATAATCAATAATATTGTTGTTATTTTGCTTCACCTTTTTTGTGTTCTTGTTATTA
This sequence comes from Meta bourneti, assembly GCA_933210815.1. Lineage (NCBI taxonomy): Eukaryota > Metazoa > Arthropoda > Arachnida > Araneae > Tetragnathidae > Meta > Meta bourneti. The sequence continues at coordinate 63,414,843 of OW119924.1, read as the reverse complement.
CTTGCATTTTTTGTTTTTATTTGGGTTCTCTTTTTGATTTTTGGTGATGGTCTATATATATATATACTACATGCATATGTTACCGTGAAAGACCGAAATTGGAGAATGTCGACTTTCACCGGTGAATGTCGACACATACCAAATACGTCGGTGAAAGATAGAATATTTCATTACATTCTTCTACATTCGGACCCTCACCGACAATGTCGACAATCACAGATATGCTCTGGTGAAGGTCGAAAAGAGAGGAGCCGAGGTTTTTTTTCCGATACCCTAATTTATACTGAATGGATACTGCAGTGAATCGTGATCTTTTTCTTGAAAAGTTAAATTCATTAATTGCGGGTAAACGAGAAGACAATTGTTTTTATTTTTCTCAAGAAAAGTACTCTAAAATACTTTCTGAAATGTTACGAACCTCACAAAAACAATTTCCTCCTGCTCAAATTGGTGATACTGTACGAATACAAGTCCCTGATGTAGACCGTGGTCGTACAGATAGCCGAAATGTGTTAGCGGTTGTTGTTGGAATAGAAGACTCCGACTTCTATAAACTGGCAAATAAAAATGGTACTCTCAAGCAGCTTTACACACGTAATCAGTTCGTAATTTGTAAAGAAAAGTTACTTTCCATAGATGAGATTTCTTTTCAAGAAATGTCGCTGAGAGAAGCAGCTGCAGCTAATTCGAGAAGCGGGGGCAAGGCTATACACGCTGTCATTGCAAAAGGAAGTGTTCCACAAATAAATGCAGTTGTAAAAGCAAGGGACTCTTGTACAATTCAAAGTGTCATAATAGTTTAAGTTGTTGCAATAAATAAGATTTGAATCATATAATTAAGTAAGTTTTTTGTTATACTACTATATTTTCTTTTCTCATTTAGAATGTACTGTTTGTTTTAAGTTCTTGGTCACTCCTCTCAGAAAGAGAGGCGAAAAAGTTACGTCACCCTTGTGACGTTTTATCGCGACTGAAATACGGAGGAAATATAAATCTCTGACATGTTCAACATTCACCATTAGTGCATGGTGAATGTCGACATTTGCCGGTGTAAGTCAGAAATAAGGGTATTTAGCAAATATTTCGGACATACACCAAGCGACTATGTGAATGTTGACATTCACCGGTGAAAGTCGACATTCTCCAGATTTCGGTCTTTCACTGTAACACATACACTAATTTATTTATACATTCATCTATCTGAAAGTATATACTGAGGTTTATGTACACAATCCATAAATTCTGCTAATTCTTCGTGAGCAACGTGTTTTATCTACAACAGCAATTTAAAGCATCTCCATACTACAATCGGAATAGTGTCATCTTTTTGTCCTTCCATATAAAATCCTGGGCCTGAATTTTCTAAAGTGATTTTTTCAATAAAAAACAGTCATGACGAAAAATCATCTTCAAAGCAGCTTTACCGCATCTAGCTTTCTTGCATTACCTATTCTATTGGAATGTTTGTTCTCTCTCACAGCATATATCTGGTGTTTATAATGCAAATATATTAAAAGCAATTTTATTATAACCTTCTTAATTAATTTACTAAAGGTATTCGATGATTTGTATTGATAATTTTTGCTTTATAGGTTAATTATTTTTCTTATTTTGGCTAGGATTTAATAAAATCTCTTTTTTAAACTTATCAATATAATTATTACTGACTACTACCTAGTAAATAGTATAGCAAGCAGAAAATAGGTATTTGTTGGGACCATTTCCATTTTTAAAACTAGAAACACAAAACTTTCAGTTCCACTTGACAAAATTACAAAAGCCAACTTATACACAAAAAGAGTTTATATTTAAATGTTCATATCAAAATAATCGTCACATTCCAAAATATTACTACCCAAAGGGACATACTAATAACCAAATGTCTGATTTCAAACGTGCAAATGTAAATTTTATAATAATTATGACCACACAGTGATTCAGACCACGAGCTATCATTTGGCATTTTGTTTCTTTAATTTCAGAAATAATTATTATAACTATATTCTAACGCAACTACCAAGTGTGTGTAGTTTTCATCACACACTTGGTAGTCACGGATCCTAATTGATAAATTGTAATGCTAAAGTTATTTTTAATTGTCATATATACTTACGTTAATTATTTCTATTTCACGATACCTTGGTTTCATAATCAATATCTGAGCTCCAAACAAGGTTTTCCTTACAATCGGATTAACATATAGTGCTGATCAATGTCACGGTTCCCTGGAAAACTACTTAACTTTACCGGAAATGGCCGAAAGGAGACGGGAAACTTGAGAACGTTCAACCATTTATTCCAAAAATGATTAGCGGAAAAGTATTTTAAGAAACGACAATCCATTTTACTGTGTATCTGTGCTTTTATTTCCTACGACAATTATTTTCTGGTAGAAATACAAATTACGTGTCATCTTCATTAAATAAACTATCTATACAGGGGTTCTATGGTTTCGTTTTTTAAGTCAATCCTGAATTTCACACCAAATTCAATTAAAAAAATTAACTGATACATAATTGTTTTATGATCATAAAATGGAAGATCCTTGGAATGCTTGAGCTTTTTGAATGTAAAACCGCATTGTCAAGAAATATTATTTCACCTCAATTTAGTTAAAATAGTTCACGCCTCGAGTTGTATTGGCTAATTTAATTGACCATGGTATGCTACACAAATGTTTAAATGTTATTTGTTCAGACAGAATATATGGTTAAAAATCCTTAACATAAATATTATTCTAAAATTCAACGAATTAAATCAACTTATATTGCGAGTTTAAACCTAGAACGAGGAATAACCCAATAACCCTAGTGACAACGTGGAGCTAAGCTGGTTGGTTGCGTTTTATGTCGCCAGGGCCATATTTGACCACGAGACGGTAAGAAGCTTATTGGGTATCTCTTCTTTTCATGTTTACTATTACATGTGTTAAAACACTGTTTGAAGACTACTGTTAATATTTTGAGTAAAAAATGTTAAGCTATCGAAGAAAAGGTGTTGCGATAAGTGTCCTCGAAGTATTTTCCAACATATTCAAGAGTTAGAGGGTTGAGTAATTTAAAGGTGACAAGAATTCTTAATGCTAAGTCACCTTGGTGGTTCTGTTTATTTTGGCCTGCGAAAGAGCTGCAAAAAAGTTAGCTTAAACATCAAGTTATTAGATTAACTCAAAATTTTCTTACATCATTTATTTTTCCATTGATGTGTATCTATATAATTCATTTTGTAGCACGATTTGGGTCATGTGGGATTTTAATTTTTTATTGAAAGCATTTCATAAGCAAAATATATTAATTTTTTAGCATTGTTCATTATTATCGGAAAAAATTATAATTAATTGTTTCTAGCTTTAATGGTAGCATGTAAATTTAAAGAAAACCAACAGGGCAGTAAGAAACAACATTTAATGAATATAGCAATAAATGCAACAGAGCAAATATGGGATGTACGCGTACATTGAAATAGTTGAATTAATCTGTAGATCTACAGATATACAAAGTTTATATGTTATATGAAGCTTGTGACGTATGCATACTTTGGATATTAGTGCTTCAGCAGCGCCACAAACTAAAATTCTTATTAACCGTTTAAGAAACTGGCTGTGCATTATACAGCATAGTCTAGTGTAAGAAATGAAAAATTTTTGTATGATATATTTTCCTGTTTCACTTGTACAAAATGTTATTTAAGCTATCTAATCTAATTGTTTTCTATAATTTTTCTAAAATGAACTTTCTTTTGGTAATTATCAACATTTGGTGTCTCTTTTAATATAATATCAGGTCTTCTTTTAGATTTATCATATTAATTAAAATGACACATGGCAGGACGATATAATTACTTTACCTCTCTATTGCGTGGTTTAAAACACAAGAGAGATCTTTTTACGCAGGCAAACTTAAACATCAAGAGATTATTTCAATTTACACACTGAATCGTCAACTATTAATTATTTATGCCAACATACAATTTAAAAATCTAGTTTAGAAACTTTCATTTATTAATAACGTACTAATAAATTTAATTTGATTATGTATACTGTGTATCACATTAAATTCTTCAAGCTTCTATTTAATTCAATTACGTCAATTAATTACGTAATCATAAAATATTAACTGCAACAAAGGACGTGCATTGTTACACTTAAAAGTCTAATGAATAAAATATTAAAAAATATAACCTAAATTGCATCTGAATACAAACTTGATTATTAAAAAATAGTTTTATTTCACAAAACGTTATCATCAATTATGGTTATTTGTGCTTAAAGCCTATCTGACCAAGGTGTATGGAGCTGTTAATACCCACCCATTCCAGCCATTTGTATGCCCTCTGAAAGAAAAAACGATAGCAGGATGCTCACTGTGTGGAAAATAAGCCACAGAATGTTGGGAAGAGCTATGGTAGTTTATCAAGTAATCCCTCGGTATTTAAGGAGAAAAGATGGTTTAAATTAATGATGTAATCATGGTGTGAAACATCAAGCTATAACACCAGCGATCTCTCTTTTTTATCCTTTCAATTGCTCCTCTGGGAAGTGTTTGTCATGAAAGCTCGCTAAAGTATAAAGTGTCCGCCCAGTACTTTGGAGAATCTAGCCGTTGAAAGCGGCTTTGAAAATCTGCTTTTGAATAATGGGGATTCTAGTGTAAATAATTATTCTTAGCTGATTCGAGTTGCGGTGCTGCCGAGTATACTATGTATCAGCATAGTAAATGTGAATGCTCATAGTTCTTTTATGTTTACGATTTTATTATACAGCTGTAAAATAAATAATTCAAGTTCGGATAATTTAATTGATGAGAATGATTTTATGTCTACTTAAGTTTTATGTCGCAGGGCTGATGCACGTTAAATCTGCCGTGGCCTCAAATGTCTTTACATTGGAGTGGTGTGGAAATTTGGAGAGTGGGGTGCCAGCTCATGTGTAGCTCTCGTCACACGACCGTGGTTCAAAATTACGAGACGTTGTCCTTGGATCTTTCTCTTCGGGATGGAACCCGCACCATAGCCAATAGCCCTTAGTGTTGCTCCAGTGTTACGTTAATTAACTACCTATCTACCTAAAGTTTTTCGGTATGAAAATTAATTGTTTGCAGTGGTTGTAATAACTAGGTCGGTTTCTAAATTTTTTTACCCCCTTCCCGCTCAGGGTTATCAATCCACCAATCTTAAATTATAGATTAATTTGTCGCTTTTCCGTCATAACTTGCGAAGGAAAAACACGAGTAACTGAAAAATACTTAATACAGACTGCAATTGTATTGCATACCTCGTGATTTCAGTCATCTAAATAAAGAGATTATACTGTTTCGAGGAACGCTGAAGTCAGTATTTTAAGGAATGGATTACTTCGTAGGATATTCGTCAGAAAAGTTACTCTAAATATGGCCATAGAACAGGTAAAATCATTTATAAATAAATTAGAAGTTATAAGGGAAGTTGATTACAAATCTATCCCTTGTACCCTTTAAAAAACTTTAGGATTAAAATTTAATTCAATTGTGGTTATTGTACAACTATAGAAAACTAAAAAAACGAAACCAAATGTTACATGTACTAGAAATCTAACAGCAATTTATTATTATGCTTACGTACAATTGTCAACTAAAATTATATTCTAAAGTATACCTTTGAGTTTTTAATATATTTTGTGTAATATGGTTACTCTAGGTATCTGTGACCTTGCAAGTTGCAATGGCAAGGAGTCAAAGCCTTTTGGATTGATTTAGCCTAGAGTAAATCAACCAATTAAATGAACTGTATTTTACTTACAAATCGGAGCATAGTTCGCAAGAAAAGTGCACCCATGACACCCCGACAAGAGAATAACAACTAGAGTTCCAATACCAAGTGCGTATTAACTACGTTTTACAAGAGATCGTATCGCTCAGATACGCGAGCATGCGCAGTTGCGACGCATTAAAAGGTCGCCAAGGCGCCAACATTCCATTTCTAGAGATCAAAATTTCTATTTTCGTTGATCTCAGATTCAGCAATAAAGACTTAAATTATATTCTGACGTTTCCTAAGAGACTTTTTGACATGAATACGTCTTTAAAATCAGTATGGAGGTCATCGGCTGAAACTTGCGGGTCACGAAATGTATTAATATCTCAAAACCCCATAACTCCAGGGGGAATCAGCCTATGGAGGTAATGACCTACCATCGTGTATAGGAAGGTGGGCCGCGTCGACCAGGTTGACCACTAATCCACTCCCCCTCTGACCTTTATACCGCGTGGTGGAGGAAATGAATCACATTTCGGGCATACGCTGGCAGAGTTTAACCACTGTAACTTCAGTTCTAATCGACAGGCCATGGCGAGTGCATACTTAAATTGAAGAGAACGACGAGTTCTAAAATTCCATTTGACTAGTTGACAGTTTAAACCATTTGTGTGAAAATTGTGTGCAGTGGAAAGTGACGATTTGTCGAAGATTTCACTATGAAGCCAAAATATCATACTAAAGTTCTATTGTGGCATAGGAAACGTAAGCAGGTTGAAAGAGCAGTTGAAGAACAGAATAATATCAAGAAGTCTAAACCTATGACAAGTGCGGAGAGATCTAGAGCTTACCTAAGACGCAAGAAGGAGCCGGCGCGCGTTCGCGGCGACGTCGCTGGACCATCTGACGAGCTGCTACCACGCTTGAAAACACCACCATCGACCTTACCTTTGCCAGAACATCAGCATAGACACCATGCCGTTTGTCTCGTACTTTAGCTATCACAAACCCATCATCCATAAGGTCACCATAGAATACTAAGCCTTGCCCACACCCTAACACCACTGTTATATCAACCAAAACTGGCGAAAAATAAATGACAAACAAATACCCGCCGTCTTCATTTCACCAGCGACCCAGCGTCTTCGATTCACCAGCTCAGGTATTCCGCCCAAAAGTATTCACGAAACAAACCTTACGGTACAGTGGGGACTGTGCCTACCCGCTTTTTTTCTGAAGAATGTAACGATATCAAAGTTTTTAATTTGTGTCAATAACTTATTGAAAAATAGGGTCGCAAACAGACTACTTTTAGTTCTAGAAAACAAAAAATTGTGTGACCTCGAACTTGAAATGTCAATAATTAACACAATTTAGATTTCCGTTTCTTAATATTTTGGCAATTCCTCGTTACTACATATCTTATTTAAAAACTGATATAAAACCAGTGATATGTCAGCCACAGCCGATTTGCTCATTTTGCATGGAATGACCCTGTTACTAGTTTTAACTGGCAAAATACATATTTTGGAAATTGGCCTTTTTAACAAACCATGAACCGTGTTTACTTTAACTACTCTAATATGCGCATCATTTCCAGGAATAACTTCAGTGATTCTTCCCAAAGCCCATTTACAACTGGGAAGTTTATCTTCTTTTGCAATGACCATCATTATTGGATGTACGTTGTTTTTTACAAATCGCCATTTTTGCCTTTGTTGTAAATTACTTAAATAATAAAATTTCCACTTTTTCCAAATTAACAGAGATAATTTTTCTGTTCGTCGTCACCATAACAATTTGTTATCAGAGATATCTGTAAGTTCTGACTCAGCTATTGCATTTGAAGGTCGACCAATTAGAAAATGGTCTGGAGTTAATACTAAAGATAAAATCATTTACAACGGATGACATTTGGGTAAGTGGTTTGGAATTAAGAATTCCCTCAACTCTTCCGTAGTTCAAGTGCTGAATTCTTCTAAATTAAATTTATCTTACCCACTGCCATTTTTAAATGACATTTAAAAGATTTAACTCCAGCTTCCCAAAGTCCACCGAAATTTGGAGCTCCAGGAAGAATGAATTTATAATTAATGCCATCAGACCAAATAATTACCTAGAATTTCATCTGTATATTTTACTAAATAATGCAAATTCTTGAGTTTTGATTGAGCTCCTGCAAAATTAGTGGTATTGTCAGTGAATAATCTGGTTCATTTACCTCACATAGCAGAGAATCTTATTAATGTTGTATAAATGATTCTGAAGTTAAATCACTAACTACCTTTAAATGTATAGGCTTGGTGGCCCTACACATAAAACTTGCTACATATATTTTATGAAGGATGCCGTTTCTCTGACTTTTATATTTGACAAATTGGTATTTGATATTTGACCCATAAGTTGAACTATAACTAGCTTATTTCTAACACATGCGACGCATTCATGAACTACTATTCTAGCTAAATTTCTGCCATTTATAGGCCAAAATCTGTCTTATATAGTATAACTAGCTGAATTACCCGGCGTTGCTCTGGATGAAATGGTTAAATGTTGCTTGAAAAGTGAATTAGAATAATCACTTTTCTTTCACAGAAAAATGCAATCATTTAAGTTGTGTACGGAAAATACTTTTTAACTTGTTCATAGCTTCTACAATATACTTCGGACGCAAATATATAAATTTAATTCCTGAATATATTGCAATATGTAAAAGATTAAGACATAAATACAAACAGAAACGAAATTCCGACGAGAAAATGCATTCTACAAAGTTTTATAAAAAAGTAAACATTAATTCTGGTGCTGCAATATACCGAGTAGCAAAATTACGCTTTTATGATCAATGAGTTTTTCGTTTGTGCTTTTCGGAATAACGGTGCTTGGGTTAGAAATAAATGTAATCGGTGTAGACAAATTAAACTGAATAGATAAAAAATTTTCAAAAAGCAGAAGGTCGATTTTACAGAATTTTTAAGAAAGAAAATCACTGCTTTCAAGGGAGGATTCACATGTAACTATTCCGGGCACTTGAAAATAAGTTACACGCCTTACCTAAAAAGCTTATGAAACAGAATTCTACAAATCATTGCGTATTCAATAAATTATTTAAGGAAAGTTGATCGAAATATACGCCAACTTTCCGTGAAAATCATCCTTGAACACCTGAAAATCTTTCCTTGAATTTCCTTGCAAAAATAAATATTTTAAAATATTCTTTCTTCTTCAATAAAATATCTATAATTTATTTACATCATGGGAAGAACTAAAACGTCATCTCAAACATAAATATTGTAATTTAATTTGATTCGAAAAAAATTGTTTTTCGATCAACATTGGGAAAGCAACCATAGCTGTCTAAAGCAATCAATCTATGCTCAATGTTATTTTTATGGCTATTTCGAATAGTTTTTAGCCCCCTAGAGCTAATAGAACGGGGGTTAAGAGTTAGCCTATGCTGACCGCAGTGTTCTGAAGTATAAGTGTACCAAATTTGGTGTGTATTTGTCAAACGGTGTAGATTTGTATAGAAAATATACATGCACACACATCCTATTATATATATATATATATATATATATAAATAATGCTTATTGACCAATATGATTAAATTTTAAATGAAAACATTCCATAATTAAACGTGTAATCTTATTTTTAAATGGCAGTGCAACTTGGTGTTTTTGTTCAAAACTTACATTTGAGTTAGCAAGCCTTCCAACTCTTAATAGATTACTATTATCACGAAATACATCTATAGATTTTAAACTACTTTTACCAGGAAGGGTTTTACCCTTCTTTATACACACCAACTTGTTTAATGAATTATGTAGAAACCTGAGGAGATAACTAAGAATTCCAATTAATTCACCGTAGTTATTAGAGACAGAACTAATGTTGGATAGAACTGAGTTACTATCGACCAAGGAAGTCAAAGCTACTTCCACTGGCTGCTTCATTTCACAAGTGAAGTCACTATTAGTTGTCACTAGGTCCAAGAATCAACTTTTGTGGTTGTCTAATTCGTATAAGAGAAATTATGGTCCATGCCACCACAAGTAAAGAGCGTGAAGTTGATTTGGAGATATACCTTTGGACGCAAAGTCTGCAGGGTTGTTCTCATGTTTCCACTGAAAGTCCCTTGTTAGGCTCTTGAATCTTTGCCACTCGATGGCTGACAGAAGTTTTCAGCTGATGGGGAGGCCTTTTTATCCGTATGAGAGCAATGTCGAGTCGGACCTTAGCACAATTTTTTCAATCGACATATTGAGAGCTTTTACAACCTTTTCTGTGAACTGTGATAATAGCACAGCTTAACATAGCTCCAAGCGAGGAATCGATACTGTTTTGATTGGTGCAACTCTAAACTTGCTGCACAGTAATGAGCATATTTAACTCCATTCGATGGACTTCATTTCGCATATACTGCTGCATCATATGAGTATGTAAATGCATCTATAAAACCATGAATCGTTATCCTGCCATCACTGGGAAAGGAATGGAAAAAATTTTTAAACTAGAAAGTATGCAAACAAATTCCTGCCCCTTCTTGACCTCTTTTTTAAGGAAGGGGCCTCCCAGTCCAAGTTTAGAAGCCAGAAATTTTGCATAAACACTTTCGTTCGTGTTATGACTGGTGATATCAATCCCAGTGGATCGAAAATTCTAGCAATTTCCGAAAGAACTGCTATCTTGGTGTAAGTTAGTTGCGATTGGAAGCTTCTTCGAACGAAAAACCGTCTGCATGAGCCTTCCACAATACACCCAAGGCTTTGTTAGGTTTTGTCTCTTTTGAATCATCAAAAAAGAGTGATGCTCATTACTAAAGTTTGTATTGAGAAGTCTAACATCATTCGAATACTATTTGTGGCGAGTCATTCCACCTCGATCTAGTAATCGTACTAATTGTGATCTCAATTTCTTAATTCTAAATCGTGCGATCCATACAGAATGTCATCTATGTAGAAATATTCCCGTGAGATCGCTGCTGCTTCCAGAAAATGTTTCTCTTCATCATCTGCTAGTTGACGAAGTGTAGAAGTTGCAAGAAAAGGAGCACTGGCCGTACCATAGGTTACGGTTTTCAATTTGTAAATCTTCGTTGGACCATCAGCAGTGTCTTTCCACACGATTATTTCAATATATCTTTGATCTTGGTGAACAAATATCGGACGATACATTTTTTGTATGTCCGCTGTAAATGAGTAACTGTGTTTTCGAAATTGTAACATAATTGAAAAATATCTTGCATAATTTGATCCTTTAGAAGGAAATCTTTCAAACTACGGCCACTTGTCGTGGCAGCAGACGCATTAAAAACAACTTGCAATATTGTAGAAGGTTTATCTAGTCTGTAAACCCCATGGTGGGGGAAGTAGTAAGTTGTGATTTTGACTCTTCGCTTGTTAATTCTATGTGTGTCCAAATTCTTCATATTCCTTCATGAAATCTAGATATAATTTCTGCAATTGTGACTCACGCGTAAACCGACACCACAATTGAGTCTCTTCTTTCAGACAGATCTTGAGATTCACCTAAGGACTCTTCCCTCAAAGGCATTTTTACTACGCAAAAACCAATTTCCTTGCAGTGGTTTGACTTGAAATGAGCTTCGAAAAATTCTTCATAGCCGAGAATAGCGGCATTATTCTCAATCGACTCAAGATCACTAAATTCTCGAATATTTTGATCAAGGCTCTTTAATTGAGTGCTTAACCCACAATATTGGCTGTCCTGGAAGCCTCCTAGAGATCCACTATGTCTCCAAATATAGTACTTTGCAATGACAATTTTCCGCAATACGGAACTTTTTATCTTTTAAGAGTTAAAAAAAAACTTCCGCGCCTATTAGCATATCAACCTTGCCAGGTTTATTAAAATTCGGGTCCGTCAAACGAAATTCAATTCGAATATTCAGTTCTGTAACATTAACATATTTTACAGGAGTCAAATCTATTATTTTGTGTACTATTAGAAATATCATTGATGTTACGAAAGACCCATCAATATTTCAAATGTTGGATATTATTTTCAATTTGACATTCGTCACTGACCCATTTAATCCTTGCACGGGTGTGTTAATTTTCTCCCCTTTCAGTTGCAAGAGACCAGCAAAATACGCTATTGCTAGTCGATTCACTATCGACAATTGCTCTTGCTCTCATAAATTCACCCCTAATACTTGAACCCATATTATTGCAGTGCTGAATAGAACACTTACTTTTAGCTATAACCTTCGAGTTGTAGGCGTAGCAGGTTTGATTCCTGTCAGGTGCATTTCTCCCTGGGTGTATTTCTCTCTTCTGTGTCAGTAAAACTTTCATTGTGCGCATGTCTATTACTTGATATTGTATGTCTTGTGTATGGAGGAAGGGTCAAATATGGCCCTTGCGTCATAAAACCTCCAAAGCCAACCAACCAATCTTTTAGCTAATAAACAACTCGAAGAAGCTTGTTGAGATAGAGTTTCAATGTTTATATTTTCTATCGCTAACAATCAATTACGGCGTCATCAGAGTTAGGTTCGTTTTGCAATTGCTCAAGATGATTCATAGGCATCTGGCATTGTTTATCTTTAATGTCGTCAGGATTTAGATGAAACGAACTATAATTCTGCAACAAATTGCAATTCATCTCTTTGATTTACAATCAAGAACTTTATGTGAAGTATTCAAACAATTTATACCAAGGTTGAATTTCTTAATTAATTCATATCTCTTTAAGCATCCATTTCCTTAAATGTAGTAGTTATAAATAGCATGCTGCATTTTGCAGTTTGTGAAAATAGTCAGTTTTGCTAGGTCGAAGCAAAAAGTTCTTCGATTTATTGGGCAAGAATTTAGAGTGGTTTTGTGAAGATGAATTTCTTTCAGGAATCTGCCTAGATGAAACATTTCTGCTCAGACTTTTCAGAATTTCAGACTTCCCAGAATGGCTCCGTTTCTCCAGAAAAGTTAGCAATTCATCAAAAACGGGAACTCCATTAGTGATTAGAGATAATTTGAACTACTATCTAGTTTCCCGATCTAGTTTTCGGAGAAATTACGTTCACCAGCAAAATATCCGCTAAATTATTACGCTCGAATTCTAATGTCATGAGTGCGTGGAGGCTGCCTTTTAGACTATCGATTTAGCTACACAAACCGTTTGCCGATTCATAATTAATCTTTTTATAGATTATTATATTCTGGATATGATAATCCACTATGACCTGTTTATTTTCAAAGCGATCTTCTAGTGCCTTAAACAATGAAGAATATGAATCATCTGAGGTTTCAATTTTCATAGCTTCTCCTTTCAACGCAGCGTTTAAATAATAGAGTTTCTGAATATCTGACAACTGAGGATTGTATATCAGATTAGAAAATTGAACTTTAAAATTATTCCATTCCTCTTGACCAGAGAATTGTTGGAGTGGGATTTCGTGCAATTTAATGTTAATAGATGATAGTTACTTTTCGGATTTTTGTCTTACATGAACATTCAACAATTTCTTATTTGATAAGATATTAATGAGATAATTGAGGCTTATCTCAATTTTTTCCAGTCTCATTTCCATATCGTAAAGATATTCTTCGATAACTCGTAGTTCCGCTTCTTTGGGCAGTTCATAGACGTGCTCTCCTAGTTCTTCCAAACGTTTTTGTTTAGCTTTGTTTGCTTCCAGCTTAATGTTTAGTTTAACACAACTCGTATAATTTTCTTCATAGTTTATTACAAGTTTCCAATCGATTAACCTTTGCATTTATGGCTGTTTTGTCTCGATTCAGCTTTGTTAATTTATGCGCCATTTCAACAGTTCAAGATAAAATTTTAGAACTTAAACAAAACGCCTATTTCTCCTGCTCGACGAACCATATGTTTTGACCTAAAGTAAATCAACCAATTAAATGGATTGTATTTTATTTACAAATCGGAACATGGTTCCCAAGAAAAGAAGTGAGTCCGATGACTCGACAAGAGAAAACAACAAGAGTTCCAATACCAAGTGTGTATTAACTACGTTTTACAGGAGAGCGTATCATACAGGTACGCCAGCATGCGGAGTTGCGATGCAGCAAAAGGTCGCCAAGGCGCATGCATCAAAAGGTCGCCTAGGCGCCAACAAATGTCATGGAAGGCAACGATCATACAGAATTTCATTGAAACCATGGGAAGTGGCTGTACGTATCTGCGGATTAAGTACATTCTAGAATTACGGTATGTTTATTAATGGAGGTCCCATTGCACCCACTAAGTGGCAATACAGGTAGTTAAATCGATGCTGGGAAATCGTTTGGTCAATTTGAAGTATTTAACATGATCCTCAAGTCAATCAAGAACAATTTTAGAGCAAAAACATGTTGAGCATTCGTATTGATATCAACACTTTGGATGCACGAATTTATTTGGGTATAATTACATTTGTAATTTTAAGAAATATTGTTATTATTACAACGGTAAAAGAAATATTGTTATTATTACAAAGGTAAAAGGTAAGAGTATAATTGCATTTTGTAATTATACTTTTGTGATTGTACCTCTACAATATTATCAAAGTTCAATAAATTTCATAGATCTATTTCAGAGCATAATTTTGTGGTTTCCAATTTCAATTTAGATTTTACAAATCATATCCTACTAATACTAGACTTTCAATATCTATGACAATATCTGACTTTCAATATCTGTTCAATTTCTTTGACAGTATCAAGTTGCACTGGAACTCGTAAAATCCTAGTGGAAACGCAATACCTGAAAGATTCGCCCTATTTTGCGTCGCTTAGAGCATTTCAATTAAGGTTTAGAGGCATCAAAGCGTGCATTTTTAAAGAATAGAATTCCGTTTGTACACTTTTGACTTTCTGTTTGTGGTCCGTATGTAAACAAGGATGTGAGGATTATTAATAAAACCAACAAGGTTATATATCGGTTTTTAAATATTCTCCTAGATTTGAAACATGAATTGAAGTAACTTGAGAAATGTAAGAAATATGTTTAGAACTATATTGTTAAATAATTTAGAAACAATTCCCTAATTTTGGCTTTAAATTATATCCTTCAAAATTATGAAAACCTTTTACACATAATTTAACTTCTATAAAAAATTGTTAGAAGTTAATTGTTAGAGCTAAATATTTACTGAAATTTTAGCACAAAGTTCATCCTGTAAAACTATAGAATAAAAAAATAATTTGTTGGTATGGTTATTTTCCATATTTTAACTTCTAACACGACTAGTGTTATCAATATTTATGGTAATAATATATTTACATTAATTTTAATTTATGATGTTCTTCAATGATTTTGATCATATGCATTTAGATGAACGATGAAAAGTGACATTAAGATTTCGCAATGAAATTAGTATATAGTAAACAAAAACCACAATTAAAAATTAAAAATTATCTTTATTTTCTTTAATGTGATTTTATATATGCAGAAACATTTTTTGTGATGCAAAGCAAAGTTCGCCGTTACCTCTAAACATATCCCCGTGCAACACATGCTTCACTTAACTAAAATTTTTACCTCTAAGAAATATTAACGTCACTTTTTCACTTCTAGTTGAAAAAGTTTTGATCTTTTTGCTCGTAGAGATCAAAAGCAAATGAACTTCTCTGGGGAATAATTATTCGCTCAAAGACTTAACGTACAATGGGAGGATAAAGGTCGACTTAATGGGAAAAGCCCAGTTTCCAGAGTCCCGTTGCGATTCTGGTAACCCCCGTTTCCACTCTTCCTCGACAGTCATTAGCAAGGACATTGCAAATTACATAGGGTCTTTTCAATGACTGCAAGATGGGGCGAAAAAATTGCAAGGTTGGAGATGCCGCCGAGGCTCTATTAAGACTCTTGGGAATAGGAAACCAGGGCTTAGAAACTGCAAAAGCGATGTAAAAACAAGTTTCGAGAGTTATAATGCTGTCTTGTTCGGGTATGAAGTCAATGCGTTACGGCTTGGGGGAAAAAGTG
Source organism: Meta bourneti (assembly GCA_933210815.1). NCBI lineage: Eukaryota > Metazoa > Arthropoda > Arachnida > Araneae > Tetragnathidae > Meta > Meta bourneti. The sequence continues at coordinate 63,399,162 of OW119924.1, read as the reverse complement.
AGTGTTGGTTCAAAATTCTTTTATTTGTATTTTTTCATTTCGAAAGGCGTTGTTTTCTATGGAAAAGTTTACTAAGTTTTGAGCTTGTTCTTCGGTTTTTAATGTGTTGCACTCATCCTTGATACATGCAGTTTTTATTTTAAACTATTTTAAATATGCGACGGAAAGTGCGAAGCGTCGTCATTGTTTTTTTTCTATTATTGTTGTTGATAACTAGCACATCCGGGCGTAGCTACTGCCCTAAACTTTCCTAATTGAGAATATCTATTGATGACAGTGTGTCTTTACTCGTATCAGATTTCAATCATATCTTATTTCAATCCATTTATAATGAATATATCATCTATGTTCACTAAATATAGTTCATATCTCTAAACCAAATAAAATTATCTAAAAATATGTAACAGCATTTCGATTACATTTAATTCATCTGTGCTAATTTGTATTTCCAATAAAATGCATGGCAAGAAAGACATCTGTCATGTTTTGTGAAATTTAGGTGCGATCGAAGGGACTAGGTTATTATTTTTAAACTGTAGTCTTGTTTAAGGCAATGATCTTTTTAACAATAATATTACAATAATGCTTGTTTTCTATGCTGCAGAATATTTTAGCTCTGAACCGAGCAGGTTTAGAAAGAACATTTTGCAAAAAAGAAGCCAAACTTGCAGTTTGCTCTAGTTATTGGGGTTATGATAAATACTTAATTGCAGGTTTTGTATTTAGTTTTTAATTTTAGTAATATCAGTGCGAAATCATACAGACACCATTTCCACTCTGAAACGTTCCCTTGGTAAAGAATTTTCTTTTTGAAATTTTAAGACAGAAAAGGTCAACAACGCTAAGAAAAGTGTTAAGTTCGAATGATTTTTTTAGTTTGAGTAAGGTCTAAATTTAGTGCTATTCGACATACGTTGTCTAAGTGATGAGTTTCTGAAAAATTAAGATTACTAGTTAATTTGTGTTTGTGGTGGAAATCGAGTTTTTGTCTTTGTATATACAAATTTGGAGTCTGAAACAATGTTTAGTTACAGATATGTTGTTATTAAAAATAATTCTCACTAAGTGTAGCGTCAAATTTAAAACATTTTATATTATTAAACGTTGGCGTGATTGGAATGTCGGGAGAGTGGAGTGCCAGCCCAGGTGTTGATTTTTCATCTGACCGTGGTTCAAAATTACATGGTGTTGTCCTTGATCTTTCCCTTCGGGATGCATCCCGGACTCTCACCTACAGACCATTGTGTTGCTCCAGTCAACCTTTAATTAACTGCATACTTATATTATTAACATCCTTAATAGGGAAAATGTGTAACAATCCATTAAGAACTTTAAATAATTTAAAATTGCCTTACGTTGGGATTAAAAATTTTATGGTGAAAATGAGATCAGGATTTTAATTAATTTTAAGGAGGACGTGAAATATTTTGTAAGGTTGTAAATGAGAGTTTTAAAAGTATATTTTTGAAGACAAAGTCCACAATTTTTTCGAGGAATCTAATCCCTTCTTTTTACTGAATGAGAAAATGTTATTTTTTATGGACTGTCTGCAACTATTAATAGCATACATGTAAACGTTGGTGTGCCTAGATATAATTATTATTTATTCTTCGAGTTTAACTAATTGTAAACCAGCGTAATTATCACTGGATTGAGAGCTGACAACAGCAAACCGCATTGTTTTTACACGTATAGTAAGAATCAGTAATTTAAATTAAAAAACATTTTAGAATATTTTTGTAAGTTTAAGAACAGTGAAGTATGTAATAAAGAGCCATACTTCCAGCAAAGATGGAACTGAATGTTTTTAAAACTATACATGCATCTTCGTTTATTTAAGAGACGAACTAAAAGCTATTATTCACCCAGTAATTCATCAAAATGAATACTTCCTTCACGCCGAAATTATGCCCCTTATAACGGTCAATAATGAAAGCCATCATATTCCAGAACTGCAACAAAGGAGAATTGAATTCTAGAGAATGACTAAAGGAAAAACGAATTTTTAAAAATTCCAAAAAATAAACTTTGATGCGATTGATTTCACCAAATTGATTAATTGGCAAGCCTGATTTAGTTGTTTACCCCTGTTTTAACAAAGGTTCTAAGTTAAGAACTCGAGTCTTGTATAAATTCCTCAGCTATACAACCTTTTCAGTTCCTTCACTACAATTATCACACAGGTGGTCGAAAGATGCGTAAAGTTGATAACAAAGGCATAAATGTCTGTCATTGAACCATAAGCATAGGATTGCTTCAACCGATATAAGAAAAAATCACGACGAAATTGTTCCAAAAATGTGATTAGAAAAGAAAGTATAAACTAGCTTATTAATGTATCACATTTAAGATCCAATACTCTAATATTTATAGTTGTAAAAATACTGTGGTTTATATATTCTTTCAACTCTTGTAAAATATATATTTAATTCTTTATAATTTTGCAAAATCTACCAAATTTTAGAATTTTTGAATTTCCCATTTGTGTCGTTGAAATATACCTTACGAAAAAATATTTTTTATTTCATTCACTAGGTGTTTATCTGCCAATTTAAATCTTTTAAAGTACTTGTATATTTTTGGAATTGTAACATTTTTATGGAACGAATTAGTTTTTCAACTAAAATACCAATAACGTCTGGTAGAGAGCTCAAGATGCTGAATTAAAATATTTAAAAATATAGGCTTGTATTTGAAGATAAAAGGCAACTTTTCCTTCCTATTGTAAATTCAAATTTGAAAATAAAATTGTTCCTATCTGAACGACCCACCCTATTGCTCATACCCGCAATACTATTTTTTGTTAGAGACGTGTAGACATCAGATGCATGTCTCTCATAAAACGTGGATTTTTTAAATAAATGCAAAATTCTGCCTAATGCATAGTTATGTTATTCTTCAGAGATATATTAAAACATCTTCACCAAGTAGTGGGGAGACCAAAAATTTAATCTAAATATTTCTTCTTATAAAGAAATTAATTTTTTAAGGTTTGATTTCTGTCGCCAGTTTAATTACAAAAATACCTTATAAAACAACAGTTTTAATTTGAAAGAATTAAGTGCAGCCTAATTTAAACTCCCCGCCACACGAATAATTTCGATACGATGACATTTGAAAAATTACATTATCGCGGTGAATGCAAAAAATACCAGACTAATTAACTCTTCCACAATTAATGCCTAAGTGTCACTTTTTGAGAGTAATTAATCTTCCTCTCAGGAATTACATCCAAGAACTTAAGAACGAAACATTAATACTGAGGCAAATATATTTTTTATTTTAAGGTAAGGAACGGAATATTAAAAAGGTCTATCTTCTAAAAACAAAAACTAAGAATGTGTAGTTCATAAAAGTGCTCTTTCGCAAAAATACAACTTTTTATAAAAAGTAAAGTACTAGAACTTACAAATGAATTTTGAGAGAAAAATGTATGGTTAACAAAAAGTCACTAGACTTTTTCAGGCACTTCACTAACAATCTTGGAAATCGATTACTCTATACATACATAGGCCCTCATTCAATTTCTTTGTACGATTCAAGAACAAAACAATGTACCTTTAGATGATATTCGGGTTTACACAGACGGATGTGAAAGCAAACATGTTCTACCGGCTGTTTTTATCAAATCTTTTAAGATGGTTATAATCAAGATAATAAATCAATATTCGTTCAATATTTCGATCTGAGAGTACAGCAATCGACGAAGGACTGACTGAACTAGAAAAAATTCCAGTAACATGGATTTTTTTGGACAACAGCATTTCCACCAAGTGTTAAATGGTGAAAGATCAGAGATAGATTTAGAACTGACAATCTTGAGAAACAGGTAATTGTCAATGCTCTTAGAGATACATTTATAATACAAAGGATCCCTTCTCATGTGGACCTCAGCATCAATGAAATTGCAGCTTGGTAAATGGTTTTTATTGAAAATTTCTTCCCAAAAAAGAAACCTCGTAACAATATATCCTGGGAAATTCCTCCCAATCATAGTTGGTACCAGAGAAAACATTCCGGATTTGAATCGACATTGTGGTACTTTATATAACTGTCTAAGGATTTATCTAACACACATACATTCTTAACACTGTCCGGTGACTTATGTTCGCACTTTGAGCAATTAATGATACTTTAAAATACATCTACATCCAAAACTACATTTATGCGTTTTTGTTAAAGCACACACACTTTTATGCTAAAGTAACATTAAATCTCTCAACATTTTGTAGGAAAGGTAGCAAGTACTGAGATAGTTATGTAATAATTTCTAGGAATATTAACATTTTTCATAAGATTTATTTGGGAAACTTTATAGTAATTTAACGAATTTAAATCTCTGATACTAATCATAAAACTTCTACAGTATACGTGAGTTCACATAGAAGTGTTCTAGAAAAATTTACTATGTGATGTTTAACAAATTTATCAAATGTTCCAGTTATCAATGTTCTATCTCCGTAGCTATACTAACAATTAAATAATTAGTGAAGTTAAACATAAATGTATTGAGTTTGAATTGAAACTTACTGACCTCAACTGTACTGCAATACATGGAAAACTGTAAAACATGAAAAGATATAAAAGAATATCTCTCATCCGTTTTGTATTATTAAATGGAAAAATGGAAAATAAATTTTGTATAACACACTCCCAATTATATTAATTTCATTCTGATAGTGTTTGTCGACATAACGTAGAATCCAACGTTCCTGTGTTGATCCCTAAAAACAAAATTAACTTAGCTAATAAATACGGAAACAAGGCAAATACTTCTTTTTCAATAGTTTACACATATCTAATACAAGTTCGACTCTTTTGTTAAATCCCTTTGCTTTTCAATTCAGTTTTTTTAACTGCGGTTTCCTAATAATACTTAGTTATCCGTACGTAATCACAAGAGCATATTTCTATAGGGGTGCAAAGATTTTATTCTGATGTCTGTTGAAACTGAATATAGTAAAGTATGCAGAAAAACAATTTTAAATTGGTTTTCGAAATATTTATACAAAAGATTACATTTGAATATGTTTACCTTTAAAATAAAAGTTAAGCATTCTTTGGAATTTTTATGACCGTTTTTCACCTCCCTGGTGTTTAGAATTTGTTTTTTTTTTCCAGAATTAAATTGAAATAATTTATAAACACGAAAACATGCTTATGATTTGTTTACTTTAAGTGTTTCTCGAAATATTTCCGCATGCTAAATCTATAAATGTGTTTATTATTCAAAGACGAGAAAAAAAGCGTTGAAGAAACTATCTACGTTTTCTTTATGATGCAATCTGTCTTTTATTTAATTGTGATGGAGCCGGTTTTTCCGAATGTTTTCTTTGAATGATGTAGAACAATGATTCCATTGTTGTATTAGTTTCGAATTCCGTTCTTTGAAGAGATAATATAATTCTTAGTATTCTTACCTTTCCTTGTTTTATTGTAAATCCTCTTGGATAATTTTAATTAAGTCGAGTATATGTGTAATAAGACTGCATATTTTTGATAAAGAACAAATTTTTACTGAATCACCTAATGACTTGATTCAAATCTAGGTACATTTAAACTGAATATAACAAGCATAAAAGTGAAACATTGCTTTTCGGACCAGACTTCATGCTAATAATATGTACGATACATAAAAGTTTTATCTAAACCAACAAAGGTGAAAATTCCAGGTAACATATTTAGTTTCAATTCCATCTACATTATGTACTGAAATGAATATTTTAAGGATATTTAAAAACATTTAGACATAACCAGGAATTAATGTGCACGAAATAAAAGCAGTTAAGACAAGTACACTGAAAATACTCAATTAAAATTTTAATACATTAAAATTTTAATTGAGTATTTTATATATAAGGTATAAATTTATACCTTCCATTGTAATGGGAATCAAATATCTTTCAAATGGTAAAAATATATCTCTAATGAGATCGAATATTCCTTCTGTACATTCCGTTTTGTTCCATGTTGAGTACTATGTTATTTAATGAGTCATGAAAACAGTTTAAAAATGCGTTAACTGTAAATAAATTAGTAATAAACTGGAATTATACGATTTATGTAGATAAGTGGTGCCACATATTTTACGACATTTTAAATTAGAATTGAAACTAATCATCTTTAAATGAATTGAAAAAAATAAAATAAAATGTATAAGTAACCTACTTTTCTAAATTTTTTTTGCCATATTTTAAAATGTAAGGTGTGGAAAGTTATGGGGGTCAAATTTAATGATATTTAAGCAAAATTCCCTTTACTGGCCATCAATGATATAGTGTTAACTTAAATTGATTACATTTTTTAATACTTACTGGACCTTTTGAAGTCCTCTGCTTCAATTTGAAATAAAATTCAACCATTTTAACCATCTGCTTTTTCTCTACAAACTCCCTTTTTGTATTGAATTTCGTAAGAAAATAAAAAATAGAATGATTTTGAAAAGAAGGAAACTGAAATGCTGACAAAGCCTGACATCATGTCCCAGTTATCGACTTATATTCATGTTCTCTAAACGTCTACATAAATACAAATGGATTGTTTGTACATTGAATATTTTTGTCCCATTTCAATTTATTTATACATTTTGGGCCATTTTTATGTAAAATCAATGGTTTCCGCTTTTCGTGTCTATGTCTGTCTGAGTGTCAGTATACTATATGTATGCTTCTGCCTCGCTATGTCTAAACGGTTCAATGTATTTCATGATTAAGTACTCAAAGTAATTTAGTGAATGCACTTCAAAGCATGAGTCAGTATGTCTGTCTTCCCGTTCTATGTCCGGTAGTATGTACGAGCAAGAATGGATAAAACAATTAAATACAGTGTGATCTAAATTAAACAGGAGTAAAAAACTATTGGGCGAATCACAATCAAAGTTCGTACACATTCTTTGCTGAGTATACGGTTTTCGATTTCTGAAGAAAAAATAGTTTAAACTTCGGCCACTACGGGGAAATTTGGGGCTGCTGTTTAGATAATTTGTATAATGCCGAACTTATTTAACATCATACCTCTTTTTTCAAGATTCAAACAGCATTTTTCCACAAATCGACAATTCTTGCTTAATTTCATGAAGCTCACATTACCGGATTGTGCGTTACTTGTTAAACTTCTATCAATGAAACAGAAATGTTTCTGCTGTACTTAATGAATTTCGGCATTTAAAATGCTTATGTAGAGGTTCACTAACGATTTCTAATATTCGGAATACGATCTTGTGTTTTGAATAGACAGGAACTTTTTCTGTAAAACCAGGAAGAAGTCGCAAGCCAAATGCAATTCAGAGAGCAGAATAAGTTTCAACTGTTGTGAAGCAGGGAATAGTAAATACACATGGTAGGAGTAGTGCAGGTGGCATATCATGGGAATTGTACGAGGCTCATACGGAGAGTTCTGCGAGATGTCTTGAAGTTTTACCCTCATAAGATATCCCACACTCACTCAAGAATTGCTTTCTGGGATTATAATACGAGGAAAACATTTGCTTAGATATTCATCGCTCGGATGACTGGATGATGCATAGCTTGGGCTATTACTATGGAGTATTGAGGGTAATTTCTGTTTGAATGTTGCTGTAAACAGTCATAACTGTCGTATCTGATCTAACACAAATCCCAACGTTCACCAACAACTTCTATTACATGCACCAAAAATAATGATTTGGTGTGACTTTACGATATCCTTCATCAGTGGTCTTTACTTTACAGAAAACACGGCCTCGGGGCCAATTACACGTTCTGTTAACTGCTGCAGATAAGTAGATATGCTCCGGAACTTTTTGCAATTCCATGGCGTCAACAGAAGAATTGTCTTGACACCACAATTTCCATGTAAGATAATGCACCCGCTTACATCTCCTTACCTGTGAAAAACTTAAAAGAATGTTAATCGAAATATACAAATGCCGCCAAAAAATGAACCCATGTCCTTAGCGATATTTTGCAGAAAATAAACAAGTCATTAAAATCTAACTCCGAAATAATTTATCTACAACACGTAAAGTAATTTAGCACATAAATACAGAAGTAGCAGCTTAAAAGCAGAAATGAAATTTCGATCAATTGAAAAAGTGAGAATTATAAGAAACGAAATACCTATATGAGGAATCGTGTCAAATTTCGACTTTCTCAATTCGATCAGGAACAGAGCAGTTCGAAAAGACTTGAACAATATTGATAGCGACAATTACGATTTATCTATAAGAATAATTTGATGCTTAGAAATGCTCAAATATGACCACAACATTGTCTTGACTCAGATAGATTAACTCAGAATTATTAATTAAATTTTAAGAAGTATAACAATCCTGACGTTGTTTGAAACCGAGTAGCAAAATTACGCTTTTATGATTAATGGGTTTTCGGCTTGTGTTTTCGAGTTATAGACTCGTTTCCTTACAAATCTAAGTCATATAAAATTGAATACTTATAATCCTTATATCATTAATCAAATATTCAAAAATTATTTATATTTCGGAGAAAAAATAATAAATAATTTCAAACATAAAGCATTGAATTTAAATTCTGTAAAAGCAATTTTTGGAAAACTATTACTTCCTAGCAATAAAGTTAAAACAATCTGACTTTAAACCGCAATCGTAATTATCCACAACGCAATTTCCATTAGGATTTTTTACTGTCTTTAGACCCCTCTGTACACCCTGGAAAAATCGTACGGAGGTAGCCTATCGTTCTAGCAGTATTCCATGAATAAGTGCACCAAATTTAGTGTTTGGACACGTCAATGGATCCAGTTCTGTGCTTGATGAGTTAACAAAATTCAGGATTAACAAATAACAGGTGTTTTTAGTAACAAGTAACAGAGAGCGAAGCTGCGATGTTGGTTCTCGGCAGGCAGACCCCTCGCAAGTAACAGATAAACAAGAAAATAGGGGGTAGCTAAGGCAGCCCCTCTGAACTTAAACATGCAGGCACGGTGACATCCCGAGTGGTCGAATTGTCCGCTCTCCATCCCGTAGGAAAATACTCAGCAGTGTTGATTGGTCAAATGGTGTAGACTTGCATAGAGAACAGACGCCACCTCTGCTTAATATAATATATAGACCAAAAATAGAGATAGAGCTTGTGAGAACACTATTTAACATTCATTCGAAAATTTATCTTGTCTGAATTTATCAGAAAAATTGTAGTTTGAGGAAATCTCAATTAAAAGCTAGGTTCTGAGAATTTGAAAACGACTAAAACACGCTGAAGGTTCTTTAACAGTTTGGGGTATGTATATCATAATCCATAGTGTATTAGGCCAGAGCAAACTATACTTTATAGAAAGAAATATATAGTATATAAATCATATGTATATGGACATTTTGAAAAGTAGTAAAGATCTGAATAGAAAATTTGAACAAAAAAAAGCCAAATTTTACCAAGACAATGATTCACATAAAACTTGAACTTCGAGGTATGTAACTATTACCATATCATAGACACACATCCCAGTCTATAAAATATATTGTTATTGAAAGTTTATCGGAAAATATGGATTAGAGTATCAGTGAAGGTCGGTAGGTATTTTAATTAACGTCACGCTGGAGAGCACGACGGGCTATTCTTGACGGTCCGGGATCAATCCCAAAGGGAAAGATCCGAGGACAACACCACGTAAATTTGACCCACGGTCAGATGATCAGGCAGCACCTGAGCTGGCACCCCACTCTTCAAACTACCACACCTCGCCAACGTGAGGACATTTGAGGCCACGACAAATTTAACGTGCAGCAGCTCTCTGTACACGACGGTCTTTGGCTGGATTCAAACTCGCAACCCTCCGGTCGCTAATCCGTTGCTCTTGCAACCGTGCTACCACTGCCCAGTATCAGTGAAGCAAAAACAATTTACAACCAGTTTCAATGGAAGTGGGCAGCTGATTTGTATTAAAAATTAGATGAATAATGTAAAAGTACATTTAGCTGCCAAAACATATAGAGAAATGTACAATAAGTTTTAAAAATTATTTTGGTTTTCCTCATTGTATTACAAATGCCCTGAGTTTCTATATCCGGTTTTCATTTTGAGATAAAAGAAATAAGTGTTTATTTTTTGGTTTTATTTCTCATAAATTTAAATTTCCAAACTAAATATAAGCAGTGAAAAATGCAATAAACTACCTCTAATTTCGTGTAGACATTTTTAAAAATTCTGTATTCTCAGTTTACAACTATTTTCACCAACTTCACTGGCGTCTAGTTTTCATTTTGATCCTCTACTGTGGATTCTACATTTATCCACATATTATTTTGTACTTACAGTTTTGATTTCCAACAGCATGTTATAAAAGACATGACAAATTCGATAACAGTATTCATGCCATAAACCCTAAATATATATTTTGAAATACAATTTCAAAGTGATGCGCGTGAAATGATAAACAGGATTAAAATTAATCACCTTCAGTACCTATAAAATCAATGTATCGTTTTTTAAAGCAGTGGCCGTTTTCAATAAACATTTTATAGATAATGGAGTTGCAGAATAATAGTTTAAACCTGTAAAATTAGTATCTGCTACTACGAATAGCCCATTGTGTTGCTCCAGTGTGACTTTAATTAAAATACCTACCTAAACGTACATGCTACTACGATAAAATTTTTCAAAAAACGTCGCTCCAATATCGTTCTAACAGCTATTTCTTTGACGTCGATGCAGTAATTTTCCATGTTAACTCTTTTACTTCTACAGTCATCTGCTGTAAAAATTACTTAAATCAAGAGGGGCGGTTCGTTTTTTTTTCTGTGACTACATATCGACAACCAGATCGTCTTGTCTTGAATAAATGTGTTCCTTCTCAGCTGCTTCCTTTCTGTCCAGTACACAACAAAATTGACCACGAGGATAAAAATGACCGAAATTCCAGTTAATATCGACCTTGACAAACTTTATGCAGCGACTGACGTCTCCGATTGCTGAATGGAAACCCGAATCAAGCCGTGAAAGATATTATTCAATTCCAAAATGTGAATTTCGAAGGTTACGATAAGGAAACTGAATCATTCGAAAACTACACCCAGAGAATGGAAAATTTCTTCAACCTCAAAAGCATTATTGCAGATTGTGCTGAGGTAAAAGAAGTGAAACTTCAAATCTTGATCATCTGTCTAATGCCAAAGTTCTACAACCTCATCAGCAGTCTTTCGGCACTGGACCTACCTGTTTCAAAAACCTATGATGAAATCCTGCACCTCTTAAAAAAAAGTGCCCAAAACTCAATGTATTGATGAAGCATCATCGATTCTTATCAAGAACCCAAAACCAGAGTGAGTCAATTTTGAATTATATTACTTCTCAAAAAGAACATTGAGGGACTGAATTTAAATCAATGTGTTATTCACAGCCGATTGTTCTAAAATCAGTCATACATCGAATGTAACACGCACAGTTTATTAGGTTTGAAAGATTCTGACATTCGTGAGAAAATTTTACAAACAAGCAGATTTAACTTGAAAAAAACTTGAAATTGCATTAGCCATAGAAGTTTCAAAAATGGAAAATAAAGAAGTGTGCAAGAATTTCAATTCTAGCAATGTCAATCAAATTCAAAATTATGAACATGCATGTAAAATTAAAAGGTATTCTAGATCAAGTACAAAATCATTTGATCGTTCGAATTGATCGTGTTCCAATAGTCTAAATTGAAAGTAGATTGATTTTAAACAACTTAGAATAGAAAGTTTATGTTTACATTGTGGCAAAAGTAATCTCAAGACTAAAACTTGTAACATTCACAAATCAAATTGTAACTACTGCCATAAAAATGGGCATGTGAAAGAAGTTTGCATTTCGCAACTTTTAAAACATAAACAGAAACTAGAGATTCGATCACCCATAATATGCATCAAATTCCTTACAATGATATGAACGATTATATAATAAATCAAGTTTTAGATGTTTATTTCAATTCTACTCAAAATGACAGAATATTTGTTAATATTAAATTAGGGTTTAAGCTTTCCCTTTGAATGTGATTCTTTTGTCGTGTCATTATCATAAATATATATGATTTCAAGTCTAAAAATAAACACGCGCCGATTTTGAATACAAATGTACAATTTCGAAACTACTGACTAAATTTTTAAACCCGCAGGATAGTAAAATTAAATACATCTTATAAACATTGCTCTAGTTTATAAGAATTGTATTTAGTTCATTTAACATTCCGATGATGGCGCTGGATCTGAGAAATTCACGCTCGCAGTCATAAGAAAATTGGTGATATCAAGTGCAATTTAGTGAGACATTCTAGTGTTCTACAATAATAAATACAATCACATATTCTACAATAAGTAATTTTTCAAGTTTTTATTCAAGAAGTTTTTATTTTTAAGTTGATATTTTTTCAAATAAAAGTTTGATATTAATACATTTGATTTATTCTATCGCCTTTTCCCAAACAATATATGTATTTGTGATTATATGATCGATTTTCGGTCGTAGATCTCAGATACGATGCCACGATCGGAATGTTAAGAAAAGAAGCTATTTTTGGAAGAAATTGGATTATAAGTCTTAAATTAATATTAATAAAATTAACCAAACTTATGATGTTGAACAAATTTCTATCTGTACTATAAATAAGTCAATAACGAAAATTCTTAAAAATATTCTGATGTTTTTGAATCGAAAGTAGGTCAAATACCGGATTACATGTGTTCACAAATTACGCGACGATGCAGGACCCGTATTTTTAAGACCACGTCCAGTACAATATGCGTTAAAAGAAAAAGTGAATTCAGAATTATATAAACTTGAAAACGACGGTATCAGAAAAGTAAATCATTCAGAATGAGGTACTATGCTTGTGGTTAAAAAGTCTGATGGTTCTATTCGGATTTACTCAGATTACAAGGTCACAGTAAATAAACAACTACTTAATGCCAGACATCCGATTCCGAAAATCGAAGATATATTTAACAAATTATGTCACGATTCATATTATTTAACATTAGATATTTTCAAGACTTTGTTGTTGGTAATCTCCACTTCTATGTCCAGCGAGATCAAATCCACAAGTCCATTCACAAAGTCATACACCAAAAGAGATTCAGAAGACAGGTCGTATCTGGACAACTCTAGGCACTCAAGAATGTGCGATGGGGAGGCGTGGTCAGACTGGCATTTAAGACAAACAGGAAACTTGCCACCACAGCAAAATGTGACTCCTCAGATGGCCACTGAAAAAGTCGCAATTGAGACCAAGACATCTTCCGGGGCGATCCCCACTATACCAAGTTTCCCCGGGGAACGATCCATGCCTTCTTAAAAAGATTTTTTCTAATAGAGAAAAGCTCAAGAAACGTCAAGGAGTGGGTATCGGACAATGCTTCATCGACACTCGCCTTCGCCAAATCATCCGCTACTTTGTTTCCCCTGAGGTCAACGTGTGAAGGGATCCACTGTAGGTGCACCTCACAGAAGGATAAGACATGCTTTAGTTTGTTAAGGATCGCTATGCCAGTTCTATCTACCACACTGGGCCAATTAGATAGAGTTTGGATGGATCTGCGACTGTCAGACAAGATCCAAACGACCTTTGGGTTCGGAGCAGATGTGATGTAGTTAAGCCCTTCACCAATGGCAATGAGCTCACTTCTGAAATCCGAACAGAAGTCTGGATTTATTTTCTTGATTTTTACAGTAACCCTGTCTGGAGCTTTAACCCTCTGGATACGGGGACCAGCCCAACCGGCTGTAAGTTTCGAGTCCCCTCGTTACGAAAGGCTCGGATTCTTTCAGACCTCAAACTCTTGAAAAATCGCCAAAGCCCATTAAGATTTCCATCCCCTATTTTCTGTGCTACAAAGAGACCCGCGCGTGAATAGCCTTATCTCCCCGTTGACAAAGATGTTAGAATTATCGACGGGGAGCCTCGCAAATTGTTAATCCTCGAGCATCTAGTCTGAGAGATTGAGTAAATGAAAAAAGATACGCTTAAAAATTCAGCGCCGCCCTTTCAGTTTACCCGAGAAGAATATGTCCCTTCTAGGCATACCCACGACCCGACAATAGAAACCTGCACATTAGGTGATAATGGGACGATACATATTCCCTCTCCTCCTGGGGAAAGCATTGTAAAGGCCGTTTCGGCCAGTTTTAGTAAGTTGCCTGTAAAGCCATTGGGCCGGCTGCCGTAACGAAAGAAGGAAACGATATTCTGTCCAGGCGTATGCAGAGGGTAAATAAAAATTCCGCTGTCGGATCGAGACTTCGTCTTTACTACCATCTGTATATATAAGGATAGCCTCGCCGGGAATACTGTTAATAATTTCCAAGGCGAACTGCAGGAAACAAGCCGGAATATCAGATTTCTTGGAGACCTGCGTACGAAGCTCAGTATGAAAACGAACCCATGGAAGGCCCTCAGAGGGGTTAATGCTTTGTTTCATGGAATGCTGTTCTACAGTATGGGAAATCAAATTGGCGTTCTCTACCTGACTGAATGAACTGGTTTTCTTGAGTCTAGTTATTACACCAGTGCTGTTAGAAATCTAAGGTTTGGTTGTGAGGACCATAGCTGTATAGTTTATTATAGTACTTTACCATGCCAGAGTTCCTTCTAAGATTCAGAGGCTGAAGACCTGCCTCATACAGGAGCACTTCGCTCTGTTACGTAAGCCAGTTAAGTACGAAATTATATATAACAGTACGAAGATATATTCAACAAATTTCGTCACCATTCATATTAGGGCAAATTAGATGTTTTCAAGGCTTCTTTACATTTGTCAGTAGATGAAGAAACCTCTCGGATTCAAACAATCTCAACTCATTGTGTACCTATTGAGAACGCTTTTTTCCTGGTATAAAACTGCAACAAACGATTTCCACCAATTTATTGATCAATTTGTCTAAGATTTAGGTGGTATGATAGCATATTTCGCTGATATTATTATCCAAGGTAGAACATACGAAGAACGTATGTTTTGCTTAATTAAAGTATTAAACAAGATGAGAGTACATAATCTACATGTAAATGTGCATAAATGTAAATTTTTTGAAAGAGAAGTTCAATATATAGTTCACATAATTACTTGTGACGGACTAAAAAAATCACCAGATAAAATCAAGGCGATTCTCGATGCCCCACGACCAAGGAGCGTAAATGAACATAGAAAATGTCTAGGTATGTTTATGTATTATTCGAAATTTATCAAAAATGAGCTTCTAACTTGCTTTATCCTTTGACGAAATTACTCAGGAAAGATACACAGTATGACTGAACCACTGAGTGTGAAGCAGCGTTTATTAATGCAAAATCTGAAACAGTCAGTAATCGTGTTTTAATACCATTTAATCCAAATCTTCCTCTAACTTTGGCAACCAACGCTAGCCATTTTGGACTTTTTGGTATCCTTTCGCATAATATTCCTGATGGTAGTGAAAGGCCTATAGCATTTTCATCGAGGTCGCTGATTATATCAGAAAAAAATTACAGTCAATTAGACAAAGATTCTACAGCTATCTATTGGGCTTGTAAAAAGTTTTACAATTGTATTTTTGGTAGAATATTCACCTTAATCGTTGATAATAAACCCATGATTACAATATTACATCCAGATAAGATGCTTCCTATTTTACCAGCAACACGAAGGTTCCGATACGCTCATTTCCTATCGAACTTTAATTATTCTACTGTGCACAGTAAATGTAATGAACATAACAATGCTGATTATTTGTCTAGAAATTCACTTCCTTTAAACCAGTTTTGAAGCGAATATAGTCGATGACGAATACATTTTTCAAGAAGCTGATGATACATTTCCTCAGAAACAGTTACATGAGAAGATATCCGTAGAGAAACGACTATGGATGATAACGTTTTGAAGCAAAATGAAAATGTACTCTACGGAATTATATATGATTCAGAAATTTCACTTGAAGGAATTTTATTTCGGAGTCAAAGAGTTATAATACCGAAGGAGTTGCAACCAGCTATATTACAAGGATCGCATTCAACTCATGCAGGCATAGTTCGCATGAAATCTCTTGCAAGAAATTATTGTTATTGAAAAGAAACAGATTCTGATATCGAAAACATGGTTAAAAGTTGCGAAGAGTGTTGTGACATCAAGAAAAATCCTATTAAAGCACCAATACATAATTGGGAAATTTCTGACCAAAATTTTCAACGTGTTCACAGGGACTATGCAGGACCATTTATAAATCACTGTTTTATAGTTGATGCAAAATCAAATTGTCAAGGCATTTTTTCAATGAAGAAACCACCCGACTCTTATGTTACGATACATTATTTGCGTAAAATATTTAGCCGGCATGGCTTGCCTGAAATCCTTGTTAGCCGTAATGCTTCAATATTCAAATCACAAGAGTTTACAGAATTTTGTAAAAAAAATGGCATTCGACAAAATCTTATAGCACCAGGTCATCCAGGAACAAATGGACAAGCTGAAAGATATTGCCAAACGTTGAAGACAAACTCAAATGCATGAAATTCCAACAAGGAATTCTTCAGGAAAAATTATACAAAATTCTGTTCCGGTATAGAGCAACAACAATATCAAATGAAAGTACACTAACAAAGCAACGGTTAGGTTGGAATATTCATACTAAATTTGATCTGATCAAAACTCAACCTTCTCAACTAAATAAAGCACCTCAACCAGAATTCAACAACTATTACCGTGAGGGAGATCGCGTACAGTCAAGAAATTATGCCTGCTCAATCCTATAGAAATATGGTACAGTAGTCGAAAGACTAGGGAGAGTTTACTATCTTGTGGAACTTGACGAATGGTTACATAATCAAGAGACATTTCAACCAACTGCGTTCCTGCTAGGTGGAGTGCCAGCCACGCATCACAATGCCTGATCCTATTCCATGGAAGAGCAGTAGAATCAGCTTCAGTGACCAGATGGAAACACCCTAAGGGCAACAACGGAGTCAACAATCGAGACTAATGCAACGCCAGAATCTTCCCTGCCATTGCAATCCAGTTTCCAGCCGAGACAATCCTTCAGTTCCAGTGGCCAGGAAATTCACAGTGCCGAGCAGGGACAATGTCCCCGCTCCAGTCCCTAGCGATCCCACTATCCTGAGTCAAGAGCCCAGCAGAAATAACTTTCCAATCACCGGGAGCAACATCGTTCTACTCGTATCCGGAAGCCTGTGGTTTGATTTAATTTCCAATAAGAATTTTAAAATTTTGCTTTACCTTTATATTATAAATTTAATATTCTGTAATTAGTTCCTTCTAAGCTGCTTTCTTCCTATCCAGTACACAGCAATATCACACCTCTAAGTAAAATAATATTGTCAAAAATATATAGTCATTTAATTTTACTGGTGTTAATTCCAATCAAATGCATGACAAAAAGAACACATCCGTCATGTTACCACGATTATATTCAGAACGCCTAATTCAATTTCATTCGAATCCCCTGTTCAACGAAGATTCCGCTTTCCGGACGCTAAACCTAGTTCCTCATACGTATATTACCTTTTCTGGGCTGAGTTCTATTTCTCCATTGCTTTCTATTTTCAAACTACCAAACCATTCTATTGAAGTGCAGGAATCTCTTCCCGCCCAGTTTTATCAGTTTTATGCAGCTCCAAAGCGGGATAAACTAAGTTTAGATCAAGGTAGGGGGTTCGTAGGAAGTTTCATCGGCTTAAAATTTTCAAGTATACTGAAGAAGCATGTCGCAGAGAACCATCACGATCGAGGAGCTGCACTTAGGAAGCAATCCCAGAACTTTGGAATTCAAAAACGACACCGGTTGAACGAAAGTTTGAGCAGCTTGACTGCAAGAAGTCGACATGTGAGTCGGGAGTCTACGAAATTGACTCAATGGCCTCAAAGCCGAAACCATCGATTTCTCGCGCATCACAGTGCAGCACGAACTCATATACGCGATTATAGCAGTGACAGACCAGGCATCTGAACTGAGATTAAGGCAGAGAGAAAATGTATATCAGCTGCGCTGATTACGAGTCGGACAATTTTGCGAAGTGCGCGACAGACTATGGTGTAAGTTTGGCACGAGTCTCAACCACGCGTCACAGGAAGAGATCTCCAATGAGAGCAATCGACTTCGCTTTCATTCTGCGCTCTACTTACCACCAGGCCCTTAAGTGTACCCGTCTTAGCCATGCAACAGCTACACATCCTGAGCACTCGACACACCTGTCATAGCTGGATCGCATTTTAGAACGGCTGATCTATGCGACAGCCGTTCATACAGATTCATCGGTTACGACAGGAGATAGGCACTTACAAGGTAACCGGACAGACTATAAACGTGCTCATCAATGTCGATACCTTGGTGAGAGAGCTGCATAACCAGCTAGCCACCAATTATTCCCTTAACGTTAGCATAAAAAACACTTGGTACTTCTCAAACCATCGCCCTATGCTTGCCGTGCATGATTCCATTCAATTATAGTGCTGTGATTTGTAGCCCAGTATATGATAATTGTATAAATCCTCCTTGCATTTCTCGCACCTCCCACACAAAGATATGCAGCATATTGATGATTTCATAGTGACCTGTCTATACATTTTTCCACCTGTTTCCCCTCAGAAGTTTTTTAAATATCAATAAATAAATATGAGTTTAAATAAATATTGAAAATTTCAAAAAGAACTAGTTTTCCAAATGCTATGCATTTGGAAAACTAGTTCTCAAAATTCAGTCTACAAAAGGGAGCTTCATCTTTTTTTAACAATAATTTCAAATGAAACTGAAATTTTAAAAGAAATACGACGCTCAAATTAAATTACTACTGTATTATATCAAAGCAATCTCTCCTTTCCCAAACTATACTCTCAACTGTCGTCCCTTAATAACAAACAAATAAAATCAAACAAAAGAAGAAACAGCGCAACACCCTCCAACCAAACTAAAATTGCTTTAATTTCTCTCGGACACATTAAAATTTTAAAATGTCAGCACGTTTCATCTCACATTAGGGAACATAATTCCGGTGAGACACTTCACTACAGAATTCGGATTACTTCTCCAAATTTTGCCTTCAAGAGATAATGAAGTTCATTAACTCTACATAAAATAAAAGAAAATATGTGAAGTTTCGCAACTTTCCAAAATTCTGTTACTCCGACAAAAAATTGAGTCTCATTGTTTGAGCTACGTTAATGAGATTTGTTGACTACATGGCATTTATTTGTACATAAAACTAACAGATTTAGACGGCATTGCTAGGGTTGAAATGATTTAGCAATGATTGAATGTGATCCCAAAATACTTTTCTATCAGAAAATGTAAATGCCTTAGAAAATGCAAATATATAAAAAGTGAGCTGAAGATAATTTTTTAAACTCCATTTTGACATTTTTATAGCTTCTACAATTTACTTTTGAAGAAATACGTATACTTGCTTCATTCATCCATGTAATCAATTTTGCATACATCGCACAGATTAAGCAGCCCTTTATATTCATTTCCTGTAAAAATGACAAACTTACAGCGTATTATTAGTTTCCTATCAATATTTTTTTATTTATACACCAAACTCTTACACCAAAAGTGCGATACTTCCGAATTCCATCATCATTATGAAAGGCTGACAAATCGTCGATGCTATATACATGATCAATTTCTTTTTAAGCAAATACATTTCTTCTTGAAAATTCCATTTCGCATGTCAAATAACAGCTTTTCTTAACATTGAATGTTTTCAATACAGACGAAACAAAATTAATCGATTACAATTTTAAAAAAGGAAGTGTCTATTTTACTGCGCTTTTAAAAAGAAAATGTTTCCAACGAATGTTTGAGATAGCAAAATTTCTAATAGCCTCAACTCGTAATGTAAGCAAACTCGATCTTCTGTCACTTAAAATAAAAGCTTTCAATATTTATTTGTCATTTCGTATTCCTCAACTCAACCAAAATTTTCAACCTACTTAGAACACTTTTTAACCGTGATATTACTCCAAGGTGAACAAATTTTTATTTTAAATTCGCTTTATTCCAGGTGGCATGCATTTTAATAGATTCTTGTGGCCCTTTTTTGGTCAAATAAGAGATCCGGTATCTAAAAGAAAACTATGTACCTGTTTAGAATGATAGATGTTTTTTTTTACTATTGAGTACAGCGTTCAATGCAATACAATGATGTAATTTGAAACTCGAAGAAACAAATATAAATTTCACTATTTTTAAATGTCTTGTAATGGAAACATAAGTCAAAATTTTAAAAAAGACATCTACATCTTTGAAATCTAGCTTATAGTTACACGCCTTAGTTTAATGTCGACTATTTCATTTTAAAATTACTTTATTTTAGCATTAACTTCTTTTTAAAGAAAGATATTATCGTCTTATTTTAAAAGGTTTTGCGTTATACGCATGATTTATTTGTATGAAATGGAATTCTACAAATTTGTATGCTTGAATCAATGACGTTTTCGGAAAGTTGACCGATATATACAAATACCGCCAAAAAATGAACCCGTCTTTAATAAAATTCTGCACAAAATAAGTAATTCGTAAATATCTAACTCCTCAGTAAAGTATTTACAACACAAAAAATTGAAACACATAAATGTTAGAAATGTTCAAATATGACCACATGATTTCTCTGTGTTCCTCAAATAAACTCAAAATTCAAAATAAAATTAGAAAAGTTAGCATTCGGCTAATACCTCGTTCATCAAATAATATCTACTGTATCTCTACTCAAAGCTGATGATTACGAATGATAACTAATTGAATTGAAACTTGCATTTAAACTCGCATTACAAATGCTGCTAAACAATTTTTTCACCACAAATTCTTTATGACGTGATATGCAAGATAAACCACGTTTTGCTCGGGTCATAACTTTGCCAAGAGTGTTTGCATTTTTTTTGAGGCACTTTTGTTTTTCGCACAATTGAGGTATTTCTTTAAACTTTCAAAACTTAATCTTTTTATTTTTTTACTTTCTTTTGATTTTAAATCCTTTTGTACAGTTACTAGCATTTTCATTGGTTTTTCCCTTCTGTATTGGTATTATTTCATACTAAGACGGTGCTTTTCCTTATAATCGTCATAACTTCCTTGATTTAATTTTTCTTTGTCTTTCTGTAGGTGCCGTAACATAATTTTATATTGTATAAAGAAAAATAACAAGTTTCAATAAAAAATAAATCTCACAAAATCGTTTGCACTTCAAATGTTATTGAAAAATGAAAGCAAATACTTTATTTCCAACATTTAATCTAATGGAAGGTTATGTGAATCACGTTACGAAATCAAATGTGTACTGTCTTTTAAGGTAGGTAGGTATTTTAATTAACATCACACTGTGGAGCAACACAACGGGTTATTTCTATCTTTTAAGGAAAAGTATGAAATAAAAGAGTTTTTCAATTACTCTTAGGTTTCACACTAAGCAAGTGGTAAAGTTAAAGTTTTAATTTTATAAAATAAGCATTTTTACATACTTTCCGAATGTTCTGTTGTAGCATAAATGATGTTAGAAAATGTAAAGCATTTTATCTTTATCACTCCTAAAACACATTCATACAAATGCTTAAAAAAAAGTTTCAATAATTATTTAGACGGCTAGCGTTAATTGCTTAAAAATGTATAGTGAAAATTATACTCTTTAAAACTAAAAAAATCACAATTCACCCCTCCAAACTTTATACACAGCAATTTTTTTGACAGAGCCGGGAAGTATTCAATTAATTCCTGCACTGACTCCAAAAAACATGAAACAGAATGAAATTCGCAAAATGTGTTAATAACTCTGCAATGTCATTTTAGAAAAATTAATTACTTCACCTAGCAAAATACATTCATATTACTCGAGAAAAAACTTTTTATTCGCCAAAAATATTACAGAATTTTCCTAACGCTTCAACGCACCTCATGAAATCTTACGATTATTAAATACTTTTCCTTAGCCTCAATTTTTAAAAGAGTGTTTTTTGTGCTTGAGATATTTTGATCTTTAAATTTTAATTAAAACTCTCCAAACAACTGTATGATTTTTGTAGTTAAAGGGGTGTATTTTCAATGTAGTAATACTTTTAATTTGTAATTTAAAACTTACTTTGCAGCTTACTTGAGAAAATTTAAAAGCTACCAAAGCAATCTTTAAAAACTTTTAAAAAATACAGAATTTTTTGGGACGCAATTTTTCATAAAACACTACAAAATCAAAAACATTTTATAAACTTTTCCTTCTTTAACCCTTCGAGTGAATTGGACAAAATATTGCGTCCACTAAGATCTGATCAATTTTTCTAATGGCGGTATATCATGTCATCAAGATATTGCCGACTTTTTAAGATGAAGAAACCAAGATCTGGTCGGAATAAAAAAATATATATATATATATATATTAAGTACAAACAAGAATGTATTCATGCGCGTTTTAGTAACTGATAAGAAAATAAAGCAGATACAACTTTTCCATAGCAACAAAACAATTTTATTTTTCCAAATATATGGTGGTGTTATTCCGGGAAATATTGGTCATATCAACTGGAAATATTCCCAGGAGAATTTTACATGGACTTGAAGTTTCGTTGCATATATGATTTTTGCTATAAACTGGTAGGAATTATTCTTGGACATAATATTATAAGAAGGTTTTTACTTTTGTATAGTGTTGTAATCCATAAGCGTCTTATAATTTTTGCATTTCGTGTTCTACGTATTACCAATATCAATGTTCTGGTTTTAAAAAATACACTCTAAGTAGTCTTTTAAATTTAATTTTAAGCAAAATACCAAAAAAAATGTTTGTATCTCCGATGGTAATTTCTCAATTAACATATTTTCCTGATGATAAAATCATCTAAAAAGAACATATTTAGCAAAAAATTATTCCAAACAAAATTTAAAGCTCTGCATTACGGGTATTCATAGCAAGAGAATACATTTGAAAATCTTTAACTTTCTCTTTTGTAGACGATTGAAGTTATCTTCTATCTTGGTCATTGAATATCAGGACGGAATAAATACTACCATCCTTTGATTTTAAACATGTAACTGGCTTAAGATATGTAATAATTTGTTATTCCCTATCTATTTGAAGCAATAGATTTGATGCTTTGAGGCTCAGACTCAACAACTATTTACAAAAGAAGGAATTTCTGAATGACAACGCATAATTAGCTTAAATTAAGTTTGACGCTTCACGATCATTCTTTGTAATACATTCCAAACATTTCCATGGAAATTATGTAAGCTCTTGGAAAGAGCCATGATAAAACTTATCCCTAAATTCCATTACTCTAAAGGCAGTCACTGATTTCTTGTCTGCGATGTCCAACAAGCATTATAATCGTGCAAAAAGAAGTATTTAGAATCATCAAATCAAGCTTCATGTCTGAGAAATAAAAAGCGCCCCAACATTTCCTTAAACGACTGAAATGATGGTATTTCTATAATATTCAGTCTAACTGGATAAATTGGCATTCTACATCTACTGTGCGCTTTAGATATTTTTTCAGATGCAATCATCATTAAATTTTTCTTGAGGTCTCCACTAAATTCCCTGTTGTCATCTTTTCAGCCAATTTAGATTATGGTGTCATTTGTAGTGACTTTTTTCCTATCATCAACTTTGTGAGTTTAGTAACTCTTATTCCACAGTAACCGTTTTCTAAAGAGAAATATTTTCGCTTTTCAAAAATGGAACTCGCATCTCGAGCCTATTTTTTACTACACAGTCACTAGCCATCATTATATTATACCATAATTATATAACGTAAAGTAACATTTAACTATACGGATGAAGTCCGTATCTTTTCCTTCGGCAAATTTATATTGTGTTTGAATACGTTTTACAATTTTTGCATGGAAAGTATTGCTATCAAACAATACATTTTACACTTATATTTAGCGAGACGTGGGAAGACAGTGAACCTGGGTCTACCTGAAAGGTACTTTATGGAGGAGATGGGTGATGCTGCTACATATCACCCATCTGTATTGTAAGTTAATTTATATTATGTTCACAATATTCCCACTCCAGAATTGAGCAGTGGCTGAATTTGATGCTACCGCTAGTTTATTGATTTTCAATTGCCCGAGATCATGAAAGCTGTATTTAGATCAAGGGTTTACTTCCGTATGTGTAGTCATGCAATGAATAATTGGGATCGTAGACTGTCCTGTGTTGCCTTTTATAAAATTTATCAGCCGAGTGTGGGACGCCATGAGAAGAGTGGCAGTGAAGAGTGAATATGTAATAGGAAAAGAAGAGGTATCTCTAATCACAAGGGTTTAAACAATCATTGTAAATAACTGACATCGCAATGGCAATTCAACAGTTTACCATGAACTGTATCGAAGTTCGTGCCAATTGTTACGAATGTCATCTGGTATTTACCAAAAGCGACATCAGGTTTGTTTTTGAAAGTGGAAGTGTTTATAATCACGTCCGGTCACGAATTAAGCAAGACTCTTGAAAAACAATGTAACTTTGTCTACCTAAAAATTACTTCATGGTTGATATAGTAGGTTACACTGCTATTTATAGGTGCTACTGCACTGTTAGTAAAGTTTTGTAGTTGTCTGTTCACAACAATTATAAGGATACACATTGAACCTTGTGTCCAGTGGAATTGAAATATACCCAAAACACTGATTTATACTTCAAAATAACTTATATTGAAGTACTCATACAATATTTGCATGAATAATGTTATAAATAACCACATGAATACTACCATAACTGTAGATCAGACTGCCTTACGTCACTCTTATCAGGTAGTTTCTATTCACGAGCAGAATTGTTTATCCGTAGTTTGTACCCAAAATACAATATAATACACAATATAATACAAATTGCAACACTATGAAAGAATCATCAGAAATAAATGAAATTTATTCCATGTATTACATAGAGTAGTTTAAATAAACGATCGAATTTACAGAGCAATAAAACAAAAATAATGCCGAAAATCAATATCTTGTGCAGCCGCCACGCGCAGCGATGAGAGCCTGTACACGTCGTGGCATCGAATCATACAGATTCTGAATGTCATGCTGAGGAATGGCATTCCATATGGCCTCTATCTGATGCCAAAGTTCAGCTGTACTCTGTCCGACGAACAGTACGAGCGAGTCGCCGTCCGATGTAATCCTAGACATGCTCAATGGGCGACATATCCGGGGAACGTGCAGGCCATGGAAGAAGCGGAACCTGTGGTGCACGGAAGACTTGTACATTCCGAGCAACATGTGGACGGGCATTGTCTTGCTAAAATACAGCTCCGGGAATGCGTTGCAGGAGAGGTAGGACCTCGGGATCCACAACTTCCCTGATGTAGCGCCCGCTATTCAGGGTCCCTACAATTTGGAGTAGCCAGGATCGCCCATGATATCCAATAGCACCCAGACCATAACGCCAGGTGTTCGCCCAGTATGACGCTGAATAAGACACTTCGGGAGAAGGCATTCACCTTTGTAGCGTCTGACGATTACGCGCCCATTGTTATGATCCAGATTGTAGCGGGACTCATCTCAGAAGACGACTTGTTGCCAATTGGCACGCCATTGGCTGTGTTGGTGAGCCCAGTGTAGCCGGAGGCGTCGGTGGTTCAGCGTCAAGGGAATCCTGCGCAGGGGAATCCTTGCACGTAGCCCATGGCGCAGCAGAAGTCGACGAACCGTGGGGCAGACAATGACACACCTGTAGACGTGCCCCAATGTTGTGCCAAGCCATGAGAGGACGCTATACGGTCCGTCACCACCACGCGGATGAGGTGCCTGTCATCCCATGGAGACGTCATATTGCGTGGCCCACTGCCGGGGTTTCGACTTGTCCGGTTCTCCCTGATCCATCTCTTCCACACACGCATCACTGTTGTGGCATGACGCCCCATGCGAGTGGAGATTTCATGATACGAAAGTCCACCCTCACGGAGGCCGAACATGCGGCCCCATTCGAACTCCGTTAGTTGCTCGTATAGCCCTCTGCGTTTTTGGCGAGGCATATTGACTTCTAATCAATCATATACAGCAGTCAAACGACGATACGCACTTTTAACGCACCTCGACAGTGCTTTTTATACACGGCTCACTTGGAAGTTTAGAGGGTGTTTCTCGGCCCACATGCGTGATTGCTTTGTAATTCTAATAATTTGCATATCCTAACCTGTTTTGCATATCCTGGAAGTTTTGTTTAATTTGCATGATTCCTTCATAGTGTTCAAATTTTCACAAATAGTAGTGTACATAGAAAATTTATTAACTTGGATTAGTATTTGAAATTCAGTAGACCTATAGTTAAGATGGATAAAAAGTTCATAGAGTTTAAACTTCTGCGAAAAACAAGTTTATTTTTAACATCCAAAAATATTTAACAGCAAATGCATTTTATTGACCAAATTCCTTTGTCTTACCTTTTCCATTGAATAAAAAAATGTAGTGCTTAGAGCCTGCAGCTGATTACGGAGTTGGCCTTAGTTAACGAACCTTGAAGAAAGTAAACCAGCTATATTATCGAAGATATCCCTGGAGGATATCCGAATCTGCTATTCTGGCATTTTAACAACGGCTATTAGAATCTAAGCATATAGAAATCATGTGTTTTGCACCATGTAGTGAATGTGAGGAAGGCAAAACATGTTAAAAATCTAAACATTAACTATTGTCTTTTCAAATCCGAATTTTTATAAAAATTATTGAATATAATTTTTAAACAATCCAATCATAGTTTGAAAGATAAACATTCCCCGGTATTCCAACTGTCTCACTTTATCGTTACCGTGTTGATGCAGTAAGATGGTAAGTATTTCAATTAAATATTTTGACAAGTTTTGCGTTCATCTGAATGTATCTAAACATTAGTTTTGCTTATAAATATTTTGAATCGTACGAATTCGAACACCCATTAGTTTTCATATAAACCAATGGTTATACTAAAATGAAAATGTAATAAAAATGTATAATTTAATAAGGACGTATTGATATATTTAAATAAATGTATCTTAAGAGCTTTGTTTAATAAATGTGCAATATGAAATATCCGCAACTCAGCTAAATCAATTTGGTAATTAATGTTACACTGGAGAAACAACGGGCTATTGGTGACGGTCCAGGATCAATTCCGAAGGGAAAGATTCAAGAATAACACCTCGCAATTTTGGGCCATGGTGAGATGACGAGAAAAACACCTGAACTGGCATTCCACTCTCCAAACTTCCACACCACGTCAACGTGAGAACTTTTGAGGCCACGACAGATTTATTGTGCACCAGCCTCGTGTACATGGCGGTCTTTGGCTGGACCAAGTATCGAACTCGGAACTCTCAGGTTATTAATCAGTTGCTAATACAAATAGACTACCCCGTCCTAAATCAATTTGGAGAGTTCACTAATGCAATGAAGTCCTACGAAAATATAATATCGACTCATCTAAGTTAAACGTATGCGCATTTATTAAATTACGTAATGAATCGATTATATACTGAATCAATGTAATTAATCAATATTAAAGGTAGCTCTGGAGTAAAACATGCATGATTATTAATTTTAGCACCCACACTAGACGAGTTACACATTTATATAAAGTAGAGACCGTGGTAGCCCGGTTGGAAGAGAAGCAGATTAGAAATTGGTGCGTTACGAGTTCGAAACTAGGTCCAAACAAAGACCGTCGTGTACACGGGGGCTGGTGTGTGATGAATATGTCGCGGCCTCAAATGTCCTCACGTTGGCGTGGTGTGGAAGTTTGTAGAGTGGGGTGCCAGCTCAGGGGTTCTCGTCATCTGACGGTGATTCAAAATTACGTGGTGTCGTCCTCGCGAATCTTTCCCTTGGGGATTGATCATGAACTGTCACCAACAGTCTGTTGGGTTGCTCAAGGGCGATTTAATTAATTAACATTATATCAAGTAACTAATTATTGAGTTGGTTGGTTTGGTTTTCTGGGGTTTTATGGCGCAAGGGCCATATTTGGCCATGGTGCGCCAGACACAAAACATACATTATCAAGTAATAGACAGACACACAATGAAAGTTTTACTGACACAGAAGAGAGAAATACACCCAAGGAGGAATGCACCTGACAGGAATCGAACCTGCGCTGCCTACAACTCGAAGGTTGCTAGCGCAGTGGGCATATCTACTGAGCTCCGACGGCCCAAAACTAATTATTGGGAAACGCAAAATGCGCATCCAGTTAGTATTAGTACTTACAACAAAATAGATAAATTACACATTTATAAAATTATTTCCAATATAAAGGAAATAATTATTTTAAAACTGCGTTAGTTGTTTACAAAATATACAAGTCAGCGTTAGTACTCACTACACAATAGATGAGTCACACATTTATAAAATTATCTTTTACATAAAGGGTCTAATTATTGGGATTCGACATTCACTGGGATACAGAATATACAACTAGTCAGCGTTAGTACTCACTACACAATAGATGAGTCACACATTTATAAAATTATCTTTTACATAAAGGGTCTAATTATTGGGATTCGACATTCACTGGGATACAAAATATACAACTAGTCAGCGTTAGTACTCACTACACAATAGATGAGTCACACATTTATAAAATTATCTTTTACATAAAGGGTCTAATTATTGGTATTCGACATTCACTGGGATACAAAATATACAACTAGTCAGTGTTAGTACTCACTACACTATAGATGAGTCACACATTTATAAAATTTTCTTTTACATAAAGGGTCTAATTATTGGGATTCGACATCACTGGGATACAAACTACTATACAACTAGTTAATGTTAATACTCATTACATAATAGATGTACATAATTATAAAATTATTTCTTATATAAAGTAACTTATCACTGGAAAAAAGAAGTACGAAATCAAAATCTATGCCACTGACTTTTAAGTTTTACTACGCAATAGGTGAATAAATAAAATAATTTTATCTCTCAATGCACAAGATAATGCTTTCACATGTCATCAAAAATATTCCGAAAGCAACTTTGTACACTTACTTTGATTGATAAATACTTTTACTTTTCCAACTTTCACTTAATAGGAGAAAAAAAACCGTCCTTACATTCACTGTGAAAAATAGATTTCCACTCTTGAATATTTTACGACTTTTATCCGAGATTAAATCGGAGTAATTCACTGAATATCGAAAATGCAATCAATGAATCATCCAGCGCAAATGGGGTGCGTGCACACTGAAAACGTGAAAAGCGGGGGTATTTATCTCCCTTTGTGAGGCATGTTTATACGTATATATTCAACATTAACCAGGAGCTTTTTCTTTCACGTGAACTAAAAAATGGAATGCATCCCTTCTCCATATTATAATGCAGAATGCTTGAAAGTATGAAGCTTTTGCTTGAAGTATGGCTTACAAAACATTTGATATGATTAATGAAAAGCAAAAACCCCATTATTTTGAACATTCTTATAGTGTTAAGGTAAATATGGATATTTTCTAATGCATACAACTCGTATAGGGTATACAGGGAAAAATATGTGTAAACCAAGAGAAAGGTGCATCTTTATTCCAGACCAGTATTCTTACACGCGGTTCGTCAGCTTGTTAATTAGGCAATATATATTCAACTTACCCTTTCTATCTGTAGAAGAAGGGTCTTACCAGAATGCAGTCTCCACTTCAATGCTTTCAACTTATTTAGCCGAGTCCAATTGAACGTAAGTGAAACCCAGGACGGAACAATTCATTGCATTCAGTTTAATCGCATTTCGTGATGCAGGGAATTTGAATAACAATGCTCTCCTACAAAAGAGATATGCCCGGAATTATATTAAATTAGTGGATTACATATTTATTTGAATGAGATTGAATTTCAAGGTTCATTTTTGCTTCATTTCTCTCGCGCTTGCTATTCAAAATAAATAAGCAAAGCCTTTTCGCAGGTGGAGAGGGGAGGAGTTTCAGATGTTTTATTTGCAATCATAGATTAAAGTTAGTTGATTCAGTTTGCGTTCAGGCCTTTTGTAGGAAGGGTGCTCAATTTAATTTATTTTATAAGTTCGTGTATAGTGTTTAAAATCAAAGCAAACAAACTGGATGAAGAAATGTAACGCAGTTTTAAACTCCTGGCGATTCGTTATTGAAGAGATATCTCGTAATTAACAGAACTGACCTCATCTTGATGGACGAGATATGTCGCCATCAGAAGAAAACTGACCTCTTCTCGTCATTAGTATAAAAGAATCAGCAATGCATTGGTGACGAGATATCTCGTCATTAGCATAATTCGTGAAATCTCGATTCCCAAAACATCTCGTCGAAACCACTTGGAGGGTTAATGTTCTTTCAAATGACATTCTAAAACTTTTTTGACAGAAAAGTAGAAGAAATCTGATTATTTTAAGAATTAACTGTACCTCAGAAAACTGCAAATTTCCAAAATATTAAAACAATAACTACTTCTGACTTCGATTAATAAAGTGGTAAAAAGGGATAAGTTGTAATAAACAAAACTGCTTTATTACTTGAAACTGTTCAGAGTGGAGGGAAACAGATGTATTAAATGGAAACCAAATGTTACTATTTTACAAAGTAAAATGAGCAGAGCAAAATTATTCTCTTTTTTTTTCGTCCTTCCCTCTAGAAGTAATATTTCAGTTCTAGAAAATTAGAATGAGCAATTAGAAAAACAATTCACGATATGATAAATTCTCCGTTGTAGATTGAGATTTCAATGTTACTTTTTATTAAAACATTATATTTACTTATTCACTAAGTATATTCATCACTTACAGAAAGGTAATGTTAGGGAATGTGAGAGACAAAAGAAAAAAGAAATGTAACAAGCAGCAGTGATAATGGACGTAATCTGCATAAAACGCGAAATGCCAATTTACAATCACCGTTTTTGTTAGGTTACCTCAATCAGTTCCTTTAAGAAGCATTTACGGCTAGACGTTTGGGCAGTAGAGTGTCTTCGCTAGGCACTAAATAGTAGTTTCCGCTGAACAGAATATTGAGTTAGTCAAGCTCTATTACATGAATGGTTGAAACACCAGAATCGTTTCGCGTTTTCCGTCGAACTATAATCTACGACTGGGACCATGATCTCTTCGATTTGTGCGTCACTTGGTGCAAAAATCTATATAAACGGGTTCAGGACCCAACACTTCCAGACTCGCCTATAAGGCTTAGAGTCTGAGTGGGAAGGGGAAAAGGACCACCGCCAGAGGACACGAAAGAGGACAGCGAGTCAACCAGCCATCGGCGGGAAGCACACCCGACTCCCACACGTAAGGCCCCAAGCAGTAAGGGCACCACCATTTATTTAAAAATCATTAAAATACAAAATACAAACTCAAAAGCCAACAGGGCCAACGAAAGAAAATAATAATGACGACCGACACAATGTCGGTTTACATGGACGAGACATGGCGCCGTACAGGCCATCTAACCTATATATAATAAACCAAATAATAAAATCATATGACGGTTTATAGAAGACACCGTCTAAAGGAAAAAATATTGGCTTATAAAGTGCCGGATGGCCAGTAGGGAAGCCAATAGAAAAGTTTAAAAAGTACACATTAAAGTAAGATAATTAAAAAAAGACATCAATATATAAATATAGTACAACATTAAAAAACAAAATATATGACAAGGAATCGGCGGGAGATTAGAAACAACAAATTCAAAATATGGACAATTAAGATATTTAAAAATGAAAATGAGACATGAAACGAAGATGGTTTAAATATTATGAAATGTTAAAGTATAAATAAATGATTAAATACAATGAAAAATAAAGTGAAATATGAAATAAATAGTATCTGAAATAAACGATGCAATGAAGTTAACAATATGAGATGGTTGAAATTAAAACTTTAAAACAAAGTCAGACAACACATCGAGGCAACACCGAATCGAAGCGAGAAAAAAAATTTATTGGTGTGTTGGAGGGGGTTCATTCGCCACCTCTCCGGCCGCCAAAACACACGCCTTAATTTTTGCCCGCGAGAGATTATTTTTTAAAATGTTCGAAAACCAGATGGGCTGGTAATTAATTGCTGGTTTCGTAATATGGTAAGGCGCTGTGAGTTGGCATTCGAAGAGGTAATGATCAGCGTCCCCACCATCCCACAAGTGCAGAGGCCACTGTTTTTAACCTTAAACCGATGTAAGTAAGACATGAAGGGGCCGTGTCCTGATAAGAACCAAATGAGGTGTCGGTCCGTGATGAGGGTAGCAGTACTGACCTCCGGCATGAATTACTTCAGCCGGAGTCCAGAAACTGAATTAATATAGTGGTCCTGCCATTTGACGTTTATTATATCTTTATATCTTTTTTAAGTTTCAAAGAGGGACAGGAACCTCTATCTCCTCACCACAGACGGCTGCTAGCTTAGCATTATGGTCAGCCAGCTAATTCCCGGCGATTCCCACATGTGCCTGAACCCAGTCCAGGCCAAAAAGGTTAGTATAGTTGGCTATTTCGGATTTTATTTGGCTTATAAATGTGGATTTTATTTTAGGAGATTTTAATGCCCGGATAGAACTAAGGCTGTCACTATATATATTTATTTTCTTGATGAATTCTATTGCATATTGTATTGATTTGTAAATAGCTACCAACTCTGCCTGAAAGACAGAGTTGGAGCTTTTAAGTTTATATTTAAAAATTTTGACAGGATTGATGTTTTCAAATATGCATACCGCGGCCCCAATATTGCCATCAATACTGGAGCCGTCGGTGTACACATTACAATCGGGATTAGTGATTTGCGGTTTAAAATTAATAATTTGATTACGGGATGGAATATCTTTTGTGATTTGATTAAAGTCGTAGTTATCCGGTGACAGCCCCAGTTCAGGGTCGGGCAACCGCCTTTTTATAATTTGGAATTTGGAATATAATGACTTCAGATTAACGTGGAGTGGGTTGCACTTGCGAAAGACCTCAAACTGGCCAACTATCTGTTACTGTTGAATGTTTTGCGGAAATGCATAACATTATTACTGAAGATCGCCAGCACTGCTTCTCGTATTCTCGATGTTCTGAAAACTAAGATCTTAAAAATTCTGCAATCGGGACTACATATATTTCCGTATCGATTGCATCGAGTCCAGATGTTGCAAGTGTGTGACGAACCGCTACGTTTAGACTTTAAGAATGAATTTATCATTAGGTATGAATGATAACAGTTGACCGCCTCTACGAACACTGAACTGGCTTACAGTTCTCGATAACTGGAAACTTGAACTCTAAGAACCGTGTGCACTGGGTGGACTAAAATCACGTGATTTGTTGTCCTTACACGAAGCCAAAGTAACGGTATGGTATGACATAACAAACATATTTGTTTTTGTCCCCTACTTCCTTGAAGAATTGATTCCGCAAGGTTTAATAACATGTACTCACTACGCAGAAATGTTAACGAATTACGTCATTCTTGAGCTGCAGCAGATAAATGCTATATCTGGTGTCATGTAGGTGCAAGATGGCGCTCCCTCACATATTGAGACATTCCGCCAAATGTTTGTTAGAACAACACTTCGTTGACAGAATTATCTTCCGTCATTTTACATATCCCTGGCCACCACCGTCTTCTGACCGAATATAAAGTGATTTCTGGCTTTATGGATATATTTAAATCAAAAGTGTACATGGAAGTCCTAGAAGTGTGTCTGACCTGGAAGAAGAAATTAAACAAGAGATTATCACTAAATTCCTTGTTTAATGTTACATGCGTGAGTGATATCCTGCATGCTATGCATCATCATCTGCGAAGGCGGCTACGATGGGCAGTATGGGACTCCATCGGATTCAACTCCCACACCTGCTTAGCACGCATTGCAGTACTCACAATAGTCATCTCTGCATCTATAAAGTTTAGGAACCGGTTACCTTTCTTTCATTGCTTGGTTACTGTCAGTTTTCAGTAGGACAATGTACGGCAGCATGTGGCATGCAACGCACAATTCCTCAATATCCACCATGTTTCACTTTTTCCATGGAACACTCGTAGAAGATACGTAGAAGACAACCCAAGGTGTCGTTTTCTACGTATGAGCTACAAAATGCTGCAAAGTCCCCAAACACCACTGTGAACTAAGAAGGAAAAGCAAAGCAACCATTGTATACGAAAAATTAATATACTCAGAACTTAAGAACGGCAAATCAAAAAGATGATGCAGAATAGAATTAAAAACCAAACATACCCCACATGACGTCGAGTTTTCCCTGTGCAACGATAGTTGGCAATAGCCCGCTACGCCGACCTGCGCTACTCAAATTCCCCCACCTTCTTACCTCCAATTTGTTATCTACGATTAGGGTTACGATTGAGAGTCATAAAAGAGGGACACAGTTTGGATAAAACAATTCGGTCGTCAGTGTGGTGAAAGTGTTCAACTCCGTTTGCAAGTAGCTGTGTTCAATTACATTAACTTCCTGGGCTTAATTTGCTTAAACATAAATATTAGCGAACTGTGTGACTCTTAGTGTGGTATTAAAATTTGAAGACTGGTCATCTATTTTGCATTTACCGTTGAATCTTTAGAAGAAAATTCTTGCATGGATGAAAGATAGTTATTAATAATATTAATGTTGATTGGTAGGTAGTTGAATCTAAGTCTAATTGGAAGCAATACAACGGGCTATTGGTGAAGGTAAGAGATCAATTCCAAAAGGAAAGATCCGAGGACAACACCTCGTGATTTTTAACTATGGTCTGATAATGAGGTCAACATATGAGTTGGCACTCCACTCTCCAAACTTCCACATTGGGCCAACGTGAGGACATTTGATGTCACGACAGATTTATCATGTACCAGCCTCCATATATACAAAGGTCTTTGGTTGGTTGGAATTTAGAACTTGCAACCGACCGTTTGTTAACTAGCGACTATACCAACTGGGCTACCGTGGCCTCAGTATTTTTAAGATTACGGTATTGATTAAAAATGTGCATTCCTAATTGCAGTTTTTGTTAAAACGTAATAATTAATTTCCATTGCAAAAAATATTTTACAGAGATTTGAATTGCCTTAAATTACAATATAGTTAAAAGAAAGACTGGAAATTTATAATAATTAATTTCCATTGCAAAAAAATATTTTACAGAGATTTGAATTGCCTTAAATTACAATAGTTAAAAGAAAGACTGGAAATTTATAATAATTTCTTTTCTCACAAATGTTAAAGTTAACTTTATTATTAAAATAGAAGTATTCAGGTCTAAATAATCGCCTTTATTGTTTTCTGAATTAGTTTTCATTAAAGATAATCCTGGAAAAATTAATTGCCATGTATTATTAAAGTTAAGTTTTAATAAAAATAATGAAATGTTTTATTTATCTGAAGTTATAATTAATTTTCCAAGAGAAATTATTTTCAAATTAGTGAAAAAATAGGTTAGCGAGGAAGGAAAATATTTGAACTTTGTGGTATACCTTTAATTTGAGTAAAAGAATGCTGAAGTAAGTAAAAGTAAAGTGAAATTAACTATAGGCGTATCCTGTAAAATATTAAAGATACAATATTTTACTAGATATTCCTATACAATAAAATCAATGTTTTTTAAATTTTTATGATCGTGGTAATACTGATTTAGGTACTTTCTTTTATCTAGAGGTATGCTAGTAAATCGATACTTAAAATGTTATATTTTATATAGTACTAGCAAAATTACCCGACCTCATTCGGGTTGAATTAGTTAACAATAGATTGAAAGTGACCAGAATAACCCCTTTCCTCTTTCGTAGAAACATGCCAAATCATTTAAGTATGAGTAAAATAATTTTTAACATCTTTTCGACATTTTATAATTTCTACAACTTTAGACACAAATCCTATACATATAATAGCTACATTTCGCATATATAGCACCCTGCTAAATGAACAAGCTGACTAAATGTGACAGACACTAATAGTAACTACTTAAAAGGGAGGATTAGGATTATCTCAGGGAAGATTAGGGGAATTCCCTTTCTTAAATTATTTTCCTAAAAAATTGCTCTACTCAATTCGAAAAAATGGGGAATTCTCTCGCACTCATAGTTTACCTACCAATTTTTCTGACTTGTGTCACTCTTGCACAGGCTTGCGACATTTTCGAACTTCTCCATCATTAAGGGACAGATGACAAATTAATTTGATAAGATATTTATCACTAAGTTCGTTTTAAAAGCGATTTTTCTTGAAAATTTCGTTTTGTGGCACGTGCAACATAAAAGAACTTGTTTTAAAATTGAATGCCTTCAGTACAGACAAAACAAAGGTAACCTATTACCACTTTTTTAAAATAGTATATCGATTTTACAGCGTTTCTTCTAAAGAAAATCATTGTTTTAAACAAACTTTCCTTACATAAGTTTCTTAAATATATCTTCAATTCGTAAAATAATCCATCTTGACTTCCCGTCGGTATGACAAAGAATTTATAATATTTTAAAATTCCTAGTTCGGATTTTTTTAACATTAACCTTCTTTCAATAATGGCAAAATTCCACTTAAAATTTGCTTTATTCTAACTTGCATGCCACTTTAAATAGAATACTTTGGGTGATGTTGCATGTGATGAAAAGGAAATGCAATTTATTGAAATAATAAAAATTTAAAACAGAATACGTAATAAATGTTGGCGGTGAAAAAGTTGTACTAAAGATATAAATATGGGATTCTTTTTTATCTCTTGATCTCGCAGAGTTGCCACAATTTACAACTAAAAATTAAGCAAAATTTAAAAATACAAAGTTAATTAATTCCGAGCGAGAAAGTAGCTGCACTTTGCAAACGAACACGATTTTCCATTCCGTTTCCATTGCAAAATATCGTCTGTCCCAAATATTCGGAAATAGTTCATATTTCGCAAAGAAAATAAATATGGCTCAAAATACAAGACTATTAGAATTTAAATTCCGTAAAAATAATTTTTGGAAAATAATTGATTTTTCAGCTGTTCTGGTAAAATAATTCAAATATTTACATGCTCACTATACCGTCCAGCTACTCCAAAACTACCAAATTATGATTGATTTAAGTATAGTTACTCAGATGTTGTAGCAGAAAACTTGGCTAAATATCTAAGCAAAGAAATTTGAAATAGTGTATACATTACATTAAATATGGTTTATCAAATGTAGAACATTGCATTAAAATACGTTGAACATGTTTTATGTGATACATGTGCAAACATACAGACGCAAAATCAGATAGAATGGGAAGGCAAACAGACTAACGCAACCAAGTTCAGTCACTGAATGAATGTAAGTACTTACAATATGCAAACCTTAATGAAAATATAATCAAACTTTTGGACGTGGTACGGACACACACATACAGACAGATGGACAGACAACAATCGGGGAAGAGACGGATTTTGCATTACAAGGGCCCAAACTGGAAATGGTTCAAAATATTCGATGTTAAAACACTCTATTTTTATTTATATGAATTTACATCTTTGTTATTTAGAACATTTATGAATTTATTATTGTCACTGAAAATCCAGATGTGTCCATCTTCTATTAGTGTTGAAAATTAGTTTTAAGTATTGAGATATGTAGGTAGGTTTAGTTACATAGATATAGTTCCACAAATAATACATCAAAATTCGACAGGATTTAAGGAAGTTTGGATAAATAGTAAGTATGGAAGACTAATATGAAACATTTAATCTTTTGTTGACAGTAGGTCGAATTGCAGGATTTGTATATATCAGAGGATTTTACTCATATTATCAAGTAGGTTTAAATATAGTTTTTTTTCGAGATAGCATACTTGCCTGATGCTTTGTCTACTGGTGTTAAGATAAATTTATTCTGCAAAACATTATTAGCTAGATTAGTTTCTTTGTAATTGTAGGTATCATTTCTGATAGAAGAGAAATTTCCATTAATAAAACGTTTTGAAATAATTATAAAATGTTCACTCAAATAAGTAAATTAAGATATCAAATCTTGTTGAAGACATAAGGCAAAAACTACCGATGCCCTCAAGGAAACTTCTAAGTATGATATTTCTTTATCGATTAAAGATGGGACAGAATTTAGTACCTTTATATATTAATTTTCTTACTTGTTCATTATTTACAATTAAACATTTTTATAATCAAACAATTTAAATCACAATTTACAAAATCACCGAAATTTGAGTTAATATACAATTAAATTTCGTTATAACAGACGCAATCGCTGTTGAAAAAATACAAAAATACTACAAAATCATTACTACAAAAGTGGTTAGAATAAAATATTTTCCTAACTAAATGTATGTAGTATTTAAAGCATTTTTTAATATAATGAAAATTAATAAAGAATATTTTCATTACATTATTATTAACCTTGTTGAAAATAATTTTAGGAAAAATTGGATATTTAAATTGTATTACCATATAAATTTGATTGCAAGTAGTATTAGATTTTTTCACAGTGATTTTAAAAAGTCAAGCCTTGTTTAAGTAGTGTATTAAAAGTAGAAAAATTGGATCAGAGATAATATCCAAGATTATGACGAAGGCCTTATGTTTGAGGCAATTTTTATCATTCATTCAGATGTAGTGTTTTAAAGGTTTCAAGTTGAAATGTTCAATATAAAGTTATTTTTTAAAGTTTTGTGTTTTTGTTTAAGGTAGGCAGGTTGGTATTTTAATTAACGTCACACTGGAGCAACACAAAGGACTATTGGTGACGGTCCGGAATCAAACCCAAAGGGAAAGATCTGAGAACAACAAGTAATTTTGAACCATGGTCAGATGACGAAGCCACAGCTGAGCTGGCACCCCACTCTCCAAACTTCCACACCACGCCAACGTGAGGACATTTGAGTCCACGACAGATTTAACGTACACCAGCCCCCTTTGTACACGACGGTCTTTGGTCGGATTCGAACTCGCAACCCTGTCGTTGCTAATCCCGTTGCTCTTCCAACCGGGCTATCACGGCCCTGTTTTTTTTTAAAATTCCGCAAAACATTTGTTGGTCTTAGAAGTCTATTTACTCCTCTACACCTACATTCTACGCTTGCATTTTTTTAGAATTGTGAAGTAGGTTATAAGTATTGCAATTATTTATATTGACCTAATGTGATTTAAAATAAATCATTTAAACTATATGGAGCCAACTTTCCGTATTTTAAGATGGAATTATGTCTTTGGTTAGTCTTAACTTTGTGACTTTTATAATATCTAGTACAGTAATTTTAACATTATTGAAAACACGTAGAGATGTTATTGAATTCTAAATTGAAAGAAGTATTGGAGAGTTGTAGTTTTTTATATTAGACGATGAAATTTTATCCATAAATTTAAAGAGTTATTAGTTTGATTAGCATCCCATACCATATAGGCCGTATTTTAGATAGTAAACAATATTTATGGCTTTACAGGCAGGTGAGGTAGAATTGATTGAATTAGATTTTCGAATGATGCAGAATCATCGAGCTGCAGACAAGTCTTACAAAGTTTATCTAGATATTATAGAAAATTGATTGATCGAAAAATATTAGAGTACTCAAATTTGTCATTCCCTTGATGAATTTGTCATTAGGGTAGCTGATTTTGATCCACTGCAGTCCCTAAAAATCGTGCTTTGTAGATTTGCAATAGGATGGTCCTTTTTACAGGAGCTATAATTTTTATTACCATCTATTTTGTCATAGATGAAATATCAAGTTTAAAGTGCAATCCTGCCAGAAAGGAGCAAAAGTGCTACATCTAGTTCTGATAGAGAAATAATAGTTTAATCTAAAAGATAAAAAAATTTAAAAACGCCTTAGTAAAAGAAGCCTAAAAATACCCCTCCCAAAGGGAGAAATAATTATCGATAATAAAATCCTATCCCTTTGAAAGACAGGTATTTCACTTTGCAAAACGGCTGTTTTCGCAAACGTTTCGGTGAGTTCTGTATTCACGACATTCAAACGTTTTTGTGAAACTGTGGGGAATATGTGTTATTTTCGATTCCGTAGACCTCAAATAACTTCAAAAGCTGTAGATAAGCATTTGATAGTTTCATGTTAAAGTTACCAATTCACAACCACGCCTGAATTATGTTCAAATCTCCATTTTTTACCAAGTACACCAGTATCATTATCAACTGTAAAGAGAAGATTGCAAGACTATGGTTTGGATGGATATGTGGTAGAAAAAACCTTTTTGGAGTTATTAACAAAATGAAAAAACAACTGTAGGCCAAAAAGCTTTTAAATTTGACCCTTCAAGATTAGAAAAGGATTCTAGTTACAAGTGAATCAAGTCGAACTTTTCGGCAACAAGAAAAAGAAGTTTTTCCGTCAATACCAGGTGAACGGATGCAACCACAGTGTATATCATCATCAAACCTGGGGATGATTCTGCGATAGTGTGGGGCTGTTTTAGAGGCAATGTGTTAAAAATTAGTAGAATATTGAATTAGCGTGGCTACCATAACATGTTCCAACGGCAAGCAATATCATGTAGGAAGCTCCTGATTGGTCTTGCATTTCTTTTCCAGAAGACAGTAAACCGAAACACTTCTAAGTTGTGTTAAAATTGTATTGCAAAATAAAAAAAGCTCTAGAGCTTAAAATTAATCACTATCTAAGTCAAAAAATACTTAGAAGTCAATTATAATTCTAGCCACTAAAATATGCACTGGTCATCCTAGAGTCCCGATCTCAATCCAATAGCGTTTCTGTGGATTGAACTAGACCGGAAAGTCCGAAACCTACACACATCAGCCTTAGGAGGGTCTACTTGAAGGACATATATATCCTTGAAGGACATTATTTGACAGTAGGATTGTATGAATAATCAAGTATCTGATATATTTGGATACTGGCACGATAAACAATCCGAGCGTCACACTATTTCACAGTACATGCAGTATTGCTTTTACACCACAACTCACATAATGACGAAATAAAACATCTATTGGTTGAAAGAATCCTAGGAAAGATTCTATTTGTCAATTAGGTCAAAACGGGTTAGAAGTCATGCAGAGAAAACTAAAGGTTGCAGAACGGATATATATGTATGAACCACTAAGATTAAACCAAAAATTAGAAATCACAATACGAAATCAAAACGTGAAGTAACCGTAGAACAAATAGGATTCGGGAATTGACGACCGAAATTTTGAATTGATATTTTTTAAAGTGGTTTGTTCAGCTGTTATTGTGCATGTCAAGTGACAAATATTATCGGAACAAAATTATAGTTTATTGATTGATTGGGTATTTTATGGAGTAATGGCCATATTTATCCATGCTGCGTCAAGCAAAAGACAAAAATCATCGAATAATAGACACACACAAGGAAAGATTATCTAACAGGACGAGATAAATACATCAAGGGAGGAATCGAACCAGCGTCGTCTACAACTCATTAGCGAAGGGGACAAACCTCCTAATGAGCCACGGCGGTCCCTACACTGTAGCTTGAAATAATTTGATTCATTATAGCACATACTGTTTAAAAGTTTGAATTCTCTCTTTGAAATATTAATTGATTTTATGGGATGAGGAAACATTAATGAAATCAAGTATATAACGACATTAATTAAATACTGCCTATATCTGCACTTTAATATATTAACTATCAAAGATAAAGAATGTGCTCTTCTCAATCAAAGTAAGCCATTACGCATTTGAATCTCCAAAATAAATAATGGTTGTTTTTTAAAAGCGTTATCGCTGTTTCGATTTATGCCATACATTTGGAATTCTTCCAACTAGAACGAAGCAGCTATCTGTTCCAATATTGTCGCAATTAAAAGTCCAGCTTTTTTTAAACTAATCGAAGTATGTGGGCAAAAATATTATACTTTTGCTTTCGTTTTCTTCCATCAAGAGAATGTTGATATGTTTTTAGAAAGGCTGTTCTGAAATCAATACTATTGTATTATTGCTTAAAATATTAGAAAATTGAAATATTTTAGTATGTTTGTTAAAATCATGCAATAAATTTAAGTGAAATAAAGTAATCCAAACTTCCACTAAACAGTGTCACCTTGATACAACTTATGGGATTGAAGTTAATTAAATATTTTAATTATTTTTGTCCCAATGGGTTTGGTTAATAGAAAATTCTACAAATACTCCAATTTCATTCGTGTATAAAATTTAATTAAATTAGAAAACTGAGTTTAAATTTAAAATTAATAATTTGTCATCGCATTAGCTATACAATTTACATGTAAATAAAGTATTTCATTAAATAAATTACTTTCCTACAACCTACGTTTTCCTTCTCCATACCTTTTTTTTACTGACAGATTTTTAAAACTGCATTATATTAAAAGTTATTTTGTAAGATTAAAACTATGAGGAACGCCAACGCATTCATCCGTACTGTAAATTAGTCTTCCGTACATATCTTCAAACTAGTTTTGATCTTCTTGACTTATTAAATCTTGCTGCAGATTCTTTCAACCAATAAATGTGGTTATTTAGTCATTGTGTGGGAAAAAACAATAAAATAAACCCTACTCGAAAATCTCGTGACGCTCGGAGAGTTAAATAATCCTTTGGTTTGTGCGTAAATTATTATATCTATATTAAGTATAGTAAAACTTTAGGCAGGAATCATTGTTTCATGAAAAA
Source organism: Meta bourneti (assembly GCA_933210815.1). Lineage (NCBI taxonomy): Eukaryota > Metazoa > Arthropoda > Arachnida > Araneae > Tetragnathidae > Meta > Meta bourneti. The sequence goes on along the minus strand of OW119924.1, from coordinate 63,356,695 downwards.
GAGTTGCAGTGATTTCTTGGGAGTATTAATGTCTATAATAAATTCATTCCATATTATGCGAAAATTCGAGCCCCTTTGAACAACTTTCTTAAAAAAGATGTAAAATATCAATGGTCGGAAGAATGTCAAGCCTCATTTAAGAAACTCAAAGATATTTTAATCTCTAAGCCCGTGTTAAGTTTATTTAACCCGAATAACCCCTGCCGTTTATACAACGATGCCTAAGGAGTAGCAATTTCAGGAATTTTAAAACAAGAACATCCAGATGGTTCATTACATCCAGTTTCCTTTTACTCTAGAAAATTACGACCCTACGAGAAAAATTACGCGATATCAGAACTCGAATGTTTGGCTATAATAGATTCTGTCGTAAAGATTTAATGCTATCTTCAAGGAAATCCCTTTACTATTTATACCGATCATGCTGCCCTGGTTTGGCTCAAAAATAACAAACACCCAACCGGTAGGCTTATTAGATGGTCATTGAAATTGTCTATGTACAATTTTACAATTAAATACAAAAAGGATCTACTAATGTAGAAGCTGACATGGTAACTAGAAACGTCATAAATCGTCACGTGCTGCCAAGAGCACAATTATTAGCTCATTCTGAGCTAAAAGAAAGTTGAGAAAATGATAATGTTTGTAATCGCAAAAACAAAAATTGGATAATCTTTGGACGATTACAAAACAAGGTTTGAATAAAGTTGTCCCATTTTCACTACGTTCAAAATTGTTATGGAAAGCACATATTGAGTATGGGCACCTAGGAGTGTCATCAATGTATTATCGCCACAATAGTAAATCGCCTGGTATAGTAAATGATGTTAGGAATTATGTCCGACACGAAAGTTTGTCAATTAAATAAAAGGAAAAACAAAAGAAATATGGCTTGTTAAAATCCCTTCCCACAAGTCATGAACCTTTCTAATTAATTTCCGTGGATACAGTTGGCGGATTAAGCTATTATGGCTCTCCGAAAAAGTACTTACATATTTTATAGATCATGCAACAAGATATATTTGGACATTCCCATCAAAAAGTGTGACATCAGATGCTTATATCTGTACCTCAGAGCCAGACGAACGCAAGTCACATTATGCCAACTTTTCTGTACCTCAGAGCCAGACGAACTGTCACATTATGCCAACTTTTCAGGAGAGCATAAAAACTGAAAAGAAGGATCTCGTTGCCTGGCTACAAAGCTAGTATTTGAATTAGCCTGCAAAAATTGATTAACAATAAAATATACTACATGCTTAATGCATTGTTGGTTAATTTTTATGTAATTTCATAGCTTATTAAGAGAAGACTGAACTTACGTTATTGTTGTTCTACATCAAAAACCTGTTTTAGGACTTACATAGCACTTTAAAAAGGTGTTTCAAGTGAACTACACGAGCAACCATAGTAATAATGTCTTTAATACTATCAAAAACATAGAGGAAGTAAAAAATATTTAATATTGTATAAAATATAATATTATATTAAAAAATATTTAATATTGTACAGATTTAGTGTTGTAACTTTGTAAATGGTTTAAAAGCTACAGATTAAGCAAAAACATTACTCTAGAGCGGTTGAGTCACCTTCAGGAAAGTTTCCTTCCTTCTCTTCATGTGGAAGGTTTTCAAAGGAGGTCTATACTCTTCAGAGACCCACTGCATTAAATTCATAAGTTATCTGTACTTCTCATTACTTATCTTGTTTTGGTTACTCTCAATTTTTGGATCGTCGCTGGCAGAACAACCCTTTGTTCTCTCGGATTTCTTTTAAATTCAACAGTTTTAATGGTACCTGCGAAACTGGTCTCATAGTACAACTTGATGTCTCCTTTGCGAAGCTGTAACCACACTGCATTGGATATCAAAAATAGTTTGTGTTTTTCTTCCTTGAAACAAATGGAGCTTCTTTGCTCTCCAATTAGAGAAAATCAAGAATCTTTAACTCACATCCTTCTCACAACAAAGGGGTTCTTTTTTAACATGAAGCAATACAATTGGCCCAATCATTTGTGATAAAAATAGTGTGGTTTGCTCTCTATCACACTATGCTTGCTATCTATTTCCATGTGGGTATGTCCAGCAAGTAGGAACTTATGGTAGACTTCTTTTAGAGTAGAAACGTTTTCCAATAGCCCTAGGTACATGAAAATCATATTAATATTCTTTTTTGGCCACTGCTGTGATCTGTCCACACTGTTAAGTTTTCAGTGGGCCTATCAGGATTCCTAAGCTCTTCATTCGCCCATGTGAATAAACATGATGCTATTTTGTTACCTCCTCGACCGGCTGTAACTTCATCCCAGATCATACACCAAGTTTTTTCGACGGTTGTGTCATAAATTGTACTATTTAATGTCCAGAGTTTTCTTGAGTAAAAACATCACAAATGTCATTTTCTGCTAAGTGGAAAGACAAGTTGAAATCTTCATTGAAAACTTTGGAATAAACCCACTTTCCTCTAGTTTAATTTTTCTTTTTCGCACTCATCTATATACAGTGAGTACATTGTGGAAATGTTCAGGTGATTGCCCAAATATTTGTATTTGGATCTTTCCCTGTTATAGTGGCTTTCATACACCGGAAACTTTGAAATATGGTTTTTTGATCCTTTCTAAGTTATCACTCGGTAATTTATTTGCTGGAGTATGTTTCCCCTAAGCTCTGGCGTTACCAAACCAGACTCACTCTCTTTATTTAAAGCAACTCTCATGAAGGTTTCAGAAATAGAAAGCGTATTCAGGAAAAAAGTTTTGCAAATGACTTCCTCCTAATTATTAAAGTTAAAAATAAATGTATGGCTCTCGGTTTTGTTTCTTGTGTCGTCTCTTCCGTTGTCCAACAACAGGCTTAGTTTTTACGCATGAAAGTGCCAACTGTCTTTTCAGTGGATGGACTTACGTTTGTCTGGCTCAAACAAAAGTTAGGACTTACGCTATTATAACCCTAGTAAATCATAAAAGGAGAATGTTTTACAGACTTACGTTGTTATGGCTTTATGCAAAATCAGATTCTACATGCAAAACTGTAATAACCTAAAAATCGTCATGTTTGGACGTACGTTCGTTTGGTTCTGAGGTACAAATATAAACTGTCTTAAACAGGTATTCCAAATTCAAGTTCCAAAGAAAATTCCAAGTGGCAGACATGCAGCCTTCACGTCACCTAAATTTAAGCATTTCTTGCAAAAATATGACGTCAATCTATTACTAACTTCTGCACACAGACCCGAAACTAATGGTAAGGTTGAGCGCGTCAACCAATCCGTCATAACTAGATTGAAATATAAAATTTATGCTCAAACAAATAATACTCATTGGACCCAATTACTTAAACAAGTCACGGAAGAATATAACAACACTCCTCATTCGATTACTACGTTCCCACCTACTTAATTAATGTATAGAAAACTTCCTTATGAACCTTTAGTTGAAACAAATTTGTATCCGCCCATTGAAGAGGCCAAAAAAATTGCTGAAGAAAAAACTAAGAAATTCCATGAGATTTCAAAAAGAGGTACGACACTCGTTTTACTAAAAGTAAAAATTGGAGACTGTAATGCATGAAGAATTTGTTTATCCCAATAGTCGAAAATTAAATCCAACTTTCACAGAACCATACGTTATCCTGAAGAAACTTTCTGACGTAAATTATGAAATAAATAGGCCTAACCCTCTCCACAAAAAGGATTCTGAAGTAGTGCATTCGACTAGATTACGTCATCTCTACCCGGCGTCTGAATATCAAATTTCTCCTCTTCCAGTTAGAAAAAGTGAAATTCCCATTCGAGTTACTAATAACGCCAAAGTGTCTGTTTCTAAAATACCAGTTCTTAAGGGAAGTCAGAGTACCCTTGCTTCACATCTTCGCGTAAAACCAAGTAGTCCTCGTTCTCGTTCAAAGAGAATTTAACGCGCACACGGAATTTACGACTTTCACTTCCTTTCGAACAAGCAGTGAGTTGCACAAAACGACCCCACCGTAAATGGGAGAATTTTCTCCCCCCCCCAGCTTCGCTTTTCATTCTTTCTTCACCCCAACTGGTTGTGACCCCATTGAGAATCTTCCTTATCTCGTTCCGTCTCCAACTCAATACACACGCGTCGTTCAATTATTTTTCCTGTTTGTGCATTGTCGTTACTGGCAACTTTTGAGAAGATGTTTTGCCATCAATTCTTTACATTTCGTTTAAAACGATTTTGAGATTCAAACGTTAAAGGTAGAAGAAAATGTTTAGAGTTATATTTTCATCATGAAAGAAAATATGATATGATTTGAAGTAATGACAAACATCACGAAATGATACTATTACATGATGCATGAATGTATTCAATTAAGAATTTGTAATGTGTCGAATAGTGTAAATAATTTATTTTCATGGTGAACAATATTCTTTGTTATGCAACGTATTATTTTATTTGAATATTTCATTGTCATTTAAGTCATTCTATTGGTGTTAGTAAGGGATGAACCAACGAAAATTTCTATCTTTTCTATTTACTTGCAACATGTCCTAATCTTTCTACCAAATTATATGAAAGGATTCTAGGGTAATTTAATTTTTCAAAGTACGAGGACTCTTTGATGGAAAGCACTTTCCTCAACATTCCAGTCTCTCATTAAGTAGATTTTATTTCTATTTTTGTACTAATTCATAACGAAATGATTGTACTGATAATGATTTTGTACTGATGAATGAACGAAATTCCACACACATTGATCACAAAATACATTGATTTTGAAGTTAGAAATGATTAAACAAAACTTCATTACATACAAAACAGCACACACAATTTCAACGTTTCAGGATGCTTGACGTAAATTAGTAGCTTACAATGAGCAGTTACTCATTTAGTATACGGAGTATACTAAATGAGTAACTGCATTCATTTAGTATACGGAATTCATAGCAATACTGAGTACAAATGAGCTCCGTATACTTCATTTAGTATACGGAGCTCATTACGGAGCACGTATACTAAATGAAGTATACGGAGCTCATTTCTAGCCTACTTACAATAACGCTCTCGTAGGTACATACTCCACTGACATATCGGTACTGCTACAGAGAAGTCGTCCCTATTGCACATCTAAGTTCCTGAGTTTTTTCATCTTCCTTTTCACACGTTTTGTTGTGTCAAATTAATGAATAAGAGATCAAAAGTAAAACGAATGAACATTAGAGTTTTTCTACTGTAACAATGGATTTAGAAATTGTTTAGTGACGTGATTATGATGTATATGGTTCATCCCCGAAACTTACAATACTGTATATTTCTTCAGTCACCCTGCATAGAAAATTTTGATACAATACATGAAACATGTTTGAATATTTTCTGAACAGTAAAAATTTCGGATTTGTCACAATGTAGAGGAAATATGGAAGCTTTTATGAAGGTGTAAGGATAAATTTTGAAGTCCTTATACTAGATGCATTTTACTTTCATTAACCATCTATTTGAAATTCGTAAATTAATATTGTATTATTTGTATATGAAGTGTTTAGGAATCATATTTGTTTTGAGATGTTATTTTATATCTTTGTTATATTGTATGTTTTGTATTGTTGAGAATTTAGTGAAAACCTTTCTGGAACGTTAAGACTTCCTAAAGGGGGATATAAAACGATACCTAAAACTAACCCCCTAAGTACAATTGTCACTACAGATAAGTCCCTTAGCGGTCCCCTTTTCTCCCAGTCTTTGTCTCCCTATCTAAGTTGTCAATATATCTTACCACCCCCTTTCACCTTTGAATTCGAGCAGTCTCATTAACTTGGACCTCCCACGGACTCTCTTGCTTTCAAATCACATTTGTAAGATCACATTCCTCCTTCGTTAAACCACCGATTTCTACCAATGAACTTTCTTGTTAGATCTCCTGGTCCAATGTATTTCTCTTAATCCTAATCCCTCCAGCGAATTCATTGAAAACTATTAATTCTTTCATGAGCCCCAAAGCCTTTTGTATAAAAGGTTAGGTTTTAATAGGAAAACACAAATGCACGCACAAGTAGAACAAGTCATTCAAGAATTTGTTTTGGAATTCTAAGATATTTCATCCTCCGCGAGCGCTACAAAGTCGGTGCAGCGTAGTTGTGCCCCTAATTGAACATCTCGTTTTACCCATAGAGAAAAGATAAATGAGGAGTGAGCAGTGATAACCTTTGTATGCACCCAGGATAGTGTGACCAAAGCTAGTAGTAACATGACCCTTAGACTACTTTCCTCTACCGGGTAGAATTGATTGATCCATGGGACGGAAGAAGACGCCCATCTATTGTTCCATCATCTGATTGGAAAACATAGAAGTAAACTGGCGATTTCACCACTTTTGTCGACACTCCATTGACTGCATTCATACATCTACCCTGTCAATAAGATTTTACATAGCGAATGACGCGATAAAAGGCCAAATTGGTCAACCAAATATATTTTTAACACAGCAGTCATGTGGTTATTAGTTGATATGATTACACTTTGGAAGTTCCTCTCAATATCAATATTCATTAGGGTGGGCGATTCAGTGATGCGAAACTTTTATTTTCGAATTTCAACTCGGAATTGGGGGAAGTTATCTCTTACATTCAAATATAAGTCTGCATTTAAAAATTTGTATTCAACGTCTTGAGCCTTATACCCAAGGTTATGTTTTATTATTTAATCTGAATTAATATTTAATCTGAAAAACTGTCGCGCGTTCCATAAACCTGTTACAAGTCCAAAAATATACAAATTATTTTAACTCTCCTGGTGGTTGCCTTGATGATGTATCTCATCATAAGCAAAACTGACAAGATCTTGATGGATGAAATATCTCGTCCTTCAAGATCTCGTCATCTCTCGTCGTCATTAGAAGAAAACTGATTAAATCTTGATCTCGTCGTCATTAAAACTCATCAATATCTTGATGACGAGATATCTTAGCATTAGAAAAATTGGTCAGATTTTTTGGACGAGATATCTCACCTAAACCACTTGGAGCGTTAAAAACCTCAAATACTGACACATAAACAACTCAGTGAAAGTAATAAAAAATGTTTTTGGTACAGTATTTATTTTTCAACAACACAGATAAAAATTCAAAAATTCTGAAATTTTGTAGTTTTTACAATATTATACAGAATTAAATATATATTTACAAAGGTTACGAATTACGATATTTTTTACAACTACATATTAATATGGAGTACTGGATATAAAATATGATGTATAATTAAAGCAGTTTTACTCCTTTTTGTAATCACATTTTTGAAACAATTTCGTCATAATTTTATCTTACTTTGGATGAAGTCATCACATGGTCCGGGTTCAATGGCAGAAATGTATGCTTTTATCACCAATTTTGTGCATCTTTTTTACCACATGTGTGACAAGGGTAGCGAATAAACTGAAAAATTTGCATATCTAAGGAACTTATACAAGGCTATAGAGCTCATCACATAACTTTAGTTAGGATAGGGGTGAGCTACTGAATCAAAGTTTCACAAATTACTCATTTTGCTTAGATAAATCTCATCAAAGTATATTTTGGAATTTAAAAAGTTACTTTTTTGCTTCAGTTATTATCTCTAGAACTAAGAATTCTTAGTCCCAGTTAAAGAACATGGTGGTGTTCATCACTGATCATTATAAGGAGCATATTTCTAGGGATGAAAGAATTTGAATTTTGTTTAATGACGGTGAATAACAGCTTCTAGTTCGTCATTTAAATAACGAGGCTGTATACATCGCTTAAAACATTAAAATCTCCATCTATGCAGGAAGTATGATACTTTATCACATACCATAATAATCCATAAATTCCTAAGACAAATTATGAAATAAATTCTAAGTTCTATGCCGATTCTTTCACATGTAATATCTTAAGATGCAATTTGCTACTGCCAGTCATCGAGCCTGTGATAATTTTGCTGGTTAACAATTTACTAAATGTGAAAAACATTGTTCAGGCGATATATCTTTTAAAATTTTGTATAAATAATTTAAACTTATTTCCTATTAGTCGACCTCTGAAAGATCGTAAGAAAACTGAGAGATTATACATTAAGTTTTTCCATTTGTTCTATGTTTTCGCGATTGCTCAGAATATTTTTAGGACTTTCAGATGCTTCACCCTTGTAAGTGTTTTAAGCGCTTTAAATTATATCCACCAGTTTTAACTTATTTGTATTAGAATCTTTAGGCTCTAATATCTTTGATCTCGAAGATTAGATTCTCTAGTCGGTAATATAGATAATTTGGCAGCAGCATGTACTTTTTCACAGCTTCGACAGTCAGGTATACATTTTCAAGCCACAGACAACTTATGCTTATATTTTCCCTTTCACAACCAACCAGCATTATTCCTTTCAAACATTTTACTTGTTTCAACAAAATCTGTTGAACCTATTGCCATTTTTCATAATTTTCTAAGGTCAGTTCTGGTCATTCTTTAAGTGGTACCTTTTGAAACCTCTTACAAGCAAATAAGACATATTTGCACAACGCAATGTCAAACAAGGTCTTAGACGGTCTTTAGGAATTTTTACCTTCTAATCTTTGTTAGCGTAATATTTTTCACTTTAGGATATCTTAAAAGAATTACTTGTCACGGAACACTCTCTTTCGGTAAACAATTGGTATGGAAGCTTTGCTTCTCATTTTCCTATATTTTTGAATTCAACTTCTTCAAACTCCTCTTGAATACTGGATTCTTTATCAGATTGTTTGTACTTTAGTTCGTGTTTAACAAGCTAGTAATATTTTAAAACGCCATCGATTGTTGGTAAAACTGAAAGTAGAAAGTTGCGTGAAGTGTCAAAAAGTAGGTCATTCTACGTGATGCCTCGAAGTCAGTTTTGGAATAATTCCTTTTTATTACAATATTTCACAAACAAAAGTCCCTGCTGGAGTCTCGTTTTCAATATAATTACTCTCATAATTAACTTTAAAAGGTATTAGGACTTTTGGTAGAGATGTGGGGGCTGGTGTTTGTTACTGAAATGCAGTTGCATGAGTGATTCCCTAGTGGAAAATTTGAGCGCTGGGCTTGTGGGGAAATCTGTGAAGGTCGAAAAATATTATTCCTGACCCCTGATATAATTATTCCGATTTTTGTAGGTACGAAGGTGGGTACATGGTTAATGTAGACAAAGTATGTTACCATGGTTAACGTACCAAAACATATTTTTCCATTTTCTAAAAATATTTATTAGGTATTACAATTTAAAATAATATTGCATTAAAAATCGCTTTGCAAAGTGCCTTTTTCCCATTTTTAGTTATAGCTCGTTGTGTTGTTCCAGTGTGACGTATATTACCATTACCCATTTTAGTCCTTTTCGTCATTATTAAACGCTCGGTAGAGTTTTAATACGTTAAGTAAAATTTAAAAAAAATGCATTTATTAAAAGGTAAGAAGCAATTTTTCTACCCTATTGTAAAAGCAGTTTCAGAAAAACTGTTTTTGTCCCACTCTAATGCTCAATCTACTTATATTTCATGTCTATGATTTTATCAGCATTTTCGAGTTTAATCTAGAAAACGCGCGGATGTTATACATATCAACGTCTTTTAAAACACGTCGCCGCAAACATTCATATATTTTTACGTGAAACATTTCTTAGGGAGAACCAGATTGAATGAAACATTGAAAAACTCTAAAACGAAATCTCATCACCAAAATGACACAGCATCTATCATCGCTCAGTCTGAACGGCATTACATGTTAATAACGTATAATTTCATTCAGTGGAGTGGCAGCATATGCAAGTATTTCATCACCAAAAGTTTTTCTGTTTGTGCTCTGTATTGATAAAATGAAACAGGGGTCAACTTATATGTTTAAACTCTAAGACATTGCACTGAAAAAATCATAAAATGTTTTAAAGATTTTGCTTTGATGAAACTCTATTACAGCAATTTTGTAAATAAAAACTAATGGAGTGAAGCATTACATAATCGAGCAATGGAGGCAGTGAATGTTACTGAAGTCATGCATATTTATGTTGCCAATCTAATTTCAAATTGATATAAAGTTTGTGAGTTTTAACTATATCCCCTATAGACATTTACAACGTATTTATGTATATGTAAAGAATGCTAGAACTTTTCAATGCCTATATATTATATAAGTACTAAATAGAGAGATAATATTAAGTTGTGGTATAAGGTTATAATATTAAGTTGTGTGTACTACATTCTTAAAGTTATTAGACACACAAGGATACAGACATAAACAATTATTATAGACATAATAATAATTTTATATAACATAATACATGCATTCAGACATACTAATTCTAAAACTGATACGTAGTACCGTATCAGATTTCAAATTCTATCAGAATTATTTTTGAAACATTGTATGTTTAAAGAGCCTAGAAGATCATTGATATCCATTACTTAGTCCATATGCTGTAGATCTCGGAGCAAATGAAGATACACATTTGTTAGGTATTTTAAAGAGAACATTTTGAGAATTTTAGCGTGTCGCATGTAACACGATTAAAACATTGATGCAAACAAATAGTGTCGTGAATCCAGTTGGCAATTAGGAAAAAAAGTAGTTAACTATTGCTGTTTTACCCCGATATACATAATATTCAATACTATTAAATTGAAATAATTAATGATTCGAAAGAAAAACAATTTAAACAAAGCAACGTATAACAAAAGTAGTGGAATCGAAATGATAAAATAAATAATGAGGGAGATCAACGTTATATCAAATAGTAAACATTGTTTGATGTTTTTTCTTCTAAGGCGTTCAATGACGCCCTTACCAATTTTCATCTGACTTTGATGTTGTCCTCGTATCTTTCCCTTGGGATTTAATCCGGGACCGTTGCCAATAGCCCACTGTGTTGCTCCAGTGCCACGTTAATTAAAATACCTACCTACCGACGCCATTACCAAACAGACAAAATAGAATACTTAAATTTGAAGGAAAAAATAGAAAAATATCGTCTTCCATTAAAGTCCAGTGGTATTTTTGAACCTGGAACTTTTCTGCTTCCTTTTAGTTATTTATGCAAAATTCAGCGTATCAAAATTCCGCCTAAAGAACAGCGTCTTGCTGTGATGGTCACTTAAACTGCAAGTTTAATTCTAGCATGAGTCATCGGTCCAGAATAAGTGTTCTTTACCTCCTTTAGAAGTCCTATTTTGGTATTCTCAGAAGTCATAGTCATTATCCGTAATTTGGTCTTATATGTCTGAATCGTGGTAGGGTGTTTCATACCAAGTACAAGGACAATGCACTTAGACTCCGTCGCCTTGAAGCAGGATAAATTTTCTACTTCTTAGGTAACGTTGGATCGTTGTAAGAATTCGAATGGGCCGTACCTTTCAGGTGTTTTTCTGACAAGCTTACTTTACTCACAGGATAAAAATCCATACCAGGTCTAACACCAAAACACAAAGTAGAAATAATTAGTAATTCGAAGGAAGAAATTCTGGGTATATTTGGAGAAAAGAAACAAAGCTAAGCGTAACAAAAATGGAATCTGAATAATAAAATAAATCATTATCAGTATTATATTAAACATTAAATATCGTTCGATGTTTTAAGGTTGGTTACAAGAAGCTTCTATAACGCTAGAACTAGAAATTGTGAAATGCTTTCTTCAAAACTAAATTCCTACTGAAACCGGGATGATTGAAAACTGCTGAAGGGCATTTCTTAAGTGATAATACATTTGGTAAAAGTATACATACATTTGTAGTACTGTGTAAAATATAATGCATGTCATGATATTTTGTTCCGAAATCATGAACCAACTGAGTATTTCTGTACAGTTAAATCATCTTATTCCGTATTTAACACCATATTATAAAAATGCATACCACTAGGCGAAACATTTTCAAGTTTTACATTTGTGGTGCTGCCATCTATGCGTTGAAACTGGAACAATTTCACTCTAAAATTAATTAAACTTTTATTTCGAAAGAATAATTTACTTAATGCGATGTTCGTAAAATATATTTTTAAAGACTAATTTTTAAATGTCTTGGTTGTAAAAAGTGTGCTATGCACAATGTTCTTATACATGTCATCAATTCTATAAAATAATACAGTTGTTTTCAAACATGACGATAAGATGGCAGCACCAAAATATATTAAAGTTGTATTCCATGCCAAAATTTTACTTGCGTAGTCTTTTTAGAAAACTTTTAGGAAATATTATAAACGTTCGAAGCACTAAAAATTATTCTTACTCGTTTTGTTCATATTTCGCCAACCGAAGAAGAAACGAAGAATTGAATTGTAAATTTTAGTAAGGATTATCAGTAAAAAAAGTTAAATTTGTTTCCTCTTTAAATTGAAACTTTTCCTATAATCTGATGCTTTTAAAAATTTTGAGTGACTGGAAATATAAATTTTATCAAATATTAATCTTTATAAGCACTTAATATAAGAAAATAAAGATTAAATTACTCTTTTTCTCATTTCAAACCGCTTCTTAGCATTAATTAACAAACACGTGTTTATAACGAAAAGTAGTTAGTTTTAGTTAAATATGTGTAAAGTTAATATGAAAATAAATCGAGAAAATGTTTCAAATCTAAATTCTGTGGTTAGAATCTGAATTTTTTAATTTGATGCAGTATGATTATTATGGAAAAAGTGTTAATGAACATCTGTTAGATCAAATGCTATTGTGTATTTTGGGATATTTTTTCTTCAGAAACTAAAATTTATTATTACATTATCTGAAAATGATATACATCATGCCGTTAGAAAATCTTTTGACAGGTTATTCTTTGTAATGATTCAACAAATGTGATACACACACCATCCTGAACCATTTTTGTTTTGCGGAAAATTATTACTTAATATCATTTAGATAACGCAAAACATTTCTATAATTGGCCTCTATAAATATGGATTTAGGTACTTCATGTTTCTCAAATAATTTCAGGACATCCCATATTATTAAAAGTGCGTAAAATGTATTTTAAAACTTTCATTTTATAATCCCACTTATAATTGAGGTTTTTCGTTTGTAATCATTCTTAAGGAACTTTTTGTGTTAATGTTATGAGACTCTTCCACGAAATTTTCAGTCGTTCTCTTCTAAGAATTATTGTATTCAAGGTGACCCATAATAAATATTATATACACTGGTTTTCTCTGCAAATTTTATCTTTGCCAACTTTTTCGAAAAACGAATTACTTAGTTACCTCGACAACAGTACATTTTTCCATTCTTACAAATCAAAAGTAAGCTAAAATGCAACGTTAGCTAGTACTGCCTTTATAATCTTAGCGCTTTTTGATTTTCGGTGTTCTTAGAAAATCAAAACAAACTAATATAAGAACAAAATAACTATTTCAGAATTTTGTCTACAATAAAAATATATAACTATCTATTGAACAGTATTAATACTAAAGTAAAATTATTGCAATAAATTACATGATTTAGAACTCTTTGGTCTAACAATTTTCCTTCCACTTATTATAATGTCAACAGGAAAAGTTTTGTCAGAAACAAAAATTTCTACTCTTCTCTTTCAGTGACTTCTTCCACGTTAACCCGAACATTTCTTAGGAGGGTTACTCCTTTTAATTCCATTTTAGTCTTTAGGGTCCCTCCTCTGGATACCAACAGGACTTTATTTGTCTGAGGGGTTCATATGCATGTTTCTTCTGCAACCTGCACTCACTATGACTTCTAACCAGCTTAGTGATTTTTCTCGAAGAATAAAATATTTTCTATATTTTTTCTAGCAATAGATGTGTTTGAAATGCATTATGTGTGTGAGGAGGAAAAAGGAAATGCTACATTACTCTAAATACTAGTATATAATTTCAATAACGCAATCAATCTATATAAATCATAGTTGGCGTCTGTCTGTCATCTATACAAATCTACACCATTTAACCAATCCACACCAAATTTGGTACACTTATTCTTTGCTGCGGGTAACATAAGCTGCATATTAACTACTGTTCTATGTCTGAACTATACTGTTCTATACTGTCTTACATGTTCAGACGGGACTAAAAACAATCTGAAATCTCCATAAGAATAGCATTAAGTATTATCGATAATACTATCTATTGCAACTCAGATTGTTCTACTAGTAATGCTGGAAAAACAATTTTCTTCCAAATAAATATATTTAAAGAATTTAAATTCTTATGATTGAACTAAATATTTCATTACTTTCCAAAATATCAATATTTTATGAATGTCTGACTAATGATATGAAATGATTAAAAACATTTAAATTTGCATAATTGCATTTTGGGAAGAAACGCAAAAAAGGGCAAGCAAACAACCCATTGTTAAAAATAATGACCTTAAGTACCAAGATACCATTGTCAGATACCAAGTTATTTTATGACTTGGTGTGTGACAACGTCAAAATTAATGTTCCATTCTCAAATTTTAAGTTTAATAATAAGTTTATGTATCTGAGTTAACAGCGAAATGATGTGGTCATATTTGAATATTTCTAACATTTATTTGTTACAATGTTTTATGTGTTGAAGATAAGTTATTTAGGAGTTAAATTTTAACAAATTATTTATTTGGGCAAAATATCGCTAAAGATATGAGTTTATTTCTCGCTGGCATGTGTATACTTCGACCAACTTCCTATAAGTCAGTTATTTAATCCATAATGGTTTGTTGAATTCCCTATCATAAAATAAATCAAGAGTACAAAACCTAACCTTTTAAAATAATACGGCAATGCATTACTTTAAAAAGATGGTAAAGCAAAAACAAAGTTATCTTTAAATAAGACAGTTAAAGTTAAAATAAGGCGTAATCATACGTTGTAATTCAAAGATCGAGGTTGTTCACGTGCTGAAGATATTTTAATGTAACTTTGCTGTCTCAAGCCTTCTTTGAAAACATTTTTTTTCATGCTGTAGAATTTACCTTCCGTTTTTGAAAAATTATAATAGATTTTTTGTACTGAAGACATTTAATTTTGAAATACGTTGTTATTTCACATGCGAAATGGAATTTTCAAGAAAAAATATATTGGCTCGTATAAAGAAATGGATCATGAATATCACATCGTATTAATATGACTTTTTTCAGCCTTTCATAATAATAGTGCAATTCGGAACTATCGCATTACTGGTGCAAGAGTGCTACCAGTCAAAAATATGTTGATAGGAAAACTGGCTGTAATAATTGTAAGTTTGTCATTATGACAGGAAATGGACATAAAGGGCATTCACAATCCCGCCCGAAATCAAAATTATATTTCTTAAATAGCCATTTCACTATCACTTTTTGTAGATTATCTTATACTATAGTGCGATGTATGTGAAATGGATTACATGAATGAAGGAAGCATACATATTTCGGCCAAAGTAAATTGTTGAAACTATAATAATGTCAGAATGGAGTTTAAAAATTTTATTTTCCTCTTACTTTTTTCTGTTTGCTTTTCCTATGACTATTGCATTTTTCTGATAGAGAAAAGTGATTTTTTTATCACATTCAATTAACATTTAACGAACTCAACCCGAGCAACGCGGGGTAATTGTGCTAGTACTACTATCTGGAAACGCTCAACCTATTAATGGAACATCCAGGAGATAAGATGTCTGCTAGATTACAATCACCTAGTACAGGTCTCCATACATAGTTGTTGACAAATCTTCCATTATACTCTTCTTTTTGTATCTATGAGAGGGATGTAATCTGATGTGTAACACTGAGGTCTCCTGCTGCTACTTTGAAGTGAAGTGACGTGGATGCGAGAAAATCATGCAAAAGTTACGTCGAGAATTATCGAAACCATAAGTAACACCAAAACGATAACAAGAACAGACGTGACCATTAAAAAAAGTCTTGCACTCATGTCACTGCATTGGGTGCATGAGACAAAAAGGTAGCTGTGAAAACTTAAAAAATGGAGGAGGCTGTATGATCTACAAAGTTGTCGCTGTTGCAGACTTTTGCTGCGTTTGCAAACAATTAGCAAACGCGGTGATGATTAATATGATCTTTCACGTAAAATATTTCTAGATACGAATACATTATTCACCCATTATTTATATTCCATTGTATACCATCCCGAGTGATGTAAATCAAAATTGTTCTAGGTATTGTCAGCATAATTTATGTAACTTTCCTATTAATAGGTTCTATTAATATATTTTCACGGAATCCGGATTCTTTATCCGAATTTAATTCGAAGCAGGAGAGTTCAGCACCATCATATGCATTTTCGGATAGTACTCGAAACATATTTCCGATTTCTCCAGAACCTTTTCTACGAGTCATTGTTTTTGTGTCTGATAAGTGGAAAAATCGCCTGTGAATAACATTGCAATAATTGCTAAGGATGTACAAACAGACATAAACGCGAGGTTTAAACTATCATCTTTGCCTTTGAAATGGAATATAATACATTCAAGGTTAAATAAATGAATAAGAAAACATTATTAAATGCATAGTGGCTAGAAATCTGCTTGATAGGCCATATTGTGGTTATTTTTTGCTAAATGAAAGATATTTAGACCGAAAAATGTGGAAAAGACACCAGCGGTCATTCGAGGTAAATTTAGCTGTAGAATGTTTCTAAATTAAATGACAAAAAATATCTCTGCTGTGTGCTTATTAAGTTCAATGATTTAAAGTCACCAAAGATATTCAAAATCCGTTAAAAAAATACAAATGCGATCCCTTATCGAAATGACACCAACGACTGTTCTAGTATCTATGTCTGGGACGTTTCCTGGTACCAGATAATCTTGATTCCAAATTATGGTTTAGTACAGCCCACAGCTAATAGGAATGGGTTACAGCTGAGACCAATACTACTCTCGTCGGTGACTAAATGCTTTCAATTTTCTTTTAAGAGTCTTTCTACTACAAAAATCTGAGGAAGTTCTGATCTTCAGCAATTCACATTTTGAGAAATGCTTTTCTCATATAAGCCACAACTCCTGTTTTGTCTTTGCGAAGACTAATCAAGATAAGTGAACATATTTGGAATCTCTTCAAGACAATCATTAAATGAGGGTGAACCTTTTGCAATCAATTACCCTACTGGTGGTTGCCTCGACGAGTTATCTCATCAAGATAAGACGATTCGTCATTAGCAAAACTGACGAGATTTTGATGGACGGGATAACTCGTCATTAGAAAAAAAACTGACCAGATCATGATTTCCTCAACATAAAAAGTCAGTCATATCTTGACGACGAAACATCTCGCAATTATCAAAATTGGTCAAATTTTGATGGACAAGATATCTCGTCGAAACCACTTAGAGAATTAACGTGAATGTGTCCATCTTTAGCAGCTATAACTATACTGAAGAGCAATTGAATTAGAGATACCTGTCTAGTAGCGCGTAGTACTACCTTTCGCCTTGATGACTGCGGCGATTCGTATTGGTATAGACTCGACAAGACACTGGAAACGATGGGAAGCCATACGTATCCACGACTCCTGAACAATCTCCCACAATTCACGAAGATTAGATGGAAGGTGGTCTGAGTCTCGGACATCTCTCTCAATTGCATCCTAGATGTGCTCGATTGGTTTGAGGTCAGGTGACCTTGATGGCCAGGAAAGCACGCGCAGGTCTGTGGAATGTTCATCCAACCATTCGGATACAATTCGGGAGCGATGGCACGGTGCCTTGTCTTGCTGAATGACAATATCTGTAGTGGGCTGTCGTAAATGAACAAACGGCACAAGATGGTCGTCAAGGATAACCCGGTAACGTTCGCCTGTGAGAGACGATATCACATGAACCAGGGGTCCCATTTCAATCCATGTAAACAGTCCCCAGACAAGAATTCCACCTCCACCAGCCTGAAGGATCCATCGCTTCATGTGGTTTACACCGTCAATCATCATCGGAATGTACCAAAGTGAATCTCGACTCATCACTCCAGGCAACATTTTTACACATCTCGACGGTCCATTGGCGATGTTCCCGTGCCCATGCTAATCGTTGCGCCCTGTGTTGTGCAGTCAACAGATAGACTCTCGTGGGACGATGGCTTCTGTACACCATAGAGAGGAGATGGTTTTGGATGGTGTGGCAGCTTACACGTTGTTGTGCACCAGCGTTAAATCGACGGGTGATCTGTGGCCCGTCTATCCGCTGTTACAATGCGGGCTAGCCGACGACGACCTCGCTCATCCACACGCTGTTGTCTGCGGCAGTTGACCCTGTCAAGGATGGTTTTACTGGAATCGACATACCCACGGTACACCCTTGACACAGTGGTGCTTGAAAATCCGAGTGCATGCCCTACTTCCGAGATGGAATGACCTATTCGTCGGGCCCAGACTATTTGCCCACGATCAAATGCGCTTAGATCCGCACTCTTACCCATACTGCTTTTGACTATTACTAATACCGTGAGCAGCATGCCTTATCTTGTCAAACAGCTGCTTACGTCATTTGCAAGCCGCTACCAGGTAGGGATATCTGGCATTGTACAAATTTGCAAGCCGCTACCAATTAGGGATAGCTGGCATTATACAAATTTAGGGCTGTGAGCAGGCCATGCTCATAGCCCCAAATTTGTATAATGCCAGCTATCCCTAATTCAATTGCTCTTCAGTGTACTTGTTAATGGTGTGAAATTGACCGACATAGGTACCGGATGTCTGATTGTGAAACGTCGTTTCACGCAGATTCAACATGCATCCACAATTCGTCAGTTGTGACTGAAGGTATTAATGGTATCGCACTTGTGCTCTATGGGAAACAAATATTGCAACCGAGCAGGTCAAGGAACAAGTGGTACTTATTAATCATCACACAATAAAAGTTCGGCGATTCGACCTTAAAATTAATGACATGACTAGTGAACATCATTTAATCAGTAAAAAGTATCAGATCTTACTACTCTAACAATAAAAATTAGATTTACATGCAACTAAATTTACATCAGAGGGTATAAAAATGAAAAATGTTTGTTGAAAAACAGTACAGCTTGTAAAAAAATCGAACTATGGAAATGTCTCAAAAATCGGAATCTTTTGTACTAATAGCCGACAGTAATTCTTTGTAAAAAATACTGTATCGTGCTTTATCCTAGCACGATACAGTATTATCCGTTAGTCCTAGAGTAGGTTTTTTCCTTACGGGATTGGTCCCCGACCGTCGCCTAGTCGCCAATCGCTCGTTGTTGCTCCAGTGCAATGTTAATTAACTACCTAACCAAATCTCAACTAATATCTTATGTACTGCATAAAGAAATGCGTCAATTATGCATTAAGTGTAACGTAGAAGTAAATATGAAAAGCAGTATGAATGCTGTAAATATATATAACCTTTACTATATTACCTCTTTCTGTTCCTAACTGAGGTTTTAACGTAGCTTTTTGTTTCATTATAAATCCTTATCCTTATAATCCTTATCCTTATCCTAATCCTTATTGTGGTTACTTTTATAATTTGTAACTGATAATTTAAGTCGTCGAGGTTCTTTCTGTTTCGGTAATATACTTCGGCGTGCGTGTGCTCTTGTTAACATACCACGCTTTGATGACAGTTAGAAGTTTATTAGAATTGAATAATTTATAAAGTTGAACTATTAGTGTCATCGTTGATTTTAATTAGCTATATTATATCGTAAACTAAACATACAAAAATAAAACGAATACTAATGTCATGTATTGGCAATCTTGAAATTAGGATTGCTTATTGAAATATGCATTATTTATTTGCAAATGCAACGAGAGTCCTAGTATTGTTTAATAGTGTTAAGTTTATCTGGATGAAACATACTCGAATTATAACTTCCATCATACAAAAATTTAGTCATAGATTAAATCTATTCTTGATACTATTAGTTTTTATTTTTTGTATATTTTATTCATTCATAAGTTCAGTAACGATATATCTGTCCTTTAATATTATATTATTTAGAGTATGCTTACTGTAAAGCCTTTGAATTTTTGAAAAGCTTTTTGTGATTTTAAGAGTACCTATAAGTTTAATTCAATAAATATATAAATTAGAAGTAAAATGTTTCTAAATAAAAAAACTTCATTTAAAGTAATGACACTGACAAAAAATAAAGGGGGAATAGAAAAATAAAAAGTGAAAATTGACAATGTGTTTCCATAAAAAATCTCTGTAGTTTGTTACATTTCTTTTAAACTTTACTTTAAAAGCAAAGCATTTGTTTATACATCATTTTGTACTTTTCAAATATATTTTATAAGAAAAAAATCTAAGAATGCACTTTAAAAATTGCCTTCTTATTTCTGTTATTTCTTTCGTCCTGTATAGTGTAAATATCTTTCTTTAAATTCGAAAATTCATTTTCTTTTTCGTCTTTATAGTGACTCTGGCAGATATAAAAAAAAATCGAAGCTATAAAATATACATGATAAAATTCAGTTTTACCGAATACTACATTTTGGATAGATCCTCAGGTGCACAGTATAAATTCAAACTGTGCAATAAAAACAAACCTAAATAAAAAAATGTAACTTTATCTTTAAAAGGACATATTAAGGAAATAAAAGAGCATGAAATTTACAAGTTGTGAAGTTATATCTTTTTTGTTTAATCAAAACGTTTTAGTTAGAAAAGTGATTTATGCAATTATATTAATCATCAATTAGCCTTTGCTTTTTTATGAGAAATGTCGAAGTTACTTTAAAATTATTTTGTAACTTGCTTAATGTAATTCAAAAGTAAACAAAGATTGTACACGTCCAAATGGTTTTTGATCGAAAATACTATTTTTCTTAAAATGGTTTATATTAAAACGGCTGAAATTTTTTTTGTATTTATGACATTATGAAAAAAATTCAGTGCTTAGAAATTTAGTTTTACAAGAAGTGTTTGATTAGTATTATGTTTCGTGAATTGAAAACTCGTTTGGAAAGTAACTATATTCTCTAATTTAATATATAAAGAATGTATATAACCCCAAAACATCCGAGTTGACTCCCAAAAGGTAAACCCAATTTCTATGAAAGTCGACCAGTGAACACAGTTCCAGTTAAAAAATCACGTGACATTAAATTCTGATCACGCTAAAAACAATTATTACAATCCCGGAACAGAACTTTACAACCTTCCCCTTTCACTTAAAAAAAATTCTAATATTAATAATAATTAAAGAGTTGCGGAGGTCGACGATCACTTGTTGAACGGCGCAATGGCAAGCTTGTACAACTTAGTATTTTTTTTCAGCAGATGGGATTGCCTTTCTGTCAGAATCAGAAGGCTCCTCAAGGCATCTCTTGTGGAAGAGATTGAATGAGGATTGGATTTGGCAGGTTACTTGTCTCCACTCTCTGGTCGGAGCAAATCCAAACGACTTCCCATGGATTGTCCAAAGAAAGACAAGGCTGGTGACACTCCAGTTCCTGTAGATGGTTCTCTTTTATAACTGTGTAAATAAAAACCTTTACAATCGGTCCTTGGAAGAATCAATGATAATTTTCTTCAGAGAAGTCTTAACAGTACTCACTGCTTTTTCTGCTATGCCATTAGATTGTGGGTGACATGGTACAGTCTTTACATGAGTGATACCATTTGTCCTCAAGAGCATTTCAAATTCTGAACTCGTGAAAGAAGTTCCATTGTCGCTGATGATAACACGAGGAAGAACAAATCCAACAAAAAGACTGCGGAGTGCAGTGTGATCTGAAAATGTAAAAAGCATGGGTATCACTTCTACCTATTTTTATCTAGCATCAATGACAACCAATGAGGTTTTGTTTTTGAACTGTCTTGCATGGTCAATATTCATTCGATCCTACACCTTTTTGGTATATGGTCAAGGTAATTTCTTAGTCAGCGACATTGGGGAGTTTACTTGGCAAATCGAACAACTTTTGATGAAATTTTTTCTTCAGCGTTTTTATCAATACTGGGCAACCTAACTGAATTATGTGCCATAGCTTTGAGTGTAGGCATACATGATGCCTTGAGTAGTGCATACCATGATGACCAACGTGCAGTTCATTGAGAAAGTATCTCAGAAAATTTGGTAGTACGAACACTCTAGAACTACGACGAATCGCATCTCCCTCCAACGACAATTTGCTTCTACATGTCCAGAAGCTATGTAATTCAGTTGACACAGATTTGGGTCCACCATACTGAATGTATGCAGACATCTTAATGCGTACAGGAGCGACATTGATTTCTCTGCTGATCACATGGGAAGTCACAGGGGAATCATCAAGTGCTTCTAACATCACGACTTTTGCTGGATTAGGAGGCTCACCCACCGAAAGTGCAATTAATCTACTGGTAGCATCTGAATTTCCAGAGCCTGTCCGAAACTTGATTTGATAGTTATTTGCTGACAAATTGAGAGCCCAACAAAGAATACGAGCAGCAGCGTTCGTAGTAACAGTAGAGTTATGACTGAGTGGGCCATGAGTTTACTCACAGATCATCATCCTCTGGTCAGTTTACTGTTGAATTATCTAATGTATCATTGGATAATTCAACACTAAACTGACCAGATGACGATGATCTGTGAGTAAATTCATGGCCCAGTAGGTATTTCCTAAAGCGCATTACTCCGAAAATAAGTGCAAGGGCTTCTTTTTACATATGTCTGTATTTTTTTGTTTTAGAAAGAAAACGGGAAGCAAACGCTATTGGACGATCCCATTCAGCAGTTGGATGAGGCACGATAGCTCCGACGATTCTAACATGACTAACAAATACGAGCCAAATGGTCTATTTTGTCACATGCATTGCACTTTGTATTGATAAACCGGCATTTTGAAGAAAAATTGGAGGAATTTTCGCACTTGGAACAAAACGATTTAGCACCGGAATTCAATGAATCGGGTGGATCATGACGCTGTGACATACTTCGTTTTGTTTCACTGCACACACATTTGTAGAAGATTTCAGATCAGCGGTGTTTCGAGTGGCGGTCTCCATAGCAATGACGATTTCTGAAGCTCGGGCCAAGGTAAGTCCTGTTTCTGACAATAATTTTCGTGTTGTAATCTTGAATTTCACAGATCAGCCGGTCCCGGATCATCATGTCTAGGGCATCGCCAGCCCAAAACTTGACCAGGTGACGTAACTCTACTATAAATTCGGATGCAGACTAATCCGACTTCCGCATTCGACCTTTGAATTTGAAACGTTCCACAATATCAGATGGAACTGGTTAAAAATAAACATTCACACATCTTACAGTTTACCCTGTAGCCTTAGTTCAGTTAGTCAGAGTTTTAAGTTCTTCAGAAATATTAGATAATCGGTCCCACAACTGTCAAGAAAATGGCTAGGTAACGTTTGGTTACTTGAATGTCGTTCGCTATGATATATTGATGTAGCCTCTCTGTATAGTGGGCTCAAGGCTTCACTGCACTATTGAATTCTGAAATTTTCCCGAAAGTAGATACCGTAGAAGCAAGTACCAGCTAAACAAGTTCACTGAAGGCTTGACGAATGGTGCACGACATACTTGTATTAAATCCAACTTTTTCCTCATCGTCAATTGTTATGTTTTATTAAATTGAAAACTCTCTGTTCTTTAATCTAACACAACGATCCTAAAAGTCCCAGAATCGAACTCCACAACGTTTTATAGTTGCGGAATAATCGAACTCCATAAGAGTTAGAATGTGCAACAAAATATAACACATGTATAAAGAAACTTGATCACATTTTAAGGAAAAGTGTTATTTAATTTATTGGTTGTGTATTCGTTATAATTGTTGCAGGGTTTGAGAACTTATAACTATAATATTTTAATCCTATATTATAATGATATCAAAAGTTTCACTTGAAAAAGTAAAAAATACCTCTATTTCCAACTAAATATCCCTGTATGCAATGCATTAATTTACAAGATTACAATTAATTAAGAACTTAACGTGTGTTTCAACAGCGTTTTCCTGGAAGCTTGGAACATTTTTCATCTCCACAGATTTGTAAAACTGCCATTTATAAATTTCGAAAAACAAATTAGAAGTAACAAATGGCATATTCAGATATCATTACATTATCATTTAAAACACATAATTTGTTGCTGTCAAATGTCATCTACAGAGCAACGAAAAAAATTTCAACGTATAAAACCTCATCCAATAAATATTTAAACTTTAGTTATGTAGCAAACGTAGCAAGACTTAAAAATAAATCTGGAATTACTCTAAGCCAGTATATTTCTTCGATTATTTTCCTTTTTTTAAAAAAATGCTAGTGTTTAAATAAAAATAAAAATGGTTCTGCGTAGATATTTTTATTTCTTTTTCTCTTCCACTACTGTCTTAAGCCTAATGAAGCGAAAATTAAACAACAATGGAAGAAATCTCAACCTATTTTCAAACTTTAATCTCATGGTTCTTTCCTTTCCCCATTTGTAAGTTTTATTTATTGTTTTGGTTGAAAAGATATATTTTTTGTTTCATTTTTTTTACTTTCTGTTTTGTTTTATTTTTATTTTCCGCGGCATAAAAATTTTAGGAAGAAAGTGGTATAAGTATTCTGATCTACACCAACCTACGCCAAATGAACGAAAGATATTAATTTCCAAATTATATAATGGATAATGTATGCTATTTTCACTTATCTTAAATAATTTAGGTAATGAATTAGAGAGTTTAATGAGTATGATATTGAGGGTAGGTAGTTGAATTAACGTCGCACTGGAACAACACAACGGACTTTGAAATAAGCAGTTTAAGTCGGAGTGCCATTTCATTTTTCTGCTCAAAATTATACACAAAACAATTTTTTTTATTCAGATGCCACGATAATTTCTTTTTCAAAAGTGTGTTAATATAGTATCATTTTAAATGTTATAAAGTGCAGTAACAATGATTTCTTAAATGCAGTTATTGAAATATCATATATTAAACG
This sequence comes from Meta bourneti, assembly GCA_933210815.1. Classification (NCBI taxonomy): domain Eukaryota; kingdom Metazoa; phylum Arthropoda; class Arachnida; order Araneae; family Tetragnathidae; genus Meta; species Meta bourneti. The sequence goes on along the minus strand of OW119924.1, from coordinate 63,331,908 downwards.
AAAAGTGATTAATTAAGAAGAATTGCCTAAGTATTATTTACTCAATTGATTATGTAATTTATAATGCATATTTTTGAAAGTGGGAATTTACTCATATTCTTAGTGTAAAGGTTTTTAAGTTTGATAAATAATTTGGGCGTGACACTCAGTATGCATTATTTAAAACTTTATGACATGCATTGTATGAATCTATCACTATGAAAATTCATTTTAACTTTAGGTTAAAATCATCTATTTCGATTTGCGTAGCAAGTATGAATAATGCGGAAATCGAAATATCATTTTTAACGAAAATTTAAAAAGTAATTTATTGTAATACACAGCTTTTAAAATATCCTTTCATGGAAGTTTCAAAAGTTTCATTCCTATTATTAAGTGTAGTAATTATAATTATAGAAGAAAATCATAAAATATTTTTTTGGAAAGAAATTGCGTTTACCATAAAACGCATAATATAAAACGCATAATTTTTTGGACAAAAAAGGTTATTTTAAAATTAATATTTCCGAACTGCATTTTAATATATCTACCTACCTCATATGACGTGAAATGAAATTATAAAACAACGAAAAGGTGGTTATTATATCATATCCCAATTATGAATACAAGGTGAGTATATTTAGTAAATGCTCATCTGTTATATTTAAAATAATACACTCAAAATTAAACACTTTCACAAGCATGCATTAAAATTCTATAGAAATTTGCTGTCTTTAGTTATGCAAATTTATTACTATATTCTCTATAAATCCGAATTTATAAAATAATTCATTGGAATTTTCAAATACAAGGTTCAAGTATTTTATTTAAAGCGTCAAAAATGCTATAATGAAGAAAAAAGGAACAATATTCATACCACATAAAAAAATTGACAGATGTAGCTAAAAATTAATCTAACCGGTGTTTGAAAATATATTACTGTTTGTCAAGTTGTCCCCTCCCAATTTTATGAACTAATGAATTTGTGTACTGATTATGAAATTCATGTTTTCTAAATGGACCACTAAATGACTTCTACGCACATTGTGAATGTGCATAAAAGTCATACCTTGTCTAAATGTGCATTACACATTTGTGTGCATTGTCAAATGTGCATTGCATATTTAGACATGGTTAGGCTGCATGCATAGGTGTAAAGGTAATATTTTTTTCTGTACTTTTTCTGTAATAGTTTTGTGCAAGTGTAAACCAATTCATAATATTTCTTACTTTGAATAGATATGTTTAATATGTATGTGCTAAAACGTAAATTCTATCAAATATCGATGAACGATGTCTACTACGAAATACATCAAACGTAGACTACTTTTACACCGAATTTCAGCTGTACGATAGAAGTGATGCAAATAGTTGTTCTATTTCGAAGGATAGCTTCAAATTTAGCATAGATAAGGGATTTTCAACCTTTTCTATCTCATGACACATAAACTAATTACTAAAATTCTGCAATTTATCAAAAAATATATTATACTTTTGCCCATCACAAAGAAAGTTATAATTATGATTGATTTTACAAAACATTATAGCTACCTACGCTTTTTGCTCCAAAGCGGTGTTTTAAAAAATTACACACTTTATCTATGTTACTTCGTATAAAAAAGTAAAATTCAAAATTATTTATAAGGGTATTAAAATACTGATATTACTTGAAGTTATTTATACGGGTATTAAAAATATTGACATTACTTGGAAGTTATTTGTGAACTAAAAAATAAACCTTTTGAATTGAATAAATCTTGCACAATTTAAACAGTTTTACCTTTCACAGAGATTACCACTGCCATTCTTGCTGTACAGCAATGCACGTAAGCACGCAGGTTGAAAATCGCTGAATGACCGGTTGATAATTAAGTAATCAGAGTAAAACTGACTTTTTAAAATAAATTCCATAAAAATGAGATACTCAACACTTTTTCTTTGTACACTTTTAATATCTCTTCCCAGAGTTTATAAGTCTTTAAACATGTGTTTATAAAACCATCTATCAAACAGAACTCAATCTTAAGTACAATAACAAACATTTCAGTTGTAACAACGTAAAAGCAAAGGACAAACTGTCAATATACATCCCAATCTATTCAACTCTCAAACTGTTATCTAACGCAAACAAATTGACACAGAAGTCGACACCAAAAAATTTGGGATTCACAATTTCAATTTTTCAACTTAACTTTTGCATATTAAAATCTAAAGCTTAATTTAACATTTGTTTATTTAACGCTTTCTTTTGATTTTTAAGTGTTAACTGTAGTAAGATTATATCTTATTCTAGTTTATTATTTCCCTTTAAATTACAAATTTTATTTCTATTACAAGTAGTTCATATTAAACTGTTTCCTATAGAGTTTAGAACATATCATTACATTTTAACCCAGTTCATTAACATTGTTTACGTGATTATTTTCTGCTTATTCTCATAAAAAGATAATAATTAAAAGTTAATAGCTTTCCCAAATTCAAATGGAAATGAATTCTTTCAATAAGAGAATACGATAATAGAATTTAAATTGTATCCAGACATATCTTTATTAAAAAAGAAGAAAGCAGTTGTGACTGGGAATATCTAAGTAAAGCTCAAACTTAATATATTAAATTACAAATTGTATTTCTACTACACGTAGCTTAGATTAAACTGTTTCATACAGTTCATAAAATATCTTTTCATTTTAACCCAGTTCATTTACAAAATGACGACTGGATAAAATTTTACGTGATTATTCTTTTCTGTTTACCAACAGTGAATATTTAAAGACTAATAGCTTTCCAAAATTCAAATGAAACTTCTCCATAAGAGACTTCAAAGTCCAGAACCTAAATTTTGTTTAGACATGTATCTTTATCAAGAAAGTAAAAAACCGTTACGAGGAATACCTTCAAAGAACTCAATGCTTTTCTTGACTTACCTCACTTTTAATTTCAATATCTTTTTCAGCACTCATTGCTTTTATTTCTTTGTTACAGGAAAGTAATTACAAGTTGTATTTTCCAGAAGATGAATTGTTCTCAACCTTACCCGAATTGTCATGAGATATAAGGGATACATAAGTAAATCACGAGAAAGAGCAATGAAATGAATTTGAAAGAAAAATGAAAACTCACTAAATAAATGAAAGCCCAGCACACAAAAATAAGACTTCAACCCAAATACAGCCGAAAGAATCTGTTAAACCTTGGGGACTGTAACAAGGAAACACGATGTTGTCTGTAGAAAAACATCTTTTGTGAGGTTAGTTCTTTGCACTTTTACTGTTTCTTTAAAATCTTCACCTTACATCCGTTGTAGGTTTAAAGTTCATTTATTTAAAATTTGTAACACACCTACATAACTATTTCCTCGTTGATTAAAAAAAACGAAATTTAGTATTCTGTTTTCCGAATTTTACCAAACAGCCTGAAAATTTTAATATATATTTTTGTGAAGTTACTATTTAGAAATCATGTTTAATAATTCTTCGAATCGAAAAGATAATTTGTTAATATTCGTCAATTTTCAACAGTAAATGTGTTACAGCTTAAGACGCATTTTTTCTAGATTATTTGTGGTAGAACTTTTGTTAAAGCGAATATGATTAGTCTTGCAAACAATAAGAGAAGTTCTGTTGTTTTGTTTTCTAGAACATAAAATAGCAGTCTTAGGACATGCATTCTTGCAGTTTAAAGACATGGGGCGCTTCGTTTTGTTATTGTGTATTTAACTGTCGTTATCTTGCATTTTGATAAACGTTGATTTGCGTAACGATAGTTTTAAAGAATATAGAATTACAGTCACAAAACAGATGTAAAAAGAATGTTTTATCAATATTAGAGAGTTTTACAATAGCATTTCCTGAAAATGTCACAATGCTTTTGTTCATAAATAAATAATCAAGTCATTTTCAAAGTGGATGGCATTTTCACAATTTGTTTTCGATCACAGTACACTCTCGTGTATATCGGTGTATTTTCTTCATTTGAAATTTAAAAACTATAATCTAATTCACAAAAGCTTAGCTTGCTCTTTTATCAAGTCTGCCTTACATGCCTTACATATAAGAGTACATAGATACAAAAATGAAAATAGATAAAATTGTTTCGGCACATCTTTTCAATTATTGATGAGGATCAGCTAGCATCATAATGGAAATTTAATATTTAAAAGCTTTAACTACCAATACTTAATTATCTTTTAATTATTCCTCTGAAGGATGAAAGAAACAAAACAATTATTTTGTATGAGAACAAAATTATGAAGTCGTTTTAATCTGAGTATTTCTAAGTAGAAAGCTCAAAACCAAACTATTTTCTTCAAATTTCTCCACATTTAAAACTTTTAGAAGCTGCAATTTGAACTAAAAATATGCTTCTTAGAACATGTGTATTAAATGATATAGTGTTGGGGGTTTTCAAAATGCGTGTTTATGCTTCTTTCGAATGGCATATTTATGCCATTTTATGATAAAGCGAACATTGGGTTAAAACAACTAAGATGAGTCGGGCGATTTTCTGGGAATGGTTACAGGGGCTTTCTATTTTCACTTAACTTAAAATCTAATGGATCATACAATTAGAGCAGTTGCGGTGGAAACGTAGTGTCAGATATAGTTCCAGCATTCATTGCAGCATTAATGATCGATACCTGGCCTTTACGTAATATATGCATTTGGAAACTTTTTACAAGTACACAAAATGTTTAAAAAATTACCCATGAACGAAACCATGAAAAAAAGAACATCAAGGAATCGAATAACATGTGGCCTTTTGAAGACGCAATCTGTCATTCTCAAACATAATAATTTTTTTCCTGGGTTCACGGAAGGACAACAATACTATTCAAAGATAATTTTATTCAATAAGTGGATCAACTGTCATTTGAAGCTCTTAATAAGTAGTTACAAATGTTTAAAAGTTAATATTAAAAGAATCAATGAAACTTAAAAATTTCAGAAGCAGATGTAGGAGAAAAATAACAAGTGGCTATTGATTTCAATATGTCATTCATTCTCCAGTGGAAATTTTCTGGGTTTAAGCCAGCATGGAAGGACATAATATTGTTTGAGGATATGTTTAATTTAAAAACCGAACGAAAGTAGGATAACGTTTATCTTAATGTTGATTCTTAAATTTATAAAAGCGTATTTTGAAAAAATTTAAAAACTATCTACCGTACTTAATATAAACTAGCAGACCTGTGGATAGTATCTGCGCTGAAGTTTCTTAATTGCTAATATATTTTGATAGACGTGTCGCTACTCACATTCTATACTTTATTGAAATCCATTTATAGTGAATCGATATGCATATTTCATACGTCCAAATGGAATAAAATTAGTAAAAAATATACAAAGGAGTATTAAAAAGTAAGGTGAAAAACGTGCAGAGATAAATATATGAAAATTTATTATGTTTGACAAATCGTGTCACACTATCATTCGACAAAGGAACCATAGTGGTCTAAAAATTTATTCCAACGTGGCACCAAATCATCCATGCCCTTTTCAAAGAAATCTTGCTCCAGGTTCCCTAACCAGGTAAGTGTAGCCTGTTGTGCCTCTTACAGTGTATGGAAACGCTGCCCACAGAGGTATTTTTTCAGGGGGCCAAACAAATGGTAATTCGAAGGGGCTAAATCAGGGCTATACGGAGGATGGTCAAGAATTTCCCACTTCGATACTGCTCACTTGAACCATATGAGCTATTCAATGCATTTGCAATGTCATGCAACCTCACTCTTCTGTCTTCACGAATCATGGCATCGACGACAGCCACATTCGTGTCGTTACACCACACGTACACTTGTTTCTGCGACATAACACTCTCTCCATAGACTTCCAACAATTCTCGATGAATATTACATGTTTTTCCCCTTGGACCATAAAAAACGAATGACACCGCACACCTCTTCCTTGGAGTAATGCTCAAGTCGATGCGCCATCTTTGATTTGCTCTAAGCACCAGACGGGTTGACGTAGAAGATAACACAAGCCGTCACACTTCTATCACATTGGTACTTTCAACATAAAAAAATTGATTAGCTACACAAAAACTCTGAGTTTTAGAGACAGATTCACCTAACTTTTTGGTACAACTGCATTCTGTTTACATTTTTCAAATCGTTTCAACAACACAATTTTTCAATATTGTTAGTGTTTATTCCTATTTTCAATAAAGTGCAAGATAAAAGTACCTCATACGTGTTACCACAGTAATGTCATGAATGTCCACTTCAATAGCATTCCAATCACTTGTTCAAAGCGTTTCGATAGTTTTTACCTCTAAAACTTCTTTAATAAAAGTGTAATTAACTTTAAGTCATCTAGAAAATAGCAAATCATGCTTCAAACACGTCTCTATCGTCCTGGAAATATTCCGCATGTCTCATGTAATTTGATCTAGCAGTTTTCGAGTTCTGAAGAATTGAATTTTTTCATTTCATAACAGCACATTCTTTCATGCTTACGATTAATTGAAATATGAGATAAAGTAACCATAGAAACGAAACATTTTTTCTAGATATGGTACGGTTCTAAATTTCAGTTTCCTAATTGCAGACTATAATCTTTCTAAAGAAATCTGCTATGTCATATTACTGATTTGTCTGGATGGTTTTTCATTTCATACATGGGTTCTTCCAGATAACTGAACTATTCTCATAAACACATTGCTTTCATTCTATTCATTGAAAAAGAAATAATAAATAGGAAAATCTCAAATGAATTGAAAATAAGTTAGATAACAGTTTTATGGAATACAGGAATTTTATACGATTTCGAGCTAAATGCAGATTAGATTCTGAATCAATCAAAAGCTAATCGACACCAAACTATATATATATATATATATATATATATATATATATATATATATATATATAGACTTAAATCTAATCTAAAATAAAAGATCTATAAAAACCCGGAAAAGGATTACAACATGTTTCTGCTGCCTGAGGTAACTATTTCCAGATAATGTTAATATAACTGAAAACTCTAATTTCGAAACTCTCCCTTCACACTAAACATATTTAATTATACCATTATAGTTAATTAATTGACAGTTTTTATAAATTGGCATTACACACATGAAAATATTTTTCAATTAATCACTTTAAGAGGATTGAGTTTTACTTTTAAAAAACTTCCTACAGTTCATTAATCTAATTTAATGTACTCATAATTTCTCTCAATTAACTGTTATTTTCTTGCACCTTATTGTGGGAAATACGTTTTATAACATGTAACTGTAAAAAAGATTTTAACTCCTTTGAGTACCATTAACCCTCTGATGGGTTAACACTCATATTTTCATTCTACAACCCCTGCAGTCTTCCCTGCAAAATTTCTTACCAGTTTTCATTTATATAATATATATATATATATATATATATATATATATATATAATATAATATATAATATAATAATTTAAATAACCAATGTATATGGTTATTTAATTTTTACATGCGTTATGTGGTAAAAGCAAGAAATAGACAGTACATTTCAAAACACTCAGAGTGTTAAAAGGGAAATGGAAAATTATTAAAAGACGAGAAAGAAATATAAATGCAAACTTTAAAATATCTTTCTAATCTTAATATGAAATATTTCTATTTAATATTAGATATTTTCCGTCTTTTAGAAAAAAGCATGTAAACGCTTAAGTAAGACAGAAAGTTAGGCTGAAATAAGATGCACTTATCAAAGTTTCTATTGGGGGAGTTGCGTGACACATATGCGTGTGGAATTTATACACAAGATGTCGGATACGATAAAATTGATCACTCTTCGTGTGGACGTCTACATGCCACGATTTGATTTGATTTACTACATAACCTTGTTGGAATGAACTCTTAATGCATGCAGACTCAAATCGAAACATTGCTTCAATAATATTAAGTCTTTTGGAACTGCATAAGATGTAAAATTAGAAAAACCAGAAGTTTTGTGTCAAAAATATAGGCGCTGCCACAAACAGGGGAAAGTCATATCCTGTACATAACATATTGTAGTGAATTTATATTTTGCAAGTGAGGTTCATTTTAACGGCTTTCACGGAAAATCGTAAAAATAATACTTGGTATAGCCGCAAGTGTTTTACATGAAACGTCTCTGGTGCCATGAGGTTGTGAATGAAACACTATTTTAAATTTTGAAAGGATTGTTGCCCTGCATGAGCTGGTTGTCGCTATCACTGCCCACAAACATATATATTACTACAGGACAAGCTATATATTACATAGCTCGTCCTTCTTGGGATCGTGCGCCATAAAAACGTTTAACGTCTTTCAAAGGTCTTATACAAACTTTAAAGGTAGGTCAGAAATACAAAACCAAACCATATTTGTTGTTGCTGATCTCCACGTCTAGCTCAGCTAGGCCCTATCCACAAATCCATTCACCCGCACAAAGTCATACACCAAAAGAAGTTGAGAAAACAGGTTGTCTCGGGACAACTCCATGCACTCGAGAATGTGTGCTTTGGAGGCCTGGTCAGATTGGCATTTAAGGCAAACAGGATGAATCTTGCAACCACAGCAAAAGAAACCATATTTACATAGGAACCTATAACCACAGAGTACTAGCGTTTGCTAGAGTGCATTGTTTGCCACAAATTGAGTTGAGCATCAAATATTTCATGGCTGTCTTCCTCTAGTGTGGAACGGTTCAGCGTTGTGTTTGGTATGTCTATTTGTTTATATTCTACATTGATTTTGTGACGTTAATTTTGTGTGTGGAAATAGTTAACTTGTTTAGGCATAACTTTTGGTATAGCTAACTGTTAATCAGTGTACCCTGAACTGTTGCAACTACTATTTTTGATTCTTAATTGAAAAGAACGGTCTCTTAGATTTCTTTTAATTTCAGGTCGGAATTAAAAGTTACCGGAAAAGATTATCTGAAAAAAATAAGAATGGGCTCAATTTTGGTGGGCTAGTATTTTTTTAAAGCAAATTTAGAAAGTATCTGAAAGAAAAAGAAATTCACATAAAATAGAAAAATTATAGTATAAAAAAAGAAGAGCAATTAAATTAGTTTTATACACAAAAATTGACTTTTATATTTACAATCCATTATACTTTACCATAAAGCTCAATTATGTTTTCCATACTATGTATCTTACAAAACTTTCTTTTCAATACGCAATTTATTTAGTTTACGCAGTTAGATTAGTTTAATGTAAGTGCTTTCACATCTTGTAGGTGGGTCAAATGCATCTTAGATATTCATTTAAATGTGCATACTTAGAAATAAAATTCCAGTAACATAAATTTGCAGCATGAAATAATTTTGTAAAAAAGAAAACATATGTTTTAGTTTCCCAAAAATGCAAAACTAAGTTTACATTTTACTCGAAGTTTTATTAACTTGTTTAAAATGGAGTATTATATCTTCATACATGAAAAATAAACATTCGTAAGCAATGAAATTCTAGTGCGCTCTTATATATTCTAAAAGACAACATAATTTCTAATCTCATTTTTCTTTACAAAACTATTAACATATCCTGTAATTACTTATTGCCGTCATTATTTCATATAATGATGATCAGAAAATTTCTTAAAGCGATTAAATGTCTTTCTCCCAGGCACACTAGCATCAAAAATTGGGGTTGATAATTTAATGTCTAATCATACCCTAGTTTTGCTTGAACTATGGTATGTGTAGACATTAAGTTTCAAACACATCATATATTTAACACATGTGCAATTAACATTGCTTGAAATCAAAGAAAGGTCCAGATGTATTGATTGAGTGACGTCATGAGATACCTTGTGTTCAAGAATTCTAGCTAGTTCATCAGGAATGACACAGTCTATAATTTCGAGGGTGTGGCGTTTCTGGAACAAATGAATCTTGGAATAAACTGCCGTGTCATTACAGAGTACGGAGAATGCGAAATGGGATGCACCTTTTCGTTCTCTTTCTTTTCTTTTTACGTTCTTTTTTTATTAAGAAATCCAGACGGAGAATTTGGCAGACACGGTGATTCCCTCTGTTTGGTAAAGATGGAATTTTTCGCCTTTGTGGGTATCAACTAGTTTGCCTCACATCGGGCACGCATTTAAGAAAAATAAAGGAACCCGCTGTTAGAATCATGGAAAGTTTCATATCAGATGTAAACGTACGTTTTGACTGGGATAGGGGTTTTCGAGCTGATAAGTTAAGCATATAAGCTACCGGGTAAGTGTGTATTACCATTAGGATTGGAACTTACCGGGTAAATTTGTATTGCCACTAGGATACGAATTTACCTGGTCAGTTACCGAGAAGTAGGTACTGCTTTCAAACAATGGGGAAAAAGTTATGGATGAAATTGTTGATGCTCCTAGTTTAGTTTTAGGTGAAAACTTAAAGAAATAGAGAATGTTATAACTAAAGCACGGGTTCTTAGGTTTTTACTTATTTAGTTCTATTCCCTCTATTTCAAATCTGTTAAAACATTTTTTGTTGTTTGAGACCACCCGATTAAAATGAGTAATTTTTATAGCACCTAAAAATACCTAATTTGCGGTTTAGGACTTATAAGTACCTAATACGATCCAAAAAATCTATGAAGACCTAAAATGACCTTTGGCTCCTAAAAAGTACATTTTTCAATTATTGCCTCTAAATGCTCTTTGAAATGTTTTTATTCCAAATAAAGCGGTGTGATGAGTGATTTAGGTAACCCCAATGAGATACTTTCTTACTATAAGGAAAATTCAGAAAAAACAAGACAGCCACAGCAAAAAAATCTCAGAGCTAATCATAGGTCACAATTCACTTGGGGTTCTGGATAATGCTATTTTAATTAAGTTTTTTAAAAAAATTGTCTGGTTTAACAATTTTAACGTGAATTTTTTGCCTAATATTTCGAAGATAACTATCATTTCAAATGTACCACAAGTTTATAATTCGAGAAACACGGTAATTAAAAGCTAGATTTAAGAAGTTAATAATTTTACTATGGATGGTATAGCTACTTTTTGTCAAGCATGTCATAAGCGGGTAACGTACCTTTAACATTTTAATACTTGGTTATACTTAACTTTGAATTGTTGAAGAGCTAACCAAAAACTCGGAATTCGTATCTCGACCTTACCAATTACTTCAAGTAAGTTGTAGATATCACTAAATTTACCATATCTTCTGTAGAAAGAAGAAAACGCAACGAACAACTAAATAGATTTTATTTTCATGAACTATTTAAAGTATGTAAATTTCACGGCAATAATTAATTCATCTAAGAGTTAAGTCGTAAGCGATTCCATCCATATTAATCGGAAACGGAAAAACTGCCAAATCCTCTTTTCTTATAAATCTTATAGGGAAGAATGAAAGAGTTCTTCATCTTAAAAATAAAAAAAAAACAATATATTTGTTTAAATCGAACCTTTCAGAAGTATATATAAACGGTCGTTCCAGATGTCTACCTAGTTTTTACAAAATAGATCAACATTTGTAACTGCTTCATTTAATATGATGCTTTAAATATAAAATTTAACAATTAAATTATAAGCCAAAACTAAAATGACTGAAACTAACCACTTTAAGAAATCTGACGATGTATTCACCGAATGAAGAACCGGAAGTAAAGAACTTGTCATTGGGATTTGCTCAGTTAATCACAAAAAGGTAAACTCAAGTAACAACAATAACAATGAATTTAATTTACAATAAATTCCAGGTGCTGATAGAGGCCGTGCATCAATATCAAACAGAAGTCTTAATCCTCATCGGCGGGGAGTGAGCATTATAGAAGCCGAGGCCGAATAAATTTATCACGGCTCAACTTGGCACACTTCAGATTAAAATAATCGGACCATTTTCATCGAATTCCACTAAAAACTCATTTTTTCATTCTCTCAAAAAATCGAATTCCAAATTACGGTTAAAGCGAAACTTAAACTACCGGAAAACATTTCTCTGGGGAGAAGTTTGCACGCGCATTAAATATGAACAAAATGAATTAAAATGCAACATTTATAGATAGTTAGAACTAACACGCTTCAACAATCACGGATAGTGCATACATCGAACACAACACAAAAAAGCAACGTGTTTCACTTTTCTTTTCGAGCAGTTTTAATTACTGAAATCCTAAGCCGTTGAAATGGCTCAAAACCGATTTGCTCAGTATAAAATCTATTAAAAAAATATAAATACTTTATAAAATTGTCTGACGAAACTTAAAAATCTAATTTCCAATTATAAAGTTTCATGTGCAAAAACATATTTGTATTGTGGTTCAGTTTTGTTGTATTACAAGGTGTTTTATTTTTCCCGAGATATTATGTTGAGCCTAGACTTTAAGTAATTGAGAATGTGTCCCGAGTTCTTGGAAACGTGGAAAACGGAATACGGTGGACATTCACCGAAATTTCTCAAATTAAATTTGTCCTCCCTGTCATCATGCTCCATTGAAAGTGTTTTTTATCAGGGCTCAATCTAATTCTATCTGAAGGTTGCAGGGACTTTACCGTTGAAAATTTATCAATGTATTTGATAGTACAATGTCAAAACAAATATTTGTAGTACAAAACAAATTACTTTAGTTTTTTAAAGTTCGCTTTGGTTTGTCACTGATAATTTTTTTGCCATGCGAGGGCTAAATAATATCTGTGTAGTTTAACCTAAACGATAAAGGATAGGGTTGTAAGGGATAATTTTTCGCCAATCACAAGAAGGCTAGACATAGAGATGAATTTGTTGACACACAGTCCAAAAAGAAATTCTAACCTGTCTTCTGTTTCAGTTGTTGAATGCAAATTTTTATTCAGTTAACAACGTCAAAACTAGTTTTTGGACTGTCTTGTTTCATTAAAAAACTAACTTTATCCTGAATTTTTAACCCGCTTTAAAGTAGGTTTAGTTAATTAATAATTAATAATTAGTTAATTAATTATAGAATTGAAATCGCACAATTGCTTGTCATCTCACTATTTCTCTATGATAAACTGCAAATTTTAGAACGTTATTAACAAAAAACGTGTGTGTGTTAATCTTAAGATTTTAAGATCTAAAGGGATATTTTTGTTTGAACTTATAAAAACCTAAAATAGTCATTTAAAACCCTAGAAAAATCCAAAACATAAATTGAAAAAATATAATCTAAGATACACTGCTGGCCACCGTAAATGCAACACCCTGAAGGAAGCATGCAAATAATATGAAATTTACAACATGCATTAGCGGAGGTGAGATATGCAAATGATTAGAATTTCAGCGCAGACGCACATCACGCGCGCATGTGGCGCCACTTCAAAGCGCTATTTAAGGCTTGGAGATTTCGACGATTTCAAGTACGGCAATTGTGTTTTTCTTGTGGTTTTTTCAAAAAAACGATCAATTATGCCTCGTAGAAAACAGCGATCATCTTTTGATCAAGTATCCGAGTTCGACAGAGGAAGGATAGTGGCCTACCGAGATTGTGGATTATCTTTCAGGGAAATCGGTAGTCGTGTTGGACGAAACCAAACAACTGTAATGCGGATATGTGATCGTTGGATGCAGGAGGGTACGACGGACCGACGTGTTCGATCGCATCCACCTCAGTGCACCACTTCACGTGATGACAGGCATATTGTGTGTATGGCAGTGACGGATCGCTCAGCCACATCACGAACCATAGCACAGCACATTCAGTCTGTACCGCATCATCCAGTGTCTGCGCGTACAATTCGACGCCGTTTACAGCAGAGTGGTCTGTCCCAAAGACGTCCATTGCTTCGTCTACCCTTGACGCAGAACCACAGACGTTTCCGTCGCTAATGGTGCGATGAAAGAAGGATGTGGACGGCAGAATGGAATGAAATTGTCTTTACCTACGAGTCACGCTTCTGTCTGCAACACCACGATGGTCGGATTCGAGTCTGGAGACACCGTGGAGAGAGGATGCTGAACAGCTGCTTTATGCACCGCCACACTGGTCCTGCACCGGGTATTATGGTATGGGGCGGTATTGGATATCACTCTCGCACTCCTCTAGTACGCATTGCCGGTACTTTAAACAGCCAGCGCTACATCTCCGAGGTGTTGGAGCCAGTTGTCCTTCCTTACCTTCAGGGCTTGCCCACAGCCATATTTCAACAGGATAATGCGCGACCACACGTGGCACGTATTGTCCAAGGGTTCTTCGTCAATCGCCAGATTGAATTGCTTCCCTGGCCAGCTCGCTCTCCGGATCTTTCGCCGATAGAAAACATGTGGTCCATGGTTGCTCAACGATTGACCCAGAATACATCCCCAGCTGCCACACCAGATCAACTTTGGCAACGTGTGGAAGCTGCTTGGTCTGCTGTACCCCAAGAACACATCCAAAGTCTCTTTGAATCAATGCCGAGGCGTGTGGCAGCGGTGATCTCCAACAATGGCGGCTACTCTGGCTACTGATTTTGGCAGGAACCACACTTCACAGAAGTCTATAAATTTAATCATTTGATACTTGGTCAACATGTTATCTACAAAATAAATTTTGTTGTGATATCTTTTGTCTTTCTTGGTGTTGCAATTTGGGTGGCCAGCAGTGTATTAAAAACCTAAGAAGACCAGGGCTTGCTTTTAACAAATAATAGTGACTACAATGAAATGAAATTTTCGTAACTTTACTATAGATGACGATAGCATATCAAATATGAAATATGCTTTGAAATTATTGAAGACAGTTCAATGAGAATGGACACCCAAGACAAGTTCTTCGGGATTGATCCCGAACCGTCACCAATGGCCCAGTGTGCTGCTCCACTGCGACGTAAATTCGACTACCTACCCAAGACAAATAAACTACAAATACACAAGGCTAGAACTAAGACGTTAAGTCGAAACATGTTGCGAAATAATCGAATCAAGCTTTTCGCGCGTCGATTTCAGCGTGCATGAGCAAACGCAAATGCCAGCTCGTAGATCACGTGACAGGCAACAAATAACTTCACTTATCATCCGCACTATCGGCTAAGTTATCACCGTGGAAATGTACCTCAAAGCTCAAGTACAAGTAACTAGGTGAGTAGTAATTAACGTCGCACTGGAGTAACACAACGGGCTATTGGTGACGGTTACGGGATCAAATCCAAAGTTAAAGATCCAAGGACAGCGTCTCGTAATGTCGAAACTCTGTCAGATGACGAGGTCAACACCTGAGCTGGCAACCCACTCCAGACTTCTACGCCAACGCGATAATATTTGAGGCTACGACTGACTTAATGTGTACCAGCCCCCGTGTACACGACGGTCTTTGACTGGATTGAGTTTCGAACTTGCAATTCTCCGGTTGCCAATCCGTTCCTCTTCTAACTGGGCTACCAAGCCCGTTTAAGAACTAGGAATCAAAAGCTCTTTCAAATAAGATATGAGATATCTCGTCAAAAAATTCCATATTTGCATTGAAATACTTGATTAAAAAAGCTGAAGATAAATGAATATTCGTCTCTAAAATATTACTTATAAGTGATAGCGAAAATAATAATTTTTCAATATTTTCTTCGCGTAGTTTATATTGCAATGATTTTATGAATAAACGCATCGCGATTAAATAACTGCAACACAAATATTCAAGGTAACATTCTTGTCTATTATGAAAAGTCAATCATAAAAGCAGTATCAACAGCCTGTGATTGTAATCGCAAGATTAATTAGGTATCCTTTTGCAAAACCCACCTACGTTCGTTAAGAACGACATCTTAAATAATTTTAGAAGTTTGATCAAAAAATAATTCTGAAATGAAATATGGTAGTATAACGTTATTTACCCTACTTTTTACCTTTAAAAAAGTCAATTGCTATTTATATAATTTAGCACGCTTTGGAGAGTAAACATACTATTTTATCCTTCCAAAGTCGATATATCATCAAACATATTTAATATACATATTATGATTAAATCATTGCAATTTTTTTATGCATATGAGTTTAATCATAAATACTAAAGTTTTAATTTTTGTAATGGATAATTAAAGAATCTTAAATTAAAAATTTGAACTTTTTAAGAGTGAATATAATAAAATTACTCTTTTGTATGTATTGTTATTAAATATTATGTAAAAACGACACTACTATCTAGAAACAGAAGGAATTCGTTTTTTAACTATTTTAAAATTATCTTGTAGTAACAGATTGTGAATTTCAATTATTGAAACCATTCATTTCCAACACAAGTATGTTTTTGAGAAAATTTGTTGAATAAAATGGTTTCTATTCTTAAAACTAGTTAGTTAAGTTGCATCAGACATTGATTAAATTTTAATCTGTGCCTGTTTTCATTTCGCAGTTGCTAAAAAGAATATACCGATGAAGAAAATGCATGTTTTCCCTTGAATAGCTTGTTAAACGGTCATTAGAACGTTGATGATATGGATGGATTCAGAAATATATTTAGATAGAATTTAATTAAGGGAGAATATACACATATTTGCGCCCAAGTTAAATTACGGAGAATTTTATGAATGTTAAGAGTAATAAGAATTATTTTTGAGAGAATAAAATGTTATTTATAATTTTATTCTCTTAATAATTTTTAAATAAAAAGATATGTTCTTATTTTGATTGCTTCAAATTGTTTGGATGATTCTACCCAATTCAAGATATATGATTTTGACTCATATGTAATCAAATATGTCATTTAATGTAGGCATGTTTTGCACAACTGAGATTAACAAGATTCAACATTAATAAGTATGTTTGCTTCATAAATAGACTTTAAAAATATGTATCCTTCAAAGCACTCTATGAAATATATCAAAACAAGAGTAATTAGATCTTCACATTTCTAGATTCAGTTTTAGATAATTTTTTAAAAGAGGTCTGTTAGTCTAGTACTGATTCAATCGTAAAAAAAATATTCTAAATTGAGAGATCATAAGACCATGGAACGGGAAAAAACTGTTTTGAATCTGTTTCGACACCCTGATTGTTTTTTGAGCAAAGCCTTTATCTTCGGCCTCCAAACCCCAATGGCCCACCACAATGAATACACTAAATTGAGTTTAATCAAAATCACGTACAACGGTTTTGTCCCCAAAGAATGCTAACAAAGTTGTCTAACTTTATGATGCAAAAGTTTGCTATGTTTCGCGCGTATCAAAGTGAGCATCTTTGAAAATTAGAGCATGGTTTCTGTTAATTAAAGCATGCTGGCATAGCCCAGACGATGATCATCCGTGGTTGGAATGCCGATAGTGGAACAGAACTCACTTATTAAATAGATTTGCATAAGAGCCGCCTGACTTATTATCGTTACAATTTTCCCTTACTTCAATTAAGTGTTCCCCGCCAAACTGTGGCTATGCATGATAAAATTGCTTTATTTGGTTAACGGCATGTGATCCTGGCTGACCTCAAGAGCACACTGACTTCCGTTGGGTTTTCAGAAGAAAATTCTCTAATTAAAGTGGTGTGTGCGTTCTCTTAAAATCGCAACTTTTACTCCAACACTGGCATCAATAGGAAGTCTTCCTCGGTTTTAATTTGACACCGGAAAACACATTAATGTCATACTAGGCGCCACAAAGTTGTTTTCACTCGTAATTTTGAAATCTCAAGGAACCCTTGAAATGTATGCTTCATACATGACTAATTCTTTAGTTTGCTGAGATTTTGACTTATTTTTATGGAAGATAAGAGAATACTTAATTTTACAGTCAATATTAACAACGTTAGGAGTTAAGTTTGAGATGTGATCACATTATTGTACGCTCAATGAACACCATTTAATTGTACACGCACTGAACGACATTTAATTGTACACGCACTGAACGACATTTAATTGTACACGCACTGAACGACACTTAATTGTACCCTCTCTTAACTACCGGGTTACATGCACACTAGGTAGTTAAGCCAATTGATCGATAAACGAGAATCTTTTTATTTATTCTCAATAAGAAAAATTATAAAGGAAGAAAAAGAGGTATAAGATTGTTTTGAGTTACTGTGAGAAGGGGCTCTGAGTTATAAACTGAATTGATAGGTGTAGGATTTAAGAGAAAATGTGATGAGAATATACCAACATCTAATTTGTCGAATTCTACCACGGTTGCATTTACAGTGTCCACTACTTGACCATAAAATCGATCAAACCTGGCTGTATGAAAAATTCTTCACTTGATAATATAGAATCCGGGTCAGGCGTTAGCACCCATTTTTCCAGTCTGCATTAGAATTACCTAAGAAAGGGTATTCCGCTTTCTGGAGAGCTGGTCGTAAGTCTGAGTGGTCGTTAAACAGGTAGGTCGTTAAATGAAGAGTACCTGTATAATAAACGTTCTAGATAAAAATATTCGTATAGCCTGAGAGCATTTAAATTTTCTTCTCACAGCTATACCATTTCTAAAAATAGCAGTTGTCAAAAGTAATTGAGTGATAAAAATATGCATTTTCAGGTTTTTTTTAGTAAATAGACATGAACTTTAAAACTATGCTTGTATTGAGAATTATAATTTTGCTTTGAAATTATTTTCTTAATTGACCGCTCTCACCTGTCCAAGTCATATATTGTGTTAAAGATATCACGAAGTGATTCTGTTTCATATACGGAATAGAATGAAGCAAGGTGCGCGTTCTGCTTCTAAAAAAAATCTAATTTAGATCAATTTTTCGTGAAACCCCAAGCCACTGAAGCCTTCTTTGCGAATGGTATTTTGGAAAAGGCAGAATTTCCTGCAATACTTAGATTTAATATTAAGTTATTTACGTTGCGCGATATATCTTGCCAAATAATTTCTTTTTGATTGATAGCTGTTGACAATTTTGACAACCCTGCATGTTTAGATAAACGTTTTACTTCTGAGTATATAATGCCTCAACCATCTATTTCAACAAGTGCATATAGTATGAAGACCATTTTGACTTCGGGGAACACGATCTATTAAAATCGCCACATTATTAATTTCATACTAGAAGAAATATTAACTCTATTATTTATTTCGTCTGTCCTGATGTATATTTTTAAGGTTTACTTCCAGAATTAACATTTTTACATGTTCCAACTAAATTAAAAACTTATATTTCACAATATTCAAAAAATCTCATAACACATCACTACAGTTATAAATTGCAATAGCCAGATGAATGAGGACAGTTAGAAGTCTTATCTGAGAGTACAGACGTCTCTAAAAAGAATAAAAGCATACTGATTAAGTATCTAGGTAGTTAATTCCATAGCACATGGAGCAACATAACGATCTATTGGAGACTCCCGAACCAATGCCAGAAGTTTAAATCGGAGGACATTACCACGTAATTTTGAACCATGGTCAGAATACGAGGCCAACACATGAACTTTCACACATGCCAATGTAAGGACGCTTGATACCATTACAGCCTGCCTTTAAAACATGAATTTTGGTCAAAATATCGAAGTTTCAATTTTGGTCTTATATTGGTAGTCTGAACTTTTTCTTTCAAATTCTGTTAAAATTTTATTCCTAAGTAATTTAGAACTGGAGTTATGGCTGTTTTTATACTACACAGCTGTAGTTTTTCATGTAAATGAAGTTATTTTTCCATTTTTCTTAAAATTGATGTTTACACGTTTTTGCTTTACGCAACTTAGCATAACTCAAAAAGTTAAAGTTCAAATGCTTTGAAATTTTGTAGGCATGTTGCACAAATATATATACAGGGAATAGACTACAGCTATGGTTAAATATGAATTATTTTCTGATTTGCTGGTCTTTTTATTCATGGCTTGCGCAAAAGGTTAGGGAACTTTTCAAAATGTTGTAATAGAGTTCCCATAACTTCAGAGATATATGTGTGATCACCATATTAATAATCTATTCCCTGAAGAAGTTCATTATAAACATTATCAAATTAACAAAACAGAGATATAATGATTACTTTTGGAATTATATCATTCTGCGTATCGGCATATTTTACTGTAATTTTTACCTTATTTTTCTATCTAAGTAATGAACGAATTATCAGATGCTTATATTTTATATGCTGTTTCTAGTTTAATGTTGTGTTTAATCATAAAATTTAAGTTAGAAGTAAAAATTTAAGTAATTTCCAAAAATGACCCCCCGAAGGCAGGCAGATACCTTAACGTGCACCAGTCCCACGTACACGACGGTGGCCTTTGGTTGGATCAAGTTTCGAACTCAACCCCCTGTTGCTAATCTGTGACTCTACCAACATGGCTACAGCAGCCTCGCATACTGATTGAAAAATCTAACTTGGCATTATATACTTTAATGCATGACAAGTATTTAGTTTGTTTGAAATATTGAAATGAAGAACGCCTATAAAAAGTCAAATTGTGATACATATAGATACACCCAGGGTAGTTACAAGAATCGAACCTGAGCCTCCTACGGCCTGCATGCTACTAGTGCTGTGAGGGAACCCACAGACCCACTGCGAGCCCATTTTTTATTGGAAGTATGAATAGCGGTTACGAAAATAAAAAGTTCAAGTTTTTTCCAAGACACCTTGTCTGCAATAGTATTTGAGAAGTTGAAAGTTAAAATTAAATTCAGCTGTAAAAATAAACTACTACTTCAGGTGTCGACCTCATCATCTGACCATGTTCAAAATTGCTAGGTATTGTCCTCAGATCTTTACCTTCGGGACTGATCCTGACCGTCGCCAATAGCCCATCGTGTTGCTCCAGTGCGACATTAATTCAGCCACAAATCAACTAGCATCACTGCTACAAATAATTTCATATAAACTGTTAAAGCAACTTGGTAATAGCTTATAAGAAATCTATGATTTTTAAGTTATCAAAGTTACAGTTCATAAACTTAAATAATTTTATTTGCAACACCTTGTTTAAACATTATACTTAGCATATTCAGAAAAGCTCAGACCATTTGATGTTTCTGATGTGTTTTACTCTACAGTTGAATTATACAAAATTAGTAACACATTTTCAAAGTGCAATGTTCAATAAGTGTAGTAATTCTTCTATTAATGAGCCTGCTCTAAGTGTTGCAAATATTTTCATGTCTTACTCTATCTTTGTAATTGCAAGCGAAAAGCAATATCATTCGTTTTCATGGATCTCCTGGGAGCACTCATTATACATGGTTATTACCTTTTGCTGACATTCCAATTTCGTGGTCTCTGTATCTGCGATTTTCCCTCCTTAAACTAATAGGAGAAACATTTCCTGATTTTCTTTGAGTTTCCAAATCGCTGGCCAAATAGCCATAGAATTTGAGAATTGCATATATTTATTTGCATAAACATTTCATACGAATTACCAAACGCATTTAAATGTTAATTATTATGAAAAGTTACTCGTTTTGATAATGTTAAATTCCGATATTTCTCTAGATTTTACTATTTCTTACGTATACTATTCCGTTTCAGACGATGGAATTTAATACCACGGATTATTAAAGTAAAGTGCAATAAAACATTAATTAATTAATTTGAACATAATTTTTGCATATCTATAACAGATTTCAATAAATTCATGAATAAATGGTATTTAAATACTATATTAAATGGACAAAAAAGGAGGTGAAAACATGGTGTTTCTTTTTGTGAATGTTATATATTTTAATGAATATATAGATTTAAAAGGTATCATTAGAACCAAAAAAGCTTTTTAATTTATGCAACACAAGTACTTTATCTACATAATTGTAACCCTCTGAGAGATTCACTCGCATATATCCACTCTGCAACCTGTTGCATTTCCTTTATGACTTCTAACCAGTTTTGATCATTTTGACCACAATAATATCTCATAGGACTCTTACAACCAATTGATGTGGTTATTTAATTATACGTGTTGTGTGGTAAAAACAATACTGCATGACCCGTAAATTTCTTGACGCTTTCAGAGGGTTAATAATAAGTTAATAATATCAGTATGTTCTAAATATTAAATTCACTGATAGATAATTTTAGAAGAAAAAAACTTTTGAATTAGTTTTCAATCACAGGCTTTAAAATTTCGCAGTGTTATTATCTACAAAACTACAAAAATAATCCTAATGAAAATTAATAAGCGTAGTTAATACTCTGAAGCATATCTTGAATGGAAAGTCGCTAAAAATATCAATAAGAAAATTTTATTTCAAAGTAAGAAATAACAATGTTATACTATGTAGGTCTAAGACATTCACGTCTAATTAGAAATACCAATTAATACAACCCTTTGAAGTACTTATAAATTCTGACAAGAACAATTCAATGTGCTTAAATGCAATTGTAGCTTTGAATTGATGTAATCTTTGGAATCTATTCATAATTAACTCCATTTTAATATATATCACGTTTAAAGCTCTATTAAGAGGATTTACAGGAAGACATTTTCAAACAATCATGTCGAGAGTTAGTAAGCAGTTCTTTTTATCGGGGCTATTTAACAATTCGTATCGACATATAATAAAGCATTGTAACGTCTCGGTTCACGGGTAGCTAGACTAGTTACCATTGAAAGTATCCGTTTCTGGACTAATGTATTTTATTTTACAATTTGTACAAAAGTCGGAAAAATGAATGAAGAGTTCATTTAATGTTAGTTCATTGGAAAGTCCAAAGTTCTATCGAGGCGCTTCTTAAGGCTGCTGGCGAGCCTCTCTTAAATTCGCTCGGGGGAGTCTAATTCACGGCTAAGGGTGAGCCCTTTCTCAACAAAAATACTCAGATGAGTATAGAGTCCCAAGGCAGGATATATCAGTCTTTCCAGATAGGATCAGATCAATCTCCACTACTAGGATGAGCAGTGGCACAGATCTGTAGAAGGCTTCTCCTTCACGGCTACCTTCACGGGCGAGCCTTTCTCAATAAAATACTCAGGTGAGTATAGAATCTCGGGGCGGGATAAATCAGCTTTGTCAGTTCTGGTGAACTTTAGATCTCGGTGAAGTCTCCACTACTCGGGCGAGTAGCGACACGGGTTTCTCGGAGGGGTCTCCTTCACGGCTACGGCGAGCCTTTCTCAGTAAAATACTCTGGCGAGTATAGAATCCCAAGGCGGGATAAAATGCGCCGCCAGTGAAGGGGTGTTCACTCCAATCTCCAAAACGGTCTCTCTGCTGACCGCCTCTCTCTCAGCTCTTCTCTGTCTCTGTCTGATCCTCTAAAACTCTATATATATTGGGTGCTTCTCGACTCCTCCTTTTCGTTTCGGGTCCGCCTTTTAATCGGTGCTGGTTGGCTGTTGAAAATTCTCACCATCTTCGGACGTTCCCGAATGGCTCTCTCACGTTGGCCTCTCCCCTTGACTTTTACGACAGACTTCGGCGGACTTGAAAGGGGACCATAAACCCTGTCGGCAGTGGTCAACGTAATTTATCTCCGTCCTCTTTGTCTCGAAATGTCATAGAGAGCGACAGAAATGCGCCTGCCCTTTGTTTCGAAACCACAACGATTTCCGACCCCTGCTGGTTGGCCGTCGTTAAGATGTTTCGGGTGGTCGCTTCGGTGTGGCCTTTTCCTCTCGACACTTGATGCGGCAAGATTGTCAGACCCCCTATCTCTTCCGGCTGCCGTGGTGGTCGTTTCTCTAGCCGCCGTTACAGCATGTTCGCTAGCAAAATTAGAATGCTGGAAATACATTTTTAGTGTCGTGTAATAGGTTCAGGGGGAAGAAAACACTCCCGTACAACAAAAGAGTTAATTCGGTGTTAAGTTTTTCTATAAGAGGCTTTTACTGTACACCAAAATGTTGAGTATTTTTGTGTTAGAATACATTTCTGATACTTATTTTATAAGGTAGCCTAACTTGGCTATATTTTAAGGTAATTCCGTTTTCTACAGTGTGAGAGCTTTGAATAACCAGAAGTGTTGAAAGTGAAAACAAACCACCGGAACCTTGTCTTCTGGTGGTTTGTTTGTTATACACCAAAAACCCCTCATGGTTTCGCAGGGATCTTCAAATTGGAAGCGTTACTTTTTCTTTATTTTGGATTTGGTAAATAATATTTCTATTTGATAGATTTTACAAGAACACTTATTTTTTAATTGTTCCTTTTCGTAATACAATAGTCGAAAGAATTACGATGTTAAAGAAATACAGTAACCAAAACATCCCCAAAAGAAGAGGGAAAATAAAAAGAACCCTCCTTCGTGGGCCTTTTTTTATTTGCCCTTCCGCGTGATTAAATTCGCCTATTTACACTGTTCTATTTGCTTTTGGTTTTTCCTTGGGGTTAACAGAACGTGGGACCACATATACTGAACGTGAGAACATCCAAACGAATAAAAACGATTAATTTTTTAATTTAAAGGATTTATTCACAAATTGTTCTTTTTATGTGTGGCTAAAGGACTTTATAATTAAATGTGGTGGATACTACTTCTTCCTGCTAATAAAATCCTCTAAATACTAAATCGTTGAGGAATTGGCATTTCTGTATGATTTTACATAAGGGTGACACAATTATTTTATTATTTTTATGGATCTGAAAGATCCAAATACAAAAGAATTGTTTACATATTTTCAGTCACATTACTGATGGAAAGTTACGCTTACAATAGAAAGCTTAGCCGTATAGGCCAAAAATAGAAATTCGCTGTAAAATTTATAATAGCACAAATATTTGACCAATTACCTCAGTAAAACGACGCATTTCGTTTTTAGATTTAAATAATATGTTAATGAAGGGACAGACATTTGACGTTCTCAAATTCTGGCGTTTAGGCGTTGATGACACCTTGCAAAAAAAATTGTTCCACCTAAGGAGTTTTAGATATGAGCAGTATTAAAGTGACTGAAATCAATAGTTTCTGTTGGAGCATTTCGAATACTTAAGGAAATCCATTTCTTGTCAAATATTAAAACCAAACTTAGTCCATATTCCAATTAAATGGCCACCCACCGCGAGTTTCCTTATGACGTCCTAACAGGACTAATACGTGTCAGTGAAAAGTTTCTATGCTGTTTTTTATATATGTATTATTTAGTGATCAGTATTAAAAGTGTGATTCCTGGAAAACAAAGAAATGCGCTTAACGCATTTTTGATTTAATAGAAGTTATGAAGACTGGACACAGAATGGGGAGAAGTATCAGAAAAGTTGAAAAACTCTTGAAGCGACTCGTCCAATGGTTTTCGTTGCCAATTACACACCCATAAACTACCTTTTAAACCCTGTTTAGGCATCTTTATGATTGGATAGGGCCTTGATCAAGATTCAGACTCCGTCGGAAAAGCTCCCGTAATTGTGAGACACCTCTTGTGAAATCTCGTCATCTGACCATGGTTCAAAATTACTTGGTGTCGTCCTCGGATCTTTCCCTTCGGTATAAATTCCGCATCGTCGTCAATAGCCCATTGTGTTGCTTCAGTGCAACGTTAATTCAACAACAACGCCATTGTGATATTTAAACGCATCGTTATCAATCTTCCAGAAATTCCTTCAGAGCTGAAATGGCAACATGAATAAGCTTCAAATAAATGTATTTAAAATTAAAATATATTTGAAAGAAAGCTTATTGTCGTCAGAAATAAAGCTCTTTGCCTAAAAATAATTTAATATTCAACTTAAATTCTGATATTATTAAGAGAAGTAATAGCATTCCATCGTAGAGAAATTACGTAACTATAGTATTAGTACATATGATTAGAGAGATTTCAAGGACTCGGTATTCAAAAGGTTTTGCTGAATTTTTCAGTCCTTTCTACAGAAACACTCCTGTTATTTCAAATTAATTGCGTCATTTCTGAGACCATTAAAATTCTATATGTGGTATGAAGTGCATTTGATCCAATGACATGAATTAGTTACATTGCCATGACATTAGAGGGAAGCAGTTGGAAACAATTACAAGCATTTAAATTCATAAAGATATGTGAGCTATGCAAAGCAACTACGTTCCTTGTCGAAATTATAGTAGGTCTATTACAACGTGTAAGGTGAAACGCAATAAACTTCTAAGTAAATTATGTTATGAATTATTTATGAGAATTTGGATTTACTTAGGAAACATCCATGAAATGTGAATAGAAAATTAGTGTATCATCTACAAAAGTGATATCAGTTCAAAGAGATTATGATTTATTATTGAGGGGGTAAGGTTCTGATTGTTAAAAAAATGCAATTTTAATTTGAAATAATTAAATTGTTATGCTATGTAATATTTGTGATAAAGCAAATTGCGTGATTCAATTAGCATATTTGAATATAAATTTCTGTTGTATTTTTTCTTCAGATTTCATAAGGCATATAAAAGTGAATAAACATTGGGCAATACCTAATATGTAATCAAAGCCTATAGCTGTTGAAAGCTTATATTATTTCAATATTTATGTGATATATTTAAAAGAAAATCGGATATAATATATCGGATCATTGCCACAAGATTTATAATATAGAAATATAGGAATTAGACCGAACTCTATGCCTAATTTTTCATAACCCTCATCATTCCTTAATTTCCACCTAGTACTGGTCTGATTTTAAAGTCGTATTCACGTCAAAATACATTTATAATTATTGGCCTTGTGTGCAACAAGCAAAATTATCTGACCTTACTCGAATTGAATTGGTTAACTGAAGATTAAAAAAGTGATACGAATATTTACATTTCTCTTTCATAGAAAAATGCCAACAACAGTTAAGTGCCAGGAAAACAATTGTTTAACTGCTTTTCGACAGTTTTATGATTTCTACAACTTCGGACTCAAATTAAATACATGCATATCCATCCATGCAGTTCGCATACACCTCAACCCTGTTGTGAGACAAAACCACGAACGTTGACATAGGGTAACTACTGCAAAATTTTATTTTTAGATTTGTTTGGGAGGGGGTTGTGATTAGGGATGACCCTTCTTAAGTTAGTTTCCTAAAATATTGCAGTTAGTCATTTAGTGAAAATGACGAATCTACGGCGAAGACTCTAAATTTCGTTATTTTCCTACGAATATATTTTGTATACACACATATGTCCAAAATTATCTTTACATGCAAAAAATCACGGATTTCTCAGAAACTGTGAATTATAATTTTATGAATTTGTGTGAAATGAAACATAATATTATAACACATGAATACAGAGGAAAAAATTTAAGAACATTGTCCTTGATATAAAGCTGTAACATGAAACAATAAAAATGGCAATAATATGTGAAAGGAGAGTTCAGAAAAAAAGAACAACTCAGAAAGAACTTAAGGCTTATGAATTTAATATGGAATGTGATCTCCCCTGACGTGTACACACATATCACAACATGTTTTAATGCAGACAATAATGTTGTGAACCACAGTTTGGGGAATTAAGTACACTCCTCCAGCAATGCGATCTTCAGGGCATTTATATCTCTAGGAGGAGGATGTCTCCGTGCAACTGCTTTTCCAAGATAGTCCCATAAGTTCTCTATCGGGTTCAGATCAGGAGATTTTGCTGGCCATGGTATTCACTCAACGGCTTCACTTTCAAGGAATTCGTCAACGAGGTTTGCTCGATGTGGACGAGCATTATCGTCCATAAATAAAAAGTCCGATCCATATGCACCTCTGAAAAATCTTACATAAGGTTCTAAGACTTCATCCTGATACCTCTGGCCGGTCACAGATCCGCTGTTGGAAACGTGTAGGGGCGTACGTCCATCGATCATTATTCCTCCCCATACTATCACACCTGCACTACCGAAACGATCACGTTACATAATGTTCGAAGGAAGATTTCGTGTTCCCGACTCCCTTCAGATGTAAACACGTTTAGAATCAGATGTTAAACTAAACCTCGATTCATCAGTAAAGAAAACATGGGTCCATTGGTGTTCACTCCAGTTCTGATGTTCTATGCACCAATTAAAGCGATCCCTCTTTTGTTGTGAAGACAGTGAAACACATATCCTTGGCTTTCTGGCATAAAGGCCTTTTTCATTAAGCCTTCTGTATACAATTTGCCGTGATACAACAGTTCCAGTGGTGGCTGTAACCTCTGAATTTAACTGCCGAGCAGTATACTTCGTGTTTCGACGGGCAGTTATTGCCAGATATTGATCTTGAGAAGCAGTTGTTATTCGTTTACGACCTTGTACAGGCCTCCTTACAACAGTGGCAGAGTTCTGAAATTGTTTCCATAGCGTAGAGACTGTCTTAAAATATTCACACATCTCGCTTCTTCCATGATTGTCTGCCCTGCTTCTAAACGGCCGATAATTCGCCACTTCATAGATTCTTCCAAATGATACTCCGGAGCCATAACAAACCGTTTTGAGTCCTTACACACTGAAATAAATCGCTGTATTGCAGAAATTCGCTCATATATTCACTTTGCGCAAAGCGCTTGATTCACCATCGGATAACGTACGCCTTGATTTGTATATCAGAAACCGTTTCATCACTTTTGATTGCATAATGCTAATTAGGCTTGTCTTTAACTCATTACCTGCAAAAATGGATTATATCGATAGGATATTTCATGGAATATCATTATTTTTGGGTATGTAAAGATAAATTTGAACATGAGTGTATATACGTTTCATAAAGGAATCCCCCTATGTCAAAATTTTAAAATACCTTGAATAAATTCGATTAGTACCAGACTTATTTCAAAAAGCTTTGTGCCTAAAGTTGTATTTCTTTTTATAAATAAGAAATTCTACGAACCCGTGTTTTAAGGACGTTTGAGGAAAGGTAATCTGCGTACACTTGTCTTCCAGAAATGAACACGTCTTTAGAAATATTGTACACAAAACAATTCGTTTCTACTTCACTCTATTGCAAAATTGAATGTTTTACTATCTTTATATCATCTGTCCGAAATACACGGAAATTATTATTCCTATTTTGAAAAGAAAGAATAAGTGAAGTATTAGAATTTAAATTTCGTAAAAATAATTTTTGGTCAAATAATTGCTTCTTCCAAGTTATCGTATTGCTCAATATATGCATTCCAGCTTCTCCAAAATTACCAAATTGCTTTTTAAATATAATTACTTTTGAAAAACTTGCCTAAATATATATATATACATATATATATATATATCTATAATATAATATATATATATATACATATATATATATATAATATAATATATATATATAATATTATATATATATATATATATATATATATATATATATATATACACTGCTGGCCACCCAAATTGCAACACCAAGAAAGACAAGAGATATCACAACAAAATTTATTTTGTAGATAACATGTTGACCAAGTATCAAATGATTAAATTTATAGACTTCTGTGAAGTGTGGTTCCTGCCAAAATCAGTAGCCAGAGTAGCCGCCATTGTTGGAGATCACCGCTGCCACACGCCTCGGCATTGATTCAAAGAGACTTTGGATGTGTTCTTGGGGTACAGCAGACCAAGCAGCTTCCACACGTTGCCAAAGTTGATCTGGTGTGGCAGCTGGGGATGTATTCTGGGTCAATCGTTGAGCAACCATGGACCACATGTTTTCTATCGGCGAAAGATCCGGAGAGCGAGCTGGCCAGGGAAGCAATTCAATCTGGCGATTGACGAAGAACCCTTGGACAATGCGTGCCACGTGTGGTCGCGCATTATCCTGTTGAAATATGGCTGTGGGCAAACCCTGAAAGTAAGGAAGGACAACTGGCTCCAACACCTCGGAGATGTAGCGCTGGCTGTTTAAAGTACCAGCAATGCGTACTAGAGGAGTGCGAGAGTGATATCCAATACCGCCCCATACCATAATTCCCGGTGCAGGACCAGTGTGGCGGTGCATAAAGCAGCTGTTCAGCATCCTCTCTCCACGGTGTCTCCAGACTCGAATCCGACCATCGTGGTGTTGCAGACAGAAGCGTGACTCGTCAGTAAAGACAATTTCATTCCATTCTGCCGTCTACATCCTTCTTTCATCGCACCATTGGCGGCGGAAACGTCTGTGGTTCTGCGTCAAGGGTAGACGAAGCAATGGACGTCTTGCGGACAGACCACTCTGGTGTAAACGGCGTCGAATGGTACGCGCAGACACTGGATGATGCGGTACAGACTGAATGTGCTGTGCTATGGTTCGTGATGTGGCTGAGCAATCCGTCACTGCCATACGCACAATATGCCTGTCATCACGTGAAGTGGTGCACTGAGGTGGATGCGATCGAACACGTCGGTCCGTCGTACCCTCCTGCATCCAACGATCACATATCCGCATTACAGTTGTTTGGTTTCGTCCAACACGACTACCGATTTCCCTGAAAGATAATCCACAATCTCGGTAGGCCACTATCCTTCCTCTGTCGAACTCGGATACTTGATCAAAAGATGATCGCTGTTTTCTACGAGGCATAATTGATCGTTTTTTTGAAAAAACCACAAGAAAAACACAATTGCCGTACTTGAAATCGTCGAAATCTCCAAGCCTTAAATAGCGCTTTGAAGTGGCGCCACAGGCGCGCGTGATGTGCGTCTGCGCTGAAATTCTAATCATTTGCATATCTCACCTCCGCTAATGCATGTTGTAAATTTCATATTATTTGCATGTTTCCTTCAGGGTGTTGCATTTACGGTGGCCAGCAGTGTATATATATATATATACAGGGATCAATTCAGGATTGGCATAGCACTCTTTTAAATGAATTGAATGCCCAACAGGTACAGAAGCATACTCATTTCCATTATGCAATAGTACTGCTTTTAGACTACTTTTTGTCGAATCAATAAAGTCTCCATTCCTCAGGTTTGTATTGCATATTGAAAGTTGTCATGAGACCTGGAACATCGCTGCAATAAACAAGTTCATCCTCTTGAGAGAAAAACGGAACAAACTCTTCTCCTCTGCTCCGAAACCAAGAAAATGACGTACCAGGAGCCAACAAATTTTTTCCTTTCAATCTGGAATCTAAAACTTGTGCCGATTCCTTAGAAAGATCTATGTCTGACTAAATCATTTAATTCAGATTGGGTAAAAAGTTTAGGTTCATCGCTACCAGGTACATATGTATCATCATCATCACTTCCACATGGACGTACTGTTTCTAAATCACCAAAAATTTCCAATCTATCTGGAGGGGACGGAATCGGTATACCAGGTCCATGAGGGAGAAGGCGTGTGGCAAATGGGATGTTAGGATAAAATATCTTCTTTTTCTTGCTTAGATTGAAACCTTTCACATTGCATGTACAAAAATAGCAGTCATCAGTATGGTTTTTAGACTCTCTCCAAACCATTGGTATACCAAATCGAAAATATTGTTTTTTACCTTGAAACCATTGTCTTAATTCTTCTACACAAATGGGACAGACTTTGTGTGGGGCCCAAGGCTTGTCTTGATCCCCCGATTTCATGCCAAAATAAGCAAAGTACACTTTTTTCACAAAATCTGAAATGTTTCTTTGTTGTTTTCACTATATAATTACCACAACTATAGCAGAAACAATCTGGTGAAGTAACACATCCTCTGGAAGCCATTTCTCTCAACCGCAACTCAAACTAAAAGTAAAAAGCACTTCTACTCAAAGCTCGGAATTATATACACTTGTACAGCACTGAACTAAGAAAGACATTGATGGGAGTAGGAAAAATGACAGGATGAAAGAGGAATGATGGAAGGGAGGGGAAGACAGACATGCACCAACAGGCTAGTGGTCCGGTTTTAACTTGTTTTCTCTGACTTTACTGTTGTGTTTAATATACAGGTTACCAGTTTAGTGGAAATCCAAAATAAATAATAGTTTATTCTTTTTTGGATAGAATTTATAGAGCAAATTATTATTTAAAATCTATAAATACACTACTGGCCATTAAAATTGCTACACCAGGAAGGCGGCACACCATACACATGAAATTTGCATGACAGATAGAACATGCTGTGATATGCAAATGATTAGATTTTCAACGGATTCATGCAAAGCAGGCGGCGGTAGCGTCACCAACAATGCTATAAAAGAAGAGATTTGAGAGCAGGTTTCTCATTCTGGAATTGCAGTTGAACGTTGTTCTCGGGTAAGAAA
Organism: Meta bourneti; assembly: GCA_933210815.1. Taxonomy (NCBI): domain Eukaryota; kingdom Metazoa; phylum Arthropoda; class Arachnida; order Araneae; family Tetragnathidae; genus Meta; species Meta bourneti. The sequence continues at coordinate 63,300,116 of OW119924.1, read as the reverse complement.
GTTGTTGTACTGCCACGTGTAAGAAGGAGAAATGCCTATCAGCACGTGTCTGACTTTGATCGAGGAAGGATTGTAGCCTACCGGGATTGCGGTTTATCGTACGGCAGTATTGCTGCTCGCGTTGGTCGAGATCCCATGACTGTCAGCAGAATATGGAATCAATGGGTTCAGGACAGTCATACAGAATGTCGTACAGGATCTCAGCGGCCCCCATCACTAACAGCCGAGAAGACAGACATGTTATCCGAAAGGCCACAAGTGATCGTACAGTCACGTCACGAGCCCTGAGTCGAGAAATGGAGTCGATTGCAAGACAACAAGTGTCTGCTCGAACAGTTCGACGACGTTTGCAGCAGCATGGATTGTCAGCACGGAGACTATGGCTTCGGCTACCCTTGAAGCTGCATCACAAACAGGAGAGCCTCCAATGGTGTGATCAACGACGAACCTGGACGCAGGAATGGCGTCAGATCGTCTTTTCAAACGATTCGACAAAACGACAGGTTCTGTATACAGCATTATGATGGCCGCATCGTGGAGAACGCTCATTGCCAGCTTGCATTCGACATCGTCATACTGGCCCATCACCTGGAGTGATGGTATGGGGTGCCATTGGATACACGTCTCGATCACCTCTAGTTCGAATTGACGGCAATTTGAACATCAGCCTTTACATTTCTGATGTGTTAAGGCCCGTGTCTCTGCCCTATCTTCGAGGCCTCCGTAACGCTAGGTTTCAGCAGGACAATGCACGACTGCATGTTGCCAGTACTGTCCTGACCTTCCTTGATACAGAACATGTTCGACTGTGGCCCTGGCCAGCACATTCTCCTGATCTCGCCAATTGAAAACGTGTGGTCAATGGCGCCGAGCGACTGGCACGTCACCACTCGCCATTCACTACAGACGATGAACTGTGGCATAGTGTTGAATCTGCATGAACTGTAGTACCCGTACATGCCATACAATCTCTGTTTGTCTCCATGCCCAGGCGGATAAGTGCTGCTATTGCTGCCAGAGGTAGCTGCTCTGGGTACTGATTTCTCAGGATCTATAGCTCCAAATTTCCTGTAAATTTAATCATTTGTTCTTCCCACTATAATGTATGTGTACAATAAATATCATTTTGTTATTTGCATTCCTTCCTGGTGTAGCAATTTTAATGGCCAGTAGTGTATGTCTAATAAGTTCATATAAATAATATTACGTTGCTCTTAAATATACAAAATTCGTACACATTAGACCTGCGATTTGTGATAAAACAGTACGTGATGGAATTTTTTAATTATTTTTCCAGTAATTAGCATCCAAAAAACTATAAAAACACTAATTATTTTTAAGACCATTTCCTTTCAGCAGGAGGGTCAGATTTCTTCTTGAGAAACACACAAATTAATAAATGCACATTATTTGTTATACTTTATTAATAAGAAGCTGTAGCAAATATAATCATAATAAAAGTGCTATAGACTGAATAATTCATAAATTGAGTAAGTACATAGTAAATAATTGTTAAAATACAATTTTCGGATAATTTGCAACAAAAAAATTTTTCACTTTGTCTTCTCAGAACTGGTTTTGACTTAATATATTGTTCCTGTAAGTCGAAATATATGCAAATAATGACATCCTTACAGTGTTATCTTTATGGTGTTCAAAAGTAAATAAGTAGAAAATATATATGAATTCCACTGATATTCGTTTCACATAAATTGAGATTATTCGTAAACGGAACATGGATACAAACGTTATCCATAAAATAAGAATGGAGTGTTTGTTGTAAACAATTCAACCCGGTGTTGCTCGGGTTGAATTGTAATTCATCGTAATATTACTCGATATTATTCCTATGAAGATTTCGAAACGTTTCTAACCCCATGCAGACCCAGGACAAATCGAACGGGGTTAATATATAGCCTGTGTGTCCCGCAGAATTCTACAGGATGGATGTACCAAATTTAATGCGAATTGGTTTGACATTGATCGTATAAATACGGAATGTTATTCCTATGAAGATTTAGAATTGTCTTTAGCCCCAGTATCATAACGATGATAAAAAAAACACTTTCTATAAAAATAACCTTATATTATAAAAATTTACATTCCAATAATAAAGCTATAGTTTAAGAATTTACGGATGGGATACATAAACGATATGATACAGAGGGATTTTCAGCGCAACCACACCAGCACTCTAAGATTCTAAAAAAACTCCAAGGTCATCTTGAGAGGCGACTATTGTAGATGTTGTCTCTGACGTCATCTGCACAGCCAGATCGGGAGAGAGCGCCCACAAGGCAAGTGCTCTGTCCAGGATGACGGGACGTTACACCCCTCTGCACCCCCAAGACAAATAGAACGGTTTAATATGTAGCCTACGTTACCCGCATGAATGAGTGTGCAGTATGTAGTTATGTTAATATGTATGCTACGTTTCAAAAAATGAGTGAACCAAATTTGGTGTAGATTGGTCAAACGGTGTAGATTTGTATAGACAATAGACTGATGCCAACTCTGCTTTATAAGGAAGACTAGCAGAACCCGGCGATGCTCGGGTTGAATTGGTTAAATGTTGATTCTATTTCATAGAAAAATGCAAGCATCATTTAAGTGTACATAAAATATTTTTAACATCGTTTTAACTTTTTCATGGCTTCTACAATTTATTCGGACTCCAAATATGTATACATAATATATCCCTCCATATAATCCATTTCATATTCCTCACAGTCTTACTGTAGAACACACTACAAAAGCTTTTTCTGAGATAACTTTAGAAGTCTATTTTGACTTTTGGAGTCATTACGAATGCCAATTAAGTCCATTTTCAGTAAAAATGAGGAACTTTTAGCGTAGTCGTGCACTCAGTTTTTCAATCAATATTTATTATTTGTGGTATACTTGCACCATGGCTTCGATGATTCGAATTACATTATCATTGTGAGAGGATGAAAAATTAAACTGTTACGGGCATTCGTGTTTAATTTATTTTGAAGCACACATTTTTTTTCTTGAAAATTATATTCAGCCGCACATGAAATAACGAAGCTTGTTTAAAACAAATGTCATCAGTATAGACAAAGCAAACTAACACAATCGATTACACTTTTTACAAAATCCCTGCTTTCAATGAATGTTTCACAGGTACATAAGTTGTGTATACGAACAGTTTCAACTTCAAGTAAGCAACCTAAACCTTCTGCCACTTAAATTTTATATATTTCAACAGTCCTAGTTTACATACTTCCTTACTATGATACTGTTCCAAGATCAGAAAAGTCTTATTTAAAATTCGCTTTCCTCCAACAGAAAAATTTGGTTTTCAATCGAATCTTTAATATACTTCTTTCAATTGAGAGACTCAGTTTCTATATGGAAACCATGTACCTAATTAGAATGATAGATGTAGTTACTTGACTATGGAGTACAGCTTTCAATAATACCCATGAAACATGAAAAACAAATTTAAATTAAATTGATTTTAATCGTCTTGTAATGAAAATATGTCAAATTTTAGAAATATCTTTGAACTACAACGTATGGCTACCCGTTTTGATTTAACGTAATATATCTTATTTTAGAATAATTTTATTTAAACTTTACCAGTCATATTAAAATAATAAGTTATACACCGTATTAAAAAGGTTTCCATTTATTTTTATGAAACATAATTCTACAAACTATAACGTATTTAACCAGATCTAAGGAAAGTTCGTCGAAATATACATATAGAACCAAGAAATTACCCATATCTAGTAGTATTTGGCAGAAAATAAAAATAATTAATTACTATTTAACTCCTAAATAATATATGTGTAATATGGAAAATAATGGAACACATAAATACAAACAGAAACAAAATTCTGGTCATTGAAAAATGTAGAATTCTGAAAAATCAAAGATGTGAGCAAGCGTGTCGAATATCGACGTCATGAGAGTGTTCTAAAATAGAGAAATTCGAAAAAGACGCTTGAAAAATATTGATACACAATAATGAATAATTTACAAAAAGAACACAAATTTACAAAACTTAAAAATACTCAAATATAACCGCAACATTTCTGCCTAAGTCAAATACACAAACACAGAATTCTAAATCTAATTTATAAAATAAAACATTAATTCTGGCGTTGCCAGATACCGAATTGCAAAATTACGCTTTTTTCATCAATGAGTTTTTTGTTTTGACTTTTTGTGTTCCATAACAAAATGCAAGTTGTGTAAAATTAAGTATTTTAAATATCCATTTTTCATCATTAAAATATTCCTAAATTATTTATATTGTATAGAAAAAAAATAAAAAAATAAATTCGAACATAATTAGAATTTTAATTTTTTAAATCAAACGTTTCGGAAAAAATTGTTTTTTGAGCAATACTGGTAAAACAATTTTATTAGAAAATTTGATTTTCGATCAATACTGGTAAAACAAACTGAGTTGCATACCGCAATCGTTTTTTGCTCAATGTCTTTCCTAAGGCAATTTCAAATTAAAATTTAGCTTCCTCTGCGCACCTAAGTTAAAGAGAACGGGGGTTAATATGTAGCTTGCGTTAATCGCAGAGTTCCAAAGTATAAGAGTGCCAAATTTGGCTGGATTGATCAAAAGGTGTATATTTGTATAGAAAACATACAGACAGACGCCAACTCTGCTTGATATGTATATATTTTAAGAAAATGGTTAAAATATTAGACTTCTGCTTTCGCTTTTAAGCAGGTTTCACATTAAAACAGCTGAATAAATCAGCTAACGATAGGGATACAGGTAAGGAACATTTTTGCTATCTCGGATTTTTATCTAGAGGGGTGGTATACAAATTAAAAACTGTATCCGCTTAAATTGTTATCACGTGATAATTTTATTCACATATCTTTATTACTTGCCTTATTTGCTGCACTTTTGCAATTTACTTTGCCTACTTATCTCCAAATGGTAAAAAGATAAATCGCGGAACAACCTTTTTGGGACACCCTGTATATTACAGAGTATATAGCTGCGCATACAGAATCGTCGCTGACATAGGAAGTATTGGTCTGCTAAATAATATGGGATTTCGCTTAGACTGTGACATCCTCGATCGTGGTGTGGGTAATCATTACCATGGCAGATACAGCTTCTTTCTCGTAGCATTCGAACCAGTTGAGAGGTTACGTTTATGCTTATGAAAATTGGACGCATATTTTTTTTTCGTTTTTATCGCAATAGAACTAGTCGATAGAGTTTGTGTTAATTCATAGGGGAGGCTGTTGCATCTACGGACAAAATTCACATTTTAATTTTTCTCAGCTGCTGGGAAACATATTAACGCTTGGTAAAACGCTCAGGTTATGCTTTAAACCTTTGTGAATATAGTCATATTTTTTAAAATCTAAAATTTTGAATATTGAATTTAAAAAAATTCAAAACTTGTAGATGTAATTTTCGTCCTTAGGTACAATAACCTGATATACCTTTGGACACACCCGGATTTACCTGCTAACGTAACATAAAAAAGTTTTTTCCCTCCTTACTACGATTCATTATAACCAATTTTAGTGATTTCGTATCTAAAAAAATTAAGTTAAAAACTCTCTTGGGACCTATAACTTCTTTATAACTTTACAACGTTATTATGTGGTTTTTACAGAAAACCAAAAATAAAACACTATTTTTTTAAAGGGAAATTTAAAGAAAAACCAAAATAATGACGAATTAATAATAAAAATAAATTTTAGAAATGGCCGATGTATCTGCGGACTCAAACGATTGTGTCAGAAGGTACATCACCTTAGAGTGTCCGTAGGTACAGCGTAAGCCATTTTGCATAGCAACATATAGGTTAAGATTTCGATGACTTTAAAATCAAAAATAAATCATCAAAACCACGATAATAAACTACAACTATGGCAAATAATCATAAAAAAAATTAGAGGGAAAGAACAAAAATAAAGATGAGATGCATTTTTTTACATTGACCTTCAAAAAGAGTAAAAATATCATATTTACTTACCTTGAGTCTTCCACGAGCCGGCTTCTCGTGAGCAACTGCCTATCACTAGTTTACAACCGTTTGGATCCGCCACACGACATTCCCACCTGTTTTCGAATTTTAAAAAGAAATGTCCGTAGGTACAACTGTCCTAAGGTACAGCGGTCTCCCCTATAGAAAGATACATATATTTTTTCTCGAACAATAAATGAAAAGTCAACATCATCACTGTAGCGTAAATATAATTATAAGATTTTTTATTCAAGAAAATTTATGTCGCAACTTTAACTGTTTGCCGTTCAAACCCATTTGCTATTTTGATGTTATAAAGTGATATATTCTAAATGTATGAATTTCAAACACTACTTAAACAGTGTGCGAAATTTTTCTTTGATTCATTGTTTTTAATTTCAGTTGGCTGTTTTCTTTAAATTAAACATTTTTTTAAACATACGAGTGTTCCGAAACGAGATCTCTTGATTTATTTAGACAAAAGAGTATTGATCTCTGATTTTATAATAGGTAAAATATTAATTCAACTAAAAACCACGTAATGAAATATTTTATTTATACAATATTTATTTATTTATTTATTTATTTATTTCAATTAACGTCACACTGGAGCAACACAACGGGCTATTGGTGACGGTCCGGGATCAATCCCAAAGGGAAAGATCCGAGGACAACACCACGTAATTTTGAACCACGGTCAGATGACGAGGCAACACCTGAGCTGGCACCCCACTCTCCAAACTTCCACACCACGCCAACGTGAGGACATTTGAGGCCACGACAGATTTAACGTGCACCAGCCTCCTTTGTACACGACGGTGTTTGGCTGGATTCGAACTCGCAACCCTTCGGTTGCTAGTCCGTTACTCTTCCAACCGGGCCACCGCGGCCCTATTTTTATACAATAACAGGTATACAACAAAAACATTATACTCTACATATATTCAAATAAAAATATTTCGCTACTATCTGTGGTGTCAGGGAAAAACTATTGGCAGAATTTGGAATCTGTGTGAACAAAATACAAATGAAGAAATATTTGAAAACAAGTCAAATCTTTTAACCACTCTCAAAGGAAAATATATGTATTTTTATTCCTATTAACTCTGGGCATCATCTTAAAGTTAGAAATTCAAAAGCATAATGTTTTAAATTAATTGATGTCAATGGATTATGTCGATACAAAAACACTGCCGTTATATAAAGAAAGCACTTACTATTATAACGAATGAAACTGGAACCGGCGCAAATATTAATTTTTGTATGCGTTTTACGAAAATAAAAAACAACAATAAAATGATAACAAGAATTATGATAAGAAATTCTATTTTAAATATGTATCGTCTGGAGCAGCAACGGAAAAACATAAAAACGACAAAAATAATTATGTTAAATTCGATTTTAAATATTAATCAGAGAAACTTTACATAAACTTTTAAAGTACAAGGCTATAGAAACAGGAAAACATAAGAATGATAACTAGAATATGTAAAATTCTAACATAAAAAGTTGAGATTAAAAGTACAAGCGATCAGAACAAAAACTAGAAAAATGCAAAAGATTCAGTAATTCGGATAATTGCAAGTTTGAAAGAAAATAAGCTTGCATTGAAAATACTATCATTAATTACTTTAAACTTGCATTCATCTCCATCTTTGTTATCGGAACGGCATTAGCCGCCTTCAAAAGAATCTCTGATTTTCAATGGGACTCCTTTTTTCGGTGATCGTGTGTTGCAACTTTTGCACACTGGAAGAAATGAAACCTTTGGAATGTTCGGTGCGCATAACTCCTGCAACCTGTGCAATTGGTTTGCGTTTCCGAAATAGCTCTGATGATAACAAAAAAAAAATGGCTACAAAGTGGCGACTGCTCTGTGAGTGAAATTGAAAAAGAGCGGGAATGGGAAAAGAAAGCCAACTAGGGTCCACACAATAATTGAGAACGCTGCAAATAAAACCTTCAACGAAGTCTCTGTATATGTTACTCTGCATTTTATCTGTTAAAAGTTAGTTGAAAACAGGGATACAAAACCTCTTCACATAGGAGAGACGAAATGTTCTTTGCACACAACCATCAATAGATACAAGCAATAGACCCATGAGCGTAGATGCTCTGCGCAGATGGAAAAGTCAAAAGGAATAATCGATATAAATAAAGTGGAATGTTTGTTTCTACTTTGAATATTTTCCCCCCATTTCAAGTCAATCCGTTTTGGGTTATACTAAACAAAATCAGTGGTTTTTGCGTTTGATGTCTGTCTGTATATGCACTATATGGACAAAAGTATTTGTACACTGCATGTTTTTCAGAAAAAGTGCTTTATTATTCTATTTAGTAACGGGTAGGCCCTCCTTTTGCCTGTACTACAGCTACAACACGTCGAGGCATACTTTCCACAAGTTCTTTGTAAGTCTTGGCAGGAATAGCTCGCCATGCCTCTTGTAAAGCTAAGAGAAGATATTGTTGTGAAGGTGGGAGTGCGTGGCGGTGTCGTACCCGTCGTAGTTTCGTATAAAGTTTCGTATTCAGAACACAAATGGGCAGTTTGCGGTGATTTGAAGGTGATATCTATATTGCTTGGTCAACAGAGTGGTTACACGAAATTCCCGTGGATTTTTTTTGCGAATGGGACAGCCGTGATAGAAAAGAACATTATATAAAGAAAGAATGGCCAAAAAGGAAGACATTGGAACCTGAAGTCAAAAATATTCAAAGGGAAAGTTTGATTAATCCAAAAAAGGTTTTACTTCCACCGCTTATGAAATTAGGCCTTATAAAACAATTTGTTAAGGCATTACCAAAAGAAGGAAAATGTTTCAAATACCTTTGTGAACAGTTCCCAGTTTTATCCGAAGCAAAGCTGAATGAAGGGGTATTTATAGGACCTGACATCAGAAAACTGATGAAGAATAAAAATTTTGAGCTCAAAATGGAAACAAACGAGAGAACTTTCTGGAAATCTTTCAAACTAGTAGTAACCAGCTTTCTTGGAAACCAAGGAGACCCAAAATACAAATATATTGCTGAAGAGATGTTAGCAAATTTCAAGATATTTAGGGTGTAATATGAGCTTAAAAGTTCAGTTTCTCCATTCGCACCGGACTATTTCCCTAAAAATTTAGGTGCGGTAAGCGAGGAACAAGATGAAAGATTTCACCAAGACATAAAGGAAATGGAAAGGCGATATCAAGGAAGGTGGAATATCGTCATGATAGCCGACTATTGCTGGATGTTGAAAAGAGACGATCCCCGGCAAGTTCACAAGAAGAAAAGCGGAAAAAGAAGTTTTGAGGAAAGAGAAAACGCTACTATAAGGATTTGTAACCTTTTTCATAAACACATTTATCATGGCAGAGCTAGGATATAAATGTAAAGTATGTATTTATGAGGTGATTAAATAAAAATAAAAATGTCAAAATATTTTTTTTTGAGTTATTTCACCCAAAATATGAAATCGTTTTGTGAAGAAACCTTATGTGATAGAAAAAAATGGATTTCATTTTTGGAATCAGCACTGAAAATAATATAAAAATCAGTTATCGAAACTGAAACAGTTTTCAAAAAGTATTTTTTGTAGACCTGTGTTATTTCTTTGACGTCAATCTAATCAAGACGAAGAGTATTGATGTGATGATGATGAATTCAATCAACACGTGAAGATGAGCATTTCTGTAACATAAATTCAATCAAGACAAGAAAAAGAGTATTTCTGCGACGCAAATTCAATCTAGACGCGGAGACGAGTATTTCTGTGAAGCAAATTCAATTGAGACGGGGAGATGAGTATTTCTATGACGAAAATTAAATCAATACTTAAAGATGAGCATTTCTGTGACGTTAATTCAATCAAGGTAGGAAGACGAGAATTTATATGAATCAAATTCAATCAAGCCGTGAAGACGAACATTTCTATGACGCTAATTCAATCAAGATATGTAGACAAACTTTTAAGATGACTTAAATCTGAAGACAAGCAAGTTTCGTTTTGTACTTCAATTACCTTTTTTGGATTATAGCGCTATATTAATTCTAGATAGGCATCCTCAAAGCAAATACCGAACAATACGACAAATTACATCTCTGAACTGATGTAGAGTATACAATTTTTAAATACCACTACACAAATCGACCGTAAAAATAGCGCCAGGAAATCGCTAGTATTCCTTATTTATTAACCTTTCTGACCACCATCAGGCTATTCCTGAGTACGTGATTTTGCGACGGATTTCCGTAGCAGTGCGCTGATGACCTTTTCGGGAGGGGGGCGGATGGAAAGCGTATACACACTATGAAGACTTTAATGCCTGTGAGGAATACCTCATCAATCAATCCGAGTAATAACACATTTTCCGGGAGCCATAATGCCTTTGAGTAGGTGAGAGTCTGCGGGTGCAAACGTCCCATTCTGTTCACGTCATCTGTTCTCGTCATTCAGTCACCTCCTCTCGTTTTATACATGGATCTTAAGTTACTGACGTGACTAATATAATGGCTGCTTCAAGTAATTGCGTTTCTGGCGATTTTATTGGTTACTAAGTATGAGTTAAATTGGTCGATTTGTAGATATAGTGCTCTTCACTATGTATGGAAAATATAGGATGATCAAAGTGTCAAGTATGATGGTGAAGTACTTTTAAAAGCAGACACCTGATGAAGATACTCTTTTCATACTGCACTTTTAACTGAATATCTCTCGGGATTTATAAGTTAATTGCTTTAAAAAAGCATTAAATGTTTAAAGTCAAAAAGAGAAATTACATAACACAGTTTTACTCACAATCACTTCAGACTCGCATTTTGGGTTGGATGATTTGTGATTAATATGACATTCAGGCATGTCTGCGGGTCTCTAATTATAAAATACTTTCATAAGTTTTAGGCCAATATATGAGTTTCTTTACTTAATTTGCAAAATTTTATTTCACTTCGTTTCTTACACCTCCAGATTTCTTTTAAAACTTCAATTTTCCTCATATCTAATTCTTTTGATATTATATTGGTATAGGTAGTATATTACAGAGTATGTTTTACCTCGCTCCGTATTTCTTTTATAAATTTGAATGCTAATTAATTGGAAATCAGATTTTCTCATTCCTGAAGTAAAATAATTTAATTAAATAGATTATCAAATGCATGTGTCTTCATATTATTTCCGAATGCAATTTTTAAACATGTATCTTGTAGAAATTTACTATCAATCATCTGCATATATCTTAGGTAGTTTTTATGAACCCTTTGAGTGTCCCGAGATTTCAATGTATTGTAGCTTTTCCATACAGCAGACACATAATGACTAAATAACCACATTAATAATTTGAAAGAATCTCAGGAAAGGTTCTATTGGTTGAAAAGTTTTATGCATAGCTTCTAACGTGGATACAGGTCATACAAGAGAAAATTAGGCCTTACAGAACTGATATATACGTGTGTGAATCTCATCTCTCAGAAGGTTAATATTACATTTATATACACTGTTACTTCTTAGACTATGGGTTATGATGCAAGATAAGCGTAAGAAAACTTTTCCTTTTCCAAGATAGTGGGATTGAGAAGTTTCGAATCTAAAAACTTATTTGCAATTAATTATAATTTGAAAATGCTTAACAATCTATCAATAAATTAGGTACATTCTTCCAAAGAAGGCAAAATTCTTCACCGATTCGCCTTTTTATCGTTTCTAAAGAATCTAATTTTTATTTCGATGTTTATATATATATTTCTGTAATTTATGCATATTTACATTTTATACAAACAATTAAGTATTTCTTTACTTTAAACGAAAATTTAACTCTTGTCTTCAAACTTCAAAACACCTCAGTTAAATCTTACCTGTACTAGACAATATGTAAATTATGTATCAAACGAAATCACTTGATATATCTTATCACATTTTTCTCAGAAAGGTCAGAAATGAGCTGTATGCAATCAATGTGTAACAGCTTACGAGATTGATAACTATTGTCATGTTGTTAAAATATTGTGAATATTAGGCCTTTTCATTTTAAGTAATAGTAAATTAAATAAGTTATTAAACAAAATACTCTGCCTCCATGGTATATTTTGGAACACTTTTTACACATTTATTTAATGTACATATATGTGTGTTTGTGAGCACAAAACGGAAAATTATCTTTTGCGAGAAATACCAAGCGATTATGCTTCATATTGATATTTTGGCTCGCGAAAAATTGAGAATCGTTTGCAGTTTAATTATTTTGTTCTTAATTTTTAGACACCAGTTGTGGCAACATGAGAAATTTTCTTTAATTTATGATCTTGTTATCGTTAGAACTGTTCGTTAAGAATTCTTTGACTAATTGGTATGTCGATCTTTATGCCTTAACGCAAATTTTGTACTGACGCATAGAAGCGCTGTGCATGGAATCATTATTTTAGAGCTCGGCCTACGTTAATATATTCATAGAACTTTTGTAAATAAATAAATTATTTAATTATTCAATATATTTATTTGAACCTACTACATTGTACGAGATATTATATATAAAGCTAAAACATACATAAATATAAGTTCAAGCTGATTAGGATTAAATAATAACATCTATTAATTGTAAAAATGAAAGTCAACATATACGTCTTAAAACACCAATTAACCGGAAGTCATTCCACCATTCCAAATTCAATACATTTTTAATTGCGTAATCATTAAGTTAAATTCCAGCCCCATGAATCGATTGATTCCACCGAAAATATTCCATTAAGATTCGGAATGATTTATTTCCTTTTGTGTGCTCAAGGCTCAACTTCAATTTTCGGAAACAATGTCAAGAACTATCGGCATTCGCCCTGCCGCTTTGTTTGGGAATCCGCGAGTTATTTTTTCTCTTTCCAAACACGATGGAAAAGTTTTAACTCCTGATTACGAATCCGTTCAAACTAATTTTCTATGCCCAAAAGCCTCAAATTTAAACTCAACTTTAGCGAAACAACGAGCAAATGAAGCGAAAGTCTTACCCCGTTGAGAGGAAAGAGTACTGGTTTCAAATGGACTTAATATGCCGCAGACGTTCCCTCTAACTTAATTTCCTATTCGTTTACCACCGATAGCTCCATCTGAATGTTGCTTTTAAAGGAATTCGAGGGCTCTGGTGGATATCATGATTTGAAAAGTTTTGCAGCCTTCTTTTTCATGTTGATCCAAAAGGCTTTAGTATCGTGATTGCAAAGCAAGTAACGTTTTTTTTTGTTTATTTATGAGTTGCCTTCGGCTTATTTTTGGGCCAAAATCATATTGTTCGTCCCCATTTGGGACACTCGGTGGGATTAGGGAAAAAGGAAAATAAACCTTTTGTTCGATTTTGAGTTTCGTGGGTTTACTTGAATTTGTTAGAAAAAATCCATGTTTTAAAAGCCTTTTAAAGGATTCGAATTGTTGTACATTGCTTTCTATTAAATTGTTTGGTAAAATGCATTGCACTTTTTAATTCATTGTTAATTTAGTAATTTTAAATTGATAATTGTTTTGGATAGTGTGTTGTGCAATATTTCTCTTCGATATATGTTAGAGTAAAGGTTCATTTGCATGTAATAAAAATTTTAATCTAAAAATTTAATAGATAATTTTAAAAATTAATTTTAAGATACTTTTAATTAAAATTTAAAAAATGTTTTACAACATTAAGCTCATTGTTACTTTAAAAATATCAAAACGCAATGCCTCTTTGGTATTTTAAATTTAAATGCTAAGTGCTTGCCTCTGAAATTCGTTTCTCCCCAATTGCTACAAGAGTAAAGTATTTATTATACTAAAAGAGAAATAATTTGAGTATAACATCTTTGAAATTCTTTCTGCTTACAAATCTTTGAAAAAAGGTATTTTAACTCTGATTTTAAAACTATATTTTCCTCGATATTTATAAATATAAAAATAAATTTTTATAACGAAGGGAGTGTTAATGGAAAATTAAACACGTTTCTGAAATGAATTCAAACTTTAGAACTTATTACTTTAAATTTTATTGAATCACCATCATAAAAATGAATTAATTTTAAAATATTTTAAACGAAGGATACGTAGCAACAAGATTTAATCAGAGAATGACGATTATGTTTTATGTGTGTGAAAGAAGGAATTTATTTTAATGTAACATTAAACATTTGTTACTTTTCTTTATTTCTTGACTACCCGCTTTTCTCAAACACTTTCTCTTATCGGAAGTACAAACATTAAAGTCGATTTGTCTGAATTCTGACGACTAAAGACGAAAAATAACTTTTTATTGCGCTTCTTCATAAATCGGTTTCCCCAGTTTCCACTTTCCCTCAGGCAGACGCTGCTTAGAATATCGGACGGTTAAAGACCTATAGGTTTTCCATTACTTTCTGACATTTATAATGGAGTTGAGGACTCAGAACTAGACAATGATAGATGTTGCCATTACCTCAAAACGTATTTCATTTGCCCTTTCTCGAACTTGTTTTTTACTTTCCGTCCTCTTTATAGAGCTGTTCCAGTCTATTTCACTTTTGGGATTGTGACTCGTATTTGTGCTTCTTTTTGTCGTAGGGAATTATTACAAAAATGTATATTATGTTAAGAGCCATTAGTACGAATGAGTTCTTTAAAATGAAAATTGTATCAAAAGAGAAAAGACACAATTTTTGAATAATCTGTTAAATCTTTGAGTGAATTATATTTTCATGAAGCCATTTAAATATTTGAATAATTTCACTGTTTTATTTTAATATATTGGACATGCTAAAATTGTTGATTAAAAATTATTCTTTGTTCACTTTCTTGGAAATCTTCTGAATATTTACAATGAAATATATAATATCCAACATAATTTTGCATGCCTAAATTTGTGTTCACTATTTCAAAACTGATAAAAATTCATTCATCACTTTGCCCTCCTCCAGTAAAATTTTGAAACTTGTTAGGCTTCTGTTATTTTCATCTTCTTGCTTAAGTAACTCTTATATGTGTGAGAGTTGTTTAATAAATCTTCAATTAATCACAGGTCTTTCTTAACAAATGAGATTGGGGAGCAAATGCGAAGTACTCCACGTTTTCATTTCTTTACACACGCATTAATCATGCAATAAATAAAACGTAGCATATTTTAAGACGAACTGGAAAACAAATAATTGTAAAAATGTTTTATTTAAATTTATTGTCAATAAATATGCACATTTATACTTTTCATTGCGTACCATTGAAAACATTGTAAAATATTACCATGGACCTGTCTGGACCAGTGCGACTATCAAAGGTTTGATCAATGTGTTTACTTTAAAATATTTTACGTAACGTTAGTAAAAAGTGTGATTTTAAGTTCACGATAACAAGCTATGCATGAAAGTATTTTAATAACAACGCTACCGGAGTAGCAGAAAACAATTCGATATATTTGCTTTCTGAATAATATCAAAATAATTTTAATTTGGACACTCCTTAAAATTATCATATACTGCTAGCAATTTCCATCCAAATTTTGTATTTTGATTAAGGAAAATCCCTATATGCATTTAATTATACCAAGAAACTGCATTTGTACAGATAGCAGGCTCTTGAATATTTTTCCTTGGTTATTATAAATGAAAGAAAATAAAACAAAATCTTTGATTAACGATGCCCTCTTTTATTTTGACCAAATTTCTTATACTTCCAACCTTATTAATGGATGTTATTGAAGCACTATGGCATGAATATTGTGATTAAGAGTCGTTTTCTGTTTCGCGTTTTAAATTATATTTTTAAAAGTGACAACATTTACGTTTAAAACTATGCATTTATTACTTACATGGCCAAGACGAAATGAAACATGGACTGGATTTTAACCAAGTTTGTTTTTATGCATCATTCTGGAATACAATTTAATAACATTATCGTGCGTGTTTTTGTCACAATTTCAATTTGAAATATTTTTAAAGGTATCCTGCGATTTCACTTGATCTGCACGTGTTCAAAATTAAGAGAATTTTCACTTTTGGGCGATTATCTCCAGAACTACTGCACATATTTTAATGAAATTAGTTATGTACATTTGTTGGAATAATAAAAAATAACCATACAAGGGTTCTGATATAAAAGCATGTTCTTGCGTAAACTTCATCAGCGCGGGAAGGTATAAAACAGAGGTTACAATATCGATACAAAAAATGGGTTAATAGGGGTATGGTCGCCTCTTACAGTTATACAGCTCTTATAACGCGTGAATTCATACTGACAATGAGGCAGTTTATGAGCTTCTGAAGCAATCGGTCCCACTCCTCCAGCAACGCTGTATTCAGGTCCTGGATGGTTCTGGGAGGAGAGAGGCGAGTTGCAATTGCCCTCCCAAGAGCGTCCCTGATATGCTCTATAGGGTTTAGGTCTGGAGATCTGATTGGATAATCCATCCGGCGAATATCCTCACTTTCCAGAATTCATCGACCATACGAGCCAAATGTGGACGAGCGTTGTAGTCCATAAAAATGAAATCAAGGCCACCCCTGAAAAGACGAACATAGAGCTCCAAGATCTCATCCGTATACCTCACGGCAATCACAGAGCCTCTGTAAAAGACATGGAGGTCAGACCGCTCATCCAACATGATGCCTCCCCAGACCATCAAACCTCCCCTGTCTTAGTGGTCTCTTTCTTGAATGTTGGAGGCCAGGTAACGAATCCCTGGTTCTCTCCAGATGAACGTACTTCGAGAATCAGTAGTTAGGCCGAACAGAGACTAATCAGTGAACAATAGAACAGTCCCCCACTGATCCCTGGTTCAAAGTCGATGTTCTCTACACCATGCTAAACGGGCTCTCCTGAGCGCAGAAATAGGCGGGATGCAAACAGCAGGTCTTCTTCCAAACAGACCTCACACATGTAGCCTTCTGGAAACAGTAACCCTTGAAACTCGGCTTCCTGTGGCCGCATGAAGGTCACGAGATAACTGAGGAGCTGTTGCACTCCTGTCACGCTTCGCTGTAATGTACAAATATCGATATTCATTAGCCATCGTGGCTCTTGGATACCGTTTGCCCAGACTTTCTCTCTAGGGATCAGGTATCCTTAAACTGTTTCCATAAGTTGGGCACGACATTCAAGTCTCTAGAAATCTGCACTTGAGACTGCCCTACTTCGTCTCCCGACAACTCGTCAACTCATTCCATCATCCAAACGTTGATGGTTACTCATTTTAACTTTTTGCTTTTGAATGTCACTCAATGTTCCAAAAAATAACAACGAAATTCTCCGAGGTGTGCTAGCGAACGAGGCGCGGAAATTGTTACGTGCGCTTAGAAAGCCTGTTCCTCTAAATGCACCGACTACACGCACGTGTACGCTTACGGGCTCACTAAAGATTAAAACACTAAAGATTAGACACTAAAGATTTAAATATTTGTTTGGAAGCATTAGTTGTACCTTTCGTTCAGTACTTGTCGAGGAATTCGACAAAATATGCAAATTCTCTTAATTTTGAAGACCAGTGTAAAACAGGAACGGGTGAATCCATTCAAATTCAGGCAAAAAAAATAAAATGTTCCCCTCGACATCGACTTTTTTAATAATTCAGTATATTATGGCCAGTAGCGTATGTTGAACAGAGGAACATTTATTATTTGCAAAATATTTTTTTCGTGGAGATAAGACCCTATGAATGGTGATAAAAATATTCAATTTTGCTTGTCAAGAATGTACCGTAACGCTTAAAATTTTGCTACTTTCAAACTATTAGAGATAAACTTGTTTTGTCATCTGTTCGTGACACATAAATGTACTGTTCATAATTGCAAGCAAAAATATTTTAAAATAATACATTAGTTTTTTAACAATTCATCATGGAACTTTTTATATGAGCTCATTACAATGTTGTTAATTACTCCTTTATAAAGCTAATGCAGTTTCTCAAAGGTTTATTTTTAACAGCCTCCAACGAAAATATCATCGAAATTTTAACCTCTGACGACTGCTCAAAGCTGGGCCAACGGTATTCCTCCATTGAAATACGCTCTCGAATCCTCCCACCTCGCAACTGAAGAATATTTCGATGCAATATTTTAACATGTTTCATTATTTCTGTACATATATCAATGTAGTGTGTGACATCTGGGACTTTAGATAGTTTTATAAATCTTCAGTAAATAATTATAAAAAAAGATCAGTCACATCACAAACACAAAATCTATATGCATATTGCTTTGGGGCTTTCCTTGCACTACAATTTTCACTTAGTCATTAATACAGCACCTGCGCATGAAATTAAAAAATAAGATAAGAAACGATATTACACAAAAGGCTCAAGACTGATGTTTATTTTTATTAAACAAACAGCTAAATCTATCCATCACAGTGAGGGAAGATTATTTCTATAGCGAAGGAGTAAATTTAATGTGTCTATGATTACCTTTGTCTGAAAAATATTTATTAGCCATACTCATTTACTCTTATGTCATTCTTGGATTTTGGTATAAGTTTATAGCACATAATTCATGAATCGTAGTTTATTCTGGTTTTCTGTGAAATTAATATCTCAAACAAATTTATGTAGTATATAAAAGCAATTTCAGGGATTCAGATAAGAAACAAATAATTAAATGTACTATCATTATGGAAGGCACATAAAAATATTGGTGCAACATTAAAAATAGTTTTTAAATAACAAGTTTACTCCTGTTGTAGTTCTACAATGGTGCGTTCATATGACAAAGTTGGTCTCTGATCATACCGATCAAAATCTGATCTCCGAATATTGTGACACGAGTGCAACTTTTCAAGAATCGAAGAGGATTGAAGTAAGTTACTTATGAATTGCAATCGTTCGACCTTGAAATGGTCATTTATTGAAACATCTGTTGAATAATTTCTTAGAGTTCTATGTGGCAGAAAGGATAGGCTAAATTTTCTTACCGAATTTTGGCAAATTCACCCTCAAATTATTTTATCAGCGTAACTAATATTCAAATCTTCAACTTTTGCGGGACGCGGTGGCCCGGTTGGAAGAGTAACGGACTAGCAACCGAAGGGTTGCGATATCGAATCCAGCCAAACACCGTCGTGTACAAAGGGGGCTGGTGCACGTTAAATCTGCCGTGGCCTCAAATGTCCTCACGTTGACGTGGTGTGGAAGTTTGGAGAGTGAGGTGCCAGCTCAGGTGTTGCCTCGTCATCTGACCTCGTTCTGACCGTGATATTTCCCTCTGGGAATGATCCCGGACCATCACCAATAGCCCGTTGTGTTGCTCCAGTGTGACGTTAATTAAAAATACCAAAATACCAATACTTTCAACTTTTACCATATAGTTTAAATAAATAGAAATTTATTTCACTATTAAAGAATACTGAGTTTTTGCATTTTCTTACTTATGGAGTTTTAGAAATGTTTTGAGGATTTATAAATACATTTTGTACTATTAGTACGTTTTATGTATACTATTCAAATATGTTTTAATATAATTATAAGAATT
This sequence comes from Meta bourneti, assembly GCA_933210815.1. Taxonomy (NCBI): domain Eukaryota; kingdom Metazoa; phylum Arthropoda; class Arachnida; order Araneae; family Tetragnathidae; genus Meta; species Meta bourneti. Next base: position 63,280,722 of record OW119924.1, on the reverse strand, counting down.
TATTAATATTGGTATAATGTTTTAAATATGTATTTTATTACTGTGTCGCTTCTTATCAAAACAATAACAGTGCATTTTTCTAATTTTTTGTAACGATGTGAACAGCTAGACTCAGTTTTGTGTATGGAATTCTGTGTGAATGGTTAATATATAATATTGTTCTTGATAATTTGTTCAAATTTAGTAAATAGTGTAAATTATTACCCATACTATTCGGTTTGCGGTGAGTATAAAAGTATTTTTAAACAAATACGAAAATATTATTTACAACTGGAAGTTGAAAGGAAATCCCTATAAAATTTATGAATTTCGAGAACTTTTTCGTTCCTTTACAGGGGATTTGACATGAGCTTAGGGACTTTTCGTACTTCGAAAAGGATTTTGTCGGTACTTCATTATCTTCTGATCGCGTTGGGTTTCCATATCATGGTCATTACATAAAATAATTTATTTAAGCTTGACTATTCAAAAACTGCAAAAGGTATTCGTACACTGGGATAGCATATTTACTTGGAAACTTCGAAAACAATAATCAGATTTTTAATAATTGCCTTTTTGAGAAAATTGAATTTTAATTTGATCAAATTGAAAAAACTATATTTTCAATACTATCTAAGTCATACTAATGAAATTAGCATCAATATTTACTCCAATGTTTTACAATCCTTTTGAAGAAAACAAAATTGAATTATCTTGAGTACTTTAGCTAGAAGATATGCTATTTTTAAGCAGGTGATGGGTGTACTCAGAAAAATAAAATTTAATTTGTGACGTAACTTTCACGGACGCGTATCTCGAAGAAATTTTTTTTGGAGATTATAAAAAATTTGTTGATTCAAGGTGACCCAAAATGTACCTATATGCAAAATATCATTCGAATCAGAGATGGTGATGCGCACAGCCTTGCATGGATTTAAATGCATTCACCCGAACATTGTCACACCATAATCCATACGTTCGGTTTACAAATACTCGTTAGGATTTCCTCCGTTTGGATAGGTGTGGCTACAGTAATACTATAGTAGCTTAATTGCTATCTCGTTATTCTACTTGTGTGTTTTACTTTTATGTTTTTTCATTATAGTAAATAATAAACTTCTTTAAAATATACGTATCCTCTTTTTAAGTTAAGTTGTTCTAGATTATTTGGTTCATATAAAAGGAATATATTACACTGTTGTCTAACAACAAGGGTAGGAGAGTTATGGTAGGGACAATTACTTGAACTTTGAAATCTTATAATGAAAAGTATTTCTTTCCCAAAAGAGTACATTACTCCCTGGCTACTATTCCAATTCCTTCCACTTGTCTGCATAAAATAAATATTACTTGCATCGGAATTGAAGAATCATTTCTCTGGATTAATTTAATGGCATTAATGTAGCGTAGATTTCTATCGAATTATGTCATAATATACATTACTGAATTAGAGCTAAAAGAATTTCAAGACTGAATTGATTTTTTATTACGGTAAAATATGAAGTAGTAGAAAATATGAACAGTAAAATACATTCTATTATGTGAATATCAATGCTTAGAAACCTGGATTTATTCTATGAAGTTAAGAGGCATACCCATGTATTTTTTATATTAAAAGAAGTTTTCACGAACAAAAATGTCAATTTTCATCAATGTTAGCAGAAATGGAACTTAGTAAATCAAGCTTATTTATCTATGTATAAATACAAATATCATTAAACATTCAAGTGGTACATATAATTAGTCATTTGATTTGACCGACAGAAATATAGGAGCCGATTCCTTTCATAAAAACATAAATGTGAATATTCGGCATATAAAATGATCACATTATAAAAGTTGAAGATTTGTGTATAGAAAATGAAATATATATGCAAAATATCAAGAAAATATGTATTCATTTAAACTTTCAGAACGTTGGAATTAATTTTTAAGTTATTCAAGTTTTGTGTTTCCCAAGGCAATTTAAAGTCTTTTGATATATACTCACGATATTATGAAAACATGATACATGAAAACCTGGCAAAAATCCAAGTAATGATTTAACCCTCTTTAGCTGAAAAATATTATTTCAAGAAAAATAAATATTAATAATAGTCGAAACAATTCTATCTCTTTTTAACTATGTTTTATCAGTTTTATACAATGTATCTTTTTTATAATTTTTGTCTGTTATAAGCTTTTTCGGTTTATAAGCTTTTTCATCTAATTAAAGTTTGCACATGTTTTTAAAACGTAGCACATTTAAAAACTATTTAACAATTTTATAGCCCAGTTGGTGCAGTTGCCGAATAGTAACTGTAAGGTTTCTAGTTCAAAACTCGATCAAACCAAAAACCGTTGTGTATGTGTGAGGGTGCATGTTAAATCTGTCGTGACCTCAAATGTCGTCACGTTGGCTTGGTTTGGAAGTTTAGCGAGTGGAGTGCAAGCTCATATGTTGACCTCGTCATCTGACCGTGACCGTTCAAATAAATGGTGTATTGTTCTCGGATTATTTTCTTTTTATTGCCGAGTATAATACAAATTTCAAAGAATGAAATCTGAGTTGATATAGGATACTTAATTGTTACACTTAGATAAAACGAGAAACATTACCAAAATAGGGAAAATTACATTTTAAGGCTTCACCGATATGTATCATACGAGAACATTTGGGTACGGAACATTGGGAACGTAAAATCATCGTTATCCCATCTAGTTTATTTACATTGAAAATTTTTCATATCTTATTTTCAATGATTTTTCGAATCTTTCGCTTCGGGATTGATCCTGCACCGTCGCGAATAACACGTTGTGTTACTCCAGTACGACGTGAATTCGACTATATGCCTACCTTAACTGCTTTACAACGCATCATCTTCAATTAGATTACTAGTTCTGAGAATACTAAAATGGAGAAGTTCTCAAATACGAACCCACTGACGCTGAATCCCCGCACTAAATCTACAACTTTAAAGGGCACATCAATGCACTCCCATTCCCCAGTCGTCAATTCTATGCGACCGGGGAACTCCTCAATATCCGTCACTGAACAAAAGGGGGTGAAGCTCCGAACATACGTTCCGGATTTGGAGAAGTTGGCTCCCGCACCCATTAATTAAGCACGCGTGTTGCATCAAGCCCTCTAAGTGGACATCTGAAGCGGAAAATAGAGGGAGAGGTGTTTATTTCTCCCACATGTCTTCCAACCCCTGAGAACACTTCACTGGTGCACACTTTTTGCAGCTCTCTTCTGTGTTCTCCAAGAACCCTAATTTCCTCTTTTGTACACTCTGACTCATGTTGCTGAGTGGTGAAGATTTGGGCTTACGTTTTCTGTTGGAGAAATTTGAAGTTCAGAGTGTATTGAAAGGTTGAAGCTTCAAACGTTTTACGGAAGTAAAAGTGAAATAAGAAGCTTCTAACTAAAATTAAATTTGACCATCTTGAATTTAAGTCACAGTGGAGCAACACAGCGGGGTATTGGCGATAGTATGGGATCAATTCCGAAGGGAAAGGTCAGAGAACCATAACTCGTAATTTTGACCTCGATGTCAGATGACGAGGTCAACACCTGTGCTGGAACCTACTCTCCAAACTTCCATATCACACCAAGGTGAGAAATAAATTTAAGGAGGTAGTTGAATTTACATTGCACTTGAAAAACACAGCGGGTTATGGGTCACGACCCTGGATCAATCCCAAAGGGAAAGATCCGAGGACAATATGTCGTAATTTGGAATCGCGGTCAGATGATGAGATCAACACCTGAGCTGTCATCTCATTATCCAAACTTCCACACCCATGGGGACATGTGAGGCCAAGACAGATTTAACATGCTCCAGTCTACGTACAGAGACGGCCTTTGGTTGGATCGAATTCCGTACTAGCAACCCTCCGTGACTGCACCAACTGGGCCTCCCCGACACCACGAGGTATTCGTGCTAATATAACGTTGCTTTTAACCCGCAACACACGTAACGACTGAACCACTACATCTGTTGATTATAAAAATTATAGTAAATATTCTATTGGTCAAGGTAAATATTAATTAGAAGTGATGCATTGAGGACTGCAGGATGAAGAGCGGATAATTTCGTGGAAACCACTAATAGGTTTAAAGCAAATTTGTGATAAAATATTTTTGTCAAAATTTATTCCATATTTCTCATGTATCTAAAGAACTAAGATTAGAAACTAGAAATCGGCAAACCACAATTAAATTTTAGACATCGATTGTGATCAATATCCTTAGATAGGTAGGTATTTGATTAAAGTCCCACTGGAGCAACACAAAGGGGTATTGGCAACGGTCTGGGATCAAACTCGAAGGGAAAGATCCAAGGACAGCACCACGTAATTTGGAATCACGGTCAGATGACGAGGTCACACCTGACAATCTATGAAATAATGGATTTCATACTTTAACGATAACATGTAATAATAAACTATCAAACTTACAAAATATTAAAAAATCAAACGTACAAAACATTAAAACGTATTTTACCAAAAATGCAAACCAGTAAAAAGCCAAAAGGCCAAAGGATACAGTAAAAAGGTTAAAATGCCGAAATACCGGGTATAAGCATACTCGACCGGAAGCCAGAAAAGAGAATCCAGAAAGCAGTACTGTCCATGTATGCGCGCTGAAGTCGCAGACATAGCATGGCTAGCAATATAAATATATATATGCAGGGTGAGTATAAATTGTTTTTACAAAATAAGAGGGGTGATAGTACCCATCCAGACGAGCAATAATTACCATGGAACATAGGGTCGCATTCCACTCTGAGAGGCAGAAAAGAGTAAAGTCAAAACGCTTCGAGCATGAACAAGTCATCGCCTCTGAAGCCCCAGCACACTTTTCCAGCACAGTCCGGCACTTCTTGAATGCCACATATCCCGCACGATGGATCGGACGTGGCGGACCTGTGGCTTGGCCTCCTCGCTCACCGGACCTCAACCCACTGGACTTTTTCTTCTGGGGGCACATGAAATCTTTAGAGTACCAGACGCCTGTGGACTCGGCTGAAGATCTAGTAGCGAGAATTGGTGTTGCCGCAGATAAAATTAACACAACACCAGGAATCTTCGAGAGGGTGCGCCAGTCATTCCTTCGCCGGTGTGAACTGTGCAACGACACGCGTGGCCGCCACTTTGAGCACTTGCTGTGAGTTTTTCTTTTATCAATAAATCAGATTGTGCAACTTTTGGTATCGTTCATTCGCTTTCCCAACACTGTTGTAAGTTCATGTTGAAATTCTAATTTTACTCTTTCTGCCTCTCAGAGTGGAATGCGACCCTATGTTCCATGGTAATTATTGCTCGTCTGGATGGGTACTATCACCCCTCTTATTTTGTAAAAACAATTTAGACTCATCCTGTATACATGACGACGTAACCTACATGAGACCTACATGAAGACGCAAGTAAAATTTGCTGGCGGTCTTCATGTATGTTACGGCGGGTTGTTGTCGATCTGAGGTTTATTAATGTTCTTGGTGGACATTGTTTTAGAACTACAGTAAAGAGTTTAAAAAATATCAGTTGAAATCTATTTCCAACTAACTACCATGGAAAGCAATTGGGATGAATATTACTTTTCGGGGCTTTGTATTAAAATATTTCTTGGTCATTAATACAGCACCTGCTGCATGAAATTATAAAATAAAATGACAAGAGATTCTACTCTAGGGGGAATCCATTCAAATCCAGGAAGACTGTAGGCCACACCGTCTTCGAATCGAATGATATTTTGAAACAGGTACATTTTGGGCCACCTTGAATCAACATATTTTTTATAATCTCGAAAAAGAATTTTTCTTCGAGATACAGGGCTGTGAAAATGACGTCACAAATTAAAATTTATTTTTCTTAGCATACATCACCTAGTTAAAAATCGCATATCTCCTAAAGTATTTAAGATAATACAATTTTTTTTCAAAACAATTGCAAGACTTTAGAGCAACTATTGATACTAATTTCATTAGTGGTACGTAAATGTTATTGGAAATATGAATTTTTTAATTTGATGAATTTTAAATTCATTTTTCCAAACAAGACATCTTTTAAAATCTGATTATTTTTCTGTTCCTATATGAATATTATATCAATGTGTGAGCTTTTTTCCAGTTTCTGAATAGTTAAGTTTAAATACATTATTTGTGTAATGACATTGATCGGAAAACCCGACACGATCAGAAAATAATGAAATACCGTCAAATTTCCTTTCAGTGCGAAAAATCCCTAAGCGCATATCAAATTTCCTGTAAAAGGTCGAAAAGGTTTTCAAAATCCCTGAATTAAATCGGGATTCCCTTTCAGACAGTGAGAACTACGCTTTCTGTATTTGCTTAAAAAAATACTTTTTACTCAATTTTAACCGAATAATTTGAATAATAATTTACAGTATTTACTTAATTTGAATCAATTGGATATCACAAAATTATATATTAAACACTTACACAGAATTTCACAAACATATCATAATTTTGCTGTTCATCTCACTATCAAATCAAATTTAAAAAATACACTGTAATTGTTTTGATACAGAAAGGATCAGAGTAATAATCCTACATATTTAAAATATTAATAAATTACTATAACTATATTAAAACATTTAAACAGAATTGAAACTAGTTGCACAAAATGTAATACCCTATAAATCCCCATAAAACAGTTCTAAAATTACATAGCTAAAATTGCACTGAAAAATTACGAAGCTCAGTAATATATTTAACATCGCGGATAAAATAATGATATACATTTTTATTTACTTAAAACAATAGGAAAAGTTGCTAATTTGAATATTAGTTGCGTTAAATAAACTATTAATTAAAACAAATTGAGAGATTTATTAAATTCGGCGAAAGTGTTTAATATGTCCTTTCTGCCACATAAAATTTCAAAAATCATTCAACGGAGCTTCAAGAAATGACTATTTTAATGTTGAACTTCACGAATGCAATTCATAACTAAATACAGCTTCATAAGTAAATAAACTTACTTTTAATCATCCTCGATTCTTAAAAAGTTGCACTCTCATGTATACAATACTAGCAGATCGGATTTTGTGTATCACAAGAGGACGACTTTGTCATATAAAAGCACCATTGTAAAACTTTCAACAAGAGTTAACTTGTTAGTTATTTAAAAACTATTCTTTGATGTTGCAGGAAAATTTTCATGTGCCTTCCTCCATAAAAAGACATAATTAAATTTATTAGTCTCTTCTGAAACCATGAATTCATTTTCACTATATATAGTGATTTGTTTGAGAGATTAATTTCATAAAAAATACCAGAATGAATTATACCCAAATCCAAGAATGAATTAAGAGTAAATGAGTATTATATACTAAATGATGTAAAATGTATAGGAATAAGATGTAAACAGACAAAGGTAAAGGCTTTTTAATGTACCAACCTGAATATGCTTGGTACATTAAAAAGCTACTCTTACACTATATAAATAATATTCCCATGTGAGCAGCTGGGTGGATAAAACTAACTGTTTGTAGAATATAAACAATCAACACTCCTAAAGCCCTCAGAATAGTATATCTTGAAACGTTATTTTATTTTAGAATTTGTTGCAGCAGGTGCAAGTGAAACAACGTGTACAAGTTATTACCAATTGAAAATTTTAATTCAAACAAAGTCCTGAAGTAATATGCAGCCCAAATATTTCCGCGGTAAGTAATTAGAAGTTAATTATAATAAGTTCAGCGGTAAATAATTATATATATATAGAAGTTAGTTATAAGTTCCGCGGTAAATAATTAGAGCTTGGCTGATTTCTTTTTTAAAACTATTAACAGAATTATAGGATTTTCAAAAATCTTAGTTCCATACACTTTACTGATATATGTATAGAAATACTGAATCACTTTTAAAATATCACATCGAAAAATTTGCTTGGGCTTCTGGTTGAGGAGATTCGAGCGATCTACTTACTACTGGAGGAATACCGTTGACCGCGCTCGTTGAGTGCGCGTTAGCGGTTGAAATTTCGATGATATCTTACGTTGAAGGCTCTGAAAAATAAATTTTTGAGAAGCTGCATTAACAACATTCTAATGAACTTACACCAAAAGTTTCAAAAATTTTAAAGATGGCTTTTTTTTTAAATCTTAACCAAATTCCAGCAAGTTCCGTACCAAAGTGTTAAAAAACTGATCCAATTTTAAAAGATATCTTTACTTATTATTACGAACAGTACATTTAAGTATCACTAGCAAGAAACAAAACAAGTTTATCTTTAATAGTTTAAGCGTAGCGGAATTTTAAGTGCTACGCGACAATCTTGAAAAGTAAAATTGAATACTTTTGACCTCCTTTTAAAGTGTCTTATTTCCATTAAAAATTATTTTGCAAAAGATAAACATGACATAGCTCAACATACACCACTGGCCACCATATACTAAATTTTTAAAACAATTGAAAGTGGTGAGGCGAACATTTTATTTTTTATTGTCTGAATTTGAATGGATTCACCCTATAAAAGAATAGTTTTATCCAACTGATTATTGACTGTTGATTACTTTTATCCAGCAAACAGCTAAATCTACTCAGCTGCTCACGTGAAGGAAGATGGTTATATAGCGAAGGATAACTTTAATGTGCCCATAAATACCTTTGTCTGGTTAAAGAGTTTATTCCTATGAATCGTTTAGTCATACACATTTACTCTTATTTCATTCTTGGATTTGGTTATAAGTTCATGGCGCATAATTCAGGAATATGGTCGCAATTCATTCTGGAATATTAGTAAATTAATCTCGAACAAACCTATGTAGCATGTGAAAAGCAATTTCAAGGATCCAAAAGACACAAATCGATTAAATGTACTTTTATTAAGGAAGGCACATGACAATGTTCCTGCAACATTAAAAATAATTTTTAAATTTGTAATAAGTAGTTGGAATTCTACAATATATTACAAAGTCAAATGTTGTAGATTGCATTTGCGTTCATACACTGCTGGCCACCGTAAATGCAACACCCTGAAGGAAGCATGCAAATAATATGAAATTTACAACATGCATTAGCGGAGGTGAGATATGCAAATGATTAGAATTTCAGCGCAGGCGCACATCACGCGCGCCTGTGGCGCCACTTCAAAGCGCTATTTAAGGCTTGGAGATTTCGACGATTTCAAGTACGGCAATTGTGTTTTTCTTGTGGTTTTTTTCAAAAAAACGATCAATTATGCCTCGTAGAAAACAGCGATCATCTTTTGATCAAGTATCCGAGTTCGACAGAGGAAGGATAGTGGCCTACCGAGATTGTGGATTATCTTTCAGGGAAATCGGTAGTCGTGTTGGACGAAACCAAACAACTGTAATGCGGATATGTGATCGTTGGATGCAGGAGGGTACGACGGACCGACGCGTTCGATCGCATCCACCTCAGTGCACCACTTCACGTGATGACAGGCATATTGTGCGTATGGCAGTGACGGATCGCTCAGCCACATCACGAACCATAGCACAGCACATTCAGTCTGTACCGCATCATCCAGTGTCTGCGCGTACCATTCGACGCCGTTTAGAGCAGAGAGGTCTGTCCGCAGGACGTCCATTGCTTCGTCTACCCTTGACGCAGAAGCACAGACGTTTCCGCCGCCAATGGTGCGATGAAAGAAGGATGTGGACGGCAGAATGGAATGAAATTGTCTTTACTGACGAGTCACGCTTCTGTCTGCAACACCACGATGGTCGGATTCGAGTCTGGAGACACCGTGGAGAGAGGATGCTGAACAGCTGCGTTATGCACCGCCACACTGCTCCTGCACCGGGTATTATGGTATGGGGCGGTATTGGATATCACTCTCGCACTCCTCTAGTACGCATTGCCGGTACTTTAAACAGCCAGTGCTACATCTCCGAGGTGTTGGAGCCAGTTGTCCTTCCTTACCTTTTCAACAGGATAATGCGCGACCACACGTGGCACGCATTGTCCAAGGGTTCTTCGTCAATCGCCAGATTGAATTGCTTCCCTGGCCAGCTCGCTCTCCGGATCTTTCGCCGATAGAAAACATGTGGTCCATGGTTGCTAAACGATTGACCCAGAATACATCCCCAGCTGCCACACCAGATCAACTTTGGCAACGTGTGGAAGCTGCTTGGTCTGCTGTACCCCAAGAACACATCCAAAGTCTCTTTGAATCAATGCCGAGGCGTGTGGCAGCGGTGATCTCCAACAATGGCGGCTACTCTGGCTACTGATTTTGGCAGGAACCACACTTCACAGAAGTCTATAAATTTAATAATTTGATAATTTGATTAATAATTGTCAATAATTTTTGATTTAATAATTGTCAACATGTTATCTACAAAATAAATTTTGTTGTGATATCTCTTGTCTTTCTTGGTGTTGCAATTTGGGTGGCCAGCAGTGTATGACAAAGTCGGCATCTGCTCATGATCAAAAATCCGATCTCCGAGTATTGTTACATGAAAGTGAAACTTTTCAAGGAGGAAAGGAATCGAGGAGAATTGAAAGTAAGTAATTTATGAATTGAATTTGCAAAGTTCAACCTTGAAATGGCCATTCATTGAAATATCTTGAATGCTTCTTTAGAGTTCAATGTGGAGAAAGGACGGGCACTTTCACTCAGCACTTTCAAGTCAGCACTTTCACTGAATTTTAACAAATCTCGCAACTTAATTTATCAGCGTAACTAATATTCGAATTTGAACTTTTGCCTATAGTTTTAAAATAATGGAAATGTATATAATTATTTTATCCGCTATGTTAAAAAATTGTGTATTAAACATTTTTCTTTCCTTTGCAGTTTTCGAAATGTTTTATGGGGATTTATTGATACATTTTGTGCTATTAGTACGTTTTGTATATACCATTAAAATAAGATTAAACAGTTATAGAAATTTATTAATATTGGTACAGTATTTTAAATATTAGTTTATTACTCTGTCCCTTTGTATCAAAACAATTACAGTGTATTTAAAAAAATTTGTAACGAGGTGAGCAACAAAACCGATTTGTTTGTGAAATTCTGTGTGAATGGTGTTAATATACAATTTTGTGTTTGATGATTTATTTAAATTCAATAAATACTGTAATTTATTGCATAAAATATTTGGTTAGCTGCTGCGAGTAAAAATAATTTTTAAACAAATACGGAGAACATGTTTCCCATTGGAAGTCGCAATGTAATCCCTTTAAAATTTAGGAATTTTAAGAACCTTTTCTTCCTTTTACAGGGAATTTGACATACGCTTAGGGATTTTTTGTACTTCGAAAGGGATTTTGACGGTATTTCATTATCTTATAATCGCATTGGGTTTCCCGATAAGGGTGAATGCACGAAACGATTTATTGAAACTTGGCTATTCGAAAACTGCAAGAAGTGCTCATACACTCAGATAACTTATTTATTTAGGAATTTCGCAAAAATAATCGGATTTTTTAAAAAAATGCCTTTTTTGAGAAAAATAAATTTAAAATTGATCAAATTGAAATATCAATATTTTTAATATTGGAGGCTTACTAACTAAATTAGCATCAATATTTGCTTTAAAGTTTTACAATTTTTCTTAAGAAAACAAAATGGAATTTTCTTAAATACTTTAGAAGATATACGATTTTTAAGTAGGTGATGGGTATCCTTATATAGAAAAATGAAATTTAGTTTATGACGTCTTTTTCATAAACTTGTATCTCGAAGAAAATTTATCTTCCGAGATTATAAAAATATGTTGATTAAAAGTAAATGTACCTGTATGCAAAATATCATTCGATTAGGAGATGGTGAGGTGAACACCCTTGCCTGGATTTGAATGCATTCACCATAAGAGAATTAATAAAAAACGCAAGCAATTGACATTTCCAGTACATGGAAAAGAAGGTAAAATGAGTTTTTTTCGATATCCTGGCTACTGATTAAAACTTTCATGAGCAAGAAATTTCTAACGATTTTACGAAAACCGTTTTCCAGAAATATATGTCCCTAGCTGATAAAACAAAGCTTAAAAGGGATTTTCAATGTAAACAACCAAACCAGACGGAAGTTGGGAATTTTATTTCCTGTTACCCAAATGCTCTCAATCGGTACACATTGGGGTTACTATAAAATGTAGTCTATGTCTGATTTGGAAACGTTTGGTGCTTCCTGTACGTATTCTGGACGTAAAGGTACTTGGCTTGTTTCTCAAATGCGTAACGTTTGGCAACGTTTGGTGCTTCATCTAAATGACTTGACCATTTAGCTATCATTATATATCAACTCGTGATGCATTCTTTGGAATTTCTATTGAAGACGTGCTGAAATCGCATTTGAAAAAAAAGCCAAGTATCTTTACGTCCCGAATACGTACAGGAAGCTCGCCCCAACGCAAAAATACAACCACCACTTATATTTAGTTTGAGAGAAAAAGCCTCTCACATATAACCCGCTTATCAGTACGTAGTATATACGTACAGAGAGCACATTCCACCACAAAAAATTACCATCACCTATATTTAGCTTGATAGAAAAAGCCTCTAATACATATATCACTATTACCTTACCATGTAATTTTAGTTTGAGATATGGTAGAATAAGCTTCGAGCTGTACATTTATGTTTTACCGAAGTTAACAGTTGGTCACTTGTAGTCAAATATGCATGCCTAGAAATAGAGGTCAGAGATAAAATAGTATTGTATGTGTAGGCGAAGTCATTGCATATGCATTTATTCTATAATATTCTACAATTAAGCTAAGTATAACATTTTCACTCACAGCTGAGCTATATATTGGAATAAAAACGAAGGATAAAGTGATTTTTTTATATTTTAATAACGATCAGTAGCCCATAGCTTTCAAACTCATGCACCCTGGATTCTGCTGCATTCACCCTCTTTGCCTTTAGAAATGACGTCATCGGATCCCCCTCCCTGCCTTTGTTCACTTTTCCACTTTATTCTCTCCCCGCTCGCCACGTGCTTTTGATTTAGCTGTCACTTTTAGTAACGAATGGTAAAAAATTCAACCAATATGGGGTGGGCAATACGCTGTATTTAAATGGAGTCGAAGCCGCACCTCAAACAAAGCATATTTTAATAAGGTGGGGTGGAGAACGTTATTACGATCGGAGTAATAGATTTCTGAAGTCACACAACAAGGGGAAGGACCTTTCCCGGTCTGTGTCAATGGCGCGGGTTTGGTCCGGTTGAACAGTATCGCCTTAAAGCTATGTAGTCCGTGCTTCGGTTTTTGATTCTCTAAATGATGCAAATATACTTCTATTGCCCCATCAGCTAGACAAAATATGAGAACATTTATTTTCCCTTGGGTTATCCACTAAAACTACAGAAGCATCTTGTCACCTCGCTTGTCTGGAGCTTTCTCAGGGAGGATCTGCATTTCAATCCAATGCTCGTCTTGGACTTTTTGAAATTGCATGAACACATGGACTTTAGCTTGTCTGGAGCAAGTAGAATAACAAGCAACAAATACAGAATATGTATGTTTTCAATTTTATAAGCAGTTGGAGATCTTTCGTATGTTGAACTTTACTATGATGCCTACAACTCTGCGACCGCTCTTTCATTATTAGAACATAAAAGTATATATAGAACGTGGTAGTTTTGTTTTACAAACGTATGCATTAAACCCAAATCATTTTTTGACTGTATAAATTGACTATCTGCATTATTTCGTAGTTACAAAGTAATAAATACCTTTCAAATGGCCAAGCGACCAAATTACCGGCATTTATCAACAACGCTATATTCGATATTTGCAAAATTGTTTGTATTCAGATACAGAGAAAATTAACCACAAACACATATTTAAGAGTTCAAAACGTCTCTAAATAACACAGTACTCATGCTTCAAATTCTGTAAGTAGTAAATTATAATAAAGTTCAAGTGTGTGTGTGCCAGAAATGGGTCTTAGAAGATTCAGCAATTATAAACCGCTATTAAATTTTAATTAATTTGACTATCATCTACTTTCTGAAAGCAAAGTCTATTATTAAAAAGCATGGAATAAATATTGAAAACAAAAGTAACAGGTGCATGCTTAAGAGTCAACAAATATGCCCCAAATAGATATACTTCGATACATTATATATCCCCTGGTTTAAATTAAATTTAGTATATGGACTAGTATTTAGCTCTTCGTAAATCTTTTACATAATAGTAGTTTTTTAACAGGTTGCAGGTGAGGACAACAGCTAATTTTCATGGTGCGGAGTTTATTAAACTGATTTAGCTTATCAATATTAATGCCCTTGATAAAATGCCTTATTCATTATTTCCTCACCTTTTATATTCTATGCATTACGCTTTATGCGGAGGCAATTTTTTGATCAAATAACATACTTTGATGCCTACAGAATTTATTAGATTTTGTTTGAAAAAGCCATTTTCTCAAATTGCATGCTATACGTTATTAGAAAATCTACGTACATTAGAGAAAAAAGATCACATTTGCATTTTTTGTATGGCAACCAACTAATTCAAGTACCACGTGGTTCAGCTCGCGAATAAAATCTGTTATTTGAAATAGAAACTGCTCACCGAATTTAAGACCAAACACATGCGATGAGTAGTTTCAAATTCTCATTTTATGAATAAATTAGAGTTGTGATGCCAAGTATTACATTCACAACGAAAGAAGGCATGATAAAGTAGCAAATGAAACCTCAGAGAAAAGCTGTGTATGGTAAATAGAGAAAACAAAGGAAATTTCATTTAGAAAGTTCTTTCGAAATGACTGGATTGCCCTGATGTTTATATAAATTTGATTTACCAGACAGAAAATTTGAAAAACTATCAACATGTATATCGAATACAGCAAGGAATATTGTCGTTTGTGACTAACCTCCATGTTTTTATTCTGGGATCAGCCATACTATCTTCTGGAAATATAGTTAGCATTTAGAACTCCTGTGTGGGTAATTGTGATTATAGTTTTTCTACGCATGTTAAATAACATGCATATATAATTTCTATATTTTACGAATAAAATGTATTTTACCTTTCCATGTTTATCCTTTATACTTGACTAACTCGCTCTAGAAAACTTAATAAATATATACAATACTTAAACAAATTACAGTATCATAAATATATGCTTTAATAAAACATTTGGCGTCATTTGTGTACTTGGGTTTGGATATATCTTTACTGTAATGAAATTATTAATGCGAGATTTTGTGACAAAATACTAGAAAAGTGCACCCGATATTTTTATGAGGCATATTTTGTCAATCTAAGTGTAGGTTGTTGTAGAGTTTCTGTAGTGGGACGTATTTACTGTACGTATTGCAAACGTTCATCATTACGTATTCAAACATCATCATCATAAAATCAGTTGGCTTGTTTTTCGAACACGATTTCATAACCTTGCCAATAAAAATCCAAAGAATAATTCCGAAATCGTAGTTGATGGGTCAACACAATTACATCAAGAACCAAACGTCCAGAACGGTGACAAACTACATTTTAAGGTGATCGCGATCTGTTTCATATGAGAGCACTTGGGTAACAGAAGTAAAATATTTACATTCAGTCTGGTTTGTTTTTCTCATATCGAAAACACCTTTCATTGAAACATAGAGTTGGTTGTTTTTGGGTTTAATGGCTCAAGAACCATACGTGGCCAAGCTGCATTAAAGTTAAGACACCGTCAAGTAATTGTAAAAAGACAGAAAAAGGGGGAAAAGAGGAGAAAGATCTCTTTAGCATCCTGGGAACTAGGGAAAAACACAAAGAAAAAATATGCAAACAATAATACATTAAATAACTGGTAATGTATGAAATGCAGGCATTGTACATAATTTCTAGGAAATATATAGAATTCGTGGCGTTTTTAGGCAAAGCATGAAATATCTGTGTTATATTAATTTTCTATTTACTTTCCCTACGCATTCTATTTACTTTCCCTACGCCCTAGAAGTAGTATATAATACCTAAGCGTTATACATAACAAATACTATTTAATCAAAGTTTCGAAATAGTCAATTGTGGTGAATACCAAAAATCACGTGCTTAGCGGGAGTATTTTGTACTTTGTCGATTTGCCTTTTGGCATTGCATAGAATTCGTAGGAAAAACGAGAAATATTAAGCGTTTGAAACTTCGAGGTCCCATTATACATAGTGTAGATTATTGTATACAGTTTAAGTTCACTGTTTATATATATAAGTTCACACATAAGTAGTAATGTATGCAATGGAGGGGAGCGGAAGCCCAGTTGGTAGAGTAGCAGATTAGCAACCGGAGAGGTTAGAGTTCGAAACTTTATCCAACCAAAGACCGTCGTGTACGTGGGGACTGGTGCATGCTAAATTTGCCGTGGCCTCATATGTCCTCACGTTGGCTTGGAGTGGAAGTTGGAGAGTGAGGTACCAGCTCAGATATTGATCACGTCATCTGACCGTGATTCAAAATTTCGAGGTGTTGTCATGAGACCTTTCACTTCGGGATTGATCTCGGAATGATCAAAGATCCCATGTTGCCAATAATTTTGTTCCAATGCGGCGTAAATTCAACGACCTAACATATATAATGAATTTTTAGTGTAAATAAACAAACCAGACGGAAAGTTAATATTTTTCTTCGCTACCCAAATGTTCTCGTTTGATATTTATCACGGTTACCTTAAAATGTTGTTTATAGTAGTTTTGGTATCATTCGGCTTTTTTATCTCTTTTGTGTTAACCAATTAAATGTCTTTTTCTCATTTCTGAATTCATTATTTGGAATTTTTATTGGCAATAGCCTGCAAACTTATACGAAAAAAATCCAACTGACGTCCAGAATACGTACAGAAAAATATTTATCGCCGTTATAACATGACCACCACATACATTTAACTTGACGTAAATACAATATGTGTAAATCTGCAATAATATCTGAGAGATCTAATTAGAACTGTTATGGAGATGTACTTTTAGCAATGTGAATTATTTTTATCACCAATTTTTTATGAGATTGTTTCTGTGACTGATATGTATTTTTGTAGTGTGAGATTTATTAATTACGTTACTGAGTTTACTATATTTTGAATGTTTCGAGTTGTACACAAATGCGTATTTCTTTTTGAACTGAGTTTTTTAATGAGGTACTTCGAAGTCGGAAACACGACATTCATTTGGCGGAAGAACCGTGGTACATTGCTGGCCATCGAAAACGCATCGCCATGAAGGACGGGAAATATTAAAGCCATATTGATTACATAATAGAGGCACAAAGGTGAAGTTATTGAAATTACAGCTCTGTTTGACTTGTGTAACGCAAAGACATCAGTATTTTGTGTAGCCTCCATGGACGACAATAACTGCTGCTACACATATCGACATTGCAAGAAAGAAACTTTGGGTGTGTGTTTGGGGCCGGTCAGTCCATGCTGCTTCTACTCGTTTTTGTAGTGTTTGGCAACGTGTACGAGCAGCATGAACTGAAATTCCTCAAACACAGATTCAAAGTCTCTTTCTTGCAATGCCAAAACCTGTAGCAGTAGTTACTGAAGCTACATGAACTTCAACTCGTGTCCGAGGGCAGCCTGAGATGCTTCAGTCGTTGGGGAATCATCAACCAAACGTATTTGATGCACGAAAGATCAGCTGAATGGGAAGGCCACATGGAAGTAGTGAAGTCTGGATGACATTGAAGAATTGTTGGTCGTTGTGCGTCTACGTGTGGTCATGCATTGTTCTAGTGAAAACTGGCTGCATGTAAACTCTGAAGTATGTCTGTTCCATAGCTCGTTGCATATCATCCCAGATGTTTTCAATAAAGTTGAGATCTGGTGACAGGTGGAAATGGCAAAACTCCCAAGTCAGATGAATTCCTCTATCTATAATTTGGCGTGTCTAGAGTTGTGTCGCTACGCATTGTCCAGTTGGAAGAGGCCAAACTCATTAGAATGAACGAAGGACATGAATGTGTGTAACTCGTCAGAAAGAATCCACTTATAGCATTCACCTGTCAGAGACAACTGTCGACATTACCAGGGATCCCAATGATTGTCAACTAAACAAATCCCATACCAATATGGAGCCATCTCGAACCTGTACAATCCCCTGTTAACATGCTGGATTCATGGCTTTATGAGATTTTCGCTACACGGGAATCTTTCCATACGCCCGAAACAGTTGGAAACACTACTCATCAGTCCAGGCTACTCATTTACATCCATTTACTCACCTTCATTTCCTAAATCCCATTTGAGGCAGTGTTGCATGCCTATTGCGTGAAACAATTCTTGCCAGCCGACACAGGTCATTTTCACCTAGAGTCTTTTTACGGACAATCTGCTGTCGTACGGTACAATTTTTGTCAGAACTCCTGTAGTCACTGTACACTATTGAAAAGATAGTAAGCGAAAATCTAAACTTCTCCTCTACCTCCGAAACCCATACCTACTACCGATGACCCATCTCACGAGCCCCAGCTATTACACCACGTTGAAAAACGCTTAAATCGGGATAACTTGCCATTCTCACAGTTTAAAAAGCTCTAGATGCCTCCACAGATGTCTATCGCTTTATATATGCAGACGCAACCAATGACTTGTATATGCACAATATATTGATCTGTATTGTGCACTATACATTGTTATGTAAACCTATGAAACCTATGCACAATACATTACTCTGTATTGTTCATAGGTTTGTCTGTAACAGTTTTTCTGGCACTTCAGTGTACATTTATGAACTCATTATTTATGCTTTACAAAAGGAAACTCAAAAATAATGGAATGGTATTTTTTTATATATTATTTTATAAAGAAGTACAGAGTATAATTTACAATCACAAAGTTTTAGGATGCTTTTACCAACAATTTACTGCGTAAATCATGGCCATCAACTTGTTAAAATGACTTTTGATTGCAATTGCTTTTGATTGTATATTGTATTTTGGAGATAATGGTTACTAAGAAATGTGATTCTTTGTGTAGAGGGACATACCTTGCAATACGTAGTTTCTGCATACAACGTTGTCAACAATCCTTCCATCCTCTACGATTGGGGATATTCAACAGATGGAGTCTACATTAAGATTTCTGTGTTCCACAATATCAACACGGGTGCTAATCACAGGTAAACTGAGAAAGATTATCGTTCCCACCATTCTATGCGAGACATTCTCTCATGTTCCTGGAAGCTCTCGAGCGTTAACAGGAAGTTATCAATAACTGTACGTATCAAAAAATATTTTAAAATATTAGAATTCATTTTCAGAAGTCAGCATTTATAAATTATGTAGATTATGAGACTATTTTTTTAATTTGTAAGCTTATTTAATCTAGCACATGAATATTCATGTTCTTTAATTTTGTCTGATTGGAATAAAATATATGAGAGTGATTTTGATTGTGAGTAAACAAACCAGACGAAAAGCGAGAATTTTAATTTTCCTCTATCTAAACGTTCTGGTATGATGCATATCCGATGTACCTTAGAATTTAATATATTTCCGTTCTAGTGACGTTTGATGTCTAACTTTCTTTGACCAATCAACTATCATATTTCAATTCTGAATTGATTTTTTGGAATTTTTATTGGCCGAGTGGAAAATTGTATTAAAAAATCAACGTAACATCACGTTCGGAATAGGTACCGGAAATACATTCCAGCACAGAAACACTACCATTTCCAACATTTAATTTGACAGAAAATGCTTCTCATACATGAGTCTTATGACACTCGAGGATTTTAGAGCTAGAAAAATAGAAAAGCATAACAAAACACAAGAAAAAAGTCAAATAAAGGTAAGAATTTGTGAAACGCAAGGCGGGAATGTTTCCGAATATAAAATCTTAATAAGTGTTATTCAGTAGATATGTGTGAATAATCTTTCGCAGATTTATTTTCTACCTTTTTTTGCCGCGAATTCAGGATGCACTACAGCGCAGTAACTTCGAGAAACACCAGTGTGCCTCCAGATATGCATGTTATCTTCATACCTTTTAAACTTTAAACTATTATATACAGTGGCTTCCAAAATTGAGTAAACACTATGAAGACATTTTTAAAAAAAAACCGAAACTATGTAAAAAATAATACATTTAACTTAATTTTAATCGAAATGGTTAAGTACACATTTAGAAACATACTCTCTATAATATATTTAATCCTCCTAGTGGTCTGAACGAGATATTTTGTTCAACATGTTAAATTTTAATAGTGACGAAATACCTCGACGAGACAAAACTGCCCTATTACTCCAAGGGAATGAAGATCCAAGTAGGTAAACAAGTTTCCCCTTACCTAACTGGTGACAGTTTGGAACATCTTGCTGGGGTTGTTTCAGAGACTGGCTACTACAGAGTGGTTATCGACCTGAATATAAACCACCAGGAGGGTTTAACAGAGGTTTTTTGCATCAAATTTACAAAATTCTAAATCACAAAAATGAGTACACATTCAGCCAATTTCGCCCAGAAAAACAATAAAAACGTAAAAAATAATTTGTGTATAAATATACATAAATTATTTTTTACGTTTTTATTGTTTGCTTGTAGAACAATTTCTGAGCCGAAGGGACTGAACTAACAACAATTTGTGTTGTTTTTCTGAATATTTTTGTCCATTTGTCTCATGGAATCGTTCTTATGTTTTGCACTCGGAATATCGTGATTTGGCATTACCTTTTTCTACTAGGAACACAAAATTTCAAATTAATTGAGATCCTGAGGTTTTATTGAAGTGTGTTGTTGCTGCTTGACCATATAACTCGTCCATCAAGATCCGACAAGTTTTGCAATTAACGATATATATTGTCATCAAGATATTACCGATTTTTTTATGATGGCGATATTAAGAACTGCTTAGTTTTGCTAATGACGAGATAGCTCGTCGAGACAACCACCAGGAGGGTTAAGATGAAACAGAAACTTTAATTTAACTATTTTATCTCTATAAACACAACGATTTAAACTAAATCCTTTCAAATCATTTTTTTAATTGGAGTCTTCAATGTTCCAGCTAATATTCTTCAATGGAGTTAAATATTTCACGCTTCCATTTCATCAATAAAAACTAAATTTCCAACCTCTCCAGTCACCTTAAAATCCCATACACGCACCGAAATGCATTTATGCTCGTGAGTGGTTATATTTTTGCTGAGGAAGTGTTTTACTTTTAGGGTTCTGATAAACAATCATCGGTCAACACCTCCAAAAACATAACGCATCAATGTTTCTCGTGGATGACGGCTGATGATAAGCTTATCAGAACCATAAAAGCAATTCACTTACTCAGCCCACTGTACCCACTTATCGAGCATGTATGCGTCACGGTTCTTGTATGGATTTGTAAGCTGTTTCGATAGGATTGCAGTTTAGTTTTATTGGTAAAATCATAGGAAAGTCGAATATTTAACTTTATTGAAGAATAATTTTTGGAAAAAAAGTAAAAAAATTGGATTATAGTGAAATTTTTGTGTTTATAAATACCGTCCCAACAGAGAAATCGAGACAGAGAGAGGAGTATAGAGCATAAATAGTAAAATTTAAGTTTTTGCACCACCTTAAACAGCAACTATATGCCTAACCATAGTTTCTGACACTCAATGAGTTTGAAAATGTGTGATCCTACTTAGATAAAGTGGTTAAAAATCACAATCTCAAGAGCACTGAACAAATCTATGAAATAAATAGGCAACAATATTCAGAAAAACCCAAATTCTTCTTGATTTGATGCCCCTTATCTGAGAAGATGTTCTATATTCATAAATATGTGTAAAAATAAGTTTTATTTTACATTTCTGTATTTTTTACATTATTGTATTTCTGGGAGAAATAATCTGAGTGTATACTCAATTTAGTGACCTAGATTTTGAAGATTTGACATTTAAAACCTATCTTTAAAAATAGTATAGGTAGTTAGTTTAATTTAGATCAAAACGGAGAAACACAATGGGATGCTGGCAACGGTAGGGGATCAATCCCAAAGAGAAAGATCCGAGGACAGCACCTCGTAATTTTGAACCACGACATGGTCAGATGACGAGGTCAACATCTATATATAAGCTGACATTCCACTTTCCAAACTTCCACACCACACCAGCGTGAGGACATTTGAGGCCATGACAAATTTAACGTGCCTCAGTCCCCCACGTACACGACAGTGTTTGGTTGAATCGTAACCATCCAGTTGCTAATCGTTGATTCTGTTAATTGGGCTACACGAGGCCCCTAAAAATATGATGGCTGATACAGAAATGTTTTTATCTAAATATATGCATTACCATTCTTATAAAAATTAAGTTTAGAATTATTATTTATTGAAGAGTTTTGGCAATTTAATGAAATATTTGCATGGCTAATTTCGGGAGTCACGCTATACATAATAATTTGATTTGAATTAATTTGTATCAAGAGTTTAAATTATTTACATAAATTTAATTTCTTTTTCATCCGTTTACAATTTCTATGCAACACAAATCTCACCCGTGGAAAGTAGCTGAATTTCTCCTCAAGTTGACACCTTAACGTAGAAAATTCGGAATTCAATGTTCAAAATTAGCATAGTTTTTCACTGGAACCTACTCTTATAACTTTCGTTTCATATTTAAAATTTCAATGGTGAGAATTTCCCTCAAGTCATATTAAAGTGCACATTTCTATTAAAAATATATCTTATTACATTCCATATTATTGATTATTTCTTTTTGGTGACACACAAAGTAATAACAGCACTTTGGTTATAATATTTTGTTTGCTTTCACTGCTTTTACTCCCTATTGACAAAGATGCAAAATCAGGGAGAGCAGATACGATTGGATTTGAAATATTATGATTCCACCACATATTTTGAAATGGAGTGGAATTGGGAAGTGGAGCTTTAACCTTCTGAGCGACACGAGATTTCCGAGTAGTGTTTATTCCACAACACACACACCTAAATAATCACAACTATTGATTGAAATAATTCGTGGAAAGATTCTATTGGCCAAGAAGATCCAAAATAGCTAGAAGTCATGCAGATTAAACAACAGATATGAACCCCTCAGAAGGTTAAATTGATCTTATTCTCTTGCTGTCAAAGAAAAAAATTGCTAACCCCATTAAATAAAAATTGTTTGTCTTGTTTAGTTTCCAAATACAAACGAAGCAGTCAATGCGTCAAACAAAGATATTAGGACTTATAAACAACGAATTTCCCCTTACTGTGTAGAGCGTTTTATGTGACATACACAAATACAGGACGACGGTCAACAGTTTTCTCTAAGCATTTAGGCCCGTCGTGGCTCAGTGTGTTCGCCCACTGCGCTAGTACCCTGAGAGCTGTAGTTGGTGGTGCAGGTTTGTTTCCTGTAACTTACCCTGGGTGCATTTCTCTTTTCCATATGTCAGTCAAAACTTCCTTGTGTGTGTATGTCCGTTACTTGACGTCTTCTACCTTGTGCTTGGAGCAGTTTGCACAAATATGTTCCTTGCGCCTTATAACTCAACCAACCCAAACTGTAAATGCCTCCCCCCCAAAAAATGATATACAACGCATTTAGTTAAGGCAAATAAAATTTTTATCCACAAAGTTAATTTAAAATTTAAAAAGAAATATATTTAATTTTATTTAATTCAAATACTCTATTTTATGTAGCTTTAATCTCATAGAATCTCAAAGGTGAGAGTCGCATTGATATGCATGCATTTCTGCTAGAAACATAATTTATTACATTACTCATATTGATTATTAATTTGGTATCCTCATTTTACAGTACAATATTTTAAAAACTCAATTATCTGAAATGATATATTACTCGGAAGCAGAAAATTCTTAACACACACAGCATTAATTGTAGCTTGTTAAATCTCTTAAGATAAAGCTTATACATAATAGAACCGCATAATTAAAGGAACTATAGTTAACAATTTGAAACTTATAGATTTAAAGAACTGTATGACGCAAGAATTTTGTCAAAAAAGAAGTATTTTCGTTCCATGTGAATAATTCGTTCGCAATATTGTATTAAAGTGCTCTTTAAACTTCAGAGTAACGAGTGAAGAATAAATGAAATCGCATTGACTGAAATTCGTGAAGTACACAGGTTATCTACTTCAGTTGTATTCACACAGATCAACGTTTGGGGTCACGTTTCAAAGCAGTTGTTCCCAAAGAGAGTGTTATTCCCTTTAGGGCATAGTTTGTGGAAAGTCGCCGAAATACGAAGGGGGTCGTAACACTTTGATACAGTTTTGAGTTACTTGAAAATTTCCTTTAGGAATAGTCTAGATAATTCGTTTCTGCTGTTCAAAACATGTATTATAAAGGCGTTATATAATAATTACATTTTTCTGACGAAGCTGGCTTAAGTGTTTGTCACAGTCGTCAACTAAGATTTTTGATTTAAGAAACTTAGATTAACATTTTAGTCCTTGTTCATATCTCATTACACATATAAAATAATAACTAAAATTCTGTGGTGCACTAAAAACCTTATTTTTGCGAATCTAATAAAAATAGGTCTATTTTTGATACACTTGTCAAAAGTTTAAAACTAAAGCGTTGAAATGAAATAAATCTTGCATAACTTAAGCCTTTTCCAACAGTTTCCTCCCGAGCCGCTCCTGCCACAAACCAGTTGAAAATAAATCGTTGACTTAGATTATACTATTACAATTGTATTCAGAGTAGACTCGAGGAAGCATGCGTAAAAGTCATGCTAAAAAATCAGATTTCGTTTACAGTTTGTGGTTTTTATAAGTAAAACGAGTTTTAGATACTCATGAGGAAAAATGTCACATTTATTGCTAAAATATATGAAGTACTTTTATATCGCACCTTTTCGGGAAAAGTGACGTGACTCAAAAAAGTAAATATTACAGTTTGGTTGAGGTTTACAGAACAAGGATCATATCTGTCCAAGCTGGGCCAAATGCAAGACAAACACCACGTATTGAACGCACACCCACAAGGAAGGTTTTACTGACTCAAAAGAGAGTAATACACCCAGAAATCAATCCCGTGCCACCAATAACTCGAAGTTTGCTAGCACATGGACAGACATACTGACCATCGGTGACCCTTAATATTACAGAGGATCCAAAAGAAAATTGAATTTTATTTAAGCTTACATTGCTTCCGATTTGTTGAATTTTGTCATATGCATATTAAAATTCGCAGAATTGCTAAATTTATTTTTATGCTTTTTTTTTAGTTTAATTGAATCAGTTTTATTG
Organism: Meta bourneti; assembly: GCA_933210815.1. NCBI lineage: Eukaryota > Metazoa > Arthropoda > Arachnida > Araneae > Tetragnathidae > Meta > Meta bourneti. The sequence continues at coordinate 63,255,616 of OW119924.1, read as the reverse complement.
TAAAAATAAAATCTGTGTTTTTAGATATGTATTTTTTTATCGAAGATGCTATATGTGAATAAAATTTAACCAATAAATTTGGAAAATAATATATGCAACTGTGCTCAATATTTCGTATACTAACTTCATTACACAATGTATTTTTTGGTAAGCACAGACTTAATTCTTCAAAAAATCTATTTCTTTTCGAAACATTTTCGAACGGGATGCGATACATGTCTCGTGAAAAATACATAAGAGAAAATTTCTGCTAAATGCGTATTACATTTTATCATGCCATATGTGTCCACTCATTGTGATTTCCATTTATTGATTCAATACAATAAGGGATTTAAAGGCAAACAACTCCTCTGAAAATTAAATTTTTCTTCTAACTGAAAAAGAGATACTGAATGGAAACAAAAAGCGTGTCTCTCGTCCTTTGGAGTCTCCTCAATTATGCAATCGACTTTGTTTATTCCTCGCTCATTTGTACACCCGAAAAAACAGAAAAGTCGGTTGCTATAGCGCTAAGCACCGGCATAAATTTCTCGACTTTTGACAGCAATTTCGCTGCCATTTGTTTCTGCTGATGATCGCTGAGTTTTTGAGAAGTTATTACAACATTGATTCCTTTTAACAGGGAGTCGAGGAGAGGACACTGTTCTGTCGAAGACCCGCCGTCGTTAACGGTTCGCGCCAGGCGGTGACATGCTCCGAATCGATTGAGATCTAACGAGTATCGTTTAATCGATACGGTGGTAACGCGTTTTGGCGTAACGATTGTGAAAGCAGTTTTGTAACACCTACGGGCATACTCGTTTTTTTCATCTCTCAGTGTCTCCCTGACGTTTTATTTTCTTTTGTTGGAGAGACTCCCTTGCACAGCCAGAAACCGAGAATGCAATTCGATCGATCTCCTTTGGAGAATTATTGTAAAACCAGCATGAATTTATGATAATGAGGAGGTATATTTTGGCTATTCTATTTTTTGGAAGTAATGAGGGCATTTTATTTTCCCGTTCCTAATGGCTATTTAAAAATACAATACAATATTTGAGAGACGTGATCCCCTTGCATTGACATTTCTCTTGGTGAAGGATTCCGAGACGGCTCTGCAGTTTGGTTGTTTTCACGGAGGGCACACAGGGAAATAAATACACACACAAAAGGGCAATTTATTTGTGTTTCTGGGGAAAAGTACTTCATTGCCTTTAAAGTCAGAGATGTATTTTAACAGTGGGTTTGAAAATAAATCGCAAATAAGTCCGTGTTTGCGTCACGTGTTTTATTCGTTTATAGCTCAGTAGAAGAAATAATTCCTCCAGTGCTGCAAGAATATATTTAAATCACTTGGCGTAATTACTACTGATTGTATGCAATGCGAGACTTCATCAAATTTACAAAATTTACAAACATTGTGTGATAAAAAATAACAATAAGTATTTAATTCATTAAAAAGTTTATGTGTGTGAACATATAAAGCTTCATAATCCAAACCTTTATGTTATCTGAGATTAAAAATCCTGTTAAAATATTTCAAGGCTATTAAGTAGTTGCAACAATTAAAATTATTTTATTGAAAATATATGACCCTTTATATAACTGAATTGAGTGTCGAAAAGTCACAGTTGGTCCTTAAAATTAAGATTTTACGAAGTATATTTGGAGGAATACAAACAAATCGAGTATGAAGAATGTTTAATTTTTAGTTATGCCTCCTGTAAAAACATACATAAATTGTTAAACATATAAAAATATAGAGAATGAGATGGGCTAGGCATATCATTCGTTCGCATATCATATGAAATGAGTACAAAAACATCTGAACAGGCCAATTGGAGTTAGACCTAAAGGATGTCCAGAGTTTAGATGGATTGACTGAGTAGACAGATTTTGTCATTTACAAAACGAAAACTGGAATTACCAATAATTGGTTAGATAGAATATAATCATAGATAATCTTAAGGCCCACACTGGACAGACTGTCGAATCAATGAAGCTCAATGAAGTTTTTGACAGTGTATAGTGACTCTTGAATTCTTGAAAAATGCAAGAAGTTGAGAGTCCACTTAGTTTTATAGAAATCAACTTTTAATTTAGATAGTTTTGCAATGCAGATAATACAAGATGCAGTAAAAATATTTCCAGACCTACCCCCTACACCAACAACCTACAGCTCCCCTTGCACCAACAGGCACGACTGCATACCTCAGTCACCAAACAGAAATCTTGCTGTAAGCAGTTGCATTGTTTTTCTCACTGTATAAGTTCATGCCAAGGTGTGATTGCGTTTATGAAGAATAAGTGAATCTACATCTACTTGTGAATGGAAAAATGTATGTTTTATTTCGTCAAAGCGTCTATCCAAACTAAAGATGCTGAAAGATGCTTTTGATGATTAAGGTATGGCATACCTTTATGTCGAATTGCTCGATACAAAAGCAGCAGGACGTCGGCCGTTGACAACATGTGCCCTGATGGACTTTCTGTTAGCAGAAATGTTGAATACAACCTGGAAACTCACCAGTCTATCCACAGAAATCGTCCAGGAAGCTATGATGATATTTGTGGATTTGGTGGGTCCTTACAATTTTGATTTTCCGTCAACAAGCCCAACTGTCTCTTTCATCACGTCACACTCTTCAATCGGGGCGCATCGGTTTTGGGACATTAGCAACAGCTATGAGGTTGTTTCCCAAGAAACTTACCATGATATTTCCTTCGTCAAAATGAGCTCGTAGATTATCCCTCGTGATGTTTATCTCGACGAGATATCTCGTCATTAGCCAAACTGATCAGATCTTGATGGACGATATATCTCATTCTTAGAAAAAAACTGGCAATATCTTGATGACGAGATATCTCGTCATTAGCAAATTTGGTCAGATCTTGATGGAAGAGATATCCCGTCGAAGTTACTTTATGATTTAGGACGAAAATTCATATCCATTAAGGAGACTAACCCAATCACAGAATGTACATGTTATCTAAGAACTTCCCATGCTTCTCCCATTTCTGACACATTTATTAAGATCGTTTTCTAGTCTCCTAAAGGGGAACTAGTTCGAATTCTTGTTGATCACGCTTATACATATATATTGATTTACTAATCATAATGCAAAAATTAATATAATAAATTGTATTTAGATGAAATTTTTTTTCTTGCAGTACTTGATGGTTGAAACATAATTAGATTCGATGTTTACACATATAAATCTTGGATTTTAAATGATTCACCATTGTTTCTGCAAAAATGGATTATAACTATCATATCCAATGTCGTGTCTGTCTTTTTATTGGATGTGTGGTTTATCAAAATTTATGGTTCATTCAGTAAAAAGAGGCATCATAAACAAGGTTAGTAGATAAAATGTATCATGTTTCTCGTGTTACTAAACCTGTTTTTATTTCATTGATTGTTATTGATAAATATCTATTGTTGCTCTCGTGAATTGAGCTAGTTGTTCCGGTTGGATGTGTTGATAAAATGTTCCCAACCTTGTAAAGGTACTTGAAGTGTTATATTCGTTCGATAGCATAACTCTGATATATGCTATCGAACATAAGGTTTTCCATTAATTCATCTAGTATGCAGTGCACGCAATATGGAACAATACTTAATATGAAACACAGGAATATCTAATCAGGAAATCATCAAATCTATCAAAATTTGTTTTAAATGTTTACTTGTTAGAAGAAAGCACCCATATTATATTTTCAACTTCAGTCGTTTTTGAATAGAAATATTTTTGTTTTTCAAGGTGTTGATAAAATATTTTAGACTCATTCAAAAAACTAATTATTTAAGTGAAAATAAATTTTAAAATATTTTTATAGAATGGTTTAGTATAAAATACGTTCATGGATGATAAATACTATTTCAATGTACATATGTAACTTTTCCATCAAAACACATGTGTACGTAATATGGACCACCTGCACTTCAAGTAATAAGGAACATGTAAAAGGAAAATGAATGGAAATAGGATTGCTGGGTTCTGACTAAAATCGGACGGAGAAAGTAAAGAATCAAAATAGTAAAAACAATATTAGGTAGAAAACCTGTATCGCCTAAGATTTAAGTTGCATGTGGTTGGTTGAATATAGCATTAATATGGATAAGAGCTTTTAGGCTTGAAGAGGAAATATTTATTGTGTGAATAGCTTATTGAAAATATCCTGAACATTTTCCAATGTGTAAAGGAAGTTTAATGAATTGTACGTAAAAATAACATTCAAGGTAATTATTTCTTGTCGTTACTAAAATGTAAATTTTTATATAAAAAATTAAATTTTTTATGTGTTTGTGAAAAGTTTTTTAAGTGTTCCATAATATATGATGTTTTATTCAAGTCGACGACTTTAAATAGTTTCGTAAATTAATTATTTACATGAATTTCAAATATTTTCATGCATTCAAAAAACTATTTTCCTACTTTTAACAATCTTAAAAACAAGTGTTCTTTCACGAACCTTGATTTTTTATTACTTCCTTTGAATATGTAATGTAAATAAAATGAAGAAGTAATCAGCGTTCACAGTTGTATTCGCAATTCAAAGTTAACAAAACTACTTGAACAAAGGGGACTAATCTGCTTCGAAAAATTATAAAAATATAATAATACATTCAACAGTAATAAACAAACTCCAAAGAGTTGTATTTCAATCAATGTAGATGATTTATATTAAAATATATTCATATTTAGATACTGTTTAATAACAATTAATATGTATACTATTAAAATGTAGAACGTTGTTTGATTTTTTCAACTACGTCCATGCATTTGTTGCACAAGAGCTTATTAGACAGGAACGGAGCTTAAATATAGATCTTAATCCGATTTTTTTTTTAAATTTGATCAGCAAATCTTTATTTTGTTACCAAAGCACATCTTAAAAATATTTCCTTCTGCGATAATAACATTGGAACATTTTTGTATTTTTTTGATTAACATGATGACATAACATAAGATTTAAGTAACACAAAGAAACAATCAACTTTATTGCATTCTGACTCCACAGTGTTTAATTATATCCGCACCAAAGTTACTAAAAGTAATTAAACGTTGGTCTGTCCGAGGGGTTTGAAATTTGACCAACAAAACGCTTTAGTTATTTATCATAATACACATCTTAAAAATCGTTCATTGAGTGAAAATAATTTTGGAACATCCTTTTATTTATTTTTTAATTTCCTGATATGAAAAGTAACGGAAAATAACACTCAATTGGAATATAATGCATAACATTTTGTTCCAAGCTATCATATACAAGAAACGAATGATGTTTTCATCCCCTCACAAGCCTCATCACTATAAAGAAAATTCAAGTCTCTTTGTTAAAAATGCATATTTCCAAGTATCACCCAACAATGAAGCTACGCCATCATCCCAAATTAATTCTTAAGGAACCCATCCGACGAAGGAAGTAATTCCTTTTGTCCTAACGCTTTAGAAATTGCAAGTATTCCCTAAACACCTGTTCCTTGAGGATACAGTAAGAAATTGCTCATTCAAAATCCGGAAATAGAAGATCCAGGGAAGGAAAGAATAGCGGGGAGGAAACAAAGAAAATGGTTCCTCGCGGGGACCATTTCGACGCTTTTGACGGTGACGTGATTGGACAGAGCAATTAGTAGACAACTTTTGTGAGTGGCTGTTAAGTTGTAGAAAACTTTTCGCTCATTTTCTCAAAACTATTTTAAGCGAGCCAATTTCGTATAGTTTTGGGAGATTCCGAATTAGTTTGTGCATTGTTTTTTCTCCTTTTGGCATGCCGATTGACTGAAACGAATTTGTGATGCCCAATTTCAGGTAATGATGATTGGGTAAATTGAGACAAAAAGACAACGTATTAGGTATTTTAAGCGCTTGTCTTGTTTATGACCGATTTTGACTGAATACGTCTTTAAAATCAGACCATTACGAGGTAGCCAGTATCGAAGGTTGAGGGTTACGAAAAATTGGGTATCGAAATCTGCCTTCTAATTTCTATACTCTCAACGCAAACCACTGAGGAAACAAAGACTTGTTAGTGACCTTGAGTTCCCGGGAGAAGGGAGGTGAGGGGGCGGCGTTTCGGAGACGCGAAGCAAATTTTAAATCAGTATTACTCGGCACTACAAAGCGCTACGACGTCGAAATTAGTCTCAAACGAAAGCTTACATCGAGATCTGTCTTTTTAAAACATGAAAGGTGAAATCAAATACAGTGTGAAACTTAGAATCACAGTTGAAGAATTTAAAAAATTTCACAATGTGGGCGCATACTCGTCGAAACGCCAAGCAGTAATATATCGAACGCAGTTTCGATAAACACTGAACCGAATATTGAATTTGTCTTTTTTCAATAACTACACCCAAATAAATATTACACGCTAACAATGCGTTATCACGTAAAACATTGCGGCCATGCTCCCACAGGGGACCCAATTTTTTCAATGCAGATATATAATTTGCTTCAGGCGGAGAGAAAAGATCTTGCCAAAGGATAATGTCAAGAAAAGCATATAGTCTAGAATTATATTCCGTTTGTCAAGCTAAACTTGGAACGGAATCTATGTAAAATAATTAAAAGTGCGTTTTTTCCATTACATTAAGGTTTTAATTTAGAATAGAAGAAAGACAAGCGCATAACGTTTGCTCTAGTTCTAAATACTTTCTTTATATTGATGGCAGTGTTGTTACATACATTTATGCAGTATTTAAATAATCCATTTAGAATGAATTTATGCATAGATATGAGCATCTAATACTAAATGAAATTAAATTAATCATGAATATCAAGCAGCATTTCTTGTACTTTTTACTATTCTTACTTGTTCTTACTTCCAATAAAGTACATGAACAAAAGTGTGCTGTGTGCACTTCTGTCATATCACAACAATTAGTCTTTCAACGCTCACTTCAATTGAATCTGTTAATTGCAATTAAGTGAAAACAAATAGAAAGGAAATTCATACTGAATTTCCTATTCATTAATAGCATTGTTCAATAAATGAATTTGCAGAGATTTTGAAGGCAATATCTTTTTCTAAGGTTTTATATTGTATTTTACGTTAAAACATTTTTGAATGCATTTTTCTTCCCGTTATGGTCGATGATTGATGAAACCAAGATTGCCGATTAAAGTAAATTATATCATAACAGTAAGTTTTAATTAATTGAAAAGCGAGTTAAATATGGAATCGATCAAATTTAAAGACAAATTAGGTTTATTCAAAATTATAATCAATCACAATGTTCGAAATTTTTTATTTCACACACATTGTTAGTATTCTTTGGTCAATGCCATGTGAAAAAAGTTATACGGTGGACTGAAACATTACTGATTTTAACATGTTCTTTTTGGATAAACATATGAAAATGTTAGTGAAATTGGTAGTAAAAGTGCAAAATTTCAAGATAATAAATAGTAATGATTGAAAACTTAATATCGTCGATGGCCATTTTAGTGGTGCAAGACGTCTACCATCATCAGGATAGAAGACATCATCACTTTTGTCCTGATGATGCACCACCGAAAAGGCGATGCTTTATCTCTAGTTGTTTTTAAGTTTTGTACTTTTTCCTTTTGATTTACACTTCTGTAATTATTACAATTCTGTAATCACTTATACAATGTACCACATATCATCACTCTGTGTTTTCCTAGTTATAACTTATGTCTTTGTTGGTGTTGCATTTTCAATACAAATCAAAGTATTAAAGAGCAATTGTATTTATATAAGGCAACCGGAAATAATCACAGAGAAATAAAACAATATAAAATAAATATTTTCGGGTCGGGTACAAAAATAAACAATTTCTCTCACGAATCGTATCTAGTTTCAGAAGTTTTATGCCTACTGATTTCTAACTCAACAGATAACAACCAAAAGTTTAACGTTCACTACGTTAGTTAATTTTCCTTCTTCCATTCGCAGTGTTTCCTAACTGTTAGTCTCTTCTGAGGTGAAGGAAATGCCCTATCAATGATCGCGTTCCCTATGTGATCCCCTCAGCTTCGGGATACGTTGGATAATATCATTACGCGAGATATTTCTTCGCTCTGTTAGTGTCCTCTCCAGCGGAACTATCCGCTGATGACAAGCTCCCTCGAGATAGACTCCAGAGGAGAATATTATGCCAGTGATAGTGGAGGAGTCGGGATAACATTGTTTCCGGAGGAGATCCGAAAGTCGAAGAAAATTGGAAGGCCATTAGGTATCAATGATTTCCACAGAAAATAACCTTGGCTTATCTTTCAATGAATTCAGGTCCATCGATGAGGTTAAAAGTAAATTAGACGATCTTCAAACTATTTCTAATTAGAGTTAGCAAGTTTTATCAACCCTCCAAGTGATTTCGAAAAGATACCTCGTACACAATATCTGACCAATTTTGCTAATACTTGACGAGTATTCTTATCAACAGGATATTGCCAACTTTTTTATGATGACGAGATCAAGATCTGGTTAGTTTTCTTCTACTGACAAGATATTTCATCCATGAAGATATGGACAATTTTACTAATGACGGCATACCTCGTCGAGACAACCACTAGGAGTGTTAATTAGCGACTTAAATAACAATACATTTATAATATCCCATCTTATGTGAACAATATTTTGTAATGGTGATGTTCATATCATGTATTTTAACAGCACTTGTATAAACTGACAATGATCTCAAAACAAAGGAACAGAATATTCCTCTACTTTCACTCAGTCGCCTTGACAATGGTGTGAAGTATTTTTCTTCACATAATCGCAAATGTGAATTAGATGAAAGTGAAGAAATATATTACTATACTACCTACTACTACCAATAACATTTAAAATTATTCATTGAAGATTTATATATATACGTTTATAATACCTCCTCTTAGCTAAAATTTAATATTCTCAATAAGTATTTGGAACACATCTGTAGAAAATGGCAATGATCATCTCAAAACAAAGTGACATAATATTTATTTTATTGATTTAAGAACAAACTAGAAATTTTTGATATTCCCACTTCACTCGACCCTTATTATTTCAGTTAATTATTTCAACCATATCTTTAGACTGAAAAATATATCAAAGTGACACGATTTTTCTATACCTTTAATTTCAGTTGCATTGACAATTATGTGAAGACGTTTTATTGATAGAAGACTTAAAAATATTTCTAATACCCGCTTCCCTTCATCGAATATTTAATGTATCAGTTAAATATTTTAACTATATCTGTGCAAAGTAACAATGATCTAAAAGAAGACGTGCATATAATCTGGGCTCTACAATATCAGTTTTCTTGAGAATTTGAATATATCTGTAAAGGTCCTTCCTAAAAGCTGTAATAGTAATATCGTGACATGAATATATTACGTGATGCACTCTACCTGAGAAGCACTATTTGTTTTGCCCAAACTCTACCTTCCATCCATTGTTTGTTTTGATTCATACCCCAATTTTTATATTTATAAAAAATAAAATTTGAACTTTGTTTCAATATAAAATTTTCTATAATATCCATATTTTGTTCTTGTTGATTAATACTTCCGTTATTAAATGAAATCATATAAATAATTTTGTTGGCATTTCAGTCTACCATCTACGAGAGAAAAAAATGTATAGTATGTTTTAAAATGTATTCGTGTACCTCAGTCAAATATCTTCGATACCAAGCTAACATTAATCTGAGAGAAGGTACAGAACGTGTATTATTTCAAATGGTCGCACATGAGATTTCTATCCGGACATGTTTTATGCGTAATATGTTTTCTGAAATTGACTTTTAATGATCTATTTAAGCGCGTACTTCCTACGTTATAGGCGAATGATGTAATAAACAACACATCAGTATTTTAGACAATTCTAAGTGTTAAGCTGTTCAACTGATTATTTTTCAGCTTATGTTGTTGTTGATTCGTTGTGTTGGGTTTTATCGCATATGGTCCATATTTAACCAAGCTGCGCCAAACCCAGGCAACGTCACGTCATGAATATATACACAAAAGGAAAGTTTTACTGACATAAAAAAGACAGATGCACCCAGGGAGGAATCGAACATACACTTCCTATAGCTCGCAGGTTTCTAGCGCAGCCGACAAAGCCGCTGGCTAAATAAACGTCCGTTACATCTAAATGAGCAAAGAATTGTACACCCCTAATCAAATCTGAAGCATTCCATGTCTTATTGATATAAAGCATGCTGCCTGAATCATTCGAAATGTGGTTATTCATTGCGCTTTCATTCTTAAACTCGAAGAAATTCTACACGTTACATTCCCACTTAAATAGCCAAGTGTTAACTCTATAAATTAAATTGTAACATTAAATTAACATTTTTATGTACAATGATGATTGGTATAAACAACTTATATTGCGACAATTTTTTTAAATTCTCATATTTTCAATAAAAGAAAATTACGTGGATATCAATTGCCCTGAAACAAAATTTGTGAAATGAACTAAGCTGGATATTTCATAATTATACAATTAAATATTTTTCTGAAAGATTCAACGAGAGCAGTTTACGACACAAGTGAGAACAATACATTTCTGTTCCCTGCAACAGATTTCAACACGTCGAAAGAGATCAGGAAGAAAAATCACTCAATCGTCTCACATCCAACTTTATGATCCCCTTGACAATTTTTTTACATCCCTTCCAGATTCACGAAATGAAATTTGAAAGTTCTTTTCCAACTGCTGTCGCTATAAGAGCACCAGATAAAAACAAACCACCGAGTGAATTTAAAGAAAAATCTCCGCCTCTCAAAATATTTCCTCGCTCTGTCGCATCCCCTCAACATTCGCATTTCAAGCGACATCCCTCTGTGCTAATTTTTCTCAAACATGCTGATGAAGTCTGAAACAGAAAACAACAACAGCAGCAAGGGAGAAAATCCTCCTCCACAAGAAAACAAATCCCGGCTTTGACTGCGTTTAAGTCCGCGACTGTTTTTCTTCTGCACCCCCTTTGTTTGTTTCATTGCCTTTTCATCGTTGATTAAGGACGCGGCAGAAGAAGTCTCTCTTCTCTTCCGAAAGGATCAGAGAGAGACTGGGAGAGGAATGGCATAATCGCCGCGGCGTCCAGAAAAATGTGTTAAAATTTGTGAAACATCTGGCGCGTCAAAACGCCCACTTGAATACAAAACAAAAGACGCGCCATCCGCTCCCAAGTTTTTCCTCGGAATCCCGCGTTTTGCAAGTAAAATGAGCCGCACTCTCCTGCGACCAAATCCGTGCGAACGAACCGAAAAGACGTATGTGCCCATTCAGCCGAGAATTCCGTAGCGCGGTATGATGCGGTTTAGCTTTCCATGGCTAGGAGATGATGGGCCAGGGGGAGGGAGACGCTGAGCTTTTCAGAGATGACTCTAAAGACATCCCCCACCCAGCCCTTCTTTCTCTTTTGTTTTATCCTGAATGTCTTCCCTAGTATCGGGCTCTTGTTTAGCCATTTTTTCCCCTATCCTGTTATACGTATTTTTTAGCCTTTTTTTGTTTCCCTCGGCCCATATCTCCCCTTCAAAAGACTCCTTTTTTGTCTTTTTTCGCTCTCCATCCACCCCTCTTTGTTTCCGCAAGCTCTCCCTTAAAGAGAGAGTTTGAATCTCGTTATAAAGAGCCTGATATATTCGGGCGTTGCGAGGATAAATTTGCCCCGTTAACTGATGCGTGTATCTATAACGAAGGGCGCTTTAAGTTGCCATAAGGGACGGGTGGGAGCGGGAAAAACATAAAGGACGTTCTCATAATCCTCCACATTTTTGTCCGAGATAATCACGGCAGTGATCAACATTCTCGTCTATTATATGATTATTTTACCTCACGAATGGTTTTCGATCATTATGTTTCTGTTGGAAGAGATGACTTATCCCCTGTCTTTTGGAGGAGGAACGTTTTTCAGGAATTTCATAAGCAATTATAATTGAATGATTTTTATCTCGTTTCAAATCGTTGTGGTCCGAAAGAGCGATAGATCGAAATATTTGGTTTTATCTGAAAAATTATTGTTTGTTTATAAAATTTGTTTCTGAGCTTTATCAAACGGACTTTTCATTTTAAAATTTTTATTCTGCGCAATTTTTGTATAGTATTCTATCCATTCTGTCTTTTTTGATTTAGCTAGCGAGATCATGATGATAGTAAATGCTTATACTATATATGAAACTTGATTCTATTATATATTTAAAATGTAACAATTACGTAGCTTAAATTTTTTTCTAAAATTGAACTTGCTGATAATTTCCATGATTTTGAACATAATGAAGTGCAAATTTGAAAATAACTATTTATTCCCCTGTCCAGTAATTACTTTATATTTCTACTCACATTTTGATAGTTAGCTGATTGTTTTTGAATTTTTCAGTGGTTTCCAACGAATGGTTGTTTTGATAAGCATACATTGTTGCTTATATCAGCAATACTACTAATGAAATAATTTTTTAACCATTTTTGTTTGGGATCATAAGTCAATAGTTGTTAATTAAAAATTAGGATAAAAAGATATCAATTATCAAGCTAAATTAAGAAGACGATGGAATGGACTTTGGCATAATCAATTATATAACTGCAACAAATCATGCAAATAATGCAAACACAACTGAAATACAACTTTTAAATACAAGTCTCTAAAACGTATGTTAAGTATAGGGCATTTCACTGTCATTTATGGAACAATCACACAGATTGTATTTATGAAAATATCTCTTTACCCCTTATCATTTATATTATTACTCAAGAAGCTTCTTGAACTTAAAGTAAACTTCATTCAATTAAGCTTACTCTAAATGTTTGAGCATTTCTGTTACTTTTTCTATATAAAAAAACTAATATCAAGTCGCATTAGATCATGTTCAGATGTCTCATACATTACAGCTTAATATTATCTCTTTTTTATAGTAAACATTGGCAAAAATACACCAAAATTTGAAAAAGATTGCTTGGAAGAAATGTAGTTAAATTTCAATATTGTTCTACAGGTAAAGAATAACAAACTCTACAACCACTTTTATAATAAAAGTATGTATATGTGTGACTGTCGCATAAGAGTGTGTGGAAAGCTCCATAAGAAAACTGACATTTGACTAAACGTTCTAAATGAACTTACTTCTTATGCATCTCACGACTGAATGCTTCATAAGAACTGGCAAATACGGATTTGTACTAGTGATCAAAAGTGAGACAGTGATACAAAGCAAACGAGCTATATTGAATACCCTGCATATAACTTCTATTGCTAAGTTCCAATACTCAGTCATTACTATACGCTAAGTTTTCCTATGCGTTTGCCTATACACTATGAAGTTACATGGTGAGAGAAAGTCAAAGTCAAAATGAATAACAGTATGTATACATATCAGCATATCAGGAAATTAATACTTAATAAATGGCTAATAAGTTATGCTAATCGGGCTTTGATGCTACTTGTTTTTACGCTTTCAGCTCATGGATGCAGTTCACTTGGTACATTAACCTTTTGTTTAAATAGATTAACTAGATCTGCCTTTCTGAGCATTAGAGCATCGATATGAGAGCACTTTTATAGGTCTTAAATAGGTGAATTTCCTGGTGTTCTTGGGATTTCAATGTAATTTTGAGTACTTTCTTGTCAGTTTATTTTACGATTTCAGATCTTTTGGTCCTGATTTTGTGCTCCTATGTCAGCAAAATTAATTACAGTGTATTCTCTGATTGAACAAAAGCAAAATGTCATTGAGTTTGGCATACTAAGTTCAAACAGCAGCATTTAATTTTAAGCCATCTTACAGTTTTACCATGATTGTTGAAACTCCTGTTTTCAAGTACGTTCTTCAAATGTTTAAGTTTAAAATACCTCCACATTTAATTTCTGTCACGATGCAAGAACCATCAGATGTGTGTTTCCTGGAAGATCTTGCCAATCGCATTACATTCTACCCGTCATTCAAGGGTAAAATATTGACTTTGTGTATGCTATATAGAACTGGGAATGCCGCCTAATTCCATAATGAATATCTGGAATTTCAATAGTACTAAATTCAACTGAGTTATTTGAACTACGTACAGGTATAGAATATCTATGTATTGATTCCGATTCTGTCCAGAATAAGTATAACTGAAAATAGGTATATCATTCTACCATACGTGACAAGTAGAAGGCAAAATCCATTAGACTACATAAATATTTCCAAACATTTTTCAAAAATTTACACATTCTTCAGGTTTATCGTAATTTTTTTTCACCTTTTGCATGCCCTCCTAAAATCACCGTAGTGACGAAACTTTTGTGTAGCGCAAAAATTATCCAATGGAAAGAACTGGAATTTTCTATAGTAAGATTAAAATCTTTCTGAATCGATTTCTGTAAAATATATCAAGGTAACATTCATAATTTTTTTCGAATATTAATTTATTAATTAATATTTTAAGCTAAAAATTATTTTAAAATGTGAAAATTATATATATTTTGTTTGGGTACTTTAATAGGCAACATGTTACAAAATATTAGAGCTATAGGAATATTATTTAGGAAGATATTCATAAAAGTCTGGGAAACTGATTTTAACATTAAGAGCTCCAAACCTTTAGTATTCATGAATGACCTGACACTTGGTATGACACTTGGCCTCGGGTATTTCATATTTCCGTTAATGTATCTGTATTTAAATTCAACACCCATACCTCCTGTAATAAAATAATTCCTTTCATGTGTGTTGTTATGCTAATTCGTATCACTAATATCACGCAAATATTATTTTCTCTGTAAGAAAATATTTGGGTATAGCTTCTATATTATCCTGTGAAAATACCATTCAAAGTGCCATATTTTATTAAACTCTTCTATTTACCAGAACTCTCCATATATACTGGAGAGTTCTGTTAAATGGAATATCACTGTATGAAACATTTTTTAACCGTAAATATTGATTATAGTAAATTAGAAACTTCCTTTCAGTCGGAAATAATATCAAACACGTACCATGGATTCTCATAAAAGAAGCCTTTTCGGTGCAAATGAAGTCTTGAATAATAAAGCATTGTAATATATTTGCACTCATGAATACTAGTCCTTTCCCAAGATTACTATTATTTAACCTTGTAATGGGATGAACCTGGAGTAGCCCTAACCATTGACAATAGTTTAATTTAGATGTTAAAACATAAAATTTACATATATAAGTACAGACACATACATTGAAATATCTCGGCGGGTAAAGGTTACAGCGGTGTGTACATGATAGCAGCCGGCGTGAAACTGTTTTCATTCTCACTTTTTGTTCGGTAACAGTTCTAGGGCTTATAGCTCCGCAACTAGCGCTGTGCTAGTAGTTCAATCGTTACAAACTCCCCCCTGGCTACGAAGACGTTTCTGCGAGTAGCCAGGAGAAATATCAGATGCGTGTCTTGAGTTTTGCTGCACTGTTGAACTAGCCTCTCGGGGTTAGTCTCTCTTTCTCAGTGGGGGCGATGGGTACATTTCCATTTTGAGGGGTGTTAAGGCATGGACGGAGGGCAGACGTGTGATATTGACAGGAATATCAGGATATGCAGGATTTTCAACAACATAACTCGTTGGAGAAAGCTGTGTCAAAATCAAATAAGGTCCGTCTCGACGAGGTAAAAATTCTCTGACCTCCTCTTAGCTTTGTTACTCACAGGGTGTTATTCATACTTGATCTCCAAGTGCGTATTGGGGAACGCTTCTTCTCTCTCGAAATTTGTCCAGTGCCCAAACTACAGATAAGGCATTGCGTTCTGTAGTAGAGTAGTTCCCCTCTGCTGTAATTTGTCAAAATCATCGATTTTCATATCTGAGAGCCAACCTTCAAAATAACTAGTCAGTTTAAAATAGAAATCACGCGATGTACGTGTTGGACTCTTGCGATGTAGAGAAAGTTGCCTGAAATCAGCAGTGAGCTGGTATCTTCTAAGAAGCATGTCTTTCACCTTTTAGTAATCTTGATATTCTTCTTCAGGTACCCTGCCGATAAGCCTTCCTACTTCAGATGGTAGTGATCCAATCAAATATGGGACCCAAATTGTTTCAGGAACCCTTAAGAACTTCAGTTGACGCTCAAACAGGTTCAGGAACAACGCCATGTCGTTGTATTTAAGATCATATTGGGGAAGAATCCTTTTTAATTCCCACCTGGGTTGCTCAGTCTCCAGAACGAGAGTTGCTGCTGTTGAGGACTGGATAACCTTCTGGGCTCCAAGTTGCAACTTCAAGTGTTCTAATTCAAAAGCTCTTTCTTTGGATTCTTCAGCTGTCTTCTCTATTTTTATCCTTTCTTCAATAATGTTGATTAGCATATGTTCTACTAGTTCTTCATCATAGTTTTCGGCACTTGTGATTAAATATTTTAATTCTATCACCTTAAGAGTCTGCCTAGTCCAACCCCATTTCCTGCGCAGTGATTCAGATCTATTTTTCGCCCTTTTCCAAGAAAGGCCATCTTTGTTAGAGCACAGTTAAATCCTTGATTTGAATATAATTCACTTTTTAAAGATCGTTGTTTCGTGATTTAATTAATTTATACAGTTTATATAAGTCCTAAATACGTATTTACTGAGATTAAATGTTCTCAAATTAAATATTGATTAATCTTTAACACAATCACCATATTCCATATTACTGTGAAATATATTATTCCTTACAACCTAATCCCTGTTTCTAATTCAACACAATGAAGCGAATTAAAAGTGCACATGTATATCACAAAATAAAGAATTAGGATGCATCAAAAGAGAGACATAATAAATAACAAAACGGATAATTAAGATTCATCATTAAACATATATATGGCAAAATGAATACTCATGACAGGCAAAAAAGAATCAGAATAATTCTGAGTCATCAATATAAAGAAAAAATAGAACATCAAAACAAAGCTTAACGAGTAAGTTGATTTGTCTCGGCGCATTGGCGCCCTGATGCCTGCTGGTTCTCTTTTCTTCCGATTTCAAATGAAAACGGTACACAACAAAGTTAAGAAAACTGATATTATCACACATATAAAACTTTACTAAACACCTGTGAGCCAAAGTATTAACAGCACTTAAAAAATTATTTAACTTTATATTCTAAACAATAATACTGTTTAAATACAAAACGAAACTTCAAAATTCCGTAGCTGGGCGCGTGTTGGCCAAATCGAAAGTACTTACACAAGAATAATTTTAAACCAAATTAAAATACATTTATATCATTTTTCATCACCACTCGGGAATACGAGCATAAGGATGATCCGTGGAGGGGGTTTTCGAATAGGATACTCCTGGGATAAGGCTTCCTAAAATCATGAGTTCAACACCGCTTCAGAACACTAAAACTCTAGCCCCACGTTTGATGCGCCAAACTTGTAATTGATTGAACCTGGAGTAGCTCTAACCATTGACAATAGTTTAATTTTGATGTTAAAACATAAAATATTTTCATATACAAGTACAGACACATGCATTAAAATATCTCGGGGGCAAAGGTTACATGGGTGTGTTCGTGATCGCAGCCGATGTGAAAATGTTTTCTTTCTCGCTTTTTGTTCAGCAACAGTTCTGAGGTTTATAGCTCCGCAGTTGGCGCTGCGATCGTAATTCACTTGCTACAACCTTTACTTTTATGATTTATACCAAGTAAAAGCACTGTGGTTAATTTTGATTCATTTTCCCATTAAATGATAAAAAAGTGCATTTATGGGAAAGTGTCTATGACGATGAAACAAAATTATTGCTGATTAATGAAACTATTTTTTAAATGTTAGTAATTCAGTCAACAGCAGAGTAAAGTTAACGCTTATACGATAGACAAAGGAAAATATTAAGAAACGGATATTTTTAAACATATAAGAAATTGTTAAATATTTTACAAGAGATCTTACTATCCAAAGACCTATATGGATATTAAATTCTATTATCATATGTGCATTTGTGTATTACAAAGTATTATACAAGGAAGAAAACTTGTCAGATACTTGTATTGAAGTTGAAAATGGAAAATAAATTTGGATTCAACATCTGAAATAGGAGACAGGTTAGAATTCTATATTAGACTGTGTGACAATACAATTCCCTACCTAGAAACAACAATAATAAATTCCTCTGTCCAGTCCTGTTGTGATTGGCGAAATATTTATCCCTTTCAACCATTACCCTTTAGCGTTTACGTTAAACTACATATATCTAAGTTAGCCCTCGTAAATAAAAAAAATTCGTAGTCACAAACAAAACAAATGAAAATAATTTTTTACATATTTTCGGGATATTGTACAATCAAATATATTGATACATTTTCATGGTGAAGCTACTACCGTTTCAATAGAATTAGTTTTCAACCCTGAAAAAACACGTTCAACGGAACATAACAAAGGGGGAGCTAATTTAATTTCAGAAATTCTCATCATTGTCCACCTTAGATTATTTTCCAGGTCTCCACGAAAAACTTGAGACACATTCTCAATGATTTTGATGTTAAGACTTCTTGCTAGGACAGCCTCTGACTTAATGGATACGGCTATGACTACCAGTTCAGGCACAAAGTAGTCCTTTTGTTCCCGCATCAAATCTATCATTTTGGTAAAGGGCAATGATGTCCCCACCAATCTTGTGATGGTAGAAGCAACGTTCCTCCTATCATATGTACTGAGCTTTTATGAAAGCTAGAGCATTAATACTTAAAGGGACATCTATAAGCCTCTTTTGCAGAAATAATGACTACTGCCTCCTCTTCTGAAATCGACTCCAATATACTTTTAACATGGCCACCAATACACCTTTGACCCTGATCCTTTTTGCTCAGTTGCAGTATTACATTTTAGAGACGTTTTTACTGATTTCTTAAATAAACTATGATATATGCTTTAACCCTTCAGGCGGCCACCCCGAGATATTTCGTAAACCAAAATGCCAGTTTAAGTGTCAACCCCGAGATATCTCGTAAACCAAAATGTAAGCTTAAGTGTCAACCCCGAGAATCTTTGAACGGTCACTTTTCCTTCCCCTCTACCACCCGTGTCCTCTAACGAGAGGGCGTGACTGGACACCTTTTGTGCGAGGGGTCCTGATGGGAACGGACAATCCCTAAAATGCTTCCCTCAAGTCATTGCCTTTGGCGTGTTCGTTGAGTATCACGACGGCATTCCTGTCTTTGTTAAGCTACACTTTGAAAGCGTCTATTTTTGGGTTCTTCGGGAAAAAGAAGTTGAATTGGAAATTTGGAACCGACACGCACTTTTCGAAAATGTATTCTCACTGCTATTTTGCTTTTACTTTTTGAGATGAAAACATTTTAAAATGCTTCATTTGAAGTACGATTAAAATTTACCAAACAAAAGCGAAAGGACATGAATTCAGGGAAAAAGATTGAAAATTAAAAAAATTAAAGGTATGATTTTTGCTGCAGCCAAAATCACAAGACATACATTTTAAATTACGCACAATTGTTTATTTTAATATTTCTCTACGTATTGGAAACTTAATGAAGTGCGATAATTGACGGAGTTCTAATAGGTTTGGTGAAGCCGGCTACCTGCGGGCCATCGATGCGATAAAGAATTAAAAAATTCCAAAACCTCTAGTTTGGTTCTTTCTCACAAACATTAATTAACAATGGATAATTAACCCTTTGAAAATCATGTTAAATAAAATATGTTTTGCAAAAAAAGGAAACTATGGGTAAAGACCTTTCGCCTCGTATGAATGTAATTTGCGCAAAACATAATTTAGTTTTTTAAGGGGTGGTGCGTTCTTGTATGTCACTTCTAGAACACCTCCTAGATATCACTATCAAACGAGAGAATATAGTCTTAATATGCCTAGGACATACCTATATCGAACTTTTACCATTTGAAGGTAATGAGACGTCCTACCGCCCTAAAATTCTTAACATTTGCCAGTCTTGGCAAATGTACTTCGTACTTGTTCGTACTTCCTTTCGTACTTGTCTTTAAAATTCTTTAACACCGCCATGCTACTAGCAGGTGCGACTAAATTTTTTTTTAATCTGAATTTCCCAAATCATCGTATTTGCATAGCTTTTCTTATTTTACCTGCAGTATTCTATTTAATTATAAACATTTCAGATAAGAAATAAAATATATTTAACGCACATAATGCAACAAGGGGATAGACATCTGTATACAAAGCTGAGTTGGCGTCTTTCTGTCCTCTATACAAATCTACACCGTTTGACCTATCCACATCAAATTTGGTACACTTATTCTTCAGAACCCTACGGGTAAAGTATGCTACATATTAACCCCCGTTCTATTTTTCTTGGATGTGGAGAAGAGGTAAAACAATTCGAAATCACCATAGGAATAGCGTTAAGTATTTTTACGATCACTGTCTGAACAATTCACACCAAATATATGGTACATTCATTCTATAGAATCCTGCTGGCAACGTAGGCTATATATTAACCCCGTTCAATTGGTCCTAGATCTGCAGAGGGGCCAAAACAAATTTGAAATCCACTTAGAAATAACATTGAATATTTTACGATCACTGTCATACCAATTCACACCAAATTTGGTACATTCATTCCTTAGAATCCTGTGGAAAATATAGACTACATATTTAACACGTTCTTTTGCTTTAGGTCTGGAGAAAGGCTAAAAACAATTCAAAATCCCCATTGGAATAACATTGAATATTTTGAAGACGAATTCACACCAGATTTAGTACATTCAATTTTTGGATGTCTGCGGGAAACATAGGTTATACAGGATATTAATCCCGTTCTATTTGTCCTGGGTCGGGAGAAGGGGCTAAAAACAATTCGAAATCCAAATGGGTAGGTAGTTAATTAATGTCCCCCTGGATGTTAATTAA
Organism: Meta bourneti; assembly: GCA_933210815.1. Lineage (NCBI taxonomy): Eukaryota > Metazoa > Arthropoda > Arachnida > Araneae > Tetragnathidae > Meta > Meta bourneti. The sequence continues at coordinate 63,234,847 of OW119924.1, read as the reverse complement.
TGTCCCCCCAACACAACGGGCTATTGGGGATGTTCCGGGATCAATCCTGAAGTGAAAGATCCCAGAACAACGCCTCATAATTTTGAACCACGGTCAAGAACAATACTTGAGCCGGCACCCCACTCCAAACTTCCACACTTCGCCAACGTGAGGACACTTGAGGCCACGACAGATTTAACGTGCACCAGCCTTCGTGTATCCGACGGTCTTTGGCTGGACCGAGTTTCGAACTCGCAACCCTCTGTTTTCTAATCCGTTGCTCTTCGAACTGGGCTACCGCTGCCCTCGAAATCCCCATAGAAATTACCATTGATTATCCTTATTATGACAGTTTGATCAACTCATATCGAATTTGCTACACTCATTCTTTAAAACTCTGCGAGAAACATAGTCTAGATATTAACTCCATTTGATTTGTCCTGGGTCTGTAGAGAGATCTCAAAACAATTCGAAATCCCCATAGGACTACTATTGAATATTACGATGAGTTACAAACAATTCGATCGACGCCGGGTAATTCAGATAGTGTTTTATAAGAGGGTCCGGTTTCAACAAATTTACTCGTAAATACCTTTAAAATTCTTTTAAAGTGCATGCATTAAAAAACAATTATTAATTATGTCATGGTTATAAGGAAATGGAGGAGGAAATTAGCTATCAATCACTGAACTAATGAAATCTTGTAACGCGTTGTAAATTTTTTCAGGCCAAAATTAAAATAATTTGCGCTGATTTTCATCTCATTCTGTTCACAAAATATTTATATTTGTTGGGCTATAAACACCTTCCATACGAGACTTCTGTACACCAAAGTTAAACGAAATCCCTTGTCTCTTATTCATATTAAAATTTTAATCTTTAGGGCTTATTACTTTAAAAAAAATCACGTCACTCGATTTTCGAAACGAAAACTTACACTGCTAGGAGAACTTGCGAAGAAACAGTATTTAGTATTATCAGATTTGAGACCCCGATAGATGATTCATTTCCCCTTTGATTTTCATTTTCAGTGGAGAAATTTTCTTTACTGTTACTTGGTCAGTGATGTTATCTATACAGATATTATTAAGGCTTTCTGATTCTGAACATTTTGGCACCATTCACGAATATTCTCAGAATATTATCACTATAAAATATTTCATCATAAAAAATCCTTAGATATCAAAAATGACAAATCCCAGGATAACCTCTTACGACCCGATATAACTAATGCTAGGGCAAGGTAATTGGCTGAGACCGGCGGTTGAGAAACACTTCATTTTCAGTGGATAGGTATTTAATTAACGTCGCACTGGAGCAAGACAACGGCTATTAGCGACGGTCCAGGATCAAACCCGAAGGGAAAGATCCAAGGACAACACCACGTAATTTTGAAACACGGTCAGATGACGAGACACAGATCCTCGAAAATGCTGGTTGAAATTTAGGTTTTTTTTATGTAAAACTGTTGAGGGCTACGTCAAACCATTATCACTCAAATAATTTGTATGGATTTATAAAATTATTTTCAACCATTTATATGAAACAAATCGCAAATGTTTCGGGATTTACTTAATTCCTCCATTTTTGTATTCTGTATCTTGCGCCTATATACCCGGATAATTAACGGTTCGTTAATTATCCGGATGCCATTTTAGTCTATTGGGGTTCTCAGGGATTGTCTGAAATAACTAGACCATTAAAATTTAATAAAAATAATCGTTCAAAATTGTGATCAAGAAGATTCCAAACGTCTCATACTTCATTTCTTTAAAAAGTTATTGGTGCAAAATAACTCAGTTTACCATATGTGTACGGTTTTGATTCTACTCATTTCTTCACGGATATGTGAACACCCAAAATCTGAAAACCTTTGGGGTAATATCCGTTGTGGTTACTCTTTAGGATATTTTACATTAACAAAGCAAGTATTGAATATTTTTTGTTTAGCTTTGCTTTAAGTCTCTCATGTCTAACTCAACTGCGATAAATAATTTCATCGCTTCATTTATACAAAAATTATGCTGTAAATCTGTGTAATGGAGGCAAACTTTTGTGGGCAAGAAAATCAATGCTAGAATTTAACTTATTTACAATTAGGGGAGGGGAATTTCAATTAACGTCACACTGGAGCAACACAATGGGCTATTGGTGACGGTCCGGGATCACTCCCAAAGGGAAAGATCCGAGGACAACACCACGTAATTTTGAACCACGTTCAGATGACGATATTTACAATTAGTAGAAAATTACTCATTAAAAGAAAAATATATAAATTTATAATTTCAAAGTTTCCCATTGTTACAGTAAATATTTGTTTTTTCAAACACGTATAAGAAAATTTGTATGGATCAGTCGAATGTATCTTGGGCCCCTGAATTATTTCACTATTTGAAAGTCGTTGTACAAGCATTTGAGAAGCACCCTCGAGAAGGTATACTTAGGGTATTCTGGGAAGTAGCCCGTGGCTTTGCTATCTATCACTGTCATCGCTCTCTTTGATGGTCCGGTCTAAATAGACCACTGCTGAGACCAATTGACTGAAGAAGGGGAAAGCACTCCCTTTGTCCAAACCCTGACACTTTTAAAGGGAACTCGCTTTTTTGGGGTGCCGTTTTCGGGAACACAACTTTGAGATGCCTCGCCGCCAGGAGGGTTAATAGTGGCAATTTTACAATGATATTATATGGATTTTAATCTTTCACAGAAATTTGATTACACAAACTATGGACAACGTACATAAAGAAACTAAGTTCACGTTCTGATCTTTCAGTTTTGGTTCGCTAACTCAGCTGTTTCAATGGCTAGATTGAAATTTTGGGACTTATTTCTATCTGAGGGCCCTAAATTTTATGGATTTTTATGCTGATTATTTGAAATCTGAAACTATTGCCCACATGTTTTATACAGCTCAAGTAAACATGCAGGATCACTGTTGTGTTACAAGCTATCGATTTCTGATGGCTGATGGAAGAAATTAACGCGTGCTAATGATCCGAGTTTTGACATCCAATGACAGTTAAATGAAGGTTATCTTAACGACGATTACTTGAACACAGCTTTACATTAGTTTAGTATATTTAGTCTTTGCGGGAAAGAGAACATTAAATCCACAACAAAACTGAACTTTGTTAGTTTTACTAGAAATTACTAGTGAAAAAAAACACTATAGTAATATATTTTAGCACATGACACTCTATAATGGGCAATTAGATTTTAAAGTTTCTTTAGCTCAATTTTATTTATTTTAAAATTTCAATACATTTTATGTTGAGGAGTTTGTATGAAGGCCATTCCAACGACCTTTGATTTTAGTAATCAAAACAGATCAAAACCCAAAAGAAAGGACATTGCTTCTTTGTGTTGTGTTTGACATATGCACTATCCGTGATATACTGGGCCGACTTCTGGGACGTGTTCTATACTTTCTGTTTCTTCATTCCGTGAACAGAGTTTCAGATTCCTTAAAGTGTCTTAGTTTCAGTCATAGTAATTTAATTTTTAAATTTTACTTTAAAAATATCACATTAAGTGAAGCAATTACAAATTTTGATCTCTTGCGAAAACGAGGTACACACCTATAATGACAGTTTATATATACTTCTGAAAAGTCAGTTTTAAGATAATACAATGTTTTCCTTTATTTTTAAGATAAAGAACTTTCTTAGCTTCCCATGAGATTTTTAAAACAAGTCTCATTTTCTGAATAATATGAATGCTTACGTCTTACTCTTTTACGCTTAAATTTGCTTACTTTAATGGGTAAACTTTTAAAAATATTTCAATTAAAATAACTATTTAGTTGGGCTCTGATTTCTGGCTTCTTTCCCGAGAAGAAATGATAAACGTCGCGATGTCTAACATCCTTTTTCGTAATTGTTAATATCTGAATACGAATTCCAAGCTTTCCGTTCGTTCTTCAATAATTCAAAGTTAAATTTAACCAAGTGTTACACATTTTAACATGAAATTTACATTTTAACATAACATGTTCCACTTCTCACATTCTTAGCAAAATATAAATATACCGTCATCAGTCAAATTCTAATCTCCTTGAATCCAGCTTTTAAGCACTGTGTTTCAAGGATTCTGAACTTTCGGTTTCTTTAAAATGATAGATGTCTTCAAAATATTATATATGAAATTCATGTTCAAATTGTTAACCAAGGCAAATATTTAAAAATTGAATAAAAAATAGTAAGATACAAAATCCCAAATGGATTTAGATCTACCGTTGGTTGACTGATATTTTGTTTTTGCTGTATTTGATCTTTTGTTTTTGCTGTTTTTTGTATAGCAAGAAAGTACCACATTTGGGATACCGGAAATGACTCATCACGCCGCTTTATCTTGAATGAAAACGTATTCAAAATGTGTTTGAAGAGAAAATAACTGGATACAGGTCTTTTTTAGGTTCGAAAGGTCGTATTAGATGTTTGGTGCTTAAGATCGTTTTAGGCTTTTAAGGTGCCACAAATATTTTACTCAGTATATCTCAAATCATAAAAATGTATCAACGGAATTGAAATAGAGGGCATAACTAAATAGGTAAAATCCTAAGAAACCGGGGCTTAATCATTAATATCCTTTTACGGAAGTGTGTTTTTCTACACTAAATGCTTGTTTTCATGATGATGAGAAATGCATTCTGATATTGTTATCTGCTTGAACACATATGTAACGCTATCAAAAGGCGTATAATTTTTATTTTTGATCTGAATTTTTGGCTGAACTGTAAAATTTGTTTTTTTGAAAGTTCATGAGTTTTTGCTTTAAGCCGTTGAGTAGATTTCCAAGTAAATTGTGATTTTAAAAAGTCATTTTTGAGAACGAATTACAATATTTATACTTAAACTAAGCACCTTATTGCGAAAATGGGTTGTGTAAAAAACTGGAATCTTGAAATTTCTTTTCAATAAACAACCGAAAGTGTGTGCACATTGCAGGTTATTTCCCAATGTACGAAAGCCAGACGGTGAGGCTAAATTTGTTGATCATACCCTCCTGTTTCAAACAATACAGACGCATAGCAATATTTCCCCGAGATTCTGATATTTTAGGAAACTTTGGATTTAGTACCTAAGTTGGAATATCACGTACCGCACGGTAAAGTTGTTCGATGGCTAACACACTGCCAGTAATTTAAATGATAGCGCTTGTGTTGTAAGTCGCCAAATGTTTTAGGTACATGCTCATTGCAAATTAAATATTTGTTCTAGTGAATGGTATGTATCATGTCTTGAATAAATATGACATTCTTTGAACAATAAACGGAGATAATGCATTTTTTTAGATTTTTTCATTGATTTATTGCTTAAGTACATAATAGCATCGTCAAAAGCAATGCACATCTCACAAGATATCAAGAATGAACTGTTTATTTTCATTTTATACTTTTATTATTTTTAAAACCGAGATAAGAATACAACGGGCCCTAGAAATCACTTATTTCTATTCCAGTCCTTATCATTATCTTTAGTGGAGTAGTCTTAAATAATGGGTGTGCATTAGGGTGGAACAAAAAAGGTTTTTTCGAAATCGCTTTTGCAATAGGGTAAAAAAGTTGCCTTTTACCTTTAAACAAATGTCTCATTTAAAAAAAAAAATTACTTAACGTCTTTAGCCCTCTATCGAGCGTTAAATAATGATGAAATGCGCTAAAAATGAGAAAAAGTAACTTTGTAGCACGATTTTTAAAATAATATTACTTTACTTTAATACATAATAAATATATTTTAGAGAATTAAAACCATGTGAACCAGTTTTAAAAGAAAAATGAGCTATTCCAAAACTGACTTCAAGACATCAAGTAGAATGCCCGATTTTCGGCACTCCACTTTAACTTGTACCTTCAGTTTTACCAACAATCGAGGGCGTTTTAAAGTATTATTTGTTTGTTAAACACGAACTAAAGTACTAATATTCTGGAAAGTAATCCAGTATCCATGATACATTACAAGTTGCAGCTGAAAATATAGAAACAATGTGGAAAAAAGCTTCCATACTAATTGTTTTGCTAATGACACCTAAGTATTATTAAGAATAGTTATTTTAAGATATCCCAAGTGATTACTGACTATGGTTTGAAAGAAAAAAACTCTTAGAGACCATCTAAGACCTTTTTTGACATTTCGTCATGTAATTGTGTCCTATTTTCTACTTGTTCTGGTAAGAGGATTCAAAAGGCACACTTAAAAAACAACCAGTACTATAGAGCATAAAGAAAACGGCAATAAGTAGATTTTACTAAAATGGGTAAAATTTGAGAAAGGGAAAAATATTTGTTGGTTGCGACAGGGAAGAAAATGAACATAAGGTGTCTAGATAGCTTCAAAATGCATCCCTGACACCCGAAGTGATGAGAAAAGTACGTGCTGCTGCCAAAGATTACCAATACTACCGACTAGAAAACCTAAAATCGACATAAAAAATAATGGAGCATACATATTGTAGTACAAATAATTTAACCGTAAATAAAGAAATAACTAGTTAATTTAGGATAAAAATCTCTCGGGTTCCACTTTCCCACCCGGTGCCACTTTCTATCTTCCCCATAGAGTTCACACAATGATAGAGACAGGGGACGCCCAAACAAAAGGAAGGACCCTTTTAAAGGCCAGTCGCTGACAGCTCTTAAATGGTGATCGATGTCAGCGGTCACTTTAAAAGGGGGAAATTCAAGGTACACCATCAGTACCAAGCCGCTCTAGGAAGGATAATTCTTACGGTACAACTGCTGTACCTGCCGTAGTCTAAAGGTTAAAGTAGAGGCACAGACCGGCTGAGGCAAAGCCGCCCCCATCTTTGCAAGTGAGTCGGCGCTTGCATTGCCTGCAATGTTTACATGACTTTGCATCCATTACAGCTGTAGCTGCCATCCTTTTACAAGCAGCTTGGAGAGGACCTCCCTGTATTTCATAGCTTGTGGGTAGTCTATCACTGTTATTCGTGACCTTATGAATTGCTGCCGTGGAGTATATGAGGAAAACTGCCTTTGTGAGAGGGTTGATCGTAGGGAATTCAGTGGCTACTGCCTGAATGGCTGTGACCTCCCCATCATAATAATTTTGGTGAGCCCCGACGGCGAAACAACCCTCAAACATGGTATTGTAGTAACCCTCACCAGTCTCTCCAATACCTGTCATTGACGATCCGTTGGTGTAAAACATGGATCCACTGATCGTCTGGAAAATATGAATGGATAGATTGCAATGCCGCCATGTTGAGTTCCACCTCGAGTGACTCGCTTTAAGGGGAGCAATGGTCCAGAAGTTTAAGGCTGGTCGCAGGCAAAAGATGATAAAACCTGCGGTGTGGCGAGGGGAGCTGGTTCACCAAGCTGTATATTGTATTTCTCAAGAATATTTGTGTCCATGTAGATTTATGTTCATCAATGGTATCCTTTGTGTTTTTAGTCTTTCAATAGCTTGCCTGTAACAAGCCCAGCGTCGACGATAGGTAAGTTTATATCGTTCCCAGATGCGGAGATTGAGCTTTTCACGATAGACTTGTATGGGTTCCACTTGTAGTTGAACCTCCATAGACGGAATCGGCGTGGGCTTAGCCCACCAGTTATAGTACGAAGTGCAGCGTTTTGAACTATATCAAGTTTTTGACTAGTGAAGGCAGAGGCGATGATCGTCGCTTCATTGCCATACTCCAGCCTAACATAGCTTTTGTAAGCTGTCGAAAGACCTTTTTGGTTGGCTCCCCAAGTTGTGGCAGTTAGTCTTTTTAGCAACTTAGATTTCTTAGAGGCCTTGGAGGCGCAGTCCTGAATGTGGTATTTCCACGACAGGCGGCAATCCATCGACATCTCTGTGTATTTAGAGATATTATTCTGTTCCAATTCGCTTCCTCTATAACGCAAAGGAACGCTGTAATATTTAGTAGAGAGTGTGAACAGCTGGTAAGTGGTTTTTGACACGTTGACAGTCATAGCATTTTTGCTTGTCCATATGTCCAGTCTGGACAAAGCATTCTTTAGGGATAATTCGAGAGTGTCAATGAGACTACCAGTTGCCCAGATAATGAGGTCATCGACGTATAGTAATGCCTGGATTCCTTAGATTCTGCGGACCGTTTCTAGAATGATGTCATTAATCACTAAACTAAACAGGCTGCAACTGAGGAGGGATTCTGTGCAAGACCTTGCTGTTGTGTGTGGAACCTGGAGGTGCAGTTTACATGGGGCACACGGATTTGCCTTTGGGATAAAAATGATCTTATCCAGTTGAAAAGATTTCCAGAGACTCCACTCAAGGCAAGTTTATGGAGAAGCATAGGCCTCCAAACAGTGTCGCAATCATTCTTTATGTCTACGAGGACGGCAAGTGTAGATATTTTCCTGTGGTATCCATCTTTTAAGCACTGAGAAAAGCAGACAACATGGTCCATGGTACCACGGTGGGCGTAAAGCCTGCTTGGGCATCGTCTATAATATTATTCATGTCAAGGAACTGGTTAAGACTGTTGATTGCCATTCTTTCGGCTACTTTACAGCTAGCACTAGTAAGACCAACTGGTCTGTAGCTCTCAGTGGTATTAGAAAGTTTTCCATTTTTAAGTATAAGTATTATCTCTCCCTTTCTCCACTGATGAGGTACGTGTCTTTCCCAGGTCAAGTTGATAATCGCTAGAAAAGTTAGTTGTGAGTTGTTTCACCCAAGGTTTTCTGAAATTCTGGGTAAATTCCATCCACCCCATATGCTTTTTTGGATTTGGTCTTACGAAGTGCACATTTCAGTTTAGGCAAGGTAAAATTATTTACAAATATCATTTGTTCGAACGTGAAGCATGAGGATAGAGGTATCTTAGGGGCATATAAGTGCTTCTGGGCCTGTAAACTCGACTTATAATTAGCATAGTATCTGCAGAAAGTATTTGCGATATATTTTGGGTCCATGAACACCTTGTTCCCATACCTGAAGGGATGTTGTTCCGTTGGTGGCACATCATTGTTGAGGTACGACACAAAGGGGTGAGCTTTAATTCCATCTTTACGGATGTCCAATTGAGAGGAATTGTCTAAAGGCAATTCTTTTGGACAGTCTCACCTCTTTCTGCAGCTAGGCCTGCGTGCAAAGACTAGTGGCCCTGTGTCAAAACGCTTACAAGGGTGCATGATCAGTATACTCTTCCAGACAGAACATGCCTACGAATTGATTTTGAAGCACTTCTTTCAAACTTAGATGGAGGCTCTGAAAGTCCTAAAGAGTATTCAATAGCAATAGAGAAAGCTTGATCCAAATGCAAAAACCTCTATGAACAATGTTCAGGATCATTTATTGTGATTTATCTGAGGTCGAACATCAAGATATAAGTTTAGATTAGCGATATTTAAACAATATTTGCAAAGCTATATCATCTAAACAATGTTCTTAGATTTTAGCTTATTATCAACCCGCAGAATTATCACATACTCGATGGCTGACAACAGAAAATCGTATTCTAAGATATTACATGCCATGTAAGAATCCGTCATTGAAATTATTTTAGAATTTAATTTAGAAGTTTGTACACCAATATGGTGGTATATGATAAAGTGACATTCTTCCGGATAGATAGAGCATCGAATATTTTTAAATGGATGCATGCATTCTTGTTACTTTTGACGAACAAATAGCTCTTATTTACCCAGTAATTTAACAAAATGCATACTTCTTTCACCCAGCGGGCATGCTCCTTACAATGCCATCATATTCTAGAACTGGAACTAAGTAGAAATCCCAGTTCTAGAGAGAGATTGGCTAGCTGAAACAAAGCAATGACTTTTAAAGTTCCAAAAATAAACTTCGATGTGATTGGTTTCACTGAAGCAATTAATTGGTAGGTAAGTAAGTTAATTAATGTCTCACTGGAGCAAAACGGGCTATTGGTGACCGTCCGGTATCAATCGCGAAAGGAAAGTTCCAAACTGATTACTTGGCAAGACTGCGATTTAGTGGCTCAGTCCTATTTTAACAAACCTTTTGAATGAAGAACTTGAATCTTGCATAAATTCCTCAGCTATACAAACCTTTAGAAAGATGTGTAAAATAGTGACAGAGGAATAAATGTCTGTCATTGAAGCATAAGTACGTGATGTCTTCCTCTGAGTTAAGATAAAATAGCCACCAATTGCATCAAAAATGTGGTTATAAGAAACAGTATAAACTAGTTTAATTATAAATAATTTTATATCTAGTACTCTACATTTATAATTGTCAAAAATACCGCAGTTTGTATATAAGTATTTAATTCTTCAATTTTGAATTTTCTGTCTTCCAAAATGACATTTACTGAGTTGTTTATATGTCATTTTTTAACGTTTTAAAAACATTTTATATATTTTTGGACTTTTAATATTTTAAAGAAACGACATAATTTTTCAATTGAAATGCTAAAATATATTGTCCAGTAGAGGGCTCAAGACGTTGAATAAAGAAATTAAATATAGGCTTATATTTGATGGTAAGAGCCAACTTTTCCCAGTTATTGCAAATTGAAATTCGAAAAGGAAAATTTTTGCTTGCTTGAATGGCCTACCTTAGTACGCATTGAAATATACCATTGGTATGATTCAATTGTTCATAAATATTTACAAAACTATTCAGAATACTTAGAATACTATGCCAATTAATAAGGCCTACAACTCAAAAATACATCTCTGTTACTAATCTCACAAACACTTAGTAATATAGAACTCAGGAACTGCATAAACTCACAGTTCAAAACTAGATATCAATTTATTATAAATAGAACTAAAATTTGAGCACATTACTGACGTTGCCAAATATAAAAAACTTCATACTTAATGATTTCGTTATACTATCGCATGCACGTTTTTCACAACGTTTCTGTATAAATATCGCTTGCGTTTTCTTCTGTTTTATTATAAATACTATCGTTTACATTTCTCGTTTCTTACATCTATGTCATGATTTAATATGTATTTATGGTGCGGAAGTAATTTCTCGTCGAAAGTGATTTAACTATTTTATTTAACTTTAACCATGAAGCAGGATGAAAAGTGACCCATGTAGTTTTGTTTTTGTATGGTAGGATTACGTATCACATTTTAATAGAATTCTGAAAATTAAAGTATCAAAAACAGATCTAATTCAAAACAAATTCTTCCTAAAAGCAATAGAAAATTTTCATTTTTGCCTTTATTTTGCTTCCTTTGTGCACAGGGTACATAAACCCTAAACAACCTCCGAAACGCAATCCATCTGATTATAACAAGGAAACCCAGCCCCGAGCCTTAACTCTAATGTTGGGAGAAATGTTGAATTGTCGGAACGATGCTGTTCGGTAGGACGCTTACCGGAAAGGAGTTACAATTCACAGTTCGATATCACCTCAAATTCAATATTAAGCCACATAAATAACATAACATCCGCAATCTCATGCCTATCTCGGAATAAACCAAGCGTGGAACTCTCAACCCATTTTCATCGGTGTAGGGCGACGTGACAAAGAGCTGTGCTGATAGTGAAAATGAATGCATGGGTGAGTGCTCATAGGATGTCTCTTAATGTAAAAGAATCTCGGTTTCGGGAACGTATCTGTCCCGCCTGGCAATCTGCTCGCCAAAGCAAAGAAAACGGCTCCCGTTTGGGGCCACAGTGGTATGAATGACACGTTAAAAAAGGCTCTAAAGAAACAGTTACTAGTAAATGAAATGAAATATATTTAGCTTACGCTTATGTAACGAAATAGTAAAAATCATTAAGATTTTTTGCAATTTAAAACAATATCTTGTGCTGTAGAATAAAGCAAGAGATGACCATTATTTTTATTTTTAAGACTTTCTTTCAATCTTCTTTTTAAATATGCCTCCTTTTTCACTATGTACTTGCTTCGCAAATATGGCCATAATACCCAAACAACCATTAACCTGTTTAGTGATACCAACTGGTTAAGGATACCCATTACGCGTATATGTTATTCCCATGAGTTTTTATGAATACTGATAACTTAGTTTTGAAAAATATATTTTCTATCAAGCTTTCATTCAAGACGAACATCTTTGCATCTTCTTGTGTTGTACCGTAAAGCAAAACGTAGCCATATTTTTTTAATTTTTAAACTTCCTTCTTTTAATCACCTTTTTTAACATATTTCCTTTCTCAAACGTGTATAAATGACGTAAATGATAGCAATTGCATATAAATACCATTCCATGGGTTTTTATGAACTTTAATAACTTAATTTTAGCGAATATATTTTCCATTCAGCTTGAATACTCCAGAGAACAGCTTTGCATCTATTGGCATTTAGAGTTGTGTGAGTGCTTTGAATTACATGACTTCATCAGAGATTATAAATTATACATTTTTAATACATTTATTATGGAAATAACTAAATAAGAGGAAATAAGAAAATATTTATTTTATCATTTTAATTAGAAATTAGTATTTCTCTAAAGAACTAATATTTTCTTGGAAGAACTTTTCCATTGAGCAAATATTAAAATTTTATCTACAACACCCTTAGATTAGCTTCGAATGCACAATCTGTTTATCAGCTAGAGTTGGTATATTATGAAATTCGGAAATAGTTATTTCTAACTTCTCACAGCTAATTGTCCTTTCCTTCTCTAATTTATAACTATTTAAATGAATATAATTTAGTTTGAGTTGGATATTTCTGTGATTTTTCTCCATAATAGAGCTAGAGAACCGTGTAACGTTTTTAAATTGCGTATTTTGTTTTGAATGCGAGTTCAAAACCTCAATTATTATTTTGTAGACTCTGAGATGATTTTATATGATTATATTTGGTTTGATTATTTGATGTCACGTATATTTAATATATCATTTAATTTGTTCTAATCTATCATTTAATAAATGGAAAACAATTAAAGGTACAGAAGTGCTAACAAGATTATCACTATTTCTCATATTTTCATCATATGGATTTGAAAACCCGTATTATACATTCGTTACATTGATTTTATGTTCATAATATTTTGCATTGATTTACTCTCCATTAAAGATGAAGTATTCCTCTGTTTGGAAGTGTCTCTTTGTGCCTGAGGACACATATAGAGCGTCTACGCTACAATAATCGTGTTAAAGTACATTTATCTATCTATCTCTCTACGTATATAATATATATAGTTACGGTTCATGTGATTATCGAAAATATCAGAATAACCTATATATATATAGATATTGATAGAGAGATTGATAGATCAGTGCTGTTTGTATTTCTCTCTTCTATGTCAGTAAAATTTCCCTTGTGTATGTTTGTACATTACTTGATGTTGTCAACCTCTTGTTTGGTACAACATGATTATATATGACCCTTGTGCCTTTATCCCTCCTCCCAGAGAAAAACAAACAATCTGCAGAAAATTCGGTACCTTAAAAGCGTTGCAGAATTTGTACATTTAGTTTTGCACGTAATTGCTTTGGTAGATGAATCTGTGATAGAAGCTGACCAGGGCTGAAATGTTTATTCAACAATTTCCACGTCGTTCAATTATACGGTTACACAAGAGCCTATTTCCAGCATATCTCTCTAGCTTTCCACGGGTAGATTCAGTAGAGGACGCCAGCTTCTCTCAAGCCATTTTCCCTCCACCGTCAAGTCAGAGTCGGCCGTTAGCGCGATATGTATGGATTTTGATCTAGGCCATTTAAGGAGGGGACCCAGAGGAAAGGCTTAATAGATAAGGCGAAACATGGAGTCCAAAACACTGGGGCGAAAAGTGATAGAGTCTGTCGAGGTCCTATCGTTCCTCAATGGGAGTTAGGATTCGAAGGAGATGATGGCCACCGTTAGAATGGATGGAGTGTGCGAAGATTGGAATCTGGACGGGACTCATTTAGATACTACGATGCTCGGTAATTCTCTTTGCAAATACTCTCAAGCCACTGCTTCCTTCCTTTGCATCCTTATGCGTCAGGAATCGTCTACGAGGAGCTTCCTTTTGTACTCGGCCGGTCGAGTAACTACTAAGACGCGAGTCAAGACGACTAAGGACTGCATTAAGCAGAATGATGAGGATTACGTTCGGCTTAGTTTTAACCAACCAGAACGTATTGGTTGGTCTCTACAGTTTGGACAGCGTCAGAGGTTTCGCTTTTTTCATCAACTTTTTCTCTCTGCTTAAAGCACTTGCTCAATAATATCACTTCGCATATTTTATTTGAACCGACCAATCGTCAAATGGTCAGACTTCTGGATTGGGAGGTTCCTGGTTCTAATCCGGGATAAGACATGGATGTTTACTTTTCTAGAATGATTATGTGGCCTCTATAAACAGGTTGTGCCTGGAATGTATGTGAGGTGTTAGGTACAATCACTCACCGTGGCACACCCAGTTAACGCAAATTGCTTTAAAATATCCTTGTTAATCCCTTGTAGAGCCCATTGCTAGCTATTAGGTAGGAGTAATTCAAGGAAAAATGCAGGTTGCAGAAGAGATTTATGCATACGAAGCCATCAAAGGATTAAGACAAATCAAATTACTATAGTCTAGTCAATGTCACTTATTGCAAAAATTTAATTTGTTGTTTTTTATTGAAAACAAAAGAATGATTTTGCTTTTGATACAACTTTTGAATGCTTCCACAAAAAGCGATGTTGTATTCCATTAGTAGTTAACATCACACTGAAAAAGTTGGATTTTGCAACTTTTTTGCAAAACAAAGCTATTTATCTAGGTATTTTGTTTTAGATATATTATACCAAAAGGGGGAAGAACCAAATGCTTTATCACTAATTTATCTCATCACAAATGTCGACCAATAATATATTAATCGGGTTACTTTTTAATTTATTCGATTTAAAATCAACCATTGCTTTTATAAACCTAAACGATTATTTTAGAAATAGTGTTCTATCAATAAATGCACTTCAAACATTGATGCTAATACACATGTTTTCCATTACGTTAAATATTTGCGTAAATTTGTTTTTGACATACTCTACTGTTGAGTCTATTTCAAAATCAATTTTCATGATGTAAATATATTTTATAGTTCTCGCAGTCTATCTTCTCATCATGGATTTCCATAATGATAAACAACAATGTTTCAACTTTGTTTCACTCAGATTTTTTTTACTCTTACAAATACTTTCCATGTACACAATTATGCATGTTATGCAAAACGTGTTTCCAAAAGTTCGCTCGGATCTTTCCCTTTGGGATTGATCCCGGACCGTCACCAAGCCCGTTGTGTTGCTCCAGTGTGACGTTAATTGAAATACCCCCCCCCCCAAAGTTCACGTTTCATAGATACTACTTATAAGTAAGTGGCTGTAAATTGATGTTTTGTTTAAAAGTTGCCTGTGTTTACATGCAAATATACATTGTACAATTACATCTACATACTTCACGCATCACTAACTCTACTTATTGCAGCTACTTATGCATAGTATTGCAAACTTGACATGCTACCTAAATAGTGACTGGCTACGTTCAAATTCGTGATCTTTTCCTTACCTCTCGTCAAGAGTTTTTAAGATTTATTATGGTACTGGAGATTAGCATAAATTTACATCGCTTCCATAGATGATGTGAAGAATACAGAAACATGTTTCTAAACACTCGTTGAAGGTTCTTTGAAAACTTTAAGAACATTTTGCATGGATTAATAATTTGCTATTTTGATGTAATAAACTCATTAAGGCATTTATTTAATTGTTTTCTGTAATTTTTTTTTCAGATTCTTTTGAACTACGCCAAAACATAAGCAATAATTGTTTTTAAATTGCATATCTTTAAAAATTAGTTAACTTTAAAAACTAGCTAAAACTTATTGGAATACTGTTCATTAAGTTTTAATCTAACCACTTTTCAAAACTTTACAATTTAGAAAATTAATTGTTTTAATTTGTATTGTAATTTAAACCAAAATCTACTCTATAAAATATATCAAATTTGAACTAATTTGAATAACTTTCGATATTTTAACTATATATATCATCATTTAAAGGAGGAAGTGAAATAAAAGTAAATTGTTACATTGAAACATTAGCCTGCAAAATATTCCTAAAAGGTTATATGATTTTATGATAAAAAAGAGTTATTGTGTGCAAATATTGGTAATATTTATTTCATAACGATGGTTGTCTAAGTATGAAGATAGAATGTGAAAGAAAGAGGCATAATTTGAGGCATTCAATTATAAATCCTTAAAACCTCTTTCAAATAAATTACCACATCCCAGAACAGCAAAAAGTTATGTAATGTTTTCTTAAAATTGAAGTTGAGTATGAACCATTTCTTTTCATGTAAACCTCATTAAACATCTTCGTGACATTATAAATACCATTTCAATTTTAGAAATCTTTGAAATCAAGTTTTATTACAGAATTATCAAATATTAGAAAGTTTTAAAATTGTTAAAAATATTTATATTGAAATTCCAGTAATATATTCTATGGAAGTAAATTGTAATATGCACTTTTCGATAAAATAATTTCCCTATGGATAAAATTGCATTTCAACTCTGAACAGACATAGTTTAGGAAATAGAAATTAAATTTGATATAAAGGCTTATGGGTGAAATATTGTGGTCACACAATATTGCCTTTAATATAGTGAATTAAATTAACGTTTATCCAACGCCACTATTTAGAATGGCATACATAGTGCTTTTCCATGTTTGTGGACATTTTATTGCGCAACCCTCATAAAATATTGATATTAATCTCTCTAAGCGTCACGAGATTTCAGAGAAACGTTGTATTGCTTTTACTCCCACAAGACTCTTAATTACTAAATGACCTTATCAATGAAGTGAAAGAAACCATAGATTGTTTTAACATTTAGAAATATTCTATTGGTCATTTCCTTATAATTATTCTCGTTTCCTTGGAATAGAATCCCTTGGAAAGACTCTATTGGTCATTTCCTTAGAATTATTCCCCTTTCATTAGAATCCTTTGGAAAGACTATTGTTTCTTTTATTAGAATAGAATCCCTTGGAAAGGTTCTATTGGTCATTTCCATTTTTAGAATAGAATTCTTTGGAATTACTATTGTTCCTTTCCTTGGAATAGAATCCCTTAGAAAGTTTCTATTTCTTCTTTCCTTAGATTAGAATCCTTTGGGAAAATTATAATGGCCAAGTAGGTCAAAACTGGTTAGAAGTCATCTAGGAGAGAGTGCAGGTTGCAAGGTGAAATTATGTGAGTGACAGAAAGTTAAAAATGTTAAATGGGTGTATGCTCAAAATGGCATACCCCCAGATATATCTAGTTCACTACACCTTAAAACTTTAGGGTATCATGTAGTCGTTAGTTTTTTTTAATTGTATAATAAATTCGTGATCACACCAAAAAATTACTAAAGACGGCATTTTCACATCCTTTATTACAAATATAACGTTACAAATGGAACTATATGTACATTCTAAAGAACATGCTTGCAAAATAAATCATGATTAATACCACCTGACATATATATAGTAAGTGCTCTTACAACTCTCTTTAAGTGCCTGAATTTTTGTCCATACCAAATAAAATTTGATTTTTATACAATTTTAGGGAATCAATTTTGATGCGTTACTTGTTCTTAAAACTCCATTTATTAACTATCGAAGTAATCAAATGCACTTTAAAAATATGTTTTATTATAAACGTATTGAAATATAAAAAAAATTCAACGTAGTATGTTTTTAATATAGTGGTTGGTTACTTGGTATTTTGTTTTAAATAGTTTAGCATTGTGGGGGAGTAACTCCACAATGTTAGCTATATACCAAAATCCTACTTTGGTTCATCGTGGGGTTATATATAGAAGAAAGAGTAGAACTATATGTTTATAAGGAATGAGCGAATGTGAGTATACTAAGCATTCTCAACATTATCAGAGAAATGTAATTTTATTTCATTGAAGGTGAGAACAAAACATATGCAACACACACTTTTATGGCATTTATCTATTCATATTTTAACTAAGAAGTTTGGATTATCATCTCCTTCAGGCTTTGCTAATTCCCAGAATAATGAAGAATTTTATGAACCGTAATTAAAAAGGTACTGTTATTAGTCATTTTGAAAATTCCATCGTTTTATGAATGCATAAAGTGATTTTCTCAATACAAAACTAAGTTAAAATTTAACATTTTATAGAATAACATAATGAAATTGTTAGAATGTTAAGATCTAATTAGAAAGATCTAAGTATCTAATAGCGATATTATGCGTGAATAATTTTACAACTGAGCCTGTTTGGAAGTATTGTGCTTATTAAGTTAAATGATTTCTTCATGATTTAAAATCAACTGGAAATATCGTAGCTTTTACGAATTTATGCATATGAAATTAAGCTTAAGTGTTAGAAACTGAAGCAATTTATTACAATAAAGTATACATTTTAAAACTTAATACCTGCAGATAAAACATAAATAAAATATATCTGCTTTGTAATTCATAAAACATTTTTAATTACAAAATGCATCGTTACTTATTTCATAGGTATAAATCTTAACTTCCATTTCTCTTTTAGGTATAAGAGTTAGTTACTTTTCAACTTACCAACGTATGCTTTTGTTGTGTTAAACCTAGCATTGTATTGAAAATGAGAAGATGGCATTACTTGGGCGTAATGCATTTTCAATAACAATGGAAGTCATCCTTTGTTGAGTTTCATTAGGGACCGAAACAAATTCATTTTAAATTAAGATATACAGGGCTTCTGTTTACTAGCGGATAGTGATACTACCATCTTATAGGGAATCAAATGAACTGATAAATATTCTTGAATGAGATGGAATCTTTTCTTTCATATCTGAATAAAACTTTTATGCACTGTTTCATGAAAGGATTAGAAGCAATTCAGATGAAAAATCAAGTAAAATTAATGCTTCGAATAATCTTGTGTAATGAAAAAAAATTGATAGTTAGATAGCATGATTTTAATCGAATAAATAATCACAGCTGGGAAGTATTCAGTATGGAATCGAATCGGATTTAAAGTATGAATTGATATTAATCATGTAATGTGTTATGCACTAGAGAATTCTAGAAATCACATAGCGCATCCTTAAAAGCTAAGTTTTATAGAAGTTTCGAGAATGCCGCTTAAATACTGGTGTATGTACATAACGATTTCACAAGTTTTGTTCGTGTGTTATGAATTTGATTACTTCGAGATGGGAGTTTAGACTATTTCAAGTACTTCATTACCTCTTAAGCGTATCTCTAAAATGTGAAATTTTAGGTAAAAAGGTAAACATCCATACGCATAGACTAGTCTGTAAGAGGCAGTCATTTTGAAAAAAGAATTCAATTTCAATAACTTTTATCGCAATTATTTCCTTTTTCTGTTTAAATAAATAAAAATCAAATTTGATGAAGGTTCAAACAGAATGAATACTTGCACTTGACTTCTATATTTCTTATATTTCTCTTTCTCAAACACATTCGTTTATTAGAACATCCTGTCAGAAGAACATTCCATTATAAGAGCCATTCTCAATTTAAAACCGTACTTTTAAATATTTTTTCGATTACAGCATATTCTATTTACAGAGCACATATACACGTTTTTACACATAAATCACATTATTTTACTTTATAACAATGAAATTAAAACACTTCCACTAATCCCTCATGCATGTAAAATTGAACAACATTCTCATATAACTTGCAGAGATGAGTTTTAGAAGTATTTATTGAACTTTAAACTCTTTCAAATGCATACAAGAAAAGTTATCCCTTTATTAAGTCAACTCCCAATTACGAAAAAAATTGCAATCGGTCACATGCAACAAGTTGGAGGACACTATTTAAACACTTAATTTTAGGATTCGTTTGGGTTTATTCAAATAAATTTAACAATTTTTCTTAAATGAAATTTTTAACAATCGTGCTTATCTTTCTAAAACCTTTCGCGTGTTACTTTATAATGCATTAATTGATTTGATAAGAACTATTTTAATGTTATTGACATTAAAACAAATTTATTCTATGTGCTGTATTAGGTCAATAAAGTGCGGAATCATAAATCTATGGTTGGAAGTACTTAAAACCAATAAAATGAAGGTAATTTAAGGGACAACTTTTACAATAAATCGCACAAACAAATGAAAGTTTCATTTATGCTTAAAATTGGAGTTCAATCATAATATTTTTTTGGAAACAGAGATCAAATGAATAATTTAATCAAAGGGAAAAACAAGAGACAAATATATGAGAAATCAAATACTGGTTGCGTCTCAGTATTGCGGCTTATTACTTGGTAAGTGTAAGCCTTGTAACCTTTATTTAACAATTTTCCAGTATTTATTAAAATATATGCACAGTGAAAACAATTGGCGATGAGATTCACACAACTATTTTGTATCTTATCAAACTCTTACTAAGATTTCATTTTACATACTATGTAAAATTATTATTGACTTGTATAATTTAGTACGTAAAAATTAAGTAAGTGTTCAATGAAATATAAATATTTTTGTACACATAAACATCAATTGAAGTAGCTCCAAAAATTTCAAACAAATAAGTTTCCATACATAGAATACGATTGGGAATTGGTGACGTTTCTCAAAGACAGAACATTTTCCAGTAATATCTTTCTTTGGCCGGTTAAATACACGCAATTCCGGAACTGAAATCAACATTTTAGGATATACCTTTGCTTTTTCCTCAGTTTTGTTACGTTGATGTTGTAAGGAATACAAAAAAGAGTTCAAGTGTGATGAAGTGCAGAATATTACATATGTTAACTGTTATTCCTGCGCTCTTTTCGGACACTGAAAAATACCAAATGTCAAAATATGTGAGTTGAAAAGTTAAATTTGAAAAGAAAATTGCATTTTCATTGAAAGTTGAATTTTTATTTTAAAATTTCCATTTTCATCTTAACAAATTAAGAAATTTCCATACCTGTAAGTCTTAAACAACATCTTTAATAAAAGAGCATTTAAAGTTACTTGGTAATATCGCTAAACCAAAATTTGTGGAACCACACATATATTCATAAAATTACTTTTTCTATACAACCTATTAGTAGGTAATTTTATGATTATATTTAATGAACTATAAGTAGAAATTGGTTTACAATATTATAGTGTAAATTATGTGTATTAATTTTAAGTATCATTAAAATTTTTTAGTCAATTCAACAGGAAAAAAAAATAATAAAAGCCGCTACACCCTTATAAGTTTATCTCAAGATAAGTATGACAGAATCAGAAAAATGTCCTCTGCGACTGAAAAGATCGAGACAAAATTCTAATCTTTAAGTGCCCCTAAAAAGGCATAAACAAAAATAAAGATATTTTCTCTTTATCATCTGATGTCACTAGACACGACACAGGATATTTCAAGTAAATGTTTCTTCTGGTCGCGAAATTGAGAATGAAGCATTAGATAGTGGCATGGCTATTAAAAAACTTTGTATCGATCAAAGTCCTCAAAAACTGGACATCGAAGCATTACGAAGAAGCGCGTTTTGTGTCCACATACTGAAATATTCTAACTAGTAAGAAGGAGACAAAACTAGCTGATTGAAGATGTCTGCTTCTAGTCCGGTTTCATTTAAAACAAAAAAATACTAAAACAAGCCACACTTTGATCAGACATGCCACCAAATATTCGACATGTGTATGCTTACTCTATTTCTGTACAATTCATAAAACATGGTGGTACGCATGCGTATTTCAGGTGTCAAAGGATTGATGTACCAATCTGTGACTTGTGGCCTTTTCTGTCAAGCAAATAAAAAGAAAAAAGTTGGGAAACCATGGATTGTATTTTATCATGTTTTTTAATAGTCTTCGTGCAATCATAGGAAATATTTAAAAGAACCCGTGACCTTACAACATTCTAATAACGATTATAACTGTGGTACTAGTTTGATATTATTCTCATTTCTAACCCAAATAAGATTAAAAATTGCTCGTTTTGTAAATATAAATGGCTGCAGAAAGCATCATAGACATCATGTTTCAAAATAAATAGATTTTGACTATCACGAAATATGTCCATTTTAGAACATTTTGAGATTTATGCATGATAGCATTTTTATAAAGTTGCTACCAAATGAATTGTTTAGAATCCTTTTAATCCTTAATCCCCTAATCCTTCTTTTTAACTAATCGATCTCAAATTCTATAAGAATAATTTTTATCTCACCTTTCTCCGAACCAGATTTATTCCTTTTCCTGTTTTGTGTCTGTGAATGATCCTCATGAGCAGCTGCAGCTTCTTCCGATGCACGATACTTTCCATCTAAGGAAAGAACAAAGAATATATAAAAATCTACTTAATTTCAGCGTAGCTATTTGTGAAATAACGCAAAGCATTACTATACTACTTTGTTAAATATTTATTTTTAAATATTTAATTGGTCTAAGTGGTCGTTTAAACTTATCAGGAGGGCTTTCTCTGGTCTGCGGGCCGGATACACCCAGTTTGCTAAATTCCTTTACCTTACGCGCGCGGTTCTTTTCGTACAGATTCTGTGGAAGATACCTTATCCCAACCAGGACAATAGCTATTTACCAAAGCACTAATAATCAGAGAAAGAAAACATTTCACGCGAAAATCGTTGTTTTTCACTTCATCAGATTCATAATATTTCCAAGCTCTGAACTGTAAAGACGATAAATAGCAGAAAGAGTTACAGGTCCAAAAATACATTTGATTTTGATTGCAGTCGATGTTTTTCCTTAACATATTTTTTAATTCAAAAGGTTTATTTGGAGAAAAAAACGCAGCAAAACATAACAAAATGGAATCGGAATAATCAAAGAATATTCAGCGTTATATACAATAGTAAAAATTGTCTGATATTTTAGGATTGTTTTATAATGCTATTAGCAAAAAGGACAAAATAATCGATTAAATTTGAACGAGAAAATGTTTAAGGAAAAATATCGCGCGCAATCAAATTCAAATGGCATTTTTGAACTCTTTCTGCTATTTACCGCCTTCTTAGTTCTTCGCGATACATTACTCCCTATCAAGAACTGCGTCTCGCTGCAATGGCATCTACCTTAAAATGAAATAGACGGCGATATATCGAAGAACTAATTTTTAGATAAAACAACTATCATATCTAAATCTGATAATAAGGCTAGCTCCACACGAGCATTACGGTGCCAAAACATTATTCAAAACCTGTCACGGAGAAGATTTTTCAGATTAATGTTATTTAGGCTGTGTGACAAGGGCAGAATAATCACGTTCCTCAATGTGATATTCATCCCTCAATTTGGCGATTCAATGAAAAGGATCAGTTTAAGAAGTAAAATAGTCAGTTAAAATAATTTGTTCCAATTATTCTACTCCCTTTATTGGGATATCAATCAATTATTGCATTTGGGATCTTTTAATCGATAATTCTTTAGTTTGCAACAAAACCGACCAAATACTTATTTGCTTTATCTGTATTCTGGGCAAAATATGATTTTTACATTTTGCAAAAACTAAGTTTCTCATCACAAAAAATACTCTCTAAAACTAAAACAACAGAATTTTTCCTGAATGAAATAAAACAAAAATTATTTAAAAATCATGCTTTTATATTTGTTGGTTGTTCTTTTATTACTGAAATTATCATTTTTAATAACTAATACAGGACCTGTAAAAACAACCAGAATAAACATATATAACTTAACTGGCCATATAGAAACTAAAAAAATTAACACTTGCTACCATACACGTGTCCTGTCAGAAAAAATAATTAAAAACACAATAGAACTTTTCAAAAATTTCGATAAAACAGAAGGTCTGTAATTTGTTATCAAAAAGTATGTTCCCATAAAATAAATGCAATTTTCACATTGGACAAGTTATACAAAGTCTTAATTTTAGTAGATAAAATTTTAAATATCGTTGCCCATGGTAAATTGGAAACTTATATTATTAGTCTAAAATTATAATGCATCATCTATTCGTATTTAAAGCACGCAAACTTGCAAAGTAATGAATCAAAAATAATAAATGTTTAAAATGACCGAAAAAGTTGAAAAAATGTAAAAATATGAAATATTGCCCTAATACATGTATCTAAATGAGTTTAAATTTTCATAAAAATATTGAAAAAAACTGAGCAATGTTCTTCTATGGATGGCAAATTTCTTACTATAGCTAATAAGCTAAATAAAATAACATATTCAAATTTTGCTTCCAAAAATGTCTTCTGAGACCTTAAATCTGTCCATACTTCAAGTCATCGAAAGTGCAAAAACATGCAGAAAATAGACCCACTATATAAAATCTAGTTAACGAAATTTTTCATGAGTGGAGTTTGAGATCAGAAGCTGATGGTGAGCTGTGTGAGATGTGTGCCTTTCTCGTAAGTTTGAAGGAAAATAAAATCATGCCTAATTTATATGACAGCAATTGCTTGAAATATGAACAATTTCCATCTGGAATACTTGAATTTTTGATGCAAGTGCTTTAAATTGCACTACGGATCTTGGATACGTCAGGGATCTGCAAATTTATTTTAGTTCCTTGTTTATAAGTATACCTTGCTTATAAAGACTGAATGAAAGTTTTGGTATTATTTACATTTAAACCAAATGATTTTTTCTTCAAAATTGGACGTTAAGATAGATTCCAATAAAAAAGGAACAGCGTCTAAATGAAACATTTTTACTAGTATCTTACACATTTTACGTTAAGAGAACAAAGCATAAGATAATAGCTTTAAAATTTGACGCGATTAGATACTAAACTTATCAACATTTTTGTGACAAGTTTGTATCTAATCGGGTTAGAATTTCTTCAAAATTTCGAATCCCTTTAAATTTTTATCCCATCTTTAATGGATGTAAAATAAAACAGTTAATTGGGCAACAAAATGCTATTAAAGTAATATTTCCTTTAAAACCTAGATAAGTACTTCTCTTTATGCTTACCATAAGAAATAGGAAACCTAGGATAAAAGTTTCGGTGGATTTGAAATCTGTTGAAATTCTCACTCTATCTTCAACGATTGCAAAGAAGTTCCTTGCTTATAAACTTGGATTACGGCGATAAAATAATAAAGTTTAACACCAAACCGGAGAGAGCTGAGTTCAATATCAAACTTCAGCTAACTTCAGTAATTCCTATACCCTTCAGAACGTTCAGCTAAATTACCACCTGTTCGAACACGCTCGTTTGTCCATATGCCCAAAGAGTTTTGTAACCGGAATTTAAGTACCAATAAACCGTTTATGAAATATGGTGAGTATTTTCGTATCCGAAACATCATTACGGGTTTTCTTAATCACGAATTTTATAAAATTTAGTTATATTTGCTTCGTTTTAAGTTATTATTTTAGGGATCTATTTTTACGACTGCAGTAGCAGAAATGACGCCATTACGGGACGTACTTCCGCTAGAAATCTAATCTGAACAGCAATGTTCGCTGTGAGGTCGAAGGTTAAATAAACATCAGTTAGGAAATACCATTCCCTAAAAGCGATTCTCTTTCTTATTGTTTTCATGAGTTATGTGAAGAAACGTTATTATTCCAGAATTAGAAAGGACTTCAGTTTCTTCACTTGCTTTCCGAAGAATAGTTGATCTTGAGTGCATGTCGTCTGATATCATTATGATACTCCTGTATTTTTAAAAAAAGTACCTTGAAATTATTTTATATTATCTCTCTGAGCATTTGAATTTTTTATTATTGAATGTTATTTCAAGGAACTATAGTAACCGATTTAAGCTATATTCACGCCAGTAGTGCCTCTTGCTCAGGAAAAATAAATAAAACTAGTATTGAGAATGTGCAAACGCTGCTGACAACAAATGAATATGAAAAAAACGATGCTCTTCTTTGTATCAGCTCTTGGTTGGGTTAGTATGTTTTGTATAGCACAAGGACCATGCGGCGTGAAACACGAGACATGCAATATCAAAAGAAAGTTCTACAGACACAGAAGAGAGACACGCAGGGAGGAATAGAGTCTCGCAGGAATTGAACCTGATCCACCTACACCTCGCAGGTTGCTAAACAGTGGGCATGCCCACAAAAACACGGTGGCCCCTGATAACTCTTGGATTTGATAACTTCTTTTTCAAAATGCAAATGTGATATTCTTATGATATTGTTACCATGAATTTGGATTCATAAGTCATCAAATGCGCAATTGTATAATTATATCACTTAAAAGTATAAAAAGAAGGAAAATGCAGTGAAAACATCAATTGAAGCTTAATGTATAGGTCTTGGAATAAATTGGAGTTTCATCTAATAAATACTTATAAGATGTTTAAAAGTTTTTAGCTGTGCACTGCTTTTCATAACAAAACATAACCTAGTTATTTCGAGTCATTCATTATTATAAATGTTACATTCGAAATATATTTCCTTTGAAACAGTTCGGCGTATAATAACAACAGCATGTCAAAGAACCAATCAGAATATTGCATATAAGAATTGTAATCAGATTCAGTATTTAAGAACTTTTTCTTCATATGTCCACTTTTGTCTACCTTTTTACTAGTAGCCTACGTATCCTTAAGTCAAGCCTATATATCCTTATTAATATATTCCTTATTTAGCAGCAATCTAGATGGGTAATGAAGAAAAGTGTAGTCCCCAGTGAGTCAATCTATTTTGGAGAGCTTAGGTTAACAAGCTTAAGTGAAGAGACAGAGTGCTTTAAATCCCCGGGAGGCAAGGGTAGTTACACAGTCGATTAGATATACAAATGGCTTGTCCATTAATCAGTCAACAAGATTGTCTCATTATTGGTTGGATTTATCAACCAATAATGATCGTACCCAACTAAAGAAGTTACGATGAAATGATCTGAGCTTTAAAATTGTTTACTTTAATTTATATACTGTATTGGAAGTGATGTAATTTTTAAAACATGATTTTTGAGATAGTCCTTAAGCTGTATAGGAAGGGATGCAGTAGCCTAGTTGGTAGAGTCTTGAATTAACAACCGTGTTGTAAACATGTCTTGATGTTAACCGTTCTCATGTTGGTATGCGTGGAAGTTTGGAGAGTGGGATGATAACTCAAGGGTTGATCTCGTAGTCTGACCGTGACTCAAAATAGCGAGGTGTTGTCCTCGGATTTTTCCCTTCGGGATTCACATTCTGGACTGTTGTGAATAGCTCTTTGTGTTGCTTCCAGTGCAAAGTAAATTCAAATACCTACCTAACCTAAGCTGTATATCAAATGGGATCAGGTCATATAAAGGTTTGTTTCTTGGCTCTACAGTTATTTTGTTTGCTCCATTAGACATGTAAAGAAGATTTCAAATGATATAAGAATTAGTGTGTAAATTTTAACAGCCTGTTAATTGCATTAACTTGTAAAGCAGGTCTACTTCAATTTTAATGCAATAAAATTTTCCAGTCATACTATTACCATATTAATCTAACTCCAGTTCCAATAGAGGAATTTGCTTGTTTATATCATAAATATCTAGAGAATATAATTAAAATATTTTGGGTGCTTTCATTATTAGACCAGCATACTGCTTTTTAATCCAAGTACCGCTTCTGTTCATACACTTAATCAAATTTTTTTGGCCAACTCAGAGTACCACAGAATGATTTTAATTCAGATCGGTTGCTTAGAGTTACATTTTCAAAGGAGGATGCCAAGATTGAATTTGCTCTACTATGAACTATGCTTGAAAAAGGAGGTGTTTCAATTTTCTCGCTGTTGTACATTTAGTCAGCCAAGCAAACCTTGAGTGGCATGGTAGATATGTCAGTACGTGGTTATTGCTACTAAGTTTGAAAGATTGGGAAGGGGGTATTTTAACACTCAAAGTTGTTCCGACGAGATATCTCGTCCACCAAGATCTGAAAAATTTTGGTAACGACGAGATATTTCGTCATCAAGATATTGCCGAATTTTTTATGATGATGCGATCAAGATTTGACAGTTTTCTTCTAATGACAAGATATCTCACACATAAAGATTTGGTGAGCTTTGCTAATGGCAGGATGCCTATTCGAGACAATCATCAGAAGCGTTGAAGATCCTTTAGAACAAATAATGCTGAGTATTCCTACTTATTAAGATTCATTATAAAAAAGTAATGGTGTTTTTTGCACCTGAGAATGTAAAATAAACTTTCGACATCCTAAAAAAAGTGATGAATAAACCAAATCTTAAAAAAAATCGTAATATTTTTAATGAAATGTTAGATGATTTGACACTTCTAGTTTAAATTTAATCGCAAGAATTTAAAAGCTAAAAATAAATTTTTTAAATACCTTCTTCTTTCTCAAAAAATATAAAAATATCTCTTATTTTATATCGAGTCAGATAGATTTCTATTGATTGACACAATCATCAGGAATATACTCAGGTGGATTGAAGTTGGAGCAAAAGAATAAGCAAGATGTTTTGTTTCGGAAAGCAATTGGTCATAGAAGGTTCAAAAAGTAACATTTACAATACAACTAAGAACTATTAAATTAAATTTAAAAGCATAGAAAAATATAAAGTTGTTTTTCTATTAACTTATTAAAATTATTTTACGGTTATTTTACAGATAACAATTGTTAAAATTAACCGTAACATCACTTTTTAACAGTTAATAATAACCATTAAATTAGTTGCGAACTCCTAGTTTTAGCTGCTTAAACTAGTATTTAAATATTAGCAATAACAGTCAACACTGTATTCTTTAATAAATAGTTTTGTCTATCTCCAGAAGCCAGCAACAAGGCATAATTAAGGGTCTCAGGGGGATGTTAAGGGTATGTATTGCTTAGGACAGACACCACTAACCAATCAGATATAGCAGATAACGCCAAGTTGGACCATTATAGAACCCTTGACAAGCGGACCGCATAGTGTTGCGACGGCAGTGTCGTCGGTGTAGGACGAAGTGCTTATCTGAAATCGAAACTGCTGTTCACTAAGATTAGCATAAAAAAAGAAACTTTGTGTTTAACATCCTATTTTCTGGAATCAGTCAATGACTTACTATTTTTTTATAATAGGGAATGCCGGGCTTCAGTGAACACTACGCCACTAATCCAGATGCTTTCTTTTTACAAGATAGCTTTGAAAAAAGAATACTTGCGTTATTAAAGAAGGCTGAAGCCTTAAAAATCAATTCCAAAGAGTTGAGTTTCAACATGTCGAATGACAACTTAATCCTGTTTGCCCAAATCTAATGCACCCGATGTCACACATAAAATACGGTTAAATGGATTAACAACACACTTTGACTTCATTTGACAGACATAATGAAACTTGCGTTCTCAGAATGTAGATTAAACCTCGTCTCATAATTATGTTTTCCCAAACTTATGTCATCCGCATTCAAGATGATCTTAAACCTACCCTCTGGTCATGGACGCAGATCAATCCAAAATCCTCGGCGCACCTTAAAAGGGTATATCTAGGCCTAATTGAAACTGGGATATTCCTGGCGTCCTAATATCGTTAGCATCTCTTTAAATACAAGCCAAATGAGTTTTCTAAACTATCTGGCGGCACAGAAGAATCGAGGAGAGCCCGAACGCCCTACACCCATGCCACTTTTCCAATTAAACCTCTGTCTCGCAATAACTTCTTTTCGACAGAGAACAGAAAATTGTTTATTAACCAGAGCCTTCCCTCTTCACAAATGAGATCAAGCTAGAGAGCAGACCCCCAATAATAAGAACTCGGTGGTAAAATAAAAGAGAAAGAAAATTTCTAATTCGTTTAAACTCTCTTGTGGAAGACCGAGGCGTCAATAACCATCTCATCAGAATGCAAGCGGATGGCCTAAGGCTTAATGCGTGTTGCGGGCCGCTATAAGTGGGTAATTAGAAGGCAATTAGGCCGGATTGCAGTTTTCGAGCGATTGATTAAGAGATACTAGAAGCAATCCTGCATGGAGTAACTTCTAATTTACGCTCTGAGTGATCCGTACCTGAATGTGGTTTTCCGAATTCGGAAAGGGGTTCTGAGTCACGTTTTTCGACCCCGCTCTATCTCCCAGGATCCCTTCTTCTGTCTTTCAGCTCCCCTTTCAAAGGACTTTACCTCGTATCTTGGCTGCAGAATCAATGTGGCGGAAATTTTTCCGATACTTCTTTCAAAACATGTGATGCACATTAAATAACATTTCCCCGCGTCATTATAATCACGGATTGGGATCCAATTTTAGAAGTGCAAATAAATGTATTGTTGGGGAACTAATAAGACTATATTTACAACTGTAATACTTGGACGAATGTATCCTCACGAATGTACTGTAATGACCGCAATCATTATAATATGAATACCACAGCAAGTTTGTAAATTCAATTCATAGTAAGCAAGTCTGTAAGTTGATGCACAATTATTTAATTTATGCAAAGAATAATGTGTTCCAAATTTACTAATGCAAATAATTGTATTGTTACAGAACTAATAAGGCTATATTTAGATCTTTAACTCTTGGTTTGGTTTAAGTATAGCTTTATGACGTAAGAGCCGGATCGGCTAGGCTACACCAAATACGAGGGAATGGAAACATAAGTACAACATAACATATAAAAGTCTTATTTAATTTTTAAATTAAGTTGTAAAAACCAATGTCCAAAAGAAACGAAAATAAGTTTCCTTGAGGGTCTTTTTAAGAAGGAATTCGAGGTGAAAATCAATATTGCCGGAGTAGTGTTGTCTGGGAGCTCTCGAAGTTGATATAGTTACAAAAAATGTGCATAATTGTTAAAATTTCATTGCATACCATGCTCACTTGGATTGGATTCGAAAATAAGATATTTGTACGTCACTCTCGTGTGACCGCTCCTTCGTCGTGTTAAAATGACTTCTCATCTTATATTATTTTGATAAAATTTGCATTCATTCCCTATGGTTGTATGCGTCGTAGTTTGTTGTTGCTTTGTTTCTCCCATGAATACTACTACTACGATAAAAATAAAGAATGTTAAAAAAGTGTTAAAAAATAAAGAGTGATTCAATTTTGCAAATACAAATAAGTGTATTGTTGGAGAACTAATAATAAGGCTAATTTAGTATTTTCAGTCAAATTACATTGAATACCACTGCGACGAAATTATTTTTCTTATGATTTATCATCTTTTTCTGGCATTTATTGATAGGAATTTGGATTTAAGAGTGTAATTTAAGAAGTTACAATAAATTTACTGTTGGCGAAACTAAGATTTTTATCTGAACTCTATGGTACTTAGACGACTAGAGCCTGTTTATTTTATTGTGAAGTCCGTTTCAAATATAATTCTTATAGTATCGACACCATTAGTAGATTTAAAATATATTTCTTTAATAAATTGAATACATTCATTACAAAATTATGTTTCTGATAGTTTATCATTTCCAGTCATTGATTGATATCTTTGATAGAGATCCAAGAATATAATTTTAGAAGTGAAAATAATTCCTTTTGAAGAAACTAAAAATTGCATTTAAAACTATTATACACTGCTGGCCACCCAAATTACAACACCAAGAAAGACAAGAGATATCACAACAAAATTTATTTTGTAGATAACATGTTGACCAAGTATCAAATGATTAAATTTATAGACTTCTGTGAAGTGTGGTTCCTGCCAAAATCAGTAGCCAGAGTAGCCGCCATTGTTGGAGATCACCGCTGCCACACGCCTCGGCATTGATTCAAAGAGACTTTGGATGTGTTCTTGGGGTACAGCAGACCAAGCAGCTTCCACACGTTGCCAAAGTTGATCTGGTGTGGCAGCTGGGGATGTATTCTGGGTCAATCGTTGAGCAACCAAGGACCACATGTTTTCTATCGGCGAAAGATCCGGAGAGCGAGCTGGCCAGGGAAGCAATTCAATCTGGCGATTGACGAAGAACCCTTGGACAATGCGTGCCACGTGTGGTCGCGCATTATCCTGTTGAAATATGGCTGTGGGCGAGCCCTGAAGGTAAGGAAGGACAACTGGCTCCAACACCTCGGAGATGTAGCGCTGGCTGTTTAAAGTACCGGCAATGCGTACTAGAGGAGTGCGAGAGTGATATCCAATACCGCCCCATACCATAATACCCGGTGCAGGACCAGTGTGGCGGTGCATAACGCAGCTGTTCAGCATCCTCTCTCCACGGTGTCTCCAGACTCGAATCCGACCATCGTGGTGTTGCAGACAGAAGCGTGACTCGTAGGTAAAGACAATTTCATTCCATTCTGCCGTCCACATCCTTCTTTCATCGCACCATTGGCGGTGGAAACGTCTGTGGTTCTGCGTCAAGGGTAGACGAAGCAATGGACGTCTTGCGGACAGACCACTCTGCTGTAAACGGCGTCGAATGGTACGCGCAGACACTGGATGATGCGGTACAGACTGAATGTGCTGTGCTATGGTTCGTGATGTGGCTGAGCGATCCGTCACTGCCATACGCACAATATGCCTGTCATCACGTGAAGTGGTGCACTGAGGTGGATGCGATCGAACACGTCGGTCCGTCGTACCCTCCTGCATCCAACGATCACATATCCGCATTACAGTTGTTTGGTTTCGTCCAACACGACTACCGATTTCCCTGAAAGATAATCCACAATCTCGGTAGGCCACTATCCTTCCTCTGTCGAACTCGGATACTTGATCAAAAGATGATCGCTGTTTTCTACGAGGCATAATTGATCGTTTTTTTGAAAAAACCACAAGAAAAACACAATTGCCGTACTTGAAATCGTCGAAATCTCCAAGCCTTAAATAGCGCTTTGAAGTGGCGCCACAGGCGCGCGTGATGTGCGTCTGCGCTGAAATTCTAATCATTTGCATATCTCACCTCCGCTAATGCATGTTGTAAATTTCATATTATTTGCATGCTTCCTTCAGGGTGTTGCATTTACGGTGGCCAGCAGTGTACTTTGAAGAATGTCTTGGTTTTTGTATTATGATCGACGGATTAAATGTAATCACAATAAAATCGGCTCATGAGTAGATTAAAAAATAGTTTGATAAATTATATATTTACATATCTATTCGGTTGGATAAACTTAAAAAATGACACATCTTCAGTAAAGGTAAAATATACGGTGCTACTACAATTTATATTTCTAATAATATATCACCCTTATCTGGAGTTTATTGATAGCATTGAAGGGTTCTGAAAGTATTAACTTTTGGATGGTTTTTTATTTTAAATTTGAATACATCACTGTATAAAATACGGTTGATCATCGAAATAAATGCAAATTGAGTCCATCTAGCATTAACATCAAATGTAAAAAGTTTTTCCCTTAGAAATGATAAACTGCTGATAGAATATAAGTTATCATTTGGCTAATCATTAATTATTTTCTGTCATATAATCCCCTGAAATTATATAGGGAGCTAGAAATATTTTTTTAATAATGCAGATTTTAAAAAACACTCCAGTTAATGATATGAAAAATATATATTCTTAATTATTTGCAAGGAAATTTATTACATTTGTGTGTAATATAGAAACAAAAATACGAATGTTACTTCAATGAAAATAAAAAGGAATTTAAAAGACCTCTAAGGCTTTGATATTATATTAATTATAAGTGTTGAAAAAATAGCATCACATTATATAAAAGTTTTCAAAAGTTCCCCAATATATAATATCCCAAGATTTATTCCATATATTTCTTTTAAGAAGGTTATAAAATCTAAGATCAACATTAGACATACTCCTGCATTGTAATAGATAATTGTCTAATAATTTTATTTCACCCATTTTTTTAATTTTTATCAAATGCATATTACTTATGTGTATTTCTGAAATTTTCATTTAGGACCTTAATGCAAATATTTAATTGACTTTTTACGTGTAAACACATATTTACATGCTCTAACTACTGAAATTACTGTATCACATTTCATAAGCTAAAACGGAAATTTGTCCTGTGTCTGAAGCGCAAAGGTTAAGAAAATATCACGTTTTCCTAATGTATGGGGTCTAGTTCGATAAATTGTTCGTAGACCCGAAGTCATTAATTAAAAATTAAGAAACATTTATTGATTCACACTGACAGGCACTCAGCTATAAGTACTACCCATCAAATAGAGACAAAGGTCACAATAATCCAATGTCAAAGGGATGCAAAACCCATCAAAATTTAATGGGAGCTCACACTCTCGTTTACCTGAAATGAAATTCGAATGTAAAACAGAAATTTACAAAAATAAAAAAAAGATTCCACCTACGTAGATATATCGCTACCACTAAGAGCGTCATTTGTATCTAACTTATGATAAGAAGCCTAAATACTCAACAAAACCTAGAATAAATTTTAAAAACACGTCTGTTTAAGGAAAAACATATTTATGTGCACCAATTGCTTTCTTACGTTTCTTTGAATAATATTCTATTACCTAATCATTGTGATTAAAGTCTCTTATAACTGCAGTCATCTCTTTTTCTATCAGGTTACTTTTTTAAAATAAAGTCCGTTGCCTTAGAATGTTCGAAGAATCCAAATTGAAGTACAATTACTTCATGAAAGGAAATTACGAAATTTCACAAAATTGTACACATGCACAAAGCGTCCAGTTTTTCGTCGTCTAACAAAGATTTGTCAATGCGATACAAGAATGTTTTCTATTCCACAAACCAGGAGAGTATCTACGATTAAAATAATTATCTAGGAATGAAATTGATAAATTATTGTAATTAAAAATTAAATTAGGCACTAGCTTTAAAAAACATGTAATTGGAGAGGATTAGTTCACAGCGCGTGGGAGTTCGATATACAACGATATAGTGGGGTATGACTTAACTGCCTTTCTTCACAACGAAACTTATCCTATTTCGCAAACTAGAACAGTAATCCAGTTTCTATAAATGAAATAATTACCTAGGACGAAACATTTAAATGAAAAATTATACTTAAAAACAAAATTTATGGATTGGTTCACATCGGTTTTAGGGCCGAAATACAACGATGAAGTAGTGTGACTTAACCGTCCTTCCTGGCTTCAAAACGCGCCTCCTTTCATTTGCGGGGACTTTCTACGATGCTCTGTTATTATGCAGCAGAGTATTAATGGTTGTGTAAATATAAGTTTCAATACGGTCCACGCTAAACAATGCGGAAGGAAAGCAGCGTAGCGTGCTCAGCGTGAAGCATCCAGCTGATCGGCAGGCCAGCCTCATAAACATGGTCCAACCGTCATGCTGGAAGCCTTTCATGGTTCACAACAACCGGTGTTTGGAGACCTGTAAAGATCGGGATAATAGGTATTGTTGCCACTTTAGGGCTTCCCCTTTCGAAACGACTCTGATGGGAGGGTCATGGGAAAAGTAATTTCGCTCCCCAGGAGAATG
Source organism: Meta bourneti (assembly GCA_933210815.1). NCBI lineage: Eukaryota > Metazoa > Arthropoda > Arachnida > Araneae > Tetragnathidae > Meta > Meta bourneti. The sequence continues at coordinate 63,199,717 of OW119924.1, read as the reverse complement.
AAAATCTTTCATATTGCTTTTTGTGTCGCAACGATAAATCTTCGTCAGACGACGAAAAACTGGACTCTGTGTGTGTGATTTTGTTAAGTTACTTAATTTCATTATTTTAATTAATTACAGTTCAATTAGGATTTTTCAAACATTCTAAGAAAATGCAATTTTATAAAAATAAAAAACAACATAGATGTAGAGATGATAGCAGTTATGAGAGACATTTTCTGCAAGCTAAATATAGGTAACCGTAGTGTTTCTGTGGCAATACGTATTCAAACAAATTAACAAGCATTTTTTTATTACTCCATCAGTGATTTTCTAGTGTTAGTTTTAGCTAATTAACAAAACGCACCGGATACTAAACTATATTACTTTACTTTATCTTTTTTATATATTGAACGAAAATAACTTGCAACATGACTTAAACCTAGGTATTTTATCAATTTAGTCATTCGAAACAGAAATTGTTTATTTTTCACTTGCAGTTAATATACTTAAGAATGAGACCCACCCGAAATGCCGTACACAGTATTTCATTTCAAAGTAAACAATTACTGTGATTTCTTTTTAAAACTTCCTCTGACATTTATTTTTCAGAAAACTATAATAGAAAGAAAATTGTGTAGAAAAATAAAGCAAGAAAGTTAAAAAACAATTTTTAGGCATTAAATTATTTCTCAAATACTATTCAAACAAAAAATTCCATTTTGCGATCTGGACTTGAAAATATTAATACTACACTTTCAATTAGAATGAAAAAGTAATTGTGATATTTTAAAACAAATTCTTGTATTTAAAACAGAATTAAAAGCTATCCAACAAAATATTTCATGCTACTGTCTGAAAAAAGTTATATTCCGTTTGATGTGTCACTTTAATCAATTGTGTTATACGATTACTAATTTGACTGCCTTCAAACGGAGATAAAATATAAATTATGAATAATAATAACATAGAAGCAGATCATTTTATTTTGCTAGAAATTATATCCATTTTTGAATGTTAAGAAAACGGATGTGGACTTTTAAAATTGTAAATTGTAAAATTGCATTGCAACAATCATAATAATGATATTTTTTGGCTTATTGTTCATATGGCGATCTGAAAGACACAAAAATAGCTGAAAGGAAATATGGAAAACGAAATCAAGAAAAAGATTCTTTGTCGTTGAATCGAAAAGAAATTTGGTGTTTTGCATTCTGCGTCAACAATCTTCATCGGCAAGATATTTTAGGTTCCCACAAGGATATCAAGGCACTGCTCAACGGAACTGCTAAACTCCTTTCCTTCTGTTTTTTCTCAGACTTTTGAAGGGATTGAGTCTGAGAAAACAGCATGAATGTATTTCACAGAATCGAGTAAAAACGTGTAGGATTCAGGTACGATTCGATTTTTGCATTTACTTCTACATAGAATGGGTACCGATTTCAGAGAATTCGTCTAAATTTCACAAAAGAACATGGTATGGAAAACTTGGAGTGTTTGAACATAGGACCGATATGCAGGTGTCAAGAAACAAATGATTCTAATGAGCAAAACAAAATCATAGACCGTCCAAACATTTGTTTTTTAAACACTGGTTTTCGAGGTACTTAGAAAAATTTTATGTGTATCTGTATTTTATGCAAGACCGACGCTATTTTAATGAAGATAACTCAAATAGGATAACCTGTATAGATTTGCTTAATCGCTGTTGAACGACAGGTATTGTAGCCAACATCTTAATAGAAAGTTAGCAAGAGACTACCATTAAGATAATTATATTTAGAGTCATCTCATTCTGTCTTTATGTCACATATTTGATATAATCCATACTGTACAGCAAACTAAACTCGTCAAGTCCAATGCATAATCGCGTGTTTAGAAAGCCTTGAATCGTCTTTGTATTTCACTCTACTTAATTTTGATTAAGATGTGTTTTAATAAAAGATTAATTTAAACATAACAACTTAAAACGTGTTAAAACTATGAGTTGTTTTTGGAGTTCAACAAGAGTTTTTAAAGTAGTTTTAACCTAAGCCGCTAGTTAGAAATAATTTTCAAAATGATACCACTGAAAGGTCAAAGATCCAAGAAACTAATGTCTACAAAATTCTCGGAAATGTGTTTGATGTAGAAGTGGAAAAGAACGGTTTGATCAAACAGACTTCGGTAATGGCCAAGGAATTAAAGACGCCAGATTCAAAACTTACATTTTAGCGAAAGAGTGGTTAAGTCCCAACTGCAACACTATCCTGGAATCAAATGCAGTATATTCTTGTGTGTAATGTATGTGTAACCCTGAATTCATTTAACCTATCTAAAAGAGATTTTTGGGATTCTGAGAGTTTTTATCGAAAAATAGCAAATAGTGCACGAATAGTGTTAGCACTATGTAAGAAGAAAACACCAGAGGCACTTTTTTCACTTTAAATGCTACAAACGAGACTGTTGATTTCTAGGACGACAAGAACCTTACTTTACTGGATAGTACTGAATTTCACATTCTCTCCATTCCGTTGACCTGAACATTAGATATTAGCAATAATTTTCATATCCTACATGCATTAAGTAATCAGGAACAGAGACTGATATCTGTACGAGTTTATTTGTTATGAGAAGTATTTATTTGTATATATTAGTTCTTTGGATTCTGCAAGTTTACACTCGTATATTTCTTTTAATTAAACGCTTTGAAAGATGCAAATTATATGCATTTTTAAGCCATGTTTACTTGTCATGTCTATTATCAGATATATCCAGTTTAGGCTATCCTGAATTTTGTAAAAAGATCAACATGTTTACAGCTGCTTCAGAAGTTTTATAACCTTCGAATAGCAAGGGTGTCTTTGATATTGCAAAACATTAAAAAGATTGTCGCAGTGCATGTGAATCATCCCTCTGCACAGGACCCATTTCAGGCTACCGTAGATGCCAAAACGATGCAAATTCTTGACCATACAATCATGCCCTGCCAATAATCTATGCGTTACTACAACTAATGGCAGTCTTTTTGTAATCAAGCACTTTGAAAGACTGTATTCTTAAGTTGTGTTGACGTGTCAAGTCTATTCTCATGACAGATGGCACAGTTTCGGATACCCTTTAACAGATGTTGTAGGTAAGAGAAGGACGTTTGTGTGTTAGAAAATAATCAATTTCGTATGCATGATTTGCATATGTTCGAAACAATTGACTTGATGAGCATGATTTGTTCATGCTTGTGAAAGGAATAGATTCCATACACATAATTTGCTTCTGTTTGAATAAGAATCGATTCAATATTCATGATTTGTTAACACTTTCGAAAGGAATTGATTCTATATACATGATTTGTTATACGTTTGAAAGAAATCTAATCCATGCGTATGATTACTTACCAGAAGTTGCCCTTGCGCCATAAAGAACCGACGAACCAACAATACGCATAATTAATAAGTTGAATTCTTAAATAAGTCCCTTAGAGAGTTAATGTGTTGATGGATAACGAAAACAACATGTGAGATTGTTTTTCTGATTACTTTGCCTTAACTTTGTCTGTCTTATGAGCTTTGTGACGTCATTTCAATAAATTATATTATCCTATCGAGAGCTTTCCATGCCACTGATACCATTAACTAGAATCAATTTCAAATATCACTCACTCAATGACACAAGATAAATAAGTTATGCCCACAAAAGTTTTAATTCTTATTTCGGCACCATTTGCCATTGTGTACAATCATCCTAAAAGTAGGTGAACAAAATCTGTATAATGATTGCTTCCATTAACTAGTTTAAGTGCTGGTTTTATGAATAATAAACTTAATAAAAGTATGCTTTCATTGATGCAACCTTAAAGTTTCCCTGACAGTCTTTAGACGAACAGATTTCCAATTGAAGTTTGGTTAGCACGTGTGACTGTTGTACACTTCCGGATCCCCTTCCCTTTATTCAGCACTCACTTCTCAGAAGTTCTCCCCTCGTTTTAATTCAGATTCGCACGAATGCGAGCATGGCTAATTTCCTGGGAGATACCGGAGCTCAATTAATGCGTAAATAAGCTCATTTGCAAGAGGCCGCTGGTGTAGAATGGGGCTTTAAGAGAGGGATTCCTCTAGTTTATAGGGCATTTTGACGTGAAAGGCACGGATCCGTTTGCCTGATGCAATGGGCGTTGTAGCAGTTGAGGCATTAACTGTTGCTCACGAGAATGATGCAATTTCACTCAGCAAATAGTGAACTAGCATATCTTAACTTCATTCCTGATAAATGCGTTTAGAATATCGGTGTAATGGTAGAGAACAGATTCAATGCATGTTTCATACAATTCTAAATACAAGTTAAATCAGTAATTAGTGTTATATGTAAAGCAGTGAAAATCTATATTACGTAATATATATTTTTTCTATTTGGCTATGTACATGTTTAAGTTTTGTCATATATATTGTATTTTGTAAAGCACTTTGCACTAACTCGCATATATTGGCATTCTGACATATTAAGTGATTACTAGCTACGCCCAAATGTACGATTTTCAAATAAATTTGATATTTTCACACTACGCTCATCTTTACATTGCGAGTTGTCTTGCAGAACATTATTATAAACGTGTGTGACAGTTGCACATTACCGAAATGGCAAAATGTTAGCGTTATTCAAGTGCTGTGAAATCAGTTATATAACGAATCTACGGTTTCTAAAATAGTCTGAGAACGTTCACATATTACAATTCCTTTATGAAGAAATTTTCTGAACCTTTAAGCCGGAGATGAACTTAGACTGGGTCTCGGGTTTTCGCAGATCATCTTACAAGAACTCGCCCCTTCTCGAGAAGAAAAAACATACACAACTCAACAATTTTACTAAACTCAAACAAACCAATGAAATGAAAAACGGAAGTACGCTACAAATTGGAAGGCAACTTGAACAAATTACTTGCATTTCAAACTGTATTGAAATGTACTTAAAGATTTTAAATATTCGTCTGGTTCCCTGGTGAAATTTAGTTTGAATGAGGTATTTCCTTTTAACCGGAAGGCCCAGAGGGTGTGTTCAACTCATGTTTTTCAACATAGCATATCTGCTAAGTTGGACAAAAGAACTTGTCACCTGCGCAGATATATCATGGATGGAATGTTCCAGGACTTATCAGTAGACAACATAATTTTTAACGGATAAGTCCAAGGACTCACAATATGACTCACATTGTGACAAAAATCAGAGAAAGGATGAAACACGAATCTAGGATTCCAAAATTCTTTCTCCAAAGGAGGAAAAGAGAAGACTATTATGGTTTGAACAGGAATATATTTGAGAGGTCATAATGCTATTTGGTCTATGTATTTTCTGAGATGTGGAAGAAGTTCTCAATGTGTATGCGATGAACATGCTGCCAGAGCATGTGTCTTTTCCTTTAATGGATTATAATATCAGACCAAACGGACCATATAGTTAATTCTTGTGATTGTCTCGACAGAGGGTATCACGTCATTAGCAAAACTAATGAAGTCTTGACGGACGACATATCCCGTCATTAGAAGACAACTGACTAGGTCTTCGATGGTTTTTAGAGAGATTAATTTTCCTAACTGCTACTTTTCAGTTGTCATACGATAGTGCAACACAACCGTTCGAGATATTTAATAACCCTTTTGGTGGTTGTCTCGACGAGGTTTCTCGTCTGTTGCAACGAATGACTATATTTGATGGATGAGATATCTCTTTATTAGAAGAAAACATAGCAGATTTTGATCTCGTCATCATTAAAAAATCGGTAATATCTTGATGACTATATACCAAAGTTGATCAAATCTTGGTGTACAAGATAACTCGACCAAACCACTTGGAGGGTTAAACAGAATTTGTAAAACACGATTTTCAGCGAATAGGCAAGATATCTCGTTCAACAAACCTCTGATCTATTGACCAGAAGTGGTATAGTGCAGGAAGAAATATAAATACTATTCAACCACCAAGATCATTAAATACGCTGGAATAGAAGTTGGAGTGTACTTGGACTTCCTACCTGAACATTTGGAGAGAATACATCTGAGAAAGTATTACAGGTGAGGGTAGACACATTTCATATATCCTCGGCTTACAAATGAAACACTCAAAATTTTCAAGATACGAGTTTTTTAAGTTTTTCTAGACCAGAAAATGATGATATTTAGGCTAGTGAAGTGTCTCCTAGCCTTAAGATCACCACCAATCTAAGTCTAAATACCTGTTATATTTTCTTTGTATCAAGGTCAGATTTCAACTTGAGAAACACATTTAGTGAGTAAAGTATAGTAGTAGAATCTTTCCCTATAATTTTCTCGGAATTATGTTCTTTGATATACACCTGTAAGTCAAAGAACATGTACTTGTTGTGTGTTACACTTGTAAGTCGACGATATGTACCATTTATTTTCTCAGTTACTTTTTATTTAAAAAATACTTATGTGTTACAACCTAAACCTGGGCCAAATTTATAGTCCTTCCTTCAATTTATCATAAATCCTATACGGAAAGCAATTTGTTTCTTAAATTTTGGAGAATAATGTATCCAAATTCACAAATTTAAATTATAGAAACATAAATAAATTCATTTTTTATATATGAATAGTACTGAGGTTTATTTAAATACCTTAGTCTTATTCTATTAAAATAATATATTCAATTATTTTTAACATTAATCATATTGACTAAATTCATACACGTTTTTTAACACATTTTATAAATTAAAATGAGGAACAACATTACAATATTTTTGCGTAAGATTAAATTGTTGACACACTATTTGACAGCAAAGGTCTTCCCACGTATAGTAAATGACATAAAAATAAACATTTTAGGAAACAACTTTGAAGCATTATTTTAATCCCTCTCACTTTGGGAAAACATAGGTTAAATAATAATTTTGAAATGTGCGCGAAGTATTCTCAACATATTGAACTATTTTAAAACAGTTGATCTTGTCGAATAGTTAGTATTTTAAAATATAAATACAAATTAGCTTGAAAATTTATTGAAAATGCATGCTAAAAAGGATTGAAAAAGATTCGAAAACAGAAAACAATTCCGTTCAAAAACATTAAATATTCACCTGTAACTGGAATTTTATTTTGTGCGTCTTCCGAATCCTCCATTTCCTTATCTGAATTTTTTACTGAACCCAAGCTCTGGTGTCTGGGAAAGACTTCTATTTCTGAAATAACAGAAAAAATTTCCTTCACAACAGTTCCTTCCAAAAATAAAGGATAAAAGGATAATTTTTAGCTTCATTCAGATAAATCAGGCAAACTAAATCTCCTCTCAGAATACAGCAACAATTTAGAAAGTCTAAGACATCTTGAACTCTTTCTATTTATTCTTCACACGTAATTCTTATAGTAATCGGAATTTTACAGATTTCCACTGTAAAATTTTGAAAATGCTTGATTTCAATTGCATGAATTTCTGTGATTCAAATACATAACGATATTCTAAAAGTTCTTTTTCTAATGTGTGTGTACTTTTTTATTTTATAACAAAAATGATGGGTGCTTCAGACAGAATTTTAAATTTAAATGTATTCTTTCCAACATGCATATGAAATGTTCTTTCAATATTTGAATTCAATGACGGTAGGTAGATATCTAATTAACGTCGCTCTGGAGTAACACAAATGACTATTGGCGGTGGTCCGGGATCAAACCCGAAGGGAAAGATCCGATGACAGCACCATGTAATTTTGAACCAGAGTCAGATGACAGGTCACACCTGAACTGGCAACCCAATCTCCAAACTTCCACACCATGCCAACGTGAGGACATTTGAAGCCACGGCAGATTTAACGTGTTCCATCACCCCTTGTACACGACAGTCTTTGGTTGGATTCGAACTCACAACCCTCCGATTGCTAATCCGTTACTCTTCCAATCGGGCTACCGTGGCCCCCGAATTCAATGAAGGAAAATAAAAATAATTATAAGCTTCTTAAGTTTAACTGAGCATAAAAATGTAGAAATCCTGTACAATTTCGTTAATTTGCCTTCTACTAAATTAAAAGACTAATTTTGTTTTGAAGATTTACAATTTTCTCTAATGGAATGTATTTGCAAAAATATAATCTGAATTCAATTTATTTTCATTTATATTTTAAGGAAGAGTTCGGAATAAGAAATGTAACTGAAAAGTTATTTCATTAAATATATCAGTTCAGGTTTCATTAATGTACCTGTTCTAAAAATTTTGTATCTAACTAAATATTAAGGGAGCATACTTGTTACTATTCGCACGGCTATATCCAGATTTCAAAAGGGAATTATTCAATTCCCTTTATCCATAATATCACCAAGAAATCCTTTTACCGTTTCACAAAAAACATTAGTGAGTCACCTTAAACCACATGGCGGCCGTAAACATATGCTACCTGCAAATGTAACTGAGAGTCTCAATCTTTTTTGTACGCCCACATTTGAATATCTGAATAAAAAGACAGATATGCAATGGTATAATAGCACAAAAATGTAGACAGGACGCATAGCAACAAATGACTATAATCAATACTAAATCAATCGCTTCTAATTTTACCGATTCGTTTAAATATACTTGATTTGAGCTATGGAGCAATTATTTAAAAACAATCAGAAGAGCTTGCTGCTATAATGAAATTCTTCAACTGTCTGATCACAGAAGTCATTGGGGAATCTGGAAACTGAAATTCAGCGCAGAAATAAAAATGTGAGAGTGAGAAAATAGATTGAAGTAACATGATTGAGATGATTTATAAGCTTATTGCTAAGCATTATATTGGAAATAAAAATTGACTCCATTAAGAAGTATACTAAATGCTATTTAACATTTCTTCGACTAATATTATTGCATTTGAAGGTATTAAATATGTATATCAATGCTTGTATTGGTTATAGATGGATTAAATATGATATGAAAGGGGACAGAAGACACTGCCATCAACTTATATAAGCAGAAATTTTAGAGTTGAAGCTACATGTGGCTCTTCTAGTTCTTAAAATTTCTAACCCGACTGAAGAGGTGCCAGCTCTGGTGTTGACTGGTCATCTAACTGCTGTTCAAAACTACGAGGTGTTATCCTATGATCTTTCTCTTCGGAATTGATCCCAGATTGTCTCAAACCGCCCGTTGCTCCAGTGCGATGTTAATTCAATTACCTACCTACTAGGGAGAAAATACGCCTCGCAGATCAATGTAAATGACTGCCGAGGCCACCCTAACCCATGTTACATATTTACTGTGTGCTGAATAAGATGCCCACATGTTTTGTATAATACTTACAAATGCAATTATAACTGAATTACTTAACCTTCCAAGTGGTTTAAACGAGATATCTCGTCCATCAAGATTTAACCAATTTTGATAACGACGAGATATCGTCATCATCAAAATATTGGTAATTTTTTTATGATGACGATATCATCATTTTTTTAACTGACAAGATATTTCGTCCATCAAAATGTGGTTAGTTATGCCGATGTACCTCGTCGAAACAACCGCCAGAGGCACAGTAATTTTAAAACTTCTAAATAATCGGCGATTTATCAATTTTGATGAATTTAAAAATTCTAAAATGCTTTTATTCTAGGTAAAAACATACACAAAACTAACGTGAGTTTGTTCACAATTAAAATTTTTCCAACACCCCTATTTATGTTTTAACTATTTCAGCTTAATTTTAATCACATTTTTCTTAGAATGAAAATTAGCAACACTGCACGCACTATAATTCTTAAACAGTTAAAGTTAGACTCGTGAAATTTGGAATAAAGTTGAATGTTGAATTATCATTATAGATTAAAAATAAAACATAATGGGTGGGAGCAAAATTTGCACAAAACAGAGCTTTGTTCAACAATTTGAGAAAGAAAATGATAAATTTTCACTCAAAATCTATTAAGCGAAATATTAATTTATTATTTCATATTTTTATGCTGCTCGAGCTGTATTTTTTATTTTAATATCAAATAAAGATGTTACTGTAAACTGTTTCTCAATATGATAAATATTAACCTAATTTTTTCTGTATTGTCTAGTATAAAGTGTAAATAAACACTATTTGAAGTTTCATCGAGATACATTGGAAACTTTAAATATATGCAGTTTATCGAAATTAGGCTGCTTTTCCTCTTGATTTAAATGCTTAAATGTACTCTGCTCCTTAAATATAAACAAATCATTAACACATCGTGAGCACGTATAAGCGATCCAAGAATTTAATTTGCGCGTGAAACTAATACTTTCGTATTTATAAACATTATCATTATATTAATATTTCTGGACCAATATTTCTTAAGCATGTGCAAACCATAATATTAGAAAATATATTTTTACTATGCACGTAAATACTATGATATTGTGAATGTATTTTATAATTATGCACATAGAAATTGTAATAATGATAAGAAATGTGATAAAAAGTAACTTGGAATTTCGAAGAGGGAGTGAAAAAGATAGTTGATTATTCTTTGTAATATTGTATCGTCTTTTGTTTTCTTAATAAATGTTTATTTTTTAAAAAGCGTTCATCTTCATGTATGCAACCAAAAAGCTTATCTTCAAATATTTTATGCAATCGAACAGATATTAAGGTCTTCCAAAAATTGAACAGAGTGAATTTCCATCTCCAAGGTAAATTGGACTAGGATCACCATACAACGTTCTAACACAAATCACAGTTGATTTATCTTCAAACTAGACAGACGTTCAGCATCTGAATTCGAAGGTTGTATTACTTTGCCCTCTTCTTCTTTTGAATCAGTATTATGATTACTAAGAACTACACCATCTCCACTATATTTATTCATTACTAATAGACTTTTTCTGCTATACCTACTGACGCAATTGTGAAATATGCATTTCGCGTAAGCTCTAAGAAATTTCTGTCTTTCATATTTCCCGGAATAATCCTACAGTTATGTTCTATGAGTGACATTTAATTTTCTATCAAGCGAAATGTAGATATGTAGTAGTATTTCTGCGGCGATATATATTTTCGGTACTTTATTATTAACTTGACGTCATTTGTTTTAGTTAATACGATTTCAGCACTTTTTCAGATGAATACGATTCACTAATAAGAATTACAAAGAATGTATTCCGAATTGATATACGACAATTAATTGGTCAACACCAATCAGATCAAACTACAAACATTTCCAAAGTGATGATGAACTACAATTTAAGATAACCCCGATATGTATCGTGCATCGTAATCATTCGGATAGCACATATGAAATCTTCGTAGACCGTCTGGTTAGTTTATTTACACTGAGAAACCCTCTCACACATAAAATAAGAATGATCTATAGAATTTTTTTTAGGACATTTAGAATAGTTTTCTATAAAACAAAGCAAACCATTTATCGGAATTCAGGTTTAAGATATAAGTTATAAGTTAAGTACATCATATACGAGCTAACCTATTTAAATAAATAAAATTATAAAAACATTTAAAGCCTGTACTGAATTCTGCATACTAACAGAATTTGATTCTGCATTTGGACTTCATATCCGTGAAAACCACAAATAAAAAATTGATATTTTGACGAAATTTAAATTGTTTTGACTGTACGCTACTTAACACATCTCACATTTTTTTAAATATACTTCAGTAAGGAGTTTAATTATGAGTGTACCGTTACAAAACACAATTTCCGAAGTTGTTATTTTCACGTGTAGAAAATGGTCGTTGAAAAATTGCTGCTTTCTTTTTATAAAGGGAGACCTCTTCCGTTTCCAGAGAGCACTGTTGGAATTGAAAAATAATTACGTCCCTTTGCTTCTATACACCTCTAAAGCAAACTTTTTGCTTCTTGTGGAAAAGACTAAAAAGGAAATGAAAGAGCAAATTAATATTTTTTTTCGTTTAGTCACTAAATGACTTTTTTTAGCGAAAATGGTGTGAAAAGTACGATAGCGGTTTTCTTGAGATTGTGTATGCAAAACAAATATTAAAAGTTTTGAAACGTGCTTACAAATAAATACGTAGAAAAAATAAGGTGTTAGAGCATAATATGTCACTGGAATTTCTAATTAATTTCCCACTCTCAAAACATAAAATAATATTAATATTCTGATTACCGCAAGGGGCATTGTAACATTGAAAATAAAAAGCCCTGACGAGGAAACTGAAAAAGCCATATTTTTAATGATACTTTTGTAAAATGCACTTTCACCTGAAACGAGTAATACAGTGAGGCCTTTTGGATGAAATATTAATATTCTACGCTCGAATTCCGTCTTTCATGAAGATATTATATTTTATCATTAGTGATAACAATTTTCGGTAGAACTCAAATCCTTTTGGTATTACAGCCTTAGCAATTTAATCGAAATCACATTTTTTTCTGTGAATGGAAATGATTTGATTGAAATTTTACCATTTTCAAAGAACAAAATAAATTAAGAATAGTTTTTAATCAAGAAATATCTAAATTCCCATAAACATTGTTATTACTTTAAAGAATCATATTTAAAACATTAGTCCGGGAATTTACTACAGTTTAAATTATAGAACACGAGTTTAAGCTCAAAGAAAAAATACTTTGAAGTATATGCTTTAGATTAGTGCAACGAACAATTTTCCACATGCTATTCTAGATGGTGCTATGCACCGTGCTTTTTCTACCTAAAGTGATAAAAACTGCATTTTCAATTTTGCAATTGTGGATGTCTGATTGAACTATAAAAAAGACAATAGTTGTTGTAAATCACAGCGTATGCATGAAATGCGTAGATGGCGATGCAATACACCATTTAATAATGTATCATTGCATCATATGGTGCTAGCAGATTTATCCTGCATTGCTCGGGTTTAATGGTTAAATGTTGATTAAAACGTGATTATATTAATAACTTTTCTGTCTTAGAAAAATGGAAACATTCATTTAAGTGTGCGGAAAATAATTTTTTAACGTCGTTTTAACTTTTTCAAAGCTTCTACTGTTTACTTCGGAGGAAAATATGTATACATGATATATTCATCCATATAATCAATTTCATAATTATAGCACTCCTGTGTAAGACAAATTATAAAAGTTTTTTCTTAGTGAGTAATTCAGAAGACGATTTAGAAATATCTTTGAACTTGAACGTAGGACTACCCGTTTTAATTTAACTTACCTGTCTTATTTTAAAATAATTTTATTTTAACTTTAGTGATCATTTTACTATAAGAAGTTGCGCACCCTACTTAAAATGGTGTTGTTTTGGATATTTTATTTATTTTAATGGGACAGAATTCTACAAACCATTACGTATTCAACCAGACTTAAGAAAAGTTGGTCGAAATATACGTATACCGCAAAGAAATTACCCATGTCTAGTGATATTTTGCAGGAAACAAATAATTCATTAAAATTCACAACCTTTAAATAATATATCTGCAATATGTAAAAGAGTGGAACACAAATACAAACAGAAACGAAATTCAGTTAATTGAAAAAAATACAGAATTCTGAAAACCGAAATATATGTGCAAGAGTGTCGAATTTTGACTTCCTGATTATATTCTGAAACATGACAATTCGAAAAAAGAATTTTAATATTGATAAAAACAATAATGATATATTTACAAAAAAAACCCACAAATTTATAAAACTCAGAATGCTCAAATCTGACCGTAACATTTCGCTTCCTTAACTAAAATGCATAAACATGGATTTCTAAATCAAATTTATAAAATAAAACATTAATTATGGCGTTGCCATATAATGAATAACAAAATTACGCTTTTATGATTAATGAGTTTTGTTTGGAGTTTTCGTATTCCTTACAAACTGTCAATTATTTAGTATTAAATGTTTTAAATATCCTATTTTCATCAATCAAGTATTCATAAATTATTTATATTATGGGAAGAAATAAAAAAATCAGTTCAAACATAAATATTATAATTTAATTTGTTTTGGAAAAAATTGATTTTCGATCTATACTGGTAAAAGAATTTTATTAGAAAATTTCTTTTCCCATCAATACTGGTAAAACAAAAAGAGTTGCGGACCGCAATCGTTTTGTTCTCCATGTAATTGTTATGGGGATTTCAAAGTGTTTTAGCCCCCGCTGTACACCTAGGACAAGTAGAACTGGGGTTAATATATAGCCTACGTTACCCGCATGGTTCTAAAGTATGAGTATATATATATATATATATATAAAATTTAAAATTACAAACCAAAACAAAGAGAAATCCAAAAGTTTTTAAAATCAAGAAATTTAAGAAAATTTTGAAAAAAATGACGGAAGTGTTGGTGGATCAGGGCGTCATCAGGGAGGAGCCTCACCCAGTCAACACAATATGGTGTTTTCTGCATGTGAGCGGCAGTACACCAAAAGTAGCTCACACATCCCTCCAAACATCATAAGAAAATAAATTAGAAAACAAAAATTGAAAAACAAAACCAGGGACAACCAAGGACACAAACGAAAGATAAATATAATACAAAATTAAAATTAAAATTAAATTAAAATTAAAAAGGAGAAAACAAACTTACCCACATAGATTGACCCAAGCTCGACAACAACCCGCCGCAAACTACATGAGGACCGCCAACAAATGCCATTCACAACGCCGTATATCAGAAGTCGGAACCGCAATTCCGACACGGAACCCCGACTCGAAATTCCGACTCGAAATTCCGAACATCGGAATCGGAAGTCGAAAAAATAGTGTTCAAATCCAGTTTTTTAAAATTGATAAAATTGATAGTCAACAGGAAAGTCTCCGAAATAAACTATTAAATAATATTAGTTGTCTTAAATCTTTCAAAAATAATCTTATAAAAAGAGTGAGGGTATTTATTATTAAGAAGTGTGTTAATGAGATTATTACATTGCAAAAGAAAGTTAGATTTAGAGTTGCAAATTTTATTGAAACGTATCAGTTGACCAGCAATTGTATTATAATAAATTTTTTTAGAAATATTAGAATCTCAATATATTAATTTAAAAACCGGAAATTCAAAATCATATCTCTTATCATAAATATTAATATCAGTTTTATTATTTAAAGTGTATATATTCAAGTCTAGAAAGACGGCTTTATTGTTATCTGAATTGGTTTTCAATAAATATAATTCATCAGGGTAAATCGAATTCCAAAGTTTAGCAAAATTGGTATCATTGAAAACAATTAAATCATCAATATATCTAAAGGCAGAATTAATTTGTAGGCAAAAATTTTTTGAAAATAGGATTTTTATGAAATTTAGGAACAACAGTTATGTAAGGTAAAATAATGTGATGATTAGAAATTTTTAATCTTTTATTTGAAGAAATAATTTTTTTAACAATAGTAGTATATGTGGATTTGCAGAACTTATAGGTATCAGAATTTTTAAGCTCAGTATCTAGCAAATTTAAGTATAGTTTTTTTACAGATAATAGCATAGTTACCTGATGCTTTATCAACCGGTGTTATTATTTATAAGATAATAATAAAAAATAATAATAATAAATAAATAAAAGATTAAAAATTTCTAATCATCACATTATTTTACCTTATATAACTGTTGTTCCTAAATTTCATAAAAATCCTATGAAATTCCGATTTATTACTTGTGGTACAAATTCTTATATGATTAAACCCGGTATCTTACTTTGTAAATATCTAAAAATTATCCTTAACACCATTATTGAAGAAGGTTTCACTTGGATTACTAGTGATAATAATAACGTTTTAAATTATATAAATAAAAATATTATTAATAATATACTAACCTACGACTTTAAAGACCTATTTACTAGCATACCATTGGGCAAACTTAAAGATGTACTTAACTACTATTATCATGACTTTAAAAATCTGATTACTATTGATTTTGAGGATTGGGAATTTTTGGTAAACTTCTGTATCTATAATAATTTTATTTTTAACGGTGAGCATTTATTTATTCAAGTTAAGGGTATACCCCAAGGTTCTAATTTTTCTTCCATTCTTGCTAATGTATTTCTTCATTATTATGAAAAAAATTTTTGCCTACAAATTAATTCTGCCTTTAGATATATTGATGATTTAATTGTTTTCAATGATACCAATTTTGCTAACCTTTGGAAATCGATTTACCCTGATGAATTATATTTATTGAAAACCAATTCAGATAACAATAAAGCCGTCTTTCTAGACTTGAATATATACACTTTAAATAATAAATCTGATATTAATATTTATGATAAGAGAGATGATTTTGAATTTCCGGTTTTTAAATTAATATATTGGGATTCTAATATTTCTAAAAAAAATTATTATAATACAATTGCTGATCAACTGATACGTTTCAATAAAATTTGCAACTCTAAATCTAACTTTCTTTTGCAATGTAATAATCTCATTAACACACTTCTTAATAATAAATACCCTCACTCTTTTTATAAGATTATTTTTGAAAGATTTAAAACAACTAATATTATTTAATAGTTTATTTCGGAGACTTTCCTGTTGACTATCAATTTTATCAATTTTAAAAAACTGGATTTGAACACTATTTTTTTCGACTTCCGATTCCGATGTTCGGAATTTCGAGTCGGAATTTCGAGTCGGGGTTCCGTGTCGGAATTGCGGTTCCGACTTCTGATATACGGCGTTGTGAATGGCATTTGTTGGCGGTCCTCATGTAGTTTGCGGCGGGTTGTTGTCGAGCTTGGGTCAATCTATGTGGGTAAGTTTGTTTTCTCCTTTTTAATTTTAATTTAATTTTAATTTTAATTTTTATTATATTTATCTTTGGTTTGTGTCCTTGGTTGTCCCTGGTTTTGTTTTTCAATTTTTGATTTTCTAATTTATTTTCTTATGGTGTTTGGAGGGGTGTGTGAGCTACTTTTGGTGTACTGCCGCTCACATGCAGAAAACACCATATTGTGTTGACTGGGTGAGGCTCCTCCCTGATGACGCCCTGATCCACCAACACTTCCATCATTTTTTTTAAATTTTCTTAAATTTCTTGATTTTAAAAATTTTTGGATTTCTCTTTGTTTTGGTTTGTAATTTTAAATTATTTTACTTTCCATGTTGTGTCTGCAGCTTTAGCGAGCATACATGGACAGTTCTGCCTTCTGCCTTCTGCTTTCTGGATTCTGCTTGACTATTTTTTACCCCCAACTTTTTTGGTTTTTTGGCTTTTTGGCTTTTTACTTGTCTGCTTTTCGATCTTTTGGCATTTTGCTGGTCTGCATTTCTATTATTTTACGTTTTAATGTTTTGTATATTTTGTAATTTGATTGTTTTTATTATATATATATATATATATACAGGGTGAGTCTAAATTGTTTTTACAAAATACGAGGGATGACAGTACCCATCCAGACGAGCAATAATTACTATGGAACATAGGGTCGCATCCCACTCTGAGAGGCAGAAAAGAGTAAATCCAAAGAGACATGTGGTTGATGCACGATGGAGCCCCAGCACGCTTTTCCTGCACGGTCCGGCACTTCTTGAATGCCACATATCCCGCACGATGGATCGGACGTGGCGGACCTGTGGCTTGGCTCCCTCGCTCACCGGACCTCAATCCACTGGACTTCTTCTACTGGGGCACATGAAATCTTTAGTGTACCAGACGCCTGTGGACTCGGCTGAAGATCTCGTAGCGAGAATTGGTGTTGCCGCAGACAAAATTAACACAATACCAGGAATCTTCGAGAGGGTGCGCCAGTCACTCCTTCGCCGGTGTGAACTGTGCAACGACACGCGTGGCCGCCACTTTGAGCACTTGCTGTGAGTTTTTCTCTGATCAATAAAACAGATTGTGCAACTTTTGGTATCGTTCATTCGCTGCTTTCCCAACACTGTTGTAAGTTCATGTTGAAATTCTAATCTTACTCTTTTCTGCCTCTCAGAGTAGAATGCGATCCTATGTTCCATGGTAACTATTGCTCGTCTGGATGGGTACTATCACCCCTATATATATATATATATATATATATATATATATATATATATATAAAACATGTGGTACCACCCATCTCGAATATTTCCTCAACAATCCTAGTTTCCGAATATGGTCCGAAACGGTTTGTTGGGCTGAATCGAGCCTTTCCGCAATCTTCGATGTTGTCAAAAAAGGATTTTGCCCTAACATGATCTTGACAATATCGTCGTCGATCAAAGATGGTCGCCCAGAGCGTGCCTTATCAGAAAGGTCGAAATCACCTATTTGAAATTTTTCGAACCATCTTCTGCATGTTCTATCAGAAACTGAACCTTCACCCAATACTTTCAATAAATTTCTACACGCCTTCTGTAGCATTTCTTCCTTGTTGGAATTCGTACAAAATACAGTGGTGAAAATGAACTTTATCAGTAGCCATGGGTACACGATCGCGCCTCACTTAATACTAACTTGAATCATCTTTGTTTTAGTTCATTTGCTAGGTTAGTATGTATACATTCAGTGATAAAAAGAGAGCCAAATATGCGTCAAATGAATATGCGCATACTTGTTGAAGCTTGTAACCGGAATGGACAGAATTTCCGGTACACCTAATATATATATATATATACAGGGTGTCCCAAAAAGGTTGTTACGCAATTTATTTTTTTACCGTTTGGAGATATGTAGACAATGTAAATTGCAAAAGTACACCAAATAAGGTAAGTAATTAAGATATGTGAATAAAATTATCGCGTGATAACAATTTAAGCGGATCCAGTTTTTAATTCATGTACGACCCCTCTAGATAAAAATCCGAGATGGCAAAAATGTTCCTTACCTGTATCTCCTATCGTTAGTAAAAAACTATATTTCTATAGGGTTGAATAGTAACGGAGATAAAAGAGGTTCCATTTTAAGGGGGCCGTATCTAAATTTAGAACGGAAACTGACCCATAGCCGAAAATGAAGAGGTAAGTTCTGCATTGCTGCAGATGGAAAACATTTTGAACATGCGTTGTAAATATCCTTTTATTTTTATTTAAACCATTTTTTCTACAATATTTTTATTAAAGATTACATTGTCTGCTATTATTCGTTGCGAATGTCATCTGCAGTTGCAATACTACATTACTTTGCACAATATTGCACTTTCTGACCGAAAAAAAAAGTTTTTTAGCATTGTGTATACGGTCCCTAATCTGACTGCTTGAACAGCTGTGCACAAGCGGTATAAGTCAACGTTTTTGCGTCATTATGCCTCAGTTACTGTTCAACCTACAGAAATGCAGTTTTCTGCTAACGATAGGAATGTAGGTAAGGAACATTTTTGCTATCTCGGATTTTTATCTAGAGGGGTTGTATACAAATTAAAAACTTACTTAATTATCCACTTAAATTGTTATCACGTGATAATTTTATTCACATATCTTAATTACTTACCTTATTTGGTGTACTTTTTCAATTTACATTGCCTACCTATCTCCAAATGGTTAAAAGATAAATTGCGTAACAATCTTTTTGGGTCATTGGGTCATTTGGGTCTATATATATATATATATATATATATATATATATACATATATATATATATATATATAGATAGATAGATAGATAGATAGATATAATCAAACTTCGAAATATTTCATTATATGTTTCTCAAATACGCAAAGCTTTATTAGTAATTTTAACAGTCATATTGGATATATGTAAGTTAAGAGCAATGTACACCCCCCATTACGAGAAAGTATTTTTGATGACATAAATTATAGAGAATTTTTCCATCTTTTTACATTGGTTCTAGAGTGTCTTATTTTCAGTCAAAATAAGCTAATTTGTTACCGCACTCTAGAATGCGGGCTTTGTTGATAGGGAACAAAACTATAGAGAAATAAGTCAAAGCGTAACAAGCTGAAAAATGATGAAAATACATATAGAAAGGGTAGAAAGTGCAGTAACGTTTAGAAGACGGTTCTTGCAAAAGTTGAATCATGATTCATCGCCCCAGAAATAGACATTTGAGAAGTAAAATTAAGTTATTTCATAAGAACTTCAATTTACATGCCTCTAATCGAAATAGTCGGCAATAAGCTTAATGAAGAATTCCATTCAGACTTATTTGGTGGGTAAAGTTAAAATCGTTTACCAGTCAAATTATATGCACGGTCATTTATTACCACAGAGTATGTTGGATGCAGTCTATAAATTATTCCAATAATACCAATTGGGACCTGACACATTTTAAGAAGACAAGCTTTTCCCAATCATTAAAGACCGTTTTAACCTAAAGAGTTAACTGAAAAATCTGATGTGTTATCAGCACAACTTTGTTCTTTGCCATTCAGAGAAAAGGAAAGTTGACACTTGTTTAATCATTTCATATTTTCCTCTGATGGATTTGATCAATGGGCTTAAAATTGTTATACATAAAAATATTGGTCTTGGAAAAATGTATTACAGATCCTATCTGATTTGAGATTCATCTATATTTCAATCACGTAGAGAAATATTGACACAAGTGGCACCTGCATTTCCATGAAAGGAACCCAACAAACTTTATAACGAAGGAACATCATATTTTGTGGCTGGAAAAAGGAACTCTTCTTTGACTACCTTCAGATCTTAATATTATCTCTGCCTCAGTTTTCCATTAACACAATACGCATTCTAAAGAAACATTTTATTACTCTCAATTTATTGCATGACACTCTAAAAATGCTATGAGGTAAAATATCTACGTATGTAATTGATAACACTATTTTATAGTGGTAGGTTGCAGGTAACTGGCCATCCTCACATATACACAAAAGAACTGTTAATTCAACTAATCAAATTCGTATAGATATGAGAAACGTATCTCGTGTGATCTGCTATTATTTCCCTAATGTACAGTCGCGGAAAAAAATGAACCACCACTCTTCATTCCTGCAACTTTAACAGTAGAGAAAATTCAAAGATGGCGTTCGACAGCAACTAACAACTTCTATAAATTTAAATGTCTAAAATGTGCATAAGGAGCCGTCTTCATATTAAATTGAGTACCAACTTCATAATTACCAATAGAAACCCCTTATTTTGACACAAATTTCAAATCTATACCAAAACCTAACTTCAGATACCAAATTTCATTTCATTAGGTCTTACCGTGTCGAAGTTAAGAGTACAGAAAGATTAGAGTTCCTAATGTTAAATCAGTTTCTCGGACTTTTATGGATATCTTCCTAAATAATATTTCTATAGCGCTGATATTTTATACCATGTTACTGTTAAGCAACCCAAACAAAATCCACCTAATATTTTATTTCAAAACTAGTTTTTTGTATGCAATAATAATTATTAAATTAATATTTGAAAAAAAATATGAATTGCAACACTACTAAATTTTTATAGGAATCGATTCAGGACTTCTAATATGATCATGCAAACTTTCAGGTCATTCCAATTGCTAGTTGTCGCGCTACAATAAATTTTCCTTATTATGGCAATTTTAGGGGGCTACCAGAAGCTTAAAAAACGTCTTACAAAGTTGAGGAATGTTTAAATTCTTGAAATATGGTTGGAAATTTCATTCATGTATTCTAAAATGCATTGCCTTTTACCAGTTATGTGTCGTATAGATCAGGGTTGGCCAACTTCTGTATATACTATATGATCGACTTTTTTCTTAAAAATGTGTCGCGATCTACCTACTAAAATCTTAACATTTAACGCATTCAAACTTGTGTCTTGTGTTCTAATAAGTGATAATGGGGAGAGGGTATTAAACCAACATGATATTTTATTAATAATATTTATTAATTGAAAAGTAGCCAAAGAAAAAATACCGATTAAAGTTTATTTTATTATCTTATCATTAATGGGAAGTCAGCGTTTGCATGTCTCCAATCCAGCGTTCATAATTTGGTGTGTATCCAGACAAAGATAATGATAATGAATCTTCAGTATGGGAATCAGTAAGTAGGGAACGATGTTTAATCTTCGTGAACTTTAAATATTAAAAAGCCGTTTCACATAAGTATGTAGATCCAAAATAAGAGTAGATATATTCGCTACATTTGGTGATATTGGGATACTTTTCTCGATTGACGTATTTCCAAAAATATTCCTCACGTTCTCTGGCTTGTAATGTTAGATCAGTTTGTAGAGTCATCATTTCATTTTTTACGTGTTTTTTTTTTCAATATTACATGTGTCAGAAATTTTTGCGTCAATATGTATTACATTTAATCCCTTTTTAAAAGGAAAAGACAGATACAGCACAATAACTTTTTCAAAATTATGAAATCTGACCTCAAAGTCTTCAATCCCTTTTTAATTTCTGCAACGTATTTTTCAATGTTATAATTACAATTTTGATATTTTTGTAGGTGATCGGACATATTTGGAAAGTGATTCAAATTGTTTTGTTGAAGATCTTCTATTAGCATAATAAATTTTGCTTTGTATGCATTAATGCTACTGATCATTTCAATTATTGTCTTGTTTTCCTTTCAATCCTAAATTTAAATAACTTAATTTCGATGTAAAATCTGTAAGAAACGCTAAATCACTGATCTAAGTTCATCATTTAAATTTGCACATTCATGATCCTGCTCTTCGAGAAATGTTTTTGTCTCAGTTAATAAATCACGGAATTGTTGCAGAAATACGTTACGTACTTCTACTTAGCCACCTTACATCGGTATGTAATAATAATTCTGGCTGTCCTTCATCAAGTTGCAATTGGAAAAGACGCCATTTGAGGGAAATTCCTCGAATGGAATTAATAATTTTGAATGCTATGCCCATTATTTCTTTGTATTTAATGTTTTGCTGGCTAACACTCTTTAGTGAATTATGCAATGGTAGCTCAGAAAACTTGGGAATTCGTCATCATTTTGGCATAGATTTATAGATCCATTTATGCGGCCTATCATTGCTCCTGCTCCATCTGTTGTAATTGAAATTAATTTAAAAAGTGGTAGGTTCAAATTAGTGAGGAAGTTTTTAAAAGAGTTGAATATATGAACACCTCTAGTCCTTTCTTTCAGAGAAATCATACTCAACAATTCTTCTTTAGATGTATAATCATTAAAAACCTTTCGAATAAAAATAAGCAATTGTGCTCCGTTACGTATATCTGTCTGTCGATTCATCAAATTGAAGGGAAAAACAGGAACATCTATCAATGTCGTTATATAACTGTTCTTTTATATTTTCAATCATTTTCTCAATCCACCGCATCACAGTATTTCGAGACAATTGTAATCTTTAATTGCAGCAATAATTTCAATCTTGTTCTTAAAATCATTAAAACGTAAATCTGACATTTCCAAGAAAGTTTCTTTTATAACTTCCTTGTCAGGAAACGGTTTAAATTTTTTTGCTAAAATATGGCGTACTTTGAATGATGCAATAGTCACTGCACGTGATTTCAACATGGGCTTTTTAAAAACATTTTATTGAGTTCTTAATTGAGCCTTAAGCCTTAAGATCCCTAATTTTATTTTTCTCAAGTCACTATTTTGTGGCTAATCTGTTTGATATTTGTTATGTAAAGTTTAAAAAATGCCTCTCCTGATTAACCTTTTTAGTAACGACTACGAGGGCATTGCATATTAAGCAACAACATTTATCAATCATCATTATAAAAAGTAATCATGGTCCCATTCTTCATGAAAATGTCTTCGATTTTTTTTGGTTTACTACTCATTTTAATGGGTACTAAAATGCAAAAGAAGTATACAAGTAGACAATTTTAATTTAAAACCATAGCAGTATAATAGAAAGAAGATACTTACATTTTTGCAAGCATTATTGTTAAGAATAATCGACACTTTTTCTAGAAACGCTAATACAATGATACCATTATGGCGAAAACTAAATACTAAACAAGGAACACAGGAATGCCAACTTATGTATTGTTACACCGAGAACTAAAAGAGGGTGCGCCGAGAAGCTCACTAGATGGCGTGTTGGGCAGCTATCGGATGACAGGTGACGTAGGACGCCACTCTCCCACTCTCTCAACGGCTAGAGCGGAAAGGGAATTGTCAACGTCAACTATGATACTAAAGACCGTTCGTTTCTAAGAGTCACGATTAAGTTGCGTTTGCGTGTTGAAATTGTCTTTTGTCGGCTGTGATCAGCCAAAAATCGCTTTGCCATTGACCGGTCGATCGCGATCGACTTATTGGCCATTCCAGGTATAGATAAACTCTGCTAATCAATGAACAATTTAATGACTCACTCTATTTACTTTTTGGAGATCGGAATATAAGTTCGATTGTATTAAATAATTATAGGTAGGCTTTTTTTGGTTGCATACATGGAGACGAACGCTAATTAAAAAATTTAACCATTATTAAGAACAATAAAGGCTATACAAATTTATACAGAACATCGATCAACACTTTCTCCGTTTCGATATTGTTCTGAATTTTAAAATCCTTCTTTTATCATATTTTAATCATGGTTACAATTCACAATATTATCAGTTGAGCTCGTATAATAAAGTGTATAATAATTCTCGGATCGTTTGCACTTACATAATAAATATAATAACATAATTCTCGAATGGTTTTCACTTGCATAATAAATATAATAATTATCGGATCGTTTTTCACGCGCTGGCATATGCGTTTGAAATAGTGTTCAAATTTTAAATTCGGGTAGCTATAACTACTAATCTCGAGCTGCGAATAGCGATTTTCAATGTGAAGATGATCCCTGAAATTGACAGCAACTTTAGCATTGAATATCTCCGGATATATTGATGGTAAAGTCATGAAATTTCATATTTTGACTAATTTAACGATGTAGAATCTGATTAAGGCATCATCAAAACAGGGTGTTTCCATTGGAATATTTTTTGGGTGCAGAATTTTATATGAACACGGCCCCTTATGCAATTTTTTGTGCATATGAATTTGTAGAGGACACTATTTCCTATTGAATGATATCTTTGAATTTGTTCTATTGTGAATAGTGCTCAAAATAAAAGGGGTGGTTCGGATTTTTTTCGAGCCGCGATTGTAACTTTAATGAATGATGCAGCTTTTTAACACAACTGTATACAACAAGAGATATTGATCAGATTGAAACGATACTCCAGGAGTAATTGCATGTAGATAAATTCAAAACAGAATTAACATATATCAATAAAGATCATTGTTTTGTAAGAAATTACCTAGAAGTAGTTTGAATGTTATGTACCACTCCATTAAACAGAGAATAAGAGGTTGAAACAAACAACCAAATTATTCCTCCTTATTCAATAACAATGTTTTGGTTTCGAAGGAGTGGATATTACACCATTTAATTTAAACTTTAACTCCATAATTGCATTGTACGAAATTTTATACTTCACCTAAAATTAAAATTTCATTCAATTAATTTTTTTAAAATTTCCAATCTGTAGCTGAACTACTCTTCTTCTATTTGTAAAGAAGTATCAATTTAGAACAAATAAATTTTAGGCTTTTAATATTCTTTTAATATTAGTAAAATTTTACAAAAACTATAAAATTCAGCTTAATGTTTGCAAATGTTTTGAATTAATATGCAGGTCCGGGATTGATGGGACATTCTTTAAAAAAAAGGCAGGCACTTTTCAAGGAAATGAGCATTCCCATTATTGTAAACCCGAAACTGACAATTCCTCCTCCTTGAAGACAGTTGTGTCCATCGAAAATGACCGACTTCTTGGTTACATACACAAATCCACAAATACCCACAAAGCGTTGTAAAACCAGCACTGATTTCATTAATAATATCGGCACGATCTTCACAACCTCGCCACCAGCCCAGAAACGATTTCTCGCATCACGGAACTTTTATCACATAAATCCACCCCTGTCTTGGAAATAAATTTCGAAAAATTCTCAGCACTATCTGCTACCTCCACTAAGAGAGGCGATAATAGCCAACACATTGCACAGCCTTGCCTCAGACCTTTCTGATTAAATGCATGGTTTATGGATGTGAGAGATGGCTGCGGTGCAAAAGTTCAAAGGTGTAATTGCAGAGCATTAATCAAATACATCTTTTACCGAAGAGTCTGTTTCAAGGCTTTCTTGATGCTTTAATTACCCTCCGCGTAATCTATGCGATATCCGCGATCTCGCGGCCCCGGCACAAGTTTCGCAAAATGACGACGATGAGTATCATCTGCATTTGCTGTTAAAATTCAATAATTCATGACTAGGATAAGACTTTTGACATCCTCCGAAGGTTCACTTAAAAGTGTTGGGAATGTGATGGGAACAAGATATTGAAATTGCCCACAGTGGGTTGTTATTTACGAATGGTATATTATGAGTGAAATTTAGATATTTTGAATTAAAGTGATCTCAGTTGGGTAAGACGTTAGTTTCCTTTTGAATTTAAATTTGTGATTTGAAAAAAAGAGTCGAACAAATAAATCTCAAGTAAAAATCGAATTTCTCTTATAACGTTCTGTCAGCATTGACAGCAACTTCTTACACCACATATCATATTTTAACTTCTTTTGTACAGGTTTTAAATACTTTTATCAATTCCTTTTTAATAACTCACCAGTTATTTTGACGGATTTATTAGATCACGCCCATCATTCATCACTTTTTATCTGTTTTTTTGTTATATTTATAATACACCATCTTTTAATAACATTTGATAAAAAAAAATACTGGTCAACTAAGATGGGGATACCTCATCTTAGTATCAATTTTTCTTGATTATTAGACTCGAGCAATCATGTTTTATCTTCCATAAATTTGTTTCCTACTTGTTTTTAAACATTTTATTTATCACCCTGAACCTTTTGTCATTTGAAACTCATCATATCATCTGTTTAATGCACACATGTTTTTAACTTCATTTTTGTTAGACTTTTTTTAACGTCTTATCTATTTTTATTGGTTTGTATTATGTCTTGCTTTTGGTGCAACATTTCCGTTTTAGGACCTTCAGCTATAAAACTCAAACCAACCCATTATAACACAGAATCACGTAAAAAATGTTCTACCATGTACTCATTCCATACTACCGCCTCTCCTGTAGTCTTCCTCACACCCTATAGGTATGTCGGGTTGTTAGGATCTTAAAAATCAAGCATTCGGAAATTTAACTTGCTGAATATATTCTAACTATATAAATAAGAATGGAGTATTTGTACATTGAATATTTTCGATCCATTTCAAGTTTTCTCTCCGTTTTTCGCCCTTCTGATGCAAAATCCGTCTCTTGCGCGTTTGGTGTCTGTCTGTCCATCTGTCTGTATGTGTGTGCCCGTACTATGTCCAAACAGTTGAATATATTTTCATGAAACTTTGTATACTGGGAGTACTTACATTCATTTAGTGATTGAACTTGGTTGCGCTCGTAAGCCTGTCAGTCTTATCATTCTATGTCTGATATTGTGTATGTATGTTTGTATACGTATCACATAATGTATTCAACATATTTTAATGCAATGTTCTATATTTGATAAACCATATTTTAGTTTAGTGAATAAGTAATCTGCAATTCCTTTGCATATATATTACGCAAGTTTCCTCCTAAAATAGTGGTTCAAAATTACGTGGTGTTGTCCTCGGATCTTTCCCCTTGGGATTGATCCCGGACCGTCACCAATAGCCCGTTGTGTTGCTCCAGTGTGACGTTAATTGAATATCCCATCCCATCCCTCCTAAAATATATGAGTAAATTTACTTAAATCAACCGTAATTCGGTAAGTTTGGAGTAGCTGGAAGGTATATTGAACATGCGATTATTTGGATTGTTTTACCTGTACTGCTGAAGAAGAAAATATGTTTTCAAAAATTATTTTTATAGAATTTAAAGTCTAATACTTTATTTACTTCGAACCTTATTTTTTATGAAATATATTTTTTTAATATTTGTGACAAACGATAGAAAATAAAACCATTATAAATAAAATATATAGCACAAAACCTTTTAAAATAGGACTGGTAGCTAATATGGCAACCTTGATATCTTTAGAAATTATTTTCGGCATACGCAACTGAATTAGTTCGAAACAATCATTATTAATCGTTTGCTTTTTGGAATTTCTGTATTGGAATTTCTACAAAGTATTTACAGTGGCTCCCAAAAGTGTTCGTACACTTACGCATTTCAATGAAATACTGCTCTATCCATTAATAAAAATTAATATTTCAGAATGGGAATTGTGTAATAATTTCTACAACTTGTTCTTAACAAAACTACATAAAGTATTTTAGAAACATGGAAAAATTTTTTTGCAAAACCAATAATTAAAAAGTAACAAAAAAAATTACCTCACAAAAGTCTTCGTACACTTTTAAAACAATCTCTACATATTAGTAAATATTGTAATATTTCGGTAAATGTGTACTTAGTAGGATATCCTATAGCATTCACAACAGCTTTTAAACTTCTGGGAATAGAGTTCACTTGTTTTTGTAATTTCTGCATCAATGTTCCTCCATTTTTCAATCATTGCTGTTTATAGTTCGCTTTTCGTTTTAATTTCATGTCTTCGTACTATAACCTCCAGTTCTCTCCAAATGTGTTCTAATGGGCTTAAATCCGGCGACTGAGATGGTGTTTTCAGAACTATGTCATTTTTTGATTTGTACTGTTATTCCCGTCCATCAAAGAATTATCGAAAGATATAATGGTTCAAGTAACATTTACCGGAATTTAAAACATACAACGTAACACGTTAAACCATCAAAAACATTATACACTACTGCTAGCCATCGAAAATACATCATGAAGGAGTATTTTATATTCTTGTCATTTGCGCGCTACATCATGGAAAGATATGCAAATGATTATCTCTGTATGCAAATCATTAGCCCCACTAATGCCCCCTTTAAGCATTATAAAAACGTAGAACAAAGAACCGGTTTAAGTATTGGAATTGTGTTTTCTCGCTGTTCCTTTGCACCGGAAGCTTAATTTCTCCACGTCAAAAAATAGCAGTCAAACCAGCACTTTCTGAGTTCGGAAGAATTGTTGACAGAGGAAGAATTGTGGCTTATCGAGAGTGCGGATTATCTTTCCGAGAAATTTGTGCTCTTTTTCATAAAATCAAGACACAAACATGCCATTAGGAAATTGGTGAGTGTAAAAGGGACGAACTGACCGATTAGAATTATTGCAGCAACCTCTTTACACTACCCAACGAGAGGGCAGACATCATGTGTGCATGGCCACATCAAATTTTATTGCAACATCACAAATCATAGCTTAAGATTTAGGGTATGTTGCACAGCATTGTGAATCAACAAGTACACTTCGACGTCATCTGCAGCAGTGACGAATTTTCTCAAGACATCCATTGCTGCTACCACATTTCACTCTACACTACACGCGTCTTCGGCTCTAGCGGTATAACAAAACGCCGCAACTGAACAAGAGAATGGCATGACACCGTCTTTTCAGAAGAATGTTGATTCTAACAACATGTGATTACTCGAGACTCGCAGCGCCGTGTTGAAAAACTGCATGATTCTTGCATTATATATCTCCATACCGGTCCGTCACTTATCATTAGGGTGTGTGGCACCATTGTATTCTACTCTTGAAACCGCACTGTACGTATTGCTGATACACTCAATAACCACCATTACATCTCTGAAGTATTCGAGCCTGTTGTCCCTTCTTATCATCAGAGCTTCTTGTGGAAAGTTTGTAATAGTACAATGCAGTACCTTACATGGCCTCTTTCTTTCAATGCCGAGAAGTGTGACAGCAGTTATTGCCGGCTATGTTGGCTACACAAAACACTGATTTATGCATGTTTCGCATGTTGAATGGAGCTGTAATTTCTATCAATTCACCTTTGTGCCTTATATTATTTGTATAATAAATATGACCTTCATATATCTTGTCCTTCATAGAGTCGCATATTTCATGGCCAGCAGTGTATGTAATATAACATATGCTACATTAGTGCCCAAATGGTAACCATAATTTTAGAACCATACAAGTTAAACAGTTAACTCCAACTCAATTGCAGAAATTTTATTTAGATGTGCAGTCATTAAACCCCTCTTTGCGCATAATTTTTTTTCAATTACCGTAAACGCATAAACAATATAGCATTATCCCAACTCCATAAATACAAGTAACACTAGAACGAACTTTTATCCCAGTTTCGTGAATTCCCGTAGATAGTGTTGTTCCCTTGTTGAATAGATACAATAGAAAGATGCCAAGTGGGTCTTTTAAAGTCATTGAATCACCTGAATAATATAATCAGGAGGGTCATAGATGTTTTCAGAATAGTGAATGTACCACAATGCATAATCTTAGGGGACGCACGGACGACGACACAGCGACGTAGACGTTCCATAGAGGGCTCCTAGTTTATACTTTTACTTTTTGGTGAAAATCTACCTCAGGATCTGAATTTTTATCAGAAATCGAATGAGGAATACTTTCTGAAGAAGCAGATATAATCAGCTAAGTTATACCTTCTTTAGTTCTAGAGATAATTGAGTTTTAATATATTTCTCCCTTGGTTCTTCAATTCTAATGTGTTTGTAAGATACAAGTATATTTTTATCTTGCTTAAGATTCTTTTAAGTTAAATACTTCATAGTTCTGACAATACGCACATTTTTTCTAACTTCCCCCTAAATAGCAGTTTTTAAGAAAGATTTCTTTCCTAAAACCCTTCCATTAAACGATATACAGATTCCCTAAATAGTGCTAAATAGGTAGCCATTTTATTTTCAACCCCTCCATCCTTTCGAAAGTAGCGTCCGTACGTCATTTCGACCACTTCTTTTTCTCCCTTGCAAGTAACACCCTTACTGGCCAATCAGCGACCAGAAAGATAAAAACCCCTTCCCCGTGTTCTTTCTCCAATGTAGAGAAACTTAGCTGGGTTCACTTCTTAGTAAGGTCTTTTCCCTCTTACTATTATTTTTTTAGTCGTGTTACATAGTACCTTAACATACTGTATCCTTTGTGCACTACATAGTGATATAAACATATAGAATGTTGTGTATTCTTAATTTTGTACTGCTTATTGAATTATTGTGAAAAACCAAATTATTTAAAGGACTCACTTCTAAAAAAGTAGTGAAACAATATTTTTATCGTATATTTTATTTAGTGTATTGTTATAATCCATTGTATACATTTTAATGTATCTATGATTTTATACCTAAATGGTGGAAAACAAATATTTAGTGGTGTCATAATACTTAAAAAAATTATTGAATATTTGTGATTTTAAAAAAATTGTATTCAGGTAGTGAAACTCAACGCATTTTTATTCTTGTCCATTGCTTTTTAAAATTCATATGATTTATTTCAGATATAATTACAGCTTTAAGTAAGTGTTTACATGTGCTCTTTCTTATAAAATAATCTTTGCTTTAACTTTGGTTCTGGGAAAGTTAAAATAATTTTTAAAAAATTTGTTGTAGGCGAAACAAGTGCAAGGAAAGTGATTCAGTCACCCCATTCTTATCTCTTAAGTATTTATTATGTTTTCTTCGGTTCACTGTTCTTAGATTCCCTTTATCTTTGAAAAACCACATTTTTATCGTCATTTAAATAAACATGGAATTTGTCAGTAACACCCTCGAGCCCTCCCTGACAGCAGTTAATTCTTCCTACAACCTGAGACGGAGCAACCATTAATTCCATGTCTTCTTTGGTAGAGTCACAAAGTAGAGTTTTTCTTTCAAGATACTCCTTCGGAAGATCTTGTAGTAGAGCTGAGAAGCATCATTAACCCAATTACACCATCTAGGCACTACATCAAAAAGTCATCAAGAAACGTATGCAACTCAATTTTACAAGAACTTGGAAGGAGACTTGCTTATGAGCAACCCACACCGCAAGAAAACGCCTCACAAATTTTGAAATCAAAACCCAGTACAAAGCAGAAACCTCCCACAATCCTCCTTTTCCCAAAATCAAAAATTGAAGATTCTCAAGGCATAATAGAAAACATCGTGAAACATCATATTAAGCCTTCAAAACAACAAATAAAAGTAAAAAGACAAGACCATTACAGAATAATGGAATTGCTGTAGTTTGTAGCGAAGATGTTGAAAGCTGCTGGAATGTATTATAAACAGTAGTTGCGTTTTAATTAATTTAATCCAATACTGAAAACCTACAGTTAGAACACCAGGACTAAAATTATTTGGATTACCAAAAGAAACACAAGATGAAAAGATAGTCGCATCTATTTGTACTGAAACGAAAACATCACTAAAAGAGGTAGAAATTAAATTCAAAATTAAAACCAATGAAGATAAAATTCATTGTATAGTGTCGTTACCAGCCCCACAATTCAAGCACTCAAAATCAAGGAGAAAGATCAGCATTGGATGGTCAATATACAATGCTAAAGAACATTTTAATATCAGGAGGTGCTATGGGTTCCAAATGTATGGCCACACTCAAAACAATTGTAAAACTCACAAAATATATTGTGCTCATTGTTCTAGTCCTCATAAAACAGTTGAATGCAAAAATCAATCTCTCAAATGCATCAACTGTTGGGAGCAAATGGAAAAATACGGAGCCAATATAAAAATGGCTCACTCTGCAACAGATGTTATATGTCCCTGCTATCAAGAAGTCAAAATATTCAAAAAGACAATCTCCTATTAAAATGTTACACCACACATCAACTCAATTCATAAGTACACAAATTCGTCCCACATTGACATTCGTTCAAATAAACATAAGAAAAGCAAGAGCTCCAACAAATCAACTCTTGTTTATGACAGGAAATACGAACCAGATGTGATTCTGGCACAAAAGCCATATGTAAAGGAAAATAAAATCATAGGAATATCCGGTTCGTGGATACACTGGATCTCAAAAAATAAAAAAGCAGGGAAAATAGAAATCTGCATCCATTGCAAATACCGATAACACGGTGGTGATTAAAATTGAAAATATTAACGGGCCTCTAATGGTCTTTTCAGCTTACTCATCCCTTTAAGACGACCTAAACGTAACTTTTCAAAAATTCAGCGAAAATGTTAGGAAAGGTGGAAATAAATACTTTTTAATTGGCGGTGATTTAAATGCTCATAGCATCAACTGGGGGTACGACCACCTAAACTCTAGAGGGTCAGAACTACTGGAATTCATACACGAACATAAACTACAGATCCTCAACGATCCCAAATCACCTCCAACCTTTAACAACAACATGAATGTGGGTTGGCCGGACATTACTTTGTTGTCTCACTCAGAGCTAGCGAAGGGATGAGGAAATACTGAGTGACCACATGTACATCAGAACAGTTATCTCATCGGTAAGAAAATCATCGACGTACACCAGGTACAAAACAGCCTTTGAAGGACAAAAAAAATCGCACTCAACTTCGAAAAGGATGCAGCCCGAATATATAGAGACATTTCCAAATGCTCAGAGCCAGAAACATTCAACAACATAACTGAGGACTTGCAAAACTCTATCACCACAGCCTGCAATAAGGCATTCAGGAAGAAGAAATTATCCTACAATAATACCAAACCTGTTTGTTGGAACCAGGAGCTACAGAACAGAAGGAGGAAAGTAAATGCTCTTACAAGATCTCAAAAGGCACAGGGTGAAGAAAGAGCACGAGCTAGAGAAATTTATGCACAGAAAAGAGCTCAACTCATAAAAGATGTAAATAAAGCCAAAAAGGAAGTTTGGAGAAAATTCTGTACAGATGCTGGTTCTCCTTACGGTAAACAGTACAAGGCAGTTTTTTGGAAAGGAACAATACCAGAGGAAATTTTCAAAATATCAGATGATGGAAACGCAGGTTCTGTCAAAGAACTCGCGGGTAAAATTCTGGAATCACTTTGCCCGTGTAACAACTGCAACAGTATAACGGTTGAAGATTCATTAATACGCCAAGGGACCCAGACTTCTCCAAAGATGAGGTCAACAAAACTGTCAATTATCTCCCGAAAGGCAAAGCACCTGGATATGATGGTATAGATAATCTCGTGTTGCAAATTGTCAATAACAAATATCCAGAACTTCTAGTTGCTTTCTTCAATAAATGTATTGTATATATCTTGCGACCTTTCCTAAGCCCCTAAAATAGGAATTATCATTCTTTTCCACAAGGAAGGAAGAAATGATGAAATAAAATCATATCAACCAATTACTTTTCTTCCAACTCTGGGTAAAGCTTTGGAGAGATTGCTTGTACAAAGGTTGACTTATCATCAAGTTGAAAAAAAGAAAGACATGCTCTTCAGTTTGAATTCAAGGAGGGCTCATCTGTTGACAATGCTCTAGAAACCTTGCTAAACAAAATTAATGAAGAGAAAAGAAACACTGTATGTCGCTGTAGTGTCGGTTGTTATTGAGGGGGCATTCGACAATAGTCGCTATAAATCATCAAAAACAGATTAACGAAATCTAAATGCCCTTCCAATATTAAAAATATTATTGCCAAAGTACTTGAGGACAGAAAAGTCATGCTCATGACAAGTGAGGGTCCGGTAATAAAGGAACAAGGGATCATGCAGCGGACCAGTGCTGGGGAATATCGTGGCCGATGAAGCATTAGATCTACCATGGCCTAAAGGAGTCCACATGCAAGGATTTGCTGACGACTTCGCCTTTATAATCGCGGCAAAATCAGAGCGCAAATTAGGTCAGCTAGCCACAAATGCACTGGACCTATTAAAAACCTGGACAGATCAGCAAGGTCTGAACGTGTCCGAAGAAAAACTAAGTACCTCCTCCTTAGTAATCTTTCGAGAGGACCTTCCATCTACTGGTATAAAAGAAGAATAAAATGAAACAGTACTTTAAAGTACATAGGACTTACATTAGACGAGAAGCTAAATTGGGAGGCTCATGTAAAGACTTTAAGACAAAAAGCCATTTTCCAATTTCAAATGCTACAAAGAATAGCTGGAACGAGATGGGGAATAGGACAGAAATTTCGAAAGTTGCTGTACAAAACAGTGACAGAAATAATGTTAAGTCATGGTGCAGTGGTCTTGTGTCATAACCCAACTCAACGAACTATAAGAAAGCTTAATGGGATACAACGAAAATTTCTGATCTCAATTATAGGCAGTTACAGAACAGCACCCACTTTGACCCTTCAAACAATTGCGGGAATTCCACCACTACATCTTTCACTTAAAAAAAAGCAGTGTGCGTCAAAATGAGAATGAGAATAAGTACAAAGCTTGGAAATGCAAATTATGACAAAGATGACTACGAGGAAAGGGCAATAGGTTAGTCTATATACATCCAGCTAAAACTCTTTCATCTGACACAATAAACCCAGCATTGGGTTCCTCATTCCGGCATAAGATAGTTCACCGATGACTCCAAAATAGAAAATAGAGTGGGAGTGCTTTTTGTTCTATGTAAAAAGGGGGTGCGTATAACCCTGCAATGGTTCACGAGAATGCAGGACGAAAATTCTGTTTTCCAGGTGGAGCTGTATGGGATTTTAGCAGCCATAAAAGCAGCAGAAGCAATTACAGACAAAATGTAAAAATCTTGTCAGACAGCCGAGCTGGTCTCCTGGCACTTAGAAATCCTAAAACGCCGAGTCCACTGGCACGAAGGATACAATATTTATTAAATAACAACAAAGAAATTTGTCTAAGCTGGATTAAAGCCCATGAGGATCATGAAGGAAACGAAGAAGAGATAGGTTAGCAAAAGAGGCAACCACAACGGAGTACATGGATGAAGGGGTGAAATGGACCATAAGTCATTGCAGGAAGGAAACCACTAGTTGGCTACTTGGTGCGTGGCAGAAGGAATGAGATGAAGGAGAAAGAGGTAGTTCGGTACATGATGGGTTGCCAAGGGTGTCACTAAAATCGGCAAGTTGGACCAGGGAAGAGACATTCTTCTTCACAGGACATGGTTCGTTTCCATCCTACCTAACGAGGTTTAAAAGATTCAATTCAGAAAATTTCTCCTGTGGTGAGGTCGGCACAACTCTACGTTACATCACAGTCTGCCCCCTTACAGCATCATGGCATATGAGAATGCCTGCCGACCACCTTAAAATCGCATGGATGAGGAATATTACTAATACCAAGGGTTCGAGGGTCAAAATAATTAACTTGGTAAGATTCATTGAGAATTATCAGGACTTGACTATCGAAAGAGA
The DNA here is from genome assembly GCA_933210815.1 of Meta bourneti. Lineage (NCBI taxonomy): Eukaryota > Metazoa > Arthropoda > Arachnida > Araneae > Tetragnathidae > Meta > Meta bourneti. The sequence continues at coordinate 63,163,809 of OW119924.1, read as the reverse complement.
CTGAAAAACCTACTTTTTTCTTCTTGCATGCTGCATATATAGTGTAACTTAGTATGATAATATAGATGTAATTACTGTATAGATGTAATAATGTATAAAATTAATGTGCTCTAAATTCTGAATAGCCATGTCACCTCGGTGGCATGCTCTATTCATCCAAATACATTTATTTAAACTGGTAGTGTCTCACGACACTAGGCATGGGAATGTGTGTTGGTGTTAGTTAATGCATAATCTTAAAAATGGGGTGGAATGTGGCGGAACACTGAAGAACGAGAACCAGTTCGACATAAGCACATAATTCCTCAGCTCGACCAGTCTCTAGGTGATATTTTCAAAGTTCCTACGCTTGGAGGTTGCGACAGTAGCAATTATTCCTGGGCAAATTGTTTACAGGAAACTAAGAAAACTAGTCAGCATGGCCAGATATCCGATAGTTTGTTCCCATTCACTTCTAACACAGCATACACAATCACAGTGGATTCAGAAGGGGATCAAAACAGAACACATTGGATTACGTGATTGTGCCAACGGCCCACATAGGTCTGCTAGAGGGGGAGGAGTAAAAAAGCAGAGAAATGGACTGTGGGATGAGTTAAATTGCTGGCGTTGGACAGAGCACTTTGTGAAAGCTGGGACTTGATGATGGGAGTGGAGCCGGTAATAGAGGAGATTTGAAATTTCTCTCTATTATATATATATATAAAGTCCCTTTAAGCCCTTTAAATTTGAAACAGCGTCTCGTATAGTCAAGAAAGTAATGTGTACCTATAGTAAAGTGACCATACTGAATTTATTGAGACAGCTTACAGCGCTCCTAGCGGCAAAATAGGGAAGCTAAAAAATAACTAAAAAATTAAAGGAGATCGGCCAAAAAGTTCAATTAGAAAAATGTGCGCAATACCATAACAAAAGCACAGGAAAATGTTTCATGGAGTTATCTGTAGAATTCGCGGAGATATTCGTGATTGAAATTTGAACTATTCCATGCCTTGAAAAAGGGATCGTCCAGAAATGCAAAAACGTGTTCTTCGGTATATATATATATATAACACCCTGTGTATATATATATATATATATATATATATACACAGTGTGTTATCAAAATAATGGAAATACACTGGATTTATAAGGAATCCTTTACTAATATGGCGTAGGACCGCCTTTGGCATGTAATACAGCTTGGATTCGCCTGGGAATCGAATCAACAAGTGCTGAATAGTGTTTAGAGGAACATTGTACCATTCTTCATGGAGATATTGTAAAAGTTCCGGGAAAGATGCCGGTAGAGGATATCGATTCCGGATTGAACGCTCTAAAATAGACCACAACGGTTCGATTATATTGAGGTCGGGGGACTGTGCTGGCCAAGGTAGATGTTTCAGTTCATCCTCGTGTTCATCAAACCATGATTGGACCAGTCCCGCTGCATGAATAGGATCATTATCATCCTGGAAAATTCCATCTCCCGCAGGAAACAAAGTTTGCATCATAGGATGGACCTGGTCAGCTAAAACTTCTCTATACCTCTCCCCAGTGATCCTTCCTTTCAGGGTTACGATTGGGCCAGCAGAAAACCACGACATGGCTGCCCATACCATGACAGATCCACCTCCATGCTTGACAGTTGGAAGGAGACAATCACGATCATACGCTTGTGCAGGTGTCCTCCAAACGTGCACCCGTCCTGTTGTGGGGAAAAGTGCGAAAGATGATTCGTCTGACCATATAACTGTCTTCCACTTATCAATCGACCAGGTTTTGTGGTTGTGGCACCACTATAGACGACGTTTGGCATTAACATCTGTGACAAGTGGCTTGGGAATTGCCACTCTGCCGCAAATGTTCTGTTTATGAAGGTGCCTCCCAACTGTAATTATTGACACTGGAGAATCTAGATGCTGATTGAGCTCTGCGGTCACTTTGGCTGCAGTTGTTTTCTTTTTAGACATTACAATCCGCTTCAATACCCGTCGGTCTCTTTCACTCAGCTTCTCCTTCCGTCCACTATTTTGCTTTGCCGAGCTTGTCTTGCCGCGCTGTGTGTACGCTGTCATGACTTTAGACACCGTACCTCTAGAAACGCCTAAAACCTGGGATGTTTCGGTCACAGTTGCTCCAACTATTCGGGCTCCTACAATTTGGCCTCTTTGAAAGTCTGTGAGGGCTGACATTTTACACTTTTGACAAAAATCCACGACGTATACAACTTCACCAAAGCTACCTCATACTACCATGATATATAGTACTCTTTATATTAAAAAACTGGTAGCTAGGATTATATTTTAATGCTTACGAAGCGCATTCTTAATGTCACTTTTATTCACAAGTATTTCCATTATTTTGATAACTACCTGTATATATAATCTGATTTATCCAGACGAGCAATAATTACCATGGAAAATAGGGTCGCATTCCACTCTGAGAGGCAGAAAAGAGTAAAATTAGAATTTCAACATGAGCTTACAACAGTGTTGGGAAAGTGAACGATACCAAAAGTTGTACAATCTGATTTATTGATCAGAGAAAAACTCACAGCAAGTGCTCAAAATGGCGGCCACGCGTGTCGTTGCACAGTTCATACCGGCGAAGGAATGACTGGGGCACCCGCTCGAAGATTCCTGGTGTGTTAATTTTGTCTGCAGCAACACCAATTCTCGCTACGAGATCTTCAGCCGAGTCCACAGGCATCTGGTACACTAAAGATTTCATGTGCCCTCAGAAGAAAGGTCCAGTGGGTTGAGGCCCTTTGAGCGAGGAAGCCAAGCCACAGGTCCGCCACGTCCGATCCATCGTGCGAGCCATCTTGCTGAGGAGATATGCTACGTAGGCAGGTACAAAACGACGTCAGAGGCTATGACTTGTTCATGCTCGACGCGTCTCGACTTTACTCTTTTCTGCCTCTCAGAGTGGAATGCGACCCACTCACCCTGTATATATATATATATATATATATAGATAAATAAATAAATATATATATATATATATATAGATAAATAAATAAATAAATATATATATATATATATATATATATTTTTTTTTTCAACACCATGAAGGAGTCATGCAAATGGAACGCAATTTGCAGGAAATGCAAAACAGGTTAGGATATGCAAATAATTAGAATTACAAAGCGATCACGCTTGCGTGGGCCGAGAAACACCCTCTAAACGTCCAAGTGAGCCGTGTATAATAAGCACTGTAAAGGTGCGTTAAAATGTGCGTATCATCATTTGACTGCTGTAAATGATTGATTAGAAGTCAATGTGCCTCGCCAAAAACGCTAAGTGCCATACGAGCAACTTACGGAGTTCGAACGGGGCCGCATGATCGGCCTCCGTGAGGGTGGACTTTCGTATCGTGAAATCGCCACTCGCACGGGGCGTATTGCCACGCCAGGGATGCGTATGTGCAATAGATGGACCATGGAGAAACGGACAAGTCGAAACCCCGGCAGTGGGCCACGCAATATGACGTCACGTCGGGACGACAGACACCTTATCCGCATGGGGTGACGGACCTTATACGCCATGTGCGGACCGTACAGAGTCGTCTCGTGCGTTGGCACAACATTGGAGCACGTCAACAGGTGTGTCATTGTCTGCCCTCACTGTGCGTCGACTTCTGCTGCGCCATGGGCTACGTGCTATAACAAAAATTTGGAGGCAGTTCCCCTGAGACCAAGTAACATAAGGGATGGCACTCCAAACCAGTGGCAAACAACACAATAGCTAGAAAATCCAGAGACCACTTGCAGATGGTACCATTCTCCTGCAGTCAATTAATCTGGTGTTTTGATCTCTCTTACTTTCTAGAAGACACATTCCTCAGTGACAGTTACTACCTAATGAGTTGCAGGCTCTACAGTAACAACTGTTTTAAGGCAAATTGTTTACAGGAGATTAAAAATAAATCTTGTCTGTAGACATATGATAATTTGTTTTGAGCTCATTTCTGACCACAGGCATGTATATTTACAGTGGATTCAGAATGGTTAAAACTGGATTCAGGGGGCAACGAGTGATTACTGATGAATTGAGATTCAATTTGCCGAAGATTCTCATATGTATTCAGAAATAAAAATAAACAAGTGGACATGTCCTTTTTTAGAGCCAGCGAAAGGACTAACTCGTTTTTATTTGTTGAGTGTAAAGGGATATGAACGGGTGAAAAGGAGTCCATCTATTCGACAGAAGGTGTTAAGCGATACAGGGAGTGACTTAAGGTACCTCACGATTGACTTTTAAGATGCTGTAGATACTCCATTTGCATTCGCGGATGATAACTCGCGTATTATCCATTCTCACTTGGTCAATGATGCTTTCCAAAATGCGAAATCAATCAAAACCTTCCACTTTCAAGCACTTCCAACATAACTAGGTAACTAAACACAATGAATTGATTAAATACCTCTCTTCGATTATTGTTAAGAAAATTAGAGGTTTTTCACTGTCTACAACTTTAATTTTGAGTGCAGAAAAATTTACTCATAACTTTTTACAATTTAGAAGGTAAATTTGTGACGAGTGACAACTAAGTGCACTTATTTTAAATTTTAATACTGTAGAAACTCCGATGTTTATTTCTTAGTTTCCAGGAAAAAAATTAATTAAATTTACATTCGGTAGATTTAAAATGAATTAGCAGATAGGATTAACCTCAGTTGAATGTAAGGAAACGGACACACACATTAAGAACCTTACGTACTTTTTTCAGTTTTATAACTCAAACATTCCGAATACATTTTGTATCAAATAAGAATATTCCAATAATAAATTTATAGGGAAAATATTTGAAAATCATTCCCTTTATCACAACATTTTGCACTTCAATTACGTAAAATACTTCACAAAACCAATACACTATTTGACAGTTATTGAAACGCTTACCACAATTTTGAAGAAAATTGGACCTATAAATTGCCAAGAATTCGACTATTAAATAGTCTAGATGAATGAGTATGACCACGATGGATACGAAATATTTAATTAATCTACATTAAAACATAAGTAAGATTCCGATGCCCGTGAACGTTTCCCTCTTGAGTAGTGTAGAGATCGTTAACAAAAGAGTACTTAGAATTGAAGATGCGATTATAGTGCACTTCGAGAAGACATGTACCTAGCTGTTAATTGAAGCCCTCCATTTAACGTCACTTGATATCATTTACATGAACTTTCACTTGATGTCAACTGTATATAGAGCTTGTATTATTCTATTTAAAATAAAAAACAATTAGGAGATTGCAATGGTTAGATGTATTTAATAAATATGCCTTTAAAGATACAATTTGAGTTGGAAATACCTTATAATTTTAAGATTTTCTGAAAATTAATAATTCAACAAAGGACTGTTATATTTTCTTAGCATCTTTAATAAGCATTTGGAAGTCGCACTCTTTGATTTAAATAATACAAGAAATAGATGGAATAAGAGGAAGAGAAAACACAGCTTATCCTTACAGATTTTTATTACTTGAACTTTCTAGCAAGTACTATTCAATATGAGTAAAAAATTTTAATTAAAGTTCCTGTAAAATTATTACAAGAAATTAGTTTGCCAAATTTAAGAAAGATGTTAGAATGCAAAAATGTTTCTTATATCACGTCATGCGGCAAAGGAAATGTACAAAATATTCCAACATTTTGAAATGTCTTACCTTCTAAACTCTGCCTTCGGATAGCTGAAGTGTCTTTAGTTGGTTCACTTGTTGGAGGTGGAATTTCTGTAAAAAACGTTTTCCTCTTAATTTTCCAGCACATTAACAAAGCATGATTCAAAACAATAATTACAAAAATAATTAACTTTTTATAACACTAACAAAATCAATATTATTCTGATAATGATATGTCTTATATTAAACAGATTTAAAAATATATCTAAACAATCTCAAAAATCATCTATGTAAGCAGTTTTAGAAGGCACTATTCCTAACAGAAATTGAATAAAAACATGATATAAAAAGCAAGTTTAGGAATTTTATTTTGGCTACAAAAATATAAATGTAGAACTCAAATTCACACTCGTGAAGTATTAGAAAAACATCATAGCGGGATCCGATTTAATTTGAAACTGCATGTTGGCATCTAATTGGCCAATGTAGAAAGTACTCTAAATTACATCTTATTCTGTTATTATAAAGGCATTATGTTATTATGCTTTGTTCTACTTCATATATGAAAGCATTATTTAATTCTTATCTAACTTTGAATGGATATTTAAGTTCTTTCAGAATTGAGTATCTGATAAATGTTCATTAGAAACCCATGTTCAGTGCTCCGAACTCTACAAAGCTTAAAGCAAACTTATTTGAGTAAATCCTCAAAAGGATACATTCATTCATTCATGTGCCAAATGTGCATATTCTCACTGGCATAATGAATAAGAAATTTTAATATCTCCGAAGACATGATTCCCTTAACTTACAGTTCAGTTATAATAAACCTTAACAAACTGGACTCCAATAATCCGATACTTTGTAAGAAGTGGAAAAGAACTCTGACTTGGTGATACACATTTGCCACATGGTTTGGTTTGTGCCGCTCTATGGTTATTTTCAAAACTAATTAGGACGGGCTAATTAGACCTACGTATTAAAAACATTTGCAACATGAGACGAACAGTTTTGCAAGTGGATTAGCCCTAATAAAGTTATGGCATAATGTCCTCATGGTTGCACTCTGATTCCTTGTAATCAAGTCAGTTCCGGAAGTTTTTGCAATCTACATGTCTAAACTACTCTTTCTCAAAATAATTTGATTTTCCACAACATCTACCTTTGGATGATGAGTGCTTTTAAGTAGCTTGATATTAATTAACTGCACAATCAGCAGATTCAAGGTGTCTTTTATTACAATGGAAAGAAGAATTTAAAAATATAGACGAATAAATATAAAAACTAACAATGCTAGATCATTTCCTTCTAGAAATTTTTAGTACCCCACCCCACATACGGTAAATCGCAAGTAACGTAGTGAAAGTACGAGAAAATGTGAAGATTTCTTTCCTGCAATGGACCAATATATTTTCAAAATATAATCTTAATCCTTATGAACAATCTAAATAAAATATAACAGAACATTTCGCAAGAGGACGATTTTTAATAAAACTCGAATCAACGCATAAGGTAAACAGCTGTCACTAACCGAGCAATCTGAAGAGGAAAGAACACACGCACGTGAATCAAAGACTGGAACGCAATTCGTCCACCTTGTAATTCGTTTCAAATGCGTAGAGAACTAACTTATTTATAGATGTAATTAAATTCAGTCAGTCACGTACAACGGGAGGTTGAGGATTCGCAAATTGCTGTGTGTATGAATTGAGCTTCTAGCATGATTGTAATAAAATGTCGAGCTCACTTGCGTTAAGGGAGTACATCAAGATAATGAGTAAATAAATTGTTGAAAAATATTTTGAATTATCAATAGAGTGTTTATGTTACCAAACGTGGCGCTTGAGAGAAACCATATTCCCGTTGAGAGTAATAAAATACACGTCAAATAACTTCTTAATCTTCCATCAGAAAATATATAAATACTACGCTAGAACTTTCAATTCTTTTCTTGTACTACTTATACTAATACACTATTTTAGGTTTATTACAATCAGGTCTCTCGTTACATTAACCTTCTATGGGATTTCAAAAATATCTCGCGCAATTGATGTCTCACAAATTTTGCTAATGACTAGATATATCGTCATCAACATATTGGTGATTTTTTTATGATGACCAGATGAAGACCTGGTCATATTTCTTCTAATGACGAAATACCTTGTCGATATAACCACCAGAAGGGTTAAATGTTAGTTGAATACAAATGTTTTATTTTGATGTACAATCTCAAGAAATGTATTCCGTACCGTGTATAAGAAGGAAGCTAAACCATACTTTACAAAAAAACTTAGTCAAGCACAATAATATATTTACTGCCTGTCTTTCATAACTGCACCAGACACAAAATCTAGGTACTTACAGTCACTAGTCACTATAGATCTTATACAGTTTGAATGGGGATGAGTAATGTGAGGTTTTGGTGCATTTGACGATGGGTGAGCTAATGTAACAAACTCGAATGCTTCAAGAATCCCTATAGAAAATAGACTAAGTCTCGTTTCTACGGCAGAAGACAGTTACATACTTTCTCTAGAGCAGAATTCGTTATATTCTGACATTACTTTCTCCTACATTGATTTTCTGAAATTTCTGAATTGACGAAGGTATATTTTGATTAGTGACAAACCCAACTGCAGCCAATCCTATATGTAACGGAATATTGAGAATCCACAAAATACTGTGTATGCGTCAATTGTGCATTCTAAAGCCATTGTAGTTAATTATCTAACTACTGGCGTTAAAAATAACATGCGATAACGAGTTCGAATGCACTATCAAAAATTTTTTGAATCCCCAATAGATCTTACCGTATAAGCGAATAGATCCTTCAGTGGACCCTAACGAGTTCTCGGCGAAGCACTTGTAGGTTCCAAAATCATGCGGCTCGAGCTTCTTTATAGCCAGTCTCATGTGCACCTTGTAATTCTTCTCTTTGATAGATGTCTCGTATTTGGCGTCGTTAATAATCATGTCGCCGCCATCTTTAGCCCAATAATTTATGGAGGCCGGGTATGCCTCAGTGTGGCAGTCAAGCGTCACATCTTTATCCATCGGAGCACCTACTAATTGGTTAGGAATCCACATGACCGGCGGAACTGCAGGAGAGATAATTAGAAATATCTGTAACCGAACTACTCACTGGAAGTAATTATAACCCCTGGAAATGGCAAAATAATGAACACATTCTTTAATAACTTTGGAAAATGGGGAGAATAAAGAAGGAAAAAACAGCTATAGCTACCTCCTCCTCGGACGAAAGGTAAATTACCCTATCTTCATGGACGTAATAATGATAATAAGAAATGGCGAGATGTTTTGAATTGCTATCGTGAAGGATCTATCCGTTGTGAAAAAATAAAATCCTCCCCATTTCAAGTTGTTTTGTATTGAATTTCTTTAATTATAGGGCTCTTGTTAAACAGAGCTCGGCATTTCAAAAATGTTTTTTCAGATCCCGTAATGGCATGCTCAGTGTTCAAATTGTTTGTTGAACATTAGAGTACTTTAATTCAAACCTCCTTTATTTTCTTATACTTTTGGAGTTTTGATTGTTGTTGAATTTTTTACAAAAACGCGTTGGAGATGTTTAAGTTTCGAAAGAATATTTTTCGTATATGAATTGTCACTCATTCAGACTTTTTTACCAAAATAGTAATAATATTACATGTTTTATTGATTATTTTGTTTCCTCTATTATGTTCAGCTTTTATGTTGGATGCTTGTACAGTATATGTCACAGAAAATTTAATAAAGCATGAATAACCATTTCCATTTGTTTTTATTCCACTATTGTAAAAGTGGTGGTATTTTTCTTAACTATTAAACATGTTTGTGAAAAGTAATTCATACTGGGTAGAGGTTCACAGAAGTTCCATAGTGGTAGTAAAAATTGTTGAGCAAAGATGTTTTTCACGACATGTGTAAGATGCTAAAATTCAGTGAATTTACATACCAAAGACAAAAGTTTGATTGACTTATTTTATAGACAAAAGATTTCAGTTTGGTATGACTGGTAAAGTAAGGTTGCATTTTTTATCATGATACGAATTTGTAGTTCATCCATTAGTATGGTTAAAAAATAGACAATTATTTCCAATTTTTTTCTCTTAGGTTGTTCGGAAAAATATTCTTTAAGTGGACGTATGTAGTACTGAAAATTCCTAGCTATCACAGTTCACACAGTACTCTTGAGCTGTTTATATTTCCTTGAATATTTGAATTATGAATGTAGTGCATTAAAACTTTCAAGTAGATGTTCGTTGCCTTCGTATTTTACAGGAGAAAATTTGATCTTTAACCCTCAAAGGGGGGGTTACGTCACAATATTTTCTAGAAGTGTAGTATTATCTTTTCCTTATACGCATGACGACAAAATAAACACATATGTTGGTTGAAAGAATTCTAGAAAACATTCTACTGGTCAAGAAAGTCAAAACTGGTAAGATGTCATGTAGGGAAGACTAGATTGCATAAATGATATATGGTGTGAAACCCTCAAATCGTTAATAGCACCTTATGTTTAGACTATTATGATGATTATTTTCATACTACTGCTTTTAAGTTTTTGAAATATACGATAGTGTAATAACGCGAGACTGTTCTAGATATGTATTGACCCTCCTGGTGATTGTCTCGACGAGGTGTCTCGTCAGTAGTAAAACTGAGCCGATCTCTATGGACGAGATAACTCGTCATTAGAAGAAAACTGACTAGATTTTCATCTCATCACCTTGGAAGGATCAGCGATATCTTGATGAGGATATATCTCATCATTAGCAAAATCGGTGAAATCTTGATGAACGAGATATCTCGTTGAAGGGTTAAGTATTTTAAAAGTGTTCTGAACCCTTTAGAGGGTTAAAGACCGGTAGCCAAAGGGGGAAAGGGTTCGTATCAGGATTAAGAGGAGCTAATCAGACAATATATATATACGGTTAACAGTACACATAAGATCCTAGAATTACAGTTGAAGGGGTGTCCTAAATTATATCAGCTTGCATCACAAATTGCTTTGCTACTTGTCGGGTACAGAAACAATTTTAAATGTATTTCGTAAATGTATTGCAGAATTCTTAAATTTTGTGTTTTGTTTAATATTGCGACCATATCTCCTTCATCACAATTCTTTCTGATAAACTTGTCTCCAGCATCTATTAATTTCTACTTATGTTATTAACAACAAAGATAACTTTAAGTTTCAAGCAATAAAAAATGGAAATTTGTCATTTGAAATTGTCAACCGCTATCGAATTTACAACTTAACTATCACACTGTGGGAAAAACTACTCTGCTGAGCTTGGTATGAATAAAACATTTTTCCAAAATATCTACCAATTTTTATGGTAGTATGCTCATACTTATGCAATTCTTCTTAAAGCATGAGAATGGAATAAATATACTTATTGAAATCTTGTTCTCCAAAATTCCAGATGAAAAATTTTGAAAATTTTACTGCATACGATCATTTACTTGTTCTGTTCAAAATTTACATTTTTCTAAAAATGACACTTGGAAATATAATACTTGTGAAACACAAATAAAAAAGTATCGGATAAAATGGGTTCATTCCCTTACTTTTATTTATTGAAGTCCTCTTTTGAGGTTTATATGGATGCATTGGTAAGTGAAGGCTATTCTGAATTATGTATTTCTTCTTATTAGGTATATCTTTATTATAGTAAGTGAGAACAAGAATACATTACAGACAAAGCTAGACTAAAATATCCAAGAATCTAAGATACTTTAAACTTTGAGGTTCAAAATGGGTAAATCGGAAAAATTATCTTTTGTCTTTTTTTCATTTTCTCTTTTCACAAATTCAATTTTTTTAAAACTTCTAAACAGGAAAGTTCCCAACAATTAATATGATGATTAACTTTTAGATAATGAAAGTAATTTTAAAGATAAGGTTTATTTACCATGTTGGTGCAAGGAAAAAATATTTCTTGTTATACTATAAATAATAAATTCTTAAACGGGGAAATAAGAATGCTTTTTTTCTCAATGTTTTGAAATACATTTTTACTTTAATGGTTTAACTTTGTTGCCATATTATTTTTATTTTACTTACACTTCAATATTAGTGGGCTAAGCAGTTTAAAACAAATTATTATCATTGGTTGATTCAACGTTGCATCTTTTTTAATTTTGTGTCTACAATTAATGAGGAAAAAATGTTTGAAGCACAACTTTATGAAGATTCATCATATGTACTATCATACTGACGCCACTAGATAGACTAGAAAATAGAAGGATATACGTCAATGTATCTTCAAGAAAATAGGAGGGGTCAAATAACCACAATAATTGACTGTGGAATAAGTGGGTTTATTGGCATGCTCTTTAATTGCAAAATGGAAACTAGTATTATTTATATCACTCATTTTATCCAACACGAGCAGTGATTATAATAGAACAATTGGAGGCACAATTGAAAGGGAATGGATGAATTTAACATTATTCCTTAATAAAATTCTTGTAATATAGGGGCACATGAGATAGAATGCTTTGAGAATATCAGAAAGGGAAAAATTAATGTTGTCTCTTTTAGTTCTTATAATTTTGCTAAAATGTTGATTTATACAAATTCAAATTCAGTCTTTTATTACTTCTGAATAATATATATCAATATCTACAATTTTAAGTTATGTTCCCTTTCATGGTCACTTGGACATGACGTTTTGCTCATTAATTTGCGTTGGAACGCTAAGGAGAAATTCCCCATGGTGAAGGGCCATATTTGGCCAAGCTTCCCCAAACACAAGACAGATGATGTAAATTTATGGACAAACACTCACAACAAATTTTCTGATGTCACAAGAAGAGATAAATACACCTATGATAAATTTCAGGAACTGAACACCTGTACCTAAACGACTCGCAGGCTGCTAATGCAGTAATCAAATTAAGCTTAATTATTGTCATCGAATATTATAATTTGCAGTGAACTTAACCACAATTTTAAAAATTAACTTTCAGTACAATAGCAGTGTAACCTATCTCCAGCATGAAGTAATTTTTGAATAGGCAAAGTTGCACTGATTTTTGAGCGTTTTTATACTTTGGTGTTTCTGAACCAGATGGTCCTTCTGAAAAATACCAGATGGTGCTCGTAACAATAGGCCCGCATTTCAATTTACGATCTTGCAGGAACAGTTTAATTGTTTTTGCCTATGTGTGTGATGACGATTCCTTCCAACCATTGTCTGAAATCCTGTGATAATAAATACTTAAAATTTTTCTCTCCCAATTTAGTTTTTCTTTTCAAATATCATAAAAACTAATTATTTTTAAGTGCTAATTGTTTAGATAAATGAATAAAAAACATTTTTGACTTAATTTTTTGCAAATACTTTTACATAGATATAATAAATTGGCAGTACTTACAATTAACGTGTAGTAATATTCTTCTGCTTACAGATGGAGGTACCCCATTGGATGCAATGCAGAGGTAAGCACCCATATGAAGCCTGCTCACTCGACTAATATTCAGCTGATTACCATCAAAACTCGTAGCTAAATGTAAACAGTTTTGTAAAATGCACATAACTGTATACCATTAAAACACATTCATAATAATGTTATGAAACTTCGCAAACTACTCATTTAGAATTATGTACATGCGGAGTGAAATATTTATTTATTTGATGTTTATAATAGTTTTCCTCATCTTTCCTAATCCGTTTGTGAAATTTGCAACACCATGGAAGAATCATGCGATTAGAGTGAAATGTATTCTATTGTTACTGATTGAATATTCTGAACAAGAGGAAAAACAATTATAAACTGAAGAAATCAGTATGTTGTGAAGCTTCCATGACCTGAAAGAAGAGCTGCTTTGGGGAATTCCTAAGGAATCACTTGACAGACTGCTTTTATGAGGCTCCACAGTTCATTGGTACATGTTAATGGAGGATTGACAGGGCATCCCAGACATGTTCAATAGGTGACATATCTTGCGAATGTGGGGGCAAGGGGAACAGTGGTTGGCTTGCTGAAAAGAATGCAACAAAATTTGATATGAAAACGTCCCCTTACGCAATTTTTTTGCATTTGAAATTGTAGAGGACGTTATTCCGTATTGAATGTATCTTTGAACTTGCACTACTATGAATAGTGCTCGAAATAAAGGGGATGGTTCGTTTTTTTCGCGACTGTACATCGTCACAATTCGTGGTCCACTGTCAAATTTTCGATTTGTCTGGTTCTCTTCAGTGCACTGCTTCCATACACACATCACTGTCATGGGGTTATGCTCCGTACGAGCAGCAATGTCTCGGTACGAAAACATGATAACATTCGTCTTCGTTCAAAACCTGTTGCTTCTCATATACGTTCTTTGTCGTTTAAGAGACAGTGATTTCTGGAGGAACATTTACAGCTCTCTGTCTAGACACTACTTGCGTGGCTCCTAAGCAGAGCTCTCATGCTCAAAATTACGAGGCGTTATCCTTGGATCTTTCCCTTTGGAATTGACCCAGGACAGTCATTGTCATTCATCATTCCGTCATTTCACGATTATGGAAACAATTTCAAACAAGCCAAACAGTTGTTCAAAGACCTGTGGCCGGTCGCCCACGGTTACGACCCCCGCGGAAGATCGATATATTGCTCTTTTAGCCAAGCGGAATCGAAAAGCGACCTCCACACGTGTGACATCGTCCACATCGTGTGTTGCAGCATCCATTGGTAAGACGGTATCTGCCACTACTGTTCGCCGAAGGCTACACATGAATGGACTGTACGCCCGGGTACCACGAGTTTGTGTTCCTCTATCCGTCCAATCCAGAGGGGCACGATTGAAGTGGTGTCGGCAACATGTGAATTGGACTGTGTCTGATTGGGCCAACGTTATGTTCACGGATGAGTCGAGATTTACCCTGAAGCCAGATGACAAGCGTGTAAGGGTCTGAAGAGAATAAGGCACACGCAATCGGCCCAAGAACATCATCGAGCATCACGCATTCCGAGGTGGAAGCATCATGGTGTGGGCAGGGATTTCGTTGGGATATCGCACCGACCTGCATATCTATAGATAGGGTTCTGTGACGGCTGTCCGGTATCGGGATGAAGTCCTAGAACCCACTGTGAGATTGTAAGCTGCAGCAGTTGGTCCTGTTTTCGTTTTAATGGATGATAATGCGCGTCCCCATCGAGCCAACATCGTCGACGACTACCTGGAGAGTGAGGGGATTGCGCGTATGGATTGGCCGGCGTACTCGCCTGACCTTAATCCCATTGAAAGTCTTTGGGATGCCCTCGGCCGTGCTTTGTCTGCACGTTTCCCACCCTCAGTCATTCTCACAGAGTTGCAAACTAGTCTACAGGAGGAATGGCGATTACTTGATTCTAGGTGGTTGATCACCTCATGGAAAGCATGGTCACACGCTGTAAACTTTGTATGAGGATGAAGGGGGGTCACATACCCTATTAATGTCGGTTTTTTTTTGTTTGGATTTAAACATTTTGTTAATGACTCCAATATGACTTCATCTTATAATTTACGAAAATTCAATATTATTTTCATCTTTCTATGTAATTCTTTGTTTTGTTTCATGCATAAACATATTTACTTTCCTGCCGCATTTCGTGTCAATCAAAGCTGTAGTTGTGGATTTTTTCGCATTTTATCACTTCGTACTTACCTTTTGGCAGTGAATGTAGTTATACCAGAAAAATAAAATCCGTTATCATGAATTACATAGACTGTAACGTAATAGTTCCAACACAGATACCCATAAAATATCTTATAATTTTCTTATTAAGAAAATGTCTATTGAAATGATAAAGCAACGCTGTAATTAAGTATAAAGAATTTTAAAATAGTTTACGACCAACATCCAGTTTTAAGCTAAGATTTCTGATAATGAAATGTTAAAATAGTTGAATTTTAAGGAAACTTTAAAGAAGCTTTATTCTTACCAAGTAATTTTTTCCCATGCCACGTTCCTAATGGGATAGGTTGATTGTCTTCTCTTCTCCATGAGATATTAGGACTCGGGTACCCCTTGGCTTTGCACAGTAAAGACACGTTTGTTCCTTCCCTTGCTGTGATGTCAGTACTACTTTCGTTCATGATAATATCTGGAGGTACTTCAAATGAGAAAGGAAAAAATTGTAGAAGTATATCAGTAAACGTTGAGTATAAAACAATGGATCAAGAAAATACTGAAACGAAATTCCATATAAAAGATAATACTATATGAATTCTATCCTTCATTAATAATATATCGTTGGCTTAAAAGTAAAATTTACTAATTCAAGGAAACGAAGAGGAAAAATTCCACCCCCTAACATAAACTCACTGTTTTTCTCAAGAAGAAATTTAATCTTCATGTAAACAAAAAATGACTTTGTAGATACACACTTCACCAGTATAAAGATCATCACATTTTGGACTAGAAATAATAAAAAGCTCATATCTTGAGAATGTCGATTTATTGTGTTTTACTTGTGAGCCGATAATAAAAGATATTTTTCTCTTAGAAAAAGCTACGCGTGCTAAAATTTTAAAAGCTGTGAGAATATAATCACGCGGAGATAAATGAAATATTACATATATTTTTCTATTTAAAAATAGTAAAAGTATATGTTAAAAATACAAACAAAACCACCAAGAATACAAAAGAATCGAAACGATGAAGACAAATTACGAGTTTTATGCCATACAAGTATATTATTATATCTGAAGGAAAAGAAATTAGACATTTTAAATTATGTTTAATTGACATCATTTTTCATGCTTGCGTCACAAATCTGTATCATTATATTCTATCTCATTTAAATTTATGAGATTTCTAAACTAGATCCAAGATGTCTATGATCAGTATGATAAACTAATTAGGTTGTCTTGGAGATAAATAATGATGTTTTAGAACTCATTTAACTTAGCATTTATTATTCTATATCGAGACAATGAACAATGTTTTAATGTCGGTGATCTAAGATTTAACCCTCTGGATATGGTGACCGGCCCAACCTGCCGAAAGTTTCGAGTCCCCTCGTTACGAAAGGCACGGGTCCTTTCAGACCTCTAACTCCTGAAGAATCGCCGAAGCCCATTACGATGTCCATCCCCTATTTTCTGTGCTACAAAGAGACCCGCGAGTGAATAGCCTTATAGCCGTTGGCAAAGATATAAGAGTCATCGAAGGGGAGCCTCGCAAATTGTTAATCCTCGAGCATCTAGTCTGTGAGAGATTGAGTAAATGAAAAGAGACACTTAAAAAGTCACCGCCGCCCTTTCAGTTTACCCGGGAAGAATCTGTCCTTTCTAGGCATACTCACGACCGACAATAGAAACCTGCACATTAGGTGATAATGGGACGACACATATTCCCTCTCCTCCTGGGCGAAAGCATTGTCAAAGCCGTTTCGGCCGGTTTCAGTAAGTTGCCTGTAAAGCCATTGGGCCGGCTGCCGTAACCAAAGAAGGAAACGATATTCTGCCCCGACGTATGCAGAGGGTTAAGTTAAAAAATACAATAATCGTTTGAACTTTCCAACAAAGAAAATGTCAGTTTACATACATTGGACACAAAAATTAAATAACTGTAATTTGTCATTACAAATCACTTTTAAGCTACTCTTATCATTCCACAACAAACGTATCCTTTGTTTCTCCTTAAAATGCTTATAAGTCGATGCTTTTAAAGCTTCGAAAGAATTAAAGTATTTCAATTACGCAAAAGAAAATCTAAAAACCTCAGTTTCTTTAAACAATAATTTTTTAGAAAGCAAGTAAATTATATTAAATGCATTGGTATATAATGAGATTATATTTATCGCATCATGAAAATTTTTAAAAAGTGACATTCTTTGTGAAAGGTATAATAACGAAACTTACTTTTTCTATTTTGGCTTAATAGGCCATCGAATACGAGAAAGATTTTGCCGAATTTTTTACGCGTTTACAAATGCTAGAATCGTTCGATAAATGAAACCACAACAGCTTGTAAGCAATATCTACAAAATTGCTTTCCTTTTATTTTTCTGTGTCGATGACCCTGATGCCAGTCATGTTATTAAAAACCACAGAAAAGTGATAATGCAATGGATCCTTGATTATCCGAGAGTATGTGAACAGCCACTTCGGATAACACGAACTGAGTAAAACAAAACAGTGAAACGTAATACGAATAACAATTACTGTACTATGTGTTACTACTGCTATTGAAAGATTCATAAAAATCAATACTCGGATATGTGTCACAATGCGTATTTATTGTGATAATTTGCCAATAAATCCGGACTTTAGTTACATACCGTGAAAGTCATTAACGGTCTTCTGTTTCACAGTAGTTTCTTTGGACGAAAAGTGCACACTCGAGCTCGAAGCTCTATTTAAAGTTTAAAAACCTCGGTAAAAAAATTCGGCTTGGATAATACGGACACTCGGTTAATTGGAGCTCATGTAATCAAGGTTCTACTGTATTCCAAAATTAGAACTGTTGAACAAATCTGAGTTTCAGAATAGTTTGCAATATCTGTGTAGGCCCGCTCCTTCGAGTTTCCAGTTGAGTCACGTGGTTTTGGACAAGTTTACTAGCTAAATTAGGTAGGTATTTTAATTAACGTCACAATGGAGCAACACAACGGACTATTGGTGACGGTCCGGGATCCATACCAAAGGGAAACATCCTAGGACAACGCCTCGTAATTTTAAACCACGGTCAGATGACGAGGCAACACCTGAGCTGGCACCCCACTCTCCAAACTTCCACGCCACGCCAACGAGAGGATTTGAGGTCACGACAGAGACGTGCACCAAACCCCTTTGTACCCTCCGGTTGCCAATCCGTTCCTCTTCCAACCGGGCTACCGCGGCCCTAGTTAAATTAGGGGACTGGTGGTAACCTAAACAAATCGCTTCCACAAATGGCGTCATTAAAGCGGATTCTGGTTCTAAATTTACAGTTAGGTGCCAAAAGCTATAGCAGTGATAACGAGTTGATGGAAGGAAACATCGAGGGCTATCACCAATCACTTTTGGTATATCAACCCTACATATAACGACCTTTCACACCTATTCAAACATCAACTGGCCTAAGGTCGACTGCCTTCCTGTCGGAGTTGCACAATGAAAAACTATAGTAAGAATGGGATTTATGTTTCGGAAAAGGTTATGTTTTAGAATGTTTTGTGAATCAGAATGTAATGGGGTTTGCTAAGTCTCAATAAAATAGCGAGATTCCTACGAAGAAATAACTTTTTCGATCCCATTCACATATGTTTATGTAACATTTATTTGGAAATACTAAACACAAAGATAGAAAATAGCCAGTTTTTAAAACAATATTACATTCCCAAATTTTTAAGCATGGTATGAACAAACATCAAGATACTTCTTTTTTTATTCCTTCTAGTTTATGAAAATTTTTCTAGATACAGAAAAAAATGTATCGTAATTTTAATCATCAAACACGAGTGGTCTACAGCTATTTAATTTGTAGACAAATTAATTTGTTAATAAAGGAATATCTCTTAAATTGCCTAGTCCCAAATTGCTTGACTTAATTTTTTTTAATTTGGAAAAGCATGAAAGGCCTTTAATATTTTCTTAAAATATTTCTATACATTCATTGCTGAAAATATTCTTGGAATATGTTGAACGCTTTCAATCTATTCATTTACATGTAATTGCATAACATTTTGGTTCATAATATGCGTCTCAGAAGTCAGGCGTCAACTCGACGTAGATAGTTTTGTCTACTATCAACACGTTCATATCATCGAGTTCAAATTCACCAATCGATAAGTTCATATAATTTCGAATTTTGATACACTAATATAAAAATAAATAATAAAACTATTATCAATCCTTAAAGTATAAAATGGATATTAAATAATTTAGATAATCTTTATTGCGAACCTAATAAATTTTTTCTATTGGCCTAAGTAGTAGATAAAATAAAAAAAAACTTTAAACAATTGAATGCAATACTAAAGTTAAATATAAAATTTTTTCTTAGATGCGAATTTACAAAATACAAGCTGAAACAATTTTTTCTCTAAGAATATGAAAAATTGTATGTTTAATCTAAATCTTACCACTTTTCATTTGTAGGTAAGAATACTTTATAACAAAGAGACGTTGTAACACTTATTACACAACGGTTTTGAGGGTTTCTTTAAGCGTTATTTTTTTAAGTAAGAAATCTTTACACTGTTTTCAATCCCTCAAAGTGTCTAGTTCTTTCCTTTTCTTGAAAATCGCTCTGTCTCACAATCCTTAACATTGCTTATTTCCTCAATATTTTTATCTTTACTGGATTTTGTCGGAGACCACGTAATTTTTTATTTTACACCCTCTGCACTTTAAGCCTAGAACCAGCAACCATATCCTGAAGATTATCAATCCCAGATATTTCAAATCCTTGACTGGAAGCCCACTCGTTCATCCTCCAAAATTTACACCAATTCAGTTCTCGCCACTCGCACATAATAGAATAAACACGATCCCTATATGTAACAAATAAAACAAGGAAGAACCTTAACACTGTTTCCCAAGAATAGCGGAAAGAGCAAAACTATAACGCATCCCATGATCCGTTTTGCTATTGCTCGAAATGTTTAGTCTCACTTCGCGATTTCACACTTCCCTCCCTTGTTTATTGAATTTTCTCTTTTTTTGTTTCCCCCTCGATTTAAGGGATGGACGGGATTTTAAGGATTTTTATCGAAAAGTGTTCCGAGCGCTGAATGTTAGTACGAAGCAAACTTCCGCGATGCGTTGTGAGAGGCGCAATGCAGCGATTTCGGATTGAGGAAAAGAGGCCGAAGAGTGTGAATTTGTTTCGCTCCACCTATCGCATCGAAAAGATTTATACAATGTTCGCAAGGCTGCGTGGAGGAAAAAGTGGGATTTTCAGAAGTTTGTTTTGTCCTTTTTCATATTCCAAATGCTCTAAGGGATACTCACGTAAGTCACTCGTACAGTTGCAGATTCAGGGTTCGTAGAAGGCTGTGGTATATTGAAAATGAAGTGTTTTTTGTTCAAGAACGATGTTCGTTTTTTATAAATAATTTAGGAAGTAATGAATTTTTAAATAATTGAACCCTCTGATCGTCACGGGCTTTTCAATGGGATTATTATAGCTTTTACACCTACAATACACATAGTGACTAAATAGCCTCAGATATTGGTTGAAAGAACCTTTAAAAGGATTGTATCGGCCAAAAAATCCAAAACTGTAAAACTGCAGGTTGCATAGTGGGAAAACGCTTGCATGACCCTTGGAGGGTTAAGGAATATTTAGTCAGAAATTGATTTGCTATTAAATAAATTCTTTTATTTCAGAGCAGATGTTCGAAACCATCTTAAATTAAATAATAATACTAACTTATGCAACAAAATTATCAAATTTTGCTTGCCTGACGCGGACATTCGATTCATCAGAGTTCGGATAATTAAGGCTCTACTGTTGTTTATTTTGATTCTTTTGTAAGTGATAAAGGTTGGTTGCAATCAGCTTAGTGATGAAAAAATATAAATGTTTCTATATAGCATTCTAAATCTCTGTAACCACAACCTGTCAAAATCTCCGATACTTCTATATACGCGAGATAGGAAGGGTCCACATATTTTTTAGAGACTGATCAGGTTAACTTGCAATTTTTATTCAAGTCAAAAAGTCTGCTGCCGAAAAAAGCTTAGATTATACCCCGGTTATCATATTCTCAGCTATTGGTGTTCCTCCTGCAAGTGCCGACCCTGCTGAGATTCAGTTTCCAATATGGGAATAAAAAATGGAAATCAGTCACAACAGAAAACCGATGAAACACGTCGATAAAAATGCCGTAGGGCTACAAATGTCCATCATATATATTGTCTAGCGCAGTTGCGCCCCTTTCGATAATGTCCAATATCTTCTAATGTATCGATTTTCACTCCTCTTTATTCTTTGCGAAAACAAATATTTTAACAGAAACAAATGACGTAATTTATGATATCAATTGATTGCCCTCCAAATGGGAGATGAAAACATGACTCCTGAAAGGTCACTCTGAAAAATAAATCGTTCAAAACGTGCTTAATCATATTAAGTTTCAGAATACACATAACTCTCTTTTGAGACAAAAGAGTTACATGCCATTCATAAAAACCATTATGCTATCCACTCATCGTTATTATATATTGTAAAAACAAACTTTTTATATGTGACAGAATTATTTTTATTAATATACTGCTTTTAAAGTATGTAACATTTCAATTACACTAAATATGGCATAGCCAATTTAAAAAGTTATCTTTATTTTCAAATTACATATTCCTATTGCATGATCTGAAAAGAGGTAGAGTTATTCAAGCCTTTGCATGATTAAGTTACGATGAGAAGCTTCTTATGTCAAACTAAATGTAGTTTGAGGTTGTGTTCTGTGGCGGAAATCGATGCTTCCTGCAATTATTCCTGACGTGACGTCACTTGGCTTGTTTTTCCAACATGATTTGAACATGTTACCGATAATAATACCATAAATGAATACTCAATTGATAATTGATAGTTGATTGGTTAACGCCAATTATATTGAACTCCAAACGTCTCCAAAACAGCGATTAACTACACTTTAAGTTAACCAGATATGTGTCATGTGAGAACATTTAGGTAACAGGAGGAAAAGTATCGATTTTTCGTCTGGTTT
Source organism: Meta bourneti (assembly GCA_933210815.1). Taxonomy (NCBI): domain Eukaryota; kingdom Metazoa; phylum Arthropoda; class Arachnida; order Araneae; family Tetragnathidae; genus Meta; species Meta bourneti. Next base: position 63,141,554 of record OW119924.1, on the reverse strand, counting down.
GTCTACACTGAAAAGCCTTCTCATAACTTGAAAGAGAATTAATGCGATCCAGTTCTAGACTAAGAGGGAGCTACAAAAATTTAGCACTGCTGTGGAGTAACTGTTCCTTCTGGACTATACGTTGTTTCAGCCTGGTGAGTGGATGGATCTATTAGTGTCAAATTAGGTATTTTCTTCCTATAAATGACTAACATTGCCGTAGGTAGCACAAGTGTGCAATTGATACGCTTGAAGTCAGTCCGAGGCCTCCCTGGGTGAAATGGGCAGGTTAAAAGACCAGGATTTAGTCTTCACAGTGGACATTTGAAGGCAATAATGATCGAATTGGATTGCTAGCATTTCCCTCTGTGCTCTAAATATAATTAAGCTCAGGTTTTGCCCGACCACATCATCTTCTTCCTCGGCTGTTCTCAGGTCGATTTATCCCAAGTCACATGGGCTAAAAGACTTGGTGTAATTTATACCAAGTGATATAAGTAACAACGCAAAAACATTATGTTTGAAACTTAACTTTAATATCTACGTGTCAGCATGTTCTATGAAAGCTTCTAGAATCCAACAACGTTCAGTAAGATGAATTTGACCGAAGTTGATGGCTTCTAAACAAACACACATAACGTTCAATCTCTACACAATGCTGTGACTAACAAAACTTTACATTTCTATAAATTCAAAACATCTAGACTTATATAAACAGCAATCAATCCTTTTTCCTTAGATACTATTCATGACAGATGGAATTGTGGGAAGACACTACAGTATCTACTATGAGAGGGATTTTCAGTGAAAACAAAACCAGACGGTCTGCAAAGATTTCACTTCTGCTATCCAAATGTTCTGGCGTCATACCTGTCCGAGTTACCTTAAAATGCAGTTTATCGCCACTTTACGAAATTTGAACGTTCAATCAAATTGGTGTTAACCAATCAAATATCGTGTATCAATTCGCAATTCGTTCTTCGGAATTTTTATTAGCGAAGTGCTATCAACGTTTTAGAAAAGCTGACCAAGTGAAATCACGTCAGGAATATGCACAAAAAGCACGTTCCCCAGCAGAAACACTGAAGCCATCTACATTTAGCTTCACAGAGAAAGCCTCTCAAACAACCTATTGTTCTCACTTCTCTAGATCTCAAACTGCAATCTGAAGTTTTCCCTGGGTGGTTTCTAACCAGTTTTAGTCTTCATGACCAATCGAAACTCTCCAAGGCTTCTCTCGATGAATAAATGTAGCTATTAAGTCGGTAAATGTGAATGAATATAAAGAAAAAGCTATAAAAGATTCTAGAAAGTCTTCTACAACTCAAAGAGTTATAAGGCGCAGCAAAGGCAACATCGTTTAAAACCATACTATTTGGAAAGTATAGGGACCAGTAGTAGAAAGTATATAATTTTACCAGACGCTACAGTTCTATGCCTGAAATTTTCATTTACTTGAAAAGCAATGGGACTTTTGCTTAAACGAACCTGATATTTTTTAAATTTTAATGTAAGTTACTGCCATACAAGTATCTTTTAATTTCCTTTCCATTTGAGTAAATTTCATTTCTTGATTAATTTTGTGCTCATTTCATCTTTCAAACCATATACGTGATAAGAATAGTCTGGACAAATGTTTTATTCACTTATATATGCTTTAAATTTGCAGAGTAAGGAAATTCAAGGTGTTTTATTTTTATATGCTGGTGAATTATAGTTCGGATTTCTGTTCTACAGCAATAGTTTTTTTAAATATATTCGCTTAAGAGATTCTGCTATAAAAATATTAACGTAAAAGTACCTAAGACAACTGAGAAAATTAATTGGACAACAAATAAAAAGAATGATTTCATCATTCTATGTTTTGTTTTTATATGTTTAATAAAGAGATTTAGCATTTTTTAACATCTTCAAAAATAAAAATATACGTATAATAGGAATAAGGCCAGTTCAACGTTTAATAGAGTATTATAATATATTATAACCAATTACAAAAGAAAACATGTTTTGATCAAGATTCATTTCTTTTTAAAATGTTTTCTTCTAATTTTAAACACACACAATGACAATATATTTCTAATTTCTGTTTAAAATTATGCAATTGTGCGAAACGTCTTATTTGGTATTTAATCGTAGAAAAATAAGAAAGCCTGTTCCTGAAGAAAACCTTTTTCCATCCAGTTCCACATGAAATTAAACCTTTATTCTTTTTCATTAAACTTTCTTCATTCACCTGCTTTAAATTATATATAATGGGATTGCTTTCAATTCATGCATGTACTTTGAAGATTATTCATTACTAGAAACGTACACGTTCAAGTTCCATTCATCTAATACATAATTTAAAAGCTATCCGATTAGGACTTTTGAAATGCTTTGAAGAATTATTTTGAATTTCTTTGCAGAACTCGCATTACTTCTGCAATCCGAATTAAGGCATAATTTTGATACTATTTAAAATTTGGGGTACAGAAGCTTTTTCTGACAAGCTAACTGTCGGAGGCGATAGTGATTTTGTAGTGGGAAATGCCTTCCTGTACATGTCCCGACGTCATTTGTTTGAATTCTATTTCAGCACGTAGTCAATAGAATTTACGATTGATTCTTAATTATTGTATTTTTATTTAACTGATAACATGTCAAATATAATGAAAATTAAAAAGAATGAATTCTGATTTGTTGTAGGGTACTTAATTGATAAACACTAATTAGATTAAACGCCAAACGTCGCCAAAAATGAGAAAACATATATGTTAACATTTTAGAGATATGTATCATGCGTATCCAATTAAGTTAATCAATATTATGAGAGGATTTCAGATGGAAGGGGTGTCAAAATCCCTCATATATCATGTTTTTAATGTTTTTTTCTGATCTTTCCCCTCGGTATTGATCTCGGATTGTCGCCAATAGCCCGTTGTGTTGCACCAGTGTGATGTAAATTCAATAAACTACCTTCAGTAATTTTTTTTTTATTTAACGGAATTTCTATCTGAATATGAATAAATATTGCTGGTAATAATTTGAACATATAGTGTACAAAAATTAAATTAGAATTTTCAATATAGGAACCCACGTTCTGAATGATGAAAATCTCTTGTCAAATTACTTATTGGAGTACATTGAAGAAGTGCTTAAGGTTTGAACACGAACAATTCTATTTTCCATCGAAGCAGCTCTCCCGAATCTTAATTTGTGATTTTCTACATGGATTCAAATTGATTCGAATTGATTCAGATTCCATTGTTACGAAGGAGTCTTCATTGGAAAACTATTTGTGTAGGAAGTTTTACTTTCTTTTAACCCTCTGAGGGATTCACACGCCTATATCTGTTTTACAACTTGCAGCCTTACTTGCATGAATTCTTACCAGTTTTAACCCTCTTGACCAATAGAATCTTTAATAGGATATTCTTTCAACCAATAAATATGCTTATTTAGTCATCAAGTGTGTTGGGGAGCAAAATCAATACTATACTACTCAGAAATCTTGTTCAGAGGGTTAAATACTTAGTACAGACAAGTTTAATGGAATAACTAACTGTTTTACTTGAACCAGAAGTACTTCAATAACTGCAGCGCTGTTTTAAAGAATTTATACTAAAAATGAAATCGCATCACACGTAATACCTCTGGGAAATTTAACCACTGTGTGATAAAATATGAAAATAAATGCCATTGTGTTTTTACTACAAGCGATTTACAGTATTAAACAAATAATAGATATCAAACATTCTGTAATCCCGATGGCATCCAATTTAGTGAATATAAAACATCTAGCTTGAAGGTTAGAGCAAAGTAAAACAGTAACTGAAATGTCTTTTAAGCCCATAACTAAAAAACTCATCCGGTGGCTTAAAGCTTTATTTTCATAGCATTCGCACAGGATGCTTAGAAAAAGAAAGTTGATGAGGTAATGTCAGAGGCAAAACCATTTATAGCTGTGGGAAATAACTTTTTACCTCTGAGAATGCATCAGGAGTGTGTATAAAGGGAGAAAGTAGAAGTTATAAGAAAATGCTATGTCTAGTACTTAAACCCTAGAGCGTGGTGGAGTTACGAGTTCACTTCAATAAATAACAAATTAATGCTAGTAGATATTTTATGTTATGAAACGAACAAAATTTTATAGCCACTTTATGATAGCGGTCAGTTCTGCTCTGAATTCCTTCAAGCATGAAATGCATTGCTGCTCTACGCTTTACTCGTGTATGTAGTAAAACTGCAAAATTATTATTGACCTTTTACAGGCATCCATTTATTGCGTGTTATTCTTAGAATTCTTTCGTGCAATTTTTAGAGAAAATTCTATAAAATTAAAGCAAATGTGCTATTTGGGGGCTTAAAAAGAAATAAAATATGCATAATTAAAACGCTTTGCTGTGTTTAACATCTAAATACACTCATGTCCAAAAGTTAAACATAATTCGTAAAATACGAAAAAATCGGAGTAAATATAGATACAATGGTTCAAAATCACTTGTGGAGAATCGTGGGACGAACGTAAAACCTTGTGCATATGCAAAATAGTTCTGTCGACGTCGACCTGCGCAAAAGCACCGGCGCACTTCGGAACGAGTATAAAACGGCCTCGAGAGTCATGCCAGTTTAGACAGAAATTTCACAATTGCTGTGGAGCGGATCGTCATTAACAATCAATAAGGACGAAATATGTCACAAAGATGACAACTGGGCATGTTTGTGAAAGGACGAATTATTGGAATGCTAGAATCCGGTCGATCCCAAACCGAAGCGTCTCGAATTCTGAATGTGCCTCTGTGTGTGATCTCCAGACTGGCAGAGGTTTCAAACCACTGGAGATGTTATCCAATGACAAGTACCAGGACGGTCAAGAGTAACAACCGCTCGACAAAACCGATATTTGTCGATAACTGCGCAACGTCAGAGGAACCGTTCTGCCAGACAACCGGGTTCAACTCTGATTCCGGTCATAGCCGGTTGAAACCCGGCTGAATCCTGTTGCTATCAGGCTTAACTTTTTGACCACAGGAGTCATAGTTTCAATACAAACTGTTTACAGGAGACTCACACGTTGGACTCTATGCTAGGCGACCAACAGTTTGCATCCCCCTGACGTCTGCACAGAAACGCGCGTGTTTACAGTGGAGTTTGGAACATCGGCTGTGGAGTCGACAACAGTGGGGCAATGTCATGTTCAGTGACGAGGAGTTCATATTTAATCTGCAAACTGATTATCGTCGTACCACGATCTAGAGAGAACGTGGAACGCGTTTTCACCCGGTAAACATCACGGAAAGACATCGTTTTCCTTCAGAGGGTCATGGTCTGGGCAGACATCATGCTGTACGGCCGCACAAACCTCCACATCTCTGACACGGGGTCTGTTACCGGTCAAAGATAAAGTGACGAAATCCTTGAGCCCTTAGTTGACAGTGCTTTGAGCTACCGTGTTTCGAAATGCTGTCAGTCCTGCTTTCATATTCATGGATGATAACGCGCCTCCTCACTGTGCATCCCTGGTCGACGCCTTCCTTCAAAGTGAAGATATCCACCGCATGCAGTGGCCTGCCAACTCTCTTGATCTGAATCCTATAGAGCATGTGTGGGATATGCTCGGAAGACATATTGCCGCCCTCCGTCACCCACCAAGCTCCTCTCTCACCCACCAAGCTGCTTTCCGTGAGGCTTGGAACTCTTTGAGCACACAACTCATCTATACTCTCATCGAATGTATAGGAAATTGTTGTGAAACATGCGTGGCTACCAGATGTTCCCACACCGTATTAAACTTCAGCATCACATTGTTTTAATCATTCTGCTTCACTCAAGTTGGTACTCGTATTCTAAACCTTTTTCTTTCAATTCTTTTTTTTTTGTATAATACAAATCATTATTATCTTTATTTTGCATTGTTTTCTTCTATAACCCTATTACACCCGCATAATACAGCGTTTCCTTCCATTCCGATGTAGGTTTTCCGAAATATTCACATAAACAGCAATTATGCTTAACTTTTGGACATGTGTGTATGTAGATGCAAAAAAATTAATTTGTAGAGGAATTATAGTATTTCTAAGGCTATTGTAGAAATATTTTCAAGACTGTTGCAGATAATACGTTTTGTTTACGAGTTACATTTCTAACTCCCATACATTATTTATAAAAGGTTTTGTTAGCTATTTTTATGACAAATTCAATTTGTTTATTGTCAACTTCAATTTTCATGTGGAAGATCTTGTTCCACTTTCAATGGGGTCGCAGCGGCTTAGTGGGTTCTGCTGTTCAATTCCTCCTTCGGTGTATCTTTCGCTTCTGTTTCAGTAAAATCTTTCCGTGTTTGTATCCTTATTTGAGGAACTCATGTGTTTACCTAATCATATGACCGTTGTTCAAAATGACAAGGCGTTGTCCTCGGATATTTCCCTTCGGTATTTATCCCGAACCGTCGCCAATAGCCCGCTGTTTTTCTTCAAAGCAACCTAAATTCAACTACCAATTAACCAACCTCAATTGATGTCGTTTGGCACAGTTTGGCCAGACACATTACCCTTGTGCCATAAAAACCTAAAACCCACCTACCAATCCATTTTTACTTTTTATTGTTTGGCGATGGTTGTAACAAACGCCTACTATTTAGTGAAATGATCAAATTCATAATACTTATTTGCACTAATAACTTGAATATTAATGCAGAACATAGGTTATTTGCTTTAAAATTTTGGAGTAGCCACTTGCCTCCATTACCTATGTGGGTAGGTAGTCCAATTTACGTCGCACAAGAACAACTCAAAGGGCTATTGATGACGATCTGGAAGGGAAAGATCTGTATATAATAGGAGAAAGATTTGACTGGTAAAACGCTTCGCACGAGTTTTTAGAATCGATAAAAAAACAAAAATTATCAAAACTGCGACTGATTGCACCTAGCAAGTACCTTAATTTGGAATCACATTCTTATATTCAGGAATAACTGTACACGTCGAAGCGTTAACTTCTTCAAGGGTGGAGGGACGTCTGGCGTCCCACTTGAAATGGCTAAGACTAGGTATGCAAATATTCTGGGTATAAATCAAACCCTCTAAGGTATGTAAATATTCTCTTATTTGATATTCTGATGTCTAAAAGTGTTCTAAATAATTGGGATTACCATCACTTAAAAGAATTATAAAAGTAAATTTTGGTCTGCAAAATGCATTCATACTAGATGATAGGTCTTCCGACATAAATTTGTTAAAGTTTTTCCCATAGTACCTTTCAAAGTGTTAACGTGAAATCACCAGCCCCTATGCCTGTGGATTCGTATAAGCTTTTGTTTATCATACGAATAAAAGTATATTATTAGTCCGAATATTGTACTAAAATGTTCACTCAAAGTAAATGACAATATTTATTATACGTATAATAGTATATTATTAGTCCGAATAGTATAAGTGCCTAAAATTTTATCTCAAAGAAAAATGAAATGTACAGCTACGGAAAAAATGGACTACAGCCCCTCATTCTAATACCGTCGATAGTGCTTCAAATTCAAAAACTGCTTGATATTGGAAGTAACATCTATAAATTCATATCCATAAAATATGCACGAGGATCCGTGTTCTTAACGAATTGCACAAATTTTATACTTTTCAATATCAACGGTCTATTTAGATTCTAAGTTTCTATATCAATCAGATTATAAATTTTCGAACCAAGTCCCAAGTTATTTCGTCCAGTCATGTTTGGATTAGGTGCATGGCAAATTTAATTACTAAAGATTTTCCATTCATTCTTCTAAAATTGTCTCCCTATCGTGCTGAAATTTATATTCCGAAATCGTTAAGGAAGCATAAAACAAAGTACATATAATGTTTTATTTAACCCTTTAAGTGGTTTCGATGAGATATCTTATTCATCAATATGTGATCAATTTTGGTAATGACGAGATATCTCGTTCTAATTATATTATCAGTTTTTTTTATGTCGAGATGAAGATTTGTTGAGTTTTCTTCTAATGACGATATATCTCATCCATCAAGATCTGGCCAGTTTGTTTTATGGCGAATACCTCGTCAAGACAATCTCCAGGAGGGTTAAAAAATTATGCTTAGTATAGGCTAACAAGTATGGAATTAATATTCGATATGAATATGAGTATCAATTATAATATGTATTTATGTCTTTTTATTTATTAATTTTTTATTTGTGTCCTTTGAAATGCCCAACCCCTGACCACTTCGGCTTTGGGCAGAAGAGACGATCTGACAACTAATTATGAAGAATCAGCCAGTGGATAAGCCTCTGTTTCTCTTGGCAGAGACAATCACAAACACTCATGCCCTTATATACGGCAATACAAACCTGAACCCTACTGGGTGATACTTTTAGAAGAATAAAGCTATTTTATAAAGAGATCCAGTTTTCGAGAAACAGTTTGTTGTATTCTGTATCACACTTATTGCATAAATGCTTAGAACAATTAAAAAATACTAAACCCCCCAAGTGATTTCAACGAGATATCTCGTCATCAAGATATTGCCCATTTTTTTATAATGACGAGTTGAAAATTTGATCAGTTTTAGTCTGGTACCTCGTCCATCAAATTCGGGTCAGTTTTGCAACAGACGAGGCAACTCGTCGAGACAATCACTAGGAGGGTTAATAAATATCTGGAACAGTCTAGTGTAGTTACTCTATCATATATTTCAAAAACTGAAAAGTAATAGTTTGGAAAAAATCATCTCAATATTCTAAACATATCGCGATATTAATTATCTGATGGTTTCACACCCATATATAAGTCCTGCAATCTGCATCTTTCCTGTGTGACTTCTGACCTTCTTAACCAATATAATCTTTCCTACTATTTTTTAAACCAATAGGTTTGATAATTTTGTCGCTATACGTGTGCTGTGAAAAAAGCAACACTAAATTTTTGGAAATCTCAGATGGTTAATTCGTTTCAAATAAGGAAATTGATTGCATGAGTTAATTGGCATACATTCTTCTGCGTCGCACTTGAGTTACGAATGTTCTCATTCAAACAAAAGTTGTGTATACGAGGTAGACCAGCTTTTGGGCATTATTTAATGTAACGTCTTTATTACATATACAGTCTCAACACATAAATTTTGAATTTTACAAGTATCCAACAAAACACTATTTTAAAATTTATCAACATATTCTATTTTTTATTACATTATCACATGGCTGATTCAAATTTTTCGATTCTAGACACATGCCACTCTTCCTCTCGCTTCCTAATGCATTTTGAGATTGAACCGATAGAAAGGATATACATTTTTTGTTCCAACCCGAATTCAACTTTCTTTTCCTTCCCAGATACGAAATCATCTATCATAGGAAAAAGCCACATCCATCATGAGGCGTCTCGTTTTGCCTGCGAGCCAGGTAGAGATGGAATCAGCATGTCTGTCCTATAGTTTCGAATTCAACCCCGTCACTCACACATACTTTCACAATTGTTCTTCTGATCAATAACGTGGTCGCCATTTATTGAGGGAAATGAGATAAGATATTATCCTAACTCCTTACGACACTGAACTCTAATTTACAAAACAAGTAAATGCTTTTTGCAAAATTAAAAATTACTCCTAGTCGCTAGTTTCTGCTCAGACTTGAAGTGAACTGTTTCAACATAAACAGCATTTTTATGGTATAAAGAAACTTGAGAATGTCACCAAAATCAGATAAGAAAACCCAACCGAAAACAAAATGCAAGTAATGACAAGAGCAAAATAAGATGAAACAAAATAACGTAATAATTTGACAAAGTAAGCGGGCTCACTCCCTTCACATTTTTACACATTTATCTTGTTTCATAAGAATAATTTAAGAATACTTCAAAAGGTGAGGCGGTGTTGGTGAATCACGGTGTCATCAGGGAGGAGTCTGACCCAGACAACACAAGATGGTGTTTCCTGCGTATGGGCAGCGGTACGCCAAAATTGCCCCCCCTCAAAAAACATCATAATCAACAATAGTAGAAAGGCAAATTAGGCAAAAAGTCAATATCATGCAAAAGTCCATGCAGGAAATCAAGACAATTACAAACACAATAACAGACACAATAGGGGAGAGTTGGGCAAGACGGGGTAGCGGGGCAAGACGGGATAGTTGAGCTGCTGGTTCACTTGGGGCTGTAATCGAGCTGACAACGTTGGTGCTAGTGGTAGAGGTGGAGAAGAAGCCTTTGTGTAAGCAGCAGCCATTTTGATTGAGTCGTTTGGCTTGTGCAAAAGTTTTTCAAAGTGGTCTGGTTTCTCTTGGATAGTTTAGATAGTATAGATTTTCTCTTAGATAGTATAGATTTATTTGCATCATTGCATTTTAGTGCTGATTGAAAGTAACATACTTATTTACTTATAACTTCATATATACTAGTAAAATGTGTAGTCCTTAGCTATTAATTTACATACTTTATAAATATTCTTGGTGAAAACTAACCAACAACGAGCATTAATCACCCATTAACGCGTCGGTGGGGCAAGACGGAGTTTTTTCTGTGGGGCATGATGGGGTAGTAACCCATCTAACCCCACTCTTTCTAAGTCGTACTTTTTTCTTCGTAGAATAACGGAGATGGTTCGGACGCATAAAAGGAAGACTGATCGAGGAGGGTGGGTTCCGGAATCGATAGAAAATGCAATTGAATTTGTTATTAAGGCGGAAATGGGATACAAAAAAGCAGCTGACTCCTCTCAAGTTCCCCAGTCAACACTTGAAAGAAGAGTAAAACTCAATCGGGAACAATCAGGAAAAACTGAAAAAAAATTTACTGCATCTAAAAGTGGTACTGTATATACAGGTCAAATAAATACAATTCTCGTACAGAGTCTAGGCCCATTAAAAACTATCTTTACTATTGAGGAAGAAAATTGTTGGTTAACTATTTGTTAAAAATGGAGAAAAGATTATTTTGACTCGCATCTTACGACCTGAGAGTGCTTGCTTATCAATGAGCAGATAAACTGTCTAAACAACACACCTTTTCTGAGACAAAACAAGTAGCCGGTAAAGACTGGCTGTTTGGGTTCAGATCCAGACATCCCCAGCTAAGTTTGAGGAAACCGGAAGCCACAAGTGCGGCAAGGGCAACAGCATTTAACAAAGTATCACTAAGTTTTATGATTTGTTAACCCGAGTTGTCGACGAATACACTTACTGCTGCCAAAATCTATAATTGCGACGAGACTGGGGTAACCGTAGTACCTAAGCATAGGACAAAATTCTGAAAATAAATATTAAAAAAGAGAAAGAAATGGGGAAAAAAAGAAAAGGCTAAAAAATTGGCAATAGGTTTTTGTGAAAAAAATCGGGAAAAAGGTAAAAAAAGGCAACAAGAATTTGTAACGTAAGATGATTGTTCATAGCAAGGAAAAACAAAGCAAAAGGCAAAAGTAAACAAGTGAACAAGACAAACCGAAAACGGTCACACTCCTTTTCATCAGAGGCTTCTGATGCTGAGTGTCTTTAATTTGGTTATTTATAATTTACTGAGGGCTGGATTCAGTGTTGGAAGTGTAAACGATGGGCTCATTGCACATGTTCAGGTGAAGAAGACGAAGATGATGAATCAATTCATCTTTGTGCATTATGCCAAGATTAGCCCCATCATGTCCCACCAGCGACCCCATCTTGCCCAACCAGGTGAGGCAAGATAAAGTTTTGTTTTTCAATCGAAAAATTTTTTTAATAATTAATTAAAAATAGAAAATAAGTTCATTTGTATATCATTGTAAACATTAGTATAATGATATACAAATGAACATATATATATATATATATATATACATATATATATATATATATATGTATATATATATTGGTTAGCTCCTCCCTCCAGTCTGTTAATCAAGAGGGCTGGGAAAGTTTCTTTAGCTGCTCAATTGTTACTATTCACGCAAAAGAAACCTTTCCATTCAATGAAGCCACATTTGAGTCAAAATTATTTTCGAAGAGATGCAACAGACATATGGAATAGTCGGAAATTGTATGGGGTGTTACTCTAACTGGCAAGATTTGTGTGATGAAGATTTTGTGTCCCATGGGAAGTAAAGATTAAGTTGGTAGTTTCGTTACTGACACATCTTTTTTACTTGCACTTGTGGAAATCCACACTTATAAGACGCGTGTAGATGTACTTCTCTTCCTGTGTGGTATAACAATTAATTCCGAAAGACGTGGAAGTGCTTCAAAACAGACTAACTCAGGGTATGGCCAGTACAGTCTCAGTAGGATATAACATCAGAACTTCTCTTAAATCAAGATAAGGTACCCACTATTTTGTAATTGATGCGGACTAGGATGACTATAGTCGGACTATTTGTTAGTGGAGTCAAATGGTTTTGAACGAGTCTGTTGGATTTGGAAGTATGGTAAACGTAAACAATGCACTTTCGCATAACTGGAGTCTACTTTCTGTCTACGACAAGAACTGCTCCAGGGACGAAATCTGTGACTGTCTTACTATAGTAGCAAAATTTTGCAAATGTTCGACAAGGGAATCTTGAAGTATTCGAGTTCGTGAACTTGGCATATGACGAGAATTGGCTTCAATCTAGTGTTGGTCAAGATTCCAGTCTTAATGCACGTGTCTGTTTCTTCGAAGAGGAGTGTCAATCAATTAGTCCCCCGATTGGATTTGCAAAGGCGATCCTTTCATGTCCTGTTTTGCGCTTCCAGGCATTCATGAGATCATATACATATAATTTTGGTATTATAATATCATTATAAAGAAGACGAAAGGTAAACTACTGTCAACCAATGTCCCTGCCCCAAAATTTGCCAAAAATCTCATCTAACGCATCCCCACTCAAAATGTAAAAGCCCTGTTTCCAAAGTGACCACCATAACGTAGACTTTGTGTGTGTGTAACATTTATTTTAGTAGACAGGATTCTAGATCCGAGTTTGTAGTTCAGTGCTAAAGAGACTGCAGTGATTACTGAGTTGGAGAAAAAAAATCTCCTTGGATGGTAGCTATGCATTATTTTATTTATGGTAGCTCTTTCTCCTTACAATCTTCACTACCTCTGTACAAATGTACTATGTACCTCTGTACTATGCCTTCTCATCGGGGCCGCATTGTAGTGTACCATATCCAAATTGGTTGAATTGACTCTTAATAAATTTCACAGACAAAAGTCACCTCCTGGCACTTTGATTTTTCAACTAGAATGTTTATTGCAGAAACATTCTAGTTGGAAATTTTCCAGGAAAATATTCCAGAAATTATTCTAATTTTTATAGAAAACTACGAAACTTGGTTAAATTGAAAATAAACAATCATAATGCTTTCGGTTATTTTCATGCACACGTTCTATAGTTAGCAAATTTAAACCTGTCAGTTTGCATAAAGAAATGGGGAACTATATAAAATATGAATTTTCGGACTGTCGTTTAATGTTAATAAATATTATTCTAAGTAGTTATCAGTTTAAATGAAATTTGTTAAAAATAAATTATATTCCTTTTACGTTCTAGACAAAATGACTTATCAGGCCCCTTGGCATTGACATTTATAGCTTGGGTATATAAAGCACTAGTTTATAAATATATACGTTGGACACTGCTTCATTAAAAATAGAACATGCATGGGTCCTCAAAACACAAAGCTTATGGACTCTACATTTTCATACTACAATATTTAATCAGTCACTTTTAAATTTTCCTCTTCAGACTTCATTGCGAAATTTTTCTATTTGAACCTTCCCATGATTACGAAGAGAAAATGATAAAAATCACAATTAAAAGTTATTCAGTTCCCCTGGATAATGATTTGACACCGGGTAGGGAGGAAACGAGATTAAACTACAATCACGAATAAAATAAAGTTCCGAACATAGTTTTTAAGGACAAAAAAGGGAGTTTCATGACAGCGAAAATTATTATTTTGCAATAATTATGATTACCACCTTCTCTCATGTAGCTCGTGCTGATTAATTGGAACTCGTTAAAGTCAGCGAACTAGGCAGCGATAGTAGCAGACTGTTTATCATTTTCACATTAATTCGAACATATTCATTTAATAAAGAATTTAACTTTTGGAATAATTTCATTATTTCAATTAACTTTTTTAATTTTTAAAATAGAGTGTAGTTCATCCAGTGTGCAGTTCGTCGTATTTAACAGAATGTATTAGAATATTTTTCTTAATTCTCTCTGTTTCTTCATGATTCTCTCTCATAAGTAATATGAAGTTTATGTGGAGTATACTTTTACGATATTATCTTTATAGTAGCATGAGTATCCCATAGCAATTTTACGGTCTCTACTACTTATCATTTCGTTATTTAAATAAACGTTTTAAGCTTTGAAAAGGGTGTAGTTTGTTCAGGGCGTAGTTTGTCGTATTCAGAAGAATGAAACAGCTAGAAGAAACTAGAAATGGACTGAATCTGTTTTTCTTGATTCTCTTGATTGATCGCTGTTACTTACGTGTTGTTCTGCTGAGGTACCACTATAGAGAAAGATCATAACGAATCTATGAAAAGAATGAATGATTAAAAATGAATGCGGAATGAAAAGAATAAATGCTTAATCTCTCAATTCTGACAGCCTTCTAATTGGGATGAAGCTGATGCGTCTAACCTTTCTTAAGGGCAATATAAAAACAGTATGCGCTCTTCAAAGATATAAAAACGGGGAAAAAAGAAAGAAAAAAGGGGAAACAAGACGTGGAGAAAAGTTGAAAGAAAGGAGAAGGAAAAACAAACCATCACATTTAACGATTTTGTTCTAATAACTACGCACTGAGACACTGGACAGTTACCAATACAAATGTAAAGAAAATTAGTGTTCTCGTAAAATATCTGGTTAGATACCATTGGTTACATGGTTTGCTACAAAAGGACTGAATAAAAGGAAACCTAATGCTTAAAGTGAATTCTAAATCGTTACGAACACCCTTGTTTAGATTGGCATTCGAACTCGGAGTCTGTTAAACCATGAGTAGAGAGCAAACGACTCGGCTACCACGTCGCCTGGAGATATCTGACGTGCGTTGAAAATAATTTATAATGGGAAATAAGGAAGAAAATATTCAGGTGATTTTTTGTACATTAAAATTCAAGTTTTACCACTAATTTGTTGTGAATACCGTATCTCGAAAATGACTGTCTATTTTGGACAGGTTTAAAATATGGTGATGTTTTAGAGATAAACGTTGGATATTATACTAAAATTTCGACTTTTGTGTACGCATAATTTTTCTTTAAATGTTAAAAGTTCTTTTAAGATTTATCCCAAAACGTATGTTTTCCATTTCATGTCTATATGCTTCCAAATTCATTCACAGATTAATATGTAAATAAAAAGTGGTACGAAGAATTTAAAAAATATATTAATTTTCTTAAGAAATCCGCATTTGAAAAAAATTAAAAAAAGTAGTATCTATGTCATGATGTGTAGTAATTTGAAACAGGAATAAGTTATATGTTTAAAATTTAAAGAATCGTCCTTTGAAGAAAGTATTTGAAAGGTACTAATAACTGAAAACATTATTTTGACCATAAGTAACTGTGATTGTAAAGATGAAATCTTTTGGATATAAACTCAAATCTTTGTTGATAAACCCCACTGGTCTTAAATTTGTACTGAAATAATAAATAATGAACAAATACCAAAATGTATAGAATCTTTTTAAAACAGTGAAACCAAAATTTCATTAATGCTAAATGAAATCAATAATTGGAAGAATGCGGACAAATTATAACTTAACTTTGTGCATAAACGGTAGCAAGGTATAAAAACAGTAATTATTTCATGGAAGATCTCAAGAAAGACATCCAATATCTTTTTACTTTACTGCTATGAAGCGCAATAAAAATCTGATGTCCACAGAGACACGTATCTCATTTTGATCCATCAAATAGGCTATAAATAATCTCGTCTAATGATTCAATAATGTTCTCCCATGTTTCTCGTCGCAAAGGAAAGATTTTCTAAAGTCATTTACCGATATGTAACCTTTGATGAACATTAATGGATGACATTTAGTTTTGCTTTTGGTTTGTTTTCATACCAAGGGCCTTGTACCTTATGTCTTTTGTTTCCCGTCATTGAAAATTAGATTTAATGCGACTTTTGCGAAGAGTTATGAAGGGCTAGTTCCTTTGAAAGAAAGAGTGTGTATTAATGTATATTTTAAAGCATATACAAAGTTTTTGAAGAAATTTTGAATACAATACACGATTTCGAAAGGTATTGTCTCGTATTTTCTGTTAAAGAATGTCACTGATTTCCAAATGTAAAACAGTGCGTTATTTTACTACGGTTAAGTTACGCATTCTGATAAATGAACACTGATTTATCTGCAATTCAGCATTCCACATATATTTCAATACTTTAAAAACGGTATCTTTGCCTGAAATTCTTATCGAAATCGCAATGTAATTGAGTAAAATTTTCTGTACTTTTTTCTCTCTCTTTATATATATATACATACAATATATATATATATATATATATATATATATATATATATATATATATATATGCATATATATATAATAATAAACAATCAAACAAACAATAATAATAACAAACAATAAAAATATATAAAACATTAAAACGTAAAATAATAGAAATGCAGACCAGCAAAATGCCAAAAGATCAAAAAGCAGACAAGTAAAAACCAAAAAGCCAAAAAAGTTGGGGGTAAAAAATAGTCAAGCAGAATCCTGATCCACCAATACTTCATCATTTTTTTCGAAATGTTCTTAATTTTAAAATTTTTGGATTTCTCTTTGTTTTAGTTCGTAATTTTGAATTATTTTACTATCCATGTTGTGTCTGCAGCTTTAGCGCCGCGCATACATGGACAGTTCTGCTTTCTGGCTTCTGCTTAACTATTTTTTTACCCCCAGTATTTTGGCTTTTTACTTGTCTGCTTTTTGATCTTTTGGCACTTTGCTGGTCTGCATTTCTATTATTTTACGTTTTAATGTTTTGTATATTTTGTAAGTTTGTCTTTTATTATATATATATATATATATATGGACATTTCTTCTTTCTGGCTACTGTTTGACTATTTATTATGATGTATACATATATATAGATACAAATATATTATGTATACATATCGGGGCGGTGACTTGCGGCGGTGTGAAAATACACGTGGTCAAAAGGGTGCGACAATTTATGAATATTACTTATATTTAGGAAATAGCGATATATGAAGATTCGATTTCAATTTTCCATAAATGTGCACATCTACATGGTATACTTTACTACGGTATCATATTAAATAAATGAGTTGAATCTATAAATATTTGTAATTCTAATCATTAAATTACCTATAGCAAACAATTTTGAAACTGTGTCATCAAAGAAGTTAAAGATTTTAATCGTCAGTTATTTAATATGAATATTAGAAATATCTGGTAGTTAAAAGCTGCTGACAGTCATGTATGAAAAAATATTTCGCAATATTTCCCACAAGATTAATTCATATGGTACAAGTATTAGATCAAACCCAAGGAATACCAATTGCAAATATAATCAATAAGTTAAATGACAATTTCAGAGTCAGTCAAATGAAATAATTCTTTAAATGCATTCTCTCTGTTTCCTCAGATTAATCCTGCTAGTAAAACTGCAAGATGAAACTCGAGGTATACCAATTAAAAATCCCATCAATGAGTTAAAAGTTAATTTTGAAGTCCCATGAAATAATTCTCTAAATTTATTCCCTCTGTTTCCGCAGATCAATTATGGTTTTAAAGTTGCAAAATGAATCCTTCGTATCAGTTACCGCTGCCAATAAAGATCTCTGCTAAAAACGTAGGTTATCGATCCAATCGTCTTGTCATCAACATCGTTAGCACTTACCATATTTATGCGATTACTCTTTCACATTACAACAAAAAGACGGAGCATTTAATTCTCTCACGGGCTCGGAGTGATGAAAAGCTAATCCGATTTAGAAATAAAAAAGAGAGAATATTTAGCTAATGAGAGAGAGACTAACCCAGAGGGACTTTTCTTTTGGCACAAAATGTATATAATTACATCTTACATTTGCTGGAGCTAGTTAATTAATCCGGAATATTGCTTCACTAAGGGATCGGCCACCGGAGTTTATGGTGATGGCAAATTATTATTCATCTAAGCTCGAGTATCGAATTGAGATTTTGTTATTTTTAAGATATGCTTTTCTTTCCTTCCTTCTTAAGAGCATTACTAATTTCTAAATGAAAAGGAACCACGGCGTGGAACTTGGTTACTTAAGGTCTGACATTTAATGAAGTTTTATAAATAATAACGAAATTAAGTATTTTCCTGATGGGGTGGTGGGATAGATAATTTTGCGCAGTTAATAACAGCGTTCAGAACTCTGAATTTAATTCAATTTTTTAGTTCTAATGTCTGCCTGCAACAAATTTTGAAAAACTAAGCAGTCGGTTAAAGTACAGAAATTAGCTGCTGTTAATTGGTACTTCAGTTTTCAATAAGCTTTATTCTCCAGCTTTAGAGTATCACGTGTTTTTGATATGATTTAATAATAGTGAAAATAAGTCTTTTAATTTAGTACGCTTTTAGATTAACTTATTTTGCTGCACTGTGCTAATCTATATCAATTTATGTGCTATATATTAATTAAAACAGGCTGTCCAAGGGCAGAGGCAATTATATGTTCCAATAAAAGATTATTACGAGATATAGCATACTGAATATTTATGCAAGAAAGAATTCTTAACGTTAGAAGAATTCACTGGAGAAATGTAATTCAATATATTGTTGTTATGTAGAAATTAAGAGCTAATGTAAAATATGATTACAACGAATTTTATTTTTCTAGAAAATCACTTAGCTCAGTTGTTGGAGTTTTGAAATTGATTGGATGAAATGAAACACAGGCGTATCACTTTATTTGTCGATAACTGAATTGCAAAATTATTGGTAAGCAATATTTAACCTGGAGAATGGAATTCCGCGTTGTTGTCAGGATGTTATTATTCCTCATGTACACATTTTTCGTTGTGCTATTGGAAATTCCTTTATCATTATTTATGATAACGCTCTCTATCAAAGTTTAGTCTGCTTTGACGACCAACTAAACACCGAAAGAATAGACCAACTGGAGTAATCTACGTACTCTCCTGACATCAATCCCATAGAATAGGTATGTGCCCTAGGGAGGTACAGGGCAGAAAATCCTTATGCAGAGCATCGCATAATAATGAACGCACACTTGGCAATCTTGTGACGAGCATCGCAACCGATGTAATTCGAGCATTGTAGCGCGAGGGTATATACTCTATTAAAATTTGACAGGGGCAATATTCGAAAAGTTATGGACATTTTGATTCTGCTTCGTAAAAGACCAAAAATTGTACTCTTAGTTAATACAGCATGTATTACCGATATATTCACGTAAGTGTGTTTCTCAATACTTATTGTAAGCTAACATAAAAAATCAGATAAGAAAAACAAAATCAAAAACAAAATGTAAGTAATAACAAAGCAAAATAAGATGAAACAAAACAGCAACCCTTTAAATGAACAGCGCTGAAAGCCGCAGAGAAAAAATAGAGAAATAAGAAGTAGGAACTACCTTAAAAATAATTTTTCATGAGAAACAAGCTAAAATGTGTTTTATTTATTATGATTTTTATTCTCTACTTATCTTCGGTTGTACTTTGAATTTTCGGGAGGTAACTTGTTTTAATCTCTTTGGCTAAGCCTCATACATGTATAGGAAAAACTCAGATTCTCTTAAAAGGGACTCCTGCTATACTTCATATATATATATATATATATATATATATATATATATATATATATATATATATATATATATATATATATATATATATATATATATATATATATATATATATATATATATGTGTGTGTATGTGTTTGTATATATAATAAAAAAATCAAACATACAAAATATATTAGAAAGCTATAGCACTAACAGATGTACTGGATTTATTATTCTTAACTGTATGACAGTATAATTTTTGTAGGCGTTATAAAAGACATTTGTTGGCTATCCTCATGAGAGTCGTGGGTGGTTAAGGTTGCAAGGGAAAGGACTACTATATTCGAAATCATGTATACGACGGCCACTGTTGATTATTTATTTCACCATCTCGTAATCATTGCTGTCGAGCCCTAAACCACGCTAAAGTGCTAATTGCAGGAACGCATTTCTTAACATGTCCCCTAATTTAACGAATAGATTTTTTAAAAATCATGTGATTCAAATGACAACCCCTACAGAACGACTATACTCGTGCGTCATCCTATTCGTACGGTAATTGGTCTTACAATTTCCTTCTTTTGCACGTTTGAGGATTGGGGTAGGACGCATCCTACACGATCACTCTCGGGTTTATTAGGAATATGATATTGAATGAAGAAATTAGAATTTTAATTAGGAGAATTTTAGTTAGAAGGAAGAATTTTAATTAGGGAAGAGTCACACGAAATGTGATACATACTATCCTTCTGAGGAAACTTTAGAATTGGAAGCACGTGTTTATGAAAAATAGATATCAATATCGTAGGAAGGAAATGTCTCACAAATTGACTGAACAGTAGTTTGGAGAGGAAAATATGAAGTTTTACGAAAAGGCGAATTTGAAACCTTCTCTTTTCTCTGTGCTATATATAGTGACTCCGACGAGAACGCAGTCGACTTGGTTCAGTAGATTTTTGAATTCGTGTGAAACTTTAGGAACAGCTAAGGAAAATGGATTTCGATTGCCGTTGATTTTTCTCCGGCCAACTCATTATCACTCCTATCACTTACAGCATCGAACGAAAAATTTAGAACCAGAAACCACGTCAGAGACACCCATTGTGGAAGCATTTTGTATGCGCTCCAACAAATTACCTTATTTAAAGAACACACTCGTCCAAAAACACGTGACTTGACTGTCTTCTCACGGGAGTAGAACTACATATATTTTTGAAACAGAGAGTTTTGAATCGTTAGTAGCAAAAGTATCAAGTTGAACCATATAAATTAAAATTTGTACTCAAAGTTTGGAATATGTTAGCTTCTAATTCAATTTTTCTATCAGGCCAATTGTACCCGCATCACCAGCATGTATAATTACTGAATATCCTAGAGTTAATTGGTATTTAACTGGTATTGTTTTTCAAATATCGCAAAGTTGGTTCCATCAAAACTTGATTTATATTGTATTCAAGTTCCATTTATTCCAGAAGAATGGAACTTAGAAATTAAGATTGATTTCTTCTGTTCATCAAACATTTCAGTGCTGAGTGATAAAAAGTATACATCTCAAATGTAGTCTTCCTAGATTGAATTATATTAAAATACTGATTTGAGTTGGAAAATTCTGGTACAATGTTTTCTAATGGATAAGAGCCAAGAGATTCAGATTAGCTGGATGGTTTGGGTTTAAAGGTGCAAAGGCTATATTTGGCCAAGTTGCGCCAAACACAAGATAGACAATGTTAAGTAATTGTGAAAAGAAAGGATGGAGAAGAGAAAGGTTGCTTGGGCATCCTGGGGTCGCGGCTCCCATGTTTACCACAGGCAGTTAACACCATGGGAAAATAATCGTTCACTCGGATACCTCGGGTTCATACACATCTAAAGATGTGCCCCTGAGGGTCCTAGAGATTCAGAAAAGCCGAGCAGTTATACCACTTTTTCTCAGTTCCATTGCAGACTGAACTCATAACTCCACCATAGGGGCAGTAATATATCCCCTGGGAGACGGTTCCTTCTTCAAAATGAAGAGGTTCAAAGACGAGAGCAAACATTTTTCAACGTAGGAATGTATCCCAAGGGAGATATCCCACACAATTAAAACTTGCGCTCCGGTATTTACGATTAAACTTTACGTAAGATACAAGCGAATGAGGTGATAAATTGTAAATTTATTGGGTCTGTATTCTTAAATAAGAAATGCTTTTGTGAAAGATCTATATATGAAGAAACTTGGTGGCATGTAGGAAGTATTTTTCAGTCCTCTTTTGAGAAAGTAAAGCTAGCTTCGTTAGCATTTCTAAGTGGTTGGAAAGCAGGAAGGATTGCAAGTGAAATAAGTAACGAATAGAGGGAACCGCTATCCGTTTCCATTCAGAGTATTGCATTTTTCATTCACAATTACTTAATTCACTTTTAAATTACTTACATGTGTAGAAGGGAGAAAAACTACGAAACTTCGGTTTTGAAAATTTAAATTTCCGTTGATTTAAGCAAAGTTGGATATCTTTGTAATTTTCCATGCATACTAAAGACAAAGAAAACCTCAGACTGTACAAAATAACAAATAAAACTGGGGCACATTCAAAACTTTCCTGCACTACCTACCAGAAAGATTGCTTAATAGTCTAGTTAAATGTTATATGCAGTATACAGAAGGGCTGATTTGACTTTTGGGTACAATTTTCGTGCAACACATTGAGGACTTTTTGGAAAAATATTATTTTTAACTTATTTTAGAATACCACGCGAAAGATTTGTCCAAACACAATCGATTCAGAAATAATTTATGCATTATAATCCTTCAAAGTTAACTTAAAAATGGATCATTGCGCAGATTAATTTTAGGATCAATAATAGAAGAATGTAAAAAATTCTTCACAATTATAGGAAGATTCTTACAGAAGATATGAATAAAAATCTGGGAAACTAATTTAACGAAGTGTTTTAAATTTTCTTAATCCATAAACAGCAGCTCCGAACGACTTAAAACCTGGTAGCCGAGGCTACATATCTATATAGATTCGAAATTTGGTGTTGAAATAGGGTAATGCAGTTGGAAATTATAAAGCTTGTGCACAGTTTAATATGAAGAGACCACTAAAGCAAATGTTATGCACGTAAACTTATAGAAGTCATTTACCTTATCAAATAATACTTTTGTATTTTTTCTGCGAACTATAAGCGAATAAAGCTGAGCGTTCTGTTGTTTACTGCTGCTGTACCTAACGAAATATACATAATAACACAACACGCTTTTACGCCCTTTGGGTTTGCACACATTTATACGTTCTATAACCCGCTGTCTTCTCTGCATGACTTCTAACCAATTTTGACCTTTTTAATAGAATCTTTCAACCAATAGATGTGGTTATTTAGCCCTTATGAGTGATGGGAGAAGCAATACTTCACTTCTCTCACTACTCGGAAACCTCCTGACGCTCAGATGGTTAACGAAAAGTATACAGATGTAGTCCAAATTTCAAGCAGATTCAAGCTTTATTTTTTGGTTTTGAAACATTGTGCATGACAATACATGTTTCTTTCAAGTGCACATATATTAGTTTCTCCATCTTATGCTTTACTTATACGACTATTTCATAAGTATCGGACAAGATAAAAAATACATTACAGGGTGCGAATGAACAACTTACCCAAAACGTCGACGTACCCAATCTGGCTTTTCATGGGGGCGGTGTTAATCTGACACATATATCCTCCTCTATCGCTCTTCTGGACATTGCGGATGTGCAGGACAAAGTTACGATTGTCGCTATGGCTCAGGGATATCCGGTAGTTCCGGGTGATGATGTGATGATGGATAGTAAGGATCGCTTTCGTCTCAACTTTAATCCAAGCAGCCTGCAAGAGTTTTAGAATATATGTGTTAGAAATTGATTTATTTATTTGAGGAAAATATACAAAAACATTAGCCAATTGATATTCAAAGGCTAAAACAATGGTAAAATGGTCCAGCGTTGAGCAGTTTTATTAACTTGATTTTATCTTTATTAGAGTCACCCTTTTTGAAGACAGATGAATTAATTAGGCACTAAGTCCAGGCTCCCTACATATGCACTCAGGACCCAGTACACTTTACTGTTTGGGTTTTATGGAGTAAGGCAATATCTGGCCAAGTTGCGTCAAACACAAGACATGCATCTTCAATTAATGGACATGCACAAACTGATTGAATATTTAGTTACTGTGTTGACTTTACCCTAATTAATGGATTGATACTTCCTGTTTGAATTCGTCACGTTGTATAACGCATGAGTGTCACCAAATGCTTTTGTAACTTGTCCCTCTCCGGACGCTCTATAATTTAGATCTATGTATTTTTGTTTCACTAAGCCGTATATATTTGAGATGTCTCTCAATAAACTGTTTCCTTCTCACTTCCACCTAACAAATATAGAAAGTTTTCTGACACAGAAGAGATACATACACAGGGTAAACCACAGAAATCCAACCGTACACAGCTTACAACTCGCAAGTTGCTACGGCAGTGGGCAAATCCATTAGGCCACAGTACCATTTTCGACGATGGGCTTTTTATGAAATAGAGATATGAAAGTACTTAATTACTAACTTGCACAAATGCATACATTTTTCGTTTCTTTGCATTTACACAATTACTCCAGTTTTATTATATACACAATCAATGCCTTCCATAATTGTTTGATCTTAGTAAATAAATTGTACACTACATTTCGTATGGCCTCCTCAGTTCCTGTAACAATTGAATCTTTGTGGGGTATGTTGAAGGTCATAGTGCACTCCAGGTTTCCACCTCAAGCCACACTTATTGAACTAGACTGCTCTGCTCAAAGAATGGATGCATATTCCTTTGAACATTGTGCATGGCCTATATTTGTCCGTCTCACTTTAGTTACAATCTGTAATTAAAGCCAAAAGTGGATCAACCCCTACTAATAACAATTGTGTGTCATTTTGCAGGTGTTCATATTATTTTTTCCACCACCTGTACAAGTAGCACCAGTGTCATACTTCATTTAAAATAGTTAAAGCTTTTAGTATGTAGTACTTTAATCATGTCACTCAAGCATCAAACATTTAGTATAATTATAAAGTAGTATATATATTATAGATTAGAAAGACTATATTTTCACTATGTAGGGACCTTGTCTATTTCTTACAAATCCGGGTTCTGCTGATTCCACATGGGACGAGTATAATCAGCAGAAGTAGTCTATATTTATATTTGGAAGGATATCTTTAAGTTATATAGTTTACTCATGAGCAAGAGGAGCCATACATTTACATCAGAGACATTCTTCATTTGAAAAAGTTGAACCTTATTATATAATACGTTAATTTACCTAAATGTGCCCAATGTAGTTCATTTTTCAAACATTAGGAAAGATTATAAATAAGCGTTTTTTAAAACTTCAGGTATTTCTTTAAATATATAGTCAACTCCGTCCCAACTTCAGTAGTTATAGTTTAGAAAATGCTAATGTCTATCAACTGCCAATAGTGTAACAAAATACTCTATTGCGGGTGTCCATCTCATAAGCGATGAAGAACTGGGAACTTGAAAACATTGCACGGTAAAAAATATTGTTTATCAAACCAATTTAAGGAATCAAATTTGTATAGCTTGACAAAATTATGGTAATTTAGTAAAGATTCAATCAATCATCCATTTCTTGACTTCTGAAGAAATGTTTGTGTGTCCATTTCATCATTTGATGAAATGAACACACAAATATCTCATATTGTACTTTATTACTTGAGAAGACCTAAATTATTTGAACGCATCCATCAATACATATGTCGACTTAGAGCAGATTTTCATTAACTGACCATTTTCAGAGAACTTAAACGCTTATTTTTATGATGATGGGAAATATATTATGATATTGTAATCTGTTTAAAAGATATATAAATCTATAAAAATGTTTGTAATTTTAATTTTTGATATTAAAACCAATGGACCATCTCTAAACAGCTTTAAAGTAAAACAAAATGTTTTCAGTTAACGAGTTTCTGCTTTAAGCCGGCTATGGGCTTAAAACACATTCCCTTCCACTATACTTATTTGAAAATTCTTTATATAAATTGTATACTTTTAGATCAACATCTTAAACGATCGGAAAACTCAGAAAAATTGTAGTAGAAAAATCACTGAAGGTAAAATCTACAACTAGACTGTTCTAAGGCAAACAGTACATCATGGTAAAGGGGCAGCTTTTGAGATCATTTCGTCTAGTGCATATATACGAAAATGGAAAGGCAACTTCAGAAACATGGCAGAAAATGACGAGAAAATCAATATAATGAAAAAACAATTCGATATTTATCGAAATCGAGTATTCTATTGTATGCCATTCCCTGAACTTGATAGGTTTACCTATATTTTTGTTTTGTGTATGTGCCATTCCGACATAAATCTTTCTTCCGCTTTTAGTAAGAAAAGAGTAATCTGTAAAAACAATAAGAAACTGTTTTTGTATAAAAATTTCACAATAAAGGTATATTTTTAGTAATGCATTCACTTTGCGAGTGTTTTGTTATAATTTTTTTAAAGAGTTAATGACAAATGCGCAATTTTTTCTGTTCTATTGCTATTTATTGTGTAGGATCTACAAGACCACATTATGTGGTTTGCTCGATTTTATTCAAACTTACTTATTTAGAATAGAGGATTTTTGAATTTAATAAACAAACTTCATTATTTACAAATAATTTACCTATATTTATATGTTATTTGATAATATATACTGCCAGGTAGCTATCTAATAGTAAAAAAGAGGGTACGCTTTGTGATGTAATATTTTTCCGCATTTATGCATGGAAATATTTATGGTACAATATATTTTAAAATTAAACTTTTAATTTCAAAACTCTTTTCAGGTAATGTTTTCTATAACAAATTCAATACAAAAATATTTTAAGTGTTTTCAAGAAAAAAAAACATTTTCACACTGCAATTTTTATTTTAGTTCACAGTTCAAAGCAAAATTAATTGGACACCTTTCATCCGATTCGAAAATCCATTTTTTTTAGCTTTTAAAGTGAAAAGTAAACGCATAAAATTCATCAATAGCAGTAAACATATTTTTATCATTTATTAATTTAGATAACATTTTCATTTTGCTAAATTAATTCACAAATTTCATTACTATGACTAATCTGTTTAACAAATGGATCTCCTGCACTGACAAATGGCGCACTGCTTTCTCAGTACTTATAATTGCATTATACAATCTAGCTGAAGTAAAATCTTCTAGTGGCATTGAAATCACCCTATTACAAGATGAAATAGAATACTCTTTTTACCTATTCGTATAGTAAATTTATTCTATTAAATTTAAAGTATATTTTAAATCTGAAAACTAACTGTACAATGAATTGAGAGGAGATTTTTGTGAATTTGATAAAGATATTTTATTAAAGGTAAAACTCTATATATTATCTGAATCAAGAGATTAATTTGAAGCATTTTATTAGTGTAAAATCCACTTTGGCAAGCATATTTTACTTTTATCTTTAATAATGCATTTACTTATAAATTATTATTAATAGTTTTCTGCAATTTAAACGAAGGTTTTAATCTGGCTTAGCACCAAAACTAGAAATTTCCGCTCAAACTGAAACTTTATAAACATAATCTACTAACATGTTGCCATTTGTTAAAACAAAACATTTTATAAGCAAAATTAAATTATCATTTATATGTAATACATGTAAAACAAAATTTTAGTTAATTAATTAAAATAAGCTTCGTGATAATGGATGTACCTTATTTAAAGGTTCAAGCAAAATGGCATTAATGCCCCACCTTTGTTGATTCTCCAAAACTCAACACCGCTTTCAGATTCCCTCCTCTTTATTTAAATTCCATTGTCCCATGCGATTACCTGAATTATCATCATGGTAATCGCTCAGGAGGATTATTTTGCTTGAATTCATCCATGAGAAAATATTTGAATGGGTAAAACCTTCATTAAGCCGAGTATATCTTTAGGACAATATTCCTAGGATATTTTTAATATTGCATTACGCCTGATTGAAAATCTGGAAGATCAACTTATCAGGGGGCACTCGAGTCCCAAACACAATATTAAATCTGCCCTTAATAATATTACCAGTGTAAGAAATATTGCATCAATAATCGTGGCAGCTGTTTGACAGGAATGAAGATGGGTTCAGAGGGGCGAAAGTAATTTGTAATATTCAGGGCTCTGGACATTTCGATCTCGATACGCAGTGAGCTAACGGAGTGGAAATAAACGAATATGAGCTCAAACGGATCGAAAATGAGAAAGTTTCTGATGAATAACTGAGTGAAGAAATGATAGAACCGAGTTTAATAAGTTCAAGTATTGAATTCAACATTGTTTGTAGAAAGAATGCGAGGTGATATGTATCCTGTTTTGTTTGGAAGGTAATGATAAAAGTTAAATCTAAAATCACTAAAATTGGAATCGAAGTAATCCATAAAATTCCGTTGTTGACTGATACCGAGTTTAATCAATTGGCGTTTTGAATTCAACATCGTTTAAAGAAAGAATTTGAGATGAGATGTATACTGTTTAGTTTGGAATGTAATGTAACTAAATTTAAGATTACTAAAATTGGAATCAAACGTAATCCGTAAATTCTGTGGTTGAGTGATTTAATGAAAATATACATCGTTTGAATAGTTTAGGATTGGTTTCCGTTTTAACTCTCCTGATAGCTTATCATCACGTCGAAAACTGCAATTTAGTGACCTGCCGCTGATGCAGAACTTGTTAGAAACTGTCTCCAGTTCTGAGCAAGGAACAATTTGTTTTTCCTCCTTAAGTATTCCTACCACTTTGCGTAATAGGGCATCTTTGTCTTGGGATATCTCGTCCTTAGCAAAATTCACCAGATCTACTAGATACCTCGTCTAAACACTTGGAGGGTTAAAACATAAAACATTTTATAAGTGCTAAATTTCATACTTGATATCGTTTGTAATTTGCAACATGTTCGTGTATTTTTGTATTCTGCTTGACAAGAATGAAGATGTGTTCAGTGGGTGACAGCAATTGGTAATATTCGGGGATCTGGACATTTCGTTCTCGATAAGTAGTATGCTAACGTATTGAAAGTTAACGAATATGAACTTATACGGAGCGAAAACTAGAAATTTTCCGTTGAAGGCTGAGTGAAGACATGGTAGCGGCCGAGTTTAATCAGTTAAAGTACTGAATTCAACATTATCTATAGAAAAAATTAGATGTGAAATGCATTTGTTTTGTTTGGAATTTAACTAAAATAATTAAATTTAAATCTATAAGAATTGAAATCGAATCCATACATTTTGTTGTTGAGTAATTTAATGAATATATATAAAGTTTAAATAGTTTGGTATTTGGTTTTTGGGGTTTCCGTTTTTAAAATGCAAAGCATTTAAGTATTTTTGTACGTTTCTTATTTAACAGTTTTTGAAATGAACATTTTAATGTGATAATTTACTATGCTAATTGCATTTACTTTATTTTGAAGTGTAAGCAAACTCGTTTTCTAAACTACATTTCATCAAGAACGCACTGCTTATTTTCTAGCTTCTAAAGAGTTCCCTTAATCCTCCATTATTCACGGGACTTTTAAAAAAAATGGTATCATGGTACTTCTGGGGTGGTTCTCTAAATTTTCTTTCCTAGTTACACACGAATTAATTGTCCATTTAAAAAATACATAGTATAGTTTAAGGCATACTAAAAATGAAATAACTGTAAAAAGTATTATTTAAATATATAAATCTATTCATGCAGTACTCTTCTCCATTGAGTAGCATTGAAAATGTCATCGTGACCTTGTCAGGATCAGAGCGACTAGCTGAGTATGTTTTCATAACTAAATGTAAACGAAAAGAATACCTATTGTACCAAAATTAAGGCAAGTGTTCATTAAATGTAACGTAAATTATTGTCGCAAAGTATGCGTAAAATCCGAGTTGTTCCTTAAAATATTTTGTATACACAAACGGTTTTAAATTATTCACATATATAATAGCTATATAGGGAAATTAACGGTTTAAAAATAACACAAATATAAAAACTTAAAAATTAATATGCTTTAACTTGATTTTAGAAAATACTTCGTCATAACATAGACTGCAGAACATATTAGGATCATCGTACATTTTCAGACAATGGAACCAACTGACTAAAATTTCTTGATGTTTTATAATACTCATACATGCATGTACAAACCATAAATTTTATGTTGAAGCTTTCATTCCTTTAAAGTTCTTTAGTTTAAAAGTTCAAAGTTCTTTAGTTTAAACGTTCAAAGTCCTTTAGTTTAAAAGTTCAAAGTTCTTTAGTTTAAAAGTTCAAAGTTCTTTAGTTTAAAAGTTCAAAGTTCTTTTAAGTTGAAAATTTTGACATAACCTTCATTTTGCCATCTTAAGGCTCATCGCACTTCAAACCTTACATAAAAATTCCATCAAAACCTGACATAAAATTTTCATTTAGAGAAATTTGAAAAAATTGTTTCAAGCGTTATATAATCAACAATTGTGTAAATTAGAAATTAATATAATAAAGCAAAAGAAGACTATCTTTGATCGCCCAAACGATTCAAAATGAAAAATATATTAGTATAATTAAGGTCTGTGGCAATGATCTACCACAGGACTCAAACTGGAGCATAAAATGTTTTTCCTATAGTGGTTGCTTGATCAAAACGGATTCTAATTGTGATTTTTTTTGCATACTTAAACGTTACAATAGTAAAAATGCGCATGAATATATGACTAATTGTCATATTTTTATGCACTCTGCCTTATAAATTTCACATATTGAGTAAATGTTTTCGAGACGCAGGAATTTTCAGATTTTAAATTTAGAAATAAAAATTAAATTAGATAAAAAACTTATGGATGTTTTTAAAATGTAGCACGTACGTGTTCAAATAACTAAAAATAAAAAATACTAACTTCTAAAAAGACCCAAAGGAAGTAAAAATAAATTATGCTTATGTTAAAACAAAAGGAACAATAATTCATAGAAACTTAAGGTTTGTATAAAGTTTTTATCAGTTTTCCCAGTTTTTATATTACTTTAGCAATCATGAACACTGTGTACTATATGAATTACTTTTTTCGTCATTTGACAAATTTGCTTTAACAGAAAAAATTAAGATGCAGTTTTATACCGATTATATAATTCTTATTGCTATAAAAGTATCCTATTTTACATAAAACGAATTATTCAAAATTTTCTCAAGAGAGCATGTTTAAAAGTTCAATCAAATAAATATAAAAATGTTTTGCTTTGATATGTAAAGTACATCATTATTCGGGGAATTTTAAAGAGCCAAATTCAAAAAATCATTTATGTAATACTTCAGAATCTGAAAATGAGACACATTTATTTAGATTTAGTGCTCTTCAATTACTTTCGTTAAAAACATATTTTAACGCTTAACACACAAGAGACATATTTGTAAAACGACTTTCACGTTGTGCATCTGAACATTATGATCATGCTTCATTTCTTTGAGATTATAATTAACCTGTTGTTTATTTATTCTTGAAAAGAAACGTCTTTATAATATGAGCTCAGTAAAATGCATAATACTCGAAGCTCGGTTTAAATAATATTATACACACTACATTTCAATTTAAAAATTAAGAAAATGTTTTTCTTACCCTATAGGAGCCTAAATTGTCAACAATGCATGGTAACTGTATATCTCTTCCCACAGGAATTGTGATGTTAGGAATAGCTTCAGAAAATTCTGGCTCAGCTTCATTTGTTGTTCCTATACCAAAGAATAAAAATGTTACTACCGAATCGCATATCAAATGAAATAACAAATGTTAATATTTTGAAATTCAACGTGTATGCTTTAATGTAAATTCATAAGTAATTTGATTCAAATGGACTTCGAATTTCAATAAAATATTACAACTCAATGCGGAAAACGCTAATGATGTTGACTTTTTGGAAGCATGTATCAGGATTTCTTGAATCATTAAAACTGTTTCCAATCGTAACGTGATTTTATTGTAGAGAACTAAGCAATGAAATGTGATTCAAGTGCTTGTTTAAATATATATTTAGTAAATTTGGATAAATTACAAAATCAATTGTATTTTTAATTGTATTTAATATATATATATATATATACATATATATATGCATGCCGTAGTGCAATCTGTTTGAAGATATATGACTCTATCGAAATGCGTATAATTTTCCTTTTTTGACATAAAATCTAATATTGTACTCCAACAGCTGTATTCTACTCCTTTCTCGTTAGTTAATGGGTTTCTGCTCCAAGCCGATGATATGAGTATGATTTTTGCCGAACACGAAAATATGGCGATCTATTATTGAACCATGCACATATTCTTTTTATTTATTTCCAAGACATAATTTACCTCACGACATTTTATAGGCAAAAATAAGTCTCTGTATCAAGAAATAATAGGTATCAGAAACAAAAAATAACTCATGCTAAATAAATCCACGAATAAAGAAAACTCAAAACCCCGGGAGGAAAGTGAATCCATAATAATAATAAAATGCTATAGCTAATAAAAATGGCCCCAGCCAAAAACAAAAAATTCTCTACACCAAGCACGCTCAGCGGACACAAAAATTCTTCGAAACCTTTGATAATGGTTTATGTGTCTTTATGGAACTTGTTTCAAAAACGTGTGGTTTTATTGAAATCTGAAGCTGTTCCAGATTGTCGCAAAAGGAGATTTTTCTATCCAAGAAAAGACGTGTCTGTTTCAAAGGAAGAATCTGGAAGGAAAAAAGGAATCAGAGGGGAAAACACTTTTAGAACGCAAGAACCCGGTGCTCTTGAATGACCGCGAGATGGAAAGAAGAAATATGCGAAATGCCTCTCTGGGAGAAAATGGCCTTAAGTCTCATCTATTCCTGCAGGATATTACTGTTACGTATTCCATTTTTATACCATATGCATTGATGCGTGAAAATTGCGGGAAAAACAAGCGCGTTATATTCGTATTTATGATGGCGAAGCTTTTCCATCTCTATTTCTCATTGTAAGGTTCTCTGGTTTTGCTTCTTATTTCGAAACTGAATCCGCCTCTTTGACATCTTTGGCCTCGTTATATATAATAAGCTACCGGGCTTTCGTAAATAACATATGGTTTCTTTTCACAGTATGCGTGTGCGCACATGTGGAACCAGAGATACCAGATTACAACGGGCCTTTGCACCCTATACAGGATAAATCGAAATATTTGAAAAAGACAAGGAAGATGAAAAATACGATATTGTTTTCATGTGAAGAACTCAAACAGTACTGATATCAAAGTGCTGTACTTTTCATATATATCCGAGTGGAAATTTCCTTTTCGGATGCTATTCGCTGGTCTTCTAGTAGACATATATTTATCACCGTTCATTATACAGTGATCGACAATATTTGTATATTGACATATGTCAACAAACGGATCTAAACGATGTAAAATCAACTGTTACATTGCCCTTTAGTTTAAGTATGCTTGATCAGAATTACAGAGTTGCATAATATTGCAAAACTACTCGCCACTATAATCATATTCTCCAGCAGATTACAGAAGCCAATAAGAAATCCGGAAAATAGAAAGCGACGTAGAAAAGGAAGTAGGAGCAAACATGAAAATAACTTTTTTTGTTAAAATTTAGGTGGATGTTCTAAAGCTAATTATTGACATGACTGAGGAATGCACTTTTTTAAAAGGTAACCAAAACCCTACTAAGTACACGAAATGCTGCGTCAAATTTTTGTTTAATTTTATTTCAATATTGAGGTATGGTATTGGTATTGGTATTTTCAATTAACGTCACACTGGAGCAACACAACGGGCTATTGGTGACGGTCCGGGATCAATCCCAGAGGGAAAGATCCGAGGACAACACCACGTAATTTTGAACCACGGTCAGATGACGAGGCAACACCTGAGCTGGCACCCCACTCTCCAAACTTCCACAATATTGAGGTATGAAATGAACATACCCATGCATACATTCATTGAAAATGGATTTAAATAAGGTATGAAATGTCATCAATGACATCAATAAATATGAAAAATTAAGAAACTGTAGAGCAGATGCTAAGCGCGGGTCTGTTAGAAATGAATTAAGTTTTATTAAGAAACAAAACACGATCTAAATAACAGAAATAAAAATTTTTTAAGAGTACAAATTAGAGTATAACTAAAAGGTAAATAGGGAACTGGTAGATATTAGCCCTCCAAGTGGTTTCAACGGGATATCTCGTTCATCAAGATCTGGTCAGTTGTACAACTGACGATATATACCTCATCGAGCCAACCACCAAGGGGTTTGGTAATATAGGGCTATAGGTTATAGATATAATTAATTTAAAACTTAGCGTTTAGCATATGTTTCTGGGGAAAATCACAATAACCTGATACGTTATAAAAATTATTGCATTAAAAAGGGTGAACTCAATTTTTTTTACTTTTATGTTTGCTTAATTCAAGAAAATATTGTTAACAGTTTTAAAAATTCAGTAAATGCTTTAGAGTTATCATTTTAACGAATATATTAATATCATTAAAAATAAAATATAAATGAATGATTACATTTTCCAAAACAAACCTCAAAACATTATTAAGGAATTAAACCTTTAGCAATACCATCTTTTCAAATAGCCTGTGCAAGCTTCACTTTCACGGAGCTTACGCAAATAAGCGATCATGAGCATATTCAAACGCAATGACTTTTAATTAAACAATATTCTATGTATGAATCATTTCAAAAATAAATATTTTAAAAAGAATCATATCGCTGGAGGCCTTTTTTCTATTCCTTGTTTCAGTATTGTGTTTTTATTCCTTCTTTTTCTGTTTTGATAATGATAATCTAAAAATAACCCAATTAGTTAAATTGATAGTAATGTAAAATATGATGATAGAGTATTTGTTTATCGGTAGGTAAAATACTAATTTTAAGTTAAAGAGCAGGTTTAAAAAATAAATGTCCACTTTCTTTATGTAATATATTTCAGAATTAAAACAATTTAGATGTATAAATTAATAATTACAAATTTTAAGCAATTCTTCGTATATAATGTATTTTTTACGTTAGGGTCATTCCATGCAAAGTGCTCCATATATGCCAGCTCGACTCCCTTCGATTTAGGTAAAACTTTCACGAAATGTGAATGCCTGTAAGAAATGCAGTTTCGCTCCATATATATATATATATATATATATATATATATATATATATATATATATATATATATATATATACAATATATAGCCTCGGTTCAGACAGCCGTGTCATTTTCTTGAACATCAGTTTCAAAGAGAAAAAGACGAAGCTGAGATCGGGCCATATCGTATACGGTACAGATTACCAGCTCAGTTCCAATAACGTCTTTCCTGCTTATGTATTAACTGTTAATCATCCTTAAAATTTTTCCAAAATCAAAATAGGTTTTTTTTCACAATTTTAGTAATATCGCACTTCAAAATTGTCAGCTACAATTTAACAAAAGTAATTGAAAAGAGCCCATTTTAAAGTATTACAGGCTTATAATTTCGTTTTGGTGCAATGTTTTAGTACAAAAAAACAAACAATTCGGTTCAAAATGTGTCAATTCTATGTAAACTACTCGAATTCCTATGTCAATTTATACAGTCGTGTTCCAATTTCAATCTTCGCTTCTTCACCCTTTTGAAAATAGTATGCTTCAAAGTGAAAGCTTTGGTTTCCTTCCCTTTCATGAAAAAATTATGCGTAGATCAACACTTATTGATAACAGAAAAGTTCTCAAAATAGTTTCTCGAATATAGAGTTCTACTGGATGAACTGGCCATGGCTGTTGGCTAAAGCTTACGATAACATTCAAATTAGTGGATACAATACAATACACAATTATTTCGAAGTTTAGTAAGTATTTCACATTTTAGTATCAGTAATACCATTATTTTCTCATTTTATTAATATTTTATTTGGTCTATGCAGATTACTACTGATTAACAGAAATATCTCCTAGAGAAGAATTAAGATACTCATGAATCACAGGATGGCTTACTAAGTTTTGTAGACATGCTATGAATAGAGGATAATGAAAGATAGATCTGTAATTATGCTTTGAATTTAATTTCTAACGAAATATATGTTTGTGGAAACATGGACTTTGACACCGTTAAGAGTATTTAAGCAAGAAAAATAGTTTTTAATTTAATAGCATTTTTGATTTGCACCCTTATATTACCGTATTTACTATAATTTTTTTTCTCAAATCCCTTTACCTAACCTTTAATGCTAAATATCAACACATACAATGAATGATAAGTTGATAAAAATGATAGTTGGCTTAGTTTGACGACCGGATAATTGGCTTAGTTTGACGTCAATTGGGCTAAAATAATCAGGTTTGAAACTGACAGAACCCCATGGATTAACATAGGAATTTAAGTTCACTCATTTTGGATAAATTATTTTTGGTTGTTATGGAATCTACCCAGCACGAAATTATGCGATTATAAAACACTGAAATATGCTCCTTTTAATGGTGCTAATTATTATTCAATTAGAAGGATTAAAACACAATAATTTCCACTTTGGGGACAACTTTAGGGACAAATAACACAATAGATACATAAGCAGGAAAGACGCTACTTGAACAGTGATGTGTCATGTTTATGGTCTGAAATGGATAAAAATCAGTTTCTAAAAATTTTTGTTTAGCATTTTGATTTATTAAAGTTTGAGATAAAATAGTTGACTGCATTAACATTTTCAGAAATTTTAAAACCGTTGGTGAGATAATATACTGTATTTTTTATTGAAAAAATTAAACTATCAGTGCACTACTGAAGTACAACACGGGGCATACAGAAGTAAGTTTATTTATCAAAGAAACAGTGGAATACACAATTTAACTAAAATTACAAGATTTGATGAACTTAACAAATGAGTACAAAAGCAGATTAGATCCAGCAAAAACAATGAGTTTTACTGTCCATGTTCTACCCAATCTTCTCAAATCATTTTGAAAGCACATACTTGAATTATCAAATGCAAGACAACTGAAAAGCAAATTCTCCACATCTTGGGGTTGCTATTTTGAATACTCGCACATATTAGTCCGAAGATTAAACCTGTATAGATAGCAAAATTTCCGTGGCCAGAGATACAAAATGTGTAATTTTGAAGTTTTAAATGTACCGTATCTTTATTCTACGATTAAAATGAAACTAAAACACCTCTGTGACCACAAGTTCCATCACAACTGAAGGGTGTCGAGAGGAAAACGCGTTCGAAGATGGTCCAGTTGGCATGGTCGGTAGGTAGTTAAACTTGCGTTACGTTGGAGCAGCACAACGAGCTATTGGCTACGGTTCAGTATCGATCCCGAAGGGAAGATCCGAGGACAATATAAAGTAATTTTCAATTACTGTCAGATAACAAGATCAACACCTGAGTTGGTACCCCACTCTCTAAACTGCTACACCATGCCAACGTGATGACATTTGAGTCCACGATATATTTAACATGCACCAGCCCCCACGTACACGAAGATCTTTTGTTGCATGAAGTTTCGAACTTGCAACCCTCTGATTGCTAATCCTCTACTCTACCAACTTGACTCTACCAAGGCCCCATTTAACATAGAAAACTCAATAAGAAATTAATCCAAAATATCATATTTCAAGCATGATTGACATCTACTTGTAAGGACATATTGTATAAATATCATACTTATATTAGTTACAATTATGTGTATTGAGTTTTTAAAACATTAACTAAAATCTTAGGAATTTAAAGTTTTTCAAGCATTATCATATTTTACTATGAACGTCTGCTTAGTGTAAATAATAACACTAATACACTGCTGGCCACCGTAAATGCAACACCCTGAAGGAAGCATGCAAATAATATGAAATTTACAACATGCATTAGCGGAGGTGAGATATGCAAATGATTAGAATTTCAGCGCAGACGCACATCACGCGCGCCTGTGGCGCCACTTCAAAGCGCTATTTAAGGCTTGGAGATTTCGACGATTTCAAGTACGGCAATTGTGTTTTTCTTGTGGTTTTTTCAAAAAAACGATCAATTATGCCTCGTAGAAGACAGCGATCATCTTTTGATCAAGTATCCGAGTTCGACAGAGGAAGGATAGTGGCCTACCGAGATTGTGGATTATCTTTCAGGGAAATCGGTAGTCGTGTTGGACGAAACCAAACAACTGTAATGCGGATATGTGATCGTTGGATGCAGGAGGGTACGACGGACCGACGTGTTCGATCGCATCCACCTCAGTGCACCACTTCACGTGATGACAGGCATATTGTGCGTATGGCAGTGACGGATCGCTCAGCCACATCACGAACCATAGCACAGCACATTCAGTCTGTACCGCATCATCCAGTGTCTGCGCGTACCATTCGACGCCGTTTACAGCAGAGTGGTCTGTCCGCAAGACGTCCATTGCTTCGTCTACCCTTGACGCAGAACCACAGACGTTTCCGCCGCCAATGGTGCGATGAAAGAAGGATGTGGACGGCAGAATGGAATGAAATTGTCTTTACTGACGAGTCACGCTTCTGTCTGCAACACCACGATGGTCGGATTCGAGTCTGGAGACACCGTGGAGAGAGGATGCTGAACAGCTGCGTTATGCACCGCCACACTGGTCCTGCACCGGGTATTATGGTATGGGGCGGTATTGGATATCACTCTCGCACTCCTCTAGTACGCATTGTCGGTACTTTAAACAGCCAGCGCTACATCTCCGAGATGTTGGAGCCAGTTGTCCTTCCTTACCTTCAGGGCTTGCCCACAGCCATATTTCAACAGGATAATGCGCGACCACACGTGGCACGCATTGTCCAAGGGTTCTTCGTCAATCGCCAGATTGAATTGCTTCCCTGGCCAGCTCGCTCTCCGGATCTTTCGCCGATAGAAAACATGTGGTCCATGGTTGCTCAACGATTGACCCAGAATACATCCCCAGCTGCCACACCAGATCAACTTTGGCAACGTGTGGAAGCTGCTTGGTCTGCTGTACCCCAAGAACACATCCAAAGTCTCTTTGAATCAATGCCGAGGCGTGTGGCAGCGGCGATCTCCAACAATGGCGGCTATTCTGGCTACTGATTTTGGCAGGAACCACACTTCACAGAAGTCTATAAATTTAATCATTTGATACTTGGTCAACATGTTATCTACAAAATAAATTTTGTTGTGATATCTCTTGTCTTTCTTGGTGTTGCAATTTGGGTGGCCAGCAGTGTAGATTAATCCCGAACAATTTTTATTCTCTATCTCTTGCACACTTTCAACATTCCTATCATTATGAAAACCGATGTTTACATAATTTATAATGGTTTATTAGTGATATTTAAAGCGAGGTTAATGATACGGTAATTATAATGCTTCATCTGTCATCCTTAAGTTAAGAAAGTTGTTGGTTTATGACTTTTACAAGCAAATTTTATATACTTTGCATTGTTAACAGTCAAACAGGCAAAATATCTTATCTATGCGTTTTATAGAAATATGAACAGTATTTTAAGCAATATGCTTACTTATATCAAATTGCATGATAATTTAAAAAAAAGCATTTTGATATAAATATTAATATTTTTTCATTACATCCTACATTAGTTTTGGCATCTAATATTTAAATTGAATATAAATCCACTAAAGATCAATTTCAAAAGTTCTACACTGAATGTAAACATTCTTTCGTTTACGATGCATGCCTTATACTTTTTTGTTTATTGTTTTACAAACATTCCTTGATCTTAAAAAGAAAACAAATTTCTATAACAAATATTTGCTAAGATCGATATTCCAACGGCATCAAAGTCCTTTCACCTCCCAATATACCAACATTATTTATCTGCGATCTTCATAATGAAGGTTTATTGCTTTAAAAACATTCCTTGATCTTAAAAGGAAAACAAATTCTTTATAACAAATATTTGTTAAGATCCGATATTCCCACGGCATCAAAGTCCTTTCACCTCGCAATATACCAACACTATTTATTTACAATCTTTATAATGAAGGTAATAAAATTCTTTACCCAACCAAATTTTTCAGTGAATAAAAAACATTATTTACACCCTTTACAACGCATTGCACGATTCTAAAAAGTTAACGAAGATTTCTGATGATTTAGAACCCCGAATTCTGTTCGAAATGCAATGTACTTTTGGAGTTTGAAACTAAGGGTGGGGGGGGGTATATCAATTAACGTCACACTGGAGCAACACAATGGGCTATTGGTGACGGTCCGGGATCAATCCCAAAGGGAAAGATCCGAGGACAACACCACGTAATTTTGAACCACGGTCAGATGACGAGGCAACACCTGAGCTGGCACCCCACTCTCCAAACTTCCACACCACGCCAACGTGAGGACATTTGAGGCCACGACAGATTTAACGTGCACCAGCCCCCTTTGTACACGACGGTGTTTGGCTGGATTCGAACTCGCAACCCTTCGGTTGCAAGTCCGTTACTCTTCCAACCGGGCCACCGCGGCCCGTTTGAAACTAAAAGGAATAGATCGTAGCTTGTTTAATTTGACTTATCAGCTGAAAACACATTTGTTTCCCAGGAGACAAGTCAAACGTTAAAATATTCTTACGTTGATGACTAAAGTACCTCACAATTTTTTTACCTTTTAGCGCTTTGTATACGTTACCTGTGTGCCTAAATGGCGGCCAAGGATTGGCGGGAAAGTTATACTTCCCGGCTGGGTCTCATTTCCCCTGAACACCTATAATAACCATAGTGATCTTCCAACACTAATTAAATTACACTGGATAATGTTAAATAACTTTATTTACATGAACTCTTGATTAATAATTACAGATAACGAACGCTAAAGAAAAATGAAGCCGACCATCCTGGTCGAAAACATCATTCGAATTATCCACACAAACTCTCGATCAAGTCAGTTCAGTTCTTTTTGTTGTGTCACGTAAAACGTGGCGCCACCTATAAATTGACAAAAATTAATTCGTCGTGTCACACAATCCCCCTCTGGTTCCAGGCTGGCGTCCCGTGACGGAACCAGGACCCACTTTTCTTGGACGACCTCGCTTTCGTAGAGGCATGACAGGCACAGCGTTGGCATTTTGGAAAGGTCTGAGAGCTGACGTGTGGTATACTCTCCTAAAGGTACCTTCGGTGACGCTGGCTTGGCAACTTCATAAGTGGTGGATGAGCGTTGGGTCAGAATAATGTAGGGTCCATCTCGACGAGGCATAAACTTCGCAGTCTTACCCTGCTTGGCTTTATTTATTGGGTGAGATGACACCCAAACTGTATCTCCTGGGGCATATTGAGCACCAGGATGTCTGTATTTGTCTGCATACTTTTTGCGCTGATCTTGTTTCTG
Source organism: Meta bourneti (assembly GCA_933210815.1). Lineage (NCBI taxonomy): Eukaryota > Metazoa > Arthropoda > Arachnida > Araneae > Tetragnathidae > Meta > Meta bourneti. The sequence goes on along the minus strand of OW119924.1, from coordinate 63,100,529 downwards.
TTCCACCACCTCTCTGACTTGCGTAATGGCACCAACAAACCTTTTAAGGAACGGTGTGATTTCGGGGACGAAATTATCGTTCTCAATCACTGTTCGTATGTCATGAGTGACATCATCCGTTGTCCTCAGTTCCCTTCCAAATTGAAGGAATGCAGCAGTTTGGCCCGTAGATTCACACTTTGCAGTGTTCATTGCAAAGCGGATAGGGGCTAACTTCTCAGGCCATAAGGTGTGTTCATTCCCCCAGAATTGCAAGACGTGGCTTTAGGTCTCTATTTTTCCGTTCTACAGGATTCGCCTGGGGATGGGGGGGCCTGGTCCTACACTGGCACGAAGCTTTGTTTTATTTTTAAAAGGAAACACAATTGTTGCATTACTGCGCTAACAAATTGTGTTCCATTGTCGCTAATGATACGACGAGGTAAGCCATACCTTAGGATGACTTCCTCGAGTAGAGTTGTCGCACACTTCCTGGCTGTAGCGTGTTGTAGAGCAAACAACTCTACCCATCTTGTCGCACAGTCCTCAATTATGAATATCCACTTTTGTCCATCTTTACTCTCTGGTAAAGGACCAAAAAGATCTATGGCCAGAGTTTCAAATCTTTGTGAATGAACAGGTGTTTGCAACAGTCCTGCAGGCTTCAGGTTTGATGCCTTGTATCTGTTACAGTCACAACAGTTCTTCACATAATCAACAATAAATTTTCTCATTCCAGTCCAAAAATAACGCTTTGAGATTCTTTGAAAGGTTCCTTCAGCGCCATAATGGCCTGCTGTAGCATCATTATGGTGCTCTTGTAAAACTCTGTTCCTTTCATGCGAGGGGACAACGAGTTGTGCATCTTCGGCATCAGATTCCGGTGCATATCGATAAAGGACACCCTGGTTCATAATATATCCACGGTCAGTCCAATTCACCAGTTCCTCCCGTTTGTCCACTTGTTCAAAACAATCTACAATTTTCTGAAGATCAGGATCCTTCAGTTGATTCTCTCTTATTTCTTTTGGGTTCTTGGAAGGTAATCCTATTGTTACAGTGCATATTTCACAAGAGGATTCTTTGTGTTGACAAGGTGGTCTTGACAACATGTCTGCAATCCCATTCGATTTCCGAGGTAGGTACGTCAATTTTAAATTGAAAGACTGCAACTGTAAAGCACATCTGGCCAGCCTTCCTGAAGGAGACTTTAAGCTCATGAGCCATTTCAATGGCTGGTGGTCCGATGCCACCGTTACTTCTGCTCCCTCAACATACCCTCGAAATTTGTTGAGAGCCCAGACTATGGCTTCGGCTTCCCGCTCTGTGGTTGAATAATTGCGTTCGGCTGAATTCAGCAGCCGACTCACATATTCAATAGAGTGCTCATCCGCACCTTCACCCTGTAGCAGGATTGCTCCCAGAGCGTAATTACTCACATCTGTTCGGACGATAAAAGGCATCTTCTCGTCGGCTTGTTTCAAAATAGGGGTTGAAATCAAGCACTGTTTAAGTGTTTCATAGGCCTTTTGCTCTCGGTCACTCCAAGACCAAGGAACTTTCTTCCGGGTGAGGTTACTCAATGGTTGTGAAATATCTGCAGAATTCTTGATGAATCACCTGTACCAGGAACATGTTTGTAAAAAGGATTGCAACTGCTTTACTGTTTTGGGAGGTGGGATTTTTGCAATAGCTGAAACTTTTTTATGGTCTACTTGAACACCTTTAGGCCTGATCCAGTGTCCTAGATATTTCACTTGCTCACATGAAAAATTGCACTTTTCTTTATTTGCTGTTAATTTGTATAAAATAAGTCGGTCGAAAACCGCTTTCAAATCCAAAAGGTGATTTTCAAAAGTAGGAGAAAGCACAATAATACCATCAAGGTATGTTAGAAGATTAATGTTTGAAAGTCCTCGACGAAAGTTATCCATAAGTCGCTGGAATGTGGCTGGTGCCTTCCGCAACCCAAATGGCATTCGGTTGAAACGGAAAGTTCCAAAGGGGCAAACAATGGCAGTCTTGTCCCTATGAGGAGGATAGACTTCAATTTGGTGATAACCGGACTTTAAGTCTATGGTCGAAATGTATGCTGAGTGTTTTGCATCAAGCAACAAATCGTCCATTCTGGGCAACGGATAGGTATCCGGCACTGTGTTTGCATTTAATTTGCGATAATCAACGCATAGACGAATAGTTCCATTTGGCTTTGGTATAAGTACTACTGGAGCGGCATAAGGAGACTCGCATTCTTCAATTATGCCTTTCTCCAGAAGCTCGTCTATTTCTTTCTTGAGGAGCTCTTTCTTCGCAGGTGACATTCTATAAGGAGAAGCAGCAACCGGGGTTTTGTCTCCCGTATTTATTCTGTGTTCAACAAAAGGAGTGGCCTCTCCCCCTGACTGGAACAATTTCTCATAATTTCTCAACAGGGTGTTAAGCCTTTTCCGTTGATCATCCTTCAACTGTTTTCCCTCTTCTTCACGAAGAATGCAAGAATTGATTTCCACCACAGTTGGATGAAGAGGTTGGTCTTCCACTTCTTTGCGAAAGTTAAAGTGGTGGAGAGGGTCATCCCAAAAATTCCATTCTCTGTTCTTAAGGTCAAGGACTATTCCACCATCTGCCAAGAAATCCTGTCACAAAAGACTTCTGTTTTCAGTTGCATGTGGTATCACCATAAAATTCGTGTTTATGGATCTACCATGAAAAATTTCAATAGTCACAGTGAACAGATGTATTACCTGTCACACCAAGGCTCAGCACACAGCACTCATAGACCTTACCATTTGTGGAGTAAAGGCAAAGATTTGTGCCGATACTGGAGCTAGTAGATCTGTTGCTGGTGAGAGATTGTACATCCTGCTCATTTGTAAAGGAATTAAATTTCGGAGAGAGTCAGTGACCATGACTCTTGCTGATGGACAGCAATCCAAAAATGAAGCCGACCATCCTGGTCGAAAACATCATTCGAATTATCCACACAAACTCTCGATCAAGTCAGTTCAGTTATTTTTGTTGTGCCACGTAAAACGTAGCGCCACCTATAAACTGACAGAAATTAATTCGTCTTGTCACAACCTAAAATACATTTTTTATTTCAATGAAAGCACTATGTGCCATAGCATTGGATTGAAAAGAACAGCACATAATTGGTAAATAATGCTGTACCACCTTAAAGACCAAGTCATTCAAAATATTTCGTGTATGAGTAACATTCAACATCGCATATATATATATATGTATATATATATATATATATATATATATGTATATATATATATGTATATATATATATGTATATATATATATATATATGTACATATATGTATATATATGTATATATATATATATATGTATATATATGTATATATATGTATATATATATATATATATGTATATATATATGTATATATATATGTATATATATATGCATATGTATATGTATATGTATATATATATGTATATATATATATATAGGATATGTTGTTTTGGAGAGAGAGAAATAAAAGGTTAATGGTTATTTAAAGGATTTTATTTTGATTTCAAAGAGCGTTTGGGTGATGAATTTAAAAATACTTTCTAAGTACTAAAACTTTATAAATGCACACCATTGTTATAAGGTAGGCAATTATTTTCCTTTCAGATATTAAACCCTTGAAAACACTCCTTTATTCCAAACGAAAAACCGTACAGAAAATAACGGTGAGATAGCTCTGTATTAAGAAGCTATACCCTCCACAGCGAAACTCGAGAAAAGACCTGAATAATAATGCAAGGGGAAAATAAAAATAAGGAAAAGAAGAATATATATTTGAGAATCCAGAAATAGTGATTGAGCAATGGACGCCTCCAAACAGGAACTTTTCCTCCCTCTTTCTATTACTTATTCAGGAAGTTAGAAGAAGATGATGGCAGTTAAGAGGGGAATTCCGAAAAAGGAAAAGAAGAATATAAAAAAGGGATGAGAAAGAGAAGGTTCTGTAGGGAGGTAGTGAAGAAGCCCGGACAGTAATAATGTGAAACAGACATCACTTTTGATTTGAAAATTCTACGGTTCCTTTTTTCATCTTCATTTAAATATTTATTTAAAGCGCGGTGCTATTAAAACGAAACCTCTTCCACTCAAGGATAGATTATAGTAAAGTAAAAAATGAAACGTATCTCTTTTTCTTTAGAGCTCCGTTTCCTTTTTTTATTTATTTATGGGGGCTTTGTTTCATGCGTGGGAATGGACTGATGATTCTGGATGGATTATGTCGGTTATCTTCAAAACTTGAATCATTAGGTTGTTCTTGTGTAGTCATTTGACCTCGTTTAGTACTGCGGAATCTGTGGGAGGTTTCGCTTTTGCTATTTAATGAGTATAATTGACGTTTGTTTAATTACTCGTTTAATATGTATTTCCAACTCTATGAAATGTGAACAGAAATTTTAAGTAACAAACACGTTTTTCGTGTATTCCTATTCTCTATGTTCTAAGCTTATAAATTGAAGTGACTAAAAAATTCAATAAGAGTTTTATTAAACGTTTCGCACTCTCATCCTTGAACCTGATGCTTTGGAAGGTAGATATAAATGTTCCCCATTCATTACATAGAAAACAAATAGAAGTCTACCACATGCAGAACACAATATGGAGTATTGAGTCAATATCTACACTGATGAAATTAAGCTTGTTCACTCATTTATTTCAAATACAAGAAATATATATTACGTCTAATCGAATCTGATACCACTATTTAGTACCATACTACTGTATCGATGCGAACTATAAGATAAATTTTAAATTGATATTCAAGCTGTTAGAATCTTACAAATATTTGACCAGACAAGATATTCAAGCATACAATATTATTTTCAAAACATTGATTGATTTATCAAACCGTCAGTGAAAATTGTAGTAGTTCCAAAAAGGTATTTAAGAGGGTAGGTATTTAATTGGCGTCGCACTGAAGAAACACAGTGAACTATTGGCGACAATCCGGTATCAAACACGAAGGGAAAGATCTGAGGACAACTCCACGTATTTTTGAACCAAGGTCAGATGACGAGGTCACACCTGAGTGTCAGCACAGATGTGATCTCCCCCTTTACAAACTTCCACACCACGCCAACGTCAGGACATGTGAGGCCATGACAGATTTAACATGCACCAGCCCACCTAGTACAAGACTGTCTTTGGTTGTATTTGAACGCTCAATACTCCTGTTGCTAGTCCATTACTCTTCCAACCGGGCTACCGCGGCCAGATATTTAAGAGGGCAAATGAAAAAGAAAAAATGAAAATAAGCAATAAGTAGCTTAACTAGTGGTTGCGATTAATGTTTCGAAAAAATCCATATGGTATTATGTAACACACGTAACATCAACCCTCTGAGCGTTAAGGGATACCAGAGAAATGTAATGTTGCTTTCCCCCACAATACACTTAATGACTAACTAACCACATCTGTGGGTTGAAAGAACTTTTGAACTTCTGGAACTAGCCAAGAAGATCAAAACCGGTTCAAAGCCATGTAAGAAAGACTGCAGATTGCAGAACGAATATAAGCGTGAGAATCACTGCGTGAGGAATAAAAATAAAACCAAGGAAACGTCTTACATTTTAATAAATGTAGTGAATATCGAATTTTCTATGGAAAAGTTTCCTTCCGTTTCTCTTATATGGAAAATATTAATCAATTTGAAATTTTATGAAAAATATTTGCTTAAAAATATTTTGTGATGTAAAAGTGATGTTCTTAAAATTCAGTACATTGAAAACATATATCAGTCCCCTTTTACTTTCTTCATACGCGACTTTACATTTATTTACACGAGGCACACGAAAAAAATATTTCTTTATTTCTAAAGACAGCCTTGACTTGAGAAAAAGAAAACAGAAATGCAAACGAATAAAAGGCATTGTCTCATGACAAACTTTTATTTTTGTAATTCTATTTTTTTCTGTGTTAAGTCTCTGCCATAAGAAAAAGAATAGTTCTTGCAAATACAAATATTCGTAGCATAGCCTCAGATATGTTCGATATTGATTTCATTTACCATATAAAGCAGAAAAGAGAGATCGTAATGTAATTCATTTTGAATAAATACATGACTGACACTTCACCAGATTAGTTCTTTCTCGCCAACCAACCGTACGCTTCGTCTCTGCTAATTGCCGAAAAAATTATAATGGTTACTATCAATTAAACTTCTTTCTGTGTCGCCGTTTCTCCCTCAAATCGGTCACGCTTATCTCAAGACCCCGAACAACTTTTCGATTATAACGCCTTTTATTATTTCAACGTCGTGGGGGGGATTTTTATTGGGCGGAAACTTAAACTCAGTATGAAAGCAAAAATAACGAAAAGAAAATGGGAGCAAAAAACCGATTTACTTCGTCGAGTGATATCCCTCCGCCAGATTAATGGGAAACAGAAGAACGGCGTGCGTGAGAAATGAGTTCCAGCTTTTATTACTTTAGTAATAGGAGCAGCACAGAGGAATAATGTTTGTTTTAGAGTAGCGCTACAAAAGTGGATGTTGGAAGAAAACGCGTTAAATCTTTAATGGCAAAGCGGACGTGCAGTAACATATTCATTACACAAGTGCTTCGAGGGGATGGCCGCGTCAGTATCAGAATTCGGGGTAGGGGACGGAGTTAAAATTCTATCAAACCCTTGCTGTGTGTCGCTGCTGCTTCGTTTACGATTTTGGTTCGCACCTGGATTTTTCCTTAGAGTAGTATGGATGACTAGACTTTGGGCACAGTTGAGTTCCTTTATTTTGTTGTACTATTAATCTGGTGCTATAAGGGTATGGGGGATATATATGCATAGGCTTGTGCAAAAAAGAAAAGAAAATTTGGAGTAGGCACCCTACCATTGATATGGAGGAACAATTTTCAACCGGTGGCACAGGCGTGCCTTACGGAAAGAGAGGCTGAAATTGTGTAATATTTACATAATTTCAATGCTTTAGTTTTGAACTGTTGACAAGTGTTCTAAAACAATTTCAGGTAGTACTCATAACAATTTTTTTAGTATTATTTTTATTACAGAAAAATAAATAGATTAAAAGAGATTTTTTAGCCGATTTGGTGAAAAACTGTAAAAGAAAACTGAAAAAGTGTAACTACTATTATAGTTTGCAAATCAATAAAAAGTATACCTATTTTTTGACAGATCGTCCAAAAATAGTATATATTTTTCGATGTGCTGCAAAAATTTAGTGATAACTTTATGTGTGTCATAAGATAAAGAGGGTTGAAAATCACTGGTATAGAGGAAACAAACGTGAGGATATTTCTAACGCCAAGTTATGTAGAGAACAGACAGCATTTTTAAGATTTAGAACTGGTCACACTATTTTAATGAAATATGTGACAAGATAAATATTTACCCTGTATGTCATAACTGTTAGGGTAACAGCATGACTAGTCCTGATCACACACTGCAGTGCTTTGGGGTGTCATGGAAGAACACTTATGATGATCTGAGATATCTTTTGGACATTTCTCAGAGGACGGTTATCATGACTGATCTAATTTTGATCCTGAATAAGAAATACATATTTTCATAGCTATCCTTTTGAAAGTGCATTAAGTTCAATACGATTTTGATTTGCACTGGATTTTTTTTGAAGTGGTATGGAAGACTACTTTTTAGGTTTGAAAGTGAACTAAGAAGCGAAATACGATTTTGGTTTGCACTGGGATTTTTCCTGTTGTTCTATGGATGACTAGACTGGACACAGCTGAAATCCTTCATTTTATTATGCTATTAATCTGGTACTCTAGGATAAAGACATCCTAATATATAGGCATCGCAATCCTAATGAAAGAGAATGAAAGAAGTGTTATATATTTTGGTTCGTATTTAGATTTTTCCTGAAGTGGTATGGATGACTAGACTTTTTGGGAACAGTTGAAATACTTCCTGCTTTGTACTATTAATTTGATATAAGGGTACGGACGTTCCGTAGATACTAACATATACTGGTAGTTTGATTTTGGTAGAGACGAAGAAGCTATGCACGATTTTGGTACATATCCCCTGTTTTTTTCTTGTAGTGATATGGGTAGCTAGATTTTAGTCACAGTTTAAATTATAAAATATTAAGCTCCTTAAACTGAAATCATAAAACAAGTGTTTTAAAATAAACTAATAACTATTAATTCGATTTACCAATTTGCAATTCCTAATTTAAAAAATTACAAGCTAGGTCCAAAAAATAGTAGAAAATCGTCAGAGAATTACCATATTTTTTGGGATAAGCTATAAATTAAATAGGTTTAAAATGCTTTAAACAAATAAAGTAAGTATTTCTAATGTGTTTTAAAGCTTCTAAAATAATATTCGAGTGCCAATACAAAGCCATAATTTAATATTTAGAAATGAATTATCTTGTATTTGCCTATATTGAAATTCGAAAACAATATTTTTTCATCAATCAATTTTACTATACTTGATTTCTTGATCATACATCTTTTCAGATAACGATAATGCAACAAATAAGATATCTTTTAGAAAATTGGCCTCGAATAAATTTATCATACGGCAACATGATGTCATTAATACATCCGACACTCCGTCATTCGAAGCACAAGAAATCTCAACACTAGAACGTCCGACACTCCGGTTACCCTGTTCCGGTTATCGTTTCGGCACTAGTAAATAAATTGCTTAAAATAATTATAAAACCTAAATGGCATCGTGACTATTTTTCATTGTTATAGTTCACTTTAAGCTTAAGTTACAATTTTTTCATAAGAATATGATTATTTATCCTGAGAAAGCTACAGTAAATTAATTGCAAAACTTTTAGATTAAAAATAAAGCACTGAAATGTAGAAAAGAGAAGAAATATATTGTTTATCTTTACCATACAATATTTAGTAGCTTCATCAGATTTATATTGAATACATGCATTATTCACAGTTGATACAGTAATAAATAAATTCTGCGGCACAGCTTTCTGCACAATTGCTTGATGAAGAACATGTGTGTGTGTGTGTGTTTTACGTGTACGTTGCTTGCATGTAAATTACTTTTTAGTTTCACATTTCCTGCGTTCAAGGTACATTTCGAAGTCTGATTCTAATTCATAATTTTTTGAATTATAATTAGAATTATGATTATAATTCATAATTATTTATGAATAATAATTAATAACTAATATTTTTTCCATTACTCATTGACTATTTAACTCTTGACGGTAGGTACGCATGTATTTAAGTTAACGTCATACTGGAGTAAAACAACGGACTATTTGCGACGGTTCGCGATCAAACCGATAACTCATGACGGACTCATTAGTGTATTTCTTCAAAAAATGAGTAGGACTGATACTTCAACGTAAAAAATTTCTAGCTGAAAATCGGTCCATTTTTATATTTTACATTCTGGACCATCTAGAGTGTTCGGGTTTGATCCTGGACCGTCGTCAATAGCCCATTGTGTTGTTCCAGTGCGACGTTAATTACAATACCTACCTACCATCTAGAGTGATCTAAAATAAAGTATTCTATGAGTTGTCAGCTTCCTCTGTGTCACTCTCTTTATCTTTTTATATATATTTTTATGTAATCCTATTTCTTTATTCGAATTAAATCTGAACAGAACTCATCACTTCCAATTATGCTACCTTTCGTGCGAATCATCGTTTTTGTGTCTGATAGAATCAAATCACCCGTGAATAACGTTGTAATTGGAATAATAATTGCTAACAATGCACAAATTTTGAAGTGAGCTTGCAAGGAAGTCTTAGCCCTTTCCAACTTTGAAGGCGATTTTAATATTTTCATGGTCAAGTAAACGGATAAAGATGCATTGTTAAATGAATTCCTGTTAGAAATCTGCTTGGTTTGCTATTCTACAGTCCCTTTTTGCTGAAAGAAAGCTATTTAAACTGATAAATCTTCTTGGTGTCTTAGTGCACTTTCTAAGTAAACTTAGCTGCATAATTATTTTAAATTGAGTCACACACAAAGAATTTTCTACCGTGTGTGCTAAGTAGTAAATTATTAAAGTTCAAAAGAGACTGTCAAAATCCGACCATAATGTGAAAAAGAGAAAGCGACAAACTTACACAAAAGTCGAAATGACACTAATTGTCGTTCTAGTGTTGAAATAACTACCTATATCCACAATTCAAACATTTACACATTCAAAAAATAAATACATTAGACATAAAATAAAACAAGAATTCCATTAATTGACCCTCGAGTAATAAAATATGATTGCACAGCAATAAACGAAACCTATAAAATAACAGAACACATATCATACATTAAGATCAATATTTTGTTTGCAAATAATGAAGGATAATTTAACTGATGAATGGTATAACTACATGTATCCCAAACAGCACACGCTACATTCTCAAATTGAACATACATGCAAATACCATCGAAGCTGAACTTGTTCAGCTTCCCTTTCGTTTTTAATCTAAAATTCATGTCATGCGGTTCGATTACACGGTCAACACAGATTCCACACAATGAAAAAACAGGAACGGCAAACGCGTCACGAAACAAGAGTATTTGCTTCTGAGCGATTGGATCGAGGAAGAGTGACGCGCCGCCATGTACATCGAAATCGCCGAACCCATCCCAGTGAGCCATTGTAAACGCATCAGAATAAAGCGGAATTTGATCCTTCCCAGACTGGAAAAAATATCCCATTGAAACTGAAAACCAAATAAGAAGAAAAGAAATCATTATATCTGTGAGCGTTCTATTCTCTACAGAGGAAGGAACGTGGCCGCGCGCGGCATGGGGTCATTCTAATGCGAAAAAATGTTATATTACGCCAGGAGAATATTACGAAGAATTTCCCCACGGCAAATCGTTTTCAAAAACATCTGCTATGCAGTGTAAAATGCGAGCTGACTATTACATTATGCATTTCTTTATCGCCAATACCCTGTATCAAGCGTAAATGTGCGTCATTGATTTTTCGTTTTCTTTGTAGTGTTTCCAATCGCTATCGAGATTTAATGCGCCGAGAAAATATATTCTAGATCGATGGTATATTTCAGAAGCTACGTCATTTTTTATTTGTGTCTTAGAGGTTTAGTATTCGGGTATGATGAAAGACTTATGTTGAGTCATTAATATGCACTCCTTGGTTGGTTTTTGGTTTTACTGCGCAAGAGCCATACTTGGCCAAGCTGTGCTAAACAACATGAAGTAAATGGACATACACACTAAAGGAATGCCTTACAGACACAGAATAGAGAAATACACCCAGGGAGCAATCGAATCTGTACTTATTAGATAATGTTTTTAAGAGGAAAAATGAATGAAACTAAGTAGTCTGATTTTGTGAATGCTAAAAATGGCTTTAGAAGGATACATAAAAATTACAAGCATGAGGCACAAATCAATTTATTTAACCACTTCTGTATAGGGGTTCTTGAAACTTAAAGTACCCTTCTTCCAGATGCTGTGAAATAATTTCTTAGAAAAGGAATGCAGTAATTATCACGATATTCTCTGTTTGGCTTAAAAGTAGCGAAAGCATCGTATCATAATACTATCGTATTCGCATTTTCACTGTTTCTATATAAATACGCTCATGATAATTACTATTTTATTATAAATATTAAGTTTGGATTACTTGTTTCGTTTTTCTATGTCATGATCGAATAATTTATTTATTTTGCCGAGGAATTTCTCGTGAAATTATTTAAATATTTTATTTAACTTTAACCATGATTTAGGATGAAAAATTATCCCAATTTTACCATTTTATAAAGAAGGATATATATATTTTTTTCTCTATTGGTTTTGAATTGAAATTTGAAACAATTTGACAACAATTTGACAACAAACAATTTGAAAAAACAAAACAATTTGAGGAAAATGAAATTTCCAAATTTCATTTTCCTCAGAGAATACGAATCAAATTTTCACCAAACAAACAGCATTTAAGGACCACTACTACGCACTATCACACTGCGTCACCCATCAATAACTACATCCCCAAGCAGACCCTGATTCATTGTTATCCGACTTAACATAAAAGCGAGACTCCTCATCTCATTTCCCTTTTTTCCCTCGATGAGTAAGATAACGTCGGTTTATATCATTCCCCTATTCATAGCGAAAAGAATCAGTATCATATCTTCTGGTAAAAGGCAGCGGCCGGAAACGGTGTGTCCCGGGCCGTCACAGCAACCGGTAAGTTCATTAGACCACTGAAAATTGAGCCGCGATCGTTAAACGTGTCGCCAAGCGGGTCCACGCTTTTCAGAGCTGCTCATGCAAACTCCTTATCCCCCTGTTTTAGTGCACATAAATCACTCCCAGAAATGCTCCCAACGAGTCATAAAGATATATGCTCGCCTAACAATGTCTTTAAGCGTGTTGTCTGTTGCGCCGGTCGGTCATCTTTTTTCTCGATGGATGTCGCTCCTGTGAACATATTTTAACGAAGCAGTCCACTACGATGCATCGTTTGGTAATTGTGGAAATTATAAGTGCGGTGAATTCACTTTGGTAGTTATTTGTATAAATCATGTTCTCGTATTTTATGGTTGTTTATGTGCTATATTTTCTACGAGTTTTAGAATTTATCATCACATTTATTCAGAATATAGTACTTTCTCAACAAAAGTTGCGCAATTTAACCCTCTTGATGGTTGTCTTGACGAAGTATCTAACAAAAGTGACATGATGGACGAGATGTCAACAGAAGAAAACTGATGAGATCTTTATGGACGAAATATCTGGTCAACAGAAGAAAATTGATGAGATCTTTATGGACGAGATATCTGGTCAACAGAAGAAAACTGATGAGAGATCTTTATGGACGAGATATCTGGTCAACAGAAGAAAACTGATGAGATCTTTATGGACGAGATATCTGGTCAACAGAAGAAAACTGATGAGATCGTTATGGACGAGATATCTGGTCAACAGAAGAAAACTGATGAGATCTTTATGGACGAGATATCTGGTCAACAGAAGAAAATCGACCAGATCTTTTCATCGTTAAAAAATCGGCAGTACGTTGATTGCGATATATCTTGTCATTAGCAAAAATGATCAGATCGAGATATCTCGGTGAAACCACTTGAAGTGCTAAAATAGAACCCAAAAATGTGCCTTTTTCTGTAATTACTATATGTACAATTTACTTCAATTATTAAATTGATTTAGGTCATCGTATCCTCCAGAGTGAGACATGACTCAAAACTGCAATTCCTTAAGATTCGCGCGAGAGAAAGTATTTTAAATATTTAAGCACATGTTTGTTTTGTTAAATTCAAATATTTATTAAGCTGTATTTAGCATATCAAATATTTTATAAGCTGTATTATTTTCTCGGTTGATGACATGCCTGTTAATAAATATTCAAAGATCCTGTTCGTTCCGATGCCCCTTTATGGTAATTATGAAATTTATAGGTATGGTAAATTCACTTTTGATGTTATTTGTATAAATAATTTCCTCAAATTGAATGATTGTGGTATAAATGGTGGTACATTTTCTACGTTTTCAATAATTATTATATATTTCCTTCTCCTTAGAAGTTACACTACTCAAATATAATAGTGAATTAAAGAAGAAATATTTTGTTAATTGTGAAAATTATAAGGTATAGTGATTTTTTGCTGTTATTTGTCTAAATAATTTCTCAAGTTTTATGTTCGATTGTATGGAGTAAAACATTTCTGAGCTTATAAAAATACATTTTTGTACCTTACAGAGAAAAGTTATACCACTCTAAAATTAAATTTTACCAGTCAAAGAAAGGTTGTACATTTGTGAATTTGAAATCTGCAGAGTTCGTTTATATTTGCATTCAAATGCGCAGCATTTAATGCAGCATACTCCGTTGCCCTATTTATTAATTGCGAAAATTATTGTGAATTCAATTTATATTACTAATTAATATCATTTCCACCATATTTGACGATTATCTGGACAGAATATTTTCTGTATGAGTCTTAAAATATTATACTTATTCAAAATATTAAACTTATACCGGACAACAAAAATAATGAAGTCCTTTTTGCTTTGAAGGGCACCGTTTTGAATTTTTTTGTACATATGAATATATTTTGTACATAACTAAAGGTTAGTTTTCTGAGCTGTGTAGTGACTTCTTCATATTTCAACACTCGTATAGAGCATACTTAGAAATCACAATATCAAATCAGGGAATATTTATACACCTATACCTTAGCGGCATAAATGTACCAAAAATATCTATGTAGCTAACATTAACCATTTTAGGAACGGGGATAACAAGCGTATCACTACTCTTGAAAGATTTAACTGTATCCTACTTATGCATTTATTTTGTAGAATTCAATTCTATCTCCATTAAAAATGGGCAGCATATTTCTCGATTTGATTTCTATTGTTCAAATTCATATAATTGTTTACTGAAAAATAAGAGTATTTGAGAAAATGCGTTACATATATATAATATGCAATTATATATATTTTTTAAAAGCAAGATTTCGCTAAGTGTATTTTCAAAACATTACATTGAACCTGTATTCACAATTTAAAAGTGAAACTACTCATATGAAACAATATGAGATGTAGTATTTGTCGGGAAAATTATCTAACACTTACAGCTCACTGATCAGGTTATGTGCGAATTCAATCATTGCAATTTTAAAATTGCTTCCTCCTCTGCAATAGAAAATCTATTTTCTTTATTTTATTATACATAAATGGAGATTCGAGTATTACATGCATCCTAATACTTTTGTTTAAAGAACATTTTATTCTTGCACATCAACTGATCAATAATAACTCAAGATTACAATTTCTTTAAGCATAAGTATTAGGGCTTATACCTATGATTAGAAGAATTACCCAGCCTTGTTCAGGTTGAATTGGTTAAGCGATTAAGCGTTGATTAAAAGAGATCATAATAATCACTTTTCTTAATCATAGAAAAATGCAAAGATAATTTAAGTGAGTGGTATTTTTATAGCTTCTAAAATTCGCTTTGGACGCTTGTTTCATCCATCCATATAATCCATAAATTGCTCTGTCCTGTAAGATTGAACTACAAAAGGTGACACTAAGTTGACTACCACAGATGTAGATTTTGAGTTTTGACGTGATTATGGATGCCTCTTAAATTCATTTCATGTAAAAATAATAAACTTACAGAGTAGTTCTCCATTCAGTTTTCCTATCAATATTTTTTTACTTTACTACTGCACCAAGCAAGTGATATTTCCGAATTTGACCATCATTGTGAAAAGACGACAATACACTGATATGATATTCATGATTAATTTCTTTTCAAGATATACATTTTTTCTACGAAATTCCATTCTACAAGTGAAATAATAACTTGTTTTAAAATTAAAGGTTTTCAGTACATAAACGCAAAGTTAATCGATTGCAATTTTTCGAAAACGTAAGGTCAGTCTAACAGCGTTTTTAAAAAAGGAAATCCATGTTTTCAACGATTTTTTCCAGATAGCAAAGTTGCATAAGAATACCTTCAACTCGTAAACATCATCAGCCTAGTCACTTAAGACAAAATTTTAAACTTTTCAAAAGTTCTTGTTTGAATATTTTATATTAGTGATATTATTCCAAGATTAACGAAGTTTAATTTATTAAAATTCGCTTTACTCCAGCTGTCATGTAGATTTAATTGACTATCTACACACTTTACGGCGCTTTTTTCGTCAATTCAATGATTCAATTCCTAAATGGAACTTTCCTATTTAGAATGATAGATGTTGTTTCTTGACTACTGAGTACAGTTTCTAATACAATGCAGTAATATAATTTAAAACTTGAAAAAAAAATATAAGTTTTACTGATTTTAATTATGTAATAACCATTCTTATTTTAAAATATGATTTTATTTTAAGGCTAACTGTCTTATTTTAAAATAGGGCTCTATTTTAAGATTAAGTATCGTATTTTAAAATAGGACTTGATTTTAATGTTAACCTCTTTTTAAAGTAAGATTTCAAAGTCTTATTTCAAAAGGTTTTGTTTTGTAAAATTGATTTACTTTTATAAAATAGAATTCTACTCACATCATTATGTATTGAAACGATGACTTTTATGGAAAGTTGGTCAAAATATATACATACCACCAAGAAAGGAACATATGGTTTTAGAGATATTTTGCACAAAATAAATAATTCGTTAAAATCCAACTCCTAAATAATGTATTTACAGCACATAAAGCATTAGAAAACACAAACCAACAGTATCATTTTAACAAACAGAAGTGAAATTCAGATACAGCCGTCGTGGATCGTTGGGTATGCCACTACGCTAGCAACCTGCGAATTATAGGTGGTGCAGGTTCAATTCCTCCCTGGGTGTATTTCTCTCTTCTGTGTCAGTAAAACGTTCTTTGTGTGTGTATCCATCACTTTAAATTGTATGTCTTGTGTCTGGCGCAGCATGGCCAAATATGGTATTTGCGTCATAACAAACTCTAAGAAATCCAACCAACCGTACAAAATCTAATGTTTCTAAACTTTTCATATCATTAGTTAAATTATTGATAGTTAGGTTAGTGATAAAAATAAGTTTAAGCATAAGTACTGAAATTTAAATTCTTTAAATATTATTTTTTGGTAAAAAATTGTTTTTCCAGCAATACTGGTAAAATAATTTGAGCTTCGTACCACAATCTTAATAAAACTCAATTTTAGTCCTAAGAGGATTTTGAATTGTTCTGCCCTCTCTACACACCTAGGACAAATAGAACGGAAATCCATTGATAACCTTTGTTATCCTCAGCGTTCTAAGGAATAAGTGTGGCAAATTTAGTGTTGATTAGTCAATGCCAAAGTGTAGATTTGCATAAAGTATAGACAAACAGACAGGCCGGGTAGGTCAAAATGGCTACATCTCGGAATCTAAAGCTCAATATTTTAAATATTCAGGAAGAAGAAAAGGAAGCATGTCATACTACAAATAATTGTAATTTAGATTAGTAGATTCAATTAGTTCAGATTTTCAGCAGATTATATTTTCCCTTGATGATGCACTTGCATCTTTTTAGACCCATCAAAATTCAAACTTAACCATTTTTGCCCTGACACGGAGGATATATAGACTATAATTTATAATTTAGTAGAGAATAATTTTACATGATGAAATAAAAGAAACACCTACGAAAATTTCGAAATGTTAAAATTATAATCAAGATGATTATATATACTTGGATTTTGTGAATTGTTTCAAACTACTGATGCAAATAAAAAAAATGTCTATCCTCTTCAAATATTGTACATATAAAATGCTTTATCAATGAAAATATTTATACAGGTTTTAGACTATCGCCAAATCATACTTCAAACACGCTGTCAATTGAAAGACCCATCACGTTCGAACAGAAATATGAATCATTGAATCCTTCATTTTCACATAGAGATATGAATAGAAATTTCGTTACGTCTTAATACAATCAATTTAAAATGACTTTATATATGTACAGGGAAATGGGGAGTCTAGATAACCATCTGTAGCCATTAGTAGGATTTAATAGTTTCTTATTCAAAATATCGCTACAAATAGTACTTATTAAAATCATGGCGGTTGAAAAGTTTTAAGAAAGCATCTAAAAAGAACATACATCTAATAAACTACGTTGACATTCCAAACACCAAAATTTATGTTTTCATAATTGCAAAACTGTAGTATAAAAGACTAGAAACTTGGTATGGAATTTTGATATAAATGTGAAATTTGGTTTGGAAATTGCATTTCGCCATAAAGTTTATAAATTCTGCACAATTTTATGCTATGATTGGTTGGTTGATTAACGTTTTATACGCGCAAGATCAAACATGGATGAGCTGCGCCGAAGACAAGATGGAAATTCAACTTACGAGGGAGGAAGAAAAAGCAAAAAGCAGAAGGGTAGGCAAGGTAAAAATGAAAAGGAAGAAATATCACTTGGATACCTAGGGATACCTAGAGGTTGTGATGCCGTACACAAATAAAGAAGAAAAATTTCATGCGAAGACGGTTTTTTATGCAAAATGTATGCATGTGAATTTTTTATAGGTGTATTCCAAATCAATAGACACCCTTCGAGGTTGCTGTATATGTGAGTCATGGAGTAATAAAATGAGGGAGTTTTGCTTTTCCCTCACTGCTATCCACTTTAAGATTAGTAATTGTTTTTACGAATAATCCGCAAGTAATAAGCATTTTTTACATTTGGTTAGATGTAGTTTATTTTCTGAAACCAAGAACTGCTCCCGTAAGCCGTAAATAGAGATGATAATGGATCTTACCATCAGCACTCATAGCTTCTGCTGTAGCATTCGCTTGGGCAGAGGATAGAAGATTAGAAGAGAGACAATGAAATACAGCAGACATTGTCTTTGTGGAACATGCTATAAAAACCGGATGCAGTTACGTTTATTGACCCTTACTGTAACCATTCGGCTCATAAAATATGACTTTACGTTGTCCACATAGTCGGATGTCACATTGGGAAAGAAATGTGTGCTGTTTCTTTCGTTCTCTATTTCACGTTGCCCTCATGAGGTTCAAAGCAAAAATGTTTTTCACAATTTTATTAAATAAATATAACAAGAGCACTAATAAAATACCCTTTGATCACTGATACGAAAAGCGTGTAGCTGAATTTAAAAAAAATATTTTACACATTGGACGTTTTTTCAAATCCTTGTATAATTTTTAAATATATAACTTTTCACAATACTTTCTTGTCTTACTCCTTAAAACATATATGTGCTTACCATGATTATTTCTTAGCATGTAAAATCAGTAGATTTAAAACAAATAGAAACTAAAGCTTAGAATACAGTTAAATGTACTTAACTTTTGGGTGTACAAAAGTATAATTAATATAAGAATTTTTATAGATTGCATTTTTTGAGGCTTAACATAATGCTCTTATGAATGCATACTGAAAACACCATATCCTAACAATAATTTCATGTTGAGTTTATAAAGCTGAATATTCGCGCGTGTGGCAACAAAGGATCATACAGTGGAAAATCAAATCCAAAAAACTAATAAAGAACAGCCATAAACTCACATTATGAAAATAAGTTATGTTATTAACCACAGAACGAAAACTTATCAAGTTCCTGGTCTATATAGCAGATTGTCCAAGGGTTTCGTAAGTGTCAATTCTTACTCTTGAAGAACAGCAGGCTATGAGGATTTCCAAATTAATCCTTGGTGGAGTCTGCCGTAATACGGTGTATTAAGAAACTTAAGTGTATGTCAAGTATATATATTGCATTCAGATCAGAAGACCTTGAAATAATCAAGAAGCCTCAATAATAAATGCATACATTCATAACTAATAGAATATGTTTCATTTAGTTTCTGAAATATCCTGCAATGATCAGTGACAAACCAAATAAACACGCTTAAGTAGCTTTGATTTATTTCGGAAATAACTATGTTGAAATTGAAAAGAATGATTATTTTTTAAGTGCAGAAAAATAACTTGAAAAGAGAAAGGCTTTTCAGTTTTCGAAAGCAACTAAGCGACGAAAAAACATACCGACATATGAATTTGCACACTTTTGTAATTTTAATTAGAAAAAATGTGACCTCATACTAAAAGGATTGAAGAATTTAATTAAAATATTTAAAAAATACGTCTTTTTCGAAGGGAAAAATTATTTATTTTATCTATCGAAATCCGGTGGAAATTTTAAAGCATTATTCTCAAATCTTTTTTAACCCCACATTTCTCTTTCCTTTCAAGTTCTCTTTTTTCAACTCCTACAGTTTAAAACTGTCTTCCAATTATGTCCTAATCGCGTTCACCACAACCAATTTTGGCATACAGCCTAAAGGCCGGCCAGAAAAACATTAAAAAAACGAACGAAACCAAACGAAGAAACTGAAGTGAAAGCAAAAAAAGCATATATTCCGGCAAGGTCTGGTATTTCCTTTTGCGAAACCTTTGTTACTGAGTAACAATAATCATTAAAAAGCCACACAGAACACCTTACCTTTTTTGCATTCATTTCCTTGGTTTTTTTTCTTTCTCTCCCTTTTCACCCCTAGCTTCTAAGCTCAGCAAAATCTTAAAGTTCTCCTAATGAGGTAGAGGCCTTGGCGTTTTTCGTGGGACTTTCCTTTTTTATTCCCTGCCTGTCTAAGCTCAAAAGCCTGAAACGGGGGAAAGGGTCTTTATCTGCGAAGAACACTCATAGCTTATTGACAGGTTCTAATGGGACTTATCGAACGCAGAGGGAAAGATAACTTTCGCGAAGGCTTTCGCTCAGTCGTGAGAGCTAATGCAAAAATCCCTCCTCGTCCGGAATTTAAAAGGTAAGAGTTAGCCCCAACCACCGGTGAGAGTTTTCGCCGAGTTGTAACTGCCCTCTCCCAGAACTAAATCCTCATTCCCGCTTTTTGTTTCCACTTTTGCGCTCGATTGAGATTGGAGTTCACGTAAGGAAATGGTAAAAAAGAATTAGAAAATAAAAATAGCTGATACGTTATCAAAGCAGTCGCGACTTAATACATTTCAAGAATAAAAAATAACGTGATTGGATTTGAATTGCTAAACAATTACGCCAACCTTTCTATCTATCGTTAATGCCCATTTAAATGTTATTTTAGTAGTTGGAATTGATTTGTAGCAGCTACTGTTTTCAGATATCGATGTTTAAATGTCAAATAATGATTCAGTGTTTTTATAAAGAATACATTGTAATTTCACGAAATCCAATTTCAATTTTTCTTTATAATGTTAGAGCATACATAGTCAATTGAACTTGATCATACGCGTTTATAGTATAAAGTGAATCCTTCCACAATAGAAATACAGTTCTTGAAACATTACAAATGCGCGCCGGAAAAAGCGAATGCCGAGTAAACTTTTGCATACAATTTGAAAAGATGAAATACATATTTCAAAATTAAATGCCTTACGATTTTTATTTTATTTTACTAAATGTTTAACTGAGCTAATAAAATATCAGCAGAGCCAATCGGAAAGCCTAAGAGAGTAGGTAAGTAGGTAGGTAGTTGAATTAAAGTCGCACTAGATCAAAACAATGGGCTCCTGACGACAGTATAGGATCAATCCAGAAGGGAAAGATCCAATCTCAGAGGGGATGAGTTCGTTTACTTTTCTTTCATGACAACCCTGAAGGTAGGTAGATAGTTCAATTTACGTGGCACTGGATCATCATAAAGGGCTACTGGTGACTGTCTGGAATCAATCCCGAAGGGAAAGATTCGAAGATGACGCCTCGTAATTTTGAACCACGATGATATGACGACAACCTGATCTGGTACCTCACTCTCCAAAGCAACCCTAAAGCTGAACTGAAAGGCAAGGGGAAATATCGCGATGGCAGTCAATTTTTTCGATATTTCTCCATAATTTTACAGTTGCCTTTCATTTTACCAAATTTACAGCTTTTATTAAGTAATAATTAAGCAAATGTGGCAACCCTGATAACCAGCTCTCTCTCTCTGTCTCTTTCTCAGTGTTCGTCGTGGATGAATTCAAGTCATCAAATCAGAGAACAGTCTATTTACCCTCGTTATACTTTATCTAACTACAGGATATTCTTTATAATCATAAACCTTATATATATGGTAAGGATAAGCGAGAGAGTTCAGTCAGTTACAATTTTTAACTGAATATCACATATTTTTTTAGGGAAGGAATAGGTTATTTATTCCGTTATGTGTTCAGTTTAATATTTGTTGTAATCGCAGCATTTAATCAATCGCAGAGTTTGATTTGCTTGGGGTTGGCACTCTGAGAATTTTTGCAACACCTTGCAGAGTTTCGAGCTTTAAATCATCGTTGAATCGTGCAGTCTGCTCGAAAGAACATCATAGGCTACTTCATTTTCCACACAAACCTCTGATACCCGGCTTGAAAGCTGCATGAGACTCGCTGGAAGCTAAAAGCCTTAACAGAAAATTCTCCATCAGAAAGGAGAGTCACATCCGATGGGAAGATGAATCATTCGAGTACCCCCCAACGCATGCGGTTTGTTGGCAAACACTCGAACAGTTCTTTCGACAGCAATTGTTTACAGCAAAAACGCTCTAGGACAACTGCAACCTTGCCGAGCACTTCTACATTCGGGATCCCAAAGATAATTTTTATCACTAGAGAGTGCGCGGACTTTTTGAAACTCGCATTTATGCACATGTCTGTGAATGGAATAGTTCTGCAATGACCATCAAATCCAAATGAACGTCATTCAGTTTGAAGACCTGCTAAACTTCTTTTCTTGGTTATTCCGAAAATAACAGGCACCGCTCCATCGCAATATTTTAGTGTCTCCAAAGTTAAATAGCCCTATATATCCGACAAGCAGATCGCGGTTTCCACAAACGTGGACAAATAGACCTACTACTTGGAGTTGAACTTTGCTGCGAATTGTTGAAAAATAACAATTCGTATTGAAGACAATCGTCTTGTTCTTCAAGAAATAACGTTCGTTTACTTTGTTAGTGGTACAGTGAATGACGATCATCATGGTGCGACACATTTCTGTCTTTTAACTGTCGACTGAATGCTTAATCGAATACTTGAACGAGTTTGAGAAATCGAGGCAGTCAGTCCGTAAATAGCAAAAAATCTATGTCCAAAGAAGAGCGATGTAGTATGACTCTAACCAAAGATAAATTTCTCGGTGAATCGAAACCTGCTTTAGACGATGCATCAAACCTTCCGATACCTACTTCAGTTGTGAAAGATCTCTATGTCGATAATATTTGATCAGCAGCTGAAGACGAAATGTTGAGAAAGGAATTACATCAACTTCCGGAACTAATTCGAAGAAGGTGCACGACTCTATAAATGGTATACGAGTCATCCTCAAACGATGCGAGAAATTCGCCTCTACTCTGGCTTTTCCTTTCCACGCGGAGAAAAACACAACAAACAAGCTTAGATCCGTTTCCCACGCATCAACCCCAGCGATTAATAGTAGTTCTCTCAATGTGCTGTTATTAAATGGAGAGGTGATCCAAGATGATCAGTTCCCCATCATGATATATGGGATAAAAACTTGACCTCATCGTTTGAAAACCTTCGTTGCTAATCCTGAGACTATCATTAAAGAATCGATTGACACTGAGTGTAACCACGTCAGATCTGAATTGAATCCAGCGGAATTAATTTCAACCCCGACTAGAAAAAATGTTCTTGAATAAAATGAACTGTTCTTTATGTTCATAAAACGCGCTACAAAATGAACCATCTATATCAAAAGCTAATAAAATATCTTAATAACACTTTCGTTCACATGGGAGATGACACACTTCTTAATAAGTTCCCCTTATTCTTTTTATAGATTTATTTTTGAAAGATTTAAAAATGCTAAAAATTATTTAATAGATGATTAACCCTAAAGGCTTTTTATTTTGGGGGACTTACTTGTTGGCCACCAATTCATAAAAGTAGCAGGAATTGAACTTTATCATCAATTCTAAAAAACAGCAGGGATCGAACTCTATTAATCCTAAAAAATAGCAGAAATTGAACTCTTTTAATTCTTAAAGGAATCGAACACTTTTAATCTTCTTTTAATCTTATTAGGAATCGAACACTTTCTAATATGTATTTGATCTTTGGTTATAAAGCAGAACATGTGTTGCCTCGTCATATGACGGTGGCTCAAAATTACGTGGTGTTGTCCTCGGTCCTTTCCCTTTCGGTTTGATCCCGGACCGTCACCAATAGCCCTTTGTGTTGCTCCAGTTTGAATTTAATTAAAGTACCTACCTACCTTTAAAGTAGTAATCGAATACTATTATTTTTGTGTAATTGAACGCTCTCACGCGGCACTTTCATCATTTTATTAATATAGGTAGGTATTTAGGTATTTAATTAACGTCGCACTGGAGCAACACAACGGGCTATTGGCGATGGTCCGGAATCGAAACCACGTAATTTTAAACCACGGTCAGATGACAAAGTCAAACTTGAGCTGGCACCCCACTCTCCAAACTTCCACACCACGCCAACGTGAGGACATTTGAGGTCACGACAGATTTAACGTGCACCAGCCCTCTTTGTACACGGAGGTCTTTGGCTGAATTTGAACTTGCAACCCTCCGATTGCTAGTCCGTTACTCTTCCAACCAGACTACCTCGGCCCCATTAATATACGAAATTTTAAATATATATATATTTATATATATATTTAAATATAAATTTAAATTTAAATATATATAAATATATATATTTATATATTGGAATTACTTTGGACCAAATATGCTGAAGATCTGAATTTCTTTGCTATTTCTTCCCTGAGAACTTCAAAAAACATTTGTCTTCACTACTCTTTCGGCAGCTTCTCTGAATTCGTGAGCATTATTTGCTAAACACTTCCTTCGTAGTGACGTCTTTAGGTCCAGAGAAGCCCTTCGGCTAATATAATCTCGTCCACAAAATTACATAATTTGGTCTACTGTATCTACTCAAAGCTGATGATTTCGAATGATTACGAACTGAATTCAAACTTGCATTTAAACTCGCATTGCAAATGCTGCTAAAATATTTCCTCATCTCAAATTCTTTAAGACATGGTATGCTGGATAAACCACGTTTTGTTCGGGTCATAACTTTGCCAAAAGTATTCACATTTTTGTACAATTGAGGTATTTCTTTCTTTGAAGTTTCTTTGTTCTTTAAAACTTTATTTTTAACTTTTTACTTTCTTTTGATTTTAAATCCTTTTGTATAGCTACTGGCATTTTCATTAATTTTTTTCCACTTCTTCATCAGTATTATTTCATAGTAAAACGGTGCTTTTCTTTATAATCGGCATAATTTCCTTCTTGCTTCAATTTTTCTTTGCTCTTTCTTTGCCTTTTCTCAAGTTGCTATAGGTGCCATAATATAATTTTTATAGTGTATAAAGAAAAATAACACGTTTTAATAAAAATAAATGTCACAAAATCGTTTGCAAATTTTATTGAAAAATGAAAGCCAATACTTTATGTGCAACATTTAATCTAATGGCATGTTATTTGTGACTCACGTTACAAAATTAAATGTGTTCCATCTTTTAAGAAAAGCATGAATCCTTAGACTTCGTTCTTAGCAAGAGGAAAAGTGAAAGTTGTAATTTTAAACCTAGAATTTTATAAAATAATTTTTAAAAAACTAAGTTTTCGAGTTTCACATTACATTATATTAAGCACTTTTTCGAAGTCATTCCATAAATATAGTTATTTATATTTGCTACAAATTTAGACATAATGTCCTCTACTTAAATAGCTCCATCTATTATGCAAGAAATTTAAACAAAAATACACAATATGATTAGAAAAAATTGCCCGCAAAGACAGCCAAGTTCACTGTAAAAAATCTTCGCACCTCTGGTTTTATAACAGCTGATCATGTACTGATAAAATAAATGTGTAAAGGGTTGTTCCGAATTCAAATATAAAAGCTTTTAAATTATGTAGAAAGGACTAAAAAAAGTTGAGGTAATTTTCTAAAATATTTTTTTCACTTGCATGTCCCATGTTTCATGGAATTGCCCATATATATATTTC
Organism: Meta bourneti; assembly: GCA_933210815.1. Lineage (NCBI taxonomy): Eukaryota > Metazoa > Arthropoda > Arachnida > Araneae > Tetragnathidae > Meta > Meta bourneti. The sequence goes on along the minus strand of OW119924.1, from coordinate 63,075,071 downwards.
AAGTATCACTTAAATAGTTATTGGGTAGGATTGTTCAAGGTTTTGTATGCGATGGTTGATTAGAGTTGTAAAACTCAAAACAGAAAATTCAACTCAAAGATGGACAATTTCTAAGATTTGTGTTCAGCCCATAGAAACTTAGTTATTCAATGACATGTCAAATGTAAATTAATTCAAATAATTTATGTTTCACATACTTTGAATTTTATGTATATTATATTGTATTTATTATTTTCAACATCTAATAACTTTGTTAATAATTTAAGCACTTTGTATAGCGTTTCGTTAGTACTTGGTATTTGAATTTTCGATCTAACCTACATTGTGCTAATGCCGTTAATCATTCATCGTGGGGCGTGCGAGTTCGCGATTGATGTTGCAAGTTATTTTCATTTTGATATTTATTGCGTGTGCAACTCTACTACTTAATTTTTATTTTATCTTTAACCGGAATTGGAATTCTGATTTGGAAGAACGATAAAAGGGAGGGGGTTAGTTTTCAGAACTGAGTTCGTCAGTTTCAGAGAATTCAGTATCATGTAAATATGCAGTTTCAATAAATGTAGTTTTGAATTCCAGTGTAGCTTCTACATGAACTATTTAATACAGACCTGTTTAGAAATGTATAGGATATTTGGGTCTTTACATAGAAACAGCGGCGGACAGACTCAGTATAGAATATATAGTCATTGAATATAATCATTTTAATATCGGTTCAAATAATAGGTGGAGTATTTTTGTTGCAAAATTTGTAATTATATTTTAGTTTCTGAGAACTGTCAACATTCTTTTATAAGGTTAAAATTCTATAAAGTATTTCACACGAAATCTTAATTGAAAGTTTCACGTAAGAATACAATATAAGAACTCACAAATTTAATTTGCATATCATGAAAACTTCAAATCCGTGACAGTAAGTTATTTATCAATACACTTTGGTACGAATGAAACTAATTGTATATTTATAGCGATTTTATATTATAATACTGTATCAACTTTTTCCAAAAATTCCAAATTTCGACATTCTACATAACATTAGGCTCTGCTTTTTCCTTTGTACTTTTAGAAAATCGGACATCTTAGAACATCGTTAATGCACGTACTGTACTTAGAAACTCAGATTTCTCTTAGATAGAGACAACATTTATACCCTAAATATCAATTATAATGGACTTTTTGATTTGTCTGACTTTAATTCTTCTTTCCTAAATCTATATTAATGCTAATGAAACTAATTTTTCAATGGTATATTTTTTAAGCAAATATATACTTATAAACGCGTTATTAATGACTTTATCAGATAAACACTGTTTCCTAGTGGAGTTAAATAGATTAAACCTATAAAACCTTTAATCAGTCGCTTAAGCACGCATGTGTCTTTTATAAAATTTATTAACATTGGTTTTAGTCCAAAAGAAAATTTTCAAGTGAAAAATCAATACTTAGTTCATAATACGATACACGTTATTCAATATACGATACAGGTTATACGATAATAAGGTACACTTTATGATCTTGAAGATTCTCCCCAAATATATGTATAGAAAATTTCATTATCCAAGTATAAAATATCCTGTAATTTTAACTACGCACTACCTGATCCAAAATCTGAAACATCCATCAAAAAGAACGTCTCCAAATTTCCCTTAAACGTCCTTTGTACAACTTATAAGCATTAGCGCTTTAGTTCAAAATAAAAAATTATACTTAAGCAATAAAAAAGAATTCATTATAATCATTCTATTAGACGCTATGACATATAATGATCTTGAAATGTTTACTTCACGACGTTAAAAAGAAACCTTATAACACAATTACAAAAATATCAAGTATTGCTAACTGCGCACCATCCGTAACCAAATCTAAAAATCTCTCCAAAGCTACGTATTCCTGTTCTTAAGAGTATTGTGTACACTTTTAGTATTACTTTTAGCTCCAAACAAAAGCATTAAAAGATATACCAATAACAAATTTATCATAACTAAGATGTTACATGTTGACTTATTCAAAGAGAAATTCATGAAAAATTACTCTCACTTTGTTTACTAGGAAATCTCAAAATACAAAACAAACATATCTAATGACCTTACTAATACCTGCTCTTAAAAATCTCTCCAGAACAACAATTCCTTCTTCCACTCAAAATCGTTTCATATAACCTATGAATATTAATTTTAGTTTGAAACGAAAGACTTTAAAGCTAAATCAATGACAAATACATTTCAGTCAACATGTCACGTATTGACTTATCCAGCGATCTTGAAAAGTTTCTATCCCCTGTTTATTAAGAATCTTCAAAACTCAACAACAAAAATATGCAGGCATTTTACGAATTCTTTCCCAACACCTGTTTGTACTCAATCTTAAAAATCTCCCCAAAATTCCAAATCCCTCTTCCCCTCAAAAGTCTGATAAAATTTATGAACCAAAATTTTTTTTTCAGTTCAAACAAAAGCCTGAAAAGTGAAATCAATAACAAGTTTGTTAAAATCAACTTCTTACACGCTGACGTATTCAAGGACCATTAAAAGTTATTTATTAAGATATGTTTACTAGAAAATATCAATAACAAGCATATCTCAAATACTTCCGATAAAGCAGTATCTGAACCAAATCTCAAAAATTCTCTACAAAATTCCCCAAATCCGTCTTCTCTTCAAAATTCTTATAAATTTTATGAATACTCTTTTCAGTTCAAAACGAGAGCCTTAAACGATAAATGAATAGCAAGTTCATAAAAGTCAACCTGTTGCACGCTGAATTAATCAATGACAGATGTATGTTTCTGTCACCCCCTTGCTTATAAAGAATCCTCAAAATGCAAAACCAAATCTATCTAGTCATTTTAAAAATACATGCGCTATATAAAACTCGTACCCAATCTTAAAAATTTCACAAAACTACAATTCTCTCTTTCCCTATATAGTCCCTTTTCCAAATTTATCATTTACTTTTAGTTTAAAACAAGAGTTGAATAAACAAATTCATTAAAATTCAATCTGCTTCACTCTGACTTAGTCAATGACCATGAGAACTTGTTATCACCTTGTTTATAAAGATCTTCAAAACTAACAACCAAAATATCTAGTTGTCCTACAAGTACCAGCGCAAACATCCAATCTTAAAAATCTCCCCAAAACTGAAATTCCCTCTTTCCCTCCAGTCTCTTTCAATTTATGAATATTTCTTTTAGTTAAAAGCAAGAATTAAATCAGTAACAAGATCATTAAAAATCAATCTGCTTCACGCAGACTTATTCAAATGACCATGGAAACTTTTTATCCCCGGTATATTAATGATCCTGAAATTCCAACAACAAAAAAAAGTTCTAGTCATCTTACAAACACCCTCGCAAACACCCAATCTGAAAAATCATCATAATTACATGTCCCACTCAGCTCTCGAAAAACTTTCTTTCAGACTAACACTCAACAAGTTTCAAAGCATCCCTCCACTCACCTGCATCGGTGCAGCGTCCGCCTGAAGCGAATGCCACCAAGAACAGCAGGATGCATTCTTTCACGGCTTCTGTCATCTTCCCGACTTAGACAGCAAAAAGAATCGCGCGTGGGTGATTCACGCAGTGAGGAGCACGCGGCAGCGGCTGCGAAAGGAGCTGAGCGACGAGCAGGTTGTCGGACGAAGTCGGGCGGAGGACTGGGGACTAGAGAAGGAACACTTCCATACTTAGTGGGAAAGGGGAATCGATAGCCGGATGAGGTCTGGCTGAGAGTGGGAGTTAAATGAGATTGAGCGATCGTCCCACTCCCTGGAATCGCGACTTGATAGCTTTCCAGTTTTTAAAACACTTCAGCTTTTTGAGATGTCTGTATATTTGTTGTTGCAGAATGAAGGATTGGAGGTTAAGAAAATTTTTGAAGGGTGGGGATTCTTTGGAATTTTTTTAAACTTTATTTCACTTGAGGAAGCTTTAAGGGAACTTTTAATTCTTGATGGGGATATCATTTAATGTGATATTTCGATAATACTAAGTCAGTGAAGAGGACGGCAAAATTTGAAAAAATTCCACTCAGGTTATTCTTATTCACACCAATTCTTCAAAAAAAGCCAACATTTAAAAAATCCTTTTCCAAATGCCAGGTTATCAATCGCATTATCCTTAAAGCATTAATAAGTCAAGTCCGTGGTAGTCTTGATGTTACGCCTGGGTACGATGACATGCGTTACCATATCGCACCCACTTTGAATCCTGGGAAGGGGGCATGTCTTCCTAGAGGACTTTGGGGAAGCTGGTCCGCATTTACTTGTGTCTTGATGAAACTGGAAAACTTCAAAAGGCCAAACCAACTTCGCTGTATACTAAATTTGAACTGTATACTGTCTTTCTGTTTCTTAAGAGGAATGTTCCTAGCCGTTCGGTCTCTGGCGGGACACACTCGAACTTTAGCATAATGTAATTCAAATATATATATAGGATTAACCAAATACAAACTGAAAAATATATTAATTATATCTATACAAAATAAAAGAATGTTTGGCTTTTAATGAAGCAAGGGCCAGATCTGGCCAAACTGCACCCAACAACGTTTATATTTTACAATTGTAATATTAATCAAAAGTCCAAATTTTAAGAGCAAGATATTAAGAACACTCATGTCCAAAATTTAAGCATAATTCATAAAATGTGAAAAAATAGGAGTAAATATAGATACAATGGTTCAAAATCACTTGTGGAGAATCGTGGGACGAAGGTAAAACATTGTGCATATGCAAAATAGTTCAGTCGACTTGCTCAAAGCACCGGTGCACGTCGGAACGAGCATAAAACGGCCTCGAGCGGCATGGTCATTTTAGACAGAAATTTCGCAATTGCTGTGGTACGGAGAGTTGTTAACAATCAATATGGACTAAAGATATTACAAAGAAGTCAACTGAACATGTTTGTGAAGGACGAATTATTGGAATGTTGGAATCCTATCGATCCCTAACCGAAGCGTCTCGATTTCTGAATGTGCCTCAGTTTGTGATCTTCAGACTGTGACAGAGGTTTCAACCACTGGAGATGTTACCCGACGACCAGTAACAGGTTGGCCAAGGTTAACAACAACCCTTCGGCCTGGGTTCAGCCCTGACAGCCGCCACGGGAGTCATAGTTTCAATACAAACTGTGTACAGTAGACTCAGACACGTTGGATTCTATGTCAGACGATCAGCAGTATGCATCCCCCTGATGTCTTCTCAGAAACGCTCGCGTTTATAGTGGAATTTGGAATATCGGTAGTGGAATAGACAACAGTGGGGCAATGTCATGTTCAGTGACGAGTCCAGATTTAGTCTGCAAACTGATTCTCGTCGTTCCACGATCTGAAGAGAACGTGGAACGCGTTTTCACCAGGGAAACATCACGGAAAGACATCGTTTTCCTTCAGGGGAAGTTATGGTCTGGGCAGGCATCATGCTGGTCGGCCGCACAGACCTCCACATCTTTGACACGGGGTCTATTACAGGTCAAAGATACAGAGACGAAGTCCTTGAGTCTACCGTTCACCTGTTTCGTGGTGCTGTCGGTTCTGGTTTCATATACATGGATGATAACGCGCCTCCTCACCGTGCAGCCCTGGTCGACGCCTTCCTTCAAAGTGAAGATATCCACCGCATGCAGTGGTCTGCCAATTCTCCTGATCTGAATCCTATAGAGCATGTGTGGGATATGCTCGGGAGAAATATTGCATCACTTCGGCACCCACCAAGCTCCATTCCGGAATTGAGAACTGCTCTCCGTGAGGCTTGGAACTCTTTGAGCACACAACTCATCCATACCCTCATCGAAAGTATGGAAAATCATTGTGTAGCATGCTTGGCTAACAGAGGTTCCCACACACCGTATTAAACTTCAGCATCACATTAATCCTGGGTTCTATTCTGTTAACTCACAAAGCACAGAACGGGATCGATTGACGTGACCAAACATTTTGTCCATCGAGCCGGGGAAAAGTAGTTTACCAAGCAAAAGTATCAGCACTTCTTTGTCTTCATCGACGCCATTCCTGTGCCTTCCCTGTGAACTGCGACTACGCCGTAGCTCTTTGCTACTAAAATTATCCAAGAACAAGAAATTTCAGTTCGTGAAGAGCAAAAAATTGCGCTTTAATTGTTTGAATTCCAGCCTTAATGTGAATCAGTGCAAAACTAACCATACCTGCAAGAAGTGTGGAAAAAGGCATCATACGCTTCTCCATTTCCAGTCAGCGGGCGAACGTTACAACTCCCCCAACCCTACAGGTCATGACCTCGGGCAATCCGACGGGGTCGAAGGAGAGGATCCTGACGAGCCAAATAGTTCTCCTTCGCGCTCATCCATCTCCTTCTCTTGAGTTTCTCGAACAGGGTGATCAAGTCCTGAATGTCAACAAACATTGCTCGCTACCGCAGCTGTTAAGATTCGCGACGCAAGTAGGTTCTTTCAAAATTGCAGATCTCTGATTGATCCGGGTTCTCAAGCAAATTTCATCACACATGTTTGTGTTAAAAATCTTGGCCTTTCACGTTCTCGAACGAATATTTATATTTCCCGTTTAGGAAAACATCTTTGGGAAAATCGGAAGGGGAAGTGAATTTAGTGTTTACCCCTCATTTCAAACAAACTACTGTATATATAGAAAAGGCATATGTTTTACGTAAAATCACTGGATGCTTTCCCAATTATCAGTGTACCAAATATTTTGCTCATATCAAATACTTATTGTTAGCAGATCCTAATTTTAACAATCCTGGTTCAGTAGAACTTCTACTTGGAGTGACAGCTGCTTTACCGCTGTTTACTGGACAAACAAGACTCAGCGGTAACAAAATTTCGTTTGATGTAAACTTTGAGCTTGGTTGGCTAATAGGTGGGCCAATTACAGTTCATCCAAATCTTCGGAGTGAAAGAGTTGCAGTAAATTTTGTGGAAACAAACGTTGCTGATGTGTTGAAAAAATTCTGGGAATTAGAGACTGTCCCCAGTGCTAGTTTGCTCTCCAAAGAAGAAAATCGTTGTGAGGAGCATTTCATTAATACTCATGTTAGAGACGAAACTGGTCGTTTCGTTGTGCGATTGCCATTCAAATCTTCCCCTTTTCAACTTGGCGACCAGGGAAATTGATATTAGGCGTTTCAAGAACATGGAACTCAGATTGTGTCACCATCCTTCCTATGAGCAGTACAAGGCTTTCATGACAGAATACCTTTCAAACAATCACATGGAAATTGTTCCTGAATCAGAGGTGATAAATTCACCCTCCTCTTGTTTTTACATGCCGCACCATGCAGTTTTCAGCGAATCAAGCACTACTACAAGGTTAAAAGTGGTGTTTTATGCTTCAACGAAATCATCATACAACACATCCTTGAATGACATTCTCATGGTGGGTCCCAGGTGCCAGCAAGACCTAGTGCCCATTTTGCTGAGATTTCATATGTTTCGACAAATCAGAGTTCATCCAAAAGATGCAGACTTTCAGCGTATTGTGTAGAGAAATGATTCCAGCGACCCAATTCGTGATTTCCGACTGACAACTGTCACTTATGGAACTGCATCTGCCCCATATCTTGCAACAAGAGCAATTCGGCAGCTGGCTATTGAAGAAAGGGGCAATTATCTATTAGCATCTCAGAGAGCAGCTCAGGATTTGTATGTTGATGATCTTCTATCCGGTGCAGATAATCTGGAGGAGGCTTGTGAACTGTCTTCTCAACTTTTAGCGATGATGAAAAACGGAGGTTTTGAGCTTCGCAAATGCTCTTCAAACGTTCCTGAAATCTTGAAATCCATTCCATCAGAGTTGAAAGAAAGTCATCTTCCCATGGAGATAGAGACTGGTCAGTCAATAAAGGTGCTTGATGTCAACTGGCAGCCATCTAGTGATACGTCTGCAGTCAGTGTTAGAAATTCTTTTGAAACAGTTGCTGCAAAAATGCCAATCTATCTGAAGTAGCTAGGAAATTTTATCCCTCTGATCTTCCTTCTTTTAACCTTTGGTGGTTTGGGCCCCATTGGTTAAGTGATTCATCGTTTAAAATGCCAATGCGTACTGACATAAACACTGTAACTGAAAATGTGCTTTTCGAAGAGATGAAGCAAATTGTTTCCGCTGTTGCACGTTTGCAGGAAGCTCCCTCATTCGAAAATTCTCTTCTCTCATGAAATTGTATCGTACCTTTGCATGGTGTTTACGTTTCATATATAATTGTCGTGTTTCTGTTGAACAGAGAAAGCTCGATCTTTTGAAAACTGAAGAACTTCAAAAATCTGAGACGTTTATTGTTAATATTGTTCAGACTGCTGCGTTTCAAAGAGACATGCATTGTTTGTCGGAGAACAAGCCTCTGCCTAGTAAAAGTAAACTGTTGTTTCTAATCCCATTTCTTGATTCGAATGGTGTTATTCGAGTTGGTGGACCGTTGAACAACTCTAATTTTCCTGAGAGTCGAATCGAATGCATCCAATCATTTTGCCTTAAAACATCATTTCACTGATTTAATTGTGAAATATTTTCATATTTTACATTTTCATGCTGGTCCTCAACTTCTGCTATCTACTATACATCAAAGATTTTGGAGTTTGAGTGCCAGAGGTGTTAGGATAATTGTTCGTGAGTGCATTATTTATTTTAGATTATATACCTTTTCAAGTGAAATGCAATAAGGGAACCGGACAAAAATCGGTAAAATGTTATACAGAATTGTTTATCTATTTTTCCACGCGTTCTATCCATTTAGAGTTACTAAGTGACCGTTCTACAAAAGCTTTCCTTGCTGCTCTCAGGCGATTTGTTGGTCGTCGTGGAAAACCAGCTGAATTATTCACCGATTGAAGTACGAACTTTGTTGGCGTAAACAAGGAACTTAAAGAAATGTTGAGGTTTGTAGTTTCTTGCAAAACTGATACAGAATTCAATACTTTTATTTCAAGTGAAGGACTGAAATGGAATTTTAACCCTCCTGCTTCTCCCCATTTTGGTAGAATGTGGGAAGCAGGGTTAAAAGTATGAAATTTTGTTTGAAACGGGTTATTGGAGATTCGTTACTAACATATGAAGAGTTTTGACTTTATTGATACAAATCGAGGCTTGTCTCAACTCCCGTCCATTGTGTCCTCTTTCAGAGGATCCAAGTGATATTACTGCTCTAACTTCATGTCATTTCCTCATTGGTTCTCCTCTTACTGCAATGCCTAGCCTCACAGAACTTAAGCTCAATCACCTCGATAGATGGCAGTTACTGCAAATTGTTCCAGCATTTTTGGAAAAGGTGGAGCAATGAATATATAGCAAGATTGCAACAACGACCAAAATGGGCTCATCCGAATGCCAATCTGAAGATAGGAGATTTGGTGCTAATTAAAAACGGACTCCTTTCTCTTCAGCGATGGAAGTTAGGGAGAATTAGTGTTACATTACCTGGCTCTGATGGTAAGGTTCGTGTAGTGAATGTGACCACCTCGAGTGGAGAACTTCAGCATTCCATTACAAAAGTGTGTCCTTTACCATTAGACTCTGATTGAATTTTAAATATTTTTCTATTTATGTTTAATTTGCCATTTAAAACGTATCTTAACGTTTCTATTCTTAATCGTGTTTAAAACGTATTCTATTTCTAAGTATTTTCGCGTATTTGATGTTTTTCTTTTATTTAATTTGACTTTTTTGATGTACCTGTTGAATCCCTGTGGGCTTCAAGGCTGGGAGAATGTTCTATATTTTCCTACGAGATGGCACACGGACTACCCGACCACTCGGGATGTCACCGCGCCTGCATGTTTATGTTCAAAGGGGCTGCTTAGCCACCCCCTGTTTTCTTGTTTATCTGTCACTTGCGAGGGGACTGCCTGCCGAGAACCAACCTCGCAGCTTCGCTCTCCGTTGTTACTTGTTAATAAACACATGTTATTTCTTAATCCTGAGTTCTATTCTGTTAATTCACAAAGCACAGAACGGGATTGATTGACGTGTCCAAACAGAACGGATAACGAAAGGCAAACAAGTAAAATAAATAAATGTTTATACATTTTATCATTGAGTAGTTTATGTACAACGATAATATTGATACTTTTAAAAAATTATTGTTTCCCTCCAAAAATAAAAGGTTTTATCCAAACAAGTTTTGTACACGAATTACTTTCAACCTTACAAATTCAAAATTGTTTATTTAGCCGACGTTAGGAATTAAGTTATTTACGCACAAATTTTATTTGTAAATACCACAGCCTACATTTTCTGCTTTCAGTTCCAGCAGATTTCAGCCATTCGCACTTTCTTTAAGTTATTTAAGATCTTCTTTCCAATTAATTGTTCATATCATCTTTGCTAAGCATGCAAGGAGAAAAAAAATCAAGTTTCTTTGAAATTCAAATATTTTGAATTGAAGTAAATATTTCTGCCCATGTGGAAAATAAATTTAATTTCTTCCATAAAATTCTACTCCTTTCTACATATATGGGAAAATTACTAAATTCAATTCTCAATTACAGCAGCAATGAACACACAACTTTTGTAATTCATTGATTGTTTAGTCAAACTGAAAGAAAATTGGGTTTCTTTTACCTCTTTTTTAATTTCTCTGAATTGTGTGTGCTTTCGTGAGTTAAATTTTTTCCTGGAATCATTTAATGATTATCAGATACCTACACAGTGATCCATGTATAATGGTGTCCTCATTTTGATCAATTCATACATATATAAGTTCTACCATTTACTATTACATAAATACTCACTACTATCAATCACGTATACTGAAATCTGAGACATTGCTTTCTCTAGTAGTAGCCGTGCTTCCATTCTGTTGTATATAAAAACTTTAAATAATTTGTTTACTGTTAGCAAATTTTCAACCTTTAAGACTACGTTTATGTGTGTGTGTGTGTGTGAAACATTTGAAATAAACAATCACCTAACTCAATGGTCAAAGGTAAAAAAATAGCAATTCAAGATATTTTTCAAAACACCATTCGATATGGAAAGATAAAAAGATATGTGTGAAGTTTTGCTGAGGTAATTGCAATTGAGACATATTTTAAAGATTATTAAATACTTATCCACACTCTTCAATCCTTTAATTGTCGAAAGATAGTATCTACGTTTTTTAATTTCGGGGAAAGGTTATTAAACTCTAAGTATATATTTATTAGATACTTAACAGCAATTGATAATTGTATGGTCACTCTCAATCAACTTTCAGTTGAGTGCACTTACTATTTTCTAGCGTTATGAATAGTTAAATTCTTTTATCCGTATCTTAACAATCATTCACTCAAATAATCTAATAGATAGTGTCTTTGTGACTTCCAAAACTATGTACTTTTGGTTTAAGTTATTACAAAATTAAGATAAGTAGGTAGATAGTTGAATTTAAGTCAACCTGAAGCAAAACAACGGGCTATTGAGGACGGTACGGGATCAATCACGAAGGAAAAGATCAGAGGACAACCTGTCGTCATTTTAAACCACGGTCAGGAACGAAGTCAACACCTGAGAAGGTATCCCACTCTCCAAACTTCCATACCGCGCCAACGTGAGGAAATTTGAGGCCACGACACATTTAACAAGCACCAGCATAAGGATTGACGATTAAAAAAGTATTAAATGGCAAAAATACTTAATAACTAGAAGAGTAGTCCTCCAAAGGATGATCTAAATTCCTTCTGCTCCACTGGAGAGCTTCTATGGAATGGATTTCCGAGTACCAGAATATAATTTTGTCAGAACTGAAATATATATTCAATTTGTCATACGTTACATTACCTGTCCATTTTTGTATTGTTGAACTTTGGTGTTTCTCTTCCTAACTTAGCAGACCTGTTAATGGATCCGTATCACAGAAAGTTATTTTTATCGATCACTGACAGTGGTTTTATAAATTATAATTTTTATTTCATTATTTGATATAAATTTGGTGCCGCTGGCAACCCAGTTCGATGGATCGCTGATTAGCAACCGGAGAATTGCGAATTCAAAGTTCTTTCCAACCCAAAACCATTGTATGCGTGGGCACGTTAAGTATGTCGGGGCCTCAAATGTCCTCACGTTGGCGTTGTGTGGAATTTGGAGAGTGGGTTGTGAGCTTAGGTGTTGACCTCGTCATCTGACGGTGGTTCAGAATGACGAGGGGTCGTCCTCGGAGTCTTCACTTCGGGATTGATCCCTGAAAGTCGTCAGTAGATAATTGTGTTTCTCCAGTGAGACGTAAATTCAACTCTCTACTTACCTTGATATATTTAGATATGATTCATTTAGTGAAGTAGTATAATTCAGTTCAGTTTTTCAACTGACTGGACACTCATGTCAAAAAATTAAGCATAATTGCTGTTTAAGGTGTCCGACTACCTTCGGAAAGGATTTTTTGAAATAATTTGAAATTTGACTTTTTTTGTGCATTATATTATAGAATATGGTTAAAAACTTAGAGAATAACATATAAAAAAAATAATTAATAATTTTTTTAAAATTTAAACCCCAAAAAGGGGTGAAAAATAGACAAAAACTAGCACCACCGCAAAACATGATAACTTAAATTTAAATTAAGATATTCTTATTTTGTAAATTTTATTTTGAAGATTGAAACCTCCTTTAGGGAATGTACCTCTCACATCATTGTAAACCAGTTCTTTTAAAAACTGGAGAGGTTCAAGTACAACCAAGAAGAAAATCTTCCATAAATTATAGCAACGCATAACTTTTATAATTAAAAATAAAAAAACTAATTAATGCACAATTACAGAAGTGGTACATTCCCTTTATAAACTCTTTGAAAGTATTCCTACCAAATTTCATAACATTTGAAGCATAACTTTTTGAGTTTTCATGTTTTGCGTAAAAGCAAAATTCTAAAATGTCAATTTCAAGAAAAAGCTAAAAACAAAATTCAATAATGAATCTTACCTTTAAATGGAAAATGTAGCTCTAAAATGATCCTGATTTATAAAGATCACCTTCTATAGAAGTTAAATCAACTACTTTTTTTTTCCTAATTGCCCTCAAAACCTTCCTGCGCTTCTTTGAAACGGGTGTTGTATGGCGCTTGGAATCACTGATTCTAATGCGATCCAAACTTTGGTAACCTTTTAATGTGAAGTAACCAAGATTTTCAATGTTCATCTTGCTTAAAACACTGGTGCAACCCTCAAATCCATCATTATATTGTATTACTGCATCATAAGCCCCTAATTTTACAGTTTTTAGGCTGACGAAAACCTCCTTCGGAACTCTCTGCCAAATAACACCATTGAAACTTTCATTGGCATTTTGAGTTTTGCCATGCAGACACTTATTCAAAAGTTCTCTGGTGCAAAGCTCTAAATACACTGGTTTGACTACATTTAAAATATTGTTGGGCAAACCAGAATGCTTGAGCTTTTCTGGTTCTTTCCCTTCGCTTACAGCTCGCTGGTAATAGCACCAACTGTCTACACCAATAGGGCACTGGCCATGCATCGGTTTCTTTGGTGATGAAGCACAATGAAACAAAGCTGCAATTACATTTTGCTGCATCATTTGTAAGTTGCCCACGTTAGAGCGAATCGCAATGCCATAATAATTTTGTAGTCTGTCGATAAAGACATCTGATAACTTGCCTTTACCAGACAGACCTTTGGTTTTGCTTTTCAATTTTCGCAGACGTGTACCCACCCGTTTTTGAATGTGCCCAATGCATTCCAGTTTTGAAACACTTTTTTCGCCATATGTGTTTTGGACGCACAAATAGCCTTTAGAATCCCCATCACCGTAGTATTTCGTGTACTTCAGCTTCCGAGTGCTCACTGACCTCTTGAAAATTCTGTCGACACCAACAGTTTCCATCTTTGCTGATGACCCTTTAAAACTGCACTGGCATATATGGTCAGCTTCCTGTGATTCAAATGACGGGTTTCTCTTCAGTTTCTGTAATCTTTTGCAAATTCTGCAGTATGAGGACATGACTTCTAAATCGAGAACCTTTCCCGTGTCAATTGAAATGGCAGCAACACAACCATTCAAAGAAGTGTACCCTCTACGCTGCCACGTTCCATCTACAGACACGCCGCATTCACTGTCTTCTCCCTTTGAACCAACTTCATCAGCTGCTTTTAACATTGAAGATTCAGCAACCTCGGACACAACTTTCAAGAGTTTCTCTTCATGGATGTTATACGCAGCTTTAGAAATTGGTGGCAAATTCAGCGTGGTGCACAGTTTATACGCTGAAGAAAATCCCTTTCCAATCTGCCTCATCCCATAAACTATTCTAGAGTTCACTTCAGGTACATTTTTGTTCTTTTTGGAGGAGGCAAAGCCTTTTACAAAATCACAATTGTGACATTTCAAAGAGAAGTGTGAGCACAATCCATACCTGGAGTCTTCAACTAAATGCAAACCAGAAGCAAAGCATTTGGGACATGGAAGCACCAAAAATATATTTATTAAAGTTTCCAGGTCGAAAATCCGATTACCACACAGTTCCTCATTCAAAACTTCGAATTTGGAAGAGCTAGATGCTTGCAGTTTTGAAGCACTGGCTGTGCACACTGGATCTTCAAGACTGTTAGTCTTCAGTGTTTTAGAGTGTTGATTACCTTTGAAGTGGTGTTTCTTCTTCCTGGCAATACTCTTTCCCATTTTGTAAAGAAAAATCACTTTATGCAAGAAGAATTATCAAGTTGTAGAACTTTTTGAACGCACGATCGAAAATCACGAGTTCAAATTGTGTACAAACTGAAACTCAAGTTTGATGCCAGATTGTGAAGTTAAACATGATTGCCAGATGTATTTTTGTGTAAAAAGTAGTTTTTTAATTAATTTTTTTTAATTAATAAAAAAAATCCACACTTCAGAGCAAATTTTAACGCTTTAATTTGTTAAAATAAGAATGTAAACAAACTTTTACGTTCACTTCCTGTTTGCAGAAAGGCACTTCCGGTTTTAAAAAGTGTCGACTATGTAGTATTAAAAGACCTGTATCTTACGTTCTATGCATGGTAGGAACAAAATTTAAACAGATTTGGAAAGATAAGAAATCGGGCTTTCATATTATATCAAATTTGGAAAATCGCAATTTCCGCCGAAAATCGCGTTTTAAAGGTAGTCGGATACCTTATGTGAATATTTCAGAAAATCTAAATCGGAATGGAAGGACGTCGGAGACTGTCCCGAAGAAACTAGAAGAAAGTGACATACTATACGATGCAGTACAATTTGGAATCCAGAATAATCTGGATTGATACCATCCGCGATGGCACACAATGGAAATTGTATAATGTGTGACTGATAGATCTGCAAACCATCGATGAGACTGTAGTGAATTTAGGAGTCAATGAGTAAAAGCACCAAAATTACAAAGAAGAAAAACAGTTAGAAATTTCTCTCAAACGTATTAAATGTGAAACTGAAAAGAACAATTTATTTTCAACCGGAGGACACAAAAAATTTGTTGACAAATAGAATCCAGGACAAATAGAACACAGACTATATTACCCGCAGCGTTCTAAAGAATAAATGTACCAAATGTGGTGTGAATTAATCATGTTTTTTTTGTATGGATAACAAACTCCGACATAAAAATGTTAATATCTATCAATATATTAAAAATTAAAACATGCCAAAAAATTTTAGAAAATTAAAAAGCTAAAAAATATAAACAAATAAAAAGCTACAGAGCTCTAAAACCAAAATACTTTTTTATAAACATTAGTCAAACAGAAGCCAAAAATCAGTACTGTCCATGCAGGCGCGCCGAAGTCGCAAACATAGGATGACTTGGAAATATAATTTCACAATTCATAACGAAGGGAAATTTTAGAATATTAATTTTAAGAATAAAAAGAATTTTTTTAAATGGATCGGTGTTGATGGATCAGGGGGTCATCAGGGAGGAGCCTGACACAATCAACACAATATTGCGGTTTCTGCATGTGGGCGGCAGTTCGCGAATAGTAGCTCATCCCCCCTAAAAACCACAAGTAGAAAGGCAGAATTAGAAAGAGTTATATATATATATATATATATATATATATTTTTCCCCCGCGGTATCAAACCTTTTAAAGCGTTTTTGTGGAAGCGTCAGTTTTCCCGATTGGTGCCTTTGGTGTGGTGGTAATGATACAATTAAAAGTACTTAATAAATTTCAGTTACAAGTGTTTTCAGGTACTGTTCGAAAGTTCAAATTCATTACGCCACTACAAGTATTCATATTTTTTAAAAGGTTTAAAACATTTGTTTGGTTTACACAATATAAAATCATTTACTTAATTTAACCATTAATTTAATTTAATAAATACAAATAAAATAAACGTTTCTCTTTTTTAACATAGCACTATCGGAACCCGAACAGGGAAAAATATCCTCTTTCAGATATGAAACCGAACTGATGTTCTGATTCAATCTCATTCGTTGAGCGCAATCATAAAAGTAATGCAAACGATTTATTTTCATGAGCACTTATTAATTTACCCTTCCATCCAAGACGCATAATCATTAAAGTATAATTATTCGATTTTATTTCACGACAATTAAATCATTTGCTATTTTATCGCAAGCGTCTCGCGTTATGTGCACCATCAAATTAATTTTTGCCTCTGAATGAATGTCCGTAATGAAGTCTTACCTACCAGTGACGACAAAATTCATGATTATTTCAAATTATATTATTTAAATTCGACGGACTTTGATTCTGTACAGGATTCAACACGGGAACTGGTTTTATGATCCGAAGAACTCATAGAAACAGAAACTGAGAGACAAACTGATAATAAACTGAAAAACATACCTTCTAAATGGAAAATAATATAAATAGAAAAAAATGCTTGAGGGCCTTCTATGTTTAAATTCCCACATAAAAGTGAGGCGAGAGAAACAACCCAAAGCTATAAATTGTAGTATATGTCGCTTCAAGTGTTATGATACGTTTACAGAAATTCATACCTTATGCACTGTATATTGGGGTCTATCAAATTATAAAAGGCAAAAATATATTACATTAAAATATGTTAAGTAAGAGGAGCACTAACGTCCTTTCGCAAATCTTTCCAGAGAGAAAATATGCACGACGTTACTGCGTAAAAATCAACGAAATGAAAAGAGTAAGGCAAAAATATTTTGAAAGCTAACGAGATTGGTTTATTCACAGATATTGATTATAGAGGAAACGTTCCACCGTGTGACGCACCCAGTGATGACGATGTCACTGATTAAAACTCGCATCGAATCATTCCCTACTCATGATTCGTATTATTGCCGGAAGACCTCTTCTAGGCTATACATGGATTTTAACATCTCGACAGAAAATGTATGGATTGTACAAGAAACAATGCAATGAAGATAAGACATTCCCTATCGCTGTATGTCTGCCGAAGAGTATTTTGTACAGACTATAACTCCTCCTTCCACAAATCCAAGAAAGATCAACTTGCTATGCATTCACTGCATCTAAAAGGAGCTATATGGTCTCAATTCCTGATGAACTCCAAACTATGAGAACATTAAACACGAGAATGACAGTGTACAGGAAAAAAATGTTGTCAAAGAAAGAGCCAATAACGACCAACATACAATCCATAATG
The DNA here is from genome assembly GCA_933210815.1 of Meta bourneti. Lineage (NCBI taxonomy): Eukaryota > Metazoa > Arthropoda > Arachnida > Araneae > Tetragnathidae > Meta > Meta bourneti. Next base: position 63,057,540 of record OW119924.1, on the reverse strand, counting down.
CTTGATTTACAGTGTTCTTCAAATCCCTAGTGACAACAGCTATTCATTATATTGTAGTCGAAAACTTATTTAACTTAGCGATATATTATACTAAATTCCCAAATGACGGTTATTGTTATGTCTGGTTGGATATCAATGGAAAAAGAAAGCAATGGAAACGGGAGGGAACTCTACAAGTGGATACATTTTTACCTTCTTCGGTGAATGAGATATCCGTTTCCAGAGACACTTGTTCTGGACAGAACCCTATTCAATACATAGATTCTTTATGCCCCGTACCTATTTCATACAACTTAGTTGAACTTAATAGAAGTAAAATCCATTCATGGAAGCAGACAGCAATAGAGCGAAAGTGCGATGAAAGAAAATACGTCAATATTTTTCTCTATGAATGAATGGTTGAATATGCTGATGTGATGCGATTGGCAAGATCTTGAAGGAAACGCACATCTGCTTGTCCTTACATCGTGACAGAAATAAAGTAGGAAGATATTGTAGCCTTAAAATATTAGAACAACGTCCTTGCTGAAAATAGGAACATGTTTAATCATGAAGAACTGCTAAATGGTTTCAAATGAAATGCAGGCAGCTTAAAAGTATTATGCCAAACCAAATAAAATTTCGTTACAAATACGAAGGAGGAAACATAATAATCAATTTTTGTGTCAAAGGAGCTCAAAATCAGGACCGAATGACACGAAACTCGTAAAGTGAATAAACAAGACAGTATTCAGATAATTCTTTTTTTACACTTGTATAAATAATGTGATACAGGAATAGAGTTAACGCTAGGGGCATAAATAGATCTGTCCCATACATATTACATGCAAATTGTCCACGAAATATTAATTACTCTTTGTTCAATATTGGTAATGTAATTCAATGTTAAAGTAGCGTGAATTTTGTGTTATACCAATTTCTCAACAACTAAATTTATAACCGTTTTTTATATGAGTATTGTTCTTTATCATCATGTAATTTCTTATTAAAGTAAATTCATACGCATCCTATTTGAATGTATGATTGTTACTAAAATAAGTAAATTAAGTATTATAATAAATAATGCAATGAGAGAAAAATAAGTAATCGAATAAGTAATATAATAAAAATAAATAATGTGACGAAAATAAGCAATTTTAAATTCTCTCTTTCCCACGAGTGTGTTTAATATTTGGATCGCAGTTTGAAGCAATTGTTTGTCATGAGATCAGATTTCGTCGAAAGTAAGAATGTAAACATCCCTTTATATAAATGGCCAGTTAGACGTTAAAGTTACATGAAAACAAGACTTGTAAATCACGTTTGTTTGAAAGTAATACATTTTAGAGCTTAAAGTTCTTTCAAAAAATATTTCTTTCAAAATAATCTTCTTACTACGTAAAGCGTGCGATGGTTTTTCTGCTTCTTTTCTGCTCAAGCGAGGAATATTTAAAGCATGTTTGTTTAACGGATCTCATGTTATTCTTTGGTTTTCTTTTCCTTCTCTCCCTACCTAATATATTTCAAGGTCAAGTTTATTTAAAGGATTCACAAAAGTTTATAACTCCAGTACATGCATTGATATTGGAATGTGTGCAAATAAAGTTTTAATAGACTATTAAAAAGGGGTTTGTGGCATAGGGGTTATTGCTTTGTTTCGCATATTTACGTACTCATTTTATGTCAGATTTTTTGTAGAATATAAAAATTTGCAGGCAAGAATAAATCAATTGTGAATTGATGAAATTGTTTTTACACAGATTCTATAACAGACAAATGAGATTTTAATTACATTACTTACTTAATTCAATTCTTTGCGATGACACTTAATCTCCTCATTGTTAATATAAATTAATTAAAAAAAGTAAATAGAGATCAAGTATCCTTATAAGGATACTTGATCTATATTTACTTTTTTTTCTTTTGTTGTAAAATAATTCAATTCAGTGAAACAAATTCATATAAGTTTAAGATTGGTTTATACAGTTTTCATACACTGTTTTTATATTGTTACGTTTACTTACTATATTGCACAATTATATATTTTTTATATAAGCTATCGAAGCATTAAATTTTATCATTTTTCATGATTAATCATTAGATTCCAAACGAAACGGTAAAGTTGAGTAATAACAGTTTAGAAATTATTTGAAAATTTACCTTACATACGATGAAATGAACACCTCTTTTAAGGTTGTTATTGCAAAAATTGTATAAAAAGATGAATATTGACACACCTGTAGCAACACATGCAAAGACAATGCAACGCCAGTCAACCAAAAAGTCAGTGTGGATGTAGGTTGCATTGCTGAATATACTTCAGTTTTGAAAGTAAATTCTTATAGTTGTGGCTAATACTCTGCAACACTCCACCACTAGAAATTAGAAGTGAATGAATGTAATAGATGGCACTAGGCGATTATTTGCCAGTTGCATGAAGCCATGAGAGCTGTATTAAGACCACCGATGTTCTTTCGTATACTCGCACGTGGCCGTGCAGTGATAATTGCGAAGGTTTGATTGTTCGAGTATACCTTTGGCAATCGATGGAACACATCTATTGATTTCGTTTAATTTGTCGTTTAGAAGTTGGTAATGAATCTTGATAACTAGGAGTTTATAAGAGAAATCAGAAATAAAAAAGTTTCTACGATGAGAGACTGAGAGATGTTACTGCCAGAAATTTAATACCTTGTTGAAAGCGTGATACTATGAGGACAAAATTTGATATATACCACAATAAATTAATAATATAAGAATTTATAATATAAGAAGTAATAATATAATAATTAATTAGATAATTTTTTATATATGTTACAAGCATGTCATTTGGCACCTATTTTGAAATTCTGAAACTGAATGTTTTGTGCCTAATAACAACTTAATCATTTCTTTACTCAGTCTAAATAGTTTGATCTACATAAGAGCAGACGTGATGAATAGACTTTTGTAATCGATCTCAAAAATTATTTATCCTATTTTCCATTACTTATATCTCTCTTATGCATATTACTTAATTACGATGATCGGACGCGAAATAACACGGATACTTTTCTCTAAAAACATATTTAGGTGAAGAAAGGCAATGGTAATTTTTTTCAGGTTGCCACAAAATGTAAGATTACTGCATGCATAGAGGCGTGAAGAAAGAAATATGTATTCATGATTTGAATTTTCAAAAAATATGCTTTCCTACGAACTTTCTCCAAAGCAGTATGAAAACATACGGGATATTCAAAAACAAACAAGTTGTAAAACTATAATGTCCTAAAACTGAAAGACTAAACTCATTATGCACAATAAAGTGATTGACATGTCCTTAAAATCACATTATATTGAACAAAAAATGAAAAGAAAATACATATTAAAACCAAGCATTGATAAAATCATTCAACAAACTCAAAATAAAAATTGCAACATTTGATGAATATAGCATGGATTTCAGACACTCCATATATTTTTATTAAATACTACACATACAGCATGAATAATTCAAGAAGTGTATTGCCTTGATCTCCTTAGTAACGTTCTATTCATACTTTCTTACAGAAGAGTATTTCAAGAAAGCCGATTACACGCAATTTTCTACCCTTTAGGATTTAACGGGAATTTATAGAGATTTTATATCAGCGTAGAAAAATAGATTCTTCTTGGCTAAGATCTGCAAGAATTGTGAGAGCTACCCAATGGATGCTTTCCTTTCATCAAGAGTATTTCATTCGTTATTGATGAATTCTGTTTTATCCTAAAGGACTTACTCAGACGAATTGGTTTTTAAATTGAATTTCGTGTAAAAGATCGATTGTTTACAGATCATAGAAATGTGACTTTTCGTTCTGTCTTTCTTTTAGCTGCATTTTCTAAGGTTTTAACTTATTTCCGATTTTTGTATAATTTGAATTTTTCTAGTAATACATTTTGTTTCTTCAATGCACTTAAAAAGAATTGAAATTTGTTCGTTAGTAAGAGTTATTACCTGTTTTAATCTTTATTGTTCATAGTTTTTCTAACGTGTCATCTGTGTATCTAAACACAATCCCGTTCAAAAATTAATTCCTGCTCTATACATAAATTCATAGTGATTGCAAAAACAATCAAAGTAATGAAATCTAATGAGACATTCATTATTGCAATGCAGATATAACTTTACAATAAATGCAATTTCCGAAATTCCGGTTATATGTGCCATCAGAATGCAATAGCCAAAATTAGATCAGAGTTTAATCTTAGTTAGAAAGTAATATTTAGATTAATTTATTAATCCTATTCTTAATTTTTATAGTATCTTAATTTTTTTACTGTAACTAAAAATTGAACATAAATCAAACATGATCTCGTTGAAATGAATACTTCCTCAGAATCTCTAATTTGTGGGATAAAGAAATTACGATTGCAGCGGGTAGTTCGTGTCCAAATTTAGTTATCCGTTTCCCTCTAAAAAGGTAAATATAACATTCGACGTACAATCCTATTCTATTTCGCGATTGTAAGCGCAAACTTGGTTACTCCTACTAAACAAGTTTAATAAGAAAGAAATGGTTTCAAGTTATGATAAATTTCGTAATCAAATTCAAATTATTGTTTCATTGGCAAACGTGCATTTTTAATCCAAGATTAATATACCATTATTATGCCCAATTAAAGATTTAATTGGTTCTCCTTAGTAAACTGTTAAATGGTTAAGCACCTATTAGTAACGGCTTATGTTTTTGACACCACTCTTTTCACTCTGTATGGGAGAGTAACTTGACAACTGACTATCATGTAAAAACGCAAGACATTTTCGTTGATGTTTGCACAAAAAATGGACCCAACGAAATAGCATATAAACCGTTGGTTAGAAGAAAGAACAACGCATCATACAATCCATGAAAATCTGGAGCCGGTTTAGTCTGAGCGACTTGGCAAAGTCTTAAAAATGTCTCACACTTGATTCATTATAAAATTGTCAAGCTTCCCTTTAGACGACATCGCGTTTGAATCACATGTCATAGCATTGACATTGAAACCTCAGTTTGTAGCTAGACAGTCGTGTGATCGGACGAGTATCGCGTCTGCGGATAACCTAAATTTCGACAGATATAGGGTGGGCGAAGGCGAAACATCGACTTACAAATTTCAGAAATGCTCAAGAAACACGACGCAAAGTACTATCGCGACCAGCGAGCTGTACTTGGAGTGAAAGCTGTGGCATCTGGATTTCAAAATACACCAACTGAGCGAAAACGGGAGCAGTGTGCCTCGGGAGAACTCGGCCCGTGAAGGTTCAAAATTGATTCAGGCGCCTCAGAGTAGCGATCATCGACTTTAACATTTGGTTTGAGACACGTTTTGACAACTGCACCTAAAACTTTCTGTGGCCTGGGCATCAACATGATCTTCATAAGAACCTTTGCCTTCTTAGGATACAGCCACCTCACTTTGCACGTCATCGCCCTATGCTTGTCGTGTATGATTCCATTTTATGAGTAGAGTGCCATGATTTATCGTCCAATAACTGATGATTGCGTACACAAACGTGTTACATTTTCACACCACCCACACCTGTACAGGTCATCATAAAATAACCTTCACTCTGGTGGCATCTGTAAATAAATCGAAGAAAAATGGAACTAAATTTGGTAATGAGACTTTTGAAACTTGGTATTGGAGACTCTTTTTGGTATTGACTATAAAGTCAAAAACAGACAAACATTTGCATTAAAGCAGATAAAATGGATTATGCAAAGTTTCAACTGTATTCGTGACAGAAGCGAAACTAATTCCATCTAAAAAGGAAATGGTAGTTACTTGAATGACTGACGAGTTGTGCTCAATATGAGCCTTACATTGCCCCAGCGTTCCTTTCTTGTTAAGTTGTTTTACCTCAAACAGTGCAATACTCAAGTGGTACTTGGGAAATTAAGAAGGCTTCATAACCTGCGTACAGGTCCTATGGCAGGTGTTTAATTGAAAGCTATAAGAAGTTTGTAGACACAGGATAGCTAGCAGTTAGGGGCTGGCAGAGGACAGAAAACAATGAAAAAAGAAGCAATGACAGGAGTTACAACTGCGGCGTTTGACGACATAGTGACCCGTACTGGTCCAAGAGCTCCTGGAATAGTTCGCCAACTTGATATGGGTTATGGTATGATCTGAAAATCTTGTGGAAAATGCTTCACTTCTATTCGTATAAGATCAGTCGCGAGCAAGCATTAAGAACCACAGATTATGATACGCTCTTGACCTTCTTCGCTTTAACGTTTCTGGTTCAAATGGAGGTTGACAATGACTGGTCTTGGAGAATATTGTGGGCGGATGGGGCTCATTGCTCTCTGGATGGGTCGGTCAGCACTCACAACAGCAGAATTTCGGCAATCGAATATCTTCAGCGTTCCAACAAGTCCCACTGAATTCTCCAAAGATAACTGTGCTGTGTGGATTCACAGCCGATTTTATTCTAGGACCATACATTTTTGAGCGTATCATACCTGCAGTTCCAGTAATCTGCACCATTAACGGAGAGAATCAAGGAATGCTTAGAAATTCTGTCATTCCCAAGCAACGACAATCTTTGGACTCGATCATTTTCATGCATGAGAGCCAGCATTTCAGTAGTCAGAGGATTATCCGTCAGTTATTTTCGACGGCATGCAAGTCTTTCCCCGGACAACACTCCATCTGACTTTTGGCTTTGGGAGTACTCGAAGTCCGTTGTATATTTTGGTGGCGTTCCGAACTAGAATGCCTTGAAAGAGAACGCAAAAAGAGCTGTTTTTGAATTTGACTCATTTCGCTCAGATGCCTCATACTGGATGAAATTTGCTGTACACAATAAAGATCAACACATTGAAATTGGTCTATATGGTAAGGGTATCCTGATTCTGGGAAACAAAAGATAGTTTCCAGTGAGTTGAATCTCTATATCAATTTGTGTCTATTGCCAGTTTTATAATTGCAACGTGCAATATATCCAGCTGGAATTAATGGCGTGCTTGTTTCTTGCGCAGTTGAAAATGTATAGTCCATTTTATTTGTGTTTAATGAAAATGTTCGATTGTTTCAACTTCAATGGTGTTTGTTATTAAAGTGATTAATCGCGGAATGCATCTCCCCATGTCGTCAAGCCAAATTTGGTTCCATTTAATTTATTCGATTTACCTCCAAAGAGTGAGTTATTTTATGGCTACCCTATAAAATACACAACATAAAGCTATGCTCTTGAATAAGTTTTCTGCAAACAAGTTTTCTTAGTAATTTTAGGCATAATATATTGCTAAAACGAATATCAAACACATAAAATCAAAAATCAAAATCATACGAGTAAAATGAGTGACTAATATTCAAAGTGTCATTATTTTTCTATTCTTGCTTTTTCAAATCGTCCACATTTACTAGTTGTCAAAAAATAATTATGAAGATTCCCAGTTCTGTTTTCTAAACAAATTTCAATTTTTCAAATTTTATAAGAATGTAGTAATTTTATTTTTAGTTTTAATTTTGTACCACACAAGTGTGTTCCTTATAATCCACCTAATAGACCAAATACATTAAGAGAGTATTGCGTTACATTTATTGTCAGAGAATGGTTACTTGTTTATTCATGTAATCATAAAAGGTACAGCATTTAAAAAACACAATTTAAGGGAAAGATTATGTTCTTATGTTAAATACTTCGACAAGAACTCTTAGCAAAATATCAATTTCGGTCACATTATTTTCATGTATACTTTAATACCCTATTCAGATTTTTCAAATATTCCAGCCACTACGCAAAATATAAATAATATAAATATGAGTTTCGCAAGAATATTGTACTCAGTACATATTGTACTCAAGAATATTGTACTCTAATTTTAAAAATATTTAGTTATGTAAAAAAACTATTTCCTGGACAAAGATTTAGACGTCAGTCAATTATAAGCTTCTATGACTCAATATATGTATATTTTGTGTTGTTAAATTAAAGATAAATAATCTGTGTCATTTATAATACAAATATTATTATTTATAGTTTATACTATTTTTAATTTAAGAATGTGTTTCATGTTGATCTATTTTCAAAGCATTTCAACATTGGATTATAATATTAAATGGATATGTCATGTATCGTTCTCTTTTTCATTGAATTTAATACATTAGTCTTCAGTCAGAAATACATTGTCGAGAATAGGATCAATTATCATTGCAGAACTTATAGCGAACAATTTTTATCACCGTTAGTATCAGACGTTGGTCAGATAACCCATGCGGGTCGATAATAAATATTTTTATTTTTATTATATGGGTTAAGAAAAGGAAATAAAATGCCAGACAGGAACACTTTTCCAATGGAAATAAAAAAATTAACATTTAGGGATAGTTAGAAGCTTATAAATCCTTCAAATTATTAATTTGTGATGAAAAGATACTTGGCTTATAACAAAACAAATATGTCACAAAACTTAAAAAAGTTTGTTTCCTACCACTTAAATTTTATTTAAACTGAATACTTGTTTTGCAGTTGAAAAACTGCCCTAATTGAGCTTTTTTGTTCTTTATATTAAAATGTATTGAAGTATCGTTTTATTTATATTGATACATTCAAGTGTATGAAACGTTTTTTAAGAGTATAATAATTTCGATTGACCCCCATAATTGATATATATAAAATATTAAACATTTCATCTATAGTTAAGGTAGTTGATATTTAAATGTATTTCAAGACGAGCTATTGACGACGCAAAATTCATTTAACTAAAACTATTGTTGAGCTATTGTTGAAGGTCCGGGATCAGTCCCAAAGGGAAAATTCCAGAAACAACACCTCTCAATTTGAACCATGGTCAGATGACGAGGTAAACATATGAGTTGGCACCTCACTCAAAATTTCCACCCCTCACCAATATGAGGACATTTAAGGCCACGGAAGATATAATCAGGACTCAGTATATCACATTGTATTTAAAATTTAACTCTTATATGGAGAATACTATATTTTATAAAGATGTCTTTAAGAATGAATTATTTTCACGTATGTATTAATTAAAAATTTAAAACATACCTTTCATTGTTTATTAATGTAGATTTGCTGTATAAATTGGCGTGTGGGTCAACTGAAATTACTTCGATTCTATATGAAAATATCATGTAACCAAAAAAAAAAGCTCTGACGCTCTTCTGTAGATAGTTGCAGTAGATAATTTTATTGCAAATGAATTTGAACAGTTCATGTTTTGGGATGAGTTCAAATATGAATCTTCCAAGCACGGAACTTTTACTACATTTCACTTTCAGTTCGTTGCAACGCATTCGAAATGTCGTAAACTTAACATGGTATTCGCTTTATGATTTCAAACTCGGTACAAATGCTGCAGAGAAGCAATACTGTAACGAATCTCATTGCGCAAAGGAGATACAAAACTATTCACACCTCCCCCTTGGGTTTAGTAGTACCAAACTTTTCTTCCTGGTCAAAAATGACTGGTAGGTATACCAGGCTCTGGAAAGCCTCCTATCATTAATGACGAAGATTTGAAAGAATAAACTAAGCACTTGCACCTGCATCAACTTGAAGGCGTGGAAGTTTAGTTAGAGGATCCCCACATGATTTGTCTACAAGCAATAGATTTCAAAAGTTTAACATCAGCTCTTTACTTATCTCCTGTCATAAAAATGAACCGTTTTGATATTTCGTGTTGACGTGTGATAATAAATGGATCCAATACCCTAATAACAAGCACATACATCATTGGATATCACCGAAAGATCCTATTCCTCATTTAAAAAGGCTATATTCCACCCTAAGAAAATCTTATGTTTGTATATGGTGAACGTTTTCCGATATTGTGAGATACAAGGTTTTTCTTCAAAGGCTAAATATTTACAACTGCGGTCTACACGTATCCACTCGTACTTGTGCAGGATGTATTGATTCACAAACTGTCAGTATTGGTGAACAGAATAAAAGCGTTCTTACATGATAATGTCCAAACCCATACAACGAAAATTATCCACATTTTGATAAACGCTTTAGAATGGGAAATATTACCCCCTACCTGATTCCCTGAAATTTTTCCAAGTGATTATCATCCTTTCCTTATTTTGGACAACAACATGCAAAAGAAACTGTTTAGTGGGATACCAGCTCAGGTGTTGCCTCTTCATCTGACCGTGGTTCAGAATTATGAGATGTCCTCCGTTCTTTCCCTTTGGGATTGATCCCGGACCGTCACCAATAGCCCTTTGTGTTGCTCCAGTGGGACGTTAATTAAAATACCTACTTAAATATTTAACTGCATACCTACATATGACCCATGTAAATACTTTTAGTGAAGGAAATATTTATTAAACAACTTGAATAGCAAGGAATTATTTGGACAATCAACATATTTTTGTCAAAAATAAATTAGCAAATACGGATTGTGGTAACATTTGAGAGGAAAATTAATGCTTCTCCCTAAATACTGTTCATTACAACTATATGAGTTTGTGAATCAGGGTTTCTTTTGTCGTTTTATGGTCAGGACTAATTAACCATCTGTGGGGTTCACGCGTATAATTCTACGTTGCATTCTGCAGTCTTCCCCGCTTGACTTCTAATGAATTTTAACCTTCTTGACCAATATGATCTTTCTAAGAAAATTAGCATTATAATATTTCCAAAAGATTCAAACCGAAAGAAAGGACAAATATAATCTTTCAAGTGATTCTAGTCTAAGAAAACGAGCAATGTAACCTTTGCAAAAAACTAATCTATAAAAAGGACCAATATAATTTTTCAACAAATAGATGTGATTATTTAGTCATTAAGAGTGTGCCGTGGGGTAGAATCAATACTACACCAATAAGAAGTGTCGAGACGCTCAGTGGGTTAAACTCACTAAGCGGATTTAACAGTCACTCAATGCATTTAGTATGATGCAAGCTATGTACAGCTTACACCATTGTTAAAGACTATCCTTCGATCTTCACATAAGGAAATATTTTATAGCCGCAATTTTACTTCTAGAGTGTCTTGAAATAAGTCTTCGGAGAGTAAAAGTTTTTCGCGCTTCAAATTTTCGGATTGGAAACGCGGTACCCGACCTAAATGGGTTTCTACATTAAAAAAGGACCGCGTTTCGCTAAACGTATACTTTAATTGCGTAGAAACATCGTGTATACAAAGACAATAATGGAAAAACTACAATAAGAGTAGAAAAATCAGAGAGATTCTTCAAAAATAGAATTATGGTCCATCATCCTTTTTCCTACAAAGAATGAAAAGGACTTTCTCAGCAACCTGTATGGAGATGGCGGGAGACAGCACGCTGTAACTCGTAATGAATATTATACAGACTGAATATTGTCTACAGTAGTATTCTCAACCAATCAAATAATGTGGGAAGTCATTCCATATCAGAATTTATTCCGTATCTGTGTTAGATTATTAACGGTTTTTGTATTGCTAATGGTTATAATCTATGGCAAATTCTTCCCGACCATCACAGATAACTTTAACTTCCCGAGTAAACTACATCTTTCAATGGACTGTTTTTTGTACTTCCACAAAAGGTTCAAGCACATGCTTATTTGCAATTGAGCTTACGTTCTATTCTAAAGTTCAATATGGTTAAATGGTTTCAGGTAAAACAATGACTGGGAAAAAGATGAATTCCAACTCGAAGCTGGTTGGAGAGTAACCCAACATCTATTCTGGACAGTGACATTGGCTTTCCTTGGTATCTGCTGTAACCCAAAAGAAACCTAACACTCTTGGTAAACTTAAGGGCACCATTAATTGGTTTTTAGAAATACAAACTTTGATATGATTACCTTCTGAAATTAATAATATCTATGTTCTGACACTGAGCTATTGTCGGTTGAGCTAGGGGTTGTTTAAGGATATATTCGATTGCACTTGATGCACAGTTCATTTTGACAGATGAAAATCTACTTTATTTTTGGATTCCAATTGCATTTCTGCTAAAAATGTCAAGTGTACCAACATTTTAATGTTACGTATAAATCTTGTTTTTGTTTATTTCAAGTGCACGAATCGAATAAGACCTTGATTTTACCGTAACTGTATTTCTCTGCATAAAACTAGTGTATAATGTAACAGATTATCTAAAAAACGGGTTACGTTGTAGAATGATTTACATTTCCTTTGCTTTCAAAATATCCCCAAATAGAGATGCGAAATACTGTTCTTTTCGGCGAACAGTTCTTTGATATTCCGTTCTTTTTAAAAGAACTGTTCTTTAACCTGTTCTTCTGTTCTCAAATGTCTCTACTCTAAATGTGCAAGCCCTATTCCTCCTCGTAGACTATGTGGCGCCAGCAGTTTTCGAGATTGACAGGGACCGAATTTTGTTGAAGTCATCTTTGTTAGTACTTTGTATATAGGCATGCATATATAGAAAGATAAAAATGACTCGTTCTTCGTATTGTTATCGGTTGATTGATTTTTTTATGGCGCAAGGGGAAAGTCGATTCAAGCTGCGCCAGTCAGTAATTAAGAAAAGAAAATCAGAATTTTTCCGTAAATTGGAAAACGTTCTTGCAAATCGAAACGTTTAAATTCTCTCCCTAGTGGCAAGAAATAATGGCCCACATCTGAACCATCTCAAGTAGTTTCCCAAACAGATATGAGGTGCCTAGGATAAAACAAATACGTAAGCGAAAGTAATAATTTTTTATATTTTAATGTCATTTTTAAGTCAACAAAATGGTCATTTAAGTCAATATAACGACGGTCCATGATCCATCCCGAAGAGAAAGATCCGATGACAACACCAAGTAATTTTGAATCACGTTGTGCAATAGGGAGTTGCCCTTTGTAAAAGGTTATAAACACAAAAAACGCATACCGGAATTACCACTTGGAAAGTAAAATTGGTTTGAAAAACAGGCTAATATTATATGATCTATCTAAACACGTTTAAAACATAAAAAATACAAGTCAAAAAATCACTTTCGCTTTTCAACACATTAGTTTTATGCTGGGATTCTTATTTCCGAGATGTCTTTAAATCGTAATACCTGACTTAATGACCTTTTCAACTTATAGAGAGCATGACACACCCGATCCGAATTTCCTTTTCACAGTGAAATATGTCCACACATTTGAAATTTTGCTTTACATTTTGTAAAATTTGGTTTTAAAAAGTTAAAAGCATTGCAAATCCTAAGAACGAGTAGAGGCTACACCACCAGAGAGAAAGCTGGACAACAAAATCTTGATCAGCAATATTTAAAAAAAATTTTAATTTGTTTAAAACTAAAAATTCATCATTATGTCATTGCCTAACAATTATAAAATTTCACAATTATCTCGCTAATCTCCTAGCAAATTCATCAGACGTCGGGGCTTGGTTCAGTCGAGAACAGCTCCGCGAACCGTTCATCGAGAATAGAGAACTGCTCTGAGTACGGAAAACAGCTCCGAGATCAGAAAACTGTTCTGAGAACGGAGAACAGCTCCGAGAACGGAGAACAGGGTCGGAACAATTTGAGAGCAGGAATCATTTTCCGAACAGGAAGTAAAAGAGCTCCGAGAACTGAGAACAGTGTTGGATCAGTTTGAGAGCAGGAATCGATTCCTTCGGTCAATTTGATTCCTGCTCTCAAACAGGAAGTAGTCTCAGAGCAGGGAGTAGGTATATGTACAGAGAACGGATGAATGAATCAACCTGGAAACAATGAGTCACGAACTGTAGGATCTACAGCTGTGTTTCGGACTTACCATAATTCAGAATAAACGAAAATTTTTGCGAACTTAGAAAATTCGAGAAAAGATAACTTTGCAAAATTCCTACCTGTTTAAAATCGAAGTATACAAAAATTGCAACGTTTCTTTTAACAAAAAGAACCGAGAACAGGTTTTTGTGAAAAGTAGGAACAGGCTGTTCCCGTTCTTTTTGAAAAACAGGTGAAAAAGAACAGTTCGTTCTTTTTTCCCCATCCCTATCCCCAAGTATAGTTTATTGGAATTATTTAATTCATACTATTTTCATAATTAGAATCTTCCGATAACATTAAAATCCGAGATATTCTCGTATATCTATTATTTCGTAAATTACAATTTCTTACGAATCCCATGACTTGGCATTTTCATAATTTTATTAGAATAATCCGAGTAAATTGGATTGATTTATTACATAATACTTATAACAGTATTTTTAAAAATGACAGCCCTCTTTGAATTTCTTGAAATTTATCAAGAATTTCGTTTCCTGTTTAAAAACAAAAGATTACGATACTTAAATCAGTTGTGTATTGTTTCTCATCATTCTTTTCTTGCCACTCTTAAGGTAATCCTAACTTCTGTCACGAATGCCTTCTCCCAAATACAGGACTAAGAGTTTCGAAGAATGTTTAACTAACTTGCTTTCGCATAGCAATGTTCAGTAACACACTACATGGAGCTATCGCCTTCATTTTATCAAAATGTCTCTATTTTCTGTAATTGTATGGAAATAAACGATAATCATCTGTCATCTCAGAAGCATATTATGATTGTTCACTTATATAAAGTTAAATTTGCAGCAAGCTTCCATAGGAAAAACCCTCTTTGAAAATTCAAGTTTGGTATGCACTTTCTGAATAATAGTTTTTAATTACTGATCTAAACAATCGTTTTACTTTCCTCTAATATTCTAAAGTGTATTTGGAAGCATTAATGCAATACAATTTACCATCACATCGACTATTACAAACACAAACATTCCAAGTGCAATTTATCCATTCAAATATCTCATTCAATAAATGTGAAATGCTTCTGTGAGTTCAATAGCTGTTGAATGCATAATACCAGAAGCACTGACTTAATTAACGCGATTGATCTAAACTAATCCAAAGGCAGGAATTATTCATTTAATATAACTGGAATCAAAATGAACTCATTTAATCACTTGCATTGCTATTCATTAATTTATGCTTTTATTAATATGCATAGACTGAAATACGGAACCATCTTACAGTTTTTATTCGTCACTCACAAGTAAATATTCTTGGAAAGTTAATTTAAAATTTCCTTTAAAGTAGCTTAACTTGGTACCTTAACTCAATTTGAGTCTTATTTCAAAATAATTTCAAATGTAGTCTTCCTAATTATACGATAACTGAGCATAGAAAAATTCTACATATCTTTAATTTGAAATCCATTAGATGCTTAATTCCATAAAATATTTACGATAGTATGTTTTCCCGCATGTACACAAATGTATTAATGTTTGTAACATTTAATGCCCGTTTGATTTGTCCTGTGTAGATAAAATGGGTTTATTCTCAGATGAAATTTCTACAAAAGTAATTAAAATATTAAATACAAATAGGATTACATTACATCCATTATATCCATACATTTTGAAGCTATTTTATCAATATAAATAACTCACTCAAAGAGAACTTGCATTGCTATTTTTTTTGACATAAAAGACACATTTTAAAGAGATTATCTACAAATGCAGTATTGACGTTGCTTATACGGCCTTATCAAAGTGTTCTGTGTATCGATAGTTTTGTAATAAAATATTTTTACCTTCAATCAAATAGATATAAAATTAATATGCGGAAGAAATATAAGTAAATGACATAAATTAAGAATAAAATGACAAACTCGGTACATTTATATCTCTCATAATTAACGTATAAGAAATGAAAAACCTTTTAAAAGTTTCGAGATCTAAATGTTTAGGTTTCTACAGAATTTTTTTTGTGGTTTAAGTGAACACACACAATCCCATCAGCATGTGTCTTCATCAGATGTATTAGGGGATTTCTTTTTTACTCTGTTATGGTAAATGTGTTTTAACAAAAATTTATGAAAATTTGTTTAATAATAATGCATTAAACAAAAGTTTTCTTTTATATATAAGAAGTAAAAAATACATGTTTCAGTAGAAGTTGAAGGAAATGAATCCTTTGTGAAACTTAATCAATGTAATTGAAGATGACAGCGATTATTGTATCGCGATTTTTCATTCGCAACACATAAACTAAGCTGAACTAACATCATTCAGTTAAGAATAAGTTTCAATTTATCATTATTCGTTGCTTTGAGAGTAACTAGTTTTCTTTAACCTGAAACGAGATTAAGACAAATGATCTTACTTTTGAACTCACTGGCTGATTCTTCATCTTCTTCTGCTGAAACGTTATCTGAAAGAAAGAAATTATTTGAAATCACAAAATAGAAAAGATTATATATATTAATAAAACTAAATTTATTTTAAGACGACTTCAACAAGTAACTAATATCCCATTCCTACGGAATGAAAACATCAGAGTTTCAATTGTATATACATTTTTCTTGTAAATATAATGAGTGCATGATATATATTGTATTTCACGATTTGGGATTGTATAAAGGGATTAAGTGAACTTTTGAAAACACTTGTTATGGAAATATCGTAATTTCTATTTCAATACTTTTTGTTCGCTGATACTGAAAATAAAATGTGATGATACGTTCTTTTAAAAATACTTTTCCCACGTTTTAAATCTTTAGTCTACTTTTGATAAACAAAGCAATCACGAATGAAACAGTGAAATCTCCACATCGTTAGCTCTAGATTTTTGTTATTTCTTTGAGTTTTTAAATGAACTGCATAAAGTATAAATATTTTCGAACGATGTAAGGCATATACAATGGAAGAAGTTTCAAAGTTAGTTTTAGGAATAAATCGAGTATTTTTAGAAAACATAGCATCCAGATCCAACATTACTTTTATCTATTCACATTTTCAGTTAACCTAGATTCTTATAATTTGCTCCATTTCTGAAAAACAAATGCGTATTTCTGTTAAGTTGAAGACACAATTTGACTTTATGCTAACAGTTTTTAAGAACATACACAAACATAATTTGCAAAGTATGAAATAAACTTTATAATGCTGACTTCCATTTCATCATGTAAGATAGCAGGGAAAACATCTGAAGAACGAAGATGTAAATAAAATTGAGAAAACCATATAAGTATATATTTCGAATTCGTGTAGAAATGTCTCACTTGTTTTGTCTTTTGGAAACATAAATACGAATTCTAGAATTTTAAATGTATTTTCAAATATTTTATTCGGAAAATTTATGAAAAATATAGGCATAGCAAATTACAGTTTTGAAATGTTTAACGTAATGTTTTAATACACGAAATATTTATATCGGAAAAGGAATAAATTGACGCATAAATGAGTTTTGTTTTGTAAAATATCTCTACTTCGCTTTAACAGCGACTCACATACTTTGTTTCCACACACAAATATTTTAGACTAGCAGACTCGACTCGAGCATAACATATGCCCTAAAGTTCCTTAATTGTTCACATCTATTGATGTCAGTGTCGTTACTCGCATTTCATACTTATTTAAATCCATTTATACTGAATATAAACATCAACATGGACATTTGATATGTCCGAATGAAATGAAAATAGTCAAAAATATAAAACAATATTTAATTTACATCTTTCAAATGTGCTCTTACAGGTGTTCTTATTTCCGAAGAGGACATGGTTAAAAGCTCACACTTCAGTTAAGTTACCATAATTAGATTCTTAATATCTACTTCAATATCTCTTTCCCTTGTTAAAAGGCGATTTGATACTTTTGTCACTGAATCTATTTTCTTTTTTTTTTCTTTTTTGTGATCATATCAATCTTCCAGATTTTTCATTGCCTTCTGTGCTGAATGCTGAAGAATGCTTCTAGAATTTCTTTGAGCTGCGAAGCTCTTCCGTGTGGTTCCAGCAACATTATGCAGCTCCTAACACAAATTAATCATTTACATTTTGTGGAAAAATTGGTGAATTCATCTCATAGCAGTTGATTTGAAATTGCTTATATCCGTGGGCTGCCATTTATCATTAATAAATAACGCTGTACCCTTTCCGTTAGTGAAATTGTTTCCATATTCTGTTATCACATTTAGCTTCAGTTAGATACAGTAGAAATAAAATATAACAATCCTTATAGAATTAAAGCAAAACCGAACAAGAGATAAAGTGATATTGAACAAATTCTAGACCAGAGAAGTTTCGATATACTTCTGCGCGTTCCCTGATTATTTATGAGATCAACAAGACTACTCTAAACTGAACAGGCATTTTCTTCGTATTACGCCGAGAAATTCTAATTTAATTATTAAGCATCGCATGTCTGAGCCAGTTGCATGTTTCCCACGGGTTCGACCTGTCATGGCCGCCACGGGACACGATTATTTAAGATATATTAATAGTGGTTGCTTTTCGCGCTGGATGCACTTTTCCTTTTCATAGCTGTTATTCTCACGTCAGTCTCTGAACTCTGACCACACACTTATTATGTAAGGGTGTGGGATTTATGCATCGCTAGTGCTAAATCCCTTCGCTCTATTTCTAAGTCATGAAAGGGGGCGGCTGTAAAATGCGGGGGATGCAATAATGGTTATTAGATGATTAATAGATACTGGGAGACATTATTTATACTAAAGTGTTCGTAATCATATTGTCTTAAGTCTTAAGAGCTGAAGCTGATTTATGTTATTTTGACAGTTATAGAGTCAAAATGACACCATTTATATATTGTCTATTTTGCCTTTTACACATCGCATTTATTTTTATGAAGTTACTACGTAATAGATATTAAGAAAAAGTTGGAAATGATATATGCACACAGTCGTAAGGCATCGAAGTTGATTTATGTTATATTGACAGTTATGGAGTCAAAGTGACACAATTTAAATATTTCCTATTTCGCCTTTTTCAAACTATATGTTAATTTGATATTGTATAAATTGGCTGCACAATAGAAATTAGGTTAGAAGAAAGTTGAAAATATTATAACCCTAGATCACCAATTAGATGTCTACTGTAACATTCCGTTTTTGGCAAATTACCCGTTGAGTCACGGTGTTTAGAAGTATATTTGTCGAAATAGGAGGCTGGTTGAACGTAAACAATATTTTCTTGTAATTGACGTCGATTTCAGAGATTCAACTTTGAGTTCATCTTTCGGAACCGGACGCTATAGCTGGTATTACGAGATCGCAAAGCAAATAATCAGAAATGGCGCCACCAAATATGATTTTTTGGGTGTCAACCCCTTCTCCCCGCAAGCTTACTACCTATCAAGAAATTGATTTCACCAAGGTCATCTTCCTTCCCATCAGAGCCACATGATACATATTGTATTGCATGTTGAGTATCCATATTTTTAAGACATTCTAAAAGAAATTGTACTAAAATATGAAATAAACGGTGCATTTGATATAGTTACTATCTTTTCAATAAAGGTTTCATAGACATGTAAAACCTTTTTCCTTTGGCCAGCATATTGTTCAAAGGTCAGTTTAAAGGTAGGAGGACATAGTTTCAGTAAACGATGAAATTTTATTTGTTAATTAGTCAATGAACGGGGTGGAGTCGATTTGAAACATGAGTGTATTAATGCGTTAATGCGTTCTTTCTCTCTCAATCCTTTTTCGGTCCACGACTCCTTTTACCGAACATTAATCTCATCATCTCCTCAACATAAACAATTTCATTTGAATAAATTTCAATTAAATTAAATATTTAATTGTGTATTTCGATTCAACAAATATTTTAAATATATTCTACTTTTTTAATATTTTACTAAGGAGTCTCTCATTAAATCTCAACAATTTGTTTGATTAACTAATGACAAATCTTATAAAAAAATAATAGAAATGTGAAAGTGAGAATAGAAACGTGGACAAAACAGAAACTACGAAAACATTAATCTATTATATATATACAGCATTGTTTCCCCAGAAGTGTTCTTAGATACATCTCTACAACAACATATATAGGATTATTCTGGAAGTGATCGTAACAAACGTTTTCTTTAGTTTTATAATAATTTGTTTTCTTATAAAATATTGAAATATATTCTTGATGACGGAAAATGTTCCACCAGTGGCCAGGCGGCTAAAGTCTTTCTTAGGAAACTGGTAGACTGAAGAGCTGGTTGCGAGTTTCAATATTGTACTCGATGAAGTCGGGTTAACTACCTTGAAGTTTTTTCAAGCCGACACGTAAATGCGGGCTAAATTCCCCAAAGTCCTCCAGCAGAGCATGTCCTACAGTTCACGGTGGATGCTATGTAGCAGTACCTCCCATAGTGCCTGGGGTAACGTTGCAACAAGCACGTTCTCACCAATTAATGCTTGAAGGATCATACAATCCATAAACTGGTATTGGGAAAAAATATCACAGAACGTGACATATCTAGCGGAAAACATGGTTAATGATAGATGAGTCAAATTTCTGGAGCTCTATAGGGAGCCGCCAGGCAATTTGAAAACTCTGTGAAGGTATGAATTAAATTAAACGGAATGACAATCATCAAAAGTTTGACAATATCTTGAAAGGAATGTTTTCAGTCTTTCATTAAATAGTTCAGGATAAAATTAAGAAACACGGTAGGGTTGCCTTATATTCTGTACCTTTGAAGATTAATACAAGTATACAGTACATTTCTGAATCAGCTGTTGATAACGAAGTGAAAGTTACTTTTAAGCTGGTGTTTATAATATGTTGAAATGGGCAGCTCTGATTTAGCATTGAAATGGCTCAAAATATATAAATAACTTGAAATGGGATGAAAATATTCAATGTACAAGCAAACAATCTATTTTTATTCGTATAAACTCACAGATTGATCTAAATAAAAACGAAACTGAAATAGAATTAGGTAATTTTTCATTCTGATTCAAAACGCGAATTAATATACTGTCCACTGCCGTTATGGTGATATCCCCATAAGACACTATGGTCAAGAATGATATCTATTTTTAGCCATTTCCCCACTTTTAATCTATTTTTAGCCTGTCTGTAGGGGTTGAAGCGGTCCCTCAACCACTTCCGTTCACATTCCAGTTTACCTAACAACTGTTCGACGCTCCTAGTGTGGCAGCAAGTAAATGTTTGTGATCTGTGCCTATTTTTTAATTGAACAAAATCAAACTTCCCGTGCAACACAGAAGTACAATACGGGCTTACAGAAGTAAGTTGATTAAACAAAGAAACAGTGAGAAAAAAATTTAACTAAAATTGCAAGATTTGATGAACTTAACAAATGAGTAGAAAAGCAGATTAGATTTCACAAAAACATTGAGTTTTACTGTCGAAATCAGAGCCTATTGTCTCCTTGTTTTAAATAAATTTAATTTTGTTAAGTTGCAAAACAAAAACTTGTCTGATTCTCAGAACCTGTCATCCACATTTGGAGGCACTGTCGATATTTGTATTTTTCATAACTCTAATTTAGAATCAGACTATTTTAACCATGTCGGTAACGCAGCAAGAGATAATAGCATAACGATACCGAGACAAGGCTCCATCACACGGATACAGATATTTGTCAAAATCAAGTTCTTTCAACTCCCTATGTCTAGTGTTTGAAGTCTAAATCAAGGCCACAACAAGGGTGATTCTGGAATACATAACCAATGAACTGTTCTAGAGAGGAAATCATCTTCAGTACAGCCCCAGGATACTGCATTCATTAAGTGTCCTCATTGCCAGGGTTATCACTTTCTTCATAAGTGCTTACATTTCAAGTCTCTATGTATAAGTTAACGAAGAAATGTTGTGAGGGAAAGACAACTTTTCTTTAATTGTATATTTAACCAATACACTATCTACCAATAAGTATTTGGACACCCATGCAAATGACGCTATCTGCGGTCCTGATATACGTCACGCCCTCCGTCGTTAAATATCGTGTAGGAAACAACATTGGCATTAGTCGCATGCAAGATGCCACGAAGTGCAGTTATCTGATTTCGAGAAAGGTGTAATCGTCGGGTATCACAAAAATGGCCGATCCTTAAGGGACATATCTAGCGAGCTGATACGTCCCTTAAGGATCGGCTATGTGATTCAGAAGTGGAAGGTGAGCGGTGATTGTCAGAATGTGCCCCGAGTCGGCAGACCCACGAAACTGGGAGATAGAGACCGACGGGGCTGTCCAGAGAAATTCGGAAGAACCGCACCCAACCGATGGCCCACATACTCTAGGAGTTTCAATAGGCATCCGGGAGTGTTGTTTCGATGAATACCATCCGTAAGGAAGCACATCTGCTTGGTTTTCATGGTCGTGCTGACGCCCATAAGCCTTTGATCACGAAGTCCAACCGCGCTGCTCGGTTAATGTGGTGCAAAGCACGTCGAAAGTGGACAGTAGATCAGTGGAAACGTTCTCTGGAGCAATGAATCAAGGTTCACCCTCTACAGTTCGGATGGCAGGGTCTGGGTCTGGCTTCTGCCTGGATAACGCCTCCTGCCAGAATGCATTGTGCCCACAGTAAAGTTCGGCGGAGGTGGAATTATGGTCTGGGGGTGTTTCTCCTGGTATGAACTGGGACCCTTGGTCCCAATTCATGGTAAGCTCAACGCCGACGCCTACTGCACTATTTTGGATGACAGTGTGCTTCCTACGTTGTGGCAGTTTTACGGGTTGGACCCATGTTACTTCCAGGACGACAACGCCAGCTGTCATGTTGCGAGGTCCACCATGGATTGGTATGGTGGCAATGGGGTCAACCGAATGGACTATCCTGCCCAGAGCCCAGACCTGAACCCTATCGAGAACCTCTGGGACGAGTTAGATCGCCGAATTAAGGGGTGCAACAACCGTCCAAAATCGGTGAAGGAACTTACATGTCTTCTCCAAGCCGAGTGGAAGAAAATACCACTAACCGTCATACAAGGACATGTGGAAATCATGCCCCGGAGGGTTGAGGCTGTACTTGCCTCTCGTGGAGGCTCTACCAAATATTAAATATGAATAAATTTTGTTTTTCTTTTCTATCACAGGTGTCCAAATACTTATTGGTAGATAGTGTATAAATCGCGATTGTGCATCTCGTTTCAAATGCCGAGCATGGAAATTAAAGCACCATTCTAGCCTTCACGAAAATGTTATGAAAAGTGTGGTAATTTCTACAAAATAGTGAGTCTCCTGAGACTCCAGCTATAGCTATCAATGTGTTCAGGAGTAATCTGACCACTAATAATACACCAGATAGCTCCATAATCTAGGCATTTAATTCGTGTCCTCTTAGATTCCAAATAAAGGTGTTATTTTGCATCCAAATCTTGTGTACACAACTTAATGTTCAAAGACAAAATGCTCGTTTTCATGTCAAAGAAGTGTCTGCATCAGAGGGAATAACTGAAGGATTAGTTGATTAGACATATTTTATACACATAATAATTAAGAATTATATAACTATTAACCTACATAAGCTTTGCACCAACTTGCTTTGGATTCTGAAAATGAAATCGTTTCTGATATTATTAAGAATAATATTTCTATTGATTTATCAGGATTTTATTATTTATCAGGATTTCACACACACAACAACCTTGGCTCGAAAAACGTATATGTGATGGTATCTGACGGGTGGACCTTTGCAGAGCTCACTACTGAAGTAAGTGATTAGCATTTTTGTTATGAAATGATATCGCACTTGTGATTACTAGTAATACTGATAATTATGCATTTAAAAGTCCATGTCCGTAACGACGATATCCCCAGCTGACATTACGGTCACCACGCATGATATCTAGTTTTAGTCTGTACTCGTATAGGGATTGAAGTGATCCTTCAACCACCTCCGTTCGTATACCAGTTTTTTTACCACTTGTTCGTCCGCACACAGTATGGCAAGATGAATATGTTTGTGATCTGTGTCTATTTCCTTGCAGCAAATAAATTGATTTTTATTGTTTTGAAAATACTTGTCTGATTCTCAGGACCTCCGTAGTCTACAAGTACTCAGTAGTTTTTCTATTATGCATAAAATACTTCAAACGTAAAAAACACTCCAAAATACGAAACTTCTGAAACTATTGAATTACGTGCTTTATTTTTATTTCTTATTTATCTTCCTATACAGTACTGTCGAAATAACATACGTGTCATGATTAGTTGATGGAAAATTTTTGTATATTTTCTAGTGGTTGGATGAGGAAAGGGAAAAATATATACGATAAGAAATGAAAAGAAGCTGTTCAGTGGATTTGTTTTCATACATATTTTACCAAATGGATAAAATCAAAAAGAAAAAGTATCGCGAACAGAAGTAAAAATGTTTCAGACTTTCATTAATCGCGGCGCATCAAATAGATTTTTTAACTAGAGGAGACCAAATCGCAGGTGAAGGAAAGGCGTTTTTTCTATTTCCTTTTAGACCTGTCATAGTTATGAACTATTGAAGAATGTAATAAGAATTCCTGAGACTGGCTTTTAAGCTGATTAAAGTTTTACAGATTGGGAAATGTTTGGGGAGGGTGACTTGTACATAGAGCGCCTTATGGATCTTGAGTTAATTTCTTTGAAGTCTAAAAATATTCATTTCTTGATTAGTTTTCTGAATCAAATTAGATAATTTCACTTTTACGCCGGGCTCCTTGGAAACTTGTGTTTCAAGGTTTTGTTTTTCGATTTTTTAACACACGAATGAAATCGATTCCGTCAAAAAATGTGTTTTTAGTTGATAATGATGACTATTTCGATAATTTTAATCGAATATGATGTATTTTGTATTTGTAATATTGCTTTATTTATCCTGTAATTATTATTTTACTACTGCACATTTTTTTATTGGTAAAACTCAAGTGAACACGATAACCTAACCTCACCAAATCAGGGACTAAATTTTACGTCGCCATACGGCTATTCGGATCGACATATTGGATGCCTTCCACTTGCATAATAATGCATCATTGATGAATAAGTATATACAGATTTATGAGTGAAGAACATTAAAGAATTTTAAAATTTTTCCATACCTATTTTTCGTGGGGTCATGGTAGCCCGATTGGAAGAGCAACGGATTAGCAACCGAAAGGTTGCGAGTTCAAAACTCGGTCCAGCCAAAGACCGTCGGGTAAACGGGGGCTGGTGTTTAAATCTGTCGTAGCCTCAAATGCCCTCAAGGTTGACATGGTGTGAAAGTTTGACGAGTGGAGTGCCAGCTCAGGTGTTTACATCTTCATCTGACCGTGGTTCAAAATTATGTGTTGTCCTCGATCTCTCCCTTTGAGATTGATCCCGGACCGTCACCAATAGCCCATTGTGTTGCTCCAGTGTGACGTTAATTAAAATACCTACTTACCATACAATGTATACTAGGAATATAGGACTTTTTCTAATCACAGAACTTCGAAGTTTTGTTATCTATATGCACAGTTATATTTGCTGTGATTTTAGAAATAAGAATCTACTGTACAGTACATGAAAAATAATTATTTTTTATGTAAATAATCACAGATTAGCATAAATGCGGATAAATCATTTTCGAACCATTTCCTCGACGATCATTCTCTGAAATCATGCTTTATTGATTTTAATATATTTAAATAAAGTTTATAGTTAACCAGAAATGTAAGTAGTCTCGAGTAATAACAAGCATTTTCAGATCCGGAACATCTTGATGAAAAATGATAGTCAATTAATAAATTGTTTCAGTTGCTAAAAGTAACTGAAACAATATATAAATTGATTCATTTTTTAATTTTCCGCTAAACAGCATGAAATGATATCATTATTTTTTTATGAAAGTATGCAGTTAATATTCATATAACTATGTTTTTTTACTATGCGAAAAATAAAGAGAATGACACATTTTCTACGTCGTGGGTGATTTCCAACTTTTAAGTAGGTGGAAGTCTTTGTAAGATCTGTCTCTGCAAGACAAAACATTAGCAAGTTTTATTGCCAACTAAATCTAAATTGTAATGAAAACCTGCATTTACTACAGTTATATATGAAGATGTAAAAAGATTTCAAATCGCAAAATAGACTTGCTTTCTGCAACTTAAACCATTCATAGACTGCTTATGATTTTTTATTTTATCACCAAAACTAACGTCCGAAAGATCGTTGTTCGTTATAAAAAGTGTGAAAGTAATATTCACATAACTATATTTTTCATTATGCAAGCAATAAAGGGAAGAATGAGACGCTATGACAGAGATGACTTCCAATTTTTAAGTGGTTAGTAGAAGACTTTTTAAGATCTATCTCTCCAAGACAAAAATACTGTCAGGCGGTGTTTGCAACTGAATTTAAACTGCCTGAACTACGTAGTAGTGTATGTAGATGTAAGAAGATTGCAAATAGAAAAAATAGAGCGATTTTGTGTCATTGTCTCCCATTTTTCTCGTCAAAACTAATGAAACTCCTAAAATAACTTGTCGGATGGAATATGTGTTTAAAGTAAGGAGTTTGAGTTTTCTCAGCTTATGCACACAGCCCGCGAAAAGCCCGAAGCCCTACAGCGAGATGAGCTATGACAATCTCCCTTTGAGCACACCATTATGTGTAGAGACGTGTCATCTTCTCTCCTATTGTTCGGTATCTCAAAGGCAGCTTTTCACTCCTTTCAAGTCTCTCCCCTTTACACTTAGTTATCAAGTTAAACTCCTTGAAAAGGAATATTTTCATTATAATGTGTTGGGACCTTCGGTTGCTAAGCTCAGGCCAAAGCTTCCGATAACTCACAAATTTTGGAAATGTATCCATGTCTTGGATTCGTTGAAACACGCAATTCTGTTGAATTAGGTAAAGCAAACTTTTATAATAATAATTCACATTTTACTATATATATATATATATATATATATATATATATATATATATATATATATATATATATATATATATATATATTGAGTTTTTTCTGTACTTGTGTGAGGCTTAGCCAGAGATCAACACAAGTTACCCCCAGAAAACTCAAAGTACGACTAGAGAGATAAATCATAAAAATATTATCAAGGTTTGAAAGGAAAAATCAATAGAACAGTCAAAGGTATAACAGCCAACAAAAATACCCCACAGCTTTGAAATGTTGCTTCGCACGCTTAGTCATCCCAGAGAGCAAAACATTGCCAGATTCGTCCTATCTAGAATAGCAGATTAAAAAGAGCAAAGGAGTATTCTAATATCTCTTTCAGTATCTACAGGAACTTAATTTATAATCAAATCCATAGAATTCATCAGATCTGAAGGGATCAAACTTCAGCTCAATTCTTAACACTACTCTCTTAAATGACAACTCACGAACAGTTTTCTTAAAAAGTTTTTTCCATAATCTCTCCTTACCTCTTTCAACTTCATTTAAAAGTTTATATTTTTATTTTTTATTTCACTACCAGATGGAGCCATACTTCATTTTCATAATTATATTTATTGTTTCACCTATTGCTCTCTTTAATTCCATTAAATTCATCCCTGCCACGTTTTAATTTCTTGTTACCAAATTACCTTTATTCTCCTCATTTTCATTTGTACAGATATTCTTGCTATTTTCAAGCCACTCCTTTGCTCTTTATAATCTTCTATACTAGATAGGACGGATCTGGCAATGTTTCGCTCTCCGGGATGGCTTGGCGTGCGCGGCAACATTTCAAAGAGGTAGGGTATTTTTGACTGTTATTTCTTTGGCTGTTCTATTGATTTTTCCCTTTCAAACCTTGGTAATATTTTTTATGATTTTTCTCTCTGACTGTACTCTGAGTTTTCGGGGGTTCGCTAAGTTTCACACAAGTACAGGAAAAACTCAAAGCATCTCTTAAAAGTGACTCCTGCTTTACTCACCTTGACAAAGTAAGCGAGCTCACTCCATCTCGGGGAAATCTATTTTTAAGGTAGCTTTACTTGTTTCATCTTCTGCCGGGTAAGGAACTTAAAAATGGGATTTAGCAGTTTAGTTAAGCATTAAACTGGATTGATAATTAATAATAACGATTAAGTTATTATTGTACAATGTTCAATTTCATAACATTTTATTTCTTTATTGGACAATAATAACTTGATCGTTATTATTAATTTTCAATCCAATTTAATGCTTAACTAAACTGATTATAAAATTAATACTTCCTTGTTACACAATTTAATACTTAATTTGTAATATGAATACACAACTTGAAAAATAAACATTAGTAATCACAGAAGTGGCCGCACTAAAAGTATGTTCATCTTACGCGGAGACAAGATTTTCTCATCTTGCTCTTGTACTCCCTCGCTTTCAACTCCCTCTCAAATCCTTAACTGCATTACTGCTGTTTGGATTTATTGATGGTAGAGCAAGAAGAGGCAGCTTCTCTTCTGGCTCAGGTATATGATCTTATGGACCTGATCCATCATTTTATAGAGCAGAAGAATAAGCAACAGATTGAGCAATTGAAAATGAATGACACAAATCGTTTATTTAATTCAATAAAGTTCAAACGAGAATATGTCATTGAAGTTTGCAAGTAAAAGATGATTATGTTTAAGTATTGACAAGATTATTATTATTTCGATCTTGACGTTATTATCGAGTTCAAAGATTCCACAACTGCTTAGAGGTTTCTTAACATAATTGATTACAGCAGTAATTTTAATCACTAGTTGTAATTTTAATCACTGTTTACATCAAGCTTGAAGAGAGGAAGGTTTGATTGCTACCAACAATGATTTACCTTTGGTTACTCACTGTAAGAGGAAATTTTATTCAGATTTTTGGCAAGTACTACGCTTTTATCCTCAAAAGGTCCCCCTTCTCTCCTTTTTCCAAACAAGGTGATGGGATGCATTTGAATTTACGTTCAGAATCTAATTGTGGTAACATGACCGAGGTGTGCTTTTTGCTATGCATTTTATTGGTAATAAGAATTAATACTCGTAAAAGTGAATGACATAATGTTACATATTGTTTGATAATTTTACTTGATTTAGACATAATAAATTAATTTCTATATGTAGTTTTATTTTATTTGTTAAGTAGTTTACTTTCAACATAGCACGTACGTCACACAGAAATTGATGTTAGTTGTATAACGGCAACAACAGATATAAACTACATAAAAAAGACCATTAAGGGATTGATTCGCCAATTTTCCCACTGAGTTTAAATATGCTTGATGTGAGTTACGGAGCTGCCTAATATTGCTATAACTACACGGGAATAGCGCGGCACTCTTATGAAATTCTCCAGCCGTCTAGTGACAGAAGGCAATAGGAAATCTGGAACATAGAAATTAGCTTAGAAAAAGATCTGAAACAACTTCAAAAACAGACTTAGTGGCAACAAGAAATGCGAAATTGCTTTTGAACAATGGGTAGGTAAGGTAGGTATTTAGTTAGTGTAGCACTGGAGCAACACAACTAGCTATTGACGTCGGTCCGGGATCAATCCCGAAGGGGAAAGAATCGAGGACAACACCACGTAATTTTGAACCACGGTCAGATGGCGATTAGAACAATAGCATGGGATGAAATTGAAGTAGACCTTCTGAAGCTGATTGGGGTAACATAACTGAGGTATAAACTGTTTGCTTTGCATTTATTTGGAAATGAGAATGGACACCAGTAAAAAGCATGAGAAATGCTGTTATATATTTTTAAATATTATTTCATTTTTTTATTGAACAAAAGCAAACTCCCCGTGCACCACAGAAACACGGGGTTTACAGAAGTAATTTGATTTAAAAAGAAACAGTGGGAAACAATTTAACTAAAATTACAAGATTTTATGAACTTGACAAATGAGTAGAAAATCAGATTAGATTTAACAAAAACATTGAGTTTCACTGGCCATGTTTTACCTAATTTTCTCAAATCATTTTGTAGGCACATTCTTGAAGTTTTAAATGCAGGGCAACTAAAAAGCAAATGCTCTACATCTTGTGGCTGCTTTTTAGAACACTCGCACATATCATTAGTCCGAAGATGAAACCTATATAGATATTTAGCAAAATTTTCATGGCCAGATAAAAATTGTGTCATTTGGAAGTTTGTGAAGAAAAATAATTCTGTGTTCAATCTATGCATAATAGTAGGAAAACGTTTTTTGGTGTGGCCAGCTTTCTCAGACAAGACATACTCTTCGTTCCACTTAGCAACAAGCTTGTCATAATATGAGCCTTTCAAGTAACACTTAGGAATGTTACAATTTTCATCAATTGCTAAATTCAAAGCGTCTTTGGCTAAAATATCATCTCTTTCATTCCCGTAAATTCCACAATGTCCACGCTTTACTTTGGTACTCTGAACATACATAAGGTACATAAGGCACTTTGAACAAAAATATGTTGCAAGCACAGAAAAATTAGTTGTTGAAACTCTTTAAACAATTACTTCTCTTAAAAATAGAGGAATTGAGATTTTTTGCCTATGTGCGTGGACATTGTGGAATTTACGGGAATGGAAGAGCTGATTTCTTAGCAAAAGACGCTTTGAATTTAGCAATTGATGTAAATTGTAACATTCCTAAGTGTTACTTGAAAGGCTGATATTATGACAAGCTTGTTGCTAAGTGGATGTACAAAATGTGAATATGTATTGTATTCGTAATAAATATATTTAAATAAGACCTTAAACGTGGAGTAACGACATTGCCATCAGTAGATATAAGCAATTAAGAAAATTTAGCACAGATAATGGGCGCGGGTTTTATAGTTCGGGCAAAATGTTTAATATGATTTCATGCGTTTATTTCATCATCAAAATAACTGATTGAAAGTTTCGATGGTTGGTAGTTTTGGGGTTTTATGGTTCAAGGGCCATATTTGGCCAAGCGTAGGTTTCGATGGAAAAGATGTTTCTTCTGTAAAAGCAAAGAAAACAGCTTGAATATTAATTCAACTTAAGGAGAATTGCAATGTTTTCTTCTAATGTAAGATATGGTTTTATTTTTGTAATGCAGGTAGAAATCAATGTACCGACTACTAAGAATCGAGACAAGAGCAAGTTGAGCATCCAAAACGTGAATTGCTTTTCAAAATCAATAATCACAACAGTTTGAGACAAAACGTTCTCGAGATACACGGATTTATCATTTTTAAAGTGCTATGGTTCCAGAAACTCAGTGCCTTTTTATTTTCCCGCATGTTCCACTTTAGAATGTGCTCAGAATGACTGAAGGAAACGAGACAGACCTGCTCTTCAGTGTTTCGTCAAATCGATACATTATTAGGTTCAGAATCCGTCCAATACTCTATTATCGGGAACTGGATCTCTTGAGATTCCTGCTATCTTTTTGTAAGCTAAACGCTGTTACGGCCAATAAACACATTAAACAATGTATTCAGTCAACTAAATAGACTGTAATTCCATTTTATCGTTGTATTGATAAAGTAGTTTACGTATAATATAACAACTAAATATTCTGTCAATGAATGGAACGTAGGATGTCCGTAAAAATTTAATACACTTTACCAAATTTGTCAAACTTTATATGCTTCTCTTAATGAACTAAATAATATGAGTGGTATGTGAACTAATAGCTCGAGTTCTAATGTCAAATATTTGTTAACAATATATGTGGTTTATGAACTACTGGCATGATGGCTGAAGTCTAGCATTTCTGAAAATATGACTGGCCTACATAATAAAAATTTATTAAAAGTCGTTATTCTAAGATGTGGTTCATTTAAAAAAGCCCATGTCTGACGTCAGGTAAAGATGACAAATCTGGGATCCTCAGGCGGAACTCTAAACGTAACAAAAATGTCTCACACAGCAAAAACATTAAAAATAGGCTACCAGAATTAGGCCCCAATCATTGTAAGTTTCGCATTACATCTTTACTTAACTTTGCAATATAAGGAGGGAGTAGCATGATGTTTTATATTCACACAACTAAATATTATACCCAAAAAGTTTAAAAACGGGTTATTAAATACCGGTAAAAACAAATTTAGGAGTTTCAAGTTTCAAGCGAAGTTGTGTCATTGAAGCATAATTACCGTTTTTTTAGTCGCGATACTTTAGAAAAATTTATCTTCATTTGCTCTTTCTTTAAGATGTTACTCCAGGTATCAATTTATATGACCACGTTAGTGGGAAATATCGGAAGAGAGAGAGTATGTGATATAATACCACCATAAGTCTAATCAAACAACATTATTTGCAGAGGTCTAAGTTTAAACATCAGTTCCCCATACACAAAAAGTGATTATCCTGTTTTTTGTTTTTTTCATGATTTATATGAAGAACAAAATATTCCAGAATTAAAAATTAACTTCGTTTTTCTTTTGGGGTGTATGCATATACTTCTAATAGATAAAAATTACATACACTTCTAGAATAGATGTTCTCCATTCACTAGATATATATGCACCTAAAATAAAAATACTCATGACGATGCTCCTGTATTCAGCAAACAAAATACCTTGAGATTAATTTTCCCATTATCTCTCCCATCTCAAAAATGAAAATTGTAGACATTTTTTATTATTTAGTGTTATAGTACGAAACTACACAATCTGCGACCAGTTAGTGACTCATGTTACGGAATAAAAAGTAAAACTAAAACGATCCAGTCAAAGACCAGTTAGTCCAGCCAAAGACCAGTTAGTCCAGCTAAAAACCAGTTAGTCCAGCCAAAGGCCAGTTAGTCCAGCCAAAGACCAGTTAGTCCAGCCAAAGACCGTCGTGTAAGCAAGAGCTGGTGCGCGTTAAATCTACCGTGGCCTCAAATGGTCTCACTATGGCGTCGCATGAAAGTTTGGAGAGAAGGTGGCCAGCTCAGGTGTTGACCTCATCATCTGACCGTGGTCCAAAACTTCGAGGTGTTGGCCTTGTATCTTTCTCTTGGGGATTGATTCCGGACCGTCGTCAATAGCCCGTACTATAAATAGTCAGTGATTCCTGCTGAAAAATGTAAAACTGTAAACCGGTATTAAGAATTCCCGTCGATAATTTTCCGGTATTTAAAATCCATGTACCTGTTATCTACTCCGTATTGGAATAAACCTGATGGAACTCAATGAAACTTATTTATACTACTATTACCAGTAAGCAATTCCTGCTACGAAAAAAGAAAACCTGAAAATCAGTATTGAGAATTTCTATCAGTAATTTTCCGATATTCAAAATGTAGGTAATTTGCTATCCCTACCAGGTATCTGCTCCGTACTGAGATCGACAGGTTTGACCCGTCAACGGAACTAATTTGCATTAACCTTTATAATAGAATAATATCTCAAATTTACCACCAATCAAGTTTGATTAATATTGCTAGGTTAGTTAAGCCTGATGAATTTCCATTCAAACTAGTTTGATCGTTTCGCAAACAAAAATAGGACAAATGATTTACCAGAAGTCTTGAGCAATTTGGCCTGCATTTGCTTATTATCATGGTAACCAAATGCTTTACTACAACGTTCTCCAAACAAATGTTCTAACCACTTGGCTATTTTGACTATGCACTGTTTGGATAGACAGAATTTTTTAATGCTTTTTTGGATTAATTGATCATTGGAAACTGAGCTCTCTTTCTATATTATTTTCATCACAAAACTTGGCATATATGGTTTAGCCTGTTGGTGACGGCCACTTTGCATGAACGAAACCTCGTATTTTAGTTTTCGCTTTATTCGAAATTTCTATTTCTAATTTCATTTTAAATATACTCTATTCATACTTAATTCTGTACTATAACTATTAATTAGTTAGTACTATAACAATTAATTAGTTAGTACTATAACAATTAATTAGTTAGTACTATAACAATTAATTAGTCAGTACTATAACAATTAATATTAATTATTAATTATTTTGTACTATAACAATTAATATTAATTATTAATTATTTTGTACTATAACAATTAATTAATTAGTTCTTTAATATACGTAGTTTTATTTTTTGCCACTGTTCTTAGCGTTATGTTAGTTTTTCATTGCATATAAATTAATCTTATGTGAGAGTGTGGGTTTATATAAACTTCAAGTTCATGTTTGTCTGAAAATCTAAATAATCTAATAAGATTTATCTAACTATAAATAGCAAAATATATTTAATTTCTCCTTAGTATGGTTTAAGATGATGGAAATTGAGTAATGGATCGAATTGCTAATTTTTAGTTCTTATATAATTACTAAATCTTGATAAAGTTATACATCCATGTCCACAATCATAAACAATAATATTAGTTACGGAACATTGAATTTTTCATTTTTTATCAGCACACTTTTTAATTAGATAAACAAAAACTAAATGAGATATAAGTAATTGTGCATAAAAATTGTTGAGACAATTTGTGAAATTAGAAATCGAGAAGCATTATATGTTCCATTGTTATTTAATTAGCACATCTGTCATTGATAAATTCAAATTAATCAGTTCATAGGAAATTAAAGCAAAAATGTTATTCTAAGGAATATTAATACCTCATCCTCTGAAAATACTCACATATCCTCTAAACACCAAATAATTTTATATTTATTATTGGATAAAAATATATAGCCATATCATTAAATAACTGTAGTACCGAAACAATTCTTCAAGAGGATCTCAGAAATAGATATACAGTTAGACATTACACTAAATATGAAATATAATACATTAAATTGAATCCATACAGATCTTAATTCTTATATGAAATATGAAAACTTGAATGGAACACTATTTTGCCAAAACTACAAAGGGTATGAATTTTGTTTCATCTCCTAAGTAACACACTCTTGAATTGAATCATTAAGTTATAATGACATAAACCCTTAATTACATTTTCATCAAACATAAAAATGCAAGTTA
Source organism: Meta bourneti (assembly GCA_933210815.1). Lineage (NCBI taxonomy): Eukaryota > Metazoa > Arthropoda > Arachnida > Araneae > Tetragnathidae > Meta > Meta bourneti. Next base: position 63,023,088 of record OW119924.1, on the reverse strand, counting down.
TTTCATTCATTAAAACTTTTAGTAGCAGAATGCATTTCAGAGATATGAGTCCCTTTTGCTCTGACTGTATTTTCGATACCGGTGCAAATGGAGCATTTCTATTTTTGATTCCCGTTACGTATTCCAGCTTTTCTGAACATCAAGACGCCTCCAAAACAATGAGCTCACAAAAAACATGCCATTGCTCCACAATGCAATGAACGAACGTAATACCCTTTGTCTAGAAGCGGAAGTCAACTCTGAAATATGAGTTCGCAAACAAGTGTTTTAATTTGCTTTTCCAGGGTGAGATCTGCTTTGGTAATTAATAGCTCGCCATTCTAATTAGAAACGAAACATTAAAGCTCGTATGTCGAGCAACAATGAGCTTAAATTCTAAAGAAGTGCCATGTGAATTACAGATAAAACCGTTTTGCGCCTTATTCGTATTTATATAGCTCTCGTAGGAGCAGGATGGTTTCTCTGCAGTTGAAATGAAATAATAAAACCACCAACACGAATCGAGATTTCTCCATGAAGACAAATGATTATGCATTAACAGTAAGCTACGTTTTTGGAAAATAAAACAATAACAGCTTGTTTGCTAGCAATTATATTTCGGCATGTGACAAAGGATAGAGAAACTTTACATGAGTCGTTGCCATTGGCTAAGGATGTTTTGTGATGTTTGAAATAACAATATGAAAACTAAGATATTAACAAAGAAACAGAATCATTTATCAAAGTACCGAGATCATTTTAAAGCGATCTCATTCTCATCATTTTTAACTGATTGTATGACGTAATATATTCTGCCATATTTGAATATACCTTGAAAGAAAAACGAATTTTATAGTTATCTCTTTTAGTTCGAAAATTTTATCAAATCATTACGCATTAACATTAAGCGTCATCTTTGAAAAGTAAAGCAATAGCAGCTTGTTTGCGAGCACGTATATTTTGTCGTTTTAATACCGTTGTATTTATCTAAAAATGTGAGGAATGGCAGAGAAATGCTGTAAGAGCCGCTGCTAAGGATACTTTGTGATGTTTTTAATAATATAAAAACTGAGATGCATAACAAAGAAATCATAGTCATTTATCAAAGTACCAAGTGCATTTTAAAGCGATCTTATTCTCATCATTTTCAACTGATTATATGACGTAATATATTCTGTAAAATCTGGTTGTGTCAGAGATATTAGAAATTTTAGAGGTTTGTGTTTTACTTTAAGAAATGTAATCAAGTGAAGTTGAAAATTCTTCAAGCATCTATATTTCGGGGGGAGCGTTCGATTTTAATTAATTGTAAAGCCCTTAATTATGTATTTAATGAATCCTAAAAATTTATCTCTTTCATAAATAGGTTTTATTCGATAATCTTGTTGTTTGTAATCAAATGTAATACTATGTAAATTTAGTTGAAATTTTTTTCCACTGTTCCATAATAAATTACACTTTTTTAAAACAATTAAAACAGTTTTTTCTTGCATTTTGCGTTTTTGTGTACGAAAAGGATAAATGATTGTTTTCACAACAGATTTTAAATCGGGGCTTAGCTTAAAATATCAAATTAGATATACTATCGAAATAATCCTATCTAAATCGCTGCTGTGAGTTTAATGGTCCTTTATTTTGATTTACCGTACTTTACATTAAATGTTTTATTTATTTTGAATGATTTTAAACACTTTTTATAATATCAGTACACATTTGGTAATCGATACATAACTGATCAGTGTATATCGATTATGTAAATCAATTGTTTTCAACCTTTTTGATACAGCAGCACGTGGAATTCTTTTTATCAGAGCCAGTTCAAATTTACTCGTAAATATCTTTCCAGATTTTAGGGTCCAAACAAAAGACTAACATTTAAAATATTAATCATGGCACAATCATAAAGATTGTTATTAGATTTATACCCTAAAGTACCGGAAAGACTGGTTCACCCGTCTTAATACTTAATAGGCCTCCCATGGGAGCGTAGAAATGTATAAATACGACGGTGCATATGACGGACTCCACGAGCTTGATGAAGTATTCTGTAGGCATAGAACACCATACTTACTGCTGAACAGTTCACAATTCTGTTGTATTCCGTGGTGTAAGTTTTTTGTGTCTCACATCTCGTTGCATAGCATCCTAGATGTGTTCGATAACGTTGGAATCTGGTAACAGGTGCGAATGAGTGTTCCTTTAACCATAATATGGCGTGTCTAGACCTGCTTGGTGGAGCAATTGTTTTGCTAGAAGAGGCCAAACCCATCGGAATGAACGCAGGACGAGAGCGGTTATAGCTCGTCTGAAAGGACGCACACATGGTGTCCACGTACCAGAGACGTTTGTAAATGTACCAACGACCACATGAATGCCAGCAAACGAATATCATAGCATTACGGAGCCACTACCAGCCTATACGATCCCCTGTCGACACGCAGGATCCATGAGTTCATGTGTTTTCTTCACACACGATTCCCGATCAATTCCTCCACGGATATGCCCGACACAGTTGGAAACAGTTTCCAGTCATCAAGTGGCCAATGACAATGTTTTTGAGCCGAGCCTGAATCTTATTCATTTGAAATTTTAAATTTGTTGGCCTATTACACCTAAAAAATCATGACACTCGTGTATAGAAACAAGCACACACAGCAATGCGAAGATACATTATTCAATGATATCGGATTTGAGAACCGGATACAGATTGCATGGACGTTCATGTTCAGTAGAAAATCTTTCATTTTACTACTTTGATGAGTGGACACAAACGATTGTTGGGCATATGTTATTTAGGCATCCCCCTAATGAGGCTTATCAATTCATTACAATATTATCCTCACATTATTTCCATTCCAAATCTCAAATAGACAAGTAAAATTATTAAAAGTCGCAAGAAATTTTCAACCTACGACAAAAAATGCGAAAGGGGCAGAGACAAATACTTTCAGGTATACGACACCTACGGATATTACAGTGCTAACATGTCACCAATGGATAAAGATATATTGTTTTCACACTTCCAAATTTCATTTCCAGGGAAACAGTATTACGAAGATCAACTGGGTAAAGTGATCTAACAAACAATAGATCTTTCACATAGTGCATTCCGCAATAACTTCTGTTTAAAGATATTAAAAAGAAATTCTAAACCCCGAAAGAAAAAAAATCGTTCGGAAACCCGGTCTATGAGTAAAGAAAGTGGGAGAGTAATATATCTTTCCAGTAAATGACATTAAACGTATTATTTTAGACACACGGAAAGAAACGACGATGAAGTTCCAGCTCGTATTCATTGCTACAAAACTTCCTTCCTCTCTATTGCTATTTTCTTTATTCCTATTGCTTATTTGCGACAGGCCACGGCATTTCCATACACATGGAATGAAAATGGTATAAGTGAAATCACTTCTCCCATTGGAGTGTCCAAGCTTTATGAGCTTTTCAATTACTTTTACAATGTCTATAATGCTATTTAACTATCATATTACTTGTCTCGACGAGGTATCTCGTCATTAACAAAACTAACCAGATCTTGATGGACGATATTTCTCGTCAACCGAAAAAACTGACCAAATCTTGATCTCCTCATCATCCAACAATTGGCAATATCTTGATGACGAGATATCTCTTCATTAGCAAAATTGGTCATGTATAGATGTACGAGATATATCGTTGAGACAGACCACTTGGGTGGTTAAGACTGCATTAAGTTTGTGTAGTGCTTATAAAATGCGTTTATTGTCTATAAAAGCTGAAAGTATGATAAATTCATTAATTTACTGAGACTTACATTAAATTGAACGCGTTATTTTACATATTAGTAAACCATTCAATTTTGTATTTTGAGTGCTTAAAAAATTTACTTGCTGCTTTTTAATGATTTTTAACATAAAATCGCTAATCAAATTGGAGTGTTATATTTCTTTCAAACAGATATTTCTAGAATTTAATATTTTGAATGCAATTGTAATCAAGTTGACTTTATTAATAAATTTAATTTAGTGATGGCACTATCACACAAATGTTATACTTAATCAAATTTGTATTACAATGAGAAATTAATTATATCATTTTTAAAATATTTTACTTACATTTAATACTTTTGTAATAAGTGTAATGAAGTTAGTTTTTTATTAAAAACATTGAAATAAAAACGACCAAATTAAATTTTAAATGGAACCATAAAATTAGGCGTATCTATTAATGCATATATTTTCTACATTACCTATATTAAAACATTAATTACTTTATCAGTATTAAAATTATACTTAAAAAATCATGAATTATTACATCTACATTAAGCATCAAATGTTCGTCAAATCCGTCATAAACGAGCCTCCTTAAAGATGCATGGTGACCTAACAATAAACGTCATGCTGAGTGTTTAACAACAAAATAAATATCACTACTAGTAACATCACGTCATAAGATATTTCCCTGACTCATCTCAAATAGTCAACATCCATTTTATCGCATCGTTGAGTCGAACAGGCGAAATTCAGGGAAATGTAGAGTAGATTCAATATAATGTAACAGCTCTTTTCCCGACACATGAGTTTGCGCTTTCTCATATTGATCTAAAGCTTGGCTGGTAATGCCTCTAAACCACTGTCGCTGAGCGCCAGGTTTTCGTACAACATGTGAGTGACCAATTCTTCTAAGTTGGACTATTTTCCTTAGAATCATCTGTCACGCGAGTTTTCGTGTCGCGTCGAAATAACAATGATTTTGTTTTGTATCTTTTATTTATATGCTGACCTAGGGGAAAGAACATGTCGTTGGAAAAAATAGTTATAAAAATAGAAGTCGAAAATGTGGCCTCACGCATGCTGGAGACGGTTAATAAAAGACAGAGATGAAACATTAAGATTCTTTTCTACTTCACATTGAGCTGCAGCTGCTAAAGCCGATTAAGATGTGCTTCATTCTGTATGGTAGACCTAATAAAATAATCGTTCTGAGGTTTGAAAGCTAATTGTTTTGGATGTTTGACCTTCAGAGTACGCAATAATTTATAGAATATCAAAAGTTAACAATGAATATGCACCTTAAAATAGTCAATTTATGAACCAAAACATTTAGGTTGCATACTAAATCTCATAAAATGAATTATTGGAGATTCAATCGGTGAGAAAAATTCAATTTACAGCAACTAATATATAGTCGGCTTATAAATGAAATACACTAAGACAAAATTTTCTATATGTGAATTTTTATAGCTTTTCTAGACCAGAATGTAGAGATCTTCAGTTTAGTGAAGTGCGTGTGTGTCCATTAACTCATTTTTTTTCATGAATGCTAGATTTATTCTTGAGAAACACAGTTAAGTATAGCAGAGAGTAAAATCTCCCCCCCTTTCGTTTTTTCAAAACTATGATTTTTGATTTAGTGCTTCACTTGATAGACGACGATATAATAAGAATCGGTATTAGTAATAATGAATCAAATACATAACAATGAAAATGAAAATGGTGCTCTTCTTTAATGGCACTGGATTATGGTGTATTATTGTAGCTGCTATCAGAGCTAACAAACTTGTTGATTTGCACAGTGTAGTGAATTTGTTCGCCGTATTATTTTTTCAATGTAAGCAACATTTTTCTCGCTTAGTTTTTATTTTTCATTCAGTATCATGTGTAGCAAAATGGGAAGCCTTACATTACGATCGATATCTGGACAGTTTCCTCCCGCAATGTGCTTGAAAAGTGGTGTGAATGCGAAGGTTTTAAGTAACTTGCTAATTCTTGACTCCTTTTTTCATTTCACAGATATGGGACAGTATTATGTTTGTACAAAAGGCCTTCCCCTCATGCTTGTATCTATCCAAATTGCAGTACAGAGTTCATGTTTTCCCATTAGTTATTTACACAGGTTTCTTTTTTATTCTACTCTATTTTTTTACACGAGGGATAATTAACCCTCTTGGTGGATGACTCGGCAAGGTATCTCATCTTTAGAAAACTGGGAAGATTTTGGTGAAAACGATAGCTTGTTATTAGAAAAACTGACCAGATCTTGATCTCGTCATCATCAAAAATTGGCAATACCTTGATAACGAAACGTCTCTTAGTTAGCGAAATTGATCGGATCTTGATTGACATTATACCTCATCAAAACTACTTGGAGTCTAAGGAAACTGGCATCTAAGATTTAAGATGGATTCCAAACCGCTACGAACACTTTGCCATGGCAGTGATTTGACTACTGAACCAAGGTCCAGAGCTATTCATTAAGAAAATATTCCTCGGATACGCATTCGTAAAACATTAAAAAACTATCTAAAAAACCCTGCATAATAGTTAGGTGTGGAGACGGTCTTTAATGAAACAGAAGGAAATGAACCTCTAAATCTCGAACAAACTATTGTAGGTGCTGTATAAATTTATTAAAGAATATCCCCATATCTTTGATATAAAAATTATTGCGAAGCATTCAGATGATGCAGCTGGCAAAAACCATGAAAATATTTAGACAAATTTATCCGGAAATAATTTATAAAGTTTATTTACAAATGAAAATGAAAAATCAATGTCGAAAATATCAGAATATTTTCCAGGCAGGTGCGAGCAAGATTTCAGCAATTGAAAACAACTTTCCAACCTTCAATATTTCTATCAAAATGTTTCTATGTTGCCCATGAATCATCTTCTAGAAAATTAATATCTGTATATTTAAACTGTCATAATGGAAGGCAAAATACCATCTTCTTTCAGTGGAAGATATTGGATACCGAAATTTAATTTTCTGAACTTTAATCGCCGCTTTGAATACTGGTCAATTCTTTTAGAAACTGGTGTATTGCAATTACTAAAAACGCGGAAGAGTTCCGATAATCCAATTAATAGATTAAGCCGCAAACAGAAAATTCATCGGATTTTTAGGAATTTATAAGGGAATATGGATCAAAACGGGTAACTAATTTCTTACTACAGAAGAAAAATAGAATTTTGTATTGACTCTTTGGCCTCATTTCAATTTATTTATTCGTTTCGGGACATTTTAATGCAAAAATCAGTGATTCCGAGTTTCGTGTTAGTCTATCTGTATGTATTTACCCGCACAACGTGCATACTGCTGAATATATTTTCATGAAATTTCGTATACTTTAGTAACTATACTTCACAACATCAGTTTGTCTCTCTTCTCGTTTCGACTGTTTGTGTATTTCTATGTTTGTGAAACATGATATAAAAACTCAATGCATTTTCATGTAATTTAAATTTACATACAACATATAAGTTAGAGAAAACATCATTTAAAATTCCTGTCTGCCTATTTTTTGTGCATTTCACGCTGAAGCGGCTGAATAGCAATTCCTTTAATTATACTTGAATTAAACTGAACTTAACAATATTGAAGAAGCTGGAAATATAAATTTGGCATTTTAATGTTTTCGTTTGAAATTGGGAGTCGAAACCCAAAACATGTGCTTCCCTTTGGGCTTAAGACTACTTTATTTTTAGTTATCGAAATTTTAATTTTGCCCTTTGGGCTGCTGCTGTGCATATGTGTTTCATTATCCATGCATACATGCTAAGACCGGGATTCAAACCGGGAGACTTAAAACGAGGACCAGAGCGATAACCGCACGGATACCCAATAACCCCTTGGAAATACGTTAGATCAAACATAAATGTTATTGTTCAGTATTTTCCTGTGTGGAGTTAAATGAGGTTGTTTCCTTTTTATTAAGTGTGAAAGAAATTTAGAATAATTACATCCACAACAGTGAAAAAAATATTATTTTTAGTTACAGTGGTGCTGTAGCTAGGATTTCATTCGGAGAGGACTCGAGGTAGATATGTTTTATAGGCATTGTAAATTAAATAAAAATTATTATTAATCAATATCCAAGTCCTTCAAATGTATTATATACTATTAATTCATAAAATATGAAAATATTCGAATAAAATATTTTATGGGTTTTAAAGAAAATCAAATCAAGCAGTTGCTTTTCCAAAAGTAGTTGATTAATTGTGTATTAATAACTATTTTCATCTGAAAAAAAATTTTAATATTTGTTGCCACAAGTTTAAGAAACCTTAGAAGGTTCCGAAAAGGATCTACGAACGGTCAAAGTTTCACGGATTACATTTATATACCCCTACCTGCTGACTATAGCAAAGTAATGACTTAAGCGGCAATCGATACAACAATCGAATACTATATCGTTTTCCAATTTCCTTTCATTCAAACAGAAAAAAATTGTGAAGCGCAGAAAAGGAAGGTCGATTTATATTTCATAATAGGCGTTTAGAGCTACTTTGGTTATTTCATTAATTTCCTATGAAACAGAACATTTATTTATCTATTTAGTTGTTTAGTAAACAATGGTTTATTCAATTGAATTTTAGTGTATTTTAGAATATTTACTGTTGAAAAAAATCTGGATTACTTTTGGTTTTCGCTTAAGAACTGTATTGTATGTATTTTTCTTGCCTAATACAAGACTATGATGGCATCAATTTGTTTGTCTAAACAGGTAGGTAGGTATTTTAATTAACGTCCCACTGGAGAAACATAAAGGCCTATTGGCGACGGTCCGGGATCAAATCCGAGGGGAAAAATCCAAGGACAACACCACGTAATTTTGAATCACGGTCAGATGACGAGGTCACACCTGAGCTGGTACCCTACCCTTCCACACCACATAAACGTGAGGACATTTGAGGCCACAACAGACCCCTTTATACACGACGGTCTTTGGTGGATTATGACTATGACGTGTTTTGTGTAAGAAAAATAATTGTATTATTAATATTATAAGTATCTGTACCAGTCAGCACATGTCAACTGTTTCTTTTATAACATCGGCAGTGAGACATCACCGAGAGCTGTCGGAGGTAATTTACTACAAGTAGGGTTTCCATGGCCTAACAGATAATCGTAGAGCAGGGGCTAGACTAAGTGAGATATCTACGAGAAAGTAAACTGATTCCAAACTTGGCAACTGTTTTTCATTTCAGGAACTGTCATTCTTATGAACAAAGTCATACTGCTAGAGAAAGTTTCCCGACTTTTCTGAGAGACTGCAGTTACAACATTCACTCACTACAAGATACCATTGGTATAGAGGACAAAAACCTGGGGAGATATCCAACTTAAAGTTACGTAGAGGAGAATAGACAGCTTTATACAAATTTAAATCTGTTTTTATATTATAGATCATATAGAAAAAAATAGGGTAGGCACAATCCCCACTGTACCGTAAGTTCTTGTTCGTGAATAATTTTGGGCGAAATACCTGGTAAGTGGGTCGCTGGTGAAATGAAGACGGCGGGTATTTGTTTGACCTTTATTTATTTAGCCAGTTTTGGTGGATACATAACAGTGGAGTTAGTGAGGGCAATGCTTAGTATTCTATGGCGACCTTATGGATGATGGGTCTGTGATAGCTAAAGTACGAGATAAATGGCATGATGTCGATGCTGATGTTCCTGACAAAGGTAAAGTTGTGGTAACAGCCCATTAGATGGTCCAACGACGTCGCCGCGTACGAACACCTGCTCCTTCTTGCGTCTTCTGTAAGCTCAAGATCTCTCCACACTTGTCATAAGTTTAGACTTCTTGGTATCATTTTGTTCGTTTTGAACTGCTCTTTCAACTTGTTTACGTTTCCTATGCAACAATTGAAATTTAGTGTGATATTTTGCCTTCATAGCAAAATCTTCGACAAATCGTCACTTTGCACTGCACACAAATGGTTTAAACTGTCAACTATGGAATTGTAGGAATGGAATTGTAGTACTCGTCGTTCTCTTCAATTGAAGTACGCACTCTTCACGACCCGTCGATTAGAACTGAAGTTACAGCGGTTAAACATGCCAGCATATGCCCGAAATGTGACTTATTTCCCCCACCACGCGGTACAAAGGTCAGAGGGGGTGTGGATTAGTGGTTGACCTGGTCATCGTAACCAACCTTCCTCTACACGATGGTAGGTCATTTATCCCCATGTGCTGATTCCACCTGGAGTTATGGGGCTTTGAGATATCAACACTTTTCGTGACGCAGAAGTTTCTGCCGATGACCTCCATACCGATTTTAAAGACGTATTCACGTCATAAAGTAGTTCACACAAACAGAGTATCAACGAATAGTTCCAAAAATTAAATAAAGTACATAGGAAAAAGTTAAATCCTTACTAAACTAATAGGGATTTTCATTTTTCATAAATTTTAACGTCTTATTTCACAAACGAGGACATCACTCCCGTTAGATAAACAACATCAGAGCTAAGAAATGCAGTATGGTAAATGTTTTCCGCTCAGATATGCAGTGTTTTTGGAAACAAATCGCATAAAAGAGAATTAATGATAAGGTGTCATATTAAGCGGTAGTAAGATCATCGCTCACCCAAAGAGAAGCAGTAAACTTCCCAAATATACAAGCTAGGAAAGATCTGATATATTAATATTTATATACTTATTTGTGCACATCGTTTACAAATCTACATTTAGAAAACATTTATCGCCACCAAAAATGCGCACTTCTTAATCTCTTTTTGATTACCGTAATCCCATTTTCTTTATTAGAATTAACTTTTTGGTTGTATCATTAACATAATATGTGTCATATTCTGGTTATATTTAAACCAGGTGAAGTAAGAATAACAAGAAGTGTAGAGAAGTTTTAAATATAACCGACTGCCTCGAGCTTTGAAAGCCTAACACAAGCTCTCAAGCTCATACCTACTCTCAAGAAAAATTACGATGTAAAGTTAAATCAGATGTTAACTGATTTATGAAATTATGTGCGAAATGTTTGAAATTTCTGTGACAATTATACATAATTTAGTACGCATTAATTAAGAATGTCGACTAAATTATGTATGTTACATATAATAAATTCGGAATAAATTATACATAATTTAGTCCAAAAATTCTGATACTCATAGTTTATGTGTCGCATCTTACATGAATAACTATATTCTACTCAATATATTTTATAATTATATTTACGCAATACCTTTTATATGTAAGAGGTGCAGTCAACAGGTTTCGAGATTTAATCTCTATCACGAAAATCAGAAGAGGGATGTGTCTAATGGCAAATGCTAATGGATAAAAAGTTTTTAAGTCTTCCTGCAAGCTGACAGCTTAATCTGTAGTTACATCAGTTTCAATAACCTTATGAAATTTTCCTTCCAAGTTGGTGTTGATGATTTGAACAATAACTGAATAGCAAAAGCGTTTCTGAGTAAATATTATCTTTAAACTCTAAAAAAACGCTTCCAATACTTACGTGATGTAGAACAATACTTTTAGAGATTTAAGAAGTAACGCAATGTGATTATAAGAAAACCTCCGGACTGAGTTTTGCGATTTCAAAAGATTGAATTAGTTGGGTTATATTTTATGGAACAAGGGCCATGTTCGCCCAAGCATCACCAAACAACGTCAAGTAAATTGACAAACACACAAGAAAGGAAAGCTTTACTGACACGGAAGAGAGAAATACACCCAGGGAGGAATTGAACCTGAGCCACCTACAACTCGCAGCGAACCCACAAAACCCCACCGGCTCTTTCCAGAAAGAGTAATACTTTGGTGGATGACAACAAGCATCATGGTCGACTTAATATTAACACTGGGAAACGTCTAAAAGGTTCATTCAAGAATCCACTAACAAAAGAGAGAGGAGTTAAAGCAACAATGACGATGTTTGTGATATTGTAGTATTCAGTCAGAGCCTGTTACCAAAATTGGGTTCGATTTTCAAAACATCTGGTGGTTCCTAGAAGCCTTTATTCCCTCGCAACAAGAGATCCTGCTAGAAAACAATTCTAATCTCAGGGGGGAATTTAAGGGACAAAGAATCACAACTGTTAAAGAGATTCAAACTGAATCGGAAACAACATTGTAAACACGGCAAAAAAGATTTGCAGGGCCGTTTCCGACGGGTCCTGCTGGGATTGTTGTTTATAAATTTAAGCGAATTTGATCGAAGGCAGAACAGACAACTAAGGTCCCTTTTTAGTGTTTATAAAATCCGGAAATTTTTTAACACCTCGTTATAAGTAGATCCTTACCTTAATTTCTGATATAAATGTATTGATATTCGGTGGTTCAATTGGTTTAAAAATCTTCATAGGATTGGTATTCCTCAGTACAACGTCTTGAAGTTCTTTGTTCTTTGTTAAAATTGCAAATATTCTGCTTTCAATATTATTTTCTGAATGTACACATTTTTGGAGCACCCAATTGTTGGAGCGTCATTGTTTTATATTTCATGAATAACAATTATTCAACGCTTATTTAGTATAATAATGGAAATGATTTAGATCATAGTTGTATTTTAATCAAATATATTGGTGATTTTATGTTACTGCAATCTTTCTAAAATTTTTAAGAACAACTCAATCTATGAAAGCACTAAATTACAGATAAGAAAACATTTGTATTTAAAATTAACTTTCGAGAAACAAAGAAACCATTTTGATTACAATGTATAATATTTGTTTGTATTAAAAATATATTTTACAATCGAAGTATAAAAATGTAATGATAAACTTACTGCTCACGAGATCTACTGCTTAAAATACGATAAATATAAGACAATAGAACGATATATTATTATTATTCAACTATAATATACATTCAATAATAATAATAATGAGTTATGCAATATATTCCATTCCTTAAGAGTCAAGGTGAACATTAATTTACCTAAAAAATATTTTCAGTGTTAAATCCACTCTATGTTCATTCAGTAGAATTCATGGCACAAATCGTATTTAATTATTAGAATACTATGTGAAAAGCTTTAAATGATTTAATTTACGATTTGAATATATTTTGATAGCTTTATTTTTTTACTGTTTACCATTATAACAACTTTTGTTAATCATTGGCAGAAAGAGACACTGAATTTTAGACGTTTTTCAAATCTATATTAAAGTACACCAAAAATACTACAAATAATTACAATAAGAAGCCCTATAAGTATAAATTTGAGCTTACAGAATAGCTTATTTAATTCCAAAGTTCAAATCAAAATATTCATACACTCCATTTAGAACACTTATTCATACACTTTACTTAGAACACAAAAAACAGTATTTAAATCAGAAATGGTCTTCAAACATGTTTCTCATTCAACTGAATTTCTAATGAAGAAAAACCATTCGTATGCTGTAAAATATGTTAGTTATTTTTGCGAATAGCATAAGAATAAATCCTCAATGTGAAGAATGAATCCTCAATGTAAAGAATAAATCCTCAATATAAAGAATAAATTCTCTTTCAAAGAAATAAGTGTCCGCAGATTTGGGGGCTAATTTAAATAATGACCTCGTAACAAAGCGAAATTTGACTATGGTCAACATCTTTGCTAAATATGAGGTATTTATTAAGTCAATTACTGCGGAGCAAAGCTGATTCGAGATCGCCTCACAAATACATTAGGTAGTGTGATGAAAATACGTGTGTCTAAGCAGAAAACTTGCCAGAGAAAGTTTCTCAGTTCGTTTCACTACCATAACATACAGTAAGAAGGACCATTCATATAGTTCTCAATAACAGTACCATTCATGCATGTTCCTCAAAATGAGAAATGTAGGTACAGTGTGAAACTAAAGGAAATGGAGCATGATATTTCATGCATCCGTGAATTCATCACATTCATTCGAAAAGTTAAATGTATAATTTGCTTTTATGTTTATCATGCATTGGCGCTTGTTTGAGCAGTTTTCTCCTTAAATAAGTCAAACCAAATATACGAAATATTAATCTGATAATTATTGTATTAAAATTTCTTGTGAACAGTTACTTAAACCACAATATATGCCGTTCATAAAAGTTGCCATGTTTTCAATTAGAGAAATTATTTGCAATTGAATAATTTTACAATTTGAATTATTGTTTGCAAGGTTTAGTCGTTTGTTTTATATAAAAACAGAAGGATGTACGTTACCAGTATACTAGGAAACCTGCGCATACCATCTGAGTTAATCTTTCTTAATTGCTTACATCTATAAATGGCAAAGTGTCGTCGCGCACATTTCCGGTCTTATTTAAATCGATTTGTAATGAGTATAGACATTCCTACCTTGAAATCATAAAAATATGGAAACAACGTCTCGTTTACTTTCTCTGGCGTTAATTCTTATTTGCAATAAAATACATAACAAAGCAAGCCACAGGTATGTTACCACAGTAAGAATTGTATTAAATTCCGTCCCAAACCCTTTTTAAGAGGTAAATCGGCAATTTTGAAGCTAAACCCATTTTCGTTCACATTTCTTTACTGCGCTGATTTTTATCTTTATCTCATTGCTTTCTGTTATCAGAGTGCTGAAGAATTCCATATGGCATACAATCGATTCCCTGCAATTTTAACAATATTATACAGCTCAAATGAAACAATTAAAATAAGAGGCAAATTGCGAATATACATATATATATTACAAAGAATAATTTTTTTCCATTTATTCTTTTTGTGTGCTTTATATCCCCAAATCAATTTCTCTGCGTTTCACTCCTAAACGGTTGAAAATGGGTTTGTGAAATCTTCGAATGTTTTTTTTCATTTAACGTATGTATTTATTTCAGAAAAATTAAAGACTTTGACATTTGGAAGTAAAATTAGATAACAAATATTTGCTTTTATATTCTGGGGACTAATAATTCATTAATGATGAAGGTCTCAGTGGTCTGAAACAGTTTTAGACTGATACAAACCGAACAATTGTTCTATTAAATTATGATGAATCTGCGAATCTGGTCAATTGGATACTGAATGTATTCTTGCAGTAACTTTATCTATCAACTTCCTCAACAATTACTTGGTGCTTAAAGTATATTTTTGACACTGCTTGTTTTTTTAAAGGACACAATAGAATCAATTAATTTTTTCAAAGAGGATAAAGGATTCAAAATACAGATTTTGAAAACAATTAAGATTCTTTAATTTGTTGATTGCTCAGACTGCCAAGTTTACCGATTGAAACTGTCTTTTTTAATCGAAATGGTCTCTAGTCTTCTTAAGTGTCCAATGATCAGTGCTTTTCTGCAAAGAGTTTGCTGATAATACTGCCGAAAAGCGGGTAGGCACAATCCCCACTGTACCGTAAGGTTTGGTTTGTAAATACTTCACCACACTTGTCATAGGTTTAGACTTCTTGGTATCATTTTGTTCGTCTTTCAACCTGTTTAGGTTTCCTATGCCGCAATTGAACATAAATGTGATATTTTGGCTTCATAGTAAAATCTTCGACAAATCGTCATTTTCCACTGCTTACAATTTTCACACAAATGGATTAAACTATCAACTAGTCACATGGAATTGTAGAACTCGTTGTTCTCTTCAATTTAAGCCCTCATTCTCCACGACCCGTCGATTAGAACTGAAGTTACAGCGGTTAAACAGGCAAGCGTATGACCGAAATGCGACTCATTTCCCCCCACCACGTGGTTCAAAGGTCAGAGGGGGAGTGGATTAGTGGCCAACCTGATCAAGGCGGTCTACCTTCGTCTACACGATGGTAGGTCATTTATCCCCATGTGCTGATTCCACCTGGAGTTATGGGGCTTTGAGATATCAACACTTTTCGTGACGCAGAAGTTTCTGCCGATGACCTCCATACCGATTTTAAAGACATATTCACGTCATAAAGTAGTTCACACAAACAGAGTATCAACGAATAGTTCCAAAAATTAAATAAAGTACATAGGAAAAAGTTAAATCCTTAGTAAACTAATAGGGATTTTCATTTTTCATAAATTTTAATGTCTTATTTCACAAACGAGGACATCACTCCCGTTAGATAAACAACATCAGAGCTAAGAAATGCAGTATGGTAAATGTTTTCCTCTCAGATATGCAGTGTTTTTGGAAACAAATCGCATAAAAGAGAATTAATGATAAGGTGTCATATTAAGCGGTAGTAAGATCATCGCTCACCCAAAGAGAAGCAGTAAACTCCCCAAATATACAAGCTAGGAAAGATCTGATATATTAATATTTATATACTTATTTGTGCACATCGTTTACAAATCTACATTTAGAAAACATTTATCGCCACCAAAAATGCTCACTTCTTAATCTCTTTTTGATTACCGTAATCCCATTTTCTTTATTAGAATTAACTTTTTGGTTGTATCATTAACGTAATATGTCTCAGATTCTGGTTATATTTAAACCAGGTGAAGTAAGAATAACAAGAAGTGTAGAGAAGTTTTAAATATAACCGACTGCCTCGAGCTTTGAAAGCCTAACACAAGATCTCAAGCTCATACCTACTCTCAAGGAAAATTACGATGTAAAGTTAAATCAGATGTTAACTGATTTATGAAATTATGTGCGAAATGTTTGAAATTTCTGTGACAATTATACATAATTTAGTACGCATTAATTAAGAATGCCGACTAAATTATGTATTTTACATATAATAAATTCGGAATAAATTATACGTAACTTAGTCCAAATATTCTGATACTCATAGTTTATGTGTCGCATCTTACATGAATAACTATATTCTACTCAATATATTTTATAATTATATTTACGCAATACATTTTATATGTAAGAGGTGCAGTCAACAGGTTTCGAGATTTAATCTCTATCACGAAAATCAGAAGAGGGATGTGTCTAATGGCAAATTCTAATGGATAAAAAGTTTTTAAGTCTTCCTGCAAGCGGACAGCTTAATCTGTAGTTACATCAGCACACGTCGAAATGTACGTGTGTATCAGCACACGTACATTTCGACTTTGTCTGAAGCAGCGAGAAAACTTTTCAATGCCTCCACTGCTACGACTACGTTGGTCGCACATGCGTCTGCAGCTCCAATGATGTGTAAAACGCATGAACAAACTAATAGCATGACATTGTCTTTTCAGACAAATTGTGATTCGGTCTACAGCACCATGATGGTAGCATCCGCGTCTAGGAAGTTTTGGAGCCTGTTGTCCTCTCTTATCTTCACAGCTTGTCTGATGCCAATTTTCAACAGGACAATGAGTGACTACACGTGTCGTGCAACGTATAACAATTCCTCATTATCCAACAGGTTTCCTTTCTTCCACCCCCCTCATTTACCAGATACGAATGTCTCTTCGATGATCGCCTAATGACCGACACATCATAGACCACCTGCACCTACGCAAGATGAATTTTGGTAACGCGTGGAATGACATTCCCGTAACTCACATCAAAAGCATGTTTTTCGATGCAGTTTAAAGCAGTTATTACAGCTCATGGTAGCTACAGAATACACCGATTTCTTTGCGTTCCGCAAGTCAAATGGAACAGTAATTTCAAACATTTCGTCCTCGTGCCTTATGTTATTTTTTTAATGAATGTAGTTTGACACCTCTCGTGCTTCATGGTGCTGTATTTTCGATGGTCATTAGTGTTTTAGTGGAATCACACACCTTCAGTCATTTGAGTAAGCATTTAAAGATGTAGAAGCAAAATATTCAATTTGCTACATCTTCACAAGACCCTGCCAGAGAGATGCCATTATGTTTTAAATATGATCTTAAACTACTTTATTCCACCAAATTTTAGACTTTTAATGGGTAACTAATGTTTCTTTTTGAAGTAGGATACCGAACTATGTACAGATAAAGCCAAAATATCCATCGCCAGTTGCTTGAATTAAAGGCAAAACACGATGCTAAACCTTGAAAAACAATTGAAATTGACATTTCTATTCGTATTTCTTGATTTTTTAAAAATTGTCCTATGTTGATACTCAAATTATACACACACGGGACCCATGCTCAGATGACGAAGTATTGGGCTACGCTTAAACACATTAAAGGGATTTTAGAACATCTTCATACGTTGGTAATAAGTATTTAAAATTTGCAAAAATAGTTTTTGGAAAAAAATTATTTATCGATACTGCTGACATAATCGGTTTCAACCACAATCTGTATGCTCAGTTTACATTTCAGCTTCTCCCACATGTCAGATTAAGACTCATGAAGGTAAGGTATATGAGTACTTATGTTTTTTCTTGAAATTTGAATGCAAATAAAGACAGAAGAATGTAAAATAATTTCTTCAATAAGTCATATGTCTTATGGTATTTATTAATTTCATGAAAATATATTTTTTACGTGACACTTGCATAAATATACAAGCACACAACCAAACATAGAACGTGAAGATAGACATACTGCGCTGTAAAGTTCCGTTACTAATTTACTGTTAAGTACTGAACTTATACAAAATTTCACGAAATTATATCTAGCTGTTTGCATGTAGTGCGGGAACACACATGCTAGCAGATCGACAGACGTGAGATGAGGAAACCACTGATTTCGAGTTGAAATGACTCAAAACGAATAAATTACTTGAAATGGGACAAAAATATAACATAAAAACACTTCATTTTTATTTTGTCGATGACATTACATAATTAATATTTTTTCAATGATTAAAAACATTTAATTATTATTCCTATTCATAAGTAGAATTCAGAAAAATTAATTTAATTAGAGAATAAAACTATGCAATTCAAGCTCAATTTTGCGCAAAATTGCCCACACATTTGAATGCTCTATATATTAAAATTTAGAATTTATAATCATATCTCTTGATTAATTAAATACCCTTTTAATGGCTAAATGCTCTGCTTAATGTATCTTAATATGAAGGAGAAATCACGCTCAATTTACGAATCGGATTTTCTTTTCATTTGGAATAAATAAGGCAAATTATAATATACAAGAATAATGCTCATTATAACACCCCCACACACAACACACACACAAATCGTTTATTTAACCACTTCTGAATAGCCTTATATGTATTTCCATCGTAAATATATTATAATATTGTGGTTAACACTTCGCTCCTTGTTTCAACATGCTTCGGTTTCGAATCTCGCTGTAGGGATAGATGTTTGTAATGATTCAAAAACCACTTTAATAAGTAGATCCCGATTTATTTATCGCTCGTGTTGACAGGAATGACCTTAAAGCGGTGCATCAAACCGCTATAATATCATTGCTTACAATCTACATAAAACGTACATTGGTACGTAAACTTAAAATATTGTACAAACTAGACGCATTCCCTTTAGTGTGTCAGAATAATAATGATTAACTTTAATCTCTCTCAATCTCTATACTATTTAATCATCCTTTTTCAGTGCACTGTGACTAAACTGAAAAGTATCACATCCACTCAAAGTTTTTCCTTTTGTTTGTCATAAATAACAAACCGGTTTGAAAGATGATCTGTCAGTCCCTATAGACATCGTGACAGTCAGAAAAGACGTGGACTTCAGTGCAAGTAGTCATTTTAATGTCCAAAACTCTAAAAACGAGATGAAAATATATTTTAAGGATCATGAAGCACAGTGAGAGCATTAAACGTAAAAAATGAATATTCCTCGACGCCATTTGGGAGTCATAATTTATATTCCTTGTCAGCCCTACTTGATAAGGTGGCAAAAAGGAAACTCACAAACAAGTGCTACCTCAAAAGACAGAAAGTCACAAATCTACATTTTTCAAAACATGTGTGCCCGAGTATTTGAACAGCGACAATAAGGCACTAAAGTTTTCCTCATTTTTAAAAGGGGTGTCAAGTTTTCAATTAAACTCCTGTACGAACAACTTTCGGAATGCGGGATAAAAATATTTCTGCTCCCTTTAGAATACCAATTAGTTCAAATATCGCCCACTACCCACCAAAGTTTACCTTTGAAGTTTTCGCATTTATAACATTTCCCGGAGAGAAAAGAATGCCACAAATGTAACGCTTGCAAATGGGTTGGACAGGAAAGAATGTGCCATCATTTAAAAAGTCAAAAGATCGTATTTTTAAGGGGATGTAAATAAATCAAGTGTATTTCTTTGCACGTGTTTCTTGTGTCTGTTCCATTTTCTTCTTTGTCATTAAAACAAAAAGTTACTTTTATTAATGATTGCTACTTGCAGTTTTCTCGGTCCAAATTAAAGCGATTTATTCCATTATACCACACGTGTCATGAAAATAAAGGTTATAAATTCCATTAAAACTAATTGTTTGTAGTAAAAAGTGCATCGATTTCTAAAAGTTTTCAGACTAACGGATTATGTACAAGCTGCTGTAAGTTAACGATAAATTCTTGAAATCAAAATTCCAATTCCAACATGAATTTTGGAGTTAGGAAAAATTATCTAGGCTTAAACCAGAGCTTCAAATAGACAAAAATAAGGTATTTCATTCAAATCTATCTAATCTCAAAATGTCCTGCAATTCTTAATTACAATTGTGTATGCAATAAAACAAGATAAAAGTAATTCTACTCATTCTTTGAAATACTCCATGCATTCTCGTTGAATAAATATTACTATTAGTGTTTAAAATAATTATTTAATGTGAATTTAATAGTGTAGCATATTTCGTCGTTGTTATGTGAAAACGGCGAATCAACCAATTCAACATTTTTCAGGAATGCAGTTTGAAATGTTTAACATTTAAAAAAAATTAAAAATACTTTTCAAAATGTATGGCACTTTTAACAACACATTTTTGACAACACATTTTTGAGTCTTCACAAGTTTTAAATCTGTACGCAATGAAATGTTAAACATTTGAAACTTATTTCCTGAAAAATGTTGAATTGGTTGATTCGCCCTTTTTACATAACACCGACGATTTCTTAACATATTATTCAGTGTATTAATAGACTAATAATTTGCTTATTTCGAACTGTATATAAAGTTTTTAGTAAACCAATTCAATTTATTTTCTGATTTTATTTCCACTAATATAAGAAATTCCAATTTATATGTTCCTGTAATAACTAATTTATATGTTCCTGAAGTAAAAGTAAATATGCTGATAATTGGATATATAATACATACTTTTTTATTTACAGGAATTGATATTTTATTAAAAATCTGACACATTCTTACCTTCATAACCTTGATCAGTGTTGGTTTGATCTCTTTGCATGTATTCTGCACTATCTGTAAGAAGAAATTTTATTCCATCAATATTTTACATTGCTAAGTTTCTCATATAATCTGTGCACATTTAAATATGTATTTCAAAGCTTGCTTCTATAGCTTAAAAAATTAGAGAATCACAAATTCCAAGCGTCGATAAAGAACTATAAATTAAATAACATTTGTAATCGGTGAACATATTCAATACTGTTAGCCCACTTCATAACTTTATTTTGAAAACTTTTTTATAATGTTCTCAAAGACACAACTCATTTTAAAACAGATATAAATATCACCTATGCATTTCGAAACGTATCGTATCATATAAAAGCTTTGATGTTATATAACTGCATACTAAATATCTATTTATTAATATCTATGCTTTAGATATTTTACTCATGTAAATCTTTCTGTTTGATTTAACATGTTATCCCAATGTTTAAACGTGCTTGAAAAACATTCTGTATTCATTTTGTTTATTATATTCTCTTCGGAATATCTTTCTTAATTAAAAACTGAGAAACACAATCGCCATTTTATGTTGTAAAATGTGCAGTTAAAGTATTCTGGCATGAATTTTTGTGAAATATATAAAGGCCAATTTATGAGATTATCTTATATTCTCTTTGGTCTAAATATTAATCTCGCTACGAAACAGCCGTATAGATACATACTAAACCAGAAGACTTAAATGTACGACAAAATACAAATGTACTATAAACTCCAATTCCTTGTATATTAAAATTAAAACCAGACGTCTAAAGTACATGTGAGTATGTGAGTATTACTGATACACAATCAAAGCAATCACTTAGCTAGATGGTAAAAATTCAAATTGTCATCATCCTTTTAGCTGAATATTTCCGACGTTTGTTGAAAAACTCTTACACATTCCTTTAGGCCTTATTTAATGCAGAAACACTGACGATCTTAGAAAAAATATATTTTCAATCCTACCAATACCTTGAAAGATATCCACTATTTGCTGAGATATTGTGGTTTATTTGTTATTTTTTCAAGCACGACTGTAGCAATACCCGGGGGCTATTAAGAGCAAGTATGTTTATCAACGTCTATTTGCACTGCAGTGGTCTAGAACAAACAGACTGCTTAAGTAATTCCGTTTGTTGTTTGCGAAGGTAATATGAAAATTGAAGCTGAAGGCTAGCGGGTTATCATTTAAATTCCTAATCATTGTTCTTTTTAATTGATGGTCTTTAGTCGAGACTTCTTTAATTTACTCTTGTTATGGGAATATTGAAATGAATGCAGAGGTTCAATTTAAATTTTGTCATATTTTTAAAAAGTGTGAGTTGTTCTGGATTTTAGAATGATGTTATTTAAACTTATGGACGTTTACTTTTAACAGAATACGGAGAATATTAAGTATCTACTCTCTTTAGTTTTCAACGTCAGTTAATTTCAGAATATGTGTTTTTAAATAAAAGTGCAACTTTATATACATTCCTCTGTTCTTCAATTTGATACATGCATATTTTGGAAGAAGGATACTTCAAAATCAATCTTAATGGAAATCTATAATGTAAATTTTATTCACAGATAAGCACATGTGTATTTGTATCGTAGTGACTTCTTTTCCACAGATGAATTCGTATAGCATAGTTGAACAGTAAGAACATCCCTGTATTTTTTCACAGTTGCTGCATGTAATTTCATATCATCATTCAAACCCTTCCAAATGTAATTTTAATTTTATTTAGAACATTAAACGTCCTCGTAATTTTTAATGTTTTAAAAAATTAGCGAGCAAGTTCTATAAAATATTAGATAATATTTTTATCGAAATCATGTAATGGGAATAAGAATATTAAAGTTAAAACATATATTATATGCTGTTTTATTCACTTTAATATAGTTTCAGTTCTAATTAACCCCAATAACTATTTTCCATTTGACCTAAAAATCAGTTTTACGGAATTTTTTCTTTTAAGTATTAAATTTGATTTCGAAACACATATATTTGGTACTTGTAAAATAATAAAACCATTTGTGCGAGATGCAATCAATTCGAAGAAAGCCAAACAAAGGAAAAAAGTTTAAAAAAAATTAAAAACTAAGTCGCTGTGTATATCAATCCAATACAACAATTTACTATCAGTATTGATGCACATTGCAATATACTTTGTTAAATTAGTAAATTCGGTATTTTCTTTTTTCCCAATTTTCTTTTCATTTCAAGATTAGTTTTTACATACTCATTCACTTCAAGATTGCTTTTTGGATTTGTAAAAATGATCAGTTTTCTTTTCAAAGAATTCAATTTACACAGAATCATTATGAATATCTCTCGATATGTTTATGTTTTAAATATTTAAATGGTTTAAAAGTTTTAAATATTTATGATTTTTGAACTTGTATTGATAATTTATAACGTGAAAATTGCTATAATGGTATTAGATTTATAAAATTGTTAAATATATTATTCCCTGTAGATATGAATGAAAAACTACAAGGTCTTGAAAGATAATAAAAGGCTTTTCAGGTTCTAAAAGTTCGTTAGACTTTGATGACGGACGATTTCTATTCGTAAATATTTTTTGCTGCATTACAATTTGTATTTTTGTTAGATTTCAAAATACATCTAACAAATCATAAAATTTCAAAAAGATGTTATAAAATATTTATCATTGCACTTCTGCTACGCTTTGCAGCATGTCTAGTTTTCAAAAAAATAACCCTTAAATTTTCTTTCTTAGAATTCTTGTTTATTTCTTAGGTAAAAACGGTACACATTGAGCTGTAAAAGCCCTATTTCTTTTTAAATAATCTCATTTTTAAAAAGTGTAAAATCCAATACTTTGATACTTCTTCACCAAAACAATAACAATCGTTTTATTTGTCATAATCAAACTCATATGATCGAAAAGTTTTATGAGAACATTTATGTGAGCATTTACACCCTCCTTTGTTTGCAAGTCCATGTTAGTCAATTTCTTCTTGGATTTGCAGTTAATATGTTACTATGTTAATATATACTATGAAAAATAAGATATACTATGAGAGATAAAATTCCAGAGTTTTACAGGCAAAATGGCTGACTGAAGATAAATGGACATTATTTCGTATTCATCCTCCTTTCTGGTGTTCGTTGGCGTGAAAAAAGGTTAGATGCATGGCTACCAGTTCTCAAACGTCTATACTAAAACTATTGAAAAGAAATATATATATATATATAAAATAATGAAAAAATAGGTTTTGAGATGCTTAGTAGAGTGTAACGAATATATTTATTCGTCACAGAAATTCGATAGATGATTCTTTTTTTCCATTTTTTTTCTGATGGAAGATTTTGATACGGCTTTCTGAACGTTTCAAGTGCTTCTAAAATATATCTTTGTCAGCACTTTGATTTATGATTGGGTATCAAATTGTGTTCAAACTTCAATTTCACTTACGCCCTCGCAGAAAATGCTAGACAAAATTCTTGTAAAAGTATACGAGCGAAATATTTGGGTTGGAAAATCGAAATTTAATTTGTCCTACGAATAAATAATGTTTTAAAGGGTTTTTATAATTCAACTAATGTTACGGAAATGCAGTTATCATCGGCATAATTAGTACTTCAAAAAAGAGATATCACACTTTCTCAATTTGTTTTTATTATTAAGTAAAAATTTTAATGTTACATTATTGAAACAATGAATGTCAATCTATGATTTATATACAAACAAAAAAGTTCAAAATATGTCTAAAAGTGACTGTCAGAAAATTGCATTAATAAAGGCTTTTTCAGTCAAAGCTAAATGTAGGTGGGGTAGAATTTCACTTGTTTTCTTCACTTTCGTAACGTCACTTGGCTTGGTTTTCGAACTAAATTTCAACACTTCATCAATAATAATTGCAAAGAATGATCGATGAATTGAAATGTGACAGTTGATTGGTCAGCGGCAATTAGATTAAATACCAAAAGTCCCAAAACGGCTATAAACTATATTTTGATATAATCCCAATATGTATCATGTGAGAACATTTGGATGGAAAAAATAAAATCTTTGATTTACGTCTGGTTTGTTTGCTTACACTGGAAATTCCCATCATGCAACGATTTTGAGAAATACAGAAGTGCAATGCCTAGAGTAAAGCAGATGTATTGAATAGAAAACAAAATATCACATGTTATGTTTCTCGAAATCGAAAGAATTGTTCAAAATGTACAGCAACATATTGATACGTACGTTGAGCCTGTAAATGGATATATAAATGCAAGTTCTCCAGTATCATATTTTATTCTTGTCAGGGTGGTGTGTATCACATCGAAGTTATCGTACAACGTTCCTTTCAGACTAATATGGACAGTTCCTTTCAGACTGTATGACATAAACGTTTTTTGGCTAAACAATATACGTTTTGTCATGGTCTCGTAGGGCAAACTTTATAGTGCAAAAAAGTATCTTCTTCAAAACTCATATAACATCTAAACATTTCTCAGAAACAAATTCCATTTGTAACTAATTTATAGTGAATAAGTCAGAAAAACAAATTAGAATTGTCTTCACTACCAATTTCCCGCAAAGCGATTCTTTTTTGTTTCGATGAATTTGGACAACAATCATGGTCCTATCAGGCTCTAGGTTTACGTCATATTTCAGGCACTTCGACACATCTAAAGTGTCAATTGAATCTAAGAATTTAATCATTTTAATGTACTTGCTATATTTAATTCCCGTGTCATCGCTTCCTCTGTTAGAGTCTGTGATAGACCAGTGTAGACATTCTTCTTACACCAATTGCTTATCAGAAGGCTATTCTGATCACCACATTCTTGGATACGTCAAATTCTTCAAAAAGAACCACACACACATATATAATAATATATATATATATATATATATATATATATATATATATATATATTATAAATCAATGTCACAAACCAAAAAGGGTTTTCCAGGAATTTAAACACATGAACACCAAGAAAACTTCGATCAAATAAAGTGTTGGTGGATAAGGGATGCCATTTATAGCACCCGAGAGTCAGAGTTGAGAAACTCTGATTTTTGGATGCTATAAATGGCATTTACTGGCGATCCTCTTGTAGTTTGCGCTGGTTGTTTTCGAGCCGTTTTATTAATTTGGGTAAGTTTGTTTTCTCTTCTGTGATTTTGATTTTCTGGTCTTTTTTTCTAGTTTTGCCTTTCTGTTTATGATGTTTGGAGGAGTGTGTGGGCTACTTTTATTAAATTGCCGCTCGCACGCAGAAAACACCATATTGTGCTGACTGGGTGAGGCTCCTTCCCTGATGACGCCCTCATCCACCAACACTTCATTTTATCGAAGTTTTCCTGGTGTTCTTGTGTTTAAATTCCTGGATATCTGTTTGGTTTGTGATAATGATTTATATTGCTCTCCATGTTCTGCTGCATTGCGTTTTAGTGTGCTGTATGTTTTACGGTTTATTGTGTATATATATATATATATGTATATGTATATATATATATATATATATATATATATATATATATATATCTGTTTGTGTAAGGATGGTAAGAAAGAAATGAGCCAATGAACTTACATGTCTTTTATTTTATTTATTTCTCACAATGATGACTAATTTGTAAATTTTGTTGAAGATAGGACAATAGTACGAACGTAGCCGCAGAAGTATGCCAATTTGTGGATTAGGCTTTTCTTCAATTTTTTTTAATCGCTCGGTTGTCGTCCAAGTGTCTTGGAATTTGTCTGACCACTTCTTCCACGTCGTACGACACGTCGTACGAATAACATAGTTGTCCTCAGAACGAAGATTTGTAGCAAGGCTTGATCTGAAAAAACCGTAGTCGTGGAGATATTAGGCCTTCGCTGAGTGGATCCATGTGCGGCAAGTGTGTTGGCTTCGGTGAATACATGAGTCAGTAACTCTTACTCAATGTTGGCACCTTTCCTTGCTTTACTGATGTGCAGCAGTTTGAGCAAAACATAAACTGTCAAACGTCTTCAGCTGTGAATTACAGTTGTAACAATATAGATGTATTGGTCCATTTTAATCATTTTCGAACCATATGCGATCACAAACGAAACTTGTTGCCATAGAACGATTTTTCAAAGTACTCCCTCTCCAGACGCCCAATGGGTTATAAACGCTAAATCTCGATTATCTCAAACGTCTCATCTGTTTGTATTTTGTCTCATTCCATCGGTTCTATCTCCCTGACACCATCCATTGTCTGTGAACCGTCAGATGTTGCTGCGTCCGAACGGCGGGTGCTAGCCTCAACTCGTCAACGCTGCTTCATCCTCCGCATTCGTTCTGCTGCTGTCAAATTGTTCTTTTTGGATTCCTCATTTATTCTTCTTTCACTTTGTAAACGTTTACGATAGGTATTTACTTTCTAGTTTTTAAGATATTTCAATATTTTTGAAATTTTGGGGGAAATTTGTTCAAGTTTAATACTTTGTCACTATATTTTTCCAGTTCTTTCATTATCCATCTAACTCATAAAATAACGTGAGTGTTCATTATATCTACCAAAGAACTTTAAAAGATCTCATGGAAAGGGAAAGCAATTACATATGTATTTATAAACGAGTATTTTGTAGAAGAAATGCATAAATTCTCTATCATTTGTAGCAAGGAAACTAATTTAGAACAAGGAAATAAGGAACGCAACTTTTAAACACACGCAGATGTATGTTTTCCTCTGCTTGTCACGCATTATGCAAATAAGCTCCCATTTTCTGGTGCGAGGATATGATTTTCTTAGCTTCTTTAACCTGACGACACCAGGTATTTATTTTCTCATCTTAGACTATTTAATTATCTCACAGTAAGGCCGCCTCGGTGCTAACAGTGTAAATTAATGACGGTGAGTTATCGGAGAGTGGATATTTCTTATGGGCATGGTGTAATCTTGCGTATACTAAATGGGAATTTCATCATTTGCGGGGAAACAGGAAATAAATGTTTTAACAGGATATATTCCCTAGGAAAGCTTTTTGATAATGTTTTACTTTATTAAAAGAGAGCAAAAATCGTGAATAATGTTGGAATATAAATATTTGTCTTATCATGTATATTAGAATTAAAGTTTTATGTTTCAGGTAACAATTAATTAGGTTGAGGCGAAAATAGTTTCAAATACGCTTATGCAATTGAATTTCCAAAATTCGATCTTTCACTTTGGCGTGGTGTGGAAGTTTGAAGAGTGAGTTGCCAGCTCAGGTATTAACCTCGTCGTCTCACCATGGCTCAAAATTACGAGGTGTTGCCCTCGGTCTTTCCTTCCGGTATTGATCCCGGACCTTCGCCAGCAGCCCGTTGTGTTGCTCCAGTGCGACGTAAATTTTACTACCTACCTTCATATCAAAATTATCTCAGTGCAACACATTTGGTTTAAAAAGAAATTATAATAAAGAATGAAAATAAAACTGATATAAACGTTCAAAGTTACAGCTTTATTAGTATCCATACACCTTTAAAATTGATACTAGAAACAAGCATGTCATTTCATAATACCTCATGAAATATGACTACAAATATTTTAAGACTGACCACCAATTAACCGAGGGAAACAATTCATGTTCTTTTAAGACTTGATCCAAATTTGAGTTTTAGATTGATTTTGACGAAAAACGTATTGCACCGCGGATAAGGTATGGGAAGAAACTGCGAAAGTTGATGTTACGATTTAGTGTATACCACACAAATATTAATAACTTTGAAACTACTGCGCATAAACCACATAAAATACATGGTTTAATTTGGTAAGGATGTAAGAATGTTACTGGAAATCAACCTTGAGCGTGTGACGCCAAACGCCGCCATATGATTTCATCATATCTGGTATTTTATAATCCGAGTAGTTAAATAATTCTCAAAATTTCTAGAATATCATAAATTATGTATTTAACTTTATCAAGAGTATTTAAGAGAGCTGTCAAATACAAATACATTTTTGTCAATAGTACTTTGTATAGTAATTAGAAAGTTGTAAAGCTCGCAATGTGAATCATAACATATGTAGATTTTTCTTTGTCGCTCTATGATTATATTTGTCTACATGAGTGTTAATTGAACTGGGACTTATGATAAAAAGAGGATTACGAATCACTACAAACATCCAAGTCGACCGGGATACAAACCCAGAACTTATTCAAACAAAAGTGAAATCGAATATTTTTGTGCTACCAGTCTGCCAGCTGCGGAAAAATGAAACGTTGTCTTTTACAGAAGAAAAGTTTCAAGTATTTATCAAAATGAAGACTATTAACCATCTAAGCGTCACGAAATTTGCCGAGTAGAGTAATACTGTTTTTAACACAATGCATATTATGATTAATTACCGCAACTATTGATTGAAAAAATCCTAGGATAGATCCTATTGGATAAGAAGATCGAAACTAATTAAAAGTCATGCAGAGATGACTACAAGTGTCAAAACATATATACATATATATGTGTGTGTGTGAACCATTCAGAGTGTTACGTAAAACAATAAAGACCCATTTACATACAACGTACTATATATTTGCCATAACTGTCTTCATCAAATGTAAACTTTCCGTTCAAATAAAATACTTAATTTTTCTCTGATATTTTAAATAGATAAATAATCTGAAATAAATAGATATGTTGCTTTCAAAACTAACCCATTATCCCCTTCGAACCTTACTCCAAAAATATTCGGATAAGTTTACGTCTTTTATACGAACAGTCCACACAGTTGATGCTAAATTCGTAATTGTATTTGAAAAAGCGTAATCGTCTTAAGGACAGAATTCACTGTTGTCGGTATCTTGATAATCGGTAGCGTATTCCGACCTCTCAACCAGAGAGAGCTGTTAACACTCGATGACAGTCGGTGGCAAAATGAGTTGCTTCTAGTGAGAATTTACGATTTGGATCGACTGGATTTAAAGTTTAACCCTCCTCCAAGTGGTTTCGACGAGATATTTCCTCCATCAATTTCTGATCGATTTTATGAATGCAGAGATAAGATATTGCAGATCTTTTTATCATGACGAAATCAAGATCTGGTCTGTTTTCTTCTAATAACGAGATACCTCATCGAGACATACACTACCAGTGTTAACCACCATTATTAGAACTGCTTCGTAGCAGCTCTTTTATGATTATATACGAATCTTTCAAAATACCAATATTTATGCACTTTTTCATCGAGTTTCAAACCCCTGCTTTGCCAAATCAACAAAAAGATTTGTTAAAATCACAATTACTCATGCAATTTCCTGGCAATTTCTTTTGGGTAATGTTCTTTGAATTTAGTTAATTGTCAGCCTGGAACAATGACATGCACAAAGGCTGAAGGCAGGGAATAGTGTTTCTATATTACACATTATACAAGAATCTGCCCTCAAGCATAAAAATAGTTGAATAATTTATTTTTTTAAGTTAATGCATCTATGGTTTTGTGATAAAACGTCACACTACTTACAAATAGAAGCTTTGATTGTTTTTAATGAAATTTTAGACACGCAGCTTTTTTTTATTTCAAATGACCTAGTTATTAGACTGAAAATACTAAAATGAAACACCCGTTTGAGTGTTCAAAACGCTGAATAAATTCTTAAATAAAATGCAAGCGCTTATTTGAGGTAATTTGAGAACCCCTTATTTCAAATTTAAGTTTGTAAATATTTTTTGCCTATCTAAATACCTCTCCCCATTGTGCTGTATAAAGTGAATAGATTTCATCAGTTTAAGGTCGACAGTAAAAAGCTTCCCTTTGAAAAAAACTATTGCTTCATATTTCATGTTTTAGTGCTTATATCAATTCAATACATGTCTTGCTTTTTATTGCCTTAATATTCTCTTTAATTGCAATCGTACAAATATGTTTACCTTGGATCTGAAGATATAGCTTTGAATATGTTGTATTACACAATTCTTGGAAGAAAATTCCTTCAAAAGAGAGAGGCATCTTTAGCTAACTTCCAAGTATTAGTAGCGTTTAAAGTATTATAGCGTTATTTTAGCGACGAGTGCATATTATCGATTTAAAATACATATCAGTGTTACATTTTACAAACATTGCGTTTGTTTCTTGTTAAACAGTCAGTTCAGACACTCTTCGTAAAACGCTTACTATTTTTCCCAATAGTTACTTGAATTTTCAATGACACCAAAACCAAAATATAATATATGGGAATTGTATTAAGGTTAACCCTTGTTCTGTATATATAATACAAAACAAGCCTATGGGTTATATAGGTCAAACCAGTAACTCCTTTCACTTGCGTATTAGTCTACACCGTTCTAATATTCAAAATTATAACCCCCATTCCCTTTTATCTTAGAGTTCCATCACTTCTCATTACATGGCTTTAATAATGTATTTATTACTATACTTGAAATGTTAAACAACAATGAATTAAGATTGGCTAACGAAAATATTTACATTTTAAAATGTAAAACACTTGCCCCTTATGGTTTAAATGATTTATTTCAAAATTCACAAGTTAATTTAGGCAACTGTAACACTTATACATTATTCCATACATCAAGAGTTAAAACGACTAGAGGTTGTAGGGGTAGCGGTATTAATAAGAAACTAAAAAACTCTGAAAACAATAAACAGTTTGCAAACTTAACAAGACACCTAAACACTTTAGAAAAAAAATTTATTGAAAATTTTAACTTTAAACCCTTAAAAAATATTTTTCCTTGAATGATAAAACGTTTCAAGTTTCAGAAACTTTCCACAACCCTAGACTTTAAATCCTCACTTTCTACTTTTACTGCATGATATTTACAAAGCTCGACTTTCTAAAATTAATATGATAAAAACTATTAGAAATGATAATTTAATTTACATGACAATAGGATTTAAACACCCCATTTTTGATAAATTTAATTTTAATAAAATTGTAAATAACACAATGAACATTTTCCCCATAAAATCTCATAACATAAAAAATGCTTTAAATAAGAAGTATAAATAGCCTTTGGGTAGAAAAATATTTAATTACAATCATTTTTGCAGTAAGGTTAATTTATATAGGGACAACTGTGGAATGCTTTTCCAACAACATAACTTATAGGCCATATTTAAATCATAGTCTAGGACATATTGTAACTCGTAATCTTGGAATTGTTGATAAAGAACAATTAAGGGAATTAATGTATAAAGGTACTAAATTCAGACCTATCTATTATTTTAAAAGCAGTTCTATACGTAAAAGTTTTCTTGAAGACATTGATAATATCTGTATTATGTCTTCCACTAAATTTAATACCCCTTTTACCACTTCATAGAATGGAAAATTTACAATGACTAAAATTTTTATAAATGAAAATCTCTCACCTTCTGGGATAAACACCGATTACTAAAAGACAATAGCCCTAGCTATTAAAGACTTACAAAATAAATTCATAATTACATCGGTTGATATAGCATCAGATAACTATGCTATTATTTGTAAAAAACTATATTTGAATTTCTTAGATATTGAGCTTAAATTCGGATACTTATAAGTTCTGCAAATCTACATATAATACTATTGTTAAAAAAATTATTTCTTTAAATAAAAGATTAAAATTTTCTAATCATCATATTACTTTATCTTACATTACTACTGTTCCTAAATTTCATAAAAATCCAATTAAATTCCGTTTTATTTCCTGTGGTACAAATACTTATATGATTAAATCCGGTATCTCACTTTGCAAATATCTAAAAATTATCCTTAATACCATAATTAAAGAAGGTTACACCTGGATTACTAGCTATAATGATAGCGTTTTAAATTATATAAATAAAAATAAAAATGTTATTAATAATAAACTAACCTACGACTTTAAAGACCTATTTACTAGCATACCACTAGGCAAATTTAAAGATCTAAATTACTATTATCATAATTTTAAAAATCTAATTACTATTGATCTTGAGGATTGGGAAGTTTTGGTTAACTATTGTATCTTTAATAATTTCATTTTTAACGGTAAGCATTTATTTTTTCATGTTAAGGTATTATACCCCAGCGTTCCAATTTTTCGTCCATTCTTGCTAATTTATTTCTACAATGATATAAAAAATATTTCTGCCTACAAATTAATTCTGCCTTTTGATATATTGATGATTTGATTATTTCTAATGATAGTAATTTTGATAACCTATGGAAATCGATATACCCAGATGAATTACAGTTATTAAAAACTAATTCAGATAATACTAAAGCCGTCTTTCTTGACTTGGATACATCTACTTTAAATGAAAAATTGATATTAATATTTATGATAAAATAAGATTATTTTGAATTTCCGGTTTTTTAAATTAATATTTTGGGATTCCAATATTTCTAAAAAAGTATACTATAATACAATTATTGGTCAACTGCTACGTTTCAGTATGATTCGTAACTCTAAATCTTTCTTGTTCAATGTAATAATCTCATTAGCACGCTTCGTAATAATAAGTGTCATCTGACAGTGGTTCAAAATTACGTGGTGTTGTTCTGGGTGTTCCCCTTTGGGATTGATCTCGGACTGTCGCGAATAGCCCGTTGTGTTGCTCCAGTGTGACGTTAATTAAAATACCTCCCTACCTACCCTAATAATAAGTACCCTCACATCAAGTACCCTCACATCAAGAAGGGGAGTAAAGCCAGGAGGTCGCTTAAAAGGTAACTCAATATTATTATATTATTGTTATTATTTTGCTTCACCTTTTGTTCCTGTTATTACTTTTTTATTCGGGTTCTCCTATTTGATCTTTGGTGATGGTCTATATATATATATTTTTTTTCTTGACTTGGCAGTAACTTCACTTGTAAGTTGACGATTTATACGTGTAAACATATTTAGGTATTTAGGTTCAGTGCATACCCTTTTTGAAAACTCAATGTCTCAAGTAAATGATGCTGTGCTAAATTTATACATGACTTGTACAAAAATGCATTTTTTCACGTTACAATTTCTGTAGGGAGTTGCAGTTCTTGTATTTTTATTTTGGTATTTTCTTTCGAATTGACAATTTTCCTCTCATGATAGTAGCAAGTTGAGCTAAAAAATATGGGACAACCATTAAGGAGATTAATTATGCATTCTCACCCTAATATAATAATCTATCACCCAGAATTTAAAGTCATTACCAAGGTCTTAGATGCCGCTATCGTTCATTATTAAGTAGCCCGCTCAACTCTGTTTATGTCAGTGCTAATCGTTGTAACCAAGGGTAAGAATTTAGGGAAGACGAATGCCTAATTAGGCTTTTCCAAATCACGTGCTGTTTGTTCTTCGGCTTGCTTGTTCCCAAAGGCTTATTAAGGGATAATTGCTCCGCTGGTAAATAGTTTCGTGGATGAGCGGGGATAATCACTCAGCCTTTAGGGAAAAATTATTTTTTCCTCTCCTTGGCTGGCAAGTGTGTACCTCAGAGTGGAGGAATTCTCTGCGAAGGAGTGGTGAGTGCCATAGAAAGTTATTTAATTACACCGAATTTTAGTGAAATGAACTACAAAACGCCGTGCGGAACTTAAAGCCAGACGTTTTCTTTTACGCAAGGAAGAAAACAGTGAACACACGACTTTATTTTGTAGCTGCTTGTTTGTAGTTAGGGTCTGAATGAATAAAGATTGTTAAATAGAGTTGGAGGTGTTGATTTAGTTTTGGGGAGTGTGCAAAACTATGTTGGATTTGAAGTTGTGAGGAAATCGTTTTTGTATAAATTGTTATTTAATTAACACGAGGCAATTCCTTGTATATGCCCTTCTCAAAACGTGCTGCATTAAATTTAAAATTAGATTGTATTAGCAGGAAATTCCTACTCCTTCTTAAGTATTAAGTATTATTAAGTTATTCTCTTAACAATACACGGTTGTACTATCTAAAAGGGGCTATCCTAATAAAGTGTACGTTTTGTTTGCAAAAACAGATCTATTATGTCTTTTTAATTATAAAAATCATGCATTGACCGAATTAAGAACACATTTATATACATACTAAGAAGGCCAAGTCTGTGATGTTTATAATTCATATATGATAGTTTGCACATCCTATCATATACTTATTTAAATACAGTAGTTAATGACTCACGAAGACAGAACAATGCAAAAGATCGTAATAGTGCCAATTTTCATTTAATAATTATATGTATTATTTATTTTCGAATAACATTCTCACGACAGAAGAGTTGTAAATTTAATAGTGTACCAATACATTAATTTTGAAAATATTTTGGAAAAATCCATTGAAATCTAATCTATCTAAGGTGGGCAGAATCTAAAATAGTCATAAAAGCAATGATTCCCACGCTCAAATGTTCATGATCGGCCAAGTGGATAACAATGCAGACAATAAAAACAAGTTGAATCAATGAAAAGTTTAAATCAATCAACAAATTCTACATTTTCTTAAAACAGCTGAAAAAATCGCTGATAGTTATTAGCTCGGAGCATAAGTGTGTTCTTTTGCTGTGATTCTCAAATAAGTACTTTAAAAACAGTTTACCAATACATTTTTAAGTCAACAGGAGACTGGATAAAAATAAACGTTTTTTTTTCTTTTGAAATGCTTATCGTTTTGCAGTTTACTCCAAAATTAACATTCTTTTTTCCATATTTTGGATTTTAACAATTAGTTTTTGCTGACATTTAACTCCATTGTATAGTCTCATAATTATATGGCTAAATAGTGATAATAGGAAATATATGTATATTACATACAACAGCTAAATAATGTATCCATAAATAAAAACTTGCGTATTAGATAGTTAATGAACATCTATTAATGACACTCAAGTTAGTTAATTTTCAAGTTGTACTGAATACCAATATGATGACAGAAGATTTGCAAAATGTTGCATAAAACAATAAATTGGAATTTTTTATGCTTTGACTCAATAGAACTTTTGTTATTCTAACTTAATGCTATTTTGAATTAATTTCTAATTAACGCTCCCCTAATGACATTCTGAAAATGTAATTTGTGAAATGCACATTCAGACCAATTTTTATAATGTTGGAAAGAAAACATCAATCAATTTCAGATGCACACTAGCGTGGGTCATTTTATTTTTTTCTCCTTTTTTAAGGAGCACAGCGATAAAAAGGTGCTAAATGGTCTCAAAATAACATGTGTGAAATATTATTACATTCTGATAAGTCTAACTGCCTCCGGATTCATATCAAATTTTTCGATTTTTTTTCGAGGTAAGTTCCAGTTAGGGTTCCAACTAATAAACGTTACTTTCTTCATACATGGACAATGTGTCATGATTGTAGGTGTGAGAGGTGGGTGGGTCGAGTAGGGGGAGAGTCGAGGCCTGCGCGTGCCCCGCCCACGTTTCCAGTATAGATCCGGCTGCAATAAGGTGAGGTTGTGTTGCGCTCGTTTGCGCCATTTTTATCATAGATCGTACTCGTTCAGAGTGGAAATGTCTGTTGTTTGGTGATTCAAGTGATATTATTTGCAATATGTTACCAACCTACGAGGATGTTATGAAGTTCTATGAGTGGAACCGGCATAAGATAAAACGTGATAATGAAACTTATAAAAAAACCACGTATAAGGAAATAGAGGACATCGTCGTGACAAAAATTGAAGAAATATGGTCAAGAGTTTCCATTCCTACTGTCCAACATAAACGAGTGAAAGCGATGTTGAAGGCGTATCATCTGAAATGCAAAAATCTTTTAAAATCTCATCCTAAAATACCGAAGAAGAAATTAGAAGAGTTTCGCCGTACCAGTAAAGTATTGTTTGACATTTCATTCTGCATGTGTAAGAACATCGATGAGTGCATTTGTCCCAGACACAAAAAATTACCTGTCAGAGATAAAAGCTTCCTAATCGACCAAAGAACCACTAGAAGAATGGTGATCGGAACCGTAGATACTGTTACAACGTATAAAATAACGAACACTTTGAAAATGAAAATGCTATGTAAAAATCACAGTTTCAGCCTCAAAAAGAAGGCACAGATGTGCTTAATGTGTCGACTTCATCTGAATCTAGTCAATAGGACAGTGACGATGTATTTCAGTCACAGTCACAAGCCTCAATGTTGGCTGCACATGTCGATAAACCTACCGCTACAAATAGTACTTTCGCTTAGACTACGCTTTACTTTCAAGAACGTATGATAGATACGGGGTATCAGGCAGGGCTGAAGCAGCTATTGCTTCAGCAGTTCTTCACACTTCCACTTCGGAAATTATTGATAAAATAAGCTTCGCCGGAAACGCAAGATAGCACGAAAATTGGCCGTGGAAGAAGATAAAGTCCTACAAATACCTGCTTTATACTTCGACGGACGGAAAGATAAAACCTTAATTACATCAGAAAAGGAGGAATAATGTATACACAGAGCATTCTAGAACAGAATATTTCATTGATAATGGAACCATAGTCGAAGTTCTTGGTTTATAATGCATCAACTTTTGGCACATCTGAATGCATAGAACAAGCAATCACCGATTTCTTCCTGGAATCAGAAATATCTATGGAGTCTTTGGTAGCAGTTGGGTGTGATGGAACTAACGTGAACGTTGGTAAATATGGAGGTGTCATATGTCTGCTTGAAAAAAGGTTGGATAAACCGTTACAGTGTATTATCTGCCTACTGCATATGAACGAATTACCCTTCGGACACTTGTTTGTACATATTGATGGCAGCACATGGGGACCCAAGACATTTTCAGGAAGAATCGGCAAAGATCTAGAAATGTTTGAAAAAAAGGCCCGTTGTTCGGTTTCACCATATTTCAACAAAGTTACCCGAGTTTTCTGCTCAAGGTATTAGCACAGACCAAACATATTTGTACAGAATAGTCTCAGCGGTTTCAACAGGCATATTTCCTAATGATTTAATAAACAAATCGCCAGGCAAAATGTCTCATGCCCGATGGCTAATTCGTGCTAATCGAATAATGCGTTTATTCGTTTCGATGGAATCTCCTGAAAACTTAGTAATTCTTGCAACATATGTCCTCAAGGTTTTCGCTCCAACCTGGTTTGCTATCAAAATTTACCCTTCCTGTAAAGATGGAGCACGGCACCTTTTCAAACTCATCACTACAACTAGATATTTGCCCACAGAACTGAAAGCCAAAATAGATCCCGTAATTCAAAGAAACAGTTACTTCGTACACCTTGAAAATTTATTGATCGCAATGCTGACGGATTCTGAACCGCACATCCGTGAACCGACATCCCGTAGCATTTTGAAAGCCCGCAGCATTCAGGAAAATAGACTCCGACTGTTTCAACTTCCTACTGTAAAATTTGATGCATCATCTTACACCGATCTCATTAACTGGCAGGAGAATATATCTGATCCACCAATATTGAAATTCATACCTGACGAAGACATCCAACTGTTTGTCGCCCCAAAAGCAGAACTGTCTTTACTACGCCTGCCATGTCACACACAAGCTGTTGAAAGGGCAGTCAAGATAGTGACAGAAGCTTCAGTCACATTGTGCAAAAAAATCTGAGAGAGAAGGCTTCATAAAACCAAATACAGTCTTGAAAAGCCATGCCGAAATTCGATAACAAGAAGGAAAGAAGGATTTTCGAGCTATTTGAAATATAATAATATTATAAATGTCATTTTTGTAAACTTTTTCTTGTAATAAATAAATGTTACTCATACAATTTCAATTTGTTTTATAGACACACATTTTTAAACTTGTTTTAACCTTGCTGTAACAACGCATCAAAAAGAAGGTTTTTTTCAAAATATGTGTTCTCTAAAGTCAATCCGGAGGCAGAAGACGATATCCCATTCTAATCAAATTTTATATGTGAACTAAAACATCATTTGGCACCCTTTTCTTGCTGTGACGGATAGAAATCAGAAAAAAAATGTATCCATACAACGGTGACCCACCCTAATGTACACTATACCAGTTACTATTATACTATCTCCTAAGATAAGTTTCATATTGAAATTGAAGCAACAAATAAATAGCACGTGCTGAATTGTGTAGACTTTAAATAACTAAGAGGAAACAAAGAGTTCCAGGTTCAAAAACATCATTTGTTTTTGATGGCACGTAGAAATTTAAAGAAGCATGTTGCAACGAATCATACAATTTCAAACGATGTTTATTATTTTACATAACATTGATTATTATTTGTTATTCCACTTTTGGCATGATTTGCCGTGTTTCTGTTATTTTCCAGATAAATCTTTAAATTTTCTCTCTTCGAATTTTTAGCTATTTCTACGCAACAATACAAACAGTAAAAGGTCTTTCATTCTGCTGCTTCAAACACTCTTAAAAAATCCAAAAACTGCTACTTGAATCTTTACCAACAAAAATAAGTCATTTTTTGGGCATAATCATAATCATATGATTGAAAAAGTATTTTGAGAACATTAGTTCAAAGAACAAGCTTCAAAAGTATCATTGTAGCTATGTTTTTAAATTAAATTCGCTTACAAAGCATTTAGTTAGCAAACTATAAGAGATTAATTTTAAACTCATAAATAATAAGCGAGTCAAAACTTCCCCCTACAATAGAGAAAGTGCGTTTGATATAAGCCAGTTAGGATTTCCTGATTCGGAATACCAACATAACTCTCACTTATCATACGCTTTTTAGTATGTCAATTTCCAGGCGACGTCCGGTTGATTACGTGTTAATAGGGTATTCAAGCGCCTGTGTTCAAGTTTAATGTATTCGTTCCTATCTAGTATGTCGTAACTGTGGTCACGCCCAAAGAGTTTTTTAGGAAGCAATTAAAACA
Source organism: Meta bourneti (assembly GCA_933210815.1). Classification (NCBI taxonomy): domain Eukaryota; kingdom Metazoa; phylum Arthropoda; class Arachnida; order Araneae; family Tetragnathidae; genus Meta; species Meta bourneti. The sequence continues at coordinate 62,983,538 of OW119924.1, read as the reverse complement.
GCTCTAGAGAGCTGTCATCAGTAAATAAAGTTATTTTTACATCATCATTAATACTTGAATTTCTGATTAGAGAAGTTGCTCTCTCGTTTTTTCTCTATCTCGTAACAAGCTTGCCAGAAAGCGTATTGATAAGTAATCTTTTATGTTGTGTCCCTAGTGATCTTCTAGTTATACATTAACAGATTCAGTACAGTCGGTAATTTGATGTTTAACTTTTAAACTCCAATGTTCATAAATTTGTTGCAAGACTTGATCATTTATTTGTTGTATATTTGTATGAAATGAAGTGCGTCATTTTTAATTACTATGTCAAAGATTGTTGAATATTTGTATGAATTTATTTTAAACCCTCTGAGCTTTACCAGACCTCAGAGTAGTGTATTATTGCTTTCACCCCACAACACAAATAAGAATGTAATACCACCATCGATTCGTTGAAAGAATGCTAAGACAATCTCATTGGTCAAGAAAGGTCAAAACTGGTTAGATGTCATGCAGAGAAGACTGCAGGTTGCTAAACGGCCATATGATTATGAACCCCACAGAGAGTTAAGCATATAACACAAGATAGAAAGAAAATAGCACAGAACTGTGCAATTAAATTGTACAAATTTAATAGTTGTACAGTGTACAAATAATAATAAAGTGTACAGATTTAAAACAGATGGAAACGTAAGTAGACGCTGCAGCGCTGGTCGTCCTCGGGTTACAACACAGGAAGACGACTGGTATTTGGCAATAACTGCCAAAAGAAGCAGGCAGAGTACAGCAGCAGACCTGTCCCGACAGTTGTTGGCATCCACGTATACCACAGTTTCGAGTCATACCGTGTATAGACGGTTGGGAGAGTGTGGCTTATATGCCCGCAGGCCTGTCAGGTGTGTTCCACTCACAGCAACGCACTGCCTGTGCTAGTTAGCCTGGTGCAGAGAACATGTTAACTGGACACCAGTGCAGTGTGCTTGTGTGTTGTTTACTGACGAATCCAGGTTTTCCCTGCAATCTGACTCCCGTTATATCTTCATATGGAGAGCACCAGGGACACGTTACAACAAAGAAAATGTCATTGAACACCAACGTTACGGTGGCTCTGGATTTCTGGTTTGGGGTGGCATTATCCCTGGTTCTCGAACAATTCTCCGTGTCCAAAGCGGAACTATGATAGGCCAGATTTATTGGGATATCATTCTGCAACAACTCGTTCGTCTGTTCAAGGGTGCAATCAGTGCAGATTTTCTCTTTTTGGATGACAGCGCTCGTCCTCTCCGTGCAACCATCGTGGATGAATGCCATGAAGAAGAGGATATCACCCGTTTGGAATGGCCGGCTTTCTCTCCCGATTTGAACCCAATTGAGCATACATGGGACGTGCTCGGAGACGGGATGTAGCACATCATCCACCTCCTAGGTCTATTCCAGAACTTCGCATAGCATTGGTTCAAGAGTGGGATGGCCTACCCCAAGACCAGCTGGATAATTTGGTGCTCAGCGTGACCAGACTTACTGACTGTCTTGCAACACATAGCAAACATATACCTTCAAACAAACCCTATACTGTTAGTTCTTCTACGCGAGACATGTATTCTCCATTTGCTCCAGGGAGCATTCCCCTTATTTTATTGGGTACTGTGGTAATACGTGCACCATTTTTTTATTCTTATACCTTTTTTGTATTAAACAGACTTGATGTTTACAGCAATTTTGCTGTGCTTTTTAGGCTTAATTCGTACAAACTGTCATTATCCTTAATTTATGAGCATGAGTGTACTTCACCATCAAAATCTTTTTTGAAGCTTCCAGTTGTCTTTCAGTCAATAGATACGGTTATTTTGTAATTAAGTATGTTATAAGGTGAAAGCAATAGTACACTACTTAGAAATCTCAAGGCTAATATGTGTGCAGCGAAAATACTAATAAATTATATTACATCTGCAGAAATATTAAGAAATTTCTGGAAATGTACAAGGTGACCATAAAATTACTTACTCTCATTGGAGGCATCTGTAGTTGAATAGAATAAACGGAATGGAAACCAATGTAGTATTGAGACTTTAGAAAACATGTGAAGATGTATTCCGCGATAAAAAATTTGGTATCAAACGTCGCAGATTGGAGGAAATTTGACGCTGTTTGAGTCGAAAAATAATCAATAATAATAATCAGATAATTTCAATACTTAATGGAACACGTTCGTAGATGAGTATTTAAAAAATGACAATTTTACAAAAATAGAGGAATTCCGAATAACCCCGAAAAAAATTGTTAGTATGACAAAAATAATTTAATTTAGACATAAAATTCTATCCCTTAATTACCTTAAAAGTAACTTTAATAATGATAAGCTATACAGTAATGAATAGGACATTCCATTATAGTACATAATGAAGCCTTTGTTTCGTGATTGATAAATAACAATGCCCTCATTAGTCGAATAATTATGATCTATTGAAATATCTTATGGTTGTAATGAGAATGGAAGTAATATTTAGAACCATAATTACATTGCCTAAAACAATATCAAGAAAAATATGCATGCAATAACCAAGGAAAAATCTATTGAACCAATATATGAGAAGAGATATTTGATTTTAGCAAACATGTGTGTTGTATATCTTTAAATAATTAACCTCTATTGAAATATATATCATTTGAGGACCAAAGTACTGCACATGTTGTATCATTATTTTGTAAAAAATTATTTAAAGCTAAAAAATGATACATTCGGAAATAAAAAATATTATACGCGAAAAAAAGTTAATATGAATATAAAATACTTCATTATGGTTTCTCTTTAATAACATTTCACAGAATAAAAGCAGTTTACATTTTCGTTTATTGGGGAAATTTATCATCAAAACCAAATCAAAATTCCCTACATATTCTTGATTATACTAATCCTACTCATCCCAGCTTCTTTATTCAATAAAATGTCTCCTTACTGGGCACATTAGGATGAAATCGCACAGTTTTATAGAAATAAAAGCAATTTGCAACACTGTTCCAAAATGGCATCTGGCTTCTAGTCCCGTATTTCGAAGACATTAACCTGCAGGTAGTGACCCATAACGTGAATAACAGTATCACGTGCACGTCGGTTTTTATTACCTAGTTATTTATCGTAGGCACTAAAAGATTATGCAGGGTCAGCAAAACGAAGCCTTGCTTCTTTAGAATCAATAAACAGTGAGCGGAGAAAAACGTTAGAAAATTCAAGTGAACTTGACATTTTAAGCCCGAAGCTGATGGGAATCTACCTTTCCCATCGTTTTGCTGGTGCATTGGGAAACATTGTAAACCTACACTCTGAGCGCAAAAGTACTGCTTATATACTGGAGATACGTCACAAGTATTTTCCAACTGCTAGAATGAAGACTTGGCTATTTCCTTGCAAATGCCATCCTGTAAAAGAATGTCTATAAGCATTGTCTTACAATACCGTATCTTAGAAAATTACTGATAAGATTGGTATATCATGCAATTTCATTTGGCAAACCAATAAAATTTTATTTGTAAAATAAATCTCTTAGACAGTTCAAATTTTGCTTGAGGAATGCAATGAGACCAGAATGAAGGATTTGAAGGTTGATTGGTTGCATTTAGTTTCATGAACAGACACTATAAAATAATGGAAAACACACAATGAAATTTTTACTGATACAGAAGAAATAAATACAACCATGAAGGATTCAAACCTGACAGAAATCGAACCTGTTCCCCCTACATCTCACAGGTTGCTGGTGAAATGAACCAACGCACTGATTCCTGGAGGTCCCGTTTCTGATCTTTCCCTTGGGGATTGATCCCGTACCGTTGCCAATAGCCCGTTGTGTTGCTCCAGTGCGACGTTAATTAAAATACCCCCTACTGGAGGTCCTGGACTGTTTAAATAATTTCCTTCTGTCCTATGAGAGGCATTTTAACCAAGCTAAGTATAGGTAGCGGTAGTGTATCTACGTGTTCCTGTGCATATTTTGAAAGTGACGCCGGCTTGTTTTTCAAACACAATTTCAGCACTTCGGCAATGAAAATTCCAAAGAAAAAATTCCGAATTGATAACTGATAGTTGGTTGGTCTACAGCAATTAGATTAAACTCCAAACGTTGATAAAATGGAGATAAACTACATTTTAAGGTAACCTACATTTTAAGGTAGCCCGGATTTATATCATGCGAGAACGTTTGGATAAGAGGAAGTAATATTTTCGGCTGAGATCGTCTGGTTTGTTTTCTCTAAAAATACCTGTCATAAGTTTATTTACCTGATTTAATTTTTATGGCTCAAAGGCAACATATGGCATTATGTGCCAAGTCGTAAGGTGTCAAAGATGTGTACTAATTCAACTCTGATAGGATTAGATTATATAAATAAATGGTGAATTATGTAAGACGATATATACTCAAAGGTATACGTATAAGAATGGACTAAATGTATTCTAAGATCCTTAACGATTCATGGTGTGAAAGAGGAGAGAGAAAAGAGGTATTCACACAGTACAGAAAAATTACCTTAACATATATAAATTCGTTTAGGGCTTTCATGACCTCTTAAATAGTGAGACTTCTTGGATTATTTTAAAGAAATGTGTGTGCATCATAATTTTATTAAAATATATTTATTCTCACATACTTACAACCAATCATAAACTTTTATAGTTTAACAAATTTATTACAGCAGCATTCATTTCAAATGTGCTATTATTTTTATTATAAATCAACTATTAAATCACTTTACAATAAACATAACATTCACAATGAAAGGAGTACCAAATACAATTTTATTAATAATAGCATTTTATAACAATTTTATGACTGGTGCGCACAAGGCCTACACCAGCATTACATTCATTCACATACGAAAAGAATTCCACAAACTCCAAGCACTACTATATCTCCATATGCATGTCAAGTATGGCGAGCAGCTGATTAAATGATTCCTGTACGATTCAGTGTTGTAGAGAAATGGATCAACAATAACGTAAGTGTTATACGGTACTACGGCCATTGGAGCAATGAGCGAATTTCCTCACTATAAATATGTTAATTTGTTCTTGAAATATTATCAAATATTATTTACTACTGAGCTTGCATCAGATAGATTGCATTTTTTATTCTTAATTTTCCGATTTCAGTTTCACTGAGAAAAATTAAAGTATTAAGTGTAAGAAGTAAATTAAGTATGTGTATTAGTTCATAAAATACTTTGAAAGAAATTTTATAAAGTCCTTGTATATATATATACAAAGGTTTTGTATAGACTTTGGGGCACATAATGAATAAATACGGAAGTATTATTTTTGTAGCGTCTGAAAAAACACTAGTTCTATATAAGCTTGATACTTTTAAAGGCCCCTTGTTCCCTCTTTGTACCAATTTGTACCAATACTAAGGGATGCAGTACCAACCTTTGCAGTTCTAACCGAAACAACTCTCAGTGGACGTTACTGGCAGGAGAGGGACCTTTTAACTACCCGAAAGCTTCTCAAGCTTTCGGTATTTTTCTTTGTTGTATTTCATGTATTGATTCATTTCATGATGTATTCATTTCATGTTCATTCTTGATGTATTTCATGTTCTAATTCTTGCTTTTTATTTGTGTATACTCTTGGCTGATGGATTTGTGTCTATAAAGACCAGTTTCATTGGAAATATAAAAACTAATTCTAGTAGCAGATATTAGAGTAAAAACACATACAATTCTTTGCATTTTTATAAAAGCAATAATTTGAAAAATACTAAAAGATCGTAATTTCAATAGCGATAAAAAATACCAAATAATGGATAGTGGACTAAGGTAGATTATTTTCTGTATTGCTCTCGAATAATTGATAGTTTTGATGTCGATTATCGATAAGTAATACATTAACGAAACTACCCTGATTTACTTCCCATTATTTTGTGATTTTCTTAACAGTACTACCATTGATATTTCTGAACTGGTCTAGTTCTGCATACTGAAGGGAAATAACTTTTAATTTCGCCTGTTCATCTTGGTTTTAAAAGATCCACGACACAAAACTGCAATGTGCCGAAAGCTCCAGTCTCCCGACAAAAAAAATCCGCTCATCGTAGAAACTTTACTTATTTTCCCTTCATGCTACAGAGTTGATGGAGCGAGATCAAACAATTTGTCCAAATTAACTCTTTACAGAAATCGTATGTGCTGCCCAGGACTGTTCGGGGAACTAAAGAACGAGGGAAGCAATTTAATCTCTTATCCTCTTACGTCAATTGCCTTACTCAGTGGAACACTAACTTTTTTCAAGAATCTCGAAAAAACTACCCCGTTCGTTGCGGATAAAATGAAGTAAGTCTTCAAAGCGCACTATATTTCCACTTTTTGAGCTAATACAGGTTTTTTGATGGGAAATAGAAATTTCTGTTTAGTTCGGCTTGCTAGGAATTCTTGTTTCTGTAAGGAATTCGCCATTAAAGATAATAGAACTGATTTATTGATAACGCTATTGACGTTGGAAATCCTAAACTCAATCTTTTCAATCTCTGCTTTTTCAATCTTGTTAAACAGTATATCATCTGCAAGGGTGCAATTGTGTTTTCTCTACCACTCTGCCGGATTGTTCTCTGATTTTAATTCATTTTCTAACCCAGAGACTGATAATCTCTGACGGTTGTTGCTGAATTCACATATTCGGGCTTCAAGTTCTGTAAGATATTGTAAGTAGATATCAGAAACAAAAATTGCATCTCCTTAGAAATGTAACAAACGTTGGAAAGGAGCTTTTGCTAGGCTTGCGGTGAGAATTTAGCACTAAAGTTAACTTACAATGCAATAGTATTTATACCATTGTAATCCATCTCCACCATGAAGTACTTTTTGGTAGACAATGTCGAACTGCATTTCACGTGCCTTTCTAAAGGCTTCCTGATTATACGAGAGCAAAGGTCGTTGTCGGTTTCAAGATGACAACGGGCTATGATTGCCTTGCAGCCCATCTGCACCATATTGGAATTCTGGACAATTCCCTTATCCATCTTTGCAGGAGTACCTGGATTATGGATGCCAACCATCTCCTTCATTATCCTGCCCGGTCGTCCAAGTCTGCTTGTCACCATTGTTGGAAATCAAGAGACTTCTCGTCTAATTTATTTCGTGATTTGTTTTGTATTTTAAGATTGTGTGTACATTCTTATTTGTCTTCTTATTTCAATAACTTTTTCTCTTTATTTTATTCAGGCTTCAATTTTACGGGACCAATTAAATAATGTCCCTTACGGCGGCGTTGCATTTAATAAAATGATCAGTAGAAAAAGCATATTTCTACTCCTAGCCACCTACGAACTTTTATTTCCGTGATTGTTTTGGTTTTTTTATTGAATAAAAGCAAACACCCCGTGCACCACAGAAGTACAACACGGGGCTTACAGAAGTAAGTTGATTTAGCAAAGAAATAGTGGAAAACAATTTAACTAAAATTACAAGATGTTATGAACTCGACTGATGAGTAGAAAAGCAGATTAGATTTAACAAAAATATTGAGTTCCACTGGCCATGCTTTTTACCTAATTTTCTTAAATCATTTTGTAGGCAAATTCTTGAATTATCAAATGCAAGACAACTGAAAAGCAAATTCTCCACATCTTGCGGCTGCTTTTTAGAATACTCGCACATATCATTAGTCCGAAGATGAAACCTATATAGATATTTAGTAAAATTTCCATGGCTAGATAAAAATTGTGTCATTTGGAAGTTCGGGAAGAAAAATAATTCTGAGTTCAATCTATGCTTAATAGTAGAAAAAAATGTTTTGGTGTGGCCAGCTTTCTCAGACGAGACGTACTCTTCGTTCCACTTAGCAACAAGATTGTCATAATATGAGCCTTTCAAGTAACACTTAGGAATGTTACAATTTATATCAATTGCTAAATTCAAAGCGTCTTTGGCTAAACAATCAGCTCTTTCATTCCCGTTAATTGTCGGACTTTTTTTGCTGCACAAGAGATAATTAGACAAATACCTATGGCGTAAGTGTATTTCTAAACATTATGTACATGCTTGCCCAAGACGAATTCGAATACATAGTCAGTTGAATAAAAGGGCCTGTTTTCATTATTTTAACGATAAATACGCTATTCAACATAGATTTCATAATTGATATGATGTTAGAATTCATCTGCTAAAAATTGCAATTTTATTACTTTTGTTCCGTAATGACGGTAGATGGCGCTCTTTGCGCCAATTAGTTGAACTGTAACAATGGAAGCGGAATGACGCGCTTATAATCTTGGCCGCAAAATGAAGCGGAATTGTACTGTAATTTTAAGTGCCACCTTATTAAATTTTGTTAAGTGTTATTCTCAGTGAATTTATTGAAACTGGATTCATAAATCTTGACTCTGGACATGAAAATTTGCAACCTGACTTTTGAAACAGGATATGGACTCTTCAAATCATTAGCTCTCCCACCCCTCCTATAACTTTATTACTGCATATTTCATTACATCACTACTGTGTTCTTCACTATTTATCATCTATTCCAACAATAGATTAACTTCTACAATGCTTTACAGTTCTAGAGAAACCCCTAACGACTAAACTGACAATTCTAAAAGATAATTTAAATACATATTACAAAACATTGTCTTCCCTTCTAATTCTATGCAAAATTTATTGCATCAAAGAGTAACATAAATAACCTATGCTATTATGTCTCAATATGCACGCGCTAAAACGTTCCCCCAACTTAACGATTCCCGTGACTTTACGTGCATTTTCTATTCGTCTGAAATGAACCGTTTCGATATTAATTCCGCGTACCTTATGATTTCCGGAACCGCTTTCTCAATTTAATGGTCGATAAATTATTCCCAAACTCTTTTAACCAGCGCTTTAGTCTGAGAAGATTACTTTAAACAGACTGCATTAGGTATTTCACTCTCTGCGTTTCTTTTCAAGCCCCTTGCAAATTAGATTTCTCAAGGAATTCGTTGTTTGGGCCTCGTAAGAGGGGTGATTGGAAAAGCCCATCCTGGAATTGTTCTCCGAAGCCCAAAGAAAGTCTCTAATCTAGGCAAAAGCAAGTATCTACTTCGTGTCATTGGTCATGTATAATGTGTTAGCAAACTGTTTCTTTGCAACTGTAACGAAATATTTCGCGAATGCGTTTCCACCACGTGTTCTCAAGTAACCTAGATCTGGATCTGCGGTGCTAGACATTCTTCGTTTTTCGATTTTTTAAGTTCTTTTAAAATTGATATTGCCGAGCACTTGCGAGCAAAAGCAATGAGCTTCATGATCAGTTATGTATTGATAAATCTAGCTTTCCATATGACATTCAACAAGTTAAAATGAATTATAAAATAAACTACAATTTTAAGGACAATATACTTAAGGCATCTAAGCAATTTGTTTTTACATTTACAATGGCGTGTTATAAAGAAAGGTTGCCAAAATATAAAAACAAAAGCAAAGACTAAGAAATGAGAATACATAACATTAAACATAGCCACACAAGGTAGAAAAAAGTCTTTTAATCCATTCGGTTTCTTACTTCACAATATCAATCATTCTAAGCAATTCGTTGGATTACTTTTGGTTTGTTGTAATGAATGATGTCTGAATAAAAAGAGAGAATGTAAGGACGAATACGTTTATTTTCACAGTACACGAGATCATTACAATCTTATATGACACGCACACACAGTATTTATAAGAAAGGAAAAGGTAAGGATAACAAACCAGCAGCATCGTATATCTATGAACAAAATCAAATTGCATATTAATTTTGTCAAATGGTGATTAACTTAGCATCAATTAATTCTGCATGGCTATTGATAAGACGTAATCTAAACTATGTATGTAGTATGTTTCAATGCCAGGGTGTATACAAAATGTAATAAAAAGAAAGGTAACGGTATAGTTAATTTTTTGCTAAATGTCAGATAAATGTAAAATATTACACACAAATTAGTAATCAAAATAAATTATTTTGATCCTTTTTATTAGCATTTTTGCTGTGTTGTTTAGTAATTTAAAATGCTGCCAATCCAGACATTTCTTAAAATATCGTTCAATATTTCATAGAAAGAGGCATTTAAAAATCATGCCTCAAAGAGAAACTGGAGAATCGGAAGCGGATTAGAAAATATGCTGAAATATTCTACATGCGCGATCCGTATTTAACATTTCTACATATTGAGGTGGATCTCAAATTTTTTTCCCATAGCTCCGGCAATTAAAATTGGATTTGAAATTGAATAAAAAGTTTATATTTTGCGTAATTATCATAAGGGAAATCTTATGACATAAAGGGTGAGTGTTGCTATCTGAAATTTTGGAATACCTAAATAAGTATGAAGACTGAATTTTATCAAAATAAAATGCATATTTATATGTAGTAGGCATTATTACAAGTCTAATCCCACTTTTGGTTTGAATGTGTGATTCTCGGGACGTGAATAACTAATCGTATGCTTTTTTGACCGATTATAAATGCAATAATATTTTTTAAATGAATAAGCATCTTATCTCTCTCTCTCTCTCGATATAAAGGTACATTTTTATATATCTAATTAACGTCCGTCGGTAAGATGTAATTTAGATAATAATGCTTTTAAATAAAACTGTATACAAAAATGTGACTTCCAAAGCTGAATATACACCCTGAACACATTTTTAAAGCCCAAAAACTAAGTAGTAAATACTAATTTCAACTTAATTTTTATAGGAATCGCAAAGAATTCATTTTAAACATATTAAGATAAAAACAGTCCCATATCCATTGTACTATTTTTAAAGATAAGTTTTGAATGTCGAATTTACAAAATTCTAGGTCACGAAATAGTAAGTTAAATCTAGCCTAAAACAGTAAAAAAATTGCTGAGTATATTTTTACATATAGACTAGATCTTATGCCGAGGGGCACTGAATTAATTAGAATTCATGTGGTTTTTCTGATTATTTTTGTCTAATTGTCTCATGAATTTTGAATGATAGCTGTTGTTTCTTGTTTACTGAGTGAAGCTTTCAATAAAATTCAATGTTTGAAGTATAATTTGAAACTTGAAAAACATATGTTTTACTGATTTTAATTGCCTTGAAATGGAAACCTATGTCAAAAATTCAAAAATCTTTCTATTGCAAAGTATTGTTACACGTCGTATTTTGCTTCAACTGTCGTATTTTAAAATAACTTTATTTTAGTATTACTCTCTTTTTTAAAGTGACACATTACATTTTTATTTTAAAAGATTTAGTTTTGTACACTTGATTTATTTTTATGAAACGGATTTCCATAAAACATTATATTGAATCAATGACTTATGGAATGATGGTCAAAATATACACATACCGCAAAGAATTGAATCTGTGTCTTTTGCGATCTTTTTGACAAAATAACACGTCAATTATAATTATAACTAACAATGTGTATAGACAAGATATAAATAGATAGTTATTGCTAATATAATATTTTTAATCCACTTTACGTTATAGATCAGTTTTGGGTCATTCTAAGGAAAAAGTCAGTGGATTGCCCCCACGAAGTCCAAAAAACGCCTACAAAACTGTTTTTCCAGGAATGCTGGTAAGTCAATCTGGTTTCGTATCGCAATCGCAATAATACTCAATGTTATTCCCAGGAGGATTTCGAATGATTTTTAGCCACCTCTGGACAAATAGAACCTGTGTTAATATGTTGTATAAATTTTAATTGAAAAGTGATCAGACTAATCACTTCTAGTTCATATAAAAATGAAAACATCCCTTAAGTGTACCGAAAATAATATTTTTAACACAATTTTAACTTCCTTAACTTACTTAGCTTCTACAATTTACTTCGGACTCAAATACGTATAAATCGTGTATCTATTCATATAATACATTTCATATTCATCTCACTCCTGGTGTAAGAAAAACCACAAAAGTTTTTTCTAAGGTGACTATTACAAAAGTCGATATTCAGCAACTTCAAATTTTAAGGTAAGCAACTTCGACCTTCTGTCCCTCAAAACAAAAAAATCAAATTTTCAGAAGTCCTTGTTCAGATACTTCCTAATTGTCATATTATTCGAAGATCAGCAAGCTTATTTAAAATTCGCTTTACTCCAACAGACACACACATTCAGGTTTAAATCAAATGCTTTTAGTACTTTTTCAATTCAGATTCGGTTTCTAAATGGAAACTTGTGTGACTATGGAGTAGGGGAGAGTGGGGCAAGACGGGGTAGCAGAGTAAGACGAGTTAGTTGAGCTGCTGGTTCACTTGGCGCTGCAATCGAGCTGACAACATTGGTACTAGTGGTAGAGGTGGAGAAGAAACCTTTGTGTAAGCAGCAGCCATTTTGATTGAGTCGTTTGGCTTGTGCAAAAGTTTTTCAAAGAAGTGGTCTGGTTTCTCTTGAATAGCTTATTTGCATCATTGCAGTTTGGTGCTGAACGAAAGTAACATACTTATTTACATATAGCTTCATATATACTAGTAAAAAGTGCAGTCCTTAGCGATTAATTTACATACCTTATAAATACTCTTGGTAAAAACTAACCAACAACGAGCATTAATCACCCATTAACGCGTCGGTGGGGCAAGACGGGGTTTTTTCTGTGGGGCATGATGGGGTAGTAAACCATGTTACCCCACTCTTTCTAAGTCGTCCTTTTTTCTTCGCAGAATAAAGGAGATGGTTCGGACGTATAAAAGGGAAGACTGATCGAGGAGTGTGGGATCCGGAATCGATGGAAAATACAATTGAATTTGTTATTAAGGCGGAAATGGGATACAAAAAAGCAGCTGACTCCTTTCAAGTTCCCCAGTCAACACTTGAAAGAAGAGTAAAACTCACTCGGGAACAATCAGGAAAAACTGAAGAAATTTTTACTTTATCTACAAGTGGTATTGTATATAAGGTCAAATAAATACAATTCTCGTACATAGTCTAGGCCCATTAAAAACTGTCTTTACTGTTGAGAAAGGAAATTGTTGATTAACTATTTGTTAAAAATGGAGGAAAGATTATTTGGACTCACATCTTACGACCTGAGAGTGCTTGCTTGTCAATGGGCTGATAACCTGTGTAAACAACACACCTTTTCTGAGACAAAACAAGTAGCCGGTAAAGACTGGCTGTTTGGGTTCAGATCCAGACATCCCCAGCTAAGTTTGAGGAAACCGGAAGTCACAAGTGCGGCAAGGGCAACAGCATTTGACAAAGTAAGTATCACCAAGTTTTATGATTTGTTAACCCGAGTTGTCGACGAATACAAATTTACTGCTGACAAAATCTATAAATGTGACGAGACTGGGGTAACCGTAGTACCTGAGCATAGGTCAAAAATTCTGAAAATAAATATTAGGAAAGGAAAATAAGTAGGAAAAAAAGGAAAAGGCTAAAAAATTGGCAATGGGTTATTGTGAAAAAATCGGGAAAAAGGTAAAAAATGCAAAAAGAATTTGAAAAGTAAGATTGTTCATAGCAAGGAAAACAAAGCAAAAGTAAACAAGTGAACAAGACAAACCGAAGAAAGTCACACTCCTCTTCATCACAGGCTTCTGATGCTGAGTGTCTTTACTGTGGTTATTTATACTCACAGTCTACTGAGGGATGGATTCAGTGTTGGAAGTGTAAACGATGGGCTCATTGCACATGTGCTGGTGAAGAGGAAGATGATGAATCAATTCATCTTTGTGTATTATCCAAGATTGGCCCCATCATACCCCACCAGCGACCCCATCTTGCCCCACCCGGTGAGGCAAGATAAAGTTTTGTTTTTCAAACGAAAAATGTTTTTATAATTAATTAAAAATAGAAAATAATTTCATTTGTATATCATTATAAACATTAGTAATGTACAATAAAATGTAGTTTTTCAAAAACTTTCAAGATTAATTATTGATTTTATAAACCCAAATGCACTAGGAACTCCGTCTTGCCCCACTCTCCCCTACAGCATTCAATAACACCCATGAAAATGAAAAACAAATACAAAGTTAATTGATTTAATCGTCAAGTAATGAAAATCTATGTAAAAATTTTGAAATACCTTTGAACTACAAAGTATGGCTACCTGTTTTAATTTAATGTTATCTATCCTATTTTAAAGTGATTTTATTTTAACTTTATCGGTCAATTTAAAGTACGAAGTTACACAGCTTACTTAAAAAGTTTTGTTTTGTACATTTTTATTTATTTTTATCAAACAATTCAACAAACCATTAAGTATTCAACCAAAGACTTATTGAAAGTTGGCCGAAATATACATATAGCTCCAAGAAATTATCCATGTCTAGTGATATTCTGCAGAAAATAAAAACAATTCATTAGAATTTATCTCCTAAATAATATATTTGCAATATTTAAAATACTGGAACACATAAATTCAAACAGAAATAAAATTACGTTCATTTAAAAATGCAAAACTCCCCAAAACGAAAATTATGAGCAATCGTGTTGAATTTCAACTTCTTGAATATATTCTGAAGTAGAGCAATTAAAAAAAAGACGTTTAGAAAATATTGATAACGACAATAATGATTTATTTACAAAAATAATACAATAATTAATGCAATTACAAAAATAATAATATAATACTTAGAAACGCTCAAATATGACTGCAAGATTTCGCTTTCTCAACTCCAATACACCAAACACAAAATTATAAATCAAATTTATAACATAAAACATTAATTCTTGCGTTGTCAGATACCAAGCAGCGAATTAACACTTTTATTACTAGTAGGTTTTTCGTATACGCCTTTCGCCTTAAATAGACTCGTTTCCTTACAAAATGTGGTATGAAAAATCAAATGTTTTTAATCATTTCATATCTTTAGTTACATATTTATAAATTATTGCTATTTTGGAAAGATGTAAAAAGGAAGTTACAACGTATTAGATTTTAAGTTTTTTAAATATAACGTCTTGGAAAAAACGTTTTTCCAGAAATATTGGTAAAACAATATGAGTTGCTTTCCACAATCATAATACAACTCCATGTACCTATGGGGATTTCGAATTGTTTCTAATCCCCTCGGCACTCCTATGAGAAATAAAACGGTAGTTAATATGTAGCCTATTAAAGTGCTCTAAAGTATAGGTGTACCAAATTTGGTGTTGATTAGTCAAACGGTGTAGATTTGTATAGAGGACAGAGAGACAGACGCCGACTCTGCTTTATATATACTAGCTGAATTACCCGACGTTGCTCGGGTTGAATTGGTTAAATGTTGATTGAAAAGTGATTAGATTAATCAGCTGTTTTTCTTAGAAAATGCTAACATCATTTAAGTATACGGAAAATAATTTTTTATGTCGTTTTAACTTTTCCATTGCTTCTACAATTTACTTCGGACGCAAATAGGCATATATGATATATCCATTCATATAATCCATTTTATATTCATTGCATTCCTTCTGTAAGACAAATTACAAAAGATTTTTCTATGGTGACTACTTCAGAAGACGACTTTGAAATATATATAAACTTCAACGAATGGCTACCCGTTTTAATATAACGTAATATATCTTATTTTAACAAAATTTTATTTGATCTTTATAGGTCATTTTAAAATGAGAAGTTACACACTTTACTTAAAAATGTTTTGTTTTGAATATTTTATTTATTTTTATAAAACAGAATTCTAGAAACTATTACGTTTTCAACCAGACATAAGGAAAGATGGTCGAAATTTACATATACAGCCAAACAATTATCCATGTCTAGTGATATTTTGCAGAAAATAAAAATAATTAATTAAAATTTAATTCCTAAATAATATATCTTCAATATGTAAGATACTGAAACACATAAATGCAAGCAGAAACGAAATTCCGATCTTTGAAAAATGCAGAATTCTGGAATACGAAAGAATGAGCATGCGTGTCGAACTTCAACTTCTTGAGTATATCTGAAATAGTGCAATTCGGTAAAAAAAGACTGAAAAGTATTGATAATGACATTAAGGATTTATTAACAAAAGAACTCATATATATATAACTTAGAAGTGCTCAAATATGTTCGAAACAATTCAATGTCTTAGATCGCAAAATTAGCTTTTATGGTTAATGAGTTTTTGGTTGGGGCTTTTCCTGTTCCGTTACAAAATGTAAGTTATGTAAAATTAAATATTTCAAATATTCTTTTTTCATCAATAAAACAATCATAGACTATTTAATTATGGGAAGAAAAAAATCATTTCAAACATTAATATTAGAACTGGGGTTAATATGTAGCTTACGGTACCCGCAGGGTTCTAAAGTATACGTGTACTTGGGTAAAGTATACGTGTATGTGTGGTAAATATGTCCAATGGTGTAGATTTGTATAGAGAACACACACACCAACTCTGCTTTACATAGGAGAGATAATATAATCAACGAAGTTCCTTGTATGTTTGGCATTGGTTTCTTCGTGCTTGATTTGGAAGGAAAACACACACATGAATCGCATGCACGGATTTGTTCTGTTAATTTCACGATATCATCTCCCACTGCTGACTTTTACCTTTCCATTGAAATGGAGTCACAACATTCTCCCGTGTCTAGCAATTAAGCGGCATGCAAGATATTTTGAAATACCGCACTATTCCAGAACGCTTACTTCCCAGAATCAAATTTTCATCATCCATCATTCTCAGTACTTCCGTCACATCCTTCACTCCATGCGTCCTTTCATCAAGAACTTATTCCTCCGCAGTTTTTTCCCTCTGTTCATTTCCTCATTCTCGGCCGGAAGAACTTACTCTCTTGATCGATACTAAACTGTGATTTCTTGTGGACTGAGTTAGGAAGGTAATTTATTTCCGAAATTAGATGCCTCGCCAACACATTCTACGCTAAGTTTGTCTTTCGAAATAACTGCATAATCGCGCTCTCTCGCACTAGTTCGAAACAAAACTAGAAACTGGAAAGGTGACTAGATGTTCGAGAAAATTGGCAGGCGAGGTTTTTCGTTCCTTCTTTTCATAGGACAGAGTAGAGTAAGTTACGGAATTCCGAACAATCAAGTGAATATAATAGTTTGGAAAAATGTATGTCATTTCAAAGAATGTTTATAACAATGAGGGCAATATGGTGTTCACTAGTATTTGTATGAAAGGCTAGAATGTATTATCATCTGATTTATTAGTATAGCAAACATTTTAACTTTATAGTGCCTCGGTTCACAGTAATCACAAATTCAAGTCCATTTGGTTAGTGCTTTTTATGGTTCAAGGGGCAGCTTTGTCCAAATTGCGCCATTTTTAAGGGGGAGGGTAATTTATTTTCGAAATTATATGCCTCGCAAACATTCTCATCAGTTTTATATTTAGATATAACTGCATAACACCACCAACGGTCGAGTTCAAAATGATTAATCACAGTCCCACCTTTGAACTGGTATTGTTTTTTGGAATGCATAGAACTATTATTTTATCGGTATAAATGTTTTGAAACTTGTCTTGAAAAACTTAATATATTTTAAGAGAAGATATGTATCTACACTTGTCACATAATAACTTTGAGTTAATTGCACTACCTGTTTAATTATAGCGATGATAACTGTAATAGTACCATTAAAAGTCTCACAACCAGACAATACGAGTCAAGAAATCGAAAACGATTGACTGACATATAAATGAACTCATTGGCATTGATAAAAATATTAAAAATTACGCTGAAGCTAGACTTGAGGTGCATTTCCCCACTAACGAAGACTGAACATTAACGTAGATGGAATTTATAGTCCTTAGGGGTGATAGATTATTAGAGGGGTTTCTGACTTCTGGTGGTTTGGAAAGAACATCTTCTGCTTCAAGTATTTTTGAGAAACCACCACCCGAATTCACGGCAAGAGATCACCCATACCTAAACAATGACCTCAACACAATCCGGTTATGCCGGTGAATACCATTATTCTTTAACACATCTTGAGCATTATTAATGACCCTCCAGTAGTGAACTCAGAACAAGCGCAACACTCATGCACTCAACATAACTAGCAGAATTACCCCGGCGATGCTCGCGTTGAATTGGTTTAATGTTGATGACAAAAAATTTCTATTTTCAACAGTCCTAGTTTACATACATCTTTACTATATTATTCCAAGATCAGCAAAGTCTTATTTAAAATTCGCTTTCCTCCAACAGAAAAATGTAGTTTAAATCGAATCCTTAAAGTACTTTTTCAATTGAGAGACTCAGTTTCTATATGGAAACCACGTACCTATTTAGAATGATAGATGTAGTTACTTGACTATAGAGTACGGCTTTCAATAATATCCATGAAAAACAAATGAGAATAATGTAAGTTAAATTTATTTCAATCGTCTTGTAATGAAAATATGTCAAAATTTAGAAATATCTTTGAACTACAACGTATGGCTACCCGTTTTGATTTAACGTAACATTGTTTACAAAAATTAAAACAAATTATCAAAGTTATTAAAACAGACCAGTTTGTTTTAGAATAACTTTATTTTAACTTTACCAGTTATTTAAAATAAGAAGTTATACACATTACTTAAAAAGGTTTCCATTTATTTTTATGAAACAGAATTCTACAAACTATAACGTATTTAACCAAAGACTTAAGGAAAGTTCGTCGAAATATACATATACAACCAAGAAATTACCCATGCCTCGTGGTATTTGGCAGAAAATAAAAATAATTCATTACAATTTAACTCATGAATAATATATCTGTAATATGGAAAGTAATGGAACACATAAATACAAACAGAAATGAAATTGTAGTCATTGAAAAATGTAGAATTCTGAAAAACGAAAGATCTGAGCAAACGTTGAATTTCGACGTTATGAGAATATTCTGAAATAGATAAATTAAAAAAAGACGCTTGAAAAATATTGATAGACAATAATGAATTATTTACAAAGCGAAAACATTTAAAAGTAACATTTGTCGTTAAAAGAGTAATTACAACGCAAGAAACAATCGCTATAAAAAAGGCAGCAGTAAACAATTTGAAATTCCAAATTACGGTGGATTTAAGAGTTGAGTTGTACAGGTTTGCTGTATTGGATGTGAAATAATTATAAAAAATAATGCTTATTTAAAGACGTAAAATTTAAGGCTCGGAAAAAGTAGTGTATTAAATGTTTATTTAAAGCAGTAAAATGTAAGACACGAAAAAGTACTGAATATTGAATTTTGAACATTTTCTACGTTTTTTCTCGAATTTAACACGAATATTTAAGTCAAGTCTGACAAAAAAAAAAACATAATAAAAAAAAGTTAGGGTAAAAACCGCTACGGAAGCGTTACGGAATCAGCCAATGGCGTCACGGCACTCTGTCCAATCAGGTAATTTTTTGAAAATTTTATGTTAAAATTTAAATTTTTGAAAATTTTGAAGGGGCGGAATAACTTTCCCAATATTCTGCGTATTTTGACAACTCCTCAGATCTCTACGTGCTGTGGTTGAGACGAAGATAGATTTCCAACAGACAAACTATCACACATTAATAGTGTAGATAATTAATACTGAGCAACAATGCGTACATAAACATGCATGCGTATTTAAAGCAATAAACTAAACCAGATCTTTAATGAGTGTATAGATACCTCACAGTGTGGCTCATACGAAATGATTGTCGACCTTAAATCAGTCGAATTTTGAAAAAGTTTGAAAACTCGTTAAGAGAAGGCTGTCATACGCAAAAGCATGAAAGGCGTTCTGAATGGAGGGTTTTCTGTCTATCAACAACTTACACTACCATCTCTCTCCGAGCCATAAACTTGGAATCAAAATCCCTGCTAAGGACGCGTTGTGACAACTATTTGTTTAAATTTTACTATCACCTGATTTGAAGAATATACTTGTTTAAATCTACGAGACTCGACTGCCAACTCGCATGAGTGGGATTATTGTGATATGTTTTTACTGTCAATTTGCTTACCACAATTCACTACTATGACATGATCTAATATTTATATGTAGAAATAAATTCCAAATTAAGTAAAAAAAATTATTTTTCTTCTTCTGATTCGGTTACAATTTCGTGACAAGAACGGTATAACTTTTGGTCAGTGAAATATATTTCCTTTTACAAAAGTTAAAATGAAAAAAGTCAAAGTTTCACTGAATACTACCGAAAAAGGAGTTATTCGCCGCTATTAAAATCGTTGTTCAGGTATAATAGCAGTACGTGACAAACCCATTTCATTCCTTGGATAAAATATAATAGTTTAAAAAATGTTTCTGAGTACATTTTGAAACGACCAACCGGAATTGCATTAAGTAAGTACAATTAGAAAAATCTATCTTTAAAATGGAAATAAATTCTCTACAGCACCAAAAGAAGATTACAAAAAGAATGGTTTTTAATGTGCATAAAATTTTAAGTTTGGAAATTAAATTTACGACCCTAATATTTTATTAAGTTTAACAACCGTGTGTGCCTTTCCAGTTTGAACGCATTTTCACGTTTATGTTTATCGTAATAAGCTAAAAGCTTCGTTCGTAATTAGTTTATTCTTCGAAAATGCCAATACATGTTTCGCGAAAATTACAAATATACTTCAAGACTTTTCATAAAAATTTGGGTTAATTTATGTCATGAAATTGTTTATAGAAAAAGCGTTACAACGGTAATTGCACGATTAGCTCTAACTAGATAATACAAGACCTTTATGGATTTCAACTCTAATAATATATTTAGTGTGACATAATTATTAAAACTTATTTAACAAGTAAAAGTTTCAGATACGTGTTCAATAAATAAAACCTTATTTAACAATTAGTTTCTGTAAAACAAAGTATGGTGTGCTTCATTTATTGCGTTTGTAAGTTAAGTGTTTGTTTTGATTTGCATTTAATTTTTTGCACAAATATAACTATTTTATATTTATAAATTTAATTATTCCAAATATAATTGTGCGAACTTAACTATATAAATGTTTTGTACAGATATACATCATGCAGATGAACTAGAATACTTTTATTTCAGCAAAATCTGACTTAATATCGTGCAATATTTAATAAATCAATTTTTAAGTTCATTTTTACATAACTGTATTTGAAAAAATAAGATTGTTAGAATAAACAGAACATAAATATAATAATATTTTCTTATGCTGTCATAATTTTGCAGTTAAAGTACACCTGATTTCTTCTTTTAAACACAAAACAAATATTTTGTGTCTTTGATACATATCATAGCATTTATAGTGCTATTCTTATATAAATATTACTATACTCATTTAAATATTTTCAGAATCATCAACTCTAATTTCTATGTTAGTTTGAGAGATTTTGAATAATGTTATTTCAAATTAAAAGCATTTTTTTAAATGTAAATACCACATCAATACATTGATCGTTTTAAAATGTATATAAAAGTACAAGCTGCATAAATATAATTAATATTCAGAAATATATTGATGTTACGCATCTTAATAACCAAACATGAAAAAGTAATATAATTATAAAGTAAGCCTTATGAAATAGAGTAACACTTCGAAACTAGTACTATATTTTGCTTCATAAAGTTTTCTAATCGTAATGTAATGCTACCAGAAACTTAAATTTAACTAGCGTACGTGGCACAATAATCGACAGTATTTCTATATTGCGAATGGCAACAAACGAATATAAACAATGTAAAATCAGCTATTACGTGATTTTTCAACTTAGTTTAAACATGTTTGGTTTGAGCTAGAGAGCTGTATAATGTTGCTTAAACTTTACGGAAAAATTCGCTTATCTAATGAAAATATCCGTAATTCTGATTACAGTTGGCAATGAGAAATGTGGATGGTAGAAGTCAGCGTAGAAAATAAAATGTGATAGAATGTGAAAGAAAGTTTATACGTCAAAATATAACGAATCGCCTAAAACAACTGGATAGGATGGAATCGAAGGAGACTTTTAGAAGGCAATTGTGAATATGATTAAAGTGTACATTTATCGTCACCTTTAACTTTTGATTACTTTCATTTCATTTGGAGGTATGAAAAGTTTGAAGGGTGAGGTGCCAACTCGGATATTGACCTCGTCATCTGACCGTGATTCAAAATTGAGAGGTGCTGTCATCGATCTTTCCCTTCGGGATTGATCCCAGATCGTCCCCAATTGCCCGCTCCCAGTGCACCGTAAATTCAACTACCTACATATCTTTCCAAGTTACCTTGAAATGTGAATATTGATTTTTATATTCATTATAAATGGATTTAATCAAATGTGACTAACAATACTGCCAGTCAATAGATATGAATAATTAAGAAACTATATCAGATTATGTGCTTTTGTTTGTTAGTAACAATATAATGTACTGTGAGTAAGCGATGGAATGATAAGGTGTAAAGATTCCTCAGCACCGAATATACTGATCAAGCGACAGGTTTTTCTTGACTACAGACATTCTGAGGAGATACCCCTATTATACATCAGTAATGCAAACATCTGAGTGCAAGATTATAAATCTGTGGTATTCAATCCTCCAAATGTTTTCGACGAAATATCTCGTCCATCAAGACATGACCAATTTTGCTTATGACGTCTCGTCATCAAAATATTGCCGATTTTTTTTTATAATGAAAAGATCCAGATCTGGACAGTAATTTTTAATGACAAGATATTACGTCCACCAAGATCTGGTCAATTTTGGTAATTATGAGATACCTCGAAGAGACAGTCAACAGGAGAGTTAAGTAGAAAAACAATGATTTGAAAAACTTTGAAAATCTTTGTGATTGCTTCTACTTTCGAAACGATTTAAAAATAGCGTTTCCAAAGTTTCAAAAAAGGAACTCTGTAGCTCTTCGTACTCTACAAAATCTTAGAATTTGTGAAGTTTTTCTACCACGAAGTGATATTACAAATTAGAGGCAAATAAATGAAATTATGAATAAATTTATCGAAAGTACAGCTGCGAAATTTAGTGTTATAAAGTTCTGTGTAAAGTGTTTCTGTACCTTGTCTCACTTTTACTCGAGAGATGCCATTCGCTAAAAGCGTTAGAGAACGGAATAGAAAGTAACGATTGCAGAGAAGGGAACAGCACCCGTTTATAGTAGCCTTCAAAAAGGCCGATTCATCGATTTTCCATTTCTGTTCCTTGGTAAAACATCCAAAAGAGAACTTTTTTCCCTACTCCGCTGTGGGTACTTTCTAATAACTTGAGAATATTCACTTCTACGCATTGAACTCAACGCGTTCGAACGTTCAGGAAAGAAAACGCAAGTAAACAGTTTCTGAAGCTACTAAGCCTTCTACATTCTAATTTCTATGTATTTATAAATGGTAAATATCTATGGCATATAAAACAATCTACTTTTTTTAACCCTCTAAGTGGTTTAACGAGATCTCGTCCAACACGATCTGAACAATTTTGTTAATGGCGAGATATCGTCATCACAATATTGCCGATTTTTTATAATGACGAGATCAATA
Source organism: Meta bourneti (assembly GCA_933210815.1). Lineage (NCBI taxonomy): Eukaryota > Metazoa > Arthropoda > Arachnida > Araneae > Tetragnathidae > Meta > Meta bourneti. The sequence continues at coordinate 62,960,197 of OW119924.1, read as the reverse complement.
TTTGGCCAGTTTTCTTCCAATGACGTGGAGCCTCGAGGAAACAACCACCAGGAGAGTTAAGCACTGAATACTATTACATATTTTTTCATTATATTTACACATTAAACTGATACGCTTACAAGTAATTGTACTGGTTATGTTAAATATGAAGATACATATTTTGGTAAAATAAGATTTATAAAATGCACATAAACATACTTCGCTTACGTAGTTCAGGTTATGCTTATTTTACTATTGTTAATACCAGTTTTTTGTGTGTCCAGAATACTTTTCTATCTATTTTAGTTCATAGCTTCATTCATACATAGTTCATTTTACTATCAATTCAATTTTAGGTACTTTAATTGTTTTGAAAAGAAAATTTAAGAAACAATTAGGACAATTCATTGTTTAAAGAATAATTTCACACACCACCTGAATTATAAGAGACCGCCGTAGCCCAGTTGGTAGAGTAGCAGGGTTGCAAGTTAAAACCTCGTACATGTATGTGAGGTTTGTTATATTAAATATTGGGGCAAAAAAATGGGGCATATTAAATCTACTGGGCCTCATATGTCCTCACGTTGGCGTTGTGGGGAAGTTTGGAAAGTGATGTGCCAGACCAGGACGTCCGGGATTGATCCGGACCGTCGCCAATAAGCCGTTGTGTTGCTTCAATTTAATTTAAATTCTACTGCCATACCTACCTAAATTACAAAGTGAACAGATCTGAGCGAACTTAAGCATCGATGAGCACACAAAATCGGCTTCGGAGATGGACTACCTGGGAAATCAGGGTACCGTATGCTGTCATAATACTACAGGTATGTATATGCTAAATCCGCTGATAAATCATCCCGACTAGTAAGTGGATGGTGTGAGAGTAAGGTACGAGTCCACAGTGATGTCTGTAAGCAGCTCTTTAAATAGAGTGAATTTGCATTCCCGCTACCCCACAAGGGGTAGCAGGATTTACATAGTGGTATTTATTGCATGAGCAGAACAAGAGGTAATGGAAACACTGCCTACCTACTATTCCCCTACCTTTCTCTAAACCACTTAAGTAAGTTGGAAAAAGCGGATTGTAAAAATGAAGGAAACCAAGTAAAAAATAATATCATATTAAGTCGTTATTTAGTACTTCCCGATAAATTGTAGCCGAGAATACAACATAATTGAATCATTGATGACAAAATGGAGGTTAAGCATTTGTGATTCCTGGGAATTTCGATCAAAGTAAATCAATTTTTAGCTAAGAAGCAAACCTGTGAGTGAGATATTTCGGAAATGTCCACTCTTGTCAGAATTATAGTGAACGAAACCCTACACAATATACAAGAAAGCAAAAATCTGAAAAGTCAGAGAAACTTTGTTTTCAATGTATTCCAATATTTAGAGCAGTGTCTTATTTTTGGTACAGTGTTGGTGAATTTGGAGAAAGGCTAAGTAATTACTAAGCTATGTGGGGCACAGCAATTGGTATTATTTGCAAATTGGCGAATGGCAACAGAGGGATATAAAGAATATAAAATGCATGTATAAAAGAATTCAGGAAATCAAGTAAAACAATTTTTTTACCATAAGATATAAACAAAACTTTTTTAGCGCATACTTTTTTCGGGTGTGCTGAAATCAATAATCGGTTAGACTCAAGAAAACGCTACAGAAAGGAAAAATCTTAGTAGTGTAGTATTTCTCTTCCCCACAAACACATAATGACTAAATAACCACAAATATTGGTTGAAAGAATCCCAGGAAGGATAACACTGGTCAAGAAGGTCAAAATTGGTAAGAAGTCATGGCAGGGAAGACTACCTGCTGCAGAGCGGATACATGAACCTATATAAGGGTTAATATATAAAGCCAGAATACAGAAGGGGGTCATTTCTATACCACTTTTAAACAATAAATCTGCCATTGAAATGTAAAAACCGAAATGTTAGCGTATGATTAACCTCCGGAACACTGCTCATGGTGTTTTCGAAGGAATTAAATCGTCTTTTCTCTTGATTCCAGCACTTTACTCAACAAAAAATGATTAAAATCGTATTTTGTTATTACAAAACACTCCCGGGATGAATAAGAGTGAAAAATGAAAAGAAAGTTTCAAGAATTTGAAATCATATTGAAAAGGACGAGCTACTTCAGACACGAGAAGTCGAAGAGTATGGGATGGTAGGGTGTAGTAAAGAAAAACAGATGTTCCCGATTTTTGTTTTTTCAATGGATTTCAATTCCAACGTTTGGAAGGAAAGAAACAAAGAAGTACCGCAATCTCTTGTTCTCTCTCTTTGAAGCACGATGATGCGTAAAGCTTTTGAAGCTTCACTCAAACACAAGAGATGAAATTGAAATATGAGTATGAAAAACGGAGGGAACAATCGTGGAGGGAGCTTTAAAGAATGTGAGAATAAATATTTAAGATACCGCTATACATGGGTCTCTGTGAGTTGCTCTGAATAAACATTGATCATGACGTGTTATATTTTGACGTACGTTTTTGTAAATCTAATGTATTGCAGAGTGCCTTTCACTTTATTTAAAGTAGGATAAACTGAAATAGTGTTAAGGCTTGGTACAAAAAGCAAGTGTGTTGTTAAATAGTGGTATTTATTGCGCTAGCAGAACTAAAGGCAATGGAAACACTGCAGCTTTCTTCAAGTATGGCATATGGATATCAGATACTTATGACAGCTGAATACTTAAGGTTTTCGAAAAAGTACTTAGATCTGTTAACCCTCTACGAGGCTGATATCCATATATTCATTTTGGAAGGAGTTATCTTCTCTGTAAGACTGCTAACCAGTTTTGACTTACTTTATCATTATAATATTTCACAGGATTCTTTCAAACAATCGATATGGTTATTTAGTCATAACGCGTAATAATAGGTCAGGAAATTTATTTTGATGTTTTTTTATTATCGCAGTACAGAAAAAATATTGCAATAATAACCAAGCGAGCGGGTGAAATAACATGAATCTAGGCGTACATTCTTCATTGGATCGACAGCCAAGTGTATGTATCCTTCATGATTCGGTTCCATTCTGATCTATTATTAGCAATAGTTCTCCAGTTCGCAGTTTTCCAAGCGTCAAAGTCCTTGTCTACACAATCTAAGCATCGGTCTTCTTCTAAGCTCAACTCCAATTAGGCTGGCCAGAAATTTTTTTTGCTCATTTCATCGAGCATTCGAATGATTTGTATAGTTCTGGATATGTCAATAGGTCCATCTCATTTTCTGCATTTTTATATATTTAACACTATTTGAATCTTTTAATATATTGTAGTATAACTCGAAATTAAACCTTCTTGGCCACACCATTTGTCTTCATGCCACCAAATATGCTTCTGGAAAACTTTTTCTTAAGGTCTGTAGTACATATTCGACATTTTAGGTCGTAGTCCAAGTTCTGAGGTTTAGGTTTTAGACAGGAAAGGTTTAAGGTTGGGAGAAAACAGATATAATTACAACTTTGTATATTAAATTTGGTTCTTCTTTTGATCAGATCTGACTTCAAGTAACTACTAGTACAAACAACAGCAATTATCAGCAGTTATTCTTCATTTATTTTTGGTAAATGTAATTTCTGATTTTAACTTCAGAGCCCAAACCAATAAAGCTCTCAGTTTTCTTAAGCGTTCAGGAATAATTTTTTCCAAAACGGTATATTTTAAAAATTTAAATTTTAATATAACGTTGTAACATATTTTTTTATTTCTTTCCAAAATAGAAATAATTTATAAATATGTACCTAATGATTAGGAATTGTTAAAAACTTTTCATTTTGCATACCACATTTTGTAAGGAAATAAAGTGTTAATTTACTACTTGATACCTGACAACGCAAAAAATTGATTTTTCCATTTCCTAATTTATTTTTATTTCTGAGTTTATGTATCTGATTTAATATAGTGAAATGATGAGTCCATATTTGAACATTTCTAACTTTTGTACGTTCCAATGTTTTGTGTGCTTCGTAGACGTAGTTTTTTGTAAGTAATGCGGCATACGTACCTAGACAAACAGATAGACACCAATGGCAATTGATTTTGATTTAGAATGGCATTATAATAGAGCAACTCTGGGAATTAGGCTAGCAATAAATAAAATTAGCTTAACCATTAGCTAAATAATCCACTCGGAAAATAATTAAAAAATGAATTTTTAAAATTAAGGTTTTGAATCTGTATAATTATTAGTTGTCTGAATCTGATTAGCATTTGCAATCAAGTAAACTCGATATTTAACAAATGATAAGTGTACAACCTCTGGTCATCAAAGCTTAGTGTATTTTGTACATAAAGTTGCCCACGGATTCCCTTTTTTATGTTCATATATGCATATATGAGTTAAAGATTATCTTTGCATCCACATTGTAAGTCGATATATCTTCCTTAGACAATTGTTTTTGACTTCCGAATATCGAAGCTATAACATTTTTCTTGTGTTCTCTTGATATAGTGACGTTTAAATAACCATGCGTAAATACTGGAGTTGGCAAAAAAAGTTCAGCCTTTTATAATCTTTGGCCTTGGATTTTTTTTTAATAGTAAAATATTTTAATGAGATTGTTTGTTTTAAGTTGATGTCAAGGACCGTATATGTCCAATCTGCACCAAACAGACGACAGACGACGTCAAGAAATCAATGAAGGAGGAAAAAAGCCTAATAGTAGGAAGGGCAGGCGAGGGTAAAAAGAAAGGAGGACAGATCACAAAGGTACCCCGGAGTTGTGAAGCTCGTGTTTACTTAAAGAAAGTAAACCACCTGAGAGGACGCTTTTAATGAGAAATTATTACTGCACAGTTTAAATTGCTGGACATAATAATAGTCCGGGTATACCAACTGTTGCGTTAGAATTTTTTAATTTTACAGAGCTTGTGAACTAATATAATTTTTCACAGTCATTTGAATTACATTAACTAATCCTTTCGTATGATGAAGATTTGTGGTTACCTTAACAATTGCGTTGCGTTTCAGAACTAATTCGTAAGGTGGTTTCCCGATAGATTGAGACTGCTTAGAAACTATGCAAAATATAATTTATCATCTTTATCATAGCGGTATCAATACTGTAAATACTTTGCTATCACTTCGTAGTAATGCCTTGAAAATGTAGTCATTAATTTTTGTACAGCTTTCATTTGGGGGGAAAATAGACTTGTATTTATAACCTAAATAGATAATGGTCTCCCCATCCAAGAACTATGACTCCCCTACGAAAGACCTTTCAATACTTATTGTATCTTTTAGGCGATGCAGGGTCCATAGAGTTTTAGAAAAAATTCAAACTTCATCCCACATTATAAGAAAGATACTAAAATTGTTTCAGCTTCCTTAGAATTTGGTCTAAATCTTGAAACAGACGTTTCTATTAAATAGGAAACAAAGCAGAATGAGCGGTCCTACATAATTCAATAAAATTTGCTGCTATTTCATACCAAGCGACTGGTAGAACATTTTGCCCTTCTCGTAGTATGCTACACAGCGTTTTATAAATGAATGTTTTACCTGTTCCATCTATTTCGTCAACAAAGAAAACGTCGATATATTTTAATGAAGACATAATCTTGTCGAGTACTTTGCTCATTATTTAATTGACCAGAATCTCATGTCTCTTCAGACTATTTCTTTTTCTGTAATATTATAAATTTAATCACTATCTCTTCAAAAGAATATTAGCTTAGGTAAATCACAAATCTTTTACAACTATGTCCATGTATAATCAATTTTATGTTATGAAGAGCCATATTTAAACATTTTTCTTTATTGTTAGTTGGTAAACCTCGGGTAATGTACCGATTAACTTGTATAGTGGTCGTAGCGTTTATCTGCCACCAATAAGGTCTGTATAAGAATCCCTGTTTATAAGCGTTTGGATGTTGGTGATTGTCCTTTTCAGTGCAATGAAGACTTACCACTGGGCGCCCTTTCACAAATAGCCTTCAATTAGTTCCTTGTAGTGTCGAAAGTCAAAGAGGTCAGTGATCGTGCATTAGAAACAAAAAGAATCATCGAATAATGTTTCTTTAAATGACTCTCACAAATGAATCGCATTATGTGGTGAACAAAGTATACACAAGATGGAAATTGTTTAATAATAATTTTTAATAAAATAAATAATTGTAATGATATAATCCATACATGTCTTAATTCCGAATGAGTACGTACATGGGATTATTTAACATCTATCATGATGTGTGTTTTTTCGGAGTATAGCATTGGCATATTGATAATTTCACCCTTTAGTTACTGAAGAAGCAATTTTATTCTTGCGTATTGCAGCAAAATAATTTTGTGCATGTTTCTTTTAATCCAACAGTCAAAGTTAAAACTCGCACAATTATATTTGATCACTATCTAAACTGGAAGAATTTTTTAAACTTTTCTCTATCAGCATAGCGAATTAAGTAAACTCATTGCTTTGTGTATCCTGTTTTCCAAATGAATATATTTCGTTTGAACTCATTTCCCATATTAGAGTAAGAATTATTACTATTATTTTTAGTTTCTGTGACTATAACTATTGTCTCATCGAAGATGTTTGTTGTAGTCGTAAAAATTAATATTTATGATACACTAGTTTTATCACATCTTTAAATATTTTTTTGATTAGATGCTAATATTTATTCTCACAATTATTTCGAACAAAAAACGTTTGATTAAATAAAGTTGATTTTCACAAAAATCAATACCTCATTATTAGGATTTTATAGATAAATCTATATAAAAATAATATGCGTGTAAATTAATTTTCCTAATGGAAGTGCATATATATTATTCCAAAACATTTTCAAACGAAAATTAATTTTAACAATTGAATCATCTCTAATTTTTTTCTTGCGCATATAAAATGTGTTTTCTTAAAAAGTATTGTGAAAATCATTTAAACATTCATTTCCTTTTGGGTTGATATTGTTAGGAAACACTGACTTACGTTACGTAAATTCAATTTAATTCATAAGCATTTAAGAAAGCAACATTATTTTAGGATAAATTTTGCTATCATTAACTTGTATAAAAGTTATAATACAATAGGCACATTGCGATTACAAGAAAAGAAAGTTGAAAAATGTTTACTGTCATAAAACAAAATATTCTTCACATTGTTCAAGCTTTGCTCCGAATTGTGTATTGTTAACAAATTTCATTAAATCCAATGCATTTAACAAAATGTAGCATTCATCTTAAGTGTTTCACTGTTTCATCCAATAAAAGTAGGTTATTATAAATGAAAAACAGCGTAATTTTTTAATGTAACTTTGATAAATGCAATATGAGAATATTTGTTAAAGAATTTCTACTGAATAAGCACTTTTAACACATAAAACAAACAAAACCATATTATTTTATAAAAAGAAGGGAACGTTACTAAAAGATACTATTTTTCACAGAGTAAAAGCGTTTGACTCCTTTACCTATTTCAGATTTAGTATTTCGTTCTTTTTTATTCATATTCTTTACGTCCTTTTTATGGACCAAGGATTTTCTGGAAATTATGTTTTCCCTTTTACTGCTTTTCAGAAATTTAGCATTGACATTTTATTATTAAGGTTTTCGGCAGAAAATGAGGAACATTGTTTTGTTTCCTTTCTTATTTTTAAGTATTATTAAAAGCTTTGAAACGTGGAAACAAGATCTCAATTCTCTCTGGGAGAGAAAGAAATAACTTTGCTTATAATAAACAGTAGAAGTATTGCGAAGTGTATTTTAAACTTCATTGTTGGAGTAAGAAAATGTGCACTCAAAATTGAGCAACATACTTATGTTAAACTCATAAAAGTATTACCAGAGATGTAGAGTTATGAAATAAAATTTTATTTGTTTAGAAGATAGATGATTTGAGCAAACTTAGTAATTCACTACTGTAGTCATTTTACGTAGTAATCGTGAAAGCTCACAAAAACAACTGGATCAGAATTATGCTCGTATATTTATATGCAAAAAGATAAAATTTCTCACAAAACATCAGATTTTATAATATGTAGAAACAATGATGAAATATCTTATTTTGTTTGTAGTTTCATAACGCACCTCATATGTGCTACGGAGGAAATTTCGAATGATGAACAGTATGGAATATCGAAGAAATATCAATTCTAAAATAATTTTATTTTCATTCGTGTGTCCAAGTATTAATTTATATATTATGTTACGTTACCTGTGAATAGAAATATTTCACCGACAAAAAGTTTTTAGACGTATAAATGGAGTTGTTAAACTTAACATTAAATAATTTTCTCTTTGTACTTTTGTAAACTAATTGCAAAATAATCAATGTAAAACATGGGGATAATAAATCCAAGTGACATAAATTTATTAAATGCCCAAGTAAACAGTTGAAAAAGCCTTTTATGAGAGGCTTTTTCTGACAAGCGAAATGAAGGTATCCATGGTGTTTTTGTGGTTCAACTATTTCCTATCCCCCCCCAATATCATCACTAAATATATTTTAATCTCTAAAATTGGTTAGTAAACTTCATAATCTTTGCACAAACTGAAATTAAATTAAGTAAATCAATTCTTGCAAAGCATTTTTTATCCAGATTTATAACTCATATACGATTTGTTTACTCTATATTTTATCGGAAATTAAAATAATGGCTCTTAATTATGTAACTCTACATTATGAGTTTGATATGAGAGTAATTAAATGACGACCAATTACCTAAAATAAGTAATCTGGAGTCTCTTTTTTATATTTTTGTAATCATTTCTGAGTTAAGTAATAGATTTAATACTTACCTGCTGTAGTAATTTTGTTTTATCCTTTTTTAATTTGTTCTCTATCTCGGGTCCATCTCGGATGTAATCTCACGCTAAACATGCTTCTTTGGCAAACGAAACATTTGATTTAAAAATATTTAATCAAATGAACAAAGCGAGTTAGGTTTTACTCTTACAACAATTTCCTCGGAAATCTGAAGCTCAACGAGAATTTCACATTGTCGAATTTAATTTTAAAAACGAAAGCTATAAATATTCGTCAAAAATCATGTTTCAATTAAGATAGGAAATACGAATTCTTTATAAATGTACTAAAACAATGAAGGGTTTAAAAGTCAAAATTAAAAGTATGATTAAACGAGAAATTTCCGGTGGAAAACAGATGCATTTTAAAAATATGTTTTTGAGGGAATATTTATTGAAATTGAAAATGGAATGACTTTCATACATATGAAGAAAGAAATATGATTTTGAAAGGATTGAGTAGTTTACTTTCTTGAAATATTTCTTAACCTCTTTTATGGTGAAATAATTAAATTCTTCAGTCATGATTCGTTCAATTTCAAAGCCATGCCATTGAAAGGTTTTATCTACTTTTATTCAATTTTTTAGAAGATAGTAAGAAATAATTGCTTCAGAAATATGATAAAATAGCGAAAGATCTTTACAGAGAAGAATCAATTCGGTAAGGTTGAGTTCCATAAGAAATGAAAAACTAAATTATAACTGAGTCTCGTCTTATACTCAACCATGTGTGTAAAGTTGGATTTAAGAATTATTTATATATTTTTTTATTTCTTTATTCAGATAGAGGGGTTTATGTGTGTGTTAATTAATACATATATAATAAACAGTACCTTTTGTTTGTAATCAAATTTTAAATGCTTCTCCCGTATCAGTTCTTCCTCTTCCTTATATCAATATAGAAAATAAACCTATTAAAAAATCCTCTCAAACTAATGTATCTTGAGAACACAAATATATTTCTTGTATTATTGTTAGAAAGTTAAATATAATTGAAATAAAAAATGGATTCCATTACGATTTTCTGTTACAATAGGGGTAGTTTTAACTTTTACTATCCTGTCATTTCGAAGAGCTGTTGCAACCCAGTTGAAATGGTAACGGATTAACAATCGTAGGGTTGTGAGTTCGAAACTCGGTCCAACCAAAGACCGTCGTTTAGACCGAACTGGTTCACTTTAAATCTGTTGTGACCTAAAATGTCCTCACGTTTCAGTGGTGTGGAAGTTTGGACAGTGATCTGCCTGCTCAGGTGTTCACCTGGTCATCTGACCATGGTTCACATGGGGTGTTTTCTTCGGATCTTTATCTTGGGAATTGATCCCGGACCCTCACCGATAGCCCTTGGCGTTGCTCCAGTGCGACGTTAATTAACTACCTATTTATTATTTTCAAAGTAAATATGTTTCCATTTTTAAGGAACCTTGCGTTATAAAACCATTGTCATTGTGTAAATTTTCTCCTTTCAGAAGTACCTAAAAGATTAATATCTATTTACTCCGAGATAGTATTTCATTTTAATTGCAAAATATATTTACTTCACTAATGAAGTAAATACATATTAAATAACTGTACTCAAAGTACTTTTATTAAAGTAATTTTAAAAAAAGCATTTAGCACCTCAATATTTTTTGTTTCTATTGCCCTATGATTGACCTCTTGAACCTCCGCTCGACAAGGGGCGAACTGGAGGCTATTTGTGAAGAGTCCTGTGGGTAAACCACTGTTACTCCTGTGGTGGCATCGGTCTGCACATGAAAATTAGTAGCGTGTCTCTGGCAATGGATCAAATTAAATTATAGTTTCTTTCAATCGTGTTGAGCTTGAGAACTGTGAATAAAAATGTCGTTTGTTTGCAACGATCAAAGATTGAGAAATTTCGATTAAGTTGTTAATTTTTTTCTCTTTTTAGAAAAGACGGGGTGTTATGCTGATAGACTTGTCAACGTATTATGTCCATCTAATGTTTGATGAATTTTTATTAAAGTTACTTTTTTCACCAGCTTCGTTACTCATTGAACCAGTCAACATCTCATATGGTTATGAGAATTATCATCCACGTATACCATCCTCCTAACAGGGACAATCACCAAAATCTATGCTTCATCCCATTCTATTGGCCTGGTACCGTTGGACCTGTGATCTGCCCTCTCTCCATATTGGCAGCCTGATTAAAGCAACAGAATCTCACTTGCATCTGAGAAATTTCTCTGGCAGATTCGCAACCCTTCTTGTGGAGAAAGGAAGAATAATCACATGCCCCCAAAATTCAAGGCTAAATTAATGAAAACACATCTGATACGATAAAACATTGCGCTTGTCCCCAATGGTAAACTAGTATCGTAAAACTCTGTCACGTGGACTGGGCACCTAAATGGCGATGTGATACACGAGATTCCATGTTCGTCCCAGTAGGATCGGTAAGGATTAAGCTTCAAAAACTTATTTAAACTTTGCAGTAAGTATAACAGAACAAAATCTTTGCACATCACACGAGACGCTTCTCACCCGCTGGTTGAGACACCATTGAACCAGTGAGATCCGTCTCCCACATGGGGCCCCTGATAAAAACAGCCGAATCTTACTTACCTCTGAAAAATTTCTCTGGTAGGTTTCGCGACTCTTACGGCGAAAGAATAATCGCAGGCCCCCAAATTGTAGGATAAATTAATGAAAACACATCTGATACTTAGGATAAAACATTGCTCTTGTCCCCAACGGTAAACTAGTATCGTAAAACTGGGTCTTAGATTCGTAAATCCGATTCTAAGTCCCGATCGTCTTTTTTCTTTGACATATCGCTTCACAGAAGCCCACCAGCGACGTGCATCAAGATTAGAAACCATAGGGATCTCTAGTCTTATTCGATCGTCTTTCTTTTTCACTCCGTATTTCAGTACCCCGAGCATAGTTTCTGGGGATGCTGGCAAAACGAACCACCATTAATCAACGTGGACTGGGCACCTAATTGACGTTGTGAGACAGGAGATCACATGTCCGTCTTAGCAGGATCGGTTGGGGAAGAAGGAGGGGAAACAGTAAGCTATCATGACTTTGTTTCAGAGGAACAGCGCAAGGAACGAGTAATGATTTTTTAAAAAGAAATCTTGTTTCAAGAAACGACGAATGCTTTCTCTTTTTTTTCGTTCGCCGTTTTTCATTTTGTCAAAGTTAATTGGATGTTGAAATGTTGGAAAGACCTTGGAAATCTTTTTTATTAATGCAATTTGACCTTTTCTTGATTAAGTGGTTTTAAATGATTCACGTATGTCTGTTTTGTGTAATTTGCTCTTTTCTTTGAGCTATAATAGGCATTAATTTTGTAAAATATGAATCTCTAATGAGAAAATATTTTTGCTCGTCATAAATTATTTATGCAAGTCCTTTTACTTATAGCTATATGATTTTATATATTTTATGTTGTAATTTTATTTTAGCTTTGTACAAATATGTGTTTGTAGCCGGTTGAGCTATAAAAGTTATAAATAAAATATTTTTGTACATATATGTGTTTTCAATTCCATTCAATTTAATTCACTTTCTAGAGGAGTGTAGGAATTAAGGAGTAGAGGAATTAAGAACTTGAATTTGCAGTGCAACACAGTACATTAAGTTGCATTAGATATTACCATTTGCAATAAATGTACGAGATAACGGTTATTTAGAAATTATGCCTCATTTTTTACATTAGACATTTGTTGATGATATTAATAAACTAAGAAATGTATACGTTTTCTTGTCAAAATAAAAATATACACATAAATGAAAATATAATATTAATCTTTCCTTAAAATTACGCTTTTCGATTTAAATTTCAAATTTAAAGTTTAAAAACATTGCAGTTTGTTCTATTAAAATCACGTGGTTATTTTCATAACGCCGTGAATAAAATCAAGGCTTTTCATAAAATACCTATTTGCTTATATGTTTGATATACATAGTTGCTAATTGTTCCCACGAATATTATACCATCACAGCACATTATTCATTTAAATAATTGTAACTTTATAGTTTAAATATTTCTAAGGGTTCAATTTAATATAGCTTTATACTGTAGAAACTATGAAAGCTTCATTGTAAAAAATGTGTATTTCAAACATTGAAAATTTATTTGGACATCCAATGGTTAAATTGGAGGTCAAAATTGATTATCCTCCAATTGACAGTGAATGTGAAATGCAAAGCTGTGATTCGAGCTCTAATTATGGTAAAAATACAGTGTGATATTCATATTTGTAAGAAATAAGGATTAAAAATTTTGCATTCTTTATTTGCAACTATTAATGTCGGATTTGGAAAGATAAACATTTATGAAACGTATATGAAATAAAATTAAATATACGTAAAGAACATATAGCTTCATCACACACACTACAGTAAGTAGCAATAGCTTAAAACATTACAAAGCTATAAATTCATTGCTTATATAATTTATCAAACATTATTTTGTGCTTTCTTAAATATCAAACATTGTTCTGATGTAAGCGATTTTTTAAGCTATATTTGTACCGATTGACATTCAACAATCTCAATGGTATGCCCGATTACAGTTGGAGTATCCATGTGGAGGGCGGTCAACCCGAATTATTTCGAGGAGCTAAATCCAAATATTTTACGTCTATCTCTTGCCGTAAGGGAATTTTTACAGGCTATTTTCGAACAGAATTTTCCGAGCTGTGTGTTTGTGTTTGCCACTTGTAGGCTTGCGTCTTCAGATGAGACAATTTTTATGACAGCTTCGTTCAATTTCCACTTGTTAAATGTTGAAAATATTAACCTCCTCCAAATTACCGAAATCAGCCCTATCGAAAGCAATATGGCTTCCAATAACAACTCATGACAGGCATTGATTTCCTCATTAACAAATATTGAATTATAATTTCGTTTTCTAGTTAACAGGGCTACTCAATTCGCTGCATGCATGAAGATATTCTTAACATATTCTTATTATTAGACGATATTCTTAAATGTCATACTTGGAATGGTCATTTTGTAAACAAATTAAAGTATAGTATTGCGTAAAAAAGCTAACGCGGATAGTGTAATCGTGGGATTGTACTTGATTCTAATATTCTGCAATCCGATTTTTTTTTAATCTTATCTAGAAACGAAGATAAAATACTTAGTTTTAACTCGTTATTGCATAATTGAAACTGAAGTTCCAAGTGATAGGTACAGTTATACTTTACGTTACTGACTAGTCCTCTGCGAGTTGCAGGGGAGCTGGGTCTATTTCTCCGAGTGTATATTTTTCTCTTCTGTATCAGTAAAATATTTCCTTGTGTGCATGTCCATTTGCTTGACGTTGTTTGGGACAGCTTGGCCAAATATGGCTCTTGCACCATAAAACCCAACCAACCATCTGACAAGTCATCTGTTTATTGAAATGGTTGCACATAAAGGACGAAAGCATTATGTTATGACAATCTTGTCTTCGGTGTGGGTTTCATTGACATGGGTTACGCGCATAATGAAACATGATTTGACTAAGGAAGTAGAGTAGATATGACTAAGGAAGGTGGGGCACAGTTCTTCGAGATACTGTTCGATCTTCTTTCATCATGGATGTACCAACAAGAGAAAACACCTGAATAGGTCTACGTAACCATGTAAATTCATCGCATATTGATGGTCCACAAGCAAGAAGCTTCTATCAAGTTATGAATGGTCATCCTCAAACACAAGAGATGCATTGCATCACAAGCTTCAATCCTGGTACAGCTCCTACCACAAGTCAACGCTCGAAGATCGTTCACTACATCCCATGAGGTTGACGGTAAAACACTTCATATGGACAATATCATCTTTGGATAGTGTATGACTGCCTGCATGTGACCTGGTCAGGAAATTCAGCTGTTTTCAGTATATGGACTTTATTTTTGTGTGAGGGAGGCTAAGAATACTTTCTAGTACCGGAATTATTATTTTACTAGGAGAAATACTCGGCGTGCTTGGGTTGAATTGGTTAAATGTTGATTGAAAAGTGATCAGACTGATCACTGTAAATGTAACTACAAAAAATGTAACCATCATTTAAATGTACGGAAAATAATTTTGTAACATCGTTTTAACTTTTTCAGGGTTTCTACAACTTATTTCGTACTCAAATATGTATACGAGTACATGATATGTCCATCTATATAATGCATTTCACATTCATCGCACTCCTGTTGTTAGATAAACTACAAAAAGTTTATAGTACGGTGAGTACTAAGGAAGTCGGTTTTGAGTTTTGGAGTGATTAAGAATGCCCCGAAAGTTTATTTTCAGTAAAAATGACAAAATTCGGTGTATAGTGTCTTGCACTCATCTTTTCTATCAATATATTTTGATCTATGAAACCCTTGCTACAGGGATGTCATGTTTCCTAAATTCATAATCATCATAAGTGAATCGAAAACTAAATTTTTATGCTATTCATGATTAGTTTATTTTGTAGAAAATACATCTTTTCTTAAAAATTCTATTCAGTGGCACATGCAATAACTGAGCATGTTTTAAAAATAAATTTCATCATTGCAGACAAAGCAAACTAAAAATCGATTATAATTTTTCTAAAAAACAGAAGGTCGACATTACAGCGTTTTTAAAAAATAAATCGCTGTTATCAACGAATGCTTCACAGGTATCTACGTTGCATAAAAACAGCTTCAACTTGTATAGTATGCAACCTCGACCTTCTGTCACTTAAGACAAATAAATAAATTTTTCAAAATTCCTAGTTCAAATACTTCCTAACTGTGATATTATTCCACGATCAACAAAGTCTTATTTAAAATTCGATTTACTCCAACAGACATTCAGGGTTAAATCGAATTTTAGGGCACTTTTCTCAATTCAGAAATTCGTTTTCTAAATGGAAACCATGCACCAATTTAGAATACCAGGTGAGTTACTTGACTATTGAGTACAGCTTTGAAACATGAAGAACATATTTAAATTTAAGTGATTTCAATCGACTTGTTATGAAAATATATGTCAAAATTTAGAAACATAATTGAACTACAACGTATGGCTACACGTTTTCATTTAACGCCAACCTATATTATTTAAATGATATAAATGATATTATTTTAACATTACCGATCATTTTAAAATAAGAAGTAACATACCTCATTAAAAAAGGTTTTGTTTTATGTATTTTATTTATTTTGGGGAAACAGAATTCTACAGAACATTACGTATTTAACTAAAGACTAAAAGAAAGTTTGTCGAAATACACATATACCGCCAAGAAATTGCCCATGTCTAGTGATATTTTGCTGAAAATAAAAAAATTCATTAGAATTTAATTAATAAATAATATATCTGCAATATGATAAATACTGAAAGAGATAAATACAAACAGAAACGAAGTTCCGATCAAGAATGCAGAATTCTGAAAACAAAGATATGATGAAGAGTGTCGAATTTCAACTTCATGAGCATATTCTGAAATAGAGCAATTAGAAAAAAGACGTTTGAGAAATATTGATGAAGCCAATAAAGATTTATTTACTGAAAAGAACACAGATTTATAAAACATAGAAATGCTCAAATATGACTGCAGCATTTCGCTTTCTAACTCAAATACGCAAACAAAGAATTCTAAATCAAATTTATAAAATAAAACAATAATTCTGGTGATGAGATACCAAATAGCAAATTACGCTTTTATGATCAATGAGTTTTTCGTTGGGGATTTTCGTGTTCCGTTACAAAATGTAAGTTGTGTAAAATTAAATATTTTAAATATCTTTTTATCATAAATCAAATATTCACAAATTATTTAAATAATAAGTGGAAATAAAAAATCAGTTCAAACATAAATATTATGATTTAATTTGTTTTGGAAAAATGTTTTTTTTTATTGCCGCAATCTTTTTATACTCAATGTCATTCCTCGGGGATTTCTAATTCCCCATCTGTATACCTAGGACAAATAGAAAGGGGATTAATATTCAGCATACATTAACAGCAAGGTTCTAAAGTATAAATGTTCCAAATTTGGTGTGAATTGTTGAAACTGTGTAGATTTGTATAGAGAACATAAAGAAAGACTGACAGTTGTCAACTCTGTTTTATAGATATTTATTTCAACTGCATAGAAATGATACTACATTATAGATTATCTGTAAATTGAACGATTTTAACCAAATAGCAAGAAATTCAGAAGTTACGTTTGAACTTATGTTATTAATTTGCTCAAAGTTTATTTCACACATTTTATTTAATTAACTTTTTATTACTGAAAAATCATTATCAGCTATTGGGATGAATGAATTTAATCAAGTATCCAGTATTCTAAAAGCAAAATTTAAGGTAGATTTATATTGCGTATCAACAATTTATTATTAGGGCTGGACTTTTTTGTAAGTGGTAAATAACTTATTGAAATGTATTTTGATTTCTTTAGGCCTTCAAAGCGCACACTTTCACTAACAAAAGGGAACAGAATAATCATGATTGATTTTGTCTCTTTGTTAAGCACCTAGCAATTACCTTGTTTACTGGCTTTATTCGAAAGTTATGTAAAATCAAGATAAATGATTTTAACTGTCTTTCCCATCATGTACCATTTAAAAACAAGAAAGAATGAGAGAAAGAGCGAATTGATTTATGGCTTTCTGAACAACGATATTAATGATTTCCAGAAAACATTTTATGTCTCTTTAAGCTGCAACGGGATTGTAATTAGTTTACTTATTCGATATTGTTTATTTCCGCTTCTGAGAACACCGTCCACTTTGAAAAACAATCCTCGATCGGCTATTATTCAAATGGAAACTGGCTCAAGTTTCTTTTCAATCCCAGCAATAGCATTACTTTAGTTTAAGGATTATATTTTGCACAAAGAAAAATATTTTATTGTATCATCATTTAAGGACAAGGAATATTGGAAATAATTTAATTTAAATTCTACTTGAAATATGGATTTTTAGTGGAGATTCGTTTTATAATTATTTCTCAATCATACATTTTACTTATGATTCCTAGGTCTCGTGTGCCAGCCTGTTAGTTGTGTGATATGCGCTATGAACCTCGATTTAACAGATGTTGCTCGAATTCCGGTGACGCATGAATGTTCGT
The DNA here is from genome assembly GCA_933210815.1 of Meta bourneti. Lineage (NCBI taxonomy): Eukaryota > Metazoa > Arthropoda > Arachnida > Araneae > Tetragnathidae > Meta > Meta bourneti. Next base: position 62,942,394 of record OW119924.1, on the reverse strand, counting down.
AGTGGTTTGGAAACCACATTAAGCTGTAGGTCCCGAGCTAATTAGCCATCCTGTATTAAAAAATGACCGTAGTGTGAGATCAATATATAATGCCTTTCGTCTAAATCGTAATGTACATAAATCTAATTTATGTACATTACGATTTAGTCTGATTACGTCTAATTTATAAGTTAACTTAATACAAATAACTTATTAAACGCAGACTTCTTCCTGAAGATTCTGAGGCACCAACAAGAAAACATTCAGTGGCAATAGACCAAACGATTAAAAGCTGATTTCATCACAATAATAAAGTACGTTACTTTCTTCCCTAAAAGCCTAAAGTTCCTATTATTGACAAATATTTACATAGTAGACGAATGCTTGGTATTTAGCAATAACGATACCCTCCAATAGCATTCAACACATCCAGCGCCTCTGAATGCATTGTAAGGTCCAAATGATTCGATACCATAAGGTGATCATTGCGTAACACAGGACCCTGACTAACGATAAATCTAGCGCAGTTTCTGCCTTTTTCTATATTACTTTTGCATAATGAACAAATTAGTCTTTGTTAGGTTGCCAACATGGATGTAGCAGTCCATGCCCCCGAAAAGCTAGTTTCAAGTTGATGAAACATTTTTTCTCCTCCTGAAAATGAATATGAGGCTTGAGACTAATCAGGACGGTAAACAAGGAAGTGGTCTCTTAGGTATCATATCCCGACACTCAAATAGAAAGATTGTTTTTCTTAAGATAAGATACCCCTCACTTTGTTTTTAATCAGCAGATTGTGAGCTCAATCATGGGAGGCTGGTGTATTCCTTATCCCACAACATTATGACATTGTACTATAACAAATACAAATGAGCCCTTTTCTGCGTCATGTAGGAGAAATATACACTGAAGCGCTAGAAAAACTGGTACACCAGTTTAATACTTGGTAGGCTTCCCACGGGAGCGTAGAATTGAAGAAATACAACAGGGCATGCACTCCACGATCTTACGGAAGTAGTATTGAACACCATATTTTCACACAGAGAGGTCCTCAATACTGCTGTATTCCGAGGTAGGTTTAGGTATTCCCCAAAAAGTTGCATCGCATACCAGATGTGTTCAATAACGTTGAGATCTAGTGACTTAGATGGGAATTTAGAGAACCCAAACTCAGATTAGTGTTCCTCTAACTATAATTTGGGTTGTCAAGAGTTGTGTTGCAGCTCATTGTCCTGTTGGAAGAGGTCAACCCATCAGAATTAATGCAGGGCTGAATGAATTAGTTACATTAATGAACGGGTCTTACTCGTCAAAAAGAATGCACTGATAGAATTCAACTATCAGAGACGTTTGTTGACATACCAGGGATCCGATTCCAATGCCAGTTAAATAAACCCCACACCATTGTGGAGCACCAAAAACTTGTACAATCCCTGTTCACATGAAGTATCCATAGTTTCATGAGGTTTCTCCATACACGGTGAGTTGTATTGTACTGCGCAAGGGCCATATTTGTCCATGCTGCGCCAAACACAAGGTAGACAACATCAAGTACTGGACATACACAAAGAAATTTTTACTAACACAGATGAACGAAATACATCCATGGAGAGGAAATCGATACTGAGTAATCTACTACTTCTCAACACACGATTTTTGACACACGAATGAAACAGTTGGGAACGGGACTCGTCAGGCCCTGATACTAGTTTCCAGTTATCAAGTGTCCAGGTTCATTTAAATTCATTCTTTGACGGCTTTGAAGGCGTGCGGAAATCGTATTCGAAAAACAAGCCAAGTGACGTCATGTACCGGAAATATGTTCCACTCAAAATCACTACCTAGCTATATTTTAGCTTGACAGAAAAGGCCTTTTATAAAGATTGTGTGAGTCAAAACATTTATTCCATGACACTTAATAACTCTCTTACTTCTGGGATTGTATAAAAACAATACAGCTTTTGACGAAACATGACACGCAATTCAAGAACATTTATTTTAATTGATTAATGCTATCTTCATATCATAGGCTCACAGTATAAACTCTAACTGAGAAAAGGAATTTTTTATTGTACCGCTATTTAAAGACGTAACTTTTGGTGATTAGGTCAAGAAATGAAAATTGTATTTGATAGTGTTATATACCTTTTAAACAGATTACAATATACGACTGTATGTTTCTCATCACCATGAAAATAAGTAATTAGTGTCAAACTGTCAGTTTCTGCGTTTCTGCTCTAAGCTGCCGATATGTCATAAACCATATCTGATACTTGAGATAAAATTAATAATCGGATTTACATTTTCATCGAAAATAAAAATAACCTAGCATGAAAAGTTTTTTTCTCCAGGTCTGAAACCATTTTTCTTTGCTCTTATCATGCTTGCTCAGTCAGGAGAAAGCAGATTAGTAATTACTGGTTATACAAAACACGACACGTGTATCTACATAAATATGATCCAGCATGCATGAATCATTTGGAAGTTGGTATAAGAAAACAAAAATATGAGGAATAATGTCAGTATCTTTTTCTCTTCTTTGCGCGTTCTATATATGTCTAAATTAAATTATATATGCAAATGAATTAATTTTAGGTGCACTTTGTTGTTTACATCTGTTTCGGTAAATAAATGTAATGTTTTTTAATTGATTAATTATATAATGTGGGTTTATAAGATCTCGATTTGAGTTGAGAAGTTGGTGAAAAACAGGATAGCATTTGGATTTTTATAAATAGCTCGGAATATAATTACCATTAGCTAGGACATTGCTTGAATAAAACGGATTAATTCATGATATACGTCCAATTGAAAAGTGAGATTTACATGTATATTTCAGTGTAACGGAGTTTTATTGATGCAGCTTCATTTTCATTCATTTCATGATAGCATGTCTTCAAGTTACAGAAAACTTGAAGATTTTAAATATTTTAAAAACAATTTCCTTACTTAGTTGATCGAATTTAATTTCTCTGTCTAAGTTTTGACGATTTTAAACCTTTTTTCATCCCATGGCATACATTAACTAAATACTAAAATTCTGTGGCATAATATATAAATTTATATTATATTTTTGTCGATCTGACGAAAAAATATGCTCAATTTTGATTAATTTGCTAAAAAAAAATAGTAATTACCTATCCTTTTTGCTGCTAAGTAGCTTTAAAAATATTTTAGAAACTATTTGATACTTTAATAAAATAAAAAACTGAAAACTTTTGTACGGGTATTCACAATACGAATATTACTTGAAATTAGCTGTTAAAACATTTTTCAAAGGTTCATAACTAAATCGTTGAAATGAAATAAATCTTGCGCAAGTTAAAATGTTTCATCAACTTAAAGCACACCAGTGTCATTCGAGCGGCACACTGGTTGAAAATCAGTAGTTACGATTTATAAAGAGTTAATTCCAAAAAAAGGGCATTGTTCTGAGATTAAAACTATTAAAATAACTCATTCATTTATAGAAAAATAATTCAGCTATCAAATTAAAGACAATGCACTAACAAGAAATTATTTTTTCTCATTTGACGCTTTAAATGTTTTATAAAAATTAAATCACTACAATCCCGAAGACCATGAAAAAGAAACATGCACGTTCAATTTATTCCAAATAATACCTGACCTAAAAATATTTTACACACATCACATTGAATACTTCAAAATTATTTGCTCTGAAATACATAAATTTTTGGAAGTATGGCGTGCACAATAAATGCAAATCAGTTTGCCGTGATTGCGATTCATCTCAACGATTAATGCAAATAAGATCACAAGTCACGTATGGCATGGATTGTCGATAATGAATCATAAATCATAACACACCACAGCTATGAAATACATGTCTGTGAATTAATATGGACGGGGAAGGAGAATATATATTTCGTGCAACATGTTTTGCATTATGTTACTCGCGGATTATCATTCATAACAGTAACCAGAATATCGTTTTCATTTCCGGGGAGTGTAACGTATAAATTGAAACAGGAACGTATGGAATTTGGATTTCAAGAGCAAGAATGCGTATCAGATTTTATTTGGAAACATTGACGACCAGATTCATTTACATACAATGTCTCGATGTCTAACGTGATTTGCATATTAGTGTTTGGGAAATGTTATTCAAAATCGAACACAGAAAGACATATGTTAAATTAGCATTTGTTTTTTGAACGATCGCATTCTTTGCATTCAAGCATTGGAAAATTCATTTTCACTCAGAACGGGTACTAAAATCTAAGGTAGCAGGTGCGTAATTTTCTTAAACAGCTGTTAAAGAAGTTATATTTCAATAGATTGTTCTAGACTAAATTTGTGGTTGTTCTTTAGGAAATGAATTTGAAATCACTAATACAAATAATACTCCTAATAAGTATTACTTTTATCACTTGAATTTTGTTTCAAATTAGTTGTTGAATTTTTATACAAACTGGAAAAGAAAAGGTAAAGGTTTATTTTTCTAATGTGGCTAAATAGTATATACACTACCTGACATTGAAAATGCAACACCAAGAAGGAGTTGGCAGAAAGTGATGAAATTTGGTAAACAGAGAGAGACAGCAACGAGCAATAAGTGATCTTTATTGCAACATTATACACCTTGCCACTGAGAAGCAAGAACGTCTGATCAGTAGGTGGTAGGACCACCGCGAGTGGCGATACAGGCAGCAACACGTCTAGGTACTGACGCAATGAGCGTGCGGATGGTGTCCTGAGGGATGGCTGCCCATTCCCTGTCAACCATTTGCCAGAGTTCGTCTTCTGAACGTACCGGTGGCAACGCATGCAAGCGACGTCCAATGATGTCCCAGAAATGTTCGATAGGTGAGAGATCAGGGGAGACAGCTGGCCAGGGAAGCACCTGGGTACCTTGCAGGGCATGTTGGCTGATGCGTGCCGTGTGCGGTCGGGCGTTATCCTGATGGAAAATAGCATTGGGCACCTCCTGAAGGAAAGGTAGTGTCACCGGCTGCAGCACGCCATCCACGTATCGTTGGGCCGTCATAGTGCCCTGAATACGGACCAGAGGTGACCTGCTATCGTAGGCGATGGCGCCCCAAACCATTATACCGCGTTGTCTCGCGGTATGGCGTTCCACAGATGCGGTCGGATTGGCCCTGTCACAACGTCGGCGCCAGACTCGTACACGGCGACTGTCATTGCTAAAACAGAAGCGTGACTCGTCTGAGAACACTACCCTGTGCCATTCCGTCGTCCACGTGGCTCTATCCCGACACCATTGCAAACGGAGACGTCTGTGCTGTTGGGTCAATGGCAGTCGTCTCAACGGGCGCCATGAGTGCAGGCCGCCAGCGATCAATCGGCGGATAATGGTCCTGGACGAAATGGGAGCATCAAGGGTGTCCTGCACATGCTGCAAAAGGGCGACAGACGTGGCTTGCGGGGCCGCCGATGCTTGCCGGCAGATGCGTCGGTCCACGCGTGCTGTCGTCACTCTGGCTGCACCGGAACCCCTCAAACGTGCCACATTCCCTTGGTTCAACCATCTGTGCCACAACCGGTGCACCGTGGACGCGTGTAGGTGGGTATCTGCTGAGATTTGACGTATGGACCAACCTGCCCTTCTGAGGCCAATCACCATACCCCTCGTGAAGTCGTCTGTTTGCTGAAACTGTCTTGATTGGCGGCGTCCTGGCATTCTCCGCTACTAGACGTTTCCTCGGAGACACAAAAACAAATTGCAACTTGATTTACCTGGCAAACAGAGCGGCGCGAAACTGACCACTTTTGCAGGTTCCTTCCCTGGTTTTTCACTCGCCGTGCGCGGGACAGCTGCGCAGTTTGCATCATTTACATATCTCGGTGAGCTGCGTCTACCCTGTAAATTTCATCCAGTTCTGCGCACTCCTTCTGGGTGTTGCATTTTCAATGTCAGGTAGTGTATTAAGACAGGTTTGTCTTTCACTATAGCTTCAGGACATATATTTACATTACTTAGAAGGCTACTTTCAAATCTCAGCTTTCCTTTCAAAATGTATACCGTTTTGTATGCCAGTGTCTTTCAGATTCCACCATTATACTTTTCATACACGTTTATAATGTTTAGGATATTTGTTTAATTTAAAATGTTTTCTCACGGCTGCAGTTTTTAAAAGTTCTCTTTTTTTCGAATTTTCACCAGCCTTTCTTTACAATAAGAAAAGAATTATAAAGTGCCAATCTTATCTTACAGGTAACAAAGATTGTTCTCGTTGGTACAGCTCAATTCGAAATGAAGAAATTATTATTATTCGAAACGAAAATGTGCAAATGTGATACAGATATTTGGAAGAGTCAATATGCACATTAAAACTAAGTCTTTCTATTATTGGAAATGAAAAACAATACTTCCTTTCCTTCCAGAAAAATTTCAAATTTATTTCCAAGAATCATCTTTTTGAATACAGATTAAATGTAGGCGACTATCTATGAATAATTTCTGAAAATTGTGTGCAACATTGTTTTGAAATTGAGAGAATTGTGCAACAACGTTTTGAAATTGGGAGAATTGTGCAACAATGTTTTGAAATTGGGAGATTCGTGCATCAAAGTTTTGAAATTGGGAGAATTGTGTACATGTATTGCAATTTGTAAAAATTGTGTACAATTTCGAATCAACCAATTTTTTGAACAGAAATCCATCAATCTAATTTTTCCCGAAAATTTTAAAGTTGTAAAGTAGAAAAAATGTTTATGTCTCAGGATTAATATAACTAAGCAAAACCACCATCAACCTCGAGCAATCTTTGCCATTTGGGCAATTTTTTATTTTATTTCAAGAATATTAAATCATTTTGGGAGCAATTTAGTAAAGCGTAGGTTTCTTTTGAATTATTTTCTTATTAACCTTCTACGATTCGTTTGCTTTCTTAAAAAACATTCATCAATGCTTTCGATACTTTAATAGATCGTACAATCGTAGATACAATAGAATACTGCATATACGAAACTTTAAAAAACTTGACAGAAAAATGAATTCAGGAACTGACTTACTTCACTTTTTGAACTAACAGCTTTCATAAATCCTATGAGACTAGATAATGAATAAATCAAATATAAAAGTTCATCAGAACTTCTCAGTGATACTGCAGTTTTAAATACAATAAGGTAAGAATTTATAATTTTAAGTCTAATAACCAAGTTAAAAATTAAATAAGGAGGCATACAACTACTCAGTTAATTTATTATTTAATAATATTTAAATCCAGATTAAAATGTAATTCTGACTGATTAATGACTTACATTTTTCAATCAAATCCATATTCATTCGTATTGTACATGAGGATTTTTATATTTATTTTATGCGAATTGTTTCTCTAACCAATTGAAAACATCATCTAAGTCCCTACTTTTCTGGTTATGCACAAAATCATAAATTATTCTAAAGTTTATCTTTTCTATGCTGCCTCTGAGTGTTTATACTCCGTTATGGCTTGTTAAAATCTTTTAAATTTAATCAAAATCAAGTTGGAGGAATGATAAATTTATCTATATTATTTTAATTTGAAGAAACTGAATGAATTCATATATTTTTTGAGCAAAAGGCAATAATACTACGAAGGTGAATCAAATTTTCGTTCATAAGAAAAATTTTCCGACTGAGCAAACTAGACAGAAAGTAAAGATTTTGCTTCAGCTACTCAAATGGTCTAACATGATACCGATCGGATTTTCCTTAAAATGTTTATAAAACAGTTTATTGCTGTTTTGGCGACGTTTGTCATTTAATCTAATTGGCGTTGACCAATCCAATCTCTTAAATCAATTCGGAATTCAATCTTTGTAACTTTTATTGTCGAAGTACTAAAATCATATTCGAAAAAAACAAGTCAAGTGATGTTACTGAAATGCATATAGGAAACAACCATTCCGCTGCAGAAATACTTCCGCCACCTACATTTACCTTGACGGAAAATGCCGTGCGTACTGAAAATTAAATAATCAAATTAACCTTATGTAGAGTGGAAACAAAACCTAGTTTACAACCAATTTATGATTCATGTGATCGATAATCAATGCAGTTTTCAAATTGTAATATTTACTTTTTTCTAACTTTTCCGATATTTTCTCGTACTAAATTCTCGACAGAATAGAGCGCTTAGAAAGTCCCTCGTTTAATATGCTGAGAAGATAACCGATTCGAATGTGTACGAGGACATCGTAAACTCGACAGTTAGGAATAAAATAAAATTTCCACGTTTCTTTTTTTCTCTCGCCTACCCTCTTCATTTTACGTGTTTACTGTGTTTTATACCTTCTTATATACGTGAGTTACTTACACTATATGCTTTTGAAAAAGCCGAAAAGGTGAAGAGAAATAAAACGGAAACCCGAAAAAATAAGGAAGACAGATTTCGAAATGCTTCCCCAATGGGAAACAAGAAAAGAAATTGCATATGACGCGAAAGCGGTTCCTTATTACACAGAATCAGAAATGCTTTTTTTCTCATTTTCTTTATTTCTTAAGGGTGCACAGCTTGCCAAATTCTTTACATTTACTATTCACTGTATGTGGGGAGGCTTTTTGTGTTATTTTTCACTTCTCTTCCCAGTGTCTGATTCATGTGTCGCGAAAACTGTCAATAAAAACTCTTTTTTTGCTGCATTCTTCCTTTCTTGTGTCGCTTTTATTTTTTGCCACCTTCTTCTTCTCAAGCCTCGCACTTGATTAGATACGTCGCGCTTTAAAGTATTTCAAAGACTTCTTAAAGTGCAGGCTCTCAAGCGTTCATGTATAACGTGTGGGATTTTATTTATTTATGCTTTAGAGGCGAAGATATTTATTCGTTAGTTTATTTGGTACAATATTTCAAAAATAAGAATCATTAGCATGGTTATAAGCTTTTCTTATTATTATATAGCATCTATTGTATTATAACGGGAGATTCGGTTGTCTATTTAATAGCATCGGTGTAAAAATTATGGAAGAACACTTTGTGCAATAAAAACTTTGTGCTAAAAGCGAATCAAACCAAATCCAGCTGTAGTGTCTGGCGCCACCTGGGTTGCCAAAAGTTCACATTTAGGAGTGACAAATCTACAGAAAGGGTGAAGGAAATACTTTGAGAGTACGGAGGTTGGACGCCTGGCGAATTCTCGTCGACATCTGACGCAAAATATAACTTGTAAATTGAAATTGAGAACATATTTTGGTAGTACGGAAGCTGTGTGGACACCAAGGCAGGTTTCATGGAGACCTGGTGTATAACCTGTGAACTGTTTTTTTTTCGGTAAATAATTTACGTATTTTCTGTATATCTTGAGTTATGTGGTCATATACCAATATAACGACTGTTACCAATTCATCTGGATTTATTTGATAATTGGAGAACCACCCCACCGACCGCGGGGGTCAGCGCCGGGGGGGGGACAGGGGCAATACTCCCACAATATTTTTTTGAAAACAATGTTAACTTTTTGAGTCCTAGTTTTAGGAGATTTAAGTACCTATAAAATACGGTCTGGGGCATTCAGAATGCCTCAAAGAGTATTTTTAGTCCTTAATTTTTTCAAGAGAGACCCCCTTAGACCCCTGGTAATCCATACCCTATCTATTGAGTCATCCCTAATACTTTGGTGATGGTGACGCCCATGCCACCGACCACGGCACTGCACCAGTGTTTGATCGGAATGTAACTCAGCACATGTGATTCACATTCGTGAATCACATGTGCTGAGATAAAGAAATGAGCATGATATGAATTCTATAGGACTGTTTATTATTGCCTAATCACTCCAGATATGACATGAACTGGTAAGATGGAAATCCCACTCTGGCAAATATATATGGCGTGGCATGGACAAAACACTTTTGTCATCCTGTGGCAAATTATGCCACCATTTGGAGCTGCTGCTACAAATCTTTTAAGTTCCCAGGATTTATTCCCAGGTACAACCTATGGCTTACCATATCCAAACACGCTTGGGAGACAGATGATCTTTCTGGCCAAGATCATCCCCAGATCTTTCTGGATAGATGATTTTGTTTGGCCAGAAAGATCTGGGGATCTTTCTGACCAAGCAAGGGTTTCGGCCTTGGTAGGCGATTCGTGTGTGGCAGGGAATTTCGGTACTGGTAAATAGACCCTTGGACACGTGACATGAAAGATAAATAGCAGGTTGAAAGATATGCTGGATGTATCTCTGAGCTGTCAAGCTACCTCGTGCCACTCCTAGATTGGTTAAGCTGTCGTGAGTTAAGGCTTCCCACATTTCATTACACTAGAAATTACAGAGGTGTGCCTGTGAAGAGCTACATCACACGCGGATATAGTAATTATCTGACCCATGGGATTCGTCACTAAACATGATGCACTGCCATTCCATGATACACTGCCTGTCTACTCTCAGGCACGGGATCACTCCACAAGCAAGCTATCAGGTAGTTTATTATCGAACGGCACACCACTGTAACTCCTACTGTAATGGTATGGGGAACCATCGGTCACAACAGCCGGACACGTCTAGTAGTGGTACGAAGTAGTTTGACAGCACAGCGATATTTCCAGCAAATCCTTCGAACTGTTTCTTTCTTATCATGACGCATGTCCAATGGGCTATTTACCAGACGAAAACGCCTGGTTACAAGTGTACAATTTTTAAACGATTTGAACAAATCAAGAAAAATTGAAAATATCTCGCTAACGTTTGCACACATATAACTTTCTTAAGTTTCGTGAACTAGTTAATGAAATTTTTCTCCTCCATGAATTTAATACCTATTATACTAATCCCTAATAATATATTAGTTATTTGTGTGTGAAATGAAAAACCCATTTCATTCCTAAAACCCCCAAAATTAAATTTTATAACCTCCATTTCCTATGTAGTACTTTATATAAATATTAAAATGTTTCATATTATCAACATTGTTTTTCAACAGGTATTCCCAAAATGCGTTAAAAATGGTATACGCTTTAAGCAATCAAGTAAATACATTGGAAAATGAATGGTTCACTAATAAGGGAGCTGAAAATCCTTCTATGGTGAAAGGAATACTTCAATAAAAAGTACTACAGAAAGGTATCTCATAGAAAATGCAGTTCGTTTGTTTCTGTGTGAATCATTCGAATATGGATTGATATTATCAAATAACTATTTATTTATTAGTAAAAAATGAAAATATCTTTATTTCTGGAAATATTTTATTCCATCTCTTCATATGATATGTATAAACGTTATACATAAATGATTTTGCACATTAACTTTTGATTCACGTACGTATAAATCCTATTCCCGTCCATGTAATGAGAGCATATTGAGTAAATATTTGTAAATTCCAACATCAAGCTTTCTAACGGTCTGATTTCAAATGTATGAGTATTTGATACAGTAGATGGGATCTCTTAAAAATACGTATTTATTTCTTTGTATGAACTTCATTTACATTGCACGTAAATCGAAAAACGTTATAACGGTGTATTAAAATGAATTCATAGGTTAGATCCTGCTAAAAATTGGAATTTGAAGTGCGTGTTTACATTATTTTCATGAAACACATTCTGAAAAGTATTACATGGAAATAATAAAACAGAATATCGATGTGAAATGTAAAAGTGTTTTTATTTGCTGAAGTTTTATTTGCAAAAAACTTTCAGACAATTATGTGCATTAAAATGTTGGCTATTACGGGTATAGCTGGTAACTTCTTATTAAATATTAATATAATAAATTTTGAAATTCTTCAAAAACCCTAGTTTGAATCCATTCTATAAGTAATAAACTACATCCTAGGAAGTGATACGAATCCATAATTCGATGAGGTTAAACGCACAAATCAGGATACGTATCTAGACTTTGTTAATAAACATCTCAAACTAATCAACGGTAGGAAATTTAAGTATAAAATGTAATTTTTAAATTTTAAAAATCATCGCATTATTTTCAAAAATTACTCTTTAAAGGTATTTTTACATCCATATCTAATTTATGCATCCAAAATAAACTTTAGATTAATCGTTGCGCACAGTAAAAAGCTCTGTTTCCATGCCTTTAATTCATGAACAAAATATGTAGTTTTAAATTAATATAATTACAAAAGAATTAAAGCTCTAAGGCATTTAAATTCTCAAACATTAATGTGTGTTAAATAGTCCTTTGTGTTGCTCCGGTGCGATGTAAATCCAACCACCTAACATATTAATATATGTTCATTTAGATTAAATTTTACTATAACTATGGCATAACTTCGGATTAAACATTAGTTGAAAATCAATGAAAACTGCATACAATGAAGGTAAAACCATAAATTATGTAACACTAACGGAAAGGGCTTGAACCAAGTTATTCCAAGTAACTATCTTTTGATTATAATTTTAAGCAAAAATGTATAAAATTGGTTGTTTTACATTGTTTCTACATTGTTTAAACTTATTGATGTATAATAAGAAAATAACAATCCTTCGAGAAGATAATTAAACATATAAAACTGTTATAGGAAAAGTCATAAAAGTTTACTATCAAAGAAAATATCCTGTGTTGAGCATTATACTACTTTCAAAAGCTCACTGCTCAAAAATAAAAGTTTTTAGAAAAAATATTTATATTTCATTGTTTCAATAAAACCAAAGGAAACGAAGGATCGTGATCTACCGATGAAACAACCAACATACTCCTAAATCTATTAACTTTCAAAGCAAAATCTCTGTTTTTTGCATCTTTCAAAAAGAATTATTTCACCGAATTTGTTCGGAATGGTTCCAATAAGAGAGAAAGGAAAGTAGAAGGTTTTCCATGAAATAATAAACTTACATACAAATATTAATGATTGTCGTATTAAAATTCCTACGTTGAACATCACACGACTTTTAAAAGTACAACTATGTAGAAAAAGTTTAATATAATTAATATGGAATCGTTCCAATAATAGAATATTCGACAAAAAACCTACTTATCAAACACGTATTAAATAGTATCGAACCAAATTTCCTATATTAACCATTGTAAACTTTTAAAAAATATACATTGGTGAAAACAAAATTTAAAATGGTTCCTATAAAAGTGAAAGGAAAGTAGAGGCTATTCAATGAAATAAACAACATGTCAAACAAATATCAATTGGTATCAAATCAAAATTCTTGCGTTGAGAATTGCACAACTTTCAAACTACACCTGGGCAGAAATAAAATACGAAATAGTTGCAGTAAGAGAGAAAGAAAAATATCTTATTCGATGAAATAACCAACATATATTCAAATATTAACTATTATATAAACAAAGTTCTTACGTTGAACATTGCACACCTTTCAAATCTACACTAGGGCATAAATAAAAAATACGATGTAGTTCCAATAAGAGAGAAAGAAAGGTAGATGATAGTTGATGAAATAACAAACGCATACAAACATTCACTATTATCAAAACAAAATTCTTGGCAGAAAAAGTTCGACAGAATTCGTAGGAAATCGTTATAATAAGATAGAAAAGTAAATAAAAAATATTCGATGAAATAACTAACCTATCAAAAAGTATGAATTACTATCAAATCAAAATTCCTGCCCATTGAACATTGCATATCTTTCAAAATCATACCTGACAGAAAGAAAATAGGAAATGGTTCCAATAAGACAGTATAGAAGCTGGAGGGATCGAGAAGCATTCGATGAAACAACCAAAGAGCCGCCATCATTAGGCCAGGGAGATTGATGATGGAAAATCTTGACTTGTGTCAGACGGTCCAGAGGACGTGTAACAAATCTACCGTGGCCGGCTCGCGCCTTGATTGAAGTTAACATCCAAACTCTCTCGACAAAGGTCCGTGTTCCCGTAATTGGTGGCAAATAAGAGGGAACGATGCCAAAGTAAAAGATCACTTGCGTTGTGAGGTGCGATGAGAATAAAGGCCTGGAGAGGAAAAAGTACGAATAAAACAAAAAACAGGTAAGTATAAAATGACAAGATGGGAAGCTCTAGGACTTCTTGTGGCCACTCCTTGGGTAATTGTATTGGGGCAGTGTTATTTCCCATCGCACTTGGTCCCTTCCAACACTTTTGTTTCAATTTCCTAGCTCTTGCTCGACTCGATCACGGAACGGAGGTTACAAGAGGTGAAAAATGAGCACTGGGGAAAAATAAATATAAGTTAAGTGTAAAACAAGAGAGGAGTATTCAGAGGAATGCTTTTTAAAGAAGCCAATAGCTACACTTCATCGAGTTTTACAAAATGAAAAACTTTAAAGAAGCTGAGAGCATGGACAGTTAAGAATACCTAAATGTGTTTTGATTACGAGCTTTCTATTGTTTTATTTGTGCTAATTTGTAATGTAGAGATGAATGTCTAAATTTAAAATGTTTTCATTGCAGACTTTATATAAATATTATTTTCCAATGAGTTGGAAATTGGTTTATTTCAAACCTATTATTCTTTGTAATAATCTATTAATGTTTGAATAAACATCCACTCTTCACCAGAAAATACTATGTATTTGCTGTTGAAGTTTTTGGTTTAGTACAAATCATGTTATAAAAATTGCTAGCATTCTGTTATACTATTTTTGGAAAGTAAAATCTTGTCTAAGATATTAGGTACAGCAGATGCTAAATAATAATTATCAGCACATATAGTTAATAACAATATAGGAGATAATGAATAGTAATCAGCAGAGATAATGCATAACAATACAGAAGGTATTGAATAATAACTTAATAGAATCTACAAATGTATCATAATATATAAAAAACTTTTCTGAACATTACATTATTTTACTTAATTTGCACTTATTATTGAAACTGCGTGGATGCTTCAGAGTTATAAATCAAAATTGTAAATCAGAAAATTTTATTTCATTGATTCTTCAAATATAAATTTATCGTTGTGAAAGTTTAAATACATTGATGAAATTATTTAGAACATTTAAAAACACGTTAGAAATAGATTAGGACGTTAAAAATAGATTAAAACAAAACATATATATTAATCAGATGATATTGCTGTTATATGTTACATTATAGTTTCAATTCTTAATTGAAATTAAAGTGGACAGCAGTATTATTCATTTAAAATTTTTAAATTAAACGTTTTTATCAGGACCTTATTCATCATGAAACTTGACTTTAAGCAAGTGAATTTCATTTGAATAATTTATATATTTTTACTATAAACGTTTAGATACATCAGATGAGTGCGGCAACAATTTTTCAGCAAAAGTGTACTTTCACGATTGGTAAGAGAACGTTTTAGGTGCTATATTTGTTTTAACACTATCAACAAGTAATAAGATGCAAATTTTTATTAGATGAAATATTTTGAAATAATTTCGCATGATTTTTGTCACGCAAAAGTCTGCTACGAGTGCGATTTTTGGTGTAGACAAGCAAAACTTCAAAAAACGAGGATTTCAAATATTGTTACCCAATATGGAATACACACAAAAAGGACATTCTACTACAAAAATACTACCACCATCGACATTTAGCTTTACAGAAAAACTCTCGTAAATAAAACCATTTTTTGAATTTATAAAAATACAATATAAGATTACATGAAATTTTTGAAATTTTTAATTCATTAATTTTACGACTACGCACATTTCTTTTTTATATTTATTTTCAGGTATACGCATCTAAATTCTATATTGTTTTATTTCGTGCATTGTAAAAATGTCAATTTATCGTCTTGATGCCAATCATTTTATACCCTTTGCATTCCACGTTTTCTTGTATTTATTCAACCAAGTTTTGAGAATGCCAAACACAGTACTTAAAACCTTACGATTATTAATTTTAGATAATATAATAAACACTTTCCAAAAACAGAGGGATGAAAAAAGATATATGGCATCAGGATAAAGTGTTACCTTTCTATGGCTCTTTTGGCAATGTTAAAAACTTCAAAAGCATTTGCGATTTTTTAATATAAATGATACCTTGAAAACTGGGTCAGGAGATAATATATAGGCCAAAGCCAAATCAATAAAGATCAGCTATTGTAGTTGCCATTTAAATAATTTAAAATAAATAATATAGTATTAAGAATATTACAAATAATTAAAATATATTGACCATAATGTTTAAATTGAAATGAAATTTGTTTCGTTTATTGCGATAAATGCTCACCTATGGTAATTAGCAATTCTTAAACACCGTTTTACACATTATAATAACATTCATTCTTTGAATTTGAAAAATAAATCTTAAATATTTAAGTTTTTAAGACTAGTTCTTCGGGACAAATGGCTTAAAGTGGATTCCGAACCACTACAATATTTTTTAGATTATTTCTTCTATTCCTCCCATTTCCTCTACGAACATTTCCTTATTATTTGTCGTACAAACACATTTTTTATTTTGGTGTACGAACATTTATATTATTTCTTCTACGAATGTTTACTAGATATCAGCTCTTGCTACAAGAAAAATATCGGTTCTACAGCAGCAGGGATTGTCTAGGGCAAAAAGCTACCTTAACACGGTAAATTTTTATTGTCCAAATCACAGATTCGTACTAATTTTTCTTCACAGGTTGAAAAAATATGTCCAGTTATTAAAACCCGTTTCTGCATGTAGACATTCCTCTATAGACATTTTGATACATAAGAACCTGGAGACGACAATCTATGTTTGTTCGTGTTGATAAAATCAAAAAGCCCCTGTAAACGCCTTATTACGATCCTTACCCCCCAGGTACTCTCCTGGCAAGAAAAACATTTCAAACTGTAATGGTAAGGAAAAAACTATTTCTGTCAATCGCCTGAAACTGACATTTATATTATACGAAGAAAACACGAACTCTAGCACTGGTACCAGATCTGACAAAATAGTCATATTTTCTCGGTAAATCATGAGTGCATTAAATGATTTAACTGGTGCTACTATTTAGTTTTAAAATCGTTAACATTGTAACGATTATAACCATTCTCTATTGTTACTGCTCCCGAATGTTATTTTTATATAGTTAACACTCAATAGGATAGGTAGATTAATATCGCGCTGAAGCAACACGATGTGTTACTGGCAAAGGTCCGGAATCAATCCCGAAGGGAAACATCAAAAGTATTCGAAGACGAAGTACTATGGTTTGCCACCATGGCACGCCAGCTGAACGTAGAGGAAGAGGCATAATTATGCAAAGTAGCAGTTGCTACAACTGTAACCCTCTTCTACTACGAGATGTTTTTGCTTTAGCTTTCCAACGTGTCCTAATCTGATATATGAGTACTTTTTTAAGTTGAAGTTATATGTCTTACATAGAAATAAAAAGTTCTATGTTCGCGTGTACCTTATTTAAATCAACTTACTGATCGTATGTCACCAGTATACATTTGCCACAAAACTGTAACAGAAAATGTCTTCAAACAACTTGCATCAAGAAAGGTATGTGAAAGTACTTTTGTCCTTAGAGGAAAATATCGTTTCCATCCAATTACCAAGAATCAACAACCATTTGTTAAAGTAATTTACATCCCATCAGAGAGAATATTCAAAATGAGCCTTAGACGGTGAATGCTATTTTCATTTGCACCCTAAATGTCCACTTGGCCGTCCGAAACCCCTTAACTCTGCCAATCCCGGTTATCCATCCTCAACTGGTTCCCGGCATTCGTAACCCAAACCATAAGTTGCCGCGTTGTATAAATTTGACGTTGAGCGGACCAGAACACCCGGTAGTTTAATTTGCAGATCCACCCTCCTCTCTCACACGATAGGGGAATTCCTCCACTAAGCCATTCGAACCATGCGTGCGTGAATAAGATAGCGAGGAGTTAGACATTTAAGCTTGGCCGATAATTCCTGCCAGCAATCAACGATACAATGGCTGATGGGGAAAGGCACCCGCCTTCGCAGTGAATTACTTTACCCAGTTTGAGCCTTATGCTGCTGGCCGGCATTAATTGCGGCCTTAGAAATCCTCCCTTTTTCTCCCCGGTCCACTCCGGTGTGATTAATGTTTGTGTTTCTGTCGTTGTGATACGAGATGTCTGTTGTTGGATTAATTACTCCCCATACAGGCACATGAAATGCTGGGGAAGATAAGGAAATAGCCACTGATGAGCCCATTCAATAAAACATTTGCAATGTTAGCCTGATTGTTATGAGTCGAGGCTGAAGAGGACGTACTCACAGGGAGTGGACAGCAGTGGATCATAATTAAATGCTGATGAATTAATGAGTTTCATGGGTGGTATGAAAGCATTTGCTTTGTGTCGTTCTTGTCTTGATTTCAGGTATGTGCACATCTATCGGTTTTATGCGTTAGTTGATATTGAGTTGGTGTATAAGAAACTCTATTATCCACTATGCAAATTTCAATACTATCATCATTGGTATATAAAAAATTGTCATTATATTGCCACTTCTTACTAAAACTAATTGTTTCGGTGAAGTAAATCACACTAAGCGGCTATTTAAAATGTGAACTTGTTTATAAAAGCAAGTACTGTGTTTTCTACATTTTTTCAGAGATTAATCATGAGTAATTAATCTGTGTATCTCTGTCGTTGAAATATGAGATATCTGTTGTTGAAATAATTTCTCCCCATACATGCATGTGAAATTCTGGGTAAGATAAGGAAATAGCTACTGACGAGACCATTCAATAAAACATTTGCAATGTTAATCTGATTGATATGAGTCGAGGTTGTAATAAGACGTACTCATAAGGACTGGATACCATTGGATTAAAATTAAATGTGGATGAATTAATGAGTTTCGTGGGTGGTATGAAAGCAAAATTACGTTTTATTGTTTGTTGATTTCAGGTATGTGTACATTTATCTGTTTTGTGATTCAGCTGAATATTGCGTTGCTTTGAAATCATTGGTACATTGGAAATTGGTATTACATTGTTAACCACTAACTGAAGTCAAATATGTTCAGGTAAATTAAATTACGTTAAGCAACGATCTGACATGTGGACTTGTTTATGAAATTAAGTACTGCTTTTTCTCTGTTTTTCCCTACAGTTCACTCCCTTTTAATGCTTGTGTTTCTGTCTTTCTGATGCGAGATGTCTGTTGTTGGATTAGTTACTTTCCATACAGGGACGTTATATGATGGAGAAGATAACAAAATAGCCACTGATGAGCTCATTCAATAAAGCATTTGCAATATTAGCCCGATTATTTCGAGTCGAGGTTGGAAGACGAGTCATCCACAGGGTATACAGCAATGGATCATAATGATTGGTTGGTTTTTATGGCACAATAGCCAGATTTGGCCAAGCAGGATCAGACTGAAATGTGAATGAATGAATGAGTTTCGTAGATGGTAAGAAAGTAATTGTTTGTATTGTTTTTGTATTAATTTCAGGTATGTGCACATTTATCGGCTTCGTGCGTCCGTTGAAAATTGTATTGGTTTGAGATCAGAGGTGTGTGATTATCAAAGGTTTACATGTAATAGTTTATTAGTCAACGCGAATTAGATTAAATGCGAACATCGTCAAAAACGGTGATAAATTATATTTTAAGGTAACCCCGACGCGTATTCTACCAGAACGTTTGTGTGAAATAACAGTTTTTGCTTAGTTTTGTTTAGACGAAAGTACATCTCACATCTTGAGAGAGGACTAACGAGAGTCTAGTTCTATCAGAGCCTACGAGAGAGAAAGAGCTACAAAATTTTAGTCAAAATTTATCATATGTCCACATAAATAGTTGAAAAAGACTTTTATGAGAGACTTTTTCAGTTAAGCTAAATGAATTTGTCGGTAGTGATTTTGTGGTGGAACGTCCTTCCTCTAAATATTCCGAACAGGGCGTTACTTAACTTGTTTTTCGAATGCTATTAACGCAAACCGACAAAGAATGAATGAATTTAGAAGTGATATATGATAGTTAATTGGTGGTCAACAACAGTTAGATTAAACGCCAAATTTCACCAAAACAGAGAAAAACTAGATTTGAAGGTGATCTTGATATGTATCGTGTGAGAGCTTATGTGTAGCAGAAAGTAAAATTCTCATCTTTCGTTTGATTTGTTTGTTTCCACTGAAAATCTCTCTTGTAGAGAATAATTAATTCAATTTCGGATAATTTATTCACGTCCACTAGAACTTTGACAGCAAAATATATTAGTAGTAGATAAAAATGTGTTCCACTAATGAATTATTTAGGAGTATTAGTGTGTTCACACACATATTTTTTGACGGCCTGTGTATATTTCTACTACTTCCTCAAGTCCTGGGTGGCAACAAGTTTTGGCTTACAAAACATGTTGCCTAGAATTACGTTCAATGAAAAGAAATGAAATATAATAAGCTTAATAATTTTTAGTAAGTCTGGTAAATTATCTTATATGCTGGTGATTGTTGAAAGATTTTTTAATGTTGACATGTTTTCTTAAAAATATGATTAAATTCATTGAAACATACAATTTTAAAATTAATTACAGTGTTTCAAATTACATTATTTTATTTTATTGAAAGTTGTACTCAATAGGCAAGTTCTAATCAGGTACACGGCTTTCATTCAGAATTATATCTTGAAATTGAAGAGGTACAAGGATTCGATTTGATACTGCAGTAGGTTATTCAGGGGTATTTCTGCTAATAAGCACAGAATTTACTTACTTTTCATATTAAGAACTTATTTGAAGCTTTTATGAAACACGTAATTCAAATTTCCATTTCAAGCCATCAGTCCTATTTAGAATTTTTATTTTCAAAAGCATGTGGCATTATTCTAACTCTTGTATTAGAACAGAAACTCAATTTTACGCGCAGCATTTTCATTTGTGTCAATAAAAATATGACGTGTTTTGATAAATAATTATATACATGTATCAAAATTCAATAATCTCATGTTCCCAGTTTATTTTACTTTCGAAATTCAAAGATTCCTGTAATCGGAGAAATCCTACTATGGCAAACGAAGGTATCGTTATTTTAATATTTTATTGGTGGGCATTTTCACCAATTTCAAAGCTAGGGATATGAACGCGGTTTCAAATTCAAGCAACCAATTGTATGAGTATGAATGAGAGTTTGAAATTGAAATTTCTTCTTCCCTGATGGATTCTTTTCGTAAAAAACTCCTTGGTTGAAGATGGAACTTTTTCTGAAATTTATACGACGAGCGCATTTCTTTTCAATAGGATAGATTCATAAGAAATTGAAAGATTTCATTGCACTTCAATCTAATACGAAAGCTACAAATTATATTTTAACATTTTACATCCAGTATACATGTCCATCCATCTAGATTATGTAAAAAATCATGATTTATCTTAAACCAGAGTTCCTATTACTCTGATAAAAAAGAGTAATCTATTAGAAATTATAATTCAGCTTCCATAGATATAAATTGAATGTTTTGCAAAATAAGTTGAACGTGGAATAGATTTGATTAGCATTTCATGGAGAATAGATATTCCAAGACATGTTTGAGTGCTCGTAAGGATTATATCATATCACAGAACTATTATGATGTTATGTTAGAACCCCTGACTCCACGATTCGAAAGTTTGAATATACACCAGATTTCTAATGAATATAATCAGTTATGCAAATCGTATAATTTTGAGGTTGTACCCTTTTAAAATAAAGGTGTTCCTTACGTTTTGCACTTCAGTGTTCATGAAATTATGACTTATTGCATGATATACCGCATCTTTGAAAAGTGGTTTTCAGACAGAATATAATTACTTTTTTTGTTTGAGTTAAGCCTGCATTTTACTAAACTAGTTCTAGCTTTTGAAAGTTCAAAATATTCAAGTATTTTCTTCATTCAAGTATTTTCTTCATTTTCGCGTCGAAAACTCCTGAAAATGCCAGTCTCTGATGCAAAAACGTATTCTAAAATACTCCAGTTCAAAGCAAGGGAAATTTGTTTTTCATATTTGAATCTTCATTGTCCCTTGGAGAGCAGGGCAGTATTGTCTCGGCAAGGTCTCACCGCTAGTGAAACTGACCAGATCTTGATGAACAAGATATCTCGTCATTAGCACAATTGACATGATGTTGGATGAGATATCTCGTCTACCATTTGAAGGGTTAAATAGAACGGATATTAGACAAAGTTTAGATTTTTCATCACTGCTTCACGTTATCTTCATACACCATGAAACTGGAGTCAATAGCTCGGGATTCGCATAGTAAAGTGGTATTGTATTATCAAGTTATCTTTTCTCAAAAATACTTTTATAGCTTCCTGCTAGTCGCAAAATACAATATCTCCTCCAAAATATTCGAATCATTTTGAAATGTTTGATGCGTTTTCTCAAAAGGAAATTTAAAAAGTGTAAAATTCGTCCTTTTTGGATGTGAAAATTTTGAATTTAAGTCATTTTGCAACATTTTCTTCTGTTGGTCTCATTTATGTACGTAAAAATTAAAATAATATATTTATATCAAATTTCATTCTCTGGAAGCATATTTTATCGATGTATTTCATTACATGGAATCTAAAACCTTTAAGTAGTTTTGGTGAAAATAGGTTCTGAGTTACTATCAATATTTGAATATTTTTTCAATAATTTAAAATTAAACATAATTGTTAACCGTATTAGGAATTTTCTAGTTATAACTACTACACTCAGGGGCAAATCTTCTTTAGATGTGGGCGAGCATGACCATCCCGATGTACTTTCCTTCCTTTCATTTTTATTCTCGCCTAACTCGCTTTTTCTCGCTTTTCTTCCTCCCTCATTACGTTGTCTGCCTTGTGTTTGACATAGCTTGGCCAAGTATGGTCCTTGCGCCATTAAATCCAAAACCAACCAAACAAACAACGTAGTTATAACTACAAATTGCTCCAAAAGTAAACAAAATATCCCCCCAAGAACTTTGCTTTTTAGATAAAATCACCTAAACAGAATACGATGTTTCAAGTATATAACGACTGACAAAAATGACCAAGTTCAATATTCATTTTGTTATAAATATCAAAAACACCTGATTTGGACATCTAGGTCACCTGATTTGATATTAAACCTCAACACATTGAAGGGGAGAGTATTTCTGTTTCATTTTATAGATTGTTTACTTTTTCAATAAGAAGTTCCGGAACGCTTTCTGGTTCCTTTGACTTAGGAAAAGAGGTCTGCAAGAACATTCCTGAGAGTTCCGAAAGAAATACATATAACTCTGGCTTGAAATACACATATGTCAAAAAATTAAGGATAATACTGAATTCGTATCAAGCGGAGATCCCCTAATCTTAATCCAACATGTTTTGAAATCTCTCAGAATTCGCTTTGCCTAATATACATCACCACCAACGACCTCACAAGAGCAACGAAGTGCTCAACTACGCGAATGGGATTCCTAGGCACAGGAACTCTTAAATAGCCTTGTGAGAAACATGTTGTGAGGCCTTTATTAGTGTCACAGGCCACCACATTCCCTATTAGATTGCTTTTAACCCAGCAAAATTTTTTTTGTAATAACTGGAACCTACAGTGCGTGTTCACATATACACTGCTGGCCACCATAAATGCAACACCCTGAAGGAAACATGCAAATAATATGAAATTTACAACATGCATTAGCGGAGGTGAGATATGCAAATGATTAGAATTTCAGCGCAGACGCACATCACGCGCGCCTGTGGCGCCACTTTAAAGCGCTATTTAAGGCTTGGAGATTTCGACGATTTCAAGTACGGCAATTGTGTTTTTCTTGTGGTTTTTTCAAAAAAACGATCAATTATGCCTCGTAGAAAACAGCGATCATCTTTTGATCAAGTATCCGAGTTCGACAGAGGAAGGATAGTGGCCTACCGAGATTGTGGATTATCTTTCAGGGAAATCGGTAGTCGTGTTGGACGAAACCAAACCACTGTAATGCGGATATGTGATCGTTGGATGCAGGAGGGTACGACGGACCGACGTGTTCGATCGCATCCACCTCAGTGCACCACTTCACGTGATGACAGGCATATTGTGCGTATGGCAGTGACGGATCGCTCAGCCACATCACGAACCATAGCACAGCACATTCAGTCTGTACCGCATCATCCAGTGTCTGCGCGTACCATTCGACGCCGTTTACAGCAGAGTGGTCTGTCCGCAAGACGTCCATTGCTTCGTCTACCCTTGACGCAGAACCACAGACGTTTCCGCCGCCAATGGTGCGATGAAAGAAGGATGTGGACGGCAGAATGGAATGAAATTGTCTTTACTGACGAGTCACGCTTCTGTCTGTAACACCACGATGGTCGGATTCGAGTCTGGAGACACCGTGAAGAGAGGATGCTGAACAGCTGCGTTATGCACCGCCACACTGGTCCTGCACCGGGTATTATGGTATGGGGTGGTATTGGATATCACTCTCGCACTCCTCTGGTACGCATTGCCGGTACTTTAAACAGCCAGCGCTACATCACCAAGGTGTTGGAGCCAGTTGGAGCCAGCCAAGGTATGGTGCCCACAGCCATATTTCAACAGGATAATGCGCAACCACACGTGGCACGCATTGTCCAAGGGTTCTTCGTCAATCGCCAGATTGAATTGCTTCCCTGGCCAGCCCGCTCTCCGGATCTTTCGCCGATAGAAAACATGTGGTCCATGGTTGCTCAACGATTGACCCAGAATACATCCCCAGCTGCCACACCAGATCAACTTTGGCAACGTGTGGAAGCTGCTTGGTCTGCTGTACCCCAAGAACACATCCAAAGTCTTTTTGAATCAATGCCGAGGCGTGTGGCAGCGGTGATCTCCAACAATGGCGGCTACTCTGGCTACTGATTTTGGCAGGAACCACACTTCACAGAAGTCTATAAATTTAATCATTTGATACTTGGTCAACATGTTATCTACAAAATAAATTTTGTTGTGATATCTCTTGTCTTTCTTGGTGGTGCAATTTGGGTGGCCAGCAGTGTACATTTCTTTTATTTCTTTAGTTCCCAGTCGCATGTGGGTGTTCTTATTTTGATCCATATGGCTTGTGGAATATTCATTTGCCATTTTTAGTACATCGGTACAGGTACTTGGCACAGGATTTATCTGGAATTTCATTACCCTTAATTTTTGAATACCTGAGAATTATTTAATATGTATGTAGAATGAAATTTATAGGTATGTTAATTGACAAATTTGCATTTAGTCCAAATTTGCATTTGGTTCTTGCATTTAGTCTTAGTGCATTTAGACAAATTTGCATTTAGTTCATACTAGTAACTCTTGAACTAAATTTGCATTTAGTCCAAGAGTTACTAGTAAGAAACAAACACATAACATAAAAAACAAGTTTTTTGTTGAATGTATCATTTCATACTTTCTTTCTCAATTGCATCCATCAACTTAAAATCTTATATTTCAATTTCTAAGCATTAGACATTTTTGTTTCGTTTTCCACTCTACAATTTGGGCAAAGTTTAGTATTACAGCGCAAGGGAATGCATGTACCAGACAAAGAATTAAAGTGCTTAAAATACAGGAACAAAGTTTAACCGGAGATTTACCAATAACATTAAGTGATATTAAAAATTAGATTCACAATGTAATTATATAATTAATGGAAATGCGTATTTCTCATTTGTATGAAGAGGCATTTGTCACTTAAAATTAAGGGTTCTGTTGCTACAGACAGCCACAGAATTCGAAGTATTTCAAGGTTTACTGTCCTAATACGTCTTAAAGTTCCATAGCTTTAAGCTTTAAGAGAACTGTTTCCTAATTGGCCATTACTGAGTAATTTGTTGCAACAGAATCGCAATCGCTTATCCGTTTTAGAACTTATTTAATTCAACCATTAATGTGATGTACCGTGAGTTGTCCCTTTCACGCAGCGACTCAGATGATTTTGTATTCGTACTGGTCTCCGTAGAAATAAAAGCTTAAGGTAAGGGTCGTCTATATTTTATTTTATCGAGATAAAACTCTTGTCTGAAATGTCTGTTACTCTCAAATCACAAAGCTCAAAATATCTCTATTTGAGTTTTATCTGATACTTACGCATCAAACACAATTTCTACTTCTTAAACTGGATAACACTTACAATTTCGAAGTATTAACGGATCGTTGAAAGATAAAGCTTTTTATTTATTGGAAACAATTAGAATTATGATAAATTAAGGGAAGCAGAATTTTCATAACATTCAGAAAATAATTACTTTTTGTGACACGAAAGGGGCATTTTCACAACTTTTACAACATCAATGCTATCGATTTAAGAGAGAAAATTAATTTAAGGAGTATTTTCAACTGAGTGACAATATGAAAGAAAGCAACTTTGCTACTCTCATTTACAAGTTTCATTTCAAAGCAGTTTTTTCATTAAATTTTAATACTTCTCCAACAATACTACGAAATATTGAGTTACCATAAGCCATTAAAAACAAGCCAACTGACGTAAAGTCGTGAATACGATACGCCCGGTTGTAGAATTCCGTTTTAAAGGAATTCATTTATATACACACGAAATCTTTTTAAAACAAAACTGGTAGCTAATCGAAATTTTTATAATTATATATTTAATCTGCAATTAGAATTAATAAATTAACTGAATACTTACATTAGTATACAAGGATTTTATAGCGAGAAGAAATTTAACTGTTTTAACTCATTTTTGAGGGGTGCTTCTAGATCTGACCTTAAAAAAATGGCCATCACGTCAAGATTTTTGTTATTGGGCATTTAATACTTACTATCTTTCAAAATAAGGGATTTTAGGTATGTAAAACGACACGATTTTTTATTTTTTCACCTGAGATTTTATTAGTGTCAACACTGATAGAGAATGTGTAACGGAAACCGAACCGCCATTGTTGCATTTCTTATTGAAAGAGAAGAAAGGGCTGCACATGATTGTCAGGAAGATATGGAGGCACATGAAGAACCTGATCCTACATACACTCTTAAACACTTAGTCCAACTTGATTGACCGAAATGAACTGAATAATTTAGTTGTAGACCATTCCAGACTTCAAGAGTGGAACCTTCTGCATAAGAATATGTGTTTCTGTGTTCAAAAATAAACTCTATTTTTATACGAAATGAACGATAGCATGTGATTTTGTTCAGCTATTCTAGGGCTGATGACATATTTAGGAATATGCCACGATTGTAAGGAATGGCGTCTATTTATTGACTCATTCAAATTTAGTTCAAAAGTAGTAATAGCAGCAGTTAGAGATAAACAAGGAGATATGTTCCACTAAGATATCCGAACTATGAAGGAGAGGTATTATGGCAGGTGGTATCCATTTATGAAGAATTATTACCGCTGGTTTTTGCAAGAGGACATCACTACACATAAAAGAGAAATGAACATGAAAAACCTGAAGAAAATGTATGGGTATACGAGTATGTGCATAAATTTAAACTTGCATTTAAACATGTTTGCTTTATGCTGTCTTGCAGTGATATGTGAATATGATTTAGATAACTTTAACACTGTAATTTAATAGTTAACATAAAAAAGGCATAATAAATTACAATTTGAAGCTCAGTTTAACTTGGAATTTAACAAAATAGGAAATTTCGTTTCACGACCAAGATGTACATATTGCATTATATATGCATAGTTTGATATATGGCAATTGTTAACAGACAAAAGACTTTTGGTGATGAAGATTTATTGCAAACATATTACCTACATTCAGCACTCCATAAGTAGTTACCAAACTTTATTTCATCTATGTTATGAAAGAAAAGTTTAAAATTGTTGGTCAGTGTTATTGGAAATATTTTTAAATTTTAACATGTTTCCCTTACAAAACACACCCATTCATTTAACGATTAAACTCATACTACACCCCTACCTTTAGCTTGACAGTAAAAATTTCTCATAGACTTAAAAGGGGACCAAAGTGTTTTACATTTTAACACTTTAATTTGAGAAAGCGTGTAAACGAATATTTTGGGATGTGACTAATTTTGCATCAAAAGACCCTCATTTTACAACCTTCATTTACGACAGCCTCATTTATGAAACAAAAGTGGCCAGAAACTGAATAGCATTCCCTTTACCTTACATATGCAAGAAAAAGAAAATATACTACTAATGCAACTTTGAGAGGATTAAGCTCTGATTCTTTGTTCTTCGCTCTATGGAAAGGCTTAGGTTTTATTTTTCTGAATAAAGAATCAAACTGTATGAATAAAATAAACATGTAGTACGTTGAATAGATCATGAGAGCCATAGTACATGGCAGTAAGGGCATTTCTTATTCACTTTATACTGTAATATTAATTCATGTTTTTGCAAATAGTTAAATATTATTCTTAAGGATTATAATTTTCTTAGAGATATTAAAGTGTAATTACCCATATTTAAAGATAATGATCATAGAAGGACAAATAAACATCAGATATTCATTCCCCTAAGAAACAGAAAATAATTGACTCAGAATCTTGTCTGAGTTAACAATACATACATTTTTCTTCATCTGGCTTATCCAACGAAACATGATGTACTGTAAGTTTGTTATTGGATATGAATCGTGTATTTGACGAAAAGAACATTTTTATACTTTTTTGGTTTTTACCAGTTTATATATCATAATTTTCCGGTGCATAATGCAGCTGAAAAATATTTGTTAATACAGAGAGGCTTTTGAGTCGCATGTTTTCTATGTTTTTATATGAAAGAAATTGTACAACGTGCGATGTCAAGAAAGAGTTTAATAATAAAAGTTCCAATCGCCATATTTGCTGTTTTTTACTGCTCATATCAATGTATTGTTGAAACTTTAAGTACAATTTTCGCATTTAAAAATTCCTTTATGTTTACAATACAGAAAAAAATATTCGGCTTAAAGCAATAATTCATTAACTGACAAAATTATGCTTGCTGTTCAGCAGTTAAAAATCTAACAACTAGTCTTTAGGTCTAAAACAAAACTATAAGAATTTTCATAGTTTAATATATTTTTAAGCATATTACAACAACGTATTTCTCATCATCATGAATAAAAAGGCATTTATTGTTCCGCAATAACGCCAGTAAATGCGTATCTGCTCTATTGCCAGTCTAAACTTTTCTACTTTAGACTGCAATAAACTTCTGAACATGAATTTAAAATTAGATATTCCAGTAAATCCAAGAAGAATCAATTTTATCTAAAGCATTTTTAAAAGCAATTTCTAGCTTTCATCGCATTTAATAAATGACGATGAAGTGGAACGTTTTCAAGGAAGTTTTCTAATTGAGTTAGACGTTGAATCATTTTCTATACGCAAATGCTCATTGGATTACCAAAAAGTATTTCATTACCTTTAGAAGAAAAATATTTATTTTATTCTTCCATGCGTGAATTATGTAGGCTTATTGATCAGAACTCAATAAACCCTATTTACCATCTAACGCTCTGAATTCATTTATTTGTCCAAGTGGATGCAATAGAAATTCCTCGGAATCGTCAGAAGCACTTCTTTAAAGAAAAATATGACGTAATAAGAGAATAAAATATATGCATTTATCAAAGTCAAGTCTGTCAACTGTCATCATTCATCACTGCCGTTTTTCAGGCAAAGAATGGTGTTTACTGAAGTCAAATAAACGAACACAGTGGGAGAACGTCACAAAAATTGTAGCCTTGCGAATTCTCAAACTGGTGCAATGAACGGCTGAAATAAGATGTTTACTTTCTATTGGAAAACACCTTATTTTCCCTTATTCAATTTTTGTAAAAAAATGGTCCTTTTCGCATCCGACTTTCATGATTTATTCAACCTATGGATGAAACTGCACAGGAAAAAAACGTTTTATTTTCCCAAAAATAACGCGTCTGCTATTTAATTTATTCTATTTTATCTGCTATTTAGTTTTTCATTGTGGACTATCAAGAATAACTTTAGACTTTCTACAAGCGTTTGCAGCTTAAAGTGCAAATTATAGAAACATAAATGTTTTTCATAATAATCCTTGTATTGAAAGAAAGGAAAATACGTAATACACATCTATTTAATAATGTTGATTCTGCTCAACGTAGTAAGGATGTTTGTATTCTACACCGATAATAAACAGAAGTTTCTATTACGTTGAAAGTACCCAATGATTCTCATAAAAACGATCTTCAAACGGTTACCTTCGTTCATGGACAATATTACTAGGCAGCGAGGAATTCATTGCTCAATATCATATATATCCAGCACCCTCATTATAGTATTGACAAAACTGTTTTCTCAGACAATTCAAATGCATTTAATTCCCCACCGTCCAGTTGGGATAAGCTTTTGAAAACTGGACTTTATTATTTAAGTATCTTGCAACCAACAAAACCCAATGTAGGCTTCTTGACATAATTTAACGCATCGGTATTAGGATAGAGTTCTTGCTTACTTAAACAATTTTGTTTTGATTTTCATCCATTTCGGGTTGGCTAATTTCTTGGAGTTTTCTATTTTTATCAAGCGGCCATGTAGTAATAACTAGATTTCCTCAAAAATTCCAGAAAAGGGTTTGTGGAGAGATATGCGATTCTCAGAAAAGAGTAAATCAGTTCTTAGGACTTTACCAACTTTGTAACACTGATGGGATTACGGTGATACTTAACTTAGGATAATAATCTGATGCAGAAGGCAAAGTTAGGCATTCTATAGTCACGTCTCTTCAAAACATCATAATACGATAAATTTCATGCTATGGAATTAAGAACTGCGCTGTTTTCTGAAGAAAACATAAGATGCAGAAAAGATTAAAATATAATCTTTTATTATGGTTCGACAGTCTACAGCGTCAGCAAATCTATATATCACAGTAGTCAAGTGATTATGAAGAGTTTGTTTACATGAGACAATGGAACATTTGCGTTCACATTTTAGTTAGAATTTCTGTTGTTTCTCTTGTGGTCTTGATATACACAAGTGACAGTTAAGTCCCAAGCTTCATCAGTTATAGATAAGCATATTTTTCATGCACTAACAAATCCATAGTAAAATTCATTAATATTGCTTTCATCCTGGTTGCATTTCTGTATGGTTTTCGAATGCCTAGAGAGACGACCTTCTTTACTTTACAATCATTATGAGTTTCATCCTATTACTGTGTGTGTGGAGACCGTGGTTCAAAATTAAGTTGTGTTGTCCTCGGATCTTTCCCTTCAGATTTGATCCCGCACCCCGTCAATAGCTCCAGTGCGACGTTAATTAGATACCTACCTACCTATTACTGTGTGTGTCAACAATATGTAGATTCGCTCATGAGAGGCTTTATCTGTGAAGCCAAATGTATGTTTCGCTTATGTTGTGTAGGATAAAGTTCTTCCTGTACTAATTTCTGCATTCGGTAACCGAAAGAATAATACTCGTCCTCCCATGGTCAACTTGCTTACACTGAAATCCTTCTCATTGCTAACAATGGAAAATACTTTGTTCTTTCAAGGCATAAGAAATGAAACGTTTTTAATTAATTGTTACGTTTAATGTTTATAATTATCATTCAATGAAAAAGTGAAACAACTTTAATTTAGGTCTAAAAAGTATGTTTTTTTGTGTGAAAAGAAAAATCTTACAGTTTTTAAACAAATTTTGGCTGTTGATTAGATATGTAAGCTAGCAGAATAAATTCTTTTCTATTATACCCCTAAAAGAGCATGTATTACTTCAGTTTGCGTTCATTTCCGAATGGGAATTTTTTATTTCGTAAGATTTGAAAAAGTATTGTGGAAAAGAAAACAAACAGAACTCATGACTAATATTATTCTCGACTCATTTTAATTTTAATGTTCTTTACTCGAATTAATCGTCCAATAACCATAGGAAATGCTGAAACTTGCATTTTTGGTTCATTTCCTTAACTCTGATTGCTAGCCATACTTCAGAGGAATACTGAAATGTTCCTGGATGTCGCGAAATTTACAAACATTAGCTTTCCAGGGTTAGGAAGATGGAATGCCTGTGTCGAGTCAAGCTAACAAATGTCGAAAATGATTAAGTTGGAACCGCCCAGTAAAAATGAACAAGTTATTTATTTCAATTAATGTCTATATTACGTATTGAAACTTCTGAATCAGCAATCGAGACTGAAAAGTATTTGCAACACACAACCAGTAAATTTGATTAATCACTGCCAGTTAAAGATGAAAGCCTCACAGTAAGCTCCCGTGGGTAAGGCCCTAAGAGGGTGGCCATTACAGTAAAATACATTCAATTAGCAATAGCCATATTTGTTTTTGTAATATATCAAAAATCTCAAATACTTCTGCCTAAAGAAAATAAAATTATGGTATCCATAACCTTGTATCATAATTTTTAAGCGTTTGTTTTATGATCTAATTGTTGTGTTAACGAAAACTTCAAAAACATTATACGTTATGAACGCCTTTCTTTTGCTGAGTGGACAAAGGGTGAGATTACAAAATGTTTCTAACTAATAAAAATATCCGAGTTTTACACAGGTGAAATTTACCCATTTACCTTTAATGCAAAACTTAAAAACATTAAGATTTAGAAGAAATAACTTTTATGATGATAGTTCTGACGCGTAAATTACTCCGCGTTTACTCCATTTTCTTGGTAAAAAATTATACAGGAACTGTTTATTAAAAAATGCCGAAAAAGTTAATTAATATTTCAAATTACTATCAGAAATCGAAGAAAGTCACAGAATGGAAAAAAATAACATTACTAGCAGTAACATTATTTCCTTGGTTACCTACAATAGGTGACGTCACAATTCAGTTGTGAGGCTTTCTTCGTTAGGTGGCAGCGGCTTAATATCACCTTTTCGATTTTTTGTTAAGCTTTTAAAATGCCTCTCCTTCCTCATGATCATCGGTATTGATAAGTAGATGTGTTATTGCAAATGAAATTACTGTAAAAAAATAATATTTCACGTGTCATCAGCTGTAGAACTGTTGATCGGAATGATGAATGAAATTGGAACAAGTCGCTACACCTGTAGGACAAAATTTTAAAGAAGTAAACTATTCTTTTAAAGTAACTAAAGTTCGATTACTGAGCAGGATTTTCGTTCTGTCTTTGCAGATGAGTTGATATAATAATTTATTAAACAAATAGACTCAATCATAACTTGTGCTTTCGAAATCATTCGTCTATTGGTACAATGTGACTCGCATTTGATACCTTATTCAAATCCATTTTATTATGAACATGCAAAGTTTTATTGGAGATTTCTTTTACACCAACAAGGAAATTCAATTTAAAATCGAATCCTTATGGTGCTATTTTTCAAATGAGAGATTCAGTTTCCATATGGAAACCACGTATCTATTTAGAATGATAGATGTACTAATTACTTGACTATGGAATACAGCTTTCAATAATACATAAAAAAATGAACATAAAAAATAAATGTAACATAAAAAATACATGAAACATAAAAAATAAATGCATGAAACATAAAAAATAAATGTAAATTTAATTCATTTTAATCGTTTTGTAGTGAAAATCTGTCAAAATTTAGAAATATCTTTGAACTACAACGTATGGCTACCCGTTTGGATTTAACATAACCTGTCTTATTTTAGAAAAACTTTATTTTAATTTTACTGATCATTTTAAAATAAAAAGTTACACACCTTAGTTAAAAAGGTTTCCATTTATTTTTATGAAACAGAATTCTACAAACCATAACGTATTTAACCAATAATTAGCATTCGAATTCCAATTTCAGCATTTGAAAAAAGACGGTTGGAAAAATATTGATGGACAATAATTTACAAAAAGATACCACATTTACAAAACTTAGAAATGCTCAAATATGACCGTAATATTTCACTATCTTAATTTAAATATACAAACACATAATTCTAAATCTAATTTTAAAATAAAATATAAATTCTAGCGTTGTCAGATACCGAATTGCAAAATTAAACTGTTAGGATCAATGAGTTTTTCGTTTGGGCTTTTCATGTTCTATTACAAAATGTAAGTTGCGTAAAATGTAAAATTAAATATCCATTTTTCATCAATAAAA
Source organism: Meta bourneti (assembly GCA_933210815.1). Lineage (NCBI taxonomy): Eukaryota > Metazoa > Arthropoda > Arachnida > Araneae > Tetragnathidae > Meta > Meta bourneti. The sequence continues at coordinate 62,908,652 of OW119924.1, read as the reverse complement.
TATTCATATATTATTCATATTATAGAAATAAATAAAAATCAATTCAATATAATTAGAATTTTAAAATGTTTAAATATGTTTTGGAAAAAATGTTTACGAGCTGTACCGGTAAAACAATTTTATTGGAAAATTTGATTTCCTATCAATACTGGTAAAACAAACTTATCAATACCGGTAAAGCAAACTGATCAATACTGGTAAAACAAACTGATCAATACTGGTAAAACAAACTGATCAATACTGGTAAAACAAACTGATCAATACTGGTAAACAAACAGCTGCGTATCGCAATGGTTTTAAGCTCAATGTTATTTCTATGGCAATTTCGAATTGTTTTTAGCTCCCTCAGCTCATCGAGGTTAAAGAGAACGGGGATTAATATGTAGCCTTCGTTAACTGCAGGGTTCCAAAGTATAAGTGTACCAAATTTGGTGTGAATTGGTCAAACGATGTATATTTGTTAAGAGAACAGACAGACAGACGGCAACTCTGCTGATTGGTAAACGCCAATTAGATTGAAACCGAAAGTCGAAATATAATGCGATAAAATACATTTTAAGGTCTCCAATATGTATCATACAAGAACATTTGGGTAACAAAAAGTAAAATCTCCGTTCTCTCAGTAGTTTGTTTGCATACACTGAAAACCTCCCCTCGTAATATTTAATATATTCACGTAATGTAAAGCATAATAAATTTAGTCACGCAAAAAAAATCAGCACAATGCAATGTTATGAATTCACTATTTGAAACAAAGTGTGAATGTAAAGGTGTTTTAATTTCAAGATCGGAGTTTTCCGCCACTTGCTTGATATCCGATTTAAAATGTGAACAAACTATTGGTGCTTTTAACTCCTTTAATATTGATACTGTGACGTCATTAAGCTATCTTTGAGAATTGTCGTAGGCGAAATTAATTTCAGAATAGTAATTGTTCTGTTTAATTATGTTAGCATTTGTTTGGAAAATATCGCACTTTATTAAGATGCTGTGTATATGAAGACTGCTTAATGAAAAATCGATATAGAATTAACAGGAAGGCAAGTCATTAGGTGAAGCATTTTTCTCTCTAAGCGTAGTGAATGCAGCAAAAGAACAGTATTGGAATTTCGAAATTGCTGTTTTCAAGCATTTTTCCGCATATAGACTTGTTATAACAATTATGTCGATGGAATTATAATTTGTACAGAAGGTTTATTTGAAGAGGAGAATTCACTTATTAAATGTTTTGTTCTTGATGAATTTCTTATTCACAGTTCACTTACGTTATGTGGAATATAGAAGTCAATACAAAAACAATAATTTAGAAAATTATTTTCAAAAAGGCAGTAGATATACAAAACTGGGCCCAGGAAAAATACTTTTACACAAATACTAATAGAATTATTAGAACTACAGTTGTATTTTTATGCAATTATTTTCCGTTTCTGGCATAGCTGAAAGAATTACTACCAGTTAATAGGTGTGAAAGTATTTTAAAAGGTTTATCTCACTAATTTACATTTATTCTAATTGAAAAGCTTGAGTTCAAAGCCAGCCTCCTAACTACGATACAAGTAATTGGTCCTGACGGGCATCAGTGGACAAATCTACCTTTTGTAAACACAGAGTTACAGAGAGAATTAACTGTTGCATTCAGTAATGCCGGATGGTAGCTTATTCTTACAGATATTCAATGATAGCATTAGTTCATCCCCTGGTACTGATAGGAGAGAGGTCACTTATTATCATCCAACATATTTATAGGTTAACCAGTAGCTGCAGTTAGGTTTTCAATTACAATCACCTCAAGTATTGTATTCTACTAAGAGCATACAAAAAGTCAGCAAAATCACAAAGTATTTTTTTCCTTAGGTTAAGTTACAAATTCAAACGCATATAATTTTATCTCATACCTGTTCCACTATTATACACTTAAAAAACAAAATATAATACATACATTCGAACACATTGTTTCTTGTTTTGCCCCAGTTGCAGCAGAAAGTGTCTTGCTATGAAATGGTCCGTGGCGACGAGCGTCCATCGAGTTCAAATTTAATTAGTTGAAATATAACAGTTCAATTAATTTTAACTACTTTCTCTGCACTTGTGAGGATAGTTAACCACAAATTTTCAGTCAAAATTTAATATTTGGATGGAATATTTATCTAATTTACTATGTATTGAATAACTCGAGGGATAGCCTGATCCAGAAATTGCTAAAGTTAATCATTTTCATAAATGAAGTCTTGGGTGGCCTAACTAATAATATTAACATGGTAACTGTCGCACTCAATAATATCGATACTTTTATACATGGTCACATTACTGTAATTGTCTTCTATGTGTAGAGGAACATGATTTATTGAGATTCAATATCATTCTGTCACAACACACGAGTTTCTAATTAATCGAGATGTACAAAAATGCGATTTGTCTTAACGTACATGTGTATACGAGTGTAAGAAAATATTAGAAACTATCAAATGCTCAAAGTGTTTCATAGAGATTTATAGTTTTGACAGTAGACATTGCATGAAATTTCATCAAGAAATCATCGTAGTATAAATGTAGTCTATGTTCCTTTATAACTGATATTGAGTGAATTAGAAATAGTCTGCATTCATATTATTTTTAACATAGCAGTATAAGCAAATGAGAAAATCGTACTTAATAATACTGAATGAAGTTCAGTTATTCTCTCTCTCTTCTCGTTTACAGAATTATTTTTATCCAGAAGTAAAAAGTCTTCTTTTGATGAAAATTCGTCACTCCATGAATCTAATACTTTGACTTTGTTTTAACAAGGAACTTATCAAAACCCATTACTTATTACTCAAACGTAACTTATTAAAATGTATCTCACTCACTTTACTTAATTCAATCACGCGGAAGTTTTTCTGAGCAGAGTTTAAATATACGACTGCAACAGGAAGAAATATATATAAAGCCGAGGCAGTATTTTGTCGTTTGAGTCATGCTCCATTTGTTGAGGTCGTTTTTCTTAAAAGTTTTATTCTTTGTCTTCTTATATTAAGCTTTATTTTCCTCTGAGAAAACATTTTTTATCTCTTACTACGGATAGTTTTTTACACAAACTGTTTTCTCGTTATTAATCCACTGAAATTGTCAGATTTTCATTAAATAAAATTATATAATGGAATATCTTAAGTATAAAGATGTTTTTATCAATAATGTAGGTAGTTAAATTTACATCGCAGTGGAGCAACACAATGGGTATTTACGACAGTTCGGGATTAACCCCGAAGGGAAAGATCCGAGGACAACACCTCGTAATTTTATACCAGGGTCAGATGACGCAGTTAACACCTGAGCTGGCACCCCCACTCTCCAAATCTCAACACCAAGTCAACGTAAGGACATTTGAGGCCACGGTAGATTTAACGTTCTCCAACCCCTAAATACTCGAGAGTCTTTGGATTTCATTGAGATTCGAACTCGCAACTCTTTACTAAACCGCGGCTCTACCAACTGAGCTACCGCCGTCCTTTTCTCAATAAACTTTAGTAATCCAAAAACATTTTACGTTATATATTAATTATAAATATTGCACTTTATAGCTTCTCTATACTTTCAATGTACAAGAGGGCTACATGCCTTCCTTACTACCTCTCGCCAATCCGCTGAAGACTTCTAAACAATCTCTATTATTTCGCGATTGTCATGATTGCTTCTCTCGTTAGTAATGTGACCAAGAATCAAAACACATTTTATACTTATTTTTTAAATAAAAATATATCAACACAATTTAATATATATGATTTGATAAGTGTAGAAAAACTTATGAATTGCACAATTAGAACTTTAAGATAAAGCAGTAGACTTTTGGGCTTGCGAATAATCTGATCATCCATTCAGAAACAGTACGACTCATTCCGAGGAGGAAATCTTGACGATAAAAATTTTAGTATTGTGTTCCTTAATTGTTATATATAGCATTTTAACAGCGTTTTCATTTTTCTATCAGATAAATAAATTGTTTACTAAAACCTGAGGACAACCCAGCAATTTTGAAAGTACATTCCTTTCTTTGAAACACTCCGTGTTTTTTTTTAAATACCTTTAAATCCAGGGCTCTTTAACGCTCACACAAATAATTTTGAGAAATTAACATCGATATAAACACGTTTCGCCTTCAAAAACTTTTTCCCTCTTTTTACTTCAAATCTTAGAAATTCCATTTGTTAATGCATGTTTCTTGTGAATGTAATTTTTTAATAGACAACTCAAATTCATTTCAAAATACGAATTTGAAACTACTCATCGGATTTTACATCCGGTAAAAAATTTATTTCCGTTCGCCAGATTTAGTTAGCAAGCCGTATAATATGGTGCATGATCTAATCGTTCCCATACGAATACATTCGGATTGTTCCCGTCTTTATTGATCCAGGACCGGGAGCTCATTGTGTTGCTCCAGTGCGACGTAAATTCAACTACCTACCTACCAAACGAATACTAAGTTAGTTTATCCGCACAACGTAAAAGAACTAAATCGTCGGCTCAGAGTAGAAATTCAAAAACTGACAAATACCTCTCTCTGAATAAGGAGATTAGTAAAGAGAAGTTCATTAGGTTGCGTGCTACTTACGGTTTCTCTAAACTCAAAATAATAATTCACTTTTAAGAAACCCGTAAGGAGTTACACAATTTTATAAAAGTATTTTCAACACACTTGTTAAATAACCTATCTTGAAGCCCGTAGTAGGTTGGAATGCACTTTAAACCATACTTCCAAATTTAGTTAGCCTTCCAGAAAATGACCATAGAACACACCAAACATAAATGAAATCTGTATCACTATTTTATTCATATATATTCGAAAAACCTTTCATATTATACTTTACCGATACATCTATAGATGCATACATAAATTCCAAATATTTACTTCACCATTCAATCAGTATATAGCGATTATATAAACACCCTAGAAGTATCTTATGCATGAAGTAAGAAAAGAGGAATTATTTTCTTATTATTCAATAATGAATGCGACTTCACAACGTGATAGTCCTCAAAGTAATAATAAACATTTTATAAGCTCTATGATAAAACCATGTTTTGATACCGACTACTTAGACATGTATGAATGCAAATGTAAACATCAAGCGTATGAATGCATCATACAAGGCTCATGGGTAATGCATAGGTATCTGATCGTACGTCTATCTAACCGTACGTCATGTCTACCATCATTCCCTAGAAAGATAACTGAACACTGGAAAACAACAGCGATTCTCAGAGGGATATCCGAGGTGAAGTTTACATTGAGAATCCATGGATTTAGTTGACAATCATAGTTAAGGATTAACTTCTAGTACCGAGCTCTTTCCCAAAGTCGCAATTCATTTCTCAGGGCTTATTGGTTAGATCCATAGTCCTATCTTTAAAGCAATCGCAATAATCGGCACAGAATTACTACACATTCCGAAGCTAATGTCCGTTGTAGAGAACGGAATCAAAGTCGGGTGCTATTAATTAAACGCTCCGTTAATCGCAGAAGCATTCGAAACGAATTGCTGGTCTCAGGAATTCAAATCGAGTTTAAGATTATTCTATTTGCTTGCTTTGGAATAAGTGCCAATGGCGAAGAGCCGAAATAAATTGCATGTTTGCAGCATTTTGGGCATGTTTTCTTGAGAAGATAACGTGGCCTCGTAATGCCCTGGTGATGCTATGAAGTGTAATATTTGAATTTGGCATTGATAAAAATGAAATGTTATATTAAGTATGTGAAAATGTCATCTGCTTGGATTTCAATTAAATCGCCTTTAACCGTTTCCTGCAAAGCTGAAAATTCGTTACAATTAATTGAACGTATTATAAATTTAAAGTAGCGATGAAAGCGGACTTTACTCTGTGACTTATTGTAATACAAATACAATTTTACACTTCACAATACTTTTTCAATACCACTCTTCTACTCTTCTTGAAATAATTTGCATTGTTGTCAAGTTGTTTTAAAAAGGACAAATCTAAAGAAACAATAACATTTCGCAAAATATGGAGGATAACAATCGCATTAACCATTTCACTCTTCTGTCATATTTTGCTACGAGAGGGCTAATTAGTCCCGGATCTAGGACCAACAGATTCCAAACCAATAAAAACATCCATGCCTAATGACTTGAAAGCAGCGTGTGTTGATCCGAGGTTGAAAGCCCCTTACCGCTGAACCACCATACCTGCGTGTTAACCATTAACCAACTAAATATGTAACAAATGCAGCCTAATCATTGCTTAACCGTTTTCGTATCGCCATCTATAATCAAACTATACTAAAGCTCCCATCCGTAGTTATAATAGAAATTAACACTGACGAAATAATTTTAAAATTTACTTAATACAAACTTCTTGGAAGAGTGTGAAAACAGGTCGAAGGGAATAAAGGGAATAGATTCTTAGCTTTGCCTGATTAATAGAACAACTGAGGACGCGGTAGCCCTGTTGGAAGAGTAGCGAATTAGGAACGAGAGGCTTGCCAGTTCAAAACTCTATAAAACCAAAGACCGCCGTGCACATGGGGGGGGGGGTGCATGTTAAGTCTATAGTGACCTCAAATATCCTCACGTTGGCGTGGTGTGGAAGTTTGGAGAGTGAGGTTGTATTACCAGTTGTGTTGCTCCAAAGCAAAGTTAATTCAACTACCTACCTACTTAGAAAACTTGAGGCTTATAGGATACGTTATAAACACGTCTTATACAGTTGAGCACTGAATGTATTAAAATCAGAATAATATAGAGGTACATTTGTCTGTCTCTCTTTGCTTAGTGCCCTCAAGCAATAGGTGTAGAAACTTGCTAATATACATCGATGTTTCACAGGAACGTGACGACGCTCAATAGCAGTATTAAGTAGAAAAAAAATTTAAAATCATTTGGTGAAGACTTTACAAATTGCAGTATTTTATGTTCTCAAACAATTAATTAGAAGAAAAAAATTAATGAAAGCACTTTTTTAGAAGAATCGTTAATGAATGATTTAATTCAATGAAAATTTTTCCGACATACTTGTTCGATCAATATATTACCCATATTTATACAGTTACGATTGGATGATTTAGTTAATTGGTTAGAAGAACGCATCAACTTCAAAACATCTAGCGAAGTTACTTTAAATAGCACTAACGTTATCTTTAAACTCCTTTTATAATAACAAAGGGAGCTGGTGCACGTTAAATCTATCGTGGCCTCAAATGTCCTCACGTTGGCGTGGTGTGGAAGTTTGGAGAGTGGGGTGCCAGTTCAGGTGTTGCCTCGTCATCTGACCGTGGTTCAAAATTACGTGGTGTTGTCCTCGGATCTTTCCCTTTGATCCCAGACCGTCACCAATAGCCCGTTGTGTTGCTCCAGTGTGACGTTAATTGAAATACCCCCCCTTTTATAATAAAATCCTCCCTTTTCGCTTATGAAATTCTCATATTCAACCAAACTCAAATGTTAAAAATAAAAGTAATTAAATTAAACAAAAAACGAAATGTAAGCTAAAATCTATTTTTATGACGTAGATTATATAAAATGTAATATTTCGTACAGTATGTGATAAACATGAGTAATTAAAGTGTATGAAATGAAACTGTATTAAACGATTGTATATTGGAAGCTTGTTATATTATACCTTAGAGCTTCTGTGGTTCACTCTCAGGAAGACATTGATAGATATTTAATGGTATAAAGCAAGCGGGGAGAAAACTGCCGGCTCTTTAATTCATTGTCTTTGAAAGTTTACGAAATAGCTGACATCGAGACACAAAAGACAATTTCAATCGATTTCATTGTCTTTAAGAATGTGAAGTATATATTTTATTCATAGCAGGGAAGACTGGAAGAAATAGTTTGCAAAAGAATACTATTCATTCAATAGACCCTATAAGCTTGAAATTACACAAATAAATTTTACTATTTATTGAAATGGCGCAATAACTTTACCGTTGCAACCAATAATTTTTGAATTATTTATACAGTTAGTTTAGTATGTTATTTACTGTTTTTTTGGTATTATAAAAATCATCTTAGACTATTATAAACAATATTGAACCCTAAAAGTATTAGCTATTTATTTCGTGTGTTAAATGCTACTTATGCATTTGTAGGGCATATATGATGACATATATTAACAATTATGGGTATGAACAAATAATTGTTGAATACTATGTGGCGAGTTTGCTGCCTGACAATACAGCGGTAAAAGCGATTGTCTACCACCCAGTAGATCACGGAATCAAATCCTAGTTTGTTAGCTACTGGTTTGTGTTGATTGTCACTGTTAAGAGTGGTTATGGTTCATCCCTTGGGTGGTGCTTTATAAATAAAAATCAGTTCGCCCCTTAAAGTGCCGAGAAATTGGTGGTCGGGCATTAAAAAAAATTGTACTTTCTGGTTCACCCCAAACAGAAAAATGACTTGTGATTGAAACCTACTTTAAATATTTAATGGGATTGGGGCTTAGTTAGGTTTTATAGCACAGAAACATATTTGGTAAAGTTGCTTCAAACACAATACAGGCACACACAAAGAAACTTTTACTGACAAGAAGAGAGAAATACACCCAGAGAGTTATAGAACCGAATATCTTTAATCAGGATTAATTATCTCTAATAACTCGTACTTCATTAAAATAGTTTACTATGAAAAAGAAACAAAATGCTTTTGGGACATTTTAATTATGGAACATATATTGGGTTACCTCTGAAAATGTTCAAAACAAAATAATCTGTGTGAAATTAAATATACCAATTAACGAAGAAATTTTTACTGACACAGAAGAGAGAAATACACCCTCACAGTAATCAAACATAATATCTAATCCGAATAAACTATCTCTAAGAACTCAAAAGCACTTCATTAAAATGCTTACTATGAAAAAGAAACAAAATGCTGTAAGTAAATTTTAATTATGCGACATATATTGGGTCACTTCGAAAAATATTCAAAACAAAACAATCATTGTGTGCCTTAATCAACAAATTAACGATACGGAACTGAAATTACAATTTTAAAATAAAAGATAGCTATTCTACCAGAATTGTTTTAGTCATTAAAATAAATGAAATATTAATTAAAAAATAGTCTACTGGCATAAGTGATAGAATTAATTTTGCAAATAAGTAAAATGTTTCCTGATAAAACCTATAATAAACCTCAGAATAAACTTTTTCTTAAGAACACAAATATAAATACTACCTGAATGCCTAAAATGTACAAGGCATTTAAATTTTATTGTGAAGCGGTTAAATGGTATCATTAAAATCCCATCAAGTTATTAAGGATCGGATATTCTACCATATGGATTTTCCCCCAACAACATTAGATATCGATCATCTAAACGTAGCCCGTTGTTTTGCTCCAATACAACGTAAATTTAACTACTTACCTACCTAAGCAAGCTATTTAACGGAGAATTGTTGTAAATCTTTCATTAAACTTGAACAAAGATAATTTCCCGATACTTTTTAAGCATTAAATCTTTTCCAAAGTTCGAACGATTATCAACAAATTATAGATGTTTTCCGATAGTGCTTTTATGTAGATGCCATCCACGTTCTAAAAAGTGATTGTGGCATACGTTAATTATGGGACTAGATTTTTAGCCATCCTTTCCTTAATGATAACTGCATTCATTCCAATTTAATTTATTACTTTGTTCTCAGATAAATGCTACAGCGTATTTTAATGTTTTTATTTCAGTCATGATAAACAGAACATTTGCTGTATCGGTTGACCACATTTCAGATGAATTCGTAGATACTGTTCTAGAAATTTTAATTAATGATATTAAGATAATAAATATTCAAAAGAAACTTATTCGATATACTAGTAGATCAATTCAATATAAAATTCTGAATGTGTGAAGGACAAGTTTCTTTCATTTTTAAGGTGCCACTTTAGGGGGGGGGGTAATGGTTGGTTGGATTTTTGGAGTTTTATGGCGCAAGGGCCATATTTGGCCATGCATGCTGCGCCAGGCATACGATATCAAGTAATAGACATACACACAATGAAAGTATTACTGACACAGAAGAGAGAAATACACCCAGGGAGGAATGCACCTGACAGGAATAGAAGCTGCGCCACCTACAACTCGAAGCTTGCTAGCACAGTGGACATATCCCCTGAGCCACGACGGCTCCTTAGAGGGTAATGATTGCAGCTCAATATCACAATATGTTATAGTAATGCATCGTGTCTGTGAGTTGTACATGCAGGGTAGACATATTTAAAAAGGGGTGTTAGAAGCCGATAGTAAAATCTGATGGGTGAAAGTCGACCGAATGTTGTAAGAACTATTTAGGCCATGGGAGTTTTGATTTCTATGACTTGTTCAGATTTTGGCCATCAGAGGAAAAAATTGATGTTTTAAGCTCCATTTTCGTAGTAAATTAAGCATAGTGAACAAGGGAAGTTAATATTTTACAGTAATTATTATTTCAATATTGCTTAGATGTAGTTGTATGTGTTTTTCTCGCCGTGTTCCAAAACATGCATTTTCTAAACAGCATTTTAGCAATCAAAACCCCATGGTTGAAATAACATTCACACCGAGTTTGTTTGCGTGTGTCTCAGAGGTTTGACCATCCAGATTTAAACACATCCTCTTTCACTATGGTCACTCCGTACATTTTATTGTTCAGTACGGATACACTTTGGGTGTGTACACAATACACAGTTGCTTTGTCACTGTAAGATCGTTTTCTGAATCACAATAACTTATCATACTGGTAAACGATATAGAAGACCTTTGTAAGGTAATATAGTTCTAAAAAGTTATTTCCAGACCTATTAAGCAATATTTAAATAAAAGGAGGTAAACTCTTGAACAAATAGACATGTATATATTCTTTATTGTGAAAGTTAAATGAATTAAATAACATGATTATTAATCAGTGTTTATTAATGTTTGGACACTGATCCCAATTTTTAAATAATTAGATGAAAGAAGCATCAGAATGAGAGTCGTTTAATAAAGTACGACATTTGAATTCTCAGTGCAAAATTACAAAATCAATAGATATATTGGTTTCAAAGTAAAAGAATAGAAAATGGAATAATGGAGAAATAGAACTCTATTAATTCTACACACATATATATGGTGGGAAACTTAAAGCCAATTTGAGAAAAAAAATATTTTAAAACTTAAAAACTGTAAATTATGAACCCATAATGGAAGCGATTTTAGTTTATAAATTCATATCAATTTCTGTAAGATATAAAATTTATCAGAAAAGTAACATTCTATTTGAAATTATATTTATCTATCCCTCTATTACTAAAGAGACTTTATTTCTATACTTTATTCACAACTAAAAACAAATATCTCAAAGTGATATTAATATTACACTTTTAACAAGGAATAAATTATGAACTTGCAATCCAATTAGTCTCGTATGATACAAACATTCTTTATTCATACGATACTAAATTCAAAATGTTAGAAATTTATAAATGGCATTATTTTTATTTTAAGTTACACTTACGTTAAAGATAACATTGGCTGGCACAGTAGGGAATTTTTAAAGAAAACTAGCTTGATTTTCACACACATTTATCGGTTACTTACAACATTACGTTTCAAAAGAACTACCATTCAAAGAATCATGATAAAATCGAAAATGTCTTACATAAAGAAAAAGTGTATGATTTAAGTTAGATTTATGAATATAGAAAAAATAATAATGAAGATAGGAAAGAATAATTGAAGCTACGCAAATAGAGACAGAAAGGATAATAAAGGTGTAAAAGATTATATCGAAAGATAGAAATCAGCAATTGAAAAACATTTTGGTTTAATTTTCTTTTTTGACGAATATAGTAAATATTTCATAGCAAAGTTTAGAGGGTAGCATTTATGAGAAACTCTATGCATTTAACGCTGTAAACTATCGAAATGTGAACAGGAAAAATTATTATACTTGTTAAAGCATTTGGAAACGCTCTTTTAATTTCCTTGTCAACACTGAAACAAATCCCGATATAATCTAATCATATATCAAAAAGATTATACTTCTGTTTTCACTATCCTATAGATCGCTTCTGTCTATGAGATATAGCAAAATAGGAAGAAAAATTTTATGAGAAATACCATATGGTACTAATGAGAAAATCCCATAGATGCAATGAAAATAAAGGATAAAAATGTAACACACTTGTTGAATACCATGCTTGCAACATTGAAAGGAACACAATTAAGTGAAAATTCAAAAAACACGACTATAATTGTAATTAATGAAGTTATATTGAAAAATGAAGGTAGCAGTTTTGATAAGGTATTATTTTCGGGTATCATTGTTACATGAAATTCTCGTGTTAATTTTAAATCAAATAAAACACTTTTGATTTTTATTACTTCGAACTATTTTTATTTAAAAAAAAAACTTGGTTTTAATCCATTTTTTATATATTCCATAGTTGCCTCTACCCCGACTTCTGTTTAATACATTGTTCTTTATCAAATTATACGCCCGTTAAAATAAGCGAAATTACTTCGATTCGCTTACGTTTCAAAAATGTGTTATTTAGTTTTCCCCAGAAATATGAACATATACCTTTTTACATTGTTAAAGTGAGGGACATGAAACAATGATGCCTTACAAAATAGATGGCACAGCTTGGCCATGAATGGCTGTTGCACCATTAATTTCCAATCAAACAAACATTCGAAAATAATATAAAAACAATGTATCAATGTATACAAACATTCTTCTTGGGGAGGGTGAGTGATAATCCAGTTGGTAGTGTCGGGAATTAACAACCAGGGAGTTGCGAGTTTGAAACTCCATTCAACCAAAGACCGTCGTGTACGTGGGGGCTGATGCACGTTAAATGTGTCGTGTTCTCAGATATCCTTATGTTGGTTCGTGGGGTGTCAGCACATGTGTTGACTTCGTCATCTGACAGTGACTCAAAATCACTTGTTGCACACGGATCTTTCCCTAAGGGATTAATTCCAGATCGTTACCAATAGCCCGTTGTGTTGTTCCAGTGCGACGTAAAGTCCATAAGTACCATCTTTATTTTTTGTTAAAATAAACGACATATTAACAAAAAGAAATTTTTAACGCTAATTCAAAAAATTTGGCCAAGAATTGTTTTTGTTATACGCAGCGAATTTTCTATTTAAAATAGAAACATTCGAATTACCAAAATGCCGTAATCTAAATCACAAAGGTCTGATAGGTTATAGCTATTCAATATGCTATTTAGTGTGGTCGGTAAATACTATGGCATATTGATATGTAATATAATTGTTTTCTTCGTATTACGATTATAAGTGTTGTACTCGGATCTTTCCTTTCGGGATTCATCCCAGACCGTCGCCGATAGCCCGTTGTGTTGTTCAAGTTCGAGGCAAATTCACCAACTACCATCTTTGTTTTTTAGTTAGAATAATCTACTTGTTCATGAAATGCAATTTTAACTTTGCCTAAAAATTAGTAATTCATATGTTAAACATTTTTATTTGTAATATACAGCAAATATGTGTTTTTTTTATATAAACGCACGAATTGTTAAAATGCGAAATCTAAATCACAAATGGATGGCAGGTTATTGATAGTTAATACACGATTTAGCGTGTTCCGTTTATACTGGTAACTTAGAATATGTAATATAATTGTTTTCTTCCAGCATAGTGAGAGAGTAATATTAAATATAAATTTTGTATATCTGTAGAATAACTTTATAACACAAATTGCCATGAATGCAAATCTATTACTAAACAGAACCAGCAAAATACGCTGCTTTATCACTTAAAGCTGAATTTAAATATTACATCAGCCATTAATCGTATAATACATACTGTATTGCACTGTATCTATTGCTCAAATTTAAGTACTTCGTCGATATTATTTTCACACATGATGCTTAATCTAGTTTTAAAAGCAATTTTCTATTTAGTGTTTGTTTTAAAACATGGCGTGTGTTATTGTGTTGGTACAATTAATTTAATTTTCATTTGATTGATGACCAACATAGCCCTTCATGGTGCTCCAGTGCGACCTTAATTAATCTACCTATCTATTAATGACTAACATATTTGTTATGAAACGTGACAGGAAACCAGTACACGTTTGATTATATTTATTAAAAGGAAAAATGCGATATCAATGATTTATATTTTTATGAACTATTATTAAAATGTGTTACTTCTCATTTCGATTGAAATAGTTATACTTATAAGCAGCTTAGAAAAATATAGTTATTGGGAACCAAATCCTATAACTCCCTGCTGAAAAGTTTCCCTCAAATACGTTTCCCGAAATACGGTGATACTAACGATTCCAAAAATAAGCATATCTTTTATGGTTTGCTCACGGAGAAGCAATTATGTCATATATTTCATTTATATATTCAGAAATTAAACTTCTTTTTTAAATGAATTCTGCTGTTTTCTATAAAAAGCTACGATAACATCTTTGAGAGCTATTGATAGATTAATAGTTTTGCATTTTTAAATATGTTTGTTCTTCGTTTTAATGGAAGAAATATTTTTCAGAATTATGGAGATATCTCTTTATGATTCGATATAGTAGTAGTTGAATTTACGTCGCACTGAAGCAATATAAGGGGTTAGTCCGAGATCAGTCCCGAATAGATCCGATTTAATATTCCGAAGGTGAATATATCAATCATCGATTATAATTCATAGTTTTTTTCCTTATACAGTGTATCATATTTTAACAAGCTAACTTAGGTGGCTTTGCTGTTACCGAAATTATATATTGTAATTTTTTAAAGAGGTCAGAAGTCGGGCTTAAAAAAATTACAATATATAATTTAAGTAACATCAAAGCCACCTCTTGAAGGAGCATTTTGTGGGGTACCCAGTACGCAGTCACCGCTACCTCTAACAAGGACAATTATCAAAATTCAAATGGTTAGAAACTGGGACCTATTGGTAGAGAACTCTAGACCACTGTACCAGTTAGGGGGCAAAATCATACATTGATGGTACATGATTTTTCCCATTGTATGCCAAATTCGGATGGGACATTACCGTCGTTTGAATAGAGACATAATTCTAATATTTTCATATAACATGTTATGGGGATATTAAATTTAAGTTTAAAATTGTCTGAAATTAAGTATTTTCTGATTTTACTCCATTTTTAAATATAATTGCAGTTCAAAAAGAAACTCGTCTTATTAAACAAAAATTATAGTAATATATGTGTCCATTTGAGGCATTTCACAAATATCTCGAAGTAGACTTGCAATAATGGAGTAAACAAATTAATTTCATCCAGTTTCGTTATGAAATTCGTCAATATATTTATTTACAAACTGCAGGGTTTCATTGTCACCATTATCATAAAAACAATTTCATTATAAATCTAGTAAATTCAATAACAGGATATTTCGTACTGCTTTTTATTATATATTTTTATTAAGACACTAGATAAGGGTTGCATACATTTCTTTACTGTATTACATATTTCGTATTGCCGTATTAAAAATTTAGTATTATCGTTATCCATTTAGTATTACCGTATTATACATTTTGTAATACCCTAATCCTTTTTGTATTACCGTACTACATATTGTGCACTTGATGTTATTAAATTTCTTAAATTTAAAGTGCGTTTACACTTTATACATGTTTGCAATCAATGTTGAAATAATAACCTATTTGATTATTTAAAAGCATAAATGTTATAAATTTATTTAAAATAAAAGTTATTTAAAGGAAGTACTTCGATACAGACTTAAAAGAAGTATGTAAGAAATAAAAAATGCCAAGTTCGTAACCAAATAAAATGTCAAACCCCGTGGCAACTTCACCTCTACAAATAAAATTGACAAAGCTCCTGGAATGAGAAAGCGCTAGATATTTTTTACACATTTCGAATCATTAAATTAAGTTACAACAGGGAAACATCATTTAGCATAATTTTTGTTTTTAAAAACAAGTGAAAAACCCTAAAACTAAAAACACACGTAAAAAATCTTACCTCCTTCCCCTTGCGAAGGAGTTGTAAGTGCCAAAAGCAGGACAGCACTACATAGAACAAACTTCAGAAACGCGCTGCAGAACTTCCTCTTCCATTTAGTCGAGTCTCTGGCCGCAGTTTTATTTCTTAATGACATTGTGGAAACGAAAACAAAAAATAAAATACCAGAGCAGACGGACAAAAAAGTTTTTTCCCCTTTTCCAACAATACTGTGAAATCGCTTCAAGCAATTAACATCGGAAATGCGAGTTTCTTATGTCTTTACGGGAGGAAAGTTGAGCGGCGCCGTTATTTTCACTGCGCGGCTTTCGAGGTTCGCAGAGAAACTCGAATGACGGGCACGCGAGCAGTAGGAGGCAAAAAGGAACGGGAGGTTTCGTTTGCGGCGCATGCGCACAAACGTTGTCCATCAAGGTGTTTTTTCCCGTGCGTCGATTTTAACCGCTAGAACTTCTGGAATTTTATAGGTTCCGGACGGTCGTTTCGGCCGGTGGGAGGTACTTTATCGGAGCTTCGAAGAGTGAGTTCCTGAAATGATTGAACTTTTTGACTTTAAGCAACGGTTGGCATTTCGATGTGGGATATATGGGTTCGCCATTCGCGGAACCGTTTGAATACCTAGGCTTCCGTTTTAGATCTAAATTTAATTGGTTCACAGTATTTTCAAATTTGTTTCTCTAAGACTGAGCTTTTTCTACTGATTTAATTGCTGGTCACATGAAATTATGGTAAATGCTTCTTATATAAGAAGCGGTATGTTGAAGTTTTATCTTTGAACAATCGAAGTTACTTCCTTCATATTACCAAAAAATGTTCGAAGGAGCTACGAAGAATGAGTGCCTGAAATGATTGAACTTTTTGACTTTAAACAATGGTTGGCATTTCGATGTGGGATATATGGGTTCGCCATTCGCGGAACCGTTTGAATACCTAGGCTTCCGTTTTAGATCTAAATTTAATTGGTTCACAGTATTTTCAAATTTGTTTCTCTAAGACTGAGCTTTTTTTACTGATTTAATTGCTGGTCACATGAAATTATGGTAAATGCTTCTTATATAAGAAACGGTATGTTGAAGTTTCATCTTTGAACAATCGAAGTTACTTCCTTCATATTACCAAAAAATGTTCGAAGGAGCTACGAAGAATGAGTGCCTGAAATGATGGAGCTTTTGAATTTAAGTAACGGTTTCGTTTTAGTGCGGAATATGTAAAATAAAAGTTTCATTCCATCAACATTCACTGAGAGATTTCAGGAATAATTATGGAAATATCTAAGCTTCTGTTTTAGATGTGAATTTCATTTTTTCGTATTTTTTATTTGTTTCTCTTAGACTGTAAGTCGTTTATGCCGCCTCGCTCGATGATCACATCAAATTTTGGAAATTGTTTCTTATATTAGCAATCGTTGAAGCTACTTCGTTCATATTCACATTGAACATGTTCCGAAATGCGTTTTAAATAACTTTTCCTTTTATTTGTAGATTCGATTCGTCTGAGGTTGTATTTCTCTCTTCCCTGTCAGTAAAACTTTTATTGTATGTGTATGTCCATTACCTGATGATAACTATCTTGTGTTTGGCTCAGTTTAACCAAATATGGCCCTTGCGCCATAAAACCCAAACAACCAGCCTTTTATTTGTTAACTTTTTAACCTATTCAAGTGCTACTGTGGACTTTACGTAGAATAGCAACTTTCTGGTATATATAATACGATAACAATTAAATGAATTGTACACTAAATTTTAGAAACAAATGTTTTTTAATTTCATCGTTCGTTTAAAAAAATTAAGGTTTCATTCACTTTTCATGGTGAAATTGAGTTTAAGAACATAAACGTTTTACCTTTTTGAAATAATCAATACTCTCGAAGTTTTATTTATTAGTTTATCACTATTATCAAAACGTCCAGTGCGACGGACGTTAATTAAATACCTACCTCCTATCAAAAGTTTTATTGGTTTTGGTCTCACATTAAAATAGTTCTAAAAGGAACTTATTAATACAAAAAAATATAGATAAAGAAGAGAGAGTTGTAAGAAGTGTTTTACTTATTTTGTTCAATTCCTATTAATCTTTTGTACTTATATATTATCAACTTATTGCATGACTTTTCAAACATTTTATGACATGGAATGAATTACGAGTTGAAATTGCACTAACGGTTTTAATTCATTGCGGTAATTTGGATGACAGAGTACATTTTAGAAGAACAACTAAGATCTTAATGTAAATTGTAAATACTTCAGCTGGAAATTTAACACTAGATTATTTTCTATTGAACTTTACAGATTCAGCATTTTTTAAATGATTTCTCTTATACTTTTTCAAATTCTGGCTATTGTTTTAACTTTTATCAGTTTACAATTTAATTAAGTGTGTGACTTTTTCATTCGAAAAAGAGTTATTCAATCATTTTGCTGCATTCGTTTTAAATTTATAGTACCTGTCATATTCTCACAATAAATTTATATTTCGATAATATATAAAATTTATATTTCGATAAAAATATAAATTCGATGGTTGGCGGTTTCTGGGTTGTCTGGTGGAATGGCTGTGTCTGGCCAAACTGCGCCAAACATTATACAATGTCCAGTAAAATAAGTCGTGAAAGGGACAAAAGAGGAATTGGGGAATAGAGAAGTGGAATGAAAGCAGACAAATCCCGGTATCACGACCCCCTGTTTGCTAAAAATAACAGAGAAAAGAACAGATCACTGGAATATCTCGGATCCGTGAATCCCGTACACAATAAAAGGAGATGTACCCTGAGGGTACCATAAATTAGAAGTAAAATCATAATTGTAATTGAATCAGTAGACATTTTAGAATTTTTTGTAATCGGATCGCGTATTATGTTTCACAGATATCCCGTGAATGTTACTTTTTGAGAAACACTTTCTTAGGAAGTTGAAGATGTACTAGTCGTTTCCATTCTGCCCTACCTACTGATTCAGTACCAATGGCTGTGCAATTAAAGCACACTTTTCAATCTAAAAACGTTTATGCTCAGATTATTTCCTCATAAAACGGCTTTAGTAGAAATTTGATAAAAAAAATCTCATCTGTATTTTTCAAATAGCATACTAAGTGGAGAGATCAAAGAAAGAGCAGTTTTTGAACTTCACGTTTCAGTAAAATTTTGCCAGATAGAAATATACAGAAACTATTTATTAGACTTGTAAAATAAATATCCATAGATCATTCACATGGAATGAATGTAAAAACACAACCTTGAATTTTTAAGCATTAATTTTTGTACCAATGTTTGTGGAGTAAGATGAACATACCAGTGTACGAAAATGTTAAAAAATGGTATGATTATGAATCATAACAGAAATAAAATCATTCATACATTGCGTTTCTCCCCTAGATTATTAATTCTCCCCTAGTATATTATATTAAGAGTATCTGTTTCGTGTAAAATAGATCTTCGTGACCAGTAAGGAAGACCAATATTCCATAACAGATATCGCAGCATATATTCTGATAATAGGAGACATTACATTATTATTATTATCATGTTATTTCATGTAGTAACAAGAATAATATTTCTATTCAAATCAATGAATTTTCTGAAAAGAAAATGTATAACTCTAAATTTTTGTGTTCTGAAATAAGTAGGTTTCCCCGCAATAAATCTAAATAAAATGATAGAGTATTCCTCAGAAAAGCAAATTCAAGAACAAAATATTAATGTTATCATATGATAAACAAAAACGGAATATGTAATTCTTTATTTCGGATTTACATATACCCTAATTCGTTATACATAATATGGAATATAACATTTCCTATAAACACATAAAAATTCCGTTCCTTTGTACATAACTATTTCATCACAGCACATTTAAAATACAAGGCACAGATATATAAATCCGTAGATATTATTCTTCATCATACAAAATGTATTTTACGATTTTACATACATTATGTAATTCCAGATTTGATAAATCTTTATTCGAATGGCTTTCAAAATCTTTATTCAAAGCAGAGTTAGTGTCTGACGGTCCATCTGACTGTTCTCTATACACCATTTGACCAATCCACACCAAATTTGGTATACTTATTCTTTACAACCATGCGGGTAACGAGGCTACATATTAACCCACCTTTTATACTTGTCCAAGGTTTGCAGAGGAGGCTAAAAACAATTCAAAATATCCAATGGAATGACATTGGAGACCACAAAAAAATACAATTGCTGTTCACAACTTAGATTGTCTTATCAGTATTATTAATAAAAAATTTTGTTCCAAAAAAGTATATTTAAATATTTATGTTCTCATATTTCTAATATTAGTATTGGAACTTAGTTTTAATTTCTCTCCAAAATATCAATAATCACAGCTAATATTTTGAAGGTACCGAGATAAAGCACAAGCGAAAAACTCACTTAAAATAAAATTGCTATTTTATTATGTTTCTTAGAGGTATGTGTATATTTTACACGATGTTCAAACTTTTCATAAAGTCATTGGTTCAGTACATAATGATATGTCCACTTCCAATTCATAGAAATAATCAAGTACACAAAACAAAGGCTTTAAAAATAAGACGGTAACTGTAAAATAAGAGGGATAACCATACGTTGTAATACAACGATTTTTCAAATTTTGTAGTTGGTTTGCATTACAAGCCAATCAAAATCAATGTAACTTACATTTGTTTTTCAAATTTTGATTGAAATCTGTACTCAATCGCCAAGAAACATTTATTATTTTAAATAGGTATGGAGATATTTTCCATTTAGATATCCGAATTGACAAAGAAAGCATGCCACAAAGAATCGATTTAAAACTGCATACCAGCTGGAGTAAAGCGAACTTTAAATAAGACTGCTGATCTTTCAATAATATAATGGTTGTAAAATATTTTAATTAGGCTTTAGAACAATTGAAAGTTCTTATCTTAAATGACACAATATCAAGGATGTTTACTTTACGAGATGAAGCTATTCTTATGCATTCGATTTTCTTTAAAAAAATGCTGTAAATTTGATCTTCCGTTCCTTAATCCTCATCTTTGTCTAACGGATTACAAAGTAACGTATTTTTAGCGGAATTTACACGAACTCCGTTTTATACACTACCTGACATTGAGAATGCAACACCAAGAAGGAGATGGCATAAAGTGATGAAATTTGGCGAACAGAGAGACAGCAACGAGCAATAAGTGATCTTTATTGCAACATTATACAGCTTGCCATTGAGCAGCAAGAACGTCTGATCAGTAGGTTGTAGGACCACCGTGAGCGGCGATACAGGCAGCAACACTCCAGGTACAGACGCAATGAGCGTGCGGATGGTGTCCTGAGGGATGGCTGCCCATTCCCTGTCAACCATTTGCCAGAGTTCGTCTTCTGAACGTGCCGGTGGCAACGCATGCAAGCGATGTCCAATGACGTCCCAGAAATGTTCGATAGGTGAGAAATCAGGGGAGACAGCTGGCCAAGGAAGCACCTGGGTACCTTGCAGGGCATGTTGGCTGATGCGTGCCGTGTGCGGCCGGGCGTTATCCTGCTGGAAAATGGCATTGGGCACCCCCTGAAGGAAAGGTAGTGTCACCGGCTGCAGCACGTCATCCACGTATTGTTGGGCCGTCATAGTGCCCTGAATACGGACCAGAGGTGACATGCTATCGTAGGCGATGGCGCCCCAAACCATTATACCGCGTTGTCTCGCGGTATGGCGTTCCACAGATGCGGCCGGATTGGCCCTGTCACCACGTCGGCGCCAGACTCGTACACGGCGACTGTCATTGCTAAAACAGAAGCGTGACTCGTCTGAGAACACCACCCTGTGCCATTCCGTCGTCCACGTGGCTCTATCCCGACACCATTGCAAACGGAGACATCTGTGCTGTTGGGTCAATGGTAGTCGTCTCAACGGGCGCCATAAGTGCAGGCCGCCAGCGATCAATCAGCGGCTAATGCTCCTGGACGATATGGGAGCATCAAGGGTGTCCTGCATATGCTGCAAAAGGACGACAGACGTGGCTTGCGGGGCCGCCGATGCTTGCCGGCAGATGCGTCGGTCCACGCGTGCTGACGTCACTCTGGCTGCACCGGAACCCCTCAAACGTGCCACATTCCCTTGGTCCAACCATCTGTGCCACAACCGGTGCACCGTGGACGCGTGTAGGTGGGTATCTGCTGAGATTTGACGTATGGACCAACCTGCCCTTCTGAGGCCAATCACCATACCCCTCGTGAAGTCGTCTGTTTGCTGGAACTGTCTTGATTGGCGGAGTCCTGGCATTCTCCGCTACTAGACGTTACCTCTGAGACACAAAAACAAATTGCAACTTGATTTACCTGGCAAACAGAGCGGCGCGAAACTGGCCACTTTTGCAGGTTCCTTCCCTCTGTTTTTCACTTCCCGTGCGCGGGACAGCTGCGCAGTTTGCATCATTTACATATCTCGGTGAGCTGCGTCCACCCTGTAAATTTCATCCAGTTCTGCGCACTCCTTCTGGATGTTGCATTTTCAATGTCAGGTAGTGTATAAGTGATTAACTTTGTTTCTTCTGTACTATACTCATTTAATTTTAAATTAAATTGTTATTTCACCTGCAGAATACATTAATTCTTTCAAAAATTCATTTTCTTGAAAAGAAACTGTTAGGCCCGATTAACATGGAATTACACCCAGTGGGGGCGCAAATTGTCTTCAGTGATGAGTCCCATTTTTACTGAGAACCGACGACCTGTGCAGGTATGTTTGGAGATGGTCCGTTCAGCTCTCGTATCATGCTTCTACTGCATAATGCCATGCGGCGAGACAACAGAAGAGTTATGGTCTGGGATGCCATCTCGAATGATAGCTGAACCCTATTGATAGTACTCCGTGGCAGCCTTAGAGCACAGCACTACTCCATGGACGTTCTTGTACTGCCTTACTTTTCGCAGCATGTCGATCTTATTTTTCTGCAGGATATATCCTGCCTACACACGACAAGCATCCCTAGTGACTGCATCTCTGCTCGCGACACAATTCCATGACGCAACCAGATCTGTCCCCTATCGAGCATATTTGAGATGTGATGGGACATCGCCTGCGTATTTTAAATAATGTGGACAAACTAACACGCCGATTGAACACCATTTGGTAAGAAAACCCACAAGCACCCATCCGTAAACTCTATGAATCGACGCATAGCTCATATGAGGGTGATACTAAAAATTGACTTGACTAAATATTGACTTTCTCTCTTTGTGCCAATCTTTCTGTACGAAAAAATTGTCCAATTGGTTGGAAATTGTAATAATTTCTTTTCTGTAC
This sequence comes from Meta bourneti, assembly GCA_933210815.1. Taxonomy (NCBI): domain Eukaryota; kingdom Metazoa; phylum Arthropoda; class Arachnida; order Araneae; family Tetragnathidae; genus Meta; species Meta bourneti. The sequence goes on along the minus strand of OW119924.1, from coordinate 62,885,426 downwards.
CTGTACAATTAACTAACAAAATTCAATTCTCATTGGATGATTTCTTTTAGGTGCTTCCATTTTTCTGTCGAAGAGTGTAAATTTATGAATTAAAGAAGCTTAAAGTCATATGGAATAATCTATTTGACACACATTATTTTTGCATTGCTAACTGTTTCAATCAATTGAAGTCTTAACCAAGTCATTTCTGATTATATCCAAGAAATTATTTAATTTTCAGTAATCCTTGGAACAGTCTAAGTTCTATACTCAGAAAGCATCAAAATGTATTTTCAATATTTCTTTATCATGCCAGATTTGTTAATGCAATCATGCTCGGAAAATTATTTGTAATATGATTTAAATATAATAAATGTAGCTTCGAGATAAATATCTATCTTTTATGAACTCAGAGTATTGTTCTATTAGCATGAAATTTAGGCAGCATTTTCTTTCACACATATTGCAATGCTGTTCTCTCCTTGTAACATTGAGAAAGGGAAAGAACAGGAGACACAAGTAAATCTCTTTTAGGAAGACCCTTGGGTAGAATGCTATTCTTCAAAGCTTGTATGATCACACGGCAATGTCTCTGTAATGAATTGCGTTGTTGATGTGCCTCCCGTGTACTTAATTCTGAGCTGTTTCCCCTGCACTACATAAGCACGCAAAATATTGTTGCAACTTTTAGAAAATATATATGGATAGGGCTTTAGTTTTGTGAATAAAACAAAGTATATATATATATATATATATATATATATATATATATATATATATATATATATATATATATATATATATATAAATATATATATATGTATATATATATATATATATATATGTTGTGTAGACTTTCTACCAATAGTCTTGGTTGTTGGCGCCCAATTACCATTTTTCAAAAAAAATGATAGGTCCATTTGCAGCGTTTTTTTTTAAATCACTGTTTTTAACAAACTTTTAAAAGATATAATATATTGCTCAAATATAGCTGCATCTCGTTAAGTAGGCAATCTTGACCTTCTGTCACAACGACAAAGAATTTTTAATATTTCAAAAGTTCTAGTTTGAATATTTTTAACATTATTGGCAAAGTTCCATTAAAAATTTTTATTTATTTTGACTTGCATGCAGTTTCAAATAGAAATTTGAATACCCTTGTGTTTGTTTTTGCGTGGGACGAATAGAAATAACAATTTATAAAAAAAATAAATATCTATTAAATTTATAAACACAGAAGACAGCGATATAAAACTAAAGTCGTCGGGAAAAGAAGTTATTCAAAAGATTCGGTGATTTTTTTCTCTCGTGATGTTGCATGGTGACCACAGCTTACAACTTAAAATAAAACCAGATTTGAATAGCATTGAATTGAAACCAAGTCTCTGTTTACAATGAGAGTAATGATATTACTTGCCTAATTCCCCTTGCACCACAAAAATACAACCCGGGGCTAACAGAAGTAAGTTGATTTATGTATCAATGAAACAGTAGAATGTTAAATTTAACTAAAATTACAAGATTTTATGAACTTAAGATATGAAAAGAAAAGCATATTAGATACAACAAAAACATTGAGTTTCACTGGCCACGTTTTATCCAATCTTCTCAAATCATTTTGAAGACATTCTTAAATTATCAAATGCAGGACAACTAAAAAAAGCAAATGATCCACATCTTGTGGTTAAAATAATTGTTTTTTGAAATGTACTGGTAAAACAATCTGAGTAGTCGTAATTCTTAGGGTAATTCTGTGTCAAGGCAAAAGGGGTTACATCTAATTTTTGATGGTCCAAAGGTGTCAAGTGCATCATTATGATTTAATTAAAACCAAAACTAAATTAATCTACGAATCAAAATTCTAATTATTTGTATCATGGCATACTTCTTTTTCTACTTCTGCAAATATCATAGAAAATGTAAATATGGTGGTAAAATAAATGAGAGGAATTTTATTTTTTAAAATCCATTTTGACATTTTTATAGCTTCTATAATTTACTTTGGACGAAATAAGCTTGCTTTATCCATCCATATAATCCATTTCACTATACCATATATATCATTTTCACTATAGTATACTGCTAGATAGATATAGGTTATTCGGTTGGATGTGTATATACATTAATATTAGGAAATAAATATATTTTGTAAGTAAGGATAACGTAATTATAGAGACAAGGGACGTGGTATTTATTTTTTTTCGTTATAGACATTATATTGTATCCATCATTCCATTGTCTGTCTTGATTAAGTAACTTGACTTTTATAGATCATTAGAAACTTCAAACGGTAATAGTGAGATGAGTATTAAGAAGTCGATTTTGAGTTTCGGAGTTTCAATCGTAAATGCCCTTAAAGTTCATTTCCTGAATAGATGACATATTTACAGCGTGTTATTGCAGCCAGTTTTTCTGTCAATGTTTTTTGGATGTGTGGCACTTTTGCACAGATGCGATAAAACCCAATTCCACCATTATTATCAAAGGATGACAAATTCCATTCCTCGAAATATGTGAATACGTTTATTAGTGAATACGCTCGAATATTAAGTGAATGCGTTCGAATATTAAGTGAATACGTTGTATATAAGTGAATACGTTATATATAAGTGAATTCGTTTATTAGTGGATACGTTCGAATATTAAGTGAATACGTTATATATAAGTGAATACGTTTATTAGTGAATACGTTATATATAAGTGACTACGTTTATTAGTGAATACGTTTATTAGTGAATACGTTCGAAATTCTCGAATAAGCTTATTTTATTTGTTTTTGTGGTTTAATGGCATTTGATTCTTTTAGAATTAAATGCCAGTTAATCACAAAAACAAATGAAATAAAATTAATCTAATACAATTATTCATAAAACGGAAGGTCAGTTTTATAGATTTTAAAAATAAAATCAATATTTTCATCGAATGCTTGAAATAGCAAAGTTGGATAAAAATAACTTCATTCGTAAAGTAAACACCCTTGATCTTATAACACTTAAGACAAAAACTTTCAATTTTTCAATAGCTCGTTAGAAAATTTTGTAACGATTATATTATTCCAAGATCAGTAAAGTTTTATTTAAATTTCACTTTACTTCAACTAGCATGCAGTTTTAAATTGATTCTTTGTGGTACGTTTTTTTGTCAATTCAGAGATCCGGTACCGAAATTCAAAATATCTACGTACCTATCTAAAATGATGGATGTAACTTGACTACTGACTACAGATTTCAGTACAATTCAATAAAAAAATTTTAAAATTGAAAAACAAATGTAAGTAGTATTAATTTTGATTGCCTCATAATGGAAACCAACGTCAAAATTTAAAAAGGTATTTGTATTACAAAGTATGGTTACCAGTCTTATTTTGCCGTTAGAGTCTTATTTTAAAAGGTTTTTTACAATTGATTTATTTTTTATGAATTATTTTTTTCACGCAATGCTAGTAAAACAATTCTGAAAAAATGTTTTTCCAGCAATATTGGTAAAACAATCTTATTTGTATACTGTTATAATAATATTCAATGTTATTCCGACGGAGATTTCGAATTGTTTCTAGCCCCCTCTGCACATCTAGGACATATCGAACGGGATTAATAAGTAGCCTATGTTACCCGCAGGGTTCCAAAGAATAAGTGTAACGAATTTGATGAGGATTGGTCTAATGGTGTGGATTTGTATACAGAACAGACAGACAGATGTGAACTCTGCTTGATAGATAGTTATTCCGTTGGATGTGTATATACATTAATATTAGAAAATAAATATATTTTGTAAGTAAGCATAACGTAATTATAGAGACAAGGGACGTGATATTTATTTTTTCGTTATTGAAATTCTATTGTATCCATCATTCCATTGTCTGTCATAAATAAGCAACTTGACTTCTAGTAAATTATTAGATCAAACATTTTTATCTTAACGAAAACTTTTTAATCTTAAATTATGAAATTAAAATATTTTTACATCGTCCTGCTCTTAAATGATTTCTCGGCTTTCATCAATTGAATGTGTCTTCACAAAAGCTAAATTTCTTTATTTTAAATAACACTCCTTCGCTTCAATGATTTCATTGGAAAAATTATTTGTTTTCTACGGTGTTTCGCAAGGTTATCGTATCGATTTGTATTATACGTTGATGGAACGGTACAATGACTGTTTTTATAGATGATAAATATGCACTCTGAAATGTAAGTAAATTCTATTTATTTTATTTTCAAGATTATCTTCACTTGATGTTGACTTTTGCGTGAATAAATATGTATCTTTTAGCTTGTAATGTTTGCCACTTTTCTTAAGCAAACATTTATAAAGTCGCATTCGTTGATGCGATTGCCATACAATCTCGCATACTCTACTGTTGACGATCACTTTGCGAATGAATGAATAGCAATATCCACATTTAGTAAAATTGCAAAATATGCAATTATTTAATCCATCTTTTCGTCTGCTTTCGATTGAAACTTCTATTTTATTAGTTCTGATCAGCACAGTTGACTAAATTCGTATATAGAACTTTGAAGACACATAATATATTTTCTTTATTCGATGGTAATATCTTCAATTTTAAAAGTTGAGATTTTCTGGTTTTGAAATTAAACCTCTTCAAATGATAAAAAGCATTTTGATATCGTCAACAATAGTAAGTAAAGAAAAAACTTGCTCATGACATGTAGAGATGCAATTATTATTTGAAATGACTGTAAAAGTTCCATTGTATTAAGTTAGAAATTACCCTATTCAGATAAAGGGTATACAACATCGTAGTTCGAAGGAAATTATCTAGCAGTCTTATTTACAGTAAACAATGCATAATCTGGTAGAAAAAATCAGCGTATAGAAACATAAAAGCAAACGTGAAGATAGGTATAGATGTTAAATAATAACCTATTGCCTTGGTGAACGGAATACAATTAAAATAGAAGTTCAGAAGTCAAGTGTGGTGACATGACTGAGATGTGAACTGAGATGTATTGGAGGGGAGGATAGGTCTGACCAGTAAGTTAAAAAAATGCTGCTTTATGTTTTTGATTAATTTTATTACATTTTGAGGCATGAAATGTGCATATAGATGATTATATTCTTGTACATGGATTTTAATAAATAAGAAGTGAGTAACACCACTGAAATAAATAAATACGAACAATCAAAAACCTGTAGCGCTGATGCTAAACATAGGTTTGTTAGTATGAAATATAAACTGAATATTTCAGCTTTATACATATTATTGCGTACTCTTATCTACAGTTTATAGCTTCAAGAAAAGTCGAATCTTTCATTGAAAATCTAGACGAACGATAGAGAAATCTCCCGCTGTTTCCCGTTAAATCCATGTGGCATTCACCTTCGTCCTAATAAAAGTATTCAGATGAATTCTCTTCGCATTTAAATGAAATCCTAAAGCGTCTCTTCAACCTTTATTATAACATACAAAAGACTACTTAAGAGCTTCGGAGTATTTGATTGAAATCTCCTTGATTCCAGCCATTAGGGAATTCGTGTTCGCTCTTTTTATATTGGTGAATTCACCAACCCCATAGACTACAGTTATTTCAGAGAAAAGGGATTGAAATCAAATATCCCCATTTACATGTGACTATGGGGATTTAATTACTATTTCAATAATAATTCAAGGATTTTCAAACCTATTTAAGGGACCTAGTTTATTTAAACAAACCCTTAGTCAGAATTTTGGTAGTGTCGAATTTCATACTTTTCAAAAATCACGCTAAACGTAATGCTTAATTGTAGTTGTGTAGTTAATTGTAGTTTTAAAATATACAATCATTATTTTCACATTACCAAGATTCACATAACATGAAAGTATCAATTCTGCGTGTTTACGTTATTCTGACTTTAAATTATCGTAATCTCTTCCTTTATCGCATACCTTAATTGAGAATTAATGTTCTTAATTACACGGATTAAGATTGAACGATTTATTATTCCTCTTGGATCATAACAACATCGCTAATGAAAGTTATTCAAAACTATTGTGAACAAAAGTATTACGCTTGGATCGTCACTATGTTTTTATTCCTCTCTTCTAAGTGTTTTGGGTCTTAAAAGTGTAGTTTATAAAATTAAATGGAATCGTGATTTTAACCCTTCAAGTGTTTTCGACGAAGTATCTCGGCCATCATGATTTGACTAATTTTACTAATGTCAAGATATCTCGTTATTAAGCTATTGCTAATTTTTTATGATGACGATATCAAGATTTGGTAATTTTTTGTAATGACGAGATGCCTCGTCCATCAGCTTTGGTCGCTTATATTAATGACGAGATACCTCGTCTAGACAACCAACTACCATAAGGGTTAAAATAAGCATTTTTCCATTAAAATATACAATATAGTGTCCAATCAGACCTCATAAAATGTGTTAAACAATCGGAAAGTAGTTAAAAGAATATTCTTATTTCCATTTTTAAATTCTCGATTTGAATGGAATTCATGCCAGATAATTTGTGCTTATTAAAAGTCCCTTATTGCATATTCAAAACAAGATAGCTGAATATTCTCACGTAAACCAGCTTCTAACCAACCATGGAAGGTTCCCGGAATACTTCTTCCGTATGGGATACCTTATGTCAGACACCTGTTAATGTGAAGTAGGTACATATTAGACAGCGGGCCTACGAGAGGGATTCTAATTCATTAGACATCAATCCAGTGGCATCAAGCGTCACCCGATGTGTGTCTGTGATAAGATACTTGGGTAAATTTGTGCAGCAAACACAACTCCTAGCCTTCCTCCAGGTATTCGGAGGATAGTTCAGGTATCAAAGTCACGACAAGGCGTGTAGGTTAACGAAAGTCTAATTACGAATGTGACCATAATAAGATAGATGCCTATGTGGAAATTTCACCTAAGCCCTGCAAGCTTAACCCCGAGCCAGGCTAAAAATGGTAGGACGAATAAATAGCGATGATTCTATCAGTCCCCCGCTTTAAAGACTACGATTAGGGTCCTGAAGGTTAACCTGAAGGACACCTATATCCGGTCACATATTATGAACACATATGAGAGATCATGCCAGCCTGCGGTCGGTGAGCAATGTCTAATTTTTCGGTTTCACACCCTTGGGAAAACTATTCACGTAAAATATTTATCGAAACTTCTTCACATTTTCCTCGGGCCCACCCCTACATCCATAGTGACTTCAGTTAGAGCTTAGGGTCTACGCCCCAACTAAGAAGAGTCCCCGCATTACGACTTATTTCCCACCAATTTTATTTGTCTGGACTTCCACTTTAGTTTTATTTGTTTGGACTTTTACTTTAATTTTTCATTTTGATAAACCCATCATCACATTTTCATTACAGTATAAAAAGCTTGTATAGAAATTGTCATATGCATATTAACATCTATTGCAAATACTATATTAATACAGTAAAATAAAATTATCTAAAACATAATGCAGGTTCGAACAACAATTATCTCTACGATACCAAAATCCAATTTTCAAATTACATTTTCTTAGAATTCTTTTTTTCCGGACATATTACTTTTTACAGGACTTTTTATCAAAGCGCGTTGCCACGGTGACTGCCTAAGTAGGATAAACTTTGTTTTTCGTGAGGAATGTGCAGAATTATAGCCACTGGAACCAACTCAAAGAAATTAGGGGATGCAAGTAATATCCAGTTGCTTCAGTTATATATATGTGTGCTTGGGGAACAGTTCATTTTGTTTATACATGTCACAACTTCTATTAGATATTCTTGTAATATTCATCTTTAGGGCAGGGAGGGAAACTATAAAAACATTGGGACGTGTATAGGAATTTGATGTAGGCGGTCCCGTTTTTTGATAAAGCGATGATACGACGTATTGTGTGTCAATCTAATTGTAACCGTATATATTCGGTTTCCTCTATTACACGTATATATTTAATATTAACTTTCCTGACAGAGAGCCAGTCCAACAATAAATTCCGTGGAGAAATAACGTAAAATAATCCGTGGATAACTTCCTGGTTATGGTACAATCACGGAGATTATATCAGAAAAATAAAATTTTAAAAACCAATTACAGATTTAGAGGAGTGCCTAAAAATACGACTTTCGCAGGTGTAATTATTTGTAGCTGATACAGTACGACTAGTAGGGAAGTCAAAAAGTTAGAAACATAAAAGATCACATTTTCTAGTTATATTGCACTGTTCTGGTGAGAAGGCAGATGATGGAATCCACTTTTTTAATACCCCAGGTCACCCGGCCTGCCAACAAGAGGCTTAAGGCCTGTAGAAAGGTAACCTGGTTGGAGTCCAGCTTTAAAAAGGTATCAAGCTCATCAGAGGAAAGGGCTGGCATATGCAAAAACATGTGTGACGATCGCCATAGATGATTATTTTTTACCAACTCGTAATCACTGCTATCACTTCCGTTTCCGAGCGATAGAATTGGAAATGCCGCAACACATTATTTACTTTTAGCGTGCTCCGTAATTGAACAAATACACACGTTGAAATACACATGACTCAAATACCAACTCGCCAGAGTAGGTCTATAGTTATTGTTTGTGGTACCTCGTCTTTAACAGTGGGTAAGGTTGGGGAAAGGAGTGCAGGGAGTGAAAGAAGACGAGGCTGCCTTTAGCTTACCATCACTTCTATCTGACGAAAGGACGTAAAGGTGACCCTGATCAACAACATACACGTCATGGCAATTAACATGGCAATGTCCGTGATTGCTACTTATAAAAATAAATTCACTTGACATAGAAAACTAGGAAGTCGACTGACTTTTTTTTATGATTAAAGGAAGGATTTTATTTAAATGGTTTCAGACTTTTATCACATATTTGACTGAATACATTTTGTGCAATTCTACTCTAATTTATCAAATAGAAACTTTCTCTTTAATTCATTGCTTAAAGGTAATAGGGAAATCGAGGAAAATCAATCTGGAGACATCGTAAAAGGTAAAGCCGAAAGGTAGGTAGGTAGGTATTTTAGCTAATGTCGCTCTGGAGAAACACAACGCCTATTTTAAAACCGAAAGAGAAATGTGTGTGTGTATAGTGTGTTTCACCTACATTAAGTAGTGTAGTCTTAATCTTAAATATTTTTATTCATCTACATTAAAGCATGATTCTTGAGAAAAAAACTGCTATTTTTTAAAGAACAATCCTTTTGACAAATACTTAATCGAAAAATAGCATTACTATTTTTCATTTTACTTTATTAATAGCACTACTCTTTTATGTTTAGGATAAAAGCTCAAGGCTGTAAGTAGCGCTTTGGAAAACTCTATTGCAAAGGTTTCAAAAATACAGTCCCCGGACTTCCAGTCGGAAAATACGATAAGGTTCCAGGGGGTCCGCGGAAAGCATATAATATTCCACTAAATTGGAATGTCCCTTCGGGATCCTATATGTTCATAATGAATCTATATTCTGATGGGCAATCGACATCTCTATATTTCTCTTATGTTTCAAGATTCTTATGCAGATCTTTCAACTGGCAGTTCAATAAAATTAAAGTTTTCACAAATACACCTGTTCAGTCTATGTCTAGCCACTAGATGGCGTTAGTGCATTTTGATTTAAATGATGAACCAATGAGGGTTTGTATCAGAGTGATAGGCGTTAGTTGGGAAGAAACTCTCGCGCTGGATCAGCCTCGTTTTTATTCAGCCCTAAATCGAAATCAACTCAACTATGATTGATGTGCCGGTGAGTCAAAACATGCTTATTATTCGGATATAGATTCTCATGGTTGATCCAGATTCAAATCCATTATTAGAATTATGTATTATTTACTTGTGTTATATCAGTATTTTTATATTAGTTCTGTCCATTGTAAAATTGTCTCAAACATTTTATTTTCCAAGAAGCCAAGTCATTTTTTGTGTGGAATGGATTCAAATAGCAAGTCAGAAAAATTTGGCATAGCCCTTTTCCTGACGGTGGAGGAAGGAAGATTTGTGATTTCTTAAGTGCAAATTAAATGCTTGTTATTAATGAAGATCGTGGTCCTACATTCAGTTCAACGCAGGGTTCTAGTTACATTGATATTACTTTTCGTAGCTTGGGACTTCTTCGGTATGTTCAGAATTGGGATATCTCTGAGGAGGATTCTCTCTCGGACCACAAAATTATTACTTTTGAATTTGATGTCTATTCCAAATCTGTTTCATCCTTCGTGTTCTTTTAATTTTAATAGAGCAAATTGGTCTTTATTTACTGACGTATGTATCAGTGAACTGCATGATTTATATTTCCTTCTTGGAGAGTGTTCCGATAAATTCCTTTGGAAAGGATAGTTACTAATTTTACTTCTGTACTTTTTCAAATTGCCACAGCATCTATCACAAATAAAAAAAGGTAACCAAGAGAGTTCCCTGGTGGTCCATAGAAATTGAATGTATGAGAAAACATGTGAATGCTGCAAGACGTAGATATCAAAGGGAACAAAATGTTATTGTGAAAGAAATCTGTAAAGCTAAGTATGGATTTGCAACACAAATATAAGGTAAAATTGTCAGATACCAAACTCAATTCTTGGAGAGAATTTCTTTCAACTATAAATGTCCACAATGTTTGGAAGAATATATATATATATAAGTACGGTATTAAAATCAACTTCATGAAGAAAGTGGAGATTTCTGGAATTAAACTTCCAAATGGGGTTGCTACCTCGTCTTTGAAACTATTTCTGCTGTGATGACAAAGTTTTTTCCAGCTGATAATGAAAGTGACGATGATAATGTAATTGTCACAGAACTATGTGTTCTGAATTGCAAAGATCATATTCGTCTGCTGAAGATTGTCCTTTTACTACCTCTGAAATAGAGTCCATCATTAAAAAACTTAAAGTAAATAAAACTCCTGGACTGGATTCGCTGCCCAATAAAATAATTCAGCAATTCCATGGTATTTTTTCTGACTTTTTACTCAAGCTTTTCAATCTGTGTTTGAATTTGGGTGTCTTTCCTGCTCCATGGAAGAAGGCGCGTGTTGTTTTGATCCCTAAGACATTGGATTTAAGGATACCTCACCCTGATCATGTTAGATGCATTAGTTTATTGTCTACATTTGGAAAATGCCTTGAAGCACTGTTAATTAACAGAATTAACTGGTTTTAGAGGAAGAAAGATCATTTCTTTAGTAATTCCCAATTTGGTTTTACTTCTCACAAATCTATTGAAGACGCTCTGCTTCGATTGTGTGACATCCTGCAGCATGGGAAGAAGAGGCTGACAAGTGTGCTCATATTTCTTGATATAAAGGGTGCATTTGATAATGCGTGGTGGCTTTCTATTTTGAAAATATTAAAAGATGCTGATATTCCGAAATATTTATATAACCTTCTTAGAAGTTTTTTGAATGAAAGAACTGCAGAACTTTTTATCGGATCGGAAGGCAAAATTTGTCCTTTAGAGAGAGGTTGTCCTCAGGGCTCTGTTTCTGGACCTAGTCTGTGGAATATTATTACAAACGATCTTCAATTCTTCTTTCTGACTGTTTCAAAATTGCATTTGCTTATGATGTTCTGCTGATTTTTCAAGGAAAGCTTCTTTAAAACATCATCTTGAGAGCACAATCTGCGATAAAGTTTATTTCTCAACGGTCAAACCTTCAAATACCCTTCCAGGAGTAAAGCTATGACTATAGGTGGAAAATTGGATGAAGATGTTATTTCACCTTTGATTCCTGAGGGTTCGACTCTTGAATTTGTTGACCAATTTAAGTACCTTGGTGTTTTCCTGAACAAAAAACTCAAATGGTAAAATCATATTGAATATGTTTCCAATATATGCGAAAAACTCCTTACTGGCCTTGCCAAAAATACATTTGGAGTAGGCTATGAGGTTTTAAAAGTTATGTATAAACAAGGTATTGTACCTTTCATACCTTATGCATCCCAGATCTGGGGACAGGCTTTGGAGACTAAGACCAACAGACGCAAGTTGAGGAATATTCAACGGAGAAACCTTCTGCGTCTTGTCAGAGGTTATAGAACTTTAAGCTATGAAGCAACCTTTGCTATAGCTGGAGTTCCACCTTTAGACTTGGAAATTAAGTGCAAAAATCAATTGTATGCTTCGATTTTGAATGATTTTTCGATGGACTGTGTTGATGGAAAATTGCCCCTGCGACATCCCTCATTCGGCTGTTTTAGAACCAATTCATCTAATTAAGTACGAGAAAAATGTGTAGAAGCTTTTTCAGAAAGTCTTTTACGGACGGTAGTAAGATGAACAACAATATTGGCTTTGCTTTTGTTTAATTTGAAGACAATTTCGAATGCGGCTTTTATAAATATCCTATCCGGAATGAATGCACTATCTTTCAAGCAGAATTGCTTTGTATTAATCTCGCAGTTAAGTGGTTTAAAGAAAATGGAAATTTTTGTTCGAAGTACCTTATTTGTAGCGATTCTCTTTCCTCTTTACATTTACCGAAGAATGTTGCAAGCACAGAAAAGTTAGTTTTTGAAATGCTTTAACAATTAGTTCTCTTAAAAGTAGAGGAATTGAGATTTTTTTTGCCTATGTGCGGGGACACTGGAATTTACGGGAATGGAAGAGCTGATTTTTTTTGCCAAAGACGCTTTGAATTTAGCAATTGATGTAAATTGTAACATTCCTAAGTGTTACTTGAAAGCTCATATTATGACAAGCTTGTTGCTAAGTGGAACGAAGAGTATGTCTCGTCTGAGGAAGCTGGACACACCAAATTTTTTTCCTACTATTAAGCATAGATTGAACTCGGAATTATTTTTCTTCACAAACATCAAAATTACACAATTTTTATCTGGCCATTGAAATTTTGCTAAATATCTATATAGGATTCATCCTCGGACTAAGGATTTGTGCGAGTGTTCTAAAAAGCAGTCACAAGATGTAGAGCATTTACGTTTTAGTTGTCCTGAATTTAAATTTCAAGAATGTGCCTAAAAATGATTTGAGAAAATTAGGTAAAACATGGCCACAAAAACTCAATGTTTTTTTCAAATCTAATCTGCTTTTCTACTCATTTTTCAAGTTCATAAAATCTTGTAATTTTAGTTAAATTGTTTTTCACTGTTTCTTTGTTAAATCAACTAACTTCTGTAAGCCCCGTATTGTACTTCTATGGTGCAGGGGAGTTTGCTTTCGTTCAATAAAAAAAATATGTGTACCCTTTGGGAATTAACATTAGACTCTCAACATTTTCCGAAATTCTCTGAACTGACCTCCTTCTTGGAAAAACAAGCAAGGAACATTCAAAATGTAAAGGAATCAGGTAGCAAGATAGATACAATGTTTAACTTTGTTCCTAGAAGACATGAGTTGAACGCTTCTTTAGTAAACAACTCAATTGTTAAGCCAGACAATACTTGTTTAATTTGTCAGAGGGTACATCCGATTCATAAATGTCCGGAATTTCAAAAACTGTCATTAGATCAACGATGGGAGTTTATTAAAAATAATAAGCTTTGTATAAATTGCTTTCGCAAGAATCATTTAGCAGTAAATTGTTTACCCAATGTTAGGTGTAAGCAATGCAATAAGAAACATCATATCCTTTTGCATCGAAATGTTAAGAACCACAAGTCGTGGAGTCAAATGTACTCCAAATGAATGAAATTGATCAGATTTGCTTAGGAAATCAATCTCTTTCCATTAAAACTCTACTCATCACAGTAATTATTCGCGTAAAAGCAAAAAATAATGATTGCGTCAATTGCCGCTTTCTTGTAGACTGGCTACCAACGAAGGCTAATTTCTGCGACCCTTTGAAAAAGATTAAACTTGGTGACAAGGAAAACAAATGATAAAATTAGAGGCATCAATAATTCAATTGCTGAGACTTCTTTGAATGAAGTCACATTAATTGCCCAACCTCATGTAACAAAGAAAAATTCGTTATGGATGCATTATTCGTAGATAACATAACAATGAATCTTCCTAACCTTTCTCTAAATCAAATATTGTGGCCACATTTGGAAGGACTAAATTTGGCTGATCCACATTTCTGCTTAACGAAACCTATAGATGTATTGGTTGGTGCAGATGTATTCATAGAACTGATATCTGGTGAAAAAATCATCGGTCCGAAGGGAATTTGCGCCCTCTGCAATTAATTCCATATTGGGATGGCTGCTTTCAGGTCCAATCTATTCAAGAGAAGAAGAGTCATCTGTGATCAATTGCCATGCTGCGATAGACAGAGTTATTGTCCCTAACTACAATTATCCTGAATACGATGTTTCAAGAGCTATGGAAGGATGGATTGTCATGGAACGATATCATACCCGACCACATTCTTACTTTGTGGAGAGAATTCGAGTCGCAAATGGAACTCTTGAAAGGAACCAAACTCCCTTGATATGTGAACACTGATGATTCCTCTGAAAGTCAGTTCCAAATCCACGAGTTCTCTGATGCCTCTCAGAAGGCTTAATGCATGTGTCATATATCTCTTGAAGCTCAATCCTGCTGGCAACAAAGTCCACCTTCTTGCTGCAAAAACAAAGGTTTCGTAATTATCTCCTGTGACACTACCCAGACTCAAACTCTCAGCTGCTTTATTGCTGTCTCAGTTAACTACGACAGTGATCAAGTCTTTGCCTCTAGAAATCAAAGAAATCCATTTATGGACAGACTCGCAAATAGCATTCAGTTGGCTGCATTCTCCACCTACTAAAGGCAATCCATTAGTCACTAACCGGGTGCACAAGATTAAAGCCCTGGTTCCAAAGGCGAAGTGGCATCATGTAAGGGGGAAATTGAATCCTGCTGGACTGCGCGTCAAGAGAAATTCTCCCAGAAAAGTTATTGCACCACAATCTCTGGTGGAGTGGTCCCTCTTGGTTATCTGATGAATCATCATCATTTCCTGTCTGTGTTCCGTGTGTAGATCAAGAAGAGACTTTTGAACTTATTCATGCTGTTGAAATCTCAAAAGTGTCAGAGTTTCTTCTCAAATACTCAGCACTTTCAAGGTTATTCAGAGTCATTTCATTGTGCCTTGGATTTATCCACAATTGCAGAAAATCTAAGAAAAGAGATGCTGGTCCTTTGACAGCCACCAAAATTGATTCATCAGTGCGTCAAATAGTTAAAATCCTTCAAGCTAGTGAGTTTTCAAGTGAAATTAAGATAATTCAAAA
Organism: Meta bourneti; assembly: GCA_933210815.1. Taxonomy (NCBI): domain Eukaryota; kingdom Metazoa; phylum Arthropoda; class Arachnida; order Araneae; family Tetragnathidae; genus Meta; species Meta bourneti. The sequence goes on along the minus strand of OW119924.1, from coordinate 62,870,344 downwards.
CAAATCCCTTTACCTTCTTCCAGTAAACTTCTAACTCTTAACGTGTTCATCGATAATTTAAAAATATTCTTCGAGTAGGAGGCAGACTTCTGAGACACCAAAGTCTGACTCAAGATCATAAACACCCGATTTTACTCCCCAAGGATCATATGATTACAAACCAAATAATTCAGCATTTTCACAAAAAGCATTTTCATGCAGAACTCTCTAATTCTCAAAAATTCTGGTTTACGAACGGACGATCAAAGGTTAGACAAATTCTCAACAGATGTTTGTTGTGCAAAAAACTAAAAGCTGCAATATGCCAACAAATAATGGCAGATTTACCTTCCGAACGTGTAAATCCAACCCGTCCTTTCCAAAAAATTATGATTGACTTTTCTGGACCTGTTATTACAAAATCAAACCTACCTAGAAGCATAGTTAAAATCAAATCCTATAGTTGTTTAATTGTCTGTATGTGCACAAAGGCACTTGGACTCTGTTTCTGATCTTTCAACTCAAGCTCTTTTGGTATGCCTCAGAAGATTTGTAAGTCGAAGGGGGCTTCCGTCCGATGTGTTCTCGGATAACGAAAAAAACTTTGTAGGACTCGCTAACGAATTTAAAAACCTGTTCATAAAACTGAAGAAGTTCAGCATTTTGATTCTTATCAATATATTCATTGGCATTTTATTCCTCCCTATTCTCCAAACTTTGGAGGTATATGGGAATCTGCAGTTAAGTCTACAAAAACGTTGTTAATTAGAGCCTGTAAACCTGCAATTTTGAACTTTGAGGAATTGACAACTCTTCTCTACCAAATAGAGGCTATATTGAACTCTAGACCTCTAGTTCCTATGTCATCGGATCCATCGGACTTAACAACATTAACCCCAGGACATTTCTTGATAGGATCTCAACTGCTAGACATTCCAGAGTCAACCAGTAATATCACTTTTACGCTGAGTCAACGGTGGAAACTCATTCAAAAATGAGATCTCAATTTTGGGACCGCTGGTCTCGTGACTATCTGAATCAACTCCAGCAGAGACCTAAATCATGGAGTACTCCTTGTCGTGGTCTAAAATTTGGAGATCTTGTAGCAATTCACGAGTATTCTTTGCCACCTTTAAATGGCATTTATGGCGTGTGTCCAAAACCTTTCCTGGAGCAGATGACCATGTCCGCGTGATCAACCTCAAGACTTCATCTGGGGAGGTGAGGAGACCTGTCTCAAAGGTGACTTTGCTACTGCCCGGTCCGGAGGATGTTCAGTCTCTGTCTAGCCACTAGATGGCGCTAGTGCATTTTGATTTAAATGATCAACCAATGAGGGTTTGTATCAGAGTGATAGGCGTTAGTTGGGAAGAAACTCTCGCGCTGGATCAGCCTCGTTTTTATTTAGCCCTAAATCGAAATCAACTCAACTATGATTGATATGTCGATGAGTCAAAACATGCTTATTATTCGGATATAGATTCTCATGGTTGATCCAGATCCAAATCCATTGTTAGAATTATGTATTATTTACTTGTGTTATATCAGTATTTTTATATTAGTTCTGTCCATTGTAAAATTGTCATGTTTCGTGTTTAAGTGTATGTAATAAATTTAAAGGAATATATATTGGTTACAGTTTATTTATTAATCTTAATTCTCAACAACACCTAACCATCAAGATAGAACCCATCATGTATCATGAATATTAAACTAAATTTTTGAGCAGCGAGAAAAGTGCAACTGATTTGAAAAGTATGACTGACTCACCTGAACTCGTAAGAAAAACCTATTAAGTGCTTAACTGTATAACTTGTGTAAAACTGCATTCTCAGAGCTCAGGTATTTGAAATCTAAGTTGAGAAATCGGTTTGAAGTTGAGAGAGGACTTAAATTATTCATCTCTAACCCCTAATTTGATGTTTTAACAGTTTATAATATATTTAAGATATATCTATATATTTTAATCCCTATATTAATGTGAAAATTAGAGGTTACTATGTTCCTATGCATTTAATCTTATAAAATCAAGGGATTCGTGAAAATTTTTAATTTTCAAAGGTGTCCATGGTCTGAAATATCTGGGAACCTCTGCTCTATTTTATTTTACTACAGGCATAAATATTCGTGCAAAAAGTATTTGTTATTGGGTTTCTCTCTCATATTGTGATTTTGACAACAATTTTTGTAGGCATGGAAAACAATTCTTAAATCAACGTTCTTAAAATCGAGGTTCCATTGTATTCGGGAGTGATAGACTGAGGTATGCTGTACCTCAATCTTGCAATTGAATGAAATTCTCAGAATGTTTACTATAAGAATGGAATTATCTTATTAGTATGTGATTTTATATTCGCTCCCATCGTAAAAACAATAGCCAGTTTTGTTACTCAAGTGCGGCGTAAATTTTCAGTTACCTATACCTTCCTTACCGACCTTAAAATCCAGTTTCAAGCTCCTTGGTCTTTTAGAATGGAATTACCCGGATTTCTAGTAGAGAGGTAGGAGCTACACCGGATACTTTGAATACTACTGGATACTTTCATACTTTTCGTGTCACAAATACTTGATCTCAAGGCGAAATTCTACGAATCCTTACCACAGGTGTACCTTGATGACACTAACTTTTATCTCTGCTCTTTAACCTTAAAAACATTTTCCCTTGAACCTTTACAATGAAATTTATCACGAATTTGTAACAATGGGAGTAGGTTAATTGAATGGGTTTTCATGGCTTGAGGGCCAAGCTTCCCCAAGCACAAGACAGGCAACGTCAAGTAATGGACATACACATACAAGGAAAGTTTTACTGACATAGAAGAGATAAATACACCCAGAAAATTATCTAATTCGTATTTTAATAGCGCCGTGGACAAACCCACTGAGACACGGCAACCCTCAAATGGGAGTAAGAGATACCAAGAACGCTAGTCTTTAGTGCACAGCACACTTACAAGGAGAGGGTGCCAATTCGTGGTTCCTGAACTGAAAAACAATTATGTAGGATGGTACTTAACTAGAGGAATACAAATGCAATAAATACGGAGCAAAGGTCAGTCGTTGGAGGGAAATATCGAATTTAAAAATACACGGTTGATTATTTACTGGCGATTTTTAAATGAGTTTCCAGTAGGCAGCGTAGCTCGGTAAATTCGACTACGAACTATATACATGAAATATAAGTAGATGGAGAGGTACTTAAAAAAATGGGACAATCACGTCGACTAGTAGTCACGTGACTGCTCTGTGAATCTCTGAAACGTTGATAAAATGCGATAACTGAAAGATTCTATCAGGAAAATTGTTCCCAATGGGATTCCAGATCCAGTGTACCCATATGCTGACCGGGGATTTTAATGTCAATGTTATTGAAAACCAATCGATTATAGAGTATGCAACGTGAGTACAATTCGAAGTACATTTCTACATCACTCACAACTCTGGGCAACACTTGTATAGATGTAACCTTGGTAAGAGACTTCGATGCAAACATTATCCTACATGTATCTTATTTCTCCTATCATCAGCATTTGATATATAAAATGATACTTCTCTTATAGACATCAAGACTATTAATTTATACATCTTACTCTTCTAATAACACAAAGACAGATTCACACTTTAATCCTCCTTGTGGTTGTCTCGACGAAGTATCTTATTAGCAAAAGTGACCAGATCTGGATGAACGAGAAATGTTGCCCTTAGAAGAAAACTAACCCTATCTTGACGAACGATATACACAGTGCGTCAAATAAGTTTTAGGACTCGTCCCAGAGCGCTGGTTGTAATGGCGCTATGAGTGTAAATGCGCATGCGTCATAACGTCCATCGTCTGCTGGCACACTGGTAACAAGTTGTGCGCATTTCGTTAAGTAGCTGAGAGAATGCGAGCGTTCATTGCAGAAGTGAATTTTTTTCATGTTGATTTTTTAAGATGGAGCAAAGAGCTGTAATTAAATTCAACGCAAAACTTGGTAAAAGTGCTTCGGAAACATACCAACTCATGAAACAAGTTTACGGTGACTATTGTTTAAGTAGATCAAATGTTTTTGTGTGGCACAAACGTTTTTTGGACGGAAGAGATACGGTAGAAGATGATCAGCGTAGTGGAAGACCAATTTCATCTAGGACACCTGAAGTTATTGAAAAATACGAAATTTCGTAACAAACGATCGCTGTGCGTCACTGAGAATGATGGAAGACTCTTTAAACATGAACAAAGAAACAATTCGAACCATCCTGCATGAAGATTTGGGCAAAACAAAAGTGTGTGCTAAATTTGTTCCACACACTTTAACCCCTGAACAAAAAGCAATGAGAAGTGCACATTGCAGAGACATCATTTCAGCCGCTGAAAACAATCCAAACTTCTTGAAGTCCACCGTATTCACCTGATTTAGCACCCTGTGACTACTTCTTATTCCCAAAACTTAAAATGAAGTTAAAAGGGTGTTATTTTGAGGATATTTCGACCATACAAGAAGCTTCGACGCGTGCTTTGCAGGCCATTCCGCAAAGTGATTTACAACAGGCGTTCGATTCATTAATAAATCGCTGTAAAAAGTGCATTGAAGCCGGAGGGTCCTATTTTGAATAAAAAACCAAAACAGGTATTAATTTCTTGTTTCCATTTCTTTTTACAGACCCAGTCTTAAAACTTATTTGACGCACTGTGTATGTCGTCATTAGAAGACAACTGATCAGATCTCGATCTCATGATCATCAAAACAATCGGTAATATCTTGTTGACAAGATATCTCGTCATTAGCAAAATTGGTCAGATTGGTGGACGAGATAACTAGTCGAAACCACTTGCAGGTTAAACGATTGAGGTCGGACCCCAATGCAAAACAAACACAATTTTTTATGTGTGCAGCTTCACTGCAAATGTTTATTAGAGGAAGTAATAGTCCTCAATCCTTTAAGCAATCCTTTTTTTAAAGAGATTTTCGGTTGGTTTATTGAAAATAAAATGCATTAAATAAGGGTAGTAGATTAAATGAAAACATCATGGTGAGTAAAAAATGAAAAATATACTTCCTTTAAAATTGAATATTTGAAGATAAAATTGAAATATTGAGTAAATGAAATATATCTTTGAATAGGTATTTGCAGTAGGGCTGTACACATATCTAAAATGATTTAAAAACTGAATAAAGGTGGGAATCGAACCCGAAACGACATCGTGGCAATCGAATACACTTATTCGATCCACTCTACCTATACGAAAAGATAAAAATAACCAATATATAATCAACAGTGTATTTTTAAAATTGACATTTCTTATAAACGACTGGGCATTGTCATGTCCCTTTGTTCTTATATATATATATATTATCCTCTTATATATAGAAGCTCTATCCTACGTACTTTTTTCTATTCGGCTTCTCAAGTTCGTGCCTTTCTGTCGAAGCCGCCTGAATGCTTTCAACTCGGAGTTTAATTGATGTATCTGTTCAATTGTATATTTTAGTGAAATTTATTTAATATATAATTCGTTTTATTTATATTTTTCTTCTGCATACACTGTTTGCCTATCTACACTATTAATCGAGTAATTAATAATCGAAACACATATGACTTACAATCATAATATTGAAATATATTAGGGACTTATTTATTATTTTATTCCAATGCCTAACTTCTGACCTCTTCGGCCCTCGACACTACAAGGGATGAAATGACGTCTATTTATGAAGGAACACTTAGGATATGCCATATTGATCCAACATTAGTCCTAAATTGACAGAAATGCGCATGCGTACCAACATATTTTCTGTACATAAATGTAGTATGCAAGTAGGATTTGTTTGTTTTGCAGATATGTTTTCTCGCATGCTGCTCCAATGGTTTCCGGGATAACAAGGGCAACATGAGTAACAACCATAACGCAACCGTTATTACTAACAAGGATTGCATGCGCAACATCCATAATGCAACGGTTACTCTTAACAAGGATAGAGTGCACACTATCCATAATGCAGCCTTCGAATTCCGATATCAGTTTCCATTAAAAATAAATCAACTATGCTGTTTTAATGGTTTTTAACTTTAAAGAAATCAAGCGGACAGCAATATATGTATATATATGTTCCTCAAATGGAGAGGCAGAGAGTTCCATAACAATTCTTTATTCATTCAATAGACGAGTAGTTACATCCTAAGGCGTGGATGTTGTTGAGGGTTTGGGGTTTGGAACGGCTATGAGGGTTCCTTAGCCCAAGAGGCTCGTCAAAGAATGAATAGTTTTCAAAGATCTTGCTAGAGGGATTACGATTAAAAGAAATAGACAAGGAGATTAACAAGAAAGTTCATTGTTAGAAATCGGTGGTTTATTGAAGGGGGAATGTGACATATGCGATTTGAAAGCTGGAGAGTCCGTGGGAGGTCTAAATTAACGAGACGGCTCGAGTTCAAAGATGAAAGGGGGTTGGCAAGATAAGTTGACCACATAGATAGGGAGACAAAGACTGGGATAAAAGGGGACTTATAAAGGGGAAATATAAATATCTTCATATATATATATATATATATATATATATATATATATATATATATATATATATATATATATATATATATATATATATATATATATATATGTATATATATATATATATGTATATATATATATATATATGTATATATATATATATGTATATATATATATGTATATATATATATATATATATATATATATATATATATATATATATATATATATATGTATATATATATATATATGTATATATATATATATATGTATATATATATATATATGTATATATATATATGTATATATATATATATGTATATATATATATATATATATGAAGATATTTATATTATAATACACATATATATATGTATATATATATATATATGTATATATATATATATATATATGAAGATATTTATATTATAATACACATATATATATGTATATATATATATATATGAAGATATTTATATTATAATACACATATATATAAAGATATACGTATATATATGCATATAATATATTCACTACTGTTTGTGAAAATTGCAACACCATGTAGGAATCATGCAAATTGAACGAAACTTGCAGGATATGCATAACAGGTTAGGATATGCACATGATTAGAATTACAAAGCGATCGCGCATGTGTGGGCCACAAGAAACACCAACTTAGTGAACCGTGTATAAAAAGCACTGAAAAGGTGCGTTAAAATGTGTGTATCATCGTTTGACTGCTGTATATGTTTGATTAGAAGTCAATATGCCTCACCAAAAACGCAGAGTGTCATACAAGCAACTAACGGAGTTCGAACGGGGCCGCATGATCGGCCTCCGTAAGGGTGGACTTTTGCATCATGAAATCGACACTCTCACGGGGCGTAATGCCACAGCCGTGATGCTTGTGTGTGGAAGAGATGGACCATGGAGAACCGAACAAGTCGAAACCCCGGCAGAGGGCCACGCAATATGACGTCACCACGGGACGACAGACACCTCATCCGCATGGCGTTGACGGACCGTACAGCGACCTCTCGTGCGTTGGCACAACATTGGAGCACGTCTACAGGTGTGACATTGTCTGCCCCCACGGTTCGTCGACGTCTGCTGTGCCATGGGTTACGTGCAAGGATTCCCCTGCGCAGGATTCCCTTGACACTGAACCACCGACGACTCCGGCTACAATGGGCTCACCAACACAGCCGATGGCGTGCCGATTGGCAACAAGTTGTCTTCTCAGATGAGTCGCGCTACAATCTGGACTATAACGATGGACGCGTACTCGTGAGACGCAACAGAGGTGAACGCCTTCTCCCGTAGTGTCTTATTCAGCGTCATATTGGACGAGCGTTATGGTCTGGGACGCTATTGGATATCATGGGCGATCCCACCTACTCCAAATTGTGAGGTCCCTGAACAGCGGGAGCTACATCATGGAACTTGTGAAGCCCGAGATCCTAACCCTCCTGCAACGCATTCCCAGAGCTGTATTTCAGCAAGACAATGTCCGTCCACATGTTGCTCGGAATGTACAAGCCTTCTTCAATGCACGGCAGGCTCCGCTTCTTCCTTGGCCTGCACGTTCCCTGGATGTCACCAATTGAGCATGTCTGGGATTACATCGGACGGCGACTCGCTCGTACCGCTCGTCGGGCAGAGTACGGCTGAACTTTGGCATCAGATACAGGCCATCTGGAATGCCATTCCTCAGCATAACATTCTTAATCTGTATGATTCGATGCCACGACGTGTACAGGCTCTCATCGCTGCGCACATGGCGGGTGAACAAGATATTGATTTTAGGCATTATTTTTGTTTTATTGCTCTGTAAATTTGATTGTTTATTTAAACCATTATAAGTAATATGTGGAATAAATTTCATTTGTTTCTGAGGCCTTCATAGTGTTGCAATTTTCACAAACATTAGTGTATATATATGTTTTATATATTCTATATACGTGAGGCGAGAGGCGAAAACCTTTCCCCTTTCTTATTATAGTATGCAAATAGTATTAGTTTGGTGAAAGCGATCTGCTGATTGGTTGGTGCCGTGCGTTTTGGAAACGTTAAGAATAGAGTGAGCTTGATTTAAAAAGAGTGCTAACTAGAACATCGGAACTTTTCGCGCTTTCGCATTTGATAGCATTGAATTACCATTCTGTACATATTTCATTTGCAATCAATTTAGCTGATCATCCTTAATAAATGAATTTTAAAATGCGAGTGCTTGACTTTTAAATAACCAATTACACGACTACATTGTTACCAAGTTGGGGCTGTTTTCGGGCATGATATATATATATATATATATATACGAGGTTTGTCTAAAAAGTATCCGACCTTGAATTTTCCTGCATACGGTAATGATGCTAGAGCGGTGCCACTGTGCACAGTGGAAGAAGACAACTTAATGCGCATGCTTGAATTTTTTCTCCGTGTTCGAGTGTGTCAGTCGCTGCCTGCTGGCCGCTGAATAAGGTGCTGTTATAAGTGTTCGTCGGATTTTTGATTTCTCTCAAGATGACTGAACGAGTTGAGCAAAGATACTGCATCAAATTTTGTCAAAAGCTTGGCGATTCGCAAAGCGAAACAATTCGTAAAATTCAGCAAGTTTTTGGAGACGATGCTATGGGCGTAACACAAGTGAAGGAGTGGTTTAACCGATTCAAAAATGACCGCACATCGGTGGAGAGTGATCAGCGTCTTGGGAGGCCTCAAACCGCTCGGAACGCAGCTGTTGTTGAGAGGGTGGAAAATCTGGTAAAAGGAGATCGTCGTTTGACCGTACGAGAGATTGCCGAAGAGGTTGGGATCAGTAAAGATTCCGCACATGCAATTTTGCGTGATGATTTGAACATGCGCAGAGTGGCTGCAAAATTTGTGCCCAAGCTGCTGTCGGCACAACAAAAAGAACTCCGTCTTGAGATTGCACAGGACCTTCTGGACACTACCAACACTGATCCTCAGTTTCTGAACACCGTGATTACTGGAGATGAGTCATGGGTATACGGGTACGACCCAGAAACAAAAGCACAGTCGTCGCAATGGAAGCATCCCGAGTCTCCAAGGCCGAAAAAAGCGCGACAGGTGCGAAGCAAAATCAAGGTGATGCTAACTGTGTTCTTTGATATCTGTGGAATTGTGCATCACGAATACGCACCGGAAGGACAAACAGTGACAAAAGAGTACTATCAACAAGTTCTACGCCGACTCAGAGATGCAGTTCGGCGCAAAAGACCACACCTCTGGACGACGAAAAACTGGCAGTTGCATCATGACAATGCTCCGGCTCATTCGTCACACCTGATCCAGACTTTCTTGGCGAAACACGGAATTCCAGTCGTCTCCCAACCTCCCTACTCTCCAGATATGGCTCCTTGCGACTTTTGGTTGTTTCTGAAATTAAAGATGCCGTTGAAAGGATCCCGTTTTGAGAGTAGAGAAGAGATAATGCAGAACGCGACAACGGAGATGAACACCATTCCAAAAGAAGCCTTCCAGGAGTGTTTTCGGCAGTGGAAGGATCGGTGGGCTAAGTGTGTGAAGGCGCAAGGGGCCTACTTTGAAGGGGATTAGGGTCCCAATTTCGTCACTTAAGTAATATATTTTTCCTGGCCAAAGGTCGGATACTTTTTAGACAGCCCTCGTATATATATATACACACTGCTGGCCACCCAAATTGCAACACCAAGAAAGACAAGAGATATCACAACAAAATTTATTTGTAGATAACATGTTGACCAAGTATCAAATGATTAAATTTATAGACTTCTGTGAAGTGTGGTTCCTGCAAAAATCAGTAGCCAGAGTAGCCGCCATTGTTGGAGATCACCGCTGCCACACGCCTCGGCATTGATTCAAAGAGACTTTGGATGTGTTCTTGGGGTACAGCAGACCAAGCAGCTTCCACACGTTGCCAAAGTTGATCTGGTGTGGCAGCTGGGGATGTATTCTGGGTCAATCGTTGAGCAACCATGGACCACATGTTTTCTATCGGCGAAAGATCCGGAGAGCGAGCTGGCCAGGGAAGCAATTCAATCTGGCGATTGACGAAGAACCCTTGGACAATGCGTGCCACGTGTGGTCGCGCATTATCCTGTTGAAATATGGCTGTGGGCAAGCCCTGAAGGTAAGGAAGGACAACTGGCTCCAACACCTCGGAGATGTAGCGCTGGTTGTTAAAGTACCGGCAATGCGTACTAGAGGAGTGCGAGAGTGATATCCAATACCGCCCCATACCATAATACCCGGTGCAGGACCAGTGTGGCGGTGCATAACGCAGCTGTTCAGCATCCTCTCTCCACGGTGTCTCCAGACTCGAATCCGACCATCGTGGTGTTGCAGACAGAAGCGTGACTCGTCAGTAAAGACAATTTCATTCCATTCTGCCGTCCACATCCATCTTTCATCGCACCATTGGCGGCGGAAACGTCTGTGGTTCTGCGTCAAGGGTAGACGAAGCAATGGACGTCTTGCGGACAGACCACTCTGCTGTAAACGGCGTCGAATGGTACGCACAGGCACTGGATGATGCGGTGCAGACTGAATGTGCTGTGCTATGGTTCGTGATGTGGCTGAGCGATCCGTCACTGCCATACGCACAATATGCCTGTCATCACGTGAAGTGGTGCACTGAGGTGGATGCGATCGAACACGTCGGTCCGTCGTACCCTCCTGCATCCAACGATCACATATCCGCATTACAGTTGTTTGGTTTCGTCCAACACGACTACCGATTTCCCTGAAAGATAATCCACAATCTCGGTAGGCCACTATTCTTCCTCTGTCGAACTCGGATACTTGATCAAAAGATGATCGCTGTTTTCTACGAGGCATAATTGATGGTTTTTTTGAAAAAACCACAAGAAAAACACAATTGCCGTACTTGAAATCGTCGAAATCTCCAAGCCTTAAATAGCGCTTTGAAGTGGCGCCACAGGCGCGCGTGATGTGCGTCTGCGCTGAAATTCTAATCATTTGCATATCTCACCTCCGCTAATGCATGTCGTAAATTTCATATTATTTGCATGCTTCTTTGATGGTGTTGCATTTACGGTGGCCAGCAGTGTATATATATATATATATATATATATATATATATATATATATATATATATATATATATATATATATATATATATTACCGGACAGAAATTGGAGTACTTCATTTAGCCTACTGGAACCTGGAGTGGAAGACAACCAGTTGGAATGTTTACATTCAGCTGCAAGACACACCTACTGCACGATTAATTTAACTTTAACCGGGTTAGTTTAACTTAATAAATTTAGGTTAATTTGACAGCTGCTTCATTTGTACAAAATCTTGATGTATGTGTCACAACTCAGGTATTTAAATACCCAGGAAGTCAAACGTGGGTATTTAAACGTGGGTATTTTCAATTAACGTCACACTGGAGCAACACAATGGGCTATTGGTGACGGTCCGGGATCAATCCCAAAGGGAAAGATTCGAGGAAAATACCACGTAAGATTTTTTGAATAGGTGTGAAAGGTCGTTAGAGGGCTACCATACGTAAAGGCATTCTTTGAAACCATCTTATTACACTGCTATCACTTACAACACTCAACGAGAAACTGAGAACCAGAATCCGCACTTAAGACGCCATTTGTGGAAGCGCCTTATTTACGTACCAACCTATCACCTTATTTATGGAATAGACTCGTCCGAAACCATAACACTCGACTGCCCTCTCGCGTGAGCCAGGCTATAATTTAGTTGAATTTAACTGAGTCGTTAATTTAATTACAAAGGCTAGTTTCTAATTCTAGTAATATCTTGCCACAAATGGGTTGTTAAATTGTAGTACCAATTACTTTTAGTTGGATTAAGTTTATAAATTTTAATAGTTCTGGTATGGTAGGTATTTTTAATTAATGTCACACTAGAGCAACACAATGGGCTATTGGTGATGGTCCTGGATCAATCCCAAAGGGAAAGATTCGAGGACATCACGTAATTTTGAACCACGGTCAGATGAGGCAACATTAATAGTTCTGGATATTTGTAAAATGAACTTTCTCCCTTAATGTGTTCAATGTGTTCGCTTAGAATAAAAAATAATCTATTCTGTGATATAAATTAATAGTATTATAATAATAAGCACTCTATTGTATTTAGTAAATATGAAAGCCAATAATCTATTATTTTTGAATTCTGAAAGTTTTAAGAGCTCAAAATATAAATTCTCGCAAATACAAAATTATTGAAATTATTGAAGTATTTTTATATTATTTTTAATTTTAGTACAAAATTAAACTTTTCCTAAACCCAAGAAACACTTCAAAGACATCTTCGTGTTTAAAGTACATATTTTTTTCAATTCTTCAGTTCCTTGCATGAATTTTGAGCATAAGAGAATACGTTTAACAACTAACCTCTTTAAATGAAACTTCTTTTTAAAATGATTTTGTTTCTAATTAATTCCTTAATCATGAACTTTTGTTTTTAAAAACTCAAGCAAATTGATATGGAGTCATTTTTCTTTCAGTAATTCCAAGGAAGATAAAGTAATCGTAACATATATTTTAAAAAGTAGTAACTCATTAATTGGAAAATGTACAAAACCAATGCTTAGTATTCATTTTCTATTCCAAATGTCTAATGCTTCGTAGATTAAACTGATTAAAAAAAAGTTTAATTATCTCTAGATTTTTAAAATTTTGAATTAAGGTATGTTCTGTTTAAAAACAAATTCTCTCAAAATGCCGATGTATTTCGAAATAAATTTTTGAATTTAGAGAACATACACTCTCGCTCTCGTGAAATTTGATCTCACCATCATTAGTTAAGAAATGCATAAATATTCTAAACATAAATTCAGGTGCAATTTTGACTGCATGCAGTGTCGCACGTTTTTTCAAACTTCAAACGCAACTAAGAAATATTTTTCAGTGCTCATTTGCTTAATGAAATCAAAGTTTGGAGGCAGTGGAATTAAACTTCTTTTTATACAACGCATAATCACTACGTTATGTTTTCGCATCTTTTGAGTTCTGGTTGAGGTAAATATTGCTGCAGAATATGAATAGCCGAATAGAAGTGTGTACATTTCTTTACAATTTGGGAAAAGGCTTATTAATGCCGATAATGAAAAGTTACTATTTCCGTTCTTGAATACTTAAAGAAACTTTTAAATGAAAATTGAACATAGAAATAAATCAGTAAATATTGTGATGATTCTTTGATGAAATATGCTTTCATTTGTAAAATTTTTCATTTTTATGTTTTTACATTTGTGTTTATAATTGAAAAGTGATATTTGTACAATAAAGGTTAAAGCAAATTAATATAATTTTCTTGCAAACTTTCTGATGGTAGGCTAATGATAATATATAGGTATTAATTGCTCTGGTATACTTACCTATTAGGTAAGTATATCACAACTATAAATTTACCTGAAGATATTTAATATTTAATTTCCAATATTCGTTGTAAATTTAGTCTATATTCTCAAGTTTTTACCATACCTTCTGCGCACCTTTTAAAAGTAGAAGTCCTAAATGAAATAAGGTTTGTGACGTTAAGTCCGGTTCGAGTACCTTTACAAATTGATCTTAAGACTAACTAGAAGAAAAATTTATTTCCTTGTATAAGCTGTGTTAAAGGTGTATATTAATAATACGATCCTTATAATTGATCTTAATAATAAGAAACTAATAGCAATTCCCTTTCTTGTATTAGTTATGCTAAAGGTGTTTATAGCCATTTGAGATCCGCAGTGTTAAGCAAAATTGTGCAGGAAATAATTGCAACCTTGCATTAAGTAGGAGTCTTAAATGTAATAAAGTTTGTGACCTTAGATACGAATGTCCTTACAAATTTATCTTAAGATTAAGAGTAACTAGGAACACAATTTACTTTATTGTATAAGTTTTTTAAAGATGTTTATAAATATTTGAGATCTTCAGTACTAAGTAAAATTATATGAAATATTTGAAACTTTACTTATATACCCTTTTCAGCGGGCATCTCTATAATATAGAATCTTCTTTGGTCACAAAATATCTTCTCAGACGTTGCAGCTAGTTTTCCATCATACAAAAGGTTGCCTCACAAAGTAATAGAGCAATAAAACGAAAGATTCCTGGAACCTCACAACGCTTCGCAATAGTCGTTAAATGTAACCTAGGAATTGGTTAAAACGAAAAAATAATAAATGTGTCGTAGTCTCAGTTATCCAGACGTACTCCTCTTGGGCCTGCGCTGTATATAAATTTTTTATGTATTTTTTAACTTCGTCTTCAACGTACGTCTTGTGTTTCGACATCATTTATTTTTGTACCTTTCGAACGGAGAAAAATGGCTTCCTTCTCAAAGGCACGTATAAGCTATTCCTAGAGGGGTGATACGCTTGTTAGAGATAATGGTATTAGGCCTTCCACTTTCTTTCACCGTTTCTAAAATTGGATTCTTCAATACATTGCAACATTTCTTCTCTCTCGGTAATAAGTGTTTCATCAGAGTCCAATATCAGACTGGAAGAAACTGGAAGAAGGAAAGATGGGGAGAAGGAACGACAAAAAGAAAAAGAATCACAATTCTTTCGTTCCCTCATTTTAGTCTCCCTTTTTTTCTATTACGGAGGGAAACATTTTACTATTCTTACTTTTCGCTCGACCCTAACGGAAATTCCTTCCTCACACAGGAAATCGTAAAATTTGGAGAAAGCCAAACGAGATTGAAGGTTAAAAGGTTGGTCGATGGATTTCTATTGATACATTCATAGCGTTTCGATACATAAATATATATATATCGTCCCTTACGTCTATATATTGTGACTTCGAATTAAAGAAAGGCCAGGCTGATTTATTTGTGACAGTTACACCAACCGTGAAAGACCTACATTCATCCAATAAACATTCTTTGAAAATACTGAAATGGGTATGTACACAAATATATTGATAGTGAAATAAAAGTTGGGATGTAACATTTTCTGAGAAAAGAGTGTTTTATTAAGTCTAAAGTACTCACCTACATTAGAATGAAAAGTGCTTAGAAATGTGTGTTACTTTCTATAAATCTTTAAATCATAAAATCGGAATATATGAATTCTACTTTATTGCATTTAAAAATCTGTTTATGGTCTAACTATTCGAAAATTAATATTGCATCATTTTAATACGTTAATTGGGTATTAAATATAAAAAATGTAATTTATTAATCGTTCGTAGTATTTACTTTTGTAGTCTACTCAAAGACCGTCTTGTACAAGGAGGCTGGTGCATCTTAAATCTGTCGTGGTCTCAAATGTCCTCACGTTGGCGGGATGTGGAAGTTTGGAGAGAGGGTTGCCAGTTCAGGTGTTGCACTCGTGGTTCAAAATTACGAGGTAATGGCCTCGGATCTTTCCCTTCGAGTTTAATCCCGAACCGTCGTTAATAGCCCGTTGTGTTGCTCCAGTGCAACGTTAATTAAGCACCTACCTACCTTTGTAGTCTATTATTAAAAGTTTGCGAAATATTTTTCACATCACTAATTTACTTTTTCAAAAATTTTATGATTAAGAATTATAAAATCTGTCTAAGAACTCTGAACAATTTTTAATCCATGAACCAGGTCTTTTACTTGACTTACAGCACATCATTACTTTCTCCAAAATTCTGAAATTCAATAGGAACTTCTATAACTACTCCAAAGTATTAAATATGAATCAAATCGAATTATACAAAAATAATAGCAGTTAAAGAAAACTAAAACAATCAAAATGAATCTCAATTACGATGACGATAACAGTTCTCGAAACGGCCTAAATAGGTAGTTTGTGGCTTAGTATTCCATCCTTGCACAAAATGTCAATTAATGAATTGAAAGACAGACATTAAGTAATTTCAGTTATTATGTGGCAGCAGCAGTAATTAAGTCATACTTTTAACTAGAGTTAATCTCAGTTGTTGTAAAAGAGTTTCACTTTTCTCACTTTATTTGCAGTTACCACAGCTAATTATTTGCTTTTAGAAAGTCTTAGTGTTACAACATGTTTAGCTCTCAGAAACAAAATTCATTATTATTTTTGAGCTTGTTAAAAAAAAACGTGTCCTTCAATTATATTTAACAAAATTAGAATAAACTGGCTGAGTTTTAAGTTGAGGCTCATAGAAAAATTTGTGTTCACTACAAATTAATGTAGATGATACTAACTTTTTGAAATATTATAACGGGTTTATCAAAACAATTATCATTACAATTTTACAAGAGTAACTAAAATCACACATCACAAGATGATTTAAAGTATGCAGTTTTGGTTATGCCTTCAAGCAAGCCTCTATTTTATATAAACGACTCGGGATCGAGCTACCTAGAAAACTTCAGAAAAATTAAAATTATTACTGCATCAGAAGAAATATTTTGTTGAAATGAAGAAAATAAAATTGCTATTGCTCAAATTCCCTACGAATGAACATACATTCGAAGTTACATTGTGAGTGGCAGCTTATCCCAATAGATACTCAGTAATAATACTGAGAAAAGATGAGATTCCCTCTCAGAGAATGTGAGTGATAATTGACTAAGTTATCACAAATTGTCATCATTCTAAAGCAAACACTAGGTTCTATGGGCACTTATTTATAATTGCAAGGTATTTTTATTATTTTTGTGTATTCTAAGTATATTTTCACAACTTCTATAAACCAAGTAGGTATGATAGTATGTAACTTGGTTCAGTAATCCAAATTACACAATGTCCAACGAGTCGAAACACTTTGCTAAACGACAACTAATGAACCACGGAATAAACATGTGCGCATATATCATAAATAGGAAGACGATAATTTTGAAGTAAATTTGGCAGCTGTGACTGTTAGTGCATCCACCTTCTAATGAAATAGACGGAGCATGTGGGCGGAGTCGCTGTCTTAAGATCTCTGAATGGTAAATCATGGGGACTTCGAATCGCCTTAGCCGATTGGCTGTCGAAGTGCAGACTAGTGTTTTTGATCATGGTGGGTAATCACTTCAACCAATCAATAATTTAGGATTCATGCTTTTACCCACAACCACGTGGCAGATCTTCAAACTGAGCAACATAAAAATGACACGAAGCTGAGGGCATATATTCCGTCTATTTCATTTTAAGGTCGATGTATTAGTGGTGATGATTTCATTGAGTCGTCCAAATACAAGGTTCCGAATATAACACTAAAGATACATGTATCCACGAATGTTTGAAATGTTATTACTGAATACAGCTTCTTATCGCTAGACTGTCTGATGCACCTGAAATCCAGCAGAAATGGGAAATAGGATTATTTACAAACTTTGTTCTTCGCACGAATCTCAAGAAAAAACTCACGATTATGTTCCAGCTAGCTCAATAAGACCGATTTCTTCAGGTTACAAATGGTTTGACGAAAAAATTTTCAAAACATCTCAGAGTATCTGAATTAGACCTAAATAGAATTATTCAAGTAAAATCTTGAAACTTCAAAATAAATGGCATCCAAATCAAAAACACAAATATTTCCGGGGGTCAGAAGTTACTTATCTTTATAAATATAAATGGAGTGTTTGTACATTGAATATTTTCGAACCATTTTAAGTTATTTGTCTGATTGTATGTGTGTACCTATACTACGTCCAAACGGTTGAATATATTTCCATGAAACTTTGCACACTGTGAGTATTTACATTCATTTAGTAGCTAAACTTAATTGTGCGTTAGTCTGTCCGTCCGTCTTCCCATTCTGTGTTTGTGTGTTTGTACAAGTTCACTAAACGTTATTCCATGTATTTCAAAATAATGTCCTTTATTTTAAGCATCATATTTTAATTTAGTGAATACATTATTTAAATTTTATTTGTTTACATATTTAGATAAGATGCTTGCAAAAACATCTGTAACTGTACTTAAATCAACCCTAATTTGGTAGTTTTGGTGAAGCTGGAATGCATATTGAGCATTGTGATTACTTGGATTGTTTTACCAGTACTGGTGAAAAAGCAATTATTTTTCCAAAAATTAACTCGGATACTTATTTACTTCGATACTCATTTTTTCTTTGCGAAATACAATTGATTTCTGAATATTTTAGACCGCGATACTTGGTAACGAATGAAAACGAAACGGAAACTTGTGTTCATTGATCACGTGCAGTGATATTTTCTGTATGAAGTATTAAAAATTATTTATGCTGACAGAAGGTCAAGGTGGCTTATTTTACAAGTTGAACCTATACAGGGGCTGTTCGGACATTTTTTGAACGATTTTAATGGACTGAAGCTGAATTTTTTACATGAAATTTTTGTGTTTTAAATGTTCCATTTGATAGACCTTATTGTTAACTATCTTTCTACACCTTAATTTCCATGTTAATAATGACTTTTGTATTATCGAGTGGTATTTTGTCCCATTCTTGCTCCAGTTTTCCAATCCTTGAATGATTTTCGGTCGACGTTTCGATAATGCCTTTTTTAAAAGTCCAAAAGCACAAAAGTCCATGAGTGAAACATCGGGAGATTTAACAGGAATATCAGTAAAGGTTATTGACTTGATACCAGTTTCTTGTTCCATTTTTTCCAAGAATTTAATAGTCGATATAGATGTGTGGCGGCTAGCTTTACCCTGATGCAGTTCTACTGATTGTTGGCACTGTGGGTAAAGATATGGTATTTCTTTTTTGAATATTGGGGATAAAATATGGTCTTGATAGTATGTGGGAGTTGAATTTTAAATTTTTCTCCTCTTTTTACTTTTAATTTTCCATTATATGCAAAACCGGAAACAATCATAAATCTCTTAGAGAAAGTTCTCACGTTCACTTTGCTATAGTCCTTTGATTTGGCCGGATTCTTTTAAAATTAAATATATTACCTTACAGATATTCTCAGAAATTTTTTCTTTACATAACTCAAAATAAGAATCGTCAAGATTGCTTTCTAGTTTTACAATTCCGGATTTATATTCTTTTAATAAGAATATGTTTTCTGAATCAATATTTAAGTTGACGTTTTGTTCAGTTTGATTAATTAATTTTAAGTTAAGTTCGAATTTAAATTTTGAATTTTGTAACTTTTTTGCAGCCATTTTAACAAATTAAATTGAATTTTATCTATTCCACGACTTAAGGTTGCCTCCGGCTCGACGGACCAAAATGGTGTGTACATGAAGGTCCAAACGAAAGTATATGTCCAGAGCCTCGGTACACTGATAAACTGGTTGAATTAGAATATTAAACATAGAAATAGAATAGAATTAGGCAACCGGCTCATGAAACGAACAAAATTTAATGTATATAAACATTTACATTTGACGAAAAGATAACATAAATATTTAACTTACTTTACGGAATTACAAACACTATGCAGCAGCGCGTTCGAAACGAAAGCGAACAATGACAGTTTTCATACTCGTGCGCATCTTCCGTCCAGTTTCTGCGGAGCTGTTTATGTTGAGGTTTCTGCGGAGCAGTTAGAAGAATGTTCTGCGGGAGTATTCACCACAATGTATGACTATGCGATGACTATATAATGACTATTCGTTAATTTAATTCCATATTCCAGGCATATGGAATTAATTTAACAAATAGAAATTATTATTTTGATCTATATTCTCAGGAATGGTCGTGTGTTCTTTACTTTAAATGGTGTTTTCTATATATCCAGGTTTAAAAACTATTTTGTATTGAAGTCTAACTTACACTACCTACCGGATAAAATCGCATGCTTAAAATGCAAATTATGAGCTTATTTCTTTTGCAGGCTTTATTGTTTTCCTAAAACGTTTTCTTAGGTTAATGGAAATTAATGATTTATTAGTGTCTGCTTCATTCTACATGTCTTCGAAAAAATTTACTTACAATAAGTCAACCCAAAATGAATGATTTAAAGGGATTGCTATAAAAGTTAAGTGGTCGAAAATACTAATGGATAAACTGACTCAAAGGCCGAATCATTTATTCATTTATTCCAAGTGCTGAAACAATTCATTGACTAATATTGTCGGGTTAGTCAAAAAGATAAAACCACCAAATGTTATAGTTGTGAGAGGCTGTACCTGTTACATAACAATACAGAATAACCCCACCATCACTCAATAAATTGTCGATACTGAGTCTCAACTGGCGTCATGAGGTATTATTTTACTTTTCATGTTAGCATTCACCAACTCTAAATGACAAACATGGTAATAATATATTCTTAACTATAATGGCTGAAAATCTTGAATTTGTGAAGCATGCATGAATCATAAATACATCCAATTTTAAAATGGAATATTTCTACTCAAAGAATTTTGTAGATTATCGATCATAAAATAGGCTGTCTGAATTAGTGTCATTGCCCCATTTCCCTTCAGTGATATCATTATAGCATTCCCATAATATCTTACAAAATAAGTGTCCCCATTCCCATTCTTTAATATATTATTTGCTGTATATTTAGAACTATGAGTATAATATGTACTGCATACGATACATATAATTGATGTATATTTGGCAGTGTATTTTAATGATCTTATTAGAATATTCACCATTCACTAATTTTCTGATCACTTTGTACTGATATATCAGTCTTTCTGAAAGATACGGAAATTTAAGAAAACTTAGACATACCTGTAGCAATTATACCAGTCAATAATAATTATATTCCATGCCTCATATCTTCATTTCAGTATAAGATGTTCTCGTCTATTATTTCCGACATCAAAGAGTATTTTTGAAAAAAAATAAGAAACGTACGTTATCTGTTAATGCATAAAAATTTAAATTAAACCATATTTTATGAAATTAGTATGTTTTTATCACATTAATCATATTCTTAGCAGTAAAAAGACGGAGCATAAATGTTAAAATTTTTATAAGCTACTTTAAAGCTACCTGTTTCGAGATCACTGATTGATGTACCTTATAATATTTGTATATTAGTCTTTAGTTTACGAAATTAATTATTTTTATTTCATATTATTTTTTGTTCATTCAATATTACCTCTAAATTTAAAGAAAATAAGCACATCTTGATTTGGATTGCACGCAAGTTCACTAATGTACAGTATCATTCACATAAGGTATACCATAGCACATTTTATTCGTAACTAGCAGAATTACCCGGCGTTGCTCGGGTTGAAATTGTTAAATGTTGCTTGAAAAGTTAATTAGAATAATAACATTTCTTTCACAGAAAAATGCAATCATTTAAGTGGTACGGAAAATAAGTTTTAACTTTTTCATACCTTCTACAATATACTTCGGACGCAAATATATGCATTTAATTCCTGAATATATTGCAATATGTAAAAGATTAAGACATAAATACAAACAGAAACGAAATTCCGACGAAAAATT
Organism: Meta bourneti; assembly: GCA_933210815.1. Taxonomy (NCBI): domain Eukaryota; kingdom Metazoa; phylum Arthropoda; class Arachnida; order Araneae; family Tetragnathidae; genus Meta; species Meta bourneti. The sequence continues at coordinate 62,848,572 of OW119924.1, read as the reverse complement.
GCAGAATTCTAAAAAACGAAAGATGCGCAAAGTGTCGAATTTCGACTGCCTGAATGTATTCTGAAATAGAGCAATTCGGAAAAAGCCATTTGAAAAATATTGATAAAGACGATAATGATTTATGAAATTTAGTAATGCTCAAATATGACTGCAACATTTCGCTGTGTTAACTCAAATAGACATACACAGGATTCTAAATCAAATTTATTAAATAATAAAACCTTAATTCTGCTTTGCCAAATCTAAAATAACAAAATTACGCTTTTATGATTAATGAGTTGAAGTTTTACGTGTTCAATGTAAATTATGAAATATTTCATATTTTATGAATTAAAATTCAACAAAATGTAAATTATGAAAAATGAAATATTTCAAATATAATTTTTTTATCAATCAAATATACATAAAATTCATGTAAAAATATAAAACTCATCATAGAAATAAAATAATAATAATGAACTGCTTGAGGAGAGTTAAAGCGCCGCTCGTGTTCGCCTGCTGGTCTTCGGTTTGCTCTTGTGACTACTTTATATTCATCTGTTGGCATACGTTCCAATGCTGTTTCAAACGTTTTAATAAGATTATTGTGCTCATGAAACATCCTCTGTACGTTTAACACAATCTGACGTCTTGTTTCCGAGATGTAGGCGCACCTCTGATCAGTTTCCATTTGTTCGTTTTGAATACAATATAATTGTAGAAATTTTGGTGGTTGATCTGGCAGCGGAAGCAACGATCCCGCTCTATGGTAAATCTACCCTTGCACTGAATGTCGACGGAAATCCGGGTATCCGAAAACTGATGTGGCGCCGAATGATGTCATTTGGAAACATGAGTTGTATTTTCTGATGTTACCAAGAAAATGCTTCGACTCTGACGTATCTCCTGATGTGTAAGTCAAAAGTTCTTGTAGTGGTGGTTCCAGTTGGCAGAGTTTTGGCCTAACGCCTTCCGCTTCCTTGGAGGCATTGCTACAGCAAAGAAATCTGTAAAAGAATACAAAAAAGCTATTTCATAAATTAAGCAAAAGGCACACTCTCACTGAGCAAAAAATTCTATTATAGAATACAATAAAGAGCTAAAATTAACAAAAAACAAATTAAAAATTATGAAGTTCTTACATCCGTTTAGAAATATAAATCCAAAATGTACACTATCACTGTCAAATAAAGTAGGAAACACTTATACAATCAAGTAAAATAGCGAAATAAAACTGTCAGATTCACTGAAAGATGATAAACTGGAAGACTTACCGAGTTAGCTTCCTTTAAATACGACCAGCTAAGAATCGAGTGGTTGCTGGAATGTTCTCCATCATGAGTCCAAGGAAGTTTCCGTTTCCCCAACTTTCTAGAAAGTTCTACAAAGTTTTATAAAAAAAGTAAACATTAATTCTGGTCTTGCCACATACCGAGTAGCAAAATTACGCTTTTATGATCAATGAGTTTTTCGTTTGTGCTTTTCGGAATAACGGTGCTTGGGTTCGAAATAAATGTAATCGGTGTAAACAAATTAAACTGAATAGATAAATTTTTTTCAAAGAGCAGAAGGTCGATTTTACAGAATTTTTAAGAATGAAAATCACTGCTTTCAACGGAGGATTCACATTTATCTATTCCGGACATTTTATAATAAGTTACACGCCTTTCCTAAAAAGCCTCGTGAAACAGAATTCTACAAATCATTACGTATTCAATAAATTATTTAAGGAAAGTTGGTCGAAATATACACCACCTTTCCTTTAAAATCATCCTTGAAAAAGCCTTTCCTGGAAATTTTTTCCAAAAATAAACATTTTAAAATATTCTTTCTTCATCAATAAAATATCTATAATTTATTTACATCATGGGAAGAACTAAAAAGTCAGTTCAAACATAAATATTGTAATTTAATTTGTTTCGGAAAAAAAATTGTGTTTCGATCAACACTGATAAAGCAACCATAGCTGCCTAAAGCAATCAATCTATGCTCAATGTTATTTCTATGGCGATTTCGAATAGTTTTTAACCCCTAGGGCCAATAGAACGGGGGTAAAAGTTAGCCTATGCTGACCGCAGTATTCTAAAGTATAAGTGTACCAAATTTGGTGTGGATTGGTCAAACGGTGTAGATTTGTATAGAAAATACACACACATCCCATTATATATATATGGATATTGTATTTGAAATAGATTTTTTAATTAAAGTTATTCTTAGGGGTAACTTAATGTTAACAAATTGATAAATAATTTACGTTTGCATTTATTATTTGTAGTTTAAAATATCTCAAATAAATAATCCCCTCTAAATGCTATTGATAAATTATATAATTTGTAAGTTCAAAATTATCACTAATCCCTTTCACGTGAATAATTTTAGAAAATATGACAAATTTTGATTTTGTCTTATAATTCTGACGCAAATAATATTTTTTATTTTGCTTTGATTTTAATTATGATTCCAATGATACTCTAAAACTACTTGATTTGCATTGTTAATTCCTCATTTTAAACATATGGTCGTCACCATGACAAAGACATGAATATGCATTTTTGACCTTCTTTTCTAATAGCATTTTATAGCCTGTATATTGACATTATATATCATGCGAAACGCAGGATCTTTGCCTCGTAACCTAATTAACCCAAGAGGATATCTAAACTTTGATGGTAAGACACTATTTCGCAAAGCTACCTAGCTAAACTGTTTTCCTTGTGCAGATTTATGTCTTTGAAGTAATATCGACGTTATCTAATTTGAGACTCATCTTTGTAGTTCAAACTTGAACTTTTCTTTTGCTTCCTAAGAAAGTTGCGTTCATTATTTTCAAATGCACTTGCATATTCTGTGAAAGGCTGAAGTATTTTAACATTGAAAATGTTTGACTTTACTACCGAACGCAATGTTACTTTATACTAAACAGTCCTTTAATGTCTCTATCCTAGATGAATTAAAGTAAAAATGACCCACCTTAAATTAAAATTTATTCCCAATAAGTGTTATGTGTACCAAGTATAAGTGAAAAGTGCTGTAAAAGGTGAATCCCCCTCATCGTGTGTATCTACCATGATGATTATGCATTTCTCCAAGGACAGGCATAGCACAGCCAAATCTGAACTGAATTCCTACATAAATTTTTGTTATGCAAGGGATGTTGTCATAGTAACCACCAAATATCTTTAAGCTGCTGTCGAACCTCGTTAAGTAAGCAATCTCTCAGGATGCAAAATTCTATGCCACATCAATGTGACGGTCGAAATATTTATAAACTAGAATCTCGTAAAGTTTACTGGCTAGTGACATGGAAAGTTCATTTTGAAAATTAAAATGAAGCGTGGGGCATTAATGCAGAAGTATGTGGGGTATTGTTTATGAATTTTACGACTTTTTCTTTCTTTTTATAAACTCTTATATCAAATAATAAAGAATAAGTGAGATAAATTTCAATCAAATTCATACAATATTAGCAAACGAACTATATATTTTTGCAATAATCTCCACAAGATATTATACTTCTGAAATGGGACAAAGAATATATCTTTCAAGTAGACTAGACCAAACACATGCATTAAATATATTATGATTCTCCATACATTAAATAAGTACCTAAGACTTCGTGTGGTTAGTTAAATCGTAAGGAAGAATAATTTCTAAGTTCTACTTAGGAGTGTTTTTGCATGTGACTGATCTGATATCAAATTCATGGTAAGGAATTCGTTAGGGTTGATGTTCTGAAATGAGACCTTAATTTGTAGACTTCTATTTCATGATTTGCAAAATGTCATTCATTTGCAAAATGTCATGCTTTTCGAAGATAAAAATCAACTTCTTTTTCTTTATCTTTAAACTTGTTTTAAAAATGTGTACAAGTAAATGCTTTAATAACAAACTAAATTGAATCAGTGAATGAATCTTTCTACCTGAAATATTTCTGTTAAATCTACCTAAATATTTCAGCACTCGAATATTTTACAAATTAGATATTAGCTAGTATGAATTCAAATGTAACTTTATGACCATTTCAGTTCAACTCTTTCCGTGGCGTTTAGAAATTAATGAAAATTTTTATTCTTTTATCTGTTCCACATGTATTTGAGTTTCGAATCATTTAAAGACAACAGTTTTTATACTTAATTTTATAATTTGCATATAACATTTATCTCACCCCAAATTTTTGGCCTCGGGGGAGCAGCGAGTAGCGTCAATGGGAAAACTTCGGCAGATAATTTTCTATACAACTAAAATGTCTAGACAAAAGAGACATTTAAATGTGTCTCGTAACCTACAGAAAAAAAGACTCATTAATGGCTTGAGTGCTTATTGAGTTATGGGTCATAGATAATTTTGTTCCAACTTTTAGTGGTTATTCATCCCAGTCACATATCTTTTAAAAGAATTTAGTTTTCATAAAAGCAAATACAGTTAAATATTTTCTTCATTCTACTATTAATCATTTATCATGAAATGCTTTTTGGACAATTTACTAAATTATAAATTGGATACGTATTATGGAATTATATTTTGGACACCTATTGTGAAAATTATGTTTTGGATATGTATTTTGAGAAAATAGTTTGGATACATATTATTGATGAAATATAAACAAGTTAACTGAAAATTGCACTATTGCTTTAAAAGGCAAATTCTAAACTAAACAAAACAATATTTCATATTAATTTTCGTATTAGAATTAAATTTAGAAGGAAAATAAAGTGATCGAAAGTAAACCTAAAAAAAATTTCGCAATCTTTTGCTTTATGATGAAACTTTAAATGACCGAATGCAATGCTATCAATTCAAATGCTGCTGACACCAACTGTGGGATCTGAAACCTTCATAGTATATTTTAACCTACAGCCTCTATTTTTAAAACCATTTAAATGCTGTAATTATTATTTCTCCTAAATATGTTTTTGTTTTAAAAATAGCCGTTTCCACAATTTATCTCTCTTCCATTTTATTCAAACTCAGTAAGTAACAATGTCCTACAAAATGATTTCTCTCAAATAAGATATTACCATAGACACTAGCAATTTTATGTAAAATATCTCACTTCATATCTTGTGCTATAGCCCGAATTGGTACTCGTATTCATGATATCATCGAAAGGTATATGTGCACAAATTGTAAGGTAGTCTAAAATTTGAATAAGGAAAAAGAGAAGGAAATTAAATTTTCTAGAGTATTCGTAGGTTCGTGTATCCTCAAAGTGAAAATTATCAGAATTCCTTCCCAGTTATTCACAGTAAACTGTTATTAAGTCCAGCATTTTGGAGATCTGGCTCCGCCAACCTCTACGGTGGAATGTGTCTTCTGGAACTCTACATCGAAGTGCCCTGAAGGCCGTCTGACAGGTTGGACTCCGTGAGTGAACATTCTGTGTAGTGCATGGTTAGAACCATTGGATCCTCATGAGCAGCGGGATATGCATCGTAGTCCAAAGATACTAAAGTACGTAACTAATGGATCATAACCTGCGGTCTTCTTTTGGGGATTCTTCACTAAGGAGATTTCATAAAGTAGGTGGGTGTATCACCCTTGTCCCATGCCATCTGCCATTCCAAGAGCAATGCCTTTTTGAAAGGCTGTTTGAAGTGACTTGACAGTCTTTTTATGACTTTTACTGTATTATCTGTCGTTAGCTGCTAATTTAGCTGAACTTCTGATGCTTAACTACCAGAGAGAAATCTTATCATTCTTTTGATATCCTTTTAATCTCTTTTTCATGTTCTTTCTTTGCATAGACTGCCAAAAATATATTAGTATCTTCTCAGAGTCAGAAACTTCCGAACGTTGTACAGTTTGCTGACTAGCTGATTTCCAGTCATAAGAAAACCCCTTTTTATTTATGATGACATATTTTCACAATAGTAAGACAAGCTCTATTATAAACACTTATTTTAGGTATATGTGAATTTCTGATCACCCAACTATTGAACTATGGTAGCATTGCATTAGGCAATAACCTGTGAATCATAAAATTTCTGAACAAAACGTTTTCTTGCATGGTGCTGATCAATGCCATCAATCCCAGTAATTTGTTAAACAAAACGTCTCACTTCCTTATCTTGAGCTACATCCAGTCTCTGTACGCAACAGACCGCAAACAATACATTAATATCCTCCCGAAGTCAGAAACTTCTAAACATTGTACAAACAGTTTCCGGAATGTCCATCCATATTTCTCCTGGACACAAATTCGAGCAATTCAAACTATGATCAATAAAACTTGTCACATTAGGGAAGAACGAACCGGGCGAACGGCTCTCCCTATATCAGCGCGTATGAGAAATGAAGAAAACAAACAAGATCTGACGCAAAATGAGCGCTAGCGAAAAAGGAGAGAGATTTAGTGTACTGTCTTGGTGTGGTTTGCCTCATTCATGGAACGTCAGGAGATCAATAGAAAGTGAAACGACATTAGTCAACGGAATTGCAAAACTTGTTCTGTTTATTTTTATCCACGCCCAGGAGAGTCGCTGGATGCCAGTTTGGATGAATTTTCTCAAAGCGATTATTACGAAGAGAACTCAATATTTGATGTTAACCCTCCAAGCGTCGCGAGATTTGCTAGTAGTGTCATGTTGCTTTTACTCCACAACACACTTAATGACTAAATAACCACATTTTCCCAAGGAATCCTAGGATTGTTTAAACCTTTAGAAATATTCTCATGGTCCTTTTTATAGAATAGAAACCCTTGTAAAGATTCTATTGTTCCTTTCCTTAGAATAGAATCCTTTGGAAAGATTTTGTTAACCAAGGAGGTGGAAATTAGAAGTCATCAGGAAAGGCTGAAGGTTTCAAAGCGGAAGAAATTGAAGGAGTTTGAAAGATATTTACATTCATTTATCCTCCTCATTCCTCCTATGGAAGATGTTTCAATGTAAACAAACCCTGCGTAAAGCGAAGATGTTAGATATTTATTTATTAGTCTCGTTTATCTACAAAAAACTATCAGAACTACAGAGAATAAAAGATATATGATCCAAAAAATGCAAGAAAAATGTCATACACGAATACGGTCAGATAAAAGATAAAACAAAACACCATTGTAGACGATTGCTTATTTTATTAAAATCTTTAAAAAGTATACCAACTTTCGCCAAAAAATATATAGTTTATAAACTAACTATATTTGTAACAAATCTTTACTTAATTGTGAATTCTTTTTTTTTACGATTTAACAAAGAAATATGTTAACAGTTTCTAGTGAAATACCTGGAGATGTAAACATCAATAAAAGAAACTAAAAAGGACGAATCACTTTTCTTGTTTAGAGAGTTGTAAAAAAATTGTTAAAGCAATGTCTTTACGGTGCATCAAAGTAATAAAATTTAAATTATTTCGCAATTCAAAAAATATTTACTTGAAGATTCATAATTATTAACATAATTATACCTCAAAAATGTATTTTGCATTATTTCGATATCCGTGATACAGCAGTCATAATAAGAATTCCGAATTATAAATATATATTCTAATCCCGATCTAACATAAACATAAAATGGCAAAATTATCGTGCTAGTGTTAAAAAAATATCTTGTTTTTCTCTGGATCCACTAGATTGCAGTATTCAGATTTTATAATAGATTTCAATTGATAGTTGAAGGAAAAATTCGAATCACAATGTACACATAATAAAAAATTCCTTTTCTTAATAATGATTCATCATTAACGTAACGTATTCTCGATACCATTTCTTTTAAAAGTTAAAGTCGAAGTGAAACATTTTGAAAAATGTGGGATCAAGAGATTTTTAAAGCACCAAGACTGCGAGACTAAGTCAAGTTCTTCCACTACCCAATGCTCTCACATAAAACATATCGAGTTATCTTAAAATGCAATTTATCCCCATTTTGGTGACTTTTGGCATTTAATCTAATTACGGTCGACTAATCAATTATCGTATATCAATTTTGAATTCGCTATTTGAAATTTTTGTTGGCGAAGTGCTGAAGTCGTATTAAAAAACAAGTCAAGTGAAGTCACGTCCAGAATAAGTACAGGAAACACGATCCCAGGAACATTACCTCCAGCTATATTAAGAGCTTGCAAGAAAAAAATATCATACACATAAACTAGTATTAATTTTAAATCGTTCCCTCCAAAATTTATTAATTTATGAAATTCAAATCCGCTATCCATTGAGAAAATCAACACGAACTAAATATATACATTATTTAGAAAAGATAATAATGATAATGTTATCCGATTCACATAGAATTATTTTTTCTAATGCAAGTAGACAGAAATTAATATCTGTGGACATGGGATTATACACGTGCATATCAATAAAATTGAAAACTACAAGGTAATGTATATGGCATTGCATTTACGAGTACTTTTTCTAAAAGAAGACAAAATCTTTAATATTCTTACATCTTATAATATAAAAAATGGAATACATATAGGATAATTAAATTAAACTAAACTCTCTTAAAACTGCAGTTTCTTGTTTATAAACTAACAAGAAGTTTCCAAAAATGGTAATAATTGGTACACATTATGTACAAGAATTGTTTTACACCCCAATCATAACTCTTGCTTTTAATATTTGGGTTTTAGTCAGATTAAAACTATTTCTGCAATTTGATGTAAAATGGCTTCGACTTAAACCAAATGATGATTTACTACTCTATTAGGTTAGAATTTTTTAATGACGAAAAATAGATACACGCAATGTTAATTTATTTAACTACTTAAAATCTTTAGTTCATTGATTATATCGGTTCTAAATAGAAATAAGTTAATTCATAAGTTACTAAGTTCATTTAAATAAGTTCTTAATATGTATCTCGGTTTCGTTTGGTTTGGTTTTGTAATCCTATGGTTATATTTTGCTACATGAGGACTTATTGGGCCGGGATCTACTAATATGCATCTAGAACTAGAATTTTAAAGACATCCTTATATCATATAACTGTAATGTAATCCATTTTATTTATCCATATGCAAACATTGGTAGAAATAATTATCCGGAGACTCGATTATCAATCGTGATCCTTTACATGTATTAGTGTAGATTGTTTAAATATATTGATTTTTTTAAGTCTGCTAGAAAATGTGAATGCGCGGTATTCCCATTTAATATAAAATTCATTCTAGGTATTCGACTTCAACGTTATACCTAAACATGCAACACATTTTTTGTGTGTGCGGATCAACATAGCACAGTATGCAATGTAAACAAAATGTAACTTCGGTCTGTTTAAAAATGTTACAACTAAGTTTAAGGGAATTTAAGATTAGATTATAGCTGTCTGAAAATTAAAGTGACTCTTAGATTCAATCGAAGGACACACGAATGAAGAATCCTTGAAATTATTACATCATACGTTAGTCTCAAAGTACACGCAATTTAGAGATGGTTTTTATGCATTAGATTCTAGATGTCATTGTATTTACAACTTTATATTCAAGTCCATAAACAACGTAATGCAGAATGTTAAAGTAACTATCCATTTTTATTGTGTGGAATGACAGTTTTATTTTTCTAGGTTTTGTGAATCATGTAATGAAGAAAGAATATTAATAGCTGAAGCCCCGTGTCTGTGAGGTTTCATAACACCATAATTCCATGTTTTGAGCCGCTGAACATCCACATGCAATTTTGGAGTAGGTAAGAGTTTCTCCAAAGGCTGGGTGTAAAAGAAAAGTGTGTGGCTCTTTCCCTTTGCAAGGAGATGATGAATGGCGACACTATATTGCAGATTTTATTTTGGGACTCAACTTGTTGCTGATGGTATTATCGACACTGTTTTCCAACATGATGGCGCTCCACTCCATTTTGCAACAAGTGTCCTTGACTACCTTTCAACCTGATTTTGAACCCCTCAGTCACATAACAGCGACCTCAACATTTTGTTGAGGTGCTCAAAGGTGTACAAAATCAAGACTACAAGAAGTAGAACCTTTAATAAACTCAAGAAGCAAATTCTAGCCGCAGTGGCTAGTATTAAACATATCTAGGAAAATATTTCCCGTGCTATCACTGAAAGCTGGTAATAGGTGATTGCAAGGGAAAGTTTTAGAATTGTATTAATATTCATTGTTTAGTTTTCAAGTGTTTTTTGTTCATAACACAAAATGAGTATTAAAATGTTACTTCACAGAAATGGATAGTTACTCTAGAAACACCATGTATTCAAATATCAATGTCTAGGATGATATGGGGGGATTTTAATTACAGTGTCTAGAAACAAAAAAAATTTTTGAGTCCGATTATGTTAAATGCAGTGAAATTCCCATACTATTGATAAAACATACAAATCAATTAGATATTCGGAAATGTCTTTAAAACGGCTGGAGGTGCAGTTTAAAAGTTAGTTTATGGCAGTTTTTGAGAAGTGTGTGTCAATCTAAGATATTTGTCACAATGTTCTGTTCAATAACTATCGACTATGTTCTATTCAATAACTAAACGGTAAAAATTTATGTGGTGATGATATAGCCATGCGTATAAAGATTCCGCTGTTTCAAAGACATGCTTCTATTTTACATAATATTTTGCAAACTGTTCTGCCGTCTGATTTGTTAGATATTAAATTTTAATATCCAATAAATCTGTGGAAGTATAGTTTAGAACAAATTTATCCTCGAAATGCGTTTTAAACCAGACCTATAAAATATTAAGAGAAATATTAAAAACAAGTTGGAAATCAGAGTTGATAGTCTGAATGTGAAATGGTCGTGAGTGCTCCCTAAAGGGAGCGAGCATTTGTGAAGACAATAGTTGCAGTAATGTGAGGATAGTAGCTGCAATTCAGAGAGTGCCGCACACAATAACACGTTAGATCGCAAAGCGTACATTTGTAGTCGTACTTTTGTTTGTTGCATATTGAAATTAATAGGAGAGTTGATATGCTTGTTTTCAGAGGCAGGGGGCAACACTTCGTCAGATTACAGATTATCTCAACCAGAGACCAATTTCGATACCTCTCGAGATTTTTTCGTATTGTCTATGGAAGCAGAAGGCTTGGCTGTAAGCCATTGCTCTTTGGATGAAACCAGAAAACATGCTTCCAATTTGTTCAGGGATACATGAATTGAATACCAAATGAGAGAAAAGGTTAATGTTTTTCGAAGAATCACGTTCTCATCTACATCTTGCAGATGAATATGTGAGAATTTGAAGAAAACAGCAACACCCGTTTGCATGTCAACTCCATTCAATTCATGCAAGTTGACGGTGGAAACAAATTGAAGTATATGGACCTTTGATTTGTGAGTCCTAAGGTATGGACTAATTCTTAGAGTTCCTTAAGCAATGTTACAGGGTACATATCCACCAAATTATGTTCATGGCGTAATCTACATAATATAGGTACTTTTTTAAAGTACACTGTTTCTGCCATAGGTGTTAAGTAAATACGCGAATATTTTTGTTGAGGAAAACTGAATATATTTTCTGATGCATAAGTATCCTCGATTACCGGACTTCAATCACTTTATGCGTATATGAAATTTTATCGAAAATAGCATTTCACAGTGAGTTCGCAAACATAATCAAAAACTACTAGCAGGTAGAATAAATCTAACAGATAAAAAAGACTTTCCATTGCAAAAAACAACAGAAAATTCAATTGTGTAAAAATATCTAAATAGCAGCTTTTGCTGGAAGTAATAGTCGGATGTTAGTAATAGATGGATTGATTTTCATGGTACAATGAGACCAGATCTGACCAATGAGAGAGTTATGAATCCACCAGTTATTAAAGAAATCGTGAGGCCACATGAGTATTATTAGAGAAAAGGTAATTTTTAAATAAATATGGTAGCATAAATTTCGTGAATCTAGTTTAATATTTATTAAACTTTGTATTATATACTCAATATCATGCTTATCATATAATGATTGTAAACCCAGTGTCATCATTATTTGCTTACTTATAAAATGTTTTAAAATCTGTCCTTCAATAATTTTATTTTAAATTTTAAAAAAACTTTCCAAATTCTAACACTTCAATCTTCTAAGGATCGTGCATGCACTATACCTTCAAGTAACCTGTAGTTTCCCTGTGTGATTTCTAACCAGTTTTTGACGTTTTATGTGACCAGCCATAATTCCTCTAAAGATTCTTTCATTCAATAGATGTGGCTATTTAGACAATATGTATGCTGTAGGTAATAGTACGCTACACTAAAATTTCACCACGCTTAGAGGATTAAATGAAGAACAATAAATATGGTTTACTTATATTTCTTTAATAAAATGACGTGGTTGATATTTCATGAAATGTTTTCTGACTCTTGGGATACATAAATTCGTTTCCCACATCTTAATTGCATTTCTCTCTTAGTGTCCAATACACGAATATTTACTTTTGCAATAATATACAAAGATTGCAAAATAAATAAATCTGGGTTCTCAGCTATTTTAACTTAAATTTGCTCTTAATTCAAACATAAGAAGTAATTCAAGAACTATATAAATTATAACACAGGATAGAAACAGCTGCTATCATAAATTGCATTTAAATGTATAGTTGGAATTTTAATATGTTCCCTCCTACCAGGTAATTTGAAAAGCGACTCCTCTTTATGGTCGCCAAGACAACGAGTTCCTAATTAACAGTTAGATTAAATTATTACAACCATACCTATACAGCGCACATTTAATTAACTAAAATAGAGTTACCGAATGATTTAGATAATGAAAATGTCTTTTAAAGCACTTCTCTTAGCTATACCTAAATGAAATAATAATACTTTTTAATTTGATACATTCCGTGTGCTTAAAATGCAATGTTCGTTTCCTGTTAAGATAAGTTCTCTTTCTTAAAGATCAGAGTTTACAGTAATCTGAAATGGACTCCCAGCTGAGATGTGATTAGAATAGCTTAATATGTGAAAACTCCTACTTAAGCAGTTTAAAATTTGTTTCTATTTTAAATTCCATCGAATATGTAAATGGAACAACCACTTTTAAAATGTTAAATAATATTAAAACTAAGTGTTCATCCTTATATTTGCAAAGAGAACATTGAATAATCTTTCAACAATTTCGAAAACATGCTTAAGTCAACTGTGGTGTATATTGCTCGGTAGTGGTATCTGTGCTCTTACTGCTCCAATGATATCTTAACTGTGACGCCAACCTAATGTCTATGATTTAAAATCTCTTTTCAACTAGGTCATACTGTTAAACTGTGTGATTCAATTAGGATAGTTGGGTAGTTGAATTAACGTCGTACTGGAGTAACGGGTTGGTGATGAGAGTCCGGAACCAATCCCAACGAGAAACATCCAAGGATAGCATCTCGTAATTTTGAACCGCGGTTAAATGACGAGGTCAACACCTGAGTTTGCATCCCATTCTCCTTACTTACACACCACTCTCATGTGAGGTCATTTGAGGCCACGCCAGATTTAACGTGCACCAGCCCCCACGTACACGATGGTATTTGGCTGGATCGAGTTTCGAACTCGCAACCCTTCGGTTGCTAATCCGTTACTTTTCAAACGGGCTACCACGACCTCAATTCAATTAGGAAATAAGTATAAAGGTTTCATCGTTTACTGAATAAATAACATTTGACTGGTAATTTTATTCTATTTTCAAACGAACTGTTGAAAGGAAAGTATTTTAACTAGGATAAGCGTTTTGCTATTCTACAGCTAATATGAAATACTAGAGGAATTTTCTCACTCTATATTAATTCTGGAGATAAAGATAAATTTAATATGCAAGAAATAGCTTATAATATTTAGATACTGTGTATTTATATTATTGTGTTTAGATATTATTAACTTATTATTGCCTGTAAATGTATAACATCTACATATTTTTTACACTTTATCTTGTTTGTTCCTTTACATATGACTTTTAAATGTTAGTTTTTACTAAAATACAAAAATTCAAAGTAATATTCATACGTAAGTACTACAAACAGATACATAATATGTAATAAAACTTGTGATTGGATAATAAAAGAAAACGACTAACAATCAACGTGAGAATTTAATCAAAACTTAATATTACAATTTCATGTCAATTAATATTCTCCACATCAAATATAAATTTTAATTTGTTTCAATTCGTACTTATATACTTTAAGCAAATATACAAGCCTGCATACGAGAATATAAAACACCGAAATTATTCTTTTGTTTAGACAAAATTCTTCTGTAGCCTTTAAGTGAAATACAGAATTCAACTACATATAATTTGCATTGAACACGAAATCAATTTTTAAGCTAAGGATTTTGGAATTAATGAATTTCATTATGTTATACGAAAACAGGAAAAGGCTCTAATTGCGTATTATATAGAATTTGCATTAACCACAATTTTTTTTCCTGAGATACGGCTTTTGGAATCACTTAATTCCAATTTGCATTAATCTTAGAAACATTGTTAAGATATGGCTTTTTGAATTTCTAAATTTCATCACTTTGTACAAGAACAGGAAAATATTATATTTCGTCCCGTCGAATCAGAGAGCTTTTATATTAAAATAAATAAATCTATTAATGAAGTATTAATAAATACACCATCTTGTTAAAAATTAGGGCACACCCATAGCAACTTCCCTTGTATTCAAAAGTGTTATGAATATGTCGTTCCCTTCTTACAAAAGAAGTAGTCAGAAACTACGTTGCAGAAATGAAAAGAAGCGAATTTACGTTCTTTCATTTTCACCATTGCTAATGTCCCAAGAGATGTATTCTGATGATCCTCATTCAGTGACTTTAATATTCAAATAATTTGAAATTCAGATGAGCAAATTTATTACGGAAAGAAACGTACGTTTCTCATTAGTTTAATGTCGTTAATTGCATCAAAGGAAGAAACATCGTGAGCCGGTGTGACGTTTTAATCTGTATTCTTCTAGAAAAGAGAGTGATGCATTGCACTTATTCCTAGTGGTATACTGTTTTTCCTCTGCTGAATATTTTAAACCTCGTGGCTTAATTTAATGTATTTTGTATTACTTTTTAACATGAAATTAATGGATTTGTAAGGATCCGTGATTTGTTCTTTTTCTAATGTGCGTTCCTGTAAAATTTATTTTTAATACTTTGGGAGTTAGTTTAATGATTTTTAAACGTTCGAGAAATGTGTTTAGAGAAATTTCAAATCAGCCTCTTCCACATGCACGAACTTTAAATTCTCATTGATTCATTCTCCGGTTTATTTGGGATTTGCATTTGATGCTTGGTTTTCCTTTTCGATTGTGCAATCAATTTGTATCTTGTTAAAATCTCATTCATACCAGATGAAGTCAAAATGCGTTATTTGTTTTACTGAATTCGTATGAATTATGTTTTCAGATAAAGATATGAATTTTAAAATCGATCAAATTTGCTTTTAACGAGTGATTTAATGAACATTTCTAACCTTGTTTTAAAATTGTTATATCAACACGAGTTTTTAAAGTACACTTGCTTAAATTGTCTCTTACATTTCATGCTCAAATATTACAAAATTACTTTACATTGTTAAATTTCAGACAAAATAGAATGTTCTAAAGTAACAAACATTAAATTATATATTTTTAATTGATATTCCAAATACATTTCTTGAACTTACGTCAACAGCTTCATATTTAGCCAAAGAACGTTCCAGAGAACTAATTCCTTTAAGCAATACTGAAATATTCAATCTTCTAATTCGAATTTAGACCTTTTTTCTACCTCTTAAATAGTATATAAAATGCATTTTTAAATAATATTAACTGCAAAATAATTATAATTGAAAATTTAAAAATTATTGTTAAATATCGTGTCCTATTTACAGTGGCGTAAACCTAATAGTTATATTTTCAAGTTTTAAAAACTGACTTTACTTTTCAACTACTGTTGTGCGTGTGTGTTAAACATATTGTTTATATTCATATTTTTAAATTTAATAAAGTTACTATAAAAAGGTACAGTGCAATATTGTTATTTTCAATTAATGATTTTCGGGGCAAGCTATTTAGACAATTGACTTTAAAAATAATAGTGTCTATTCTACCTATTTTCAATTTAAAGATCATTAATGGCTTTTTTTAAGAATGACTTACTTTAGTTACATATTCGCAGCATATAATGCTTAAAGTAAAGCGGTAAATGTCAATAAATTGTGCACATGTTAATAAAAATGGCTTCTATGACTTTCTGTTATAAAATTTAAATAAGAAGCGAATTAATGTAAAAAATAAGTAAATATGTTTTTATGGTTAAAAAAAGAATTTGGACTATTATAAGCTTAATTATCAGTATTTGATTTATTTTCTTACAAATGGAGATTATAAAAATCATGTACCTTTCAAGAATCTTTTATTCATGGATTAAATTATGATCATTACAATTTAAAAGATTTCATTTATTCTAAAAAATTTTTTGTTTGAAGAAAATACCTATTTTCTGGTTTTGCGCATTTTTATTGCATTTAGAATTCTATAGAGAGTTTATTAACCTATGTGATCAATCATGTTTGTTATTTTATTACATTGTAGCGTATAATAGTAAATGCTTCTAAAAATATCTAAAACATCGTTAGTACAAATCAAAATTTAACTAATGAGAAAACATGCTCATCAATTCAGAATATTAGGCATGATATTTTTGTTATCATTTCTTGGAAGAATTTAAAGTTTTAATAACAAACAACAATTTTTAGATTTAAAGATAGAGTAGTCCAAAGCATATAAGATAGTTTTGCAATGTTTATATCTTTGGGCTAATGCAGGAGAAAAACGTAAATCTTTTCATTTCTTTTTTCTTCTTAATTGTGTCATAAAACAGCAATTTACGAGTCCTGAAATGTGTTAACTGTTCTACACACAAACGACAGTCATTACATAGAAAATGGCATCAATCAAAAGGAATTAAAGGTTTAGTTGTCAATATGTCATGAAACACGTTATACCATCCGTGAGCTATTGTAAAACGTAAAAGTGGCGATTGAACTGTGTTCCTTACAAATGTGTCACAGATACACGGCACTTTCAAATGTGATCACTCTGTTAACTGAGCGTTATCCTTTAAGAGATAACCGTTAATTATCAATGTATATTGAGTACCATGCCATCATCCATCACCTTGAGATGACGAGTGAAATTGTTTGAATGGAAGCATATTCAAAGAGGGAAAATCGTAACAAAAATATTACTATTTTAGTAAGCTTTTCGAGGGTTTGTCTGTTTTTACAAAATCATTTTCCGTTTCTTGAAATGATATCCAATCAAGATTATTTTCAAATATGGTACAGCCCTCTATCCCTTTTCTCCAATTTTTGTCCATTTCCATCTTTAAAATTCAGCTAAAAGGTTTTCATACAATGCAAATTTCGTGTCTGTGTCTACACCCTACGTGTACAAATCCTATGTTTAGCCGTCATTGATTTTAAAATCGTACATAAAAATTTGTTCTAACCTTTCATCGTGATTACAAAGGTAGACGACGCTTTAAGGCTGAGAAAATAAAGTAATAAGCACTTTTCCTCACAATTTGATTATAAATGACAAATTACTCTTTTTTGTATGTAAACCTAGAGCATTTTGCTTTTCCTCTTAATTCAAAATTGTATGTCTTTAATCACTTCGAATAGTGTATTTAAAATACCCCGAAAATATTAAAATATTCTTTAATTTATAGAAAAATATACATAATTATACTGTTGCAAACACTACCAACAAATTTAATAGAGCTTCTGAACATTTGAATGGAAAATATTATTGTAAACCTTACAAGTACTATGTACACTTTTTAATTGCTGATATTAATTCTCACGAGTAACATACTGTGCAAATGTTTATTCTATAATAAAGTAATTTAAGGCTCTATTCTGTGCCAATTATTGTAATAAATTAAAACTTGTTTTAAATTGCTCATTACCAATAGATTTAATAGTGCTGATATTTTTTAAGTTTCATGAAATTGTATAAATGTAATGTAGATTACATTTCCTCTAACCTAAGCACATTTAAGTAATGGAGGTAAGCACCCCTTCTTAAATCTTAAGCTTTGCTAATGGGAAAGTAACGAGAATAAATCCTAGAAAATTGGATGAAAGAATTTTTTAACTCTCTATTCCTTTCTATCTCGTACAAGATCTCTAGCGCATAAAAATAATATTACAAGTAAACTAGAAATGTTCTTGTCTAAGATCATGTTTATTAAAGAGTTTAAATATTATTATTTTAGTTTGTAAAATAGTTCCTCAAAAAGGAATTAGTTAAAGTTAAATATATTCCCTATTCTAGTTAAAGTGGAGAAAATACCCTATATAGTTTCTCCAGAAGTGTGAAAGTAGATTTGTAATTGCTTTTATAGTCATTTTTATATAGTAAGTCTTATCAATCAATCAAAATCATGCTTCAATAGATGTTTGATAACAATTTGTAGATGCATTAAATAATTGAAATTATAAAAGTCTGTCAAGTAACGAGAAATTACGTATTTATTTAATATGAACCAAGTGTATGTATTGAGTACTCTGTGTATAATCAAAATAAACCTTGTGAATGCATACACTCTTGCAAAATATATGTATTCGCAAGTGCATACATGTGCTATCATGTTCAAGTTGTGACATGAACACAATAGAAATATCTAATATTCTTTCTTAGTAAGATATGTTATCAGTTTTTAAGTCAGTTGGAGATAGTTTTTAATACATTAATAAACGTATCGTCTCTTGATAAAATTGTCATTTAACCTTCAAATATTATCAAATGGCATTATTTTACCCATTTTCAGTTAATGTATTTGTTCATTTCTACAGAACGAATCTTTCTCGTTCTATTCTAAAATCTATTCTAAAAACTGTGCATAACTCAATAAATATTGAGTGAATGATATTCAAATCAGATTATTGAGCTATACGAGGTTATGTATTTGGTGATAGTAGAATCAATATCGACCTTTTTTTAGAAATGAGTTAGGGCAAATAGTAATCTTGAAAAATAATAATTCGATTGGGAAACATTATTTAAATCATAAAAATAACCTGGTCTGGAAACTTCTCACATAAGAAGACAGTAGTTCGATGGTTTAGAGTAACCGTTGAGTTGAAGAAATACGATATAATGTCCCAATTCTATCTAACCACGCACATATAAAATACATTGCAAACAACACTCTTATTTGTTTGGCTTTTGTAAGATTCTCCAAATATGAACATCTGCCGTTTCGCACCCTTCAAGTGGTTTGAACGAGATATCTCGTCCATCATGAACTGGTCAATTTTGCTTACAAAATATCTCGTGGAGAAAAACAGCCCTCTTACACCAGCAGAAAATAAAGATCCAAATAGGAAAATCAATTTGTCCCTTGCCCAAAACTGTTGACAGTTTGGAACAGGTTTTTGACCGAGTTGGTCACTATAGGACAGTTTTCGACGCAAAGATATATCACCAGGAGGGTAAATAAACTATTTCTAAATTGCAGCTCAACTATAGGCACTGAATAATGAAATTGTTGCGAAAGTTTTTATAGAAACAGGATATTTAATCTTGAGATTCCCCATTACTTGTGCCTCGGAGTTTGGGTGGTTTGAACATAACTTTTAAACATACTGGAGCATACATGTCATTCAGTTTTTATTTACAATCTACACATTTCTTTACCGATTTTGTTTAGTTACAACAGTCATACCATTGACACTGTAGTTTTCAAAACTCAATTTAGCAAGTTTTCCTTTTACAATAAAACCAAAGAGCCATTTATAGATGTGAAATATTTTTGTCTAGCCAATGTTAGATAAAGTTGAATTATCATTTCATTTTATGGTAATCAAAACCCTAAGCCACAGTTGAGGATTAACTACTACCAATTCTAATAAAAGCAAACCTCCACTTTTTAACTTATAAAACCAAAAGATGCCACTTTCCAAAACACGAAATTTTCGAATAATCTGCACAAATCGCAAAATATTCAAAAAGTTCCATTAACACCAATGCTCGTCTCCTTGACGAGCGGCAAACTAATCTCAGGGATCTCGTAAACCTTTAAAAAGCAATTTAAAAGTCATCCGGGGCTTTTACATTTCCATCCATCTTGGGAGAGATATGTCACCCAGTAGGGATCAAGTTGTCACCACAACTGAATGAATATTTTCCAAAATCCGACGACCCATTAGATGTAGGCGACACAAAATCGTTCGCTCGAATTTGAGTAAAAGATCTTTTTGCATTCTCCCGGACTTAAAACTATTTTTCTGGTTGCAATGGAATTATTTATATCACTTATTCTAATAAGTTTATAACTATTATAATACAGGGTTACACAATGTTGCATTTGGCATAATAATATCAACCGTTCCTTTCACAAGTGTTTTTCAGTTTTGTATTTATGAAAGATTATTAAGTTTGTGATTTAGTTCAAAATTTTAAGTTTGCTATAAAATGAAGTTTAAAAGAGTTCCGTTGTCTATATTAAATTGTTTAAACTTATCCTCTCTGTTTTATTACTCATAACTACAGATAGTGCGGGTTTTCTTTC
The DNA here is from genome assembly GCA_933210815.1 of Meta bourneti. Taxonomy (NCBI): domain Eukaryota; kingdom Metazoa; phylum Arthropoda; class Arachnida; order Araneae; family Tetragnathidae; genus Meta; species Meta bourneti. Next base: position 62,828,160 of record OW119924.1, on the reverse strand, counting down.
TTAGATTTTTATTACTCCTTTCTTATAAATTTAAACGTACCGAACTGAAAGGTAATAATTTTTTATGAAGGATTCTTAATCACTTTTATACATTTTAGCACCAATAAAAGTTCTAATACATGTTACCATAATAAATATAATTAAAGTTACCTGTAGTATATTTTAGTGTGTGTTTCGATGCATCAATATTACACTCCCCTTTTATGCTTTAAAATCGAAGTTTAAACTAAATTTCGAAAAACTTCAGTTTAAATTTCGAGTCTCAATTTCGTTCAGTCACAAGGAAAAATAGTACAAGATTAAAATTTGCCAAACTTCTGACATTGCATATAAATAAGTAACAAAAATTAATAGACAGACAAATACGTGGATAGTAATGGACGTAATAGATTTATACTACATAAAGTAATTTCATATTTTGTACACGTTTCATTAAGTAACAAACATTTTAAATAAAAGTACATAATTCATTTTATGCTTATAAAAAACTTTATTTAATATTTAAATATTATAATAAATTCGTAGTTTTCTGTAGATTATTAAATTAGTAATAATTCAACTGTTTCAGTTAAGTTTATTAATGAAACTATCAAATCTACTAATGCGTTCGTACAATCGAATTAGCTATAATCATTGACGATTGTCTCACACTTCATAGAGATTTGAATTTTTAATGAAAGAGAAAAGGATTCACAGAAGAAAATTTTTAGCAAAGAATCACAAACTAATTTATGCAAATAGTAAAGAATTTATCAATAGGTCTGTTTATTGATCACCTATTTCAATACAAGATCTATCTTATTAAATAAAATTCAAATCCTTGGATCATGAAATGAATATATTTCAAATACTTAACGAATTATTACTTGTTTAGCGTTCCTAGCACATTAAAATAAAAGTCAATTTAATTTATACACATAATAATACACATACACATCTCAATAGATATAATAAACCTGAATAATTGAAGTATATTATAAATAATTGTTCCATTTATTTTTATTAGTATTCTATAAATCAAATCAGCAGATACTTTCTTTCGATCATCGGCTTTTTTATTGTCATTGCATAATTTATCTGTCCTTACATGAGAAACAATTACACAAAAAATATTTTGGTGTTAAATAGTGAGAATATGATAATCTTAAATTTCAAGATATTGAATGCAAGGAAGGAAACTGCTTTTTTCGCTCAGTATTGTTCCCTTCTTTTCGCAATATAGTTTTTTATTTGAATATAGTTTAACATTGACAGTTAACATTGGCAGTTATAGTTAACATCGATTTTATTATTCTTCGAACAATAATTTCGTTGACTATTCATTTTCTGATCCCTATTTATAAGAAACATTCAAATGTTCAGATTTGCATTTGAAAAGTAGTATCCAGTTCAAAAATTATTCCACGCCACATGTCATGTTAGGACCCTCTCTGAAAAATCACATTATGGACTCATTTTCTTTTACCTTCCTCTCCCCTGACATGATGGAAGTGGTTTTTTCCTTTGGAGCAGCAGAAACCTCTTGAGGTTAAGGCAGGGGAGTTGAAACACGACACAAAATAGATTGCAACCTGCCACGATGAAGCATTATACGTCATTGCTGAGAACTTTTTTCACTTTCCGAATGGGTTTATTTTGAAAATAAAATATTTCCTTCTCCAAAATCTGAGTAACACAGCTTATGAACTGCTTTTGAAGCGCTTCCCCCTGGGAGTGAGTGCATCGGCACCCGAAGAATTTCCTGGGGTTCTATTTGTAGTATCTAGGGAGGGAAGTTCACTTGCTAGACTTGGACGTTTAAATGTCGATAGATTTTGAAATTGACAATAATGAAAACATAGTAGTCAGACACTGCACCATTTTAGCTCGCATGAAAGGATGTGTGAAGGATATCGTTTCAAGTCGTTCTAGAAAAGTGCTTTGTTGTGTAGCGTGGTGTTTTATTTTGTGTAATATTTTCTGTTGTTGAACGAAGAGTCAAACAATTTCCTGTTTATATATTTAACGAAATAACAGAATTCTAACAGTTTACGGTGCAATTTTTATCCATTCCAATTTAAGCTTTAAGTACGCTAGTTATGTCGAAGCGCTCTACCTTTTTTGATACCTTCTGGTTTCCTAAACTGGTGGGGAGTACAACATTCTAAAATCTACAGTGTGACACACAATTAAAAATAAATATTCTGCAATCAGCGTTGGGTATATAGTATATATAGTGTGCTATAACAAGAAGGCAGTCTACTTTGGGTCAGTCAAATTTTGAAAATGTGTGGTGAAAACTCCTTAGGAGAAGGCTGCTATCTACAAAAATAAGTAGCTCTTCTGTCGCATCTGGCACCGAAAGATAAAATTCCAATCAGACTATTGACGTCATTTGTGGAAGCAATTTGTTTATGTTACCACCAGTCCCCTAACAAATCTAATAGACTCGTTCGAAACCACGTGACTCGCCTTTCAACTCCCGGATGCCAAATTACGCATACTTATAATTATTTAAAATTTTATTCAATTTTTATATTGAGAAATTTTCAATGAGTACCTTTAGGATTAGGAGCTCTAAGGTTCAAAGCAGCTGTTCTAATCTGAATCGGTTCTAATCTGAATCTATCGGAAAATATTTGGTTTTCTCGAAAACATGAATGGCAAGGAATTTCTGTTTTCAAATGATTCAATGTTCTACATATAGTACCGTATTTAGCATTACTTTAAAAGTCTTGCATTTTATTTGGTGTAAAGTTTGAAGTTTTGAATAATTACTTGCGTAATTTAGCATATTATTTGTGTCTTTTTATTTCTAATAAACAGGTTTTCCTTGACCTTCGCTTTATCGCTTCTCTTGTTACATCGAGCTTTTTTCCTGTCCCGCAAGAAGCACGATCTATGGAGAAGTTATTGTATTTTTAATCATAAATTTACTTTGGACGGACATTTTTACAATTTTTTTTCCAATATGCATTTAAGTTATCTATATAATGTCAAGAAAATGACATGTTTTTATCTTCAACTTTGATTTATAAGGCACTAGCTGAATTACCCGACTTTAATCGAGTTGAGTTGTTGATAATTCATCGTAATATTAATCAATATTATTCCTATGGAGATTTCGAATTATTTTTAGCCCCCTGAAGACCCAGTACAAATCGAACGTGGTTAATATACAGGGTGTCCCCAAAAGGTTGTTCCGCAATTTGGAGATAGGTATGCAATGTAAATTACAAAAGTGCACCAAATAAGGTAAGTAATTAAGATATGTGAATAAAATTATCACGTGATAAAAATTTAAGCGGATACAGTTTTTAATTTTTATACAACCCCTCTAGATAAAAATCCGAGATGGCAGAAATGTTCCTTACCTGTATCCCTATTGTTAGTAAAAAACCATATTTCTGTAGGTTGAATAATAATGGAGATACAAGAGCGATTTTCAGCGCAACCGCACCTGTCTGCTATTTAAAAAACCTCCAAGGTCATCTTGAGAGGCGACTCCGGTAGATGTTAACTCTGACTTCATCTGCACAGCCAGACTGGGAGAGAGCGCCCCTAGCCATACTCAATGTTATTCTTATACGGAATTCAAATTGTTTTATCCCCCTACGACAAATAGAAAGGGGGTTAATATGTAGCCTACGTTACCCGCAAGGTTCTAAAGTATAAGTCTACCAAATTTAGTGTGGATTGGTCAAACGGTGTAAATTTGTATAGAGAACATACAGACAGACAGGCGCCAACTCTGCTTTATATATACAGATGAATCTCAGTCATTAAGAAATAATTAAATTAATATCACAAAGATAGGTTGTGATTGGTCGCTCTATACTATCATTTTATACTTATAAGAAAAGAAATTCTTTACTTATCCAGAGCCCTTGCACCATAAAATCCCAAAAACCAACCAACTTAACAAGAAAAGGGTTTTTATTGACATATTAGCAGAATCACCCGACCTTACTCGGGTTGAATTAATAAACTGTAGAATAAAAAAGTGACCAGAATAATCATTTATATCTGTCTTAGTAAAATGTCAACATAGCTAAAGAGTCAGGAAAATAAAAAAATTAACTATTTCTTATTTTCCTGCCTTAAAAGTTTTTCTTACTTTTAAAAGTTTTTACAACTTACTTTGAACGCAAATCATAATACATGCATATCTATTCATATAATAAATTTCACATGCAACGTACCCCTTGTCTTATGGTGACGAAAGGTGACACTAATTTGACTTTTACTAAAGTATTTTTGAGTTTTTTATGGAAGGGATTAGGAATTCCGCTTTTTATGTTCGTTTGCTGTAAAATTGCAGTAACCCAATTCTTAAAAATGACAAATCTACACTAAGGTTTTGCTACCAATATTTTTTGACTTGTTGCACGTATCGTTTTTGCACCAGGCATGCGACATTATCGAATTTTGACATCTTTAAACGAAAAATGACAAATTAATTTGGTAATATATTAATGATTATGTTTTAGCGAATACATGTTTTGTTAAAAATTTGATTTTCGAAAAATGGAAAGTCGATTTGACAGCGCATTTTTGGTAGAAAATCACTGTTTTCAGCAAACTTATTATAGTTTTATAGTTTACTAACTGGTAAAGTAAGCAACCTTGACCTCCTGTCACTATGGTAAAGAATTTTCAATGTTTTAAAAATTCTAGTGCGGATTTTTTCTAACATTAATATTCTTTTAATATCGGAAAAGTTCCATTTATAATTTGCTTTACTCTAACTTGCATGTAGTTTCAAATATAATCCTTTGTGGGATTGTTGTTGCGCGTTATGAAAAGGAATTACAATTTAATAAAAAATAAATATTTGATAAATTTACAACCGCAGAAATTAAAGCAAAATAAAACTGAGGCGGTGGGTGATCTTGCATATTTGCCACAACTTATAATTAAAGATGGAGCGAAATTGATTCCGAGCGAAAAATCAGAAAATTATATTTCTACATGGTGGTCAACGAATAAAAGTTTCCACTTTGTTGAGCTCAAGTTGCACTAAATATATTTTTTCAATTCAGATATTTAGTTTTTAACGGAAACTTGTTTAGAATGAGAACGATGGTGTGTGTTACTTGCCTATTGAGTGTACGTTTCTATAAAACCAATAATGTTATTTAAAACATGGAAAGAATGCAAGTTTAAATGAGTTTCATACTTTTTTAAAAGAAACTTTATGTCAAAATTTTAAAACTCTGAATAAATTCGATTAACTATCAATCTCGGTTCAAATTTTTTTCCTGCACGGTATGCTTCTTTCCTCATGAAGAAATTCTACAATCACATGTGTTAAACCTAAAATTTTTGGATGAAAGTTGGTCAAAATGTACACATGCCATCAAGAAATGAACACACGCCTTCGCCATATACTGACCATAAAATAACTAATCTCTACCAATCTATGTTGCAAATTGAATGCTTTACCCTCTTTATACAATCTGGTCCAAATATTTGGAAATTATTTATATTCATGAATATTTGCATAAAAAGAAAAAAAGGCTCAGAATAAATAAAGTATTAGAATTTAAATTCTGTAAAAGTAGTTTTTGTAAATGCTATTGTTTTTCGAGCTGTTGTATTGTGTATTTTTGTTTGTGTACACACAGACACAAAAACAGACATAAAAAGGGAAGACAGACTGACGCAATGAAGTTCAGTCACTGAATCACGCAAAGGTTTATGAAATATACCCGGCCGCTTAAACGTAGTGCGGGCACACACATACATACATCAAACGTTGAAGCAACTTATTTTGCATTGCACTCAAATAGATAAATAATTTTAAATGAGGCGGAAAAATTCAATGTACCAACAAACACTCCATTTTATTTATCTAGATGCTGCACACATTAAATTAAATTCGTGTACAAGAAAGTATCAAGAGCATTGCTATTGAGTACCTTGCATGTTTGCTTCTAGATTTCTTCAGTTTATAAAAAAATTAAAAGCGATACACTGTTCCATTGGGACATGATTCATCTTCCCCTTTGTAGTTTTGCTAAAAATTGGTCTTTCATTTAATTAGAAGAGTAACGAATAAACCATACGATATTGAAGACCAGTTTTCACAAGTTGAGCGCAACTATTATTATCCTTAGTATGCGACATTGTTATCAAAATGGAAATATTGATGTAACTCTTTTAGTAAACAATATACAATACACTTTCAAATTTAAAGAAATGATACCCGTTCGAAGTGAATAGAACTGTTCAAACGTTCCAGTCCAGGTCATAAAAATTGCATAATCTACTCCGATCGTTATAGGCAGACCCTTGTTTCGAAATCGTGATTGCAATCGTCCAATCACGATGCATTCGTAGCGTTTTTGTGTTTGCGTGTGCGAATACGTTGAATGAATTATTCCGTCGATAGGAAGATTATAGGGTTCCGATAAACGTGAAATAGGCTGTATGGCTTTTGACTGGAAATTGTTTCCTTCGTTCGACCCTTTTATTCTCCCATCGGTCGTCTTTGACGTGTTCTACAGGTTATTTCGGAAACACTGAGTATATTTAAGGGTTTCTTGAAGTTGCAAAATTAAAGAAGTAATACATACACAAGCGCATTATGTTTATAAAAATTCATAAAATCGTACCTAAAATTCAAATATATTTTTAAAGTCTGTTACATATTTAGTACACAGTGCATATATCAAGGGAAATTGTCAACAGTACACGCACTAATAAGATTATGTCAGGAATATAGAATATCCAAAACACGGATATGAAAGTGGCTAACGAAATAGCAAAGTTTTTTAATGATAAAAATGTACGGTGACTTATATACGAAATTATTATTTCGATTTTGTATGATCTGAAGATAACTGCTATGACTGTGTGAGCTATATAAGTCATATTTAATCTTTAGATCAAGTAACATCATAGTGACAATATACAAAATATGATCTAATAGAAAGTAGGACTTGTGTAACTGAGACTACGATGAATTGGGAGAAGTCGGACAGCCACAATAATTGTCTAAGGAATGAGTTAAGTCCTTTTATTTTCTAATAGATCACTTGAAGTCATGGTGGCATGCTGTTCACAAGTATTTGTTCAGTAAGATTTAAAGGAATAAAATTAGGACTTACAAATTGTATCATAGATGTCTTCTAGTAAATTTCCAAGTGGTTACGACGAGATATCTGGTACATTAAGATCTTACAAATTTTGCTAAGGACAAGATATTTCGTTATCAAGATATTGTCTTTTTCATGATGACAAGATCAAGATCTGGTCCGCTTTCTTCCAATGAAGAGGTATCTCGTCCTTCAAGATCTGGTCAGCTTTTCTAGTGACGAGATACCTCGTCGGGACAACCACCTGGAAGGTTAAAAGCCGAAAAAAATATAAATTATCGAATGCTAACTTTTAAAATAAGATATGCATATAATATGGAAAGGAAGGGTATTAAAATACAGAATTTGCACACAAAAAATCAAGCAAAACTTTCAGTTTATAATTATATTTAGGGATTTATTCTTGAATATTGAGAATAAAATAGAATTTCTGCATGTTATTTGAAATAAACTGCAAAAATGTGTGGTGCATTTAAAAAAGTACTGTCACAATGAAAATACCATGACATTTCTATTTATGTTTTGTTTTATTAAATTCTAAATTCCTACATGTCTAACTTTTCGAGCATGTTTATGTACCTTTGTTTTCAACAAATCAAGTTGTAATTACATTAAACACATTGTAACTTAATTTTAAGTAACCACATTGGTTACTTAAAAAATCAATACGAAAGAATAATAAACGTTAACCACTGCATTAACTAAGCATTTAATTTCAATGGGGTATTAAAACATTAAGTGTAAAAAAGAGGAATTCGAATGATGAAACTGTATGAATAAAAATAGGGTTCAGAACCATTTAATTTGCAAAGGCCTCAATAAAACCTCTTATAGCACTTAAACGAAACTCTTTCTATAATTTCCAAGAATTCCGAAAAGTCCATTGAACCTGCACATCTGGTAATGTGCACAACTGTCTCGCAACAGTAAAACAGATATCAGCTCGCGGCGATTGGAGCCGTTTGATAAAGATAATAATTTCACACGCTACTTTTACTTTATTTAGTCGTTGGACTTTTATGGAGTCTATTGTTGCTAGTTAGAGTCGAAACCTCATTTCATTGTTCATTTGATCTCTGATTTACGACCGAATGGTCCGTGATTACGCTTCACGTGCCAGCTCATTTAAAATCGGGAGAAATGTTTAATTTATTGATATTTCACGGTCTCATAACAACCAGTGACGGTAATGGGTTTCATCATCAATCACAATAGACATAGACAATTTAACACATGGGACGGTATCAAAATGCACGCCATAATATTGATTAACCATCTAAATGTCATCAGCTTCTAAGCTTTGAATTATCCACTCAAGCTCCACTTGCGCTCCAGCTTAAGGAGCATGTTTATATGCTTTCTGTTTTTGCTTCAGTCTGCAGTTTACGATACGAAATTTTTGGATGATACTTCTGTTTTGTTTGTTATAGCTTTTACTGCTGCGGGGATAATAGTAAATGACTTAAACTTTTATAATCTTTTGGGAAAATTTGTAAATGATTTGTGGAAGCCATTTCTATACATTTTTGATTGAAACATATGCTTTAAAACACTTAATCAACTTATATTTTTGTATATTATGAAAGTTGCATCAAATATATATACATTTATTATTCACATTCATATTCTTGCAAAGCACCTTGGACTGTCGCTGCATTCTTAAAGATTAAAGACTGCACTGGCAAGACTTAGAAACGGACACACTTCATGAGAGGAATTAGGAACTTTCCAACTTTTCCATGCTCCGCAAACTCATCAATTTCTTCCCATAGTTTGGAATGTTGTATTAGTGTCCTTGTGGGACAGCTTCTGTATTAAAAGGAGGTGGTGACTGTGAGACTTGAAAAACATATTTTGGATTTGGTTTAGGTTATACCTTGACCATGGGGATTAGAGACCACAACAAAATTTATTGTTTCTAGGGATCACCGTACGATCATTTAGTTTTTTTTTGCCAAACTTAAATGTTATTCATCTGGAATGATAAATAAAATAATTCAAGCTCCATTTGAGTAATTCAGGCATTTTATAATTTGAAATCTGTAAGATAAAAATTTCTACATATTTTATTAAGAATTTATCAAGAAAATATAACACTTGAGAGAAAGTATCAACAAAAATATTTGTATATATTTTAATTTTTCCAAAACTTATTTTTACATTTATAGGCTCTTATAATTTCATATGAACTGTGTATACTCAGTTGTCAAATAATTATTTGAAATTTACGGGTGTATTACTTTCACAAAAGAATCACGTCAATTAAGTAATTTTTCACCTCGCACTAAGTTCAAGGCTTTACGTGTGCACCTTCTATCCTGTATTGGAGTTGCTAGAAAGGATTTCTTAATAAATCCAGGGATGGTTTTCAATGAACTCATGGCTAATGGCTTTTGGATCTGGTCTAGTTCAGATTTAGCAAAGTAGGATAAGTTAGAAGAGGACTCAATTAATACATTAAATTCAACTTAACATGTTTATTGTGCAAAACGAGACTGGTTGAGAGAACAAATCCAAAAGAATATTATCCCCCTTAGAATTTTAAAAGAATATTATCCCCTACATACATGAACAGACATGAAACAGAGATTTAAGGACACACAAGTAAGAGCACCCAATCTATCTAAATTTACCAGGCACTGAACACAAGTTAAATGTATCACTTACTATTCTATGCATTTGCTAAATAGTAATTCTCAGTAAGTTGAAACCATTACTGAAAATATATCACTACCTAATTTAGTTGAAGTAGTAAGGGATAACTCGCTGAAATTCGTAAGTATTGACTTTCATCGACTTTGTATCTTTATGCCTTTTAAAAAATATATAGCCTATTTTTTCGTAAATATGGAGAGTTTTATCAAGTAAAACTATCCTGAACTTAAAATTTATGTTATTTATTTATTTTTTTATTGTCCTTATTTTATTTTTTGGAAAAGATCGTTGTGCATCGATTGAAATTATTTCTTTGAATTTGGAGTTATGATGCTACTTACTTCATTGGATTATTTTTTGCGAAGCATATTTCTTTCAAACTCTTGAGAAACATCCTAATTCCTTTACGTTCCCGGATTGTAGTACTACTGTAGAAAAAATTCCTTAATTAGTACCTTTATAATTTTTAGTTTTTCTCCCTTATTCCTATGCATCAAAAGCATTTATATACTTTCAAAAATATTCTTAAAAATTCACGGATGAAACGATCTCTATGGAATACACAGTTAAAAAGAAAATTCGCGATAGTCCAAGATGAGAAAAAAGTTTCGTTCTTTGCTTTAGGGTAAATAAGATTCTTTGATGCGAATAATTATATACTGTTCTCAGTTTCGAATAAGTAAATGGTTGCGTATTTTTAACATTAAGGAGAAATGCGTTAGAAAGAAGAGGAAGAAACTCTTTTTCTTCTCAATCATCTATTTCCGAACGAGAATAGAATAAAAAACACCTATAAAATACGAAGTAAACTGGATAGTCCAGACGCTGAGGTTTTTTCCCTGCCTTGAGAATCAACCGGAATTTCATCAGAATTTCAGGGTATTGCTTAGGTTAATTAAAAGACGTTCGATAATTAACAAAATGTGTCGAAACTGTTGTCCAAGATGTCAGTTTCTCCTATGTAATGAAGGCAATTATTGGAATCCTTTCTAGATATAAAAAGCAAGCATTGATGGGCCTCGAAAACTTTCAGTCGAGAAGAGTAAAGAAAACTTTTAAAGCTCCGAATAAAAAGTACAGTTTTTCAACGAGGTTAATGAAATTAAAACTTGTTTTTTCTCTGTGTCTCATGGGTTTTTTGGGGGTTTCTTGGGTTGAGACATAGTTTTAAATATTTTGTACAAGGTAATGTACATTTCCATAAACGAGAACAACGAAAGGGTAATTACTCTACACGTAATATAATAACTATAATGAAGAAATAATTTTTATATACATTTTTATTAAATACAATTGGACTTGACTGATGATGTTAATATTTAAGTAAGTACAATTACATAATTTGTGAAATTCATTGTGATGCATGAGTTTAGTTACATCTGAAGTAATGTTTTATAAGTGATTTTTAGAAGTATGAGATTAATTTCAGAGCAAACAAATAAACCAGACAGAAAGTGAAAATTTTACTGCTGTTACCCAAATGGTCTCGCATGGCACATATCGGGGTAATCTTAAAATGTAGTTTATTGACATATTGGAGCTTAATATAATTGAACTGACCAATTAACTATCATAGATCAATTTGTAATTCATTGCTTGGAAGTTTTATAAATGTGCTGAAATCTATATAAAAAACAAGCTACGTGATATCAGTTTGGAATGCGTACAGGAAGCACATTCAGCCTCAGATACCATCTCATTCAGATGAAACCCGGAATGAAGAAAATAGCCTCATTAAAACAACAGCAAGTAATTTTTGAATAATTACTCATTGCCGGTTTCACCTCCCCGTGTTCTTGATAATATTTCTACAAATTTTCAGAGCAAGCATTAAGTTTGTAAACAAATACTGGAACCAAACATAAACTCCATATAAAAATAATCACACATGTGTGTGTGTGTGTGTGCGTGTGTACGTTTAAAAATTAACTAGTCGCCTATCTGCAATAGTGGTCATAGCGTTCCTCTGCAATCCAGTAGATACTGGGTTCGAATCTTGTTTTGTAACCTCATGGATATTGGCGATTGTTCCTGTTAAGAGTAGCGGTGACTCACCCACTGGGTGCTCCTTCGCAAGAATCCGCCAGATCGCCTCTTCTAATGCCAAAAGCCGAAGAGATCAGTGATCGGGCATTAGTATTAATAAATTATTTGCCCATACTTTTAAAACCCATACCGTAGATGCTAACGTGTTTTAACATTTAACATTTGCTTGCTAAGGAACATTAAAGTGGATAGAAACAAACGAGAAAAATACATTATTCTAATCCGCAATACCTAGACTACCTGAATTAATATCGAAAACCTTTCGCATAATGCCCTTTCGCCTGGATCATCAATCACAGCTCATTTATATTCTTAATGCACCACGAGGATTCAAATGAAATCGGTCCCTACCACTCAGTTGTCATTCCGCACACCACACCAGATAAAGCAACTTAATCGAAGATCATTGCAGTCAATTCTCTGAGCACCTGTTTGCAATAACGACGCTACCAAAATGACATGCCGGGTTCAAACATATTCAGAGTTACCGGGATAGAGAATGACATCTTCACTCGGTCAATAGAATACCCCTACGATTCACGGCAACAAGTAATTACTACATCCCATTCCTGAAGACGTTCTTGGGAGAGGGGAATTTGATAAGTTACGAGCTCAGTGTGTGCAGTGATTTCAAACATTTATTCTAGACCACAGAATGCAATAACGTGTTGCAGCTCGAGGGACACTGGGAGAACTGCAGACATGATTATTTGTTTGCCTTGTGGAATAGGGAATCTGGGAATAGTCTACGATCTGTGCGTGTCGTTACTGTTTGCAACTTGTAACGAGATCAAGAGGATGATAAGACGGGGAGAAATATGTTTTGATCAATTCACAAAAGCCTCTGGGCCATAATAGACTGTGATGTAAGAATAGGTTTTTACTTAGCGAGTAGGTTATATTACACTTCAATGGCATATGACAGATCGCATTCCTTTAAGACTTACAACAATGAATTTATTTCTTTAATACAAACATTCTTATCAACCAAGTTCAGAACATAATGAATTTTTGTGGTATTGTTTTTAGATGTCCACGTTTTCCACTTGCTTGTGCATCTTTAAATATGTACAATCTCCAGAAAAAGTATCCAAAAAATGATTGTTCGAAGAATAAAATAATCTAAAAAAAATGTTTTTAAAACTATTATTCTAAAACAAAATTTAATTCTGGTATAGAAAAAACTCATTAAGTTTAGTAAAACAAACTTCCCCGTTTTTAGAAAAAATAGGACATTAGTATCAGCAAAGTTGAGAGAAACAGGCGTCAGTCATACATTGATTAGCAAAAAAAACTGGATCAGAGATAATTAATACGTCTTAATACAGCCATGCGGCTTGAATTACATTTTTGATATGCTAAGACATGGAATTCTACATTTATTTTACAGCCATATACCATAGCCATGGCTATTTTTACCATAACGTCACTAATCTCATAGAAAATAGGACTTGTTTTAATAAATGCTAGTTTAGTGTTTAAAGGTGAAGTAGATGATCAGAAGGCAATTTAATATGAAGTAATCAACTTTTGTTTACATTTAAAATGTATTACGAAATACAACAAATTGAACTTCTAGCAAGGAAGATCTCTTGATCTCAGTAACCAATAACGTTCCAGTTCTAATAATTTGGAATGATGCCACTATTGCTTACCTAAACTTTATCGCACGCGAATCCAGAGATGCGCAGCTTGTTTTCAAGTAGCCACAAATGAAAAGATTGGCCAAATATTTATGTCAATTATGTTAAAACCTGTTTTAAGTGAAGGTTATGAGTGAATCTCTCTCTCTCTCTCTCTTAAGAAATAATCCTGATAAACTGAAACGGTGATAGACTTTGGAAATTATTACGATGGAGAAACGGTTTAAATTGTGTAAGATTTATTTCATTTCAACGATTTAGTTTTGTACTTTTAACAAGTGTGTTCAAAAATAATTTTAATAAATATATGAGTACTTGTATAAATAATTGTAAGTATTATATTTTATTCCTACGTATCATAAATCATAAATGGTTTCAAAAATATAAAAAAAACACTGGGACAAAAAGGGTAGTTAACTATTATAATGATTTGCAAAACAGGCAAAATAAAGGATATTCTTTTGTCAGATTGGTAAAAAATATAACATATCTTTTGGTGTATTTGAGAATTTTAGTAATTATTCTGTTTCATGAGATGAAAAATGTTGAAAATTGCTGATTTTCAAAAACATGGATACAAGATAAAGAACAAGATTTGTACATATAATGCTAGGAAATTTTCACTATAGAAAACATTATTGGGAATTACGTATGAATTACATCTTTTGGAAATTCTCTATTGGGCTTAGACTATTTTTATTCAGTTTACAAATCTAAATTTAGATAATTGATTCCATCTTTTTTCACTTCGCATAGTTTGGCCACCCCTTAATGATTTATGAATCACAAAAATAAATACAAATATACAATATTGATATATTTTTAAAGTATTATGTTGGTTTCAACTATTTTTATCTAGACAAGCTGATAATTTTGGTTCACTTAAAAAGAATTGGAATTGTTTTAAGAATTACAATCAACTTATTTCTTATGTACCTTATACTAATTACGAATTATTTTTTTGTTAATTGAATGAATTGTACTTTACGAATGTCATACAGAAACAAAACCTTACATAACAGAAAATAACGGTATAGTTTTTACATCAGAAAATCATTCTTAAATCAACATTAGAAAGACTTTCAATTATTGAAAGAAAACACAAAATAAATGAAGTACCTGTTTTCCGTTTTATCTGGTTTTTCAGTCTCGAAACTATATTTCCTAATATACACTACTCAATAGACATGAAAAGAATCGTTATCATTTGAAATATTTTACAAGTCCCCTCAATTTAGTACAGATACAAGAGAAAAGTTTATAGGGTCATGCTTTCCAAACCATATCCTCTCATGTTAATAATTGTGAAATCCAATAGACAAAAAATAGTTTTGGAATCCAGAATTGCATTGAACTAGAATACAATTTGGAAAAATTCTGTATTCGTCACATATTGCTATTCCCTTAGTTCAATTTCAAGTTTTTTCTTGTACAGGAAAGCAATGTACAAATTGGATAGGAACATCTGAAAAAGGATGGCCTTAGGTTATGAAAAAATGAGTTTTATGTAGGTCAGAGAAGAAATCAAAAATTCGTTGTTTCCTCAATAGAATTGATATTGGCTCGAAATTGATCTATATATGTCTCCAAATAGCCATGATACGTGTTAGAGCCTTCTAGTGAAAAAACGGGACATTGTTTTGACCATTCGGCCAGAAGTCACGAAAAAACGGAATTCGGGAGAATCAGAACGAGAGAAACGTGACCATACATTTTTTTCTTTCTGTGGATACATAACATTGCTTTGATTGAATTTATGTCCAAGGAGAACTTAGGCGTGTCGGATTTGTATGAACATGAGGTAATAATACTGAGAGAAATTTTTGAACTGCTGGTATATCAAAGATTCTTTATGTTTTACTTAAAGAACAGTGTTCTACAGAAATTGGTGTTGTGGAAGAACAGATTACAAAGAACAAAGTACGAGTTTGTTCTTTGGTACGATAATTAAATACTTTATCATGAATTCACAATGTACGATTCGCATGGAATTTTAACACAGGTGATAGCTATGGTTATTTTTAATTATTTAATTCTTTATTTAAAAGTTCAAAACATACACTTCTTTAAAAAAGGTTTGCCTTCTTAAGACAATCTATAGTTCAAAAATGTATAGGCCACAATCAAAAGTCAACGTACAGTAGCAGAAAAAATGAATCATAAAATTTGCATAAGGGGCCGTCTCATATTAAATTGAGCACCAATTTCGTAATTTCCAATAGCAACTCCCTATTTTGAGATACAAAATTTCGAATTTATATCATAATTTAACTTCAGATACCAAGTTTCATGTCATTTATGAATACGGAAAGTTTGGAGCTTCTAATGTTAAATCAGTTTCCCAGACATAGATATCTTCCTAAATAATATTTCTAAAGCGCTGATAGCACGTTTCTATTAAAGTACCCAAACAAAATATACATAATGTTTAGCTTTTAAGTAATTTTTAGTTTGCAATATTCATAATTAAATTAATATTCGAAAAAGTTAAGAACAGGAACCTTAATATATTTTGACAGCAATCGATTCAGAAAGATTTAATATTATCATAAAAATTTCAACTCTGCCCTCTGGATAGTTTTTGCGCTACACTTAAATTTTCATAACTACGGTGATTTTAGGGTGCATATAAAAGGTGAAAAAATCATTCTTTTAATTTTCTTATCCAAGATCTAGATAATTTTGCTTCTGACGAGATACCTCGTCGAGACAACCACCAGGAAGGTTAAGGTTCTTTTAGACAAACAACAAATGAACAGTTCCTATTTAACTACAAATATTCTCGATCTACGAATAGAGACTCAATGTGGAGATGATCCCTGAAATGGACAGCGGCTTTAACATTGAATATTTACGGATATAAAGATAGTAAATTCATGAAATTTCATATGTAGACTAATTTGACGATGTAGAATCTGATTAAGGCATCAAAACACGGTGTTGTCATTGGAAATTGTGTTGTTTATGCAACATTTGATATAAAGACGGCTCTTAATCAATGTTTTTGCATTTGAATTTGTAGAGAACGTTATTCCCTATTGAATGATATCTTTGAATTTTCTCTAATATGAATAGTACTTGAAATAAAGGGGTTGTTCGGTTTTTTTCCGCGACTGTACATTGTTAGAATTTTTAGATCTCCGTATTAATCGTTTTATTTTAGTTTTTTACTGAAAGAAGAAACTAGATACAGAAACTTGTATTTGAATATTCCTTAGACATTAAGTATAAGTTATGGTTCTTATAATCTTACAATGGATTTGTCTAATATCGTCTGTGTTAGTAATACGTTCCTGTGTGTGTATATTCTTTACTTGATGCCTTCTGTCTTATGTTTGGCACAGCTTGACCAAATATGACCTTTGCGCCATAAAACCCAGCCAATCTTATAGGCATACAATAGTTAGTTAATCAGAGGCTTAAATGTATACATATATAAAGGTAAGTTATCAATCCCGAGATTACTGAATTTAGAGTAAATATTTTTACCATGAACATTTATTACATTGTATTGATCCTGAATTCTTAATTTAGCTTTCACTACACAAGATTTTAATACTTCAAGGTGTTTACTTTTCAGAGTTTACCTGTAATGTAATTCATGGCAGTCTGCAAAGTAATTCATTTGCTTTATTTATCACTCCAAATAAATCGACTCAGCTATTTTAGTTGAAAGAAAGTGTCGTCCTGATAATTTTGAAACAAAGCATAAACACCAATGGCGATAGCTGCTTCTGCGAACATGTTCACACACATATCCGAGATCAAGGAAGAACAAAAAATCCTTAAAAGAAATAAATAATAACGCAAGACGTCACGACGGGAAAAAGCGCAAGAGGAAAATACCATACATGAATTCAAAACAAAAACTTCCACTCCGAAATTCTCAAATATCTAGACTATGCAGTCTACCCACATCATAAACTGGAGAGACACGAGACTTAAAAAAATGTTTATAGAAAACATCGTGCTTTCACTTCGGTAAACAATAATGGAAATCTATAAATTCGTCGTGTCCTTAAAGTCTTAGCGAGTAGTTTCTTACAAATATTCACACCGTCACCTAAAAACAAAGAAATACTTTTTTGTTTTCTTTAAACATACCACGAATTGGGATTTTTTTCCAAAAATTTCCTGCGGTTTTATGGTCGAAAAGAGGAATATATTTTCATCGAAACAAAGACACTAATAGACTTTCAACTCCGTGCTACTACTGTACTGAGAAAGGAAGATTGGACTAATAAAAAATGTGCATTTCTTGAAGAAATACATGGAGAATAAAAACTACTGAGATATTCAGAATGCAAATACATCAAGCATTGTAACATTGTGGCAATGGCACACAATACTTTTGCCGAAGTTTTAGTGCTGGTATGGGAATGCAATTACTACCCACATATTCTGAGTTTTTAAACAAAAATTCAATTTTGGGGTATATTCCTTGAAACATTGGGGAATTTCAATTCTGTTTATCTACTATATCTTCAATAGTATCTGTTTCAGAGAAAAGAAATGAAATTCAGACTTTCTTGTATCAGATGAATGTATCTATAATATTATATAGACTATTAAAATTCTTATGATTTCGATATCAAAAGTGTAAAAGTGTTTTATGCATGCGGCGTAATAGTAATATTATTATGACATATGTGATTGTTCTATTAATTCCCTGTTTCTCTAAAATGCAGCAGTCATTTCAAGGTCACTTAGAAGTCTAATTGTAACAAATTAATGTATGGTAAAGATTAAAATGCAGTATAGTACTGATATTTCAAGATGTTAGCATTACATTTACTTACACAACTAAAAATTGAATGTGTTTAAAAGATGCCTTGTGTGTTTTTTTAATAACCTCAAAATTAGTGTAGAATTTTATGCTTGATTAATACTGCTTTTTTGTAATCGGATTATCGCAATTGCTTGTTAACTATCAAAAAGGCGAGAATATACATTATCTATGTATATATTTCTATTTTCATAATTTATAAAGGCCACAGAAATATTAGACTAGATCAGCCAGCTTGAAGCAAAAAACAGATAGAAAATTTTATTCAATTCGTCACTTAAAGGTCATTTTTTGCTACGAGGACTAATTATACTTGAACCTAAGGCCTAGAGTGCATAGCTCGAAGTCTGGTGTATAGGAACAATAGCTAATTGATAAGTTATCTGGGGGAGTGTAATGTAGTTTTCTTGAGCCTTTTCCTCAATTTTCCTTTGTGAGAAATAAATATGACACCAGAAAATACAGTTGAACTCGAGAAATCGGAATACTCTCATTGCATATTCTGTTAGTGCGCCTTGCTTACCCTGCACCTGCCATTTCCGATTATGTTTACTCAGCATTGTCGGAAATTTCTGGACAGTCCTCTAAAATAAACTAGTTGTTGACACCGTCAATGCCGTGTGTGTGAAAATAATTTATACAAAATAAATAAACGAGATTAATCGTATTACGTATCGACCTATTTGCTTAACGACCTAGTCATAGGCACCGAATTCGGTCGTCAAGCGAGGAGTGCCTGTACTAAACAGCAAGTCTCTTTATTATCTATCACTCCTGACATCTGAGTTGGAGTTTTCCTTTCCTGGAAATGCTTCTTTTTCAAAATTTACGTGCTATTTATTCTGAAGTTTCCACCGTTTTCTGGTAAGGAGTTCCAGTCAAACTACTCTAGATGTTCTTCATTTGTAAAATTTTCACAGCAACCCCAAAGAATGAATCAGACTGATTAAACTAGCTGGAACATTATCGGTGATGCGTGCGAAGAACGGATAATGTTCCAGCTAGTTTCCTTTAAATTAAAATTACAGCAAATTCTCTGTTGAAGTCCTACTAGACAATAAGCTGACTCATGACTACTAATAGAACTTTGTCTGAACCAATAAAAACAAGCAGTGTCTTTTAGGTGGTGATGCTTTGGTAAGGACGTATTTAGAATAATTTTAAAATGCTCTGCGATCTCGATGACTCATTGACTACACTTCACAGTGTAGAAATCGCTTCTAAATTCTTATCTTGCAATTTACATGCAAGCCTTTCTCTTTTCTAGTGTATATAATTACCAGATGTAAAAAGTATCGGTTAAGTAAACACTAGCAGAACCGTGTATAGCACCACAACTAGATTCAAACGTCGACAAAATTAACAAGGGCACTTACTGGTCAAATTTACACAGACTTCTTCCAAAAATGGATCAAATGGAATGAGTCCGGTGGCAATTCAATATTAAAGATACAAATCACTGCAAGCTCCAAATCAATAATCAAAATATAAAATAAAAAATGAATGCATTTAATTACGTTTTGAAAAAAATTCATGTTTCCATTCAAATGAATTAGTTAGCTAGTAAAAGATAGACCTCGAAATTCAAGCAATTTTACATTTCGAAAACAATTTGTATTTTACATTTTGAATAGTAATTTTAAAACACAGCAAAGTTTACCTATTCGTTTCATATTGAGCTTAAAAACCTTCTTTTTGGAACATTAGATTACTTTATAATAATCACATTTTGTTTAAATTAAAGTAATTATGACAGCTTTAGATGCCCACGAAGCATCGCGTAAATCACTTGGATTTTCTTGTTAACACCATATAAGTACGCTCATTTCTTTTAAAATTTATATGCACAATTAGTTTATTGTATTGTCAAACATTATAAATTCATAATCTACAAATAACTATTTTCACTCTTGCTCAATGACTCATTTAGAGAATTTCCAAATGCTAATGCTTCTTGATTTGTATTAGTGAAAAGATTTGCAAACCTGTCGTGTATTTTTTATTGTACTGGTGATTTGTTCGATTAAATGTATCCGTAAATAACTATTGTGAAAATTTAATTTGAATTTGTGTTAAAACAATTGCTCTTGAATTCCCTTTTAAGTAATCGTAAAAATCAACATGTATCAAAATTCTAAATTCACAAGCTCAAGCATCAGTTTTTACCAAGAATTTTTTTCTACTACAGTCATGGGCATGTGCCTTTCAGATTTATCAAAGTTCTCAATAAACTGGTGATAATATTATATGAAACATCACTCATACAAAATCGATTCAAAATATTTGTTTCATAGCAATCATATTTTTTTCTTTACAACTTGCTCTAATTCAGACCAAAAATAAGTATTCTCAGATTAAGTTATAATTCACATACTTCACAAAATATAATTCAAAATGCAAACTTTAAAACTTAAAATTAAATTATATTGGTGAGTTTTAATGTATAAACTAACTGTTTTTCATTATCACAAAAGAGACAATAAAAACGTTTGTAGTCTTTTTTAAAAACAGAAATGCCTTTTTAAATTTTTATGCAGTATTTATCCGATGTTCAGAGAACCCGATGTTATCTAATATAAGATAATGAGTCTAGCGTTTATTTCATTACATTTTAATTTGGAAAGTCTTAAATTGCTCAATATGAAAATGTTTAATTATATTTTTAACCGCGCTTCAAGAGAAAATGCTTGAGGACAAAAAAGTCAACAGAACATTTTATTATTTCTGAAAAATTAGGGAAATTTATTACTTATGAACCTAGTCAGTAATGAAATTAGCGGTTGTTTGAGAACCTTATTATTATCATCATTCATAGTTCATCTTTTTAGTTTTTTCTGCCTTCATGTTATTTTGTTAAGCACTCTTTTAGTGCGTTAACATGAATTAATTCGCACTGCGTTGTACGTGCTCAGGAAGAGAAAATGGAAACTGAATTTCATTTTTAAAAAGATGACTTTTTCAGTTGTTAAACTTAAGCATTTTCTCCGAGAATTCATGCTACGGAATTAACTAATGGGGCTAATGCATTAGCTGAAAACACAGTTGTTGAATAACAATGAATGATTTGAGAGTTTGTGAGTGTTTTTTCCCACAAAACCGTATTTCACGTGAGTTTAATTAAAATAGTCAACGCATTTTGGTTTTAATACACAGATAGCAGACCTTTCTTTTCTTTCGTAAGTAGCGTACTCGATATAGATAAGAAGAGAAAATAATACAATTTGAAGTAGGCAAATATACTAATAGAACTAGTTAAACAAATGTTACAATACTAAATTTTTACATCCCTGACCGAATTAATGAATTTAAGTTGAAAATAGTTCAATTAAGTTTAAATAGTTTAGTTAAAAATAACTGAATGGATTTCGAAACATAGATAAGTGATGCACTTTTAACTAAGCATAAAATATTTCATTTTAATGCCTATACAAGTCGGAATCCTCCTCATTCAATTTATTAGAATTCATAAAAGAATATGCAAATAATAGTAAACTCACGAATAGCATCTGCTCTAAAGCTTCTTAATTGCTTGTGTCTATTGATGGTAGTGACCAACATTTGATTTCTAATTTAAACCCATCTATTATGAGTATAAATCAATAGGCACATTTCATACCTCCAAATTAAATTAAATAAATCAAAAATATAAATCAGCATTTCGTGCTTACTGGTACTATTTCTTGCTTCCAATGAAGTGCATAGTAATAAGTGTATATTTCAGGCATGTTTCTACAATAAGGTAGGTAGGTAGTTAATTAACGGAGCAACACAATGGGCTATTAACGACGGTCCGGGATCAATACCCAAGGGAGAGTCCGAGGACAACACCACATAATTTTGAACCACGGTATGACGAGGTCAACACCTGAGCTGGCACCCCACTCTCCAAATTTCCACACCACACTAACGTGAGGACATTTGAAGCCATGATATATTTAACGTGCACCAGCCCCCGTGTACACGACGGTTTTTGTGGCTGGACCGAGTTCCGAACTCGCAACCACCTGTTTCTAATCAGTTACTTTCCATCTGGACTACCGCGGCAAACCACAAAAAGTTTGTGATGTCCACTAAGTGCATCCCATTCACTTGTTCAAATTCGATTCGCTATTTTTTATCGTCTAAACCGATTTTAGCGTTTGCTCACATATTCCTTTCCGCACACACACACACGATGATTTTTCTTCTATATTTCTCATTACCTTCTATAATCAGACTGCTGAATAAGAATGGTGTTTTATCTACATTATACTCTCCATGCCTGAAATCCTTTCAGAATGAATAAATGACCGTGGAGGGAAAACTAACCGCAACTCAAATCAAGCATATTTAAACTAAGCGATAAAATCGGCAAATGAATCTCGCAGCGGTTGATTTTATATTGTTTATATCTGCTTTTGCCATTCACTAATATAGAAAGTCGATTTCTGCGTCGCGTTAGTTAGTGAAATATAGAGATGATGCATTCCTCCACAACATTTAAAATTTACTGATTATTATATAAATTATTGCATAGTTAAAAAGTATGTATTCGTAGACTGATGAAACTAGTTCTTAATTCAGTTATTTTTATAAAAAAAAATAGCAGAATTACCCGGAGTTTCTCGGGTTAAATTGTTTAAATATTGATTTAAAAGTGATCTTCAGAAAAACACAAGCATCTTTTAAGTGTACGGAAAATAATTTTATTTTTATTTTCTTATTAACTTTTTCATAACTTCTACAATTTACTTCGGACGCAAATACATGATATATCAACTCATATAATCCGTTCAACATTCATCGCACTCCTGCTGTAAATCAAACTACAAAATTTTATACTAAGGTGACTACTGCAGAAGTCGATTTTGAGTTTTGGTACGAATTATGACGCGTTAGTCCATTTTCAGTAAACATGACGAACTTTCGACGTATAAATGTGCACTCATTTTTCCTATCAATATTTTTTGGCTTGTGGCACCCTTGCACCAGAAATGAAATGTTTTCGAATTCTATCGTCATTATGAGAGGATGTCAAATTGAAATTTTACGGTAATTTTGATTGATTTATTTTGAAGCAATACAATTTTCCATGAAAATTCTATTCAGCGGCACGTAGAATAACAGAGTTTTAAAAATGTTATCAGTGTGGACAAAGCAAACTCAATCGATTACAATTTTTCAGTAAACAGAAAGTCGATTTTACAGCGTTTTTAAAAAAGAAAATCGCTGCTTTCATCGATTATTTCACAGGTATCTAAGTTGCATAAGAATAGCTTCAACTTGTAAAGCAAGCAATCACGACCTTTTCTGACACTTACGACAAAACATTTCAAAAGTCCTACTTCAAATACTTTCTAACTGCGATATGTTTTCAAGATCAGCAGTCTTATTTTAAATTCGCTTTACTCTAAGAGAAATTCAGTTTTAAATCGAATTCTTATGGTAGTTTTTCAATAGAAATTCGGTTTCTATATAGAAACCAAGTATCTATTTAGAATGATAGATATAGTTACTTGATTATGGAGTACAGCATTCAATATAATACCCATGAAAGATGAAAAACATATGTAAATTCAATTGATTTTAATCGTCAGGTTATGAAAATCTACGTCAAAATTTAGGAATACAAAGTATGGCTACCCGTTGTAATTCAACGTAACCAATATCATTTTAAATTATTTTATTTTACTTTATACATTTTAAAATACGAAGTTACACACAATACTTAACGTTTTGTTTTGTGTATTTTTTATGAAACAGAATTCTCAAACCATTACGTATTCAACCCGTCTTAAGGAAAGTTGGTCGAAATATACATATACCAAAAAGAAATTACCCATGTTTAGTGATATTTTGCAGAAAATAAATAATTAAAATTTACTTCCTAAATAATATATCTACAATATAAAAAATATTGGAACACATAAATGTGGGTTATATTTTAAAGATCAGCATTCCATCTGCCACTTCCTGTGTGTAATACAGGAAATGAAGAAGCGCTCCCAAGTCTAGACAGACTGGCTAAGGACGATTTTCCCAGAGATTCAAGAGACATTTGCAGTACGATGACACGAGAAGAGGATGGCGTAAGGCAATGTCTAACGAATACCCGATGAAGTGAAATTTTGTTAACTATTTTTAATCTGTAAATATTCCCCCTTTATTTGTAAATAAACATCTTTAATTGTTAATTATGTCGCTTTTATCCCATTTGCTAAAGTAGAGATTCTGTATGCAAACTCATCCTAAAGTGGTTAGTGTATTCCACATGAGGGCTCGGAGTGCTTTTCCGAGCGAAACCCCTTCCTAGATACACTCGCCGCAAAGAATAGCAGAAGTGACAGAAAACAGAAGTGACCACCACGTCAATTAAGCAGACTACGAGTGATGAATTATCTTACAGAACTAATGTATGTTTGAAACCAAAAGCAACCTGATTGGATTATATCGTTGTGAAATCGTCTACACTGTGACAAAACCCGATTGGATTACCTAGCTGCGAGACCGTCTAAACTGTGAGTACGAAATTTGTTTTTTGAGAAAATTGTTTTGTTATCCTTGATCATGGCAAAAATTCTTGGCGATATCCCCAGGATGCGCGAAAGCATAAAATCAGCCTCTACCAAAAAGTATCAAACTTTTTCATTTTTTGGTATTTGAAACAGACAATGGAAGACTTAACAGATCAGATTTGAGAAATTTTTCTGGTCTTCCATCCGATTGTGATCTAAAGTTGAAAAAGAAACAGTTCTTGAAAAATTCTCTTTGCCTGATCTTATTTCAATTGCCAACATTCTACGCCTTGAAGTAATAGATGATATTGACGAATTAACTGAACGAATCTTGTTCGAATTATCTCATTTTAGCATTATCCTATATCAAAGTGCGCAATCCAATTCTGGCTCTGACGAAAGTGATGGCGAAACAAATTCTCGTCCCAACACAACGGCTGAAATAGTTTCTCATGATGATTCATTCAAAAACGGAACTATTATGTATCAACAACCCGTTAATCAAAACATCAGTAGTTCTGGCTTACCCCATCCCATGCTTAATCGAAACGAAGAACAGTCTTTTTCTTCAAATGAACCTATGATTCACGCTCCGCGAAACAGTACTATTCCATTTGCTGTTGCTACAAATCCTTTAAAAAAGTGTTTGCCTATGCCTACTCAAGGTGGAGTGTTTTTTTCATTGAAAGATATTATTGAAACTGTTCAGGTATTTAACGGAAGAGATACATATTCTATTGATTTATTTTTGGATGAGATAGAAGATATGTTTACTTTTTATAATATCACCTCCGATCAACAAAAAAGTTTGTTTACTAAGAAAGCATTAGCTGATCCTGCCAAACTGTATGCATCAACTTTGAAACAAATTTTTACTTTTGATAAATTGAAAGAACAATTACTTTTGGAATTTAGTTCTCAGGTATCATCGATTGACATACATTAAAATTTTAGGTTCCCGTAAACTTAAAATTACTGAGTCACTTTCTGAATATTTAATTGCAATGAGACAAATTGCTAATCGTTCAAATATTGATGAAGCCTCACTCATCGAATATGTAATTGCCGGTATTCCTGAAAATAATGATAAATTCCTTTTGTATGGTGCCAAAAATCTTTTGGAATTTAAAGAAAAATTAAAGATATATGAGAAAATTTCTGTTCATGGAAAACGACCAAACACCTTTCAAAACATTCAACCACGATATTTCGATACTCCGAAGTCTCGTTTTAACGAACCAAAAAATAATTCGTGTAAAATAGAATACTCTCACAACAAGAATGCACGTCTACGAGCTACGACAAATGAAAATAGACGTTACAATTTACTGAACGGGAAAACGGAACACAAATCTTTTGATTGTCCCGATAAGTTAAAAGGCAAGTAATGTTTTAAATGTAATTCTTTTAATGGACAAATTGAAAGAGACTATCCAAAACACGTGAAGTAGACTATTGTAGTTGCGGATTCCCGAAAACTTCAAAAGAATGTTATCCTCAACTATTCAGAACACATTGCTTTAATTGACACAGGTAGCGAGTGACAATGATCAACGAAGAATTATACGACACGATCGAAAACACTACATTGATTACAGACAATATATCATTAATGGGTATAAGGTGATAAAATTACTCCTATTGGATATTTCAATGCCCAAATTCGTATTGATGATGTAATTACATCGACAAATGTTTACGTTCTTACAGACATGCAATAATTTTGTGATTGGAATGGACATTCTCGATCAAGTAAATTTTAATTTTACAAACGGTACCATAAGAATACACAACAAAATATCACGTGCAAAAACTGTTCAAATTTGCAGAAACGGAACAAAACCACGAGAAAACGCCGATTTAGATTTCAACGACCTGACTTACATGACCAACGCAGTTAATTTGGACCAAATAGAAGTCTCCCACATCAAAGATCAAGAACACAGACGTCATATTGTAAACTTAGTTATTAATTACAAACAAAACAGAAACAGCAGATATGAAAAAGAACACAATTTTAAACAAAGAAATTCCTAAATCAACTTCAGCAAATGATGCTCTCGAAAAGCTCAAACTTCAGCAAACCCTAGTCAAATAATTTCTGACTGAGGTAGTGCTTTTACCTCCAAAGAATTCAAAACTCATTGTACAGAAGATATAGAACATTTACTAATAAGAACAGGAGTACCCATAGTCAACGGCCAAGTTGAACGTTATCACAAAACTCGTATCCCAATTTTGACAAAATTGTCCATAAACGAACCCACTAAATGGTTCAAACACGTCGCAACAGTACCATTTGCAGAAACACTAAATTTACACCTTTTGAACTCTAAGTTGGCGTAAAATTGAAAACTAAAGATGACATCCAAATCAAACAAATTTTAGAAGATGAATATCTACAAGCCACGATGAAAGATAAACTCATTCTTCGCGATAAAGCCAAACATAATATCTTAAAAATTCAAGCAGAAAATACACGACAGTACAACAAACGAAAACCAGCACATTCATACAACATCGGCGACAAAGTAGCCATCCAACGAACACAGTTTGTAACTGGCCTTAAACTCCGTCCAGAATTTTATGGTCCATACCAAATTGTTAAAGCTCTCCAAAACGACCGGTATGAAGTCAAGAAAAATAGTCAACACGATGAACCCAATCAAACTTCAACTGCAGCCGACCACATGAAAGCCTGATTCAATTAAAAACATTGAACCACATTCACAAAACTGAACTGTACAATTTATATATATTTTTTTCAAACAGCTTATATTTTTGTGTAACCGATTTTTACGATGCAGAACTCCACGACGTACATGATTGAAGACAACGACGAATGCAGCTTCTACTCAAGACGGCCACACGAAGGAAACCCACAGTAACGATGTTTACCGCTGCACACGACGAAAGGATGCTTTTCAACAGAACGCTGAACGAAGACGCTGAAATCAACCCACTGTTGTACAAAAGCGCTGCATTGTGAAAAAATGTGCCAGAGAATCCCAAACATGCTCAACTCTGACATTTTTCTTTCGCTTTCTTTCTCTTTTCCTTTTATATTTTTCAGGCAGTGATGATGTCATATTCTCGTGTATATCCGGAGGACCTGGCTATGTCAAGATGGGCGAGTGTGGGTTATATTTTAAAGATCAGTATTCCATCTGCCACTCCCTGTGTGTGATACAGAAAATGAAGAAGCGCCGTCAAGTCTAGACAGACTGGCTTAGGACGATTTTCCCAGAGATTCGAGAGACAGTTGCAGAACGATGATGCGAGAAGAGAATGGCGTACGACCATGTCTAACGTATACCCGATGAAATGAAATTGTTAACTGTTTTTAATCTGTAAATATTCCCCCTTTATTTGTAAATAAACATCTTTAATTGTTAATTATGTCGCTTTTATCCCATTTGCTAAAGTAGAGATTCTGTATGCAAACTCATCCTAAAGTGGTTAGGGTATTCCCCATAAATGCAAACACAAACGAAATTCTGAAAAAATGCAGAATTCTGGAAAAAGAAAGATATGAGCAAGCGTGTCGAATTTCAATTTCCTGAATATATTCTGAAATAGAGCAACCTGAAAAATGATGTTTGAATAATATTGATAAAGACAATAACAATTTATTTACAAAAACAACACATATTTATTATACTTAGAAATGCTCAAATATGACCACAACATTTCGCTGTCTTAACTCAAATACACAAACACAGAAATCTAAATAAATTTCATAAAAGAAAACATATATTCTGTCGTTGCCAGATATCGAATGTCAAAATTATGCTTTTATAATCAATGAGCTTTTCGTGTTTCATTACAAAAGGTAAGTTATGTAAAATTATATAATTTATTTATCTTGATATCACCAATTAAATATTCCTAAATTATTTATGTTAAGGAAAGTAATAAAGAATCAGTTCAGACATAAATATTAGGATTTAATTTAAATTGTTTAAATAAAATTATTAGGAAAAAATGTTTTTCGAGCAATACTTTTAGAACAACTTTATAGAAGTTTTTCCATCAATACGGGTAAAACAAATTCAGTTGCGTACAGCAAACGTTTTATACTCAATGTTATTCCTACGGGGACTTGGAATTATTTTAGCACCCTCTGCACACCTGGGAGAACTAGAACGGGGGTTAATATGTAGCCTTTGTTACCCGCAAGGTTCTAAAGAACAAGTGTACTAAATTTTGCGTGGATAGGTCAAAGTGTGTAGATTTGTATAGAGAACAGAAGACACCAATTCTGCTTTATATACAGTTAATAAAAAAGTTTCCGTACGGAAACGAAAACGACGTATAAATTATAATTTCTAAAGAAATCTCGAAGATTCAGAGACTGCACAGGAAACTTATTTCACACTAGATAATGATTTCGAAACAAAAATTCCTTAATTTTCACAAATAAAGAGTAATTAATTAAAACTTTGGGAAAAACATACAAAATGAAAGGCAAAAAAGTTTCCGTACCCACTATGCAAATTGATTAGAACGTACAGTCTAGCTGTCCCGCATTCAGTTATTATAAGTATCGAATGAAAAAGAACTCGAGTATAGTGTAAGTAATCATTTCAAACTATTTTTGTACTAGTGGATCACTTAAAATGGGAATTCCGAAAGATTTCGCGTGCTGGTGATAAAGTTGAGAAATGACGGTTTATCAATGAGGAAAATATTGGCGAAATCGCAAACAAATCTAAATCCACTGTAAAAATCATTGAAAGGTATAATTAGGTAGAAACTGGAAAATAGGAACCGCGATCCCGAAGACCTCAGAAATTGAGCTATATACACGAGGAATATTCTGTAGGAAAGGCTCGCTATAATCCACGAATTGGAGTACCACAACTTGCATCCTTGTTAAAAACTGATTACAATATTGAAATATAACCTCAGACAAGAAAAGCAATCAAAAAAGATGGCTACAATGTGCATGTTGCACGTAAGACGCCATTCATTAGCAAACATAAGAAAGCGTCTTGAGTTTGCAGAAAAGCGTGTAAGCCCTTAACTTTTTGGAATTCTGTGCTTTTCAGGGATGAATCAAAATTTTGTCTCTATGGTTCAGATGGACGAGTTATGGCATGGAGAAAACCCAAACATCAAATGCAAACAAAAAAGATATGTAGAACTGTAAACACGACGGAGGAAATGTTGGGGTTGCATGAGTTCTTCTAGTGTGTATAATTTATGTTTTGTTGAAGGTAACATGGATAGCTATGTGTACCTAAACATTTTGAAATAAAATGTCCTTGCTAGTGCTAGGAAACTGTCTCTAGGGTCTCTCTGTCATTTATCTTCCAAGAGGACACCGATTCAAAACACATTGCAATGTTTTGTAAATAATGATGCCTTTACCATACGACGCAGCAACTTCACACACCATCAGTCTCCTGATTTAAGCCCGAAGGAACACTTGTTGCAAGAAATCGGTTTTGAACTGAAAAATTATACCATCAGCAAAGATAACATGAAAAGTGCCATTCTGGACGTCTCGAACAGAATTACTCCAGAAACAACAAAAAAAACTTGCTTAAACTTCTGAGAGAGGTGATTAAAGCAAAAGCAGGTTCAACTGACCATTAAATGATGCAACATGGGGGATAACATTTAATGAAATATTTTTCACCGTACGGAGATTTTTTTGCTTTATATTCGCTACATTTTTGTGTTATTGTGAATTATACGTTAAATTATATTAATATTTTTGTTTAAATGCAATAGAAACTTTCTATGCAATTATGCTCATCTGTTTTTCCATTTTGATTTCTCCAACAATTATATTCTGCAAATAAAAAGCCATTTATTTCAAATAGTA
Organism: Meta bourneti; assembly: GCA_933210815.1. NCBI lineage: Eukaryota > Metazoa > Arthropoda > Arachnida > Araneae > Tetragnathidae > Meta > Meta bourneti. The sequence goes on along the minus strand of OW119924.1, from coordinate 62,797,624 downwards.
AGTGCGTACGGAAGCTTTTTTTACTCACTGTATATAGACTAGCAGAATTACCCAGCGTTGCTCGTGTTGAATTGGTTATATGTTGATTGAAAAGTAATCAGACATCAGTTCAAACATATTTAAAATTTTAAATTGTTTAAATATAATATTTTGGGAAAAATTGTTTTTCGAGAAATACTAGTAAAACAATTTTATTGGAAAATTTGATTTTCGATCAATACTGGTAAAACAAATTGAGCTGCGTGCCGCAATCGTTTTATGCTCAATGTTTTTCCTATGGCAATTTCGAATTGATTTAGCCCCCTCTGCATACTAGATTAAAGAGAACGGGGGTTAATATATAGCTTGTATTACTCGCAGTGTTCCAAAGTATAAGTGTACCAAATTTGGTGTGGATTGGTCAAACGGTGTAGATTTGTATAGAGAACAGACAGACAGGTGTCAACTCTGCTTTTTTATATATGGATATCGAATATATTGTTAAAAGCATTTTTTACTCTTATAATATTATATTATATATGTTTATAGTTTCATATTTTTAATTCAACACCCTCACGATAATCTCCCAAAATATCATCCAATCCTAATGAACAATCCCCAATTTAATACCAGTCTAATTTATCTTATTTTCATAGTGTGTTGTGAAATCAATTGTGTTTAATCCAAATCTCTTCTAGATAGAACGGTTCGTGACAGAATTTCTAAATTTTATTACATATAGTATAGTATAAGCTTAATTACCCCTTTGTAAAACCACTTAGATCCCATTGCTAAGTAATGCCTCTTTCCTTTTTGCAAATAATAAAACTCGATGTGGAGTGATCTAACCACTGTATCTGAAAACTAGTTTTAAAAGCTAAGGCATAAGTATTTTATTACTTCAATATAGATATAAATTCCACACGTTTACTCTAAATTTAAATTAAAACTGTTTTTGGAAGTAAGTTCATCATTTAAATTTCATTTGTTACAACAGAGAATCGAAAGGATTGTAATGAATGGAGGATAACAAGAAAAACTTTCTACATGTAGACCCACAGATTCCTTGATTATAATCCCTATTTGCCAATACTCACCGTATAACATATAGATTAAGTTCTAATGCGTCCATTAGAAAAGTAAATAAAACTATTGTCTGAACCTCCATAGCGAGTACTTGAGCATGTTCGAATGTAGTCCAGAAAACTTATATTCTAATCATGAAACGTAGACTTGAGTAGATTTCACTTTCTAAAACTGTTGTTCTCCATTGATCGAAATAGTTTGTTAACCACTAATTAAAAGCCAATGTGGTAGCTTAATGGCTGAATTATTAATCTTCAGTTTCAAATCATACCATTACTAGAACATTTTTACATATTTAATAGTTTAGGAATTGGTTTGATTTGTTGTTCAATGGTCATTTTTTGCTACACAAGGGGTAGCCAGAGTTGGACATACAGTTTAAATGCTGTCTGGATTCCGAACCACTATGAACTTTCATGCCTGGAGTGGGATTTGAACTCAGATCCGTACTAAGTTTTTCTCTTAAGATTATTTGGACCACTGTAGCCTTTTTTGTGACAGAGAACTCCAAGTTTTCCATGTGTCGTCGAGTAGTCATTGGAGATACCTTGATGCCAGCATCCAAAAATCATTTTTGTGAGAACTTCCCAAGGTGCCTCTCCATGCAAGCATCTGATTTTTTTTCCGTTTCGTGGGATCGTATTTTTTCAGCCACATCTCTTCAAACGCATCGGTACCAAGTCAATTTTTTTATACCGTCTTCCGATAATCATGAAACATTAACAATTGATCAAATCATCCTGTGAAAATGTTTAGTATTCAGTGGAATTATTTTAACTTCCTAAATTTTCGTTGGAGAAATGTCTTTAGTCATGCCTATGGTGAAAATCTACTTCGTCAAAAAAGATATAAAAAATCATAATGTAACACCATGCCACACTTATTAGACCCCTATACAGAAATCATAAAACAAACCACTGTGCAGTCACAATACAAAAACAACGCTCCAAAAGCAAATAAGACTCTCGAATACAATACACGATACAATGTCGCTGTAACTGTGTGCACTGATACAGGATGGCAGCTTTTTGACAGATTGGGAAATCAACAGTATTGCCAACTATTTATTTAAAATTTGCTATCGTAAGAATGCCATAAAAATAAAAAGAATTCAATATAACCAGATTTTATTTTAATAACGTGTCTAAATGTAAAACTGTTAATTTTTTGGAGGTGGCTTTAATAATATGATCACAACCACTGCACAACATTAATTACTGTAATTTCTTAGCAGGAAGAATTTACTTGGACAGATTTCATCATGGGCTTATTAAAGTTTGGTTTTCAATTGTTCATCCTACGATGCTACTTGACCGCGAAATTTAAAACTGCTTATAGAAAAAGAGATGAATATAGTTTTTCACACGTCTCACTAAAGCGTTCAGATACACGCTCCTGAACTGGAATCACGAATCGTAACACTTTAACGCAACGTTCTGCATCCAGATATTTCTCCGCTATCTGAATCCTCTCTCCTATTTACTTCTGTGTTATGCATCTCTCACTACAGAAACGTTTCTCCAATTGCTGTTTGAGGGCGATTCATCTCAGTTTTATCTCTCTTCAATAGATAATGCACTTCGAGATAGGCGAGCAATAAAACAAGTCGCTTTCTCAAAGGCTGCAGAACAAGAGAAAGGCGGATATTTTTCATGCTTTAAATCGAAGGAGTTTCTATTTGGAGAAATTTTGGATGTTTTCCCCTTTTTCAGAGGTTTAAAATAAATTCTGGAGAACAGGAAAGACAGCTTTATTTGTCACCAATAGAAAAGCAGCGCGAGAAAGAAGCACAGTTGAGGTATTAACACAAATGGAGCTTTACATCTTTTATTCTAAAAGGATTTTTGCAGTATTTTCTTCAACGAAAAATAAGATTATAACTCTGACTCTCTTCGTCAATACAAAAACCAAACGTAAAACTCTATTAAAATGCTGTTATATCACAGAGGCAACCTGCGCATACCAAAATACATACAGAAAAAACCAAAATTAAAACAGACTTAAATTGCTGTCAAGTCTCCAAAATAGCTCTAAGCTACATTTTAAAATATGTATCATGAGAGAACATTTGGGTCGCTGAAGTAAAATCTTCGCTTCTCGTCTGGTTTGTTTGCTCCACTGAAAATCTCTGTCATAGACAATTTTAAATTTGGCTTCACTAATAAAGTTATTTCTTTTGGGAAATATTTTCTCTTTATGCCTTCTATATATTTTATTTTATAATGCGTGTGAGTTCAAAGGACATCATAAAAAATACTTTAGCAGCTCCAATATTGCAGTTATTGGATGATAATTCATATAATATATACCTCCTTAAACTTTTAGAGTTAGTTTTATAATTCAAACAAGTGTGTTAAACGAAATCCAGTCTTTTTTACCTATTATTTTTTTTTACTTTTTAAGTCGCAAAGATAACAAATTACTTCCATTCGATTCCTAGATCCAACTAAACATTAAAAAGAAATCGAACTGCAGGTCGCGTGTGCTTATCGCAAATGTAACTATCCGTTTACATTGCTGACAACATTACTAAAAGCAGTACTGAAGCACGCAATACATGTATTAAGTGAGGTGTGGGTAAATATATAGTAAGAACCCACAGACTACACGTGATCGGTCAGCAAACACAAATCCATAAGGTTCTAGTTTAAGAACAAATACTGCAAACGTACATCCATATGAGCTCATTGTGGTCGTATTTAATCTGTGCGTTACTCTATAAACACACATTCACAATGTGATGGAAATGCAACAAAAGGGAAGCATTACCTGACAACACAAAATAATAATCCTACTTGATGTTGGGGTTTTTAATGGATAGTAAAAGCATGAACTCAATGGTCGTTTAAATGATACTAACATGATGGTTAATGACAGGGATTTTCGGTGTTAGTAAAAAACCAAACGGAAGTCGAAGATTTTACTTCCGCTACCCAAATGTTCTCGTATAATAGAAATCAGAACTGCCTTACAATGTAGTTTATCGCCATTTTGGAGACGTTTGTCATTTAATCTGATTGGCTTTGACCAATTATCATTCATCAATTCAGAATTTATTCTTTGGAATTTTTATTGTCTAAGTGCTGAAATATTATTCGAAAAACAAGTCAAGTTTCGTCACATCCAGAATACGTACAGAAAGCACGTAAGTTCCGTCGCAAAAACACTGCAGCCTTCTACGTTTAACGACACAAAAAGCCTCTCACAAGAGCACAAATTTCAATCCTCATATATCTAAACATTTCTCGCATAAAACTTATTTTCATCGGGTTTGAAGAAACAGAATCATTCATCTGGAATTATATTATTTGCTATGAGCGAGACCTTTTTCAGTGTTCAGTTTCATAATCAAAATACAAGAACAACATTCTTCTGATTAAGAATTAATTTGATTTATCAACATTTTGCAATGTTTGGCTGTAATTTTTATGTCATACCAGGGTTTATAAGTCATACTACATACCGAAATTACATTCAACCAGTATGCCAATATACATCAATATTTACGAAACAGGAAGTAATTACACCCACTGCTTTCTCTACAGATACCTTTACAAAAAATCTTCTCATTCAACAACAATCTTTCCTTTCAAATATTCTAATTTTGAGTAGTCCGAAGGACTGTATTACTTGTTGCCAAAATTGTATGATTATTTTGTTATTTTTTCAAAACTTCAATTCAAACTCGAAAGAGATCAAATACCTTTATTATTTTTAAAAATAATATAAGGGAATTATAAATATAGCTGTACTTAAATTTCTTCTACGTATTTCCACACACTCGACCAAATGCGTATAACATGACCATATGCGTATGATTTTTTCTCAATGAGACAAATCTTGTATTACTGTTAGTTTTGACTTACTTAACTTATGTAAATTTATTCTAAATTAAAACTGAATACTTTCAATTGCAGAATTTTTAACTTTTTTAAGCAAGTACAATTGATCTTAAACTTGCAAGCTTAGCTATAACAGCAAAATTAAATTAATGATAATAATTTGCGCTGAAACTAGGTATTAAAATCATCCTCTCTTTTAGATCAATAAAGGGGATTTCAGTCATGTGGTTTCACGACGAAAAAATTTATTTTAATAACGAACATGAGGGAAAAAATGCGAACCCATCAATTATTTTTTAAGTGTCACTATAGTAAAAAATACTTTTGATCAAATTATTGTTTCTATTTTAAAAGTAAAGCTACGTCATTTTAATTAAGTCACTCCTGCCTTTAAAAAAGGTGAGGTGCATAAAAAGCACATTACGTGCTCCTGGCAGTTTCGTTTTTCTCCCCCCGACCTTTTGATCCAATAATATTGCCTTAAAACCTTCGTTCTAGTTCAAGGAAGAAATTTAAATGCATATCGTAAAATTGCACTTACATACATAAGGCGTTGGCTAAAATGAGTCGTGAATATTCTTGCTATTTTCTTTGAAACATTTTTCAATTTAGTTTTGAACAGCCAGATAATATTTTTCACTACCTTTACTTCTATTAAGCAATGAACTTTGAATATAAATTGAGGAAATCATATAAAAAACTTAAAGCTCTCCGATCAGGTAAGATTTACTTGTTAAAAAAGTCCCAAACACTTTTTTATGAAATTCTATCTGAACCCATTTATTATGTGTTATTTTTGTGACACCAAAATTTAATGTTGAGAAAGTGACTTCTTATGTTTATATAATCTTATGGAAATTTAATTAGTTTTTCTGTAGTCTGTAAATCTGTAATTATTCAAAAAGAAGTCTAAAGAATTAAAAATATTTGGATTACATCCAACTAAAATCCATTTTACAACAATTTTATTGGAAATAATTAACTTAAGGATTAACAGAACGTTATAGAATTTTAACAATTTTTCCGTCGCTTATTTTTCAAAAATAGTGTATTTTTACTCAGATAAAAAAAAAAGAAAATTTCACGAATGGATTAATTTTACATTTTATGTACTATACATTTTATATATTATTACATTTTTTATTACATACTATAATTTACATATATAGTATTGAAACAAACGGGTACGAGCAGTATAATTATTCATATAAATATTTTCTATTGCTTTAATGTAATTTTATCTACACTTTAAGGTAGGTAGTTAATTAACATAGCACTGGAGTAACACAATGGGCTATTGGCGACGGTCCGAGATCAATGCCCAAGGGAAAGATCTATGGACAATACCCTTAATTTTTAACCACGGTCATATGACGAGATAACACATGAGCTGGCACTCCACTCTCAAAACTTTCACACCACGCCAACGTGACGACTTTTGAGACAACGCCAGATTTAACGTGCACCAGCCACAGTGTGCACAACGGTCTTTGGCTGGACCGAGTTTTGAACACGCATCCCTCCAGTTTCTAATCTTACTCTTCCAACTTGGCTATCGTGGCCCCCTACTCTTTAAGGAGAAACCAAATACAGGCAAATTACATTAGTTACAGAACATTATCTAAAATAACATTCAATGACTTATATGGATTTGTTCTATCCATATGTTGTCCATCTTCTTGTGATCCAAAGGATAAAAACCTGATTTTTAAATACTTTGAACATCCTATTCATTCTAGTTTAACTATTGACATCTTAACCTTCTGAGCGTCATGACATTTTCGCGTCGTACTATTTCTTGCCATGTAGGATAAGGCAGGGGTCTCCAAACTACGGCCGGCGGATACCCTGTCGATGCAGCATGCAAATTTTCGTAAAATCGCAGATCGTAAAAGTAATTCAAATTCAGTCTCTGTAGGTTCGAGGTTCCGTGTAATTCGAGCCGGTTTCATGGAAAATAAACTATTACAAAATATTAATAAATGACTTCCGTTACTGGGCGCCTTCAATTTAATAACGCTTTCCGCTTCTCATTAGAGCGTTCGCCTTGCGTTCTTTACTAAGGTAAATGAAACCCTTTCTAAACTTCAATTAGATCTAAAAATCTAAAAGGCGTTATACCACAGATGGAGGTAAAAGTACGTGTGGCGGTAAAACAGGATTAGTAGGGCATGTATGCAATGCTATTCAAAATGCTAAAGGTGAGAAACCAATGGTTTTTCATTGCATTATCCATCAACAATCCTTGTGTGGGAAAAACATAAATGTGTCGGAATTAATGCAGGTCGTTGTTAAGACAGTAAATTACATCCGTTCCCACTCTCTTAAACACCGGCAGTTTAAGAATTTTCTTTCAGATATTGAAAGTCAGTATCCAGATGTCCCATATCATTGTGAGCTACGTTGGCTAAGTAGAGAAAAGGTGCTCCAAACGTTTATTGAACTGTGCCAAGTTATTGACATTTTCATGGCTGAACATGATAAGCCTGTAGAAGAGCTTTCAGATCATCAGTGGCTGTGGAAGCTTGCCTTTACTGTTGGTATAACCACTCATCTGATTTTTTTTTAATTTGAAACTTCAAGATGAAAAGTTCTTTGTAAACGACTTGTTCCAACATGTGAAAGTTTTTAGAACAAAACTTGCTATTTTTGAAGACCAATTGGAAAAGACAATTTTGGACCACTTCGAAACTTGCAGTGAAACTTGTGTGCCTTTCCCATCACATTACGCAGCATAAACTATCACAAAACTACGTGAGGAATTTAAAAGACGCTTTGCAGACTTTGATTATGCAGATACAGCAGAAAAGATCGAAATCATCAAAAATCCATTATAATGTGAAATCGAAAATGCGCCAACAGAACTTCAACTTGAATTGATTAAACTTACGTCAAATGAATACTTGAAAGAATATTTCAAGGAATGTTACAAGAATGTGAACCTTCTTTCATTTTACAAGTGATTATATTTAGTTTAGTTTATTTATTTTTAATTATTATTTAATTAAAAATAATTATTTTAATTTATATTTATAATTTTAAAACAGTAAACTTCTGACAGTTCCTTTCATTGCAAGTCATTGGGTGATGATTTCAAAGAAGTAAAAAACTTTGCAAGATCAGTGTTTTCAGTGTTTGGATCGACCTATATATGCAAGCAGACATTTTCAAAAATGATCTTTGTAAAATCAAAGTACAGGGCTAATTTGTCAGACGAACGCTTGAAATCATTCTAGTGGTAAGATCATCGAAATTTGACCCAAAATGGGCAGTCATTATATGCTAGAAGCAACTCCACACGTCCCATACGTACATAAGAAAGTCAAAGAATGATACATAGGAATATTGTGGAATGTCATTTTTTCCTTAGGTCAACTTATATGTACATTTACATTATTTGGAATCAATTTGATTTCTTTGTATAAATCTATATTTTTAATTAAACACTTATTTTGTTAACTAGTTTATTTCGTCAGCTTTAAAAAAATTGACGTTGACCCAATATCCATCCCCACACACACATATACACACGTGTGTGTATATATCCATATATTTATTTATGTATTTAGTTATATGTGTGTGTTGTTGGCCCGCCTGACTTCCAGGATTTTTCAATCTGGCCCTCAAATGAAAAAGTTTGGAGACCCCTGGAATAAGCAATAGTACATGTGAACAATACGTATCATGTCAGCAGTATACTGCACACTTAAGGCCTAAATAGCCACATCTACTGGTTGAAATAACCCTTGAAAGGATTGTATGAAAGGGATTTTCAGTGTAAACAGACAAACTAAACAACAAACTAACTAAAGGAATGTGATGATTTTACCTCCGCTACCCAAGTGCTCTCCGCAGAAATACTATGGCCATAGACATTTAGCTTGACAGAAAATGTCTCTCATTAGTCAAGAAGTCAAAACTGATTAAAATTCATGCAGGGAAATCTGTAGGTTTTATGGTAGAATAATGCGTACATGACCCACCGAGGGCCCGATCTAGTAGCCAAGTGAATAGCTCTCTGACTCTTTGCTATCTCGTTGATTTGCTGTTCGTTGAAAACATTATTTAAAAAAAAGCTGTAAAATTGACCTTAGGTTTTTTGAAACATTGTAATCAATTGCCTTTGTTTCGTCTGTACTGAGTATTTAATTTTAAAACAACCTGTTATTTCACATGCGGAATGGAATTTTCAAGACAATGTATTTGCTTAAAAGAAATATATAATTAATATCGTACCATTGTTATTTGTCAGCCTTCCATAATGATGGTGGCATTTGGAAATATAGCATTCCTGGTGCAAGAGTGCTACAAGTCAAAACGTATTGATTGGAAAACTGACTGCAATAATACGCTGCAAGTGTGTCATTTTTACTGGAAGAGAACTTAAAGGGCATTTACCAAAATTCAATGGAATTCTCTAATAATCATCTCACTGCCCCTTTTGTAGCTTTGTCTTACGCTAGCCAAGTCTGCTAGACTTGGCTAGTGTAAGACAAAGCTAGAAAAGGGCTGTGTAAGACAAATCTACAAAGCTACAAGTCTGCTGCCAAGAGTGCTACAAGTCAAAACGTATTGATTGGAAAACTGACTGCAATAATACGCTGCAAGTGTGTCATTTTTACTGGAAGTGAACTTAAAGGGCATTTACCAAAATTCAATGGAATTCTGTAATAATCATCTCACTGCCCCTTTTGTAGCTTTGTCTTACACTAGCTTTGTCTTACTAGTGCCAAGCATATGTATTTCGTCCAAAGCAAATTGTAGAAGCTATAAAAATGTCAAAATATAGTTTATAAAATTATTTTCCTCCCTTTATTTTTCCATTATTAATGATAATTGCATTTTCCTGTGATAGAGAAAACTGATTTTTCGGAACACTTTCAATCAACGTTTAACTTATCCATCCCCGAGCAAAGCCGGGTAATTCTGTTAGTTACAACAAAATTACATAAGCGTTAGGTACAAATGCTACTGGATTCATATCATGAGAAAAATGAAAGATTAAACACAAAACAAGTCAGTAAAATATGCAAATAGGACTCTCCAATTAAATAATATTTCAAAAATATTGAATTTTTGTAATAATAATCAACGGAGCAAATTACAAGGAAAAAGTTTTAGTTACTCTGCTCAATTATAGGTTTTTTGAGAGATAACTTCTTTCCAAAGGAATAGACATTCTGCCAATAGAACTTTAATCAGAGTTTGAAGTTATTGTTTGTTTTGACATCAGAAAAAGGAACTTATTAAATCCCTTAGAACAATAATAAATGCAGTTTGCTTTCCTTTAGAGCTTCCAACAAAAGCTTAAAAACTCTTCAAACAAATGGTAATAAATATCTTCTTTATAACATATTCATGAAAAAGGGATATAAAGCTGAAAATACACGAAAAAGGATATAAAGGGACTCTGGTAGTGAAGAGCTTTTCTCTTAGTTGGAAGACAAATGATTTAAAAACATCTGAAGAGAATAAATAGCCTCGAAATATTTCTAAAATATCGAGAACCATTCAAATGGTCTATGCATAAATTAGGGATTTGAAGGGTAAATCAAAACTTGATGCAAAAATTAGTTATTCTTTCATTTCAGAACTAAATAATATAATGTTTATTGAGCTATACATGACCAATTTCACATAAGCATAAAATAAGTTGCTAATTTTATAAATGGATCATTTAGTGGTTACTTTTTAAAATAGATTACTTAAGTCTGCTATTTTAATTAACGAAATGCAGTACGGAACCTAAAAACTAGATTTTAACACAAAAATAAATTCCAATAACCTTTCAGAACTAAATTATAAGAAATATGTTGCTTTAATGTTTTCAAAATTGAAAACTACCTAGCGTTCCAGAAAAAAGCATATTTTTCAAATACTATTATTGAATTTGAGCGAATTTGTAATAGAATTCTCGCATTTGTGTAAAGCCTCTGTAAAGCATTTTAAAAATTAATTATTTTTTAATTTTTCCTGCATTAGCTATAACTAATAATAGTATTAAATAATTATAGTTAATATGATTGGATTAATTATAATGGTAATGCAATTCGTGGTTGTTAAACTAATATATCTGTCTCACATTAGTAACTTTTAACTTTAATCTAATTTTCTGTCATATATTTATTAAATAGGGGGTTTTATTGCAGGATTAAACACTTCACTAAAACAGCTAGATATAAATTCCCCTAAATTTCAACTATATTTATTTGAAATTGCTAATGTGATGATAACTCAGGTTCTTTTTCATCTCACATCGATAAAAATTTAGACGTAATTTGTTGTATTTAACATATATATTTTATATCTTATTTATGTAGATATGTATTTATGTACATTTTAGCATATATATTTTATAACTTATGTATGTCGATATGTATTATTGTATATATTAACATATGTATTTTATCAATAGTATATAATTAAATATATTCTAGTTCCTAGTACACGATATTTTAGCTCCACTCGACATTCTTTTAAATTTACCATATTAGACTATTTAAGGTTAAAGCTTTTATTAGCATAATTGCACGATAACAACGTTGTTGTTTGTTCTCACAATTGAATAATTGAAAAATTTAAAGGTATTGCTTAAATTTGGTTTTCAGGAGTTACTTAACAGTTAATGGAACATATATACTCGTCTACTAAAATTCTTTATTATAATTATATTGTAAGTAATATTGTTTAAAAAGATAATAAAAATCTAAGAGTTCTTTTTAAATGAACAAAATATTTCTATCTAATGTCTGCTATACAGCTGAAAAAACTGTAATTCGACTACTTTCTTTATCAGGATTTTTCAAAAATTTGTTATAAATATAGAGACATGTGTAATATATTTAATGTTTTGAGAATTTTAATTTAAATAGCAAGGTTCTGGTTACCGAGATATCAATAAGTAAATTTTGTAGTTACTTCAAATTGTTATAATTATAAATAGGATTTTTACTTTTAATCGATCAATCTCTCTTATATGGGAGATAGATAAATTGCGAGTTACATCTATTTGCAATAAAATATATTGAATAAGTATATTATTATAACCTGACAATATGTTTTAAGAAATACTGGCAATCTAACTTCATATCTGCTCTTTCAATATCAAATGTTTAATCAACATTTTTTCGAAAACTAACTTTATTGTATTCAACCCAAAATTCATAATTTTTTAATAGTTTTCATTGTTATTTTTGTGGCAGAACATATTATCAAGCGAATTTAATAATTTGAAATAATAATAATACTACAGGGTGTCCTAAAAGTTCCTGATTGACGATTACTGACGATTCGTGAATTTATTATACAAAAACAACAAACTTTAAAATAATTATTTTTATACTAATAGTGAAAAGCACTTTAAAATTTGAACTCACATTTATAATAAATGTTCAAAATGTCCGCCCCTTTCTTGGAGGCAAAGCTGAAGCCGTTTGCGCATATTTTTAGAAACGCGTTTCAAGATGCTGGGAATGACTTCTTGTATCCTTTGAGTAATGGCAATTTTCAGATCATCTATTGTTTGGGGATTATCTTCATAAACTTTGTTCTTTAGATATCCCCACAGAAAAAAGTCAGGGATGCTCAGATCAGGGGAACGAGGTGGTCAAAGATTTCTGGAGATGAGTCGATCGACAAAAAAATCTTGAAGCATGTCCATGGTTTCATAACTTGTATGGCAGTTTGCACCGTCTTGTTGGAACCAAGAATCTCGTTCATTCACTTCTAATAATGCAACAAATTGTTGTATGTTCTCTGTATACAGTGCCATCAACAGTTGACTGGAAAAACAGGAGCCCAACAATCCTTTTGCGCGATACGGCACACCAAACGCCACTTTTTTGAGAATGTAAAGTTTTTTGCATTAATGAATGGGGATTAGTCGTCGCTAAAATGCGGGAGTTTTGCGTGTTCACATAACCGCCTAAATGAAACCATGTCGCCATTTATATCGGCAAAATTCTTTATATCATTCATGATTTATATTCAAAGTAAGCCTCAAGCAGCGCAATTCTCTGAATGCGTGATAAACTCATTTTCAATGAAGAACAAAATGTTATAGAACTTTATTATCGCACAACTTGAGCGAGAAGAAAACCAAACGATAAAAATTAAAGAATCCATGAAATTATAAGCAGACTATAAAATTCAATAATTAAAAAAACACGGGCAAATGATTTTTTCAAAGTTGGAGTACGGGAACTTTTAGGACACTCTGTATTTACTTGAATTAATGTAGATAAAAAACTTCTATTTTTCATTTAATAATAAATTATGTTAAAGATCAAAGGTTAATGAAGTTTTGTAACAAAGTATCTTAAAAGTATTGCACTGAATTTACTTATCTTGTTTTTTAATTTCCTTAAATATTAATCAGAATCCTGTATTTGTTAATAGTAGTAATTTCGTAAACAATATCCCTATGGTGCTGGAAGTAAATATACACCATCATATATGATACACCATTTTGAAATTCATTGCATGTACATTTGTTCACATCATTTCAATAATAAACCTAAAACTGAAACTTTTATTGATGAAGATGTTTGTTTTGTTAATGAAAACGGAATAAAGATCCTGTTTCAAAGCAATTAAAATGGCATTTGTCTATCATCTCTAGTTCGCTGTATTTTATGTCTGTATTTTATTTTAAAGAAATTTAAGTTATAATTAAGTTGAAATTAGTTCATTAAATTAAGTTTAAAATTAAGCAGAATAATCACATCTATTGGTCGAAAGAATCCTAAGAACGATTCTATTGGTCAAGAACATCAAAACTGGCTAGGAGTAATGCCTAGAAGACTGAATGTCGCTGAATAGATATATGGCGTAAGGGCCATATTTGTCCAAGCTGCAAGCTCAAATGATAATTCAATTTCATTCCAAATTCCAAGTGTCTGAGTTTTCATTTAAGAGTTATAATGCGCGCAGTTTTGAAAATTTTCATTCTGAGAAAACAGCAATTTAAGTTAAGCTGAAAGGGTTAAAACAGAAATAGAGATGTCATAAAAATCTTAATTGTGAACAAACGAATGCTAATTTTTATGCGTGGTTTTTTTACCAGAATCAGAACATTTTAGTCTTTTCAAATTCATCGAAATTGGAAAACCAATTTTTTTAAGTTTTAAAGGTCTCCTTAACACTTAAAATCTCATTGACACACTTCTTACTAATAAATGCCATCACTCCTTTTATAGGGTTATTTTTGAAAGATTTAAAAATGCCAATATTGTTTGACTGAGGATTCGAGCACTATCTTTTCGATTTCCGGGTTCGAAATCGGAATTGCGATTCCGATTTCTCAACTCTGATTCCGACTTCTCAACTCTGATTTTTGGGTGCTATAAATGGCATTTGTTGGTGACCTTCATGTAGATTGCGCGGTTTATTAATTTGGATGAGTTTTTTTCTCTTCTGTGATTTTGATTTTCTGGTCTTTGTTTTTTAGTTTTGCCTTTCTGTTTATGGTGTTTAGAGGGGGGTGTGGGCTACTTTTGGTTAATTGCCGCTCACAAGCAGAAAACGCCATATTGGGTTGACTGGGTGAGGCTCCTCCCTGATGACGCCCTCATCCACCACTTCATTTTTTCGAAGTTTTCATGGTGCACTTGTGTTCAAATTCCTGGATATCGTTTTGTTTTGTGATATTGAATTATATTGCTATCCATGTTTGTCTGCAGCTTCTGCGCCCATGCATGGACAATTCTGCTTTCTGTTCTGCCTTCTGAGGTCGGCTTTCTAGCCATTTGACTCTTTTGACCTTGCTAATATATATATGTATATATATATATTAGCAAGCGGTAACAAATATGAAGACTATAAAATCAACCGCTACGGTTATTCATACTGATACCGTTACCCCTCAGTTTAATATGCTTGAATTGAACTATGAGGCTACATAATATTGCTAAACTACACGGAAAATCTCGCCGCTCTAATCAAATTCTTTCCCAGTCTGATTACAGAAGGCATTAAGAAATCTGGAATATAAAAATCAACGCCGATGACAAAACATGAACAAACCCATAAATAGGTTTAGGTGTCAAAAAATGCCGAAAAGCCTTTGACAATTAGGTATCGTACAATCTAAGATAATGTTCAAAATTCAATTTTGGTAACATGACTGAGGTGAGAAATTTTTGGCATGCACTGAGTTAGAAATAAGAATAAACGCCAATAACACGAAATGCTTTTATGATTAATTTGATTTCATTTGGAGGTATGCAATGTGCAATATCGTTGCTTGTATCTTATATATAAAGCATAAAATACGTTTATCTGAAGGAGCAAAAACTCTCTAACGCTGAGCTCTGACTTCGTGAAATTTATGCACTTTATACTATCTGGAATTTCTAGGTCAACACAAATACTTTCAGCTCGCTATGTTGTTCCCTTAAGAACCATAGAAACAAAATTTAATATTGAACATTTCACAATATCACAATAAGAGACCACTCGACACAAAACATACAAAGCTCTCTCGGGCCGAGAAATCAGAAGTAGAAAACACACAAACACGTGAAAGTCAAAGCTCAAAATGCTGCTCGGCTCAATGAAAATGCTGAGGAAATAGAGGCGATACCTTGTTTATCTGGAACAACAAAAATTTTTAAAAAGCCGGCCAATAAAGCTATTTTATTATAAATGTATTTGTATAGAGTACCAAATGTAATTAACGATACTGCCAGAATTAGATATAAACAGTTGAAAAACCTTAGTACAGATGCTTTTTACGAGTCTCTTCTGGTATTTACACGTTACTTTATTAATTTTAAACAATCTATCAGGGAGGAATATTTTAGACGTGTAGGGGCACTTGAATGTTACATGCAAATGAAATATTTCGTACCTAATTAAAAGTGTACTTCTTACCTAAATGCATCGACATACATTGAGTTTTTTAACTTGACTATTTTATAATTAAATTGGAATACTTTCAACTTAAATTCATTACTTTGGTTGAAGACACAAATTTAGTATAGAACGCTTACTTAAATCATTCCAATAGAACAGTCAACTACTTCATATTGAATTACTTTTCCTCCATATCTATGTCTAATACGTTATCTACGAAGAGATGGAGTACGGGTAAAAAAAGACATAAGTCAGACGGAGACAGATATGATAAATCGATTATAATCTATCATCAAGTCCCCAGGTCGTATATCAAATGTGCCCGATCATTATTCCCATCCTGGCATTTCTGTGGTTTTCTTAATAAATTGTACGTAATCAGATAAGTAGATCACCAAAGTGCATACCCAAAATCCAAAAATCCAATGTAATTGTAGAAAAGAATACAAAATCGTGGGATTAAATCTTTCAATAACCAGCTGCATTTCGTTTTTTTTAATCTAACCAGCTTCTCTGAATAATTTCTTCTCTTCCCGACAACTTGTATAAGAAGGATCTCTAGTAATCAACAAAATTTTCAACAGGTATTTTATTCTTGTCCGTTATATGAAATGTTAAAGAATGAATGAGAATCACATTCCACAGTTCTATAGTTTATTCATCCCATAGTAAGGCATATTGTTTTGTTTTTGAAGATTCTGCAGAGAACTTGAAAACTAGCAATGATTATTGAATTATACATAAGGTATTTTATCGTTATAATTTATATCCTAAAAACTGGTGAAGCTTGTCCGTTTCCGGATGTTGTGCCATAAGACCCCATTTTTATGTTAAATGTATATTTTATTTCAATTAAATAATCCAAAACTGATTAAATAATATAACAGTAATTGCACATTTTGAAACATTTTTGGTTTGTGATAATAATTTCAGAATATGACAAAGATGCTTGAAGATTGGTATCCTCAAATCATGAACACATTAAATTTTGATTTCTATTTGTTTTTCTGCCTACATAATTTCCCCTGATACCCACTATTATAAAATCATTTCCTAAACAAAATAGTAGGTTGGTAGGTAATTAAATTTACATTGCTCTGAGCAACGTAATCCACTATTGGTGAAGTTTCAGGTTCAATCCCGAACCTAAACGAAATGGAGACAAACTCAGAGAATCTTGCTTATTCTGGTATCAAACGGATTAATCGAATGATTATCTTTGGTTTTTATTTGGCTTTTAACCCTCTGATCGTCAACCGATTTCTGTAGAGTATTTGTGTTTTCCTCACAACAGGCGGTGATGTGGGAACACATATAGTGTTGCGAGAATTTACTTAAGCAATAGATATGTTAATCTCATCTAGTGGTTAAGAAAATCCAAAGAAATTTTATATTGTTCAAGGAGGTTCATAGAAGTCATGCAAGGAAGACAGCAGCAAGAAACAGAAGGGTTACAGAGCAGATATATGCATGTTAATTCATGGGTTAGTGAATTAGTATGGCAAAGAATGACTAAAATTGGCATCCCATGGCAAAAGGTAACAAATTATTTAACGCACAAGAACAACATTAATCTGTTTTCCGTACCAAACATTGGTATTCAATTACATTCACCTTATGGTCATACAATTCCATTTTTTAACGATCATCGATTGTCATGCATGATGACCATAAGCAGGAGAGCCAACTTGGAGAAATCATTAGTAGATCTAAGGAAAACCCTAATTTCTTCACATACAAATATGACGGATTTCGGTACCATTACTTTTGTTTGTAGCTATCATGATTAGTATTATCATTATGCATGTATCATCTCTTATGTTTTTTTGGAGTGAAGCGATTACATTAAAAAATTCAAAGGGGACTAGAGAGTCATGGTCCTAGGTGTCGCCACCCCTATCTCTTGACAAAGCTGCCCTTATAATAAGAGAGTTGTCTCCTCTACAAGCTTTTCTATCCATGTTATATGTGTGTATATTTGTTATAGTATCCCTTATGTTTTAGGGAATGCCGTCCCCACTCATAAAAATATTGAAAGAAATGGTTGGGGAAGGTCCCTTGGACATGAAACCCCTGTACACAAGAAATTCTTGTTATAGACACCATTGCTTGAACAAAATTGCTGCAAAACTGCAAAATTGCTGAATCACTTAGCTCCTTCAATATGTACTTGGTAGTGAATAAATTCTCACAATCCACACCACATAATCTTTAAGCGAAGGGATAGAAAAATTTCGCAAGTTATTAAAAGCAGCTATTAAGCTATATCACACAAAATGCTAGTGTAAAATCTTCCCCACTGTTCTCTTATGACCACGGCTCCTTCAAAAAGAACACAAAACCGACCACAACGAAACCGGTTTAGGAAGCACTCAACCTTTTTGAAGGATTTTTCCATCCAGGTCCATTCCGAAACTACTCTTCAACAGCTGGTCAAACATCACAGACAGCACTTTCCGATTTGTCGAATCACCCCTTTTCCATATCTATAGAAAACATTATGTATTCCTCTACCGGAAATGGAAAGATTGCCCTAACGTGATTTTTACAAAACGGTGAACTTTGTGAGTCTCTGCGATAATAATAAGTATACAGGGTGTCCCAAAAAGGTTGTTCCGCAATTTATCTTTGTACCATTTGGAGATAGGTAGGCAATGCAAATTGCAAAAGTGCACCAAATAAGGTAAGTAATTAAGACATGTGAATAAAATTATCACGTGATAACAATTTAAGCGGATACAGTTTTTAATTTTTATACAACCCCTCTAGATAAAAATCCGAGATAGCAAAAATGTTCCTTACCTGTATCCCTATCGTTAGTAAAAAACCATATTTCTGTAGGTTGAATAGTAACGGAGATACAAGAGTTTCTATTTTAAGGGGGCCGTATCTAATCTAGAACGGAAACTGACCCATGGCCAAGAATGAAGAGCTAAGTTCTGCATTGCTGCAGATGGAAAAATTTCCTTTTATTTTTTTAAACCATTTTTTCTACAATATTTTTATTAAAGATTACATTGTCTACTATTATGCATTGCGATTTTCATCTGCAGTTGCAATACTACATTACTTTGCCAAATGTTGCACTTTCTGACCGAAAAAAATGCTTTTTAGCATTGTGTATGCGGTCCCTAATCTGACTGCTTGAACAGCTGTGCACAAGCGGTATAAGTCAACTTTTTGCGTCCTTATGACTCCGTTACTGTTCAACCTACAGAAATGCAGTTTTCTGCTAACGATAGGGATGCAGGTAAGGAACATTTCTGCTATCTCAGATTTTTATCTAGAGGGGTTGTATATAAATTAAAAACTGTATCCACTTAAATTGTTATCACGTGATAATTTTATTCACATATCTTAATTACTTACCTTATTTGGTGTACTTTTGCAATTTACATTGCCTACCTATCTCCAAATGGTAAAAAGATAAATCGCGTAACAACCTTTTTGGGACACCCTGTATAATAGGCCCGTCAAAATTTTAAACATTAAGAAAAATTTGTGTAAAGTACACTCCGTCATCAGTTTTGTAAATTTATATTAATGGTGATGGTAAATACTGCAAGTAAATTTTCATTCCCTTTTATAAGAACTGAAAATAAATTATTATCAGTTAGCGATATTCGATAAAAAAATTTATAGATATTTCGCTGTAACTTTTCATAAAAATGAGTACGTAGTAACGTCACATTTTACTTGCTCAACCTCCGTGGTAATCCAAAATTAAAATTACTTAAATGTTGGCATTATCTGGTAACATTATACACATTTTACTCGCTCAACTTTCGTGGTTATCCAAATTTCGTTACTTAGCTTTTTAGCATTATCCAGAAATATTATACGTGCTTTCCTAACTCAACCTCTCACTCTCTTTGTAATTATTTAAAATTAAATTCAAGTTAATTAGTTTTTAGCATTATCTGGATACATAATACACACTTAACCTTTATGATAATCGAAAATTATAGTTATTTAGTTTTTAGCATTATTTGGTAATATGATGCATGTTGATTTGCTGACAAACTGCATGTTTATGCCGACAAACTGCATATAGTATTACAATTTAGACTTTATCTATCTCGCACCTCAGCTATACCCTGATAATTTCTTGAAGCAATACAACTTTGTTAGCATTAAAAAAATTCATTCATTTACTTCCCCCATACTTTAATGATTGATATAACATTTTGTTTTCTCTGGTGATAGAAAGGTATATTGAATCTGAAAACTATTACCAAATGAAACCTTCGGCTCGTATTGCAACACTCGGGTAATTTTCAGCACACAAACGTCATCGCGTTTCACACTTAATTAATTGGACGAAGATACTGAAGAATATCTCCCCTCAGAATTTTATTCTTCGCTAACGAGATGAGATGGATAGAATAAAAAAGAGCGAACTTGAAAACAGGGTTTTCCCTCTATGCCGTTCTGAAGTAATTAATAAACCTCGCATCCAGCAAATATTCTTTACTTCACTTTTCATTTTGACTTTTTTACTTGCTTGGTTCCTTGAGGATAAGCTTGTCCTGTGAGGAAGCCCGAAAAAATCCGGCAACACACGGTGACTATAATCTTCTTTTGCAAAAGATAATTTTCAAAAGAAAGAGTGATGGAAATAATGACGAGTTAATGACCAGCGTGTATGCTCTTGTAGGAAAAAGGGTTCAAGTCTAAAGACTTAGATGCACTTTTTATAGTTATCAGACTTAATATGCCAACAGTGTAGGTTGATTTTAGGGAACAATCTGTTTTGTGTCTAAAACTTATGTGTACAAACTCTGATTTCCTATTACAGATTGCCTGAAACTTCTCTTCCCATGCGATTTTCCCCAATACCCTTATAATATTTTCTCTTTCTAAAAAGAAATTTTTTAATCATGGATTACTGGAGTTAAGTACGTGAAATATTACAATGAAAACCGCCGTTAACTATCAAGAAATTACAATAGACTCGCTTTATCGTGATCCGTGATTTAGCGGCACGCTGCGATATAACGGCCAATGGAGAAAAGCCTGGTAGTTCTCCTGTAACTGTAATGCTATTTTATGATAAATATAACGACTTCAAAAAAAGTAAAAACCTCGTTGTAGTGACTTTCAGTTTTCGATGTCTCTTGATTTCGCTGAGACAATTTAGTTCTCGTTGATTCATTGAGGGTTTTTAGTAACCGTAATTTAGTTGGCCGTAACGCCAAAATTGAAAGTTAAGGAAATTGGCGACGTATACTTTCATGGCTCTCAGGAGATAGCGTGGTGATCCTAGTCGGTTCCTAACTAACCTGGAGATGAAGGCTAGTCATTTTTCAGGTGATCAGAGCAAGATTAGCAAGATTGTATTAAGTAATTGTAGATTAGCTTTTCGATTTACAATTCGACAGAATTGTAAATCGAAAAAGACAGGTAGAATTTCGACATTTATTAATAACTAAGGACGATACAAAACTACAAAGAAGGCGGTCAACCCTCTTTTTCACCCCTCCAAATTTTCCGAATTCCAAATTATTTTCCTCGCATTCCATATCAGGTTTACAATTTTCATGTGCTTGATTAAAAATACAATCACTAATGGCATAGCTTGGCATCACCCATTTAGAAAATGGCGTCTATAGATGATTCAGAAAATTTGTCAACACCCACAAATAACAGAATTTTTCAAGAAAATCTAGAAAGTAAGTGAGTACTACAAAAACACACAATCTTTTTACTTCGTTTCATTTCTTCAGTGCATCGTATTAACTAGAATTTTTATCTTCAGTGTTTAACTTAAATTATTTAGTTTTATTTTTTTTATTACACTACAGTTTATGCCTTATTTGATACTGTTATACATTAAGGATAGTTTCTTAAGCAGCGGGATGTTTGTCTTCCAAAACTGCAAAAGTTCATAAGGTGTGAAAATTGGGGTTCTTTCATTCACCCCATCGCCCCAAAAACCGGAAGAGGAATGTTCTAAATAACGACCATTTGATAATACACCCCTTTAGAGAAGGTCCCGTAAGTTTCGTGTTACTTGAGTCTACCGCACTTGCCTTCTAAAATAGAAATATACTGTTCCTATGGGAAGCATCCAGAAAAAGGTTACACTGAATTTCACTGAAAAAGGAAAATAATTACGCTGTAGAGAATAGAGTCAAGTTTACTAATATCGCACATTAATTAACAATTATTCAAATGAAATAAATTTCTCAAATTCAAAATTTCAGACTGCTATATAGTATATATAAGTAAGATAAATGGTGTGTAAATTTGATTACGTGCCAAACTGACATTTTATTTCATCCTTAAGCCTTCATCTTTGTAATATTATCTTCTATAAATGTCAGATGTTTTAACATCGTCTGATCGTGGCTCAAAATTACGAGGTGTTGTCCTCGGGTCTTTTCCTCCGGGATGATCCCGTTAGCTCGATGTGCTGTTGTAATGCAACCTAAATTCAACTGCCCACCTACTATCTTCCATAAAAATAATTTTTGTCCAAAAATTATTTGACCTTCCTGGTGGTTGTCTTGACGAGGTATCAATAGAAGAAAACTGACCAGATCTTAATGTATGAGATATCTCGTTATTATAATGACCAGATCTGGATCTCGTCATCATAAATTCAGCAATATATGGGTGACAAGATTCTCGTCATTAACAAATTTGATCAGATTGTAATGGACGATATGCTTCATGGAAACCACTTGAAGGGTTAAACTCAACTGTATTTAATATAAAGCTGTCAATAAGGTAATAAAACCCAAAATAAATAAAAGTTTTAATTACAGACTGATGCAAAAAGATACAAAAGACTAACTCATGAAAAACATACGTGGTGCTTCTAAACTTCCTCTACAAACTTTTAGGGGGAGGCATGGAACAAAAAATTAAACCGTGTGATATAGGGATGTATGTATAGGGATGACATAGGGATGGATACACTAAGGTTCAAAAATGAAAGGCAGTATGTGAACATTTTACCATCCCTAATTTTACAGATTTCCAGTATTTCATACATGCAGTATCACAGTAGGTGCTCAAAGTTGCGACCAGCAACAGTAATACAAGCCTGAAGGCGTAGAATAATGGATTACCACATATATTCAAACATTCCTGGCCTTTCGAGTACGCTTGGACCCGTGACAGCGACTCCAGCGATGAGGCCATCTTCATCAATGGGTGTCTCACATTCGTTGCCTTTGAAGTATCCCAGAGGAGGAAATCAATTCGTGATAAATCTAGTGATAGTGGTGGTCAAAAGGCGGGTCCATGGAGCAACAAAAACGGACATTTATCCCTGTCTGAGAACCGTTTAATTTCGTGTACAAATCCTTCCATCAGTTTTTAGAAGAAATTTCGAAATACCCTGTATAAATCTAAAATATAATTGTCACCATAGCAGATACTTATAATAAAGCTATTAAATATAACATTTCTTTTACGAACGAAATCTAGTATATATTTATATACTTCAAGAATTTATTCCTGACTAGGAAAAGCTTTTTCATTGGTGATACATGATTTTAAAACAGATGTGAGTAAACTCAGTCAAAATTAGTTATTGAAATGTGCGTGACTCTTCACTATTTTAGTGATTTAATTTGTTATTTCATTGCGAAATCTGTTTAATCTCTATCGTGATTTTAAATCAAACTAAACTTCTCTTACTGTGGAATGCTTTCTTCAATAGCTCACTTAAAAGAAAATTAAAGTGTTCGTGAATATCATTATCCGATATTTTAAGAAGTTGGTTTGAAAGTTAAACATCAATAAAAAGCTGGTTATCTTTTATGAACAAAATATTACAATTGTTTAGTATTTATACTCATCTATAAACACTAATTGTGTATAGTAAGATAAAAACAGTATCATTTTGCCGTTTCATCAAGGCATTATCTATTCAATGGTTAAATTAATTCTGTCTTACTTAATAAGAATTCAATTAAAATATTCCTTTATGCTCCATATCTTTGACAACAAACATATCCTCTAACGGTTCATGTCTTATATATTCATTTATCATAACGCAAAGCTGAGAAGGAGGTCATAAAAATTATTTCTCCGAATGAGCATAGAATAGATTTACAATCAAAATGCAAGCTTATTAATATTTGAAACCAATTAAAGTAATATTCAATTAATCATTCTTACCTCCAAAGGGAAACTCGAAAATGAATCTACATTAAATTCCAAATATGCTATTGTTCGAAGAGGAATTGAATTATACCTTGAAGAGTCTAAATTAACTTAATTTTTCTGAAAGATTTTATCTGAAAGGCATAGTTTGGAAAAAATGCAGCAGCAGATGTTAAATGCCAAAATTGCACGTATATCGGTAGATAAATTATAATATCATATCCATCGTATTAGGTGTAGCTTAAATTCTTTATTTGTGAAAAGTATCTTGTTAAAACAGGGACTCTCATTCCTTTGATTTTTTTCTGAAGTAAATCAATTTATTATAAATAAGTTATTAAATTGTTACGAAAATGAAAAAGTATTTTTAATTTCTGTAATTAAACACTAAAAGGGTTTGTTTAATGTAAGCATTATACGTTATTATTTAGAAATATTAATCTCTCAAGAATAGAAAATAAATTCTCACTAAATTTTTCATTTTCAGAACCATTTGCAATTCTGAGTAGAGAAATATATTTATGAAATGTATCGCTTATAATATATGTATAAGCACGCTGTCTGATAATCTTTAGATTTTAATACTTATTAAAAATTGAAAAAAATCGAAAAGTATAGCTATGAATAGAGAACTAAATTACACTTTCTCTTAACAAACATATATTAAACATGTTTTTTGTACAATGTAAATTAAAAACTTTCATATTTGTTTCCCTTCAGGAACTAGTATCATTCATTCAGCTTCGAATATTAAACCTTTTTAGATGAATTTAATAACAATTCTCAGAGATAAATATATTGATTCAGTTTTCAATGCATTCAATTTTCATTAATTAAACTTTGAATCTTCTCTGGGGGTATTTTAGGTTATGATATAAATGGAAAGTAAGGGTACGAAAGGATCAGTCAATTGCTCGTAGCATCTAACTTAAACAGGCTACTAATCTGAAAGAACTAAACAATATTTTTCTTTTCTAAATATCATCAAATTTTAAGCATACAATAAAACAAACAAGGAATGTTTACGTATTTTAAGCATTTCAAATGCTAAATACAAACTCTTCGGTAATAAAGAGGGGTAGGTAGATCTCTTTCTGGCTCCTATAAAAATCAGAAGGGTTTTAAAAATTAAGACGTAAGATAATTACTTTAGTTGCATTATTTAAAAATAAGTGGAGTAATCGTTATAAGAATACAATGAACATAATGAAATGTGCAATTTATATGATTGCAGGGCCAAAACAGATCTGGATTCTTTATACAATTTATAAGGACTCTCGATATATTTTTTGTGTGCATAATATACAAATACAGAAATATCATATTTCTTGTTAGATTAAATGTTCTATAGAATGTCAGTGCTAATCCGCAAGTTCGTTAGTGTCATTCTAATACGGCAAAGTTCTAAAAGGCCAAATTATAGGAATTTACGAATCCCACAGAAGCTTTAGACAAATTAACATTGTGATCCATGCCAAATCCTCAACAGTTTTTTGTGTTTGGACAGGTGAATACATTTTCTCACGAAATAAACCAGACATGTCCACAAATATGCACTTTTATATTTCTATTTGATAAATTGAGTAAGTTGTATTCTAAACATTAAAGCATTTAAAAAGAAGATAATTTTTTACGTCAATATCGTAGTAACCATCCTTGGAAACGACGAAGTAAGAGCAGAGTTTGGTAATAATGTGTTTGCAGTCAATCCCATTGGTACCCATTAGAAATGCAGCATACATTATAATCTTTGGTCAATAATCAAATTGGATATTGATTTGACTGGGACTACCTTTGGTGATCAACTTTAGGCATCAGAGCTTGTACAACATAGCAATTAATAAAACGTCAAGATTCCATGTCATGGCCGATCACAATAACCAAGAAAGTGCAAAAAAGTTCAGGTCGTAAAATATTAAATAACATTTATTAACCAAAGTAAATTATTTTGATCATTTTTATTTCTTTGTATTCTTGTATTGTTGAATTAATTTGAAATAATGTCGCGCCAGACAATTTTTGAAATATAGTTTAATAGTTGATTGAGAGAGAATTGTATTACTTTTAATAAAAATTATACCTCAAAAGAAACTGGAGAAAATTGAGGGTAAATTAGAAAATATGCCATAGAATTCTGTATGAATGTCTTTAATTTTTGTTCCACATATTGAGATAAATCACGAATAGTTTTTCTTATATGCCTTTAGTATTTAGTAATATCATCTTTAGCTTTAATAACAGTACTCAATCGATTTGACATGTTAACTACAAGCGTTCGAAGGCTTTCTTGGTCAGACATGACCGTATGGATTTTATACTGGAGACAACATCGTTTTTGTTTGTTGGCGCAAATTCTTGCAGTCTATTCTTCATTATTTTCCATAAACTCTCAATAAGATTTCAATCTGACGTATTTGCCATCAAGGAAAGTATGTTGATTTGGTACTGGTTCAGCCAGTTCTTCCTTGAGTTTGAAGTATGACAGGAAGTTAAGTTCTGTTGAAAAACAATAATCATTCTGACATCCTCGGTCAGGGTAACCATTAAAATGTTCAATAGTTTCTTAATATATTTCAGAATTTATCTCTCCTTACAATACTTACTATTACGCTGGCTTTAAATTTCATGGAACTTTGTTAAATGCTACTTGTTTCATTCAACAAACACGAATGTCTTTATCATCATACGATGCATAAAACACACTTTCATCACTGAACAAAAAATATTTTCTTCCAGTCATCCAGGCCCCACAATAACCGTCTTTTACACCATTGCACTCAAGCTCGTTTCAGCTTAGTAGTCATAATAGGTTTCATCGTTGATACACGAAACTGAAACCCAAGTTTATGAAGACGGCTTAACGTTGTTGACTTAAAAACATGAATATTGTGCTCTTTCCACTTCCGATGCAAGTACCGTACACTTTTGAAACTGTTTCTCTTAGCAATTTCTTTCAGCTTTCTATCATCTCTCAGAGTGGTTTTGGGCTTTCAGTTACCATTAACAAGATTATTTTAAAACCATCCATTGTTAGAATATTTCTTTAATATTCTGTTGACGCTTGCTTAAGAATATTAAAAGTAACTAGCGATAAACTGTTGATTAGTGCCTTGATTATGCGAATCAACAATATTAAGTTTCGTACATGACGATATGTCAGTCATGCAATCCATATTTTGCAGGAAATGAACAAAAACTCAAGATGCAAATATTTCGCACTCAAGGGGAAGTAGTTCCGTAGAACTAAATGTTTTCTTGACTTATGCATCTTTCAGAAGCAATTCGGAAATTCTTTTTAATATTTTAATATCTTTGAACCACTTTATTCGAGTATTATAACATTATAAGTGCTTAAAATATTTTTAAATGCAATTTTCATCAAAATATCATAATTATAAATTCGAATTTTTTATTTACTTCAGTATATTTCATTTTAAATCTAAGAAATGTGTCGTTTGAGTTTTTCTAATGCATTTCGCTAAAATTAAACAAAAGGATATTCAAATTACGAATGAAATTAGTTATTCTAATAATTTGACTTGAATCAGTAACTGTCTTAGTTCTGTAGAAAGTACTTCCTGATCTCGCGCGTAACAGTACCTTATTACTATGCCCGATAGTCTTGGGTATTTACCTATTCAGTTCTATACCCTCTATTTCAACTCTGTTAATACATTTTTAATCTAACAATATCTAATTCAGGGATTAGGATTTAAAAAAGCCTAATAACGGTCTTAAGCCCTTAAAAGACCTAAAACGATCTTTGGAACCTAAACAAAAGACCTTTTGCAGTTATTTCCTCTTCAAATGAATTTTCAATACAATTTTATTTTAAATAAAGCGGTATGCTGAGTCATTTCCAGTAACCCAAGTGTGATACATTCTTATTAAAAAATAATACAGCAAAAACAAAATCTCAGGCAGCTAATCATAGCTCACAATCCATTTTGGGTTCTGAATCCTGCTATTTTCATTCCGTTTTTAAATATTTGTCTTCTTTAACAATTCGAAAGTGAATTCGTTATCTAATATTTCGAAGACAACTGTCATTTTAAAGGTACCAAAAATATAGAATTCTAGAAGCAGTGCTAAAAAGCTCGATTCAAGGAGATAAGAATTTTACTCGAAGCTGCCTATTTATTTTTCGACAAGCATGTGAAAAGCCTTTTATACTTCAAAATGTGTCATATTTGGTTATATTTAACTTTGAATTATTAAAGAGCTAACAGAAAACTTCGTACATATACCCGGCCCGTCGCCAATAGCCCATTGTGTTGCTCCAGCGGGATGTTAACTCAACTACCTACCTATCCCGAAATATTAAATAAACTAAACTAATGTAAGAGGGAGAAATACTAAGCTGTGTGCAAGTAATCGTCTAATCAAAAATTAATTATAACATGAACTAAATTTATCAGGGTTTTTAGAAGAAGTATTGTTTGGCATATTGCCAGAACAGTAGAACAGAGGAATGATACACACACTCCGAAGATGCTGCACGTCACTTGCATAGATCATGGTCACCATCGCCTTGCTGAAGATATGAGGCGCCTATATCCAAAGGTAAATACTTTGTAAAATATATCTTTAAGATCGTCAAACCGCAAGACTATTTTTCAGGAGGTTCTTTCTATGGTCCCATCCCCTCTTTTTTAGATGTCCCTTCAATAATTAATGATCTAGTTTTTATAGCTTTCACTATAGCAACTTAGCTTCTATCAAGATTGGAGGGAGCATCATTGCCCTTAAAGAAGCGATAGATTTGATGCAGGAGCAAGGGGAATCCCTTGTGCCTCGACCGGTTGGCCTAGATGTATCCAGATAGTTGGAGGCTGCCCTAGCAAGAAGCCCTGACTGAAATAATTGTGTCCCGAGATGATGCAAAAGCATAGAAATTTCTCAAAAGTAATTTGACCCCTGACATCTTGTTCCGTTGAACATGTTTTTTCCGTATTGAAACGAATTATATCTAAAGATCGTAGGGACTCTACCAATGAAAATTTATCGATGTATTTGATTGTACAATATCACGAAAATGCATAAACATTTAGTTTCGTTTATATAAAGTTTAGTTTGGTTTGTCGCTCTGCACAACAAAAAATCCCCTTAAATGTTATAAATTCTGAACCTTTTTTAAGTACGTTTAGTTATTCTTAGTTAATTAATTAATAATCAAATTAAAATCGTTAAATTGGTTGCTATCCCATTAGAGATGGTGACAAATTGCAAGTTTTACGATAATGTTTACAAAAAGAACGAGTTCTTAGTTTAAAATTTGTCATTATATCAATAAAAAGAAATGCATTAATCTTATCGTATTATGATCCAAAGTGATATTGTTTTTAGAACCGATAAAAACCGAAAATTGCCATTTAAAAACATAGAATAACCTAAAACATATTTAAAAAAACAATCTGGGATGTTAAAAACTTAAAGATACGGGGCTTACTTATTACTTTCAACCGCAGTAAATGTGTTTTGTAGTTCTGAAAATTTTGAGCAATGCTATCAAAGATGTCACTGCTTGACAATTGCTAAGGAACAGTTGCATTTTTCGGAATAATTCATAACAGAAATTGATTGAAGAAATGAAACTTAGTACATATTTAGTAGAGGTAGTGTGCATTTATTATTCTGCAAAATGGTACAGATTTCGCCACATGGAAAAAGAAGAAAACGAAAAAAAAAAGATGCTCTTTGGAGTATTTCCAAACAGCCACGAAAAATGGGTCTTCCTGCCAGAATGAAACAGATATGAGTACCTCAGTAAGATGTGTGACCTTCTCGGACACTAATGCACATTTTGCATCTGTTATTCATGCTGTCTACTAAACTATTGAGGATTCCTTGGGGATATTGTCCCACTCCTCTTTCAAGGCGTTTTTCAGTTCTTGCACGGTTCGGGGAGGGCAAGTTCTTTGAGAAACACGTCTGCCAAGAGCATCCCAGGCATGCTCTATAGGATTTAGGTCCGGAGAGTAAGCAGGCCATTGCATACGTTCAATATTTTCACTTTCTAGTGTGTCCGATACTTCAGCGGTCCTGTGTGGGCGCGCATTGTCGTCCATAAACAGATCGTCTGGACCTACCGCACCCTTTTAGGGGTGCGGTAGGTCCAGACTTTCATGATCCAGACGAACATGATTCAGAATAATCTCTCTGCAATACCGCGTCGATGTAACGCTACCTCGCTCAAAGATGTGAAGCAGTGTTCCGCCATTGTGCATAATGCCTGCCCACACCATCACGCCTTCGCCATAGTGAGCACGTTCATGAACATTCTGCTGTGCAAAACGTGTTCCTCTCTCTCTCCACAGTAACTGGTGGCCAGAATCACTTGTCACAGTGAAACGGGATTCGTCGGAGAACATCACTCTGGACCACTGTTGCTGACCCCAACCAATATGTTCCTTACACCAACGTAATCTATCTCGACGATGGCGTGGTTGAAGTGGGATGCATTGAACAGGTTTCCGTGCATACAAACCAACCTGATTTAATTTCCTAGAAATGGTTCTGGCAGAGACACGTGTACCTGTAGCGGTTGCAAGGTCTGTAGCTATCTGACTAGGAGTGAGATATCTGTTCCTTTTCGCCACTAGTGATATATATCGATCCTCTTGAAGTGTGGTGTTCCTTCCACGACCACCGGCATGCTTTCGTATAGCATTTCCACTTTCAGCGGCCTTTTTTAATCGCGAGATGACACTTTTTGACACTCCCATTACTGTGGCCACAGTAGTGACACTTTGACCTGCTTCCAGCCGTCCAAGTGCTCGTCCACGATCGTAAGCACTCAAATGATGTCTTGCAGACATTTTGTACTTAATTATTGCCATACCACACTGATTTTTACAGAAATAAGTTAACAACCTACGGCGCTATTTTCGTCAAAACCTAACTGCATGAACTTTCGAATGAATAAAGAGCTTTCGTGCACTGCCTTTTATTCAGATAACAGGTCCTGCTCTTCTACGCCCTCTGCATTCAATTTTACTGTTATTGGTCGGCTGTCGGGAACGCTACGTTGCAAAAATCAGTTGTTCCTTAGCAATTGTCAAGCATTATATTATCCGTAAGCAGAAATAAAGATTTTTAAAAAGCTGGGTAAATTTTTGAAGACTACACATCATTTGTATATTTTCGGACACTACATTTTCTAGACCAGTAAATATACTGAGCTTTTCAGTATTCCTAGATGTGGCGCACATTTTGATGAACATGTGAAATCATAATTCATGCTGCTTCAATTAAAACTAATGATTTATCCCATACGTATTTACCATTCCACTTAGTTTTTCATAGATAAATAATTAATCTAAATTAGTCTGGTCTTAGAAATCGTGAGACAAAAGTAAAACAATTTTTTCAGTCAATTTGAACTTAAGCTTTTATTTTCATAAATCTACATCAGTCAAGTTTTTCTTTTCATAAAATCGTTTTCAGAATGTAAAATGGTTTCTAATTTATAACTTTAATTATAAATATTTCGCAACATCTTTATAACTGTGGTATTTGCTATTTAATCGTCTAATTATTAATTCATTGTATAATTATGGTACCTCCAAGCTTTAAACACCAAGTGATTAAATTCCTCGAAACCTAAGAAAACAAATCTTCTACGTGGACGTAAAATATCTGCAATTATCATTTTTTCTTCTCATTGAACTGAAGTTCGTTTCTTTAACTTGAGTTTTTGGTCGAAATTTTATCTGTATATATTCGGATCTTTCTCTTCGGGTTTGATCCCTGACTGTCGCCAATAGCCCATCGTGTTGCTCCAGTGCGACGTTAATTAAAATACCTGCCTTTATCTGTATATCATTTACGTATAGCATAGCAGCAGTGTACGTGAATTAACATTTCCACTTCTTGTTGGAAGTGTTCATAATAAATTCTCACAAGTGAGTGCTGTTACTTTTAGCACCACCGCAGCACTGAAATCTGAAAGCGTTTTGGAGCTGACTTGCCTTTTCACAGCAAAAATGCATCATTTACAGAAAAATGCCCAACTCCGTAAATGAAATATGCTAATTGCAATTAATTAAAACGAACCTCTAACGCTTGGAGGAGCGATCGATAAAATAATTACTTTTGAAGATCCTGTATTAGGAAGAGCGTTTTAGACACCAAGTCGTTATTATAATCTTGTTTTCTTTATTATATTTTTTAACTACCTGGTGTCATTCCGGCACCTTCATAATTAATAGGAGAAGATCTAAAGAAACGTGTTTCGCTGGGGACATTTTTTTCCTCTCTCTTCCCTATCTTGTAGAGTTTTATTTAATTTTAGCAAATTTCATTTTCTCAAGCTGATGCTGAGCGCACTCGTGATCATAAAAAAGAGTGTAATTGCCCGAAAAGTTATGAGTTTCTAGAATTTATGAGCATTAAATATTTTTATACACATATTCCCAAATGCCCGTTTTCTGTACTTTTGCCACCCAGCAAAAAATCCCTTTTCATCCAACTTTATTTGGAATTATCGCGCACGGCAGCTGTGTTTGTATGGCGTGTGAACAAGAGAGAAAAAATGGTGAAACATTATTGGAAATTTCAAATGCGAGCGAACTTTTATCGTTCCTTGTTGGGAAGCAATTAAATCCAATTGGAGTTGTCACAAATTAAGATGAGTGACGCTGGTTTTTTGTGAACGCGCAGTCGAATTATGCTTGCAAAAGCATTTACCTTATTTTTCATGACCGATGTTTAGCATCGGAATGGCATAAAATTAAAGCAACTATTGATTAACCAAATTAAAGATTTTAAACAACTAACTTGGACGATAAAATATTTCATGATACATTTTTAATTCATTATGGAAATATATAAATAAGACATTTGCAAACATTGAAATTAGTAGATAGATAAACCTTAGTCAACTGACTGGTAATAAAATGTTAATTTTCAAAATACGACTAGTAAAGATTAAAAACGTTTTAAAAATAGTAAATGATAATTTCGATGTCAAAATAAGGAAATCAACAAATCTGTCATCACTCAAAACTATTGGGAATTTTCTCCCCGGTTTGGTTTAAAACAGTGAAAGTGGTCCAAACTCCGAGATCCATTCTTGAATTGAACATCAGTGAAACTTTATATATTTTACGTAATCAAACTCAAGAATGATGTAGAGCTTTCACACTTTTATATGTGGCTTCGTTAAAAAAACGTGAGTAGTGTCAACACTATTCTAGTTGGTTGAACGGAGCAACAGCCATATTTGGCAAGGCTGTATTTAACCTCGATGTTTCCTCTCGTGGCTTATTTCTGTTCTGATTATGGTGGATGTTTTGTTCCACCGAAAGGACCATTGACGATTTATTTCATAGTTTTTAATCTTTACTAGTCGCATTTTGAAGTTTTACATTTTTACTCTTGAAGTAAGTGCTTAGAAAATACACTGAGGAGCCAAAACATTATGACCACCTACTCAATAACGCGTTGCTCCTCCTTTGGCCCGCAAAACAGCTGCAACTCGCCTGGGAAAAGATGCCACAAGTTCTTGGTACATGACTGGAGACAGGTTCTACCAAATGTCTAAGCAGCGGTCACGCAAAGTCGAGGTATTCGGACATGGTGGTGTTTGAGCTCTGAGCTGCCGCTCCATGACATCCCAAATGTGCTCTATCGGATTAATATCCGGCGAGTTAGGTGGCCAGGACATTAAGTGGAATTCATCAGTATGCTCCTTGAACCACTCCAACACAATCCGAGCCTTGTGACATTGGACGTTGTCCTGTTGGAAGATTCCATTTCCAGTTGGGAAGACAGACGCCATGTAAGGGTGCAACTGATCCGCAATGATGTTCAGATAGTTCGCAGCGTTCATGGTCTGTTCTACCACAACTACGGGTCCCAGAGTCGTTCATGAGAACGTCCCCCAAAGCACAATACCGCCACCACCAGCCTCTGTATGATCTGCTGTACAAGAGGGGAGCAACTGTTCGCCTGGCAGACGGCGTACCCTAACACGACCATCGACGTGATGAATGAGAAATCGGGATTCATCTGACCCGGCAACTCTCTTCACTCATCCATGGTCCAGTCTCGATGTTCCCTGGCCCACTGTAGGCGTAGTTGACGCTGACGCTTGGTCAACAGAGGCACACGAGTGGGACGTCTGCTGCACAGTCCAATATCCAACAGTGTCCGCTGAACTGTGTGTTCCGAAACACTTGCGCTTGGACCTGCATTGTATTGGGCTGTCAGCTGAGCCACTGTCTCGCGCCGATTTTGCTTTACCAAGCGGGACAGTCTCCGACGTCCTTTTTCTTTGATGACGCGTGGACGACCAACACCTTGGCGTCTACTGCTGGTGTCACCGTCATTTATCCACTTTGCATGAATACTAACAACGGCAGATCGTGAACACCCTACCAGTCGTGCAGTTTCGGTGATACTCGTTCCGAGTCTTCGGCCCATTACGATCTGCCCTCTATCAAATTCGCTTAGATCAGCAGCCTTTCCCATCACTCGCAAAAGTAAGTGCAAGAATGATTACTTACCTTCTCCAGCAGCAGTTAAATACCATTCTCACTTATTCACGTGCCCTCCACGTCATCCAGACGGTTCATTGAAAAATGTGGGGATGGTCATAATGTTTTGGCTCGTCAGTGTATATTCAATTTTTTGAAATTGTATCAAAGCATCATCCGGAACCGTTTCTGAGTTATTAGCTGCCCACATGCAAGCCTCAAGAAGCTTCCCTCCCTTCACAAAATTTAATTTTCTAACAGAGTACTCTTCATCAAGCACGTATTTAAATAATAATTTGGATGTCCCAGGGCATTTTTCTCACGTTCCCTAAATCCCATCATGTCAAAGGAGCATTGGTTTTAAGAATTTTTCGACTATTTTCAAGCTATTGAAGTATTCAGATAACTACATTTCACCCATTTTATTTACTAAACCGTGGATATAACTAATTTCAGAATGCATCTTTGACAGCTTTTTAACCCTCTGAGTTGTCAACAGATTCCGGGTAATGTAGTGTTGCTTTGGCCCCACAACACATACTACGACTACATAACCATATCTATTGATTAAAACAATTATAGAACATATTCGTAAGGTCAAGAACATTCAAACTAGTTCAAAGTCATGTAAAGAAATCTGCAAGTTAACCCCTAGAAGGATAAATTCCAAAACTATTTCGGGTAGAATTCCAGCCTCATGGGTACTTTCTTGAACATATCTTTGCCCTTGATGAGTACTTTTTCAATATTCGAATGTAATTTAAGAACAAATACTCAGGTAGGTATGTAGGTTATGTACATCACACTGGAGAAATACAATAAGCTATTGGCGACGGTCAGCGATCGATCCCAAAGGGAGTGTTATGAGAAGTTTTGGGTGGTTTATTTAAGAAGATAGATAATTCTAATTACGTATAGTGGATAAATGCATGTGTTCTCTGATC
Source organism: Meta bourneti (assembly GCA_933210815.1). Taxonomy (NCBI): domain Eukaryota; kingdom Metazoa; phylum Arthropoda; class Arachnida; order Araneae; family Tetragnathidae; genus Meta; species Meta bourneti. Next base: position 62,762,323 of record OW119924.1, on the reverse strand, counting down.
CGGAATAACTCCAGAACGCATCAAAGATCTACGATGCAGTGCGAGCACGAAATTACAGTTACGTTGCAAAGGTTGACCCAACAAAAATAGACAATGTAATACAGCATGATGGGTCTGAGGAAGGTTTACACATTACCAAGTAATTACACAGGAACGATGATTCTCGGCGTCCCAGAGTTCTGAGTGAAGAGGTGGTACAACGGGAAGAATTGTACTGGTCGTGTTCTGGTGATGGCGAGCGTTCAGGCAAGTGAAATGAAGATAGGACACACCAAGGTTACTTGAGAAGTTGATATTTCCATTTATTCAGATTTTGGGGCGAGCAAGGGAAACAGGGATCCCGGTTTTCAGGTCGGCGATCGTGGACATTGATCATCTCAACAGCATCGAACTTGATCAAGGCGAGTGGATAGTAAGGCTCCTAATTTGAAGAGGACATTGAAAGATATCGACCGAGGACTGACGGACTTCGAACTGGATGAGTTATATTATTAGAAAATATGTCTAAATTATTGTAGATCCAAAATCATATTATAGCTGGATGAATAATTGTAGAGGAGTTGCACAAAAGAATCGAGAATAAGGTATCAACAGCAACTAGGTCTTAATCCAAGTTCTGGGGTCAAGACGGCTACCCCACGCTAAAAGGATACAATTTTTAAGAAGGTACTCGGTGCATAGATTCGACACAACCTTCACACATGAAAGCGGCAGACGAGAATCTGGAATGCTCTTAAAACTGGCCCTTAAATGTTTACCATAACGTGGTTTTCCAACCAGAACTCATAGCGAATCACAGTTCATCTACGCGCTTCAGCCAAGGTCAAGGTTGCAAGATTTTACAAAAACTCCTCACCGCGACCACAAGTGACCTATGAACGCGTACTGCGCGCTTGACCGAACGCCAAAAAAGAGGCCAAGTGTCCGAGGTAATCGCCTTTTGAAACGGAAGTGATAGAATGAAGGAAAAAGAGACGGTGAATATCCGGCTTCGAGAAAATTCTAGTTTGTTCCTGAAAGTGGTTGGATAGAGGTGATTCGATTTCGAGAAATCCCTCTTTTCTTGCGGTCAGGGAAGTTATGTGGCCTTTATAATACAAAAACTATTTTTAGCTCTCACTTCGTGCTTAGGGAGGAACTCGCGTTAAGGGTGAATTGACTGACTTCGAATCGCGGACTGAACGAATATAATGTGTGATGTCTTTACATCATCACATTCTTCCCACAGATAGGGTTTTTCAAAAATTTTCTAAAGATTGAAGAATGAAAGTAAACAAAATGACTACAGAATAAGATAAGTACGTGACAGAATTCCGGAGAAGCTCTGGATCCCATTGCTCGTAAAATTACCAAACAAAATTGGGAAGAAAACAAATACCACCAAAAATTATCCACATAATGGATTTTCAGAATATTACCTCTTAATAGTGCACTAACCTTTCAATAGAGGAATTTCAAGAATCCATGAAATTAGCAACCGACAACATAACATTTATCATAACTCATGTATGATCTCAAAATAATGCTAGCATTACACATAAAAACACAGTAATCTCAAAAAACATGTAGTGTTCAATAATTATTCGCCATAAACAGTAGTCTATCATGACCCAGAATAAACACCAAAATTTTAAACACAAAGAAATAATTAAAAAAACACAATTCAGCAAAAAATTGGACAGGACTTATCCTCTTGTATAACTACAGGTGCAAACATAGGATGAGCTCAAAACATAAATTTTTTTTTCTTCAACAATGTTAGAATATCCCGAAACATTGTTACACAACCAAAAGAACACAATAGCTCAAAACTAACCAAATCCACAGTTCTAAATGCTGAATCCACGGATGATTAATTAAATAGCTCCTAGGTGTGAGATAAAAGAAGTTGATCTTCCATGATCATAAAAATGTTCTCCAAGTAGTAAACAATATCATAATTATATACATCATCAAAATTTATACTACGTTACAATATAGTCTTATGACCACGGCGCAATGTCATTGCCGTTTGAAGAACAACCAAGGAGCTTCCGAAATTTTGAAAATGACACTAACACATACACATTATCAAATATTTTTACATAAAACGTTTTGTGTATACTCAACCTTTTGTATTACCAGGAGCAAATGTATATTGCATCATGCCTCGTTAGCATAGGAGCAAGAATGTATCGCAAACGAGACTGGCCTATGAAAAAGCGAACTGAAGTTCTGTTCTGTTGACCAACACTGAAATTTCCGGACTAATATAAATATCTACAAAAAAAGGTTCATATCGACTCTAAAGCACTCTGTCGTGCATGACTGATGTGGAAATTGACTAACATGTCCGACGTGGTAATTTTGACAGTGAATCCATATTGCATTGATAATGAGAAGAAATCGTAGGATAGCAACTGTCACCTAGGAAGTATGACTGTATGAAAGTTCATATGAAATTTTCTTCTTCCATATTTCTGTTTTAAATTCACTCGAGAAACCAAAAGTAGACCCCTATATGACGTATCACAGTATTATACAGCAAATCGTATACAGACATGGATATCAATACGGTATGGGGTATGGTTATGATCAAGGATGTCAACCGTACAGCACATTAACATCCCACATTAGTATGCTTTGAATCCCTTAGTGAATTGTATGTGCTATCATACTGTTCAAGTAATATATGTGTCTCCGAGGTATCCCTAAATAATACAAGAATAACCTTCATTCGATAAAGAGTTCACGTTTGATGCATGCAATGTGCATTCAGTTCACAACTATCAGCCATAGTAATATGTGAGTATATGACTGCGATTTTTAGAGATTGCATCCGACAAATATCTATATGTAACAAACACTACACTAGAAAAACGAGAAGTATTTTGCAAAATATTGCACCAGAATTGCGTTTGTCACTCTGCTGTAACTGTTATGTTGGCTCACTGTACTCCAAATGACAGACGAATATTGCTAGAACGCAAAAGTGATAAAGGTGACTGATACAATTAATGTCGTCGAGGACGTAGGTTACATGAGTTTGTTGTATTTGTTGGTATAATATAACGATTTCTTGTTGTGATTTTATTGTGTGTACCAGGGAGATCAAGGTAGTTGCGACGTGTAGGAGCCTTTATAAGACGATCAATATGCACCTTGAAAGTTTTGTTAGGTAATTGAGGAGTTCTAGTTATAGATACCAATACAGGTGAATGAATTTCCATTACTTCAAAAGGACCATCGTAGTGAGGTCTGTATTTTTCTTTCGATTTGAGATAAACATGTTCTCCCTTGTGAAATTGACAAATTTTTGATCTCATATGCTGTTGATCATAATATTGACTTTTTGTCTATACAGACTTGCTATGAACTTGTGTGTAAACTTTATCAACCGCGCGCAAGATTTCCAATAAGTTATGAGCTTGACTAAGGTTGTCAATATGAAAGTTCCTGACAAAAGTATCTGTGATTAGAGAAAGTTCCCTACCGAAATGATCCAAATTAGGCGTACAACTTGTAGAGCTCTGAATAGATCCATTGTAGAGATTTTGGTGAATTTTGACAGCATCATGAAATGATTAACCCTGTTCAATTAAAGAACCAATTGTGGATTTTATGGCAGTGTTTACACGTTCACTGATAGCATTGGCCTGTGGTCTGCCAGACGAAGTATGGAGTAATTTGATGCCAAGAGTAGAATAAATACCTCAAAAATTTCATATGTGAACTGTGTTTCAAGGTCTGTTAAAATCAATGACGGACGACCATGTATTGAAATATATGTAAAAACAGCATTCATGACTGCATTGGATGTTATAGACATCAAAGGAAATAATTGTAAATGTCGAGAGAAATGATCGATAATAGTCAAAATATGTTGATTATTTGAAAAAAGACCAACAAGATCCATTGATATCCAGGGGACATTGTGGATTGAAATGGAGCTTGTGGAATTTTGTGTGGTTTGTTGTATATGTAGGTTCGACAAGAAGCAACAAAATTTTGTGTGTCAGCATACATACCGTGCCAATAGTATTTTGAAGACAGGAATTCATAGGTTTTTGTAATGCCAAAATGTGAAAGGTGAGCAATTTGAAGAACTTTGTGACGCAAGGATTTTGGAATCACGATTAAATTAATCTCATTACTCGAAATCTGGTCTGTACTTGGCTTGATGAACATTAAAATTTTTGATTAAGTGTCAATAAAATAATTTTGCTTATTATTTCTGCGATTGAGAATATCATTACATATAGAAGCAAACGTCTCGTCCTTTAATTGAGTTTTAAGAATGCTGCACAATGATATTTCGTTTACAGGATCAGGTGTATCCTCAATGATCATTTCAACAGCGTGACACATCTCGTGCAGAATCTCCAAGTGTAAAGGTTCAGATTGGTTCACACTGTTCAGTTGTACGACAGGTAAAGGTTCTTGCGAGGTCAAAATTTGTGGGGCAGTCATAATGTCATCGTGTGGAGGAGACTCGTGAAGTCTAGACAGGTAATCTGGTAAAACGTTGTCTTTACCAGCTATATGTTTGAAAGTAAACGAATATTGACTCAGAAGAAGTAACCAACGAGTGGTAACGTCTGCTGGGGAAGTAACCTCATCACACCACTCAGAAATGAATTAGCAGATTATTAGCGAACTAGCATACCCATATTCATCACAACTAGTACCCATTTTTGTGAACAAAGTAAATATAATCTGTATATATTAGAGGTATACAATTAAAAGTACATCGATTGCTTAACTGCATCGAAGCAAGATTTAAACTGATGATATATGAACAGCATTCGCCCCAGTATGCACTTGTGTTAATGATAGGATTATCACAGCCAATTCTGCCTGCAATTTCTAAGTCAATGCAAGTATTTTCAACTCTCTAGGTCATTCTCTTAGAATCATAGAAGTAAAACTTAATATACAAAATTAAACACGAACAAACCATTTTTATTAAAATTCAAACCAACACAAGCCATGCAAACGGAAGAGGTTAGAACATAAACGCGTTAAGAGGACAAACCTGAAAAACTGTTCGACGACGCAAAGATCGCTTGGTTTGTCTGAAGCAGCAAAAAATCTCGGGCGAAGCAGGATAGGAAAGCTATTTTATAAATTTTAATAGATTCATTTATTTTGTTTACGTCGTAGTAAACATAACGCATCAGATGAAAGTTTTAAAATATTGTACTCACACCTCTAATGTTTAGGGAATATAGTGATACTTTAAGACCTGACAAAACAAAAATTGAATTTCAGTAGTAATCGATGGGGATTGCATGGTATGTTAAGTACAGATATGTTACAACGTTTTAAGGTTACGTCAATTATTTCAAAGAAAGTCAATCTTGGCCAGGAATCAATAAGATTATTTTCTAAATGTCTTGGATAAAATATTTTAGAACAATTCTGTCATTGATACGAAATATATATAAACCGCATGTATATATAAAAAATAATCAATTTCAATTACAAATAAAGAAAATTCAGGTTCTAATTTGTTTGGAAAGCAACACACTTTCAAGTAAAGAATGTATTTAAAAAAAAGAAGATTGAAACTTTTGCCAACTACAAATCATAAAATTTCGTAGCCTTTATGCTATGAATTGTTTCGAAGAGTGACCACACTTTTGATATGAGATCAGTTTCTAAGTAGAAATACTCAAAAGAACGGTTTAAAATATACACAAGTTAAGAGATCATCATAATACTGGATGAATATTAGAAGATAACATGATAGAATACTTTCAAATCTTTAATTTTAGTGCAAGAATTGTACTTCAAACATGACAGTATCGTTACTTTCGCTATCTTGATGTTAAACTCTTTGTTTTTGTCTGAAATGTTTCCAATTTTATTTATCTACAGTTTCATATCTCATATAAATGGAAAAATCTATATTTCAACAGCTGTTGCCTACAACAGAGTTGAGGCTACTATATTTGTGTCAATGCTTGAAATGTATGACATTTGACTTTTTACAAGAAAAACTTCTTACGGAGTACTCTTAAATTTATACATTTCAGTTGCTATTCTAGAGTAATAAATTCACATCAATTATGAATTATTTTGTAAGCAAATATTTTGAGATATATTATGCTCTCCAACCTAATAGTCCTTGTTTATGAATAACATGCACTATCCTTTCAATAACACAATGATCCTATAAATATTTTTTAAAAAATTTTAATTTGTTAGTGAACAATTTAAAACTATTATTATGTTAACTATTTTGATAACTAGCAAATGACTTTGACAAATAACTTCTCATGAGATAAAACAAAATAAATATTACAAAATACTGCATATTCAAATACCTTACTTTAATCAAAATTAAATACTTTCATTTAACCTTAAATTATCTTTAAAAGACTCGGTTCAAAACCAAACTTTATAAAGAATTTCCGAGACCTTCACGAAGTCCATCGCATTAAAATGAAAAGTCTGGATCCCCATCATGGCGTAAATTTGAATGGGTCACTCCTCGGACGCCATTAATTAGAATTGTGAGTTAGATGGTCTCTGCAGGGATCCCGAACTTCTCTTCCAATCAGAATTCAGAAAAAGAGACCAGCCCATGATTCAAATGCAGATTTTTCTTCAGCAGACATTTCCATTCTCATATTGGTGCGTTCCTGAAGTCCATTGTGCTCTGAAAAGAAAAGAGGCCTTTGAAGGACGCTGTAGACTAACAGAAGAGAACCATCTCAAAAATTTCATTGACGCGAGTGGAGGTTGAGGAGAGGGAAAACAATTTTCAAGTTTTCAAAGTGATTGAATTCCAGAGGGAGATTCGTCTAAAGCTCTAATTTACCTATGTAAAGATTTGTTAAGACAAAACAGTACCCTAAAATGATCAAAATGTCCAATTTTTTAAGTATCTTTTATTAATTATACAACTTTAAAGAATCTGTGTGCAAAATTTTATAGTTGTAGCTACATTATTTAGCGAGTTATTAAAGTCGTTCTATAGAATATAGGGACCGAAACCGAAAGCCTTCAAAACTTTAAAGTGTTTTTTCTCATCTTTCGATTTTTTATGACTACAGTGTATTAAAATATTAAGGCTTTTTTGTAATTGAAATAGAGATTTGAAACTTTTCGTAGTTGTTTATTATGATATATTTGATAACTTAGTGCAGGAATAAGAATTTAGAAAAATAATTTTTTTCCAAACATTGATGAAATCAACTAACTTCTGTTTTAATTTTGCTGTTTTTCACAGTGTTTGTTATAAAAATATTTGTAAAAAATGAATAACAGTGATATATGTAATCCCATGCACGAAATTGTGGGGAATACTTCATGGAAGGTAAATAAGCAAATATTTGAAAAAAATTAAAATTTGCATTTGGAGTACGTATTTAAAAATATTGAAATACTCTTTTATAAAACTTGGATTCTTTTAATTATAGTGAATGTGAAAATAATTTATTTCTTTTTTAATGTATATTTAATGTGTATTGAATAAGGTAGACTAAAACATTTTGTTGTGAATATGAAAGCAAAAAAAATGTTCAAAGGGTACTGTGTCTTCTTAAACGTTTGCGTTAATTTAAATGGTGATAGTCTAATTTATTAAATCTTAGGTCTTTAAAAATGATTATTAGACAATCCCAAAAAGTTGTTTTGATCCTAGAATTTTTGGATAGTAATGTGCGATTTTTGTATTCTTAAATGCTTTTTCTTATTTTCAGCTTCAATTACAATTTAAAATGGAATCTCTAATATATGCATATTTATGAAATTCCTTAAATTGTGCTGTGAGACAAAATATTAATACGAATGATTTTACTTTTCAGTTAACCACGAAGCATTGTAAAGATTTAGAATTTAAACAAATTTCTAATGCATAGGGGTTTTCACTCTTAGAATTTCAGACATTAATTTTGAGTTTCAGTATGGCCAGAACGATTAAAAATACTTAAGTAAATAAATTTACTAAAATTCGATGAAATCTGCCGACTTTTATTCTTCGCACTTGAAAAACAGAGAAATAAAATTCGACTGCCACCGTGAATCAAATCCGTATTATCAAATTTTAAACCGTTTTGCCTATAATTTTAAATTGTTCTCTAAGATGAATTAGAACTTTTAAATCGATCTGTAACAAATCTCAACTGATGTTTGTACAATAATTGTTGCACATATTGTGTGAGATCTTTTACTCTCTTAAAATGAATGACGTGCACTCTGAACAAGAGCCTTCACTTCTTCCGACTACTCCGACAGTCAAACTAATGCAGAATAAGTTAAGAAAATTTAGACTATTTATTATACAGGCGACGGACACTTAAATCATTAGCAATGTATATAAGTCACATACCATGCATAGTCTTCATCAATTAGTGAAAACTTTTACTCAACAGAAACCCACTTTCTTTAAGTGCAGCAGCAGTCTTTTGTTTAGTGGTTCGTACTATCTCTCTGAGTATCACGAGATTTCTGAGTAGTATGGTATAGCTTTCCTCCACACCATACATGACTAAATAACGATATCGATTGGTTGAAAGAATCCTAGTAAAGATTCTATTGGTCAAGTAGATCGAAACTGGTTGTAGGTCATAAAAGGAAGGCTTCAGTTTTCAGAACGGATATTATCTTAAAGTTATTAACCTATTTTCTTTAAGTTCAATGACAATTTTACCTCTCACGGAATCATGAGATTTCCAAGTAGTGTAGTATTGCTTGTCTCCATAACACACATGACTAAATAACAACAACGATTGGTTAAAAGAATCCTGGAAAAGATTCTACTGAATTGAATGATTGATTCTTGGAATCCTAGAAGTTTGTCGATAGCGTGGAGAGACTTTCTACTTCAATAAGCATACCCTTATGGAAATCCTCAAACGCAACGTTGTGACATAATAGCTCCCAATGAAAAGTTAAAACAATCACCAGTCTATAGCATGCTTATTTATAATACCGAATTCTCACCACAATTGAACTTAATCGGGCAGATTTTACTTGATTTGCATGTTCTGTTCAGAAGTTTTATGAATAAATTAGAAAAATAATAAGTACAATATATTATTTTAAAAAAATTCTAGTTACTCTCCTTGAAACTTTTTGAATTGCTATTTCCCATCAATTATTCCTACTGGTAAGCAATCTTGTATCGATTGTTCGCCAACACGAGTTGATGAATCTCATCTGAGTTGACTGGCTTCATCGCTCAAGCGATACGACTGGGAGCAGTTCCATCACGGCTTGTTGAAGAAAGTTACTTAGTTTTACTTTCTTCCAAATTCCGCCTCTCATATCTCAGGTTTTATCGAAGGAAGAGTTAAGTCTGAAGTAACCCGATGATAGCGATTAATTTGGCCCAGTTTGGTTAGGAGAGTAGTTCAGAGGAAAGTATAATCGTACATACTATTTGGGTCTTCGAAACAGACAAAAATTAATGTGAGAAAGGAAAATTTGGCAGAAACAAACAAAAGTGAACAGCTATAAATATAATGAATAAATTTAATGGATTTTTGCATTGCTTGAAAATTAGAGCTTTCCCCTATTTTCTCAGAACTATTCTTTTTGACAGAGTATTTCATTTATATGCCGACTATATGTTAATCCTACAGCATGTTGATCCACATTTTCTACTACAAAATGAAGTGATGCAGTTTTCCAAAGCATTGTAGAACAGCAATCATGTTGTAGAGCATATTTCAAGCTAAGAGGATCTTTAGAATAAGGTAGATTCAGAACGACCAATGATTCTTACAATTTTCCGAGTTTCAAAAGCAATTTCATATTAACTTTACAAATGTAAGGTATAGCAGTTTTTCATACTTGTAACTCAAGACTTCATCAGCAAGCATAGAACTTTAAGTTTGGATTTTTTTCATTTTTAGGATTCAACTTTCATCCACAATAATAACCCTCATGGTGGTTATCTCGAAGAGGTGTCTCGTCATTAGCAAGATTGGTCATATTTTGATGGCCGAAACATCTCGTCGAAACCACTTGGAGGGTTAAAACATTTTCCATTGCTTTTCTTCCATCTTCCCATACTTTCATACCACGGTCAGTCGTAACTATGGACATTGTAGCTCTTGGAATGGGAAACAATTTGGCAGTTTTATTTGCAGAAACTCCAGCAAAACATGTACAATTTTCTTTCTTTGAAAATCTATTTTTTTCTCATTTTACCTCCACCCTTTAAATTTTGTAATCCAAAGCTCAAAATGGGCATAGAAAAATTATCTTAGGACAGAATCAAAGAAACTAAAAACGAAGTGATGTAAAATTTTTTAATTTTCTTGTTTACTCAGCGAAAATAAACTTCCATAAGCTTTATGTTCAAGTTATTTAATCCAACTTCAATCGGCCCATGGCGATAGCAACCTGCGAGTTATAGGTGGCGCAGCTTTAATTCTTGGAAACTAACCTGGATGAATTTCTTTATTTTGTGCCAATGAAACTTTAAAAATCTTGTGTAGTGTGTAATGTGAGGAGTGGTGTATTTGAGGCAGTGTGTGTGTTGGCGCTGCTTGAACAAAACATTGCCTTGTACTAGAGAAGACCTAACTAACTAATGGTGGTAACATTCAAAAAGTTTGGTACATATAAGTCATCAAATTCCTTTGAAGGTGAGCGAATCTATTAAAATAGTGTTCTCTGGTCTATACAACATTTAAATTACCTTAAAAAATCTACTGTACACAATAGGTATGATGCATAGAAAAATGTACTGCATAATCTTTACTCCATAAGCATCTCTGTTGTTAGTAAATCGATTTTCTATTTACTAAAATATTCATTGAAGTAACTTTGGATTACCTATCATCCCAATATTATCATAGTTTTAAGAATTCATCCCTATAATCTGTATATTTAATCTCGCTATTTTCACTAATTATTTTCAATGATTACAAAGTATCAAAATAAACAACCATGAGAGATGAACGGTAGCGAGAAATTAATTAATCAAAGATTTAATGAATGATGCCAGAGCTAATCAAATTTTAACACCATTTTTCTGAGCCTATCGTATATGTTCCACGAAGGTTATCAGTTTGAAAATATAGAAAAACGAAACCGTTAGATCCTTATCAAAATGTTAATTACTGTATCAATAATGCAAATGCATACACTAGAAAGGAAATTTTTAAAGTAAAAATCAAATATCACAAATTAATTAGATTGACCACACAAACAAAACCACTAAACTTACTGCAAGTAACAAGTTTTCTTTCATTCATAAAAAAGATAAGTTACTTACAGATTGCTTGATTAAAACAGTATCTAAAATTTTTTAACTTATTACGTTAAATCTGATAACATTTATCTTATCACAATAATAGTTTTTAGGACTGTATATTTTGTAGGCTTTCGATTTCAAACTGCGCTATCAATTATCTCTTAAAGTACAAATACAATGTATTCTATTGCAATTAGTCTTTCCTGAAATTGTCAGAAAAACTTTAAAGGTATCGTAAATTATTTAAATTACTTTTTCATATATGTGAAAAAGAAACTGGATTATATATCAACAAAAAAAGTCAACGCGGGAAAAATTAAACCTTAATTATAATAGACAATTAACTCTTATGTGTTTAAAACTTCACATTAAAGTCATATTTAATTACAAGTACAAATATCAATAATTACCAAGAACAAAGCATCATACTTACATTAAGAAGCAACTTCAGAAATGTGTTTGTAATATTTCGATGCTATCAACTCCTCGAAATATTACGTACTATTTGTACTATGACAGTAATCAGTAATTTTTCTGGTGTTTATACGAAAATTGGCGTTATTTGTATATTAAAAAATAGTAATAAACGGGTATAAGCAATTTAAAGTATGAAGTCAATTTGCAATATTGCGCAATGCTTAAATATTATTAATTTGGGTGTCATGAAAGCGTTCTCGCCGCTCTAATGTAATTCTCAAAAGTTGCGCTTGTTTTCACAGCAGATTTGTTGGGTCATTGAACAGCTTTTAGATCTTCGTCCGTTTCAAGTGTTTGTACAGGTCTTCTTCTGATTATTCTAATTGTAAAAGCCTTTAACGTTTCGTATTGATTGGGGTGTGATTAAAACTAGGAGTTGGAGCGTGCGAATTCGCATTCGCGATTTGATGTGCGAATTTACTTTCATGTTCGTATTTATCATTTGCGCAACTTTCTCGGGCAAATTTGATTCTAACTTCAACCGGAATTACTATTCTGATTTGAAAAACGATAAAGTCAGAATACAATTGTGAGTTCAACGGTTGGTGCCATGTAAATATGCAATCATAATAAATGTTTTGTTTTTAAATGCAGTTTTAATTCCAATGTAGGGTAAACAAGACAGTTATTGACACCCTTAAGGCAATATTTATACTATCATGGAAAAAATAGTAAAAGTAGTTCAATCAAGTTGAAATTCATTGTAACCTTTCCTAAATTACTCTACTTAAAGCTGAATAAATGGTTTCAGATAAAAAATTATCCCTGGAAGGTATTTTGCAATATATTGAGAATAAATAGTGCAAAATCGGTTATTGACACGCCATGGATGAGTAATTGACACCACAGTTATTGACATTCCTTCATTCTTATTTAGTTTATTTTTGCAGTATAAATGGACTTATGCAAAGAAAACTATGGCTAATCTATTTTACAAAACATGCTCATGCTCTTTTCTTAGCAAAAATAGGAGAAACCGTCCTCTTAACTAGTACCTTGTTTGCATACTTCTTGATTACGGTTGTATTACCTTTCCTGATACTTACAATTTGAAAATCTTTTAACACAGCTGACTTCTATGATTCACAAGGAAATTTTCCCGCCCTTATTTGAAACTGAACATTGACATGAAAGCTTATTTTTTTAATTAAAGATTAGGGTGTGAATAACTGTCCGAGGTGTCAATAATTGTCTAGTTTAACCTACTTCTACATGCACAATTTAGCAATACAGTCCACTTACGAACTTTGTAGGACACTTGGGTCCTTGAATAGAAATAGAAGGCGGAAACATTTTGGTCCTAAGCAGCCGGAGTTTTGTGTTCGAGTTGCAGTGATGCGTGCATTTGAATTTGATTTTGAAGGACACTTGGGTTCTTCAAACCTGCATTGGTAGTGGATGCGAATTTCATCGGTGTTCTCCATCGTTAGAATTCTGAAGAATGGCTGATTAAAGAACTTTGAACAGAAAACGAGAAGCGGTTAGAATATTAGTAACACGAAATTAGAATCCTATGAAATCGAGGACATTTCTTCAATGGACAGTGCCGAACTAGAAAGAAAATTGATCGACATAAAAGAATCTAATAAGTCGCTGAAAGCGATCCAAGAGGAATTTTACTTGGTGTTGGACGATACTGAAATGGCATTAAAAGACGATGAATATCTGATAGACAAAGAAAGATGCGATATGTTAGAGGTAAGGTTCCAATGTGTCTTAAGAGCTTTTAATAATACATTGCAAATCAGTTCTAAAAATTTTTATGAACCTAAAATTAATGTCAAACTACCAGAAATTCATCTGCCTAGATTTTCGGGTTCTTATGATGAGTGGTACTCGTTTAAATTTCAAATTGTTTCTTTAATTTCTGATCACAAACAATTGACAGATTCTCAGAAACTTTACTACTTGTAATCGGCATTAGTTGGTAATGCTAAGCAAGTACAGACAACTGACGATTCCTTTATGTCGTTGCTTAAAGCTTTAGAGAATAGATTTGAAAACAAACTATTAATTTAGGATATCATATCTCTGAAATTCTAAATTTGGAAAAAATAATAGTGAATCTGCAAAAAATCCTAGACACCTAGTAGGCAAGTTAACGAAGCATCTCAGAGCATTAAAATTAATGAGCTTAGATACTGATTCATTAAGTGAAATGATTTTAGCAAACTTAATATTGCAAAAGTTAGATAAGGAAACTAGAAAGCAGTTTGAAATGTTCCAAACTTCTACTAACTTAACTAACTGAAATGTGTTCATTTAATTTTTAAACAAGCGTTGCCAATTCTAGAAAATTTGCAAGGCAGTTATTCATTACCTAGGCGAATTCGAAATTTTCAATGCAGAAAACAAGAACCTTATTTAACAACTCTAACACTGCATCTAATTCGTGCATATTGTGCAAAGGTCATCATGGTATCAAGAGATGCCAATCATTCTTCGACAAGACTGTGAAGCAACGGTACAAGACAGTGAAAAAATGGGTTTATGCCTGAATTGCTTGGGACACTCGCATAAAGTTGCCACTTGTAAATCGCCATTCAGCTGTACAGTCTGCTCGAAAACACATCATACGCTACTTCATTACCCACACAATTATCAAATATCCGGAGAAAAGGCTTCTCGAGCCTCATCAGAAGCAAGAAAATTCTCCCACCCTCCATCTTAAAGGGAAGACACATCCGGAAGTGAAGATGAAGCATCTCGAGTGATCCCGAGCACTTGCGGTTTGTTGGCAAACACTCGAACAGTTCTCCTTTCGACAGCAATTGTTTACATCAAAAACATTCTCGGACAACTGAAACCCTGCCTAGTGCTTCTATATTCAGGCTCCCAAAACAATTTCATCATAAGAGAGTGTGTAGACTTCTTGAAGCTCAAACGGGAAAGCATTTATACACCTGTTTGTGGATTGAATGGTTCTGCAATGACTATCAAATCCAAACTTAATACAATGGTATCAAACTATTGTAGAGACTTTTGCAGAACTACTGATTTCTTGGTAGTTCCAAAAATAACAGGCATCCCTCCATCGCAATATTTCAAAGTTTCGAAGTTCAAATGGCCCAAAGATATTCAACTCGCGGATTTCGATTTCCCCAAGCCTGAAAAAATAGACATATTGCTCGGAGTTGGACTTTTCTACGAATTGTTGAAGGGTAACAGAATTCGTGTTGAGGACAATCGTCTCGTACTACAGGAAACCATATTCGGTTACGTTGTTAGTGGCTCCTAGGATAACGATCATCGCGGTGTGACACATTGCAGTCTTTTGAGAGATGAATAAAATCTTTGCCAAACCCTACAGCGATTTTGGGAAATAGAATCTGTAGAAGATTAGTCTGTAAAGAGTAAAAAGTTTTTGTGAAAAACATTTCATTGCATTCCACACCTGGTCTGGAAGGCATATGATTACCATACCAACCAACGATGGATCCCTGGGTGATTCGAAACAACAAGCTGTAAAACGACTCAATGCACTGGTCTGGATCAAGACCTCACCTCATCGTTTGAAAACTTTCGTCGCTAATCGTGTGACTACGTTCCAAGAGTTGAATGGCAACTGTGAGTGGAACCACGTCAAATCTGATTTGAATCCTGCAGACTTGGTTTCGCGTGAACTTCGTCCAAAAGACGTTCATAACCACAAGCTTTGGTGGAATGGTCCACCTTTTCTGAAGAAACAGAAAACTGTAGAAACTAAAATTGTGACATCAATAGAAGATATTGAGTCATATAGCAAGGATTTGAACAGCAGAATTCTAGTGAAGGACAATGGAACAGTTTCTGAAGTAGTTAAGAACTCTTCTATTTCATTGCTCACGAATTTTCATAATAATTCCTTGTTAGATGAATTTATTGCAATCAGTAACGATTACTCTAAACTATTACGTGTTTTGAGTTACATTTTCAGGTTTTCTAACAACTGCTGACGACCTATAGTGAAGAGGGTGGTTGCCTTATCAATGAATGAAATAAATGCTGCAGAAACAATGCTTATAAAGAATATGCAGAGCAAGAGACATTTTATTTTGATATTTCGAACATCAGAAAGAATGGACAGACTATCTTATCCTCTCTTTATCCAATTTTGGATGCACAGGGCATCTTACGAGTGGGTGGCAGGTTAGCGAATTCTGATTTAGCATTCAACCAAATTCACCCAATTATTCATCCACCTAAATATCCTTTGACTAAAAAATCATGTTACATTACCACAATAAGAATTTTCATATTGATCCTCAATCTCTACTGTATAGCATTCGCCAGAGCTTTTGGCCCATTCATGGCAGATCATTGGCTAGAAAAATCGTCCATGAATGCATACCCTGCTGCAAAATGAAACCTATTTTAGCTCAACAACTAATGGGTTGTCTTCCTCATGAATGTGTAAATCCCAACTACACTTTTAATCACACAGGTGTTGATTTTTGTGGACCATTCACTATCAAGTATAAAGGTCAGAGAAAGGGTATATTTCGGAAAATTTATGTAGCAATATTTGTATGTTTTTGACACGGGCAATTCACTTGGAAATTGTACAGACTTAACTACTGAGTCTTTCATAAGTACCCTTAAGAGGTTCTTTGCTATAAGAGATAAAATCTCAACATTATTTAGTGGCAATGCTAAAACCTTTGTAGGTTCACACGCAGAATTAAAGCGTCTCTACATTCTTGTAGCACATCCAGATAGCATCTTATCTATTTACTTGAGCTGCAAGAGTATAAATTGGAAATTTTTACCACCCTAGAATACCAAACTTCAGTGGATTGTAGGAAGCAGGTGTTAAATTGTTCAGATATCATTTAAAAAGGGCTGTAGGAGACATTAACGATGGAGAGGTTTTAATTGTCATTACTCAGATAGAGGGAATATTGAATTTTAGACCTATATATCTTTTATCAAATGATATTAATGACCTGGAAGCACTGACTCCTGGCCATTTTCTAATTTGTAGACCCATCAATTCCATTGTTGAACCCATTGTTCTAGATTGTCCTGAAAATCGCCTTTCCAGGTGGCAAAACACAACTAAAATGGTTCAACATCTATGTGTACGGTGGAAAAGGGATTACCTTAGCAATCTGCAACAACGCATTAAATGGAAATTAAAAAAGATAAATCAGAAAGTAGGTTCTCTTCTTTTAGTTAAGGATGAAAATTTACCTACCTTTAAATAGTTATTCGATAGGATTGTTCAATTATTTGTAAATTAAACATTATTGTCCTTATCAATATTGTCCAAACGTCTTTTTTCGAATGCTTTATTTCAGAATTTACTCAGGAAGTCAAAATTCTACAGGCTTGCTCATATCTTTTGTTTTTCAGAATTCTGCAGTTTTCAATGACCGGTATTTCGTTTCTGTTTGCTTTTATGTGTTCCAGTATTTTCCATATTACAGATATATTATTTAGTGTTTCATAAAAATAAGTAAAATATACCAAGCAAATCCTTTTCAAGTAAGGTGTGTAACTTTTTATTTTAAAATGATCTCTTTTATAATGATCTAGTAAAGTTAAAATAAATTTTTTTTTAAATAAGATAGGTTACGTTAAATTAAAATGGATAGCCATACGTTGCAGTTCAAAGATATTTCAAATCGACTTCTGAAGTAGTCACATTAGAAAAAAATTTGTGTAGTTTGTCTTACAGCAGAAGTGCGATGAGTATGAAATGGATTATATGGATGTATATATCATGTATGCATATTTGTGTCAGAAGTAAATTATAGAAGCTAAGAAAAAGTTAAAACGATTTTAAAAAAATTATTTTCCGTATACTTAAATGATGTTTGCATTTTTCTACGAAAGAAAAGTGATTAGCCTTATCACTTTTCAATCAACATATAACCATTTCAACCCATAGCAGCACTGGGTAATCCTGCTAGTAATGTATAAACGTAAAAGAACGTTGTTTTAACTCAAGAAATTCTTGTGAACAGTTGAGTTCAATATTATGTGTCTCTTACAGCTTAAAACATCTGTCCAAAAAATGACTCATGATCCAAAAAATGATCATGACTCCAAAAAATGACTCATAGTGCTTGCACGCTGTCATAAGCACTCTTTCTCCCAGTAACACGACGGGTATCGGTACTAGGTTTAAATGACGGGACCCACATAAAATACCAATATGGATGCCATGTACTCATTATTTAACTTACACAAATGTGTAGTTTTCCAATATTTCTGTGCTCTCTAATAGCACAATTTTATTATTATCATAATGAAGATTTAACTTTCTAAACTTTGAAAATAGGCTACACATTTGAGCACAAAAATTTGCCCTACTTTTCGGACCCTTTTTGCCATAGAATCCTGGTACTATAGTATCGGAGAGGGTTTACGCGAGGGCCCTGGTGTTTGCTTTAGATTTCAATTTAGATACGAAACAAGTACCGGGTCTTTTCTGCATACCCATTCTAATCCTAGGTCTCGCCATCACCCGTGCAAATGGGAGAATGCTCATAATAAAGAAAAGAGAAGTGAAAATTCCCGGAAATCCTCGTTGAGTTTAAAAGATCGGAAAAGTTTACCATTTTGTCTCGGGGAAAAGATTTCGAATCGGGAGGAAAGGCTGTTAAGGGAAGAGAAGGGGTGAGTTTGTGAGAGAGAGGATGGCAGAGAGCAACATGGATGAATAGGTATTCCAAGGATGCAGAAGAAAGGAGGAAAATAAATGTGGCTGAGGGATGGTGACACAAGATCCATTGGATGCCACGTTCGAACGTAAACGCTCAAAGTAAGGGGACTTGTTCAGCATTCCATGTTTAAAATCTTCCAATTGAAGAATTCCTTGTTCCAATTATTACTGAAGAACTAAACCTTAATTTTAGTTCCCTAGATATGTTTTATTTGATACCATAAGGCACAAAATTATTTTGGTAGCCTTATAGGATTGGATAAAATCAGGCTATCATTGAGAAGATAAGTAATGCGTATAGAATAGTCAACAGAAAAAATTTCTAAAAATTACGGATTTTAAAATAGCGAATTTTTATACTTACTTCTTCAATCTTATATTGTTAAGGATTTAACCCCTCTCCTAGAAACAATAACTTTAGATGACGAACATTCGTTTCAGACTATTGAGTAACATTTTGTTTAAATATTTTCTTGTGTTGTATTTTCCAATTTGAAAGAAATAAATTTAAAATATTTTTAGATTTATTAGCACTGAAATAAATATAAAAATATTTTAACCTTATTTTGAAATTTAGCAACTGCCAAACCTCATACTTTTCACTGTGTTCTTATTTAGAAGTTACTTTATGGCTTTTGTGTACTGTAAATATAAGCTTTTCAATTATTTTTATTTAGTAATAGAACATAGTGATATTCTTATTTATCAGCACTAATAAATTTTTTTTGTAGTGTTAAATTGATTTTAGTAATTTTATAGCACATAAACTACTAATATTTTAAAAATGAAATTCAAAAGTAAACATTTTCCAATGTCGATAATTAATGTTAAAGCCTTTCATTCCTTTACCTGGTTAATTTACATTATTTCGATATCAGAGTTTGTAACTTCTAGATGCTGCTTTTACTCCACCACAGTATTTGAGCTTAAATATTTTTCACATACAATTTGTTTAACAATGAATAAGAGTCAAATATTTGCACTAAACAAAGACAGAATTCAAAGATTCCTAAAATAAACACAACCTTGCAAAAATTCATCGAAAATCTTTTTCAATCTTGTTTGAAAAATTATATTTTCTTTTTTTTATTGGAACATAAAACCTTTTTTTAAGATACTTAAAATCGTTGTAACTGCATGCTTATCTGTTTGTTAATAGCACAGTGTCAAACAAAAACAAATGTTGCTAGATGAAAAAAGTTAATGGTTATTTATGCATATCTAAAACCGATACATTAATTAGTTGATTAATAACTCTTCTCCAGGGGCGAATTTTATTTTTTGCTCGCTGTCACTAACTCCGGCGTGACAGGGAGATATGCTATTGTGGACAAAATTTCCATAAAACGAAATTTCATAAATTTTATGGTTAAAATTTTATTTGTTTCCTACAATTGTTCCCTATACTATCATCTTCACTCATTAAACGACTTTTTGGCGTCATACATTTGGGTCTCCATGGTTCACTGGGTTTGCTCACTGCTCTAGAAACCCACGAGTTGTTGGCTGAGCAAGATTCGATTCCTCTCTGGGTGTATTTCTCCCTTCTGGTCAGTAAACTTTCTTTGTGTATGACATACTTGATGTTGTTTCTCTTGCGCTTGGCGCAGCTTGGCCAAATATGGCCATTGTAACATAAAACCCATCCAACCACCACCACCACTCATAAATTAAGTTCCTTGTTATTTCGTGATGTGATGTTGTTTATACAAACGTTTAACGTCAGTATGATTTCTAATTTTGCACTTGTGACTTTCACCAGATATGATTCATATAATGAACCCCATGATTAATTGTTTATTTAATTTATTAGAACTCAAATGGAACAAGATGGGGAAAAGCCAGTTATTCAAAACTACAGATATAACGGTGAATCGAACTCTTTCCCCGTCTAATTTAATTTAAATTTCCTAATCGAAAACATTTTTTAAAGTATGAGTCCTACTTATGACTATCAATAAGCCGAAGATTCAGAGTTATGAAAAGTATTAAGGAGGGTAGGTAGTTGAATTAACGTCGTTCTAGAGCAACGCAACTGGCTATTGGCTACCGGATGGGATCAATCCTGAAGAGGACACCTCGTAATTTTGAATCATGGTCAACGTGGTCAGCACCTGAGCTGACACCCCCTATCGAATCTTCAGCATCATGTCAACGTGAAGACATTAGAAGCCATGACAGATATAACGTACACAAGCCACCACGTACACAACTGTCTTTTGTTGGATCGAGATATATATTACGGATACTGTAATTTATCAATTCCTCATATAAATTAGATATCTTTTTAAAACTATTTCATCATAAAATATTGCACCTACTGAATGTTGAATAGGAGAGTGATGTACCTTGGGGTTATATGAACCTTGAATAAAATTAAATAGATTTGCTATGTAGTGTATTAATTTGAGTATTCAGTATATGTAATTGACACTTGATGCTATATACTGTGTTGTGTCCCTTTCAACTTTTCAAACCTACTGCCGAGATTCTTTTCTCTACGATGATCAATTTCTAGAATAAGTTTCATTTGAAAAAAAAAACAGTATTGTACATTTGAAAGCAGAACTAAAGTGCGTAAGTACCTGAATTTATTCTCTCTAAAATGAAATATCAAGAAAAATAATTTGTATATGTTAGAGTAAAAAAATTCACAAATATGGTTACTTGTACTTCATTGTACATTTTTGTTTTGTATTCGGATTGCCTATAATTATTTATTAATTGCATAAAATCAATATATTCGACAAACCACGTCAGTAAATAGTTGAGAATAATTAGATCTATAATACATATTATAATTTTCAAATTAGATGAGACTTTTATATGGTATGCCTACGCTTACATAATTTAATGAAACAAAACCAGTTTCTAAAATCTTGTTTAAGCTTATTTTATATTGATGCAATTAAATTTGGAATTAACAAATTAGACTCCAACTTGATCCACAAATTAGTAGCATTTATGATGTTGGAGAGAAAATCTTCGTCAAAGCTTTCACGATTGAAAAATTTGTTACATGATTTGGAGTAACAGGTTTAAATGAAAATATATTTATTGGCAATAAGCTCCTAACATTTTATGTGATTGACTATATAATGTATCTATTAGAAACCAATATCTTAAAGCGAATAATAAACCTTAATATATCACTGATTTAACCTTCGCCCATAACAATGATGAACATAAAGCATCTTGTTTGGGTCAGGAAAATCATTGATAGCAGTATCCCCTGAAATAATTCGACCTAACCTAAAAGCTGTTCCAAGACAAATCTGAGATGAAATACAGAAAGGAAGGAAGGAATATTAGCAAAGACTGAAATATAGAGAATATATTGAAAGGAAAAAACAAAAATGCGTTGTCCAAACTGTCTTCCCTAAAGAGGAAAGAGAGCACATATGTGAACTTTTAAGGTAAGTACGAGGACACGATGACAGAGGATACAAATGACAAAAAATCATTTTTCTGGTATTATTTTGTAATATCATGGAAGTGATGACAAGAAGTAAAAATATAGTGCTACAGAGGTGCGAATAGGAAATTTTATCTTTGTAGAATAATATGTAAAGATAAGCATTATGTTTCTGAAAAGTTTTAAAAATTGTTAGCAATGGATATCAAGTTGTCTTATTAACTTGAGAATAAAAAAATCAAAATGTTCATTAACAGAAGTTTTAGCCAAATGAACTTGTTTCTGATAGTTTTAAAAGTGAGCATGTAAAGAAACTATAGCCCATGTACAATAGGTAGTTCTGATCACAAGTTAGCACAAATATATTTTCCACTTGGTTTTACCACTTAGTGTATGTATCTTAGTATAAATGTTTCAAACATTTCAATAAAATATATTTGATTTCTATAAATTTATACTTTAATTTGTTTGATTTGTTCTAGTTAAGCGTACCTTAATTAAATTGTTTGAAATGCGTTTTTTTTATATCTTGATTCAATCAACTAACAGATTAAAACAAGTTAAAAATTACTCAAAAAGAGTAATCCAAGGTATATATCTAATGGTGTAGTTGCAATATGTATCTCGGATCAATTATCATTCCTTACAAAGACATTTTTTCTGGAGTGTATACCAATATACTACCATGGAAAACATTACAATAATAAATAAAAGTACAATATATTTTTGATAAAATGTCTAAGTTATACCGAAAATTATATCAACCACAAAAATTAGATAGTGAAAATTGGTCCAAGGTACAACACTCTTTCGTATTCTGAATTGAAGTAAGCCATTTTGAACTCATGAGTTTTTCCAGAAAATTCAAACATCATGGATTGAGAAGGCCAAAAATGCAATACTTTTTAATTAAAATGAGACTTAACGTGAAACCACCCTCGTGTGTACCAGAGTAACTCCAAGTGGTTCGCAATTCCGCCCATGGTGACTAATGTTCAATTATCAGAGGCATTGGAAAAAATTAATTTCAAAGCGTTATGTTATTTTATTTGTGCACTTTTGAGAATACAAAACAGTAGTCTTGTGTTTTGCTTTATTTTGGAGATCGAGTAATTTGAATTGTGTGTGGAAAAATAGAAAATTGATTATTAATAGTAGAGTAAAAAGCTTGTGCATGGTTAGCATTTAGGGATCCGTTAGTTTCTTATTTTACTGAAAGACGCTCTCAATTATTCCTTCAGAAAATGCATTAAAAAATTAAAACTATACAGATCATGTGAACAAATTTCGTATTCACGTAATAAAACAAGGGGGAAATTTTAACCACTTTTTTTTCCAGTGGCTGTAAAAAAAACCGTTGAATAGTTTTGACTTTTTCATCGTTCGAAATTTATTTTTTAGTCAAATACTTAGTTTTAAATATTTTCCGAGAACTCCTCTTTAATCACGTTAAAAAGCTTTTTATAAATGCTCCCAGTGTAGAAAAGTCTACATTATTCATTAAACAAGCATTAAAAAAGCTGCACTTTAAAAAGCAATGCTTACAAAAAAGGCTTAAAACCAAGGAAAAAAAGGATTTAAGAGAGAAATATAAAACTTACAGGATTATTGTTCTTGATGTTGAGTGTTTCCTCCGATATGTGGGTTTAAGATTAGAACCCAATTGAATAACTGCATATAAAACTACAGGGAAATTACTATTGATATTGCCAAATATGTATTCATTTACAAATACATTTCCATGAAAAAAATTATGGAAAGACGTTATTCCTAGAAATAGTAATGGAAGGTATGTAATTGAATTTACGTCGCACTGGAGCAATATAAATGACTATTGCCGACGGTTCAGGATCAATTGGAAGGGAAAGATCCGAGGACGACACCTAGTCATTTTGAACCACGGTCAGATGACTATGTGGATGGGCTGACGACCTGCTGGCACCCCACTCTCTAAACTTCAACACCATGCCAACGGGAAGACGTCTGAGGCTACGACATATTTAAAGTGCACCAGGCCCCCCCCCAGATGACAGTCTGGTTGGATCAAGTTTTAAAATTGCTACCATTTGGTTCCGAATGGGCTACTCAACCAATTGGGCTACCTGTTATCCAAATGCTCTAGCAGGATGGATATAGCAGTCACCTTAAAATGAGTTTGTTACCATTTTGCCGACTTTTGTGTTATTGTAATTATTATTGACTACAATCAACTACCATATACCGATTCGGACTTCAATCTTTGGAATTTTTGTTGCAGACAGGCTGAAATTGCATTAGAAAAACAAACCAAGTGACGTCACTTCCGGAATACATACAGAAAGCACGTTCCGTAGCAAAAACACTACTGCTAGCTACATTTATCGTGGCACAAAATGTCTCTCACAGCTTAATCATCATTTACTTATTAAAACTTTAGCTATCTTCATTGTGAAACTTATGCAAGAAGGCCTGGAACATCTGATAGATTAAATGGAAACGAAAAGAAGATAAAATTGCCATGAACGCAAAAAACTTAAAACTTGTTATTTGTCAAAAAAATTATTTTGAAAAAATAAAGTAACTTTAAATAATTATGGAAGTGTGCGCTAGTAGGAATGATGTGTATCTCATATAACCAGTAAAATAATAAATACTTATCTTATGCAGTCAACTAGCTGCTTTTCCTGTCTGAAATCAGATGGTGAAGTTAGACATACAGGATGGAATTTCAACCGCACTTCGTTAGTGATTGTCTAAAATTATTACTTAAACGCTGGAAAGTTATCAGATAAATACTGAATGCTATATGTGCTGTGTAGAT
This sequence comes from Meta bourneti, assembly GCA_933210815.1. NCBI lineage: Eukaryota > Metazoa > Arthropoda > Arachnida > Araneae > Tetragnathidae > Meta > Meta bourneti. Next base: position 62,737,788 of record OW119924.1, on the reverse strand, counting down.
ATTTATAAACCATTTAAATTGCATAAACTCGTATTTTATTACGTTTTGATTCAAATATTTCATTAAAAATTAAAAATATATTCAGTGTTATTCAGATTTAAAAAATAAATAAATGCAATTAATTCCAAAGGATTTAATTACTATCTTACGGTTTAAATCAGGTTAGAGATATTTAAATCTCTATTCCCGAATATTTGGTTTCTTTATCGTGAGAATGATATTTTTCAGTTCCATCTAACAATTGATATTTATTTTTTAATCGAAATAAATATCTAGTGACGGAGAGATAATAACAAAATGGTATAGCTTATTTTCTTTTTCCTTAGCACGAGCTATGTTCTTTGAAACCTTAAAAAGTATTAAATCTTTTTAGACTGTTTACATCTTACGTCAACTTACAAATGGCCAGACTCCCATATTTGATTCTGTTTTAAGGCGATTATCAAGAAACGAAACATAAGCTTTCAAACCCCTTTACCTTATGTTTCAATAAAAGACACATTCCTGATATTTCTAAAGGTTAAGAAAGAATCGCTGTCATCCGTTATAAAACAATACTGGATATCAATCCACCATACCCCGGCTTTCAGAACAACCCATAAAATTCTCTCTGAGATTTTGAGTAAGCCGGCTATTTGTCTAACGTTATGTCTGTCAGAGTTAAACTAAGAAGTGATTATAAGGGAGTTTGAAAGAAACCATGGAAAATAAATAGGGATTAGTTGCATGTAGTATACATAAGGATGTATGTTTTTATTTTCCTGTTTGTATTTGACATGAAATTGCTCTCAATCCTAAAATCATTGTTTATTCTGTTTTGCTATTCGGAGGATTCCGAAAACGATAGGGTCAAGCTTTCCTTAGATTTATAAGCAAACCTGCATCAATTTCGTTATTATAATGCTGTTTTTGAAGAGTCCACAAAACAACCTCTAGGTTTAGCTGCTTTGAATTTTCCTATTTAAAACTATAGTAGAAATCTGGATTTTGTTCTCATGTACCACTCAAAAATTTATCTGCTCATTTAATTTAAAAAGTTCCATTTTCATACAATTGCGATTTAATAACTGATTTAAAATACCTCTCCTTTAAAAGGGCTTAACATATGAAATTTATGTACCGGTTTAAAACAATTTTTAAACTACATATGATGAATTTTTAAACTACATATGATGAATTTTTAAACTACATATTAGCTGTTCTGTTTGATGTAAAGTCAAGCATGCTGATACAAATCGATGTGAATACTTCTATATTTGGAATACTTTGCTCAAATTGGAGAGTTGCGAAAAGTATAAATACTTAGAACTCTTCAAAGACAAAAGAGCAAAAGATTTTTCTTGTTTTGTCGGCAATGTGGTATTTCTTATAGATTTGCAAATAATTTTGATTATTTTAATATTTTGAGAAATTTGTTTGGAAAAGATTAAAACGATTTTTTAACAATCGTTTTCTAAATTAATCCTTTGTTTAAATTCTAACTGAAATATCATATAAATTAAAAACGATAAATGCATACAGAGTAGGAAACAAAGAAATTTTCAATAAGAAGTTCTGCTTCTACTTTAATTTGTTTTTACGTAGGGATGTATGGAAATGCAAAACTTAACACTACAACTGTAAGTTTCAATTTCTTTAAGTTTACATTTTTGTTCAAGAGTCTTGTATATATATATTTCATTTTAATTATTCTTTTCTAACTTTTTAATGAAAATTTTTTTCAATCTTTATCATGTACTTTTATAAACCCTCTTGGCTTTGTGAGATTTTCAAGTAGAACAGTATTACTTTTAACCAACAATACAACAATGACTCAATAGTACATTTATTGGTCCATAGATCCATAGATTTTTTCGACATTTAGAAAAATTCTATTGTTCCTTTCCTTTCAAAAGAATCCTTTGGTAAAATTCTATTGTTATTTTCCTCGAAATAGAATCCTTTGGAAAGATTCTACCATCGATTTCGTAGGATTAGAAGCCTTTGAAGCTATTCTATTGGTTCTTCCCATGGAATAAATCCTTTGGAAGGATTCTACTGGTCAAAAATGTCACATTTGGTAAGAAGTCATCCAGAGAAGACAGCAGGTTCCAAGGTGAAAGAATGCATGTGAATCCCTCAGAGAGTTAAATTGAAAAGGAAATTAATACGACACCTATTAATATTTAATTAATATTAAACCTATTAATATTTAATTAATATTAAACCTATTAATATTTAATTAATATTGAACCTATTAATATTTAATTAATATGAAACTTATTAACCTATTAATATTTAATTAATATGACACCTACACCTGAATGATTAAAAATATTTATTTCAACATCAGAAGAAAAAATTATTATTATTGGGTGTACTAGGAGGAAAGTTCCCACTAATCCAAAGAAGGACGAATAGTCCAAGTATTTCATTTCTAAATGTCATGTTTTCTAGAAAAATTTAGTGTTCTAATATATGTAAAAAATACATTTTAAAATCACTCAAATGGTGTCTCTTTTTTGTTTTTAATATTTAATGATAATTACTACGATTTCATTGGGTGCAACATTAATTGGTAATTTTATTTATAACGATATTATATTGGTATTTTCTCAATTCTCACAAATGCTATTAGTTTCATATATACACTTGCTATTATTTGATACTTAACAAAATTGATTCACCCTTTCTAGTTTCTTGTATTGATTTTAGTGTCCCGAACACCCGATTTTAGTGTTATCACCAGAAATTGTAAATTATTATTTGTTAAACCTTTAAAAATAATGTATGTAACAAAACACCATAGAATAGTCAGCTCCTGAATCAACCAGGGCATTCACATCATGTCCGTTAATAGGGATGTGTATATAATGTTTTATTAACTTAACCGACTGTATTCATTAAAGGAATTTCTTCTGCTATGTCCTCACTTCCTCAAAAGACCGCAAAGTTCAGTTATCTGAATCAATAAGGAGAGCGGATTGAACTGCGATTTGGGGATTGTGATTGTCTACGTACTATATTGCGTCTAGGGTATGGAGAATTATCGGTTCTTTGTTTTTGCATCGTGTTCATGATCAGAAAGAGAATCAGAATCTGGGGTTGAAATGGATCTGTTTCTAGACTTGATCTCACCTCTGCAAAGACACGCGCGTAGTCGATCACGACCATACTTCAACAAGTGCCCCGCACCTCCACAGTGAAATAAAACCGGAACACTTTCAGATGTACTTCAATGGTTAGTCTTTCTTTCGAAAGTGGAACTAGGTTCTTGCTGGAGTCTAGGTCTGCGTCTAACAGAATTCTGTCCTCTTCGTCGTTGGGTCTTATAAGACGTTCCATAAGTGTCCTTTCGGGTAAGAGGGGCTAAACTATTCTGTACTTCTTACCGAATCATCGATTCCAGACTTCCTTATTTCTCTTCTTGGCACGAAGTTATTTGAGGTATGATTCGGTTAATTTTGCTCTCCAACGATTCTTCAGATAAAGAAGGATAAACCTTCATCATTCATGGAAAAAATGGGGGTTACATTAGGTAGTCTTTCAAACGCCTGCTTGATTACAGGTCATCTTTTATCATTTCTACTTGACGATAGTTGGAAATGAATCATTCACGTTAGTGTCACTTCCTTATTGAGAAAACTATATAAATAAAAATGGAGTGTTTCGACATTGAATATTTTCGAATCAATTCAAGTTATTTATCCGTTTTGGATCCTTCTAATGCAAAATCAGTGGCTTCTGCAATAGGTGTCTATCTGACTCTCGTATGTGTGTCCCCGCACTATATATGTTACCGCTAAAGTACGGAATTCAGGTAATCTGCAGATTACCTAGGTAATGTGCAGATTAACTACGCCGATCCGTTAAAGTGTGGAAAATTGTTTCATTTCTCAAATTACTTAGGTAATCTGTAGATCATCTAGATAATCTGCACATTACCTACTAGGCACTCGTTAGAGTGAAAATAAGATATTTGCCCGAACAACAGCAACGTTTTTGTACGCTTAAATTAGAATTAATTGGATTAATCAAATTAGAATTAAATTAGAATCTGTTCTTCCTTTTACTCACCAATTCGGTGCTTGCTTGCATTCTTGGAGTTAAATTTACTTGCTTTAAAAAAAATCACGACACAAATTCACGCGCTAACAGGCAGAAACGAATTTGAAAACGGTATTAGCTATGCTAAGCACTCGCAGCCGACGTAAATTATGAGAAAGTGAAAGAAGCCGGCGATGGTAAGACGCCGGCGACACGAGCTTTAGAAAGTGGAAGCGTAAGGAGAGAGGGAAGGAGGACGGAAAGGGGAAATTAGAGAAACCTTTGCACTTTAACGATTAGAAAGCCGTTAATGTATACATTACCTAGGTAAAGTGCGGAAAACTCTTATTTTGTAGATGATTTCGCACTTTAACGGAACAAATCAGCTAATCTGCAGATTACTTAGGTAATTAATGTGCACATTAACGGCTTTCGAGCTTAAACGATAACATATATACCAAACGGCTGTATATACTTTCATAAAATTTTGTGTCCTCACGTTGGCGTGGTGTGGAAGTTTGGAGAGTGGGGTGCCAGCTCAGGTGTTGCCTCGTCATCTGACCGTGGTTCAAAATTACGTGGTGTTGTCCTCGGATCTTTCCCTTTGGGATTGATCCCGGACCGTCACCAATAGCCCGTTGTGTTGCTCCAGTGGGACATTAATTGAAAATACCAATACCATAACATTTTGTATACTTTGACTATTTATATTTATTTAATGAGTGAACTTAACAACGTCAGTCTGTCTGCCTTCTCGTATTATATCTGTTTTTGTGTTTGTGTTTGTGAAAGTATCACATAACACTTATTGAACATAATTTCATAAAATAAATATTTTATGAAATCTATATAAACGTCAGAAATACGTTATTTAAAATTCCTTTGCTTACATTTTTAGGCAAATTTCACGTTGAAACATCTAAATACCCATACTTATATCAACCTTAATCTGGCAGTTTGGACCAGATGAGATTGAGCATTCTAATTACTCGGATTATTTTACTAGTACAGCTGGAAGAGCAATTATTTTCCTAAAGTTAATTTTACAGAATTTAAACTCAAAAAAACTTTATTTTTAGCCTTATTTTTTCTTTGCGAAATATAAACGACTTGGGGGAAATATTCGGAAATCAATCAATTTAGAATAAAACATTCAATTTTGCACTACGCAAGGTAGAAATAAGTTTTTTCTGTCCAATATTGCTAAAGATGTATGCTCGCTTTCTAGACCACATATGAACGTTTCGACCAAGGCTCTTCAAAAGTCTTTGGTTTAACACACGGGATAGTAGAATTCTGTTTTATGAAAAGGTTTGAACCAAATCTACCTTTTGAACCAAAACTGGTAGCAAAATTAATTTATGAAAAATATTCTCAAATTTTGAGGCTTAAGTTAGACTTTTACAAAACGACTAATCTCATTAAAACTTGCATTTATTTTCCATACATCAAATAAAATTATTTGGTTTTATTGAAAGCTGCACTCAATCATCGACCTTCTAATGAAATAGAAGGAGCTTGTACGCGCAGCTTTTTGTTATTTCTTCCGGGCGCTCCGTTTGAAGATCTGTCGCATGGTTGTGGTAAAAAGTATGAATCTTAAATTATTGATTGGTAAAAGTGATTATCCACCATGATCAAAAACCCTAGTTTGCGCTTCGATAGCCAATCGTCTAAGTCGAACCATAAGCTCACTGGTTTTACCTTTCCGATATCTTACAACAGCGAATTCGTCTGCATGCTCGGTATATTTCATTAGAAAGTCGATGCCCTCAATAGGCAAGTAACATCATTTTCATTCTAAACAGGGACGTGGTTTCCATTCAAAAACTCAATCTCTAAATTGAAAAAAAGCTTTAAGGTGTAATGGGTGATCAAAGAAATGAAAACTTATGTTCGATAAAGCACGTGCAGTTATATTATTTTCTGATTTTTTCGCTCGGAATTAATTTCACATTTTTAAATTTTGTTCAATGTCTAGTTGTAAGTTGAGGCAACTATGCAAGGTCGCGAGATGAACAAAATATCACAAATTAATATCTTTAAAACAATTTTTCCCCCAACTTAACTTTAATTTTATCTAGCTCTGATTTCGGAGGTTGTAAATTTGATAAAAACTTATTTTTTATAAATCTTAATTCGCATTCATCACACGCAACAACAACCCCACGAAGAATAATCAACGTTATATACAATACTAAAACTCATTTGATACTTTAGGTTTGGCTATAAGGATCTTCTAGAAAGTTTTATGAGGCCATTCTATGAGATATGTAGACTTGATGACAAGGTATATATACAAAATATAATACAAGACTTGATGACAAATTTCTATGAAATATCTAGACTTGATGACAAATTTCTATGAAATATCTAGACCTGATGACAAATTTCTATGAAATATCTAGACTTGATGACAAAATACCTCGTCATTATCAAAGTTGGTCAGATTTTGATCGACGGGATATCTCATGAAAAACACTTGGAGGGTGAAATTTACATTTAGGATTGCGGTACATTTTAGGATTTACTAGAAAACAACTCTGTGTAGTGTTTGACTTTACGTAAGAGAATTATATACATAGATGATAAAAGAGATTATTTTGAATTTCCGGTTTTTAAATTAATATATTGGGATTCAAATATTTCTAAAAATATATTATAATACAATTGCTGGTCAGCTGGTACGTTTCAGTACAATTTTTAACTCTAAATCTAACTTTCTTTTTCAATGTAATAATCACATAAACACACTTAATAAGTACCCTCACTCTTTTTATAGGATTATTTTTGAAAGATTTAAAAATACTAATATTTATTTAACTAATAATTAATCGTAATGGCTTATTACTTTTTTGGGGGACGTGCCTGTTGACTATCAATTCTATTAGCAATAATCGGACTCTGTCAATTTATTAAAAGGCTGTAATTGAACACTTCCTTGTCGTTTTCCGAATAGGAATTCCTGTTCCGGTAAACCGGTTCAGAATTCCGAGTCGGAATTCCAATTCCGGTTTCTTGACTGTGTTGCATAGTATATATCTTTTATGGGATAATGAAGAAAATTTACAGGCGGTCATCATGTGAGTTGCGGCGGGTTGTTGTCGATTTGGGATTTGTTAAAGTGGGTAAGTTTGTTTTATCTTCTTTAGTTTTGTGTGATTTTGCATCGTACTTTCCTTTCGTGCGTGTCCTTGGATGTTTCGTGCTACCTGGACTTCTCTACCTGTTTGACCTTTTGTTTGTTTTGCTTTTCTAGTTTTGCCTTTCTACTTGTGGTGTTTGGAGGAGGATGTGGGCTACTTTTGGCGAACTGCCGCCTACACGTAGAAAACACCATATTGTGTTGACTGGGTCAGACTCCTCCCTGATGACGCCCTGATCCATCAACACTTCTTCATTTTTTTCGAACTTTTCTTGGTACTCTTAAATTTAAATTCCTAAATTTCTCCTGGTTTTATTATTATTGTACATAATGTGAAAAATTCATAATATGTACTCTATTGTATCTTTTTTACCCTACCAATGTAGTTATCTTTCTTTATTTACAATTTATTTATTTATTTTTTTTGGTCGCAAGTGCGGATGGTCGTAAGTCGCATAGGTCATAAGCCGAGGAGAAGGTGTACTTGAATTATTTATAATTTGCATTTATAAGTCTTATTAAATGAAATACGCAAAGGAATTATGACATATAATTCACATACTTTCGAGATATCTAAAAAGATGTTTTGCTCAGCTAGCATAAAATTTTAGAAATCTAAGCAGTAACTTAAAAGGGAGAGTCGACTTTCTAAATAAACCTGAAAGTTATTATTTAATTGTTATAAAATTTACTGTTTGTGTTTTACGAAAAAGTATACATATATATATATATAAAGTTTAGTCCAAAAATATAAAGTTATGTAGTAATTCTTACATGATACGTTTTGATAAATTAGCGAAAATTGATAGGTCCCATGCGCATTAATTTTCCATGTATTGTCATTGTTTTAATTTACATTATAATTTGTATACGTATAAGTCAAATTAACTCTCATTTGGTAAGTGCATAACTCAATTATAAGGCAAACAAATTGTGCTAAGGCACCCAACTTTTGACAAAAAGCATAGGTTATGCTACATTCTAAACCAAAATTTCAAATTTAGAAGAATGAGAAATTTCTTATTTGCATTTAGATATATACAGCCGATTGCAAAGATTATTCAAGGAAAACATTTTAGGGGAATCAAAAAACCTGATTTGCAGAGAATAAACCGAAATCAGAATATCAAAAGCCTCAATAGCAGAAAAAAGCGTCTTTGTTATGGGCTTACTACACTTATCTACTTTGTTTTATGCTGCTTTATATGTCTGTTAAAAATTATCTGAATTGAAAAAAATTTGTTATCTGCAGAGTTTGATATCAACTAATTTACAGGCTAAAATGAAAAAAAATCGATTTTGGTAAATTTGAAAGTTTACTTTCCCTTAAATGAAATACCCAAGAAATATAGCATTTAAATCACATACATAGTTTCGAAATATCCATAAAGATTAATTGCTCAGCTATTACAATGCACAATGTAAGGAAGAATAAGCATAAACTTTAAATAAGGGTTGGTCTCCAAACATGTCTAATAGCCTTCGAAATAAATAAACGCACACTTCAATAAATTAGAAAGTAAAATTACAACGCAAAAAGAATAAAAAGATCAGCCCTGATCCCCGAAACTCATCACTTTTAGAATACAAAGAAATCGTGAGATTAAGGTGACGCTTTTTTCGTGTTTCTCACTTCCGTGAGTTGTTGCATAATTCATCAGTATCGAGAGAAACAGTGAATTAACTGACGAATACTTAAACTTTAATCAAACTTTTTTAAATTTTGCACAGATAAAGAGCTGTTGTATTTTTTCCCCTCCTGGGCGAGCGGTATTTTTATTCGACACTTTTTTTCGGGACCATATCATCTCCATCCTCTTTTGCCTCTGAAAGAGTTGTTTTCCTTTAGCTATGGTTTTAAAAGATTAGAAATCTTTCGTTTCTCGGAAATATTATACACACGATTAAAAGTTACAGCTAGGGAACAATTTCTTATTTGGTTTTACCTCTCAGAGTGTAAGCTTAAAAACAAATTGTTAGTTTTAGTAAAGCGGATTTTCCCCCTGGGGTATTATTTCTTAACTTTCGCACCTGGGAAAATGAACAGGAAGGGAAAAAACGGCCCTTTTCAATCCAATTTAAAATTTATAAGAGCAAACTAAACAAGATAGTTTCGTAAAGCAAACAAGAGACTCAGCGAATTCGCAGTCGCGCTAATAGGATTTTTCAGTGTTACTTCTTGAAGTAGAATTAATTTTGAAAGCCAAAATTCATTTTAAGGGCTTGTGTTATCAAACAAAAATATTTTATTGAAAGTTACTACTATGTTCCGTGTTAAAAAATGTCACTCGCTTTGCGTAGGACAATTTATCTTGATGTATTATATTTTTTCTTTCAAATAAAGTTAAATACTTTATTTTGTACTAATTTAACTAATAATTTTCTTCAAATTCAATGCAGCATAATATTTTTGTATCAAAATGCTTTTCATGAGACTTAATATTTTTATGGTAAAATAATGAATATTTTGTTGAATTTTAATCTTTATATTTTTAATATTTTATTCTTTCCTTCATTTATTAGCACGATTCAAATCAAAACAAAAATTGTCATATTTCTTGAATCTCGGACAAATTATTTGCCTCTATTTTTTTATCACCTAAAAAAAATTTTATCATTTGCAAAATTATTTCCTATCCCCCTCAGAGACTCGATATCTGAATGGATTGTGCTATTGCAGGTACTTATCGGCAACTTCATTCTCTGCTAGAAGGCGATACAAAGCTTACATCAGTGTTCGAGGTATTCATGCAGCCCATAAAGGGCCGTGCTTTTTTTATTTTCACAGTTATCCTTTTGTCTCATAGCACTTCAGTTCAAAGATCTTTTTTACCGTCTACTTCTGTTCTTGTTATCGTTTTGTTTCTATTCATCACTTCAGTACCTCTCAACGTACCTTTTGTATCACATCCAGTTCACTTCACTGGAAAAAAGCGGTTGAAAACCTTACTGTTCCTTAAGTTTTGCACTCCAGTGACAAGATCATCCAGATCAAGATATCTCAACAGTGACATCCACTCCAGTTTTTGCAAAGGAATCTAATACCTTTTTCCATGGTTCTAAATATGCGTGTTGAGTAATGATGGATAGAGCCACGTGGATAGGGTTGCGAACAATTGTTCTAAAAGAAAAATATAAGCAGAACAAAACTTTCAGACTACAAACTACAAACTTTTCCCCACATCCTCGAGGGGTGTTAGGAGGAGGGTCACGCGAAGGCTTATTCTTCCGAGAACGTTGAAAGGTTGGTTGCACTGAGTTTTATGGCACACGGGGGTTATGTTTGGCCAGATAGACACCTTCAAGTAATGGACAAACACACAATGAAAGTTTTACTGACACAGAAGAAACAATACACCCTAGGACTAATCGAAACTGTGATGCCTGCAACTTACAAGAAAGCTGAAAGAAGTTCCGTCTCGAATCGTAACAAGAGTGTTGGGTTTTATCAACCCTCAATCAACATTCTTAACTTTACTTATGGACTTTAATTGGAATTATTGGACTTTATCTCGTAGTGTATTTATACCTCAACCATTATTAATAAAGCCGTTAAGTCCAGTCCATTTTCTGTGTCCACAAATCAGCCTTCGGATATTATCTATCTAGCATTTCGAAACAGACGGGGGAAATAATCAATTTTATTAATTTCATTATTTCGGGGTATGTTGATTTTTATGATGCAAGGGCCATATTCTGGACAAACTGCGCCAAACAACGTCAAGTAAATGGATATATTACCACATGGGAAGTTTACACTAATAAGAGAGAAATACATCCATGGAGGAATCAAACCTGCACAGTCCACAATTCGCAATTTATTGTTTGGAACTAGTTTATTATTCTTCACAATTCGTGTTAATATTCGAGTTATATATACACCTGATTTATGTTCTAACCTTAAGGAAAAATTAAAAAATTGCATTAAAATGTTCTTTAATTTTCATTATTTATCTGTAATTATACCCTGGTTTCCTTCTCAACTGATTCTTTGTTGCTGAAGTCAAAAGAAATAGTATTGTGGGCTCATAAACTTCGAAAACATAAATATTTACTGGGAAGGTATGCAGAGGGATAGCGGAATACACCCGAGAAAAATTACGAGTGAACGAATAATTTGCCTCCTCAAAGTTTTCTTGTGAAACCAAGATTTATTCCCATCCATTTGTTTAATGATATCCTACTCTTCTTGTGATACCGTTTGAGAACGAAAAAACGGAGAGACTTCTGAAGTTGCGTCTTTTATCTTCGGAGCGAAATGAAATGTCGCGGTTTTAAGGGTTTCCGTTCCTTTTCTTACCACATTAATCTACTGCTTCTTTTTATGCCTTTTATTTTTCGGGTGATTAGGATGAAATCCCTTTAACTGGTGCTTACACACAGAACTTTCTTTCCTTCTTTTCCCGCCATCGCTTTGTTATCATTAAGAACTTTAAGGAGCTTTTACCCGATATATATATTTCTTATGAGTATATGGATCATTTAACGTATTAATATGAATTGTGCAAAATTCTATGATTGCGAAATGGGCAGGTTTTAATAAGAACTTATCGTAAAACTTGTATGATACGAAAGTTGTTTAATGATGAAAATCTACTTATTTATACAAAATATAATCTACTTATTAAATAAACTTTTATCTTAAAGAATTTTTTAAGTTTAAGATAGTTTCTTAATTTTGGGTTGGTTCGAAGGAAATGAATTTAAGAAAGTGCATTCATAATCACCCCAATCTCAAAATCAACGTTAGTAATTGTCACCTTAGTATCTATCTCCTTTCGTAATTTATCTTACAACAGGGATGCGATATATATGAAGTGGATTTGTACATGTATATGATTTGCATCCGAAGTACGGTGTAGAAATTCTTAAAATGTCGAAAAGGTGTTAAAAAGTGATTTTTAGCACTCTTAAATGATATTGGTACTTTTCTACAAGTGAGAAAGTGATTATTCTGGTCATTTTTTCAATCCTCACTTTACCAATTCAACAATAGTAAGGCTGGGTAATTCTGCTTGTTATTATCTGATCTTTCCCTTCGGGATTGATCCCATCGCCAATAACCTGTTGTGTTGCTCTTGTTCTAAGCTGATTCAACTACCTACCAACTACTATGAGCTAGTTATTAATAAGTATGTCACTTTTTATTTCTGACAACGCCAGAAATATCTTCATTTCTTAGTTTCATTTAGAATTTTTAATTGAGATGCATTTTTGTGCTGCGAGTTTAATAGTTATTAAGTTTTGTTTTGTGAAATTATTACTGAGACAAATGTATTTTTTAGTTGTGAGATTTATTAATTGACTTACTATTCTGAGTATTTTGAGTTGTAAATATTCATGAACAACAAAGCACATCAAGGGCATGTTCCAATAGGCACTCATTATTACATTTGCTTCCCAAAAGATAATAATAAGCACATGTATAGCAAAAAGTGATTTCTAGAGCCTCGTATTCTTATCCCAACTGGCTTTACAGCTGGTAAAACTGTATTTTACGTTATCCAAACTAATCCATTCTTTTGTATCCCTCTCAATTCCTCATCGTAAATTTTAAGATCTTTATGTAAAGAAACATATTAAGTCGTCGATCTTTTATTGCTTTAATATTTTTTAAATTGAAATTAATTCTTTTCTGTCTTTTTCAGGAACATAACAGCAATGATTTCAAAACAAAAAAATGCCATTACACAGAGGTATGAAATTTTTTAATACGTTGCAAATGACATGACGGAGATAATAAAAGAGAAAAACTTAATTAAACAGTCCTTAGAAATGTATAAATTTCTCTTGTTGAACGTTAGATATTACATTTTTTAGAATATATAATTTGGACAGTTTATTATTCCACAAATAAATGAGTTCCCGTCTAACTCTGAATTTTGTTTCTAAAGATATTAATTTTTAAAACAGATTAGATTCGCTTAATACTTAACGCATAAAATTAATGCATTGGTACAATGAAAGTTTTAGGTTATTTTTTAGAAATTTGTATTTATTTAGAAATGTATTATTTTTTTAGAAATTTTAGGTAGATTATACATTACCCGAAAGGAATTTTTCGAAAGAAAGGAGAATGAAAATAAACTTTTATTCATGTTTAAAATTAATCTATAAAGATTAGCCTTTTATGTAGATATTTAATCGATCTTTACAACTTTTATTCTCTAAATTAAATTTTTATTTGTTTAAATTAACTTTTTCAGCTTGACTTAATAAAAATATTGTTTTTTTACTGGAATGCTAATCATATTAGTCCTTCAATGATGCTTTTATTCTGAAAATTCATGAATAGAGTTGGTGACTATAAATTAGATAAAAATGATAAACGGGAAAAAATGCAAGGCAATAGATGGAATTTTTTTCTCGAAAAATTACCTTTATAATTAATAAGGTAACTAAAAAAAAGTAGGAACCGCAAGATGCTACGTATCCATGCGAAATAACGGATAATTTGATTATGCTAAAATGAAGTGAAAATGGTGCCAGGTTAGCATATAGTGTTGGAGTTTGCTATATTGTATCTTGATCCCGGATGACCATTTCTAAACGTTTGTTACTATAGGTATGCAGTTACTTGCATAAAGGACAACTGATTCTCATTAAGTAACTTTCTTATATCGTCGGCTTGCAACAGAAACTCATTAACTGACGAAAAAAGTTTTTTTTCACTGCACGACTGTTTAAAAACTTTAAAAACTAATCAATAGTTTTAAGGTTGAAAACTAAAAATTGTAAACATTTTGATACTGTTAAATGTCTTTTAAACAGAATACAATATGGCAATGCATTTCTCGTTATCATGAAATTAAGCGTTGAGTATCTGAAAATATGATAGTTAATAAGTCTGAGTCGACGATAGAATATACGAAAATTATTTAATTATGCAGTTTAAATTGAATATACAGTCCAATACGTTAAAATCTAGTGTCTGTGTAATATACTCTCACTTTCAAGATTTTGCATACGTCAAATTGGCCTTCCATATGGATTTCACATACGAACTCCTTATGAAATACACATCTATTCCAAGTACACAATGTTTAGTTTGCATAAAAGTATACATTCTCTCTTATTTTTTAATACAATTACTGTGCATCTTTATGAATAGGAACATTGAAAATTTTTACGACGTTTTCAACTTGGAAAGTAAACTTTGCAATACACTGCGCAGACTCTCAAGTTTTTCAGAACCCCTAATAGCCGGTAGCATGCAGTATCAATTCCCTGATATACGGGACCTGATATCAAATATGAAGAATATTTCATAGTACCGTTACAAGCATTAGGTTTAGGATTTCTGCTCCAAGGTTCTTACAGTCGTTATAAACTTTTGAGTGATATACTTATCCGTTGCTTGCCTTGGGACACTAGTTCCATTGCGAACAGTCGAGGGTAATTATAAAAGAAACTCCTGTTCTGATCATGTTTGAAATGATGCATATAATGCAACAGGTATTTCAGTAACTCTGGGTCGTCGTTGGTGTTGCATACTTTTTTACAGGGTTGTTTTCAGTATCTCGAACACCTACAAGTTACATAATGAGATAACCTGAAACCGATCGTCATCTGGCGTGGGTGATTATCGGTTTTTCCTTCTGTCATAGTAATCTGATTTCAATCGATCTACTAAACAGTCTTTTTTACAATCACTTTAAAATGTTTCTCCCTTTTCACCACAATGAAGAATATCCATTATTCGGTGGGATGTAGAGGGGTTGAACAATGCCTTAAGAACAAAATCGTGTGCATCGCGGGAGTGCCTGGGGGTTTTACTCATCCTTGCTTCAAAATCGAGGAGGAAATGGTTCATATCGCTCCCTTCAGGTCATGGGCAAAACTTGCTGCTTTGATGATTGATAGAATGGGTGATAGGAATATGCTTGGATTGTCCAACATTGTTCTATAAACTATCTATGTAGTAGGTAACGTGATATTCCTTTCTGAAACTCTTCCATAAAATACCACGTGTAACTAAATGTTTTATTCATGTAAATTAAGTAGATATCAATCAGCAACAGGTATTTCTAATGCATATAATGCTTAAACACATAAGACATGAATATGTTCTTCATACATGATTATATTAAAGAAATTAGTATTGCAGTCTTGTGTCGAACATTAGAATCGTAGATCCACTCCCCGTTTCGACAAGCATATCGTCCCTGCGATCCCTGCATGATGGTTGTCATGACACAAAATAGAAACTATTTTTACACAATGTCTTGATTGAGGGGGTTATCGATGAGCCTGAGAAATTAGTTATGGTTCAGATTTGTTATCACAGTTTTTATTTATCAACGGAGAAGGGATAACTATTGCAAGACAATAATATTCGAATAAGAGGGTTCGAAGGATGGAAAAAAGATGCAAAAATTGATGTAGAGTCGCGGAAAAAAATTAACCACCTCTCTTCATTCAAATAATTTTAACAGTAGAGCAAATTCAAAGACGGCATTCGACAGGGAATAGCGCCTTCTATAAATTCATATGCATAAAATTTGCATAAGAGGCCGTTTTCATATTGAATTGAACACCAACTTCATAATTTTCAATAGCAAGCACCTATTTTGATACAAAATTTCGGATCTATATCATTTTCACAGACTTTTATGAATATGTTCCTAAATAATATTCCTATAGCGCTGATATTTTGTAGCATGTTGCTATTAAGATATCCAAACAAAATGTACATAATGTTTTAGTTTTTGAATAATTTTTAGTTTGCTATATTAATTATCAAATTAAAATTCGAAAAATTATAGACAGGAACCTTGATATATTTTGACAAAAATTAATTCAGAAAGACTTAATATTACCATAAAAAATTTCAGCTCTTTCCTCTGGAGAGTTTATGCGCTACACTTATATTTTCGTCCCTACGGTGATTTTAGAGGCATCCAAAAGTTGAAAAATTATGACAAACCTTAGGAATGTGTAAATTTTTTTTAAATGCTTGGAAATATCATTTATGTAATCTAACGGACATTGCCGTCTACCTGCCATGTGAGTACAGCTGAAAGATGATCAATTTAATTGTAGAGATGGGCAAAACTATGTTTTTACGATAAGAGTCTTAACTGCTATTGCTAACTTGCGATAACAATTATTTTTATCTGTTATTATGAAAAGCTTATTTAATAGTTACTGAATAAGTTTACCAGTTATCATTAACTGTTAGAAATTTTAACAGTTAATGATAACTGTTAAAAAGTAAATATTGATTACAATTCTTTCCAAATTTCTCGTCCATCAAGATCTGGTCAACTTTGCTAATGACGAGATACCTTGGCGAGACAACCACCAGGAGGGTTAAGATTCTTTGTTCTCTTCTTTTAGTCAAGCAACAAATGAACACTTCCCGATTACCAACAAATAATCTTGATCTACGAATATAGACTTTCATTGTGGAGTAAGTCCCTGAAATGGACAATGGCTTTAACGTTGAATATCTCCGTATATAACTATAGTTAAATTCATGAAATTTGACATTTAGACTAATTTGACGATGCAGAATATGATTAAGATATTAAAACATGGTATTGCCATTGGACATTTTGTTGTTTATGCAAAATTTAATATGAAGACGGCTCCTTATTCAATATTTTTTTCATTTGAATTCGTCGAAGACGTTATTCCCAATTGAATGAGATCTTTGAATTTGCTGTACTATAAATAGTGCGCTTAAAATAAAGGTGTTAGTTTTTTTCCCGCGACTGTACAATAATTCAAAGAAGTATTGGAGCCAACCAACTTTTGATAATTGTATGAAAAAGTTCGTCCATATTTTTCTTATAGCAAAAACTTTTCCGTTACACATAAAATATATTAGAACTAAACAATATCTATCGAGCAAAAAATTAAATAACAATAATAAAAAGAAACATGAAATTTTATTGTACATCTTGTGTTAAAGAAAACAAAGGTAAAAATGTAATGGGGCTCTTGGATTAAATGAGTTTTTAATACAGCTAATGATAAAATTAACATATTTTTCTAGAAAAAAATTGCCTATTTATTAAATTTCTTCCAGAATTATCTAATACTTTTATGGCCAATATTTTCTGTGAACGCGAAAACTAAAATATTTTATTTGTTAACATTAATTTAACTTTAAGCTTTATTACAATCCTAAGGTACTGAATGAAAGGAAAAATGCTTAGTTTTGTTATAAGAGTTATTTATTAATGAAATGCTTAAATGTTGGTTGTGTCTCAATATTTGTTTGATTCACTATATATATATATACTAAGATATTCAAGTTGAATACACAGGAAAATATTGTCACGTGTAAAATTTTAACAAAGTATGAAACAATGATTAAGTTAAAATATGAATTTATTTAAACACTTGATTATTAAGTTAGTTAACTGACGAGAAACGATGAACAATATAACATGACAAACTACAAAGCAATTAGTGAGAAACACGTGAGAGGGCGAGACCGCCACATGGCCACTTGCTACTATTTATACGGGATTAATCTCCAATCCTTTGGTCTATCTTCTTCTTTTAAATGCATTAGGTACTTAACTCCTCTGCGGCACTGTAGACTGGAATCGAACACTATACTAAAGGTTCGAACTGGAATCGAACTCTATACCACAGGGGCCCAGAATAGACACCCCGTTACAATATTTTATGTGTGATGTGACGTGCATCTACTGTTAAGAAATATTTTTAAAACATTAGTTTGAGTACATTATATTAACTTAGATTAGTTTAATCGCTCTACAGTCACTTTTTTGCGACACAAGACCTTTCCAGACCCAAAGCTACGTCTTAATGATGACGAACATGCATGTCTTTAGAACGGGTTTTGAACCCAAGTACTGTTGAACCAGAATAATGCACATTTGAGAATTTCACAAAACATAATGTAAAAGTTTTAATTAGATGTTTACAGTATCTACAGCCATTAGTTGCATTTTAATTTGAGACTTTTCTTACACTTGCATTAGTTTGCCCCATAATGCACGCTTTCCACGGTCTGAGATAGCAAAAGAAAATTTGACTTGTGAGTGAGCGTCTTTTCGCATCGCTGAATTTTCAGAAGTTTACAGATAGAAAATTATTCACGACTACACGGGCTATTTTGAGCGCTTACACCGAAGTACTATATTTCACATGGTTGCATTTTCTAGGTCTCTTAGTTTCTTTCAAAACTGAGAGCAAGTATCCCACCACTTAAACATTTTTGAGTTACTATAGCGACTCAGAGAGGAAGAGATATAATTAGAGAAGCTTTCCACTTATCTGGGCCAGAATTCGGCTAAGAGGTGTAATAGCTTATTTTTATTTGACTTATGTAAGAGCCGTTTTTAGCACAGATACAAAAATGTTTTCAAAAGTAATTTCCAGTTATTTTGTTGAATTTGATGGAGATCATGGCCCCGCAGGGGGCTTAATGATATAACAGATGAGTGTATGAGTGGCTTAAGATAGTTCTGTCCTATTATAGTGCAGTCTAGTTGTTTAAAATACTATTTAAAAGAATAATTTGAATGGTATTCTTGACTATTTGATAGTTCTACGGAATTGAGCTTATAAGCATTTCGATGGTTATGAGTTATATTAAAGAGTTAAGTACTCTGAAGCGTCATCCGCCGTGGCTTCCTCGTTGAGACCGAGTGTAACCCATGAACGAATGTAGCCTATTTAAGACCTCAAAGTGGAGAAATTGTTACAGCCAATCAGAGTGCAGTTTTTCGTTTCCTTGATCTTTAGTGTTACAGGTAAATGATTAAGTTTTCAGGAATAATAATTAATTTTAGAAAAACAAGATTTGACACGGGATTTCAATTTCCAAGAAGCACAGAAACCTTGGGTTGGGATTTGTTAAGAGGGAGCGTTGGATTGTAAATTTCTATTTCTCTAATGATGGGGTTATTATTATTACTAAGGGGATTAAAAATACTAGGTTGATAGGCGGGCAATGAATTTTCATGTGGTGGGAATTTTAAGGGAGGATATAATATCTACGGTAGAACCATCTAGCTTTAAATACTGTTCTAGAGGTGTTCTTTTGGAGGTTTTCTACTTTTTGGATGGTTGTTATGGCTGCGACCCCCATATAGGTGCTACAAATGTTAGAACTGGGCGAAGGTAGTACAGGTAAACCAATAATTTGTTTTGTGTGAAAAGTGATGAGCTATGAGTAGGAATATCGTGCATCTTGCTTTTTAAAATTTAGTTTGTGTAGACTGGATGTGTTGTGACTTATTTAGGTGTTTATCTAGGATAACTCCAATGTATGTAATCTGAGTGACCCATTCTATTTGCTGGTCATATATTTGAATTTTCTGGGATGGTGAATCTGTTCCAAATATTATGAATGCAGTTTTGTCTACGTTGAGTTTAATTTTCCAGTTAATAAGCCAGTTTTCAAGTGTATGTGTTGTGAGAGAATTAATAATTTCCAAAGTTATGTGTTAGAAAGATGTTTTTACATTACTTTTGGGATTGTCTAGCTTCTTCTCAGTTGGGGGTGTGATCCCTCCGCCCCTACAGCTGAGGGCATTATGGATTATAGGGGAAGGACCCAGAGGTTTCGGCAGGTGGTCTCAACGGTAATAACGAAACTCGCTTTTTGAAAGGGCATTGCTCATCAGCAGAGGGCTGGCACGTTTGTTAAAGAATACTCGTGTATATCCGGTCGGGGGATGGATAGGGCTTTTTCCTATTTCTTAAATCCTACCTTAATAGCCTGGTATGGCTTTTAGCTTGCAGGGTTAAAGGGAATCTCTACATAGGCATCTATTCCTTATTGCTGTAACAGTTTATTTTTTTATTTTACGTGAACCTACACGCTTTGGCCTGGTTCTGATGCTTGAACCAGTTTCCGAACCCTTGGAGGAGGGCTGGGAGTAGTCTTCCACACAAATTTATCCAAGAGGTTTATCACTTGGTGACACTTTGGGTTTGGCAATATCGTTGGGTCGATCTCTAATAAAATCGAGTCCTTCTCTGAGGTGTGCCGTCAGCCGGCATGTAGTGAAGAGCATCACCTACTTCCCCACATTGACAGGTATGAGACGTCTGGTATCCCATGCGGAAAAAGTATACCGGGAACCTTCAGTGGTTTGTTAGTAGTTGAATAACAAAGGGATCGTACAGGTGCATTATGAGATTGGGATTGTCTGCACGTGAAGATCTTGAGATATAAACCTTATAACAGCTGTTCGGAAAAACATTGGGATTCATCTGGAGATGGTCAATACCACAAATACTTATCTATGATATGAATTTTAAAAATGCTTCAGGATTTTTCTCTTACCTAATTCAAAGTCTCAAAGATTTACATTCTTAATACAATGTAGTTGAATTCTGCAGTATTCGTGTAGCAAAAATGACCGTAAAATGACAAATCAAACCAATCTGCAGAACTAGTTAATCAAACACTATCTTTAATTTTGGACGTTAAAGGCTATCGGTTACTTTTTGTTTATATAAGTATCTGATACCATATATCACTAGAAAACAGTACGAACACTCACTCAAATGTTCATTAACCCTCCAAGTGGTTTCGACGAGATATCTCAACCATCAAGATGTGACCAATTTTCCTAGTGACGAGATATCTCGCCATCAAGATATTACCGATTTTTTTTATGGTGATGAGATCAAGATCTGGTCAGTTTTCTGCTAATGACGAGATATCTCGTCCTTCAAGATCTGATGATGACGACGAGATATACCTCGACGAGAGAGCCACCAGGAGAGTTAAGGCACCTTCATGACAAAGTTGCATAAATTAGGCCTTGTAACAAATGAACTGCGAAAAAAAGCCACAAAACTGTAAATCGGGACAGGTGCGACCTCAATGGAGACTGATGAGAAATAAAAATCGATTTTTCCAAAACAAGGTACTTTTGTTACCATATTTATCTCACGAGCCTCGAACTAAAAATCGTGTTGATTTTACAGGCGCCAGTATAAAATATTTAATACTATTCTGGGTCCTACAAGAAAAGAACATCCATTAATACCCAGGAGTAACTAGGACAAGAGTTTAAAACATTAAATACCATTTCCCATTTGAAGAGCAATGGAAAACATTATACAGAATTGAAGGCAATATACACTCATATCCAAAAGTTAAGCATAATTGCTTTTTATGTGAATATTTCAGAAAATCTACATCGGAACGGTATTCGGGTGTAATAGAGTTATAGATGAAGAAAACAATGTAAAACAAGGATAATAGTGACTTTTATTATCCAAAGAAAAGGGTTGAAAGAAAAAGGTTCACAATACGAGGTTCAACTTTAGTGAAACAGAATGATTAAAAAAGGTGATGCTGAAATTTAATATGATGTGTGGGAACCTATGGGAACCACGCATGCTGCGCAACGATTTCACATACTTTCGATGAGGGTATGGGTGAGTTGCGTGCTCAAAGAGTTCCAAGCCTCACGGAGAGCAGTTTTCAATTCCGGAACGGAGCTTGGTGGGTAGCGGAGGGCTGCAATATGTCTCTCGAGCATATCCCACACATGCTCTATAGGATTCAGATCAGGAGAGTTGTCAGGCCACTGCATGCGATGAATACCTCCACTTTGGAAGGCGTCGACCAGCGCTGCACGGTGAGGAGGCGCGTTATCATAAAGATGTGGAAGTCGGTGCGGCCGTCTAGCATGATGCCTGCCAGACCATGACTCCCCCTGAAGGAAAACGATGTCTTTCCGTGATGTTTTCCGGGTGAAAACGCGTTCCACGTTCTCTCCAATTCATGGTACGACGAGAATCAGTTTGTAGACTAAATCTGGACTCGCAACTGAATATAACATTGCCCCACTCTTGTCGACTCCACTGCCGATGTTCCAAACTCCACTGTAAACGCGCGCCTTTCTGTGCGGACGTCAGGGAGATGCAAACTGCTGGTCGTCTGGTATAGATACCAACGTGTTTAAGTCTCCTGTAAACAGTTTGTCTCGAAGCTATGACTCCTTTGGCGGCTGTCAGTGCTGAACCCAGTTGTCTGGCAGAACGATTCCTCTGACGTCGCGCAGTTATCGCCAAATATCGGTCTTGCCGAGCTGTTGTTACCCTTGGCCGACCTGGTAATGGTCGTCGGGTAACATCTCCAGTAGTTTGAAACCTCTGCCACAGTCTGGAGATCGCACACTGAGGCACATTCAGAATTCGAGACGCTTCGGTTTGGGATCGATCAGATTCCAGCATTCCAATAATAATTCTTCACAAACATGTCCAGTTGGCATCTTTATGACATCTTTCGTCCTTATTGATTGTTAACAACTCTCTGTATCACATCAATTGTGAAATTTCTGTCTTAAATTCTGTCTGAGGAAATCATTATATCTGAAGTCTACTCAGCACAGTTGCAATGGTTAGCAGTTGCATTGACCCAGAAGCAGCTAGTATTGGTTAAGAGGAGTCCTCTTCCACCAGAACAATTCCAGACAACACACAACACCAGCGACTATGGAAAGGATTATCAGACTCGGCTGAGAACTTCTACTCCACCCTACATATTCCTCAGACATCTCACCTTCGGAGTACCATCTTTTATAGACAAGAAGCAATCATTTACGAAATCAATTACGATTCCGAAATCGACAAGATGTCGAAAGGGAGCTTAAACATTTTTTCATACCAAAGTGGAAACCTTTTTTTAAAGAAATAGAAACGTTGATGGATCATTGGTGAAAGGTCAATGAGCCGAAGATGCCTACTTTTCTGAAAGAATATTGTTTGATCTACATTCTGTATCATTTATCTCTATTGATTAAAACGAAACGACCTTCTTGATTACCTGATGTTTATCTCTACTATTATAAAAGGAAGTGTGTGTGTGTGTGGTGAACAGACGAATCTATAGCACTTACAGACATGAAATTCGGCACACTGGTTGTCCTAAAAGTTACTGAATGTCTCTCGAAGCCCGAATTTTAAAATTTAATCTAGAAAAAAAAATTTAATTAATATTTCGTGCTGTGCGTGTAGCCCCTCCTCCACTAAGACGTATCTGCGCAGACCGATCTGACAGATACTTATCACGCATGCTAACTCTTCACTAAAAACACCCCTCCTTACATTGAAATGATGGCGTAGTGGGTATTGAAGTAGTGGTCAGTGCTTTGGAGGGAGACCTCCCGAGTTCGAACCCGGCAGACGGATAATTTTAATTTTTCGCCTCTATATTTTAAAAAAATAGTAAATATACTCTAATCCTTCCAATTTTTCTGTACTTACTTTTACTTTATACTTTTATTTTTGAATTCAACACAATTACTTCTTAAAATGTAATTGATTTTATGCAGCTTTTTCAATTCTGAAACTCTGGATTCTCGGTTTTGTCCTTTTACGTCCATCAATGAAAAACAAACAACACTGAAGCTTACCCCTCTACATGTTCGACTCCAAGTGCTAAGTTTCTACCATCAAGAAATTTTCTGCAATTCAGTTAATAAATTACATGAAATGAAGTAACAATATTTATTACTGTTTAATTTGATTTTGATTTCGCTGACATTGTGTTTCATTTAGGTTGTTTGCCGTAATCAGTGAGGTAACAAGACTTTTTAAAAGTATAGCGCTATATTTGAAGATTGAATCACATTTTTATATTTGAGTAGTGGTTATTTCATAACTTATTTTTGAATTTGTATAATTTCTGCAATTTTAATCTCATTTTTATTTCAGGCAAATAACGACATTACATGAAATGAAGCAAGTGTTTATTACTGTTTAATTTGGTTTTGATTTAGCTGACATTGTGATTCATGTAGGTTGTTTGTCGGAGGTGACATAACAAGACTTTTAAAAAGTATAGCCTTATATTTAAAGATTCAATCACATTTTTATTTCATAATGGTTTTTCATAACTTTCTTTTGAATTTGCATAATTTCTGTATTTGTATAATACTAATCTATCGTCACTAAATGTGACACAGATGAGGCTGTGAACTACACAACAGAGTTTTTGAACACATTGAAGCCATCTGGAGTACCCTTGCATGTATTACAGCTAGAAATTGGGCACCGATTATGCTTCTCAGAAATTTGCATGCACCTCACTCTGCAATTGAACAAGACTCTCTATCAAGAAACGTATACCGAATATTATTGAATCCACCATCATGACTGGACATGCCGCAGGCGAAGACGTATTCATTCCTGGGATCCCAATTATCCCTTCGGATCTCCCATTCCAATTTAAACGACTTCAGTTCCCTGTTCGTTTAAGTTTCGCCATGAGCATCAACAAGGCACAAGGACAATCGCTGAAAGTTGTAGGACTCGATCTCATTAAACCGTGTTTCTCCCATGGTCAATTGTATGTGGGTTGTTCAAGAGTTGGAAAAGCCGAGAATCTTTACATCCTAGCTCCAAATGGAAGAACATTCAACATAGTGTATCATGAAGCTCTCTAAGCAAGAATCAATGAGGTGGAAGAATGAGTGATGGGTGGTTGGGTGGTTGTGGTACTCATTCTTAAAATTATTGTTTTTCTTTTTAATGTTTTCAGAATCAGTGAGGACAAGCAAGAATGATGTCACGGGTAACGCCGTGCGGGTACTGCTAGTAAGTTATAAAAAAAGGTGGTGATGTAATAAATTTTTGATTCATAATTTAGGTTGTCTGATTATCGTAATTTTCAATTTTTGAATAGTAATAGAAAATTTCTTGTTTTCCTACTATGCTTTAACCCATAATTATAATTTGGGTTTCTTAATTACAAGTTTGAGATTATATAATAATGAACATTTTAGTGTGTTTCTTATAAGTATACTGACAGAATTGTAATGCTTTGCTCCGGTTGAATTGCTTAAACGTAGATTGAACGTAATCGAAAAATATCACTTTCCCTATCATAGAAAAATAGAAATATCAGAAAATACGAGCATAGAAAAACAAGTGAGCGGAAAATGATTTTTTAAATTCCATTTTGAAATTTTTTCAAAGTTCTACAATTTACTTTGGACAAAATACATATGCTTGCTTAGTCAATTGCATGTAAACGATTTCATATAATCGCACTATAGTGTAAAACTACAAAAAGTGATGGTGAGATGACTATTACAAAAGTCTATTTTGAATTTTGAAGTGATTGATACTCTAAGTTCATTTCCTGCAAAAATTACAAACTTAATTTTCTGTAGCAGCCAGTTCTCTTGTCAATATTTTTCGACTTCTCTATTGCACTTGCACCAGTAATGCGATATTTCCGAATTCAGCCATCATTATGAAAGGCTGACAAACAAAATTGATACCATATCATGAGTAATTTCTTTTCACGCCCAAATACATTTTTTACTTTAAAATTCCATTCCACATGTGAAATAAAAGCTTGTTTTAAAATTAAATGTCATCAGAACAGACAAAACAAACTTACCCAATTGCAATTTTCCAAAAACCGAAAATCCTTGTTATAATATTTTATAACCGTGATATTATTCCAATATAAGCAAAGTTTCATTTAAAATTCAATGTACTCAAACTGACGTGCAGCATTAAATCTATTTTATGTGCCAATTTTTTCGTCAATTCAGAGATCCGGTATCTAAATGGAGAAACTACGTTATCTATAATAATATAAGTGCTTCTTAAATATTGATTACAGCGTTAAATAAAATCCAATGTTGTAATCTGGAAAACTAATGTAAGTTTTACTGATTTTATTGCCTTCTAATAAAGACCTACGTCAAGTTTTTAAAAAATCTTTGAATTACAACGTATGGCTATATGTCTTATTTTAAAGTTAACTGCCTTATTTTAAAGTTAACTGTCGTAGATTAAAATTACTTTATTTAAAAGTTACTCTCTTTTTAAAGCAAGACATTGCCATCTTACTTTAAATTGTTTTGTATTCTACAAATCATTATATATTACATCAATGACTTTTATGGGATGTTAGTCGAAATATACACATACCGCCAAGAAATCTACCCATGTCTTTAGTGATATTTTGCTTCGTTAAAATCTCCTAAATAATTTATTTACAACGAGTACAAATTGGAACACATAAATATTCGAAATGTTCAAATATGATCGCATCATTTCGTAGTGTTAACTCAGATACATAAACTCGGAATTCTAAAAAAAATTAGATGAAAGATTAATTTTGGTATTGTCAGATACCAAGAAGCAAAACACATCAGTGGTTTTTCTCTTGCACTTTTCGCATTAAATGGACT
Source organism: Meta bourneti (assembly GCA_933210815.1). NCBI lineage: Eukaryota > Metazoa > Arthropoda > Arachnida > Araneae > Tetragnathidae > Meta > Meta bourneti. Next base: position 62,711,457 of record OW119924.1, on the reverse strand, counting down.
AGTTCACTTAAAAAATGTAAGGTATACAAAATTACATGTTTTAATCAGTTTCATATCATTAGTCAAACATGTATAAAATATCGATATTTTGAAAATAAATAAAAAATTAAGTTCAAACATAAGTATTACAATTTAAATATTTTAAATGTTTTGAGAAAAATATTGTTTTTCCAACATTACTGGTAAACAATCTGAGTTGAGTACAGCAATCATAAATGAAAACAATACTTAATGCTATTCGTATTTGCCATTTCGAATTGCTTTTAGCCTCATCTTAACATGTAGGATATAGAACAGAACCGGGATTAATATGTAGCATATGATACCCGCACAGTTTTAAAGAATACGTGTTTATATTTGATGTGGAATGGTCAAACTGGTGTAGATTTGCATAGGGAACAATCAGATAGGCACCAATTCTGTTTTGTATGTGTAGATTTCAGTTAAGCGCAATGTTTCACTTTTAGAGCTTAGAGATGTCATTTCTCTTTAATAATTATTTTTTAATTTAATTGTACCACTTTTGATGTGAATGAAAACTATTGACTAAGTATTTAACAACAAATACAACTTTTGTTGTACAATTGTTTTGCATAGCACAATAAGAAGTTCAATTTGCAAATTGTGTTGATTTTTACTTTCATCAAAAATAAACTTTTATTATCGTATTTATTTTATTTATGTTGATTGTAATATTACATACATTCATATTCATTCTTGCTTGCTTTCAATTATGTATCGATATCTTATATTTGAGTCTGTTTTGTAGTTAAAGATATTCACTTCGCACATGAAGCATAATAATCTTGCTTGAACTGTTAATTTTTATGGATAAATAGATTATATTTTTCTAATAGATTGATTATATAATGCGTTAATTACTAGTTAATTTAAGAATGAGTGAGTTAGGGATTTTCTGGTTAAAAAATAAAGCAAAATGGTGAATTTTGAATAACTCACAAATAGACCTTTGTTTTAATTAGTTTAAATAAAGAACACGTTTAAATAAGGTTTAGTTGATTTACAAACTAAAGCTCGTAATTTTTTTAAATTCATAGAACACGTTTAAATTTATTAAATTTCACTAGAAAATATTTCACGAAAGAATGTTCTAAAATTAACTGAAATGATTGGACCAGTAATATATAAACATCAGGTTGTAAACAAATAGAAAGCTTTGAGCTAAAAGATAAAACATTTCACATGACTTTTAAGCGAACCCAAAGGATCTCAAAATATCTAAATTTTATTTAAAAACAGTAGATAATATAGAAAAATATTGAATCGGTAAAGAAACCCCCTTTTGTTTCTGTAATGTCAAGCAAGATTTTCTAAGTCGCCATATTACTACATTAACGTAAAACTCTTGCTGGATACCATATACTTTTAATATAGAAGGCAACTTTTAAGACATTTTACATTTACAAAATTATTTATAAAGATTCACGTATGAAATTATAAAAACCATCTAATAATGAAAGTGTGTCATTAATATCTTATTTTACGATATTTTCGAATATAGATTTTTATATATTAAGTCACAATATCATTTGATCAATATGAGTATAGAACGCATTGTACTTTGTGTAACAATCTGAATTTCTAAATAACTTTTGCATGATTTGAGAAAAATACTTTTTTTAGACTCTGGTTTTCACTACTGTAAATTTCTCTTCTATTTGCATTTATTCCAACTTTACTTAAAAATCCGGAGAACCGCAAATAAATATTTCGCTTCCTATCATATTGACCGAGTTATTCTGGCACAAATGGGTCCACAAAGTTTAACAAAGTTAAATAAAAAAATTCTTGTTCAATGACCTCAAATACTTTCTAAGCAGAAAGATTTTACGAAACAAGTAGAATCTGCTACTATTTTACGAAAAAGTAACACGATTATCTGTGGTGAGAATGCACACATTCGAAAGGTGTCTTAAACAAGTATTTCGATTGTCTCCTTCAAATTAATAGTTGAAAATAATCTACTTTGAAACCATTGATCCTTCTTAAAAAGATAGAGGAAGGTACAAGTATTTGCACTTAAAATAAACGGCTTTTTTGTTCCGTCGTATCCAGTGGAACAACGTCCTGGTGAAATTCTATTTTTGTTCGCGTCAAACAACTTAGAATATAAAATTTAAGAGCAAAATGGTGTAACAGAATCTCAACATTTAATGTTGCAGGGAGATCAGTAAAACGTGTTTACTTAACTTCATTCTGAACTAGAATAAAAATAAGGAAGAAACTATAAAGACAAAAGATATTCTTAATTGAGGTGAATTGACATCTAGGTTATTTTCATGAAACTACACTTTTTGTGGCTAACCTAAGAGTAATACATCGAATTATACAATGTAAAATACAAATTTTTATAATATAAAATACATGTTTAGAGCAGATATTGGGGAAAACAAAAGGGCAGAAAATTCATATTTAATACTTCTAATTAATACAAGTGTATTACTTAGATAGCAAAATAGGTACTAAAAGGTTTTGAGTTTTTAATTACATTTTGGGCGTCATCACGAAAGACGCCAACTATAGTAATTCTGCGTTACATAGCTATATAATAAAACATTCAATTTTCAAATACACTGGTATCCAGAAATTAAGGGTCAGTTATATTTTTAGATAAAAACAAAATTCTGAAAGGTAAGTAGGTATTTTAGTGAACATCGCACCTGAGCAACACAATGGGCTATTAGTGACGGTCCGGGATCAATCCCGAAGGGGAAGATACAAGTACCACCTATCCGACTAATCACGTAATTTTGAACCACGGTCAGATGACAAATGTCCTTCACTGAAATATAAGAATGCCATCACTTGAGCATGATCCTCACAAGATTGTCCAGTAAATCTTGAGGTAGGCTCCGACATTTCTTTTTCAGAGCAATAACCAAGCTTTTTTTTGGTACGCGGGGGGGATTTTGTTCTGCCCTGTGTCTTCCAAGAGCATCCCATACTTATTCTATGGGACTGAGGGCAGGCGACTACGCATGGCACTCCATTCGTTCTATTCCTTCGGTGTTCGGCATGTCATCAATACTGACCGAATTATGACAATGGGCGTTATCATGCATAAAGATGAAGGAATTTCCAACAGAAACACTAAAACTGCGAATATGTAGAATAATAACATCTTGACATTAACGTTGAGCATTCATCCATTCACTTTCCAGCATGTAAATCTCGGTACGTCCATTCATAATGATACAGCCCCAGACTCTCACTGCACCATCTCTGTACAACAGGATTTTGGAGGAAGAAATAGGCGGTTCGATGTTCACGCCAGATGTATTGGTGAATCGAATCGAAAGACAAAACCTAGTTTCGTTCGTGAACAGGACTTTGGCCCTTTGCTCGTCAACTCAGCTGGTATGTTTACGACACCTTCGAAACCTATGTGTTTTGTATAATATAATCAAAGGAACGCAGTGGACTGGTTTGCGGGCATACAAACCAACATGATTGAATCGCATAGTCAATATCTGGCTCGATATTATGGTCCCCGTGCTTTCCTCATGCTCTCGTGCCAACCTTTCAGCAGTTATGTGGCGATATCTTTTCTCCGTTAATGCCATATAACGATCTTCAGCTGGGCTTTTGGGGGTTGGTCAACCACTGCTGCACCGTGTGGCATCAGTTCCACTTTCGGAAAGATGTTTCAACCTTTGAGATTACTTTTTGGCCCACTCCGAACGCATTGGCTACATCTCGCGTTAAAAGTACTTCTTCCAATCTCCCCACATGTGTAAAATTATTGAGATGTCTTCTAAACGATGTTGTGTCACTCGCTATAACATCTAATACCTAACATACACAGTTAAACACATGAAAAAATCATTCGGTTGCCAAACACCCACTTTAGCTTTTAACATTTTAGCAATTTTGTGTTGTCACGTAACTTCGAATATGTTAATTATAGTCAACCAACGGTATTTTCTATTTCTTACGTCTGTTGCTACAATCAGTGATTTTTAGCCTCTACAGATCAATTTCCGCGTCCCCAGATTCACATATTGTATCTGACACTTAATTTATGGCATTCATTAATTTCAGTGTATTACAGTACACACACAGAATAATACATTTTTAACTTTATAGCTATCTCATTAAAATCATCAAAAGGGAAACTTTAGGTACAATAATGAACCCAGATTTCCAGTGTGGTTTTATTAATGTAACTTGAAATGTCACCACTTTAGGAAGTTTTTCAGAACAGGAATTCTGTTCTAATGACTTGCACTTAAGGTTATTGCAAGAAATAAATTAAGAGTTTAAGTTATAACCTCTCTCCGTAAATGAGAATTTTAGGTGAATTTAAGAATATTTTCGGTTAAAGTTATATATAAGAGATTACCTTAAAAATTATAAATATGAATATTATCTGACTATCTTATCTGATTCTTGGTGATTTCCTATAGACAGACAGATAGATAGACAGACAGACAGATAGATAGACAGACAGATAGATAGATAGATAGATAGACAGACAGATAAACAGACAGATAGATAGGTAGGTAGGTAGGTAAGAAAGTTTTGGGTCTAAAAGGAGTTCAATCCTTTATGTAGTTATCAACCATCAGAAGGTTGCAACTTAGTGATTTCTCTAAGAGCCGGATCCGGATTTAAAATTTGCAGGGAATGAATAAAATCGCTCAGGGTATAAAAGCAAATTTAAAATTCATTCATCTATGTATTCTGTTAACTGAATTCCATGATAATTGGATTGGAATTTCCAGTAACAAATGTATTCAATAAGTCAGAAAGGTATGGAACTTGTTCAGCACATGACAAAAAAAGGCGGAACTTTTTGTTATTGTGTGAACTTACATATAAAGTTCACGAAATAAATAAATCGCATCCAAAGAAAATGAACAGTTTATTGAAAACATTTATTTTGAAATTGTTCCTTACTTATGGTCCCTTAGAGGAAAGCAAAGATTAACAGCTCATCTTACATGACTTGAAGCACTTTGCTTTTAAATAAATACGTGCAACAAATTATTCCTTAAGTAGGTTCGAGCGTCAACACTGCTTTTGGTTCTAACAGAACTATAATGTTTCTTTACTTTATCAATCGAACAGATATATAAATTTAAAAATGGCATATAAAGGAATGTGGGGGGTGCATGGGTGTGGGGGGTGGAACTTTCTCAGCACATGAGAACAATTCCGAAACCTTTTGTTATGTAAACTTACATTCAAAATTCACGAAATAAATATGTTTCAGCTAACTAAAATAAACTGTTTATTAAAAGCATTTATTTTCAAGCTTTTCTTTTTACAGTTTCTTCGAGAAAAGTAACTATTAACAGCTCATCTTCCATGACTTGAAGCCCTTTGCTTTTAAATAAATATGTGCAACAAATTATCCCTTTGCTAGGTTTAAGCCTTAACACTGCTTTTGGTTTCAGCAGGAAGAGTGTAACTTCACTCTATCCATCGAACAGGTATAAATTTTCCACGTCCTATTAAAGGAACATGAATTCGAAATTTAAGTGCGGGATCTTAATTAGTCCAACGGTGTGTAGTGGACCCTGGGGTGCTGAAAATAATTTCCTTTCTTTGAAACTTGGCAGTAACCGGAAAGAACTTGTCCTGTTAGAGGTTTGAGTATAAAACAAGATTAGATCGGCAGTTAAATGTCTTCAGCTGAAAGTTTAAGGCCAGCTTCAGTTTGAAACCTCTATACAAGAAAATTCAAGTTGGGGAAAATAAAAATTCCAAGGCAGCAATGTAGATTTTTAATTGTTAATAATTTTGATTTTAGCAATCTGTGAAGTTTTAAAAAGGATAAATAAAATATTGTTTGCCTGATAAAAATAGACTAAAGAGATAGGATGTTGTAGAACTCCATTTTTGTTAATTTATTTTAAAAGTGCACGAACTATTTCTTGTAAGTATAAATTAAACCTAGGAATGAATTTTTCCAATAATCACCATGACACGACATGGGTGGAATTGTGAGCCACTTGCTTTTACCCTGGTGCACCTAGGGATGGGTTCACGTTACACCTCACATACTTTGCATGCATTTTAGGCACCTATTTATAGAGGTCACAAATTCCTTCCAAACGGGCAAATATAAATGCCTTATCCAAGGATTCGAACCAAGAACCTTTCGATCCAGAAGTCAGCACGTTGACAACTAGACCGATTGGTCTAAAAAATGAATTTTATAGCAATGCTTTTGAAGAAATGTAATCATTGTTTAAATTACAAGTAGCATTGGGAAAGTGCTTTTCATTTATAAGAATACTTATATAATGGTTTCACTTTTTTTTGCTCATTTTGATTAAAAAGGAATGAAGAATAACAAGCTATTTGTGTTGTTGATGATCATATTTTAAATTTGCAAACAGCATTGTTTCAGAATTTTACATGTTCCAATCAATTGGAAGAAAACTATAACTTGAACTAATTCCAATGTTTCTAAACCTATTATATTATCCTATTGAATCTTAAATTTTCAAGTGAAACAAATTAACTATATGTAGTCAACTGCAGGAATTGAAAAATATATATATGTTTGTAGAATTTAAGCATTCACTTTCCAAAAAAAATATCTTCATTACTACAGGCATGGCTGAAGCACAAATAATTTTATTACTGCAGGCAATATGGGCATTGCCATTTCACTCTTTCCAATCCATTGTATTCTGAAATTTAATGGATGTTCCAAGTCCACTTCGCTTGCTTTAGACTAGTCCTACAAACTTGTAATTGAAACCCCAGTACACATGAATTTTTTCGGACTTGATTTTAATGGTAGGCAGATATTTTAATTAACGTCATACTGGAGCAACATAACGGGTGATAGTTCAGAATCAATCCCAAAGGGAAAGATCCGAGGACAACACCACGTAATTTTGAACAACGGTCAGATAACAAGGCAACACCTAAGCTGGCACCCCACTCTCTAAACTTCCACGCCATGCCAACGTGAGGACATTTGAGGCCACGACAGATTTAACGTGCATCAGCCCCCTTTGTACACGACGGTCTTTGGTCGGCTTCAAATTCGCAAACCTCTGTTTGCTAATCCGTTACTCTTCCAACCAGGCTACCGCGGCTCTTGATTTTAATGGATTCTGCTTTTCTGCACATATGTTTTACTATTTAGTAGTATCATTGCACTTCTCTATCATCACGATTATTGATCATGAGATGTACATTAATTTAACCCTAAATCTCTTACTTTCATTTATCTCTATTTACTCGTGTGCGTAAATAAGGAATATAGGAATAAAATGTGCGAGAATTAAATATGATTTTAAGTCGAAAAATAATAATTGACGATGCATAATTTCGCATGTGATGCTATTGGAAACTAAAGGAATAAAATTATATCCCAAGGTGAACACATTATAGATTTCAGTTATTGCGAAAAACAAATTTTACCCTGTTAGAAACAACTAATAGGGAAGGAACTGACATCTGATCTCCTATACAGACTTCACGACGTGTAGACATGCTTTTCACGTATCTGTCCAAGAACTACTGCGCCAAGGAGATCCAATTCGCGCACTAGAGCACGACTATGCTCTTGTGCTGTCCTTGGTGTCTATATGTAGATTACAATGTGACGTTCGAGAGCATCCCAAGCATGCTCTATTAAATTGAGAACAGGTGATCTTCCATGATCCAAATTTAGAATTATCCTTAATTGTTTGGAAACTTGTATATTTTGAAGAAAACTTAGACAACATATGTATTATCTTTATAAGCGCTTCTGAAATATTAACATTTTGAAAAGTGCACACGGACTCCATGTTATTGCTCATATTAGGTAACATCTTTTTGAAATCAATGTTTAAAATCCGTTACTTTATAATTCATTGCTCATTATTAAAATATTTCACATCTGAAGCAGGTGTTTCAATAAAGAATAAAAAAATGTGCCCGAATATATTTTAAACGGAATTTATTACAAAACAGTGTTTTCCCTCTCAGTTAAATAATTTCAAAATAATTGCAGTGCTTTGTAAGTTAAATGCTATTTAAGCGTTGCTTGTAATTGCTTAAATAAGTGCAACATAATCTGAATCCAAGAGGAAACGTGTTTCAAATGTACTTATTAACGAAACCATTGCTATATTTATTCCTTACAACGCTTTTTTCAAATTAAATTAATTACTAAGATTGTTATTATAATTAAATATTAATTTGGTTGGAAAGCGTGCTACTATTTCTACGAACAATTTTAAATTACATCCAGACAATTCAGACACTTCCAGAAATATCCACTCAGGACAAGAAATGTAGTCGTTTTGAAACACGCAATTCACGTATAGTAAGTGTTCGAGGTTATCGATTGCGGTTGCAGTGTCAGAAAAAATTTCATCTGGTGAAGTTAATTTCGAGTCAAGCAGTTGGTTGTAAGCAGAAAGGAGACCAAAGTGCCTTTAACAGAATACGTCATTAAAAATGTCATTTCATGGTACGGGTAGGCTTTATTCCGGATGTAGACTACACTGGTAAGTAAAAAGGGAATACAAAAACGAAAGTTATTTTTTCATATTAAGATAACTGGTGCATTTTGCAGTTTATTACTTTACTTATTTCATATGTGGTATCATTGTTATATTATTAATTAAGTAAACGAAAAGATTTTGGCAACGTGAAGTGAATTTCTTTAATTCGGAATCATTATTTTGTTATAAAATTTATTACAATACGTGATAACTTAATATTTTCAGTTATCAAAATTAACTGTGCTTTTTCTAAGTAAATAAATTACTGCAGGAAATCTGGTTCAACATATTGCCAACAAGCTATTTATTCTCACTGAATCTTTATTAAATCAAAACCCTTTTCCTAATTAATGTAAATCTTATGTGATCCATGTCTGGAGAAGCAACAAACATAATTAATCTAAAAAACATATCGCGCATCTAAAGCAACATATTATTTATTCTTAGAATAAATTTAATTTTCTTACTTTAAATTCAAACTAAAGAAAATTTCTACAATACAGACACTTGCTTTGCTAAATCTGAATAATTACAATTTCTTTAATCCAAAAATGAAGGTGGTAATGTTACCATCTTAAGCAATTTTTGTATGCCGTTCTTCGAGGTTCGTATTAAGATATGGTTTAGTTTTTAAATTATGCGTGATTTTGCAGTCTGTATAAACTGAATACTGTCCTAATACCGTTGGAAAAATCAGTTTTTGCAAATAACTAATATTTGTGTTGTCACGTCTATTAGTATATTGTATCTACTGCAATACAGGGGTAGGTATATTCTCCTATATGTTTTATTTTTGCTCAAATTCATTTAAATACTATAGGACATAATTGAACTATGGTGACCTCGCAACCTAAGGATTTTTCTCTTGTGCCTCTGTTTTCATAGACAGGAATACAAGTTGAATGCCTTGAGTGCCTTGAGGATTCATTCAGAATGCCCAAAACCATCCTTATAGCGCTATGCATGCTGCATCTAGCATGCTAGTCTAGACAACAGATAAAATATACGTCGCCAATTGCCCGTTGCGTTGCTCCAGTGCGACGTTAATTAACTACCTACCTCGTGCCTGGTTTTAAAAAAATGGATCACATTGCTGAAATGATTAATTTTTTGAACCAATAATTTCAGGAAAAAGAATTTAGTATAAATAGCTTACAATTTCAGGTTTAAAGAACGTAACAAAACTACCATTCCTTTTGTTAAAACGAGTAAATAAATAAAACTGGCAATTAAAGTGATAAAAGTTTGCGCAATCTGCTATCCTTTTTTATACACTACCATACCTAACAATTATGATAAACAGATAAAAATAAAACTTAACAAATATATAAAATTAAAATCGTAGCAAAAATGAAAAAATAAAAATGATAGCTCATAAAAAATAAGAGATAAATTCAAACGAGCTTAAACAAATGCAAATTTGAATGAAAGCGAAATAAAATCTTTTAACTTCCTTGATTGTTTTCTTTTTCAGGGGCAAAAGTATTGCCATTCGAGATGATGTAATGATTCAAGATAACACCACAGAAAATGTGCTGATGTGAGAAAATGAAGTGAATGTGTATATATGTTGCAGTCATTATCGTTTACTCGGCTTCGTTTAAATGATGATAAGACTTTATTTTATGGTCAAATGAATGGTATTGTGAAGAGAAAGCAACTTAGATATTGCATCGTCATTGGAAAGTGTTGCTAATGCAGGACAAAGCATTGTTTCTGTGATATCTTTTACAAACCAATAACAATATAGAATATTTTTGGAGGGATTTCTGTTAGGTAACCTATTGGTACATAGCTCTACATTTTTTTCAGATTTAAATAAAAACCTTTCTAATGGTCAGAGATAAATGCTTTTTAAAAGAATGGTTGAAAGTATTTAAATTTTATCAATAATAGTTGAAGGAAACTACAAGCAACATATTTTTAAAGCCAGTTTTAATAGGTAGCAATATGCTGCTATTAATGGTCTGAATCCAAAGTCAGTACTCAAATGAAGATAGTTTACATGCTGCACTTTGATTGATCATCCTTTTATAATGAACTATGTTGATAAAAATTCAATGAATTGATATGGAATGTGTATTTCAAATAAATGTGTTTCAAATTCAACTGAATGAGTTAATTTTTAATCAGTTTTTCATATTTGACGCTTTGATTAAAGGAATAGTGTTTGGAATCTTAGCGTACCAATATAAATTAATCAATTATTTATGTAGTAAAAATGTTAAGAGCGTAAAAATTATTTGACAAAAAATTCTTTAGTAACGTGATTAGTAGAGTGAACATTCATTTGCTTTCTTAAACTTACGATTAATTACTCCAGATTGTTTCAGAAGAAAATTCGAAGAATGTCATACACAGTGTGTTTGTAAAAAAGGCTGAACTTTTTGAGTAAAAATAAAATATCGCATACTTTCACAAAATCAAGAATTAACTTCTCACTTTTTCTGGAACTTGAACAATAAAAACCAAACAAATCAAACCAAAAACCAAAGTAATAACTGGAAATATGTTTTTTCTTTAATGCTTCACTGAGCATGTCGAACCAACCCAAGTATAAATGTTTTGTAAATATTTTAGAATTCCTTCAATGCTACTCGCCCCCACTCCCATCGGCCTTTACAAAGCAAATTTTAATCTTGAAAAATAGGATGTTGTCCCACACTGATAAAATTGGCGATTGTGTCTGATACAAATATATTTGTTCGCTTAAAATACAAGCAAAAAGAAGGTCTTGGTGGAATATTATGAAATGAGGGCCAACATTAAGCCTCTGAGCCCCATTATTCCACTATGCAACCTGCAGTTTTTCTTGCATGACATCTAACCAGTTGTTGACTTCTTTAACAATGAATCCATCCTAATATTCTTTCAGCCAGTAGATGTGGCTATATAGTCATTAAGTTTTTACTATAGGGTAAAATATAAATAAAAACCAAACAAATCAAACCAAAAAACAAAGTAATAACTGGAAATATGTTTTTTCTTTAATGCTTCACTGAGTGCAGCATTGCTAGTGCTAGACTACTTGGCAGCAGACAATTGCTAGTGCTAGACTACTTGCATTCAAAGCAGTGCTAGACTACTTGGAAATCTCGTGACGTTTAGAGGGAGATCTCAATATTTTAGTCTGATGGAAAAAGTTCTCTCCCTCAAACGTTTTATAACAACTAATTATTCTCAGTAACACTTTCACATTCCGCAACGGATACACGATGATTAAGTCGCTTGGAATTATAAATACGTAATAGCGACAATATCTACATTCGGGACTTCTGAGAACTCAATTTCCTTGCTTTCGGTGAACCTGGTGATTTCTATGATTCTCTCTGCTTCTTGTTTCAGAGTGAATCACTGAAATCATCGTGTCATTCTTGAAGCACCACGTTTCATTTCTTGTGGCAATCGAATCTAAGAATTCGAGCATTCCCTTAGAATTTTGAGCATCATTGCACTAGTCAACCCAATTGTTTCTTGTTCTCTTATTCGCCTATGTAGTTGAACACAAACCTTATATTTTTAAATCTTCAAAATGTCTTTAATTGAACCCCAAATATCAAATTCTTTAGAGAGAATTTTACAAATTCTAATACGCGATTTATAACTAAATTTTCATGAATCTTTCCGATGGTCACTGTTATTAGAGGAACGTTCTGACTTGGATCATTATTGATGTCTTCTCTTTGGTCACAAAATTGTCATAAAAACTTGAGCGCACAGTCAACAATCATCATAATGAACTTAAATGTTTTAGTAAATGTACCAAGTTAAAAGATAAACTTAATGCCGCGCTCAATAGATATTAAATCATTACATTTATGTAAGATTTATGTGATTTAAAACTTTTAATTCCTTTTTCCAAAGTTAAACTATGTTTCTCAATAATCTAATGCTGAATAAAAGCCTATATGATACTGTGGTCTTCAAAACTATGTGACTTAAGTAAGGGAACGAGTAATGTAAGAAAATAGCCTATATAAAAAAACTGGAGTGTTCATATATTGAATGTTTTTGCTCCATTTTAAGTTATTTATCCGTTTTGGCCATTTTGATGTGAAATCAGTGGTTTCCAAGTTTTGTGTCGGTCGTTCTATTTGCCGGTTTGTCTCTCTAGGTCTGAACCCACACTACGTCCAAACGGTTAGATATATTTTCATGAAACTTTGAATACTGATAGTATTTGCAGCAATATAGTGACTGAACTCCACTGCTTCAGTCCGTCTGTTTGCCCGTTTAATGTCTGTTTTGTGCTTGTATGTTTGTGAAAGTTGCATCAAATTGGTTTAGTATATTCAAATAAAATGTTATACATTTATAAAACATTTTTCTTAGTGATTAAATTATTAAAATTTTCTCTGTTCACATTTCTCTGCAAATTCCAAATTAAAACTGATCAATGCCCATACTTAAATAAACCTTAATTTGGCAGGTTTGGAGGTGGTAGGTAGTTAATTAAGAGTTGTGATTACTCGGATCGTTTTACCAGTACAGCTGGAAAATCAATTATTTTTACAGAATTTAAATTCTAATACTTCACTGATTTTTTTTCTTTTCAAAATATAAATAACTTCCGGATATTTGGTATAGATTATATAAAGAGAATAAAACTTTCAATTTTGTACTAGAGCAAGGTAAAAGCAATTATTTTATGTCCAATATTGCTAAAGACTTGTGTTCATTTTTCGATGGCATGTGTACGTTTTGACCAACTTTCCTCAAAAGTCCTTGATTTAACACATCTAATTGAAGAATTCAGTTTCATGGAAAGAATTAAAATATACAGCGCAAAACCTTCTGAATCAAGCTAATTGAATCAAAGTATTTAAAAATTTTACACGGTTTCTTTAACAAAACGATTGATTTCATTAAACTTGATTTTTATTCCATGTTTCAAATGAAATTATTGGTTTTATTGAAAGCTACACTCAATAGGCAAGTAATACGATCATTTTCATTATAAACAGGTACATATTTTGCAATCAAACCCGAATCTCCGAACTGAAAAAAGTAGATTTTAAATGCAACTTTGCAGATATTGAAAGTATATTAATGTAACACAATACCCTTACTTGAACTTTTAACATCTTAAAAATTCTTTATCATAGTGACAGAAGGCTACGTTTGCCAACTTTTCGAGATGAAGCTATATTTAAACAACCTATTATACATGTTAAAAGTTCGTTGAAAACAGTGAATTTCTTTAAAAAAGAAAGAAACGCTAACAAATCGACTTACTATTTATGGAAAAGTTGATGTACGAGGTTTGTCTAAAAAGTATCCGACCTTGAATTTTCCTGTTTACGGTAATGATGCTAGAGCGGCGCCATTGTGCACAATGGAAGAAGACAACTTAATGCGTATGCTTGAATTTTTTCTCCGTGTTCGAGTGTGTCAGTCGCTGCCTGCTGGCCGCTGAGTAAGGTGCTGTTATAAGTGTTCGTCGGATTTTTGATTTCTCTCAAAATGAATGAACGAGTTGAGCAAAGATACTGCATCAAATTTTGTCAAAAGCTTGGTGATTCTCAAAACGAAACAATTCGTAAGATTCAGCAAGTTTTTGGAGACGATGCTATGGGGGTAACACAAGTGAAGGAATGGTTTAACCGATTCAAAAATGGCCGCACATCGGTGGCGAGTGATCAGCGTCCGGAGGCCTCAAACCGCTCGGAATGCAGCCGTTGTTGAGAGGGTGGAAAATCTGGTAAAGGGAGATCGTCGTTTGACCGTACGAGAGATTGCCGAAGAGGTTGGGATCAGTAAAGATTCCGCACATGCAATTTTTCGTGATGATTTGAACATGCGCAGAGTGGCTGCAAAATTTGTGCCCAAGCTGCTGTCGGCACAACAAAAAGAACTCCGTATTGAGATTGCACAGGACCTTCTGGACACTACCAACACTGATCCTCAGTTTCTGAACACTGTGATTACTGGGGATGAGTCATGGGTATACGGGTACGACCCAGAAACAAAAGCACGGTCGTCGCAATGGAAGCATCCCGAGTCTCCAAGGCCGAGAAAAGCGCGACAGGTGCGAAGCAAAATCAAGGTGATGCTAACTGTGTTCTTTGATATCTGTGGAATTGTGCATCACGAATACGCACCGGAAGGACAAACAGTGACAAAAGAGTACTATCAACAAGTTCTACGCCGACTCAGAGATGCTGTTCGGCGCAAAAGACCACACCTCTGGACGACGAAAAACTGGCAGTTGCAGCATGACAATGCTCCGGCTCATTTGTCACACCTGATCCAGACTTTCTTGGCGAAATACGGAATTCCAGTCGTCTCCCAACCTCCCTACTCTCCAGATATGGCTCCTTGCGACTTCTGGTTGTTTTCGAAATTGAAGATGCCGTTGAAAGGATCCCGTTTTGAGTAGAGAAGAGATAATGCAGAACGCGACAACGGAGATGAACACCATTCCAAAAGAAGCCTTCCAGGAGTGTTTTCGGCAGTGGAAGGATCGGTGGGCTAAGTGTGTGAAGGCGCAAGGGGCCTACTTTGAAGGGGATTAGGGTCCCAATTTCCTCACTTAAGTAATATATTTTTCCTGGCCAAAGGTCGGATACTTTTTAGACAGCCCTCGTATATATGTTTAACTTACCATATTATTCAAAGCAAAGAAAAATAACGATTTAAATCAACAGCGGAAAAGAACGTTTTGTTTTATTAAATGCAGACCTCTGAGCATCATAGTTATAAGCCAGAGTGGTAATCCCGTAATAAAAAATTAAAAACAAAATTATCTTTTGAGGGTCATGCACGCCTAATTCCACCATGCAACCTACAGTTTTTCTTGCATGGCTTAGACTTCTTGACCAATAAAAACTCTCCTGAAGCTATGTCAAGCCTAGGAGATAAGTGGGGGGCGATTTTGTCATTATGTGTTGTAGGGTAAAATCAACAGTGTTTTCCACTCTGAAACCTCGTAACGCTTAGATGGTCGGTTACATTTTGAACAATAACAAAATATATTTACATGTTTTGAGAAAAAGGTTTGTCTGTTTTGATGTTCGTTCTTCATGGATCCATTTCTTCTTGGCATGGGTCACACGTATTTGCGATTTTACTTTGTGTTTACTACATCAATGTAAGAATTTACAACTTTTGAAGTATTTTTTTACATACGTGGGGGTTAGGAATTTCATATTTAAAAAAATGTAAAATAGACATTGCGATCCTTAAACTCCTTTTACAATAGTAAGTCAAAGTAAGTGCACTTTTCATCATGTAATGTTGGATTTCTGTTGATCATTTTCTGAAATGTTGGGACAGGAGTTTGGTGCTCAGATTAACATGTTTCATTATTCATGGATGAGAAAAGGGTTCGATTTTTGTTTTTCTGGGAAACATGATATTCATGTGACATCTCGTTGGATACCAAACACAGGTGAAAGCAAAGGCCTGCTTTAAGATGCTGCTTAAAATTCTGTAAGAATATACGTTTCATTTCTTCTAAGGTTCTTTTTTATCATCATATCATTTGTAAAATGTTGTCAGTCGTAACATTCCTGCCTTTACCGTCATTCTTTAAGTACTCGTAACTTTTCTAATTAACCTTACAAGAGGTTTTCTTTACCATATTCTGCTCGTTAATACTAATACGTGAAGTATCTTCATTCTATTCTCAATTTACAGTTAAGGTTCCTGTGTCCTCATCTCAAATTTGTTTGATTATTAATTTGAACTCAGTCGCGGAACAATATACACATCTTATACAGATGCACATTCATTTTCCTTATTCAGTTATTTGGGATTGATCCCGGACCGTCACCAATAGCCCGTTGTGTTGCTCCAGTGTGACGTTAATTGAAACACCCCCCCCCCTTATTCAGTTCTTGAAGTTTTTGAATTTCTTAATTAACTAAATCTCGATTTCTAGCAGTCATCTAGATAAATCAAAATGGAGTGTTTGGTTATGTACTCAATATTTTCAACATTTTGAGTCATTTCATTTATTCGTTTGGGCCCTTCTAATACAAAATCGGCGTCTTGAGCGTTTGGTGTCTGTCTGCCCATCTATCTCTGTAAGTACCAGTACTACGTCCAAACGTCTGGGTGTATGTTCATTAAAATTTGCATAATGTTATTAGAATTAGAATAAGTTATAAAAATTGGAATATAAGAATGTTATAGGAATGTTAACAAGAATTCAAATTGGTTTGGTGACTGAACTTGGTTGCGTTGGTTTGTCTGTCTTCTCGTTTTGCGTCTGTGTGTTTGCTTAAGTATCACATTGAATTTAGTCAGCATATTTTAACACAATGTTGTGAATTTTTTAAATGATATTTTAGTTTAGTGCATACGTTGTTTGAAATTCCTTTGCTTATATATTTCGGTAAGTTTCATGCCAAAACTTCTGAGTAACTATACTTAAGTCAACCATAATTTAGTAGTTTGGGAGAAGCTGGATGGTATATTGAGCATTGCGAATATTAGAATGCCCAATATACCATCCAGAGTAAATTTCGTAAAAATATTTTTACGGAATTTAAATTCTCCTACTTTTCTATTTTGAGCCTAATTTTTTTTTCTTTGGGAAATATAATCTATTTCCGAATAGTTGGAAGAGACGATATTCTGTAAGGAAACGGAAACTCGTGTTCGTTTGCCACGTGCAGTGATATTTTCTGTTTCGTTTGCTCGGATTTAATTTCATCTTTCTAAATGTTGTCCAATTTTCAGTTGTAAGTTATGGCAACTATGCGAGATCACGAGACGAAATAGAATCTTCAGAACATTTTTTTTTCAGCCAACTTTGCTTTACTTTTATATATATTTCGCTGTTTTCTGTAGTAAATTTATTAAATATTTATTTTTTTAAACAAAATTGTAATTCCTTTTCACCACACGCAACAACGCCACAAAGTATACAATTAAAAGCGGCATATAAGTTAGAGTAAAGCAATTTTTAAGTGGAATTATGCCATTATTGAAAGACTGTTAATGTTAAAAAATCCGAACTAGGAGTTTCAAAATATTAAAAATTCTTTGTCATAATGACAGAAGGTCAACATACGAGGCTTATTTTAAGAGTTGGAGCTATTCTTATACAACTTTGCTCTCAAACATTCGTTGCAAACATTGATTTTCTTTTTTGAAAACGCTGCAAAATTGACCTTCCGTTTTTTGAAAAATTGTAAGCGATTAACTTTGCTCTGTCTGTACTGAAGATATTCAATTCTAAAACAAGTTCTTTTATGATTGCACGCACCACCAAATGAATTTTCAAGAAAAAATGCGTTCGTTTTTTTAAAAAGATTAGTCATGAATATCCCATCAAATCATTCGGAGGGTTGTGATTTCGAATCCAATCAAACACCGTCGTGTACAAAGAGGGCTGGTGCACGTTAAATCTGTCGTGGCCTCAAATGTCCTCATGTTGGCGTGGTATGGAAGTTTGGAGAGTGGGTTGCCACCTCAGGTGTTGTTCCCGTCATCTGACCGTGGTTCAAAATTACGAGTCGTTGTCCTGGATCTCTCCCCGGACCATCGCCAATACCCCGTAGTGTTGTTCCAGTGCTGCGTTAATTAAAATTAAAATACCTATCAAATTATTTTGTCATCTTTCCCTTACAGATGGTGATGTTCGGAAATATCATTCATGGTGCAAGGATGTCACAGGTCAAACAATATTTGTCAAAAAACCTATGAGTGGGGAAGTAGAGTGTTTCGGAAATATCATTCATGGTGCAAGGATGTCACAGGTCAAACAATATTTGTCAAAAAACCTATGAGTGGGGAAGTAGAGTGTTTCGGAAATATCATTCATGGTGCAAGGATGTCACAGGTCAAACAATATTTGTCAAAAAACCTATGAGTGGGGAAGTAGAGTGTTTCGGAAATATCATTCATGGTGCAAGGATGTCACAGGTCAAACAATATTTGTCAAAAAACCTATGAGTGGGGAAGTAGAGTGTTTCGGAAATATCATTCATGGTGCAAGGATGTCACAGGTCAAACAATATTTGTCAAAAAACCTATGAGTGGGGAAGTAGAGTGTTTCGGAAATATCATTCATGGTGCAAGAATGTCACAGGTCAAACAATATTTGTCAAAAAACCTATGAGTGGGGAAGTAGAGTGTTCCTTGTAGGTTCGTTATTTTTACGAATTGAGTTACTGCAATTTTACAGGAAACGCATTCTTAACCTTTTGTAGTAGTCTTAGTGTCATCGTTGGTAGTTTTGTCATAAAACAGGGATTCAATGCACATGAAATGTATCACATGGATGAATATACATGTATACGATTTGGGTCCAAAGTAAAATGTAGAAGTTATAAAAATGTCGAAAAGCAGCTAAAAAAATTATTTTACGACACTTGTGTTGGCATTTTAAAACGAAAGAGAAAAGAGATTGTTCTCTCTGTTCACTTTTTCAATCTATAGTTAACCAATTCAACCGAGTAAGATCGGGTAATAATGCTAGTTATTTATGGAAATAGAATGACCAAAATACAAACATGAGCTGGTTTTTGGGCACAGGAGTGCCAATTACTAATTTTTAATTGAACTGTTCCTGCAACATCGCAAATTAAGTGATGGTTAATTGGACACACAAAGTGTGTGGTGAAACGTGACTATTTTGCTAGTTGGGTGAAAAAACATGCTAGTTGGGTGTGCTATATTAAAATATCTGAACTAAAGTATTTAGTCTATTTGAGGAATACTTGAATTTCGAATCTCTACTTAAATATTTTCCTATCCCATTTTGAAAACCAAAATGAGTCTAATCATCACAGAGGGGGCAGAAAGTTCAAGATAAATCATGTTTCATGTTCCTTTGGCTTTCGAAATAGGAAAATTAAATTACTTCATGCTTCGAGAGAGATAAATTATTTGATTTCGTGAACCAAAATGTTTTTTGACTCAAATCATGTTTCTGAAGGGGATACTTATAAATTATTGTATTCGTTATGATTTTTTAATTTTCAGTAACGATAAGGGAGACTTTCAGTAAGGTTCTGGTGTAATTTTTCTGGAATGAGCCCGCGAGGAACATTGAAGATTAGTAGATTAGTATGGATTTTTTAAGGCATTCAGTTCATGAGAAGGACCATAAACATTGAATTGAAATAACTCAATCTTCCTAACTTTAACTAACAAGAATGAGATCAGAAACTATCGTTGTTTCTGCTGTTTACCGAAACACAGTTCACAAGAATACCGGATTTTTACCATGGGATCAACTGTGCTTGATCATCATATTTCCTATGAATTTTTTTTCCGAGGTTTACTTGTTGAACCTTCCTCGTTTAACTAGCATGTACAAGACATGTAGACCATTTGGAAACAGTATCGAATAATTGGAGCAGAGGTTAACATCTCGTAGAGGGAATGAAAGACAAGTTGACACAAAGGAATTTAACCATATATTCATTTTATAAAACAATTTATGCTCTGGAACTCCACATGTACTGCATTCTCATATGCCTCAAGTATCTTGGAAAAACCTCTGCGAAATCTAAGAAAGTTGTGGTAAGGTTTTAAAAGAAATCATCTTACCACCCTCAAAATGCTGTGAAATATTTTGTTGATATTCAAATATTTTAAAGCTACTATTTGTTTTATGAATTATGACTTCTTATGTCTTAAGTTGATTAAATCATTGAAATCATCCATTATTGCCTATCCATCTTGTAGCTGCATTATATATCTTATTTTCTTTGTTTATTCTCGTTTCAGAAAATCGTTGACTTAATATTTTATTTATTATTAGATATTTTTTGTAATGATTCGAGAACTATTTGTTGACATGTCAAGTGAATAATTCTGAAGTAACTGGAAAAACACGCAAGGACAAGGAAAGGTGAATGTAATTATCTGACAACAAATGAAATGAAACGTAGTAAGGGACGTAAAAGAAAAATTGGACTCCTGGTCTATTAAAAACTCTTGTGCTGCAAAAAAGTAGTTTCATTAAAAGGTCGTCAATATGCAGTCAAAATGATAATTTTAAAACCATAGTACCTACTTGGAACTTAGTTAATAAAATACGTTTCTATTTATTTTGATTTTTAAACTATTATTCATTGGCCAATTCAAGTGTAGGAAAATCTTTTCACTCCTGACGCCATTACCAGTTTATAGAACGGTTCAAAAATGAAAAAAATATATCCTTTTAGTGCTTGCATTTATGCTTATAGCGTTTGCAAAGTTTTTCTGTTTTCATTTTTACACGATGGAAAAATTTACAGCATTGAATTTATAAGAGACTGCACGTTACAGTGCAAGTACTTTTCACATTTCCCAGGTTCTCCCTTGTACTTTAAGACCTGGGTGACAGGTGGAAAGGGACTTTTGTTATCGCTTTTAATCGAGTCCTTCCAAACCACAGCGACTGTATAATTGCGGGTAGGCAGGGCGAGTGTTTATTATTTTCCAAATTGCAGATGATGAACCCTGTGTGTCTCCGGTCGTCCGAAAGTAATGGACTCGCATCACACACCCCTGCCTTGCGAGCATACTTATTACTCGTCCGCTGTCCACTGCAAGCAAGCTCATTCTATGGGAGCGTGACTCACACTTCGATCCCCTAATTGCCTCCACCATCAC
Source organism: Meta bourneti (assembly GCA_933210815.1). Classification (NCBI taxonomy): domain Eukaryota; kingdom Metazoa; phylum Arthropoda; class Arachnida; order Araneae; family Tetragnathidae; genus Meta; species Meta bourneti. Next base: position 62,690,422 of record OW119924.1, on the reverse strand, counting down.
GAATCGACGTCGGTGAATGCGATGAGTTATGGCGTCATCACCCATTAGTCACGTGAGCCGGCGACGACAAATAACGCGTATAGATTAGTACGGAATCCGGAAATAGGGTCAATGGCGACGGGACCATTCAAAGCGGAACTCTTTAATTCTACCCCACAAAAAGACTGGCCAAGACTTGGAGGTTCCAAATATGGAGTGTTCCAAAATGATTTTTAACTTCTCTTTCCTAGAGTTCCCGTTTGAATACAAAAATGTGTTTTTGTCCTGAAAAGGCTTAAGTGCGCCAAGGGTCCAAATGAGTTATGTACTCATTTGAAGATAATAGTTTCGTCTACTTTGATGAAAATGTTGACGACTTTAATATTAATAGAATTCGATTCCACAAGAAACAATGCTGCACAGGTTTGTCATATTTAAGGAGCGTAAAAAAAGCATTGGATGTTTCTGTAGTAGTTCATAACTAAGATAAACTTTTACAAAAATTAATAGAGAACGTGAAAATTCACTAGCATCTTTCTGTAGTACATTGAAAATTCGTCATGTTGTCTTTATGCTTTCAAGGCAAGGTTTCTATCTCAAGGATCAGAAGCAGAAGCCTCTGCAGTTTTTGATATTACTGCTATTTTAGGAGGAAAATACATACTTTGATAAACGTTTAAATGCAAACTTAAAACAATCGGGGAGTCTGTGTCATGGACAAGGAGATTCTTTCCATCATGAACTATCTGATTGAACTAATTTAATGCACTGTTTTTAACAATTGTTGAAATTTTCCTTCAGTTCCAAAGGCAGAACTTTCTGTACATTCAAGTATACTAGAAGTTTATCTATCAATAAAAATATAAGACAAGTATCAAACATGAGACAGTTTCATTTCTAAAGACTGAGTTTAACTATTTGTAAAATACTTCCTAATAGTACTCCAACTTGAAGAATTATACTTGTAGTACCGAGTACTATAAAAGATGCCTCAATGAATACCAATAGTCCTGGAAGGGAATCAATATTCACTTAAAACATGGATATTTTTAGAAGTCAAAATTACGAAAAGGAAGGGAGACAAGTGCCTATAATCTGCATATTTTCTATATGCATGTATATCAAGACTTGGATGACAGCTTTTTTAATGCTAAATTCTCCATGTGATTTTAACTTACATGTATATCTACTAGTTTATTCAAATATGTATTCAAAAATCAAAATCTGCGTCTAAGAATCTAGTAATTCATCCTTTGTATTTACTCCACAGAAGATCTTGTTACCCCAGATTTATTTGATCAAGTACTCTATTGTCAAAACAAATATACAAGAAGCTATTTTTTAAACACACTGTTTGAAAGTAATAATTTCAGAGAAAAGATACCAAGGGACTTTGTAAACGAAAATATTGATGTGTTATTTATATAATTTGTTATTTTGCATCATATATTATTGACGTGTATTGATGCATTTGAACAACTGGGCCTCCTAAATGGGTGTTTATAAATCAACCCAAAAATAGGGATCTTCAAGATTACTGTGAAGCATTGGAAATAAATTGTTTGAAAGCTATTAGAGTACAGAATGTAGTAGTCTAAAGTAGTATAGAATGGTCAAAATTCAGTGGAATATTAACAATAAATCGATATCAACTGTGATTCTTAGAGTAAGTGGTCATAAACATTACGAAATTTTTATCTATAGACGAGGGAATGCATTTCCCGTGGGCTTGTCTATTAATCGAAATCAATTATCTAAAAATTATGCTCCCCTGTTCATAATTAAAAACTACCGAAAAAGGATAAACATTTCAAATTTATTAGGATATTTACATATTTTAAAGCTCTGCCCGTTACACAGCGAAATTAATCCATTCCCCAATTCGTAACGGAATCTGGGAAATACGTTAGGACCGCGCTTTTGTCTAACTGGAATATATTAGCTGATTAAAATTTAAAAAATCTAACATTAAAACATTCAACTTTGTGAATTCCTGTTGACACTAAACTATCTTTTACGATGTAACAGCTCGTCTCTGTTGTGTGATCTCTAAACTACGTACTTAGATCGCAAAAGGAAAAGGAATTTACTGACGCGTGTTACATAATTCGAGACTCCTAAATGAGGACTTTAGCAGTAAAATTATAAGAATATGTCACCTAATTCGAGACTCCTACGCAGCGTCTAATTAAGCATATGAAATGATTATAAGTTTTGTACACAAGTATTGGAAACTCCATTTCCTTCTTTCATTTAGTTTTTCAACTTTAATCTTCGATTAATTTATTTCTTTAAAGCAAAAGAGAATAGAATTTTACTCACACATTCTTGGGAAAGTTTTCTAATTGGAAACTTAACGTGTGACGCAAAACAGTAAGTTTCAAAGAATTTTAACATTTGGCCATAAATTCCTCCCAGAAGAGTCATTTAATCTGTTTTAGACCTAATTTATTTCTCTGTATCAAATAAATTTTCCTTCTGAGTGCTTTTAGTACGATCAATTAAGTGATCTACTAGTAATCAGAGCAAATTTTGATTAAGTATGGCGATAGTAATTGTTATTTTTAGAGGTGCTCGAAGAAGTATTACTTCCGAATAATCTGAATGATGTGTTAATCTCATAAGCAGGAAAGAAGTTAATTAATTCTTTCATCAAAGTTTTCGAAAAATGATCCAAAAATTCTTTATCACTCAATATACTTATTTTAATTTTTTTAGCTGATAGAGATAGATAATCAGTGCAATAAATTAATTGGGAACTGGCTACGATTCATGATAGGAAATCAATCTTTTGTAGAAATATTATTTTGTGGACAATTAATTTGTGTTTTAAGTAGTTTTGTATTTAAAGCTGCATACAAGACAGTTCAGGCAATCAATATTGTATGTAGTACTTTCCATAGTTTTCAAATAAGGCATTGTGTCTTTTATATTTATTATTCTATACCATAAACGTTAGATATAGAAGCCTCTTTTATTATTTGCTCGTGTGAGAGAAACGTAACTGTTTCCTAATCATTCAGAAGATTCTACATGAAACACAATCACAAATCGCACTTTTTCATTATGAATTTGTTATTACACTAAATAGATTAAAAGATTATAGATCTAGATAAACAAACGAATTAAAAGTCTGAATTCTTTTTTAATTTTGTAATATTTTTGTGAAACATATTTGTAAAGCTATTCTGATAACCAAATATAACGCAGTATAGTAAATTATAACTTCCTAACAATAAACTTTTTGACAAATCCTACAAAACGCGTCTCAGTGGGGGGGGGGGGTTCTCTAAACTTATCAACATTCAACTCTAAACATATTTTATGAGTACCTACTTTCAATAAATTTATTATACTTTAAAGAGTAAAACAGACTTTGTATGATTGAAAAACAAGTATCTTGTTTTTATTGATTATTTTCTGTTGTACCATTTCGAGTCTTGAAAAATAGAAATGGGTCCAACTACAAGATATAACCAGATATTTAATAAAACATATTTACATGTATTAGAGGCTTTCTCGGGCAAGCAAAATTTAGGCGAAGGTAGTATTTTTGTGTAGGAACGTGCTTCCTGTACTTATTCCGGAAGTGACGTCAACTGGCTTGTTTTTCGAATACGATTTCAGCATGTTGCGTCGTCAATAAAAATTCCAAAGAATACATTCCGAGATTGGTCAAAGGCAATTACATTAAACACCAAACGTCGTCCCCAAAATTGCGATAAACTAGATTTTAAGGTAACCCCGATATGCATCATGCGAGAGCATTTGGGTAGCAGGAAGTAAAATCTCCTAAAATATATCTAGCTTTCTTTTAATCATTGAAATCCCTCTCTCATAGCGACAGTCTGAATTCTGCTAATTTTCTAACTTCGAGTTTCATGCGAATCTCGTGAATGCTCGTTTTGCTAGTCTGCTGTGTACGCTTTTCTACAGTAGAAATTGTTTATTTCGTTGATGGTGATAGGTCCGTTTTTCCAATATCTACACCAAAATAAGAAAATAGACGTGTTGATTATTATTGCTAAAATTAAGTGGGAAATAATTTAAAGATCAAACAATCCACATTCCAATTCCACTTCCTGTATATGATACAGGTAATGAAGAAGCGGATCGAAGTCTAGCCAGACTGGCGACGGAGGATTTGTCCAGAGATTCCAGAGACAATTACACAAGGGATGAGGCGAGAAGGGGTGGCGTACGGCCATGCATAACGAATACCGATGTTACAATTGCAATGATTGAAAAACTATGTTTAACCTGTAAATATTTCTCCCTTTAATTTGTGAATAAATATCTTTATTTGTTAATTACGTCGCTTCTACCCCTTTTTCTAAAGTAGAGTTCTGCGTATTCTAATATGCAAACTTATTCTAAAGTGTTCTTAGTATTCTACATTTATATAGGTAAAAAGTTATAAATGTATGCTATTTGAGTCTATAAAGCTTCATTTAAAAATGTAAGTAATAATATCTTTAGTGGGATACTACGAATAAAGGTTTTATTTAGTTACAGTAAACTGTATTCACCTTATTTATTTATTTCTTTTACGTTCTCGTTGAAGCATAGCGGTAGAATGATAAATTAAATGCCATTCTTGCTCTATGGTTTATCAAAGAAGAAGGATTTGAAAATGTTATAAAGTATCATGCCCACAAATATCTTTTGATTAAAACAATCCACAACGGTATACTATTTGAAAAAAACAGAATTCTAGATCCCTGAAAAAATATTTGCATAGTGTAGAAATGCATAAAAATTAAACAAGAAATGGTAAATAAAAGACAATATTTATTTGAAGACTCCTACATGGTTAAGATAAAATATTTGTTTACATTTATTTGGACCCTAGGCAAATCTGTGGGGAAATTCTACGCACTCAGAAAAATGGAAATCTAGTGAGAATAACAGTAAACAAAAGTAGAAATTGTGTGAATTTCTCGGCTTAATTTTTTTTAAATGCATAGAAATAAGAAAGTTAGAAAAGTATTTTAATTCAATAAATTTTACGTCTTCAGTTCTTCCTGTTTGTCAGAAACTTCAACTTAATCAAAAATCAACTTAAAGTTTTGATTAAATGAAGATAAAATACAAGCAAGATGCATCTCTATTCAACATGTAGAAGTAAGATATTTTACCTCAAACGTAGTCAAACAACTTAAACATTTTCTATATTTCTTTCCAGGCATGTATTGTTTACATTATCATTGTTATCTAGGAGGTTAGGAAAATAAAATTTGTTTGACCAGTTTGTACAAAACTCTTAAAATGTTTTCTCTGTTCATACTATTTGCAGAAAAAATTTAACACGGCGATAAGTTTGTAATTTAAAAGAAAAATTCTCATAACTCTTTTAAATGGTTCATAATCAAAACAGTTTCATTCACTCTAAAAGAGATTCAAATAACTTTATAGCTAATCCTTGAATAGACACTTTCTCATGTTAATTGTAAGAATTTATGAAATGATATGTGATTATGTAAATCATTTGCAATGTTTATACCCATCTTTAAAACCAAAATATTTCTACTAAAAAATAGCCCCTCATAGAATACGTGTTCAAAATTTTACTTTTATAAATGACAATTTTTACAATTGACGGCACTTTTCAAGGCTTATTTAAATCCATTTATAATCGATATAAGTATGGATATAAATCCATTTCATACGTCTAAGTGAAATGAAATTAGTCAAAACATAAAACTGCATTTTGTTTACATTTTTCAAATTACTCTTACTTGTTTTAATTCTTATTTCCAATAAAACACATGGCAAAACGCTCACATCTCAGTCATGTTACCACAATTAGCTTCTTGATGTCTACTTCAATTGCATCCCATTTATTTTAAAAGCGATTCGGTATATTTTAACATCTAACCACAGTTTACATTTTCTTTCCTGTGTCGATTTCTATCTTTCAGATTCTTCATTACCTTGTATCATACGGCAGAAGAATTTCATCAGAGGAGCAAGCTCTTCTGAATATTTTTAGTAGTTATTAGCTCAAACCAAGCACATTTCAATTAATCTGCTAAATTATTAGCGATTGATTATATTATATACTAGCACAAACCCAATCATACTCAGGTTGAATTGGTTAACTGTAGATTGAAAATGTTACCGGAATAATCCCTTTTCTCTAAAATTGTTGGGAAAGTTGTTATTTAAGAGGGTGGATTTAAGAGTTTTGAGCTGATTATCAATAGTAGTTTGGTCCCTGCAAATATGATGAATTCTATAGATTTGGTTATAAATTAGGTTTCTGTAGATGCTGAAATATATATTAGAGTTCCAGGGAACAAGTTTGTTAATATTAAATTGGAAGTCATTTCTTTTGTCATAGATATCGGTTGTAGATTTAGAACTGACATCAATATGAATGTCAAGGAAGTTAGTAGATAAAGGTGAGCTATTTGTTGTTGTTTTTTTGAGGATGAGTTCAGTGGGAAAAATATTTTTCCAAAAGTCAGTGAACTCTAGGTGAGTTACAAATGATTAAATCATCTATGTAGCGATAGGAGTTAACAAATTTAAAAGTGTGTGATCTTTCATAGAAATGGAGGTAGAGGTTAGCTAGAATACTGGAGAAAGTGGTACCTTGTGGTATTCCTTGTACTCGTTGGAAAAGATGTTCACCATTAAATATAAAATTATTGAGGACACAAAGATTGATAAGTTCCAATATTATTGAGAAATATTAAGAAGTTTAAATTCAGTGTAGTAGGAGTTAAGATCATCTATAAGGTTATGGAGCGGGATGCTGGTGAAGAGGTCTTTAAAATCGAAGGAGTCAATTTGTGAGATATTGTTATTAGAGGAAAGAAAATTAAGAACTGGAGTGTTATTGTTAATGATCCAACAGTTTTCTTTCAACGTGATAGCTTGAAGTATGATTTTTAAAAATTTAAAGAAGATTTTGCCTGGTTTATGCATGTAATTTTGGTTAGTGCCACAAGTGATGAATCTAAAAGCTATGGGGTTTTTGTGAAATTTAGGGATGATGGTAATGTAGGGGAAGAGTATATTGTAGTTCTTAAGCTTAAGAATTTTGTCGAATGCAATGATTTTTTAACAATAATATTATGAGTAGCATGTGGTTTTTTGTAAGTGATGGAATTTTTAAGTTCAGAATCTAGTAGGTTAAGATAAAGTTTTTTGCAGAAGAAACCAAAATTGCTGTTGGCTTTGTCAATTGGAGCAATAATAAAAAGATATTGTAGGTTTTCTGCAAAATCGAAAGTGCTAGTTTTAAAAGAAGAGATGAATTTTTTAAAAAATTGTAGAGGTGGTAGAAAAAGAAATAAAGATAGAAGTAAAACCGGTCATTCTACACCCTGTAAAAATCTCATAATAGATCTGGAAGATTTGGAATCACACTTCAACACATCTTTTAACTGGAAAACGGTTAAAAACTATCTTTCTCTCTAAATAAAAAAGGTCTTGAATTCCTTAATATGCTTGACACTTTTGCTTTCAAAAGTACTCACTTTAAAATCCTAATCAATGACCTTTTTCACTCTCGCATGCCTTCCTTAAACTTCAATAAGAATCGTGACCCTCTCTATTTTACTATTAAATTTCTAAACCCTACTTATGATAATTTCAAATTCTCCTCAGTTCTTCACCAACTGCTTCATCTCTTCCCCATTAAAAATGTCAATATTTTCAAAAGTTTCTAATATCACACCACACTAGGTCGGTTGATCTTTAACTAAAACAAATTTTGTAACTCCACCAATCTTTTTCGAGACACCTCCATCTGTATCTGTGAAGACAAAAACTACTCTAATTTTATAGATCCCCACCATAAACACATAATCACTGGCAACCTCTATATTGTCAAAAACGCATCACTTAGACAACTCATATCAAACGGCACTAAATTCCGACCTCTGCTTAAAATTAAAAAATCCTTCGAAATCAAATCTTTTCTTAACGACATAGACCTCTTCTGCCTCAAAATTTCAAACAAATTTTCTTTAGCCCTGGATTTTTTCACTGAATGGAAATGGTGCCTCTACAATTTTTTTAAAAAATTCATCTCTTCTACTTCTTTTAAAACTAGCACTTTCGATTTTGCAGAAATTAAAAATTCAATTAAAAACCTACAATCTCTTTTTATTATAGCTCCAATTGACAAAGCCAACAGCAATTTCGGTTTCTTCTGCAAAAAAACTTTATCTTAACCTACTAGATTCTGAACTTAAAAATTCCATCACTTACAAAAAACCACATGCTACTCATAATATTATTGTTAAAAAATTATTGCATTCGACAAAATTCTTAAGCTCAAGAATTACAATATAATCTTCCCCTACATTACCATCATCCCTAAATTTCACAAAAACCCCATAGCTTTTAGATTCATCACTTGTGGCACTAACCAAAATTACATGCATAAACCAGGCAAAATCTTCTTTAAATTTTTAAAAATCATACTTCAAGCTATCACGTTGAAAGAAAACTGTTGGATCATTAACAATAACACTCCAGTTCTTAATTTTCTTTCCTCTAATAACAATATCTCACAAATTGACTACTTCGATTTTAAAGACCTCTTCACCAGCATCCCGCTCCATAACCTTATAGATGTTCTTAACTACTACTATGCTGAATATTTAACCTTCTTAATATTTCTCAACAATATTAGAATAGCCTTATGAATCTTTGTGTCCTCAATAATTTTATCTTTAATGGTGAACATCTTTTCCAACAAGTACAAACCACAAGATACCACTTTCTCCAGTATCCTAGCTAACCTCTACCTCCATTTTTATGAAAGATCACACACATCTAAATGTGTTAGAACCTATCGCTACATAGATAATTTAATCATTTTTAACTCACCGCAGTTCACTGACCTTTGGAAAAATATTTATCCCACTGAACTCATCTTCGAAAAGACAAATAGCTCACCTTTATCTACTAACTTCCTTGACATTCATATTGATGTCAGTTCTAAATCTACAACCGATATCTATGTCAAAAGAAATGACTTTCAATTTAATATTAACAAACTTGTTCCCTGGAACTCTAATATATATTTCAGCATCTACAGAAACCTAATTTATAACCAAATCTATAGAATTCATCATATTTGCAGTGACCAAACTACTATTGATAATCAGCTCAAAACTCTTAAAACCACCCTCTTAAATAACAACTTCCTCAACAATTTTCTTAAAAAGTTCCCTCCCTTTCACTTGCACAAATTTTTCACGTTATTTCCAAGCCACCCTCTAGCTCTTTTTTAAATCCGTTATTCTACATAGGACGGATCTGGCAATGTTCTGCTCTCCTGGCTTGCGCGGCAGCATTCGGTAAGGTAATACTTTGGCTGTTCTTTCGATTCCTAACCTTGGTAACAGTTATTATTTCTATGATTTTTTCTCTCTGGTAGTAATTTGAGTTTTCGGGGAGTAACTTGTGTTAATCTCTTCGGCCTGGCCTCACATAAGTACAGAAAAAACTCAAAGCATCTCATTTTTAAGTAAAAACCTGGCTTTGCTCCCCTTGAAAAAGTAAGCAGGCTAACTCAACATTTACATATTTTATTTCATCTTGTTTCTCGGGGAAATCTATTCTTAGGGTAGCTTTACTTATTATTTCCCTCTATTTGTTCTCTGCGGCTTTCAGCGCAGTTTATCTAAAGGGTCAATATTATTGTCAATACCATTATTGTTATTTTTGCTCCACTTTTTTATTCTTGTTTTGTTCTTGTTATTACTTGCATTTTGTTTTTGTCTTTATTTGGTTTCTCTTTTTTGATTTGTGGTGATGGTCTCTCTCTCTATATATATATATATATATATATGTGTGTGTGTGTGTGTGTGTGTGTGTGTGTGTGTGTGTGTGTGTGTGTGTGTGTGTGTGTGTGTGTGTGTGTGTGTGTGTGTGTGTGTGTGTGTGTGTGTGTGTGTGTGTGTGTGTGTGTGTGTGTGTGTGCGTGCGGAACAGAGATTTTAGCAGCTCGTCATTAATGGGTGCACCTGCCTTGCTCTTCATCTCCAATAAGAGGCGCGATGGTTTTCTCTCACCTAGCTGCAGCCCTGTAATAAGATCACGTATTGTTTGCTCTTCTGAATCGTCATACTGAAAGGATTACTAATTCTTAATGGTTGTATACGGTCTCTCTTCCGGAGGATTGGGGATAATATCCCCCACATGGTCTGCTCAGGATTCGCATTCATGTTTATATGATCAATTTTCCTCAAAAGTCCAGACACGTGTTTCTAGTAACATGAAATTAATGCAGCACAAAACCTTTTGAACCAAGGCAGGTAGCTTATCGAATTTATTTAAATATTTTAAGATTTTAACCATGGTTTCCCTGTACAAAATTGAAACACATTGAAACTTGCTTTTTCTTTTTAATGTGCCAAGTAAAGAAATTTGGTTTTATTGAAAGCTGCACTCAATTGGCAAGTAACACCATCATTCTCATTCTAAACAGGTAAGTTGTTTTCGTTAAAAACTGAATCTGAATTAAAAAAAAAGAAAGCGCTTTAAGCTGTAGCACCTGATCAACTAAACGAAAACTCGTGTTCGTTGACAACGTGAAGCAATATGTTTTATAGGAATTTACTCTCGGAATTCATTTTGCATTTTAAAATTTTGTTCTATTTTTATTTATAAGTTGTCGTAAGTATGGAAGATCACGAGATAAAAAAAAATCACGAATTAATGTTTTTAGAAACATTTTTTCCGCCGCTTTCGCTTTAGTTTATTTCGCTATTTTCTGTGGTTGTAAATTTTATAAATATTTATTTTTCAATCAATTTTAATTCCTATTCATTACACACAACAACAAATCCACAAAGGATTTAAAATCGAACTTTACAGAAATTGAAAGATATTAATGTTAGAAAAAAATCCGAACTAGGACTATTGAAATATTAATAATTCTTTGTTGTAGTGACAGTATGTCAATGTTGATTACTTTACGGGTTGAAGCTATATTTAATAAGCTTATTATATCTGTTAATAGTTTGTTAAAACAGTGATTTTCTTTCAAAAAAGAAAAATGCTATCAGATAGTTCTACCTTTTTTTGAAAAATGGAAATTGGTTACATTTTTTTCATAGAAATTGTAAAAATTTTAAAAGATATTAAAAAATTATTTCCTAACATGTAAAATGATGTCGGCATTTTTCTACGAAAGAGAAAATTGAACATTCTGGTAACTTTTCACTCTACAGGCAACCAATTCATCCAGAGTTAGGTCGGGTAATTCTGCTAGTATTTAATAAATTTTACATAATACTTTTATTTATATAATACTTGCACAAACACAAAACAGACATAAAACGGGAAGAAGTAGAGACAGAATGACTCAAGGTGTTTCAGTCCCTAAATGAATGTAAGTACTCACAGTACTCACATCATGAAAATATAACTTGCCGCTTGGACATAGTGCGGGCCACACATACAGACAAATTGATATCAAACGGGCAGAATACTAATTCTGCCTTAGATTGACAAAAAAATGGGGCGAAAATATTCAATACTAGCAGTACCCGCACGGCGTTGCCCGTGACATCATTCTTGCTTGTCCTCACTGATTCTGAAAACATTAAAAAGAAAAACAATAATTTTAAGAATGAGTACCACAACCACCCAACCACGGGCATGTCCCTCATTCTTCCATCTCATTGATTCTTGCTTAGAGAGCTTCATGATACACTATGTTGAATGTTCTTCCATTTGGAGCTAGGATATAAAAATTCTCGGCTTTTCCAACTCTTGAACAACCCACATACAGTTGACCATGGGAGAAACACGGTTTAATGAGATCGAGTCCTACAACTTTGAGCGATTGTCCTTGTGCCTTGTTGATGCTCATGGCGAAACTTAAACGAACCGGGAACTGAAGTCGTTTAAATTGGAATGGGAGATCCGAAGGGATGATTGGGATCCTAGGAATAAATACGTCTTCGCCTACAGCATGTCCAGCATGTACTATACGGCATACCAGTCATAATGGTGGCTTCAGTGGTTGAGAAGCATAATCGGTTCCCCAATTTCTAGCTGTAATATATGCGAGGGTACTCCAGATGGCTCCAAGGTGTTCAAAAACTCTTGTGTAGTTCACAGCCTCATCTGTGTCACATGTAGTATCGATAGATTTGTGTGTGTGTGTGTGTGTGTGTGTGTGTGTGTGTGTGTGTGTGTGTGTGTGTGTGTGTGTGTGTGTGTGTGTGTGTGTGTGTGTGTGTGTGTGTGTGTGTGTGTGTGTGTGTGTGTGTGTGTGTATTATACAAATACAGAAATTATACATATTCAAAAGAAAGTTATGAAAAACCACTACTGAAATAAAAATGTGATTGAATCTTTAAATATAAGGCTATACTTTTTAAAAATCTTGTTATGTCACCTCCGACAAACAACCTACATGAATCACAATGTCAGCGAAATCAAAACCAAATTAAAAAGTAATAAACACTGTTACTTCATTTCATGTAATTTATTAACTGATTTGCAGAAAATTTCTTGATGGTAGGAACTTGGTACTTGGAGTTGAACATGTAGTGGGGTGGAGCTTCAGTGGTTTGCTTTTCATTGGTGGTACGAAAAAGGACAAAACAGTGACAATACAGAGAAACCAGTTTTAGAACTGAAAAAGCTGCATAAAATCAATTAAATTTTTAAAAATACTTGCCTTGTATTCAAAAAATAAAAGGATAAAGTAAAATTAAGTACAGAAGAAATTGGAAGAATTAGAGTACATTTATTATTTTTAAAAAATATAGAGGTGAAAATTAAAAATTGTACGTCGGCCGGGTTCGAACTCAGGAGGTCTCCTTCCAAAGCACTAACCGCTGCTTCAGAACGTCGCTTGACCCATTGCGCCATCATTTCAACGCGAGTTGAAGTGTTTTTAGTAAAGAGATAGCATGCCCGATAAGTATGTCAGTTCGGTCTGCGCAGATACGTCATATTAGAGGAGGGGCTACACGTGCAGCAAAAAATATTAATTAAAAAAATTTTTACATTAAATTTTAAAATTTGTGCTTCGAGGGGCATTTAGTCACCTTTAGGACTACCTGTGTGCCGAATTTCATGGCTGTACATGCTATAGATTCGTCTGGACATGGATTCATGTATCTGTGTGTGTGCACACACAGACACACACACACAAACACTTCCTGTTATAATAGTAGATATACAAGCAACACTCCATTCTGCAGCGATAGGTGTTTTCTGTACGCATTCTGAACCTGACACCAGTTGCCTTGTTTTACAAACACGATTTCAGCACTTCGCCAACGAAAATTCCAAAGAACAAATTGCGAATTGATATATGATAGTTTATTGGTCAACACCAATTAGATTAAACACCAAATGTTATCAAAACGGAGATAAATTACATTTTAAGTTATTCTCTTTAACATAGGTAGGGGAGAGTGGGGCAAGACGGGGTAGCGAGGTAGGACGAGGTAGTTGAGCTGCTGGTTCACTTGGGGCTGTAATCGAGCTGACAACGTTGGTACTAGTGGTAGAGGTGGAGAAGAAGCCTTTGTATAAGCAGCAGCCATTTTGATTGAGTCGTTTGGCTTGTGCAAAAGTTTTTCAAAGTGGTCTGGTTTCTCTTGAATAGTTTATTTGCATCGTTGCAGTTTGGTGCTGATTGAAAGTAACTTATACTTATTTACTTATAACTTCATATATACTAGTAAAAAGTGTAGTCCTTAGCAATTAATTTACATACTTTATAAATACTCTTGGTAAAAACTAACCAACAACGAGCATTAGTCACCCATTAACGCGTCTGTGGGGCAAGACGGGGTTTTTGCTGTGGGCATGATGGGGTAGTAAACCATCTTACCCCACTCTTTCTAAGTCGTCCTTTTTTCTTCAAAGAATAACGGAGATGGTTCGGAAGCATAATAGAAAGACTGATCGAGGAGGGTAGGATCCGGAATCGATGAAAAATGCAATTGAATCTGTTATTAAGGGGGAAATGGGATACAAAAAAGCAGCTGACTCTTTTCAAGTTCCTCAGTCAAAACTTGAAAGAAGAGTAAAACTCACTCGGGAGCAATCAGGAAAAACTGAAGAAATGTTTTACTGTATCTACAAGTGGTACTGTTTATACAGGTCAAATAAATACAATTCTCGTACAGAGTCTAGGCCCATTAAAAACTGTCTTTACTGTTGTGGAAGAAAATTTTTGGTTAACTATTTGTTAAAAATGGAGGAAAGATTATTTGGACTCACATCTTACGACCTGAGAGTGCTTGCTTATCAACGGGCAGATAAACTGAGTAAACAACACACCTTTTCTGAGATAAAGCAAGTAGCCGGTAAAGACTGGCTGTTTGGGTTCAGATCCAGACATCCCCAGCTAAGTTTGAGGAAACCAGAAGCCACAAGTGCGGCAAGGGCAACAGCATTTAACAAAGTATCACCAAGTTTTATTATTTGTTAACCCGAGTTGTCGACGAATACAAATTTACTGCTGACAAAATCTATAATTGTGACGAGACTGTGGTAACCATAGTACCTAAGCATAGGTCAAAAATTCTGAAAATAAATATTGAAAAAGAGAAAGAAGTGGGATAAAAGGAAAAGGCTAAAAGGAATTGGCAATGGGTTTTTGTGAAAAAATCGGGGAAAAGATAATAAAAAAAAAAGGCGACAAGAATTTGAAATGTAAGATTGTTCATAGCAAGGAAAAACAAAGAAAAAGTAAACAAGTGAACAAGACAAACCGAAAACGGTCACACTCCTTTTCATCAGAGGCTTCTGATGCTGAGTGTCTTTAATGTGGTTATTTATAATCTACTGAGGGCTGGATTCAGTGTTGGAAGTGTAAACGATGGGCTCATTGCACATGTGCAAATGAAGAAGACGAAGATGATGAATCAATACATCTTTGTGCATTATGCCAAGATCAGTACCATCATACCCCACCAGCGACCCCATCTTGCCCCACCAAGTGAGGCAAGATGGGGTCGTTAAGCTTTGTTTTTCAATCGAAAAATGTTTTTTATAATTAATTAAAAATAGAAAATAAGTTCATTTGTATATCATTATAAACATTAGTAATGTACAATAAAATGTAGTTTTTTCAAAAACTTCCAAGATTAATTGTTGATTTGCCCGTCTTGCCCCACTCTCCCATATCATGCGCGAGCAATTTGACAGAAGTAAAATCTTCGTGGACGTTCGTTTGTTTATACTGAAAATCCTTCTTACACGCAAACCGTCTCAACGAACTAATCCATCTCATTACTTAATAAAATTCCAATCAAGAACACCCAAAACAAAATTACTTCCAAATTTCCCCCAACAGTTGTATATTAGCACCCACTAGATCCACTTAGCCACACTAGATTCCAGTTTTTTTTTCTGAAGCTAGCAAGAACCCAAGACAAAGTGTAATATTTAACGCAGCCCCTATACTACGTGATAACTAGAGCAACTTGAAATGGATACACAGGAAAATAATTATATTATTATGGTAGACTTGATCAGTAATTCAATCGCAATAAGAGGCAATCAAAGTGCTCGCTCAATTCCCTTTTGTCTGACATAATTGAAGTTTCCTGTATTATGCTCATCGTTTGGAAGGCACCATAAAAATATCATAAATTTATAAGCAACCTTATGACTTCCAGTACTATAATTGCCATTGATATTACGCTTCAGGGTTTCATTACGACGAAGAAAAACAGTACCGGCGTCATTAAAAGCCATTTTTATAAATACAGTAAAAGTGAAGTAATACTTTTGAGCCTCCCCTCCTCAAATTTAACGGTAGAGTCGTAATCTAGTGGTAGCAGGGATTGATCTGACATCTTCTATTTCGGTGCAAAAACTCCATTAGTGGTAGTTATGATTTTTTGGAAGTG
Organism: Meta bourneti; assembly: GCA_933210815.1. Classification (NCBI taxonomy): domain Eukaryota; kingdom Metazoa; phylum Arthropoda; class Arachnida; order Araneae; family Tetragnathidae; genus Meta; species Meta bourneti. The sequence continues at coordinate 62,674,589 of OW119924.1, read as the reverse complement.
AGTATCAATCAAGAAATTCCATTTGGAATCTTCGTTTTTCCTTCCAGCGGTCACCTTGTTTAATTTTATTTCTTGAATCTCATACACGTCTGTACACATAACAGTTGCACTTCCTTCACGTGAGGTAGGTGATGGTTTTCGGAGCAACTAAAAAGAAGCGCGGAGAGAAATTTAATTGAATGGAACTGAAAAAAAATGCAGAATTAAAGTGAATTGATGATAAACAAAAAACAACTTATTGCCCGTTCCTCGAGTTAAGACGTAAAAAGTTAATCAACGGAGTTGCTGGGGGGTCAGGGAAATTATCAAAAGCCGAGAACTAAAAAAAGGATCGAAGTTTATGATGAAAATGCCGAGTCGAACAAAAAAAGAAAAACAGTAAAGGTGGATAAACTATAAAGTGCGTTTCCGAATTTTTTTAAACTTCAAATAGGAATATGAAGTAAACGAAAGATAAACGGGGGACTTTCGGAAAATTGAACGGTTCTTAAGCCAGTTCAGTCGAATGGCAAGAAATAAAACAAACCTCCCAGCTTCTTTTGATGTTTTTTGTCCATCAATATTTCAGCAATTATCTGATTTGCGTAGCCTCAATCAATAAATAACTTTCACCGATATGTTTCTGCGAATAAAGTAGTAAGTTAATCTAAAATCTAAAAAATAGCTTAACGAAAATTATAAAACACACGTTTGGGGAATTGAGACAAAAATGGAACGCCTCTGTTCGAAAATTCTTTCGGCAAAAGTCAGAAATAATAAAAAATAAATTCTCTTTTGTGGATTTGCTTTTAATTAATAAAACTACTGAACTAAAAATCGTATGTTAGCATAAGCCAAGCTCAGATAACGAAATAAATAAATTATAGGAAGCAAGGATAATTATAGAAAACGTTTTAGATAATTGTAGGCGTCATGAAAGACTCATTTTTGTATTATTTTTCTTATCTTTTATGCCCAGAAATTCCAAGTTTTGCGTCTAACTCTGTCTCAGTTTTTAAATTTCAAAATATTCTTGGATTTTTTAATTAAACAATCTATTCATAAACTTCCAGTGAAGCGAATGATTTAGTAATTAAGTAAACATTTCGCATAAGTAAGCTCTCTTTGAGATATTTTTTTTTGCTTTATTTGTAAGTAAATGGCAAAATAAATATGAAAAATAGCGATGATTTTAATCCACTTCATGTTCAATTTCAAAAACAAATAGTTCATGGACCATAATTAAATTAAAAAATGGACCATAAGTAAGTTTGAATTCATTACTTATTTTTATTATGAGCGCATACACCTACAAAAATGAAAACATGTTTCTCTCAATAATATTTGTAATTTATATTTATCATTAACTTAAATGTAAGCATGTATATTTGTTTAAAAATTCATAGAACAGTTATGTTTGCTATAATTTCAGCTTTAATAACTTTGGACGACTAATATGAAACTAAACAATTCTGAATTGCTTAAATCTTTTAGATGTTTACCATATATATATATATATACACATATATATTTAGATGTTTACCATATATATATACACATATATATTTAGATGTTTACCATATATATATACACATATATATTTAGATGTTTACCATATATATATACACATATATATTTAGATGTTTACCATATATATGTATATTTGGGCTATCTAACTTGAAGTAAATGGTAGGAACTTTTATACATAATATTATTTATAACGATGAAGTAAGATTAATACATTTTATGTAAACAATCACATTAGTTATAAAGAATTAAAGATATTTTTAAGAATTTTTAGATATTTTTATGATCTGTTATGATAAAGAAAAGAAAGTAAAGAAAAATAGTTCTAAATTATATTATGTGTATTTATTATTTTAATACATTATTTGCTTAAAATAATTTAATTTCACAGCCCAGTATGTCATCTAAGCTATATTTTCTTTGTAGCACATGACACATTCTTGAGTTATATAAATGAGCAACAGAAACAAAAGACCTCAAAATTAATACTGTCTAAAAGCTCAATAAATAGTTTCATTAAGAGATACCTATTATACTTTAATGCATTAAATAAAATATTGTTGAACTCAAAACTATTATCCTTTGTTTAACAGTAAAATTTCCATCAAAGATATAATTCGTTTATATGAAAATCTTTGCTTCGCCTGACTCTAAATTTATGTCGACATAATTTTTGGAAAATATTCTACAGTTAACACAATCCACCGAAATTAAAGCTACTTCGTTGTAAATAAAATAAATTAACAAAGAAAATTACATAAAAATACTTCATAAATAAAGTTAATGTCATTATTTCGTCCAAAGTCCTGTTTAAATACAAATTAAAAAACAACATATTATTATTTTTGTATGAGTACTTTGATACAGTATAAAACGATGGAGGAAAACTTAATTATTATTATAAAATAGGATATACATATATATATACTTCAATTTTTATTTTAAGGAATTAAATGTTCAAAGCAAATTAATAAATACTCAGAAAAGTCATTAACAATAAATTCGATAAGCCATTTTATAAACATCAAAAGGGGATATGATATACACACAAATTTCTTAAATTGAAAGTTATGTATCAGCTAAATCGGTACAATTAGCAAGAAAATATCATAAATAGGGCAACAGTAAATTAATAAATATATGACTACATCTTTCATAAAGTTTTAACAGATATAAAAATTCTTACTACATTAATTCAACATAAGGATCACAAAATTATAAATCTTTTTGATCGTTCCAATTTTTAAAAGCTATTTCTCATCTTTAATAAACGTATTTCAGAAATCTAATGCAAATTCATTATTAATGTTAAATGGGAATTCAATCTTTATATGAAAGCAAATGTTAAGTGCAGAGGAAATACTCTGCTGGCCACCCAAATTGCAACACCAAGAAAGACAAGAGATATCACAACAAAATTTATTTTGTAGATAACATGTTGACCAAGTATCAAATGATTAAATTTATAGACTTCTGTGAAGTGTGGTTCCTGCCAAAATCAGTAGCCAGAGTAGCCGCCATTGTTGGAGATCACCGCTGCCACACACCTCGGCATTGATTCAAAGAGACTTTGGATGTGTTCTTGGGGTACAGCAGACCAAGCAGCTTCCACACGTTGCCAAAGTTGATCTGGTGTGGCAGCTGGGGATGTATTCTGGGTCAATCGTTGAGCAACCATGGACCACATGTTTTCTATCGGCGAAAGATCCGGAGAGCGAGCTGGCCAGGGAAGCAATTCAATCTGGCGATTGACGAAGAACCCTTGGACAATGCGTGCCACGTGTGGTCGCGCATTATCCTGTTGAAATATGGCTGTGGGCAAGCCCTGAAGGTAAGGAAGGACAACTGGCTCCAACACCTCGGAGATGTAGCGCTGGCTGTTTAAAGTACCGGCAATGCGTACTAGAGGAGTGCGAGAGTGATATCCAATACCGCCCCATACCATAATACCCGGTGCAGGACCAGTGTGGCGGTGCATAACGCAGCTGTTCAGCATCCTCTCTCCACGGTGTCTCCAGACTCGAATCCGACCATCGTGGTGTTGCAGACAGAAGCGTGACTCGTCAGTAAAGACAATTTCATTCCATTCTGCCGTCCACATCCTTCTTTCATCGCACCATTGGCGGCGGAAACGTCTGTGGTTCTGCGTCAAGGGTAGACGAAGCAATGGACGTCTTGCGGACAGACCACTCTGCTGTAAACGGCGTCGAATGGTACGCGCAGACACTGGATGATGCTGTACAGACTGAATGTGCTGCGCTATGGTTCGTGATGTGGCTGTGCGATCCGTCACTGCCATACGCACAATATGCCTGTCATCACGTGAAGTGGTGCACTGAGGTGGATGCGATCAAACACGTCGGTCCGTCGTACCCTCCTGCATCCAACGATCACATATCCGCATTACAGTTGTTTGGTTTCGTCCAACACGACTACCGATTTCCCTGAAAGATAATCTACAATCTCGGTAGGCCACTATCCTTCCTCTGTCGAACTCGGATACTTGATCAAAAGATGATCGCTGTTTTCTACGAGGCATAATTGATCGTTTTTTTGAAAAAACCACAAGAAAAACACAATTGCCGTACTTGAAATCGTCGAAATCTCCAAGCCTTAAATAGCGCTTTGAAGTGGCGCCACAGGCGCGCGTGATGTGCGTCTGCGCTGAAATTCTAATCATTTGCATATCTCACCTCTGCTAATACATGTTGTAAATTTCATATTATTTGCATGCTTCCTTCAGGGTGTTGCATTTACGGTGGCCAGCAGTGTACTTTTATGCACCCATCTTTACTTTTATGCTGATATAAATACACAAATGTTTTTCGTATACTTTTTAATTCAAAATCTAACCTCTTCTTACTTTAAGAAAGTATCTTTTTTAAATTTAAACCCTATCATAAAGCATGAATCTTTAATTATTCGTAAGTCCTTCCCAAGAATGTCATATACAAAGCACGATATTTCACAAGTCTATTCACCCAAGACTTTAAATTACTCTATTTAAAGATCAGAAAATAGATGTTATGAAAAATACAGAAGTCAACACCTACTAAAAAATATTTTATGGAAAAATTCAAGGAATTTATTTGACCTAGACTAGCGCGTTTCCAGCAGAAATTTTATCTCCTTTTGTAGTATACTCGGTATTAATATCTGATAATCTATGGAAGCTCCAGAAGAAAATGCATCTGTGGGTTAATTTGCAAGTGAAAGCGCTTTTACATATTGCGGTATACTAATGCTCGTTCATCTGTAAGTCAAATTCACATACCACTGGAGATGAGGAAAATTGATTTTTCTTTCAGATACCCATCATGCTTCTTTAGGAAGGAAATAGATACTTTTTTATCGGATATTGTAAAGATACGTTATCATTTGACTTTTAAACAGATTTCGATCTTAAGAATTACGCCGTTATTTCGCGTTAAGATTTCGTTCTTAAGACGTGCCTACAAGAGAGTTGGGAACTTTGTATTTAAACTCGCTACAGTTTAAGCAAAATAAATGTCAAGATGTTTGGGAAATATTTATAACTCTTTGTAAAAATAATTACCGTCATTCCTTCCCCGCTTTTACATTTATATTTCAACGGCCGATGCCTTTTGTTACAAAAAAAATGGTTATGAATGATCTTTCAGCGGCAGCAAAGGAACATGATATAAATGACTTTCATTAGAGTAAACAGCAGGTCATGCGTTTAATCTTTTTCACAGAATAAAGAAAATTAATGATCGTTTCCTTTCTAAGGTATTTAAGTTAATTAATACAACGTAACGATATTTAACTGTCAAGGATCTTTCTAAGGCTCTCATTTGATTACATCCAAAATCTTGTTAGCGTTGAGGATTTTTTCTGGGGTATGCTTAATGCTTTTCGTTTCACAAAACCTCGATAGATTAGCAAGATGAAATTGACGCAATCCTTTATTTGACTGAATGAGCATACATTTATTTATTTGTAAAAGATGTACTACAACTAATAGGATTTTGTTTGATATTGATGAGGACATTAAGTATTAAATGGTATTTCATTTTAATGCGTTAGGTTATATTTAAAGGGTTACAGCTGAATTGAGTTCTGTAATTAGCATCTATTTTTAAAAGCTACATCTTAGAACTTGCCATTTGTTTTGTTTTGACGCTGCAATAATCAATGTTGACAATTTGAATCATATTTCGTTAAAGATATAGTAAATGCATTATATATAACTATTTTTTTAAGTTTATGAATGTGTATGTATCTCTTCTATGAGAAGTTCGTAAAAATGAAATGCAAAATGAATAAAGTCGGAAAAAAGTTTTTTAATTCCCTCTATTTTTCATTACGGAAAACAAGGACTGCGGACAGGTTGTGCCAAACGGTGGCTAGGTAGATTTAACTTATTCTTTCATTGGAGTCTTTGCGATTTCTCAATTAATTTGTTTTAAGTACAACGAAACACAATTTGACAAATGCGTCACTATTTCTCTTTGAACTAAAAGAAATGAAGAACTGTACAGAAATCATACTTAAAAATAATTTTACAAAGTTACAACTGCATAAGACTCGCAATAGCATAAGGGAAATTTTAAAAAATTCATTACATTTTAAGCGTAATTTCTGTTAATATACCCAAATTTTTAAACATTTTTTTACTTGTATAATTAATTATAATAATCTCATTCATGTTTAAATTGTTGATAGCACTTCGTAATTTTTGTCTTTGTCTTTTAAATAAAATTTACATTTGAAAAGGAACTCTGCAGAACATATTTGAAATTATATATTACCTACTAGCAGAATTACCCGGCTTTGCTCGGGTTGAATTGGTTAAATGTTGATTGAAAAGTGATCAGAATAATCACTTCTGTTTCATAGAGAAATGTAAACATCATTTAAGTGTATGGAAAATAATAATTTAACATCGTTTTAACTTTTTCATAACTTCTACAATTTATTTTGGACGCAAATATGTATACATGATATATCCATCCTTATAATCCATTTCATATTCATTCATATAGTCTATTCATCGCCATTTGTGAGACAAACAATAAAAGTTTTTTCCTAGGTGGCTACTACAGAAGCCGATTTTGAGTTTTGGAGTGATTACGAATATCCCCGTACGTTCATTTTCAGTAAAAATGGCGAATTTTCGACGTAGTCGCACTTAGTTTTCCTATGAATATGTTTTACTTGTGGAATTCTTGCATCTGGTATGCGTTGTTTTCGAATTTCATCATCAATATGAGAAGATGGTAAATTAAATTGTTACGGCATTCGTGATTAATTTATTTTGAAGCACACGTTTTTTTCTTGAAAATTCCATTCAACGGCACGTGGAATAACGGTAGGTAGATATTCAAATAACATCGCACTGGAACAACATAACGGGCTATTGGCGACGGTCCAGGATCATCCCCGAAGCAAAAAGACAACACCACGTGGAATAACGGGGCTTGTGTTAAAAAATAAATGTCATCGGTGTAGACAAAGCAAACTCAATCGATTACATTTTTCAAAAAACAGAAGGTTGATTTTTCAGCGGTTTTTTTTAAATCACTGCTTTCACCGAATGTTTCACATGTATATAAGTTGCGTAAGAACAGCTTCAATTTATAGTGTAAGCAACGTCGACCTTCTGTCACTTAAGAAAAAACAAATTTAAATTTTTCAAAATTCCTCACTCTGATATTCCAAGATCAGCAGTCTTATTTAAAATTCTCTTTATTCCAACAGACATTCAGTTTTAAATCGAATCCTTGTGGTACTTTTTTAAATTCAGAGATTCAGTTTCTAAATAGAAATCACGTACCTACTTAGAATGATAGACGTAGTTACTTGACTATGGAGTACAGCTTTCAATAACATCCATGAAACATGAAAAACAAATGTAAATTTAATTGAGTTTAATCGTCTTGTAATGAAAATCTAAGTCAAAATTTTGAATTATATTTGAACTACAACGTATGATTATTGGTGTTAATTTAACCTAACCCATCTTATTTTAAAGTGAATTTTTAACTTTACTGGTCATTTTAAAATAAGAAATTACACACCTTACTTAAATTTTTTTTAATTTTATTTATTTTTATGAAAGAACATTATGTGCAAACCGTTACGTATTCAATCAAAGATAAAGGAAGTTGTTCGAAATATACATATATTGCCAAGAAATTACCCATGTCTTGTGATATTTTGCTGAAAATAAATAATTCATTAAAATTTAAATCATAAATAATAAATCTGCAATAGGTAAAAATACTGGAACACATAAATACAAACAGAAACGAAATTCCGGTCATTCTAAAGTAAGAAGTTATGTACCTTACTTGAAAAGGTTTTGTTCTGTATATTTTACTTATTTTTATGAAACAGAATTCTATAAACCATTACTCATTCAATCAAAGATTTAAGGATAGTTGGTCGAAATATACATATACCGCCAAGAAATTACCCCTGTCTGATATTTTGCAGGAACTAAATAAATCATTAAAGTTTAACTCCTAAATATATCTGTAATATGTAAAATACTAGAACACAAATACAAACAGAAACAAAATTCCGAACCTTGAAAAAATGCAGAATTCTGAAAAAAGGAAGATAGTATGTGCAAACGTGTTGAATTTCGACTTCCTGAATATATTCTGAAAAAGAACAATTCGACAAAATACTTTTGAACAATTTCGATAAAGACAATAATGATTTATTTACAAAAAGAACACATATTTATAATACTTGGAAATGCTTAAATATGACCATAACATTTCTATCTTAACTCAAATGCACGAACACGGAACTTTAAATCTAATTTATAAAATAAAACATTAATTCTGGCGTTGCCAGATACTGAATTGCAAAATTACTCTTTTATGATCAATGAGTTTTTTGTTCTGGCTTTTCGGTGTTCCATTACAAAATGCAAGTTGTGTAAAATTAAGTATTTTAAATATCCATTTTTCATCATTCAAATGTTCCTAAATTATTTATATTGTGGAAAGAAATAAAAAATCAGTTCAGGCATAATTAGAATTTTAAACTGTTTAAATATAACGTTTCATAAAAAAATTGTTTTTCCAGCAATACTGGTAAAACAATTTTATTAGAAAATTTGATTTTCGATCAATACTGGTAAAACAAACTGAGTTGCGTACCGCAATCGTTTTATGCTCAATGTTTTTCCTATGGCAATTTCGAATTGATTAAGCCCCCACCTAGGTTAAAGAGAAGGGATAATATGTAGCTTGCGTTACTCACAGGGTTCCAAAGTATAGGCGTAACAAATTTGGTGTGGATTGGTCAAACGGTGTAGATTTGTATAGAGAACATACAAACAGACAGGCGCCAACTCTACTCTATATATATAGATTGCACGCAACTAAGTACATTGGTTATGAGTAATAACAAGTAGAATATTTAAGAGGTAATTTTAAATTATAATCACTACCAACAATATGTATAATAATTAGAATAAAGACGCAGTTCTCTTAAAACTTAATACGATTTTAAATTATCTGTCGTGAAGTAATCCAATATTACAGTTCAGTCCTACGATGAAAGGCTACTTCAAAAGTTTGACGTTTAAATTTAGCATTTCTATTAGTAAATGTTAAAAAAATGTGTTCTATCCCCATTTTCTATATAATTTCAGAAATTCAATATAAGATCTCTTATTGTATTCATTTCAAGTTATGAAATGACTCTCAGCACTTTGATTTCTTTATATGCCATATTGCCAAGCACTTTTTATCCAAAAGAAGAACATGCAAAAAGTGTAGAAAAATGGCAATCCATATTCAATTAAGTAACTCTATCTGGTGCTTGATTCTTCACATCAAGAGTTTAATTATTTTTGGCTATCTGAATGAGAAATTTTAAACTTTCATTTCATGAAATACTTTTCTGTGTTTGCCTTCGTTTCAAATATTAAATCCTAATGCGTTCAGTTGCTATGGTGAAGTTCATTCACTGCTTACAAAATGAGTTTTCTGCTCTTAGTTTCAAAAGAATGATTCATTCAAAAGACTGTTTTATTCCATTTTATTTCAACTGTGTATAGTTTAAATTCTTCAACAGAAAAATGTTTTCAAATTTTTCAGATCCTCATTCATTAGTGTGTTTTACATGCATTTGTAAATGTCTAAATTTAGTTTGCAACATATTATAAATGAACTGTAACAGGGAAACTATGAAACCAGAATGAGTGACCAGTTTACAGATATTTTGGTCTCAGAAAATAAGACAGCATCAAATCATTCACTAACATACTTCTTATGGAAAAATGCAGAAGGAAATATCCTGAAACATAGAAGAAAATATGCCACACAACTCAATATGCCACTAGTTATAAGGTATCAATTTCAGCTTTTAAAAATTGTAACATTGGCTCAATTTCTTCAGAACTTTTTATTATAATAACTAATGACAATTTTTGCAGGAAAATTCAGATTTGCCATTAACTACCAACTTACTCAACCAATAAATCTAAGACAAAATACACACCGTATTTTGCTTATTTAATCCATTCACTATTTTATCATCACTTATATTCCAAAGTATTGCCTATGAGAATTTTCTTAAAATTTAGGGAAATATGGAGAAATGCGATTGGCTATATATAGAAAGAATGAAGTACCAGCCTTCGGAAATGGCACCCTTGCAAAATGTGACAAAATCCTGAAAATGTGATAAAAATTCAAGAAGTTCGTTAAATTTGAAAAATGTAAACAAAATACAGCTCTATATTTTTGACTAATTTTATTTCATTTGGACGCATGAAATGTATATATCGATGCTTATATTCATAAGTGGATTTAACTAAGGTATAAAATGCAAGTAACGACATTGCCATCTATAGATATTAACTATTAAGAAACTTTAATGCAGATGCTAGGCGTGGATTTGCTAGATTATTTACAATTTTTAATTAATGAAACAACTACCCACTGCAATATAAAAATTGCGGTGGGTAGGCAAGGCACCCACATTTTCTGGATCAACTCTCGCTCTTGGACCAGGATACAGGTGACCCCTCTGAATGCTGGTGCCTTGTCCAACTCTTTATATACCTCGAATTACCCTTATAGTGTATGTAAATCTAGTCAGCAGGCGACTGGACCCAACCTGTCATGGTCTTCGGAAGAGAATTGCTTTGTTCTACTTACAAGTAAATTGCTACATAAACTTTTGCCGTTCTCTTTATAAAACCAGAAAAAAATAACTTTTTCTATCGTGGAATATGTAAGACTCCAGGAACTGCAGAATGAAGTTCATGGGTACTATCGAAATACATTGCATTATATCCGTTGAAAACAGACATAGAGGAATTAAATACCAGTGATGACATAAACCACTCACTGCAAGAGAGATGAACCTCGTCTGATTTAAGACCCTCATCCTAACAGGCACTTTCTCAAAAATTATTTAGTTCGATTAACCATCCGCTGTATTTGTATTTGGCAGATACCTTTTCAGCATTTAAGCAGAAATTCCTAGACAACCACAGGCAATATACAATTAAAACTCCATCTATGTGCCTAAATTCAGAAGCTGTCTGCGTAGTAGAAAGAATGACCATAATGAATTTTTAATTTTAGTATTTTCTATCAGACATATTATATTAACATATTAGTTTTTTTACAATCTTACAGACTTCCCTGCGTGACTTCTAACCAGTTTTGACACTTTTCACCAATAGAATGCTTTCTAGGATTCTTTCAACTGGTCGATGTGGTTATTTAGTCATCGAGTGTGTTGTGGTGTAAAACGATGCTACAATACTCTGAAATCTCATGACGCTCAGAGGGTTAAGATCTCTTTCCCAGAATCCATCAAATCAATTGTTTCATAAAAGAAACCACCTACCTACAAAAGCAGGATTGTTCAATGGAACTGGTTTTAAAAACTCTTACTTGGCAGATATTTCAGCTTTTCCTTAAAAAGAATTAAAGATCCTAAAATTCTTAAAATATGCAATCAAGTATATTTAAATACATTTCCTTTCACATCGACGAATTGTGATAGCTTCTGAAAGTTTTCAGGTTTAAATATTCAATCCGTTTTGTATCAAGATGTATTATTTGCTACATATAATTATAAATGAAACACAATCTGTTAAATTTTCACCCATCAGAATGATGCCAATATAATATATGTAATAATTCATATTAAAAAGCATTAAGTATGTGCATAGCACTGTATTTATGCTACAATTCAAATATTTTTTATGTGTTTTTCCCAGTAAATTTAATAAGTTTTAAATATTGAAATCAGTAATAAAAATTAAGATTTTATTTGTAGATAAAATGCATAATGTAAGAAAGTCCAGTTGCATGCAAGCATCAATAGCAATAAGGAAATATATCTTCAATTATCGTTGTGTGAATAGAAACGAAACCTTCCCTTACTCAAAAAAGGAATTATTCCTAACACACCCGATAGGTTTTAAATGGCTGCACAGCTTATGCTGCATCGTAAATTTAATATGCATCAAACCTTTGGAAAGGCAAGATGCATTTTTTATCAAAAAAGGAGAAGCAAACTATAAAAAAATCTGCCTGAAACTGCTCAAAAACGCAGGACTTCTAAATCACTGATGTGTTGCTTTAAAGGTTCGGCTTGCATAATTTTGTTATCCTGCAAAAGCATTAAATTGCTATCAAACATATGTTCTACAAAATCTCCTACCTACAAAAGAAAGAGTAAGCAAAAAAATTGTATTAAAAGAAGCATTCCCAACATCGCGAGGGGGGAGAAAAAAAAGCTGCTTAAAACCCCAGCGCAAAAAAAAAACTGAGAATGAAACATGAGTCCAATTTGCCAACCATCATCTATTTATAATGACGGGAAAACTAAAACAAACAAATACGGGAAGAATCAGAAGAAAAAAAATATTTTCAATTTCAAAACGCAGGGTGCGGCATTTGGTTGAAAAACACTTTAAGTTCGTCTTTCCTTACAGCTGGTGACAATGTTTTGAAATTCAATTGCATGTTGGGGTTTTATGTTTATATCTATATACATACCCCTCTCTCTCTCTCTTTTTTGTTTCTAAGCACTTCAGGAAGAATGCATTTAAAAAAAGGTATTCCAACAAGCGCTTACTGATTTGCGACAGTTGCTTCTGAAGCAAGGTCTTTTGCATTCTTTACGATGTGTTTTCTCCGGTTTTACAGCTGTCAAATTTCACGGGGAGAGCTAGCAATCGCGAAGGGAAAGGGGGAATAGCGTCAAAAAATATATTCATATATACGAAGAGACTGTAACTGATTTTTCGCTTGTGATGTTTCTTTATAGTGTTTGCTTGTCAAGGGAAAATCTATCCCTCCCAGTGCTTTCCCCAAGCCGTGGATAAAAACTTACATTAAAGTTTTCTTGGTGAAGACTGACATTTTTTGTTGCCTCTCTCAAATAAGGAAATTCCACCGAATTTTAAAATTCTCTCTCTTTCAAATACGCCTCAGTGGACGATTTGTTGTTAAGAATTCGTTTTCCTTCTTTAAAACGGACGTTCAATTTCCAACTGCCTTATAAATTAGTCGGTGTTCAAATTCGGATAGAGAAAAATGCTCCAAACGAAAGCAACATGAGGTGGAAGCATAAAAGAAAGAAAAGGGACCAAGGAAGGAAAAGAAGAAAGTACAACCGGTACATATCTGCACCAAATAAGATCTGCCAGTTCTCCTTCTAGATTTTCCAAGTCATTATTTATGTAAGAAGTGGAAAAAAGAAAAGTCATCATTTTACAAACACCACTTTATTCTACTTTCTAGAGCTTGGAGAGAAATAGTAGTAATCAGACAAAGTTAAATGTTAACTCCTTTGTACTTGAGAAACTTCATAAATATTAATTTATTTGCCTCTTTGTTTTACCCAGAGCTCTTTCTTTTCATTTTAAATATAATAACGAGTTTGCTAGTCAGTCTGGAAATAATATGAATCGACGTCAATTCTGATGCATGAATACATTTCAAGAATCCTTTTTATGGAAAGTATTCTTTGGGTACTAATACTGCAAATTCTCAATGGGTTTCCTTATCATCACAGGTTTTCAAATTGTTTGTTGTGACTCCGTCGGGAGCCTCGTCCTTCTTCCAGGAGATCCGTGGATGTTTGATAACTGATAATCTAACTAATACTGCAAATTCTCAATGGGTTTCCTTATCATCACAGGTTTTCAAATTGTTTGTTGTGACTCCGTCGGGAGCCTCGTCCTTCTTCCAGGAGATCCGTGGATGTTTGATAACTGATAATCTAACTAATACTGCAAATTCTCAATGGGTTTCCTTATCATCACAGGTTTTCAAATTGTTTGTTGTGACTCCGTCGGGAGCCTCGTCCTTCTTTCAGGAGATCCGTGGATGTTTGATAACTGATAATCTCCAAGTTCTACGAGATGTAGTTTGAAGTTCCGTGATATAAAATAAAAATTACAAATTCTATATTTGACTATGTTGTTGATCAAGATCAATGTCGGGATAATCTGGGGTGGACAACAGCTTGGGCACAAGTCTAGTAAAAAACTGAAGACTTGATTTGATAGAGAGATAATGCATTTCGATTTCAGTCAAGAGTGTCCTGAAATAACAAACTATGCAGTATGAGTTCTTATTTCTTGCGTGATATCCTACTCGTGTGAGGCCAGTTCATTCGAAGAAACTAAATATAGATCTCTATTAAACGTCGAGAAAGAAATGCAAATCACAGTTTCCAAAACTTGTGCTCCAATTTGAAATACTGGTAAAGAAAATGAAAGATAATTCTTCTGACTTTACTTGACTTTGTCTTGTATTTGGCGCAGTTTGACCAAAAAATCTGTTTTTTTACTTTACATTAAATAGTACAGCACACAAATTCGCAGTTCTTTAATTATTTATTGTGTATAAAACAGCAAGTCTTTAAAGGGTATAACATTACTGCTTGCATGTAAATTCGCATAATATTTTCTCCGTATTGAATTTACAAATAGAAATCAAATTGTATTCAAATCAAAATCTACCAACTCAAGCTCTTTGTCATCTGAACGTTAGGTTTCAATTGTTGATTACGGTCTATTTTTTGTACGAGGGTTAATAAGATAGGGACCTACTTTTTAAAATCAATTTAAAAAGAAATACCTATTAAATGTATATGCATACATGTTCAAACCTTAGGGTCAATTGATCAAAAACAAACGACAAAATCAATGAAAATATGAATAGTTACTGTTATCCGTAAAATATTTTTTATGTAACCAAATGCACACATTCCTGACTATTATACACAAATTATAAGTTAATAATTTTTTAAATAGTTGTTAAAACTTCTTGACTTACAAATATTATTTGACTGATATACATCAAGTAACTCAGCCTATTCCATAGGTAGAATAACAAAATAAAAATCATGGATGCATTTAAAAAAGTTATCATTGATAAGATTTTATATGTACCATACATTTTATTTATATAACCATACGACATATTTTATATTATATAAATTTATAGGTACAGTCGCGGAAAAACAACACTCTTCTTCATTCAAACAATTTTAAAAGTAGAGCAGATTCAAAGACGGCATTCGACAGGGAATAAAGTCTTCTATCAATTCATATGCATAAAGTTTGCATAAGGGGCCGTTTTCATATTGAATTGAACACCAACTTCATAAATTTCCAATAGCAACCTCTATTTTGATACCAAATTTCGAATCTATATGATAATTTAACTTCAAGTACCAATTTTCATATTATTCATGAATACAGAAAGTTTGGAGTTCCTAATGTTAAATCAGTTTCCCAGAATTTTATGGCTTTGTTCCTAAATAATATTCCTATAACGCTGATATTGTGTTATATGTTGCTATTAAGGTACCCAAACAAAATGTACATAATGTTTTAGTTTTTAAATAATTTTTATTTTGCAATATTAATAATTAAATTAATATTTGAAAAGTTATGAATAGGAACCTTGATATATTGTAACAGAAATCGATCCAGGAAGACTTTTAATATTACCATAAAGATTTTTAGCTCTTTCCTCTGGATAGTTTTAGCGTTACACTTAGATTTATTCACAACGGTGATTTAAGGGGTCATCCAAAAGTTTTAAAAACTTATGACAAACCTGAGGAATGCGTAAATTTTTGAAAAATGTTTGGAAATATCATTTTTGTAATCGAACGGACATTTCCTTCGACCTGTCATGTGTGGTACAGCTGAACAATGATCAATCTAATTGTAAGGATAGGCAAAATTAGGTTTTTATGATGACAGTCTTAACGGTTATTGTTAACTTGCGATAACAATTATTATTAACTTTTATTATGAAAAGCTTATTTAATAGGTACTAAATGAGTTTAACAGTTATCATTAACTGTTAAAAATTGCAGTTGACTCTGAAATTAAACAGTAAATATTGATTATCATTCTTTCTAAATTTCTCGTCAATGCTAATGACGAGATACCTTGTCGATACAACCACCAGGAGGGTTAAGGTTCTTTGTAATCTTTTAGTCAATTAAGGTTCTTTGTAATCTTTTAGTCAATTAGGGTTCTTTGTAATCTTTTTGTTTAAGCAACAAATGAACAGGTCCTGATTCACTACAAATTATCTCAATCTACGAATAGTGACTTTCAATGTGGAGATGATCCCTGAAATGGATAAGGGCTTTAACAATGAATATCTCCGGATATAATGATAGTAAGTTATTGAAATTATCTATTTAGACTAATTGGATGATGTAGAATGTGATTAAGGCATCAAATCATAGTGTTGCCATTGGATATTTTGTTGTTTATGCAAAATTTGGTATGTAGACGGTCCCTTATTCAATGCTTTTGTATTTGAATTTGTAGAGGACGTAGCTCCCTATTAAATGATATCTTTGAATTTGCTATACTATAAATAGTTCTCGAAAAAAAGGGGGTTCGTTTGCTTTTTCGACATCAACATTAAAAACTAAAACGCACACATTATCATTGTTTCATTATTAATGAATCAAAAAATGTTATTCCCTTTTAGTTGAATTATCAAGTTGATTTAGTGGGAGTTGTATAGATCTATCTCATTTCCATGATAGTTTATGATCTTTGTGGCTAAGATTTTGTAATGCATTTTGTTGCCAATCCGTCTTTGTTTCCATACTTAAAGTCCATCTTTAGATAATTTTTTATCAATAAATAGAAAAGTGAAGAGATTTTTTAATACCTCAACTGAATAACTCCATTTAGTAATTTCTTACTACAGAAAATCAGATGGAATTTAAATTTACTGTTTTGCACTCATTTTAAAATCCATATATAAATTTATCTTTTTTCATTTTTAAATGATTGCGTAAGCTTTTGTAATGGTATAATTTAAGAAATGTTATTTCAAATACTTACAAAATACAAAATATACAAATATTAATAATTTAACACGTTTAAATATTTTTTTTAAGATATTGAGAAAAAGCATTTTAAGATTCAGACCCTAGGATAAAACCATTAATTAATAATAAATTATTAATTAATTAATCTCCATGTACAATCTAAGTAAAGTATTTAAAACAGTTGCTTCAACTGGAATTTCAAAAATAACTTTTCATGCTTGCTTTAATTTTTACTTGTGTGTACAGTGATTTCTTTGTAATTCAAAATTACAATTATTAGTACTTCGCTAACTCCCCTCCCAACTAAAAAAACAACCAAAAATGATGAAAATAATTCGTTTATTCACTATATTACAACTTTGTCTTTCAGACTTTTAGAACTCAAAATTCACACATTTTAAGGGACCTTTTCTCAAGGCATACAATCCATATTTCGGCATGTGATAAATTGGCTTAAAAGGAAAGAAACTGAAACTATCCGCTTGGTTAAATTTGTTAATGTTACAAAACAATTATAGACCAAACAGATTTAAAATAATGTTGAATATGCATCATCCAACAAGATATCTAAGGTCAATAATAAATCTCATCTTAAGGTCAATATACAATGTATAATAAGGTCTATATTTTTTTCATTTAATTACTAATTATTTATTCTTGAATTGGTTTATTTAATCAACTTTAATTTCAACGATAAGGTTTCTTTCAAACTAATAATGTGCACTTTACTTAAATGTAATGAAAGATTATCCAAAATTAAAAAACATACATAATAAAGCTTTAAGAAGGTCATAGAAATAAGACTAGCTTAGAAACTTTTATTGCAGTTTAATGTAGCGTTTTGCAACAAGTAGAAGATATATTTTAAATAATATCTTGAATGATGTAAATTAAAAATGCAATATATTAACAAAAATAATTTAATGTTAAAAAGAATTGTTAATATTTAAATCATATACTTCGCTACTCTCCCTATGAACTTAATTTACTTAATTTGGATATAAATCTTCAAGCACACACATTTAGTATTTTTAGAATAAAAACTAAACTAAATATTATGAGTACGTATTGTAAGCTAAGATTTTATCTGCTGTAAATGTTTGGAGATTTTAATATTTCTCAAAAAAATGCTACTATAAATTCCGATTTCAATGTTTATACATTTAATAGAAATTATTTTAATCGTGATAATTTAAATCATATCAACGGGAACCTGGTGAGAATTTGCGCAGATATATCTATAATGAATAAATATGAACTTTATAAAATTCTATTGCAGGCTTTAACCCTAGCCTAATCATTTTAGAAAAATTATCTGTAGGTATAACAGGCTTTTTCTATCAAGTTAAATGTAGGTGTCGGTACTGTTTCTGAGGTGGAACGTGTTTCCGGTACGCATTCCGAACGTGACGTTACGTGCTTGTTTTTGAAATACGGTATCAATACTTCGCCAATAAAAGTTCTAAAGAATAAATCCCAAACTTATAGATGAGAAATTGGTCAATCTCAATCTGATTAAACTTTGAACGTTGCCAAAATGGATATAAATTACATTTTAAGGTAACCCCATTATGTATAATACAAGAGCATCTAGGTAGAGGAAGTAAAATCTTCGCATTCGTATACACTGAAGAGCCAAAACATTATGACCACCTACTCAATAACGTGTTGCGCCTCCTTTGGCCTGCAAAACAGCTGCAACTCGCCTGGGCATAGATGTCACAAGTTCTTGGTACATGACTGGGGCCAGATTGTACCAAATTTCTAAGCAGTGGTCACGCAAAGTCGAGATATTCGGACATGGTGGTGTTTGAGCTCTGAGCTGCCGCTCCATGACATCCCAAATGTGCTCTATCGGATTAATATCCGGCGAGTTAGGTGGCCAGGACATTAAGTGGAATTCATCAGTATGCTCCTCGAACCACTCCAACACAATCCGAGCCTTGTGACATGGGGCGTTGTCCTGCTGGAAGATTCCATTTCCAATTGGGAAGACAGACGCCAAGTAAGAGGGTGCAATTGATCCGCAATGATGTTCAGATAGTTCGCAGCGTTCATGGTCTGTCTACCACAACTACGGGTCCCAGAGTTGCCCATGAGAACGTCCCCAAAGCATAATACCGCCACCACCAGCCTGTATATGACCTGCTGTACAAGAGGGGAGCAACTGTTCGCCTGGCAGACGGCGTACCCTGACCCGATCATCGACGTGATGAATGGAAAATCGGGATTCATCTGACCAGGCAACTCTCTTCCACTCATCCATGGTCCAGTCTCGATGTTCCCGTCCACCTGTTTGCATGGCAAACTCCACCTGAACGCTTAGTTGTCTGTGGAGCTGCTTCGCCTGTCAGAGAATGTATTTTGTTTGTTGTTTGTTCATCGTTGTTTTATTGTTCTTTTAATGATGTTCTTATATGCAGCTGTAACTATGCAGACTGTAAAATTTTTGAATTATAAAATAAAAGCCGTAGGGGCGTCCCGGCGTGTGCCTTCCCTGCGCGGTGGGGTTAGTGGGCACTTGGCCTCCTAGTGCTGGGAGTCAACCTATTCCCCACCCCCCAATGTACGGCCCTACGCCTTAGGGTGAGTCTGGAGGGGTGTGGGTCGCAAGTCTCGATGTTCCCGGGCCCACTGTAGGCGTAGTTGACGATGACACTTGGTCAACAGAGGCACACGAGTGGGACGTCTGCTGCACAGTCCCATATCCAACAGACTACAGTTTCTCACTCACACTAATGTAGTTTTAGTTCTCTTTAGAGAGTTAGTTCACTAGTATAATTGGTGTACTTCACTAGGTTAGTCCCAGCAGGTAATGTTGTTTTAGCACTATGATTTGCTTCTTCAATAACCACTTCAGTTAAAATCACAAACACGTTTATTTAACAGAACACAACACGAACATAAGACATTTAAGAAAATTGAAATTAATAATATATCCTCTATGGGATTTACAAATCACACACAGGTGACACGCCTGTGTTTTTCTTACACCGAACGATCTACCTCGCTCCTCAGACCTCCTCGGTACTACAGTACTTATTGTCACTTCCTTTCGGGAGTTGGCGAACGTTTTTATTATTGGCGGTCGCCAATTGTCTCTCTCCATTCTAAGCAGTCTTACAAACAGTGTCCGCTGAACTGTGTGTTCCGAAACACTTGCGCTTGGACCTGCATTGTATTGGGCTGTCAGCAGAGCCACTGTCTCCAGCCGATTTTGCTTTACCCAGCAGGACAGTCTCCGACGTCCTTTTTCTTTGATGACGCGTGGACGACCAACATTGGCGTCTACTGCTGGTGTCACCGTCATTTATCCACTTTTCATGACTACTAACAACGGCAGATCGTGAACACCCTACCAGTCGTGCAGTTTCGGTGATACTCGTTCCGAGTCTTCGGGCCATTACGATCTGCCCTCTATCAAATTCGCTTAGATCAGCAGCCTTTCCCATCACTCGCAAAAGTAAGTGCAAGAATGATTACTTACCTTCTCCAGCAGCAGTTAAATACCATTCTCACTTAATCACGTACCCTCCACGTCATCCAGACGAGTTCATTAAAAAATGGGGGGATGGTCATAATGTTTTGGCTCGTCAGTGTAGTTTGTCTTTGTTTACACTGAAAATCTATTTCATGGATTTAACATATATTATTTAAAGAAACCTAGTGCAAATGAGTGTGGATATATTTACAATGAATAGACATGCACCTAATATAATTCGATTGAAAGGTTGTACCCTACCCAAATCATTTCAGAAAAATTAGTTGCATATGTAAATCGGAATAAGACAGGTTAAATAACAATGTACGCATTCATTGACAGATCTTTTCATCTAATACTGAGTGTAATAATTTAGACACACAAAAAGTATGTTTAGCTTCTTAATTGCCCATTTTTTAAATCACGTAAATTTTCCATACAAGATAATGAAGATATAAAATCATAAAATGATTAATTATTGACTACTAAAACCATTGAATCTTCACATTGATCACATACATCTTTATCGATGGCCCATAAAAAGAAGTAAAACTCAAGTAAACATTTGCGTATTGATTACAAAAAACTAAAAGCAGTAACAAAAAATGTTCCTAGTACCCATCGCGACGGATTGATGATACTCGAAGGTAAACTTTGATGTAGCATTTTATTAGTTTCAATATAACGTCTGGCTATGGTAGATTAAAATTGAAGTAGACACAGAAAAATGAGCCTTTACATACACTGCTTAACAATTGCTAAGGTTGTTCGTTGGTTAATTTTGTGTTTTATAGCGCAGGCTATATTTAGCCAAGCTGCGCCAAACACAAGACAACAGTAAGTAAAAGATGTCGTGAAAGGAAAAGGGATTGGCAACAAAGTAATGAGATGAAAGCAGAAAATGGGGATTGGGAACAGAGTAGTGGGATGAAAGCAGAAAAAGATTGCTTGGGACAATTGCTAAGGGACAATTGTTTTTTGCCATGCCGAGCCCTTAAGAGGCGCCCAGTCGCAAAAAAAAATAACTGAAGACGGCGCTGTTAGGCAAGTCCTCTTCTCTGTATAAAAGACAGTGCCTCACGAGCTGTTTTTCATTCCAAATCAGAAGCAGTGAAGTCTGAAGTTAAAACCACTTTGTAGATTTTGAAAATTGTACTGTAAATTTCCACTTTGCGCAGCAAATATTGGTTACACATCACTTGGATGCATATGATCATGGAAGAGTAGTTCGACACCTTGAAACAGGAAAAGTGTCACTGAAGCTGCGACAGCAGTAGGCGGATCCAAAAATGTCATTTCACAATTAAAAATACCTATTGCAAGAGGAACTGTCTACGAAGGCATGGCTGTGGGCATGGAAGGAGCACAACAGCTCAGGGTGACAGATATATATCGCTTGTAGCGAAAAGAAACAGAAACCTCACTCCTGGCCCCATAGCCGCAGACCTTACAAGTGCTACAGGCACTCGTGTATCTGCCAGAACCATTACTCGTCGACAAAATCAAGTTGACGGAAAATCAAGTTGATGCACGGAAGTCTGTCAGATGTATTCTGTTAGTCGCGCGTCATCGTCAGAAACGATTACAGTGGTGTAACGAGCATCTTCATTGGGATCATCAAAAGTGATGTTCTCCGACGAATCCGGATTCACCGTCAAGAGGGATGCTGGACGTCAGCTCGTGTGACGAAAACGGGAATCCGTTCCCATCAGCAGAACGTCCTCGAAGTTAATCGTTTTGGCCGAGAGGGCATGGTATGGTCGGGTATTATTCATTATGGCAGAACACCTCTTCACATATTTGACACAGGTTCCATTACAGAGGTATGGTACTATATAGAGATTCTCCAGAGTCATGTTCGTCTTTTTCGTGGAGCAATGAGTCCGGAATTTTTGTTTCATGGATGATAATGCTCGTCCACACAGAGTCACTGGGATGTCTGAGGTACTGAAAAGTGAAGATATTGAGTCCATGTTATCATCTGCTTACTCTCCAGACTTGAATCCTATAGAGCATGCCTGGAGGCATGCGGTAAGCGTGGGGAGCAACGATACCTCTCCCCGTACTCTACAGGACCTCAAAACTATCTTGACAGAATAGATTAGTATCCCCTTGCTTTCCTCAACAGTTTGGTGGAAAGCATGGCAAACAGATGTAAAACTATCTTGATTAGTATCCCCTTGCTTTCCTCAACAGTTTGGTGGAAAGCATGGCAAACAGATGTAAAACTATCTTGATTAGTATCCCCTTGCTTTCCTCAACAGTTTGGTGGAAAGCATGGCAAACAGATGTAAAACTATCTTGATTAGTATCCCCTTGCTTTCCTCAACAGTTTGGTGGAAAGCATGGCAAACAGATGTAAAACTATCTTGATTAGTATCCCCTTGCTTTCCTCAACAGTTTGGTGGAAAGCATGGCAAACAGATGTAAAACTATCTTGATTAGTATCCCCTTGCTTTCCTCAACAGTTTGGTGGAAAGCATGGCAAACAGATGTAAAACTATCTTGATTAGTATCCCCTTGCTTTCCTCAACAGTTTGGTGGAAAGCATGGCAAACAGATGTAAAACTATCTTGATTAGTATCCCCTTGCTTTCCTCAACAGTTTGGTGGAAAGCATGGCAAACAGATGTAAAACTATCTTGATTAGTATCCCCTTGCTTTCCTCAACAGTTTGGTGGAAAGCATGGCAAACAGATGTAAAACTATCTTGATTAGTATCCCCTTGCTTTCCTCAACAGTTTGGTGGAAAGCATGGCAAACAGATGTAAAACTATCTTGATTAGTATCCCCTTGCTTTCCTCAACAGTTTGGTGGAAAGCATGGCAAACAGATGTAAAACTATCTTGATTAGTATCCCCTTGCTTTCCTCAACAGTTTGGTGGAAAGCATGGCAAACAGATGTAAAACTATCTTGATTAGTATCCCCTTGCTTTCCTCAACAGTTTGGTGGAAAGCATGGCAAACAGATGTAAAACTATCTTGATTAGTATCCCCTTGCTTTCCTCAACAGTTTGGTGGAAAGCATGGCAAACAGATGTAAAACTATCTTGATTAGTATCCCCTTGCTTTCCTCAACAGTTTGGTGGAAAGCATGGCAAACAGATGTAAAACTATCTTGATTAGTATCCCCTTGCTTTCCTCAACAGTTTGGTGGAAAGCATGGCAAACAGATGTAAAACTATCTTGATTAGTATCCCCTTGCTTTCCTCAACAGTTTGGTGGAAAGCATGGCAAACAGATGTAAAACTATCTTGATTAGTATCCCCTTGCTTTCCTCAACAGTTTGGTGGAAAGCATGGCAAACAGATGTAAAACGTGAATTAGTGTCCGAGGAGGTCACACTCCTTCAATGAATGGGGAGGAAAATGCTCCCTCCCACCGTCGTAATTCCGGTGGGAGGGAGCATTTTCCACCATTTTCCATGTTCGCAGATGTTCAAAGCAACAGGTTTTTTTCTTTTACTTTTGTTATCTTGTTTTTCCCTGGTGCCAAATCTATACCATTGTGCTAAAAAAAGGATACCACAGTACCTCTACTAAATATTTAGCTAGTGTCATTTCTTGAAACACTGTCTGTCACCAGTAAGTAAGACAAATGTCTCTCTTCCTTAATAGCTTGCTCAAAGCAAAACTATAGTTTTAGGTTATGAAATTCAAGATGAGAAATTATTTCAATGTAATACTTAGCTTGAAACTATAAAATTCGCTCCACCAAATGTGTACATAAAAGTTTTAACTAGTGTGCATTAATAATAGTAAATTTGGTTAAAATTAACAAATAATTCGGTTAAATTTGTCAAATCAAGAGCTCTATTGAAATATTGAAATAAATTGTCAAATTTATCAAACAAATTAACAGATTTTAGCCAAGGATACATACTAAAGCAAATAATGACCTATGGAACTACCTGGCAAAAGTAGCAAAACTCTTTTACGGCATTCCAAGGATGATATCGTCATGATCCACAAATCTTAAATAAGTGACTATTATAGTATAAAAGATGTGACAATCGGAATTGAAAATATTATCAATCATATTTCCCAGCTCTAGGGGAACGAACATTGGAAAAATCACCTAAAGGCAAAATGATATCCTGACTTTCCCTTTTAGCAAAAAATATTGGGGGATGGGGAGAGAGTATTCTTTGGAATTCACTTGAAATTTTTAAAACGCTCTAAAAGTTTACTCCAAATACCACGATAAGAGCCTTTGAGTGAGTATGCTTCCTAATAGTGGGTTTCGATATTTTGTAGATAAATGTATTTTATTCGAGAAATAAAGATTTATAGAAATCTAATGAAACAATTGATGCAATATAAAGCTTCCGAATATTTAAAACTCATGGATAATCTTTAACTAAAAATTCAGTGTTCTTAAAAGGAGCCTTAAATGCATTTTTCACGCTATAAATAAAAGTTGGTGTAGTATATAAATAAAAGTTGGATATCTTAATAACAGTTAATTATATAAAAGCTTCAAAAAAATCGAGTAAGAAGAATCAAAAATAAAATAGTCAATGGCCATTTTGGTGGATTAACATGTCCACCATCTTGAGGACTAAAATAAAACTCATGTTTAACACTGAAATTTGAATACGTTATCCTACAATACCAGTACCACCAATCACTTGTTCTCAATTAAGCTCTACTAAGCTAAGAATAACATATTTAGACTTGGTTTCTCTACTTGTGTTTATTTTGGTATTGACGATAGTGATCGTGTCGATTCACCAAAATAGTCACATTGGCTATTCTTTAATATTTTTTAATATTCTTTAATGTTTTATGAAGCTTTTATATGGTTAGCTACTAGCTTTACATGGATTTTTAACTTTATATTGTTAATAATAGATAAAGATTTATACATACACTACTGTTTGCGAAAATTGCAACACCATGAAGGAATCGTGCAAATTAAACGAAACTTGCACGAAATGCAAAACAGGTCAGGATATGCAAATGATTAGAATTACAAAGCGATCACGCATGTGTGGACCGAGAAACACCCTCTAAACTTCCAAGTGATGCCACACGTGGGCGTAATGCCACAACCGTGATGCTTGTGTGTGGAAGAGATGGACCATGGAGAACCGAACAAGTCGAAACCCCGGCAGTGGGCCACGCAATATGACGTCACCACGGGACGACAGACACCTCATCCGCATGGCGTTGACGGACCGTACAGCGACCTCTCGTACGTTGGCACAACATTGGAGCACGTCTACAGGTGTGACATTGTCTGCCCCCACGGTTCGTCGACGTCTGCTGTGCCATGGGTTACGTGCAAGGATTCCCCTGCGCAGGATTCCCTTGACACTGAACCACCGACGCCTCCGGCTACAATGGGCTCACCAACACAGCCAATAGCGTGCCGATTGGCAACAAGTTGTCTTCTCAGATGTGCTACAATCTGGATTATAACGATGGACGCGTACTCGTCAGACGCTACAGAGGTGAACGCCTTCTCCCGTAGTGTCTTATTCAGCGTCATATTGGACGAGCGTTATGGTCTGTGACGCTATTGGATATCATGGGCGATCCCACCTACTCCAAATTGTGAGGACCCTGAACAGCGAGAGCTACATCATGGAAGTTGTGGAGCCCGAGATCCTAACCCTCCTGCAACGCATTCCCAGAGCTGTATTTCAGCAAGACAATGTCCGTCCACATGTTGCTCGGAATGTACAAGCCTTCTTCAATGCACGGCAGGTTCCGCTTCTTCCATGGCCTGCACGTTCCCCGGATATGTCGCCCATTGAGCATGTCTGGGATTATATCGGACGGCGACTCGCTCGTACCGCTCGTCGGGCAGAGAGTACGGCTGAACTTTGCCATCAGATAGAGGCCATCTGGAACGCCATTCCTCAGCATGACATTCAGAATCTGTTGGAATCGATGCCACGACGTGTACAGGCTCTTATAGCTGCACGTGGCGGCTGCACACGGTATTGATTTTCGGCATTATTTTTGTTTTATTGCTCTGTAAATTTGAATGTTTATTTAAACTACTATAAGTAATACGTGGAATAAATTTCATTTATTTCTGGTGATTCTTTCATTAGGTTGCAATTTTCACAAACAGTAGTGTATATCAACCATGAGATGAGGATAATAATTCAATCCCTTGGTAATATGAATTAATTCATGTTTTTATGTCAAAACTAGATTTTATTAATGTAACTAAACAATTAGAGAAGACTGGTGATTCATTAATAGAGCAGATGTACGTTGCTTTTACCTAATAAGTAATTTTGATTCAGTTAATTTACACATTGCGATAACACACATAACGATACAATCGCATCAAACGATGTCAAATGTACGAGAATAGACTCGTCACTAATAATTATTTAAATATTTTAATATAGGCAACTTTTCGCGATCGTGTTCATTATTTCTTGGTATTATGTTTAGATGTGGCTGAATTTTATTTTATGGAAAGCAGTGTCTGGAAAAAAATTTCGGCGGGAATATTTGCCAGCAGAATTTAAAAGTCCAGTTTAAAGCAAACTACTCTCAAATCAGAAAATACAAGCAATAACAATCAATACGTTCTGTTTTGGTATATTACTTCTTAACACAATTGTACAACTTATGCATTTTCTATTTAGAAATTATCTCGCTCTATGACCAAAAATATTATGATTTAAATTCTGATAAAATTTTGGATTAGTTATGTTTTCAAATAATATATTTTCGGAAGTAGAATTTTAAAATAAAATCGCTAAATTAATTCATTTACTGAATTCCTAATTCCAGAAATGAAGTTTAATTATTATTCTTAATCTCAAAAAGAAATTTTTAGCTATTAAATTAATTAATCATTTTATCTGAAAGATTAAATTTAAAATAGTATCAGCATATTATTTCTTAAACTATTTAACTTAAATGATACGTTGCATTTCATAAATAATATTACGGTTTCTTAAGATTTTTCAATTGTTTTCTGACTCACAATTTAACTTAATATCACAGCAAGTTACTGGGGTGAAAATACATTTAAGTTAGATTACAAAAGTATTTTGCATCATATAAAGAGTGTAAAAGTTTTTTATTATTTTTACACATAAACTACTAAAAGACATCCACGGACCGGAAAACGTGAAACAAAAAACTGAATAGCATTTGGAGTTTAGGCTCCATCCTGAATGGTATAATATAAAGTCATTTTAATTTTAAATTAATTTCGAACTTTGGTTTGACTGAGCACGATTACTTTCTGAAAAATCATTTTTGCCTTTTCCATATCCTTTTGACAGATATACAAGTTCTTGTCTTATTACAAAATTTTATAAACTATCTTATCCTCTAGGCGACAGAAGTTGAACAAGCTTTTATTAAGATATTGTTGATGCTTTGAAGTATATCATATTAAGAATATGGTTGTATCAATATTTAACGAAACTTACGCGCAGGCGTTTTGGCATATCCATTAACTTTACTTGTTCATTAACGTATGTAAATGTGAAGGCTAATAACCTAAATAACATAAAAACTATTTCTATGGTACAATGCTAGGTTTCTTTACAAAAAATACTGTTATATATTAATCCTCTTATGTACTGTGTTGTGTAGTGTTTCTCTTATCACATAACACACATAATAGACCATAATGACTAAATAACCATATTTATTGGTTGAGAGAAACATAGGAAAGATTCTATTGACCAAGCAGGTTAAAACTGGTTAGACGACATGCAAGAGAAGACTGCAGCTTACAAAACGGATATATGCATGTGAACCCCTCTGAGGGTTATAAAAGCATACTTTTGCATCTTTCTAAGCTTTGTCTTGTTTCTGGAATACTTTCGAATCCGTAAATTATGCAAAATCTTTTGAAATGCCAAAATAATTAATAGTTTAATAAAAATTTTACACAAGAGACATTAATTTTCTAGAAAAACCTTATGGATGGCAATATTTTTGGATTTACGTCGTTTACAAAGAGTACGCATCACCCTTTAAATAAAAACAGGACTTTTAAACATTTGATTTTCAGTGAAAACAAGCAGAAGCTTCAAATTTCTGTAAAGTAGTTATTTTTCAATGAATTCTTTTCAAATTTATAAACATTGTATAAAATGAAAACTATATTTAAAAAGTAAATCTATCTAAAACTTCCATCGTCCAAAATGTTATGTTTGTGAACAGAAATATAACACTTTTTGGCCAAGTGTTATTTTTATACAAGTAGTTTTGCGGTTCGCAAGATATCTCAAATCTAATTACTCTACAATAATAAAACTGTGCACACATATTATGAATTACTAAAATAACCCCTATTTATAGTAATCGGTTCATAATTACTTGAGTTATGAATTTAGAAATATTAAAATCTTATCTCATTTTTGTACATATTAGAATATTATAGCAAAAACCCGATAATTTTAAGCTAATATTTCGAGACCACGTCATTTTATAGGTAATGAGTCCTGCCATATGTGTGCAAAGTTTCATTATTCTATAGTAATTAGTTTTTGAGATGTCTTGAGAGCCGTGAATCTATAAAAATAACACTTGAGCAAAGTGTAGTAATACATTTTTGTTCATAAACATAAAAATTTAGATGATAGAAGCAATAAAGTTATTTCTTTTTTAAGCATAACATGCACATTGTACAGTTCTACGTTTGTAAAGAATGCATTGAAAAGTATATTTTAAAAATTTGGAACTCTTACCTGATTTTACTGTAGTACTTTTTTAAGGGGAGGGGAATGAATTTTCAAAGTCATCTCCCCTCCCCTTAAAAGTCTTTAAAAGAAACAAAAATTTTGGGATGCGAAAAATACTTTCATATAAGACTATGATCTTCCCACATACAGATGTTTTAAAACATTTTTAATACTGTGCCCCTTCAGGATTAATACCATAGTCTTTAATTTATGTTGTTCAGCTAATTGTTTGCAAATTATATGACGCTAGTAGATACCAGCGTATAAAGTCTGCGCTAGAGTTAGTTTTTTTATATATATTGTTAGCAGTATCGTTATTCACATTATATTTTATTTAAATTCATTTGTGATAAGCTTCGGTAAGCACATGGAACGCACATTCAGTCCAAATGCAACAAAATTAATTAAAATTTAAAACTGAATTTTATATTCTTCTTACTGATGTTGATTCTTATTTCTAATACAATTGTAAAAAGTGTACAACTTAGTCATATTACCTTCAATTAGCTTCTGAACATCCACTTCAGTTGCTTCCCGTTCACTTGTTCTATGAAATAAGTTATTTTTTTACGTCTAAACCTATTTTAGCACTCATTCACATTTTCTTTACTACTCAGATCTCTATCTTCCAGGTTTCCCCTTGCCTCCTGTCATCAGGCTGCTGAAGAATTTCGTTAAAGTGGCGGGATCTTCCATGCAGTTTTAGATATATTATACAGAAATTAAGAATATTTAAACAAAGAGGCAAAATTGGAAAACGAATCCCGCAGCGGTTGATCTTATTTTGCTTATATCCGTTTGTTGCCATTTGATAATATATAAATAATGTCGATTTCTCTGCCCTTACGATAATGGAATGTATAAATAAATTAACACATCTTAGACTCAGTTAGAAACTCGATCCAACCGAAGGCCGTCCTGCACGTGGGGGCTGGTGCACGTTACAACTGTCCTCATATTGGTGTTGTGGAGAAATTTGGAGATGCACTGGTGCCAGCTCAGGTGCTGTCCTTGTCATCTGACCGTGATTCAAACTCACGAGCTGTCCCGGACCGTCGCCAGTATCCCGTTCTGTTGCTCCAGTGCGATGTAAATTCAACTTCCTGCATCTTAGACTCAAGATCTGCACCAAGACGTAAGCATAGACGTGAAACATAAGGAGAGTGAGCATTGCTATTGAAAGGAGCTTCAACAAGTGTGACAAACATGTCGATTATTAATCACGTGACTGCTCTGGAAAAAATTTACTTCGTTGACCAATTTGGCACCTTATCGCCTCGTTTTATGATATAGTATCTTAAGACAGGTTAGATGTATGAATGCTCATTTCTAGAGTGGCTACAAAAATGGTAAAATTAACTAAGTCCACTACTATGAAGCGCGGATCAATCCGATGATGAATCAATATATAGACATCTTCTCCCGTTCCGTGGACCAATCAGATGGTAAATGTTCGTTTCCACTAGACAGACGAACGTAGTCTAAAGGTCACGTTACTTCTAGTTTTGGTCACATGATCCTTGTTATAAAAAAAGGTTACCATTGCTCACTCGACTTATATATTTCATTTATGGTCGTAACCGTTCGACCATTAATCCCACTTTTACCACTACATCCTCTTAAGTGATTTGAAAGTAATTACTCTTTCGGTAACGTATGACTTCTGCTCCGATTAATAACAGCCGAAAACAACCAAGCTTAATTATTACAAGTAAAATACACGAGCGCGTTTACTTATACACCAAATAAAATGTTCCGCGCGTCCGAGCAAATAAAACTACTTGATACAGACGAGGGGAAATTAATTTCATGCTTCTTCGGTTTCAGTACGTGTGTGTCATTGATTTGGTGCTTATTACTACCATTAGTTGCTCTTGAAAACAATGCAATCGAAATTTCGGAATTCCAGCTAATGAAATTACGGGCTAGGTGAGTGCCTAATTCATCGTCGAGATGATGAGAATATTAATTTCCATTGGATTCTACTTTTCCCATCTTTTCATGATATGCAAGACATTCTCATTCACTTTAGAATATATGACTAATTAAGAAGTAAACAAACGGAATGAAATTTTCAATTGACGCAGAATTTTCTCAACTCTTTTGATGAGAGAAATATGCACTTTGCTGGGTGTATTTTCCGGTGTTTTCGCTTGTATAAATCTGCGTAATGCAGTGTCAAAATGCATGATTCGAATTTAAGAAAGCTATAAATTTCAAAAATGCATGGTCGCTTTTTCTTGGTAATACGGTTCAAAGAGATGTTTACAATAAGAGTACTTTTATTGCTGCTTGAACACAAATTAAATCAGTCTTTCGCAAAGAGAATATTATTTAAAAGATGCTAATCTGAGGTTACGTATGCAATCATCATTTATTGAGAGACCAGTTGCGACACTCTACAGATTGAATGGAATGGCAAGAATATGGAGATGATATGAGAAGTACAAAATCCTTTATGCTCCCGGTGAAGGCATAATGGTCGTTCAGCTGGCGAGGCAACTCTCACCATGGTGTCGACATGACAGACGCGTTGATTACTTGCCCTTGTCAGTACCTGTGATCTAGCGGTATGTCTAGCAAAATGTGTCGACAGCGCTTACTAGACACACCTGATAAACTCGATGTCGGCATCCTGCTGCCTCAATCCACTCGACCCAGATGTCAGGTTGGTCACTGCTTCATCCAAGTCCATGAGCAAGTGCTACATGGCGATATCAGGTGCAAAGTCGATGGTTGCTGTTCCGAGGCCACATGAGTCGATTTTGTAACCCCCTGTTCCGATCTCTCCAGGGCACGTTGCTCACGCTTTCACACAGCTGGCGTCCTGTCTGATGTCTTTGGAATTGCTCCCTAAGTGCAGCTCGTTGATCGCGATAGTAATTTCGTCGTATTTCTTGGTCATCTTTATAATTTTTAAATAGTTTTTCCGCCTAGCCATCTCCAATCTCGATCAAACTTTAAGTTTTCCAGCCAGCGTCATGTAGCGCGACACTCTACCTACGAATCTAGATGCCTAAGTTACAGCTGTGACCTGTGATTCAAACGTGGTGATATCTAAA
This sequence comes from Meta bourneti, assembly GCA_933210815.1. Lineage (NCBI taxonomy): Eukaryota > Metazoa > Arthropoda > Arachnida > Araneae > Tetragnathidae > Meta > Meta bourneti. Next base: position 62,642,537 of record OW119924.1, on the reverse strand, counting down.
GGGCTCGGTGGCAACTCAGTAACGAGCCAAATGTGTGACATTTTCACAGACTCAATTGACAACAGCCGTTTAGGTTTTGTTTGGTAAGCTTTTTCTCCTCGATTTAATGATATATTCACTACCTCTATGTGTCTTTCCATTTATAAGCAGTAGCGGAGAGTGGGTTGCATTTTTTCGTGATTCAATTAGCAACTTACTCCCCATAGTAAGGTCAAAGACTCATTTCTACGTTACAATTTCTGACATTCACAGCAATACTCAGGACCTTTACTAAGTTTTGTGTTTGAGCATGGAACTTTTGGGAAACACGTAAAATGCTTTGAAATTAAAGTATTCTAATTTTTGTTCCAGAGTGGGATACTGCAATTTGAAACAAATCTGGATTTTGAACGAAATTTAGTGCTTTTTATAACTAAATGGAATACATTGTGTTCAAACACGTTTTAAACATTGGGAAAAACTGCACTAAATTCTATTTTATTGAAAGATTGGGAAATTTGAAACACTTTTAAGTATTTTAGATAATTTTTTTATCAAAGGTACTCATACGGCATCGTTATTAGAGCCCTGTAATGAGTGAAAAATTATAGATTTGTAGCAGTCGCTCTCTTTAACGACAATATCACAAATATTCTGATATTGTTAGCTAATATTGTATAATTCCCTTCTCTCAGAAATTGCAGTCTCTTTTTATGTCACTAAAGCAAATATGCAGTTGCCATACTGGAAGTTAAGTATCCCTGCAATAAATATATGCTGTTTAGTCATTAAATGGTAGTTAGTCATTCATGTGTCATGGGGTAAAAGCAATAGTATACTTCTCGTAACTCAAAGAGTTAATGTAAACTGAATTGTGATTAGTTTTGAGATGCCGTTCAAAATAAGCCGGAGAATTCAATTTAAAGTTTCAAGCGTTCTAAAATGTGGACAAGGGTCATTTTCAGCTAGTTAAGATTTTTAGCTAACTGAATTAGTCAGAGATGTGCGAGTTAAATGTAATAATAGATCAAAACAATTCATTTTGTTTTGTAGAACAGTTTACAATTCGTTTGAAGTAGATTGTACAATCAACATATAATTGGCATATAATATTATATTATTATTGCATTTGGCATATAATATTATATATTATTGCATATTGGCATATTATATTATAATATTATTGCACGCAAATAATATTTATTACTTAATCACAACGCTATAACAGCCCTAGTAAATAATGTGTGGTTCAAGTCGCTGAAGAGGATTCTAACATGTTTCAATAAACTGTAGATACGGTTGTCTTGGTTGTGTAATCTGTGATAACGTCATGAATATCTTGTAAAAGACATGGTTTGTTTGCTTGAAAAGAGAATAGGTACTAGACTAAATACAGCAGACTCATTCCTTAGTCAAAATATCAGAAAACTGAAAACATGAAATAGTCCATTTTTTCTATTTGCGTCTGTGCAAAAAGCTTGTATTCACAAATTAAAGCTTGAATGTTTATTTGAATTACTCAAGTTTTCTCCATTGCTCAGTTTTGGTTCAATTGCTCCCTCAGTGCATTTCCCTCTTCTGTGTCAGCAAAAAATTTCGTTGTGTGTATTTGTCCCTAACTTGCCATTGTGTCTTGTGTTTGGCGCAACTTGATCAAATACAGGCCTTGCGCCATAAAACTTAATGCAATCAACCAACTATTGCTCAGTTTATCACCAACCGTAAAATCTAACTATTATGGTAAATATCTATACTTTTTTTCCAGGAATATGCCGACACTCTGCATTCTTCAACAGCATGATATATTCATAGAATCACGTGAATTTTGAATTCTTGAAGGTTACTGTGACTCAATATACAACAGTAAAAGCAATTAATTTGTTACTATTACTAAAAGTAATTTAGAACTGAATTTACATACTTATTTTGGGAGGAATTTCATAGTTTGAAATTCTGTATATGATGTCCGATGTTGAAATCACAAAAGCACTTTTGCAATTGTATAATTCTCTATTACCAAGCTCTCTATGAAGAGAACGACACACAAAAAACTATCTCTAATTCGATTTGCTCAGAGGCTTAGCTAAACTTTTGAAACCGTGGCGAATAATGCTGATGCCACCGTGGCGAATAATGATGATAATCTTCATCCGAAATCAAATTTGAGTATTAAAAATGCAAAAAGTAATTTATTAAACTAAAAGAGAAAAATTATCCTAATTAGTACATTATTAATATTCATAAACCGATCATTAGTTATTAATTATCGATTTCAATTAATTGTTCTAAAGTTGCCTTTAATAAAACTTCTGTTTAACAATACTTTATGTTTGATGTGGAGAATTTACTTTCACATGACTTTATAGACTTCACATGGCTAGTAGGAAGGAAGGTAGGTAATTGAAGTCGCAATGGAGCAACACAACGGACTATTGACGACGGTCCGAGATCCATCCCGAAGGGAAAGATTCCAGGACAACTACCCGTAATTTTGAACCACGGTCAGATGATGAGATCAACACCTGAGCTGTGACACTCCACTCTCCTGACCTACCAAGCCGACCTGAGGAAATTTAAGCTATTTAACATGCACCAGCCCCGGAGTACACGACATTATGTGGTTGGACGGACTTTCAAACTCGCAACTTGAGTCTAAGATGCGTTCATCTATTTATGCATTTCATTATCGTACGTGACACAGAAATCCATATTACTTTTTTTAAATGGCAACAATGAATATAAGCAAAATAAGTTCAAGGCACAATTTTTCTGATGTCCAAGCATGCTACACATCACGAGCAAAAAGGAAAATATGTAAATCTCAACACATTGTTGTGATAAAAAATATTTGGCCAAGTTGCGCCAAACACAATACAGACAACTTCAAGTAATAGACATGCACACACAAGGAAAGTTTCACTGACACAGAAAAGTGAAATACACTCAGGGAGGAAATTAACCTGACAGGAATCGAACCTGCGTCGCTTACAACTAGCAGGTTGCTAGCGCAATGGGCATACCCATTGATCCACGACGGCCTCAACAACACATTAGGAACAGAATTAAAAAATTACAAATTTCCAAATTCGTGTAACCTGTTCATATAATAGCTAATTAAGTTAAAAATATCATTTATATATGCAAAAGTATACTATAAAAATCAATACCAAATTACTTCCTGTAACTCACAATAGAATGATTTGCATAGTATAATTCTAAATTTCTGATATAATGTTCTTGGTAGGAAAACTTGTGTACAAATAATAGTATACTATACTTATACCTTGATAAAATTGTTTTGAAAAGTGAATTTTTTATTTTGTGGTACACCTTGATTGATTGTTTGAATGAATTTGAAATTGTCCTTCTGCAATTTTTCGATTATTTGAGTTATATTTAACCCTCTGGCATACGTCGGAGCAGAAGATCGTTTCCTTCTTTCGTTACGGCAGCCGGCCCAACGGCTTTACAGGCAACTTACTAAAACCGGCCGAAACTGCCTTTACGATGCTTTCCGCCAGGAGGAGAGGTAATATATGTCGTCCCATTATCACCTAATGTGCCGGTTTCTATTGTCGGGTCGTGGGTATGCCTAGAAGGGACAGATTCTTCCCGGGTAAACTAAAAAGGCGGCGGTGACTTTTTAAGTGTATCTCTTTTCATTTACTCAACCTCTCACAGACTAGATGGTCGATGATAAACAATTTTCGAGGCTCCCCGTCGATAACCCTGACATCTTTGTCAATGGGAACATAAGGCTATTCACTCGCGGATCTCTTTGTAGCACAGAAAAGGGGATGGAAATTGTAATGGGCTTCGGCCTTTCGTAACGAGGGTACTCGAAACTTTCGACCGGTTGGGCCGGTCCCCGTATCCAGAGGGTTAAATTTGAGTCATTTCAAAAGAAATGTCATAATTTCCTTCAAAAGAAATTGTTATGGTCGCAAACAGTAAAATTCAAAATTTAATCTAATTAAAACGAACTTAATTTTTTGACTTTTAAAATAAATCATAGCATTGACTTTTTAGATGCACCTCGTTACCTTTAACTGTTTCCAAAAATATCGTAAATGCATATCCCTTTTTAAGTTCCTTGAGATAAGAGGTTGGAAACGAAACGGAGTGAGACATAAACGAAGTCATCGATAAATATTGTTACTTTCAAAGATACACAATTATTCCTTTAATCTGATTGTCAAATGATATTTCCAATTTTTGGTCCAAAAAGGAGCATATTATTTTACCATCTGAGCAGATTTAATCGTCATTGATTCAAGGCAATAGTGTTTACAAAAACAGACTTTATAAAGAAAAATTAAACTAATGAGAAATGAAATTTGTTACAGAAGTACAGCTTACACATTTTTCTCCGAGAAACAATCGAGTGAGAAAAAAACTTCTACTCAAAAAATTAACTTTCAACTGATGAAAACTACTGACAGTGAAGCTAAACTCGATTAGAAGACTCCCGATATTGTACTAATGGGTTGGTAGGTAGTTAATTAACGTCACATTGGAACAACAACGGGCTATTTGCTACGGTCCAGGATCAATCCCGAAGGAAACGATCCAAGGCAATGCCTCGTAATTTTGAACCACGGTCAGATGACGAGAACCAACACCTGAGCTGGAATCCCACTTTCCAAACATCCATATCTTGTACTAATGGGTTATAAGAGCTTGGATAACCTACAGGTAGTCCCTCTTTTTTATGAAAGAGAATCCTTCCTTCCCATTATGTTTTTTTTGTGCTGATAAAACACAATTAGGTGATCAATCTCAATAAAGTAAATCAGTACAATTATTTAGATTTAGTTTCAAACGTAAAATCAATACTATACCTTTTAAATTAAATTCTCCTTTACAGTATTTTTTACTAATGACTACCATCCTCGCATGTGTGGGTCTCAGTTACTGCGGTTATAAACAACAACAGGAATCTGAAAAATTAATTTGAAAAAATTGCTCCGCTGAAGTCTATTACAATTCCTCGGTTAGAGTTGTTAGCGTGCACTATTCGTACCCGACTGTTACAAAGAGTTGTAGCAGATTTAAAATTAGGAAATATTCCAACCTTCTTTTGGACTGACTCCAGTAACGCCTTGTATTGGATAAAAGGCAGCGGCGAAAATTGGACACCATTTGTATATAACAGAGTACGAGAAATTAGATTAGTGAGTAAACCGGAAAATTGGTATTATGTACCTGGATCGATCAATCTTGCGGATTTACCCTCCAGAGGTTGTTCCGCTCGACAATTGTTGGAGACAGAGTGGTGGCAAGGTCCTCCTTGGCTCTGTTACCCATCTGATGAATGGCCTAGATCTGAATTCTCCGTAAATGAAGAAGTGTTGAAAGAAAAGTGGAAAGAAATAGTATCATCTATGGTGAACCTTCAAAATATAAACAATTCCTGCATCTATAAGTTTTCGAGTTATAGCAAAACTATAAGAATTATTGCCTGGCTACTTCGATTCATTAATAATTGTCGTATTTCGAGAAATACTAGAAAATATGGTAGCCTTGATTCCGAAGAAATTTCTGTAGCTGAGTATGGGGTTATCAGAATAATACAGAAAGAAAGCTTCGTATGATGATTGAATAAGATGAACAAGAAGAAAAGTTAAATGAACAAGATGAAAAGTTAAAAACTCTGGGAGCCTTCAAAGATAAAAACGATATCATCCGATTGAAAACAAAACTTTTATATCGACCAGATAGTGAAGATTTTAAGATGCCTGCAATTTTACCATCCAAACATGAAGTTGTAAAGCGTATAGTGATACACTATCATGTAAAAAATGCTCATGCTGGGACTCAAATGCTGCTTAACATTTTAAGAGAGCGATTCTGCATGGTAGAAAGACAGTGAGATCTATCCTATCCAAATGTATTGTCTGTAAGAGACATTCTGCGAAGAAGCTTGATACTCTCACTGCATCTCTTCCAGAGGACCGTATACGAGAGGCTGATGTATTTGAGATCTGTGGTGTTGACCTGGCGGGACCACTGTTTCTCAGAGATAATAAATCTTGGGTTTGTCTATTCACATGCGCTGTCTATAGGGCAGTACACATTGAATTAGTGGCTTCTTTATCTACGCAATCCTTTTTAATGGCTTTGCGCAGGTTCATAGCCCGTAGAGGACGATGCAGCATTATCTATTGTGACAATGGCTCCAATTTTGTGGGTGCTTCACATTTGCTAAGTGCAATGGATTGGAACCTTATTGTGAGTGACACTGCTCTTCATCCTATTAAGTGGAAACTGAACCCACCGACTGCCTCTTGGTGGGGTGGATGGTGGGAGAGACTGATCGGTATTCTTAAAAAGTTATTGAGAAGAGTACTGGGCCGATCTTCTTTAACTTATGAACAGATGACGACGGTGCTATGTGATTGTGAATCCATAATTAATTCACGACCGATAACGTATGTCGCGGATATTGACGCAGAGCTGGTTCCATTGACTCCTTCAATGTTCCTGCAAGATATCAAAATGAGTGGTGTTCCTGACTGTGATAGAATTGATCACCAGAGTCTTAACCAACGTGTTAAGTATCGACAAAATTTACAAAAAGCCTTAAGAAATAGATTTCGATTGGAATACTTAGGAGCTCTGCTTCAGAGACCAGAACGTAAAAGGGCTGCCGAAGTAGTAGTTGGTGACGTTGTCTTGATTGGAAGCGACAACACGAAACGTATGAGTTGGCCACTTGGGAAAATAATCGAAGTAATCCCAGGGAAAGATGGTGTTACAAGGCTTGTAAGACATAAAACTGCAAGAGGTGAGTTGCTTCGATCGATACAACGCCTCTATCCTTTAGAAGTGTCAGCAGCAGAGACAGTTCTAGTTAGAGAAAAATTGCCAAGTACAAAATTAAGTGAGCAACCAACAGTCAGTCAATCAGTTGACTGCAATATTGAATCTTCTGAGGAGGTAAGAAAACTAGAAGTGGCCGTATCATTAAAATGCCTCATAAACTGGACTTGTGAACTGTTTATATAATTTTGTTATTGTAATTATGACTATAACTAGTTGTAAGTTAAATTGTAAGATAAAAGTTAACTTAGGTGGGAGAATGTCGGATTGATACTCTACCTGATCATTATCCGTTTTGATATATTTGGTAAGTTAAGTTGCGAATGGCAACAGTCTAGTTTTTGTTTTATATACGCAGAGAAATGACTTTTGAGTTCTTTTTCGTAATCTTAGAGAGAATTAATAAGTATTATTTACGCCATAAATGCTTCTGAGTGTTATTTTGTGATTTAAAGCAAAGAGTATAGAACTGTAAATAAATTAGCAGAGTATAGAACCGTATGTGAGGACTGTAAATAAACTGTTTATGTTATAAGGTGTTTTTATGGAACAATTGACTACACCAACTATAATCTGAATATTTCTGATTCCGAAATTCAAAACGGAACAGACATTTCCCCAAACAAATTTTCTTTCTCTATTCGTGCTCTCATCTAAATAGACACGAAAATGTAAACAGCCTAATGATCCCAACCTAAGTAACTAACACAAATAAAACTGCTCTGAAGTCAAAAGGGTAGACACAAAGCATTCTTGTAAGAAAACAAGACTTTAATAATTCTGAAATGCCCATCCTTTAAACATTAGCGCCCGGGGTCGCTGACTCTTTGTCCTCCCCTTCCATTAGGTACGCCTTTGGATTTGTACTCAAAATGATTATAAGAACACATGAAACATTGCTGTCTTGGTTTACAGTTTATTTTTCACTTTTTAGGACATTTGGGACCAGATCGCGAAAAACTGAAATAAAATTTATATGAGAAATACTGAAGTTTCTGTTCCAACTTCTAATCTGAACACAGGCAGCAAGGGAATTCAGCCTTGTGGCGACATCTATGTTTAGAGATTTGAACTATAAGCATTGTCTACAAATTTGCTAAAATGGGGAAATTATAGAATGTCACATAAATCATTCAAAGAACATGCGAAAATATTTAAAATGAAAACATTGTGGGCTTGATGTTTCTAAATCATGAAAATTTAAAAATTGATACTTAAACTAGCAGTTACTATAATGGAAAAAATTATTACTCATGATTAACATACTCCACCATCTTGTCATCATATGCGGAAAATTTAAACTAATTATGTTTACTGATGGTAAGCAATGCATATAACCTTTCGGAGCTGTATTATGGTTTTTTAATGTCACATAAAACGGCTAAGTAAAATAAAAAATATTTCATACATCACTTTAATCGTCGCTATTGTATAAGTATTGGTGAATTGCAGTTATGAATTAATGGCCAGTTGTTTCACATAACATTGCAGGAATTTGAAAATTTAATTCAAACGAGCTAATCAGATGAATTTTTTGCCATGAAACTTAGAAATATATGTCTTTAGCATTTCATTAGGTTTTTTTTATCCTTGATAACGAATGTGCTGTTAGGGTAATCCAAAAAAAATATTTTTTGAAATTGCTATTGAAGCAAAGCAACCTTCAAATAAATGCCTGTATTCTTTTTTTATTTTATTTAACGTCTTTAGCCCTCTACCGAGTGTTAAATACTGACGAAATATGCTAAAAATCGGGGGAAAAAGGCACTTCTTAAAACGATTTTTTAAATAATATTATTTTCATTTGCAATACCTACTAAATATACTTTATGGAATTTCATCGCATGTTAAATACTGTGTGCACTTTAATCATACTTTTTTCACCCAAAAAGATCGAAATACACTGCTGGCCACCCAAATTGCAACACCAAGAAAGACAAGAGATATCACAACAAAATTTATTTTGTAGATAACATGTTGACCAAGTATCAAATGATTAAATTTATAGACTTCTGTGAAGTGTGGTTCCTGCCAAAATCAGTAGCCAGAGTAGCCGCCATTGTTGGAGATCACCGCTGCCACACGCCTCGGCATTGATTCAAAGAGACTTTGGATGTGTTCTTGGGGTACAGCAGACCAAGCAGCTTCCACACGTTGCCAAAGTTGATCTGGTGTGGCAGCTGGGGATGTATTCTGGGTCAATCGTTGAGCAACCATGGACCACATGTTTTCTATCGGCGAAAGATCCGGAGAGCGAGCTGGCCAGGGAAGCAATTCAATCTGGTGATTGACGAAGAACCCTTGGACAATGCGTGCCACGTGTGGTCGCGCATTATCCTGTTGAAATATGGCTGTGGGCAAGCCCTGAAGGTAAGGAAGGACGACTGGCTCCAACACCTCGGAGATGTAGCGCTGGCTGTTTAAAGTACCGGCAATGCGTACTAGAGGAGTGCGAGAGTGATATCCAATACCGCCCCATACCATAATACCCGGTGCAGGACCAGTGTGGCGGTGCATAACGCAGCTGTTCAGCATCCTCTCTCCACGGTGTCTCCAGACTCGAATCCGACCATCGTGGTGTTGCAGACAGAAGCGTGACTCGTCAGTAAAGACAATTTCATTCCATTCTGCCGTCCACATCCTTCTTTCATCGCACCATTGGCGGCGGAAACGTCTGTGGTTCTGCGTCAAGGGTAGACGAAGCAATGGGCGTCTTGGGGACAGACCACTCTGCTGTAAACGGCGTCGAATGGTACGCGCAGACACTGGATGATGTGGTACAGACTGAATGTGCTGTGCTATGGTTCCTGATGTGGCTGAGCGATCCGTCACTGCCATACGCACAATATGCCTGTCATCACGTGAAGTGGTGCACTGAGGTGGATGCGATCGAACACGTCGGTCCATCGTACCCTCCTGCATCCAACGATCACATATCCGCATTACAGTTGTTTGGTTTCGTCCAACACGACTACCGATTTCCCTGAAAGATAATCCACAATCTCGGTAGGCCACTATCCTTCCTCTGTCGAACTCGGATACTTGATCAAAAGATGATCGCTGTTTTCTACGAGGCATAATTGATCGTTTTTTTGAAAAAACCACAAGAAAAACACAATTGCCGTACTTGAAATCGTCGAAATCTCCAAGCCTTAAATAGCGCTTTGAAGTGGCCCCACAGGCGCGCGTGATGTGCGTCTGCGCTGAAATTCTAATCATTTGCATATCTCCCCTCCGCTAATGCATGTTGTAAATTTCATATTATTTGCATGCTTCCTTCAGGGTGTTGCATTTACGGTGGCCAGCAGTGTAATTACATCAGACGTCAGGAACGCCCAGCTTTAAACTTACCCATTTGGAATCAATGTTGTGGCTGTAAACACTTGAGTGAGTAACACCAGCCCCCGATTTTTCCAAAAGTCCCCATTCTTTTTCTAGTTATTTCTGAAAGGAATGTATTTGAACATGGGTCGCCTACAGAAACTTTTTCTTTTTTAAAATTACCTTTGCCAAAACTGGACTACGAGGCATCAAGAATGCCCTATTTTTGGCATTCCAAGTAATCACATTCAACCTTCAGTTTTACAAACAATCGAAAACGCTTTGAAGTATTTGTTGATTCTTAAAGAATAACTTATTAACAATATTCTAACAAAAAAAACAGTTTTCGTAAGACATCACTTGTAACTAAAAATAAATAGAAGTATAGAATGTGTGTGTTCTCAGAAAATAGTGTTGCAAATGATACGTAAGATGATCTTGGAGTGAAACTTAATACTAGCTATATTTTGAAAGTAAAAGTTTCTAAAGACACATTTAAGACCTTGTTTGACATTGCGTCATGTAAACGTGTCTTATTTTTGAAGGTCACGTAGGGGATGTGAAGGCCAGGTAGATTTCGAACGAGATTTGATTTTATGTCCGTCGATGTATTTGAGAAAAACTTCTTAAGTTTTTTCACAGTTATACATTTCCCAGCGATTTTCTAGTGTTTAGTTCACAAATCATGTCCTTTATTCCAGGGCTTGAATTGTGGTCCCCATCGATGTAAAATTGGAAAATAAATTCAAACTTAAGAGCAAAATGACTCAAAGACAACTTTTTCTTCATTAAATCTGGATTGTGATACTTATTTTCACTGGGACTTCCAAAAAATTCATTGCATTAAGGTTCCATTGATGTGTTTAAGAGTTTGGCTTCTTTGATCTATTCAAAATTTTGCACAAGAAAAAGAATCAATTTGCCGAATTGGGCAATCAATTTGTAGAAGAAAAAAATCTTACTAGGCTATTCTCTGGATGATGCACGGAATAATTCCTAGTGCTTTATATCTCACTTTAGGTATTACAGTACTGTTCATTGAAAATGCCACACCAACAAAAACTTGAGCTGCAGCAATGAAATTCGTATGAGTACATGTGGTACAAATATAAATGATTAAAATTACAGAACTGTAAGTCAAGATGAACATGCTAGTATGAATAATTTGAGTGTCCAATTTAGCAATTATAACTACTCGCACACGGCGTAACAGGGACCGATATAATTTCTGAATGGTTTCTGTGAAATTTCATTCCACATAGATTCAACACGCGTCCACATTTCGTAAGTTGTTACTGCGGGATAACATACTGATCAACTTTTGAGCAATTTTATACTACACATGTTCGATAGGGAACAAATCGGGTAACCGAACAGTCTAAAAAGAAGTGGTACTTGTTGGTCAAAGAAGAAATGTTGGACAATTCGGGTGACATGGGGACGAGTATTGTCCTTTTGAAAGATAGCTCCACAGGGGGTCTGAATGACGGGTTGAACTGTTCTAAAACTTCTGTAATGTACCGCTAACTGTTTATAATGCCAGCTATCTGCATATGACGAGAGCATGAATATAATTAAGTCTCCAAACCATTACGCTTGGAGAACCAATATATGCCTTTCCTCACTGTGCGAACAAAGATCCTAGTCATGGGTAGCGAGACTATCTATACTCGTCAGAAAACATGATTCAGCGTTCCAGTGTTTTCGCTCTTGGCTCCATTGAAGCCTCTGACATCTATGGTATAAGGTAAAAAGTAGTCGCAGTAATGCAGACGTTAGCACTAGCTCTCGGAAAGCTTGCAACTACAGCTGTAGGAAAGACGATATAATCTAGTACTCGAAGGCTAAATTGAAAAGGTTTCTAAGTCCTAGCACCAGGAGTTCGTGTGCCTTTGAGACTCAAGGTAAAAAGAACACGATTAAAGTGGCGTCGTGAGTATTTGAAAAACCCAAGCACAATGGTTCAATGCTCACAAATGATTCAGAATTGCCCTAAGTTGGATAATAAATGCGTGAGGGTCTGGAGAGAACGAGATCTCTCCATCATCCCAGTAATACGTTGAACAGAATGCCATTAGTCGTGGTGGTAGTCTGACTGGTGAAAGGAATCAGGAGCAAACTCTTGAACCCTTTGTGAGACTGCTGCTGGAGGTCAGCTCAGATTTTTCATTAGATGGATGATAATGCTCGTTCACGAAGAGCAAAGCTTGTAGATTAGCACCTACAAGCTTCCCACTATTACGGTATTGTTCGAAATCAGTGAGCAGCACATATCCTGGATCTCAATCCGATCGAAAATCTTTTTGACGCACTCGGAAAAACTGTTGATACCCGTTACTCCCACCAGTTGGGCTAACTGCAAAGTGCCTTTTAGAAGAATGCAAAAGTTGCCCTCTTCTGCCCAGGATCACCTGATTGAAGGTCTGAATCGTCGGTATGAAGCTTGCATCAAAGTCAGGGTGGGTCACATCCTCATTTGCGCTACGAATAAATACCTTTCCTAAATATATGAAATTTGTTTAAGGTTTAGAATAAATCCTAAGTGCATTATTTTCAATTTTATTATGATACTAGCTGAATTACCCGGTGTTGCTCGGGTTGAAATGGTTAAATGTTGCTTGAAAAGTGAATTAGAATAATAACTTTTCTTTCACAGAAAAATGCAATCATTTAAGTTGTACGGAAAATACGTTTTAACTTTTTCATAGCTTCTACAATATACTTCGGACGCAAATATATAGATTTAATTCCTGAATATATTGCAATATGTAAAAGATTAAGACATAAAGACAAACAGAAACGAAATTCCAATGAAAAAAGGCATAATTCTAAAAAACGAAAGATGCGCAAAGTGCAGTTTCAACTGCTTCTGTTTAAATACACTCGCAATCAAGTCGTGGCGCTCACTGGGTAATTGACCGTTGGTAAGAACCTCTTTGATCTCCGTCAAAGTCGGATTGCAGGTAAAGGTGATAAATTAGTCTGGTCTCCCGTACGTCCTCACGTACTACGTCATAGCATCTTGCGTGTATTCGTGCATGTGTCTGGGACTGCCTGTAAATGTAGCTGGTAGTAGGACTAAGGCACCGAAGTTTTCAACGTTCCCGTCATTTGCCACAGCATCTCTCAGGTGAATATATTCGTCAACTCTCAGTTTACGTTGATTTAGGCGAATGTAAAGGGAACGCTCACTCTCGACTTTTGCTTACATATGGACGATGAACTAATGAAACAATTGCCTGCAGTTCAATACGTGGTACTGCTCAATATCTCGAACCAATAATCTGTACGCATAGAAATCCATCGCTGAAACTTTCTTGCTGGTTGTTTCACCTGTTCTTGGGTTGATCTGCCTCAGATTAAAATGATATCTAACTTTACCATGGGGGAATATCACTGGATACTGCAGAGCATCATAAGATCGATGTGTTTCCAAAATGCGCTGCGATGATTCACCTCGTCGTTGAATAACGATATCCCGTTGATGAAACTCATCTCCTGATATAACCACCGCGACTTCATCTGCTTGAGGAGAGTTACAGCGCCGATCGTGTTCGCCTGCTGGTCTTCGGTCTGCTCTTATGACTACTTTATATTCATCTGTTGTCATATGTTCCAATGCTATTTCAAACGTTTTAATAAGATTATTGTGCTCATGAAACATCCTCTGTAAGATTAACACAATCTGATGTCTTGTTCCCGAGATGTAAGTGCACCTCTGATCAGTTTCCATTTGCTCGTTTTGAATAAAATATAATTGCAGAAATTTTGGTGGTTGATCTGGCAGCGGAAGCAACGATCCCACTCTATGAGAAATCTGCCCTTGCTCCTTGAATGTCGACGGAAATCCGGGCTGTCCAACAACTGATGTGGCGCCGAATGATGTCATTTGGAAACATGAGTTGTATTTTCTGATGTTACCAAGAAAATGTTTCGACTCTGACGTATCTCCTGATGTATAAGTCAAAAGTTCTTGTGGTGGTGGTGGTTCCAGTTGGCAGAGTTTAACTTTTCCATTTTTGCAGCAAGTACCAGTAGACTCTGATTTAAACTTTTCGGCATGAAAGTAACTACAAACCATTTCCATTTTCCCGATGGTAACAATTGCATGCAGCGAGTAGTCTTTATGTGAATCGTAGTGGAATCCTTCCAATGCTAAGCTAAAATGGTGCGCAGTCCGTGTTCGTTTGGCTCTATCTCTCTTATCCTGTAGTAGGGCCTCACGCTGTTGTGCCGTCTCTGTTGCTCTAAATGTTGTAGCTCTCTCTCTCGCAATCGCAAGTCTTCTATTCCTCTCCTCGGAAGTTTCTTGACTACGCTTATCTTTCATCATCTTAGCCGTTGACTGCACTTGGCCGATCGCCTTCCGCTTCCTTGGAGGCATTGCTACAGCAAAGAAACTTGTAAAAGAATACAAAAAAAAGCTATTTTATAAATTAAGCAAAATGCACACTCTCACTGAGCAATGAAATCTATTATAGAATACAATAAAAAAACTAAAATTAACGAAAAAAAAACAAATTTAAAATTATGAAGTACTTACATCCGTTTAGAAATATAAATCCAAAATGTACACAATCACTGTCAAATAAAATAGGAAACGCTTATACAATCAACTAAAAGAGTGAAATAAATTTGCAGATTCGCTGAAAGATGATAAACTGGAAGACTTACCGAGTTAGCTTCCTTTAAATACGACCAGCTAAGAATCGAGCGGGTGCTGGAATGTTCTCCATCATGAGTCCAAGGAAGTTAGTTTCCGTTTCCCCAACTTTCTAGAAAGTTCTACAAAGTTTTATACAAAAAGTAAACATTAATTCTGCGCTGCCAGATACCGAGTAGCAAAATTACGCTTTTATGATCAATGAGTTTTTCGTTTGTGCTTTTCGGAATAACGGTGCTTGGGTTAGAAACAAATGTAATCGGTGTACACAAATTAAACTGAATCGATAAAAATTTTTCAAAAAGCAGAAGGTCGATTTTACAGAATTTTTAAGAGAAAAAAATCACTGCTTTCAACGGAGGATTCACATGTACCTATTCCGGACATTTTAAAATAAGTTACACGCCTTATGAAACAGAATTCTACAAATTATTACGTATTCAATAAATTATTTAAGGAAAGTTGGTCGAAATATACACCAACTTTCCTTGAAAATCATCTTTGAACTCCTGAAAACCTTTCCTTGAATTTCCTTGCCAAAAATAAATATTTTAAAATATTCTTTCTTCATCAATAAAATATCTATCATTTATTTACATCATGAGAAGAACTAAAAAGTCAGTTCAAACATAAATATTGTAATTTAATTTGTTTCGGAAAAATTGTTTTTCGATCAACACTGGTAAAGCAACCATAGCTGCCTAAAGCAATCAATCTATTACCAAAACGAAAAGGAAAGCGATTTCTTTGGAACTTAAAATTCAAATTTTAGATCGTCACAACTGGAAAAGGTGCTATGTCTGTAGGAAAACATTTTGGTGTACATGAAGCTACCATAAGAACAATTAAGAAAAATGAAGCAGCAATTAGGAAGTCGGTATGTCTGGAACAAAAGTAAGTGTTAATTCACCATCATATACAAGAGATATTGTCAAGGAAAAGATGGAAAAGGCTCTGGTAATATGGATAGAAGATAAGTCAAAAAAGAGTTCTAGTAGATGGAAATTTCATCAAGCAAACAGCACTAAGAATTTATAGACAGATTAAAGGAAAGGAGCCAAGCACTTCATCTCAGTTAAACAGAAAGTATGAATTTTCTGCAAATACAGGTTGGATGACAGGATTTCTTAAAAGGCATGCTCTTCATAATATAAAAATTAAAGGTGAAACTGCATCTGCAGATGAATCGGCTGCTAAAGTATTCCCGCAGGAACTTGCTAAAATTATTAAAGATGGAGGATACATTCCTGATCAAGTGTGGAATGCAGATGAAAGTGGTCTCTTCTGGAAACGAATGCCGAACAGAACGTACGTAGCCAAATCGCAGAAAACTGCTGGTGGTTTTAAGATAGCTAAGGATCGTGTGACCTTATTATTATGCCCCAACGCTTCAGTCGATCGTGTTTTGAAACCACTGCTGGTAAATCGAGCCCTAAACCCACGTTCGATGAGAGGTGTAGATATCAATAAACTGCCTGTTCACTGGATGGCAAACAAGAAGGCCTGGGTGACCACTGCTATCTTTACAGAATGATTCAACAAATGTTTCGTCCCAGAAATCAGACGTTACATGAATGTGAAAGGTCTTGAATTTAAAGTTCTTCTGATTCTTGACAATGCACCCGGCCATCCTGTCTTGGAACACCCAAACGTACAAATTTTATTTCTGCCACCTAATACTACATCGTTGATACAACCGCTAGACCAAGGTATAATTGCGACATTTAAAACATACTACGTAAAACGAACATTCCAACACGTTTTGGACAAACTGAATGATGAAACACTAACAGTCATTGATGTGTGGAAGAAATTCTCAACTTTGGATTGTATCAATCAAGTTGGATTAGCGTTAACTGAATTAAAACCAGCAACTTTGAATGCGTGTTGGAAAGCGGTTTGGCCACAATGTGTAAAAAGCAAAGACCCCATCATCCCTAATACGACTGAATTTCCCAACATCATTACAATGGCACACACAATTGGTGGAGAAGGATTCGATGATCTATCATTTGAAGATATTGATGAATTATTAGTCGATAAAGCCTTAAGCGAAGATGAAATATTATAGGTTGTCCATGAGACTCCGAATCCCGCAGAACGTAGTGATAATGAAAAAATGATCCTGTTATTAATGCAAATTTGATAAAAGAAGGTCTGGAACTGGCCAAAAAATTGGGTAATCATTTTGTCAAACATGACCCTAATGAGGAACGCTGGGAAGTTTCAACGTGAACTGAAGTTGTTGATAGCCTCTTACAGAGTCCAGTACAGATATAACGTCCTAACCAAAACACGAACACAACGGTTAATAACTGAATTCGTTCGTAAAACCGGTGAAACATCAGAACCAGAGGAAAGTCGTGCTGATTTTGCTCAAGAGATCACAGAAAGAATTTCATTAATAGAGGTAGAAGACGATCTCCACAACATTTCTAGTGATAGCAGTGATATTCCAGTTGTACGCAAACGTATGCGCCGTTTATTGTCAGAAAGTGAAAATGAATAAAACAAATTTATGTGTGAAACAGATTTTTTTTTGTTCATGAAGAACTTTTTTCATTTTTATTACATATTATTACATGTGTATTTTGTTGAAATAAAATAAGCTTAAAACGAATATTTTCATATGGTTTTTTTAATTATTTTTACTGATTTTTTAGATCCGGAACCAATCTTCTTTTCTTCCATAGATATAATGTCTTTTTTTACACGAATTCTTTTTACACGTATTCTTCAGGAACGTATCTATCGTGTAAAAACAGAATTAGGTGTATAGATAATAAATAAATTACACAATTATCCTCTTTCTTATGAAATTTGGAGTCAATCAAAGACTCTTAAAAATCATATCAGACTTACTGTTTCTTGCTTTACTTTGGAATGTAGTGTATATAAAACAAAAGAAAAACACATAGTATGTTGAAAATTGCTCAACATTTTGTAACTCTTTAGGAGATTAAAAAAAATCAAAAACAAAATGATGCATGGGACAAAATGTTCCACTACTGAAAATTTATTTTTGGACTTTACTCATCATTGGATTACAGAATGCATTTTTAATAAAATTAGCGTAAATCAAGTAAAGCGTTGTAAATATTTAGAATCATATTTTTCCTATGATGCAGTAATTAGTTACATTCGATCTTTCTGAAATTATTACTCTGAATGAAATGCTTTTAGAAAGTTATCAAAATGTAGTAGAACTTATTTATACGTCTAAACCCTTTAACTTAGAAAGAATTAAATGGTAGGAATCAACTAACTGTTATCTACTAACTGATGCATGAGTTAATGAGGGATGCATTCAGTGGGAGGATCCAATGATTTTGAACTGTTGGATATTTTTATCCGATGCTTAAGCGTACTTACAACTCAACTTGGGATGTTACTTGGTTTACTTCGAGAGGAATTCTTATCAGACTAATGTTATAACTCCTGATGTGATGCTGTACGAACCTGCTTTTTTGT
The DNA here is from genome assembly GCA_933210815.1 of Meta bourneti. NCBI lineage: Eukaryota > Metazoa > Arthropoda > Arachnida > Araneae > Tetragnathidae > Meta > Meta bourneti. The sequence continues at coordinate 62,624,281 of OW119924.1, read as the reverse complement.
ACTTAATTACCTCTTAACTTATTCTAAATAAATTATTTGTTTTGCTAAAATGCTTCCTCATAAATCCATGGTTTCAAATTTGTAGAAGAGCGTGGATGATATTTGTAAATTATTTTAAATTAGAATTTATTCAAATAAGCTTCATCTTTGTGTTACGTTCCTTGGAACTTTTTCTGAAGCCTAACCGCGCACTCAGAAGAAAGGATTTCAATTCAACTAGGATAGAACAGTTGAATGAAACAAATTATACAATTTGGAGCATGAAAATAGAAGCTCTATTAGATGAAAGGATTTATTCGAAGATGTGATTCTAAGGAATGAACCTGCCATCAATGAAGATATGCAAGATCATAAAATTTAGTCAAGAAAAAATAAAGAAGCATTTGGAATAATTGTTCTTAGCCTACAAGCAATCGTTTATAAAGGCATGAAGAAGGTAAAAGAAATTTGGGAAGCAATAAAGATTCGTTTTGAAGGAGCTGTTGAAGGTAAAAGAACATAGCTATTGCTGGATCTGACGAGATTGAAAAAGTTGCAAAAGGAAAGCAGAGATGAATACCTTACAAGATCACAGGGACTTTCACAGCAAGTAAACGAACTAGATAAATCGGTTACTGAACGATAATTAGTTCGGTATATCGTAAAAGGTCTGCCAGAAAATTATGAGACAATTGCAATGGCATTATCTGTAAATAGAGGCATGAACTTCACACACTTGAGGCAAACCTTGATGAATTTTGAAAAGAAAAATAATAAGGGTTAAGAAAAGTTCTGTTCATCTTACAGAACTTATGACAAGAAAAACAGAAGCAGAAGTTATGCTACATCTGTAAAACACCTTACACTTACAGAACACTTTCAGAACACTTACAGAAAGATTGTTGGTTTGGAAAATCTAACCAAAATTTTAGGAAAAGAAATTTCGGTACTACAAAGCATGCAAAGAACTCTAACAACTACTGAAATGAGCTTGCACAAGTTTCTGAGGAGGAGCCAAACTTTTTGGTGAAGAATTAGCTATGACAATTAGTGAAAAAGCGAATATTGATAAGGAACTGACAGAATGGCATTTGGACTCTGGCTGTACATCACACATGATCCCAAACAATACTCCGATGGAAAATTTAAAAGAAGATAACAAAATTGTCGGTGATTCAGAAGAAGGTAGAAACATCGAATCGACCTACCGAGGAGAGAGATTAGAACAACTACTACTGAAAGATATGCAAGAGCTATCAGATTAAAGAATGTATTGTGTATTCCAAAACTTAGAGGTAATTTAATGTCTTCCTAATATTGTTAAGCATGGAAATGAAGTAGTGCTTAATTCAAAAGGAGCATACATTTATGATAAAAATGGTCAATTGGTGTGTGAAGATAAATTAAGAGACAATATGTTTATTGTGAAACTGATATCTCGAAAGACAAAAACAGAAGATGAAACATGTCTCCAAACACAACTAAGTTCCTATGAGATGTGACACAGAAGACTTGGCCATCTAAATCATGAATATCTTAAAATGATGTTGGCAAATAAAATGGTACGAGGACTAGAAGAGCTGGAAGAAGAAATCAAAACTTGTGGTTCATGTATAAGAGGAGAAATGACACGTTGTTCATACGACATCACCTATTCAGAAACATCAGAAAACTCCTTGAAGTCTTACATATAGATCTATATGGTCCATTCAGAGGGGCATCTTTAAGCGGAAAGAAATATATGATGACAGTGGTGGATCAGTTTTCAAGAAGATACTTTTGAGTTTTTGAAATCAAAAGATGAAGCAAGAGAAGTCTTGATAAGAAGAAAGCGAAAAATGAACTGAACACAAAAGTTAAAAGAATAAGGATAGATAATGGAACAGAATTTATCAATGAAGAAATGGGTCAGTATTTGGATCAAAAAGGCATAAATCATGAAAAGACTAAATTCTATTCACCGAGAAGTAATGGAGTGGCTGAAAGAGCAAATAGAACACTACTTGGTAAAGCACGAACTTTACTAATAGATAGTCAGTTACGCCTTGAATTTCGGGTTGAAGCTGTCGCTACTGCAGAATATATGCACAATATAACACCCACAAAGAACCGAAGATGTAAATACCTATGGAGCTTTGGAAATCTAGAAAACCTTCAGCAAGCCATGTGAAACCGTTTGGATGTGTAACATATTACAAAATTCATGACAACAAAATACAAGTTAGAAGCGAAAGCAAAGATAGGTATCTTCATAGGATATTTAAGGAAAAGAAAAGCTTATAGAATATTTGATGCTGAAGAAAGAAAAGTTTGTGAATCATCAGATGCAATATTCGATGAATCCAAGAATGGATATATACAAAATGCAGAGAAAAAGAAAGAAAAAACTACAAGGAAATAAGCTATACTGTGGATAACCAAGATGATGTTGAAGAAACTAATACAAGACCTGAGACTTACTCAGAAGACAACTTGGATGAACAAGATAGTAATAATTTAAGTGTTGATGATGGAAGTAATGAAGTAAGGAGATCATCACGAAATAGAAAGATACCTACAAGATATTATGATTCCCAAGTATATTCAGAGGAAAACTTCATACCAGAAACATATGAAAGTGCAACGACATCTAACGACAAAGATCAACGGACACATGCAATGGACGAAGAAATTAATTCTATAGTGAAGTATGGGAATCGGTGGAATGGCCTATGAAAAAGAAAGTTATCAAAAGTCGTTGGGTATACAAGATCAAGAATTGTGATGATGGGAAACATTATAAAGCAAGATTGGTAATAGTTGGTTATGGACGAAACCAAGGTGTAGATTTTGAAGAAAGTTTTAGTCCTGTGATGAAATGGGACTCATTGAGAACACTTCTGACACTTGCAGCTACATATAATTCAATTGTAAAGTTCCATGATGTAAAAACAGCCTATTTAAATGGAATATTAGATGAAGAAATATGCATGGAAAACCTCCAAAGGATTATCAATTAAAAAATTATAAAGTACATTTGATTAAACGCAGCACTTATGGATTATCACAGTCAGGAAGATGTTGGTACAACAAATTTTCTGAAATATTAGAGCAGGCAGTCATGACGAAATTAAAATCAGATCCATCCATGTACACTAAGAGGAAAGGCAAAAAATATATTCACATTGGAATTTATATGGATGATTCTTTAATTGTGGCAATTTCAAATGAAATTATCAATGAAGTAATAGAAAGGATTGAAAAGAATATTGAAATTAAGGAAACAACAGATTCAAATATGTTTTAGGAGTACAAATCGAGTAAGCAAGAAATGAAATAACCTTATCCCAAAAGAATTACGTAATTAAAGTTTTAGAGAAATTTAAAATGCTGGATTGTAATCCAATGAAAACTCCAAGTGTAGCATGGGACAAGAAATTTGAAGATTTTAAAGAATCTGAACATTTTTCACCACAAAAATATCAAGAAGCGATAGGCTCCATAATGTATTTCCCAACTGGAATTCGACCTGATATAGCTTGTATTGTAAGTAAATTGTCAATACAATCAAGTTCCTAGACAGATACATTGGACTGCAGTCAAGCTAGTTTTTCGATACCTATGGATTTTTGCCTAACACTTAAATCTGCAAATGCAAAACTAATGCAAGTACTGATGGCAAGCTGGAGAACAACAGGAGATGGAAAAATCCTATAGTGAATATTTATTGAAAACTGGGAAGTTGCTCGCTGGAGGGAAAAGTGGAAAACAGAAGCTAGTTGCTTCATCAATGATGTAATCCGAATTAATTGCAGCATGTGATAGTATTTGCGCAGTGAAGTGGCTAAAATATTTACTAGAGGTATTAGAAGAGAACTCTTTTATAGCCAAACCCATTAATGTAAAAACGGTTAGCAAGGGTTGAATGGACTGGGTTAAAAGCCAAAAATAAGTAATCGCACACGTCACATAAATAGGAAGTATCACTTTATTAAAGATGACAAGGATTGTGGAGAAATTCAATTCTCACATCAAAATACGAAGGAATTAGATGCAGATATGATGACAAAACACCTTCCTACTGTTAAAAACCAATATATGGCTAGATTAGGATAAGGACCAATAGCACCTATCATTGGATGCAAGTGATTATTAACTGTGAAATTGGACTGCTACCAAACTAATTAAAAAGCATAACATAAATAAGGACTGTAAATAACAAAACATATAGAGGGGAATTATTGCATATTTTATCCGATGCTAAAGCATACTTACAACTCAACTTGTTATGTTACTTGGTTTACTTCGCGAGGAATTCTTATCAAGCTAATGTTGTAACTCTCTCATAATGTGATGCTGTACGAACCTGGTTTTCTTTTTTTACATAATTATCTCTTAACTTAGTCTAAATAAATTATTTTTTGTTAAAATTCTTTCTCATCAATCCATAGCTTCATGAACCCTCCCAAAAAATTATTTTTTATTAAGAAATAACTAATCATTATGTCACATTAGATATAGCAGATGATTTATTGTGTGTACAAAGTCACTTGTGGAAGTGACCACCAAAAGAAAGCAAAATCTTACTTTCACTAAGAAATGTTAAAAAATTTATCAACCTAGAGTGAAAAGTTTTTGTGGATTCTTCACATTTTGCTGTTCATACGAATTATTACCCTTCCTTCTGATCTTTTCTAGCATAAATAAAAACAAATTAGTAATTCTTTTTCTATCTTTATGTATTAATACGGTAATGTAGAAACGATGTATTGGACAAATCTTTATAGATATCATAATTTCTATGAAAGATTAAAAGACTTTTGAAAAATAAATTTTTGCTTTAAATTTTGTGATTGTGTTTGACAGAAACATTTAAAAGCACATTTGAAAAATTAAGCAGTGGAAAAAATATTTATCTTTCCAATGTAAAATATTACTCTTTTCTTTTAGGCATGCACAAACATTTAGACCTTTGAAATACCCAATTTTAGCATTATTAATATTTTGAATTAAATGATGGCAGTTATATACGATAGGTTTGATTGATATTAACTAATAGATCCGCCTGTAGCATCTGCGCTACTGCAATGAAAACCAAGCTGTAGCGCAGATCCCCAGATATGACCATCGTCTACCAGCAAATGTAAACAAATTCAGTCATACTCAGTTACGCAAAGTAGTTCCAATCACTCCATTCTTTCCAAACACTATAATACTCAAGGAAGACAGTGCGGTGGAAACCGCCCTAAAGTGACAATACACAAAACAGACAAGTGAAGCACCTGCGGTTAGTACTTGGGAGGGTGACCTCTCGAGCCCGGCTAACTTTTCTTTGTTAATTAAAATTAGTAAATTTTTACTAATTGCCCCACGTTTAAGGCATTATTTTATTACACATATCATACTAGTTTTTAAAATTTTCACTCTATTTTTTAAAACAATTTCGATTTAATGCAGCAATTTTTCACTCCGAAACTCTTGTTTTGTGTATTGTCACTGTATTTTTTGCATCTCACTGCCTATTCACTATTTTTAGCCCTTCGGTACCCCTTTCAACACTCTACTTTCAAGTCTTAAGTTATACAAGTAAAAATTTAGTTTCTGCGACAAAATATCTCACAGTTATGAGTCAAGACGGTTCACCTGGAGACGGAAGCCTTCGACCTAGATGCTTCAAATAAACTCCACCCTCTTCATCTGGCTACAGTTTATTAATTGTTCATATCTTGATGGCAGTGTCGTTACTAACTTTTCATCTTATTTAAATTCATTTACAATGAATCCCTCGTCACCCAGTGAACGCAGACGTCTGGAAGTTAAGACGCCGTGCTCGAAGCACCTAAGCATGACTCACGCAGCAATATCAGTTTCCCGCCAAAATCAGCAGAAGGCCGAAGACGAAGGATGGCGTTTGTTTAAGAAAGACGTTGAAGCAGACGGCTGCTAAGATGGGGGCTAAATTTAATTGTTCGAGCATAAGACGGCCTAAAACCCTGTCAATTCATCTCATTGTAAATACTTTGTGCATTTAGCTTATACTAAATTCCTCTTAATCTTAATTCATCTCTTCATTGACTGAATTATGCTCATTGTGTCCCACATGGAGATTTGGCCCTACCCACATATATGCATCGATGTGCTAATTTCATACTTCCAAGTGAAATAAAAATTAATCAAATATGTACAGCAGCATTTCTTGTATTTCTTACTGGTCTTACTTATTCTTACTTCCAGTGAAGTGCATGGCAAACACTGTCCATCTTAGTCCTGTCAACAATTCGCTTCTGAGCGTTCACTTCAATTGCTTCCTATTCACCAAATCAATTAGGTAATTTTTATCATCTAAACATATTTCTTACTAATCTCATTTGGCATAACAAAAATTACACCAAGTCTATTATCCCGTGAGACTTGAGGCCCTTAAGAACCAACACAGGATGGTGAATGAAATGGTCTGAGGGAAAGATAAGACAGTAGATCGGGTGAAACTTGAGCTGAATTGTATTTACATCATGAGTCGGAGTAGCCCTCTAAATTCTGTTCAAACGCACTTTAATTTTCAACGCTGTTTCTTCATAGGTAAGTCTGTTACAAGATGATAATACATCTAGATCAGTGGTTTCCAACTTTATGTTACTACGCCCCCTTTAAAAATATAATCTTGCGGCCCTCCTTTACTTCATAAAATAATAGACACATTTTTAAATGGTAAAAAATGCATTAATACAAAAAATGAAAAAAAATAATTTGACAGAACAAGGTTTTACTGTGTGTATATATATATATATATATATATATATATATATATATATATATATATACAGGGTGCAACGCAAAGTCCGTACCCGGCCTTTATTTTCGGAACCGTTGGTCGTAGACATATACTTCCAATTACAAAAATGTTTCACATGAGGTAAACATTCATGTTATGACATTTTGAAATTTAAAAATTCAATTTTGTAAAATTTACAAAATCTAACTTTTTATACAGTCCCCCGTTCCTTATAGTGATATTTAGTAAAAGTTTACACTCATCATAACAAACGTAACACAAAACGTTTCACTTCTGTGTGACAAAAATTGACCGAGATATTTAATTTCAAAGTTTGGGATTTATTCAGATTTGTTTTGCCTTCATTGAGGGGTCGGTTAAAATATAACTTAGAATAATTCGAGATTGAAATCAGAGTGCAACGCCCATTTTACGGCGAAAGGGGGGGTTCCCCGACCATAAACGATGGTTGCATGTATAGTAAAGTGGACATGTCCGATTCACTGAAAGCGGTTGCAGCGCCCCCAGTGGGGAAAGTTTGGAAATCTAACTCCGAAACTAAGCAAGATAGACAAAAGATGTTAATTCGAAAGTTGTAGACCATCGTCGAATTATGTAGAATCGACACCCTTAAAATGAAAAATGCGCAAAAAGAACCGGATAAATGGCAGCGGAATGCAAACTACCAAAGGCGTTGCACTCTGATTTCAATCTCGAATTATTCTGTTATATTTTAACCGACCCCTCAATGAAGGCGAAACAAATCTGAAAGAATCCCAAACTTTGAAATTAAATATATCGGTCAATTTCTGTCACACAGAAGTGAAACTTTTTGTGTTACGTTTGTTAGGATGAGTGTAAACTTTTACTAAATATCACTATAAGGAACGGGGGACTGAATAAAAAGTTAGATTTTCTAATTTTTACAAAATTGATTTTTTAAATTTCAAAATGTCATAACATGAATGTTTACCTCATGTGAAACATTTTTGCAGTTGGAAGTATATGTCTACGACCAACGGTTGCGAAAATAAAGGCCGGGTACGGACTTTGCGTTGCACCCTATATATATATATATATACACACTGCTGGCCACCCAAATTGCAACACCAAGAAAGACAAGAGATATCACAACAAAATTTATTTTGTAGATAACATGTTGACCAAGTATCAAATGATTAAATTTATAGACTTCTGTGAAGTGTGGTTCCTGCCAAAATCAGTAGCCAGAGTAGCCGCCATTGTTGGAGATCACCGCTGCCACACGCCTCGGCATTGATTCAAAGAGACTTTGGATGTGTTCTTGGGGTACAGCAGACCAAGCAGCTTCCACACGTTGCCAAAGTTGATCTGGTGTGGCAGCTGGGGATGTATTCTGGGTCAATCGTTGAGCAACCATTGACCACATGTTTTCTATCGGCGAAAGATCCGGAGAGCGAGCTGGCCAGGGAAGCAATTCAATCTGGCGATTGACGAAGAACCCTTGGACAATGCGTGCCACGTGTGGTCGCGCATTATCCTGTTGAAATATGGCTGTGGGCAAGCCCTGAAGGTAAGGAAGGACAACTGGCTCCAACACCTCGGAGATGTAGCGCTGGCTGTTTAAAGTACCGGCAATGCGTACTAGAGGAGTGCGAGAGTGATATCCAATACCGCCCCATACCATAATACCCGGTGCAGGACCAGTGTGGCGGTGCATAACGCAGCTGTTCAGCATCCTCTCTCCACGGTGTCTCCAGACTCGAATCCGACCATCGTGGTGTTGCAGACAGAAGCGTGACTCGTCAGTAAAGACAATTTCATTCCATTCTGCCGTCCACATCCTTCTTTCATCGCACCATTGGCGGCGGAAACGTCTGTGGTTCTGCGTCAAGGGTAGACGAAGCAATGGACGTCTTACGGACAGACCACTCTGCTGTAAACGGCGTCGAATGGTACGCGCAGACACTGGATGATGCGGTACAGACTGAATGTGCTGTGCTATGGTTCGTGATGTGGCTGAGCGATCCGTCACTGCCATACGCACAATATGCCTGTCATCACGTGAAGTGGTGCACTGAGGTGGATGCGATCGAACACGTCGGTCCGTCGTACCCTCCTGCATCCAACGTTCACATATCCGCATTACAGTTGTTTGGTTTCGTCCAACACGACTACCGATTTCCCTGAAAGATAATCCACAATCTCGGTAAGCCACTATCCTTCCTCTGTCGAACTCGGATACTTGATCAAAAGATGATCGCTGTTTTCTACGAGGTATAATTGATCGTTTTTTTGAAAAAACCACGAGAAAAACACAATTGCCGTACTTGAAATCGTCGAAATCTCCAAGCCTTAAATAGCGCTTTGAAGTGGCGCCACAGGCGCGCGTGATGTGCGTCTGGCCTGAAATTCTAATCATTTGCATATCTCACCTCCGCTAATGCATGTTGTAAATTTCATATTATTTGCATGCTTCCTTCAGGGTGTTGCATTTACGGTGGCCAGCAGTGTATATATATATATATATATATATATATATATATATATATATATGTAACATCAGGTATACGCAATCACGAAGACTCTTGCGTCAGCCATGTGACATTCCGAAAGACGCAACCAGAGAGCATATTGCATCATCCAGACCCCCAGCAGCAACGTTGCAGCCATCCATTGGATGAAATCAACCAATGATGATCAGCCTACGCCCAAGTCGCAAACACCTACGCAGAGAAGGAGCAGAGCTAGTAAAAGATGAAGACGGTTAAGATGTAGCTCAGGAACTGGCTAATTTGCAATCACCCAATAGCTTTAATTTTCATCTGTATATAGTTTCACATGTAAATGCTTATATCCCAATTAAATTGCTTAAAATGATGAGAACTCCCGCCTCCAATCCATTAAAACCAAAGGACGAAGCAACCCGTCCATAATACATGGGGGCTCGGACCACTCCATAATAAATGAGGGCTCGGACTAACTCCATAATACCGATGCCAACCACCACAGATGATGCCTGAACCACCTAAGACGTTGCCAAACACCTAAGACGATGCCTGAACCACCTAAGACGATGCCAGCCACCAAAGATGATGCCTGAACCAACACGGAAGATGCCGGAAACCACAACGATTGCTTAAGATTGAAGGAAGACGACGGCGGAGACACGACGAAACTTCAAGCCAGTACGGCCAGGTCACCACAAGACGGATTTGAAGACAATACAACATCGATGTCCTGGACCAGAAAACGCCTCTGACGAAACTGCCTTCCTGTCGAAATATCTAGTGGGCTATCAGCCGAAAAATTTGGATTACCATCAGATATCCTCTTCGTCACATCTGTGAGTACAACCTCATTTTCTTTTGTTTGGAATTTTACGTATTCACCACAATGACGACTCTCACTCTCAATGAAATTCCATTTATCTCCAAGGGCTTAACGAATGCCAAAACAAAAGTAATTAAGATGTTGCATTTCGTAATTTTTAACTCTTTTGGCGACCGAATGAATCGGAAAAACTTACGACTGTTTTCTGGATTTGACCCTGAATTTACGAGATCAGAGGAATCCGAGAAGGAAATTTTAACATCTTTAAAGCATACCGATTTAATTCTCGTATGTGATTTTTTGGGTTTGAATTGTAACGGCTCACCCAAACAGCTGTTAAATGCAATTGACGACAGTCTAAAGGATTTCGAGCTGCTCAAATCAACAACAGAAATTGAGTCGGATTTTGAAGAGCAGGAAACGGGTCCGATAGACTCTCATCTCTTTCCTCCCTCTCGTGTTGAAACCAGAAGTATACAAGACGATCTAGCTCAGAACGCATCAACATACATCGGTCAGCCGAACGATCCAAATCAACGCGTTAATTCTCCAATCGTGAGAAACGAAACAATAGCTGAAGACCATGATTCACCACACAACGTCTATCACCGAAATTTGTTTTCCTCAGCTGCTTCTGAAGGTCACATCCCAGATCCTTTTTTCTCGCCCGCAGAGACTAAACAAACTTTCGCACCAACTCCTTTCGCTGGTGCCAGTGGATTCGTTCATATAGGATTTCAGGACTTGGCTAATTCCATTCCAAAGTTCCACGGAACATCCGATGCATTTGGAATTGAATTATGGCTAAACGACCTCGAGGAAATATTTTTTCTGAACGGAATTGTCAATAATTCTCACCGAATAATTTTTTGCAAAAGATGTCTTTCTTCTTCAGCCCTTAAATATGTTCAATCCTTACATGGTATTGTGACATGGAATTCTTTAAAACAGAGTTTACTCGAGGAATTTTCAACAAAACTTAATAGCGCAGATGTCCATAAAATGTTGCAACAAAGGCGTTTAAAGTATAATGAGTCATTAAGTGATTATTTAATTGATATGAGAGAAATTGGCTCACGTGCAAATATTGATGCATCTTCTATTTTTGATTATGTTATTAATGGAATTCCTAGTTCTGCAAATAACAAAATAATACTTTATGGGTGTAAGACATTTCCCGAATTCAAAGAAAAGTTACGAATATTTGAAAGACTTTACCAACAAGATAAGAGTTACAATAAGAATTTTTCTTGCATTTCAAATGAACGCCATAGAGATGTCAGACAATTGCAAGATAATAAACGAAATTTTGAGAAGGGTAACCAAAATTTTGAGCATAAACCACACAGTACTCGAAATCAGATAATCTGCTTTAACTGTGGCCGTCGGAACCACAAATCAAGTGCTTGTCCATCTAGATCTCCGAAATGCTTTAGTTGTAATTCTTGGGGACATAAAAGTGACGCTTGCCCAAAAAACACATTCTCAGCTTCATCGAAATCTAAACCTCCAGCTGACCACACCGTTAACTCAGTTACTCTTAACGTGGGTCCAACATTGAACTCTATGCAAATTGAAGTTAAAATTAACGATGTTCTCTTAGATGCCCTTGTAGATACAGGTTCGCAAGCCACTATTTTACAGGAAACGTGGTATAAAAAAATTGCATCCCCATCGCTATACCCTTCGCAAATAACTTTCACTGGTATTGGAAAACAAAGAATTTACCCTATTGGATTTTTTCAAGGTTCAATCATAATTGACAACACTTCATTTCAGTCACACATACACGTTGTTCGTGATGACTGTATACCTTTTCCACTTATTTTCGGAAATGACTGTATTCAGCAAGCTAACTTTTCAATTGGGAAGACTGGAGTTAAATTGATCAAAGATGAACCAAATCTGCTCATTAATTTGGTCAACACTGAACTCATTGATTTGAGTCATGTTCTCAACGCTGAGCACAAGATTGAGTTACACAATATGATTAAGGACTACACTCCACACAAAGTAAAAAGCACTGATATCAAGATGAGCATTGTCCTCTCTGATGACATTCCTGTATGTCATCGTCCGAGACGTTTACCCTTCACTGAACAACAAATCGTTCGTGAACAAATACAAGAATGGTTAAAAGATGGTATAATTAAACATAGTTATTCAGAATATGCTTCAAATGTTGTTCTATGTAAGAAGAAATCTGGTTCTTATCGTTTATGTATTGATTACAGACAACTTAACAAAAAGATTATTAGAGATAGGTATCCACTCCCTGTCATTTGTGATGTGTTAGACAGACTTGAACAGTCACACGTTTTCACAAATTTAGATCTTAAAAATGCTTTCTTCCATGTAGATGTAGACCCTTCGAGCTCTAAATACACATCCTTTGTCACTTCAGATGGACAGTTTGAATTTTTAAAATGTCCATTTGGTTTGAGTTCAAGTCCTGGAATTTTCCAACGTTTTATTAACACTGTTTTCCGAGATTTATTAAATGACAACACACTCGTCATTTACCTTGACGACATCATCATTCCATCGAAAGACGAGGCTGAAGGTATCGCCAAACTCAAACGTGTTTTGACAGTTGCCTCTGAATATGGCCTTAAGCTCAATCTAAAAAAGTGCAACTTCTTGCAAAGAAAAATTGAATTTTTAGGACACGTCCTTGAGAAAGGAACAATTCAACCTTCACCTTCTAAGACTCAAGCTGTCCAGAATTTTCCTGTGCCTAACACCGAAAAACAAGTGCAAAGTTTTCTAGGCCTAACCGGCTATTTCAGGAACTTCATTCAAAATTATTCTATAATCGCCAAACCACTGAGTGATTTGTTAAGAAAATCCACTCCTTTTCACTTTGGTTCCCAACAAAAAGAAGCGTTCCAGACTCTCAAACAAAAACTTTCGCAAAACCCAGTTCTACACATTTACAACCGCGATTCTACTCTAGAATTACACACTGATGCTAGCTCACATGGATTTGGAGGTGTTCTCTTACAGCAATCTGCTGACGGAAACTTTTATCCCATCCACTATATGAGTAAAAAAACTACACCACAACAAGCCAAATATTCAAGCTATGAACTTGAAGTACTTGCAGTCATAGAAGCGCTTAAGAAGTTTAGGATTTATCTCCTTGGAACAAAGTTCAAAATCATCACTGACTGTGCTGCATTCCAAAAAACGATGCACAAGAAAGATTTAACACCAAAAATCGCCAGATGGGTCATTTTTCTCCAAGATTTTGATTATGAAGTCGTTCACCGACCCGCTACACAAATGAAACATGTTGACGCACTAAGTCGTTATCCAGTCATGATCCTTTCACAAGACTCCATCACACCAAAGATCGCTGATGCACAAAATCAAGACGCGTTCATTTCAAGCATCAAGAAAGTCTTGCCACACACACCAATGAATGATTATATTGTAAACAACGACGTGCTTTACAAAATTGTCGACGACCAAGAACTTATAGTTCTACCACAGTCTATGCAACATGAGATAGTGCAAACCACGCACTCACAAGGACACTTCGCTATCAACAAAACAGAGACACTCGTTAAAAAAGATTTTTTTATTCCTAATTTAAGGAAAATAGTTGAAAATGTAATTTCCAACTGCATACCGTGTATTCTTTCCTCAAGAAAGAAGGGAAATTCTGAAGGATTTCTTCATCCCATCCCCAAAGGTAACGTTCCTTTGGACACGTACCATATAGATTTTCTTGGACCTCTCCCGTCCACCAACAAACAATATCAATACCTTTTCACCGTAGTAGACGCCTTTACAAAATTTCTTTGGATCTATCCAGTTAAGACGACATCAGCTAAAACAGCCATCGAAAAATTAACTGTGCAACAAACCAATTTCGGCAACCCTTCACGTATTATCACCGATAGAGGAAGTGCTTTTACTTCAAATGACTTTGAAACGTATTGCCGTGACGAAAACATTGAACTAAAACACATAACCACTGGTGTTCCCCGCGGAAATGGTCAAATTGAACGTATGCACCAAACGTTAATCCCTGTTCTTTCCAAGCTTAGTATCGATGATCCAACTAAATGGTACACACATGTTCCACACGTTCAACGCATTATAAACAGTACCACTTCAACAACAACTCAATACACTCCATTCGAGTTACTTATTGGCATAAAAATGAAGAATAAAACTGATCATAAAATCAAACAAATTCTAGAACAAGAATACTTACAAACTACTATTGACGACAAAAACGAACTACGTAACACAGCCAAGAAAAACATTTTGAAAGTACAAGAAACTAACAAGAAGCACTACAATAAACGCAGAAAACAACCCACATCGTATAAAATTGGTGACCGTATTGCTATACAACGAACCCAATTTGGGACAGGCCTGAAACTAAGACCTAAATTTTACGGCCCGTATGAAATTACACATGTTCTACCAAACGATCGGTACGACGTACGAAAAATCGGTTCCCACGAAGGACCAAACACAACATCCACTTCTGCTGACCTCATCAAATTTTGGTCAAGCAACTGAACTGAATTGACATTTTTACTTCTTCATTTCAATTTTCATCATTATTCATTTTGTATTCTTACTTAATGCTAGTTCCTCGCTACTTCCATCGTTTCCATTTTCAACAAACTTCTTCAACCCTCATGATGAGATCTTCTCCCCAAAGACGAATATGATGCGACAGGACGAAAGGGAAAATTGAGAGGAAAAGACGCCTACGACGCATCTTTCTTTAAGACGACTGCAAAGACGAAAGATGATCAAAATATAAGACGACACCTTCCAAAGACGAGAAAAGTACGCAGCTTTGAAGTAAAGTTGCAAAAGACGACTTTTCTGAAGACGAACTTTCTAGATGTGCCAGAGCATCCCAAATATGCTCACTGCTGCATTTCTTTTGTTTTTCCTCTCTCTTTCCGTTTCTTTTTGTATTTTCAGACACCTAGCTGTGCAGGAGGTCCTGCAGGGTCGATGGCCGAGTGTAACATCAGGTATACGCAATCACGAAGACTCTTGCGTCAGCCATGTGACATTCCGAAAGACGCAACCAGAGAGCATATTGCATCATCCAGACCCCCAGCAGCAACGTTGCAGCCAGCCATTGGATGAAATCAACCAATGATGATCAGCCAACGCCCAAGTCGCAAACACCTACGCAGAGAAGGAGCAGAGCTAGTAAAAGATGAAGACGGTTAAGATGTAGCTCAGGAACTGGCTAATTTGCAATCACCCAATAGCTTTAATTTTCATCTGTATATAGTTTCACATGTAAATGCTTATATCCCAATTAAATTGCTTAAAATGATGAGAACTCCCGCCTCCAATCCATTAAAACCAAAGGACGAAGCAACCCGTCCATAATACATATATATATATATATATATATATATATATATTTTCCAAATCTAGATGTCATTGAGGAGAGTACTACTCTTAGCTCTTTTTCTACTACTAAACGGGCTCGATATTTGGATTTCATTGCAGCTAATGCAGAAATTTCCCGTTTAGCATAAATATGATGTTACGAATGGCATCAGTACTTGCATTGCTTTACTTGACAAAGTATTATATTCTTCACTTCGATTCAACCAAATTGAACTAAGGTTTCACTCTGAAATTTTTGTTTCAATGAAGTATAGCATGATAATTCCATCAATTTTTTCCTTTTCAATAGTTGTCAATCCAAATTCATCATCTTATTCATCGACGAATGGATTCTGTATCTCGCGAACTTTGTAAAATCAAGATCTTCGAAATAATCTGAAAAGTGCATTAGCAAACCATCCAAGTGTTCAAAAAATAGATTTTTGTTTGCTTCAATATTAACTCTGGCGCAGAAATCATTTAAAAGAGGAAACATCTCGAACTTATTTTTTTGTAAATTTGATTTCCATAGCTCCAATTTTCTTATGAATGCTTTCACTTTGTCGTTTTGAATCAATGAATGCATTTGTGGTCCTTGCATTGATTTATTCAAAACACTCAATTTTCTAAAAATTTCAACCAAATAGGCAAGTTTAACAACAAAGTTATCATTCCTAAACAAATTTGCCTCTTCATTATGATATTCATCAAGAAAAATTGCTATCTCTTCTTTGAGTTCAAACACCCTTTGAATAACTTTTGCACGAGATAACCAGCGCACTTCATAATAGTATAGAAGTGAGGTATAATTAAATAGCTTCCATATCTTCACACAGCTTTGCAAACAACCTAACTTTTAAAGGACTGTTTTTTATGTAGTTTATAACTTTTGTAAAAATGTTGTTAAGTTCCTCGCTCATATTTTTTGGCACAAGAGCTGCTCTATGAAGCATGTAGTGCGTCCAGATAACTTCGGGTGCTTTCTTTATAACTAATGCCTGCCTTGTGCCCTGACACTGACTGTGCTCCGTCAGTACAGAGTCCAATGCAGTTATTCCACTTTATTTCGTTCTCCATAAGAAAGTGTCAATTATATTAAAAATTTCATTGGATGTGGCCTTTCCAGGAATGGGGTTGCAAAATAATATATCTTATATTATATTAGTTTCTGCAACATATCGAACATATGCAATTAAATGAGCATATTTAGCTGCATCAGTTGCCTCATCTACTTGTATGGCGAATTTCGAAGTACGCAGTTGAGAAACTAACTGATCGCAAAGATCTTCAGATATATCATCGATTCTTCTGCCAACTGTATTATCAGTAAGCGGTATTTGTAGTAACTGTTTTGCATATGATTCGCCGAACATTATTTTAACCATATCAACAGCTGCTGGCAAAACTAGAGTTTCTCCTATTGTGTGGTTTTTACATTTCGCGATTCTGTAAGAAACTTGGTTCGACGTTAGCAATGCATTTGATGGAACAAAATTTAAACGTATTACCAAAATGTAATAATAAAGCAATCAGTGTTTAACAGTTAAATAATAGTTTATTGAAGACATATCTTAAACAGCTAAGAACAACATGCAAGACGTAAAATAACAACACAGAGTAGGCAATACAGTTATAGTTACATAGGAACACAGTTACGGTTAGAGGCATATCTAACAGGTATTGATTTATATTTCAACACTTCCCCTAAATCCATACTTTCCATTCACTAAAGGAAGTAAAGACAAAAAACAAACATAAAACAAGGGGGAGAAATTAAGTTCTAGTGTCAACTTGACACATCCCATTTAGTTGACGAAGTTTCTGGAAACGAACCTTTGGTAAAGATTTCGTGAAAATGTCTGCAGACTGAATTTCAATGCTACAGTACTGAACGTCCAAAAGTCCATTTTGAAATTTCTCTCGAACAAATTTAATCGAACATCAATATGTTTTGTTCGATTATAAAACTCAGGATTTTTAATTAATTTTATGACACTTTCATTGTCAACCTGTACACTGATGGGAGAAATGTCCAGGAACAGTCTGTGTAACCAAACAGCTTCTTTCGATGCCTGGCTGGCAGCAACAAACTCAGCTTCTGTTGTAGATAGTGACACATATTTCTGACGTCTGCTGGCCTAGGTAATCGCTCCTCCACTAAACTTGAAGACCATTCCGGAGGTAGATTTTCTTGTAGAGGGATCACCAGCATAATTCAGAAACACTGAATGCTTCCAATAGGGATGAGCTGTTGATACTTGATTCATACAAAATGCTCCATCTTGTGGTTCCTCGTAAATATTTCAAGACTTTCTTGATTAAGCACCAATATAGTTTTAATGGCTTGTCCAAGACCTGAGATAGCACACTAATTGCATAAGCGATATCGTCTTGTGACAGTAGCCAGGTACATGAGGTTACCAACGGCTTGTCGGTAGGGTGTTCCATCATCAAGTTTTTCAGACGTTTCCACTAATAACATGTCCTTATCAATAGGAACACAGACAGGATTGGCAGTAGACATCTTAAAACAGTCCAAGACTTTCTTACAGTAATTTTCTTGGTGAATGAAGATGGACCCATCATCTAAATATTGGACCTGCATGCCTAGAAAATAATTTGCAGATTCAACCTTGATACTAAATTCTTCTGCTAGTTTTCCAAAACACATATCAAGCAATTTTTCATCTCTGGCAGCAACAATTCCATCATCAACATAGAGGACTAACAACAAAGATTTATCGTTGTTCACAAACAAACAAGGATCACTGTCCATATGTTCAAGTTTACAGTTCTGAAGAAAGCTCTTGAACCTTTGGTTCCAACATCTGGGAGCTTGCTTCAGACCATACAAGCTTTTTAATAATCTGCAGACTCGTCCAGAACCATCTTCGTATCCTTGAGGTTGCTTCATATAAATTTGTTCATTGAGCTCTCCATATAAGAATGCACTCCTGACATCAAACTGTGCTTACTTTAAATTATTTTTTGCAGCGACACTTATAACAGTTCTGATTGTATCCCAACGAACAACTGGACTGAATGTTTCCTTATAATCAATTCCAGGCTTCTGTGAAAAACCTTTCACCACAAGTTTGGCTTTAGAACGTTCTAATTCACCATCAGCATTTCGCTTAATCTTGTAAACCCAGCTATTGTCAATGACTTTTCTATCTTCTGGAAGGTTCGAAAACTTTCAAGTGTTATTTTCATTCAGTGAACCCAATTCCTCTTGCATTGCACTTTTCCACCCACTTGTGTTAGCTGAATGAATGGCTTCTTGAAAGGTTGCTGGCTCATCATCTTCAGCAAGTATGAAAAAATCATCAAATCTTGATGGTTTCTGCATTTGAGCTCTATCGCGTAGATTCATTTTGTTTTCACCATCCTCAATGGAATCTACATTCTCAATTTCAGCAGCTTCCCATTTCTGGTACTATCTGTTTACACAAGTTTTCTGTATAATTCATAGGAATCTGAGTCACTAACATTTTCTGTGAAGTAACCTCACTTCTAAAAACAATGTCCCTTGATAAAATAATTCCATTTTTATCTGGAATCCATAATCTATATCCTTCATTTCCACAGTATCCCACAAGATGTCCCTTCGAAGCCTTTTTGTCGAATTTTTTCCTTTTCTGTTTAGGGATATGTACAAAGCACTCTGTACCAAAGATTTTCAGATGATCAATTGCTGGGGCTTTACCAAACCAAAGTTCATATTGTGATTTACCTTCCTCTGGGGTAGGACCTGTGCGATTAACCACATATGCATCTGAATTAACAGCCTCACCCCACAGTCTTTCTGGTAAATCCCTAGCATGCAGCATGGCTCTTGCAGCTTCAACTAAAATTCTATTTTCCCTTTTAATTACTCCATTTTGTTCAGGAGTATAAGGCATAGATGTTCCATGATTTAGTCCAGCTTTCTGTACAATATCATGGACATCAGAGTTGTTGAACTCTCCACCTCCATCAGTAAATACTTCTTTCAATGTGTAACCAGCAGTCTTAACTTCTCTCAAAAACCTAGACAACATGACTTTAACTTCATACTTTCTTTTATCACATAAACAGTCCTATATTTGGAATAATCATCTTTAAATGCCACAAAGTATCTATTTCCACCCAGTGACTTTTCAGGCATTGGACCACACACATCAGCATGAACAAGCTGACCAGGTTTTGTAGGAAGTTCTTGGCGTGAGCCAAAGCTAAGCCTATGCATCTTGCCATACATACAGGCATCACAGAATTCACTGTCAAGCTTTACATCAATACCTTTGAGTTTTAGGAACTTTTGAATATGACGCTTATTTTGATGTCCCATACGTTCATGCCATAACTGAAGACTATCGTTGTCGACAGCCGCACAAGCAGATTCAGGAATTATAACACGTAAAAGAAGTCTGTAAACACTATTGTGTCTTATGCCAACGGCTACAGTTTCACCACTTTTATTCCTGAACTCTCGTACTTTGTTATCAGCATACTCACAAAGTCCATTGCCTAATACAGCACCAGATGAAAAAAGGTTTTGATCACTGTTGGGAACATACCAAACTTTAGTGAGTCGACCAGGTTTCCATTCACCACTAACAAGCATTTCAATTTGCATCTCACCAATACCTTTGGCAAACATGGATCTTCCATCACCTAATCGTAATGACTTTGGGATATCAAATTGTTCATAACAGGAAAACTAATTCAACTTGGGTGATATATGATGTGAAGTACCCGAGTCTATAAGTCAGTAATCTTGACTCTTCAGTTCAGCAATCGTCATAAAGGCTTGACCAGACTTGGATTAATCTTTATCGGCATTATTTCCAGCTTTCAGTGAATAACAGGTCTTTTTCAAATGTCCAGGACGGCCACATGCATAGCACTTCATTTCTTCTTCCATCTTTTGGATTAGTTGCAGCTTTTTCCGGGAACTTTCTGCCATAACCGCTATTTGGCTTCACTACAAAGCCACACTCTTGCTTTCAGCGGGAGGTTTTACTTCCGAACGTTGCTCATGAAGAGAACCTTTCAGTAAGGCTTGAAAGAGTTCTTTCACTGTTCGGAACAGATTCTCAGGCATTTTTGAATTCCAGGTATTCATTTGGTAGTGTATTCAAAACTCTGTTAAGCAACATAGATTTTGGTAGCTGCACATTTTCATTCCTCAGCTATTCCTGCAGTTCCTGCCAAATTATCTGCAATTTGGATACATGGGTAGCGATATGTTCAGGGGATCTTTCGTGTAGTTAAAAAGTTGGGAATACAGAAAATCAAACCTTCGCTCGCTTTTCTGCTCATAAACAGAATGAAGAGCATCCCACATTTCTTTTCCCGTTTTACACGTTAAAATGTGCTATTTAGGCTCAGGCCGAACACTAGAGCCAATTATGTATCGTGCTATGGCTTCTGCTTCCTGATAAGCTTTTCTTTCATCCTCTGTTGAAAATACTGTGGACGATTCAGGCTTAGTCATTTCACCCAGTACTATGGGCATAGCTTTCTGTACTGTGAGCTGCAGTTCAATGTCAAATTTCTAGCTCACATAGTTCCTTTCACCTTCTAACTTCTCAATGAAATTGAATTTCTCCATGTTAGAGTTCATCGACAAACAGCTGAATAGAACGCACGTACCTTTGACTTAAGCCTAATGACTTGCCGGTCACGATATGTATCTCTTTCAAAGACTATTCAGCGATGCGCAAATCAGCATATCTAGGCCCATAACCACTTAAACATATTGCCAAAATGTGATAATAAAGCAATCAGTGTTAAGCAGTTAAATAATAGTTTATTGAAGAAATATCTTAAACAGTTAAGAAGAGCATGCAGGACGTAAAAGAACAACACAGAGTAGGCAATAAAGTTACAGTTACATAGGAACACAGTTACGGTTAGAGGCATATCTAACAGGTATTGATTTGTACTTCAACAGAAAATATTTTTTGAAAACTTGCTTTTGTTTATTAAACTCATCTAATTTTCTTTGAAAAAATTCTATGGGCTTACCAACGTATTCAGAATGCATAGTTTTAAGGTGCCATTTTAATTTGCCTGGTCTCATACTATCTACAGCCAAAGCTTTTGTACAAAATAAACACATTGGTTTTTCCAAGCTATCTATAATAATACTGGTGAATCCTAATGATAAATAGGTTGAATCGTATTTTCTTTTCTTGGGAGTTCTACCTCCTTGTTTCCTTTTGCTTGTATTCCCACTACCTTTACTTATATCAGCATCGGTATCTTCATTATTAGTGGATTTTCTCTTGTAACCAGTCAAAAATTTATCCATTCGTCTAAAAATATTAGGATTAAATTTATATTCTTGAAAATACAACTTCTAAATTACTAATGATTATCAGTAAGTAATCACACCAAAAACAATAAAAAGCACAATCGCACACCGCTGAAATGCTTTTGTTGACACTAGCTACGAGGGACGTTTGAATTTGAGGGTATTGTTTTAATGATTCCTGCGACTAGGCAATTCTAGCGGACTATGCACTTGCAAACTGCAAACCAGTGGTGTCACCCAATTTCCGAAACAAGGAATTTCCAGTAAAAAATTAATCTTTACAGTAGTTACAAAAACCGTATTTTCAACTATGCAGCTAATACTAGACTATGCAATATATATATGTCATACATAGTACGCACTAGGTTATATATATATATATTACATCATACCGATCACAATTCATCAATCAATTTCAGCGAAATATAATATTTGTCCCAAATAAATGTTTATTTCGTGTTTACATCGAAGTTAGAGTGAGATATGTGGCGGTAAATGCTTTAAAAATATATTATAAAATTTACTGTTATGTTATGAAAATTTCATTTCTGTTAAACTTTTCACGCCTCCCCAGGGACGCACGCCTCCCAGTTTGGAAATCGCTTATCTAGATCTTGCCAAAGAGGCCTGGAGTTTCGTTTCCTTGCAAACCAGCATATTAAGGGATCCATTGAAAAATTATCATATACCTCACACAGGCGTCTCATTTTACTGTCGCTTTCTTTTGCTGATTTTGACGCATTGATGATCCACTTTGAAATAAATTCCATTGCAGAAATTCCTTGACTAATTTGATTTAATTTGGAAGTATAAAAATGTGCATATTGATACTTATATTCATTGTAAATGGATTTAAATATGGTATGAAATGTGAATAACGGCGCTTCTTAGTTGGGGTGCAGCCCCTCCCCTCCGACTAGCTGAAGTCATACGGATTTAGGAAAGGCCCCGAGATGTTTCGGCTAAGGGTCTCGTCAGTAGTTTGGAAGGTATGTTTTTCACTTGGTCGTTGTGAAACGAAAGACAGGCATCGCTTGTCAACCGCAGGTTGACAAGTTTCGAAGAATACACGTGTATCCGGCAGGGGATGGATAGGGCCTTATCCCTATTGATTCATCCTACCTTTATAGCCTGGAATGGTTTAAGCTTGCAAGGCTTTTTGAAATTTCTGCATAGGCATCTGTCTTATTTCTGTGACCGTACAGTTTTCGACTAACGTGAACTGAATAACGGCGCTGCCATCTTAACTATTAGAAATTAAGAAACTAGCGTAGATGATATGCTCGGATTTGTAGTTTTTTATTATTTAGCCTGTAGAAATTTATCATATTAGCATTGTCAAAACAAAGTTTAAATTAAATATAAAAGAATACATTCCACATTTTAATAATTTTTTAAATATTTCTTTTTAAAACAACTGCAATCATTTTTACCACCTTTGATATTTTTTTTCACCAACGCGGTTTCACAGCAGAGAATATCTCTACTGCATGAGTTAAATTTTTTTTAATTGTAAAATTTTGAACTATAAAAATAACAATGAATATTTTAAAAAGTACTACTTGAAAACATTTATAAACAAACTTCTTAAACGTTAAACAATTCAAAACGTTATCACAAAACAGACTCGATATTACCAACCGTCATAACTTCTTAAACGTCCTAACTGTCTAGATAATTCTCATAAAGCCCTTGAATGCAAATATAAATTGAATTGCCCCAAAAGGCACCACTCGCTTCTACACAACGAGCTATTATCGACAGCCGGGATCAATCCTGAACAGATTAGACACAAAGATAATCACTTAGTGTTTCAAAAAGCAATTTTTGGTTGCGTGGTCAAAGGTTCTGGTTGAAACAATATAGATTAAAGGTTGTATTGAGAATTTTCAAGTGAAATTAACTACCTTGATGCTACCTTGATGAAATTCTAGATTTAAACGATTGAGGAAACAGCAAGTTAAATGAAGAGGAGCAATACTGCAAGGAACATTTCCTTCGAACCCATCAAAGAACAGGTGGACGCGACGTTGTTTAAATGCCTGTGAATGAGAAAGTCAGCATCTTGAAAATTTAAGGAAAATGGTGTAATGGAGACTCAACTCAGTCTGTAAACGATTGGAACAAGAAACAAAGATGAGAACTTTGTACTCGGAATTCATGAAAGAATATAAAGAACTCCATATGTATCGAAGAAATCAAAACAGAAACGAAAGGTGCCTACTATATTCCTCACGATGGTATTTACAAACCAGATAAAAGCAGTGCGAAGTTAAGTGTTGTTTTTGATGCTTCAGCAAAATCCACTACAGGATTATCCCTGAATTATACCTTGCTCAAAGGAGGCGTAAAACAAGATGATTTATTTTCCATCATGTCCAGATTCCGGAAGTACACATACGCTTACCAACAGATATCGAGATATACAGCGAGATTTTGGTTGACCTGGCACAAGGGAAGTTTCAACGAATATTGTGGAAGAACGAAGCAGTGAAGATGTATGAGCTTAGTACAATTACATATGGTAAGAAAACTTCTAACCGACCTGAAGTTCTATAGATAGAAAGAAGTTCTTAAGATACTTTTTAAAAGTTGCCGCATCTGCGTCTAAAGAAAAAACAAAAATAATTAAACTATAAACGATTCTTAATTCTTTGCAAACCTGCAAGCCAAGGTATCATTTGGCACGCGTAACTGAATTATCCGGCATGCCAACACAAACAAGATATAATATTTCAAGACTGAAAAATTCAAATTGTGCACCTTGCTGATACAACCTAATTAACATAATTTAATTCGTACTTTTCTACATTCGCTCTTTTCCACATTTCCTAATTTATATTCAGCGCCACAAAAATAAACCACATATTATCAACTGGTGAAAAATAGTGAAATATGTATATTGTCTCATTCGTATACATTATTACAGAAGCTTATTATTTGATTTCCCTCATTTCAACGGTGCATTCCTCCCTGGGTGTATTTCTCTCTTCTGTGTCAGTAAAGTTTGCATCGTATATCTTGTGTCAATTACTTCATATTGTATTGTGTTTGGCGCAGCATGGCCAAATATGGCCCTTGCGCCATAAAATCCCCAAAACCAACCAACCAACCCTTATTTCAATAGTTCTATCTACAAATGTGTCTGTAGAAAGAATTTTTTGACTCCATAAAAGAAAAATTAAAGCTATTTTCATAAAGGCTTACTAGCATTGTGAAGAACTTAAGATTAAGTTAATAAATTCATTGCACAATTTTGTACGCATTATTAAAATTCTCAATAACATTAAGGAAAATCTCTTGTGCAATAATTTATGTTCAATATAACACCTGACAGTGATCATTGAATTACTCAGTTTAACAATAGCCCATATTACATGGCATTAACAGCACGGTAGGAATGTCATGGAGGTATATATGTGTTGCGAAGGGGTCAAAGGCGAATCGGTGGCAAGTTTTTAGGAGAGTGGTACTAACCAACTTAGGTCTCTGACATTTGGGAGCTGGTGTTGTTGATTCCGGCTGCGATGCTCCACGAACGATGCTACATCACAAGGGAGGTGCTGTTTTAACTTTTTGGTTCATCGATGAGAACACGCATCCCAGGACATGCACTCCCTGCATTGACAAGATCTGTCCCCGTTTCCCCGAACCAACTCTCTCCTATAGTCAGATCTATCCCCAATAAGTTCCAGCTTCACCAGCTCTGACCAATATCAACAAGTCGACTCATCCCATAATCAATTATTGTGGTTGTTTGACCCATTCTAATTTCTTACAGGCTCAATGACGCAAGTCCTTTGTATTGGATCACGTGCCATTATGACGTAAATCCTTCTATTTTCTATTAAATCACGTTACGTCATGATGACAACTAGTTTACTTGATTAATTTGCATCTCTGGTAAATATTTCTATTCATAAAATCAAATTACTGATGATCATTGCCAATTAAGAAGAGACGGATAAAAAAATAAGGCTGAAATGTAGTACCAAAGAAAATTAGTACATGAGATGAATGATTTTTAAAAAAGAAGAGAGAACATAATTTGTATCCTCTGTATAGCTAGTGCAGTTTATCAAAGTTTGATTTTTAACAACCTTCAACGTAAAATATTGTCGAACTTTAAACCTCTGACGCGCGCTCAAAGGCATTCCTCCTACAGAAACAGTCATTTCATATCAACCTAATCGACGAATTTGTAGCCCTAAAAGAAATAAGTTTAGTTTACAAAAGATACCTTCATCGACTGATTTCACTGTTAGATATCCTTTTACACTACTCTTGTAACTACCTCTCACCTATTTTTTAACGAGCTGCGACTGAAGACAACAGTTCTTAATTTTGCTTTTATATAGCTTGAAGAAAAATGAAAACAGTTTATTTACCATCAAATTACTTTGAACTTACATCGAAGCTGTTTCAATTTTCAACAAAATTCTTACAATCTTATCAAATGCTTTCTGTGATGGATCACACAAAAATATAAACTTTTGTGGACTATAACTATATTTATTTACATATGAATTGAAATTTGTACTATCCAAAGAACACAAAGAGTTGTACTGTTTTAAGTATATCAAAAATGGAACAACGCTGGCGATATCGACTTTTCGTGTCAAAAGAAGTTGGCCGCGTTCTTGGCGCTCAGCAAGCACATGAAAAGTCATGCCAATTAAAGAGAAGCGTCCCAACTGTTATGGAAATACACATGGCGCAAACACTTTCAAAATCATAGATGTGAATAGAAATGAAATACTTACGAGTTTTTTGGCTTACGAAGGACAAACTTTCTGTTTATTATAACTTTTAATAAGTGCAATGTCATATTTAAAATCTGGGGAGAATCTATTCAAACACCCCTATTGCATCAGCTTGCAGGGACTCCTGCAAGCTGATGCAATAGGGGTGTTTGAATAGTAGTCGATTTTCTATAGTTAGGTGCTCTAAAACCAAATCGCGAAACATTCAGTCGGATTCACTGGGCTAACGTCAATTATTTAAAATGCGAAAAACTGTATACATGTTATATTTAACTCTCTGATAGGTCATGAGATTTCCGAGAAGTGATATTGTTTTTACCTTGCACTCATTTAATAATTAAATATCCCCATCTTTGTTTAAAAGAACATTTGTAGACATTCTGTCTGCGAAAGTCAAAACTGGTTAGAAACCATACAAGGAAATCTGTAGTCTGAAGAGTGGATATATACGTGCATGACACCCCCAGAAGGTCATAACCCGGAATATAAAGCTTTAAACAAAACTCTTACAAAAAGTACATCGTTTATAGCGTAAAACTAAAGCAGTGTGTGACGGATATTGAGGTACTTATTCTTTTTAGATACAAATTAGTGAGAGAGAGAGAGCTTCAACCAAAATGAAAAAATTATAGTTATAACTAATTAATAGTAAAAACAGGGAGCGAAATTGAACTTCTTTCTACCTAATTTAAAACATTCAGTGTAATTAAAAAAGTTCCTTTTCAAAATCACCAGCTTGACATTCTCCTGATTTTGCTTGTCATACGAATGAAACGAACGTTGAAAAGTAATTATTTCCCAATTTCAAACCATGTTTGTTTTGCTTCATTACATTTTTGTAATCTCGAAATAAATCATATTAAGTTGCATCATTTCGAACAATGTCTGAAAATATTTCTATCTTTTGACTCAGCTACCAGATTATTAGAGTATGCTCTGAATTTGATAGTGGATATTGAACAAACTTAATTTGATCTTCCTTCAAATAAAAAAATGATTTTAATTGCTAAATTGAAGGGTTCGGAATCGGTTTCCAACACTGAAATAACGTTTTTAGTATCCGTGATGGACCCGCTTGGTAGATTGACCCTGGAAATGGAAATTCATTACAGACTTCGGGCTTTTTGAAAATGTAACGCAATATTGAACAATTTGATATCTTTATGAATTAGCTGTATTTGGGTGTTGCTTTTATCCAAAGGGGAATAATACTAGATCCATGTCTTAATTATTAATCTAATTTTACTTTAGTATTGTCCCTGTTTGCCCGATGCTCATATTGAAAAGATGACGGGAAGAAATCTTGACTTCTCTATTGTTTGGCTTGACCTGTCCTTTGTTTTTTACTATTCTTGAACTGAGGTGCCTAAGATTCTGCGTGTATGGGCTGTTACCTTAAATTTAATCACAATAACTTTCCCACAAACCGCTGAATTTCATTACTTACTAATTACGTTGCTTATTGTCTTTATAATTAAAATGCTTGCAATTTTGTTCGGAATAAACTCTCCTTGTCAGATCCCATAGTATTGATATTCTTAATTTTTTAAAAGGATAGTAGGCCTCCACAATAGCCGGCCTCTCGGGAATTCCAGATTTCTCGTGGGCTTATCCATTACTGTTTCGTATTTTTACAAACAAGAAGAAAGTTGTTTCTAGGAAGCTTGAATCAGTGCGGTCAATTTGATATTCATGCAACTTGTCGAATTCAGAGCATACTCTATAATGATCTGGAGTCTGTTGATAGCTAGTGTAGATACTTAAATTTATTGACAGTACTTTGGTTCAATGTGTATATATTGATCGTTAACGAATTTTTTTTAAATACTAGCCGGTAAATTTGAATTAGCATTCATAATGTCATAAAATAGTGAAACGCATTGAAAATCAGTCTTAAGGCAGAATAGAATGAAACAGGTTCCAGTTTGACCAAATACCTGGCGCAAACAATACTATTTATACTTAAAGCAATCTAATGCGTAAGACATAAAACAAATAAAATCACATTGGCATTGATTTTCGTATTTTTTTTTAATATTAAGGTGGTTAAATACTTCTGTGAGCCTTGTTTCATAGGTTACATTGTATTTTAAATATTCATTAGCGAAACTTAGTTATTCGATTACTTTGATTTGAGGCATTCAATGTGTTGTGTGATTATCTCAACACTAAATTATTTGTGTGGAACAATTAGAAAGACATTCACAATAGCATGTATTGCGCATGTTTTCAGTTAAATAAAGGAAACTGAAAAAACACTGAAGAAACAATTATGATAAATTCTGTAATCACTATGCCCAAATTTGATTCAAGTATGAGAGGGATTTTCAGTGCACAAACAAACCATAGGTAGACGAGAATTTTACTTCCGGTTACTCAACGAAATGAGTTTGACGTACTAAATTCAACAACCCAACCCGACAGAATGAATGTTTTTTTCCTGTCACGCTAAATGTAGGTGGCGATAGTGTTCTTGAGGAGGATCGTGCTTCCTGTACATTTACGGAAGTGACGTGACTTAGCTTGTTTCTTTTAAATACGATTTCAGTATGTCACCAAGAAAATTCCAAAGAATGAATTCAGAATTGATGTATGATTGTTCATTAATCTACGCAAATTAGAAAAAAAACTCCAAACGTCTCCTCAAAAATGGCAATAAACTGCATTATTAGATAACCCGAATATATTTCATGAGAGAGCATCCCGCAAATAGAGCCCGTTGTGTTGCTCCAGTGCTACTGTAATCCAGTCCGACCTACCTACTTACCCGGCTCCCACAAGTTGGCAGTCGAGTCACATTGTTTTAAACGATTCTATTACTTAATTTAGATCAGGGATGTACAGACCACGGCCCGCAGGCCTCATGTGGCCCTCCGTTTATTTCGTGGTGTCCCTCTTCACCATGCGTTATTTTAGCTTTAACATGTCAAGCAAAACTTCGTTGCGAGATAATGTATTAGAATGCTCAAACTCTGTGGGTCAACATATCTGTGAACAAACTATTTCAGTCATGTTAACAAATCGAAAAATAAGAACGGCTTGACTAATGAAAATTTAGAATCAATTTTGCGCTTGGTTACTACAAAAATCGAATCGAATATTAAAGTACTTGTTAAATCAATGCAATGTCACACATCAAGTTGAATTCTACATTTACTTTTTATTATCGTTTTCTTTTTGTGACAATATAAAATATTAATTAAAAACAAATATGTATAAATAACATAAATAGTAAAGATAAAGTATAAATATATAAAGTATGCATAGTAAATTAAAAAATATAAAAATAATAAATATAAAGTATACATAATAAATATGAAGTATAAATAATAAATATAGATATGTATATAACAGTTTCCTGTTTTTTGGCGGCCCTTCCATAAATCACATTGAATCTATGTCTTAATACGTCTGTCATTCCGCTTAATTCAAATCTTATTTAGGGCGACTTCGTAAGTTGAAACCGAATTTTTTTACTATAATCACCGTCAAAAACAAATAGCCCGTTGTGTTACTCCAGTACGACGTTAATTAAATACCTACCTACTGTCAAAAACAAGAAAAATACATCAGTACCGTGTATTAGTACCATACACGTCACTGATATTATTTTTTATGAAGAGTATTATTCTTAGAAATGTCTAAACTTGATGAGATTGAATCGATGTTTCATTTTCAACTATCAACTGACTATTGAATTCAAATGCCAATTGTTATCTTGTTTTTATTGTTTCTTAAATATCTTTAAAAATATATGTCTTGCACTGTTGGGAATTTAATTGCAGGAATAATGAAGATACATAACAATATGCACACCCATAACGATGCTTTATTTCTTAAACCAGTATTATAAATCATATAAGACAAACAATTCATTTTCTTGTGATAATAAATATTGCAATTTCTTATGCGACTTTCTGAAACGAGTTAAATATGAATACATCTGGGGTTATTTGATGGTTATTTTTATGTCCTTGGATTTGGGGACTTTTTGAGCTTATTATCATAAGTAAAGTAGCTTTTATTATACCGCTGACGGCATACTTTATGTTGGTCATGGCTTTCATCAATCATAAGGTAGAAGAGTTAGATACCGACTCTGTTGTAAAGGGGAATATTGAAGCGATGGCGTCAGAAAACAAAGAGATAAAACAAGTCAACCCAGATTCAGTGAAATATATCTTAAAAGTGAACAGGTCGATTCAAATTGTGAACGAAAGCTTCGAAATGACACTATCGACCACAAACGTACTTACAAAGACAAATGAAAATGTGAACAAGTTCAAAGAACAAGCAAAAACAAAACATTTCAATTGCGGAGATTCACTGAATGCCTCTATGAAACCAGATGAGAGGAAAGTTTGTGGATACGCTTAAAGAACCTTAAAAGGTAAACAGCTTTGTCAGTAGAAATTCATGCAATCCTTTTGTTGAACCAAACGAGATATTGGACACTTTCAAAGGACCTAAAAGATTTGTTAGATTTGCTAGTAGAAATTCTCTGAATGCATCTGCGAAACAAGGTACAAAAATCACGAAACATATTCAGCCGAGAAACAGCTGATTATGCTTGGATTAAAAGTCCTGTATAGGCATAGAAGAACAGAGCTGAAACATTTGAGGAGCACTGGGGGCGATGAAGTCATTACCTGGCCCGGATTTCTTGAACAACTGGTACTTTTACATTCAACATCGCTTGAAATGACGTAATCGGAAGGGAAAATTGCAGTATGTTCCTAGTTTGTGATGGCATTGAAGAAAGAAATGAAGATGAAGAGAGACATTCTACCAACATTGAAGCCGTTATATACGACTCGATTTTCCTGTCAGGGGGCTTAACATCTCCATCAAGAAATGGAAATGGAAGCAAACTGAAAAAAAGATAAACTGTTCCAAAGAATCAAGAAAAACTTTTAAAAGCAAATACAGTTGTTTTCGTTAGTAGTAAAACTATTAGTATCATAAGTGTATAGCAATTGTAGTATAAAGGATTGATAATTTCGTTTAAGTATGTATTAATCATGATGTGTGTTATATATAAATTAAAGTATTAGTAAATCGTAGTATTAAGGATTGACAATTTCGCAGCACATATTTAGTTTGATGTATATTATGCCTGATGCATTTATATTGAAATGTTTTATATTAATAACTTTGTGAACCTAATTTGAGATTCAAGACGAATGGAATGATGATAAAGAAAGTCTTTGTACCATCGCTGAGGATGGTAGGTAGGTATTTTAATTAACGTCGCACTAGAGCAACACAATGGGCTATTGGCGACGTTCTGGGATCAAACCCGAAGGGAAAGACCCGAGGACAACGCTACGTAAATTTGAACCACTGTCAGATGTCGACCATCGCTGAGGACATCAGCCATGATGTAGTTGATAATGACTGACTGACCCTGTCCAGAGAAGAGAATTTACCATCTCAATCAGAAATGGAAATGCTCACATAGTGATAAGAGAAAAGCTCTTTCAAAGAATCAAGCAAAAGCTGTTAAAAAGAAAAGAACACTTTTCCCGTAGCAATAAAACGATTAATATTATAAGTGGATATTAGTATAATGTAGTAGGTTTTAAGGATAGATAATTTCATACTTGTTATTTGTGTAGTTAATTTATTTAGTATCACACTCACAAGCATAGAATGTGCAGAAAATTTTGATCGGAATAGCTATTTCAAAATTATGATATTGCTTAATCAACCATAAAAATCAATAAAAAATAAATATTATGTCCTCGTCTAAAACCTATATCGTGTTTTTATTTCATTCATCCCATTCATTATTAAGAGAACTGCCGCCGTCATTCTTGTCCAATGAATAGGGAGGGTGGTTGAATTCCTACCTCGCTGTGCCCCTTTCTGTCCAATACCATAAATGTTCTCGCTAAACGACAACGAGCGTTATCTTCCAACACACTTAACCACCGGCACACGTTGCACCACCGTAGTGAGTGCTTTATGAAGCTGCATAAAATGTGCGTCTAACAGCCTGTCACAAGTAGCATTCAAGAAAGTATCGATAGATGATCCAGATCATGGATGCACAGACCGCAGCCCTCCGTTGATTTGATGGCGGCCCGCCTCACCTTGTGTTATTTTAACTTCAACTAGTCACACGACAGGTAATTTATTTTTAAACTAGGGTAGTTAGGATTAAACTAGGGTTTTTGAGCATGTTAGGGAAAGTTGTGGTTTCAACAATTAATTTTATTAAGTCCCGTGACCGTAACCACCGGCAGACAGTTCAAAAAGTATCTTTAATATAATGAAAGCGCAAATGGTGACTTAACTTTTTACACAGAAGTGAAGTGGCTAAATCGCGGTCAACCATTGGAGTGGTTTCTAAATTTAATTGATGAAATTGAAATTTGTGTAATTCAGTACCGAGAGCGACTACAACAATGCTAAAGGGAAAGATCCAAGGACAACACCTGGGCCGCGATTGCTCGGTTGGAAGAGTAACGAATTCGCAACCGGAGGGTTGCGAGTGCCAAAGACCGTCGTGTACACAGGGGGTTGGTGCACGTTAAATCTGTCGTGGCCTCAAATGTCCTCACGTAGGCGTGATATGGAAGTTTGGAGAGTGAGGTGCCAGCTCAGGTGACCTCGTCATCTGACCGCGGTTCAAAATTGCATGGTGTTCTCCTCGAATCTTTCCCTTTGGGATTGATCCCCGACCGTCACCAATAGCCTGTTGTGTTGCTCCAGTGTGACGGTAATTAAAATACCTAACTACTCTTCCAACGGGGCTACCACGGCCCGCAATGATAAAGGGTTGACGGTGGAGGACCTTCGAGGGTGATCGTCATTTATGCTTATAAAGCAGCCCTATTCGTAACAAACTTCCACGCCTATTCAAAAATCGAATGACTAAAGGTCGGCCGGCCCTCTCATCTGCATGTGGGTATTTGAATTAACATCGCACTGCAGCATCACAACAAGAAATTGACGACGGTCCGGGATCAATCCCGAAAGAAAAGATCCGCGGACAAAACCTTATAATTTTTTGCCACGGTCAGATGATGAGCCTTCTCATCGGACATTCGCTATAAAATACCAATTTTAATTCTGATTTCTTTGTTTTACACTGAAAATCCATCTAATACGTACAAGAAGCACGTTCTATTACAAAAAGAAACTAGTGCCATCTACATTTGGATTTGCAGAAAAAGGCTCCCATATAGGTAGGTATGTATTTTAATCAACGTCACACTGGAGCAGCACAACGGGCTATTCCTCCCATATATCAATTTAATTCAAACCCTCTTAGGAAAAACATTTTCAGTGTTGTGTCTTGAATTGCTAAAATTTAATAATAGTTGATTGGTCAACGCCCATTAGTTCAAATGCCAAACGTTGGTGAAACTTCGATAAACTGCATTTTAAGGTGTCCCCGATATGTATCATGCACTAGCATTTGGATAGGAAGTAAAATCTCTACAGACCGTCTAATTTGTTTACACTGATAATTCCTCTCATAGGAATGGTTTCGTTTTCCCATTACAAGAGAGGGCCGCGGTGGCCCGGTTGGAAGAGCAACGGACTTGCAACCGAAGGGTTGCGAGTTCGAATCCAGCCAAACACCGTCGTGTACAAAGGGGGCTGGTGCACGTTAAATCTGTCGTGGCCTTAAATGTCCTCACGTTGGCGTGGTGTGGAAGTTTGGAGAGTGGGGTGCCAGCTCAGGTGTTGCCTCGTCATCTGACCGTGGTTCAAAATTACGTGGTGTTGTCCTCGGATCTTTCCCTTTGGGATTGATCCCGGACCGTCACCAATAGCCCATTGTGTTGCTCCAGTGTGACGTTAATTGAAAATACCCAATACCCACAGTATTGTTCAGTTTTTCCTACTACAATTATTTTTGGAATAATTTTTCGAAAATTTATGACCAGTTTGCAAAAATGGATCCAGTTTTTGTGTTTTCTTGGAACGATGCATGAAGACGCCGTTCAAATAATTCATGGAATTAGGCAGGTTCAAACTCGCAATCAACCGCTCCGACTAATCTACGAGCTATGCTCTTCAACATTAGACTGACTGGTTTTATTTTAATTGTGTGCCCTAGTGTGGAAATAATTAGTAATTTTGTTGTTTCGTCTATTTTTATCCTTAATCCTAAACAAATGTGCACCAAGAAAGAGAAATTAAGTTATAAAATTTTCGTCATCAGTGTATACATTGTTGGGCAAGATTAAATCACAGTTCACTTAAATCACTTTAAACTGTACAAAAGATATCATAAATTCATAAATATTATTCTGAATTGGTTAACACCATCTCTCTACTTTAATTCTCCAATTTTAGAAAATTACTTATAGTGCTGCGGTAGCGCTGCGATGTCATATTTCTGACATGTAGTTAACTCATGGACTTTCATGAGAAGTCTTCTAACTTATTTTTATCTATGCTAGATTAGCTTAGTGTTGTGAAAAAGTTCATCATGGCGGACGAAGATTCAGGTCCAAAAATTGAGATTTTCGTGAAAACTGCCAAGGAAAGAAAGTCAATTGAGATAGAAGAAAATGCAACCGTTAAAGAGGTAAGTCAAGTTAACTCGATAATTTGTGATAATTTAGAGCATTTCCTTGAGTGATCAAGTCTAGTAGTAGATTGCATATTGCGTAAAACCATCATCACTTTCCCTGTGTAGAGAATTCTGTATGGTTTTTCCTTAATGTTTTTACTTATTTACAGCACATATGCCTCGGCAGATCAAAATATTTCTTTGGAGAAAATGAATCTCAACTTCTCTGGAAAATTTTTGCCTCGTAGAATATCCTGGTTTTGTACACGACGGAAAAATTTAATCTGACGTCACATTAACTGTATTGCACCTTTCCTCCTACTTTTAATTGCAATTATATTTTTGTGGACTTTTAATATTCAATTTTCACTAAATTTAGCCTTTCTTTTACATCATGATCGATGGTGAGGTGATCTTGTAATTTTCCCACATAAAGTTGTGATAAAATGAATAGTAATTCGCTTTTTCCGGAACTACGCTGAATAAATATTTGATTTCTTACGGTTTTGAATAATTCATTTTGCTCACAAATTAGCTTTTGCAAAATTTTCTCGACTTTCTTTATAAATGGTAATTCCTTTTTAACAAATTCTGAGAAAATATTTATTTTTAGTAAAAATCGACTAATTATATCCGTAAAATTTAATTACCGAATTTCTCTAAATCTCACAGAAACAACATCAAAGTGCAATGTTGCATATTTATAGAATATTAATGACCTATTTCTTTTAATTAACAATGGTAGAAAGCATGAAGCAGTGCTTTTCAACCAAGGTGCCCCAGCACACTTGTACACTATTACTATACAGAAATGCCAGGAAACATGTGTCTAAAGTGCATATGCATGCATCACAAAAGTAAAAGAGAAACACGATAGCTGAAAGAAAAACTTGAAAATGTAGCAGCGACTATTTATTTACGTACAACTTTAAAATTTTTCTTGTAATGAGTTAATAGTGATATAAATGTATGAATATTTATAATAACTTGTTTGTGTTGAATGTACAGAAAAATAGAAGATTTATGTATCCATAAAATAAGAATTTTAGCAGTGATACAAAAATTGAAGGTTATATTTTAGAATAATTTCTGACATTTGTTGACTAGTTTCAATTTAGCTGTCTTGACCATGCACTTTTTGAGTCAATTGCATTGATTCTTCTATACAATATATCAGTGCTTCCCAACCTTTTTCACGTCACGCACACCTCACGAGCATAAATAATTTCATGACACACTATGAAGGAACATTTTCTATTAACATGATTAATTTCTTCTATTTCATACTAGGGATTCAATTAAGATCTTTCTTTCAAATATTTTTGCATTATAATACATAAACATTCCAGCTAGACTTTCATTTCAGATGTCTTATGCAATCAAAAGCACAAAACAAATGGAACGA
The DNA here is from genome assembly GCA_933210815.1 of Meta bourneti. Taxonomy (NCBI): domain Eukaryota; kingdom Metazoa; phylum Arthropoda; class Arachnida; order Araneae; family Tetragnathidae; genus Meta; species Meta bourneti. Next base: position 62,587,855 of record OW119924.1, on the reverse strand, counting down.
AAATACTTAAATGCATGCATCCTCAGTGATTGATATTTGACATAGTTTTTACATCGTATCTATGAACTAAATTGTCAGATTTGACTGAGTGATGCTGATTAAATTTTTAGAACACTTATTTTATAAAATTATGATGTGAAAATACAAAAGTAAAATTGTACATGTTTCCGTTTCGATGGAAGTGTTCTAATATCTTCACAGAATGTTGTGAGCAGGCTGTACACAGAGTAAAGAAATACATCCAAGTGTCAAGGTTCTTAAAGACATTCTAGTTAATTAATATAAATATATACTAGTTATGTACAAGTCTTGAGACTTACAAATTGAGCAACCAAGCTCGAAGCATACGCATTGCGTTCCGAGAGCTTATAATTCTAGTAATGGTTATGAATGCAAATCGTTTGCTGCTGAAAGAGGAATTATGGCAGGTGTTAAAGTACTATTTATATCTTTGCCATAATTTATAGTTTATATTTCTACAATACATGAAAGAATTAGTGACTAAATATGCTAATAATAATTTAATGACAAAATAAACATATTAAGTATTAATATAAATATCTACGATATTCTTTTGCCACAGTTAATTATTACCTTATTGCAGTGAGATACTTGAGCTTGTATCTGAACTTTTTTATAGCTGGGTCTATGATCAAAAGAGCTACACTCAATTCATGATCAAGACTTCAATGATGATCTCTTTAAATTCTTGATAGTGAGCATAGAAGAGAAACTTTTGTTCACACTCATGTATGTTGTAGCAAATAGTAAAAGAATGTTCATGCTTTTTCACTGATGGATAGCCCTCCTTTACAGTCGCCCCATAATCAAGACTGGTTACATTTTTGTGGCACATCGGGTTTTTTTAGAAGCACTGCAATAGATAATCAAATCATCCATTTTAATTAATCCTCCATTAGTCACATTGGTTCTGATGTGCAGTGACTTTCAATGTTACACAATGAAAAGAATAACTGTTTTTAGTATTTTCTAAATCTAGGTGGAATTTCATAGGTGCAGCGCCATTGTGTTCGTTAAAAGACCCGTGACTAAGGGAGGATTAATTAAAACAGATGATTTGATTATCTATTGCAGTGCTTCTAAAAAACCCTATGTGCCACAAAAAATGTAACCAGTCTTGATTATGGGGTGACTGTAAAGGAGGGCTATCCATCAGTGAAAAAGCTATGAACATTCTTTTACCATTTGCTACAACATTGCCATTTGTACCCAATGAATTCTTCAAATATGTTGTTGCTTGGAAAATTATTTAACTTACTGATAATGCAGTTTATAATGCTGCTCCTTTTGAGCTGAACTTAATTTGATTTGAGAATTGCATTATACTGAACAGAAAGAAATATTACTTTTGAGCTTTTAAATTTAAAGCATATTTAATTTTTGCATAGTAATTTAAATTATGTTATTGAAAATAAACTAACAGCAATTTCCCCTAGAATTTTCTTTAAAAATTCTACATAAATTCAATGAAAATTTTATTTTATTAGACTGGTTCTTTGTCATGGTTGGTTTGGGTTTTATGGTGTAAGGTCCAATCATGGACATCTGTACCATCTGTTATTGAGTATCACTTTTAAATTAGTACTGCTGTAAACTGTTATTTAACCTGGTATTCTTGATTACTTAATAGTTAATATTTAATACATATTCGTATTGTTTATCATGTAATTATAACAATTAATGGGGAAATTTTCATCGAATAAAATTATGCACCTTTTACCAACATTAATTGATTTAATATTTTAAAAAGTAAGAATGAACTCTGGCTGATCAATAAGTAATCACAAAGAAATATTTTAAAAAATGTTATTTTATGCCATGTTATCCACACTATAGATCGTGAGAAATTTGAGTTAAACACTCGTACATTGCATGATGAATTGGACCATTAGTTTTCTGCTAATACTTTACTAAACATCTAGAGAAGATGTGCAAATTTAGAATGCTTTTATGATACTGCAGAAAACTTTTCAATATGACTAGGTGTGTATTTTTTCATGACAAGAGTAAGTAAATAAATAACTAGAATATCTTACAAGTTGATGTAACTTGGAGTGTATATAGAGTTTGAGCATCTTCTCATCACTTGAAAAAGGATGGTTCAAAATTAGCCACATGCAATTTATAATCACAAGGCATGTTTAAAATTAAACCTACTCTGATAAACAGGCTTGCGAATTACACCTGTTGGTCAATGGTCTAGAGCTGGTTTGGCCAACCTTTTTGGGAAGAGTGCCACTATCTGAAAAAAGGTTTTGCGTGCCGTTTCCAACTTTTCCAACATACTAAAAAATATAAAAAAGGTGAAAAAATGTTATTTATAGGCTGATTATGGGATTTTCACGCAAATAGCACATTTTTTGTCATGTAAGTGAGTAGTAGAGATTTAAAAAATAATATAATAAATCAAACAAAAGTACAAACTTAGGTTTTATTGTTAATAAACATTTTTAAAGGTTCAGTTAGTTAGGTTATGTATAAAATAAAAATGAATAACTTGAAACATTTAATTCTAAATAATTATTAAACAGTCGGTACTTAATTAATGTGGCTTTTGAATTTGTAGTTTTTTTACCAAATCATCTATATTAGGGTTCTTAAAGATGCTAACAAAATTAGGTGTTTTAGGTGCATATCAGTTAATCTTGAACGATATTTTGATTTTATTATGTTCATGATAGAAAACATTTGTTCACAAATATATGTTGATCCAAACCTACAACAATATGACAGCCAAATCGTGTAAATTTGGAAACTTGCTTGTTGGTACAAATTTCCAAAATTCAATATAATTTGGATCACTTGCAGTTGAAATAAGTTCCTTATATATTTGATTTTCAGTGTATGGTGCTGTAGGTCATTAATTTCAATTTGGATTTCAGGTGGGTAACAATTAACGTCTTGCAGAGAAATTGAAAAAGGATTTGTGAAAAGATCATCATTTTTTTTTATCATGAAAATCATCAAACCTAGCACTGAATGAATCCTGCAAAATGGATATTAAATTTTTAAATCTATCATAGTTCGGAGGTGACTTTGGTAGCTAGTTCCTGCATTAATGTGAAATGTATTAATCTTTTTTCTCCAAAATCGAGACAAAAAAGCAAAAGTTTGTTCACAAAAGAAGATATATGATCAACTAGGGTAGGAAAAATACAATCTTTTCCCTGTAATCTTAAATTTAAATTATTTAAATATCCCATAATATTGGTGATAAAAGCTAAATTTCATAGCCAATCTTCATTCTTGAGTAGCAAGCACTCACTGGGCAGTTCATTGTTTTCTTCCAGATATTTTAAAGCACTCCCTCAAATTCCAAAATCTCGCGAGTGCACTTCCTTTGGAAAGCCAGCGCACACTACAATGAAGGAGTAACTCGCCATCCTCTTCCAGGAAAAGCTCACGAAATAATCGTCGATTCAGAGCTCGAGCTCGTATTTTGTTGATACAGCTCGCTAAAGGGTCAACAACAGAAGACGGGTTTAAGTCTGTGGCACAAAGAGCTTCTTGGTGGATAATACAATGATACTTAAAAACTTTTCTTCCCAAATAATTTTCAAGCAATGTAACAAAACCTTTTATTCTGCCAACCATGCAAGGCACTCCATCTGTGCAAACACTATCTAATTTTGTCCACTCTACTTTGTTAACTTCAATTACATTTTTAAGTTCTTTAAAAATGTCCTCACCTGTAGTTAAAACTAGTTGGCACAAATCAAGAAGTTCTTCCACAATATCAAAATTATCGTTCGTGTAACGCACAAATATGCTTAACTGCGCATTGTCTGTGATGTCACAGCTTTCATCCAAAGTTAATGAAAAGTATTTGCAATATTGTAGTCAAGAGACAATTTGTGTGCTGACATCCTGGCTCATGTCATTTATACGACGCATGACGGGTATTTCTAGACAAAGCTATTTTATGAACCATATTTTTGACATTTATATCACCGACATTTTGGGCAAATATTAAAAGGCTATTTTTTATTATCTCCTCTCCATCAAAATAGGTTTTTTCTTGTAGGCTAACAACAGAGAAAGTTCATAAGAACCCTTCACCATAGTTTCCATTTCGTCATTTCTCTTCTGGAACAAGGATTGTTGGCCGGCTAAAGATTTCTTTTTGTTATTGATAAATTCCATTCGCAAGTGTGATCCGACAGGATGTTTGCTGTTGAAATCACTGCAGTTTGAAATGTCGGTCCAGGTTAAATTTTTTTGGCACTGCTACCCAAATTCTACATATCAAACAAACAGGCTTGGAAGTATTTTGATGCATAAACAAAAATTGTTCTTCCCAGACAGTTTTAAAATCACGAATTGCAATATCCTCTTCTTATTTTCTTTTCAATGTCGAAGGTTTACTCATGGACATCAACTGAGTCAGACAACCAGAGTGTCTCTCCCTCTCGAGAACAGACAACCATAGCAAGACACAACAGTGCCAAAGCAAGGCAACTCAAACCATTGGGCTCATCCCATGACCACACTGTCTTACTGTATCGTTGTACTGATGTCAAGCAGTGCCGCTTTCCGGCTCTGTTGTATTCAGTAGCGTATGAGTAGGGTTTTTATGGATTTTGACAAAGTTCCTGAAGACGACATTATTTTTTGAAATTTTTAATTTTTCAATAAGTATTCGCGTGCTACTGTTAAAACTCCGCCTTGCCACACTGTGGCACGCGTGCAGTGGGTTGGCCATCCATGGTCTAGAGGCTTATGTCATAATTATCCCCCCATCAACAAATACTGTTATTTAGTGTTTTCAAGGGAGGGTGATTTTCAGTACAATTTTTGAGGTGAATTGAGTTAAAGCAAAGTTCTTGTTTCGAAAAAATAATATACATCTTGTTCATAGTTATTTTATTTTCAATACTATTAAATGTAATATATACATTCTTTAAAATTATAATTTAAATCAATGATTTTTTAATAAAAATCATTTGATTTAATCATCATTAAGGTATGCTGATTTAAATTTGCATACCCTGCTAAGGTTTGAAAGGAAGTTTTTAGTTTTTAATGAAAGCTATAATCTCAACCAGAACATAAATTGAATGGAACTGTTGCTAGACATAATCTTACATTCACATATTCAACAACCAAAAAATGCTTAATATTTGCAAGATTACCTGAAAATGTCAATTTTTATTCTGGAATCAGGTTTTCTTTAGTGATAAATAAATTTAATTTGTTTGCATCTGGTGGGTCAAATTAGTCAACTAGATCTTCAGAATTTGAAATTTATTACCTGTGAGTTGTAAGTGGTGCAGATTTGATTGCTGTTACTTACCCTGTGTATATTTCTCTTTTCTGTATCATTAAAACTTTTCTTATGCTTCTGTCCATTACTTGATGCTATCTGTTGTGTGTTGTCCTTTCATATTTTGAAAAGAAATTTTAAAGTATAGGGCACAAAATGAGCATCTGACAGGCAAATCAGCTCCAGTCACATTAATCCTTAGTCATAGAAATCTTATACAACAATTTAGAAATTCAAGAGCTTCACTTTTCCAAATAACCCAAATTTTAAAAAGTTCTTAACACTCAAATTTTAAAGGAATCACTTTATTGAGCTTTCTCTTCAAGTTGTTCATATTTAGTTTTGGATGCTTCCATATCACATCGATAGAAATTACTTTTAATTATGATTGCATCAAACGTTGGAAAAGGATGGATCCAACATTTGAACAAAACATTTTTGAATTATCAAATTTGTACTTCACTAACTTGCATTAACTGATTTTTCGGTTATCTCCAGTCACATTTCGTCATCTAAATCAAATTCAAAATTTACGTGGTGTCCTCAGATCTTTCCTTTTGGGATTGATCCCGGACTGTCGCCAATAGCCTTTGTGTTGCTCCAATGCAACGTTGATTAAAATACCTACCTCCAGTCACATATTCTTGTTGACGAAAAACAAACTCGAGTGGCAGAGAAAACTTACATTTTGCCACAAAAACTTTGAATAAACTGCATGTTGTAAATAAAGAAAAAATAAAAAGATAAAATACATATTTCCGGTAAGAAAAATAGTCCTGTTGCAATCATAATTGCATCGAAAGGATTTTTAAAGGAAAGGATTTCAAAACACCAACTTTTATTGAGCCACTAAGAAAATGTGACCAGAAATAACCAAAAAGTACTGATTTTTTTCTGCTGTCTGGTTTCCACTTTGACTTCCTGCTCGTTTCAAATTTCATAACGTAAGTATGAAAAGATTTAAAAGTTTTGTCATGGATACAAAAATGTTGAAATTTCTTTTTTAAAGGATTTTTGAAATTTTTTCCTTTTTAGACCTTTTCAGCAAGAAAATTTATTTTGTATACCCTTAGGTTTTAAAAATTATAACTTATGGAACCTATGTTTTATATAGCTAAAGGAAGAGGTTGCTAAGCAATTCAATACTACACTTGAGCAGGTGTGCTTGATTTTTGCTGGTAAAATTCTGAAAGATCATGAAGACATCAAAAGTCATAGTAAGTAAACGATATTCTCTGTCTATTTTGAGCTTTATTCTATAAAGCTCTTGCACCCTTTGATATACAATTTTCATGTCAGCTATCTGTTAGGTTTATCCCCTTTTGGTTTCTAAAGACCTAACATTGGCTCACCATATTTTGTTGAGATAGAAACAGGACATTGAGTTGGTAAAAACTGGACGTGTATTTACTATTCTGTATTTATGAAAAAGGGAGATAAAAAGATAAAGGTAGATAAATTATTGAGCTTACCATTATTCTTCAGTGACTAAACCATCATACTAAAATTTTGGTTGACAAAGGTACGAACTACTTAATCAATATCAATTTTCTATTTTAATACATCTTTCTAAAAAATATACTTCATAAAACTTCAAATATTTTTAATTGATAAGTTATCTAGACAGAATGTTTGTAAAAATCAAGTCATCAACAAAATAAGTTAAAAAATCGTAATTTTTAACTTCAGAATTAATACAAAATAAGGCAACATTCACTTTTAGTACATTGGCTCTCTTAATGAAATGCAGCAACCAGGGTATGTTGATTTAAATCAGCTTGATTTTTATTTAAACAATCATAGATTTAAATCAAACTTTTAATCTTTTTTAAAATTTAGTTTAATAATAAAATGAAATAACCTGGGATAGAATGTTTATTTTATTGAAATAAATTTAAAAATTTGCTCCTACTCAGAAACACCTGAAGAATGACCGTTTTAACGGAAAATATTTGGATTCCCAATTAGAGATGGTAGTATTAATTGGGATGTAGTGGTGCCAACTTTAAGAAATTATTCGAAACTAGAAGTAAAACATCACTTCATATACAAGGGTGTTTCGGAACTATTTTGTTAATATAAATTATGAATATTACCAGTTTTTGTATTATTTAAACCTCATATTGGAGACCAGGACCACCCCCCCCCCAAAAAAAAAAATTAGGACCCAAGGAGTTCTGGTCTCTAGAACTTTGCTCCTCTTCTAGTAAAGTGATATGTTAAGAGATCGAATCATTCTGCATATTTGGTTGTAATATTTACCCCTTATATAAGTCCTGGGTTTAGCATAAAAATTTTCAAGGGAGTCAGGCTCCTACTGCATGCTTGGTGTAGATGCCTTTTTAACAACTTATCTAGTTTCTCATTGGAAATGTTTACCTCCCTCATTTGTGGAAATACAAGGAGTTCTGGCCTCTAGGAGTGTGGGCACCTGTTTTGGAATGACAACCAACCAACAAATATTTCTTTCTGCTTGTTAAAAATAGGCAGAGTTTGAATTAGTTCATGTATTGCACAAAGTATTTTCGGCTAATTTTTAGTCTTCCCATTGGAAAGGTTGCACAGGCTTGAATTGATGCCCTTTCAAGAGGGAATTTGTTATTTCTGATGAAGGAATCAGCACTGTTTAACATTTGTTTTCAGTATGTTAAAAACTAGTATGGGTGCCCCTCACTTCCAAGCTTATTTAGTAAACCCTTTGGAATAAAATCGACTAAGCTTAAATAGAAAGAACCTCTTAATATTTGCAAAAGCAAAATATTAATCTATTATTATGCCTAATTAAGAAAATTCAAAAGCTGATATGATTTTTGATTTCCTCTTAGTGAAAACATTGTATTCCGGATATTTCCTTTTAAATGCAGAACAATTTGGTCCCGGCGAATTTAAATGAGTTTGAATTTACGGCCTTTATACTACTTTAGCTTTTAAGATCTGAATGCTAAAATAGAAATATTTTTAGACATTCATAAAATATTTTGGTTCAAACTTGGCTGCTAAAATTTCAAAATCTTTCTGATCCTAAATATTTATAACTTTTTTGAATTGTTCAATAGCAGTGATAATATCTAGCAAGATACTTAATAATTTAAATTTTTACTCAGATTTGTATGATTTCTGTGCTTTGCTATTGCTTATTTCTAATCAAGAAAAAACTAAACTGCTTAAACCATAAAACAAGTGTTTTAAAACTAATTTGCAACATTAATGTTTTTTTTATAGATATCAAAAGTGGATTAACTATTCATTTAGTTGTCAGAACAGGAAATAGGGTAATTATTCGTTCCTGATTTATTTCTAATTAATAATTTATTTATTTCTAATGGTTAATGTATTGGTTCATTGCTACATTCCAGTTGCCACTGGAACCCTCTTGTTCACTTTGTTGTACTTCCAGGGCCACAGGTGATTAAAAGACTTCTTTCGCTACTATGTTTCAACCTTTGCAAATAGGGGTATAAGTAAAATTGTCTCAAAAACTTCTATTTTCAGAGTTTTAGCAGCTTTTTAAATACTTTGATGACTTGAAAATTCACAATAGGCCAACAAAAATTAAGTCCACCACATACATACGCAAATATTAACTTATAGCTTGAATCCTTGTTTCAGTCAGGAATTCATACCTCTGCTTCATTGAAGATTTTGTACTTTGACCTACTGTGCTCCAATGGTATAACAAACAAATGGTAAATGTATTAAACATTAGGTGACAAGGCATACATGTAAAAGGGGTATAGTATTTTTCTGTTATAAATAAGTGGCAAGCTACACCAAATACCTCCTACTCCTTTCTATTGAAGATCCAGATGTAGGTGCTAGGAGGAACTGAAATTGCCACTAATATAAGCTTTATGAGAGAAGACTGATTTTGTTACTATTTTTTGAATGGATGCTACTAAAGCTACTGTTTCACAAGTGCTTTAGCTATTACTGTTTTGCATTTGCTAATTGATAAATAATGATATTTCTGTGCCACATGCATTAAATAAAACAGATGGAGTTTTTAAAACTAAAGTAAATAAAAAGTTTTGGTATGCCAAATATAGCTTTTTAAAAAAATTAAGGGAAAATATGGTTTTTCTTTAGAATTATAGAGCTTAGATACAAAAATAAATTATTTCAGTCATATTTTTTATCATTTTCAACTATATAGTAAAAAATAAAATTCATCTGCAACTAGATCATCTTTTGGTTTTAAACTAAATACTGTCAATCCATTGTCAAGCTAAATAGTGTTATTGAAAGAAGATTCGTGATCTGAATTGAAAATGAAGATTATGTGGGTGTATGTCATTTGGAGAAAAGAAAGATTTGTTTTGAATTTAAATACAGTAAAATATTCTTGAAATATTCAGCTGGTCTCATTGGCAAATATTTAGCATTATGACCATTGGTTCAATAGGCTCTAGTTTACGATCCTAGTCTGGATATTGATATTCAATGATTCAAGAAGTCTTGTTATGATGTACTTCTATCTGTTTTATATTACCTGCTTGCCCAATCCAGCTCTTGTGTCATAGCTTTACCTAAACCAATTCAGGATCTTTATTAAACCTTAGATCTTGAGTCTGATTAGCCCTTGTGTAGCAGAAAATGATTGCAGGACAAAAAAAGCAAAAGGTATGGAATTAGTCCAGCACTTTCTTTGAGTTCGATAAATTTTTCAATTACACAAAATGATCAGAAAGTATTTCTTATTTCTGTTCTTAGTTTCTGTAAATGATCATAATTTTGGACATGTATCAAATTTGCCCAATTAGTTATGTAGCTTAAGTCAATAAATTTTATGTATAACTGCAAATTTTCAACATATTGCAGAACTAGTCAACTTCAGCAATTGCAGTTATTTTAATTTGGCCAAATGTGGTTGTCTGCTAGACAGGAGTGTTAATTCTGCACCAAACTGCCATAAATGCTTACTGCTCTAATTATAAGTTCTGATGAAAAAATTAATCTTGAAAAGTTTACTGAAATTGGATCATTTGTGTGACGATTAATCGATAAAATCATAGCCTAAATAATCTTCAATGTTTGCATGTTTGGCACCATTTTGCATTGAATATCATCAAATTGGAAGCTCCAACTGCATACTGAAGCCAAGTAGAAATTTTCAGAGACAGGTTACATTTACACCATTTTAACAGGATTGCCACAAGCAACTAAGATGCGACTTTCTTTTTTTCTACCATGAACCTTTTTATAGTAAAAACGTCTCCAGATACTACTAGCAAATTTTCAACTTTGGCAACATTCTTAAAAAGTGCCATTGTTAACAAGTACCCTCATACATTTCATATCAGTAGAATTCTTGGTAAGAAAATTTTTCATGTATCTGTTCTAAAATTCGTTATTCATCTAATTATTAAAATATCCTCTCTGAAAGGTGCTCTAAATCATTCCTTAGCAATTTAACGCTCCTGATGTATGCAATATGTTTGTATTTTGTTTGAATTACTCTTGTGCTTTGATATAACTTGTAATGAAGTGGTTTATTTTTAGAATGAGTTCTATTTTGATTTCTTATTTCAGCAACCGGAATCAACTGCTGCACCACCTCCGGTAAGTTTATTTGTCCTTATTTGCAAGTTCTAAAAATTGACACTTCTAAATTTTTTGTAATTTTTATTTATATTTTCTAGCAATCTTTTGTAATCTCTTCTGACTTCTGTAACCTCATTTTTTTACAAACTCCTTTTGTAAAAATTTCAGCTAGAATTTTTTGTGCAATTGTAAAAAGTATTAAAAATTCCATTTTTGATCCAGACTAGACCCAGTCATATTTGAATTACAAGTGAAAAATAATGATTGAATCTTGCTCTTTCTGTTTCCAAGGAAAAGGCAATTAATTTCTTATATTTATGGTATTAATACTCCATGTTTAATTTTATTATAGTGCACTATATTTTACGTTTGTTTGAATTCACCCAGTGAATGCCAGATTTCTTAGAATGAATCTTGTTTTTTATTTCTCACTTTACCTTTAAAACTAAGGTTTAGGGAAAAAACTCAGGTCTAAGAAATAAAACAGCAAACTGGTATCCCATAAAACTGGATTTCATTTTCAAATTATGAATGTTTAAAATAAAAAAATTCTTTCACTTTTCTTTTAAGTCACAGATATTGGTGTAATTACTTCCTGTAGACTAAGATTACAGTGACAAATTCTAAATTTTCTTTCATTTTTCACATTAATAACTTCTGCTATAGTATTTCTTGTTCTCACAAAATATTACTTTCTAACTATAATCATGTAAGCTTTATTTATCATTTGAAATGTGTTTTATTTCTTAAGTGCTTTTCTTCCATTAGAATTCTTCTACTCCACCTGGAAATATGTTTGGATTGGGAGGAAGCTTTGGTGGTCTACCTGGAATGGGAAATTTAGGAGGCTTAGGTAGTCTGTCTGGCTTTACAAACAGTCCAGCCTTTCTTGACGTACAGGCGAGGATGCAAAGAGAGGTAGTTTTTTATTTAATCAATTCGCTATTACTGTTCAACCTTTCTGTGGGAAGCTTTTAATTTTTATTTTAGTCTAAGCAATACTCAAGAAGACAAGTGTAGGTGAAGAAAACCATGGCAAATTCTTAGGCAATATTTTTTTGGCTTATTTTATATTACCATCATGTAGATAGTGCGATTTGTATATAAAGTGTGTGTATAATGCTTATTACATAGTACTTCAGGGACTTTTAATCAAAAGGTTAAAGATATGGGAACTAAATCAAGCAAATTTGTTTAACTAAAGATAATAGAAAATTAATTATTCTAAATGCAAGATTCTGGCGACTCATTTAAGATGCCAAAATAACATCAGAAAGACTGGAAAGTCATGATTCACCAAACTGCAGTCGAGCTAAGCTATTTGGTAATGATGTATACCTGAATTTACAATTTATTTCACGTAACATATACTACATTATGTATTACTATTACATGCTATTTTATGTGCATAATTTTAACCCACACATATAGATGTCTTATTCCTTAATTTTTTTTATGAACATCAGAATGTTCATAGAACTTGCCTCCAGATCTTCAAACACTTTTTTTAATCTGGTTAATGTTGGTTTTCCTACTTTGAAATTCTTATTGTGCCATTAATTTGAATCCCCATTATCAATCTTTATTGCTATATCCATTCTTTATTGCTTTGAATTTTATTTGATCTTTTGTTTAGCATAGCTTGTCTGTTTTTGATTATTATCTGTTTAGAGGTTTGTTGCCCCATTTTAAATCCAGCAAATCAACCAACCTCCAAGTGTACAAACATGCTAAGTGCATTTCATAAATCTTAACTTTTTAATGTTAAGAAATAATGCAATTTTGACCTCCATTTATTTGGCATAAATGCATTGGATTTGAACAAATCATGTTTTTAAGTCAGTTTTGAAAAGCGTTACACAATAATGAAAAAACCTCAATACTTAGTGCAGTCAATGTGCTAAGGGCTAATGCTTAAATTAATAAAACCTTTTAAAAATTTATTCTATTAAAACTTTGGATTTTTTTATTATCACTAGTAAACAAAATTTTACTTCGTATTTTTTCAAACAAATATTCAAAGTCATCCATAACTATATTGTAGTCCATATACTAAATATCCAACTAAATAAAAAGTTAATACCGTAAATATTTGAAGAAATTGATATTATTTTGTTTTTGGTATAAAATTTTTCTATTTTAAAATCCAAAACCATCCCGGTGAAAGTAAGGCCTACGAAATGAGTCTTACAATGCTATGAATGTTGAATATGAAATGTAATTGCTGTTTCTATTTTCTAAGATTTGCTTTACTTGTATTAAAAATCTGTATTGTGTATTAATTTAAATAAATACATCTCTTAATTTTTAATATTCTTGGTTCTTATGTTTGTACTTGTAATTTTGTTAACTTATAACTTGTATTTAATTAAGCTATGACAAAATATAAATAGTTTTCGATAATATTTATTCCTTTCTGATTTTGTACCAATAGTGTTTTATGCTCAATTTTAAACTCGCCACTTAAATTGCTAGGTGCTGTCATTTGCTAAAATTGAAGATCTACAATAGTAATTGAAACAAAAAAATTAAATTGAAAGATTCAAGCAGATTTGTTACTTGAGATTTGTTATCATTCAAATTATTTTTATATTTATTTTGTTGTTTCACTGCTTTTCACAGCTATAAAGGAAAAGATTAATGTGAAACACAATCGTAAAATTATGTTTTTATTATAAACAATTTATAACATTTTTGTTTTTGTAGCAAAATAACTAATGTTTAATAAGTTGTTCATAAAAATGAAAAAATTGCTTTCAAAATATTTATTGTCAATACTATATAATAAATAACAAAATGTCACTATGGAGTGTTTATTTTGTAATAACTTATTATTTGTTTCATTTACAAAAGCATAAATTCTCTTATTTTTTGTACAATTTATTTATCCTTTTAGCTGGCGAGTAATCCAGAAATGATGCGAGAACTGCTTGATAGTCCCATTGTGCAGTCCTTGATCTCTAATCCGGAAACCTTGAGAGATATGATCATGAATCATCCTCAAATGCAGCAAATAATGGAGGTAAGGCACATCCTATTTTTTCTTCACCTCATGTAACACACATATTTATTTCTGATATTAAATGTAAATTTGTTTTTATCTCTGCAGCATTTGTAATCATTATTGAGTTATAAGTTCTGCACTGACACTTTTTGTACTGCTGGTTTTGTCATCAATATCTCTTACTTGGGGATTCTCTTTTTTTTCTGCGAAAATATCGATTTTGTATTTTTACATAATTTTATTCTTTAGGGACTTAAGAATATGTGCCAAATTTCATCTAAATTTGAAAAATTGCCTGTTATAAGCTATTAACAGACTACACATGTAAAATTTGGAATGTGTGCCACTTCATAACATTGTCATAAATGCCATAAAGCTAATTTACAATAATTTGTGATCAGAAGATCACACTGGTATCGCAGATTAGTAGGAAAACACTAAGTTCTGAACATGCTTCAGTTAATTGTACTGAAACTAAATTTGTTTCTCAGAATAGTTTTGTCCTAGTGTTTGGTTTGTCTAAAACTATTGGATCGATCGACTTTTAATTTTAACAGCATGTTGAGCAAACATCCTTTTATTGTTTTAATGAACCATGAAAGAGTTGTTACTTTTTACACTTTATAGCAAAAACACTCAATTGTTTCTGCTAAATTTATAATTTGGGTTTGACAAGTCACCATTTCCTCAAATATTGAAAAAAAATGTTCTGGTTCATCAAACTATAGCTACATATTGCATGAGGTAAAAGGCAGTTCAATTGTTTTTTGTTTAAGATTATGGAACTTCATGTTAAGTGACCATAGAACTTCACACGACATCACAGTTGAGGAGGATTAGCAGACGTGATTCTTCATGAAATGATTAAACAACATTTTTATGAATTTCTAAAATAATAGACATACAAAATTCAGAATTATTTTATTACATATTTCCGTCGATAGGAAATCCCAAAAGTGATACCTTTAGTGAAAAAAAGAGAATCCCCTTAAGTATTTAATACCTGAACTTTTGATTTAGGCATTGGACATTTCTATTTCAAGCAAATTACATTTTTTATCTTCAAAAGCCCTTTGATAATTTCATCAGTCCCAAATCCAACATTAAAAGGAGGCAGAAAATTTGTACAAGAGATTGCCTTGGATATTCAAAATAATTTACAGCTTAAATTTTCACATGCCTCTCAAAAGGTAGTTTAGGAAACTACACTGGTGAACAGCAGGTGTTTATAATGATCCTGTGTTTATAATGTACTTGCCTATGTATTGAAAATACAAATTAAATTTAAATCTAAACAATATATGGGATTTCTGAAACTAAACTTTAATGACCTTACCATTCTACCCAATTTATGGATGTTGAAGTAAAAATATAACTAGCGATAAGGTTATAGTTTTAAGTGAACAAGCCATTAATTGACCCCAGTTCCATGAAAAACTTCCTCTAGAACTATTTTGCAATAGCATTTTAAAGATATTTATTTATATATTTAATATCTTGTAAGGAAGGTGGTTAAAATTTCGCTATATTACAATTTTTAATAATTGTAGCAAAATAGATTTTTTTCACAAAGTTGAGAATCGTGATTTGATCAGTTTTTGTCTACTATTTATTTTTTTGATGAAATTCTAAATTTAAACATTAGTCATGTATTTTAGTGATCCAGTATATTTCTATCATACAGCTAGGCGAAACATCTTTTACATATCTTGTGAAACTTAAGAATACAAGAACAAACTATTGAATATTAAACATGATAATGGATAGTATGAATATTAAACAAGTAAATAAATGTTGCAGTAATAAAGAATTTTTAGAGCTGGCGAAATTGTGGTAATTCAATAAGATATAGAATGTAAAAATCCTCAATAAAAACTTTATTATTAACATCTAACAAGTTAGTGGCAAAAACACGGTAACACACTTTCCTAAAAATGTTACAACAATTCAAAACAGCTACAACAAAAATCTTCCGTGCACTTCACGCCTCCTACCGGTTTCCACCAGAAGTACAGCGCCACCACAGAACTCCCCTCACGGACTAGATACCTACCCGAAATCTCAACGGCCAGACTGACATCCCGAACATATAAAAATATGTCTGGTCTCTTCGTTGCCATGGGTGATAGTTGGGGTCAGTGGTGAGGCTACCTTGACGATTTGATGAACACCCTGATGTGGCAGGTAACACTAGCTCTTTCCTGGATATATAAGCAGGTTTGACTCTTATCAATTGAAACTGCACTTCTTTCCTTGTACTTCAATTGTAAAAGTTTTCTCATCCTGTTCTAACACCTGAAATAGTCCTTCATATGACAGAACAAGTGACCTTATAGAGTCGGTTTGGAAATATACATGCATGCAGACCTTGATACAAACACTGTCTCTTGCGTGGTTTGAAGCAGGCACCGGCTGCAAAAGAGCCATTCTTATGTAATCTATGCACAAACTCGGGGTTGAAGATAATATTGTTCAGAATTGCACAACAGTTCACCAGGAAGGCAAAGTGTTGTACCAAATGCCTACTCTGCAGCGGAAGCCCCAAGTCTTCCTGCCATGCAGACTTCAGCGACTAGCACTAGAGGTAATGCCTTACTCCATCGAACTGGATCTACAGCACTTAGAGCACTCTTGAGGGTCCTGTGAAAGCGTTCTACCATCACATTTACCTGTGGATGGTACGCAGTCGTGTGTATCCGCTGAATACCCAGTGCTTTTGAAAGACTAAAACAGGTTGGACTCAAAATTTGTGGCACGATCAGTAGTGATAATTTCTGGAACTCCGAAACTCGATACCAAACAGTTAAATGCTGAGGCAATTACTTCTGCCATTTGGTTTGGCAATCGGGACAGCTTTGCACCAGCGGGTAAATCTGTCTACACAAGTTAGCAGATGAATTACCACCTGACAGCGATAAAGGGCTATACCCCACTATATCAATGTGAACATGTCAAAATCTGTCAGCTGGTAGAGGAAATGCGACCAATGGTGATTTCGTATGTCTTATCACCTTAGCCCTTTGACACGGAACACATTGTCAGCACCAAATTGCGCAGTCCCTTCTCAAGCAAATCTGGGTTGCAGTAGGTTTTGAGAGTAGCTTTTATCCTGGATGAGACAACTTGTGGATCCTCTCGAAAACAGTTCGCTGCCACTTATTTGGAACATAAGATCTAATAGGACCATTATAGACACCACAGTATATTTTATTATTACAAGCAGGGAAAGCCAGGAGGCATAACTCAAGATCTGTATTCGAGGTCAATAGAGCACGTAATTCATTATCATCCAATTGATCAGACGTCATTTGATTAAAATCTAAATCACTAGCTACATTAAAAGTATTAATCCTAGAAAATGTATTGGCCACTGCATTCTCTGCACCCAACAGGTATCTTTTGATTAAATGCATACGTAAGGGGCTTATGATCAGGAAAAATAGTTACCTGACGTCCCTCCAACATATGCCTAAAATGTTGTAACAGCTAAATAGGCACCCAATAGCTCATGGTCAAACGTACTATATTTTACCTGTGCTGGAGAAAGTTTTTTAGAAAAGAAACCTAAAGGTTCCAAACTTTCTCCAATTTGCTGATGACATGCAGCACTAACTAAAGCATTGGACGCAATGACCATCAGCTTCAGTGGAGTGTCAGGTGCTGGAAGTTGCATCGACAATCGGTTTTTAGACCTCAAATGCCTCCCTCGTTTCATCAGTCCAAGGTACAAGAGACCTATAATTTTTCGTTTGTTACAAACCAAGATATATAAACAAGCCTGTTTTTCAGCCGCTGATTTCAAAAAACGATAATAAAAGTTTAACACTGCCAAGAACTCTCTTAATTCCTTAACATTATTGGGAAGGGAATACTCGACAATGGTTCTAATTTTATCCGGTAAGAGGGAAATTCCCTCCTCAGTTATCAAAAACCCCAAAAAGGAAATTTCACTTTGTCCGAGCACACATTTCTGCATGTTTACTACTAAACCGTAATCACTAAGCCTTTGAAATAATTTTTCTAGATGAACTTTATGAGAAGTTTCGTCATCAGAACAAAAAATGTCGTCCAAATACGCCAAGCAAAAATTGAATTCATGAAGTGTATTATCTACAAAGTGTTGAAAGCTACTGCAGGCATTACGAAGGCCATGGGAGTTGTAACCACTGTTTTGGGCACATCTGCAGGTATTTGCTGATAGGGTCTCACCAGATTGATTTTGGAAAAATTTTTCTTTCACCCTAATCCTAATGCGAAATCGTGTATATGCGGAAGGGGATACTTATCTGGGACTGTAACCTTATTAAGAGAACGAAAGTCACCACAAATGTGCCAAGTACTGTCCCTTTTCATAACAAAATGGACAGGCCCATGGACTCTTTGACGGCCTCAACACACCCTGTTCCATAAGCATTCGAAATTCTTTTTTCAATGCTTGGAGTTTCTCTGGGTTAAGTCTCTTAGGCCTTGAAAAACTGGTCTTCTAGTTGGGGCGCAGCCCCGTCTGCCCCGACATATGGCCATTACAGATTGTCGGGAGCGGCCCCAGGATTGAAAAAACTGGTGGCCCAGTGGTCACACTACAATGGGTCATTGGTGCTAAGCCCTGTCCAGTTTTAATTACTGGATTGGCTCCAAAACATTGCGGAAATCTAGCCACTATTGCCTCAAGCGACGATCTTCCCCCAACCGGTGTCAACCCCAACGAGGGGCCGAATAACTAGCAACATCGACTGAAAAATTTGTTTGATTATCGATAATTCACCTATTCCTAATGTCGACTAATAAGCCGAACCTTTCGAGGAAATCCGTATCCAGAATTGGCAAAGCAACATCAGCTATAATCAGATTCCAAATGAATGTTCTGCTAAAACCAAAATTGAATTCAAATTTTATACTGCTGTAAGTATGTATAACTGACCCATTAGTTGCATGCAATACCATTGCTCCAGGAGTTCTGTGAGAAGTGAGTCTTTTGGAATAGCAACAATACAGCTCCAGTATCTACCAAGCATTTGATCCTTGTTTTTCACTCGCACACAAAAAGTTGGCAACCTGCACCACTAGAATCTGCTGCCAATGGAACAGACCTGCTTTCTAGTTTCCCGACCACTGGAACACTTAAGAGCTCTGCTACAGAATCTGTCATGGCACCAACATAGCTCACGAGGACGAGATCTGGAACAATTTTTCTGCATGTTCTCGAGGAGACCTGAACCAAGTTGCATTGTGGTTAACACCTCTTCCAGAACGTCCTCGATTAAGATCCGAGTTAGTACTAAACCTTCTAACTGCATATCTCAATCCAGCAACCTCAGCATGAAGTTCCTCCAATTCTGTTGCTCCACCTTCAATAGGGGTTACCATAACGGTATCATTTGAAACCTCGCAGACTATATCTGCGATTTGCAGCAGTTTGGTTAAATCCTTTGTATCCTCGGAGCATGTACAAATAATTTGTTGCACATTGGGCAGTAATCGTTGCATCCAAAGAATATGTAAAGCCTTTTCGGCGAGTGAACCAGAGTTCAAACATTCCATCTCGCACAGCAGCTGCGACAGGGGTTGATCTCTTAAGTTCACATCATTCAACCGTAACCTCAATCTCAAGCTTTCCGATCATTCATAATAGGCAAGTACGCGTTTCTTTAACGTATCATATATGCATTATTATTCGGAGGTTCAACTATGATATCACACATTTTAGCACTTTAGAATTAAGTGTTGCTATCACCATATGAAACTTGGTACTATCACTAGAAATACCAGCAATCACAAATTGAAATTCCACATGAACGAACCATAGCACTGGATCCGCCTGCCCAAATGCATTGGTTATAACGCTACCTTACACACCTCAGTTTAATGCCCTTAGTGCAGCACACTGCTGCTGCACTCAACAGCCACTGCTACATCTCTGAAGTTTTGGAGCTTGTTGTCCTGTCTTCAGGGTTGCTTGCAGCCAGTTTACAACAGAACAATTTCTGACCACATGGCATGCAATGTACAAGTCCTCAATTTCCACAGGGTTCCACTTCCACGGCTCGCCCATTCACAAGATTTGTCATCCATGAAACACATCTGGTCGATGATCCCAAAGACTGGCATACCACAGACCACTAGCTACTATGCCAGATGAACTTTGGCAATGTGTGGAAACGTACCCAGGCACAGTGTCAGAAATGGCAATGTGTGACGTACCCAAAACACAGCCAAAGCCTCTTTCGTTCAATGTCGAGACGTGTTGCAGCAGTTAGTGCTGCTCATGGTGGCAACACAAAATACTCATTTCTCCACATTCTTCAAGTTGAATGGAGCTGTAATTCAATCCTTTCACCCTTGTGCAATATGTGGTATAATAAATACGGCTCTGATATCTCTTGTCCTTTCATTTTCGATTGTCAGCAGTGTAGAATGCAAGACTGATATAACTAATTTCCAGTAAACCTTATTCTTACAGACTATTTCATTGCTTCTGTGTTTATCCTCTGCTTGCTTAATAGGTTTTTAGCAGTTATCAATTTCATCAGATTTATTGCCTTTCACTTTATCATCTGAATTTTTGAGACTGCTGACAGTTAAACTATTCCAGTAATTGACCACCTGATCAAATACTGGATACAGGCTCATTGTTAAATTTACTTTATCCAAAACAATTCCCAAAAACTAAGTCGTGAAAATCTTAACTTCCAATTTAAAGTAAGTTTTATCCAGTAATTAGCCAATTTGATCAGTTACTGGAACATGCAAATTATGTTCTACAAGTGGATTGACCACAAAGTTTGATTTAAAAATTCATTTAGATTTGAAAAACTAATATGCATGTAAAAATAAGATTTACTTACCTCTTTGCTAAATGTTATTTCTGCAAAAGATGAATTATGGTTAAGGCACCACTCCTAAGAACACATCCACTTTATTGTAGTTTCATAGATCCCTATGAATTGACATTTCACTTTTGTTTTTATTTTTTATCTGTAAAAAGACAGATTAATGAATTTCAGATTGGTTACCATGTATTCTAGTTTGTCTCTTGACTAAAAATATCAATTTGACTTATTGTTGAACTGACTAGTATGTTTGTTTAAATTAGAAGTATAAGGAAGTGGTCAGTTACTATTAGGTGGTCAGGGATTTGTTCAACCTATTTGATTATGTATGAATTTCAAGAATACACATACATACATTGGCCAATGAATTAGACACCTGGGATCAATGTTTTATAGGACCTTCTTGCAATTAAGTCCAGAGATTGATACAGTCCTTAAGATCCTGTAAAGTGGATGGCAGAGGAGATTGCTGTCAAATGCGCCTTTCCAACATGTCCTAAACATTCTCTATTGGGTTAAGATCCAGGCTTTGCTGTGGCCAGGGATGATGTTGGAAGTCAGATTGATGTTCCGTGAAGACTCGATATTACACTCGCGATGTATGGTTGCATTATAGTCCATGAAAGATCCGTCACCTTCAGAGTAAAAATGTAATATTGTAGGATGTTCAAGTATTACATGGCTGACTACCTTCCAGAAACACCAGGGGGCCAGTTCCAAACCAGCAGAACATGCCTCATACCAGACCCTTGAACTGTGCAAACAAGACAAGATGAGTTCATGGCTTCATAGGGTTCTTGCCAAACTCTGCCTTCTGTTAGTGCAAAACAAGGTGTAGCATGATTCTTCTGACTACATCACTTTTTCCAATCCTCAGATGTCCAGTTGTGTCTTTCTGAACACCATTGTGAGTAAACTGACCTTCCTCAGAAAATAAAGGTTTCTTCACTGGCATGCAACTGCCTATATCGATCCTCTGCAATTCTCTGAGCGTTGTTTGTGACAGGAATGGCTGGCACAAGCCTTTGTTAAAGGTTTCTGAGTTGCAGCACAGTGGAGTCCCTTTGCCATACAATTCATCTGAGACGCCACCGATCACGGTCTTGATTAATTGTTTTAGACCCACAGTTACTTTTGGACAAGGAGTGGGTTCTGTTTCCAACTTTTAAACCATCAAAATCGCAGCTTTCAAGAACCCAGATAGTTTTTGTCGTGGCTTCTGGTAAACTGGCCCCAATTCCTTTTGCAAATGGTGAAAGGTCTGTCGTTTCCCAATTCTGCTTTGTTTCCCGTGAAATGAACATGCACAGCATACTTATACTGTCAGTTTGTTATGTAACTAGTCATAAACGAGATTTTGCATAACCACACCCTCAACTAACATTTGATAAATATTTACGGATTCCTAATTCATTGGCCAGTGTGTATATAATTAAAAATTTCTAGTATGTTTGATTGTTTAGTTTTAAGGTAATGTATCATTTAGCATTAGAACAGACACAAGAGAAACAGAAGTGCTGGACTTAAATATTTAAATGACTAGTATAATGGCAAAGAGTAAATAACATCTGTTTCTTAGTGTCATCTTCAAGTTGTAAATAACGTTGGATTAAGCACTATTTAATTGAATTTTTGAATTCCAATTGAATTATTTAATTGAATGAATTAAGTATTAAATTGATCTATGATCTTTTTCTAAAATAGTACATTCGATCCAATGTTAAACATTAATCATTGCAATTTGTCGATTGCTGGTGATTGTGTTTCTTTACCTCCGGTATCTAATAAGATTTCATTCTTATTTTTATATTCTGTTTGTGATGGTTCATTTATTGCTTTTATTAAAAATTCTTTATTCGTCTCAGCTCAATAAGCCATGCATATTAAAAATATATTAGCAATATTAGTAACACATTTTGAATGTATAAATATTTATAACTTATAGTTGCCAGAAATTTGAACATTGTAGTGTTGATAATTTTAATTTTATTTTATCAAACTTTAAATATTCTTAAATGTTTCAAAATAAAATAATATGACTTGTACACTTTGTTTACATTCTTAACAAATGTTGAAATTCAAATTTTTTTGTTATTTTGTCTAATATCTATATGGTTTTTATATTATTCTATCTTAATAAAATTTGTTTTAATGCATTTACTTTTTCATGATTGAGTAACGTGTTAATCATTTATAGAGGAATCCAGAAATTAGTCACATTTTCAATAATCCAGATTTATTGAGGCATACTATGGAAATTATGCGTAATCCTGCAATGCTGCAAGAAGTAATGAGAAATCAAGACCGAGCACTCAGCAATATTGAAGTGAGTACTTTGAATTTTTGAATAACTTCACAGAAAATACTCAAGCACCAGTAAACAAATTACATGAAAATATTTAGCTTACAAATGGAAAGAAGTCTCCAAGTATAATTATGAAAAATCCTTCAGTATCCACACTAAACGCTTCATTTTTTTATTCTTGAAATTTACATTAGATTTAAGTAATTTTATGGTTTCCAATTTTAAGCATTTGAAAATGCATTTATTTTCTTATATTAAACATTTTCAATGCATATTCCTTCAAAGGCTAAATTCTTATGATGATCCTGAGTAGAATGGATGAATATATTTTGCATCATAACTGTTTTGAACTATTACTCGTAGCATGATTTTATGTCAGATCTCCCAATCTTATTTACTCTTCTGTAACAAACCTTTTATTGTGTCTGATGTTTTTTCACTTGTTTATAGATTACAAATTTTAGGCTGGTTATCTGACTTCAGAATTACATTTATTGATATAATGAGTGGCACAGACCATTTCAAGACATTTAGATTCAAAAAGGGTGTATAGTTAATGTACAGTAACTTCTAGAAAAATTGTGCTTCCTGGGAGGGGGCAACAAAAATTTCATTAATACCAAGGGAAGTAATTTATGTTAGTCCAAAAAAATGTACTCATTATTGTAGAAAGCCAAAATAGTACATTATGTTACTACTGGTTTCCATTTTAATTTACGTAAAAACTACGTAACATTATGTTTTTCTTTGGGGATTTATAATTTTTTACCTTTTGAGATCTGACCGACGATGAACCTCAAAACTCCTAAGTGCTGTCTGTAGATGCCCCTATGAAAATTCATATTGTGGCCAAAGTCTAAGCTAAGTAGTTGAACAGGTGACCTTTGAACTCCTAATTCTAAAGAAACTTATTCAGATTTTCTCTGCTGTTGGTACACTTAAAATGTATCGAACAAAATGATTAATATAACAAAGGGTAACTGAATTGCAAAATGTTTCAGTTATTAAAACAGAACAAACATTTCCAAACAAATGTTTACAGAAAGAAATAAAAACCTGAAACTAGAGTTATTTGGTACATAAAAATATTGACAGGTGCTATAATCTTTTTGAATGCAGTTATTTGAATAGCACATAATTCATCTACAGCTTAAAAGAATTTTTGTTTTAATCTTTATTGTGTAACACTTTGGTAACATGAATAACACTTGCTTTTTTAATTTAGAGTGTTCCTGGTGGCTATAATGCATTAAGACGTATGTATACTGAACTGCAAGAGCCTATGTACAATGCAGCACAGGAGCAGTTTGGAACCAATCCTTTTGCTTCTCTTGTCAGTGATTCTGGAGGTAATGCTTGATTTTTTTTTCAGTTTGTAAAAAATGTTTGACATTTATTAATTGAAATTACTTGTTATTAAAAACTGCTTATATACCTCTTAAGAAAAATTTGTTTTCCATTTTAACTTCCCATTCAAAGATTAATTCATTTTGTGGAAGTACAAAAATATCCCCCTAATTTGTTAATTGTTTTCTTGTGAAATCTCTAATTTAGTTGTACTAAGAGTAATTATGGTTAGAAATTCTAATAAAATTACCCTCTTCATAGTTTCATGCTTGCTTGTGATATTTTGTAGCTTGTGCCTTTCTTGTGTGCAAACAAATCTAGTTTGTCTTTCACCTTTATTTACATGATCAGCTCATATTTTCTGTCTTAATTTCTTTCCTTGAAATTCAATATTTTCATTGTTTAACATATCGTTTTACTATCAAAACCTAGTATAGGTCCAACTTTTTTCCTTTTTGAGATTTTAACATTTGATTACAAATATGCTTACTAAACTTGTTTCAAAAGCATGTTAGTCTAAATCACTTATAAATCCCTTTGCGAATTTTGAAACCTTGCATCTCATAACTTGTCTACAGTTTTGCCTCTAGTTTTTCATTGCTCCTCAAAAATTTTGATTTCTAGACTTACTGAATTTTGAAAGTAAATTGACAATATATCATCTGCATTCTGCATAATACCATAATTTTCTGTGGCTATGAATAAGTGACTGGAACTTTGAAAGACTTTTCTAGAAGTATTGATTATGACAGTTTGTTTTTAGTATTCCAAAAAGAAATGTTTTAATTTTACTTTGTTTTCAATTTTGTTTAGTTAATTTATTGTATTACACCCTATTGTTAATTTATATTTTAATAGGTTAAAGTTCTATCAATTTTAGAATTTTTATTTACTGACAAATATTCAAGGGTGGCAAAGTCAAATAGTCAAAGTTGAATAATTTTCAGTTGGAAATAAGCATTCTTCTGTCTAGTTTTTGTTAAGAGAAATAAATGTAGAGAATGTTGGTGGAGGTGGTTCAATTCTCTAAATAGTCATGATAAATATTGGCAGCAGTGACAGTATTCTAAATCATATTATCTACTGCCTACCACAAGAACTCACTGGATTTATCTGATGAACTCCCTGTTGCTAAGTCTGGATATAACTATAGGAACAGGGTTTATACATTTTGAGGGATGACTGCTAGATAGCTTAATTAAATTTTTTTTGCCAATGTTGGTGGCAAGAGGATACCATTCATCTTTGTAACAAGTAAAAATCATAATAAATGTTTCCAACGTGTTAAGTGTGCCTTTGTGCCGAACTAGAGAGAATTTCTTCAAACAACTCCTGGAGTAAAGGGGATGAAGCCTGTTCCTACAGCAACAAATAGGAGTGAGAGTAGTTCTAGTGGGAGGCACGTTGGGTGATTGCTTTATCTAGATTTCAGTGTAGTAAAATGTGTATTACACAAACTTAAGTATATAGAAATGGGAGATTAATATTAAAGTATAGGCTGATTATGTTTTATTTTCAGATTCTACTTCAAGCCAGCAAGGGACAGAAAACAGAGATCCTTTGCCTAACCCTTGGGCCCCTGGAGGATCTTCAAGTCCACGCTCAACTACTAGACCTGCTGGTATCACTCCCCCAAACATTATGGGTTCTCCAGGCATGCAGAGTATGTTTCAGCAAATCTCTGAAAATCCTCAACTACTGTCTAATATTAATCAACCACTTATTCAATCTATGATGCAGACATTGTCAGCTAATCCAGAATTTACTGCAAGGGTATGTAACAATTTTGATTCATTTTGTTTTGTTAAAATATCGAAATATTTTTAAAGATGAAGATATTTTGATTTATCGAATTCAAACCTCCAGGTTTTACTCAATTATTCAATCAGTGGTAGATTCATTGTAATCTGTCACTGCTGCCTTTCATGTCTGTAGCAATGACTTATTATTCTGATGAATTAAATTAAAAGTAATACTATGTAACTAATTCCCAGATTGAGTTCTGCATTTATCTGAATTCAGTAAAATATTTCGTATTATTTTTCAGTACTTGTGTAAAATCCCGTCGACCATGAAAGTTGGTGCAATTCCAGCCAAACTTCAATTATTTCAGCAGCCAAAAATCATATCCGTTAACACACTTTTTTTATGCCAGGATCCCATAACTTTGAAAATAGTCAACTGCATTCTGTTCCGTAGTTGGCAGGTCCCTAATTTTAATATAGTTTTTTTATAAAATGTGAGGTGAAAAAACAGAAATAATGGTTAATAATAGCTGATAGAACTCTTATTTAAAAAAAAAATGGTTAAACGAGGTTACATAAAACCAAGTGTGTTTGACGTCACATCGCTATGGCGACAAGCAGAGGAGCAAAATAGGAAAAACCGTGTTTGATTTTGTGCTTTCTATTATTGGTGGAATATTGCATGGTTTGGCTAGAATGGTCTTTGGGATTTTACACAAGTACCCATTTTCTTTTATATTTAATGGGGCCATAACATTTCACTCCTTTATATTGTACCATTTTAGGAATTCATACTGAACCATTTAGATACCTTATAAAATTGCCATCTTTATGTAATTTTTCTTTAATAATCAACTGATGTGATGTGTCTTATTGACAATAGATCTATTGTGGTAAAACAATTGTAATTCAGAAAACGTGATGTCACAATGATGTGTTTGTGCATGCAAAACATTCAATCCCTTCTGTGTAAGACTAATCAGCATTTAAATAATACACCTAATTGTTTCTACACGATAGATACGTTCCCGAAGAATACGTGTAAAAAAATTCATGTAAAAAAAGACATTGTATCTGTGGAAGAAAAGAAGATGGTTCCGGATCTAAAAAATCAGTAAAAATAATTTTAAAAACCATATTTAAATCTTTTACACAAAAGATTTTTTTATTAATTTTCACTTTCTGACAATAAACGTCGCATACGTTTGCGTACGACTGGAATAGCACTGCTATCACTAGAAATGTTGTGGACATCGTCTTCTTCATCTATTAATGAAATTCTTACTGTGATCTTTTGAGCAAAATCAGCACAAGTTTCCTCTGGTGCTCATGTTTCACCGGTTTTACGAACGTTGTGTTCATGTTTTGGTTAGGCCGTTATATAATTCTCTGTAAGATGCTATCAACAACTTCAGTTCACATTGAAACTTCCCAGTGCGTTCTTCATTAGGGTCATGTTTGACAAAATGATTACCCAATTTTTTGGCCAGTTCCAGACCTCTTATTAAATCTGCATTTAGAACAGGATAATTTTCTTCATTATCACTATGTTCTGTGGGATTAGGAGTCTCAAGGACAACTTCTAATATTTCATCTCTTAAGGGCTTTATCGACTAATAATTCATCAATATCTTCAAATGATAGATCATCGAATCCTTCTCCACCAATTGTGTGTGCCATTGTAATGATGTTGGGAAATTCTGTCGTATTAGGGATGATGGGATCTTTGCTTTTTACACATTGTGGCCAAACCGCTTTCCAATACGCATTCAAAGTTGCTGGTTTTAATTCAATTAACGCTAATCCAACTTGATTGATACAATCCACAATTGAGAATTTCTTCCACACATCAAAGACTGTTAGTGTTTTATCATTCAGTTTGTCCAAAACGTGTTGGAATGTTCGTTTTACGTAGTATATTTCAAATGTCGCAATTATACTTTGGTCCAGCGGTTGTATCAAAGATGTAGTATTAGGTGGCAGAAATAAATTTTGTACGTTTGGGTGTTCCAAGACAGGATGGCCGGATGCATTGAATCAGAAGAACTTTAAATTTGAGACCTTTCACATTCATGTAACATCTGACTTCAGGGACGAAGCATTTTTTGAACCATTTTGTAAAGATAACAGTGGTCACCCAGGCCTTCTTGTTTGCCATCCAGTGAACAGGCAGTTTATTGATATCTATACCTTTCATTGAACGTGGGTTTAGGGCTCGATTTACCAGCAGTGGTTTCAACATACGATCTCCTGAATCGTTGGAGCAAAATAATAAGGTCACACGATCCTTAGCTACCTTAAAACCACCAGCAGTGGTTTTAAGGTAGCGATTTGGCTACGTACGTTCTGTTCGGCATTCGTTTCCAGAAGAGACCACATTCATCTGCATTCCACACTTTATCAGGAGTGTATCCTCCATCTTTAATAATTCTAGCAAGTTCCTGCGGGAATACTTTAGCAGCCGATTCATCTGCAGATGCAATTACACCTTTAATTTTTATATTATGAAGAGCATGCCTTTTAAGAAACCCTGTCATACAACCTGTACTTGCAGAAAATTCATACTTTCTGTTTAACTGAGATGAAGTGCTTGGCTCCTTTTCTTTAATCTGTCTATAAATTCTTAGTTCTGTTTGCTTGATGGCATTTCCATCTACTGGTACTCTTTTTTGACATCTTCTATCCATATTACCAGAGCCTTTTCCATCTTTTCTTTGACAATATCTCTTGTATATGATGATGAATTAACACTTTCTTTTGTTCCAGAACATACCGACTTCCTCATTGCAGATTAATTTTTCTTAATTGCTCTATGGTAGCTTCATGTACACCAAAATGCTTTCCTACAGACGTAGCACCTTGTTCAGTTGTAAGACTATCTAAAATTTGAATTTTAAGTTCCAAAGAAATCGCTTTCCTTTTCGATTTGGTAATGGGTGAATTATGTGACATTATATAAGGGCTACCGAAAAATATCTCAAATTAAAATTAATAAATAAAGGTATGAAAAATTTGTAAACTTTCAATTTATTGACTTTCAGCAAAATTTATATGTGCACAAATTTCACTATAGATTCTTTCACTTTGAAATAGAGCTACATATTAAATGTCTTCCGAAGATACAATGCACGAGTATGGTAGATGTGCACCAAATTCAATAATAAAACATGTAATGTATCTAGAGGAAAGCACGCGTTTCAAAACACATACACTAGCTGTTATACATATAGAAAATAGAAATGATCTACTACGCCACAAATAAAATTTTGTGTTCTTAGAATTTAGGCAAAAAAAATTGTTAGAAATTGGATTGGACCGCTCGTGTTAAATCAAAATGACTCGCGTAAAAAGAGAATGAAATATTTATTTTGAATTCGTGTTAAATCAAATTCGTGCAAAAACAGAATTAGGTTAGAGTCAAACCTCGTTAAGACGAATTTCACAGGACAGTAAAAAAAATTTGTATTATCCATTGATCCAAATTCAGAAAAAAGCAGTTCAACAGTAAAATAAAGTATTTATGTATTTATTTTACTTACTTTATAATTCTTGGTTCACAGGTAAATGGTAGTTTTCATCACAGAGATTGTACAGATGAATATCGATTTTATATAGATAATTCTGAATTACACAGATAATTCTTGATTGCAGATATTATCTGATTACTCAATTTTTGTCTTTAAATAATTATTGATTTTTGTGTTTGGTTTTTTTTTCGTGACATTCTTTAAGAAAATCTTTGCTGTCAATGCTGTTTAATTGAGCAGATGAATTTTCACTGCCTAACAAAAAGTGGTGAACAATTTGTAAGCCAGCGGTAACTTTTGAAGAAGGCATGTCTGTCTCTTCATCTTCTTTGGAACCTTCATTTATTCTTTCTTCACTCTCTTCCACAAAAATCTACAATTTCTGAGTCACTTAATATTTCTGATAATATGATTAAAAGAAATCCGTTTGCCCTGAAGTTTAGAAAATTTGTTCATCTTAATCCTCTCGCTGCGTAATTTTTTTATCAAAATAGGTTCAAAAATTGCGTATTTTTTTATTACATATTTCAAATCTACATATATTTTAGAGTTAAAAATACAAAAAAATTTTTGTAAGAGTTTTTTTTTTTTTTTTCAATATAGAATTAGATCATAAAAAAAGGTTGTCGGAATATTGAAATTGAAGAATAATCATATAAAAGCAAAATTTTGAAAATTAATCTTGGTTAAATTATGATTTATTTTATGAAATACAAAGGTAAAACGTATATACTAATGAAAATATGCAAAATACTTACAAAGCATTTATTAGAAATGAAGAATTATTAGAAATCACTATCCGCAGAGGAATCCGAGAAATTCTCATCAGTTTCGCTATAACTATCTTCAATATACTTGATATCAGAGTCAGATCTGCTATCAGTGTTGGAAATATTGTCAGGAATGTAGGTTCTATCCCTCGCAAAACGCTTCCTGCCAGACATCTTTGAGCTTTGAAAAGAGCACGCAAAATGCTGCAAAAAATGCTTGTATATTTCGCAGAAATGTGGACATCTAAAGCCATCTGTTAACCCAGATTTGAATAAACAATTAAACATCACAGAGAAGCCAAAATGAAACCATGAACAGGGAAAGAGCGGGTTGCACAGTTAAATAGACGGCAGAAATGCATCCCCGCGGAAATCGCGTGCTGCGCAAATTTTGCTACTTCTACTTTGCCCGCTGGATGCGCAGTGAGAGGGTTAACCTGTGATTAGTGTAATCCGAATTCTTAAAGGAATGAGTTAACATTATTTGAATATACATTTTGATGGGGATTGGAATTTAGTTTGTATTATCAATAATTCTTATTAGGCGAGTTTGTCTTTTTGAGGTTTGACTGTCTTTTATGCATTGGCAGCATATGCTTTCATATGAATTCACATTTATTTCTCAGGGAAATGTAATGGAATGTTTTGATTTCAAATTCTGAAAATAAAGTTGCACTAGATGGATTGCATCCTATAGAGCCAAGAAATCATGATTTTTATTAATTGCTATTACATGCATAGAGGAAAGAGTAATAAATGCTTTTTATTTCTGTTATTTAATTAAAGTTAGTGTTCAAGAACAATTTTTTTATTGCTGGTTTGGAACATCCTTCATAGTTTTACTGACAAAAACGTACTCTTAGTTGAGTGTAAATATACTTATTTGAAATATTTTAGTTAATTACAAAAATCATTACTCTGAAAATTATTTAAGGTTAATTAAGGATCTTTAATTATTTATAAATTTATAATTAATTAAAAATTATGAAATGTATACTTTTTAAAAATTTTGTAGTATTTTCCCATTTAATAATAAAACAAGATAGATCTGACATCGCATTATTTGTAGACACATTTAACATGTAATTCATTGTGATGCTGAAATTATATGGTAGCAGAAGTTTAATTACATATAAAGTCAGAAATAATTATGTAGAAAATTAGTGCAAAATGTGCTTGTTTTATTTATGTTCAGTTTATTTTACTTATGGATTTAACTGTCTTTTTAAAAAATGCTTTCAAGTTTATATTCTCATACAATTTCTTATTTCAGATGATATCAAACAATCCTTTGCTTGCAGACAACCCACATCTCCAGCAACAAATGCGTACTATGTTGCCCCATATTATGTCACAAGTAAATGTCTGCTTATAATAGTTGTCTTTATTATAAGTGATTTGAAAAAAATTATAATCTTTATTTTATTAAAATATGATGTGTGAATGCTAGTCAACTTATTTGAACAAGCTAATAATTAGGTCCTGGATGTAAGTCTAAAGTATCCTAAATAAGTGTCCATTAAAATAATTTGTATTACATTTATTCAGTTATAAATTGAATCAATTCAAACCTGACAGATTGTAAATTGTAAAATAGAATGTAGTCTTTTTTATTTAAAATACACCATGCAACCTTAAAAGGAAGAGATGCTAGCAAATATTTGTGCACACGAATCACTTGTTGGGATTCTGTCTCTGAAATCGGATTGGTCTTAAATAGTCGCTACAATGAAATTTTTTAAGTTTGGTCATCTAACAATTCTGTTTCTGACCTCCCTTGAAAATTGTCCAGAAATTTGAAACTTAATTTTTCTTGAAGTGGAAAATGAAGCCAAAAATGCAAATGTCACCAGTTTTGTGCCCACTACTTTCAATTTTATGTACCCATTTTTCCAAAAGCTCATTAAGTTCTGTAAATATAACATTCAATGGCTATTTAATATTTCAAGCTTATTTTACAAAACTAATTATTTAGTAATAAAATCCAAAAATGGTGCAAATGCAATCAAATGAAGGATTTCACATAGTCCTTTGCATTGCCTGTGTCAGCAATGCAAAGGACTATGCATTGCCACAAACGGCATTGAACTGGACAAATTGAATGCTACAATGTTCTCATCACATTCTGTTGCTGATTGGCATACCTTGCTTACCCTGCACCTCTCATCCTGCTGTAAGAACACAACAGTGCCCAAGTTCTGGATAGTCCTAAAACACTTGTTATTGATGCTATTTCCTTTCGACTTTTTCTTTATTGAGAATAAATTATGATTAAGTTCCTCTCTTAGCCTAGTTGTAGGAATGGAACCATGTCTACTATAAGTGAGGAGTGCCTGTATTCACTATCACAGAAAGGTGTGTGAAATATTGAAGTAAATTATGATAATTTTATCTACTATAAATCTGTTTTTTCATTCAGCTTCAAACTCCAGACCAGCAAAGTTTATTGTCAAATCCTGCGGCTATTCAAGCTATGATGCAAATTCATCAAGGTGTCACACAACTTCAACAACTTGCTCCAAACATGTTCCAATTGTGAGTTATCAATTTTCTTATGGTTCAGTTTGTGTTGGTTATAGTGCTACTTGGTTGACTTGTCATTTTTCAACTTCTTTCATAGAGAAAAGATTAATTTCATTTGTAAAACTTGTGTGTGATTTTTAATTCTGTCCCTTGTATGGACTCTGATACAAGTAAAATATTTCAAACTTAAGCATGATGCTCTTAAAAAATATTGCATGCAGTATAAAAACAGAATTTTCTCGAGAATCATTTGATTTCAGGTTAGAATTTGCTGGTAACTTTAAAATCTTTTAAAGATTTTTCAATATGCAGTGTTATATTCAAGTCTTTTTACTGTTGATTATTTACCATATTTAACATTAAGTGCAAAGTAGTAAATTGTTGCTGAACTTTTTCTTCTGATTGCTGCAGAAAGAAAATTTCCACATGATATGGTATAGTCCAGGGATGGGGAACCTGTAGCCTTGGTCCTTATGTTCAGCCTTTTGACTGAATCCAAGTTTTACAGAACAGATCCTTTTATTTATTTTATTATACATTTTTGTTTGTCTTTTACATCTCCCCAGTTAGCAAAGGTCATTAGTGATCAGCATGATATATGCAAAATCGTTTGAAGAATATGTAGTTTTCATAAACCTATTGGAGAATACAATGAAAGGTTCGCTGACTTTGAGAATCGTGACATCACTCTGAAATTAGCATTTCAGCCTCACCTAGTTGATGTCATCAAGGCTCCTGAAGAACTACAGATGAAATTGATTAAATTCTCAGTAGATGATATAAAGTCATTCTTTGATGCTAAGAAATATTGAATTTAAATATGGAAAATGTAGTAGAATACCCATGTCTTTGGTAACATCTTCAAAAAGTGCTTTTGAACCACTTATTACTGCAAATCTGCATTATCCTACCTAACCCAAATCAAGACGCCCTGTTGGTCACAAATGACTTATACAGATATGGAGGATCAACTGACAATGTGGACCTCAATACTGCAACTAAATATTCAACTGCTTTCCAACAAAATCATAAAAATATTAGTTAACTTTAAAATTAACAAATAGTTTTTATGGACAACTGAAGTCCTGTGGAATCAGACAAGTATTTTGAAAACTTAAAACACGAAATGAATTTTTTTACAGTGAGATGGCCCCACACAACAGCTAAATTAATGGGGACTTCCAACATAAAAAGGTTCTCCACCACCAGAAAAGGCAATATTAGTTTTGGGGTTCTGCAAATAAAAGGTAATTTTGCCAGGACAATGGTGGGCTGATAAAAACCATGCAAAATGCTTTTGGGAAGTTTTACTGCTGCAACATTGACTTCATTTGCATTTTTAGAGTGAATCTTGCAATTCGGCTTTGCTGTTAGTCGCAATCTTATTTGGTACACATAATTTGAAACTTGATTAATTTCTTGGCAATGGTTCAAAGGAAATTTTTCTTGAAATAACAAGTATTTGAGTTGTTTTTTAACTTCGATGAAAAGTAATATATGGTGCAAAAATTCTGGCTTGAATGCAGTCCATTTTGTTTTCTATAGATATTCAATATAGAAGTCGAAAAATTTGAAAATGGTGTGCCAGTTTCTAACCTCTCTGAAATTTTTGTTAGTTTTAATTTTCGTCA
The DNA here is from genome assembly GCA_933210815.1 of Meta bourneti. NCBI lineage: Eukaryota > Metazoa > Arthropoda > Arachnida > Araneae > Tetragnathidae > Meta > Meta bourneti. The sequence goes on along the minus strand of OW119924.1, from coordinate 62,553,348 downwards.
TTGTTTATTTAAATGTAAAGTTTTCTTAGTTTCTGTTCAAATGCATTATTTACAAATTAAAAACAATTTTTTCAGAGGGTCAAATAATGCTATTCCTAGTACCACCTCTACCACTGGCAGTACTCCGATAGCAACCACTACTAGTAGCTCTCCTGCTGCTAATACTACAGGAACAACCACTACTGGAGCCTCTACTACTGGGCCAAATCCAACTCCTAGTACTAATACTTCTATGAGCAGTCCAGAAGCTTTCACTCAGTTGATGGCAAACATGTTATCATCTATGGCTATAAGTGATACGGTAGGATGAACTTTTTATAAACATCGGAAATTGAAATCCTTGTATAAACAACCATATTATATTGGAAATGCAGATATCCATACCTGTAGATCTGTACCTTTCTAGCAGTACACATGGAGTCATTCTAAAAGTATGCTAATGATGTGAATATGTTTTCAGTATTAAAACAACTGAAATTTGATATAAACAACGTCCTCTATTTTAAAAGTTTTTCATCCAATCATTACAAAAGCATTTGGTTTATTTTCGCAAGTTTTGAAACTACAAATGTTATTCACAGTTAGGTCATTGAAAATAATTTTCAGGGTCTTAATTTTTAGTGTTTAATGCTGCTTAGTACCCTCTAAAGATTTGCAAAACCAGTTATTTTATAGGAACATTGTGTTTTACAGAGAAATGTATGTGGGATAAATTTTCTACCATGTCTTGCATTTGACATGAATTACCCTAAATACAAATCCCTGTTTACATAAGAATAATGTTTGTTAGAGTAGACACTTCAAAAATTGGAAACTTTTCACGTTACTACAAAACAATCAAGATTCTTAAAGCCTGAAACTGCAAAATCGTGTTCCATGTTGTGAATCAGATACTTAAGCACTTTCTGTAATTATGTCAGATTTTCGACCTTTTACAGCATCGTGACAAGTAATGAGCGAAAACTTCCATGACAATAAAACTGCAGTCACCATGTTGCTGCTGCCTACAGGGGCATATCTTTAGGTGTGTATGGGCATTGCAACCCCAAGATACCCGAGTGAACTGTCCTCCCTTCCATTCCAACGATGGAGATACCTCATCTTAGTTAAAAGGTCATGAGTTACTATAAAGTATTACTTTAAACTATATTGCTTTATTTTTGGGATACCCTATCTTAGTCATTTCTGTTTGAAAATAATTTGTAGCCTTTATTTTTAAATGATCATAAGCATTTTTATGTATCGTCTTTTATGTGTTTAACTGCATCATTTCATCAATTTTAATTCAACATTCTCAATTCAATGTATTTTTGTTTCTAAAATTTACCTTTTGATTTTTAAAAAAGCTTTTGCTTTTATGTTTACCTGTCACCCATTTTAATGTTGGTATGATTGTTATTCTGGTCTTTTAAATCTATTTTAATTGAATTTTATTTTGTCTTGCGTTTGTCACAACTGTCTATATTTGGATCTTGGGCCATAAGACTTAACCTAGTTGGTGACCTATTCTTTTTTACAAAAAAGTTGCCAAGTTGATGCCATATAACATCTGAAAATACCTATGTGCATTACACTGGCAATCTCTATGGCCTGTTCCATTTGACAATAGTGGCTTGGTGATTAAAAGTTGAAATCATGCCAAAGGGGGCTGTAATGTTAACTAGGATTTTACCTGAATTGAAGCCTAAAAAACTAATCTTACACAAGCCAGGATAAAATGCCAAAAATAAAAAAGTGCATGAAAGCCAATGACTAGAACTGACTTCAGTGTTAGGATAGAAAATGCATTCTGAATGAAGTGCTATGATTTTGACATGAAAAGATTTCATTTGCAATTTTGATGCATTCATGCAAATTAGTATTTTTCTGCTTTACTATATTTCATTACAACAGCCACTAAACAGGATTTCTAATTTTGTTACTCAAAAAATTTCTTTATTTTAAATAGCTTATCCTATTTTATGTTACTTTCATTTTTGCTATCAAAACACCTAGTAAGCTAACTTTTCACTTATTCTAAATTAAAATATTTTAGTCTCTAATAAAAATAAATTTTTATTAAAAGTATGTTTAAATAGAAATAATATTTTGTTTGTATTTACATAAGAGACCTGTGGCCAGAAAAACCTGTTTAAAAAATGGTTGCAGTAGTAAAAGGGTATTGAAATTTTACTAGATAAAACATAGTTGAATTATGTTATGAGAGTAGTTCTCAAAAAGAATTAATTTGACCAAGGAAACAACTAAAAATATAATTTTGTATATGTTTACATAGTTACCTTGTACCCTTAATCTGGATTGAATATCATTTATAAAAATAGTTAATGAAACAGAACTCCCCTGAAAATACATCATAATTCCTAAAAAAACGAATCAGGTTGACATCTGAAGCCAATAGCAACTAAATAATTATTGTATTCCTTTTCTGTTTTTCATATACTTTTAGCCTTAAGATAATTTTGAAACAAATTCAAAACATTTTTGATTTTCTATGTTGTCATAGCAACAGCAACAACCTCCGGAAGAAAGATATCGTTCACAGTTAGATCAATTGGCTAATATGGGATTTGTAAATCGAGAGGCTAACTTACAAGGTAAGATGGTTTTTTTATGTATTGAAAATTAAGTAAAGTACACAAAATGTACTCTTAACTTTAACAATATAATGAATTAGAATAATTCATCATGTCTGTAGTTCATCCATATTCTGAGGATGCTGGGAAATTTTAGATTACTATGTAGAAGTATTGATATTTTAGCAATTAGTATTGACTGCTAATTCTGGCATTGGAAGCAAATTATCAAATTGCTGTACCTTCCCAAGATTGTAAGGTTTTCGTTTTTTCCCCTTGGGATTCTAAAAGAAAATATAAATGCAAGAATTTATTGAAATGAAATTATTTTTTACAAGTCTTCTTGATCATTCCACACATTGGATAAGTCACTAAATCAACAATAGTCACAAATCCTTACGCAATGAAGAATTTGATGTTACCATTTAGATTGATATTTGAGGAGCATTAAGCAGATTTAATTATTCTGGGCAATGTTTGCATTTCCTGTTATGAAATCTAGTAGTTAGATGAGGGTTTTTACACCTGGGAATCCTTAAAAGCTACTGAAAATAAATTATTTTTACTCCAAGGCCCTAAAAACTCCCAGGTTTTCTTAAGATTCTAAAAAGCTAAAATATATACAGAGAAGATTTTTTTTTCTTAATTTTCAATTTTTATTGTTGGTTATGCAAGAAAATTAGTTTTAAGTTCCAAATTGGCTTTAAAGCCTAGTTTTTGGAGAAATCAAACTTAAACCAATAAGGAAAAGAGATTCAAAATATCTCTCCTTAGATGGCACCTTAAAGCAATGTTTTTACAACTGTTGGCGAGTGAATGAATTTTAAAATCTGCTGATCCTTTCTGTAAGTAATTAAAATGAACCTGTAAGATGATATTTTTTTTTTTGCCAACCTCTACAGAAAGCATTACTTTGCCAGGTAATAAGAAAGGGCAGTGCTGATATTTGTGGTGATTCAAGTTAGGGAATGGAAAAATTAGTAATAAGTAAAAACCACTTTCTCTCCAGTTCTGTAACATCACCCATAGCTTCTGCCTATAATTTTAGTCTCAAAACAGAAATAATATGGTTGACAGTTTTTATAATTTCCAGCAAAATTTAAGAAATTCTATTATAAACTTTATGTTTGGAATGGGAATTTGTTCAGTTACTTTTGCTGGAAATCTTATAATCAATTAAGTATTCTAAGGTTTATAACTAATTAATATTATTAATTTACATAGTTTTTTGTTTGATTACACTATATCCTATAATAGATTTAAATATATTTTGGTTTACAAATAAGAAAATTTCTGGATTAATGGCCCCAAAGTTAACTGTCTAGAGCCTCAAACTGACTTGCTCTGGTTAATCTTTATTTTGATTTTAGTGTTTGTCATAACTTACTCTAAAGCATAAACATATGTATGTGTATTTTTCGTAGCTTTTTTAAATTGATTGATTTTTTTCCTGATATTCTGTGGTTCTACTGGCAGATCTGAGGATGTTCAGAACCTAAATTATATCAATACATTTTCAGTGAAGTAAATGAATATTGTAGGTTTATTCCTTTAATGGAAAGTATAATCTTATAATGAATAGACAGTTTTCTCTTGTAGTTTCAATTATACTGTGATACCTCCTGGAATTTTCTTTTCAAAAAGTGCACGAGTCCTGTAAATGGCTAAAGTTCAAATGACTAGTGAAGGAGGTTAAAAATGTCTGGTTATTTCAGGTCTGCATCAACCATCACCAGTATCAAAGCAAACACAAGTGGGAAAAATTCAAGTTTTAGTAGCACTGCATGAAGCAAGTGTACGTAAACTGGAGTCTTCTCACTAGTGATAATTTTGGTCTGGTGATGGTTGGTATATTGTCCTGGAATGGCCAGACATTTTAAACATTTTATCAGTCTTTAATTTTACCAATTTGGCTAAGTTTTAATTCTTCCTCTAGATTTAAAAGAATTTATACAATTGTTTATATTTCAACTTAAATTTTTTTCAGCACAAAAGAGTACATAAGATAAATAATGTAATACTTCTACGTTTTAGCACTCATTACTACATTTGGGGACATCAGTGCTGCTGTTGAAAGGCTGTTGCAGTCTCACCAGTTCAATCCTGCATAATATATTTTCCATCTATATTTATGAACTTAGTTCGATACAGACTGTCCTGGACCAACCTCAAGATTTACATTAGTGTTTTCTTTTAAAATGAAAATGAATCAGTCAAAATTTACACTTATTACTGTTTTTGACTCTTGAAATTAGTTTCATGAAGCTATTTTACCTGGAATTTACTCACTCCTTAAAGAAGCTGCAACTCTTGAACTGTATGTTGCTCCTCACTTTAATGTTCTTTATTGTTGGTGTTGATATGGAAAATGTTTTTAATTTCTTTAGACACTTCTCTTTGTGAAATTTCATCTGCTTCTAATAAGATCTATTTTTATAGTGTCATAGGAAGTTGTTTTATCGACTAACCTCAGATTTTTGAAACCCTTTTTGAGTATTACATATTTATGTTAATAATTCCAACTCTTGTTTTAAAACAGAAAAAACGGACGCTATCAATTAATTTCATACTTGTAGCAAGTGTCAAAGCATGTTAAATATTTTTGTTGCAATACTGTACAATTTTATTTGTGGGATTGAAGATACTTATGTCACGTTGATGTTTTGGAGAATTCTTTGTGAATTAATTGAAGAAAGAACTTTTTAATATATAATATATATATTTGTGTATTGTGTAAAGCAGAGTATTAGAAAGAAAATGTGTTCCTTTCTTCTTTATTCACAAAATGTTTTCTTTTCCTTAAAATTCTAAGATTTTATTAATTGTTTGTGATGTCTTATTATCTTACATTATATATTTAATTATATAATAAGGTAATGAGAGACAGCATATATAGTATTGGAATTGTAAATTTTCATGTATCATTTCTCCCAAATAGAATATTTCAGAACATTTAGCATTTTCCAGAATCTTTTTGTCAAATTTGCGTATCAAAGCCTGATTAAACCATTTGTGCAACAAATTGAAAGTGTAATCTTATAAATATTTGTGCTGTCAATAGAGTCGTAACTGAAAGATTCTGTAATCCTATATTATTACCCATAAACCCCAAATATTGATTTTAATGTGTACAATATTCATTACTTTTCATTTTAAAAGCTCGTTTGATACTCAGTTCATTTTAATATAACTTATTTATTGAATATTTAAAAACAATTACTGTTAAAATAGTTCCAGCTTTTCTGGATTCCTTTTGATCTTAATACAGACTTCTGTTTTGTATATGCTTTTTATTGTATAGTTACGACTCTGAATGCAGCTGTGTTTGAAAAATTGTTTAAAATTGTGGTGGGTTATATTTGTTGTAATCCAGTACATAAATTTCTTTTCTGTATATATACTAAATGAATGTCATGAATGGATGCAGAAACTTGATATGGAAGTAATTATCCAAAATATTGCTTGCCATCGTATATGAATTAAAACATTTTCATCTTTGAAGTACATGTTTTCATTGAGCCCATGTGTTGCACAAACTTTTTCTGCTGATTTTTCCATTTAAGTTTTATGTGACTAATTTCAATAACAATAGCAATGATTTTCTTTAAGATACAACTTTGAAGTAACTTAAAACATAATTTCTGTGACTTCCAAAGGAAACATGAAGCTCTTTTCAACAATTCAGATTCAAAACCAAAGTTTTTTGTTTGCAGTTTGATTGGAAAATTGTTATAAAAACCAAGTTATTACATCTGAAATTATTTTTAAATTTGCAAATCATTGTTAACAAAATTTTATCAGCATTCCAGGCATTTTTGTGAATAGTTTGTGCTTTTCTAAAGTGAAATTAAAATGACTTGTTGCTGTTAATAAAATGAGCAGCTTATAGTAAAAAGTTTTATTTGTGGTCAAAGGTACACTATTCAAAAGGAGAAAAATATGTATAGTTGGACCTATATGCACTTATCTATGTTAATTGTACCATAAAAATCATGTATTATGTAAAATGGTCTTATAATAATTTAAATATAACATGTTCAAATGTATTTCCTAATCCATTTACTCCTAAATAAGTCTTGTGTTGCTCCAGTGCGACATAAATTCAACTACCTACCTTATAAATAAAAACTTAATAATTAACTTCAGTTAATATGAATTGCATTATGCAGTAGTAATATTCATATTCAAATATATATTTAAAAATAAGAATAAGCAAGAAAAATGTGTTAGGAACAAAAACATAAGATTGATATATTCATGCTTTTACATGTGTGCAAAAATTTACATTTTATTCCTCCAATAAGTTTTGATAATTTCATCAAGTTCACTCTTAAGCCTGTAAAATATCAGATTTTTTGTACACCGCTAGTACTTTTTAAGTTAGGGGTTCTGTATACTACTGGAATATCAGTGATTCTTGCAACAACGTTGCAAAGGGGAATCCCAATTTGTCTAGAAAAATTCAACTAAATTTTTTTCAGCAGGGAACACTTCTGTAAAATTATCTGGCTTTCACCTCAACTTCTGGTAATTAAAATGCTATATACTGAAGTTCATTAATGTGGAGATTTAGCTATATACTTTGACATTAATTAAATGAATGTAGTTAAATGCAAGCCGATAACAAAATAGACAGGGTCAAGTGGGAGTATGAAATTCAGATTTTGTAGATTTAACTAAATTTTCTAGTAACTAACAATTCAAGATTTTGTTTTCTGACAGTGCTCATCCTGAAAATAAACACATAATTTTTTTATTATCAGGCAACAAAAATGCATCTATATGAAGCATTTCACTGTGATGGGAAAATGAATATTGCATTTAAAATGTGTGTTTTTTTGTGTGTGAGAAAGTTTTACAATTAAACCTTAGACTTCAGAGATATATTGAAGTAATATGGGAACACTACTGCCACCTACTTTAGCCTGACATAAAAGCTGTTTTGTAAAATCTGGTTTCTATTATCCCTGAACTGTTATCAGATAAGTAAATTGTCTTATGAAATGGGTTGCATGATGAAATTTGCCTTAAGAGATTTTCAGTGGAAATAAACCAAACATGATGCAGAGATTTCACTTCTGCCAGCCTAATGCTCTTGCATGATACATATCAGGGTTACCTAAAAAACGTTGTCGGCAATAGCCCATTGTGTTGCTCCAGTGCAATGTTAGTTAAATACTTACCTAAAAAATGTATATCACTTTTCTTGACATTCTTCGAATTTTTAATTCTGAAGTGCTGAAATCTTGTTAGAAAAACAAGCCGTCCCTTTCTGAATACCAGAGAAGCTAGGTACCTGGGGCAAATAAGGCTGGGGTCACTGTCCAAAATAAAATATTATTTAATATGAAAAAAATTAGGATATGTACTAATGTTCCCAATAGTATTGCAAATGAGTTCATAAACTAGCAATAGGCCAAGCTTTGTAAATGGGTCTTCTGGACAAAATTGAAAGATGCCTCCATAATGCATTGTGCTCTCTAGAAGTTAGCGTGAAGATATTTTTAATTTCTATACTGAATTGAAATTCAAAACACGTAAAAGAATTATTTTCTAAAGATGATTCACTTCACTCTTGGCAGTGGAAAATTCTAACAAGGATCTTTTTTAAAAACATTCCCAAGAAAATTACTTTTTAATTAATATTTTTGCCACCCCTTTAGAAACTGCCGCTCTGGTATCTAACGAGAGGGAGACTGGCCACCACCCATCTTCCCTTTGCTGAATTAACTACATTTAACTTGACTGAAAATGGTCAAATTATTGAAATAGGCTGATAAAGAAAATTGGGTCAATTGACATTTTTGGTGGTTGGGGAGAGGGAGGCTTTGATGGTAAATTTACAAATACACAATAACATTTGGTTTTGAATATGTATTTTAAGAGCTTAAAAAGTGATGCATTTGAAAGACGAACAAACTCGCACGCTGTTCTGAAGGAACTTCTATTAGTATAAGATATTGCCATCTCAACTAAAAAGGCACACGTAAAAGAAAATCATGTTGCCAGATTCATTCAAGGTACAATACATAATTAACAATAACATTGTGATAGACATGTTTAACACGCCCCTTGCTTATCACACTGGCATTTCCACATGAGCTTCAGGCAGATTTTAACCAAAAATACAAAGAAAGCACTAGAAACATCACTACAAATTCCATAGTTCAGGTCAGTGTTTTCTTGGACACCCGTTTGGTCAGTAAGTCTGCAATGTTTCCTTTGGATGGGACATGCTCAAACTCGATAGTTTTGTCAGACGAGGTCACGCAGAAAGAAGTATTTAGTACAATATAGCTTATACTTCTCTGATGTGACACGGTTCTTGGCTATGAAGATTGCTCCTTGATTGTCAACAAGCACTTTCTGAGGGACAGACACAAATTTGTCATATCTCAGCAGTTGGGTTATCCACAAACCTTTGCAATATGGAACATTGCGACACTGCTTCAGCTGATAGGGCTGTGATAGTTTGTTTCTTTCTTGATCAAGAGACTGGCACACCTGCAAGTAGCAACATATATCCACTGAAGGATTTTCGGTCAGTTCTGTTTCCTACATAATCGGCATCAGAGGAGATTTGCAGCCCCTCTCCAGTCTTCTGGAACTTCAGCTTCCTGTGCTTAGCTCCTTTGATATATCTTAGCATCACTCCTCCAGTGCTCTTCACTGGGCCTTTCATTGAACTGACTCATGTATGCGGACGCATATGCTAGATCAGGACGAGTGCCACAGTCAGGTGCAAGAGGCTTCCAATAGCCTGTCTATGGTATCTTGCTACTCTCTTTGATGTCCCACTGTTGGTCTACTCTCTGATATTGTATGTTTGGTTCTAGTAATGTGGCTGGAGCCTTGGCTTCGGTCATTTTGAATGTATCTAGGATCTTATCTATATAGGCTGTTTGATCTAGTGTAATAAATCCACTCATCTGGTTATCTTCATCGATAAAATCTGGTGGGCTGGACCAAGGTCCTTTGCTGGGAATTTTCTTTTGATCTCCCGCTTGAAGTCCTTTATTTCTTGGAGTCTTCCAATGATGAGAAGGTCATCCACATAGACCTCAATTATGATACCTCTTTGATAGTTGTAATAAATACAAGGGTCTGCATTTGTCCTCATCAGCCCATATTGAGTCAAGAATTCGTCCAAACAGGAGTTCCACACACATCCAGATTGTCGAAGGTCATAGAGGCTTCTCTTTAGGTGGTAAACAAGATGTTCTTTCTCTTCTATACGTCCTGCCTGAGCCATATATGTCCTCCACTCAGATACGCTGCTGTCATATCCATCTGGTGGATCTCAAAAGTCCATCTCCGTAACTATAGCAAGCAAAATACATATCGATTTTAGCTTAGTGACAGGTGAGAAGGTTTCTTGAAAATCAACACCGTGTACTTGTGTTTTGCTACAAGTCGCGAGCCTTGAACTTTACACAGTCCCTTCCGAAATAACCATCTGGATGTGATCTCTTTGACGCCAGGTGGTTTTGTCACTAGTTCCTAGGTTTGGTCACGCTGTAGATTTTCAACCTCCTCATCCATGGCACTTCGTCACATTTTACCTTCAGCTGATGTTAGAGCTTTGACAGTTGGATCTTTGTATAGTGCTTTGGCCTCTGTGGTGCATATTGTTTCTTTTGCATTATACAGTACATAATCATGCAAATAACTAGGGACCTTTTTAATACTAGTGCTTCTAGTTTAATTGTTGCGGAATCTTTAAGGATGCTTTCGTCGTTTGGATCCACACGCCTGGCTTCTTCCTGAGTGAGTTCCACCGTCTCTTCAGCATTTCGATCTCTCTCCTCTTTAGTTCCATTGTAAGACGGTTCTTCATATATATATGGCACAAACAATTCTTTGATTGTTGGTCAACTGGCTCTGGATTTAGATTTTTCACTTCAAGGTTATTGGTAGTTGCTGTGGGTCACTGTCTTAGATGGAAATGTATCCTCTACTTCCTCATTTCCAATGTGAACCGCAGTGTGTTCTTACCAAGATTCAAGTGGCGTTGCTCTGTCTTGAAGGGAAAAGCGTTTTCCTCGAAGATCACATCTCGATCAATGAAGAAACTTTTCCTTCAGATCCTATAGCTTGTATTGTAACCCTTGATACCATCAGGATATTCCACAAAGACATTCTTTAGCCTTGGGGTCAAGCTTGCTCCGCCTTAAGTATGAACGCACATGACTCCAAGCTCTGCATCCAAAAACTGAGATGGTTCGAGTTTACTTTGCCTGGCCATATTCTTTCTGGAATATTACCTTTAACTGCGGCAGAGGGACATGATGTGGATGCTGCTTCTGTCCAAAATTTCGGATCTAGTCCAGACTCAATCATAAGATATCTTGTGTTGATTAGAGTCTGGTTCATCCTCTCAGACTCCATTTTGTTGAGGTGATTCTGGCACTGTTAGTTGTCTGTATTCCAAGTTTGGTAAGATATTCGTTGAATTTTTCACTTTTGAATTCACCGCCATTATCACTTCTCAGGATTTTGATTTTTTTTGTTCTGGAGGTTCTCTGCCATGCGTCTGTATTTATCGAATTTTGCGAGAACTTCATTCTTCGTCTTCATTGGGTACACCACTGTAAAATGGGAAAAGAGTCATCTGTGAATGGAACTAGGTAATTTGAATCACCTAATTAATGATGGTGCGTTTATCTTTCCAACCACATCGGAATGTATGATCCCTAGTACCTCTTTCGTTCGTGTGCTTGCAACTTTGGGAAACCGCTGCCGCTTCATCTTTCCCTATATACAGGGCAAGATTAATTTGTCTTGTATATATACAGGGAAAGATTTGACTTCGCTTATGTTTTTTGACAGTGGAGGCAAGACCTCCCACTGATTGTATTGCAAGTGTCCCAATCGACGGTGCCATAATTCTTTATTTGCAGTTCTTGCAATATGAGACAGGTTGGCTCTCTTCAAAAAAGTAGTCTTCCTTTTCTTTTAGTTGTTGGATGGTGGCCCCGTTTCTTTCTATCACCTTCAATTCTTCCTATTGAAAGCAGGTTTCCTCCCAAAATTGGGACACATTCGCAAGTGTAATATTTCTTGGCTCTTCAATATTTGCATGTGGAGAGTATAATTTCACATATTCCAGTTACTCTGATCCTTTCTGAATTGGCAACTTCAACCATGGAGGCATGATGTCTAAAACTTAAGAATTTTTCTTTCTTAGATGTCGTGCTCCGTGGCACCACTATCTAGGATCCATATGGTTGATCTTCCCTCAATTTTCTCATTCGCAGATAAAACCCAGTTCTTCCAGTTCAGTAAATTTGTTCGGTAACCACTTTCCCGGTATCCTTTTCTGAGAGGGGTTAAAGTTCTTATGGAGGGCTTGCTCTTCATGTGTTTCACTTCCACTATATTCATTTCGCCTTTGATCCTTGAGGGTTCGACTCTCGAATTTGTTGACCAATTTAAGTACCTTGGTGTTTTCCTGGACAGTAAACTCAAATGGAAAAAGCATATTGAATATGTTTCCAATAAATGCGAAAAACTCCTTACTGGCCTGTATCGTATTGCCAAAAATACGTTTTGAGTAGGCTATGGGGTTTTAAAAGTTATGTATAAACAAGGTATTGTTACTTTCATATCTTATGGATCCCGGATCTGGGGACAGGCTTTGGAGACTAAGATCAACAGACGCAGGTTGAGGAAGATTCAACGGAGAATTCTGCGTCTTATCAGAGGTTATAGAACTTTAAGCTATGAAGCAACCTTTGCTATAGCTGGAGTTCCACCTTTAGACTTGGAAAGTAAGTGCAAAAATGAATTGTATGCTTCGATTCTAAATGATTTTTCGACGGACTGTGTTCATGGAAAATTGCCTCTCTGCGACATTCCTCATCCGGCTGCTTTTGAACCAATTCATCTAATTAAGTACGAGAAAAATGTGGAGAAGCTTTTTCAGAAAGTCTGTTTTACGGACGGTAGTAAGATGAACAAGGTCGGCCTTGCTTTTGTTCTATTTGAGGACAACTTCGAATGCGGCTTTATAAACATCGCATCCAGAATGAATGCACTATCTTTCAAGCAGAATTGCTTTGTATTAATCTCGCAGTTAAGTGGTTTAAAGAAAATGGAAATTTCTGTTCAAAGTACCTTATTTGTAGCGATTCTCTTTCCTCTTTACATTTACTGAAGAATGTTGCAAGCACAGAAAAATTGGTTGTTGAAACGCTTTTAACAATTAGTTCTCTTAAAAATAGAGGAACTGAGATTTTTTTGCCTATGTGCGTGGACACTGGAATTTACGGGAATGGAAGAGCTGATTTTTTAGCCAAAGACGCTTTGAATTTAGCAATTGATGTAAATTGTAACATTCCTAAGTGTTACTTGAAAGGCTCATATTATGAAAAGCTTGTTGCTAAGTGGAACGAAGAGTATGTCTCGTCTGAGAAAGCTGGCCACACCAAAAATTTTTTTCCTACTATTAAGCATAGATTGAACTCAGAATTATTTTTCATCACAAACTTCCAAATTACACAATTTTTATCTGGCCATAGAAATTTTGCTAAATATCTATATAGGTTTCATCTTCGGACTGTATATATATATATATATATATATATATAGGGTGCAACGCAAAGTCCGTACCCAGCCTTTATTTTCGCAACCGTCGGTCGTAAACATATACTTCCAATTACAAAAATGTTTCAAATGAGGTAAACATTTATGTTATGACATTTTGAAATTTAAAAAACCAATTTTGTAAAAATTACAAAATCTAACTTTTTATACAGTTCCCGTTCCTTATAGTGATATTTAGTAAAAGTGTACGCTCATCCTAACAAACGTAACACAAAAAGCTTCACTTCTGTGTGACAAAAATTGACCGAGATATTTAATTTCAAAGTTTGGGATTTTTTCAGATTTGTTTTGCCTTCATTGAGGGGTCGATTAAAATATAAATTAGAATAATTCGAGATTGAAATCAGGGTGCAACACCCCTTTTATGGCGAAAGGGAGTTTCCCCGACCATAAACGATGGGTGCATGTATAGTCAAGTGGACATGCCCGATTCACTGAAAGTGGTCGCAGCGCCACTAGTGGCGAAACACGGAAGTTTGGAAATCTAACTCCGAAACTAAGCAAGATAGACAAAAGATGTCAATTAGAAAGTTGTAGACCATCGTCGAATTATGTAGAATCGACACCCTGAAAATGAAAAATGCGCAAAAAGAACCGGATAAATGGCAGCGGAATACACACTATCAGCGGGGCTATAACCCCCATGCTAATCGTGATTATGCAAATAGGATAGTATCGCAGCCACATGCTCGGGATAAAAGACGAGCCATCCAGTAGTGGGCAAACTAGTCCGCGCTGAGATCGTGATGGCGTGCTACACATCCGCGTAATATGCCGAAATGATAGTGATTTATAGCGAATGTCAAATGAATGCCAGAGCTGCTGCGTGGGTTTATGGCGAACGTTTTCTTATGGATCGACGTCCATCGCATCGAGCTATAGCTACTGTACTTTGCCGTCTCAGAGAGACCGGCGGCTTCACACCACGGCCCAGATCAAGCAGACTGTCAAGATCGGGCATTCGAGTGACACCGGAGGAAGTGCTGGGATACGCCCTTGCAAATCCACACCTAAGCACGGCGGAAATAAGCGAGGCACGTGGATACACGCGTCAATGTATTTGGCGATTGTTACATGCGCATGGTGCGCATCCATACCGTCCGCTACTGGTGCAAGCATTGATGCCGGGTGACGACGCACGAAGATTTGACTTTTGTAATTTTCTGCTCAACACGTTGCACGACATTTCGTCGTTGTTTTCCGACATACTGTGGACAGATGAGTCGCAATTCACACGGGATGGCGTCGTCAACACCCACAATGTGCATTACTGGGCTCTGGACAACCCTCACATGGGACGCACAGCACGACACCAGGTACGCTGGTCAACGAATATGTGGTGCGGTATATGGGGAACCCAGATTGTTGGACCCATCTTCTACAACGGGACCTTAACGGGCAATCGTTATCTGCACCTGTTACAAGACACGGTACGTGACTGGTATGAACAGCTGCCTCTCCGAGATGCATGTCGTGTGTGGTTCCAACATGATGGTGCCCCTCCGCATAAAGCAGAAAACGTTCGTGCGTATCTAGCCACCGAATTCGGCCAACAGATCATCGGATATGGTGGTCGGGTAGAGTGGCCACCGCGTTCGCCGGACTTGAATTCCATGGAATTCTACCTCTGGGATTACGTCAAGGAACAGATCTATGCGACTGAGCTAACCTCTCTGGATAATCTGAAACAGCGTATCAGCCTTGCTTGTTGCACAGTTACACCAGCTATGCTCCAACGCGTCCACGATTCAGTACTGTCACGCATTCAATTTTGCATTGCCACCCACCAATGAGGAACATTTTGAGCAGTATCTCCAGTAGATTTCTCCACTTTATGTATTGTTTTCCGCTGTATGCTTGTCTGTAACTTGTGCGAGTTAGATTTCCAAACTTCCATGTTTCGCCACCGGGGGGCGCTGCTACCGCTTTCAGTGAATCGGGCATGTTCACTTGACTATACATGCACCCATCGTTTATGGTCGGGGAACCCCCCTTTCGCCGTAAAAGGGGTGTTGCACCCTGATTTCAATCTCGAATTATTCTAGTTTATATTTTAACCGACCCTCAATGAAGGCAAAACAAATCTGAAAAAATCCCAAATTTGAAATTAAATATCTCGGTAAATTTTTGTCACACAGAAGTGAAACTTTTTGTGTTACGTTTGTTAGGATGAGTGTAAACTTTTACTAAATATCACTATAAGGAACGGGGGACTGTATAAAAAATTAGATTTTGTAATTTTTACAAAATTGATTTTTTAAATTTCAAAATGCCATATCATGAATGTTTACCTCATTTGAAACATTTTTGTAATTGGAAGTATATGTCTACCACCAACGGTTGCGAAAATAAAGGCCGGGCACGGACTTTGCGTTGCACCCTATATATATACACTGCTGGCCACCCAAATTGCAACACCAAGAAAGACAAGAGATATCACAACAAAATTTATTTTGTAGATAACATGTTGACCAAGTATCAAATGATTAAATTTATAGACTTCTGTGAAGTGTGGTTCCTGCCAAAATCAGTAGCCAGAGTAACCGCCATTGTTGGAGATCACCGCTGCCACACGCCTCGGCATTGATTCAAAGAGACTTTGGATGTGTTCTTGGGGTACAGCAGACCAAGCAGTTTCCACACGTTGCCAAAGTTGATCTGGTGTGGCAGCTGGGGATGTATTCTGGGTCAATCGTTGAGCAACCATGGACCACATGTTTTCTATCGGCGAAAGATCCGGAGAGCGAGCTGGCCAGGGAAGCAATTCAATCTGGCGATTGACGATGAACCCTTGCACAATGCGTGCCACGTGTGGTTGCGCATTATCCTGTTGAAATATGGCTGTGGGCAAGCCCTGAAGGTAAGGAAGGACAACTGGCTCCAACACCTCGGAGATGTAGCGCTGGCTGTTTAAAGTACCGGCAATGCGTACTAGAGGAGTGCGAGAGTGATATCCAATACCGCCCCATACCATAATACCCGGTGCAGGACCAGTGTGGCGGTGCATAACGCAGCTGTTCAGCATCCTCTCTCCACGGTGTCTCCAGACTCGAATCCGACCATCGTGGTGTTGCAGACAGAAGCGTGACTCGTCAGTAAAGACAATTTCATTCCATTCTGCCGTCCACATCCTTCTTTCATCGCACCATTGGCGGCGGAAACGTCTGTGGTTCTGCGTCAAGGGTAGACGAAGCAATGGACGTCTTGCGGACAGACCACTCTGCTGTAAACGGCGTCGAATGGTACGCGCAGACACTGGATGATGCGGTACAGACTGAATGTGCTGTGCTATGGTTCGTGATGTGGCTGAGCGATCCGTCACTGCCATACGCACAATATGCCTGTCATCACGTGAAGTGGTGCACTGAGGTGGATGCGATCGAACACGTCGGTCCGTCGTACCCTCCTGCATCCAACGATCACATATCCGCATTACAGTTGTTTGGTTTCGTCCAACACGACTACCGATTTCCCTGAAAGATAATCCACAATCTCGGTAGGCCACTATCCTTCCTCTGTCGAACTCGGATACTTGATCAAAAGATGATCGCTGTTTTCTACGAGGCATAATTGATCGTTTTTTTTTGAAAAAACCACAAGAAAAACACAATTGCCGTACTTGAAATCGTCGAAATCTCCAAGCCTTAAATTGCGCTTTGAAGTGGCGCCACAGGCGCGCGTGATGTGCGTCTGCGCTGAAATTCTAATCATTTGCATGTCTCACCTCCGCTAATGCATGTTGTAAATTTCATATTATTTGCATGCTTCCTTCAGGGTGTTGCATTTCCGGTGGCCAGCAGTGTATATATATATACACGCAGCAGTGTATATATAGTGAGTAGACCATAAGGTCTAATCTCCCTTAATTTTTTTAATCTATCATTGCATATCTGACTGCAGTTTAAACTGCAAACTTGAAAACCTTAGGGTGTAAAACTGATTTTGAATTTGAATTAAAATTGAGATTTTTCATTAAAGAAACATTCAATGTTTTATAAGCATAGTAGAAGTGCTCATGTTGAATTAGTTGACTACATTTAAAAATAGGTCAGAATAATTAGTTCTGTTTTTTATAGAAAAGTTGAAGTATCACTTGTGTAGGTGATTATAAGTGTTCCATGTGAAAACTTTAAAATATTTAGTTTATTGCTAAATTCCTTAAGCAATGGCCAAAGTTATTGACGAAGAATTTTTTTAAGTAACTGTTTTATAGCAGTGATAATCGTTTTCGTTTATGAAAAATTCGGTTAATTTTTTTAAAAGTGAAAGTATTTTCTTAAGTCGCTTTCTCTTTCCTAAAGTGTTAACACAATTTATTTTTTTCCTATTGTCATCAGATAGTGGTTCAGGTTAGTAAATTTTATCTAATAGAAGTTATATTCACCATTATATTTGTAAAAGAGAACTTTTTCAAGTACATGATTAAGTACTGCAAAGTTGAGGAAAAAATGTATATTTGTTTATATTTAAGAATAATTTAAAATGAAATGACTGATAATATTTATATACGTGCAAAATCCAATAGTATGCAAAAATAGTGGCATTCAACCTTGTAAGTATATACTAGAAGGATGATACCGCTTATTTAAGGGGCTGTACTGACTTGCTCAAAATTTTAATCACTAAAAGCATCACAAAGAATACTCCCTTTTTTGGTTTAAACCACTTTTAATAATCTCAGTCACAGTACAGGCATGACACAACACAAAATAAATGGCAGAACATCTCAAAGTCGACACATTTCAGTTTTTATCATCACTTTCTTTTCCTTAAAAATGAGTGTCCACATACACCATCTCTTTCATCCATCCAAGTCCTGGAAATACGCAGAGAATCACCATCTATCTGTATCCGCTGAAGTCTTTACAGACTTATAAACTCCTCTCCTCAAGGAGGAAACTTCTCGAAGAATGAGGGAAAAGTTTTGATGACTCCGCTGCCTGAAAAAGTCTCCAGATAGATGCAGTCATTGGAAAAGTTCAAGTTCAAAAACACAAAATACACTGCACATGTACCAGATTATAGTACCAATTAGTGCCTTGAACCCAAAAATACCATACAAAACTATACTAATTGAAAATTTTAGGAAAACAAATTTTGACACATAATTCAACTATCAAAATGATGCCTAAACTTAGAAAATAAAGGGATATGAGGTTTAAGAGATGCAACTTAATGAACCAATAATTATGTTGCTTCCCCCTCTTGTGGACAACCACATAATTGAATGGCTGCAAGAACAATGCCCAACGTAAAAGTCTGGGGTTGGTCCCTGTATTTTTTGTCCAACCAAACAAGGGGATTATGATCTGTCTGGATGATCAACTTCTGGTGTCCATCCAAATAACATCGCAGCTTTTGGATGGCGAACACGATAGATGCGGTTATCTTTTCTAAGAAGGTTTCCAGATGTTGTAAATGTTCTTCCCAACTTAGGGAATAGATCGCTACATCATCCAAGTAAGGGCATGCAAATTCTCGTCTTTCAACAGTCCAGTCATGAAACGACTAAAGTCATAAAGGGCATTTTTCAAACCTAATGGTAACCTCAAAGGTCGAAATGTCCCAAAACTGGCTGCGAATGCTGAATATTTGGGCTCGTTTGATCAGAGGTATTTGCCAATACCCTCGGGTCAAATCTAGAACGGTGATATACTTGGCACCTGACACTTTTTCAACAAGCTGCTCAATGTTTGGCAGAGGAAAGTACTGGATTCTAGTGACCTTGTTGAGTCTTCGATAGTCGATACGCGGTCTTGCATCCTTTCCTGGCACTTCCACCAGAATGAGAGAAGTAAAATCAGACCCTCCTGGCTCAATGACTTTGTGCGACAGTATCTTCTCCACCTCCATCTTCAAAATTTCTGTTTGGCTTGGAGACATCTTGTAAGGTTTGGCACAGATGGGCCTCTCAGATTCCAGTTCAATGTCATGTTCAGTAAGATCAGTACATCCCGGCTGGTTTGAGAATGCTCTAGGGTATTTTGATAGCAACTCTCTCAACTGCTACTTCTGATCTGACTAGCGACCATTGTGCCCGATGTCCTGCCAAATTTGTGTCATTTCCGAAACTTCAGGCTTCTGCTCGAGACTTGGAATGTCCTCGCTGTCACAGTTCACAATCTCTTTCAGACAGATTAGATTCACATTTTCGGGTCTCTGGAAATATGACTAAAGCATGTTCACATGGTACACCTGCGATTTGTCTTTCTCTGGAAACTGCACAATGGTTTCGGAAAGCTATTTAATGACTTTTTCTAAGCCGATCCAATGAACTACCATTTTGTTAGGACTAGATGTAGCGACAAGGTCACCACAAAATTTACCTTTCACGGCCTTACGATCATAGTTTTTGTTTGTCTTTGGCGTTCCCCATGTTTTGGACGACCAATTCTTGGCACCTTTTCATGTGGTTCAGTAGCTCGAAGATATGATACTATGCTAGTCTTCTCTTCCCCACTTTCCGTCAAATTCTCGTAGAGTAGACACATGGGAGTCCTCGAATTCCGTCCATGAACCAGCTCAGCTGGAGTATATCCAGTACTGTCATGGTAACAACTCGTAGAGCAAAAAGGGCATGTAGCAAGATATTCTCCCAATCAGGTCCCGACTCCAGACACAGGACTCGAAGGACTCTCTTCAAGATTCTATGTAGTCTCTCCACAGGATTGCTCTGGGGATGATGTACGGAACTTCGCACTACTTTAATTTCAAATTTTTCCAGAAACTCCGTTGTGACTGCACTTATAAATGACGTTCCCTGATCGCTTTTCAGCTTCTTCGGGAAGTCCATCCGACCAAAGATTTGCAGGAAACTATCGACCACGGTTGAAAAATTAAGATTTGGGACAGGAACTGCATCAGGATATTTGGAAGACATGCAATTTGTCGTGATGAGATACCGGTTTGCGGATGGTGTAGTAGGTAAAGAACCACAAGAATCCACATTAATCTTTGTGAAGATCTCCGAGATGACAGGAGCGATCTTCATGGGTGCCTTCTTATCCTGAGGCTTCCCGACTCGCTGACATTGGTCACAAGACCTGACAAGTTCTTCAACATCTTTGTAACAGTTCGGCCAATAAAAAGTTTAAAAAGAGCATTTTTAGTCTTGGTCACTCCTAAATGAGCCACTGTCCTTCATGAGAAAGTTTCTTTAATTGGTCCCGAAACCTCTCAGGAACAACCAGTAGTTTTCTCTGTGTGCCATCCTTGTCAATTTTCAGATAGAACAGCATTTGGTTACTATATTTGGCTTCTTTTGCCGACCCCTTCTCAGCTTCAAGGAAAAACGGTTTCAACTTTTTACTCTTGCGCTGCTCCTCAACAAAACCCTTCCGTGAGGCTTTAATCAGATCTGGAAGTGAGGCTTCTTCTGGCATAGGCAATACCTCTCCGTCTTCCGCTGGTGTCACGGTAATGCTCTTCACCAGGACTCGACTCCACTGGAGACTCTTCAACTTCGGCTGTCAAAAGCGTCTCCTGAGCTCTCGTTCGAACTGCATTGATAACTTGTAGCTCCAGCTCCTTATCTCTTTTCATGCTCTCGTTCAGAGCAACGGTATTGTTACTGAGTAGGTAATGCTCTTGATCCAGAAAACAATCCCCTACAACAGCTTTCGTAAGGACCTGTCCCAATTCGCAGTTCAAATCATCTTCTGCAATGGGCAAGCAGACCGGGCTGTCTGCTAATGGAGAAGCGAGCCACACATGCTCACCTGTGTACATATGTGGTTTGACAAATTTTCTGGGAATCAGATTGATGCTGGCACCAGTGTCTCTCAAGATTGACATTTCGGCCTCATTTACTGCCAAGCACTAGTATAAGGAGACGTCAATAGTAGATAGAAAATGCGGGTTCTAGATCAGTGGTGGAGAAATCGAGTGGAGTTGAGTTGTTCAGAAAGTGACGTCATAACCGGAAGTGGAGGTTAGTTGAACAGGAAATGACGTCATAACCAGAAGTGGAGTTGAGTTGTGTCGGAAGTGACGTCATATCAAGTTGAGTTGTTAACCTCCCGCTTCGAGTGGAGTTGAGTTGTTAGTTTCGGTTTCATTTTTACTATGTGTTTCTGACATGGAAACATCAAAGTGGTGGAGCATCACGTCATTAAATCAGTGGTGGAGCAATAGAATTAACTTGTTTTACATACATGATGACTGGTAGCGCCATCTACTGATGAGATTGAGAAGAAAATGCTTTTTACAGAAAATGTACATTTATTCTATTTTTTATTTCGCGTAGAAAAGAATACACAAGTTGGAATCGAACCCACAGCAAAAGTACTCCAGGCTGCCCGTTTTGAAATGCTTTTAACCGTTCGGCCGGGAATACCTATTAGCAACCTTTGCAATTAAGAGAGAGAATACAGTGCTGAAACACAAGACCACTGTGAGTTTCGGTTCAAGTTTTTATCTGCGTTTCTGACATAGAAAGGTGAATGTGGTGGAGAAAGACGTCATTCTAAAGTGTTCAAACGTGGAATCAAACACACGTGGAGTCATTCGAGAGTTGTTGTGTTGTTTGTTTACCTCCGCGTTTCTGACATGAAAACGTGAATATGGAGAAGAAAAGTTTTAGTACCGAATCTGGCATTGGTATGTAATAAAGTTATTTGTGGAGTCGCAGAATGGCAACACCTGGACCCATTTTAACAGGTCTGACCAATAAGAGTCTTTTGACTGCAAAATATCCCAGAGGAGGACGTGTCGCTGCCCTGAAATCTTGGAAGTGATATTCACTTGTATCTTCAAACGTGTTCATTCTTGTTCCTTAGTGCTTTGAGTGGAAAACATGAAGCGATCATTTAATTTTGGATATACTTTACCCTTTACATATAAAAAAGTGAATATGCATTCCAAGGCCGATGTGCTTTCATCTCAAGTATCGGATTCATCAATGAATGAACTAGGTTCAAATAACTTCCATTTGGGTGATACCAAATTTGCTGTTGTCTTGTTTCAAGGGAATTATCCGCGTGCATATTCGTCATTATTACAGAGATCAACAGGGAGTGCTGCAGCCTTCCAGAGAGGGAGTATCTTTGTTTCCTAAAGTCTGGAAAGTCTTCTGCGAAGCAATTCCTAGCTTTCGCTCAAAGAACGGCAGCGATGTTATTATCGTTTCAAGAAGCCTTTTACTCTCCAAAGAAACTCGTGGAAACGAGAAATGTGTGAGTTTTCAAAATATATTTCAAAAGAAAGACTGTGCTTTTCAACTTACTCCGACGCGCATTCTTCTCTCTATGAAACAATTGGATCGACTGGAAGCTGTATCGGAGGAAATTACTGAAGCCATTAAAGAAGGATTTGTTAATGAATCCCTCGATTATTTTGTGAAAGAAGAATTCGTGAAACGTGGAGCAGGAACTGATGAGGAATATTACGGCGATCCTGATAGACCTGAGAAAGTGAGCGAACTTACCGACAGAGTGGCTAAACATCTGAAAGTACTCGTTTCGGAAAAAATAAAGAAAATGATGAATTGTTTTGGATGTGAAAACAACTTTGAAAATCAACTTGGGCATGAATGTATGACTATGAGTTTAAGTGAACGTTACGATCGGTATTTCCTAAACGCTTTATATGAAATCGACTGGAATCGATTCGGAGAATATGTCCTTGAGGTATTTATTCTTTGATTTTGACGTTCTACGTTTTCTAAATACAACTCTGTACGAAACAGTACGGAGGCTTTATGTTAATGATAAATCTGATAGTTTTACATGTTAAAGAATATAAATATGTTTTGTGTATATATATGTATAATGAATAAATTCTTTGTTTATCTTTTTCAAATGTGTCTCTTTATTTTAAAATGTATAAGTGCTTATTTTATTACTTTTCTTTTTTTGTATTTGTATACATATTTTTGCTTACTGCAGTATCATTTGACACATTTAAAATTGTATATTGTACAGTTTGTTTATTAGAACGAAAAAATGACAAACAAGTAACATATTTCTGTAAAAGACAAGTTTATTCAAGCACAGACATGTACACAAAATAAACATTCCCTTACACGCTTCCGTGTATTTAACATTTATCA
This sequence comes from Meta bourneti, assembly GCA_933210815.1. Taxonomy (NCBI): domain Eukaryota; kingdom Metazoa; phylum Arthropoda; class Arachnida; order Araneae; family Tetragnathidae; genus Meta; species Meta bourneti. The sequence continues at coordinate 62,530,122 of OW119924.1, read as the reverse complement.
GATTGCAAGTTCACAAATTGAATAGATTTGTAACATTGACATTCTTTTCTCTTGCAAAGATTTTCTGAAACTTTCTAGAGATCTTTGACGCTGCTGCTGTTTTGGAGAATGAATTGTAATTTTTCTTTCTCCAGGTAGATGTAATTCCATTGTGTCATTACACATATTTAAGGAGTAATCATCTGTGATTCCATCATTATCACAAATTGTTATATAACCTTTATCGAGTATCATTGTAAGGCCAAATATGAATGCTGAGATTCCCATGAAAATAAGAACAGAAAATGCTCTTCTCTGGATGGGTTCCATTGCTTGAAATGAGACATAGACCTTGATTATAAACAATATATACTGCTTGAAACTTGAAAACCTCATCTACTTATGCATTTTTATTGCGGGGAAATAACTGATGCTTTATAGAGGAAGCCAATTGCAGACTCGTTTTGGGGTTGGGGTAGGCATCACTTCTTTCATTACCCTCACTGCCTTTCCGAGTTGTTGAGGTACAGCAAATTTATTTTTTACAAAGGAACTGGGGAAGTTAATTTCTTTAAGGGCATCTTTAAACTGTTCTTGTCCATTCACGTACTTATCCATCTTTTTTCTTCGCACTAAACGGTCTATCAGGTCAACAATATTAGAACCTTTCACAATTTTACCTTTATACACAAATTATCCATTAGGCATCCAAGAAACAACCTCATTATTGCGTTTTAAATACAGAATAATATTTCTAGTTAATCCAATTAAGTTTTTGGGAACGGTCTTGAGCACCATCTCCTCCACATTTAACGTTCTTTCTTTCTCATAGCAGTATCTGTTTCCTTCTCTGGATTATCTGACATTTCTGAATTAATTGTTACAGATGGTGGATTCAATACATTCACATTAATCCTCCTCTGCAATACTTGATTGTATAACTTAATTTTTTCATCATCATCCATTTTATTAACTAAAATACTTTTCATCTTACGATCTAATTCACTCAGCTGTTCGTCTGAAGGTATATGTCTTGATAATCTTTCCTCTGGAACTAAAATAATTTTCTTTGCATAATGCATTTTTTTACTTGTTAAGTAGAATAGTCAAGACAGTTGAGTGCTGCGGGTATTAATATATTTAAAAACCCTCCTTTTTGAATAATAATTTTTCGCTTTTAAGTGAGGGTTACTTTTTATCTGCTGGGTCTCTAAGCGTATTTATGACGAGAAAGCTTTTTCTTCTGTTCATCGGTTAAAGGAACATTCCCTTTTAAAGTGTTCAAACAACATTCAGCAATGCAATGGATGCTAGATTTCGGAAGATTTTTTAAAAAGGCTTTCCGACATTTTGTGGGGCATACAGTTAAAAGCCTCAACCGTTGCACGTCTCCTTCTGTTAAAGGCATGATGAACAATGAATTATTTGCAAGTTGGGAGTTTATTTATTTTAACTGATAAACACAAGTTTCTTCTCCTGGAAGAATTTTTGTACGCAGTCGTATATTCTCTTCTGTCTCAGATTTCAAATCTACAAGTAAATAGCCGAAAGGCCTTTTCGTGGCTTCCTCAAATACTTCAAGAAAAAAATTTAAATTTCGAGGCTAGAGTTGTCGACCGAGGTGTGTAATTTGACTTGCATCACGTCGCGATTTAAATAAAAACATGTAATGACAGTTTAATGAAATTTCTCTGAATTCTTTGCCTTTATGAAACAAATTTTGCGTTACAGTCATCACAGATAAATTCATATGATGAGATCCTTTTGTATACAAGTTTGTTATTCTTTTATCACTGCCACATTCAGAAACTAAATCGTCATATACGAAATAAAAAGTGTATTATATCCTAAATATTGCTTAAAGTTTTCGGGTATTCCTTCTACAAAGATGATATTCGGCATCTCATCGTATAACTTTTGATAGATTCCATAAAACCACACTATTTTATCAAGGGTACGATGAATCATATCTGTGTGGCTGTTTATCAATTTTTTCAAAAAATGCGACTTGCCTGATGATGTAGGTCCGCAGACAAGAGCAGTGAAAGGATGCTTTAAAGCTAATGAATTCATGGTTACAAATGACAGAAGTAAAGACTAGGGCAGTTATTTATACTCTTTTTTTATTGAAATAAAGGTACATGTATATTCGAAATTTTTTCCACAGTTATACACTCGTATATCATTATTTGTAGACTGTCTATCAAATAATTTAACAGTAAATTCCACAGATATACTTCTAGATCTTTGATACAAAAAGTATACACAATATTGTCCACACACAGCAGTTTTAACACTTTGATGAGGTATGTCGTAGACCACGTGAAGAAATTTTTTGAAGTAGTTATATATGTAGCCCACAAAATACGAAGGTGGTTGACCGAACGAATCGAAAAACTCTACACTTATTGGTGATTTCATATAAACAGCCAACCAATGAGTCCCTGGTTTGTGATGAGGATCGGTGTTTAAAATAAATGCAGCCGGAAAACTCTTAAAATTCTCGGGAATTCGATCACTTGGGAAAACTCCAACAAAATATAAACGTGTGCATGCATCACTTTGTAAAATGTTATTCAATTGTACCACATTCATATCGAAAAATCACACAAATTATTTCTAACTTCGTAATTTCGATCACGTTTTGAAATTCTGCATATACCAGCACTGAAATAGTTTTCGGTGTCATGTATGCCAGGTAGACCGAGAGACGATACGATTCGTTTTACATACACGCAAAGAACATTTATTAGCATTAAGATACACAGGCACGAACGAGCATAACAACAACTACACCGAACATGTACAATACGAAACTACGAACCCAAAAAGGTAAAAAAGCACGCGCGCGTCACACAGCTTGGAAGGTTCTCTAATCTGGCTGTTGCCAGATACATAACATTCGGTAAAGCGTTTGCAAACTTTATATACGAAGATTTCCTTCATGGATTAAATGGTTGCCATCACCCAAGTCTGGTGTTAAGTCAAAGGCATATAGCGTGTACCCTTCGGAAAACTCATCTCTGTTAATATAGATACCTTTATTGGATGAGAGTTTTTCACTTCCTAGGAGCAAACTATTGTAAGCACGAATAAATTGGCCGAATGCATAATTAGGATCCAAGGGCTTGTAGCTGATAGGATTTCCATCTACGTAAACGCCTATGAAATTTACATCGTTATGCTTGAGGTAAAATGGGTTTGTTGGGTAAGTGCCACTAAATGAATCATGATCGACATATGTTACGACTATCCGTTTCGGGAGTTGCCCAGAAAAAATGTTATCCTGTGAAAATGAGAAAGAACCTTTCGATACTGAATATAGCTTACACAAAACTCGATCCATTGGATATTTTGCAGATTATTTTTCTAAGGCTTTGGAATGTCCAATTAAAACACCTGGACTGACTTTCACTTTCCGGAATGAAAAGTGATGCATGTGTTCAATAACAACGTCATAATTTGCTTTTAGAGGAGCAATGAGACAAAACTCCGGTTTCCTGCGTATTAACTTTAACTTTAAGTCTACCAAGTTGAGTAATAGACGGTCTTGATAAAACAAGTCGCAATGTAAATTTCCAATCATATCTAAAACTTTACTCTTTTCAATCATAGAAGCCCGTTTCTTCAACCCTGCATTTTCACTTGAAGGATCGGTTTCACCAAAGTGTCCTGCTGTATCTTTGTAGAAGCATTCTGAAGTAAGGAAGCTTTTCTTATAATCAGAGCCGTAATTGAGCAAAGTCTCAATGTAAGCTCGGTAAGGGTAAGTGTTATTGGATGATGAAATTAGACGCTCATTCAAACTCACATCGACTTGGGAAAATAACGAGTGAAGAAATAAGTTACATGGAGCAACTTTTTCATTTTCTGGTAAAATTGCATTGTCCTTTAAAACTAACTTTTACATAGAGTTGGGTTGCTGATAAATCGATGTATTCCTCACCACTACCAGATATGTTGAATTCGATAGGTCCACCATCACGAATATTAGCTAAAGGATAAAATTCAGACCACTGCCCTTCTTCAATAGCTGTTTGAGTCGGTGGCATAAGAAAATAAGTCCAGTTCAGATTTCACAGAGGGTAGGGAATCATTTCATATTAAGGCCATGCTAAAGATTATGAGAATATGTCAGGTGCACACAGCTTGCGATACTTCTTTCGAATAATGCGTTTCTTTTTTGTGTGTTTCCTTTTATTTCCTCCAACCATTGATTTCACTCGATTGGATACTTTATCGGTTAATGTTTTCGTTGCTTCTTTAGCTCGGTCTTTGATAGCTGACTTTACATCTTTACCTTGCAAGTAATCATTTGCAATATACACGCCAGATCGAAGTACTTGCTTTCCTAGTGCTTTCGCACCCGATTTAAATAAAGGAAAAACCATCCTAAACATGCTTCGAAAAATTCCCCCCAAGCCACTTCCTTTCTGCAGAGAGATGCCTTTGTAATATGACAAGCCATTACCTGCTTGCTGAGTATAATAGTCTTCAAATGTTTTAGTGCAACAACGATAAGGTTGATACATTTTGATCTAGAGATTACAAATGTCTCAAGCGAAAATGTAGTTTCATTATCAACTTCCCGCGTTCAAATGAGACGTAATGACCAGTGTGTGTCCTTATAACGATTTCAATCGAGTCAAAAAAATTTCTGGAAACTGGTAAATAATGAGGTCTCTCAAATTGCTCCTGTATCATATCACCATCTCTTCCCTTCACTGTCAGAGTTCGTAAAAGAGGAGCTAAGGTTCCACCAACAAATTCAAGCTGAATGATGTCGGTGTAAACGTACAGTAAATGTAAATCAACATTAGGATCCGCAACAAAAGGACTCTCAGTGATTACTGTATCTAGGCCTCCATTTCCTGGAATAAAATTTTCTCCATCACTTCATTAGGTTCGAAACCTAAGTTTTCAGGTAATCCCTTGGATAATCGCAGCTTTGCTCCGTAAGTGAGCTGCAGCACCACCTTTTTTGTGTGTTTGTTACATTTCATTTGAATTTTTATGTGCTTCGGAAATGAATTTAAAATATCATTCGGAGAATCATAAAAACCACTCGCTATTTTCCCATTAGTTTTTACTCCGTTTCCTAAATCATATTCGAAAGAATTTTCACCATCAATGATGTTATTCACATTATGGGGTAAATTATTTCAATTAATCCAACTTCCCATTCACCTGAGAGTTCTAGCCGTTTGGGGAGTTTCGTGTAGAAGTGAGAAATTGTGTTGCCAGGATAAAACTCTATAGAGCTGTCGCTGAGAAGCGTGACGTAGAAACTCATTGTGAGTGATGGGAGTGAAAAAAAATTTAAAGAGCAAGCTCAATTTATCGAAAATAGGTCTTTGGAATGAATCCATGCGTTGAATTTGCGAGGATAACCTCTGAACTTGACAAAGTATTCCAAACGTTTCTTAACTACTCTCTTTAAAATTTTCTCAACATGAAAAGAATGTGATTTTTTAACTTTCTGCAGTTCTTCTGAGTAAAATGTACCAGTGATTATTTCTCCCATTAAGTCTTTTATTTTATATACTGGTAGCTTCCTAGGTATACAACGCTGAATCATAAATATTTCCTTGGACCAATTATTTTCATACCCTTTCTCAAACGTTAATTTAGTCTTTGCAACCCTAACGAAGTCTCCAACCTGAAATTTGAAAGGAATCTCCTGAACATTAGCTTTATTTACATCACCATATAAGGTATTCCACACCTGTTTTTGATTTTCAAATGTTACATTAATAGGTTCTTTTTTATGCTATGATGGAGTGTATGATTATAACTGTGTACGAGTTTCTCTAAGACATCTATAAATCGATAAGTGTTTTTATTGGTAAAGTATTTCCACAGTTTCGTTTTCAAAGTACGATTGAATCGTTCAACAACACTAGCTTTGGTTTCAGTATTTGTCGTAAAAAACTTTACTTGGACAGATTTTAAATAAGATTGAAATGATTTGTTTGTAAATTCAGTTCCTTGATCTGTTTGTAATTTTTTCGGTTTTCTTTCCTTCAAAATTGACTTAAATGCATTTACAATGCTAGTTTCATTTTTCCGTTTCAAAGGTATGACCCATGCCTATTTAGAAAAAATATCTATACACGTTAACAGATATCGATAACCATCGTTGTATTTTACAACACTTAACGTCTACTAAATCCGATTGTCATTGAAAATCGATTCCCCGAACAATAACTCTGTTTCGCAGAAAGTTGCGACGAACGCTTTTATGTAGGGTGTATGCATTCTGACTCTCCAACCATTCTTTGATAGTCTTTTTTGGAACTTTCCCTTTCATTACTCCCATTCAGTCCAGTTACCGAGATACAACTTCTGTTACTTTACTGATATATCTACTAGAAATAGTAAAAAACTCAAACTATACTTCCTTAATGTCATCTACTTTCTATCAAAAAAATATAAAAATCTTGTCCAATGGTAGATTAAATATATATATATATATATATATATATATATATATATATATGGGGGGGGTGCTGGTTTGTGGGCGATTGGCAACATTACGAAAGTTTTAAAGAATAACTAAATTTAATGAGATTTATGACTATTTACAATGAATTTGGTTTAGACAATTAAAGTTAAGTGCACAGCACAGACATCATAAACTCCATCGGCGCTCGTCGCCCGTCAACATTGCACAGTCTAACGCTACGTCCGTCTTGTAGCTTCGTCGTCTTCCTTCTGTGTCGCTTTTTGACTGCGTTCCTCCAATGCGCGGAATGGCTGCGCAGTGGTCGGAGATGACATCAGCGCGGAGGTGCCCTCTAGTGGCAGTCTGGGCACCACATATATATATATATATATATATATATATTTCTACTATATATATATAGTAGAAAATATATATATATATATATGCTTTCAAAATAGTGGTAGAGAAATCAGTTTTCTAATGTAATAACTTTTTCATAACAAACTGCAGTTTGTAACCATAACATGAGAAAAACACTTGTTTGTATGTTTAAATAAAGAGAGAAACATTTTTTAAAGAAAAAAAATCGTTTATTAAATAATCATAATCAGAGCATGTATGTAAATAATAATGTACCCCTCAATAGTAAACTGACCCATATGGCCAAGTCATTAATACTTATTTTTCTTTTTTTATAAGCATATGCTCCTTGACAAAACACAATGAATTTCTGGGGTAAAGTTAGGGAAAATATTTTTAACATCTAGTAATAGTAACATATAGAATTTAATACATCTCATATTAATTTTTTAATCAAATACAAAAGCAATTAGTACAGCAAAATACGAAAGCGTTCAGTATAGCACAATACAAAAGAATTTAGAGCAAATATATGTATACATCTATACATTGCATCAGACAAGCGAGTAATGCCTCCAAGGTAGCGTATGAATACCATCATCGAGAACGTATCGTTTGGAATGAGTGGAGGAGAGGGCAAGCTTATTTTGTGTTACCGAATACAAAGTATGATGCTTGAATTTGATTAGGTTCATCTTTGCATGCTTTATGTAATAGGCATTTTAGATAGTCATCAAAGTTAATGCTTTGTTCAATTGACTGTTTTTTGATGCCTTTCAGTTTCTTAACTACCTTCGACTTTGTAGGAGTACATTTTTGACCTTAACCCTACGAACTCGGTCATAATACTACCACTATTCTCGTCCTTCATTTCACCTACTATTTTTCTTATTTAATTTGGGAATACCATATTTATTGTTTTCTGGGAAATCTGAAGTGTCATAAAGGTCTAAATTTTTTTTAATACCTTCGAAAAAATAATTTGTGCGAATATGATAATAAAGGAGTCCGTATCAGAATATAATAGTTTTGCTTTTACGTCATATTCATTTTTTATCACATTATAGTGAAAATCAGTCACTAAAGTTTTGGATATTCCAGTATTGACATACCAATACAGATGGTTCTGTTAAAGAATTTAGTTTTTTGCATATGGTTACTAAATTTTCTGAAAAAATTGTACTGCGATTAAAATTAGGTTTAGCTATCAATTTTGAAGCGGACTTTTCGTTTGAGCATAACCGAATGCATATTTTCGTCGAATATTTTCGATAGTTTTTCCAAATATAGAGTTGTTCATGAGTTTAAAAAATCTTTTTCAAAAGAGTTTTTAGCTACTGCTCTCATATTTGTATTCAGTTCTATATAAGTTTTTAACCAATCTGTTTCTATAAATTTTATAGCTCTGTTAATTTTTTTAAATTTTAGACCTAAATCCAAATAATGCAAAAGAGATTTATGATGAATAACATACCTCTCCTTGTGAGTCAGCGTTAGTGGTAAGCGATTTTCCTCACGTTAGAATGACGTCATTCTCCATCCCCACCACGTGTTTGATTCCACGTTAGAATGACGTCATTCTCCACCACATTCACCTTTGTCAAAAACGCAGTTAAAAACTTGAACCGAAACTCACAGTGGTCTTGTGTTTCAGCACTGTAGTCTCTCTCTTAATTGCAAAGGTTGCTACTAGGTATTCCCGACCGAACGGTTAAAAGCGTTTCAAAACGGGTAGCCGGGAGTACTTTTGCTGTGGGTTCGATTCCAACTTGTGTAATTCTTTTCTACGCGAAATGAAAAATAGAATAAATGTACATTTTCTGTAAAAAAGCATTTACTTCTCAATCTCATCAGTAGATGGCACTACCAGTCATCATGTATGTAAAACAAGTTAATTCTATTGCTCCACCACTGATTTAATGACGTGATGCTCCACCACTTTGATGTTTCCATGTCAGAAACACATAGTAAAGCTGAAACCGAAACTAACAACTCAACCCCACTTCTTACTGTGACGTCACTTCCTGTAGAACTCGACTCCACTTCCGGTTATGACGTCATTTCCTGTACAACCCAACTTCACTACCTGTTATGACGTCACTTCCGGAACAACTAAACTCCACTCGATTTCTCCACCACTGATCCAGAACCCGCATTTTCTATCTATTGTCAATTCAGGCACGTGTCTTCCAAAGACTTCGTTGGCAGCTACTAGTTCAGATCTCTTGAGCTTTGGTCATTGTGTCTCAGATGTGATAACGAACCGCATTCATAGCATCGGAGCTGTCTTCCCCTTTTCACGGTTTTCATTGCTTGCAGGTTCGGTTTTGACCGGATGTTTACTCTTGTCATCCTTGAATGGTACTTTGGGTCTACTTCCACCAAAATGCCCTTTTGAACCTTGATAGCCATACTTCTTTGGAAATTCCTTCTTCTTGAAACTCTGCCTGATGGTTTCGTACTCCTCGATCCCTTCTGCCAGTTTAAAAGGTGTCTTCAACTTCATCCATTGGTCAAGAAAATGCTCCTTGATTTGCTCTGGTACACGATACTTCAATTGCTCGGCAACGATTTAATCTTCAAGTTGCTGAAAGGTTTCAATTTCCAATTCAGTCAAGTAGCTGTACAATTCGTGAGCACAAGTTCTCTATGTTTTCTCGGGTGTTTTCTGATGTCTATAGAAACACTTTCAATTTTTCAGCGTTCATTTTGTTTCGTTTCAGAATGAGATCTTTCACAACATCATAATTGTTGGCCACTTCAGGAGGTTCTCGGGCAAGCATGTTGGATAACTCAGTTGGCAAAACGGTCAGGAAATAAGCCACCCACTCCTCCTTCGGCACTCGAGCCATCTCTGCTTTTCTCTCGAAATTGATCAAATACACTCTATAACATAAAAATCGACGCACCAAGAAGGAGTTATCCGAATGGGACGAAATTGCGTATGAACATACCTTACGATAGAATATGCAAATGATTAACTTTTGGCGCGGTCAATGACTGGATAGGTGGAGATCCAGCGCATTGCAACGGAGCATACGAATCTTGTATAAAACAGAGGATATTCCAATGCTAGCAAATAACTTCCATGCGAATGTGGTTCCGTCGACTTACGTGGACTGTACCAATGCCTCGCAGACGGTTCGCGAACATTATGAGCAGATGTCACCATTTAAGAGAGGACGTGCAATTGGACTAAAGGAAGCAGGGTGGTCAAATCGCAGGATCGCTCGACATTTGGGTCGGAGCGATGCTACCATTCGACGATGTTGGCAGGAATGGGTGAACCATGGCCGTACAGAGCGTCAAGAAGGTATCGGTCAACCAAGAGCGACGACAGAACGCGAGGTCAGAGTGATCGTCCGATCGGAGATCACAGCACCTGATGCGTCCTTATCAACGATCCGACGTGTAACAGGGATACCAGTGAGTGCAATGACCATTGATAGGCAAATCAGCGAACGGGGGCTGAGGCCATTGCGCCGACTGCCCTTCACCGTTGCACACCGCCAGGCGCGTTTGCAGTGATGCCGGGTGCATTCGACCTGGAATCTCACGGACTGGAGCAGAAATGTTTTCAGCGATGAGTCCCGCTTCGAATTGAGCCCCGATGACCAGCGAAGACGTGTCTGGAGACGTCCAGGACAGCTGTAGGATACTCACCTGACTGTCGTCCGCCACACAGCCCGATAACCAGGAGTTATGGTATGGGGTGCCATTTCATTTGATAGCCGGACCCCTTTGGTTGTCATCCATGACACCCTTACAGCACGGCGGTACGTTGACGAGATTCTACGCCCCATTGTGTTGCCCTTCCTTTCACGGACCCCTGGACTTCCAACAGGATAATGCCCGGCCGCACACGGCACGCCTTTCTACAGATTGCCTTCGTGCTTCTCCAACACTTCCCTGGCCGGCGTGATTGACAGGTCTCTCCCCAATAGAGCACGTTTGGGCTCTGATGAGCAGACGTTTACTACCGTCCCTGGATCGCGCTGATCTAACTCGCCAATTGGAACGTGTATGGCAAGCAATCCCGCAGGAGGACATCCGCCAACTCTACAAGTCAACGCCCAGCCAGATAACAGCTTGCATCAGGGCCAGAGATGGGCCAACGCATTATTGATTTTTTACTCTTGTAGCTGTATTTCCTGAATAAAATATTCAGTTCCTATGATACTGTTATCGTTTCGTTTTCAATACATGTATATCACATCTACCGATTTTCAACCCATTCGGATAACTCCTCCATGGTGCGTCGATTTTTATGCTACAGAGTGTACAATCCCATTTCATACCCTTTTTCGTCAAATTTGGTTGTTGTTATCTGCCACATTTTCAGATTGATGAAAATTCCTTCCGAGCCGCTTCCAGTTTTTTAATTTCGAGCTCATGTTGTCTGACCCTTTCCCGCTCTTTTCATCTTCCAGTCTATCTTTTACGACTCGTTCTATGATTATCGTTACCTCTTCCCGATTGGAATTTGAGCTTTTTAAAATTATTTTTTTCATATCCGCAAACTTGAACGAAGCTGGCACCTTTTCACCAATTTCTTTCGCAACTACAACTAAGTCCTGCTTTTTACCAATTGCAAGAAATGCCCATGATTAAGGGCCAGGCGAAACAATATCATAAGCCTCTATATGAGAATTAAATTTAACAGAATTTAAGAATTAATTTATTAGAGAATTAAATTCGCAAATTCTACGTAACTTTCTAACCGAACAACCAAAAATCGGCTTCACCTGAAATCATTTTCGAACACCATGAACAAATTAAAATTTTCATTCATTAAAACAATATTTTTTTTTCATTTTTTTCAAATTGAGAAGAAAATAAACAGCAAACGAAAGTTTAACTAAAATGGAACAGCTGTTTTGAAAATAATACTAGAATCAAATTACAATTCAAAATATGAACACAAAAGAATGACTCAATTTTCCTGTGAAATCAACAAACAAAAAAATTGCAGTTCAAAAGAATTCATTTTTCTCTACGAACAAATTTTTCATGATTCAGAAACATAAATGCACACACATAAAAATGTTAAACAGAATATCATTTCTTTTCTTTTTTTCTCTCCGACAACGAACACAGGAAGTGAATTCAAATTCGCACTTTCGAAATTTGCTTCTTCGAATTATTTTTTCGAACACAAAATGGTCTCACATTTACTAAATTAGTTGCAAAGAAGCAATTTCATATTACTAACACAATTTCCCTACGTACACAAGTTCGAAATTCCTCAAAATAAATATTGAATTCTAAGGTTTTTTCTTTTCTCTTCGGTCATTTAAATGAGCAACAAATGAAAATGACAATTTTACAAACACTCCAAAACTCTTTCAAAAATAAATTTCAGATTCATTCACAAACATAACAAAATATTTTCCAATGCAAAACAAACCGAAACGCACTAAATATTGAGCATTTCAGGCATTTAGTACTCTGTTGACAACACACTTCAAAAAGAATTATACTAGTTATTCAAACTAGATACTTCTACACCAAATTTTTAATTCTATTTTGAGTACAGCTGTATCATACGCCTCGTTTGCTGGCAACGCTATTGACGCACTTTTAGTAGGGAGTTATGGCAGGTGAAGGTAACCCATCTTTATTAGGGTTATTCCCGTTTTTATGGCAACCTCGGCAAGCGGAAAGATTTATAAAGATAAACGAAGACTTTTTCGAAGATTTCTTTCCTCGGCGACATAAAAAGTACGCCAAAAAACGTGCCAAGAGCGTTGTCACCAGACGAGGCGCTAGATCATCTGTACTTAGGGATGGGAAATACTGTTCTTTTCGGCGAACAATTCTTCGATATTCCGTTCTTTTTAAAAGAACTGTTCTTCTGTTCTCAAATGTCTCTACTCGAAATGTGCAAGCCCTATTCCTCCTCTAGACTATGTGGCTTCCGCAGTTTTCGCGATTGACAGGGACCGAATTTTGTTGACGTCATCTTTGTTAATACTTTGTATATAGGCATGCATATATAAAAACATACAAATGACTCGGTCTTCGTATTGTTATCGATTGATTGATTTTTTATGGCGCAAGGGGAAAGTCGATTCAAGCTGCGCCAAACTGTCAGTAATTGAGAAAAGAAAATCAGAATTTTTCCGTAAATTGGAAAACATTCTTGCCCAAATCGAAACGTTTAAATTCTCTTCCTAGTGGCAACTAATAATGTCCCACATCTGAACCATCTCAAGTAGTTTCCCAAACAGATATGAGGTGCCTAGGACAAAATAAATACGCAAGCGAAAGTAATAATTTTTTTAGATTTTAATGTCATTTTTAAGTCAACAAAATGGTCATTTAAGTCAATAAAACGACGGTCCGTGATCCATCCCGAACAGAAAGATCCGAGGACAACACCAGGTAATTTTGAATCACGTTATGCAATAGGGAGTTGCCCTTTATAAAAGATTATAAACACAAAAAACGCATACCATACCGGGATTACCACTTGGAAAGTAAAATTGGTTTGAAAAACAGGTTAATATTATATGATCTATCTAAACACGTTTAAAACAAAAAATACAAGTCAAAAAGTCACATTCGCTTTTCAACACATTAGTTTATGGTGGGATTCTTATTTCCGAGATGTCTTTAAAATCGTAATACCTGACTTAATGAGATCCCTTTTCAACTTATAGAGAGCATGACACACCCGATCCGAATTTCCTTTTCACAGTGAAATATGTCCACACATTTGAAATTTTGCTTTCCATTTTGTAAAATTTGGTTTTTAAATAAAGTTAAAAGCATTGCAAATCCTAAGAACGAGTAGAGGCGACACCACCAGAGAGAAAGCTGGACAACAAAATTTTATCAGCAATATTTAAAAAAATTTTTAATTTGTTTAAAACTAAAAATTCATCCTTATGTCATTGCTTAACAATGATAAAATTTCACAATTATTACGCTAATCTCCTCGCAAATTCATCAGACGTCGGGGCTTGGTTCAGTCGAGAACAGCTCCGCGAACCGTTCATCGAGAACAGGGAACTGCTCTGAGATCAGAGAACTGCTCCGAGAACGGAGAACAGCTCCGAGAACGGAGAACTAGGTCGGAACAATTTGAGAGCAGGAATCATTTTTCGAATTAAAGATCCAATAGAAACCAAATCCAAGCAGGAGTTTGAAAACGCTGCTTTGGATTACTTTGAAAAAACAGTCTGTGGACAAAAATGAGCGCTACGAAATCCATTTACCGTGGTTAGAAAATAAAGACCTAAAACCAAATATGGAGATTGCTGAGAAACGATGTGTTTCTACTGCAATAAAGCTCCAGAGAACTGCTCCGAGAACGGAGAACAGCTCCGAGAACGGAGAACAGCTCCGAGAACGGAGAACAGCTCCGAAAACGGAGAACTGCTCTGAGAACGGATAACAGCTCCGAGATCGGAGAACAGGTTCGGAACAATTTGAGAGCAGGAATCATTTTCCGAACAGGAAGTAAAAGAGCTCCGAGAACGGAGAACAGCGTCGGATCAGTTTGAGAGCAGGAATCGATTCCTTCGGTAAATTTGATTCGCTCTCAAACAGGAAGTAGTCTCAGAGCAGGGAGTAGGTGTATGGACAGAGAACGAATGAATGAATCGACAGGAAACAGTGAGTCACGAACTGTAGGATCAACAGATGTGTTTCGGACTTACCATAATTTAGAATAAACGAAAATTTTTGCGAACTTAGAAAATTCGAGAAAAGGTAACTTTGCAAAATTCCAACCTGTGTAAAATCGAAGTATAAAAAAATTGCAATGTTTCTTTTAACGAAAAGAACCGAGAACAGGTTTTTGTGAAAAGTGGGAACAGGCTGTTCCCGTTCTTTTTGAAGAACAGGTGAAAAAGAACAGTTCGTTCTTTTTCCCCATCCCTATCTGTACCCAAAATTTTAACTATATCAGCCTAGCTAAAATAAGAACATTTTGTATATTAGAACTGCCTTTTATCAAACAAAATTGCATGAAAAACCAAAACACAACGATTCTTCAATGAAATAAACCCAAAAGTGCAAATTACAATTAAAAAGACACTGTTGCTAATGAAATCTGGTACTCACCCAATAATTAGCACTGGAGATATCCGCAATTCCAGGATCGCATCCAAACGGCTGCCACCATTTTTCTTCGTCGTCTGTACTGACTTGCTCAAAATTTTAATCACACTAAAAACATCACAAAGAATACTCCCTTTTTTTTTGTTTAAACCACTTTTAATAATCTCACAGGCACGACACACAATACAAAATAAAAGGTAGAACATCTCAAAGTCGACACATTTCAGTTTTTATCATCACTTTCTTTTTTTCCTTCTACGAGTGTCCACACACCCATTATCGTCTCTTTCGGGGAGTCCTTATGGGAATGCGCAGAGGAGCGCCATCTATCTGTCTCCGCAGAAGTCTTTACAGGGCATTTGTCCGCAAAGGGTTCATTTCTGAGTGTATATTTGAAATGAGTAAAATGATGTTATTTCGATGTGCTACTAAGAAATCTAAGCAATACTAAAAAACAGCGATTGAAACAATTAACATTGTCAAATGAATCAAAGGATTCTCTACAGACATTAAATGTACATGCAGAGACCCTAGACATGGGGCAATTAAAAAAGGAACATGATATGAACTTACCCATGCACAAAATTTAGAACAATGGTGAAAAATTCGCTACCAAAATTTTTTAATTTACTAGTGCTAATTTTTTTAAAAACAATTGCCTTTAACAAAATACAAAACTTGAATGTTATAAACTAATATAACTGTCTTATGAACCAATTTTCTGTAAAAATAATTATGCTGAAAGATTATTTTCTCAAACCAATTGGAAGAGTCAACAAGAACAAAAATACCAGAGGTATTGAATTATTTTATTACATGACTTTAAATTTTGATGAAATTTGGTGAAAGGTCAGTATCTTTCCTAATTATAAAGGGAGATAATTTTTTGCCTTCCATTCAAAAGTTATAAACCTTAACTGTCATTATTTAAATTCGGCATTGGCTTAATTAGTTGAACATTGGTGTCATAATTTGAGTGGCATTCAAGAACCAAACACTTAATATTGTTATAGACTGACAAGTTCAAACAAATACAAATGAAAAAGATCTATCACAAAATGTTGTCTTTAAAAGAAGCAAGATCAAGGGGTCGAAAAGAAACTCGACTGAAATAACGTAATGGCGAAACGGGACATACTTTTTACAAAACTTTTCGCTTATCTGATCGGTGTTTGCCGCACTTCGCCACTTTTCGTGACGTTACAGCACCGATTCACCAGCTGAAGTAGGCCTCTTAGAATGGACCATGAATTCAATTAAGTTCGTTTCCTGTAAATTGACCATAACTCAAATCGTTAAAATACGAATACTTGGTGAAAAGATTTCGCACCATAATTTTCTTATAAATAATTTTTTACTTGTGGCACTCTTCTATCAGGGATGCGATATTTTCGAATTTCCTAATCATTAATGAAAGAATAAATTTGCTTTTCTCCAACTTAATGTGTTAAAAATTGAATACTTATACCATTTTTTGACAATTCTGAGATTTAATTTCTGAATGGAAAAGATGTGCTTGTTCAAAATAATGTTTTTCTTGCCTGTTGAGTACAGCTTTCAACAAAACCAAATACTATTTTAATTCGAAAAATACAAAACAAATGTAAGTTTTAATTATTTTAATTGTTTTGTTAAGGAAACGTAATTCAAAACTTAAAAATCCTTTGAAAAATCACAACATACAATAAGGTACCAGACTTATTTTACAAAGTTTTGTGCTGTGTATTATATTTCTTTCCATAAAACAACTACAACCACATCACATAGGCTGCAACAGTTGCACAATTCAAAAATAGCATTTTTAGAGTAAGTAAATGCCCTCATGTGAAAAACTTTCCAACCAAAACTGGCCAGTCTCAATGTAATACTGGACCACTAAATGGTAAAAGTGTTTTACAGCGTGCTATATATTTTCATAGTAATGAAGAGCGAAAACCCATTTATCGGAATGTGGTTTTTTAAGTTGTCACACTGTAAACCGCCCATGGGTGACAAGTATTTAACTAAGGCTTTTAAGGAAAATGGGTTGAAATATGCACATATTGTCGCGAAATGAACGCATCAGCAATATTATGCACAAAATAAATTTCTAAAATGGAACACCAAATAATTTATTTAATACGGAAATTTCTCTTGTTAATTATTTTAGCAAAGCAATTTTACTTATCTCAAAAAGGAGTAGACATGTATTGTTCAAATCCAACAATTTTAACAATATTAATGGCATTGTTGAGTTCAAAGGCGTACCGTTTTCTAAACAGTCAAACAATTTTTATTCTCAAGAAGAGTGTTTTGAGATATTGGTGAATTTTCCAGTGTTTTAAAGCAGCTATTTCGCGTATCGAATGACGATATTTAATTGACATTTTTAGAAGCTAGTAACCAAAAAAGATTTCAATATAAAGATCTAGTAACGACACAATCATAGCCCTCAAAGATGATAGTTTTGTTGGGTTGGGTTTTATGGCACAAGGACCATATTTGGTCTAGCTGCGCCAAATATAAGACAGACAGCGTGAAGTAAATGAACATACACGAGGAAACTTGTTGACACAAGAGAAATACACCCAGGGAGGAATCGAACCTGCACCCCTACAACTCACAGATTTATAGCTAGTAGTGTGTAAACTCAATGAACTTCGGCGACTCCCCCAACTTCGCTCTCAAAGTCAAAGATTGGCAAAATTGAGGAAGTGACTTTGTGTTAGATTGTAAGTATCATAGCTTGTATAATTCTAGTCGTTCTCATCGTATGAACATAAATAATAATCGGTAATTATTCGAGTATCACCTCCATTCCAAATGTGGTGTGTGCTCATATGCAACATTCTACAGTAGATATTTTAGAAACTATATGGCATATACTTACAACACATTTTCTTCTATTCATTGTGATACAGTTTTATAGATAGAAATAGTATGACAATATTTTTACTTTTTCGACAAAGAAACGGGCTGAATAATATAGAATAGGATCATTCACATTCCCCAGTTCCATAGTAAGGAACCTCCATCTGTGATTTTTAGCATCGAAAAAGACCTCTCTGCTCTTTTAACACTGTCGTGCATCAAATCGCACTATAAATTTACTTTTGGAAAGTCATAGTGAAGTGGGAAGGGGCATGCGACTGTTCACAGCAAACATAAATACCCAGTCTAACTAAAGGAGATCCTCTCTAGTCTATGAACTTTAATCAAAAACCGTTTATTCTGATGTTTGTTCAATGTGAATTTTTCTGCTGTATAGTTATATTCACTGAAGAAAATCCCTGGGAATGTTCTTTATTGATGGTAAAAGTTGCCTTTATGGTTAACTTTACTTACAAATCAAAGTTAAACAAATTTAACGAATGAATTGCAATTATTGGATTCAACTCGACGATCCTTTATAAACATCTTATAAGTACTCTTCACTTAACAGCTAAGTTATATTCCTACGACGAGGTCGTTAAGCGAATTGGTCGATAAGCGAAGAGCTTAATTGTTTTTATTTATTCTGAATAAAGGAAAGATCTAAGTAAACGGTGGTTTTAGGAGACTATCCAGAACTTTGGCACTACTGAGTAATTATAATAGCAAATGACAGGTGTAGGGTAAGCAAGGCGGCACCAATAACCAACATAACTCCATTTGATTACATTTTATCCGTAGCCAGCTCCGGTTTGTGTAAAAACGGCCAAAGAAAATAGATTCATTTCTCTGGAGACCTGATCGTAAGTCTGAGAAGTCATTAAACAGGTGGGTCGTTAAATGAGGAGTGCCTGTATATTAATACTGAGACATGCTAGAGATCGCCAAACTGTTGTAATGATAAAGAAAAAGAAAAGAATTCAGTTTAAGACTACTTAAAACTAAGATATTTGCCAACGAAAAATTCTGTTAAAAATTCAATGTATGGGAGCATCAGAACCTAAAAAAACGCCTTGCGATATTTATTCAATGTTATGCTCATTGGAGTAGTTCTGTTTTGAGCGCTTTGCTTACCAAAAATTATTTCATTGTTGAGTTTTAAAAACAAACCTTTAAATTTTTCACCGTTTTAAATTATTTCTACGAGACATTACAAAAATAAATAAAAAAGAGTCTAATTCATGTTCCTCAAGTGTTATATATTTCTACAAATCACTTTGAAATTAGCCCCAGATTCGTTCACATGCCTCATGTATTTCATACAAAGACATTCCTATTGCTATCACAAAAATACAGTTTTATTTTTTTGTGTACCATCGTTTTCTATTTATTAAGAGTCCTTGTTCCATCTATTGAAAAATGCATCAGGAGCAAGCAAAAAAATCACTGCCTCTCATATTTCAACGCCTCTCTCCGTTTGATGGACATTAAAATCGAAACCACTAAGAGCCTGCCGTTTTAATAAGTCCCGCACCTTTATTAGGTGGCATTCTTGACTCCTTCGCACCTTCGAACAATCTGCCGAGAACTTTTAATACCGGACGGCGGAGGGATGGAAAGAAGGAAAATCGGAAGCCAAGACAATGCTGATGTCAGGGAAAAACGTACGTTTCCCATGAGTCTTCGGAGGAACTCCGGCCACCAACGATCAATAAAGCCCCGTCGAAGTCAGGAACCCCGACCCTCCCCGCATGCCAGAAATAGTTAAGGTATATTCCCTTTTCCCTCTTCTTTCTATTTCAGGAGCACAAATAGGAGAGAGCCGGCATGACACTCATTCTTTTACCACCCCGAGGTGTAAGGAAAGCGGGAAATAATTCATCTCACATGCTTAAATAAATTAAATCTACTGAACTAATTTAGTGAAGATACATTGTACCACCATGTTGGGAGAGGTATTCTCTCCTTTGTTTTGTCTCAAGGTTTCTTAATGGCGTTCCATTAGTTGAACTTTGTATTTATGGACGGGAATTCATTAAGTTGTGGGAAGGAGAATATTTTGGCGTTCAATATTTCTTGCTCATTTTCTTTAATAGCGGATTTAAAAAGAACGGTTTAATGTTTCGTTCAATTGTTGTTGATTGCTAACGAACAGAGGTATACCTGTGCAAATGAGTTTGTACTTGAAGTGATTTATTATTGCTTCTGGTTGATGGCGAGCATTGCAATTAACATTTTTGCAAGGTGCTTTGTGTTCTGATATCATTACCTAAATATTATAGCGGTAATGAACAAACCAATGGTTGCTAGTGTGGTCATGCCATGTAATTGTTTATACAGGGTTCATGGGCATTTAGCAAATTGAGTAGGATCCTCACATCTGTACTCCGGTCCCGCTGTCAGGTTCGACGGTGGGCCCCGTGAGAAATACTAATATGTATTCAATGTTTAACTTGCACATATATTAGAATTTCTCTTTCACATGTATGTATATAGATCTATTACTTTTCGCCTTATGGAATTAATTGAAAGATTTGTAACTTTTGCTGTTACTAATCCCCTTGGTCAAGGAGAAATCTAGACCATGCCCAAAAGTCCACGTCGCACAGCGATTGTTTCCTGTTCATCTAAGAGTTGTTCCACAGAGACGCCGATATAATCCAAAAAGAAGGAGTTGAAGCAAAGACAATTTGAAAAGTCATGAATCCCTTTCACAAAAGTCATATATCTTGTATTCCAGCTTCTAAGTTTTGCCAGAGCTGTCTGGCGCAGTCCTGAACCTTTAAAATGTAACAATAGTCCAGGGCACTTTGCGGGATACCTAGAATACGACGGAGGAAAAGACCCTGCTTTGTGGTCTGATTTGTTCGAGTAGTAAATTTCCGCGGCTGTGAGATCACTACATTTGTACAAATTGTAACTATCTAAAAACTACACATTACTTTACAACTTTTCATAGACTGTACATTCTAGAACAAAAGTGTTCTACATTTCCTGGGCCCCTTCTCGCTTATAGACTTCATACTGATGGTACGGGCCGCCTCTAATATCATGAAGAATGCTAGCGACACCTCCCTGGACTGCATTGTATGAACAAGAAATTAAAAATTTCTAATGGAGATATATTTATTATTTAATAAATAAAATAAATTTATTATTTAATAAATATAATAAATTTATTACTTCATAAATATAATGCATTTATTACTTCATAAATATAATGCATTTATTATTTGATAAATATAATAAATTTATTATAATAATAAAGATAATAAATTTTATTATGCTTTTTAATTTATGCGCAACAACTTCTTAAATTGTGAAGCCACAATAATTACATTAGTTTCTGGCAACTGGTGCGAGGTTATGATGAAAGATTACTTGTAGAAAGTTGTCGAAATATCTACTTGAATAACGATTCACTTTTAAAGATTTTTCTTTCTTTTAATGTGACTAGTGACTAGCCATGAATCTGAGGGAAGATTGAGAATCAAAATGGGTTACATTACATTACACATACTAGTAAAGATGAAAAAGTCAAACTGAATAAATTATTACGACGGAGAAAGGCATATTGGTGAGACAACTAACAAAAAAATTTCAACTGAATTGTTTATTCTTTTATATACCTCTTAAATTTAGTTAATTAGAAACGCTTAGTCAAATTTGACCTTAGTACTGTTGCAATCTGATTAGGTTTTATTTAATTTCTAATAAAATTCTTGTGGTGGATATTTACGAACTGATTTCGTTTGTAATGGTTTTAAGTTTGAAGTTCAAGATTTGTTATTTTAGCAAACCAGTAGAGAGAGCAATCACACACTCAAATGGCGACAGATGCAATTATTTTGTTATTAGCGACATGCTAAATGCTGTTCTTCAAGGTGTTTAGCGATTTACTTCGACACACCGTTTTATTCTTGCAAGACCTCAATACTAAATATAGTTTTTATTCATATTAACATGACGCAATATTTAAAGGGCAATTTAATTCAAATTCATCGTAATAAATATTTCATGTTAAGAGTATTCATGCTTAAAAGTTCGAAAAGCATTACAGTTTGTAGTGCATTTTGATGGAGGAAATGAAAAGCAATTAATTTTAAAAGTAAAATTGTTCAAGTCAACGTTAAAAGTGTTCATGTTAACGAGATTCGGCTGTTCATATCTTTTACCTTTAGTGGTTTTGAATTTTTGGAGTACAAGCAAAATAAATTTTAAGAACAGAAAATATTCAATCT
The DNA here is from genome assembly GCA_933210815.1 of Meta bourneti. NCBI lineage: Eukaryota > Metazoa > Arthropoda > Arachnida > Araneae > Tetragnathidae > Meta > Meta bourneti. The sequence goes on along the minus strand of OW119924.1, from coordinate 62,508,180 downwards.
TCGCGTCTAAATTTTAGATACACGTCAAAAATGCTAAATCGTTATTGATAAATGAGGATTAAACAAACGTGAATATTTACATAGAAATGTAAAAATATTACAACCAGATTCATGTCTAGCCCATTTAAAATAAGATCTGCCTTAGAAAAAGGCATAGCTCAATATTTTCAGTTGATGCTTTGCATAAGTTAAATTTTATGTACAGAAGTGGAATAAAAGTATAACCATTCTTCTCTTGGGTCTAGTTTCATATTTCATAGAATTTAAGGAAAGAAAAATCATATTCCGATGTATTAAGCTTCAAGTCAAAATTATTGATATCTTTTAGGTATCCACATGTGACTTTTTTGGAAAATTGTCTTAAACTAACAAGACATGAGTGAGTAAAGGTAGTATTAAGTATGATGATATCTTTCTGAGCGGTAATAAAGCCTTAATGATGTGCATTTTGTCCAGGACGTCATTTATTCGTTCCTTTCGAACATTCTATAAAACCAACAGCCCGTACAAAAAGTTTTTGAAAGAACTACAAAGAAATTCTATAATGAAAGAACTTTTCTTTCTATTAAACCAAGATAAGGCCTATAAAATGAAGCATGTATTGACATTTTCAACATCATCTTAGTGCCTTGGAAACTAAGATTTGGATAAGGCTCAACTTAGATGGAAATAATTGGATAATGGATACTTTAAATCCAACACCAAAATCTTTTAGTATTCTTCACCTCGGTTATATGTCGAGTCGACTCTTGTTCATTTCCCTATGAAAAACATATCAAATATGTTCCAATTGCGGTTTCTAGACATCTTTTATAAATATCTCCTATATTTTTTATTATTCAGATTTTAAAGTATCAGTACAATTTCCATAGAATGAGGGGAAAGATCCATTTTGGGAATCAACAACTCCTAAAAATATAACGGATAAAATTACATTTATTCATCGATTTATATAGGACTTCAGAATGTGTGAGAAGAGCTTCACCTCACTGTTCATTCAACCTTCTTTACTGATTCGAAACTTCATGAACTTCGAAAACTAGAGTGAAAGCAAAATTTTTCCATGTACACTGCTGGCCACCGTAAATGCAACACCCTGAAGGAAGCATGCAAATAATATGAAATTTACAACATGCATTAGCGGAGGTGAGATATGCAAATGATTAGAATTTCAGCGCAGACGCACATCACGCGTGCCTGTGGCGCCACTTCAAAGCGCTATTTAAGGCTTGGAGATTTCGACGATTTCAAGTATGGCAATTGTGTTTTTCTTGTGGTTTTTTCAAAAAAAACGATCAATTATGCCTCGTAGAAAACAGCGATCATCTTTTGATCAAGTATCCGAGTTCGACAGAGGAAGGATAGTGGCCTACCGAGATTGTGGATTATCTTTCAGGGAAATCGGTAGTCGTGTTGGACGAAACCAAACAACTGTAATGCGGATATGTGATCGTTGGATGCAGGAGGGTACGACGGACCGACGTGTTCGATCGCATCCACCTCAGTGCACCACTTCACGTGATGACAGGCATATTGTGCGTATGGCAGTGACGGATCGCTCAGCCACATCACGAACCATAGCACAGCACATTCAGTCTGTACCGCATCATCCAGTGTCTGCGCGTACCATTCGACGCCGTTTACAGCAGAGTGGTCTGTCCGCAAGACGTCCATTGCTTCGTCTACCCTTGACGCAGAACCACAGACGTTTCCGCCGCCAATGGTGCGATGAAAGAAGGATGTGGACGGCAGAATGGAATGAAATTGTCTTTACTGACGAGTCGCGCTTCTGTCTGCAACACCACGATGGTCGGATTCGAGTCTGGAGACACCGTAGAGAGAGGATGCTGAACAGCTGCGTTATGCACCGCCACACTGGTCCTGCACCGGGTATTATGGTATGGGGCGGTATTGGATATCACTCTCGCACTCCTCTAGTACGCATTGCCGGTACTTTAAACAGCCAGCGCTACATCTCCGAGGTGTTGGAGCCAGTTGTCCTTCCTTACGTTCAGGGCTTGCCCACAGCCATATTTCAACAGGATAATGTGCGACCACACGTGGCACGCATTGTCCAAGGGTTCTTCGTCAATCGCCAGATTGAATTGCTTCCCTGGCCAGCTCGCTCTCCGGATCTTTCGCCGATAGAAAACATGTGGTCCATGGTTGCTCAACGATTGACCCAGAATACATCCCCAGTTGCCACACCAGATCAACTTTGGCAACGTGTGGAAGCTGCTTGGTCTGCTGTACCCCAAGAACACATCCAAAGTCTCTTTGAATCAATGCCGAGGCGTGTGGCAGCGGTGATCTCCAACAATGGCGGCTACTCTGGCTACTGATTTTGGCAGGAACCACACTTCACAGGTCTATAAATTTAATCATTTGATACTTGGTCAACATGTTATCTACAAAATAAATTTTGTTGTGATATCTCTTGTCTTTCTTGGTGTTGCAATTTGGGTGGCCAGCAGTGTACTTTTTTCCGGTGGAAAATATTTTGTAAATTGGATGTCAAACATTTTTAGTCCTCTTCAACAAATAACTTTGCAGTTTAAATTAGCTGTAAAACATTCCGACTAAAGCAAATGACTGGTCAACATGCTACTCAGATTTTAATTACATCACCATATCACACGTTCTAGAGAAAAGTGACGCTCAATTAACTCAGCTCATAGAGAAAACTTTTCTTAATTAACAAACGACTCTATTAAAATCGAACAAATCATAGATATCAAATCTTCAAATTTTAGGTTAAGTTTGAATACATTTTATCATTTCAAATCCATAATGAAAAATTGACTAAAGATTTCCAATCTTTTTATGTCCTGTGTAAAATTTGCTTTTTGAGCTGTCACTTCTTGAGAAGGTGTGATGCTGCACAATTAAGTGGCACAAACTGTTCCAAAACGCCACTAGTAAGAATACAACCAATTTTTTATAAGTCAGTTACAATGTTAATTTAATTTGTATTTGTCGACTGTAAATTGTCGACTTACAAGTGAAACACAAGAAGTCAAAAACCATTGTTATAAGAAAACGAAGAGGAAAAGATTCTACTCACTGCTAAACTCATTAAGAGTGTTTCTCAAGAAATCTAACCTTCATGGAAAGAAAAATAGCTTATTGGACCACAGTCTAAAGGTCTTCCGCATTATGGTCTATAAAAGCTAGAAAAAATCTTCATACTTTGTTTTCTGTTCCATTTAGTTATTTATTCACATACTATTGAGGAATTTTGAGCAATTTTCGTTAGCTTGTATTGTTATCAATATTCTATCCATACTTCCGGAACTGTACATTAGTGACTACTGTCACCTTCGAAGTAGTCCCCCTTTACATCTGTATACTTATCACTTGCTGGGTACCAGCCATGTCAGAAAATCTGCATTCTTTTAGCACAATCTTAAATTTTGGCAACAGCCAGAAATGACAGGGAGCTAGGTCCAGAATCTCGCATTCTTTTCAGTACTTCCAAATAGCATTGTTGGTTGACCGTTTTCTCACACTGTTCACATTTGTATCAGCGCCATTTTTGTTTCTGGCTGCCCACTTCTAGGATCGTCGTTCACATCTCCTCGTCCATCTTTGAATCTCTTTTGCCACTCAAAGGCAATTGACTTTTGCAGAGCATCCACACACTATGCCACTTTTAACAGCCTCCAACGTTTCAGTAGCTTCTGGAGGTTTGCATACAAAATTTGATGCTAACACGCTGCTCTAAATTTCGTTCACTTGTTTTTGTGCCAAAGTTTCGACGCAGATCTTTATTGCCTTTACAATAGCCAACTAACAAATGACTATCAGCTTGAGTTTACGCGCGCGTTAGTGAAAACATGAACCCCAATTCGATTCCAATCAAATCTCCACACAGATGACACTCTGCTGCTGGTCCAGGAATTAAATTTCCACATCTCGTATGTAATACTTGTTCCTTTTATACATATTTTATTATTAAAAACCCCCCAAAAAGATTTTTAACTTTTTGGACCAAGACAGATTGCACATTACAGTATAATCGCATTTTCTGGAGTCCAGCATATAAATCTCGTATCCCGGCACAGATACAAATGATACCAGTTACCCACTTACCTTTTTCGGGATCCCTTTTGAGGACTCCTTATTTAAGTTATCGGATTGGACAGAAAAATGGTTCAAATTCCACCTAGACGTTTTGATTGATGAGAGCATTACTCCTCTAATCAGTTTAATTTGAATGATTCAAAGAGGCGTAGTTGAGAAAGCAAATAGGAAAAAAAATGACTGAAGTCTTACAATCAAATCTATTAATCAGATTTCGAGAATCTGCTTTAGCTTAGAAGGGAGTGATAACAGGTTGGGGAAACTGATCTTTTCATAATTGAAATGGTTCTCCGTTTGCTCTACTCAATTACATGTCCTCTTTATTCCAGCACCTTAGGAGATTTTATTTCTTTTTCGAAGTGAATAAATAACTTTGATCAATAAAACATTTACTTTAATCTCCATAGTATTGATGACGTAGTAATGAAGAGTTAGGTACGTGTATCTCAAAGATTCTAAGCCAGATTTTCCAAATATTTATTTAGTAGGTAGAGTGAAACTTCGATTAACCGTCAGGGTCCGGACCGTGACGGTTAATCGAATAGACGGATAACAGAAAAACCTTAAACAACAACCCACCCCATCCATTGCATATGAACGAATGATAAAAAATGCAAGTTTACGAACTGGAAATACACTGTACATGTATTTTATTTTACAGAAACAAATAATATACAATTTACATTAAGTGCAGTATAGTACATATGTACATATTGTTACATGAACATACGCTCTAGACGTACATATTAAATTTTCAGTTTCACCTTTTTTCAAACGTTTAATAATCTCAGTTTTTCTGGTTGAGATCTAACACGACCCGTTTACGCTTTTCAGCCATTTTTTAGTTGTTGCACAAAAACAAAAAAAGAAAAGAAACCTTAACAACAAAACTTACTGGTGTGAATGTCACTATCGTATGCCGAAACAATTCAGCCACTACGCAACAAATAACGTACAGTACCGAGCACAACAGCTTCTCAGCCACAACTGAAACTGACCACGAGTGCGATAGCTAGGAGGGCCAAGAACGTGACTCATCAATAGAAAAATAGTGCGTCACTCCGTCGCTCAGTAGTAGAGCGAGGAGGATATTTCACGGTAATCTGGTTACTGTACATAGAGTACAGTGTGTATGTACGTACGTACTAATAATATTTAATATTTAATTAATTAACTTTTAATAACGGACTGACAGTTAACAGAAACTGACGGTTAAAAGTGTGACAGTTAATCGAAGTTTCACTGCATTCCTAAAATTATTCAATAAATCACAAATGAATTGAAAATATTTTGGAATTCAACATTACGTAATCCCTGATATCATTAAAATCTATTGCTATAACTATTATCAGAATTATTCAATACATCAGAAATTAATTGAAAATATTTTGGAATTCAACAATGTAATTATTAAGTTTTCAATCTGGCACCGATTGGAATTAGATGAGAATTAGAAAGTCTTGATTTTAGAAATGAGAAAATCGTTATGATTCTGTATGTTTTTCCCGCAATGTCTTGTCTGGATTTATATGTTTTGTCTTATTCATAAGTATTCGTTTATTTCCACTGGTCCTGATACAACACAGTGCAAATTCATTTGGAATAAGTTATTACCTACAACATTGGTAAGGCTTAAAGTTGGACATGGATTCTTCCCACTTAGCCATCATCGTATATGATATAGTAACATAAAATGTTAAAATTCATGATGCCAAGACAAATATTTGCATAGGCGGAAACGGAAAAGTTAAAATACATTTCATTCATTAAAAAGGTTTTTTAAAAAAAAGAAATTATATTTTAAAGTTGAATTTTTTTTTATTATGAGTGACATGTACTTTATAAAAAGCACAATATTTACACTAAACACGAATATATGTTTATGATAATCTTAAGCTTCTCATTATTTGTAAACTATTTATTACTATTTCTATGCGATACTCTCTTTTCTAAACTATTCTAACTTCCATTATTTTCCATGAGATTCCTTAGGGCTAACTATTTTTGGTGAATTAATGCTCAAGACTTCAAAATTTGTCACTTTCATACTGTTTTATACAGACGTTGTGGAAATTTCGGAATATGTGGTTGGATAACCTGCACTATGTCACTTTGTGCCTCCCACAGACGTGAAATATAAGCAGACTGAACATTGCTATTGAGAAGAGGTTCAAAAAGTGTGACCAACATGTCAACTAGTAGTCACGTGACTGCTCTGAGAAAAATTGACTTGGTTAGCCGATTTGACATTTCATCGCCCCGTTTGATGCTATAACATTTTATGACAGGATAGATGTGTTAATGAATATTTCTATAGAGTTTCGAAAAGATGGTGAAATCGCCAAAATCTGCTTCTATATGGCTCGGACCAATCAGATGATGAATCAATGGATGAATCATATACCGTCCTACTACTGGTTTTGGTAACATGATACTGAGCATATAAAAATGTTACCATTGCTCACTCTACTTTTATACTTCCCCTATGGTGCCTCCGTGATGTCTGTTTGAAACACGGGAGTCAAAAATCCAGAATAATAAACTGTAGGATGAGTGAACTTTCTGGCATTGGTCAGATAATCTTGAATTACAATAATACTGGAGGTTGAATCTGGGTGGAGCCGGAGAGAGAGAGAGGAGAATGATAATTTTTCGTGTGAAAAGGAGAGTTATTTTCTGCTGGATCGTATGGACGTGTTAAGAGCGTGCTCCTCAAGGAACCCGAAACTGGAAGCAGCTATCTCAAGGCACCCCGTAGCAGGGACCATATCTAAATCCGAATATCCAGAGACAACTCGCCTGTGGGTACCATTCTCCTAAAAATTTGAAATGACTCTACCTTTGACTCCTAACAATAAATTAAACTAAGACTCTAAAAGCGCATTCATTTTGGATGCTGAATTCTACTATGCATCTAAGCAGCTATGTGGCCCGTACCATGGTACCAGAGCTAGAGGTCTAAGGAGGGTGCCGGTAAATCTGGAAAGTTTTTGCACATTAATGTACAATGCAGTATGTTCCAGAACTGTAATAACTCTGTTTTTATTCTGAATTAAAAGGCTAAAAACTGTTATATCGAGATTGTAATTACCAGTGCGCATACCACAAAGCATTTACACCTCTATGTTACACAATTGCATTCAATGTTATCCTGATGCAATTTTTTTCAACGTTTAAAAATGTCGTTCTCCTAATAAGAGTCTGCTATACACCCCAGTTAAAAAAATTTCCTTTAGTACCACTTTACGCCAAAAATTTAAGAGTGAGATACAAGAAGGTTGCAAGGTCCCCACATAGGGATGGGATGTGTCCAGTACCATGGTACCAAAGCTAGAGGTCTAAAGAGGGTGCCGGTAAATCTGGAAAGTTTTTGCACATTAATGTACAGTGCAGTATGTTTTCAAAGTTCAAAAGTTATAATTTTGCCACTGTTCTTATATAGCCAATTGTGCTGCTCCAGTGCGACGTAAATTTAACTACCTACCACAACAAATCAACAATTATTCTTATAAAAAGATATACGGCAGTTGTATAAAGGAATAGAAAAGAAAATTTCTACACATGGTTAAAGTTATACAGTACAAGTTAAACAATGATCACTTTGTATACTTCGTTTCTTTCATGAAGGTTCTGCCATCTAAACTGGTACTGTGGCCCGGAGTTTAGATGAGGCTAAAAGTTGGTAATATTTTATATTATCCATAAAAGTATTTTAGAGAAAATACAATATTCTTATAAAGAAATGTGCACATAAATTTCATAAAACATCGAACATTTTAGTGATTAATAAATAAGTTTTTATACAATTTTCAATTGTTCAGTTTGCAAGTGAAAAACTGCAATAACTAATAGACCAGCTCATAGCATCTACGCTAAACTTTATTAATATGATTGAAAAGACATGCACACACATTTATATCTTATTTCATCCATATTCACATAAATGAATTTCATAATTCTAATTGAAATAAATGTATCCAAAACTATATAATAGCATTTCGATTACTTTTACTGGGGTTCTTATTTCTGATAAAATACATGACAAAAAGCACACATCACTCAAGGTATCATCAATTAGATTCTAAACGTCTATTTCATTTTAGCCTACTTCCGAAAGTTTTTATTTTGAATTTTCGGTGGGTAACTTGTGTTTATTTCTCAGACTAAGACCCACACAAGAACAGAAAAACTCAAAATGTTTCCTATTTAAATTGACTCCTGCTTTACTCCCTTTAGTTGACCTCCCACTATTTGATAAAGTAAGTGGCCTAACTTTGTTTCCTCAATTCTCACTCAGTGATGTGTGTTTATTATATATTTATTTGGTTCGCAGTTAGAAATGCATTGTTATGCTTGCAACGGTATGGTTAGTACCCCAATTCATGTAATAGGCTCATTCTCAAAACAATCTGATTCTTCGGTTAGTTTTATTTACTTTTTCAAAATATGGTAACATTCTAGAGTTCAAGTCCTTAAAACTAACCATAAACATTACATGAACGTTGACATCTTACATAATCTACGTATAAAACTGAAATTACGTGTGTATGCAAAATTAATCCACAAACTTTTTTCACCCTCGCTGAAAAACGTTTACACTGGAAATTGAGGTCCCATAACACACATCAAAACTCTTCCGAATACTGGCTTTTTCCAAAACTTCGAGAACTTTTACGAGATCAATAACTTTTCAAACAGCTTGGTTTTATCGGCGAGAGTGCCCCCCCCCCTCTATGCGACCTTGAAAACTATACCGGGTCGAACTCTGACTTCCCTCTCTCTTCTGATCCCACTCACTTAGCTAATGTGCATTAACTCAGATTGCTGGAATCATCACTTTCGGGGGTTGCGACAAACTAGAATGCATTACCCCTTTGAATAATACATGAATGGCAGCGCCGTTGGTTACATTTCATATTGCCCTAATTGTGTCACACGACGGATCACAATCGATTTATTTCAGCGTATTTGTTGCCGCTCATTTTTCTCGCTGATCGGGAGAAGCTACGGGGAACAATGGTCTGGCAAGGAGGGAAGAGAAACAAGAAAACATTTTTCTTCGTGCTCACGATTCCGATTCACCATGTGGTTCAGAGCCGTTTCGATGGGAGGCAGGGAGATCAAATTGAGTTCATGTAACACTATATATAGAAGTACTGATGTGCCATCTCTCCAGCCATATCTTGATTTCATATCTTGAATGTTTATTTTTAATAATATGTTCAAGTGAATTAGGCATGGTGTCATCTGTTGTCTTAGTGATGCGATGGTTTTTGGTGTGGACGCAGTTGAGAAGAGGTAATGGTCTGCGTCACCACAAGAGCAAACGGTTTATCTTGAATCTGCAAATAGTGAATGAAAGGATTATGACCCTATATAAACCAGATTGTTTGCTTGTAGTAAGGCGATGACTAAGGGGAAAGTTTCTTGATGAGTTCGTCCCTCGGGGAGTCTGCATAAATAACCTTATTACTTCTGTTTAAGTCCTGTTTCAATAGTAATAAATATGAATAAGGTGAGGGGATCTCCAACCTCTCGCCACAAACAGAAGCAAGTTTCGGAAAATGATCAGTCAACTGAGAATCAAATTCTCGACATAAGCGTTTGTCTTAGATCAGGGATCCCACATTTACACTGAGGGACCCAGTGGACCGAGTTAGATAATTGGTTGGTTGAGTTGAGTTTTATGGCGCAAGGGCCATATTTGGCCAAACTGTGCCAAACAAGTCAAGTAGGTGGACATAAATGCAAAGAAGCTTTATTGACACAGAAAGAAAAACAGAGAAATACACCATGGGAGGAATCTACGTTAGATGAAAGGCCCAGTGACGGCAAGTTGGAAAAATTATTGGGGAGGGGGCAAGAAAAATCTCAGTTGTTTCATATATATGTCGTATTTGAATGAAGCAGTCATTGGTATAGCGGTTCAGACATATAAAGCGGATTTATTGAGGCGGATCCAGGGGGTGAGACGTGCAGAAGAGTGACAGAAGACGAGAAAAGAATGTGCTAAACGATAAGCAGAATGTGCGGAATATGGTGCTCACTCAGCAAATTTAGGGATTGAGTTGTAAGCTTCTGCTAGAGGAATGCAATGACGTTAAATTAATAATATATATGTCGGGAACTCTATCAAGAAACGAACAGTGAATAGAAATAGAACGGGTTAAGGAATTTCTCGTCACGAGTTCTTTTTTTCTAAATACTTACTATTATTGATATTATCATATATCTGTAATATTTAACCCTCCTGTTTTCGGGAAACGGGATCTAGTAATAAAAATTGTTATCCCCATGGGTTGGGTCCTAAGTACTTTGCGTCTTTGGTGTGGAAGTTTTGTTGAAGCAATCTATGTGGACAGGCTGTTGACGAGCCCCACATGAAATAATAGTCTCAAGCAATTAATGTGTTAACTGGGGACAGGTCTAAGCGTATTGGGAGGAGGCAAGAGGTTTGGGCTCCTAGGAGTTGGAATCCTGTAAACAAATTGTCCAAGTATTCAATTTGCGAGGGCTTTCTTCTTTCTACAAGGAAAGGAAAAATCGGAACAATAAATTTTAAAGTGAAAAAAATTAACATGCAAAACTCAACTCAATATATAGGGTACTTTTGTTCTATTTGAGGACAACTTCGAATGCGGCTTTTATAAACATCGTATCCGGAATGAATGCACTATCTTTCAAGCAGAATTGCTTTGTATTAATCTCGCAGTTAAGTGATTTAAAGAAAATGGAAATTTCTGTTCAAAGTACCTGATTTGTAGCGATTCTCTTTCCTCTTTACATTTACTGAAGAATGTTGCAAGCACAGAAAAATTGGTTGTTGAAACGCTTTTAACAATTAGTTCTCTTAAAATAGAGGAACTGAGATTTTTTTTGCCTATGTGCGTGGGCACTGTGGAATTTACGGGAATGAAAGAGCTGATTTTTTAACCAAAGACGCTTTGAATTTAGCAATTGATGTAAATTGTAACATTCCTGTGTTACTTGAAAGGCTCATATTATGAAAAGCTTGTTGCTAAGTGGAACGAAGAGTATGTCTCGTCTGAGAAAGCTGGCCACACCAAAAAACGTTTTTCCTACTATTAAGCTTAGATTGAACTCATAATTATTTTTCTTCACAAACTTCCAAATTACACAATTTTTATCTGGCCATGGAAATTTTGCTAAATATCTATATAGGTTTCATCTTCGGACTAATGATTTGTGCGAGTGTTTTAAAAAGCAGCCACAAGATGTAGAGCACTTGCTTTTTAGTTGTCCTGCATTTAAAACTTCAAGAATGTGCCTAAAAAATGATTTGAGAAAATTAGGTGAAACATGGCCAGTGAAACTCAATGTTTTTGTAAAATCTACTCATTTGTCAAGTTCATAAAATCTTGTAATTTCAGTTAAATTGTTTTCCACTGTTTCTTTGTTAAATCAACTTACTTCTGTAAGCCCCGTGTTGTACTCCTGTGGTGCACGGGGAGTTTGCTTTTGTTCAATAAAAAAAAATATATATAGGGTAAACTAGACAATTATTGGCACCTCGGACAGTTATTGACACCCATCAGGAATCCTCATGAGCATGTTTTGTACGATAGATTAGTAATAGTTTCTTTCGCATAAGTCCATTTATACTGCAAAAATAAACTAAATAAGAATGAAGGCAAATCAATAACTGCGGTGTCAATTACTCATCCATAGGGTGTCAATAACCGATTTTGCACTACGTATTCTCAAGATATTGCAAAATACCTTCCAGGGATAACTTTTTGTATGAAACCATTTATTCAGCTTAAAGTAGAGTAATTCAGGAAAAGGTACAATGAATTTCAACTTGATTGAACTATTTTTTCCATGAATTTATAGTATAAATATTGCCTCAAGGTTTAACAAATAACTGTTTTGTTTACCATATATGACTTTTAAATATTAATATTATTCCATTGAATGCCAGTTAACATTTAACTGTGTATTATGACACGAAATGGCTCCAACTGTGTTTGTAATGACATAAATCATATCTGTTATGTAACATCTCATCATGGACAGGAGCGTGAGACGCTTGTACGAAGCGGTTTTTCGCTTGTGAGAAGCCTGTGTGGCGGTTCCGTTTGAGATTCGGAAATAATGTGTATTTAGTTTAGCCCCATTAAATAATTGTTAAGTTTTTAACGAGTGTTTTTATTTTAAAATTAACACTTAGACACCACTCACAAACCCTACAAAGTAGGAGCTCGACCCAAAATGTGTTCCAGGATTTGTGCGAGTGCAACGTTAATTTAAATACCTACCTACCTATTAGGATTTGCGAAAGTTGAAATGATAATTTGATAGTTTCCTTTCTTTTTATTTTGTTCTATGAACAAGAATGTTGTTAACTAAAAATCTATGTAGTTTCGTTTTCATCGATTGTTGTGCTGAGGTATGCTTTTTTTTATTATTTTAAGAGATATAGGTTTAGAATTACGCAACACTTCAAAGAATAAGTTTAATTTTGAATAGAATATGTGAGGATTCTTGAATTTAATATTTACTCTTGATGAGGGAGATGATTTTTTTTCCATGGAAAACATGAATAAATTTGAAATTATTTTAAATGGTGAGCTGCTTTGTAATCTCATTTTACTTGATATTTGAGTACTTAAATTTTGAATAATATTTTTGTTTACTTTGTGAATTCTTTTGAGTCTTGTAATTATTTCTGAAATTTAAATGTTTGTTTTAGATAACAATTAGATTTTAACTTTACTCACCTTCATAATGAGAGATAAGTGGTTTATTTTTATGCAATCATTTAATACCTGTTGTGTGTATTAGTGCAATTCACATGAGTAAGTTGTTAGCGTGAATGTTTGTTTACATTTTTCCTTGTTTACATCGTTGATTGTTAACCATCACAAACAAACATACCCACTACTAGTAAGATGGCATTTTTGGTGAAGGGTCAGAAAGAGGACTTGGGAGTTCTAGCTGAAAAATTTTGTGAAGAGGTGCAACCACAGCTCCGAATAGTTAAAATGAAAGATTTGAGTTTGGAATCACAGTTGTACGAAGAAGAATTTGTAAAAGCTATGCTTCTATAATGCAAGTTCGAATTGAGAGAAATGAAAGAAAGAAATATTGAGAAAATGAGGATCCATTCATTAAATAGTTCCATGTCTTCGGCTTCTGAGAATAGAAGAGTAAATGGAAGGTCACACTATGACTTGAAGTTTGTTCAAAAGTTTCAGTGAGGAAGTGATATTAGCCTTTTCCTTGTCATGTTAGAAAGTCAGGCAACAAGACTGAAGATCGATAAAGTGGAATGGGTGTCACATTTAATACTTTTGCTTCCTACTAATACTGTCCAGACTATTTACAGAGAACCTGAACAATTGACTGCAGACAATTATTATGTGAAATAATTGTTACTTAAGAGATTTAAATTAAGCCCTGAGGTGTTTCGTTGAAAGATCGTTCAGTCAGCGAAGAGCTGATAGCACTTTGGAAGGACTTTGGTTTGGAATTGAAGAATTTCTTTGAGAAATGGATAAGTGGTCTTCAAGTAAATGGTTTTGAAGCACTGAAAGAATTTATTGTTACGGATCAATTGAAGCTTCGAGTAAATTTTGAAGTTCTTGATCACTTCATTGATGAGTGGTCTAAGATCACAAGGCTTGAAAAGCTTACTGAGAAATGTGACGATTATCAAACAGACTTTTTCCAGACTTTCTACATTGCTAGTACAAAATTTTCAGGATAAATACATAGGAAATAGATGTGTTGATAGTAGCAATGTTGGAAAAGTATAGGTGTCTCAGAATCGGCAAAACGAAAGATTTGAAAGACACAGATCCTTGAGATGTTTTGACTGTGGGGAATTGCGATGACCCAAGTTATATCAAAATAATGGCAATTCAGCCGCATTGCGCAGGATTGAGATAACAGAAATCATTTCAGATGCATACATAACACAAACATATAATGGTGTGAGAAACCAAATTCAAATGAAAGAAATAAAGTTGGGTGATTTGTCCGTTACTGCTCTTGTTGACACAGACAGTTCTGTTTGCTTCATACGTGAGGACATTTTCCATAAGATTGTAACTCTACAACATTGTGAGTGTTTTTCCATTCCAGTAAATGCAAAGCATTCGCAAATCTTAATCTTGGCGATGAAATTTAATTTGGGATACAGACCCGTAATAACAAGAAAGTGACTGTAAGTGTCACTACATTGCCCTAACGACAGTGATATTTAAGGACGTTGGAAATGTTGAATATGAGTCACCTTCGTTGAACGGCTGAACTAAGTATGGTCAGTTTGATCCAGGTGAATACATTTATGTTGAAGTGGTTGAGAAAGCTTGTCCCTGTTGGATTGCTAAAAGTAAAAAAAAAAAAGAGATACAAGACATATACTCAAGAAATTGGAGAAATGAAAGAAGATTTGAAAGACCAAAGAAATATCATACGACAAGAGTCAAAGAGGATCTAGAAGATCGAGGATGAGAATAAGAAACCTACGATAAAAAGAGGGGAAAAGAACTTGTTTACAAGATTGGTTTAGTAGCCATTCAGAGGAACCAATCCGGTTCTAGACTGAAATTGAGACATACATTTTTGGTTCATATGAAGTTTTTAAGGTCGATCCTATTGACCGATATGAAGTGACCACTACCATTTCTGTTGACCTAATGAAATCCTTTTAAAAATGGGTTCAGAATCGTAACTTTCATTTGTGATTTATTTTTGACGTGAATCCGTCTTTAAAATCGGTATGGAGGTCATCGGCAGAAACTTGCTAGTCATGAAAAGTGTTGATCTCTCAAAGCCCAATAACTCCAGGGGAATCAGCCTATGGGGATAAATGACCAACCATCGTGTAGAGGAAGTTGGGCCGCGTCGACCAGATTGACAACTAATCCACTCCCCTCTCTGACCTTTGTACCGCGTGGTGGGGGAAATGAGTCACATTTCGAGCATACGCTGGCCTATTTAACAGCTGTAACTTCAGTTCTAATAGACGGGTCGTGGCGAGTGCGTGCTTAAATTGAAGAGAACGACGAATTCTACAATTTCATTTGCCTAGATGACAGTTTAAACCATCTGTGTGAAAATTGTGTGCAGTCGAAAGTGACTATTCGTTGAAGATTTCACTATGAAGCCAAAATATCACACTAAATTTCAATTGCGGCATAGGAAATGTAAACAGATTGAAAGAACAGTTCAAGACGAACAAAATGATACCAAGAAGTCTAAACCTATGACAAGTGCGGAGAGCTCTAAAGCTTACCGAAGACGCAAGAAGGAGCAGGCCGAGCAGGTGACGTACGCGGCGACGTCGCTGGATCATTTAAGCTACCATCAAGCTTGGAAACTCCACCATCGACCTTACCTTTGTCAGGGACATCAGCATCGACATCATGACGTTTGTCTCGTACTTTAGCTATCACAGGCCCATCATCCATAAGATCACCATATAATACTGAGCATTGCCCACACTCTAACACCACTTCTATATATCCACCAAAACTGGCTAAATACATAAATGTCAAACAAATAACCCGCCGTCTTCATTTCATCAGCAACCCACTTATCAGGTATTCCGCCCAAAAGTATTCACGAACCAAACCTTACGGTTCAGTGGGGACTGTGCCTATCCACTGTTTTTGTTGTTTCTTTATATTTAGTCTTAAATATGCCATTCTTATTTTGCGCTTTTTACATTATGTACCACTCGCGTTTAATCATTATATTTTGCTTTTCTTTATCCCACATATGGCATTTGGTATGATAATATAATGACAAAGTGTTTGAAAAGTCTACCACACTTAAAGATAAAGCCAATTTTTGTCATTTTGTGTTATATTTTCTAATTTATATTGCGTGTAATATTTTTCTTTTTATATTATTGTGTTCCGTAGTCACTGATGGCCAGTGATAAAACGGAATGGGCGAGTTGTAGGATTTTTAAATGTCAATTCTATGCCATTGTGTATTTAACGACTAGATGGCGATACCTGTGTTTGTGATTACATAACAATTATATACAGTCATAGTTGTTACGGAACATTTTATCATGGAGCTTGTGTGATGCTCCTACGAAACGGTTTTTCGCTTGTTAGAAGCCTAAATGGCGGTTGTGATTGAGATTCGAAAATGATATATTAATTAACTTAGCCATATTACATAATTGTTAAGTTTTCAACGAGCGTGTTTTCATCTTAAAATTAACCATAATTAATAATCTAGGCATCATTCATAAACTCTATACATTTTGAATCAATATGTTACACTAGGTCCCCCTCAACAATATAGTCAAGTAAGATGACGAGACGGGAATCGACTATCTAATGAAAAGAGGTAGCATCTGTATGCAGCTTCATGTTGTTTCTCCTGATCGATCCGCTTGAAAATCTGTCACGTGATATTGGGAGAAAGAAAATGTAGGAGAAATTATTTACTGGTCAATACGATTATCGAGTGTGATTGAAAATATTGGTTTCCGCTTCGATATGCAATCGCCTCAAGCCAATTCCCCAAGCCCACATGGATCTTTTGACGACTCCACACACATGATACGTCTATTTCACATGAAGGACTATGATGACTGAGCCCTTTAAGAAATAAAAATATGTACTCAGTGTACCACTTGCACAAATACACACATTTATTATTATTTTTTAATACAATTGCATATTTTTAATTGAAGGTTATACAATTCAAAAGTTATACTTTTAACTTTTTGAACCTGGAAATCAGATAGCTGACTATACAATGCACATATTCTCACATTTTCCGAGATTCCTTGTTACCCGGTACCACAGTACCGTTGACTCCCCTACGTGAAGGTTACTACGTCTGATTATTTTCATTCGATTCTGTATATTTTCATAAATTAAGGATAAGTTATGTTTTTAGGTTTTTAGAGAAAACAAAATTCTGAAAGGAGGATCATGATAAATATAATAATTAGAAATACAAGTAGACTTCAGAGAGATTTGCAGGCATAAACAAACACACTTACGTGAATGTATCCGTAAAGCATGCTAAATTACCGAAACATATAATTTTTGGTCTCTGGCGAAACAGAAGCAAAATGTCAATAACTTTTTGAATACAGTCCCCTCTCAAAGCACCCCTCACTGAAATGCACGAATGGCATTGGTTGCGCATGTTCGTCACAAGATTGGCCATTAAATCTTGAGGAAGATTTTGGTTTTCCTGTTTCAACGTAATAACCATGCTTTTTTTGGTGTGGGGTGGGGGATTTCATTCTACCATGCGCCTCCCAAGAGCATGTCATACATGTTCTATACGATTGAGGTCAGGAGAGTACGCAGGCCTTACTCCATTCGGCTAATTCCTTCGGTATTCAGCAGTCATCAACATAGCCCGAACGATGGCAAAGGGCACATCCATAAAGATGAAGAAATTTCCAACAGCACTACGAAAATTGTGTACATGAGGAATAATAACAACCTGACAATAGCTCTGAGCATTCATGGTTCCACTTTCCAATACGTAAAGTAAAGCTCGGTACGTCCATTCATAATGATACCGCCCCTGACCATCATTCCACCACCTCTACAATGGTTTACTTTCAGGATGTTGGTGGAAAAATAGGCCGTGCGGGGTTCACGTCATATGAATTGTCGCTTAGAACTGGACGATAAACAAAATATACTTTCGTCCGTGAACAGGACATTAGCCTATTGCTTATCAGTCCAGTCGGCGTGCTCACGACACCGTCGCAACCTATATGCTTTGTGCTATGTAGTCAAAGGAACACAGTGTACTGATTTGTGTGTATACCAACCAACATGATTCAATCGCCTGAATAAAGACTGGCACTATATTATGGTACCCATGCTTGCTTAAAGCCCCTGTGCTAACCTTCCCGCAGTTATGAGGGGACATCGTTTTGCCGTTACTATCATATAACAATCTTCAGGTGGGATTGTTTTGGGTGATCGACAATTGCTGTACCATATGGCAGAAGTTCCACTTTAGAAAAATTGTTTCCACAGCCTTGCGACTGCGCTTTGGCACACTCGAACTCATTGACTACATCTCGTGTTGAACTTCTTTCTCTCAATTTCCTCAAATTTTTCCACGTGTAAAATCATCGAGATGTGTTCTTAGTAATATTTAGCCACTCGTCATAACAACTAATAACTCACTTAAACCGGACACATTAAACGCATGGGGAAGTCTTTCTGCCAAGAACATCCGTTTCAGCCTTACACACATACATTATAGATACACACACACACACACACACACATATATATATATATATATATATATATATATTTGAGAAGTGAGATGATACTTACATAAGACAATAGGAAGTAGCGTCTGCAGCTTTAATATACAGCATTTGCTCCAAAGGTAAAGAGATTCCGTTCTATTTTGAGGCTACTTTGCTTGGCTCAATAAAAGGGGATACGTTAACACTCCCGGATTTGGTTGTCTCTCCAAACTTTCCCGGAGCGTCCTGGAATCAATAAGGTCGGAAATGACTCGTACAGTGAATATTACTAGGTGGTAAGGTTTCTCTTCACACGTCTAAGGTAACGGCCATTTTTCTTCTGCCTCAGACTGGGTGAGAAAAAAAATACCAGGAGACAGCTTTTCATCGTTTCCTCCTGTGAAGAAATAAGAATTTCATAAATATTCATATACAGTATAACTACTGTTGAAGTTGCTAAACTTTTCGGTGTTGTAAATCTCGGTCCGTAAGGAAACAGTTTCATATACGTATAAGTAGAAAATACCAGTTGTGATTTCACTGGTGATAAGCTTTCTACTGGCTATATGCTAGGTATTGTCAAAAATATTGTCACGAAATTTATTTGCAATAAATTTATAGCAAGCTAAATTTAATCTTCATAGTTTGCTCAGTTTTGTAAAACTTCAGACACATATTTTATCGTCTGGTTCATTCACGTTTTATTTCTACGTCTATGGATCAATTCATACACACATAACACGCATTTTTGAATTATACGCATTTGACTTGCCATAGTTTTTGCTTTCATTTCAAAATCATACATATTGATACATTGGATAGCGGATTTTCCTTTCCAACTTTCTTTCGGGTTCATGTGTTTCATAAGCTATAAAGACTGACTTTGTTGAAAGCTCTTTAGTAAAATCACTGACTACTCAAACGAAATTTTTAAGACGTGTTTTGATAATTGATGGTTCTATAAATACTTATTTGCTGGTTTGAGGTAAATGCGAGAAAGTTTGCATCAGTGGTAAGACGAAAAAACAATGACGTTTGAACCAACATCACTCAGGGATTAAGAGAATTTCTGTAATGTAAATTCTAAAATGAAGAAAAGGAAAATTAATCGATAACCAAATTAAGAATTATCCTCAAAAGCGTTTTGAGGCTCCCCAGACACCCTCATCTGTAGTCAGAGCTCCAATACCAGATTCGATGACTGGCTCTAATACTAGGTTAGATGGTGAGCCCCAACTCTAGGTTAGATAACGGGTCCATTATCAGGTAAGATGGTGGGCCCCATTGCCAGGTCGGATGACTGACTCCAATACCAGGTTAGATGATGTTCTCCAATTTCATATTAGATGACAGTACCAGTACTAGGCTAGATAACGGGCCTAATTCCAGGTTAGATGAGTGGATCCAAAACCAGCTTAGTTGACTATCTTCAATACCAGGTTAGATATTACAGGCCCCATTACCAGGTTAGATTACAGACCCCATTACCAGGTTGGATGGTGAGACCCATTATCAGGTTAGATGGTGGTTCCTATTATCAGGTTAGATGACGTGCTCCAATTGCAGGTTAGATACAGGCTCTAGTACCACGCTAGATGGTGGACCCAATTCCAGGTTAGATTACTGGCTCCAATACCTGGTTAGCTGACGGGCATCGATACAAGGTTAGATGGTGGACCAATCCCAGGTTAGATGACTGACTCTAATCCCAGGTTAGATGGCAGGCCCCACTAACAGGTTAGATGGTGGGCCCAATAACCAGGTTAGATGACAGGCTCTATTTCCAGGTTAGATGGTGGGCCCCATTACCAGGTTAGATGGCGTACTCCAATACCAGGTTAGATGACGGGCATACCACGTTAGATAACTGGTACCAGTTGCAGTTAGGATGAAGGGTACCACTACCAGAACAGGTGATGGACCCAAGTACCACTTGGTACGTCAAATGGTCCGTCGAAAAAAAATGAAAATGCCCTTGAGATGGATAAGTTTTAGTACAATTCTAAACAGTGTTCCTTTTTATTTCCTTACACAAAACATTAAATCCTTATTTCCATATTGATATCAAACGAGTCAATGTTATTATTTTGGGCGTGTGTAATTTCATGTCAAGTATGAACCCCTAACCAATACTATTTTAAATACATGAGAGGTATAAGGAATGAAGAAAATACCAATAGAATATACGTTATTGGCAATTTTTAGCATATTTTCAGTGTATTTGCGTGCAATCTATGTCAATCGTTTAAACTCCAAATTTAAATAATAGAGAAAATAAGCCTACCAAACGCTGTATAGAATATATAGCTCAATCTCGCAGAACTACTCGCAGTTAGTATTGTTAACATTCTGTGTATGTTAAAGTAAACAGTACAGACATGATCACAGTTATAATCCATCTGGTGACTTCACAAAGTTATTGCTACAAAATAATGAGGTGGATAGGTAGTTAATTATGGTCGCATTGGAGCCACTGAACGGCCTATTGGCGACGGTCTGGGATCGTTCAGGAAGGGAAGGATCCGAGACAACACCTCGCAATTTTGAACCACGGTCAGATGGCGAAGTCAACACCCTGAGCAGGCCCCCACTCTCTAAACTTCCACACCACGCCAAAGTGAGGACATATGAGGCCAAAACAGTTTCAACGGGCACCGGCTCCCGCGTACACGACGGTCTTTGGTTGTATCTAGTTTAGTACTCGGAACCCTCCGGTTGCGAATCCGTTACTCTGCCAACTGGGCTATCGGCGGCCCTCAAAAATGGAGAATATAGAAAATATAATACAATATGTGTAGTAATTTTGTGATTTTTCACAACTCGTAAACCAAACATTCATAGTTCTTTTCGGGGACCGTCGTGACTCAGTGGGCTTGCCGCTAGCAACCTGCGAGTTGTAGGAGTGCAGGCCCAGTTCCTATTAAGATCGTTTCCTCCCTGGGTGTATTTCGCTTTCTTCTGTGGCAGTAAAAACTTTCATTGTGCGTATGTCCATTACTTGATTTTTTCTATCTTGTCTTTGGTGCAGCATGACCAAATTGGCCCTTGTGCCATAAAAACCCAACCAGTTATTTCCGTTTATGCTACTGTGAGTTTAAATGCTGAAATAAGAAAAATCAGATTTACGAAATTGTTTAAACTAGATGTACGCATTGCGTTTCCTTAAATAAACATTTTTCACAACTACTTAAATTTCTCGTATTTGTTCGTCAACTACATGTTTCATTCTTTTTATCAGTTAATCAAACAAGACCTTTTATATGAAATCTTTATTTATTATTTTTGTATGTTTGGTTACTCGCTAAATTACAAAAAATACAAAATCGTAAGTAATTTTCAGTCTTAAATAAAGCAAAATTCTCCTAGATAAAATTTTCTTTAAAATGAGCATCTCTCGACTCAGAATTTAATATCAGCAAGCTCTACTACATTATTGGATCACTGGGGTATTTACCAGCAGGGTCATTTTGATGCAAATTAGAAATTTTGTTTATTTTTAGAAACCTGGTAGCTATTGGAAGGAAAATTTCGACTCTGAATATTACGACAAAAAGTATATGGTGCAGCTGATGGTGTTTCTGTAATACTGCGGAACGGATAAAATACTTTATTCTAAAATACGTTCTATGCTTACAATATCTGAAGAAAATAAATCAAACTATTTTTAGCTGATGGTAAATAATAGTAAATAATTGAATTGAAAGGGATTCTAGTCAATTTACAATGGACTTAAATTTTTGATGTATTAATAAAATTCCTAATCCAACAATCCAAAAACTATTAGGAAGATAAATTGAATACATATTTATAAAAATATGTTTTAACTTATTCCACAAGGCTTAGCTAAACAACTAGGCCTTAAGGAATAAGTAACAACATATATATGTGCACAAAAAGTCCAACACTAAATCAGGACTTCTATACAAAGGACACAAACCAATACAGGCAAAATGTCTTGAAAAGGCTTATTCAGTGTTACATTGTAGACAAGTTGGAAATGCTTTATAGCCCTGAACGAAGGATAAATACAGGATGTGCCCGATCCCAAGTATAGAATGGGCAGTCTGACATTTCCTGTCACATGTATATTTGAGCGAGGTTACAGGGTGGTCTCTTCAACAAATATATATTGCACTTCTAAATATGAGTCTTTTCTTTCTCTGTATTTACAATAGGTTATTCGCAATCTATAGAACTGAAATCGACAGCTGATTTTGAAATAATGTTAACGGATAATCTTCATTTTTTAAATATAATATACACAATTTAAAACATTCGTAACGAGTTCATAGTCTTCATAAAATTCGCATCAAGTTCGAACTCTCAGATTTGTAACTGCTCTCAAAGGGAAAGTTTTTCCATTTCTAGTAATGTACTTTTTAGATAAAGATTTGAGCCTCAATGTTTTTGTTTTCATAAGGAAATACTTCTTTTCTTGAATTTCAATTAAGGACTAATGAAAACCTTAGAACTTTTTAAACCTTGAAGCTTCGATTAAATTTAGCTCATTACGAAGGCTGAATATATATTTATGGCCTAAAATATAATCTGAAATTTGCTTTTTATAAAACAATTAATTAAATATGTGTGTGCCTTACTATTTTCAATAAGATATGATGAACAAAACAGATTGCGTACGTTTCAAATTCAGTTTTAAGAAATAGTCAAGGAATTAAAAACTTTAAATAAACGAATGGAAAATTGAAAACTTCAAAGAATCCAATTATACATATGAGCGAATACTTTGAATTACGATACAAATTATAGACTATAAAATTGATGCAACGTTTTGACCGGCTTGTAATTTAAAATCACCTGATGTATGATTATTTAAAATTAATGGAGGATTCCTTTTTCTCATAAATAATTTTTAATTTATCTGAACTATCTAATCTAAGGCTTAAATCTCTTTTAAACTATTTAGACATTTATCTTTGATTTCAGAGAATTTTAAGGTGTGGCAATTGTCAAAATTTAGAGCACGTATTTAGAAATTTGTTCCTGGTATTTTAGAGTATATCTGCACTAAAAGAGATTAAGGATTTTTAAATTATTTATTATGTAATCAATGGGGAACAACACCACATAATATCATTATTTTAGGTAATGGCCACTTCATGTGAACAACATTGAAGAATGTTTAACTAACTGAAGTATAGAGTTGAAATAATTTAAATTATTATGAAAATATAAAGCACATATTTGAATTCTCCTCCATTTAAAACTTTTTCAGAATGAAATTTTTTAAATTCAACAACGTTGAACTATTATAAACTCATCTGTGTACAATTCGCAACCATTTCATCAGTAAAACCTTCTGATGTGAACTTCAAATTGTATATACAACATATCTATATAATTTACATTCAATGAAAAATAAATGCGAATCTGTTTCAAATAAATATGCTTAGAACGTTTTGCTGCTGTGATTTACAGAGATTTATTTTAAAATTATGGTGTCCTTGTCAAAAGTTATATTATAAAACTTTTGAAAAGAAGATAGATAAGTGAGAAACTTTATCACTTGGCTCATTTTTTTTGAAGAAAACATCCATCATTCTAAAATGACATTTCAGTGCGAACATAGGTCGTGGTTTTCTAAAACCTTAGACTCTAAAACTTGTAAAATTTTATACCCTTACATTTAATTCTAGACTAAGTCGTTGAGAGAGAACTGGTTTTTTAAAAATATCTCATCAAAAATGGTGTTGGTATAACTTGAATTATTTTGTTTCTTTATCATTTCGAGTTGTATATTGGCGATTGATTATTCTATATGATCTAATTTTGTTAATAATTTATGAATTCTAATCGAACCTTGGTATTTATAGTTTCCTTTATTTCCATTTTTTATTGAATTTCTTCTAACAAAAAGGATCTAGAAGGTATTTCAATAATATAATCGAATTTTCAAAAAACCCAAATAATTTTAAATCTCTTTATGATACTGTTCACCATGAAACTTTCTCGATTGGTACTTAAAATATTAAACTTACCAAATAAATAGAATGCATAACTTCAAAGATACTTATTTACGACGCACATTGATAACTTAAAACTTCCCTACTGAAACCATAAGATACGGATGATCACACATATCATGAAATCTGATAATCCGATAACTGAAACATATTTAATGCAATGTAAGTTTTATAACAAGAGAAAATCAGTTCTTCCTAACAGATCATACCATCAATCATGTCCATGTTGATATCTGCATGTAACGAGGGGAAGTTGAACCCCTTTAGATCCATTCTATATTTTAAAATAAATAGGATTTTAAAATTATGATTTAAAACACACTATTGTGCAAAACTTAAGGACCGACAATATTCCATCAGATTAAACCCGAAAAGTGAAACACAAAATCCTGCGACGATTTTCATAACGAAAGCTGATTGATAGAAAGATGATGCGTATGCAAATTTTCAAAAGGTGATGTACTTCACGTGATAGTGCTCAACCTGATAAAAGCAATTTTTCTAAGCAAGATTAGGAAGTAGAAAGCAAGTGTGCGCGTTGTTGTAAGAGGTTCGAGTGTATTGTTATTGTGTTACAGACGATACATTGTCTAGTAGGACACATTTAGATGACTTTACATTGGTCGAGTAATTGGTAAGGTGGAGGAAGGGCGCAGTGTGAATAGTGTAGCCGAAGTGTTTGGTATCACCCATAACATAGTCTCCTGGGCATGGAAGACCTTAAAAACAACAGGAACAGCTACTAGAAAGGTCGATGGTGGTCGCCTAAGAAAAACAACACCAAGGGATGACCAATATACATATAGTCCTACAGGCCAAAAGGGATTTACATCATACTGAAGGCAATATTGAAAAGCAACTGCAGATGACCTCAAGATGTGGTTCACTGTGGCGAAACATACAGATGGTTTACATAAAGATGGACTATTTGCCCAACGACCAGAACGTTGTATTCTGTTACCGCTTACATATTGGAGACGACGTTTACAATGGTGTAAAGACCACAAAGAATGGACCATATGGCAATGGGGTACGGTACCCTTCACTGATGAGAGTCGCTTCAGTCTAACGAGCTATTCTGGACATCAGCTGATTTGGAGAAACAGAACACGGTATCATTTGGCAAACAAGACCGAACGAGATCGGTATGGAGGTATTGTCGTCTGAGGAGACTCTTGCTGAATGGTGGCACTGAGATCCACGTTTTCGAACGAGGTTCAGTAACAGGAAAACGCTACTGTAATGATGTGATCCTTCCCCATGTTAATCTTTTCCGAGGTGACTGCTTCTGAGGTCATTTTTATAGACGATAACCTTGATTTGAATCCTATAGAACATGTGGCCCACCCACGTTCACACTAAAATGTTCATCGACTAAGAACAGTAGTGGACTAACAGAGGAGTGGGCATTATTGCTCCAAGAAGATCATCGACCAACTCGTGTTTTGCATGGTTAAACGCTGCAAAGAAACCATTGCAGTTAAGGGACATCATATTCCCTACTGACACCAACTCTGCTTTATATATATATATAGGAAAGATTCTTCTGTACAATGGTACGCAATGGGTCACAACCCTTTCTTAATAAATCCCTAGTTTTAATCTCTGTATTCATTTTTGCGCATGTGTTTTTTCATTCATCAATGGGTGAATCCATTTAATCCAGGAAGAGCTGTGCACCTCACCATCTCCGAATCAAATGATATTTTGCATACAGGTACATTTTGGGCCACCTTGAATCAACATGGTTTTTTAATCTCGAAAAAAATTTTTCTTCAAGATACAGGTCTGTGAAAGTGACGTCACAAATTTAATTTTATTTTTCGAGCGTACATCACCTACTTAAAAATCGCATATCTCTTAAAGTATACAAGATAATTCAATTTTGTTTTCTTTAAAAGAATTGCGAAATTTCGGATCAAATTTTGATGCTAATTTCATTAGTAGGACTTAAATAGTATTGAAAATATGGATTTTTCAGTTTGATCAATTTTAAATTTATTTTTCTCAAAATAGAAATTTTTTTTAATTTGATTATTTTTTCGAAGTTCCTAAATAAATATGCTATCCTAGTGTATGAGCACTTTTGCAATTTTCGAATAATTAAGCTGAAATAAATTATTTTGCTTAATGATCGTGACCGGGAAACCCAACGCTATCAAAAGATAATGAAGTACAGTCAAAATCCATTTCGAAGTACGAAATATCCTTCAGCGCATGTCAAATTCCCTATAAAGGATGGAAAGGGTCTCGAAATCCCACAATTTTATAGGGATTTCCTTTCAACTTTCCGTATTTGTTTAAAAATAATTTTTACTCGCCGCTAACAGAATATTGTGGATAATAATTTACAGTATTTACTTAATTTGCATAAATTATCAAGAATAATATTATTCGAGTATTATCAAGCCCAATATAACCCTGAACACAGAATTTCACAAACAAAGCTGAATTTTGTTGCTCACCTCGCTACAAAAGAAATTTAAAAAAATGCACTGTAGTTGTTTCGATACAAAGGTACAGAATAATAAACTACATATTTAAAATACTAGACCAATATTTATAAATTCCTATAACTATATTAAAACATATTTGGATAGTATATACAAAATGTACTAATGGCACAAAATGTATTTATAAATCCTCAAAACATTTCGAAAACCGCATAGGTAAGAAAATGTAAATACTCAGTATTTTTTAATTTGGCGGATAAAATAATGACATAGATTTCTATTTATTTAAAACTATAAGCAAAAGTTGGAAATTTGAATATTAAATACTCTGATCAAATAAGTTGTAAAATTCAGTGAAGTTTAGCCTGTCGTTTCAGCCACATAGAACTCTAAGAAAGTATTCAACAGATATTTCAATAAGTTACCATTTCGGTCGAATTTTACGAATGCAATTCATAAGTAACTTATTTCAATCCTATTCGATTCTTGAAAAGTTGTACTCTTATTTTTTTTGTCATTTGAACTACCATTGTAGAACTTCCAACAGAAGTTAACTTGTTAGTTTCAAAAACTATTTTTAATGGTGCAGCAATATTTTCATGTGCCTTACACAATAATAATAGTCACACTATTCGGAGATCAGATTTTATGTATGAGAGGCCGAATTTGTCATTTGAACTACCATTGTAGAACTTCCAACAGAAGTTAACTTGTTAGTTTCAAAAAACTATTTTTAATGGTGCAGCAATATTTTCATATGCCTTGCACAATAATAGTACATTTAATTTGTTTGTTTCTTCTCTAATTCCTGAAATTGCTTTTTAGATACTACATAGATTTGTTTGAGATTAATGTTACAGAATCCAAAAATAAATTACGATTCATGAATTATGAGCTATGAACTTATACCCAAATCCAAGAATGCAATAAGAGTAAATGAGTATGACTAATAAACTTTTTCAGACAAAGGTAATGATTGACACATTTAAATTTACTCCTTCGCTATATAAATAATCTTCTCCCACATGAGCAGCTGGGTAGATTCAGCTGTTTGTTTGATAAAAATAAACATCAGTCTTGAACCTTTTTGAGTAATATCGCTTGTTATTTGATTTTATAATTTCACGCCGCAGGTGGTGTAGTAGCGACTAAATGAAAATTGTAATGTAAGGAAAGCCTCAAAGCAATATGCATTCCAAATGTTTCCCCGGTCAATAATTGGAAATGGAGATCTTTTTTATAACTATTTACTGAGGAGTTATAAAACAATCTAAAATCTCAGATATCACACACTACATTGATATATGTACAGAAATAATGAATCGGGTTTAAATATTGCATCGAAAAAGGTGCTTGAGCTACTAGCTGGGAGGATTCGAGCTCTTACTTCAGAACTGTTTTCTAACACTGTTCGACCAGACATCGTTTGGCTGCAAATAGGGAGGGCTCTGTCATTATTACTTCATTTATTTCAGCCTTTTCCGATTATTTCATATTATGTTACTGTTTTGTAATTTTTTCCATTTTCACTTATTTCCGAAAGTTTTTAGTTTGAGTTTCCGAGGAATAACTTTTGTTTATTTCTTAAGCTAAGCCTCACACAAGCAAAGAAACTCAAAACGTCTTGTCTTTTAAAATAACTCTCGCTTTACTCCCCTTGATAAAATAAGTAGGCTTACTTCGTTTTCTTAATATAAAAATACTCGGAAAAGTTCACAGGTCTGATGGAATTCTTCAGCTGTCTGAAGACAATGAGTAATCTGGAAGATAGAAATCAGTGCAGAAAAGAAAATATGTGAGAATGAGGAAAAAAGATAAAAACCGAATTGCCTTTCAAGTAACTGGGATTCAGGTAAAGTGGACGTCCAGAAGTTAGTTGTGGTACCATTACTGAGGTATGAACTTTTCACTACACCCTGTATTGGAAATAAAAATCCACCCAGTACATGAAATTCTGTTATATATTTTTTGACTAATTTCATCCCGTTTGGAGGTATGAAATCTGCATATCAAAGCTTATATGTTAAAAGGATTTGAATAAACCATGAAAATTGAGCAACGACGCTACCATTAATTGATATAACTAGAAATTTTTGCGCAGATGTCATGCGCGGGCCCCTAGCTATTTTTTTAGTAGAAAATGACATTCTATCTATCTAACACCCACTTATAATTTTGACTATAGTATTTATTCTTTAAGAGTAAGAAATTCAAAACCTGATTTTATCCAGTGATAATTGCTCATTTTCTCATGAAAATGGAATTCAAATTGAATTTTCGTTTCCAAGCCATCAAGTTTACGTTCATTTCACTTAATGATTTTGATTTATTGCAAAAGGATTTTCATACCTTATTGAAAAGACAGCTTAAAACAATTATCAATGATGGAGAGGAGAGCAATTTCTAGTTTTGCTTGCATTTATTTTCATTCAAGGTCAATGGTAATTATTTTGTCTTCTGCATTCTTCAGTGTCATTAGTAGATTTAATATAAGAATATTATAGAGAATTCATCAGATGCATTTCACATTTCAGTAGAACAAAGGTGTCATGGCCATTAGAATGCTATGCCATACTGCTCAGAATTTAAATTAAAATAGTTAATTGTTTTCAAAGTATGCATCGCTATCCTTTTCATGGGTATTTTAGATGAAAGTTTTGGAAATTTCTAAATTTGCTGAAGACAATTCATTCAATCCAGGAATGTATATTCATTTGAAATTTTTTTATCTGCAGTTTGATGTTATTCATTTCTTCACTGCGTTACAAATAACACATTATGAGCGTTAATTCCAATAAAAATTTCTAATGCTTCAATCAAAAAGGATAACATCTGCTTTGTAATGCCTGTACAGGAATTTGGTAAATAGGAGAATATTTAAATGAAAGCACCATTTTTTTATGTGTATCACATTGAATGCCACACTTTCATTCATTGGCCGCAAAGTTAATTTGACCAATTTATTTACTTTTAGTAGTAGCTTCACAATACTAGTCGGCGACTAGTATTGTGAAGAAAGTTCCCTAGTGGACCAGATGAGGGTTTTACCTTTTCGTTCGTAAGTCAGGAGAAAAAGCTTCTAGCGAGATAGCTACATGTCTCCTCTATATTTCAGTCTTCCCTTGACAGGATATAGATTGCCCCATTTTTACTTTCACAAATGGAGACAAACACTTGTTAGAAAATTTAGACAGTTATTAATAAACAAAGGACAATGAAAACTATAAAGAACGCGGGGCAACACCTTTTTACACACACTACTTTACTTTCTTAAACTAGCCATCACTACATTCCATAACATGATTCGTGCATAATCAAAAATACATTCACTGACATCAGTTTACGCGTCCGATAAATGTTAAAATCAAAACAAATCAACGTTTATAAGAATACTAGTAGCAGTTTCGCTACTACCTTGTCTACTAGAAGAATACTAGTAGACGCGCACAATAAATATTATATTGAGATACATAGTAGTGTTTTACAAATATATAATTTTATACATCAGATATTGAATTCACACTTTAAATATTTACACACTTGTCGAATCCTTCTGAATTGAATTATAATGGCTAAATAGTTTCACATCTGGATAGATGATCATAGATAGACCAATTACGATCGGAACGTCAAAATGGGATTATGTTGTTAGACAAGAATTATTTTGTGCATGCTTCGCGTCTATCCATTGTGTTCCGTCGCGTCTATCCATAGTGTTGAGCTAAACAATTAACATTCACGACTCGATTTTTGCATATAATTCAAAGCTACAAATGATCAGATCCCAAGTAGCTCACAATAGAATTCCAAACGTCAAAAACCTTTCTTAAAGTATGGAAATGATGCATCGAATTAGGTGTGTAAAAAGAAAGGAATATTTCATTTGAAATATTCTTACTCCTATAGGGTTCTCACTAAAAAATGTTCAAAACTTTGTTGCAAAGATAATAACTAAACGTTTTTTCTAGTTAAAAATAAATTCTAAGAAAATGGAAAACGAATGACCTGAAAAACGGGAGACTCAATTTTGAGAAAGTTTTTGTCGTACCAGGAAAAGATCTAATCAAGACAACGCTAGAAGTTTTAATCCAACCAAGCAAAATATCACAAAGAATGGTTAACTGGAGGTTGCCTCGGAGTGCCTTCTCTTTGTTATAGCCTTAAAACTTTACCAATTCTCAATCAATTGAGCGATGTTTTATCAACTTCAGAACTGTCACTGCTTGTAAACTTTCAAATTGGGTCATTCATCTTCAAAGCTGCCAAAATATATTTTAATCGTTTAAAGACAAAGTTCAATCGATGCTTAAGCGAATATTCTTTTACGCTCTGGCGATTTCTTTTTTAGTGTGATGTTACTAGTAAATGATAAAGTCCCCTTGTTGTAATATGGTCAGATATTTTTGCGTTTTATGTTCCAAGATCAACATTACACCATAAAAATCAGAAAAATGTTTGCAATCGCACTGCTATTATGAAGAGAAGAAATGATTACAGATACCGATTTTAAATTAAATCGAAAACTAAATTAAATGAAATTATAGTTTCTTTATCACTAAAAATTACAACATTAAAATTCAATTAGATTTTAATGCAATTATCAGAAAAATTGTATGTATTACAAGATAAGAAATTCTTCAATAAAAAGTATTTCATGGTCGTGGACTTATGATTCTATACAGGTATGTTAGTTTAATATCTGTCTGTATAGGTATCTTGAAAACTAAAGTAATTTGTTTGATTGATTGAAACCAAATATGAATTATCTTAGTTTTTTAATTCCTTTATTTCAGTCAAAATGATTTTTTTAATAAAAAGT
Source organism: Meta bourneti (assembly GCA_933210815.1). Classification (NCBI taxonomy): domain Eukaryota; kingdom Metazoa; phylum Arthropoda; class Arachnida; order Araneae; family Tetragnathidae; genus Meta; species Meta bourneti. Next base: position 62,476,620 of record OW119924.1, on the reverse strand, counting down.
TCACTTGTCATTGTGCACTAAGCATTTTGAAAAAAAATATTTTTTTACTAAACTTTTAAAATGATATGTGTTGTTAGATGAAAAATCTGTTTTTACTTTATTATTAAAGCTGTAGATTATGTCTTTTCAATAACAATAACTTTTACCAATACTAAGGAGAATTTGCTGTTCATGGAAAGGGCCCTTTCGATAAAGTTTCTTTTGTCAAACCAGGTAACGATCTAATCAAAAAACAACGCTAGAATAATCCATCAAAGAAAACTCGTCATCTGATCTTGGTTCAAAATTACGAGGTGTTGTCCTCGGATCTTTCCCTTCAGGATTGAACTCAGAACGTCGCCAATAGTCCGTCTTCTTGCTACGGTGCGAAGTAAATTCAACAACCCACCCACCATCAAAAATGTATCTGGTCTCACAATTCTTTTCTTATTGCCATTCAGTCTCATTGAAGTTGGTAGACGATCGTGGCGTCTAAGAATGACTTGATTCATTGTGAGGTGGACGGATTATCATTTAGAGGGATAATTATACATATGACTTTTCCTTTCAGTATGGACCATATAGTACACTATTGTGGTATCAGAATGTTATCGGATAAAAAATTCAAGGCTTTCAAATACAAAAACACAAATGAGAGTCATTATCATTACATTAATTCATCCTCAGTCTTGGGCGACTGAAGACTAGTCCGAAGATTAAAACTATAGGTATTTAACAAAATTTCAATGCCAAGATAAAAGTTGCGTAAATTGAAAAATTGTGAAGAAAAATAATTCTGGGTTGAATCTATGCTGAAAAGTAGAAAAATATTGTTTGGTGTGGCCAGCTTTCTCAGACGAGACATATTCTTCGTTCCACTTAAAAACAAGCTTGTCATAACATAAGGCTTTCAAGTAACAGTTAGGAATGTTAACCCGCGGAGACGCGCGCTACTTACTGTTACATAAAGACGCGTGCAGGGCTTCGTAGGCCCGAAGTAATTTTGTTCTTAAGACACAAACAAAATTTATTTTACCGTTACAAATTAATTTAGTTAATCAAAACACAATATGAAAAATATAAAAAAATGTTTTTCAGATGAATATTGCTTTAAAATTTCTACATTTTAAAATGCATTTTAAATTTATAATTATGTCACATTGATACTGAAAAACGAAATTTAAGATCCAAATTAGAAATAGTACTCATTTATGAAAAATTAAATTATTATTACATTAATAAATTGAAAATAAAACTTACATTTCAATGATATTTATTGCAGAGGACACTGCTATGTTCTCCACGTACATTTTTCCACACTTAGTACAACAAATTTGTGATTTTCTGTCCCTTGAACTGGGGCATACATGGCACCTTTTTCTTGAAGAACTCTTTTATTTTTTACCGGGGTGCTTCACTATTTTCAGTTTGGCTACAGTTGAGTTTTTCTCGCATTTCACGTGGAAGCATTGGTTGCAAACTTCTTTCTTGAAGGTGGTCATTCAAAAGTTCTAACGAAAGTTCTTTGATAAACAAACTTCGTTTTCTGTATTGAATCGCCTGTGTTTTTGTTGACAACCAGCAGTACTCGGGCATTTATGGTTGCAATATTTAATATACTGAAAAATACATTTTTTGCTTATTCTAACAGTAGAATATGTAGATGACATTTCATCCACTACATCTACAGCACCCTTTGTTAGATTATAAAATGTTATAATCTCTGGTTTCTTGGCTTTTTCTGTCGATTTATCAATGGCACTATCATTATGCATTGCAGATAACAGGACGACGCATTTGTTTTTCTTTGGCACATAGGAAACCAAAGTCATGTTTTTTTGAAATCCAAATAACGATGAATGCATTTCTCGATTCTTTCCACAAATTAATTCTTTTGGTAGCTCTTTTTTATTTTTCTAACAGTTCTAACAAGTGTAATTTTCTTCTATAAGAGATCCTTTGCCAAACTGTAACTGGTATACCAGTTGTCAACAGTAAGGTTTTGCCATGTATTGAAGATGGGTTTCACTAATCTCTTGACAATTTTATCGGGACCATTTTCTATCCTGTACGGACATGTAGGTTGAGCTTCTGCATAAATTTCAAGGTTCCAAGTATAAAATGTTCTAGCATCCACTAGAGCAAAAATTTTGAGTCTATATTTTGCAGGTTTACTAGGGATATACTGACGAAACGAGCATCTTCCTCGAAATGGCTCTAACTTTTCATCAATTGTTACATATTCGCCAAGACTATACAGTTTTTTGCAATTTGCAAGAAATCTTTCGAAAATATTTCTGATAGGAGCAAGTTTATCCAATTCTCTTCTAGAAGGACGGTTTCTTACATCATCTCAAACACCTCATTAAAAATAAAAAACGTTTATACGACATAGTTCTGTGAAAAATGTTAAGCCTAGCACCATCAGTAGCCAAAAGATCACGAACATTTACATGAGAAGCTTTGTAGAGTCCCCCAAAATAAAGAAGTCCGATGAATGCTTTTACTTCTGAGGTACTTGTTGGGCGAGCATATCTTTCCCGTTCAAAATTACCAGCAATCGATTGAATATAAATATTCGTACACTCCACAATAGTTGACATTATTGTTTCGTCGATAAGCAATTGCCAAGAATTTACAGGCGAGGATACAGCTTTTGCTTCTCCAACATTTCTGGTCAATTTTGTTATGGTGTTGCGAACAAGAGTTCTCACATTTTTTCTTGGTTCTTTTTTGTTCCATTTTGTTAATTTATCTTTACCAAGTTAGTGATCCATAGATTCAGAAATATCTGATTCATTGCTTGAATCAATATCTTCTTCCGAATTTGATTGCTGATCACTAAACTGCTTTTCATCAACAATTTCTTCATCTTCATTAATGGATTCTACATCAGTTGACACTTCAGCTAATAGCGTCCGTAATCTCTTCATTTCATCATGATAGCTCAAATAGCGAGACATTTTCAATCTGTGTTCTCATGTGAAGTACATGACCTTGAATGCAGCTACTGTGAAACTGTAATTATTCCATTAAGGGGCTGGTTTTCTGTGCTAAGTTTTTGTAATGCTCGGTACTGATAGGCCCGGCGCGCGTTAACATTTATATCAACTGCTAAATTAAAAGCGTCTTTGGAAAAAAAAACCAACTTTCATTCCCGTAAATCCCACAATGTCCACCCACATAGGCAAAGAAAATCGCAATTACTCTATTTTTTAAGAGAACTTATTGCTGAAAACCTTTTAACAGCTAATTTTTCTATGCTCGCAACATTGTTCAGTAAATTTAGAGAGGAAAGATAATCTCTACAAATAAGGTACTTTGAAAAGAATTTCCATTTTATTTAAACCACATAACTGCGAGATTAATAAGCAAAGCTATTCTGCTTGAAAGATAGTGCGTTCATTCGCGATACGATGTTTATAAAAGCCTTATTCGAAGTTGTCTTCAAATAAAACACAAGAAAGGTTAACTTTATTGTTCACTTACTACAACGTCACTTACTACGTACGTTAAACAGTCTTTCTGAAAAAGCTTCCACTTTCTTCTCGTATTTAATTGGATGAATTGGTTCTAAAACAGCCGGATGTGTGGGATGTTGCAAAGTGGCAATTTTCCAGTCTTCAATGCCTGTCCCCAGATTCCAGATGCACAAGATTAAAGGCACAATACCCTGTTTATATATAACTTTAAGACTTCATAGCTTACTCCAGATATATTTTTGGCAACACGATACAGGCCATTAAGGAGATTTTCGAATTTATTAGAAACATTCTATATGCTTCTATTAGTGTTTTCTGTCCCGGAAAACATCAAAGTACTCAAGAAATTCAAGGGCAGATTCTTCAAGGGTCAAAGGTGAAATAGTATCTTCATCCAATTTTCCAGAAATCATAACTTTGCTCTAGGAAGGGTTGAATTAAAGTTTGTGAATATTTGACCACTGGGAAATAAAGATTAGCAGATTGGGGCTCGCAAGATGATGTTTTGAAGACTTTCCTTGAAAAATAAGCAGAATATTAGAAAATGCAATTTTGAAACATTCAGAAAGCGAATTAAAAGATCGTTTATAATAATACTTCACAGACTAGATCCAGAAACAGAACAACCTATCTCTTAAGAACATACTTTGCTTTCCGATCCTATAACAAGCTCTGAATTTTTTTCATTTAAAAAATTCTAATAAATTCATATAGATTTTTCGGAATACCAGCATCGCTTAAGATTTTCAAAATAGAAGACCACCAAGAATCATCAAAAGAACCATTGATATCAAATAAGCACTTATCAGTCTATTTTTCTTCCCATGTTGCAGAATGCCACACATTCGAAGTAGAGCTTCTTCAGTAGTTAGGTCTGATTCTTCTTTGTTTTAAATATGGTTCTAAAACGTTTGTATGTTTAACAGGTCAATCCAAAAGTGCCCATTTCTGTCTACATAATTCAGTCTTTCTATTGATGAAACTATAAACTTTGTGAGATTTACAAAAACCATTGTCTACAGAAGTTAGGTAATTCGTATTTTAAATAACCTTTTTCAAAAGTACATTTCCATACCTCAAGTCTCAGTTTAAATATTTGTATCCTTTTAACCCTTATGAAGAAATCACACATTTTTAAGTCATAAAATAGTGAAATCCATTAGAAATATATCTTCTAGCAGAAAAAATGAAATTCGTTCCAATTTGACCAAATACCCGGCCAAACAATGATATCAATTTAAGGTGTAAGACAAAATGTTAACATAATAATTAATTAAATCTTATAGGCATTTATCTTCACATTTGTATCTTTTACGGTAGTAGTCCGAATACTTCTGTATCTAATTTCATGGGTTGCGTTAAATTTAAATAGTTTTAGCTGAACTTTTGATAATTATTTAATTATTTTGATAGGAGCTAAAATAGAAAAACAGAGCTCTTTCCTGTGGTAAAATTTTAAATCATAATTTTAGCTACATGCGTAACATGCATAACATTCATGAAAGTAGTAAAAAACGTGAGGTGGATGAATACTTTTGTGACCCACTGTTTATTGTAGAGATCTCAGAACTATTTAAAATTAAAAAGAAACCCATGTAAAACGTGTCCATTGAATACAAAAATGCGACATTGCAAGCAAACCCGAGAATAATTGGAAACGATTTTAAAATAGTAGGTAGGTATTTTAATTAACTTCGCACTGGAGGAACACAACGGGCTATTGTCGACGCTCCGGGATCAATCCCAAGACTATGCCTCGTAATTTTGAACCACGATCAGATGAGATTTTAAAATGAAACGGAAATCAAATTGAAGCTCATTCGCAGAAGAAAAGCGCCACATGTAAAATCAATTCAAGAATAATTCTAAGCCAGCAGGTGCGATCTGTATAAGAAATTCCCAAATATCAGAGTATTTTAGGCAACGGCGTAGCTATAAAATAAATCAGAATCATGAATTCATAAACAAAATAAGATCACGGGACATTCAATCGGTCGTCGTTATTTACCTCCTTCGCTGATAACAGCGGTCTGTTACATCATATCGGCATCAATTTTTTCTTCAGTTGTTTCGATTTTTAATCAAAGTGTATGTTTTTGTTTTCTTTCTACGTATTCGTCTCTTAAACAAAATGCAAAAGAGAAAGTGAAGAAAAGAATAATCGCACTCAGTCCTGATCGTACATTTTTTATGAATAACTAAGTTCTTACTACTTTTGTTGCTGATATCCTAGACGTGTTCAGATAGTAAGCATTTGTATTAGTGTGGTTCAAGATATGAAAAATGATTAATTGAAAACAGTTCTAATTCGTTTCAATTAATAAAATACTTGGACATTTTTCAAAAAAGTATCGGAGAAAGTAAGTTCTATATTCTGGCTTTTAAGTTTCGTTCTCTTTATTTTTGTTAATTTCTCATCGAATCCTGTATTTTATTCATCGGCATAAATTTTTAGTAGCTTGTATATCTCAAATCCAGAAAAATTAAAAAAAACCTAGAATCCAGGAAAAGCATGAAATATTTTGTTGATCATCTGCGTATTATAAAAATATTTTGATTTTACAGATTTTAAGACAAGCCACGTTTTCTTTATTTTTCTAAATAGATAAAGACAATTTCTTAAAATAAAAAATAGTTCTGAGGCTTTAAGAAATATCTGTTTTTGTTCTTAGTTTATTATTAGTTTCTTGAGACTTGTTTTTATGTCTTGCCGTTGTGGTTCTTTTGGGTATGGCTTTATACAATTTCTACAATTATACAATTTTGAGTTTGGTATTATACAATTGCGGAGTGTGATATATTCGGCCGGTTTATTTAGTTATTAAATTTAATTTCCTTTTTTTCTGATATGTAATTGATGTAATACTAAAAAATACCGATTCAATTTCCCCTAATAATCATTTTCAATTGCCCGTAATAATCATTTTCAATTTCCCCTAATAATTATTTTCAATTTCCCCTAATAATCATGTTGATAACAATTGTATGATTTAAATAGGTAGACAATATCTTGAGTGCCTTCCAGGATTGTACAAATTTGCATAACTACTGTGAAGTCTGTGATTCCCTGCCTCCATAAGGGAAGGGAATCATGTTATTTGCTTGTCCTCCTTTCCTATTATTAAATTTACAATTTCAGTAGCGAAGTCTTTCTTTACATTTTTACATGACAGCGAAAGTATTAATGAATAGGTAAGTATATCATACCGTATGAGTTCTTTGACATTAGCACTGTCCGTTTTATTTATTAATATTTTACCATTTGAACTATAAAAGATCTCAGTAATTTTGGGACTTCATTTTGAACGCTAAATATGATTGGAAATGACGACATCTATGCCTTTGTTTGAATATCATCATTGTTAATGGCTTATTCCACATGACGAATTATATCAGAACTAACAACCATTTAGGTAGGTAGTTGAATTTACGTCGCACTGGAGCAACACAATAGGTTATTTGTAACGTTCTGGGATCGATCACGGAGGGAAAGATCCTAGGACACCTCGTAATTTTAGACCAGTCATATTGCAGTCAACACTGGTGCAACACGTTGGGTGTAATTTTTATGGTCTATAACAATTTTCTTGTCTTTGTCTCTGACAGATAAGTATATATCAATTTGATAAAATCAACGACAGTTTAAATTTTCTCTCATGACAAGAATCCGAAATTGAAATGTAGTGGCGATATGCGTATTTATATGCTAATTACATTACAATTATATCATGTAAATTAATTACATAATTTTGATGTGATTATTGCGTTTTTCAGCTTAAACTTGCTTTGCTTCTCGAGGAAATTAATGGATGAACATAAAGCTCTTTTTAAAGATCTGATGCTCAAAAAAATTATTTTAAAACAACTCAAAATATTCTCATTTTATGTCTGAAGATGGAATTTACATTAAAAAAGAAAATGATATACAGTGGCTCCCAAAAGTGTTCGTAAACTTTAAAAATTTGTAGAAAAAGCGCTGTAGCCTGGAATTGAATTCGAATATAAAGTCCAATATTTTTTTATATCATCTCCATGTGATTCTGAATAAAAACTAACATTTTTTTAAAATATTGACTCATTTTCTTTTTATAAAAATGAAAATGCAAGGAGGCAGAGAAAGAACACGTCACAAAAGTGATCGTACACCGAAACATTTTCGTATAAATTTATAAATAAAATTATGTTCTATCGCTTTTTTTCTTTTTGCATTGTGGTGACATTTAAAAAGTCGTTTGGTTTTTGTTAAAAATAGTTTGTATTATCGTTTACATGTTAGTTTCATTAGAGATCGACCCCAAGATTTCCTCAAAAACCCAAAGTGTCTCCAGGCTCTTCATTGCCTGGGTAAACTTGTGTGCGAAATGACCCCCAGCCCCCCCTCCGAGGGTCCGGGGACTGGTTCCGGCATCAGGACGAGGAAAGGCATGTAGGTTCATGTAAAGTCAAAACTCTCAAATCACAGGAATAAGACATAGATGCCTATGTAGAAATTCCTTCAGGCCTGCAACCTGAATAGCTTGAATAGCTTAAACTTAAAAGAATTGACGGACAAACCAATTGGCAAGTAACGACCCTGCTGGGATAAGTCATAGTGTCGGTGATGTTATCTAACTATAGGACTTGACGGACACCCAAGTGGCAAATGGTGGTTTTTCTGGAACCGCCGTAGTGCCGGTGATGTCTAAACCTTCGAAGTGCTGCGTTGCACTTGAGCATACACAAAGTCCCTGCTCACCCAACCATGGAGGGTTTTCACTGGTTTCCCCTCCACGTCATGCAAATGCAGGTTGGTTTAAAAGTCCTTCCAGTGGAGGCACATTCCCTAGGAGATGACCACCTTGGTCACAATCTCACAAATTTTCTTGAGCCAGTAAGCATTTTTACGCATGTTAGATAAAGATAGGTGCATATTTGCATGTCCTCCCTGTACCTTTGGTACCACTTAAAGCCGATACGTTGCGCGACCACTGCGCGCAGCCAACAAAATTGTACTCCTAAGGTTCTAATTGAGAGGAGGAGAGTGACAAGAGCCTACTCTACCCTCGATAGGTACTGAAGTTGAGAAGCAAATAAAACTCCTGCCCATTCAAGGAGTACCGTCGAATGTCTAAAAGACCTCAGACTTGAGTCTCGCTCTTGCTCGGAGAGACCGCACTACGTTTACTACTGGGGCCTCCCCTACTACTCTGCTGTGGCTTAGGTCGGGCGCGGAGGGGGCTGCGCCTCTAACTAACTAAGTAAGTAAGTAAGGCACTAAAGGCGTGTCTGTGAGATCCGTGCAGCGAAATTTGACTTTGATGGGAGATAGCAGCAGAAGACTGACTCGAGTGCCTTTACTCACAGCACATAATCTGCTTCAGCACAGCATCTGGGTTCACGAACAATGCATTATACCCTAGATGACTGGAAGAAGGTATCGTGGTCCGATGAGTTACGTTTCTAGTTGGTAGGAGCTGATGGCCGAGTTCGGTTTTGGTTCAAACCCCATGAGGCTATGGATCCAACTTGTCAACAAGGCATTGTGCAAGCTGGTAGTGGTTCCATAGCGGTGTGGGGAGTGTTTACTTGGCATAAATTGGGCCTGATCAAATTCAACCGGTCATTGACAGGAAATCGCTATGTTCAGCTGCTTGGTGACCATTTGAAGCCCTTTATGGACTTCACTTACCTCAATAAGGATGGGATGTTGCAGGATAATAATAATGCTCATTGTCACCGGGCCCATTTAGTTCGCGATTGGTTTGAAGAGCATTCTGGTCTATTCTAGCACATGGTTCGGTGAACTAGATCGCCAGATATGAACCCCGTGGAGCTTATCTGGGATATGATCGAAAGAGTCATTCGTTACAACCAAGCAATTATGGGTGGCTATCGAGATAGCATGGCTGAACTTCTTTCCTGGCGTCTTCCGCCGACTAGTTGAGTCCATGCCACGTCAAGTTGCTGCACTTCGCCGAACTAAAGGAGGCCCACATGATATTAGAGAGGTTTCTCATGACTTTTGGCACTTCAGTGTATAAGATATCAATAAATCAATGGAGTTTGATCCATTTCAGCTCTATAGAGCTTAGTTCTAGGAAATAGTATTCCAAGTAAATTAAAGCATATTTCCTATCTAAGTACGATTGCGATGAAAAGAGGGGCACAGTGAAATTGGATTGTGTCAAAAATATTTGCTCAACAAATTTAAATAATTTCTTTACTAGTCTCTATGCTCAATCCTTTCTTTAAATAATGAGCCACAGGAACTTTTACTGTATAAGATTCAACTTTTATCATAGTAATTTCTCTGTTTGCCACTTATTTAAACAAAGAAGCATTTTTCATCATTCTACACTCATGGATAGTTTAACCTTGTGAGAGGATGACACGCATATATCTGTTCTGCAAAGTGTAGTCCTTCCTGTATGATTTATTTACAGTTTTGCCCTTCTTCACCAATAGAATTTTTCCTGGAATTATTTCAATCAATATGGGCTTATATAGTCATTATGCGTGTTATGGGGTAAAAACACTACATTACTCGAAAATCCCGTGATGCTCAGAGGGTTAAAAGAACTTTAATATATTCAGAAAAATATACCAGTTTGATTAACTGAATACTCAGTATAAATAATTCAGATTGTTTTTGCTGAAAATGAAATGAATGATGTGCTTAAAGGTAATGTAGTGGTAATTAATTAACGTCGCACTGGAACAACACAATTGGTGACGGTCCTCGATCAATCCCCAAGGGAAAGATTCGATGACAACACAACGTAATTTGGAACCACAGTCAAATAACAAGGTCAACACATGAGCTGGCACCCTACTCTCCAAACTTCCACACCACGCCAATGCGAGGACATTTGAGGCCATGACAGATTGAACGTGCACCAGCCCCAATGTACACGGCGGTCTTTCGTAGGCCGAGTTTCGGACTAGCAATCCTCCGATTGCTAATCCGTTTCTCTTCCAACTGCTCTACCGTGGCCCTAGTGCTTAAAAGAATTTGTTGTTTCGAATAAATTGTGTAAAATCTTATCTGTATGTTGTTTTTATCTTAAGAAACTTCTTTGAGAAACCGCCTGTCATAACTAATGAACAATCGATGGTTTGATTCAATAGTCTGTGTTGTGTGAATACCTCAATTTAAATAACTCGGGGCCAATTAAAAAATTATTTTATCTTGAATTTTAATGTTTTAAAGTTTGCTGCGCATAAATTCATTCGAAACAAAAAAAAAATCGTTCTCTGAAAAAAAATTAAAAAGAAAGGAAAGAAATAAAGAATTACTGGCATTTAAATCGCAGTATGTTAAAAGTTTACCTATCCCTTGGGTATTGTCCCAGACACAAACTTACGAGAAGCTTGTTACTCGATATCTATTTGTTTAAATCAATCTCCTTCAAATATCCTGCTGGTTATTAAAAATTCACCATTCCTCTTTCAGAAAAGTAAATATCACTTTATTTCAGTCTCATTATTTACCTTACTCAGGGATAAAAGTAAACCCACGTGGGTTTACTTTTCAGGGAAAAGACCAGTAGCAAAATTAATTACATCGCTGGATCTGTACGGAAATGCAACACGTGAAACTGTATCCCCTTTCCGGATTCGATCGTTCTGTAGGAAAAGTCCCACATTGATGGGACTCGGTCCCTTTCAAGAATCTCGAATGACAAGAATATTTGTCAAATAATATTCAATGAAGCATCTCTCCCCCCACTCGTGAAACGTCAATGCGCAGAAAGGTGCCGCAGCGGCTACAAATCCGAGCTGAGCCGGTCCGCTTCTCTAAGTTTTCGGACGACGGGCATTCACAATCATTAGACGACTGGCACTGCATCGACGAGGGAACTTCTTCCGATTGAGGAAGGGAAAGTAAGTTTCTCAACTTTGTTTCTTCGTTTTCTATGGCTACTTGTTTCGGCAACCAATTTCGTTGGGTTAAATCGCATTCTTTTTCTCAAACTACCCTCTTTTGAAGCTGAAAACGACTCTTGGGATTATGTTTTCAACTGAAGATTTTGTATTTGGGATGGAATATAACGAGATTTTGCGTTGGGATCTAGCGTCGTGAGTTCTTTTTTATGGTAAGGATTCATTTGGCATTTTATATTAAAAAAATACTATTTTTAGAATATTTCTAAGATTTATGTTATTCTAATAAAGTATTAGTAATGATTTGTAATGTTATTCTAATACTTTATTAGAATAACATTATTCTAATACTTTATTAAAATAACATTACAAATCATTCTCATACGATCACACACTATTCATCAACAAACTTAATTTATTTATCTATTCTCTCTTCTGTTACCGCTCTAGAAATCTTAAGAGTTTTTAAGTTTGAATGAAAATATTTTAGACTTCGTTTTTCCCCGTTTCCTGTTTCGGCGACCAATTTTAGTGAGTTAAATCGCATTTTCCTGCACCACCCTCTTTAGAAGTTAAACACGACTCTTGGGATTATGTTTCCCACCGTAGATTTTGTGTTTGGTATGGAATACAACGATATTTTGCGTTGGATATGCGTTGTGAGTTACTTTTGATGGTAAAAATTAAATCGGCATTTTGGATTTGAAAAAATTATATTTTTTGAATATATTTAAGTTCTATTATGTTATTTTAGGTAGGAAGTTGAATTAACATCGCACTGGAGCAATATAACGGGCTGTTGGTGACAGTTCGGGATCAATCCCGAAGGAAAAGATCTGAGGAGAACACCTCGTAATTTTAAACCAAGGTTAGATGACGAGGTCATCACCTGAGCTTGCACCCACTCTCCAAACTTCCACACTTCGCCAACGTGAAGATATTTGAGGACACGACAGATATGACGTGCACAGCCTCCATATACATGACTGTCTCTGATAGGTTGGATCGAGTTTTGAACTCGCAACCCTCCGGTTGCTAATCCGCTACTCTTCTAACCGGGCTTCCGCACCACTATTCACCAGCAAACAAATTTATTTTTTTTATTCTCTCGTTTTCCTGTTGCCACACTAGGAATCTTAATTGTTTTCACGTTTGAATGAAAATACCCTTGCCTTCTTGACTAGGCAAATCCTAGGGCCGAGGTAGCCCGATTGAAATGTAGTGGATTAGCAACCAGAGTGTTGCGAGCTCTAAACTCAATCAAACCAAGCACAGGGGTTTACGTGGGGGCTGATACAGGTTAAATAAATCAATCGTGGTCTGAAATGTCCTCATGTTGGTGTGAACACGTGGTGTGGAGTCCTCACATAATGTGGAAGTTTGGAGAGTAGGGTGTGAGCTCAGTTCATCTGACCTTATCATCTGATCGGGGTTCAAAATTACGAGGTGCTGTCCTCGGTCTTTCCCTTAGGGATTGATCGTGGACCGTAGCAATAGCCCGTTGTGTTGCTCCTGTGCAACGTTACTTCAACTACCTACCTTGGAGTACAAATAAAGCGTTGATTTATTAAATAAAAGTAAAAAAAATCTACATTTTTCTGTTAAATCATTCGTCGTTAATGATGATAAAATATTTTTACGGCAACACAAGTTAAATATGAAGTACTGTTAGAATAACATCGTTGTAAAATCATTCTCAGACGATGCACATTCCATTCGCCAACATACATCGAATTTGTCTTTCTATTCTCTCTTTATCCTATTGCCGTTTCAGGAAACTTAACTAGTTTTCACGTATGTGAAAGGTAGCTATTAGCGTCTTGGTAGCTATTAGCGTAAATTCTCACTATCAATGAAATACAAATAAGATGATTATTCACTTAATGAATATGAATTATTACTCTTTTATACTAAATCTTGCATTATCATTCTAAGATATAGGTTTATACTATGCTGCCTTGTGTTTTTTTTTTAAATTGGGAAAGAAGTTTTCGGTATTTATCTAAATAAACAAATTCATTTCATTAATTATATCTAAAACATTTTTTTATAATTTATGAATTTGTCCATTCACATTGCAAACAAATGGTTTATGTTATTTTAAGGGTCTATAGTAAAATCTATGACATCAAAAGTTGTGGACGATCAAATCTTGCATTTTTTATAGTTTGCAGGACTATTCGTAGGTGAAGATGAAAAATTTCTATATATCCTGGTGCATTGTTGTTCAATGCAGAGAAAGGAATGTGGTGACATATTGCGTCGAATTAAAGTGCGAAATGAAATTTTCGATGTTAATAAAATTAAAATTTGATTAATTTGTTAAACAAAACGTATTTTAAGGAATATGATTTGATACGTTTTGGAAGAAACTTACCAATTATATATTTGGGACTTCTGAGTACACTTGTAGATTTTTGAGCTTGTGGCGGATGATCTGACTATATGTAAACACTTTGGAGCTTATGGGGTGAGAACCGTAGAAACAATTCATTCCTTAACATGCTATTGATAATATTAGATAATTCTCAAATTTTCCGGTGATCAATTTTTTGATAAACCCAATTATTTGAGTATTTTCTCATGCTATAATCAAACTCCGCAAAGTTCACACTATTTTTTAAAATTTAATCGATATTAAAGTTAAGTGATCCAGAATACACGGAGTTCCCTAGTAGAATATTTGGAAGGTTTTCAAAATAAGATATGTTACGTTAAATCAAAACAGGTAGCCATACATTGTAGTTTAAAGATATTTCTAAATTTTGAAATATTTTCATTACAAGACGATTAAGATCAATCTAATTTACATTTATTTTTCATGTTTCACGGATATTATTGGAAGCTGTAATCCACAGTCAAGTAACTACATCTATCATTCTAAATAGGTACGTGGTTCCATATATAAACTGAGTCTCTCAATTGAAAAGGATTAAGGATTCGATTTAAAACTAAATTTTTCTGTTCGAGGAAAGCGAATTTTAAATAAGACTTTGCTGATCTTGGAATAATATAGTAAGGAAGTATGTAAACTAAGTTTTGAAAGAAATTTTTTGTCTTAAGTGGCAGAAGGTCGAGGTTGCTTACTTGAAGTTGAAACTTTTCGTATACAACTTAAATACCTGTGAAACATTCATTGAAAGCAGTGATTTTGTAAAAAGTGTAATCGATTTTGAGTTTGCTTCGTCTACTCTGATGACATTTGTTTTAAAAACAAGCTCCGTATTCCACGTTCGGCGGAATAGAATTTTCAAGAAAAAAAGTGTTCTTCAAAATAAATTAACCACGAATGCCGTAACATTTTAATTTGCCATTCTCTCACAATGATAATGTAATTCGAAACATCGAATCCATGGTGCAAGGGTACCACAAATAATAAATATTGATTAGAAAACTGAGTGCAAGACTATACTCTAAAAGTTCCTCATTTTTACTGAAAATGAACTTAATCGGCATTCGTAATCACTCCAAAACTCGAAATCGACTTCTGAAGAAGTTATCTCAGAAAAAGCTTTTATAGTTTGTCTTACAGCAAGAGTGTGATGAATATGAAATGGATTATATGGATGGATTTATTATGTATACATATTTGTGTCCGAAGGAAATTGTAGAAGCTATGAAAAATTTAAAACGATGTTAAAATATATTTTCTGTACACTTAAATGATGATTGCATTTTTCTATGAAATAGAATCAATGTTTAACCAATTCAACCCGATCATCGCCGGGTAATTCTGCTAGTTGGATATAAGAATTAGGAGAGTGTACATTTGATAAAGGGAACTAGTGAATTTGATAAATTTATACAAAATGCCGTTTCATGTTTTTGGATAATTATATTTCGTTTGGATGTATGAAATGGCATATCAATGCTTATATTCATTACAAAATCAATTTGAATAAGGTATGCAATTTGAGTAACGACATTAAAATCAATTAGATCGGATCTGCTAGTATCTCATATTGTTACTAAGTCAAATGTTTTAATCTTCTCTTCATCATTTTTGAGTGTTCGGTACAACATTTGGTGATTTGAGTAAGTACTTTCATGCCAGCAAACTAAATAAAGTGCTTGATTAATTAGACAATCTCACCGGAGTGCTTGATAAATTATACAATTCCCCGAGCTTCTGATGAATCGGACAATCTCAGTAGTGAGCCAAACAATTGATTTCGAATCCATATCTGTGATTCTCTGAGTTCCATTCCGTGAAAGGGGATATTTGCAATTCGAACCTCTGCCATTAATAGATTTAGTTTCGCGTGTTGAACAGGTAACTAGCTAGCTTATACATCTTATCGATTTTTACCATGCTCTAAGACTTCAGTCATTATATCGCCTCTAAAACGGGAATCCATGCCTCATTTAAGGCAATACTACGATCATCGAAGCGTGAAAAGTCGCCCAGTCTGATATGGATTAAGAGTAACAGATGCCACACACACATTCTGTGTAGCTATTTGCACACGTAACAGTCTCTGGTTATACATTTTAATAACTGCAGTAGCATAATGTAGGGAATATTTAAATTATGTTGATACTTATGAGTGTCCGAAGTGTGGAATTATTGAGATATTTTCTTTTGAATTTTTTGTAATTTACACGTCAGTTGATATCCAATGTGGACTGACAGTTCTTCACAAAGTATTGAAAAATAAAAATATTTTAAATGTGAAAGATTATTTTTGTCTACTAACAATAAATTTGGTGTGATCATTCGTTTACATATTTCTATTATTTATGTAAGAAAGCTGACAAATTTAAATTTGTCCATGTTGTGACATAGTTATTTAATTAATACGGGCTCAATCAAAGTATAATTTGCACATATCTGAAGGTAAGTAGGAAATTGAATTAACATCACACTGGAGTAACACAACGGGCTATTGGTGACGGCCCAGGATCAATCCCCAAGGGAAAGGTCTGAGGACAACACGTAATTTTGAACCATGATCAGATGACGACCCCGGTTGGAAGAGTAACGTATTAGAAACTGGTGGGTTGCCAGTTCCAATCCATCCAAAGACCATTGTGTACAAAGGGGGATGGTACACATTAAATCTGTCGTGGCCTCAAATGTCTTCACGTTGGTCTTGATGTGGAAGTTTGGACAGTGGGATGCCAGCGCAGGTGTTGACCTCGTCATCTGACCATGATTCCAAAATTACGTGGTGTTGCCCTCGGATTTTTCCCTTCGGGTTTGATACCGGACCGTCGCCAGTATCACGTTGTGTTATTCCCAGTGCCACGTTAATTAAAATACCTACCTGAGGACAACATCACGTAATTTTAAACCACGGTCAGATAACGATGTCAACACCTGAACTGGCAGCCCATTGTCCAAACTTTGACACCACACCAACGTGAGGACATTCGAGGCAATGACAGATTTAACTTGCACCAGCCCCGATGGATACGACGATCTTTAATAGGAACGAGTCTCGTAGCCCGGTTGGAATAGTAACGGATTAGCAACCGGAGGGTTGCGAGTTCGCATCCAATCAAAGACCGACGTGTACAAAGGGGGCTGTTAAATCTGTAGTGGCCTCAAATGTCCTCACCTTGGCGTGATATGGAAGTTTGGAGATTGAGGTGCCAGCTCAGGTGTGACCTCGTCATCTGACCGTGGTTTAAAATTACGTGATGTCGTCCTCAGAAATTTCCTTTCAACTTAAACATGGAATGGCCCATATATAAAGAAGAGATGGCATCTATCTGTCTGTTCTCTACGCAAATCTACATCGTTTGACCAATCCACACCAAATTTAGTACAAACATACTTTAGAACCTTGCGGGTAACGTAGGCTACATATTAACCCCCGTTCTATTTGTCTTCGGGGCTCAGATAGGGCTAAAACAATTCGAAATCCCCATGGGAATAACATTGAGTATAAAACGATTGAGGTACGCAACTCAGTTTTACCAGTATTGATGGAAAACATCTTTTCCAATACAATTGTTTAATCAGTATTGCTCGAAAAACAAATTTTTCAAAAACAAATTGTTCTTTTTTTTATGTTTGAACCGAATTTTTATTTCTTCTCGTAACATAAATAATTTATGAAAAAAAAGGATTTTTAAAATACTTAACTTTACACAACTTACATTTTGTAATGGAACACTAACTAACACCAACACACATCCCCGTGCCTAGTGTCGTGAGACACTGTACCAGTTTAAATAAATGTGGTTGGGAAGAATAGAGCATGCCACCGAGGTGACATGTCTATCCAGAATTTACGGCACATTATCTTTATACATTATTACATCTATACAGTAATTAAATCTATATATCATACTAAGTTACACTATAGATGTATATGTTACCGTGAAAGACCGAAATTGGAGAATGTCGACTTTCACCGGTGAATGTCGACACATACCAAATACGTCGGTGAAAGATCGAATATTTCATTACATTCTTGTACATTCGGACCCTCACCGGTGTATGTCGACAATCACAGATATGCTCTGGTGGAGGTCGAAAAGAGAGGAGCCGAGGTTTTTTTTTCCAATACCCTAATTTATACTGAATGGATACTGCAGTGAATCGTGATCTTTTTCTTGAAAAGTTAAATGCATTAATTGCGGGTAAACGAGAAGACAATAGTTTTTATTTTTCTCAAGAAAAGTACTCTAAAATACTTTCTGAAATGTTACGAACCTCACAAAAACAATTTCCTCCTGCTCAAATTGGTGATACTGTACGAATACAAGTCCCTGATGTCGACCGTGGTCGTACAGATAGCCGAAATGTGTTAGCGGTTGTTGTTGGAATAGAAGACTCCGACTTCTATAAACTGGCAAATAAAAATGGTACCCTCAAGCAGCTTTACACACGTAATCAGTTCGTAATTTGTAAAGAAAAGTTACTTTCCATAGATGAGATTTCTTTTCAAGAAATGTCGCTGAGAGAAGCAGCTGCAGCTAATTCGAGAAGCGGGGGGCAAGGCTATACACGCTGTCATTGCAAAAGGAAGTGTTCCACAAATAAATGCAGTTGTAAAAGCAAGGGACTCTTGTGCAATTCAAAGTGTCATAATAGTTTAAGTTGTTGCAATAAATAAGATTTGAATCACATGATTAAGTAAGTTTTTTATTACTATTATTTTCTTTTCTCATTTAGAATGTACTGCATAATTAAGTAAGTTTTTAATTTCTATTATTTTCTTTTCTCATTTAGAATGTACTGTTTGTTTTAAGTTCTTGGTCACTCCTCTCAGAAAGAGAGGCGAAAAAGTTACGTCACCCTTGTGACGTTTTATCGCGACTGAAATACGGAGAAGAAAATATAAATCTCCGACATGTTCAACATTCACCATTAGTGCATGGTGAATGTCGACATTTGCCGGTGTAAGTCAGAAATAAGGGTATTTAGCAAATATTTCGGACATACACCAAGCGACTATGTGAATGTTGACATTCACCGGTGAAAGTCGACATTCTCCAGATTTCGGTCTTTCACTGTAACATATATACAACATGCGAGAAGAAAAAGTAGGTTTTTCAGTCTCTTTGGATAATCAAGTCCTGATGATTCTCAATGAATCTCACCATATTAATTATTTTGATCCTCGAGCATGTAATGGAACACGAAAAGCCCAAACGAAAAAATCATAGTTCATAAAAACCACACAGCAAACATCGACCTTAAAATGAAATACTAGACTCATCGGAGTCTATGTCGTAAAATCTCTGATGTGTAGATCACAAATTGACTTAGCCTATTGGCTATGGAAGAGCAGACTAATATTTTGATTACGGTGGATAATCATTAAAACCGATCAATAATTTAGGATCCGTTTTTATCCCCAACTACGTGACATATCTTCAAACCGAGCAACTGGAAGAAATAACATAAAGTTGCTGACACAAGCATCGTCTATTTCATTTTAAGGTCGATGAGAGTAAAAGATATGCGTAGCTATTTACTCTGTGATAAAAATGTAATTTTTCTATTCGGTATCTGGCAACGCCAGAATTAATGTTTTATTTTACAAATTTGATTTAAAATTGCATGTTTGTGTATTTGAGTAGTTAAGACAGCGTAATAGTGCAGTCACATTTGACCATTTATAAGTTTTATAAATGTGTGTTCTTTTTGTTGTAAATAAATCATTATTGTCTTTATCAATACTTTTCAAACGTCTTTTTTCAAATTTCTCTATTTCAGAATATACTCAGGAAGTCGAAATTCGACACGCTTGCTAATATCTTTTGAATTTTTTTCAGAATTCTGCATTTTTTCAATGATCGGAATTTCGTTTCTGTTTGTATTTATGTGTTACAGTATTACATATTGCAGATGTGTTATTTAGGAGTTAAATTTTAATGAATTATTTATTTTCTGCAAATATCACTAGACATGGATAATTTCTTGTTGGTATATGTATGTTTCGAACAACTTCAAGTCTGGTTGAATACGTCCTCACGTTGGCGTGGTGTGGCAGTTTGGAGAGTGAGGTGCCAGCTCAGGTGTTGCTTCGTCATCTGACCGTGGTTCTAAATTACGTGGTAGTGTCCTCGGATCTTTCCCTTTGGGATTGATCCCGTACTGTCACCAATAGTCCGTTGTGTTGCTCAAGCGTGACGTTAATTAAAATACCTAAATCTGGTTCAATTCTTAACGGTTCGCAGAATTCATTTTCATCAAAATAAATCAAATATACAAAACTAAACCTTTTAACAAGATAGGTTACGTTAAATTAAAACGAGTAACCATACTTTGCAGTTCAAAGATATTTCTAAATCGACTTCTGAAGTCACCTTAGAAAAAACTTTTGTATTTTGTCTCGCAGCAGAAGTACGATGAATATATATGGATGAATATATCATGTATACATATTTACATCCGAAGTAAATTGTAGAAGCTATGAAAAAGTTGAAATGATGTTAAAAAATTATTTTCCTTACACTTAAATGATGTTTGTATTTTCCTATGAAAGAAAAGTAATTAGTCTAATTACTTTTCAATCAACATTTAACCAATTCAACCCGAGCAACACCTGGAAACTCTGCTTGTTATTTATATTTCTAAAAGAAAAAATAAACGAAGTACTAGAATTTAAATTTCATAAAAAGAATTGCTTTTTCAGCAGTACTGGTAAAACAATCCAAGTTATCGCACCAACAAATTAAAGTGGTTATCCTTTGATAGTATGGGAATCAGTTTTTAAAGGTAAAATTTACGCAAAGAATAAAGTTTTTTCCCTCCTAAAAGGATGAATTAACATTCATATACAGTTTCCTGAAATGTTAAATAAATATCTAACTAAATTTCCGTGTTTCAAAAGAAAAATTATCATATATTTTTAATAGGGTCGCATACACTATTCACATTTTTCTTTCACTCACACTGCGGTCCTTATCGTATTGCTACCCGTTCGGATAATAGGCGAACCTATTAAACTCCTGTATATCGATTTTTATTATAGTACTGCCTCGTGTTTTAAAAGTCCTTGACGCCTCACTAAATCTGATAATTTTTATCGAGGGAGAGAGGAAAACTTCTAAAGTGCAATTAACTGGAAATTGCTTTTTTGTGCTTGCGAACTGGAAAATATTTCTAAACAGCACTTATATCTGTCATTTATAAACATAATTGAAAACTGTCTTGTGGTGGAATAAATCTCACTCAAGCACACAACTATCCTTCACAAAATACCAGAATTAGATTAGTTACAGTAATAACTTTGAAGTCTGCGAAGCTTCTTTGCGTCTTACTTGTTTATGATAGATTAAAGTCTGGATTATTCTGAAAGACAAATATTCGTGGAGATGGCCTATATTTCTCAAGTTAATAATACTATCTTGGATAAAAAACAATAACATTAACAATCTGGATAAGAATTTTCAAATTCTGTCACCAATGGGAAATAAATCAAGTAGAGTTTCCTTACTCTCTATTCTCTTACAGAATTTTACTGCTCATTTAGGTTCTTTAGCCGGAATCAAATATAAATGGTGATTCTTTTGCCCTGGAAGCATATAAGAATATTTTAAGCGTCTAAGCTTTATTATCAAAGCCTCGTAAGTCCAATTGTTTTTTTGTTGAGATTTAACATTATTTGGTTACAAATATGTTTATTAAACTTGTTTCAAAGCTCCTAAGTCTAAATCACGTATAAAGCCTTCATCCTCAAGCCTACTTCAAAAGTTTTATGACTTATAGAGCCTTTTTTAAAAATAAAATTTACACAAAGAACTAAGTTTCTTCCTCCTAAAATGAGTGATACACACTGAAACTAATTATAATTAAATTTTCTTTACATAAAAAAATTTTAAACTTCGTATCCTATAACTGTTATCTCGTGTATCATCGCTCCTGAAAAAATTTGATTTCAAGACTTGGGGTTTTGAAAGGAAAATAACTATATGTTCATCGCTATTTTGCTGTATGTATTCAACTCAGGAAATAGTCAAACACTGCCTTTATAACTTGAACGCTTTGTCCATTGACTGGGGTTTTATTTTTTGTTGATCTTTAGGCTTTTAAGACAACCCACTGTTATTTATCAGCTGTTAAACCTCATATCCTATAAGTGGTCAACAGTTTGCTATCTAGTGTATCATCGCTCCAGAAAAAAAATTATTTCCAGGCCTACTCGGTTTTGAAAGTAAAATGACGATATGTTCCGCACTATTTTGCTGTATGTATTGAACTCGAAAAGCTAGAGTCCAAACTGCTTTACACTTGAATTCTTAGTCCACTGACTAGGATTTCATTTCTCGTTGATGTTTAGGTTTTTAAGAGAACCCACTGCTATTTATCAGAAAGCACTTCCAAGTATAAAAACTGTGCTGAAGTATTTACCAAAAATAGCCAGTGAAAAACTTTCGAAGTGATGAACAATATTGACAAATCCATTACCAGTATTTTTAGCATTTGTGCAAACACATGTAAGATTTTTTCCTTCAAAGAAAGATATGTTTGGTTTAATGCGAAACTACTGCATTGAAGTGCGTGTTTTAAGTTTTTTATGTGAAAAGGAAAGTATTCGATGAATTATTTGAGTATGGAGAATAGTTATATTCTCCCACTGTAACAGAGAGAATAGCTTTGTGGTAAAGCTTGGGACTTTAAATCTAGGCTCGTGAATGATTACCGAAGCTGCCTCGCGCACAGGTGGAATATCCACGTCATTTTGAATCCAAAATTTCCGCTTAATTTGGGAAGGTATAAGGACTTTTTGTCATTCATATTTGAGGCTATCAAAACAAAAGTGGCCTAACCCACCAACATACCCAATATAGATAAATGCGATTTTCTTGCCACCATTTTTTATATATTTTTATTTATCCACAATATGATTTGAGGAGGGTTAAAATCTATATTTCAAAATCATTAAATTCCAAGAGAGTTCACTGTAGGTGCCAAAAATAATTATTTTGGCATTTTCGGGTTTTTATGGGTTAGACCACTCTTGCTCTAATAGCCTCATTTTTGCTTATCGGAATTGTTAGACTCCTTTATCATTGTACTGTATATTCCTTACAACGTAATAAGCAGCAGTAATAGGTTTAAACAATAGGGTATTATTTTTGGAATATGATTTCAGAACTTCCCCAGTAAAAATTCCAAAGAATATATTCCGAATTGATACATGATAATTGATCAGACACCAGTTAGATTAAACGCCAGAAATCGCAAAAAATGGCGACAAACAACATATTAAGATATTCCCGATACGTATCATGAGAGAGGGCTTGGGTAGTGGAAGCAAAATCTTCACTTTTGCTCTGGTTTATTTTTTTACACTGAAAATCTCTCTCATAGCGGGAAAAGTTAACCATGGCGCATCTGCATATAATATTAACCTTTTTTGACATCAGGCAAGTTTCTGTTCGTGCATCGTGGCCAAAAAAGTTCGTAAGTATACATAATTTTGTTGATCCATCCGAATTATCAAAAAATTTAATGTAACTGCCATAGAACGGAAAAATCAGTTGCCCTCTGATATAGCTAAATATAATGTGAAATTGAACAACGTTTTCCGTAAGGCATAACGATAGACAATGTAATTTTTTTAATACGGCTACTCTTCGGATTGTTTTCTTTATATTCACTTACTTGCAAGTGTTTTATGAAGTCAGATTTCTTGAAACAAATACTGATATTTGAAATTTCCTAATACGTGTTTGCGTGAACCTAAGAGAAATAGAGAGAGTTCCTTCGATTGAAATTAATTTCTTATTCAGACAGCATGGAACTGGAAGAATGTGACCCCCATGTATAGGCAAGAAACCAAAAAGATTGAAAAGAGTAAAGAAATGAGCACGAAATACCGGCAAGCATGTCAATCTGCTACTTAAATATGAAAAAGTCATGCAATGGTAAGACTTCATATCACCATAATATTTGATAATTTAAATGAGGATAGTCCTAGTTACAGACCAATAGGAAGTATCTGACTGAACAACCGCTTCAAGTATCCTGGAAGGGATAAGAAGTTCTTTTAGAGGTATTTTCTGCCAAGCCTAATGTAGGTGGCGGTAGTGTTTTTGTGCTTCGTGTACGTATTCCGACTGTAACGTTACTAGCTTTTTTTCAAATACGATTTCGGCACTTCGCCAATAAAAATTCCAAACAATAAATTCAGAATTAATTTTGGGGCATTCGTGGCTCAGTGGGTACGTTGTGGCTCAGTGGGAATAAGTTGTAGGCGGCATAGGTTCGATTCCTTCCTGGGTATATTTCTCTCTTCTGTGTCAGTAAAACTTTCCTTGTGTGTGTCTATTACAGACAATATCAAGATATTGTCTGTTTGTGTCTAGGGCAGCATGGCCAAGTAGCCTATGCGTCCATAAAACCCAACGTATCCCCCAAATCTATAAATGGTAGTGTGTTGGTCAACATCAATTAGATTAAGTGCCAAACGTCTCCAGAACGTCGAAAAACAAAATTTTAAAGTAACCATGATATGTATTATGCGAGAGCATTTGGATAGCGAAAGTAAAACCCCCACTTTCCGTCTTTTGTTTGCTCATACTGAAAATCTCTCTCATAGGGAGTTCATTTCAAGAAAAGAACATATTCCACTTTCTCACAGGGACATGAGATTAATATTAGGAAATTAACTACAAAAGTCAAGTATTTTGTTACAAAAACAAATCCCACATCAAAAAACACTTGTATGAGAGTAGAGGTGATAAACTAATCTGAAGGATAAGTGAATTTCGCTTATCCTTCAGAACTGTATATATATATATATATATATATATATATATATATATATATATATATATATATATATATATATATATATATATATATATATATATATATATATATATATATATATATATATATATATATATATATATATATATATATATATATATATATCCTCATTAGCATGATATATTGTTTGCTCCTTGAAAAGAGGTGATAGCTTTCATTTACTGATAGAGCAATGTCGATATTGAACTACAAATCTTCTGATCTCCAATATGAGGGACATAATACTTTTAAAGGGCCTTTAGTCTTGTATGCCACTTTATTCTCGATCTACGAAGCAGCGATCAATATGTCAAAATCTTTTTAGCTACGGATTCTCCTCTGGCTTTCATTTTCCGTCTTTTGAATTAGAAACATGCTACTCCTATGTCATTTAAAACTCTAGCAAGACCTCCCTCAACTACTCAGGTTTGTTTGGCATGTTTGTTCCTGGAACTAAAAAAATTCAAAATTTGTTTCGGGGAAGTAGACACCCCAGTCTTTCATCTTATTAACAGACACTCTTTCAGAGAGCAACTAAATCTTTAATCTTCTTAGGAAGGTTTCAGCAATGTAGTCTCGATCGTAAAATGACAAAGTTAACAATTATAATTAGCTCCTCTTTTCACATCACCCAGATACCAAAAAGGTTTGTTACAGGAAATTAAAACTTGTTCTTTCATCTTTAGACGCAACTTTCTGATAGATCGTAAAATTGTGTCGGTTGGAAAATAGGAGTTCTTTAAAACGAGCGTCGACTGAATCATCAAATTAGAATTATTCGTAGCACCGCTAACTGGATTACGAAAACGTGTAGGAATTATCTGTGATTTGTATTGTGATTTGTGATCAACATTGAGTATGGTAAGATTAAGAGTGGATTAATATTGTCATGTGTTGAACTACAAAAGATGAACAATTAAAAAAAAGAAATTACAGGTTCAAGAATGCCGCAGGAAATACTTCCCTGTATTTTTTCATTAAGATACAATATATACATTTTATTTTGAATTTTTAATAATGGTATTATAGAACTTTAAAGAAGCGTCTTGTGACGAAATTCATAAAGCATTGGACTATATTTGTTAGTCTATTTAACATGAATTATTATTTGTTTATGGTTCCCCTTCTGTTATACTTTTGCTTTGTGTTTCCCATTTTCTTTCAATAAACCTTCAAAATTTCTACTTTCGAATTTTTAATTATTTCTAAAGGAAATATTAAACTCGGTCTATTGGACAAAACCGTGATTTGGGGAACTTTAAAATATGCATTTATGCGTTTAAGTAGATTGACAACTTAGAAAATCAAGAGTTTATAAAACTTTTAGGTTAAAAAATTATAAGTATCGATTGTTGAGCACTGAGAGGATGCTTTGAATAAGATTGCTTTTGACGGTGATGATAACAACAAAAATTGTTTCAAACAACAATGAAATAGATCTCAATATTTCTTGTTTAAACATTCCTCTTGAAACTTTCTAGGAGTTCGGAACCTTACGTTCTATATTTTATTTCTTTAAAACTCTGAAATAAAAAGTAAACCACTGGCATTTGTTTTTAATTTCAAGATCAAATAATTTCATTTTGATCAAAATTTATAGTTTACTAGCTGAATTACCCGGCGTTGCTCGGGTTGAAATGGTTAAATGTTGCTTGAAAAGTGAATTAGAATAATCACTTTTCTTTCACAGAAAAATGCAATCATTTAAGTTGTACGGAAAATACGTTTTAACTTTTTCATAGCTTCTACAATATATTTCGGACGCAAATATATACATTTAATTTCTGAATATACTGCAATATGTAAAAGATTAAGACATAAATACAAACAGAAACAAAATTCCGACGAAAAAATGCAGAATTCTAAAAAACGAAAGACGCGCTAAGTGTCGAATTTCGATTGCCTGAGTGTATTCTGATATAGAGCAATTCGAAAAAAGACATTTGTAAAATATTGATAAAGACGATAATGATTTATGAAATTTAGTAATGCTCAAATATGACTGCAACATTTCGCTGTGTTAACTCAAATAGACAAACACGGGATTCTAAATCAAATTTATAAAATAATAAAACATTAATTCTGGTTTACCAAATCTAAAATATCAAAATTACGCTTTTATGATTAATGAGTTGAAGTTTTTGGTATTCCATTACAAAATGTAAATTATGAAAAATGAAATATTTTAAATATCCTTTTTTATCAATCAAATATTCATAATATTCATGTAAAAATATAAAACTCATCATAGAAATAAAATAATAATGAACTGCTTGAGGAGAGTTAAAGCACCACTTGTGTTCACCTGCTGGTCGTCGGTCTGCTCTTATGACTACTTTATATTCATCTGTTGGCATACGTTCCAATGCTGTTTTAAACGTTTTAATAAGATTATTGTGCTCATGAACATCCTCTGTAAGGTTAACACAATCTGACGTCTTGTTCCCGAGATGTAGGCGCACCTCTGGTCAGTTTCCATTTGTTCGTTTTGAATAAAATATAGTGGTAGAAATTTTGATGATTGATCTGGTAGCGGAAGCAACGATCCCGCTCTATGAGAAATCTGCCCTTGCACCTTGAATGTCGACGGAAATCCGGGCTGTCCAACAACTGATGTGGCGCCGAATGATGTCATTTGGAAACATGAGTTGTATTTTTTGCTGTTATTAAGAAAATGCTTCGACTTTGACGTATCTCCTGATGTGTAAGTCAAAAGTTCTTGTGCTGGTGGTTCCAGTTGGCAGAGTTTAATTTTTCCATTTTTGCAGCAAATACCAGTAGACTCTGATTTAAACTTTTTGGCTTGACAGTAACTACAAACCATTTCCATTTTCCCGATGGTAACACTTGCATGCAGCAAGTAGTTTTTATGTGGATCGTAGTGGAATCCTTCCAATGCTTAGCTAAAATGGTGCGCAGTCCGTGATCGTTTGGCTCTATCTCTCTTATCCTGTAGTCGGGCCTCACGCTGCTGTGCCGTCTCTGTTGCTCTAAATGTAGTAGCTCTCTCTCGCAATCGTAAGTCTTCTATTCCTCTCCTCGGAAGTTTCTTGACTATGCTTATCTTTCATCATCTTAGCCATTGACTGCACTTGGTCGATCGCTATCCGCTTCCTTGGAGGCATTGCTACAGAAAAGAAATCTGTAAAATAATACAAAAAAGGCTATTTCATAAATAAAGCAAAAGGCACACTCTCACTGAGCAATGAAATTTATTATATAATACAATAAAAAGCTAAAATTAACGAAAAAAACAAATTTAAAATTATGAAGTACTTACATCCGTTTAGAAATATAAATCCAAAATGTACACTATCACTGTCAAATAAAGTACGAAACACTTATACAATCAACTAAAAGAGCGAAATAAAACTGTCAGATTCACTGAAAGATGATAAACTGGAAGACTTACGGAGTTAGCTTCCTTTAAATACGACCAGCTAAGAATCGAGTGGGTGCTGGAATGTTCTCCATCATGAGTCCAAGGAAGTTTCCGTTTCCCCAACTTTCTAGAAAGTTTTATAAAAAATGTAAACATTAATTCTGGTGCTGCCAGATACCGAGTAGAAAAATTCTTTTCGAAATAACGGTGCTTGGGTTAGAAATAAATGTAATCCGTGTAGACAAATTAAACTGAATAGATAAAATTTTTTCTAAAAGCTGAAGGTCGATTTTACAGAATTTAAAAAAAAAAAATCACTGCTTTCAACGGAGGGTTCACATGTATCTATTCCGGACATTTTAAAATAAGTTACACGCCTTACCTAAAAAGCTTATGCAACAGAATTCTACAAATCATTACGTATTCAATAAATTATTTAAGGAAAGTTGATCGAAATATACACCAACTTTCCTTGAAAATCATCCTTGAACTCCTGAAAACCTTTCCTTAAATTTCCTTACCAAAAATAAATATTTTAAAATATTCTTTCTTCATCATTAAAATATCTATAATTTGTTTAGATCATGGGAAGAACTAAAAAGTAAGTTCAAACATAAATATTGTAATTTAATTTGTTTCGGAAAAAATTATTTTTCGATTAATACTGGTAAAGCAACCATCGCTGCCTAAAGCAATCAATCTATGCTCAATGTTATTTCTATGGCGATTTCGAATAATTTTTAGCCCCCTAGGGCCAATAGAACGGGGATTAAGAGTTAGCCTATGCTGACCGCAGTGTTCTAAAGTATAAGTGTACCAAATTTGGTGTGGATTGGTCAAACGGTGTAGATTTGTATAGAAAAGATACACACACACTCACATTCTATTTTATATATATAGAAATTCTTGTGTGCTATCCTTCACCAAACTTCTGAATATAAACTAATAGTTCTGGAATATTTTCTATTACCGGGAGATAGAGGGCCCCCGGCCCAGATGCTTCCCAAAAACTGTCGAAAGTCTGGCATGTATATAGATGGATAACTTTGTTTACGTTTTTTTTTCAATATTTTGTTGCCTTTACCGCAGTAACGTTATAGTATTTTGTGTTATAAACCAAAATTTCACAAATAATATTTACAGTACATTTTAAATTCAATACTTGGTGTGCAGTTACTTTTGGGGTTCCCTTTTGCGACACTGTTATTTAAAATGTACTAGGTTTTTGGTGAAATAAACTGATAACAAAACATTATTTTAAAAAATGGTGGGAACCTAGAAATTGTTACATGGAACTTCGGGGTTCCATGAAACGTAGATTGGATATTACTGATTTATATGAACGTGATTATGTGGGGAACAAGAATTCATGGATGTGGCATATATATGTAAGTAATCATGTAAGACTCCAGATTAAACTTTATTAGAAGTTTAATAATATAATTAATAATATATATAATGAAGAAGAGGTTAATGGATAAATGAAATAAAGTTACAGTTGTTTTTTTACGCGATATGGGGGCATATGATAGTGTGAAAGTTCGATTAAGATTCTGTTTCAGTCCACCACAACTTTTTGACATGTATATATTACCGTTTCTTATATTTAAATAAAATATTAATATTTTATGCGAAATTTGATTACTTTTGTTTCATAAGCCTTATTTCAACATTTATTAGTTTTTAAATATTTATTTCTTCACTGATAATGCATTCATATGACATAAAAAAATCTGTTTACTTTTGTTACAATTCTTGGAGCAATTTCATCAATAATAATGAGATGCAATTTTTAAAAGGCTCCTATTCAGCATTCTATTTTTCGGATCTACCAAGATTTAAAAGTGCCGCGGAGTTTTTAATCAAAAATTCGTTTTAGTTGCTTTTATTTTGATCCATAATCTCCGCCGTAATTTTAATAAAGGGATAATATATCTCCTCTTAAATTAGTTTTATAAGAAGAGTAAAAACTCCACTTTGGTGATTAGAAACACAATTCAACGGATCGATAATAGGCAAACAATACTTGATAGAAAGAAATCTTTCTCAACTGATCAGTGATTAAAAACCTCGTAAAGTAATAAGTTCTTTTAATAACTTATTGCGAACGTATCGAAACATAGTAATACTTTGTCTATTTCAACGAAACTAAGTTGTACAGACAGATCGCAGATATATTTTAGTACTTAATTTAACTGTTGGTTTGTTTTGTTGCTATAGGTTATTTTTCGCCTCACAATGCTAAGACCGCTTAGTAAATGGAAGAGAAATTCTAAAGAGTGCATGTCCCCAGTAAATCATTTATCAATTAAAACTTCAGAAAATGCATGAGAATGACGAAATGTCATAACTATATAAATAAAAATGGAGTGTTTGTACACTCAATATTTTGCTCCATTTCAAGTTATTTATCTTTCTTCTTGCCCTTTAGTGGTTTTCGCATTTGGTGTCTGTATGTGTGTACTAGAACTACTTCTAGAAGGCTGGGTATATTGTCATGAAATTTTGTATACTTTGAGAACTTACATTAAATTAGTGACTGAAATTGACAGCGGCAGTCTGCCTGCTTCCACGCTTTATGTCTGTTTTGGTGTTTGTATATTTGTACAAGTATAACATAAAGTTTATTTTCTATTGTTTCATAAAATGCTAAATATCTTATAAAGTTTATTTCAACTCAGTGAACACTATATATAAATTTCCTTTCTTACATTTCTAAACAAGTTTTACACTAATAATGCTGAATACCCACACTTAAATCAACCTTAATTGGGCAGTGTTGGAAAAACTGTGATGTAAATTGAGCATTGCTATTAATTTGATTGTTTTACCAGTACATCTGGAAACATAATTACTTAAAGAGAATTAATATTAGCATAATACTAATATTAGAAAAAACCGAACTAGAACTTTTGAAATATTACAATCTCTTGGTGATAGAAGATCAAGGTTGCTTACTTTATGAGTTAAAGCTGTATTTAAGCAACTAATTATATCTTAAAAATTTGTTGAAAGCAAAGATTTTCTTTAAAAAAATAACGCTGTCATATTGACCTACCATTTTTTGAAAAATGGTAATGGGTTACTTTTGCTTTTTCTGTACTGAAGACATTCAATTTTAAAACCAATTCTTTTGTTATTGCACGTGCCAGTAAATGGAATTTTCAAGAAAAAATCCATTTTCCTTTTAGAAAAATTAGTCATGAATATCTTGTCAAATTAATTTGTCGTTAGTTTTGTTTTTGTCAAAATGGTGAAATTAAAAAATGTCGCATGCCTGGTGTGATATTTTTTGATTCGGTGCACAAGAGTGCCACAAGTCAAAAAATATCGTTAAGAAAATTATGAGTGCTAGAGTATTAACCGTACATTCACCACTTTTACAAATTGAATTACGGTAAGAAAACGAACTTAAAAGGAGTAGTCATAATCCCCAAACTCGAAACCTACTTTTGTAGCAGTCACATTATTGCCACATTTCGTTGTTTTGTCATGCAACAGGGATAAAATATATGTGGAACGTGTTATGTGGATAGATATGAGTAAGGGGTATATTATTTGCGTCCATTCTAAGTTGTAACATTTTTTAAATGTTGGTAAGCATTTAAAAATTATTTACCTGGCACTATAATGATGTTTGCATTTTTTTCTACGAAGGTGATTATTCTGGTCAATTTTTCAATCAACAGTTGACAATTCACCCCGAATAAGGTCAGGTAATTCTGCTAGTTCACAATAATGTTGAATTAGATATTGTGAAGAACTATGCATCGTGGAGAACTAGAAATACTAAATGCTTTTCATTAAAAAATAAAAACGTGCATAAGCGGTGTTATTTATGGCATGAGAGAGATTTTCAATGCAAGCAAACCAGACGGAATGAGAATATTTTATAGCCCGTTGCATTGCCCCAGTACCAATAGCCCGTAGTATTGTAACAGTGCGATGTAAATTCAACTATCTACCTGGGCCCGCAGTAACCCAGTTGGTAGAGCCTCGGATTAACAACCGGAGAATTGCGAATTCAAAACTCATGCAACCAAAGACCATCGTGTACAGGGGGGCTGGTGCACGTTATATCCGTCGTGACTTCAAATGTCCTCATGTTGGCGAGGAGTGGAAGTTTAGAGAATGGGTTGCCAGCTCGTGTGTTGAACTCGTCATCTGACCGTGGTTCAAATTTACGAGGTGTCGTCTACGGATCTTTCCCTTCCGTATTCATCCCAGATCGTCTAAAAATAGCCCGCTGTGTTGCGACTTAGATCCAACCTACTTACCAAACTAATTTTCTTTGAGGCTCAGTGGGTTTGCCGCTAGCAATCTGCGAGTTGTAGTTAGAGCGTGTTTAATTTCTGTATTTTCTCTGGGTGTTTCTTCTGTGTCTTAAACTTTCCTTGTGTGAATATTCATTATTTTTGGCCTCTGTCTTGCATTTGGCTCAGCTTGGCTATAAATCCTGATTTTCTTTGTACTAGTATAGTTTATACTTTTCAGGCTGTTGAAAAGGATTCTTTACACGGGACAAGAAAAGGATCGACGTGGTTGCAACGAACAATAGGTGTATCACGAGCATCGTAGCACTTGGTTGCAAGTCATTATCCGCCGAAGACGTCTCGAAGGAGACGTTTGACCCACCATCATCACGGCAACGGCAGCTCCACAGATGGGAGGATCTAGAGAAAACAAACTGGTTGTGCTTGGACCAGGTGGAGTCGGTAAAACTTCGCTGGTTGTGCAGTATTTAGAAGGATTCTTCACTACAACCTACAGACCCACAGTTGAAGATTACTACAGACATACCATCAAAATGCCAGGTAGGAATACAATTTTAGTTGAAGGTCAACCTTTTGCGCTCCCCAAAACCTGAGAATCAAAACAGAAAAATCTCGTTACATCGCTTTTTTTTACTTGTTCGCCGATGAATATTTGGTTTGCGATCAGAAGAATTCTTAATCTTTCTTTAGAATAGTTTAACCCTCCAAGTTGTTTCGTCGAGTTATCTTATCCATCAAGATCTGACCAATATAGATAATGACGAGATATCTCCTCAAGATATTGTCGATTTTTTTATAACGACGAGATCAAGATCTGATCAGTTTTCTTCTAATGGCGAGATATCTCGTCCATCAAGATCTGGTCAGTTTTGCTAATAACAATATACCTCGTCGAGATAACCACCAGGAAGGTTAAGATAATGCTGATATTATTTTGATGAGTCTTTATAATTATATTTATAAGTTTGATAAGTCTTCAAAAGAGTAGGGAGCACTTTTAGTGGTTAACTGATTATATCTATAAGAATGTAAGTACCATGCGGCCGTTTATTTAAAAGCATGAAAACCTTGATCTCTGTATTAAGATCACACGAATTCTTCCGTATGCATGGGCGTGCAATAAATGATATCTATACCGATGTCCAATATTGCCTTTTCTGACAAATTAAGTGTCAGACATCGTATGCTGAGGTGACTGAGAATCAACGAATAGTGAAGTCGTTATAATAGTAGAAACAGTGTCTTGAATCTCAAACATGAAGTACTTTTTGGTCAACTAAAGTTGCAATATTTATACGTAATGTTAGAAGACCACGTCTATGATCTAAAAGTAATCTGTATTTTCTCCACGGTACTCCATTGAAACTGAATGATGCATTATTGGCATATTTTAATCATGCACCCTTGCAATTTTTAAGACTTGCTAAATGTACAGACTTGTGGTAGTGCGTAGAAAGACAGGGCACCATAAAGTACTTCATGACGGAGATGGGTTGCACTGTTATGTATACTACAGTATTGAACGTTTTTTTGGTGGTGACTCTTAAGTTCTCCATATGTTTCAAACCACAGGAATACATACGGTCAACTAGACAATCACTATGCAAGATCCACGAGAAGTCGAAACAAAAATTCAACATTATATGTGTATATATATATATATATATATATATATATATATATATATATATATATATATATATATATATATATATATATATATATATATATATATATATATTGTGTATATATATATATACACATATCCCCCTATAATAGTTATTACAATCTAATAATCTAACTCTAAATTAATCCATCGGTGTTTAGTGTGGAAAAAGTTACAAATTACATTTCTTTCTTATTTTCTACCTTTGATACAAACTTTTTTGTACCTTGACAGACGGTGATGATACAGCGGAGCCCTTTCGCTCGCAAAGAAGTACTATATCTTAATGGGCATCTTCCCTAACCGAAATAAGAGACGATCTATCAATGGATTCTTTATCCAATGAACATTTAGTTTTTCAATTCCTGGGACTCAAAGCAGTCCGCCGAAAAGTTTTTCGGACAGTTGGGATTGTTAAGATGTAGGTCAGTTTGCCATCATGATTAGAAGAGCGGGAATTCTCAGAATTCATATCGTTTCTAAAAATATTTGCATTTCTGAAAACATTGTGTTACAGCGAAATGAATACAAATTCCTTAATTCGTGACAACTGAATCTTGTTTCCTCAAGTTGCAGTACAACTAACCAATGAAGATTGATTGGCAATCTTTGGTGGTAAGTGAGCGGAAGCAAGAATGAGTGTCCTTATATTAGAAAAATTACCACAGTGGTTAGTCTTTATGTTAGCCCTAGTATATATATACGAGTACATAATAGTTTAGTAAATATTTAAAACTTCAAAATAATGACTAATTAAATTAAAAACATATGAAAAAATAATCCATAACTATTTCTATGGAGCAAAACGTCCAGTTTCATCAGGATAATTTCCAATCAGCTGTCCTGATGATAGTGGACGCATTGCTCCACTAAAATATCTATTCACCATTTTTTTCAAGTTTTAATCTTTATTAGTCATTATTTTGAAATTTTTAAATACCCACTACCAATTTGATTTCATCTGTTTATCGTTAATAGAGATTATTCTAAGGATTGAAGCAAACTATTTTTATCACTATGTAAAAGCGGCTATGAATTTCTTAAAATAGAAAAATATACTATTTTTGAATACCTCATTCACAAGTATTTCAGATTACAAATACAGCGTAATGAGGTATTTTGAAGAGAGAAATCTAATATGCCTTTTTTTAGCATTAAATCTTGGCTCAATGTTTATGTCTGAAGAACTTCAGTTGCCAGTGGTACACAGTAAGTAGTCATTATTCAGAGACTGCGTATCTAATTAGGCTGTTCTAGAAGCCATTGCAGTATAAACTGCCTGCAAGTTCCTTATAAGTAACATATCTTGCGTCACTTAAAATAAAACAGTTATCATTTTTAGCACCTACAGAATTCTTGAGCCTTTTAACGCTGAAATTGTTGACGGTTCTTGAATCATAAAATAGAACTGAGAAGGGATTTTGTTAATTATTGAAAAACTACCCGTCAGTTAAGATTTAGATCGTCATGATGGGCCAGATCGTCAGATCGGGATGACTAATTTAAAAGCCCTTTCACAAAATTTCAAGCAAAATAATCTAACTGCAATTCACACAATAATGTCATAAATATAAGAACATATAAATGAAATATTTATATAAGTGCTCCTTATTTTAATATAATAGAACATACTTAGAAATTCATTATATGTATTTGACTCTTGAATAATTTAAAAACCCTTTTATTAAATTTAAAATTAAATTAACTGAGAGCAGCTATTCACACAATACGTCATAAGCGTAAGAAAATTAATACCGATAAAAGATTCATATTATTACTTCTCAATTTAGTTTCAAACAAAATATACTTTTGAATCAATTGGATTTGCTACTTTTGAATGATGTAAAAATCTCTTATCTCTTTCAAATTAGCATTATATATATATATATATATATATATATCCTTTTCATTTTAACTTCAAAGAATAAATAAATTATCTAAGAAGTTCACACAAACATGATTAAAATTAAAATACGTTTTTCTTCAGATTGTTACTATTCGTAAATACTTCCTTTGTAATTGGAACAATAAAGCTGAAAATTATGAGACCAAGGAAAAGTAGTAGGAAATAAGTAGAAGAAAGAAGAAATAAGTAGAAGGAAATAAGTGACTAAAATCCATATTCATGTCCCAAAAATGTAATAGAATAGCTTTTAAGTATTCCGTCATCTTTTCAAAAATCGGATAACTTCCTGAGCGCTTGGGGAAAATTTTACCAGTGTGATAACAAGCACATCACTTCTATAAAAAAGATGAATTGATTAAGTCATTTGAAAGACGCTTATTAACTAATCAAAGCATTGTTAGAATTTTTGTCGGACAAAAGGGGAAAAAAGGTCGCCTAGGGAATTATATAATTAAGTACGAAAAATATTAAATAAAAAGCACCTAAAAGATTTAAATTGAAAGAATACAGAACGCTTTAATTGTAAAAGAATATCGTGAATAGTTTGGCAATATTGAATGGCAACGCAAATGCTTTTAACTTTAAAAATAAAAGACAAGGTAAATGATTCTAAATGTATCTAAGCGATTCCTTTTAATTTATTATTGTGAAGATGCCCTTTTTTAGCATCTGACGTTTGTGCGACTAGGTTTTACATCTTTGACTCATTTGATCTCTTCTGATGGATGCGAAGTGTAGAATTTCTCCTCCCATTAATTATTTAGACATAATATTTAATTTTTGTTCACTACATTTTGAGTTAATTATTAATAGAGTATTTAGAGCAATTTATTAATATTCTCACTAGTACCCTCATTGTGTATTTTATTTCATCGGTACCAAACCGTGGTTCAAAATTACGTGATATTGTCCTCGGATCTTTCCCTTGGCGATTGATACCGGACCTTTACCGGCGGCTCGTTGGGTTGCACTTGTGAGATGTTAATTAACTACCTACCTAAATACCTATCTTCATAGATACACGTATTTGTTTTAGATACCAATTAATTTTTCAAAAGCATTGAAATTAATATATTTTTAGATTGTACTTATAACAATCGAATTAAGGGATATGAATAACATCATAAGACTTATGCAACAGGTAATTTTGGTAAATGATTTGTATTTGAATCAAGAAAGCGACACACTCTTGTAATTTAACTCTCAAATAAATGCGTTTTGGCTCATGACGCACATGATGGTAATTTAAAGTTAGCAAAATTAGCTTATTGTTAGAAAAATTTTGTTCCATGTGTCTGAGTACTGATTATTTTCATCCAGGGAAAAATGTATATTTCAGATACAAACAAATGAATTGTTTATACTATGTTCTAAACGCGTTTGTATATTTAGGGTACCTCTTAAAAGTTCAGAGTAAAGCTTAATATTATTATAACAGTCTTCGAATCGAGTTTTTTAAAACTTCATAATTTTTTTATAAAAATTTCAAAATAGTTTAGTGTTAACATCAAGGGTTCATCTGTTACTCAAAATGCTGAAACTATCTGCATCCTTTTTATAGTAAAACGAAAAATTAAATTGTACTTTAACTGTAAATCGCAGTGAACTAACTGTATAACGGTTAAAATTGAATCAATACAGTTTTTAAGGTCTCACAGGGTTAAAAATCATGGGTTGAAAGAAAAGAAATGTTTAATTAGGATGTTAATAAGAAATGTGTAATTAGGATGATATGCGCTTACTCTTTCAGGATGTTTCAAGCTACCTGACGTAATGTGGCAATGTATTTTGCACATGAATTTTAGGAATTTATTTATAAATAAAATTTTTTTAAATCTTAAAACTTTGGGTTCTATACGAGGAAAGAAGTGCAAATTGCAGTTCCTGTAGAGTAGCCTTTACTATTTACCTAAAAAGAAATAATAGTTTGTCAATTAATACTAAACTTAGAAAATTGTCTGAAAATTTAAAATTAAATATTTGAGAATGTATGTTCTGAGAGTGTACTGACATTGCATCAGGATCGTACCTATTTTACGAAGAATTTATTTGATTAGATGATACTTCTAGGATATATAAGTAAATTTTATAATTGAACTGTTTTGAGACACTGCTCTAAAACAAAGATTTTGAGGTCTTTTTTATACTTGATTCAATTATCAAGAATATTCAAATTGTGTGACCATAGCCCTTGGCTCAATATAGTGTTGATAGATCGTAAGTAAAATCGTGTACGTTTGTATAATAGGAGATCACTGACCCTCTTAGCATCCCGAGATATCCGAGAAGAGTAGTATTGCCTTCACCCCACATAGCACATAGTGACTAAATAACGACATCTTATTAGATGAAAAGAATCTTAGAAATATTCTATTGGTCAATCATGTCAAAACGTGTTAAAAGTCAGGCAGGGAAGACAACAGATTTCAGAAGGGATATATTGCGTGTGAATCTCTCAGAGGATTAAGCGATTCATCAGTGTGTAACGAGCTCACTTGTAATGAAAAATAACCGAAGAGGACGATGAAACTAATCACATTTGCTGCAAGAAGAAACCCGACGTTATGTATTCCGTAAGAGGATGTAAAGACGAAATTTGATTCTCTACATTAAAATTTTTGTGAAAACCGTATAGGAATAAACTGGGTATAGAACAAGACTTGAGATTAAAATTAGTTATTTTTCTTTGTTAGCCGACATCATTCTACTCATAAACACATAAAAAGTTTTGACATTGTTCATATTTCGAAACTTTGTCCACGTTAATACAATTTTATAAAGTATAATTTATTATCATCCCTCTTGAAACTCATTCGTGACTCAAGAACGCTTATTTTTTAGGAAAAATCTTAGACTAAATTTTAAAGTAGACCGCCAATAAATCATTACAAACTATTTTTCTAATGCCAAATAATGGATTGTATTACCCTTAAAGCACTAATTGGTGAGAATATGATAAAATTTTGGAAAGCACTAGTATGAAAGAGTCTAATTTTGAGTATACCAATGTAGGTTTTGACAGTTATTTTGTTGAAAAAGTTAATTTAAAGAATAGTATTTGATATTTAAAGAAAAAATTTATCAATCCCTATTTGGGACTTGTGAAGGATGATATAACCAAAGCCTATCATGACGCTTTAGTAGGAGGAATGTATTGGGATCAAAATCATAGCAGCATTTTAGTCCTGAACCAGTTGCTGATAATTTCCAATAATGTTTTCACATTTTCTTTCAGCTAAATCAAATTTATAAAACATCAGAACAATTCAATTATTTCAGAGGTATTTCCCATCCTGGCAGTACCGTACATTTTTAGAAACATTCCTTCGCATTTTATGCTCCGTAAAGTTCACATAAATCATATTTCGATATTAATATCATTATCACTCTGAAGGCACACAAGTTTTGCCTTCTAATTAAAATTCTTTCTGTTCTCTGTTTTCACATCACACACCTTTTCTCTAAGAATTCACTTTATTGATTACACCTTTATTTGTTATCAATGTAATGTTTGACAACACAACTTAAATTTATTTTTAAATTAGATATTATCCTATATTGCCATATTTTGTAAAATTACCCTCTGAAATTTCAAAGTAGTGTAGCATTGCGTTTACCCCACACACTAAATGACTAAATAACCATAGAGATAGGTAGCAGGAATCCTGGTAAACATTTTATTGGTCAAGAAGAACAAAATTGGTTAGAAGTCATGCAGGGAAGACTGCAGGTTGCTTGATGGAATAATGCGTGCACGACACTCAGAGGGTTAAGAATTCCTTTTCATGTGGCCATCTTTAATTAAAATAAATACATTATTCCAAAATGTATCAATGATTCGTGGCATTTCACAAATAGGAAATAATTTGGAAAAGATTGAAATGTTAGTGTAATTCAGTGCATGAAAATATTTTTTCAGTGAAAAATCCTTAAGAAAACACTAAAACGCAGGAACGATTAAATATGTATTTTAGAAATATTGTTATAAGTTTATTACAATTTAAAACTTTCCAAACTCTTATTGTCTTTCTTATCGATTAAGATTCTTTCACAACTAGAATTTTTAACCTTTAAACGAATCGTTAAAAACATCAATTCAGCATTTCCGACTACGTTACCTTCGGAAATTTCACATGACTAAGTCTTTTGAAAGGTAAAATTTTTTGTCAAAGTGAAAGGAAAGGATGAAATCTTCCTGGATACCGCTATCGCTTTTCTTTAAACGATGAAATATGGGGTAACTTATTCAAGTGAAAAGCAAAAGACGCGTTTTGGCTAGTGCAATCCTCCCTTTGTCAAAGAGGAGAAACAGTTTTCATTTTAGCTTTCGACACTTCAATAAAAATCTCTTTTCTGAATTCATGGCTTTCTATTTCCTTACTTTATGGATATTCATTGTCTGTAAAGTGTCGGCTACGTTTCTATTTCCACTTGACACTCAATGATGCTGAGCGAAGGCAGAAAATGTTCTTTGTGACAGTTGATGCTTATCATTTTCATACACTTCATGGATATTTATAGCGCTGCGTTGTACTGCATGTGTCAGTAGTTGAACCTTTAATTTATCCATGTGAAAGGCATAAGCCAAACTATCTCATCATGCTACTCAGTTTTATTAAGTGATAATATTTAGAATAGTATATAATCAAAGGGTATTTCATTCCTTTAAAATGTTTCTTTTGAAATTCTTTGTAATAACAATCCTGTGCATAGCATCTACGCTAAAGTATCTTTATTACAAATTTCAATTGATGGCAGTGTCGTGACACACATTTCATACAAAAAATCCATTTATTATGTATAAATGCATTTAATATTCATTCTTCCAGATCAAATAAAATTTATCAAAACGTTAACCTTCTGAAAGTTACACACTCACCATGAAACCAAAAGTTTTTCCATAGACGTGAAATATAAATAGACTCAGCATTGCTACTGAGAGGAGCTTCAAAAAGAGTGACTAATATGTCAACTACACATAGAACAACGAACAGTCATTTTATCACAGAATAATCACGTGATTGTTCTCCAATTAAATGACTTGGCCTATTTGGCATATTATAGCCTCGTTTGGTGAATTATTATCTTATGACAGTGTAGATGTATGAATGCTCATTTCCATAGAGTGGCGACAAAAATGGTGACTTTGTCACTCGTACCAATCAGATGATGAATCAATGGTTGGTCGTCTTCTCCGTCCATGGACTTATCAGATGATGAATGTTTGTTTCCATCCGGTAGACGAAAGTAGTCTAAGGATTACTTAACTACTAGTTTTGGTCACATGATCCTTGGCACATAAAAAGGTTATCCTTGCTCATTCTACTTTTATATTTCCTCTATGACTTTCCCTACGTGGCTTCTAAACAGTTTTAGGTTCCTCTGACAATATAATCCTTCCAACGATTCTTTCAACAAACAAATGTGACTATTTAATTATCAGATGCGTTCTAAGATAAGAGCAGTAATACACTACTCGGAAATTTCGTGACACTCAGAGCTTAAACAGCATTTCGTGTACTTTTTACGTATTAGTTCGTATTTCCAATAAAATGCACACCAGAAATTACAACTTCAGTCATTTTACCGCAGCTACCTTTTCAACGTCCACTTCAATTGCACCACATTCACCAGTTCAAAGACAATTCGGTATATTTTGACTATTAAACTATTTTCGCGCTCTCTTGCACATTTTTTTTCTCTACTCTGATTTTTACCTTCTAGATTTATCAATGTATTCCATCATTAGGCTGTTGAAGAATTTTTGAATGGTGAAGGGTTTCATTCGAGCGTTAAATTCCTTCGAGTATTTTTTCCGACACTTTATAGTTACGTAACATAAATCAAGAATATTTGAACGATGAGTAAAATAGGCGAATGAATCCCGTTATGGATATTTTATATTGCTTATATCTATTCGTTACCTTCTCCAATATACGAATAATGTCGATTTCTGTGGCATTTAAGTTAATTTGCATTTAGGATAGGCTTAATGGACCAATTTGTTTTGTAGCTCTAGGGCAGTGGTTTTTAACCCCCTTGAATCTAAAAATAAGTTCTGGTACCCCCTTGAAAAATGTGTTTCTATTTCTTTATTTAGGAAATTACATCTATTGCAAGATAATTTATTTATTGAAAAATAAACACACACATTTACATATACACATAAAACAATATATAATTTTTTAATGGCTACGTTGTTGTTACTTATACATAATAACAGTCTTGAAGCAAGACTCCTTTTTTGAAAGAGCCACGCTTAAGTCATCACTTGCATTTAAGCGATTTCTGGCTTTTGTTTTTATGTGCAAAAATGATGAAAATCTCATTTCACACAGTTAGGTGGTGGCAAATGGTAAAAGTGTCTGCAATGCTGTTTTTGCCAGCTGTGGATAAGATCCTAACTGTGTACACTAGAATTGTTCTGTCCAGTTTTTCAAACTCCATTTGAATACGCGCATTGGCTCGTATTTCAATAAGATCGTCTTTTATTAAATCGCTGTCGTCCATCGAAACTCTCTCGCACCACTAGAAATGTTTTCTCGCACACCCAGGGCGTACACACCCCAGGTTAAGAACCCTGCTCTAGGATCATTCCATGCCAAATCAGCTAATCAGCTGTGCCTGACCCATCGCCGATTTTGATGAAAATCAGTTTTAAATTACGTCACATATAGCAATGAGAAACTGCAACATATTAAGTTTCAAAAATGTATATTTTATTTATTGACATTTAAAATGTGGAAACATGTAGTTTTTTAGCATCAAAAGTAGCCTCTTTGTGATCCTGTAATTCAATAAGTTATTGAAATAAATTTA
Organism: Meta bourneti; assembly: GCA_933210815.1. Classification (NCBI taxonomy): domain Eukaryota; kingdom Metazoa; phylum Arthropoda; class Arachnida; order Araneae; family Tetragnathidae; genus Meta; species Meta bourneti. Next base: position 62,434,030 of record OW119924.1, on the reverse strand, counting down.
AAATTTTATATCGGTACACTCTTCAAAAAGAGGTATCTTGGGAAATGACAAAATATAAATTAATAGCCGTCACTGCTGAATCGGAGAGATCGACGAAAATAGAAATTTAGTCAATTTACTTCAAATTGCTCTGGTATCTAGAAAAGGAGAAAGACAATATTAAAAATTATTCTTACTGAAGAGGGTTTTTATAAGAAATAGGCTAGGTGACGTTTATTTATTGTATTTTTATTTCTTTGTAAACAAACAAAACAATTTAAACCCAAACTGTTGAAAAATGCAATTTTTCTTTTTTTTAAATGCATGATTAATTGTCAAGAGAAACTCTGAAAACATCAAACCGTTTTAACACTATTGACAAATATGTCTATTATGTGTACTGAAATTTTCATTATTGCACTTTTTTTATCGCAGCTGATAGTAAAAGTTGTATAAGCTTCTATAATACAACTGGAGAGTTGCGAGTTTGAAATCCGATCCAACCAAAGACCCTCGTGTTCGTGGGGGCTGGTGCCAGTTAAATTTGTAGTGACGTCAAATATCCTCACGTTGGCGTAGTGTAAAAATTTGGACAGTGGGGTGCTAGCTCAGGTGTTGACCTCGTCATCTGGCCGTGGTTCCAAATTTCGAGGTGTTGTCTTCGGATCTTCCCTTTGGAATTGATCCAGGACTATCGCCAATAGCCAGTTATGTTGCTCCATTGCGACGTTAATTCAACTAACCCTAGCTCTATAGTATAAAAATGCGATATAAGAATGTAATAATTTTTATCATGGTGTACCTGCAAAATGTCACATGAAATTACTTTTGCAAACCCTGTTTTTTCTTTCTTAATACATGAAATGTTCCATCAGTGAAATAACCGTTTCGTCGTTGGAAAGTTCGTTTTGTTAGTATTTCTGAATTTTTTTCACCTTAGGAAATGTAATCATTAAATACTATTGCTTATGAAGGTTAAATCCTTTTTTTAATTTTAAGTATTATTAGACATCTAAATATAATATTTAATATTGAGAGTGAAAAAGAATTTAGAATTCCTAATCTTTCAAATTGTTAGGAAGGAGAAATTTTGTATTTCGAGAAGCTGCAGCAAGATCCATTATGTTAAAAAAACTTGTTTAAAAATTTTTCTGAGCTTGCAGATGAAGCTAGAGAACTGTTGTATTTGATATGGAGAAGGAAGATTGAAAACAATTGTCTTCATTTATGAATGGAAACATAGGAACAGTTCGAAAAACTCAATAACACTCCACAAGAGATGGGGAATTAACCAGTTTAAAAGGTCCCTGAACTCAATATGACTCAAAGGAAGCATTACGGCAAAAGAAAAGAAAATGATATAAAATTGTGTCAACTGCAAAAATAAATTTGGATACTGTTTTGGAAGTAAAGCCCAATGAAATTGATAACGCACCTGTGAATGACAGGAATGAAGATTTCCATTGCTTAATAAACATCAAGTTCCTTTATGTGCCTTCAACTGATGTTATTAAAATTGAGTCACAGCTCCGACAAAAGTTTAATGGAATTTCAGCAGCTATTATAGGAACACGTAACTATCATTGTTAGGATATATACTATCCCTATTCCCAATGGTCCATCACGAATCCTTGTTTCATATTTATCACAATAGCTACTGACAGAAATAAATATTTTAAAGAACATTGCAGCTGCCTCAGGCCAAATTTCAATTTCAGAAAATGCTACAAAATTGAACAAGGTATCTTTATTAGATTGAAAATGAATTTGAAAAAATAATTAAGTAAAAGTTGTCGCAATGTCCGTGATGTATAAGTTTAAATGTTTGAAATCTTTTTTCAATAGTAATTTGATTGTTCTCCTTTTATAATTTACTTTTTAAGTTAAAAGTACTTTGGTACTTCATTGTTGATTTGGTGTTTCATTGTATTGCATTTCACTTTTTTCATTTGACGAGTAATATGCATAAAATAGGAAGCAAAAACTTTTAAATATGCCAAAATTGACAATTTTCCGTTTTTTGCAACAAATATTTAGATAAAATACGGTGCTTAAAATTCTTATTTCCACAAATAGATAACGTCATCTGACCATGGTTCAAAATTAGGAGGCGTTGTCCTTGATCTCTCCCTTCAGGATTGATCCCGGACCATCGCCAAAAGCCCCGCTGTGTTGCATAAGTGCGACGTTAGTTGACTACCTACCTACCTCCAAATAGATAAAAAGAATATTTTCACATATTATAAAATTATAAAACTTATTTCTACGTTAAGCAATTTTTGAGCAAGAGGTGTCAAACATGCAACATTAAGGGATTTCGCAACTTCAAAGTTGCAGATCCCTGTACCAAATGTCATGAAAACACGTCACCATATCGTTACAGGTTTTTCTTATTTTTGCTTATTTCCAATGGAATGCTCTATAAGCGAAATACGGCAGATTTTCACTGAATTATAGTGCGATTCCCGCGAGAAGGCGGCCGGCCATGGGTCAGTTGATTTCTGAATAGGTGCGAAGTCTTTCTCTGTAACAAGGGCTGCTATACGCAAAAGTCAATAAAACATGTGCGGTTATAGCCATAGATGACTTATCCCAAGCCAACTTTGGAATCCAACAATAAAATCGGTGCCAGAATCAGCACTAAAGACGCCAATTGAGGAAGATATTCATTTACGTTTCCACCATTCAACTAATTCAACTAATAGACTCATTCAAAACCATGTGACCTAATTGCCTTCTCGGGAAAACCCTACTATACTATTTTAATATCAATAAATGTGGAGGGAGAAGGTTGTCATTGATCACGAGATACCAGTAACGACAGAAATGGTAACTACTTTACTCGAGTGGACGAGAATGCGGTTCTCATTTTCTAAAGATGATTCCAGGCAATGTTGCCTTAATTTATTACAGTAACGTGCAAACCAACACGTTTGTAGAAATTGTAATTCCTTTGTAACAATTCCTTACAAACAATCTTTATAATAATAAAAACTGAGACAAAACTCTTGACTGGATTCTTTGAAAGGAATTTGAAACCATTTGTAAATATATTTGATAGATTTGGGATTTGGCTTACCGACCCAAGATTTCACAAAAATATATTTGCATTTTTAATATATCCTTTTTCACCTATATTATTCTTATATGTACGTATGTATGTTTTTCTATTCACAGGGAATGAATTTTTTGTGTGAAATAAACTTTAATAATATTTGTTTAAATAACTTAAGACATGACATAGTGTTTCTGATAATTTCAAAACAGTGAGTACAGAAAATGATAAAAAATAAATCCAAATTATTTCCACATGATCCCCTAAGAATCTGAGATATCTGAACTCTCATTCAAACTTGTTTATACGGAAATTTGGAAATCTATGTTCATTAAACGTAATGGTCCGGAATAAATCCAAAATAATGATGTCATCAATTTTCTTTTGTTATCGATGCAGCAAATGTCTAGAAATAGTATGAGAGTAATCCTTTACATGAATCGGATACACAATATCTGACCTTTATTTAAGTGATGCAAATTTTCCTCTCAGCCATGTTTTTAAAATTAAACAACTTACCATGTTTTTACTATTCCTTTTACGAAATGTTTAACAACTATTTAAAATTTTGACGTTGAACGAGTGACGTTTCGTTGATTTAATAAACTATTGGTGAACCAAGTTAAAACGGAAAATATATAAATCTATGAACTAATATACTCTTCCAAAGTAAATTACATGATTTGGTTTTAGAGTATAAACATTTTTAATACATTAATGTATGGTAAACAATGTTTTTTATGTAGAAATTCGAGCATTGCATACGTAAAACAAAAGTAAAAGTACAAGAACACAGCAGTAGGTTAAAAGCAAAAAAAGTTCTTTGCTTGACTTTGCTACAGAAAACATTCTAATCATGTTTATTTTAAATTATTCTATCTCAGAAATCTATTGGGGGCCGCGGTAGTCCAGTTGGTAGAGTCGCGTAATAGTAACCAGATGATTGATGAGAATTCGAAACTGGATCCAACGAAGACCGTCGTGCGTGTACGTGGGATCGAATGGTAACAAATGGATATAAACAATGTAGAATCGATCACTACCCGATTTTGAAGCTTAATTTAAATATGTTTGATTTGAGCAACAAAACCAAATTGCTAATTAACTCTGCGGAAGAACTCGTTCTATAATGTTCTCCAACAATCTGATTAAAGAAGGCAATGAGAAATTCGGAAGATAAAAATCAGAGAAGATAAGAAAATTTGAGAGAACGTGAAACTAGGTTTAGATGTTAAAAAATACCTAATCGCCTTGATCAATGGGATGCAATTTAAGTTGAAGCTTAACAATAAGCTTAAGTAAGAAGCTTATTGTTGTAACATGAATGAGGTATGCATTTTTTCCGTGAACATCATTAGAAGTAAGAATAACTAAGACCAGCGAGAAATACCAGAAATGTTGATTTACATTTTGATTAATTTTATTTCATTTGGAGGTATGAAACGCGCATATAGATGCTTATATTCATTGTAAATGGATTTAAATAAGGTATGAAATGTGAATAACAACACTGATGCCAGTAGATGTGGACATTTAAGAAAGTTTAGTGCAGACGGCTATTCGAGAGTGTGCTAGTAGATTAGAAATCTTTTTTCAACCTTGCATTTAATTCATCTCTTTTTATCCTATCTGATCTCAATGGCAACAATAATAGATATTCTCCACAAAACATGTTTCCTGGAAAAAGCCAACTAAGAAAATTAGGTGTTAGCAACATCAATTGCAAATAGTCTTTACATCCAAGTTTATTTTCGCCCTAAGCAATATCTAGCTCGTAGTATTAACGAAATGGCCATGGACCCTTTTTTGGATTCATAAATTCGTTTATCTGTCTTAATGGATATTTATTTTATTGATTTGACTCTCTATTGCATCTTCATCCTTCCTAATATAGTCTCAATACTTTTTACTCGATCAAGTAAACACCAACTGGCGTATCGATTCCAAATTTTGTATGAAGATAGAGCGTGGGTTGGAATAACAAACAAGTCAATGCGAGCCACGAATTTCAGTCATGTTCTTAAGTGAAACCATGGTGGTATTTTAGCCTAGATTCAATGTTCAGCATCATGAAATTGTGTCTATGTTATAAGTTTGAAGTTAGAAATACGATTCCTCACTAACATAACTATGTCTTAGCCAAAAATAACAGTATAGCGACAGACAAAACCAAGCTCAGCTTATGTATGACCAACGCAACTTAAATTTGAGAACAGTTGCCTTTCAATCTGTGGCAGTCCTGTACTTTAATTACCCAAGTGAACTGGGATGCCATTTTTAGCTTATTCACGAAACAGTAATCATTGCGCTGATATATAGTCACTAGGATTAATTACAGTTCAATGTTTTTCCTGTTTCTGTATGAGCCAAATCTTAGAAAATAAGATTATGCGCGAGTGAATTTTATAAATGTAGTTGAGAACTGCAATGAAATGGCTCAGGACATTGGAACAGTGAGATCCCCTATCATTTTATTAAATGATAGGGGATCTCAGCTGGCCAGAAAAGGGAAAGGGATTTCTCAGACATGAAATGCTGAGATCCCCTATCATTTTATTAAATCAATAATTAAGAGAACTTTCAAGAATATCCTCTCAAGCGAACTTTTGGAGAGACATTCCCCAAAAACCTAGAACAACTCAGACTTATCTGATTGATCAAGGAAGAGAGCCGTAGCTGAATTTCACCTTGCTCAGGTCACGACTGCCTTGCTAAATATTTTCATCTCATATCAATACCAAACAACTCTTTTTGTAAGTTCCACACTCTTCAAAATGATATAAGCAGTTCACACCTGTTCCAATGTCCTGAGCTCCCTTCTACAAGGTGAGAGACGAGGGACCGAATGGGTCGATGAATGGTTTTTTTCTGTTACCATATTTGCTGTTATTTTGTCTGCTGTTTGGCTTCAGTTAGCCTTTTGTAATTATCACTCGTCATTGGAAATGAAAAAACTATTCTAAAACACAATATACCTCAACTGTTTCGAGGTTTTCTTGTTTGTTTTCATAATTTATTTATTCTTTATGCCAATTATTGTGCACAGATGCATTACTTTATCTTAATTATTCATTGTATGATTTTGACGAGAAATGCTTTTATTTGTGTGACGGTATTATAATCGGTTTGATAAGTTACAGTCCCTTAATCAACATTTGGAAATCTTCCAAACCATCAAACGAAAGACTTCGTAAAACGTAAAAAGTTCGCAATCCAAAAGGAAAATTTAGGACGCTAGTGAGTCGGTTTCTTTTGTAGGACTGGGATTATCAATTAGGACTGCTCGCGTCCCACAGAACTGAATTAGATTTATGACTTGCATTACTTTGAGCAGTACCGCTTTATTCTGTTTCTTTAGCATGCTCTTGATTTTATGAGCTTACAATTCTGTCACAATAAAAGAAATGAGATCCGCTTTGTAAGTTCATTAATCTCTCCAGTGACAATCTTCTCCCACGAAATTTTTTTCATCCGTAGCTTTGATTCTGGAATCTCTGCGATGTTTTTATTTCAAATGAATTAAATTCTTTTTCGATAAAGTTTGTAATGATGCATATACTTGATGGAAATTTTTGAAAATGAAGATCTCAGGGTTTTGTGTTGACAGCGACTCATTTTTTTAAATAGCAAACATCAGCAATCCTCCTAGCTTTGTGGTTATGCTTCGGTTTTAACGGCTAATAAGAAGCGGCTAATAACGACTTATTTACAATTGAATACTATTTCATGAATTTTAATACTTTGTATTAGAGGCACTTTTTTGACAAGCAAAAAGTGCCGGTAGTTTTCTGCGGCAGAACGTGTTTTCTGAACGTGTTTTCTGAACGTATTTCAAATGTGACGTCACTTGGTTTGCTTTTTGAATGCGGTTTCTGCACTTTGTCAATAAAATTCAAAAGAATGAATTCTGAATTGATATGATAGTTGATTGGTCAACGGCAATCAGATTAAACGCCCGAACGTCACCAAAACGGCGTAAAACTACATTTCAAGGTAACCCCGATATATATCATGCTAGAACACTTGGGTATTGGAAGTAAAATCTGCGTATTCCATCGTCTGGTTTGTTTGTTTACACCGATAATGCATCCCATTGAATAGAATTTCACAAATCTATTTTCCATGTAAAAGGGTTTGTGGCACGAGTAAATTTCATGCGCAAGTAATTTGAAAATTAAACTTCACAGTTGTGAAAGAGGCAACTCTCAAATCTTCGATAAAACTAATTTACTTCGTAAAACGTTTGTAAAATAGAAAGTTCGGTGGAGGGAATTTATATAAATATTTCCCATGTATACTCTATTACTTGTACTATATGATCATAAATGTGTGCAGTTAAACCTTTGGACACTCAACTGAATTTTGTAAAACGGCTTGATTCCTAAAAATCATTTGTATAAATGGTTATAATCATAGTAGCACCTTTTACTGATTCCACACTCCGAGGTTTGGAATCATTCAGAAATATACTTTTGTGAACACCGAAAGTATGTTTTTCGAGGGCAGAGAAAGTTTTCCCATCTTGTTCCTTTACAGAGCAAGATGAGACAGTTTACCTCCAGCTCAGGCGACAGGATCTTATGAACCTGGTCTAATATTTTCTAGAGTAGGGGATAAAAAACAATAACAACATTATAGAATTAGATAAAGTTGAATATATCAGACATCGACTGCAATAGCATCATAATGCAAAAGGTGCCTTCGTTCAGCTTGTCGGAAAAACGAGAAATGACAACTATACATCGTTAAGGTAGCAACCCATTGACCTCTGAAAGATACTATCCTAGTGGAAAGATTGATTATATCCGAAAGAAAGGTGCAAAATATATTCAGATTAATTTTGCTTTCCTAGAGAACTCTTATGTCAGAAAAAAAGGGAAACTTTAAATTGCATAATTCTTGTTGATAATATATTTTGAGTTGAAATAATTTGGTTTTTCGTTGTGTCACTCTTGTCACCCAAATATTTTAGTTAATTATTTTCGTTTTGATGAACAATGGCGAAACTTTTTGAGTTATGACACAAGCGAAATAAATATTTCACAGCTTACTTATGAAAAAATGGTCACAATTTTAGGTGTGGTTTTTGTACTGAGATTGACGTGAGGCATTGGAACTCTAAAATGACATTTTCTGTCCGGCTCCGATCGAAATTATTTAATAACAATAACGGCACAATTATCCTCTTAGTTGTTAAGGTTTCGAGTTGCAGAATGTGTTAATGTTATGTTAAATGTTATGGAGTCAAACCTCGCTAATCGAAGTCTGGTATAAACTCAAAAATGCCTTTTTTAGTTGTAATGTTATTGTAGTCACCGGGAAAATATGCCCAATCTTCTATTTTTAGGTATTTCATTACAATCGCTAATGCATCTGTGAACTTTCCCAAATTATCATAAAAGCTGCTTCGTTACACAAATCTACACAAATACTATGCATGCATATCCATCTATGTAATACATTCCACATACATAGCACCTCTGCTAAAGCTACAAACTGACAAAAGGTGAAAGACGACTTTGTGGGAGGATTAGGAATTTCCTTTCTTAAGTTCTTTTCCTACAAAATTGCTCAACTCAATTCGTAAAAATGATGAATCTACGGCGAATACTGTGGCACTCATAATTTACCTATAAATTTGTTTTGACTTGTGGCGCTCTTGCACCAGGCATGCGATATTTTTGAATTTCGCCGTCGTTAAGGAAAGGATAGAAAATTAATTTCATACGATATTCATCAATAAGTTTTAAAATCGAATACATTTTTTCTTGAAAATTACGTTTTGTGGCTTGTCTAATAATAAAAGAACTTGTTTTAAAATTGAATGAATTCAGCTTCAATTCGTAAAGTAAGCCATCTTGACCTTCTATCACTATGACAATGAATTTTTAATATTTCAAAAGTCCTAGTTCGGATTTCTTCAACAACATCAACGTTCTTGTAATAACTTACGTGCCACTTTGAACTGAATACTTTGTGGCGTTGTTGCATGGAAAAGGAATAACAATTTATTAAAAAAGTAAATATTTAATAAATTTAAACAGAAAGCAGCGAAATAAAACTGAAGTAAAGTTAGAGGGGAAAAGTTGTTCTGAGGATACTAATTCGTAATTGTTTTTTTATCTCGGGGTCTGGTAGTTACCACAACTTATAAGTGAGAATTGGACACAATTTAGAAATTTAATTCCGAGCTATGAAAACAGAAAATATCACTGCACGTGATCAACCAACACTCGTGTTGAAAATATCGTCCATCCCAAATATTAGGAAATCGTTTATATTTTGCAAAGAAACAAATAAGACTCAAAATAAATGGAGCATGAGCGTTAAAATTCCGTAAAAAATAAATTTTGGAAAAATAATTGCTTTTTCAGCATCACTGGTAAAACAATCCAAGTGATCGCAATGCTCAACATACATTTCAGATTCTCCAAAACTACCAAATTATGGTTAATTAAGTATACTTTATCAGATGTTTTGCATGGAACTTGTGTAAATATGTAAGCAAAGGAAATTCAAATAACGTGTTTACTAAATTAAAATATGATTCATCAAATGTAGAACATTGTATTAAAATATGTTGAATAAATTTTATGTGATACTTGCACACAAACACAGAAAAGATTTAAAACGGAAAGACAGACACACCCAAGTTCAAGCATTAAATGAATGTAAGTACTCACAGTATGCACAATTTCATGAAAATATATTCAACCGCTTGGAGGTAGTACTGGCACACACATACAAACAGATGGACAGGCAGACACCCAACGCTTAAGAAGCTGATTTAACATCAGAAGGGTCCAAAACGGATAAATAACATGAAATGGGTCGAAAATATTAAATGTACACACAAACACTCCATTTTTATTTTGATAGATTCACTTTACTCCCACCGGCATGCAGTTTACTTTCGACGAAATATGTATGTTTGTTTTATCCATCTACATATTCCATTTCACATACATCGCACTATAATGTAAGTCAAAACTAGAAAGGTGATAGTGCGATTTACAGAAGTCGAATTTGAGTTTCAGAGTGATTGTGAATGCTCCTAGAGTTCATTTCCTATAAAAATGACGGACTTAAAGCGTAGTAGCACTCAGTTTTCATATCAATAGTTTTGACATGTAGCACTCTTGCACGAAGGATGCGATACTTCCGAATTCCATCATCATTATGAAAGGATGACAAATCATATTGATACTATATTCATGATTAATTTTCAAGTAAATACATTTTTTGCTTGAAAATTGTGAACAGTGACACACGTGAAATAACAGTTTGTTTTAAAATTAAATGTCTCCAGCACAAATTTTTCTAAAAAGGAAGGCCAATGTTACAGCATTCTTAAAAAAGAAAATCAATGTTTTCAATGAATGCTTGAGATAGCAAAGTTGCATAAGAATAGCTTCAACTTGTAAAGTAAAACAATCTAGATGTTCTGACATTTAAGACAAACTTTCAACTTTTGATAAATCCTAGTTAGAATATTTTATAACCGTGATATTATTCCAAATTCATCAAGGCTTTATGTATAATTCGCTTTACTCCAATTGACATGCAGTTTAAATCGATTCTTTGTGCCACTTTTTAGTCAAGTCAGAGATCTGATATCTAAATTGAAACTACGTACAATTTAGAATGATAGACGTTGTTTCTTGACTATTGAGTACAACTTTCAACACAATCCAATAATATAATTTAAAACTTAAGAAACATGCAAGTTTTACTGTCTTGCAATGGAAACCTACAGCTTTCAATAATACCCATGAAATATGAAAAACAAATGTGAATGTAATTGCTTTAATCGTTTCGCAATGAAAATTTAGAAATATCTTTTAACTACAACGTATGGCCCCCCATTTTAATTTAACATAACCTTTCTTATTTTAAAATGCTTTTATTTCATTTTCATACAGGTCATTTTGAAATAAGAGGTATAGAATAGAGAAATACACCGTACGTATATTTTATTTATTTTTATGAAACGGAATTCAACAAGTAATTACGTATTCAACCAAACTTAAGGAAAGTTGGTCGAAATATACATATACCGCCAAGAAATTACCCATATCTAATGATATTTTGCAGAAAATAAATAATTCATTAAATGTTACCACCCAAATAATATATCTACAATATGTAAAATACTGGAACACATAAATACATAGAAACAAAATTCCGATTTTTGAAAAAATACAGAATTCTGAAAAGTGAAAGATATGAGCAATTTTCGGCTTCCTGAATATTTTCTGAAATAGAGAAATTCGAAAAAAAGATGTTTGAACAATATTAATATTGTTAAAGACAATAATGATTTATTGGTACTTTAGTATTAAACGCATGCCATTGGCGAATATCAACCAAGTTTTGTTTCTGACGGAAAATATTCAGCAATTGCCCTTAGGATGGCATCAAACATATTATCATTTGGGGCTTGTTTTTTCCACCACATATACTCCTCAAGGTAGGACTCGTCGGTAGTATGCTGTATTTCTGGAAATAGCGGACAGATTCCGTTTCATTTTGAGGTAAGTTCCACAGATTCATAACGATCAAGCATTGCGTAAAAATTTACTTGGACGTAAAAACAGAGGAAATAGAACACGAGTATCTAATGCAACTACGCACTGAACACTGAACTGTGGTTCCAAAAAAAGTTTTGCAAAACAATTAAAGGTCATTGGTTACTTCACTTCAGTTCATACCAGCGATTAATCGCTGGCATGCGGTTAATACTGAAGTACCGATTTATTTACAACACAAGTACATGTATTTATAATACATAGTAATGCTCAAATATAACCACAACAGTTCGCTGTCTTAACTCAAATATACAAGTACAGAATTTTAAATCCAATTTATAAAAGAAAACATTAATTCTGGCATTGCCAGATACCGAGTAGTAAAATTACGCTTTTATAATCAATGAGCTTTTCGCTTGGGCTTTTCGTGTTTCATTACAAAACGTAAGTTAAAATTAAGTATTTTAAGTATCCTTATATCATCAATCTAATATTCATACAATATTTATATTGTGGAAAGAAATAAAAATCAGTTAAAACATAAATATTTGAATTTAATTTAAATTGTTTAAATATAACGTTTTGGAAAAAATTGTTTTTCGAGCAATTCCTGTGTAAAATAATTTTATTGGAAAAGTCGTTTTTCTATCAATACTGTAAAACTAAACTATCGTTTTATTCAGTATTTACGAATTATAAACCATTGATTTGTATGATACTTTTAACAATTTAAAAAATTTAAATGCAGTAAGCATTTTTTTAAATATCGTTGTAATTATTTGCAAAAAACAACAGATTTTAACTCCAAAATCATCTTTCAGACTTCCGGCAAGCTATACGAAAAACTTATATTAGTTATATGCAGTATTCATAACAACGTTCATGTTTCCTTTTTAGTTTCTCTCTCTCTTATAACCAAAGACTAATTACTCACTTAATAATTATTACTAAACTAATTACTAAACTTGTAACCACAGTTTGCTATTAAAAAATTCGTGTTTTATCAACAAATAAAAACATCAGGTTATAAATACGGCTGAAATATTCTTCAGAATATTCTGCATAATTCACTTGTTTTTTTGTCCTGATTACCTTTTTGAGTTGTAAGGAATTTGATTTATATTTGCATTGTGATGTAGGCGCGGTTTTGCAATCAGTGAATAAATATTGATAAAGTAACCATAGCAACGAAATATCACATCTTTTACATGACATCATCGTTGTCGGCTGTGTTATTTATAACGCTTTATCTCAGTCATCTCTCAGTTTCGTCTTCGGAGGAGAGTGGGCGACTGACACGCACCTAAGGGAATGTTATTACTTGAAAATTTATTTTCACAGAAATGTTCAAATTCATATCAAATTAATTTTGAAAAAACAATTTTTCCGCCTAAAATGTCTAAAATAATAAATTTTAAATGCAAAGATTATATATAAAAAATGTATTTATGTAGAAAAAAATAAAAATGTCCCTTAGAGTGACACCACAATCGACCTGTGGGATAATCGAACGAATAACTAAACGCAACGACCCGACATAGATAAAGCGATAAAATATCTCAACAGAGCATTTTTGTAACAAATTTAATATCGCCACATCGCTACTTTCCCTGCCATCATGTATATACCATCTATGCTTAAGAAACCTTTGATTCTATTTTCTGTTCTGGAACAGTTTATTCGAAATCTCAAGCAACAATAGGCGACTTATCCTTGCACTGTAACCCAAACAACTCTTTCGCATATTTTAGACTATTAGTGTTTCTGTGGAACATATGGATGAAATGGATTTGATCGCTGTGCGACTTGTAAAACATAGTCTTTCAAGCTCAATCTAAGTTATACCTTGAACCAAGGGGATTAGTAACAAAAAAATTATTGTGTACAATTATGTAAACAATTAATTATTACATACGAATTTGTAGCATGTGTGGTTATTTAACCGTCAGAAGTTAAACCTATATCACGTTTTAAAAAGTTACTTTAAAAACTTGAGGTTGCCACTCGAGAGTAATCAAACCTCCAATTCTTGACATCATACAATTTGTCAATTGATACACAAAGATTAAAATTAGAATGATTTATAAAATTTTGGTCTTAGCAACTTTGCTGCTTAACAAACGAAAAAGAAAATTACAAGTTAAACTTTAATTCTAGTAATCGCAAGTGTTTTAATAACCTCTTCCAAAATTTATGATGTAATTTAGCATATATATGTGTGTATATCGTACCTCGTATCGTATACCTATATATCGTATACCTCGTATAGTATGGGGCGAAGTATGGCCGACTGCTTGGGCAAAAAATAGGTCCCAATTGAAATTATTCTATCGTTATAAATACAGTAAATGCTTTAACATATTCATAACAGCATTCTTAAACAGTCTGGAATTCGCATACTGCGTAATACATTGTGCACGTACCCGTTAGACTGGGAAAATATTTCTGATTGTGCGCCACATTTGACTCAATCTATCTCGGTAACTGTGAGCGCAATATAACTATTACTGGTATTGTTTTAAAGCTCTTGAAGAGATATGTACAGATATAAGAACATTGAGTAGCGGTTTGAACTGAACACTTAAAAAATTGTTTTCTTGTGAATCCAAACACTTTTGATATCATGGTTTATTTGGACAATCGTGAGCGACAAAACAACTGTTAGTGGTATCATTTTAAGGCTCTCGACACGATAGTTCAAGTATACTAAGAACATTTCATAGTGGTCTGTATTAAACAGTTTAAAAATTGTTTTCTTTTGAGCCAGTGACTTTATAACAAATTAAATAAACGCTATGAAACAATACTCGACTAGCTCATATCAACTCTCCGATCTGCAAATCGTAGTCCTACGTTTAAAGCTGACGACACAATTAGAACTGAGCAGATTTTTTTTCCAGTTCGTCACTTCGACTCCCACTAATTAGCAGTTTAAGCGAACCCGCTTTTCAGGTTATCTGCAACCTTTCGATAATAAAAACTTTTCTGTGGTTATTGTGTTCGATGAGTTTGAGAACCATGTCATAAAAGTAATAACGAAGACTTAAAGATTGTAGCAAGTCCATTTAATCCTTGATTCGATCTATAATATGGCAAGCGTCTGGGAATCGGCTAATAGTATCAGTATTAGTAGATCGGGCAAAAAACTTCTCAGACAAAACTGCATCTGGAAATAATGCAAAAAACACTACTTCATCGACGGAACAAACCACATTAGCGAAATCGGTTCGCGGGGAAGAAAAGGAAAACAACATCCCGAATGAATAGACCGGAATATTCATTTCCCTCCAGCGACTGATCTAAACATATATTAAGCTAAATACTAAGGTAAGCTAGTTTTGCTCCTACTACAGTACTAAATTAGAAGAAATCTGAACAGTTTATCTGCAAAGAAATAGAAACATATTTATTTGAAACTAAAAATGCATTTTCACTATATATTTATGATAATATATAGTGAATAGCAATAACTATTTTAAACTTGAATACAAAGCATAACTGAATTATATTTCACCATTTAATTTATTATTTTAGTAATATTTAGATTATTCGTGAATTTTAATACTCGCGTTACTTGTATCTCACAATACCGTTGATATTATGGAGTTGACTATTCAAGTTATTTAATCTTCCTGGTAAAATTAAGTTGTATGTAATTTTTTAATACATTTACTAAAGATTTTTATTATTTTTTTACTGGTTAAGTATTTAAAAAGATTGTTTATATATTTAAGTTTGTGTTTTATTTCTGTCCTGTCGTATCTGAAACCAGATAATGGAATTCCCCTAAAACATTGTTGCTTTGATTTATATCAAGAACCTAAACTTTGGTTTTTGTTCTTGCTCTATGAGAGTTTTCAGAGTGAACAAAAGCTGCGCCGAATATCAAGTAAATGAACATGCACACAGAAGGATAGCTTTACTGGCAGAAAGAAATATATCAAAGGATTCATCAAACTTGTGCAACTCGTTAGTTGCTAGAACATAGGGTAAACCCACTGAGCCACACAACAAAGTATCGGAGAAAAGAAATTCTTCTAAGAACTAATGTGAAAAATTGCTGTTTTGGACGATTTCAGTTTCTAATATAAGCAAGCGACAGCTGAAATTGCAATTGAATAACATGCCAGGTTGCGCCATGGTCTATGATAGAGGTTATCGAAACATTAGCGTCCTCTGTTATTTAGCTTTACATAAAACTCCTTTCATACAGGCGGTTTGGGAATTCGAAACTAGATCCAACCAAAGACCGTCGAATATATGGGGGATGGTGCACGTTAAGCCTGTAGTGGCCTCAAATGTCCTCGTGGACCTCATGGCGTGGTGTGGAAGTTTGGAGAGTGAGGTGCCAGCTACGTTGTTGACCTCGACATCTGACCGTTGTTCAAAATTACGAGGTGTTGTCCTCGGTCCTTTCCCTTCGAGATTGATTCCGGACCGTCGCCAATAACCCGGTGTATTGCTTCGATGCGATGTTAATTCATCTATCTACCTTTCATACTGGAAATTAGACTAAACCCCAAAATATCTTCATTTAATGACTGATTTTGGTTAAAACGGCACTCGCTATATCCTAAATTTTTAATGCATATTTCATTTCCCTATTTGCCAATCTATTTTTATTTCTTCTTTACCCGTGCTTCTTGTTCGTTTCCTCCCTGGGTGTATTTTTTCTTCTGTATCTATAACTTTCAGTGTATGTCCATTGCTTCTGTTGTCTATGTGTATCATTTCACCTTTGTGGCTTATGTTATTTGTATAACAAATATAGCTTTAACATCTCTTGTCTTTCATGGTGTTGCATTTTTGATGGCTAGTAGTGTAAGTTGTTTCAAAAAGATTTTTCAAAGCCACTTTTTAGAACTTGTTTTAACCACTTTAGAGAGAAAACGATGTAGGTAATTACTATTATTATATTTTGTAAATCAATCAAAATAATTAATAATTAATTTACGTGTTCCATAAGGTAAAAAAGGTTTAAAATCACTGCTCAACAGATTTGGGTAATAGGAGCGTAAAACTTCCCCAAAGAATATTTAGGGCAGTTTTATAATGAAATTCTTGGAGTAATTCTAACTCCAAGAATTTCATTAAAGGAAGTACAAAATATAAAAGACAAAATTAAACCCCTCTAAGACAAAATAAAAACCCTCTCTTATAGATAAAGAGGCTACACAACAATGTTTATATTAGTTTGAAAATAAATCTGCATGAAATATAAGATGAAATGTTGAGAAAAGTTTCTCGCAAAACTAATTTCGATGCTCTTACAAAAGGTAACATGAAATTAATCATTCTAATGGAATTTAGTTCAAAGATTATATTCTGTGTCATGTTAAAGACTAATTTTATGATTTAAGTAAGCATCTTTGTCAGTTGCTTTTTTGAATCTTTGGAATATATGATTAGCTATATATAGTATCATATCCTACATATTCAACTAATTCTACTTCAGCAAAGTATGACGATTTTCTTCCTTCTGCCATTGTATTGGAAAATTACTCGTATTCTTGGTAATAATGATTCTATGATTCGTGAAAGGCTTTCACGGATTCTTTTATTTCAGAGAAAAGTGCAAATTTAAATTGCCTGAGGAAATTTATGAATATTTGAGAGATCTAATCACTTGTATCACACAAGATTGAGTGAGAAACAAAGGCTAGGATATAAAGTAACATTAATTTCCTACAAATTCTATAATTTTAGTAACTTACATTTGTAAACTGTGTAAACATATAATTCCATTTAAGAGAAATAACCTAAGGGGTCGTAAGAATGGAAATATAATCTGGAATTAAATTTTAGAATAACTTCTCTTCTAATCTTTTCAAACGAGAAATATAATTTATCCAACCATCGTTTTTACGCTTTGAAGCCTTGGGAAAATTAAAGCAGTATTTAAAATCTTTCCCCATTGATGAGAAATATACCACATTTACATTTATTTACGATACATTTAAATTTGTATTAGCTATTTATGTGTCATTGATTGCCTACAATGAGATATACTTTGTAAAACATAATCCCAATTTACTTTCTGAATGTATAGTTATTCCAAACTAGTGCAACGATGGAGCATTTTATTATAAATAGCTTCTTTTTAAAACTATCATTTACTGGTCCATACGCTAGGGGGAAGAGATTCTTGTAAGGGGGCGCACACTTTTTACACGAAGTGTTAGTTGTGATATATTTTGATTAATTATACTTAATCAGTTAATTAAGTATAATGAGTTATCTAATTAAGTACGATAAAACAATTTCTCTTCGCTGTATGTGGAACAAAGACAAAATATTTATCTCGATTTGTGTCGAAAAATCGTAAGTAGCGATATCTTCAACGATCACCAGATTTGCCGTATTTTTCGTTGAGACCGGGTAACCGAGTGGTTAACGCTCTGGCGCTTTGTTTAGCTGCCTCTAGAATCGAATCCCAATGGTATTCGTAGTGGTTCGGAATCCTCATTTTAAGCCGTTTGTCCCATTTTAATTAGTACTCGTATAGTAAGGAAAATGAGTGTTGAACGACATTTCATTTAGCGCTGAAAAACAACCCCCCCCCCCAAGTGCATTAAATACGTGTTGTCGTGGATGCAAGGGTGGTCATTTAAAAGTACACATGTCCAAAAGTTAAGCATAATTGCTGTTTATGTGAATATTTCAGAAAATCTACATCGGAATGGAAGGAAACGCTGTATTATGCAGGTGTAATAGGGTTATAGAAGAAAACAATGCAAAATAAAGATAATAATGACTTATTATCTTTGTGCGATTTTAGTGAAACAGAATGATTAAAATAATGTGATGCTGAAGCTTAATACGGTGTGTGGGAACCTTTGGTAGCATGTCAACCGACATGGTTAGCGACAAGAAAAAGGTTTAAAAAGAAAAAGGTTTACAATACGAGTGTCAATTTTAGTGAAACAGAATGATTAAAATAATGTGATACTGAAGCTTAATACGGTGTGTGGGAACCTTTGGTAGCATGTCAACCGACATGGTTAGCGACAAGAAAAAGGTTTAAAAAGAAAAAGGTTTACAATACGAGTGTCAATTTTAGTGAAACAGAATGATTAAAATAATGTGATGCTGAAGTTTAATACGGTGTGTGGGAACCTTTGGTAGCCACGCATGCTGCACAACGATTTCCCATACTTTCGATTAGGATATCAATGAGTTGCGTGCTCAAAGAATTCCAAGCCTCACGGAGAGCAGTTTTCAATTCCGGAACGATCTTGGTGGGTGACGGAGGGTTGCAATATGTCCTCACACATGCTCTATAGGATTCAGATCAGAAGAGTTGGCAGGTCACTCTATGTGGTGGATATCTTCACTTTGAAGGAAGGCGTCGACCAGGGGCTGCACGGTGAGGAGGTTCATTATCATCCCTCAATATGAAACCAGGACCGACAGCACCTCGAAACAGGCGAACGGTAGGATTAAGGACTTCCTCTCTGCATCTTTGACCGGTAACATACCCTTCTGTCCTAGATGTGGAGGTCTGTGCGGCCGTTCAGCATGACGCCTGCAACGAGTTCCACGTTCTCTCCAGATCGTGGTACGACGAGAATCAGTTTGCAGACTAAATCCGGACTCGTCACTGAACATGACACTGCCCCACTGTTGTCGACTCCACTGTCGATGTTCCAAACTCCACTTATCATCGTCTGCACAGAAACGCGCGCGCTTCTGTGCAGACGTCAGGGGGATGCAAACTGCTGGTCGTCCGGCATAGAGACCAACGAGTCTGAGTCTACTGTAAACAGTTTGTCTTGAAACTATGACTCTTGTGGTGACTGTCAGGGCTGAACCCTGTAGTCTGGCAGAACGGTTCCTCTGACGTCCCGCAGTTATCGCCAAATATCGGTCTTGCCAAGCGGTTGTTAACCTTGGCCGACATGGTACTGGTCGTCGGGTATCATCTCCAGTGGTTTGAAACCTCTGCCACAGTGTAGAGATCACACATTGAGGCACATTCAGAATTCGAGACGCTTCGGTTTGGGATCGACCAGATTCCAGCATTCCAACAACGCGTCCCTTCACAAACATGTCCAGTTGACATCTTTGTGATATCTCTCGTCCTTATTGAATGTTAACAATGCTCTGTACGACAGCAATTGAGAAATTTCTGTCTAAACTGGCCATGCCGCTCGAGGCCGTTTTATACTCGTTCTGACGTGCGCAGGTGATTTGCGCATGTCGACGTCGACTGAACTGATTTGCATATGCACAATGCAACACAACCTTCGTTCCACGATTCTCTACAAGTGATTTTGAACCATTGTATCCATATTTACTCCGATTTTTTCGCATTTTACGAATTACGCTTAACTTTTGGACATGAGTGCACAAGCAAATATTTAGGATGATGAAATTGAATAGTGTAATCGTCATGCTAACAGTCTAAAAGATCTAAAGTTCCTAACATATATGAAAAAGAAACCATTTACACATACTTCTGTGACTGTGCTCAACAAATGAGATTGAAGATATGATGTTGATGAGGTTATGGAGAACCTGGCCTCAAAGGGGCCTCAATATCCCGTATTGACAGTATAGCACTTGATAAGGCCTATCTTGGTATTTGGGGATCCTAATAATTTTGCTTGAAGATATCAGAACTTCATTTCGGCCGAATTTCATAGCAAATTTCAGAGCTCGGGTTCGAACGAATGATTTTAGTTTAGAAACTAATATTTGCATGAACAGTTTTACAATACATGTTATAACAAATATATTTAAATAGACTCATTCACACAAATTAATAAAATACGTATATTAAAGTTTTTTGAATAAATCATAATCAAAAATTACTTTAAAAGTTAGTGTTGGGAGGTGATAATTTTTATACAAGAAAAAGGAACAGAGGTACATAGATTTATTTGGGATATCTGGGTTCAAACCTACATAACAAAGTGAATTCGCCCTTTTTAGTTTCTTGTATTTTCTTGTATGATTTTAACGTAACGAGGTATATCACCAGAAACTGCCAATTATTTTTGTTAAACCTTTAAAAAAGAATGCATGTAACAATTTTGCTGCAAATCGATTTTTTAAAGAATATCATTTTTTTCGGAGATTGATATATTTTTAGTAACTTAAATTCAATAAGTAATTTGCTTCAATGAAGTGTTTTATTTTATCGCTTATCTAACTGGTATTTGTGTGCATTTATGGGTCATATTTTTGTTCTCTTCAAGTGTATATTTTTGCGTAGAGAAACAACATTTTTTGCACCGCTGTTTAATATACTATAATTCCGTCCAAAATAAATTGAAAGTCTTTGGCTGAGAAAGAGTACGTGTACTTAGTATTTGGTTGAAGTTTCTTCTCAATCCTGGTACGCATGTTGTTTCTCAGCATCGTTGGAGTGTGATTGAGTATCAGTTGGGTAGGGTGTGGAGATTAAATCTCTGTTTCCTTATCCGAAACACGAAACGATCTAGTGCTAAATCACCTTAGCAAACGTGTCAAGCCTTAAGAGAAAGAAGTAACCTTTTTAGCTGCATTCTTTATGGATTTCTTTCGAGGTATTTTTAGAACTTTTTCTCGTCTTTGAACTAACGTGACTGGTTTTCTACAACCTTATGACTTGTAGCTGAATGATTTCTTGAAAAAATCGCAACCATTCTCATACCGGAAGAAAGTTGGAATATAAGAAGAATAAGATATATATCAAAAATGAAACGACAAGGTTTGTGTACGTTTATTGATTTGATGCTTTCTCCGATATTGGTCAATTTTTGAAATATGTTTACCCATACCATTGAAACTTTGTATTCTTTTCCCGTTCACTATATTACACAATTCTCATAAATATAATTTGTGGTTAATTATATTATGATTAAAGTAGCTTTATTCAAACACAGCCTTTACAGCAAAAGCAAAGTTTGTAATTTGGCTTTATATTTGAACTTTGACGCTTAATGTCATGCAATTATTTTACGTGTTCACACTTTTTAAAACTGTTCTCTCTATCTCTGTAACTTTAAACTTTTACATTAATTTGCCTTAGGCAGGGACGTAATTAAGGGGGCAGACGGAGCATGTGCCCCGGGCGCCGGATTGGGGGTCCTCTAAACTGGCCGAGTTTCTTTTTTACTATAGATATTTATGTATGATAAAAAATGAAGAAAAACTTATTCTGATTCAGCCCACACATATCCTGATATCAATTGATAAACTTTTTCATTTCATTTTCAGCGATTATAAGTGTGAAAGAATATACCAAACATGCTACTTTCAGATTATTTGTAAATGAAATATCTTAGAATTAATTTGGTATTTATCTTGTACTAAAAATGAAATTACTGCAAATTAATCTATTTACCTTTGAAATCAAGTATTTATCATCTAAGTTGAATAAAAAATTGGAATAGTGGAATAAATGTGCGGCAGTGATATCAGGTGTTGTCGGAAGGGTTTTGGTTTGGTTGGTCGGTGGGGGGGGCGCAAGACGAGTTCTTGCCCCAGGTGGAAACTAGCCAAGTTACGTCCATGGCCTTAGGCATCCCAAACTATTTTCTAGCTTTGATTAGATAATACTAACTATGAATCTACAATATATATATAATAATAAAAACCTGCTTTGGATGACATCCCACCGTCAAATATCCAACCTTTATATCAAATTTAAATTTTATCTTTCTACTGTAAATTAAACTCGAATATACAATATCATCGCCAATTGGCAATAATTATGGAACATGATATGATAACCTCTCATTCATATCAAAGAAACGTTTGACGATGACAATTTTCGTCGCCAATTTGACGAGAGGCCATTACCGTGTTCTTGAATTTTACAATACCTCTGTTTGTCTAAGTATCCTAGTAGTTAATGATTAGAATCAGACTTATTATATAATCCTCCATTTATGATATTAAGTCTACTAGAAACAGCCTATGCTGAGGCAAAGACCGTTCTCTTAATTAAACGTTTTCTTACCGTAGAAAACTAAACATTTCTCAGATGAACATTGAGATGTGCACATGATGTCATACAATTTACTAATAATTGATTTATAATTAAGCAAATTGAGGGAATCAGGAAACGTTCAGAATATATTTATTCATTAAAAATTTTAGATAAGAAACATGGACACGGTCAATGAAACTGTTTTGAGTATGTCCAACGATAGAGGTTTTCGACGTAAACATGAGCAAACTGTCGAAAGAAAAAAACACTTACAGTTAAGAACTATTTTGATTTACCAGCATTTTGGAGACGTCTGGCGTTATTTTCCTCCGCTATTATAAAGAGTAAGGAAATATTCAGAATGTATTCTTATTCATTAAATTTTTAGATAAGAAACTGATTCGTTTATTGAAAGTGTTTCGAGAATGTCCTATGATTTATCAGAGTTTAGGCAATGCTTGTCCTTAATTCCTTCCTCTATTATTCTATGAAAGACTTTTTCTGTCAAGATTAATGTAGGTGGCGATAGTGTTTCTGCGTTGAAAAGTGTTTCCTGTACCTATTCCGAAAGTGACGTCACTTGGTTTGAATTTTCGAACCCGATTTCGACACTTCGCCAGTAAAAATTCCTAAGAATGAATTTGAAATTGATACATGATAGTTGGTCAGTGCCAATTAAATTAAATGCCAAATGTTGGCAAAACGGCAATAACTGCTCATTAAGGCAACTCCGATATGTATCAAACGAGAGTATTTGGATAGCAAAAATAAAATCTTTGCAGATCGGCTGGTTTGCTTGCTTACACTGAGAATACCTCTAAAAGTAACATGAACAAATTTAATTCAAATAACATTCCAAGTGACGTCACTTTTAAAATGAACAGAATTTCATACCCATAACACTTCCTTCAATACTTAGATTCATCATATAATGCTGACAGTTAAAATAATGCTGATAAAAGACACTTATCATATAATGATGAGGAAATTTTCAAGCATAATTATTGTAGTTTTTTAAGTATTTGCATGCTTTAACTCCAAGATTTAAAAAATTGGAGGAAAATACAATTAAAGATAAATAGTAAATCTTTTTGTACGAAATGCTAAGCTACCTATTTATATCGTTCATTGTCTAGCTAAACAGTGATTCTATCCATTTAATGACTGGAAGTCAACCAATTACATAAAAAACGAGTTCCAAAAATAGCAACTCGTGATTAATCTTCATTTACACTTGCAGAGTATTTAATTTGAAATCCATTGAAGCGTATCTGAAAATAAGCGATTAACAGGAAATTCCAGCGACTTCAATTTCATAGATGAGAGACTGCTTCTTTCATTATTTGGCAACAGTTGAGGGCTGTCGAATCGTCTAATATGAATGGAAAGAGTTCTATATTTACAAAAAAGTAATGACGAAATTCTAAGCATCATTAAGCTTATCCCAGAAAGTTTTATAGAAGAATGAATAGAAGTCCTCAATTAAAGATTCTTATAAGATAGACATGTTGAAAGCGCATAATACTTTATATCAAACTAATGAAAACGTTCTTATGAAGTTTTGGTTAGCAGCATTTAATAGCTTATCGTATTCTTTTTATATTCATTGAATTGTACTTTTAAATAGTATATTTAATCACAGGTGTATTTAAATCTAATCCAGATTTAGATTTTAGAAAATGATTTAAAATAATGACGAATTTGTCTTACTCTAAAAATATATAAATTATTAATATATTATGATTATCAAATAATGCTATATCAAACTCTGAATAGAATAGAATTAATAAACAAGAGTAGCAAGGACAGTTTTGGTATTAGTAGTTTAAAGTGAAGTGAATTTCCACTAGGATTTGAAGTTTAGGGAGAATTATAGTTACTAAGACATGATTACCGGTTTTCTTAACCACCACATTTTTTAATTAATCTTCATTTGCTTCGTGTTTTTAAGATAAATTAAACCGACAACATAGTGGAAAGTGCCTTTTGTGTATGGGACATAATGCCACCAGAAATCTAACCTAAATAGGAAATTTTGGAGTTGTCCAAGGCTAAATATACATCATTTAGAAAATGTTACATCCACAAAAAGAATCTAATATTTATTACTTTAATGATTTATATATTATGATAGCTTGAAAAGTAATTTTTTTTCCAGAGTTTAAAAATGTTCTGCAGTTTTCTTTTATTTTGGGAGAAGGGGTGATACATATACTTCTAGAAAAGAAATAGGTCTAAACTGCGTGTCGATGTTCAAGTACTGTAATCTAATCTGAATAGTAATCTTTGCCGTTAGGTTCAAGGTTAAATAGGAAATGTTATATCCACAAAAAGTGTCTCAAAATTTGTATTGTTTTAATGATTTAGGTGAAAAATAATTACTTGTCCAGAGAGATTAAAAACTTTTTCAATTTTCTTTTTTGGGGGGAAGAGGGTATACATATACAACTGGAAAAGAAAATCTTGACTGCATATAGCTGTAAGAAAATATTGCCACTATGACATTTCTGTATGTAGTACGCAAAATACCTTGAGTTTATTTTACATCATCCCCTTACTCATTCCAAAATTTGTTTCATTCTATGTAAAAGTACGAAATACTGTAATATAGTACTAAATTAAAGCCCAGTCAGGTACCCCCCCCCCCCCTGTTACGGAAAAAGTGAAACAAATCCGATGAAAACAAGGTACTGGTGTATTTCACTACCAATATATTGAACAATCATATACAGATTTTAATTAAGAAAATGGTTGAATCTTTTGTCATTCTTTATAAATCACAAACTTTTTAACTTAAACTATCTTCTCTTCAAGAAAGCTTATCTCAAAATTTTGGGTATGTCTCATTTTTTTAACGGAACAAGCATTTCAGAACTTCTAACAAGAAGCCGTTACGTATATATGGGTCACCTCTAGTCACATTGAGATGTATAATTCTGAGATTTGAAAAAAAGATCCCTTACGTTTGGGTTAATCTTTTTTGAAAGGAAGATAGTAAAAGTTCACATTTTTTTATTAACAAAGAATAACAAAAGAAACAGCGAATTTCATGACTAAAATCCGTACAATACATGACAGTGGAATGCCTCTATTCAGAATTTTTCGTCGGTAATTTACCGGTACTGAGAATGTTGGTAATTTGCCAATCGTATCTTTTATACACCTTCCACTATTGATGAAAATGTGTATCGCATCTTATTAAATCTTTTCGATAAGAATGAATTCTCAAACTCGAACATTCCGGGAAATCTCCATAAGTAAATATGCTACAGCTTTTTAGAAAAGATATAAACGAATTCTGAAAATTTCTAATTGAAAAATTAAATACGCTAAAAGATTTCAATATGCTTTGGTCTTTCGCAAAATTTAATTTTTTAAATCTTTCTCGAGACCTCTTTTTGTAGACTTATTTTCGATCACTACATCTTTCGAATAAAGAGTTAAGAGATCTAGAAATTAAGAATTTAAAAAGAAATATTTGGCTCGAAAAATAAAATATCACTGAAAATACCAAATCTCTGCCCTCAGGCCTTTGTGTTCATCCCAGTAGGACACCATGCTGAACATGTGCTCTAAAACGTGAGTTTTTAATCGATATTCTTTTCGTCCTTCTGTCGAAAGGTTAGCACTCTTCAAGTCGGAAAAGTCATCGCTTAGATGATAAGATTTCATGCAGACCGATTTTCTATTTCTCGGTTGAGTATTCTATGACATTAAATTTAAAACTCCAATTGTTTTTCTGTTTATTAAGTACGCGGGCTTTGAAATATATTCTAGCGGAAACATCAACCGTTGTTTGAGTATTTAGTTGGAGGTTCGCTTGCCTAGCAATAATTTCTAAAGAACTTCATGAAAGTTAAAAATATTTTTACAGAATACGCAACAAGTCATTTTTATAATGATAAAAGCTGGTAGTTTAAAATAAATAGAAAAAAAGTCATGAATAATGAATGAAGCAACGTAAAAATGAAAATAAATAGAACGCTTTAAGCAAATTTAGATTAACAATTTTTTGTGTTAAAGAATTCAAAATACATATACATTTTCTGTTATTTATATCTTCTAAAAAGTATTATTTTGTTAATTTGAACCTTAAGACTGGTTCTCAGCATCGTGGCATGCTCCGTATCAATTTTTTGGTAGTATATGACGATATTTTGTAGGACTTTTTTGTATAAATACTATGGTCGTTATTTGATTATTTTATACAGTTGTTTCGTGCATAAATCACATATTGTTAGCGGTACCGATCTCTGGAGAACATACATACATCTATAGATGTTGTTTACATAATCAAGTTACCACCCATTTACATTCCTTGCCATATACGCTTTGAAATATTGCATTGTAATATGATATGTCAAACCCAACTTAAGATTTTGCAAAATTATATCTAAATACTTCTTTATGGCCTTATTATCATTAATAAATATATATATTTCTCCAAGTCAGCTGACGACTATTCAGCCACACACTATGACATAGCCATCTATATAACTATTACCTTTTTTCCTGGTGTCATCTTATGGATGTATAGTCCTTCAAGCATTCCGTTGGCGAGAACGTGGCAGCTAAGTGTTAACCTGAGGCATCATGGAAGGTGGTGCCATATCACACCCACCATGGGGGAGGGACATGCCATCTTGAAAGACTTTGGGGAAGCTGGGAAGCATTTACTATCGTTTTGATGAAACCGGGAAACTTCAAGCCGTCAATTCGACTTCGGAACATAAGAGATTCGAACTCATAACCAAGTACTTCAGTCTACCAGTTTCTTAAGAAAACGATGCCTTTAGCTGCTCGGCCACTGGTGAGGTAGACTTTTGAGAATTGAAATTGTAAATTTTTTTAAACAAGAGGCATATTTGATTTACACAGCCCTCATAACACGGCCATGACACAAATAATAATATACTTGTCTCAAGTCACCAAATATAACTTTGAGATTTTTAAAAATGGGTTTTAACAAATAAAGAGATTTACTCACTAGCAATTGTACCATTGTTATACGCTTTTCAGGGGACATGGTGCAGAATTTCTACGTAATTAATCCAACATACAGTTTGTAAAAGGTTTTACACTAAGTTAAACAGCTTTTTTTTCAAATTTGATTTAAATGCTTTTTCGTTCTACAAATGTTCTTATAATTTATTTTTTCTCCTTATTTTCAATCAATCAGTCCATTTTGTACAACATAATTGCTCTCTGGAAATAAGAATGACTTAGTCCTATGATTTTAGAAATTGTGCTACAAGATTAATATTCTGAGATAACATTTAGTTTTCTACATCCATTCTTTTGCGAGGTCTCAAAAAGTATTGATTTGAATTTCAAGTATAATAAACACAATATATTTTTGTAGAACAGTCTTTCAGGAATATTTGTAAGAGTTTAATGCAAACGACTTGAGTTTAAAAAGTTGATATGTTTTATATGATTTTTCAGATGTGTATTTTAAATTTTTGGGCTTACAAATTTGAATACTTATTCTTCAGAAGTACAAAATATTTAGGCTCAAATAGTTTATATATGTGTATGTATAGATATCGGTTCTATTATAATCATGAAAATTTGCCTACTTTTGTTTAATGCTTTAAATTCATGAAAATGGAAAATTTTGAAAACGAAAAGTATGTTCTCAATTTTTAATATGACCTTATCTATGCAAGGTACAAGGTAGGGTTATGTTTGTCGCTTTAGTCACATTTTACAATATGACGGCAAATTAAACCCAGACCTTTTGATTAGAGTGTATTCCAAAATCACTCTGAACATCCATGCCGATTCAGGAACTCGAACAGTCTGAAACGTAAAATATGGGTGCTTGTATGTAATATATGTATGTATGTCAAAACTTAGAGGATTTTTTTACTTCTTATAAGACTACTCAAAATAAATTTTCAAAACTTATTTTCAGAAATTTTGCTTTATTAAATGTTACGTAAATTAAAGACACCATTTGAAGACAAAACTGCTTCTGTAATGTATGAATATTTTTGAGATTTGCTAACACATTTTTTTCAATAGGTGTTTCGGTAATGAAATTTAGTAATTTTTGACCAAAAAAACTCGGATATTTATTATATCTTGTAATATAATATGATTCCATGCTCCATTACTTGAAATTTGCATGCGTTAACTTATCTTTTATTCAAATATATTCAGTAAAAATAAATATTTTAAATAAAAAAAAACCAAGCGTAGGATTGAAATACGTTTTTTTTCTCTCTTTCATTCGTAGCACACAGATTTCCGGTCTTTCGATTTCATTTACGGTGTGTAAATGAAATCGAAAGACCGGAATTCAAAGTACTTACTTTTGAAATAAAGCAACCGGAAAGTCGTTAATTCTAGAAGCTGACACAATTTTTAGCAAAGTTACAGCAAAGTTAAAGCTGTACTGCTCATAAGGCAAAATTATATTCGATTCATTATCAAAACAATAATCCTAGAGACCACTTTGATAAAGTGAACAGTTTAAATATAATCTCCATGAATAAAAATGGGCTTTTCTGAATAATTTCACATATCTGAGTGTGAATATTTCGAATTATACAAAAGGAGATTATAAATTAATCTCGCTAGTACTTACAATGGTTGGCATTGTCAAATAGTATATTTTGATTGTGTAATATGATAATATTCCAGTGCTTCTCTCATAATTTTAAATAAAATATTTTTAAATGAAACATATTTATTTCTGTACAGTTAATTTGAGATAAATGAAGCACATTTCAAAAGTAAAAGCAATTTCATTCACTGCCAAGTGATGAAGGGGTGTGTGACAGTAATTCAGATTTGATTGCAAAGAAATGTAATCTTCTTAAATTGCCAATAATTGTGCTTGCTGACATGGAATGTTATGGATTCATACAATTGGTTGTGTTAACGCTCAAATGTGGCTACCAATTGTATAAAATCAGAATGTTCTATGTCAGCAAGCACGTTGCAGGTTGGTTACAGCGTATTATACGGCACTAGCGTATTGGTGAAGCTTTCACGGTACGATCTTTGAGAAGCTATTCCGTTTTCATTGAGAGACACATAACTTAGATATATGTCAACAATCTAGAATTCCTCCAGAATCCACGTAATGCTCCATCACATGCCTAATCCACGTTGAGTATGGTGAAGTTAAAAAAAGATCGATTTGCAAACGAGCCAAACAGCACACTTTGTTGAAGAATATGGTCACGCAACAGTTGTGGCCATATTCTTCAACAAAAAAATATTTATTTCGATACCAAGTCAATTTTTCTCAGAGCAGTCACGTGACTACAAGTCGACATGTCACACTTTTTGAAGCTCCTCTCAATAGCAATGCTTTCGTCGACTTATATTTCATGTCTATGGTATTATCACACTGCTATATAGGTGGTTGTGGGTTCGATTCTTCTTTGCTCCTCTCGATGTTCTCCACCTCTAAGGCTGTAAAACGCCTCTGCATCCCTTACTTCTCAAAGATCTGTCAAATGGTCAACAAATCATTGAGATCAAAGACACAATTCCCCACATTCTCTGACCCAAAAATAAATGTTGCCAGATGAAAAAACTCGTAAATAGAGGTGGAACCATATAAACCACATAATTCTAAATAACACATGAAACATCAACAAATCTCAGGAATGGATTACTTTTTATTAGATTGAAATTTATCTAGAACACATGACCACACAATATTTAAATTCAAGCACTATATTTATAACAATAACTTATTTCTTAAATATATTAATTTTCACTAATTTTTAATTAAGTATTGCAACTATTTGACGTTACGATTTTCTAACGCTTATGATGATCGCAAAATATTGTGAAATAATGTAACAAATATGAACGCACTTAAATACGTGTCCTTTTTCAAACAACACTGAATTAGTTGGAGATTGATTTGCTTTATAAATACTAAGATTGACTTTGCACAGGATATGGAAGCCTAGCCATTTGTGTTTTTAATCCAACTTGCGTCTTTTCAATTTGCAATTTGATACGTATTTTTTATTTTTAATACATAAAAGTCTGGAATCGCAAAAAGCATTTTCAGATCATTTTAATAAAAAACTTCTCATCAAAAACGGCTTACCCATAGATACTTACTCGCCTGATTTAATACAAGGGAGCATATGAAAGAGGGACAAATGTTTCTTTAAGAATATATTAGACTAATTAAAAGACTTGAAACTGAAATTTCTTTCCTTGACGCTTTGGAATCAATAAGTACGTCTGCTTCCAAATTTAGAAACTGGGCTTTCATTTTTACTTCGACATTTTCCTTGTTTTTGTGTATCTTTGTTGATGACCCGGTAATGTGCATCACATTTCTTTAAATTATTTTTATTTTGTTTCTCACTTTGAGAGTTCTTTTAAAAAAATGTATGCGAAATATTTTAAATTGATTTCAGTTTTTTCAAAGGCGTTAAAGTAAAAGCGATGAGTTTGGTGAGTAAAGAGATAACGCCTTGGGATGAGCGCATTTTTTAAAACAAATGATTTATTCGTTTTAAAAAGTGGTTAATTAAAATAGATAATCCTTTAGTTAAAAAATTCCTACTGACTGTTTACGATTATGTAGCTTAAATTTCAACAGAACTTAGAATTCGGTAAGTTCGAAGAAAAATTATTTAAGTTTATATAGACTGTTCCACAGAAATAAGACTCAGATTATCAGTAGGTTTTAAGACTAGATTAAAGATGTTATCTCGGATAAATTATAATAAACAATTTATATCTGGTAGTGTTTTGTTTTCATTGAGAAATTCTGAACTTTGCACCTATGTAAATGTTTCGTATTGTTTTGGGTATTCGCTCAATTCTTCTTTAGATTAAAGGATTATCTGTTACTAATATGGGTGGCCCAATGAAATACGAAACACAAACTTTCTACTCTTATAACAACAAACTACAGGTAGGTAGTTGAATTTACGTCGCTCTAGAGCACCACAATGGGCTATTGGCAACGGTTCAGGTAGGTAGGTAGTTAATTAACGTCGCACTGGAACAAGACAACGGACTATTGGCGAAGGTCTGGGAGCTATTCCTAAAGGAAAGATCCAAGGAGAACGCCTCGTAATTTTGCACCACGGTCGGATGACGAGGTCAACACCTGAGCTGTCACAACACTCGAAATTTCCACATTACGCCAACATGAGAACATATTAAGCCACAGTAGACTTAACATGCACCAGCCCCCACGTACACAATGGTCTTTGGATAGTTCGAAGCTGTTAATCCTTAACTCTACCAACTGGGCTACCGCAGCCCATGACAAGTTATAGAAAAGCGTCTTAAAGCTTAACAGTTTTATTTACAAGTTCTCAAATAAAATATTTCTGTTCATATTCCTCCTCATACGCAACCGCATTTGTCTCTACTTATGTTTTATATATATCGCGTTTCCTAATTAAATTTAGACGGGAACCCTTTTATAATCTATGTAACGGAACCCCTTAAATCTGTAAAAAAATAATGAAAATCGTTTTCTTCGTAACATACTTTATTTTTATGCGTTTTTTTTATTTACTTAACTTAAAACCGTTAAATGTGTAAGAAATTTTGTGAAATTACCTTCTCAATCTAGTTAAGTCCATTGAAATTAGTTATTTGATTTAAACAGTTTTCCAAAAATGCCCTATGAATTGACTAATTTTTCCTATGAATTGACTGATGTATGTTTATTTACTGTTAATTTCAAATGTTAATTAGTTAACCGCTTAACCAAGTCTTTATCTGTACTAGAAAACCCGCACAACCCGCTCACAGTATCCGCATTACGGGTTCTGAATTGTTCATGTATTTTTTGGTGAAAGTGTCGTTACTCACAGTTTTTAATTTATTTGAATCCCTTACAATGGATATCAGCATCGATATACTGATTTTCCCTATATTGGAACGAAATTAACCAATTATTTATTGTGGAATTCTTATTTCGAACTGTGATAGGGTCGGGGTAGCCAAGTTGTCAGTCAAGGATTAGCTAACAGAGGGTTGGTTGCAAGTGCGAGACTCCATCCAACCAAAGACTGTCGAGTACGTGGGGGCTTGTTCACGTTAAATCTGTTGGGGCCTCAAATGTTCTCACATTTGCGTGGTGTGAAAATTAGGAAAATGAGGCGAACTCTTATTGCCAGATACAAATAAGAAGTAAATAGTTTTGTTTTGATTTTTGAAATTTTCTTCCTATTTGGAGAGTAACGGATTAGCAACCGGAGGATTGTGAGTTCGAATCCAACTAATGACCGTCGTGTACACAAGGGGGAAGTGCAGGTTAAATCCGTCTTGGCCTCAAATGTCCTCAGGTTGGCGTGGTGTGAAAGTTTGGAGAGTGGGGTGCCAGCTCAAGTTCCCCTCGGGCTTTTAGACTCACCTCGTCAAACCTGACCGCGGCTACAATTTACGAGATGTTGTCCTTGGATCTTTCCCTTCGGAATTCACCCTGGACCTATGCCAATAGTCCAGTGTGTTGCTTCAGTACGACATAAATTCAACTACCTCTACTTATCTAATAGCAAATTCCCAAAAAGTGTTCTCTATCAGTTTCCGCAATTAACTTCCGGACGACAGCTTCAATTACATCCCATTCACTTGCTAAAGACGATTAGAATTTTTTTGTTGCCTAAACCTAACTTTGCTTTCGCAGGCATTTTCTCTCCATTTTAATTTATTCATGTACAAAATTCTAGTTTATATTTTGTTAACCTTTACCGGCTAAGTTGCATTGTAGGAAACATTCATTTGTGTGAGCGATTTGGCACCAGTTCTCTAGTAGCCAGTCTTTCTTTTTTAGCTTTTAGTGGGGCAACCATTCGGAATTGGTGACAAATTTTCACTTGGCAACTAAACGTCCCCTGCAATGCATCTTAACCACTTTAATTGTAGTTGAATTCAATCCCCGTCATTTCATCTTAATGTTTTTTAGATGGTGCTTTCCATACGGTAGAAATTTTAGACACTGCTGGATCTCATAACTTCCCGGCCATGAGAGAGCTGAGCATACGCTCGGGGAGAGGATTCATCCTTGTGTTCTCGGTTGATAATCTCCAATCATTCCACGAAGCTATGCTGTTATGGGATCTCATACAAAGACTTAGAGGTAAGAAATTTTACCATTCCATCCTTTCTGCTCTTTTGTTATACCTCTATAAAAGTATCAATTTCAGTAACCAAGAAACAGTATTAATAGTTTTAAGGTCATTCTAAAGTATTGAGAAATGTATGGTTAAATCATTATATTTCAGTTTCGGACATGCGTTTATTCTGTTAGGGATTTCATGCGATACATATAAATGTTCAATGTCTAATCTACCATGTTTCCATTTCATTGAAATATTTATCCTGCACTATCTGCTGTTAAGGGGTAATTC
Organism: Meta bourneti; assembly: GCA_933210815.1. Taxonomy (NCBI): domain Eukaryota; kingdom Metazoa; phylum Arthropoda; class Arachnida; order Araneae; family Tetragnathidae; genus Meta; species Meta bourneti. The sequence continues at coordinate 62,400,193 of OW119924.1, read as the reverse complement.
TCTTTCTTTCGCTAAAATTACTGAATATTTTTGGGAGGAGGGGGTTATTGACAAAACTATGCAGTCAAATAATTCCAAACTTTATGTCTTATTATTATTTCAGGTATTTACAAAAAATGTCATGATTTCACCAACTCCAAGAGGTCTTAAACAAAAAAAAATTGAACGGCATTTTGCTTCATATACGTACATGTAGCTATAGTTGGATGAACCAAAAACTACTTTTAACATTTGAGTAAATGGTGATTTGTCAAGTCCAAAATCATTTGGCTCAAAAACCTAAGCGAGTTATTTGCTATAAAAATATAAAAACGTAGCATCGCTTTTCTAGTTCATTAAACGATTAAGAGTGTTTTCTCGACACTAAAAATTTCAAGTCGATCAATCTAATAGTGTTATAGATAACATGCCAAGCACTCGTGAAAAAGCTGCTCCGAGATAAATGCGTTTCAGTACAGTTACCGGAAGCATATTCAGTACTTATAGTATTATCCTACTGATCTGCTATACCAGCGCTATAAATTGTGATTATATTTTAATTGTCATCTTTTGATGGCAAAACGTTGTAATTGACTATAAAATTTACATCTTTTTGAAGTGGAGCATGCTCCGCATTCTACATCTGCGCGTCTGTTAATGGTTTATAACTAGGCAAATGTTGTAAATTTCGTCTGAAATTTAGCTTAGATATTTTTAATACCCAAAAAATAAAATAACCAAATCGAATACCCAAATCGATTTTTTTTCGCCGAAAAAATAAAATATCCTTCAAACTTGCAATTGAAACTCGAAGCGAATGGATTTTATAAAGAAAAGTTCTATTCTTCAGTATCGAAAACGAAAAAGTGCGAGCTCCCTCATGGAGCATAATTCCTGTCAGCTTCGATTCCTCCCTGAGTGTATTTCTCTCTTCTGTGTTAGAAAAACTTCCCTTATGTGTGTATGTCCATTACTTGTTGTCCATCTTGTGTTTGGCACTGCAATGACAAATATGACCCTTTTGCCATAGAATCCCAAAGCCAACCAACCCTCATGATACGACTCTAGTTGTAAACAAGTGAACACAGAAGGGTGAAAGGTCTGTCATCACACAAGACAAGCAAAATTCGATCTTTCTTCTTGAGACACAGCGCCATCTATTGAGCATACAGAAATCATTATAAGAAATTATACAGATATTTTTTTTATCAAAACCTACAGATTATAATTAGTACAGAAAATAAGATTTGGTTCCCCATATTTTTACTTACACGGACAAAGGACCAAACTTTATAAAAACTTCAGTGTCAGTTTTCAAGAGTTCTTTTCATTTAGTTTTACTTAATTTCATGTATCTCATGAATGATCGAAATACGATTTAAAAAACTGGGATTCTCTCATTTAACATTAATACGTACAATTATACTTGTTAGTTATTATTGAAACCATTTTGATCTACTGAAAGTGGATGAAATTCTTACTATTTAAGGGATCGAAAAGTATCGATTCATTAATTCTTGCAAATACTTTCTACATCTAATCGTCAACAATAAAAAATATTTATAAACAAGATAGTATATCGTTATATCAGTTTCAACATTACAATAAGTATCAATACAAATTATCCTCTGTCCTTATATACATGCACATCCTACGAAAAGCAATCTTTGGAGGCTTTCATTATGAAGATTACGTCTTGTGATTTAGCCATGGGCATGTATTTTCAGCAATGGAATTAGATTTTCCATGCTTAGGCAAATTGGCAGACTGCCTCTCTTTGTGGGACCGGAGCAAGAGTGGCAGATGGTAGTAGATAAGCAAACTGAACATTTAAGACGTACTCTCGTTTGAAATATGTCATATATGAACTTCACAAGATGGGAAGATATGGCGAATTCAAATGGTACATTTCGAGTGCTATAAAATTGATGTCTTATTACGGAAAGGTTGATAGTGTCATAAATAAGGTTTTTCAGTACCACCGAATTTAAAATTATCTTTCTACTTGGTGTCGCCAATAGCCCTTTGTGTTGCTCCAATGTGACGTTAATTAACTACCTACCTACCTTTCTACTCGGCACTTAGGATTGTGACTACTAAAGATTACCAATGAGAATTATTATTCAAAATCGTTTATGTAATCGCGACAAAATTTTGTTACCAGGTAGTCGAAGCATTTTAAATTTTTTCAATTCATAACCTTACTTTTCGTCCTCTAACAGCCCAGAAAATTAGAATAATATTGCTGTGAAAGAACGTAATTTTAATTCAATAAATATACTTCAAACACTTTGATGATATATAGTTTTATAAAGTTATATATAGTTTGATGATGTATAGTTTTTTAAAAAGTGAATCTTAGTTTCGTGTTTTACACCCAATTTTGTTCGACAAATAGCTTTTAAATGGCCGATAGGGTTATCAATTTTAAATTGATGCGAAATGCACACGATTTAGAAGTTATGTCTGTCTGAAGTAGATCCTGCTTCTTAAAGGGCAATATTGTGGTGATTAAGTGTTACTAGGTGACGTAACTGTAAATATTAAGAATTTCAAAAGTTCTTAATCACGTTATAACTGAACTATTTCGATAGATGATAGAAAAATGTCACAGAGCCAAAAATTAAGCGTATTTCTGACAAACCGGTACTCATATTTAAAACCTGATACCATCTGATTTAAAACCTGATAAGTATATCATCAGCCTACAAGTGAAATACTGTCGAAAAGCACAGTTCTGAGAAAAGGAACTGGATAAATTCTACTCCATGAGTTTGCTTTACTCATTAAATGCGTTCCTCTAGAAGAAATCTAACCTTTATGCAAAGAAAAATAAATTAGTGGACTTCACCAGTCTAAAGATCACCACATTTTGGTTTCAAAAATCTAAAAATCTCATATCTTGAAAATTTTGACTCAGTGTGTTTCACTCGTAAATCGAGGATATGTAGGTATAAATGCATGTATTTCACTAAGAATTATAAATTATGATTGAGAACATTTACCATAAAATTATTCTCTTCATGGTATTCACTATTAATTCAGACGCAACAAACACATACAATGAATAAATTTCTTTTATTTTATTCTTTTTTCCAGACACCTAAAACCCTAACTTTCAATATTGCTTGTATCTCAGAAAAGAGAAAGAAAGCAAACATCCTCACTTGGCCCCTAAATGGCACAAGAAACATCTCTCTTGTCGTGCCCATTTTTATGAATGAGAGTGTAAACTTCTTTTGTATTTCTCTTTCACCCCCTGCGTCTCAGTAAGTATGTTCGAGACCTTGAAAAGAGATTCTCACGGCGACCCGAACTTTTGCCAAATTTGAGTTGTTTGGTTTCTTGTCTTAGTAGCTCCAGTCGCGCTTTATTCGTTTTTCCAAATGGATGGAAGGGTTAAAGGGAAAAACAAATGGCGATATCTGCACTCTCGAACGTGGTTTGCATCCTGAGAATGGCAGCAGTCCAGCGGCGTGGGCCTCGTGCCAGAGAATCCCTCTAACCGACAACAAGGCGACTTGATGTGAAACAAGGAAAGAAACAGAGTATCCGTGTCTCGTTAAGGAAGTCTGACATGTCGCTGATAGGTTGGGACGGAAAAGAAGACTTTCACGTCATAACTAAGGATTACAAACTTTTCAAACTCAAAATTCATGCTTTTGAAGGCTCATTACAACTCCCTCACACACATTTTAAGATAGCTTTGAAGACCCGCGCATAACATCTGTGTCAAAAATTTCTACTTATATCAATTGATCACATGGTCAAATATGGCCCTTGCGCCATAATACCCAAAACCAACCAACATCAATTGATGACAAAGTCGTCACTCACTTTTTATGCCGTATTTAATCCGTTTACATTCTAGATTGATATGCCCATTTCATTCTTTAAAATGCAATAAAATTAGTCAAAAAATATGTAACAGCATTTCGTGTACTGGGTTTCGTGTATTGGGGTTAATTCTTATTTCTAACACAATGCGTGGCAAAAAGTTCGTACTTCAATCATGTTATCACAATTAACTTCTGGACCAGTTATTTTCTCCATTCTATTCGGTTTATTTTCTCATTCAATCACATTTTCTTTTCTGCGCTGATTTCTACACTCCAGATTCCTCATTGCCTTGTGTCATCAGACAGCTGAATAATTTCATTGCAGGGGCGAGTGTTTTTTAACAGTATTTTATAGTTCAATACCAAATGTGCCATCTATTTCAGGAGGTCGATGACATATTCATGAGGATTATTGATGTTAATCCATTAGTGACTGGAAGAATACTGAATTAAATATGACCTTTTTAGAAAAATTTACTACCTGACCAGAAATAGCAGTGCGCCCCCTCCCCTTTACTGACACCCTCTCAAGAGTAAATGTGATTGTTGCACTTTCAGAAGCGCAAGTGAATGCCAGATGGTATTTGGAGGTCTATCTTTGCGGCTTAAAGTACTGAAGTTTGTGGAAACTCAGAATATCTATAGACGTAATTCGTTTTAAAATATTAACTTACAAACAGAATAGAAATGTGTAAATTTAAGATTTAAATAAGATTATTATCTCAGTGTTTTTCTTTTTTTGGCTCATGGAGCTAGCTGAATTTAGGATGTTTATCGCAGAGTTTAAGAGGCAGGCATGCTCTGCATAGTAGTGGATCCCTTTCATCTTCTACGTATGGCTGCATAGACCCATCGACCTTCCAATGAAATAGACAGAGCATGTGGGCGGAGTTGCATTCGTAAGATGTCAGAAGGGCAAGTCACTTGGGCTTACGAATCGACTTAAACCGATTGGCTATCGAAGCACAACAGTGTTTTTAATCACGCTAGATAATCTATTAAACCAATCAATAATTTATCCCATAATAGGATTTGTGATTTTTCCCATAACCACGTGACAGTCTTCAAGTCGAGCGACCAGAAGAAATAGCATGAAGCTGTTCTCGCATACTCCGTCTATTTCATTAGAAGGTCGATACATAGACCCTACATACCAAATTATACACGGTGAATTTAGGTAGGTAGTTGAATTTAAATCGCACTGTGGATTAATACGATGGGCTATTGGCGACCGAGGTGGATTTAGATATGGCGAGATTTTAACATGTGTTTGGGAGCCAGTGTCACCAATGCTGACTATATAAACTGTGGTCATGGCAGAAAACTGACTCACCATCTTCAGATCCCTTGTTACTTATGAGAGTGCCTGGATAACAATATCATATTGAGCCAGCCTGGATAATAATATCACCAAACTACATGGAAAAAATAGAAGTCTATCAAAAGTTATTCTTCGAGAAATCGTAACTGCTTTTTTCATACTACTTAAGAAATTAACGCATACACAGACTTTAAAATTGACACCATTCAAAACAATATCACAAGAACGAACACAAGCTATTTTAAGAAATCAAAACAGACACAGCAAACTTCAATCAAACACTACAGTATGAATCCTTGACGAAAGACTCCAACTTCAGAACATATGCCTCATTCATCCTGAGGAACATCTCCTAGGCTCTTACTTAAACATTTTATTTCGTGTTTTTTATTTTATTTAACACTTATCAAACATTTCATGACAAAGTCATAAAGCACTTAATGCTAAAGTTTGACTTATAATTTTATTTAATGTTTCAAAACTACTATTTAAATAATTAATAAAACTCTAATTTTAAATATTCTCACTGTCCCTTCTGATTATTAGTAAGACCATTTACTTTAGTGCATCAAAGTAAGTTAATCATAATCAAATGAACGTGGTCGTTTTTATGTCTTACTAAACTTCATTAGATTTAATAAGACTCTACAGGAAAGAACTGGAATGTTTTATTGAGAAATAAAGCTTGTGTCCTACGTTTCTTCCAGAGCTGTTAGAGTTTCGTGCTTTCGACTTCTTACTGCACATGACTGCCTACAAAGACACTTATGTGGTATTGCAGTAGAGATCAGCTATATGTCTTCTTTGTGAACTGAACGAAATTACTGGAGACCGCCTCAAGGACTGCCTTAAAATTCTTGACAATAGTTGCAAATACTGTAGATATCGTTTTTAAAACAAATTTCATCACTTCAGACCTCTATTTGTCCGTTCGTAGATTGATGGCTGGAGACGGGAATGGGCTGAAAAACTATTTACTTCCTCTCTCTATAATATAAATTCAAGAATTTCGTCTAGATCAGAATAGTATTAGCTAAATTGCTACTTTTTTTGGCAATGATTCAACTCGACCCAATTTTTTTCGATCTCTGCAAATTGCTATTTTTACCCAAATCGCAATAAATAAACAATATTCTAACAGCATTTCAAAGCATAACACTTTGCGTTTGAAATTCTGGGAAGTATCACACTGGTAAACACTGGTTTCATTGCCCGAGATATTTCGGGCTTTCGGTGACTTTAGGTGCTGATTCCGAATATGGCATAGGTTAGGCGACGGAGACAGGCGTAGGAAAACAACATTTAACAAGACGTAAAAGATGACCACGTTTAGTAGACTATATTTAATTAACTTTGGAGCACTGAATTAAGTGGTCTTGCTGATAACCAGAAGTGAACGACGAGAATATTTAAAATTGGAGATTTTTATTTAACATTTCACAATAATAACTCTAATATTAAATAAAGTTGCAAGGTTAACAGTGAGCTTGACTGAACGAAAATGGAAGTCAAAATGGGCAAGTTCTCTGCTATGACTAGAGTTTATGCAGTTAGCATTGGCGAAATTGGTTTATAAACACACACTCAAATCTCGCCATGAGAGGCATTTTCTGTCAAGCTAAATATAGATGGCGGTAATGTTTCTCTGACGTTCAATTTCCAATGCGAGATGCTGACATCTCGTTCAATTTTCTGAACGAGATGTCAGTTAACTTGTTTTTCGAATATGGTTTCAGAACTTCATCAAAAGAGTTCTAAACAATAAATTCCGAATTGATATCTGACAGTTGATTTGTCAACATAAATTAGATTAAACACCAAGCGTTGCCAAAACTGCAATAAACTACATTTTAAGGTAACTCCGAATTCTACCTTGTGAGAGTATTTAGACAACAGAAGTTAAATCTTCGCAGAAAGTTTGGTTTATTTATTTACACTGAAAAACCCTCTCATAGACAACTGCGTATCCATAGACATTCGATTCTCTATTATTCTTATGATAATTCATAAATATCCGCCACTTCATATCATTAAATGATCATTTTAATTTCATTGATATAAAAGCAAAAGAAAATTAACTGAACTAATTTAATGTGTTAACTTATGAGAGCGATTTTCAGTATAAGCAAACAAACCAGGTTTGTCTGTGTACATCTCCATGATCATCTAGTCCAAGTAATACAGCATATTTGGGAAATATTTTCGTCAATTCCCTTCACCGAACTTTCTATTTAACAAACGTTTTACGTAGTTCCGAGTAGTTCTATAGGAGCTTTGCGAGTTGCCTCTTTTCACAATTTCTGCGGAGTTGAATTTTCGAATTACTTGCGCATGAAATTTAAGCATATCACACCCTTTTTATGTACGTTGAAAATAGATTTGTGAAATTCTATTCAATGAGAGGTATTTTCAGTGTAAATAAACACTAGCTGGTAATGAGAAGGTTTTACTCCCTCTATCCAAATGCCCTCGCAAGATTACATATCAGGGTTACTTTAAAATGTAGTTTATCGCCGTTTGGGGAAGAATGACGTTTATTCTAATTGGCGTTGACCAATCAAATATATCAATTCGGAATTCATTATTTGGAATTTTTGTTGGCGAAGTGCTGAAATCGTATTCAAAAAGCAAGCCAAGTGACGTCATATTTGAAATACGTACAGAAAACATGTTTCGCCACAGAAATGCTACCCCAACCTATATTTAGTATAACATAAAAAGCCTCAAACAGATTTCGATTCAAAATACATAGTGGTAATATTTCAATTAAGAATGTGAGATATGTACAACAACGTCAAACTTTACCTTATCCTTATTCAAGACATTCAAATTAGTGAAACCTCAAACATTCCTTAATTTAACTTCAAAGGATGTTTATATTTTTTCACTAACAATTGCCATGTGGGAAAGTCATTATTCTCCCACAATTCAAACAATTCCTTAAATACTTTCATAAAAATGAGCACCCAACTCACATAGGAAAGACAGTTCGGAAAAATTGTACTTTCAGAAGGCCTTTTATCGGCTTTCGTTAAGTGCAACTTGATCATGATTTATTTTAGGAAACAATGAGCTGGGCGATCATTTTTAAAGATTTATTGAGCATCGAAACACTCTTCTTTTTCTCAGTCCAACATATTTGCTGAATCAAGAACATTGTAACATATTGATTCTAAGAATTGTTACAGTTCTTGAAGCGTGTATTGAATAAAAGAAAGTTGCCACACTCAAGTTTACTTCGTGTTTTCAAGTGCAAAGTTTAAATGTCAGTCAAAATGACCCGTTTCTACGAAATGAGAGCTTCCATTTGTCGGGAATGTGGAATTTGAGGATTTATTTTTATAAAGGTCTTACGCAGGTTTACATGCGTGCAGAACTGCATGAGTTACACAACTGCATCATGCGTGATAGACGTTTGGTTTTCTTAACTTTGAGAAGACATGCAAGCTGTTTAAATCGGTGTGTTTAAAGCGTTGCGCTTGAAATATTTTTTAGGTTGTTTTAAAAATGGTCACCCCTATAACAGTTCTCCAGTTTATGAATCTCTGAATGGTCTAAGAGATGATTGTATGTAATCTTGGTGGGAACTTTCTCACAACAAATCATCTCAAACTGATGCAGTTCTTTATTCGGTATCAGGAAGACATCGTAGAATTGATAAAAAAGAGAGGAAAGAAATATTTCAGAGCCGCTTCTGTTGCGTCAATTACGGTCACTTATGCTACACAATGGGTAATTAGACCGTGAAGTACTGCTTAAAGTGGATTCCAAACCACTATTAATATTCAACCTGAAATATAATGAAATTGCGACTTTCCAAGGAATAAAATAATACTTGAAACACACAATGATTTGCCAGTGAGACCACGGTCATGCCTTTTCACACACCTTACTCACTAACCTATCAAGAGTTATTCCCTATAAAGTTCAGATAATAAAATTTCGAGACAACTCATGCATGGTATCATAGAGACCACCCTATAGCCTCGTTCAAATATACTGGTAACAGAAAATGTCAGACTGCCGTTTCTAAACTTGTGAGCTAGCATATCCGATATCTATTCTACATATGGGGCGATAAGGCATATCCAATTTGTTTACAATTTAACACTAAACAAGCTTCCTCAGTCATTGTCTGGACTATGTTGGTCTGACCTAGGAAGTATCTCTCTGGAAATCCAAACCTAGACTTTAAAGCATGTTCGGCCTCTTGAATTTAGTCTCTATCTGCTTAGCTAGGCTTTAAAGAATAAGTAACAACCAACATCCAAATTTAGGCTGGTATTTCAAAGATAAGCCTTGTTGAACTGATGCCAGGCCGTGACCATTCTTTAGTTTATATCGGCACGTACAATATATTTTCTTGCAGATTAACATATAAAATTTAACTAGCAGAATTGATTTTTCATTCTCTGTCATAATGGTGTACAAAAAGTAATAAGATGAATTCCGTTATTTTCAGACAATATTAAATCGTTTGCTCTTATCCTCCTATCTAAAACAACAATCACTGAATACCTTACTAGAATTGAGAACATTAGTGATATGAAGTAATTCTTGTAGAAATTTCGTATATTTAAAATTAAATAATTATAGTTATATGTGCTCTATTTTCTATTTCGGGTTAACATAAATTTCTAGAACTTAAAGAATAACTGCAAAATCTGGTTTAAATCCAACAAAGGGATTTGAATCTTAAAGAGAATCTTAACAGAAACATTATTTAATATATGCTATAAACATTTTGTGTGAACTTAAATGGAGATATTCTTAAGGCTCTTCAAAGAAAAAGACATGATAGCTACAATGGAAAGTGGTATGATATATGATAACAACATCCCATAAATATTTTAAAAACAGTAATAAATCATAATAAATTTATGTCTGTAAAATATAAAAACATACGTACTGTGTGATTATAAACATAATTACACTATTGATTGAAATCACGTATATCTTGTTGAAGGGTTTTGTATAAATATTGTATATGGTTAAAATAAAAATTCTATAAGATTTTTATAAATAACCGTTAGTTCAAATGTTGTCGTTGAAAATAAAAGTTTCAAAGTACCTACTGAAATCAACTCACATTTCAGAAATGTTTCAGAATTATTCAAATCATACTCATCACACACAAGAACCGTGTCTGGTAAAATTAAAATATAAAGGCAAGTCATTACACTTCGTACAAAGAGCTTACACCATTTCTCCTGTGAGTCTTCCGTAATCTTGGACATATTTCAAGAATCGCACGAGCGTTAAGAAACGATGGACAACTTGTAAAATTAATTGACAAAGTTTATATGATAAAATTCTCTACCCACAGTCTTTCATTCATCCATTTCATTCTTAAAACAAACTATTTATCATTTAGATGATAATTTTAAACGAGAAATTTATTCTATGAAATGCATTATATTTTATTGTACTTTAAATTATATTTAAGATAAAAAATACTTTGACTTATTATTTTTCTAAATAATTTTCAAAAGAATGAAATCTGAAATAATTATAATTAAAAAAAGGTTTGGCTATCATTTAAAAATCCTTATAGTTATTATCTCTTATTTTCTATTTAGATATTTTCTGATGAATATAAATAAGGTATAGGGGAGATGCATACTTAAATACAAATCAATTTTTTAAAACTATTTCAATTAAAAGAACACATTTTCTAAAAATTATTCTACAGTGATGATTTTGTTTTAAAAACTATAACATAGTTTTCGAATTAGTTGAGTTTTGATCTGTGAATATTTTTCAGATACTGAAAGAAATGAAATGACTAATGAAAGAGCAGTTTGAAAGAAATATTTTTTACAAACACTAATTTATTCATCTACTGATTTATTATTTTAAAACAGAAATATTTATTACATTAACTCTTCTGGTGGTTGTCTCAACGAAGTAACGCGTCTTTAGATCTTGATCTGTCCCAGATCTTTATGGACGAGATATATCGTGCTTAAAAAAATAACTGACCAGATATTGAACTCGTCATCATAAAAAATCGTCACTATCCTGATGACGAGATATTTCGTCATTAGTAAAAATGGTCACATCTTTAGTAACGAGATCGTCGAAACCATTTGGAGGATTAAGTAAAATATCTAGTAAACATTTTTTATACGCTTCGCGTTAATAAGCTAAGTGTAATTGTTTTCAATTGTGTTTTTGTAGTCAGTCGTTGAGTTCTGGCTGAGATTCAATGGTAGTAGCATTAAAAATTATGGTAGTCAGAAGAGATAAAATTGTTCTCTACAAGAAAACGAACATAAAAACGTGTTAAATACAAAGTCGTAAAATGTCTGATCTGCTGCTGCTATTGAAGAATATCTTCCTTTTCCAAACGAAAGTTTTCAGAAGTAAAAAATCAGATTTGACAAAAATGTATCCTACTCTAACTTTTAATCCATTTATTTATAACGCTTGAGGGCCATTCCATTGTCACGTACAGGACGATCAAACACATATTTTAGTCATGAAAATGATGGCTGTATCTTTTATTATTCTTTTAATAAAAAAACTTTTTCAACTTAAACTGTTTTTCCTGCAAGTAAACTTATCCCAGTTTTGGATATATCTGCCATTTTCTTCTATACAAAAAGAGTCAATATCAAGCCGTCATGTATAGGACACCTCAATGTGACCAGAGATGTGTCATAAGAGACGTCTTGATATTAGTTCTTTTTTATAGAAAAATGACAGGTATACCAAATATTTGGGATAAGCATAAAAGTAGGAACTGTGGTTCAAGTTCAAGTAATTTTTTCATTAGTAAAGAATAATAAAAGATATAGCTATTTTCATGACTAGACTTAACATAAATCAAATAAATATAACACATGGAGCGTTTGGAATTTAACAAGATAGATTTCATAACAAAATAGATTATATTGTCCTTATGGAGAACACTTGGGAACAGTTGATCACACAATTTATTTTTGCAAACTATGGAACACTTTCTACAGTTTCGTTATGAAGCATTTTAATAAACACGGTTAGGATAAAAATTTCAAAAATTCAATGTATACACCAATTTTAGAACTTATTAAGAACATAGGTACTAGAAAAAATGTCGAACTACTTATACATAAGATAAGCAGATTGCTTTTCAAAATAGTGGCTAAATCTGTAAATTTGTTTTTCTCATTTTCTGTATTTGTATGTGTTTTTTAATTTCAATAAAAAACCTGTACGTCTTTTGCCGGGACAAGGATTTTAAATTTTATGCAACCTATTGAGATTCACATAATAGCTATTAAAGTTGTAGAGTTTCGTTAGACATGGGAGAAGTAAACTTTTACACATAATTATGGCGAAAGATTTAGTATTGTAACAAAAATTTATTACATTCCATTAAAGAATGCATATCTTTATATCTTATTTCTTTATTGAATAGTTTTGAAATTTACACAGGGTCACGAAAAAGCAGCCCGTCTTGGTCTCGTTAATGTATGTGGAATATGGCTTATAGACGCACTGTATCTCCACCTACCTTTTACAGATGTTGATAATGATCTCCTTGAACATAAATGCACCTCTATGCACACAGCATAATATTTTGAGATACTCATTGCATCTCACTGTCATCAATGTTCCGTATAGCAACCCTTATGTTTTCCTTTAGATCGTCTATTGACTTGGGATTGTTGGCATACACTTCCCCTTTTAAATTTCCCCACAGGTCCAGAAAACGAGGAGGTTACAGCCCTTTGCTCACGGTTCATTCTTCAGTAAAGGTCTCATGAATTCAAGTCAAGGATTATATTGAGCTAGATATTACTGTGGTGAACACAGAGAGGGACGCAATATTTCCATAAATTATTCGTTTCTACGAATTCGTTTCTATACGAATATACAGTGCACTATTTAAACACTGTATAGACATCGCACCGTCCACTCTAAACCTTTCTTAAACCGAAAAACCCTGCAGTTTTCTGCTTTATTTGGATACCTTTATTTGAGGCCAGGCGCTAGACAAGTCATCATATTATGTTTATTGAGTTTTAGTTATTTTATATTTTTATCTGCCTAATTATTTGTCGATCCAGTCGACATCTTTACGAAATATCCGTACAACAAAGCATACCTGTTTTTTCAGCCTTTCGGTCTCCTGTCTTTTCTTAGACTGTCCCGTCTCTCTACTTTTTTCCTCTCCTCATGTCCAAGGGGTCCCTAGTGGCCGAGTCCTCTAGACCTATGGTACCCTCATGTGAAGAAAAATGGTGTAAATCCTCACAGATTCTCCAGACGTGTGGCAGATCGTAAGAAGTAATATTCCAGTTTCACAGACGTGAGCTACGCATAAAATATTTCAGAAACTTGCAGATACGCAAATGCACCTGCTGCTTTTTCATGACACACCCTGTGCGTTACTAGTTCTAATATTCAATTAATCTTCATGAAATAAACAACTATAAGCTAAGCAATACTTATCTCAATTAACATTTATGCTTTTAAAAATGAAATGTGAAAAAAACCTGACAGCAAAGTTACAATACATCACCTCTAACTACATGTTATGATTACTCCATACCGTTTAGTTTTGATATATACCTTGAAAAATGCCTGTTTATAAAAAAGATATTCTTAAACCAACCATGTTTAGATTACTTAAAATTGCTATCTGAAGCAATGTTAATAGAAATATGATAAACTCTATTTTACCATAAAACTGAATGTGGATATCTTTTAAGTGTTTACTATAAAGGGCAATTATTTTCACCGTCGTGCCTGACGTATGGTGAAGCGGTTTAAATTGCGTTTTTTTTAAATTTCAACGGTTTAGTTTTGAACTTTTGATAAGTGTATTCATGATTAATTTTAAGTAATACCCGTATAAATAATTTTTAGTAATACTTCTCTATTACAAAGAATCGTAAATTGTTTCAAAAAGTTTTTCTGGGAGCAAAAAGGGTATGTAATTACTATTATTTTTTTGTAAATCAATCAAAATTAAACATTTTTTGTCAGATCGTCAAAAAATATAATGTATTTTTTGGTTTATTACAGTATTTTAGTAATTAGTTTATGAGTGTCACGGGATGAAAAATATTGAAAATCAGTGCCATACAGTAATTATGTACGCACACGATGTACATCGTGTGCGTACATCGTCATTCCACGATGTATACACATTAATGTACGCACACGATGCACTATGAAAAGTTCTATATTAATTTTTCCAATTGTTCTTAGAAAAATATATGCACAAATAATAAATATTTTTATTTCATTATTCCGATTTCTTTGTTACAGGCGATAAAGTTCCTCTCGTCCTCGTCGGAAACAAGTCAGATTTAGATCAGCAACGCCAAGTTACAGAAGAGATGGTCCAAGAGGCCCTTCAAGATCCCAGGAGAATCTGCAGGTACATTGAGACGAGTGCTAAATCCAACCTTAATGTCTCTAAAATGTTCCAAGAACTCCTGCAGCTTGCAAAGGAACTCGAACAACCACCACCTCAACCACCAAGTTCCAGACGCTTGAGCCGCAGACTGAGTTCCTTGGGTAACATCAACATCGCAGTGAGAAGAAGATCAAGTGTCCCCAAGGAAGTTAAGCCCAAAGAAGACAAGAAATCCGACACCAAGGGCTGCATTATCGTATAAAACACTGAGCAACTCGTGCTGATTTCTCAGACTTGTCGAGAAGGACGGTTCCTTCCCAAGATTCGGTGTAAATTCACTCATTGTTCGTTTGCAACTGTATGATAAACAAGTCCCACAAATATATATGATCCGATTGTCACAGAGTCTGGATTACATGTAGTAAAAACAGAAAATGTGTTCGCTCAGAAATTTTAAATCATACCTCAAAACTAGATTTGTTACAAAAGAAATTTCTTGAAATGTACATCTTGTCCCGATGTCGATACTGTGAAGGACAGGGTTATACTAATGCCACCAGAAGTATCCCCCCACCTCTCTTCTAATAGATAGGACAAATTACTCAGTACAATTGGAAAAAAACGCTAAAGAACCGATGAATCTTAGGGTGGTACTTCAGTTAAAACAGTCCGTTCATTGGCTAAAAGCATGTGTTGAGGTTTCTGCTTTCTACATTACGTGTAAAAGAACTGTCTTCGATTTAATTCCATATTGGAAGCACGACTGCAAGAACATGAAAGTAACCCTCATACATCTAAATCCAAGTTTTCAGGCACAAGCATAAATATGGCTTATGATGACAATGAACACTAATGTCTCCTGGTTTGTGCGAGTGAATGGAAAGAACTGCAATAGAAAGTTCACGTAATTCATTGCCAGAATGGGATCGCAAACTACATGGTTTAAGGAATGATCGAGGCTGGAATGGTTTTGTAAAGTTCTATTCAATTCCTGAATAATGTTAAGTTTATCAACCGTCTTTTGATTAAATACATGTAGTTCTATTTATTTTACTGATGAGGCATTCATCGAGCTTTTACAATGCCAAAATTGCCAATTAAGAGACAGTTCGAGAATAGAACTGCTGCAATGTACCTGATACGGCAGTTAAATGACAAGAGCATACAATACACCTCTGCTATGACTGTTGAATAGCTACGACGAAGTATGGCATAAGAATATATAGTGATATCTACATCGAAATTATATCTCGCTAAGACTACAGAACACTTTTAAAAAGACAAAATAAATTTTAATATAGGCTAATTAAAAATATTTTTAGTGATTAACGGTTCAAAATATGTTCGAAACGATCAAAAGAGTTTGATGTACATACATGATTAAGGCAAACAGATTTAATTCCGTGTAATCTGGACTCCTGTGATCACACGTCTAAGATTGTTCTCTTAAATGAATTAAATGTTCCTTGTGTAAATTGTTTCTGCGAGGGTTCCTTTAACCCTCTGAGGGGTTCACACATATAACCATTCTGAAACATGCAGTCTTCCCTGCACAATTTCTAACCAGTTTTGAACTTCTTGACCAATAGAATCTTTCCTATGATTCCCCTCCATTCAATATATGAGGTTATTTAGTCATTTTGTGTGTTGTGTGGTAAAAGCAATATTTCACTACACATAAATCTCGTGACGCTCAGAGGGTTAAAACTGTTAATGTTGTCAGATATAAGTTTTATCGTGAGCTTATGATTTTAAATACACAGAATTTTACACGGAAGACTTTCCACTTTACTTTCGATATGTGTATCGAATCTTCGTTTTAAGGCAGCTAAGTATGTTTCTGCTTCCAAGTGTGTGTTTTGGATAGAAAAATATAAGGTCATGTGCAAAGATAAGAAAAGGATATATCGCCGTCTTAGAGCAGAAACTCATTAACTGACATATTTAGGAACTTCATATTTTGACAAAATGATTATTTTCATGATGGTGAAAAACATAGTACTATCAAAATGTTTATAATTTTTATTTTTGGCCTAAAAACCACTAGTCAGTCTTGAATCGGCTGTGTTGTAAAATTTGGTGTTTTGTCAGTTAATGAATTTCTGCTATAAGCCGATATTTTTCATAAAATATTTTTAGAAAAGATAGTTTTCCTATGTTCCAATACTTGAGCAACAATTAAAAACATTGTTAAACATCTGTTTAAAATCCATATTTTATTAAAATTATTGTCATTTTCGGTTTAATGAAAAAAAATTTTGTAATGAGCAATTTTATTGTTTAAAGAAATAATTATTGAGTACATATTTTCCAAACAATCTTTGGTCCCCTTTCAAATTTCATTATTTATATTCTAAATATTCTCATTGTTTACCTAAGGACCTGTTACATCCAGCACTTTAATAACATTGGTAGTTCTAGAGTGATTTAAGATGTAGAACTGGTTATTTCATATGAATTCATTGGGTGTAATTTCATTGGTCATGTGTAACATCTTTATGTTTCACCTATTTATTTATTCATTGCAGCTTTTGTATACATAAGTATTTTTTCATTTATTTTTGTTGATAAAAATAATTATTTCAAAATAAAATTAGTACTTTCCATATATTCGTCAATCATAACGACATGTGTTGAGGTTACTTTCTCAAATATATTTGCCAAATTGATAATGCTCCTCTTATTCATGGTGGATCACGAAAAAGCAGCCAGTCTCGGTCTTATTACTGTGTGTCTCGTTATTTTATGCCAAATTATGCGGTTATTATTCAGAATTTGGAATACCGCTTCCTACACCAGGACCGGAGCGACCTGTCATAGATCTGCCGAATCCCTGACTCGAATCCATGAGGCCTTCACTGAAGAACGGACTGTGAAAAAACAGCTGTGGCCTCCTATTCTAAGCTATTCTTCCTATACCTATTAAGTTATTCTAGGGACTTGTCGACGTGTGATTTTACCTGTGAGGAAAGTTATAAAGGAAAGTGTATGCCGACAATCCCAAGAGATGTTCCACATACAGTAACGAGACTGAGCAATCTGCTTTTTCGTGGCCCACCCTGTAGAATTTAAACCATTTCATACGTGATTATAAAAGCTGTTAAAATGTTTATACTCTACTTAAGGATGTTTCAAAAAACATTCCTCTTTACGTTTTGTATGTAATGTCTACTAATTAAATTATTAATGAGTGGCTACAGAGTATATTGATTGACAACTGCATCGTATCGGAATACGGAAATAGATCTAGAAATGATTTTTCTTTCTTATCATTTTGATTTGATAAGATTTTCTCTATTTATTAAAACATAATCTTTCACCAGTTGTAACCAATGTACAATATTTAATACGTTATTTGTTGAATTATGTATAAATATATAATCTTGTTAAATGGTCTTTTATTTATGTTTCAATATTTGCATTTTACTGTGAATATGAAAATAATTTGTTATCATGAAATAAATAATTTTAAACAGATAAATTATGTATTAGTATATATGATGAGTCAATAAGTATACAGCAAAATCAAACCTTGATAACTAGTTTTATTTGATTACTCAATCTTGCAAAAATATTGCTATTGATGTGTTTTTCTTAACTGTTGCACATAATTTGATATGCTGTTGTGAGTCATTGTCAATTCAGTTCACCTCAGGTATATTAGTGGTGCATATCTGTCTTATTTAATGTGTTCGAATACGTATATAAACAATGTATAACCAAACTGTAACATAAGCAAACGAGCTTGCCTAGTAGAAAGTTTAAGATTACATATTTTTTTAATCCGTTAAGGTAATAATTCCGTCTTAATATTTAAGTATGAAACGATTTTCATCAAACTAGTAAATAAAGTAAATTCAGACAAATTATTTTATAGTTTAACATAAGAATATACACTCGATTTAGAACAATAGCATCAAAACAATGCACCCACCATCAATTTCATCATAAAAACTTCCTACTCCTTAGAAGGAAAAGTAAAATGTGAAACAACAGAACGCGTAAACTAAAGATTTCAGGTTAAAAGTCAACAACTTTCCCGTTACTAATAAGGGTCGATGGTCTTTTACAGAGGCGGTAGGCAGAGCATTGACAGTGTATTCATGCTTTCTGAAACGGATAAAGACCCCAGTCAATATGTTTAAAACATGTCTCATATTTGCTTTAAAAAGTGGTCTGCGCTTGTTTTACTATTACTCACATACTATGTGAGAGCTATATTAAACTTATGAGAAATTTTTTTTAATAATCATGTGTGATAGTTACGGTATTTAATCCCTTATTTATATAATAATCATGTATTTACTTACCGTTTAGGTATGAGAGGGATTATTCAACTATTTCCAAATTATTCTATTTATTACGTATTTATACTTATACTACGAGAGGGATTTTCAGTGTGAGCAAACAAACCAGACAGAAAATGGAGATTTTACATCCGCCACCCAATTGCTCTATGATATACATATTGGGTTACCTTAAAATGTAGTTTATCGTCATTTTGGAGACGTTGGGCTTTTAATCTAATTGGCGTTGACCAATCAAGTTTCATGTATCAATTCGAAATTCATTTTTTTGAATTTTTATTGGCGAAGTTCTGAAATCGTATTCGAAAAACAAGTCAAGTGATGCCACGTTCGGAATACGTGCATAAAACACCCGCCGTAGAAACAATACTAGTACATTTAGCTGGACAGAAAATGCCTCGTACTAGTGTATATGTGTGTGGTTCCTTTCTTAATAATATGCTATTTTATTTATTCAATGTGATATTTAAAGCACTAGTGTATTATGTAGTTGAAAAAGCATTTTAACTGTTTTTCTATTATTGAGTCTCAAATTATTACATAAGTAGAGAACGGAACACAAAATAATACACCTATTATTCATGAAAAGATTGGAATGGAAGAACATGAAACAAATGGTGTTGTTTCTAGGACCACTGTTTTCAAAAATATCAGATAAATTATTTCTCTCTGGTATAACCAGTTATTTTTCAACATTATTTAGGTGAAATATTTTTTTTAATTTCAAATCTTGAACTTATTGATAGGATTCTTAAAATCCTACCTAAAAGTATATTCTGTTCCTAGGGAATAAGTAAAAATGGAATAAGTGGTTCGTTCAAAAAGAAAATTACTTATATATCTCTAGTTTGACTTATTCCATACTGATAATGTTTTGTTCAGAAATGTGTTTTGGTAGTAATAATAAGGCTTAAAACTATTTTCAATGAGGTTGCTTTTATCATTTATATTTCATTAAATAATAAAATTTTATTTCACTAAAATAATTCAAAGCTGTTTTTACTCTATTCAAAAACGTTTATTTTTTGGTTCAGATATTTTCTCAATTTAATTATTAGCCGAAGTAGTATTTAAAAACGTTAGAGAATAGTTAAATGCAACAAATAAATATTATAAAACTTTCTGATTTGGAGGCTTAAAATACGTTCAAATAAGTAAAAGCATCAAAATATCTAATAAAAGGCATTCAGAATAAAAAAGAATCTATGTAAGCCAATATGGTAGCACTGCCCAATTCTCTACTTTTAGCAACATTGATTAAAAACAATCCTTTAAAAACTCGAGTTTAGTTCAATCCTGAACGGTAGTGGAAGTGTAGTCCAATCAAAATGGCCATCTATCTCGAAATCTTATCTTATGTAATTATTATATTTTGATATCTTTACATATATTAATTGGCCAAGATAATTATATATTGTCTTGGACAATTAAATTATGTAAAATATGTATATTGGATAAGAAAATTATTTACTTTTGTGAATTTAAAAAGCCTAAATCCATTTTATATTTGAATCATTAATATTAAAAGCTTACGTAACTTACATTGATACTAAGCATAGCAAACAACTTAATTAAAAGTAAATACAGTTTTATAAATTTTTCTTTCAATAGATAATTTAGCTGTTAAAGTTATATAAATATTTTGTTAGATAATGTGAAAAACTTATATTAATGTCAACTAGGATGATCAACTTTCAGGCGTGAATTTAAGGGAAATATAGTCGCCACAGATTTTGTGCATTTTTAGAGGTGCGGTATAGCTCCAGCAAATAATCATAGAATGGATACTATTAAACAAAACAATTAATTTATATTGTATATAATATAAAGGTCACAATATAGAAAAATCTAGAACTAGGGATGTTTCTTAGGGATCCTCTTAGTCCTAACCTATAAGTATTTTTCCAATGATACTGCAGAACTAAGCAATTCTGGATCTCTAGCAAATTTCAAAAGCTCTTTATAATTATAATCAATTAATTTCATTATCTATGACTTAATTAGTTCGAAGCTGCTTTGATTTCTCTGCTCAGTCCATTTACTGTGATCATCAGTGAAATGCATAAAACAAAGTCTAACCTTCTGTTAAGGTTTGGCATATCAATTTGTTTCTTAAATCACTGAAAATTTTCAAGCAACTTCGTTATATACTTAAAGTTTAAAGTCCGGAAACTTATTCCGATCTCGATAGGTATATGCTAAATTTTCTATGGATTCTTACAGGTAATTTTTCAGTATTTATGGATGAATACCTGTAAGTCTTTATAGTAAATGGCAGTTTATATCGGAATGTATTTGGTGGGAATAACATACAATTAAAAATTTCGCGATCTTGATTGTTAATGAAATATACTGAAGAAGTAGGTCGATGTGGGAGCCTCAAAAACTCCCTAAAAATTAGTTTTAATACGATAGTTCCGGGAAAATACAAGAGAGTTGGTAGCTCCATTTTGTCAACACATATTTTCCCAAAAGAGGTGTAAAGACCTCTTTTCAGTAGGTCAATTTGACCAATACATAAGGTGCCTTCGAGCATGAATTAATTATATAGAACAACTAGCTGCTAATAGAAATCAATATACAATATCACCTCAGGTGACCGATCAAAGGGGGTCAAGAAGCCGTTTTTCCAATGGTGCATCATCCTCAGTAAGAAGTGTTGATTCGGTTAACTCCTTATTCTAGCATTCGTTGAAATAACTCGACTTTCTGTATGTAAATACGTAGTAGAATACCAAGTTATATTTGTTTCAAAGGCACTAATTGTTTCTGTGATATTTTTTTTCAAGTGAATTAGCTTTGAACAAAAGCATAAATATTTTCTGCAGCTGTTAAAAGGAGTGAAAAGTTATTTAGGTAATTGTTATTTAGTTTAGAATGGGATGGTATATGTGTAAATGTTTCTGGCAAGCCATACGTAAGTACCTATAGAATGTGAAAACACCTATCAATATAATATAGAATTTTTTGTTTAAAATATATATTTTTTGACAAAAACTGAATTCTACGATAGGTATGACTTTTGTAAAATAGACATCTACGATAGTAATTTCAAAGAAAAGTTACATGAATGTAGCATTTATTCATGTGATGTAACAATAGATTTATTTACAATGTACAAAATTAAAAAATTACATAATTATTTCCATTAATTATATACCTACTTTAACATTAATATTACTAATAAAGTGATGTTGAATACGAAAATTATACTTGCAACTTTACGAATTCATTTGACCGGAATCAATGTTTTGGTACAAGTACAAAGTGGAAAAGGGCAACAACTGTAAATGAATCATGATAATTTGACTGAATCCTAATTTGTGAAATGGTAAAAATGATATTTACAACTGCTATAAAGGACAATTTAAAAAGAATTGTCTTTTTAGCTGATACATTGGTATCTTTACTTTTAATTTAAGAAGCCATTGGTCTTGTTTTTCATGCTTTGAAAATTGAAAGATGAATGATTTCAAAAAATGCACAAATTACATCTTCTCAAGAAAAGTGGCATAACTAGAAATGGAGTTTTACAGAAGAAACGAAAGTTTCATCTTTAAGAATACTTTTCTTTTCAACTTGAAATTATAGACTTCCATCATGTCTTTACTAACGCAAGAATTTAATTATTTTATTTTCCTGTTTATTCTACGTGGTATTATTATTTTAAAAGTTGCAATTTCTTTTTGTAAGACTTTTCTCTAGGAGGTGCAAAAGGGAAATTTTTGTGATTCGTATTGTTATAAGTAGAATAAATGTGTAAATATGAATATGAACAATATTTTATTATAACTGAGATACAGAACTGTTTAATTTTCTTCCAATATAAATTGTTGTTGTGAATTCTAATGAAATGTATCATGTGGGCTGTCACTTGTGTAAAATGTAAGTAAAATGCCATTGTCTTTTAATATTATAATCATATAGAATTGTCTTAAAACTACCATTATCATTATTTTCAAGTGAAATTAAAATGTTACAGTTGTGTACTTTGTTTTTCAATGAATCTTGTTTCATTCCTCGAATCAGGAAACAAGAACATAATTTTCTCTGAACATCAATTTTAGACGAAATACTCGGAACTACGGTTGATTTCCAAAAGATAGATTTTTATTCAGTATACTCAAAATTCGTATTATAGTAGATATAAAACATCAAAAATATTTTCCCACTTCTTATGTAACAAACATCTTTTCACTAGCTACATGAACATTAGAATAACGGTCAGATAGGCTAAAAAATCTAATTTTAATTTGCGATAGAAGGAAAAGTTGCCTCTTATCTTGAAATATAAGCCTATGTTTAAAAAATTATTCAACATCTTAAACCCTCTACCGAAAGTTATATTTTAGTAATTTAGTAGAAAACTATGTCGTTCCATAAAAATGTTGCAAGTCCAAAAATCTACACAATTATTTTGAAAACTTTAAAATATCTACATATAAATAACTCAGTGAACACATGATAAATTCAAAATACTGAAAATTTTTAGTTTTTCATATTATAAAGAATTAAATATATATTTAGAAAGGTTGCAAAAAATCTGAATTACAGTATTTTTACAACTACTAATTTAGAGTACTTGATATAATATATGATGTACAATTGAGCTAGTTTTGGAACAATTTCGTCATGATTTTATTTTAGCCCCGATGAAGTCATCACATGCTCCTAGTCCAATGGCAGACATTCATGTCTTTATCACCAATTTTAAGCATCTTTTGACCTCATCTAAGGGCCATGGTAACTCTGTTTCTAGAGTTACGGATTGGCAATTGGGGGGTTGCGAATTCTAAACTTGATCGAACCAAAGACCTCTGCGTGAGTCGGAGTTGGTGCACGTTAAATCTGCCGTGGCCTCAAATGCCCTCAATTTGGCGTAGTGTGGAAATTTGAAGAGTGGAGTGCCAGCTCAGGTGTTGACCTCGTCATCTGACCGTTGTTCAAAATTACTAGGTGTTGTCCTCGGATCTTTCTCTTCGGGATTGATCCAGACCGTTACCAATAGCCGGTTGAATAGCTCGTGCGACTTAAATTTAACTACCAACTATTCAATGTTAGAATTACTTTCAATAGCCTGCAGTCTTATAAATACTCTTCGTCAAAGGCATAAGATTATCAGTAGTAAATTTAGCTGGTTTTCTCTCTTTCAAACTTTCTCTGGAATGAAGTGGTCAAGATATCTTCCATGGCTCTCTGCACACTAGGGTGGACTATAGAGTATGAATTTCCCCTGAACAAATTCTAAAAGTGAAAAAAGTATAACTTTTTTCAGAAATTAAAAATATCTTGGTGGAAAGACTGGCAGCTGAAGTTCTCGAATTCTGGCGTTTTGGTACTTCCGCAAGACACTGCCCTAAATTACTCTAGTTAAGCGTTTTTCATATGGGCAGAGTTAAAGTTAAATAAAACAACGGTTTTTAATCGTAGAAACTCCTAGAACATTTTATTAAATCCAATTCGTGTCAAACATTAAAGCCAAATTTAGCCCAGTTACCGTATAAATGACTACATACCGAGGGTTTGCCTAAGGATAGCCGATATAATGGAACTGATGGATAATTTCCAAACACGAGACACAATGGAAGGAATTTTAAGAGCATTCGAAGATTGTGTCAACACTTGAAATGCTTTCTGTTCCTCTTACATGCATACGAGATGCCTATTAGTTCCCTGTTTATGCATTTTGAGGATGAAATAAAGCCCTCATCCTTACTTAGAACAGATACATTCAATGAATCTGTACTCTGGTCCTATACGAAAAAGTCTCCGTAACTGTGAGGCACTCCCATTGTGAAATTCAACACATCGATACCAACTTTCCTAAAATTCCTTGGGATTTGAGTACAGATCAACATTACTTATATCAAATTTCCTAACCGTTGACGTAATGATGTGAAAAATATAGTCATAACACCTGTCCCATTGCAAGGCGGCTCACAACAGCAAATAAGCTCTTGTCATTCATTGTACGAGGAATCACACAAACTATCCAAGAAAATTGTAAAACTGCGTCATACATGCTTAGGGGTTACATTGTGGTTTAGTTTAATTTTAAGACCCTGCGGTATACAATGATAGTTCAAAATACTAGTGTTTGGAGGTGCACCTAAGTAGGTTTCTACTTGTCTTCTTGAGGATTGTTGTCCGCTCTGATCAAGAGAAGCTATTTTTAGGAGCACTCAGAGTATGTCCTCACAATGGTGACTGGCGGGAGTAATGAAATATAAAAATCAAGTTTGGATACGCCACCAAGAATTTTTATCAGTGCATTAAAAATGGAGAAATTGAGTACGACCCTCCTGGGTTTCAAGGTTCATGAAGAAGTATTAAATTAAGAGAGTGGTGGTACTCGAAATTTAATAAACTGTTATACGATTGAAAATCATTGTTTTAGGTCTATATATCAGCCCATGTTACAAAAACACGTGACTGGAGTGATTTCCTGCAGTTTCTTTCAAAACTGCCCAAGACCCAGAATTCCAGAACTTCAGCCTCCAGTCTCTTCCCTCAAGGATTTTTAGTTTCGAAAAATTAACAGATATGTTCATTTGAAGTCGATTAACAACAATTTAATTTTTCATTATTAGAATTTGTTCTAGTGAATTGAGATTTTTTTCGACACCCTCCCTACGCATACACACTAATGCTGTTCTGTGAAGAATCTAACGTTTATCTGAATTTTCTGCTTCAAGTACTTTCAAAGCTGTCAAAAAAGATGTAGACAATTTCACCTTTTTTGCAAGGTGTCTTATACCTGAAAGCTTTACATGTACCCTTTTAGATGTTCTGTGATATGAGATAAGAAAAATCTGTTATTTGTTTTTGAGGATATTTTACAACAATCTGCGTTTGATTAGAAAACTAATGTCGTTGTATGAGACTCGAAATAATTCGGCATAGTTCATTCAGGTTTTTTTTCAAGGTGGAAACCTTCTCCAGTCTTTAAAAACTAATGTGATTTGACTGAGGGAAGATGAATTGTATTTTTGTCAGAAAAAAAGACAAGTTATTCAAAATAAGAAAACTGCGTCTCCTTGTAGTTTTTTAATTTCTTCAAATAGTATAGTAAGGTTATGTACTGCTATCCATCGAAAATGCAATGCCATAAAGGAAGCATTCTATAGCCTTGGAATTTTCACGACACATAGATCATGGAAGGATGCGCAAATTATTAGCACTGCAGGTTCATATACAAATCATGAGCCCATGTAAGCAGTATAAAAGGAAAAACATAGAGTAAATATTGGAATTTCATTTTCTTGCTGTTCCTGTGCATCCGAAACTTAATTATACCTCGTCGAAAAATACTGCCGTCGTACGACCACATTTCGGAGTTTCACAGAGGACGAATTGTGACTTATCGATACTGCTAACTATCCTTCTGAGGAATCTGTGATGGTGTTGGACGAAATCAAGCCACAGTGATATGTATATGGAATAGATCGGTGCAGGAGGGGCAAACTGACCGACATAAACGATTGCAGCAGACTCGTCACACCACCGAACGGGAGGACAGATATCTTACGCACATGGCAATTACGGATCGTACTGCAGCACCAAGAATCCTAGCTCAAGAATTTGGGTGTGTTGAACAACAACCTGTATCAACACGTACAATTCGATGTTGGCTGCAGCAACGGGTAATTTTTTCAAGACGTCCATTGTTGTGACTACCTTTGACTCTGTAACGTCTGCAATGGTGCACAGAAAGCCGCACATCGACAAATGGCATGGCATCGTCTTTTTAGACGAATCTCGATTCTGTCTCTAGCACCACGATGGTCGCATGAGAGTCTGGTGGCATCTTGGCGCATGACTGCATGACTATTGCTGTATGCATCGCCATAACAATGTGATTGCGCCCCATACCATGCATTACCCATAACCATGTGATGGCGCCCCATACCATAACTCCAGATGACGGAAGCGTCACCATGAATTATGGCTTGGGGTGCCATTGGGTTCTACTCCCTCACATGCCTAGTATTCATTGACGTTACTATCAACAGCCACCGCTACATCTCTGAAGTTTTGGAGCCTGTTGCACTCCCATACTTCAACACTTGCCTGTTTCAAGTTTTCAACAGGTCAATGCTCAACCGCAATGTACAACAATTCCCTACAATGTCAATACAACAATGTCTACCAGGTTTCACTTTTTCCACGATGTTCAATAGATGTGTCACGCATCGAACACGTCTGGTCAATGATTGCTGTAATTTCAACCATTTCATCCTCTTGTGCCTTATGTTATATGCTTAATAAATTAGCAGAATTACCCCGGCGTTTGTCTGGTTGAATAGTTTAAAATGTTAAATGAAAAGAGATCTTACAAATCACTTCTATTTTATTGAAAAATGTAAGCTTCATTTAAGTGTATGGAAATAATTTATTGACAGTTTTTGCTTCTTCATGGCTCCCAAAATTTACTTCAGAAGCAAAAACGTATAAATGATGTATCCATCAATATAATATATTTTACATTCATCGCACCCCTGTTGTAAGACAAACTACAAAGTTTTCGAAGGTGACTACTATGAAAGTCGATTTGGAGTGGTTATGAATGCCCCTTAAATTCATTTCTTGAAAAAAATGACAAATTTCTGGCGTTTAGTCTTACACTTAGTTTTCCTATCAATTTTTTGACTTGTGGCACTCACTCAGCAGGGATGCGATATTTCCGAATTTCCTCATTATGAGAGAATAGCAAATTAAATTGATATGGCGTTCGTGATTAGTATATTTTGAATCAAATACATTTTTTCTTGAAAATTCTATTCAGGGGCATGCGGAATAACGCGTACCTTGTTTTAAAATTAAATGTCATCAGTACAGACAAAGCAAAGTCAATCTATTGCAATTTTTTAAAAAACAGAAGGGTGATTTCACAGCGTTTCTAAGAAAGAAAATCACTATTTTCAACAAATGTTTCACGGGTATCTAAGCATCTAAGTTGCAAAAAATAGCTGCAACTTGTAAACTAAGAAACCTCGGTCACTCTGTCACTAAGACAAAAAATTTCAATTTTTCAAAAGTCCTTGCTCCGATATTTTCTGGCCGTGATATTTATTCCCAGGTCACCAAAGTCTTATTTAAAATTCGCTTTACTCCAACTGACATACAGCTTTAAATTGAAACCTTATGGCACTTTTTTCAATTCAGAGATTCGGTTTCTAAATAGGAACCACGTACTTATTTAGAATAATTGATGTATTGTAGTTACTAGATTATTTTTAGTGCAGCTTCCAATATAATCCATGAAATAGGAAACCGAATATAAGTTTTTGATTTTAATCGTGTTATTGATTTATTCGTGTTATAATGAAAATTTATATACAAATTTAAAAATATCTTTTAATTGTAATGTATGGCTAACCGTCTTTAACGTTACCTGACCTGCTCTTAAACGTTTCCTGTCTTGTTTTAAAATGATTTTATTTTCAACGTTTCCGGTCATAAGAAGTTACACATCTTTTTTAAAAAGGTTTTGGTTTGTATATTTTATTTATTTTCATAAAAAGGAATTCTACAAACCATTATGTATTGAACCAAAAACAAATAACGCCAAGAAATGAACCTTTGTCCTCTGCAATATTTTGCAGAAAATAAACAATTCATTAAATTCTAATTCCTAGATAATTTATCTACGTGTAGAATACTGGAGCACATAAATACAGAACTAGCATCTTGACATACAGAAATGAAATTCCGATCATTTTAAAAAAGTGCGGAATTATAAACAAAATATATCAGCAAGCTGTTAAACTTCGACTTCCTGCAAACTGCTCATGGAGTTACAAAGCCTGCTTGAAAACAAATTTAATATGTCTTTACTACAGACAAAACTAAGAGAATCGATTACAATTTTTCTAAAATCGGGACATTGAATCCAGCCTTTAAGAAAAGAAAATCACCGTTTTCAACGAATGCTTTATAGGTAGCTAAGTTGCATAAGAATAGCTTCAACTCTAAAAGTAAGCAACCTCGACCTTTATATCACTTAAGATAAAACGTTTCACCTTCTCAAAAGTCCTAGTTTGAATATTTTCTAATCGTGGTATTATTCCAATATTTTTTTTAATTCAATATACTCCAACTGTCATGCAGTTTAAAATCCAATATTAGTGGCACTTTTCTTTCATTTCAGAGGTTCGGTTTCTAAATAAAAACCATTTACCTATTTAGAGAGATAGATACGGTTACTTGCTAATTTAATACACCTTTCCATAAAACCCAACAATATAATTTGAAATATGTAAAACAAATGTAAGTTTGAGTGCTTTTAATCCCATTGTAAAGGAAACCTACGTATTTTAAAAATTTAAACATTTTAATTGCAGCATATCACTATCCGTCAGATTTAATAAATGACTATGTTCGCGTTACCTGATTTATATGAACGTGATTTTACTCTAACCCGTCCTTTTAAAACAAGACGTTACCCTGTCTTATTTAAAACGGTTTTGTTTTGTATATTTTATTTATTTTTATGAAGCAGAATTGAACAAACCATTACATATTTATTGAACCAAGAACTTTTAAGGAAAGTCGGTCAAATTATACACATACCGCCAAGAAATGAGCCCATGTCTTTGCGATATTCCCTTGCGCTCATTTTGCATTAAATAGACTTCTTACTTGCAAAATGTAAGTCATGCAAAATTAAATACTTTAAATAGCTTTATATCATCAAACAAATATTCATAAATTATATTCAAATTGTTTAAAGTAAAAATAAGTTCAAATATAAGTATTAGAGTTTAAATTTTGCAAAACAAAATGTTTGGAAAAATTGCTTTTTGGCAATACTGGTGAAATAATCTGAGCTACCAATCGCAATCATAACAATAATGTTATCCCTATAGGGATTTCGAATTGGTCTTAGTTCCCTCAGTGATTTCATAGTTTTCAATCCTGTTTAGAAACCAAATGAACGTAAGTACTCACATCATGCAAATTTTCATGAAATTGCACCCAGCCGTTTGGACGCAGTAGGGGCACATGCAGACAGATGGACAAACACCAAACGGATAAATAACTTGAAATGGGTCGACAATATTCAATGTACAATCAAACACTCCATTCTTATTTATATAGATGAAGCCGCTGAGATTTTCGTTGCTTAATGGAGCAGTGAACCAGATAAGTTTAAAAAAGAGAGATGAAAATTCATAAAAAAAGACTTAAAAAGTATTTCGCTGATAAAAATCTGAAATAATCAAAATATTAAATGGTTATTACCCATAATACTTCTTGTACCATTTTCATCAATCTTTATTAAATACTTAGCTTTAAAGAAATTTCATAAAAGTATATTTATATTTTTTTCTCTGAAGTATTAAACCTTAAAAACAATAGCGATCATCAAAATTTATATATTTTTAAGTCAAAAGCCCTTCAAGAATTATTATTAATATCTTGGTAAGTAGTCGATAGTTGAATTAACATACACTGGAGCAATACAATGGGCTATTTGGCGATAGTCAAGGATCAATCCCGAAAGAAAAGATTCAAGGACAATACCCGTAATTTTGAACCGCAGTCAGATGACGAGGTCAACACCTGGTACCCTACTCTCCAAACTTGCATACCATGCAAAGTAATGACATTTGAAGTCATGACAGATTTAAAGTGCACCCTCCCCCACGCACACGGCGGTCTTTAATTGGATCGAGTCCATAGCCTTGCTTATTATCTCTGATGGTGTCCATGGTTTCCAGTATTTAGGGAAGTTGTGTTTTACAAATAAAAAAAGCTTGATTTTATTTGACTTCTCAACCGAAGTGAGAAAATTTACTAGGTATTTAATTTCTTAATTCGCATCTGTGAAAAGCGAATTTAATTTTCCAATACGACACATGTCATACAAAAAAATAGCTCAACTTAGTCCCTGTAAAAGGTTATGTTCCAATTTTATACTGTGTGCAGGATATTTATTTGAAACAATACTAAAATGATCATGGTCTTAACTATGGCATACTTTTGGAAAAAACAGCACATTTACACTAATGAACAACAAAACAATTGCGATGTTTATCCACATTTTACAACAGCTAATTTTGGAAGATTTCTGAGGAAGGATTGCATGGGTAAATATCATCAACGTACGATATGAAATCAATACCGATTAATAATTGGAAATACGAAGCAAGAGATTTAACCCGAAATTTAAAAGTTTTATTAATTTGTTGCTCTTTTTTTAACATTTCTTTAGCCCCCAATTTGTTACTAAAATGACTTAACGAATACACTTTTCCAAATGAAATATACTTTGTGATTTCACAAACTTTATTTTAAAAACTATAAATTTCTAAAATCTTTTTTCTCTTTCCACTTAAAAGTAATGACCCTATTGTTCGTAATTCTGTAATGTGATTAAATATATTTAATAGTAAAAATTATTTCGTGATAAATGAAACTGAAGTATCGAAATGAACCAACTATGTTTGATTTCTAACAACACATAACAGACAGACACATGACCATCGATGATATTTCCTCTTCTAGTTTTACTCAATACTTTTAGTTTATTGAATGTATAGTCAGTGAAGTATGGTTGTGAAGCAAATTTTACATTACTTAAGCGACATTTAAATACGTTGCATATTACTGAGAGGAATGCACAAAATAACAAAAAAATTTGTGATATTTTTAGGTTCATAGTGAAAAAATAATATTGGGCTTTGAATTGTAAATTAAGCACGTTATATTTTACGCACTACTTCTTTTCTATTAGGAAATATATTTTTGTTCTAGTAACAGAAAACTCTCTTGTGAACTCTATTTGAATAGATATAACTTTTTTATGTTTACTATTAAGCTTCAATCTGAATTTCTATCACCAAATTATGCAACTAACAAACCCGGGCAAGTATCTGCTCTACATTTTCTAAATAGTTCATATCTACTGAATACAGTGTTGCTGTTACCCTCATTTCCCACCTTATTTAAATCCATTTACAAATAATATATGCATCGATGTGCACATGGTATACTTCGAAATAAAATAAAATTAGTCATAAAATATAACGCAGTATTCCCTGTTCTTAATGGTCAAAGAGCATGGCAAAGAGTGTACACCTCAGTCATATCACAACAAATAGTTTTTGAACGTCTCCTTCAATTGTATCCCAAGCTAGATTAAATCAATTCTGGCACCTGGGTAATTCGGTATTTTTTAACATCTAAACATATTTTCACGTTCACTCACATTTATTTTCTACGCTGATTTCTATCTTCCAGACTTCTCATTGCCTTACGTAATCAGACTCTGTAGAGTTTCATTAGTATGATTAGAGAAGCAAACGAGCTAAGAGGCAAATAATAATAAATTAAGCGACAAAATCTCGAAGTCGTTGTTTATATCCGTTTCATATCATTCATCAATCTACAAATACTGTTAATTTCTGTGTCACCGTACGTTAGTGAAAGATATGTAATCAATTAAACCATAAACAGGAAAGAAACTATGTAAGAGCGAAACTTACTTTTAAATAATCGATATGCGTTCCCTAGTTTCTGTTTCAATTTTATCTTATATTTTCTATCTCTTTGTATACATAGATATTTTCCTTTTACAAATATTTGTTATTTGACTTTATAAATGGGTTTACAAGTTTTAAAACTAGTGAAAACATTAAAACTACGTTTTCTTTTCTTAGATTTATATGAATCTTTCATCATAAGGAATTCTAAATCGAAAAAGTGGGACATCATTGCTTATTTCTCTTCATCATTACTTTTATGATTCAGCAGATACTTTGAAAAGCGAAAGAGTTTTCCAAATAAGAATGCATGACATACTTTTCAGCTTGGAAACACGACAAAAGGGAAAGAGATTGTAAACTTAAGAATACATGAAAATGCTCGCGGAAAATACTCACAAATTTGAAAGCCCTCAATATGTAGGATAACACTGAATAAATAGAGTTTAAATCGTCAGAATTAGCATCTTAGTCGAGGAATCTTGAATTTTTATTTACATTTCCTACCATGGAGAGAACGAGTATTGGTTCTTTTGTGCACTTGGTTCGGAATGATGAAAGGCCTTTCAACTCTTCGTTGGCGTTTGACTCAAAATACATCGATATTATCTTTCTCAATAGTTTAGTTCAGTTCCAGAAAGTAATTTAATCTGTTTTATTATGTTTCACTTTCTTCAAAAACGCGTGAGTAAAATTTTTCATTTTAAGTAAAGTAATTCAGAAGAGCGACGATATGGAGAAAAACTAGTTTTTCTTAGTTAATTCGGGATTTTCCTTTTAATAGGGTTTTACGGTTATAACAGTCTTAGTGATAGTAGCTAAATTTCTTCAAATCATACACACTAAAATTTCCGTACTAAATCGAGTCGATTTTCAACCGGTGTGGCGCGGTACACTGGTGTGCCTTATGGATGGTGAAACGATTTAAACTGTGCAAGATTTATTTAATTTCAACGATTTAGTTTAGAACTTTTTATTAATGCGTTCATAAATAGTTTCAAGTAATACGTATAGGTAATTCTGAGCATTACTTTTTATAACTAAGTATGATAAATAAATTGTTTCAAAAAGATGTTAGTAAAATCCACTTTGGAGCTAAAAAGGGTAGGTAACCATTACTTCTATTATTATTTTTATTTGTAAATCAATCAAGATTATATCCATTTTTCATCAGATCTGGAAAAAATAAAATATTTTTTGGTGTACCTTCAAAACATTAGTAGGAAGTTTATGTCTATCATTACATGATGCAGGTTGAAAATCGCTGCTTTATAGGATCAAAAGAGTAAAAGTAAA
This sequence comes from Meta bourneti, assembly GCA_933210815.1. Classification (NCBI taxonomy): domain Eukaryota; kingdom Metazoa; phylum Arthropoda; class Arachnida; order Araneae; family Tetragnathidae; genus Meta; species Meta bourneti. Next base: position 62,366,612 of record OW119924.1, on the reverse strand, counting down.
AGGATAAAGTAATAAATAAAACAGGATTAAGCAACTTACAGAGAGAGGGTTGTGGGATATTTTTTCGCTTTAAAATCAGTGTAGTGATTGTATAAAAAAGTTTACTGTTATTTTAGAAGGCCCAGGTATCTCCAAATCTCGTCATTAAGGTTAACTGTTGTTATGAACCTGCGGATAAAAGTATCTGACACTTGAAATAGTAAAAGATAGCTGTCAATCATAACAGTGCATATATAACAACCAGAGTTCATAGTTAATTTTTTTATCCATGTGGACAGTGAAAAATTGTAACAATACACCATTAGATTATAAATAGAACAGAGAACAGAGATGTAAACGAAACTTAATTTATTAGACTAACGCATTTGAGACTACAGTGAGGTGTCTAATTTGAAGACAATAACAGAGATTTTTCGCTTTGCAAGGATGTGAAACGTGGTAAGCATACTATTTTGAACAGTACAGACAAAATTGAGAATTTTTCTGTGTAAATGTTCGATAGTACTGCTTTGATGCATTAATTATGTACTAGCAGACCCACACATAGCATCTACACCAAAGTTTATTAATTACTAATACCTATTAATGGCAGTGTCGGTACTCAGATTTCATAACTTATTCAAATCTACTTAAATGAACATAAGCATAAGCATCGATATGCACATTTCATACTTCCGAATGAAATAAATTTAGTCAAAATATTAAACGGCAATTTGTTTACATTTTCTAAATGTACTCTTACTGGTTTTAATTATTATTTCCAATAAACGCATGGGGAAGAACACACCTATATTGCAACTATAATTAACTCTCAGCGTCAAAAAATTTCTGAGTAGTGTAGCATTGGTTTTACCCCGCAACACACGTAATGGCCTAAATATCCACATCTATTGGTTGAATGAATCCATGGATTCCTTGAACCGTTAGAAAGATTCTATTTGTTATTTCCATAGAATAGAATCTATTGGAACGATTCTATTGGTTCTTTCCTGAAAGCGAATCATTTGGAAAGATTTTATTGGTCCTTTTCTAAGAATAGAATCACTTAGGAAGATTCGGTTGGTCATCTTATAATAGAATCCTTTGCAAAGATTATATTGATCATTTCCTGAAAATAGAATCCTCTGCAAAATTAATATTGATTCTTAAAATAGAATCTTTGTAAACATTATATTGCTTCTTTTCTTAAAATGCAATCCTTTAAAAAGATTATATTGGTCAAGAAACTCAAAATTGGTTAGATGTTATACATGAAAGACTGTAGGTTGCAAGGTGGAATAATGTGCGTGAACCCCTCAGAAGGTTAAATATAAATATTAAAATAAAGAGAAAAACTCATTTTCATCTCTTCAGTGTCATATGGATAGAGAAACAGTTTTCATTTTTACGTACCTAAATATCAAAACAAACTATTTTGGTCATGTTTTATCATTAACCCATTAAACTTAAAACTACCGATAGCTAATAAATGTTAGAACTGAGAATCGCTGAATTCTAATGACAACTAATTACTGTGCAGCACTTTAACTACTTTGTATTCCGGAAACTGATCCTGCAGCTTTATTCGTGGCAAAGCAGCTACTTTCCTCCCTGAGAATCATAATATAACTACTCCAGCGCCCAGGTTACATCGCTACAAACTAATCGCAGTTGTTAAATAAATCTTTCTTTATTGCCATACTGATTCGAACAAGACGAAGTAACCTTATCTCGCTTCTAGGATAGGAAGTTTCTTGAGAAAATTTGTACCTAGAGATCAATTTCGCGGTTCGTCCTTTTTACCTACAACGAACCGATAAAGGGGGACTAGAGTGTAATTTTTATACTTAGTTTGGATACTAAGCAAATTCACTTTCGTTAGAATTCCATAAATAACGTGTAGAAAAAGAATGCATTTAAGAATTAAATATGCTTATTCCAATCATAATTTATGTATACATATATTATAGTGCATGACCGGCGATGAGGTTCACCAATTATAGAATAATGCCGGAAAAATAGTTAAGACATTTTATTTGTGTGAGACTCCACAGAATTCGACATATACAAATAACAAATTAATTATCTACAAGAAAAATCAGTTTACAGGTTACATCTAGGGTCAGGTCTTCACGAGACCTCCCCATGAGTCCAGTTTCCGCACTGCCAAAGTACTTTCTGAACCCTATCTCTCGATTGCGTCGCCACGAAGCGTGAACCACCGCCAACCCATGTGGCGCAAGACACTATATATAAAACTATACTAAAAAATTACCCCCCCCCCCCCCAATATTACATTCACACTACGCATAAGTAAGTCCCTTAACGTTCGATAATAATTTCCATTTTTCTCCTCTTTCCACCTGCTAGTCTGTTTCATTGCTACAGCCATCTGGTCCCCCAATGCATACTTACACCACTTTTGACCTTTCCTATCTCGCTAACAATGGCTTCAAACAGTCGTCACTCAAGTTTATTTTTAATTTTCTTTGCGTCTCCCAGTAATATTCCACACAACACCTAAGATGCACGTGCGACTGTAATACAAACCCTGCCTTCTCTCTTTGCCAATAAACTTTTTTAAAAGGTCTTCTAATCTATTAATTTTCTTCTAAATACTAAACCACTAGCGGATTAATTTTTAACCATTCATTTTTCACAAGTCCCTTAGAAGAAATGAATTAGAACGCGACCAACTCGAGAAGGCCTCGGGTTGGTCGAGTTTTAAAAAGGTGTGAAATCTGGTTATGAGAAGCCTATCATACACAAAAGCATGAATGGTGATCGCCGTGGATGGTTCCCCCCCCCTCTAAAATGAGTTATCACTGCTGTCACTTTCGGCATCGAACGACAGATGAACATAGTATACCATTATAGTACCAGTATACATATACCAGTATGCAATCTAAAGACTCCAATTGGAAAGCGATTTGTTTACGTTACTGTCAGTCTCCTAATTTAACTAATTGGAAGTCACATGGCTCGACTACCAACTCAGGGGAACCGGACTACAGCAAACTCGTTGAAAGCATCATACATTCAACACAGAACCCTTCCATGTACTCTAATATCTTTACCCTGTCCGAATTTGGATTTAATGAACACAAAAGACATCCTTCATAAGACATAAGAAAGACATCCTTCCCATTCCAAGAATTTTCTCTGTAGCAGTATTCTCTCTCTAAACATTCTAAGAACTAAGAACTCTAAACATTTTCAACACTACAATAACCCCCAATAATTAGGATAATAACCCCCAAATATCAAAGGATAATTCAAACAATTGTCTGCTACTGCGTACTGTCATAGTAGAAGTATTATCTGTACTACTTACAGGTGTCGTAGGAGTACTGGCGTACTCCTACGACGGCTGTGACGGATTTCTGTTATTATGGCATACATGTTTATTACTTTCTCATTATTATTCACTTATCTCACTCTTGTTTTATTACTTATTATACACTTTTATTTTCTCATACTTTGGACTCATATCTTAAACTTTAGATTAAAAGGAAATTTTAGCAACAAAAATTTATTTTAAATAATTCTATTCTCAGCTAAATAGTCACTTAATATGGTAAAATGAAAGCGTTTTTAGAAATTTAATCATAATGGTTTTTAGAAATATAACCATAAAGCAAACTTCATAAGCATTTTTACCTAACTTTTTTAAAACAATATAAGTTAATTCTGATCGGGTTTTATGGCTGGGATAAGAACCTATTTGGCTGCGCCAAAACATAAGAAAGACATCTTGACACAATATGATGCGGATAAAAATAAATTACCCCTCTTTTCTAAGGCATCGGTTTAGTTGAATAAATTCAAAAGTACAAAACGGAGTAATGTCTTATAATTTCATATGCATAACATTTGCTTAAGGGGTCTTTTTCAAGTATAATTGCGCATAAATTTCATTAATTTTCATTAATAACATCCAATTTTGACCACAAAATTTCGAATCCACATCAAAATTTAACCTCGCATTCTAGGTGTTTTTTCAGTCGTTTCCGGATTAGGAGAGGAGTGTTGGAAATTTGGAGCATGTAGCGTGAAATTAATTATCCAGATTTATATTCATATCGTTCGAACTAATTTTTCTAACATGCTGAATATTTCATTATGTTACTATTGAAGAACCCAAACAAAATCTATGGTACACTAGTCTATTATTTGGTAGGCCTTCCGCAGAAAAGTAAAACTGCAGAAATACGGAGGGGTATGGGCTCCATGAGCTTGTGGAATGCGTTGAACACCATACTTTCTGCAGAGGAGTCCACAATTCTGTTGTATTCTGAGGTGAAGGCTGTGTTTTACAGCGCGATGCACTGCCTCCCAGATGTGTTTGATATTAAAATCTGGTGATTTAAATGGGAATGGCATGATCCCAAACTTAGATGAGTGTTCCTATAACTCATAATATGGTATGTCTGGACTTGAATGGTGGCGTTTTGTCCTGTTCGAAGAGACCAAACAAATTCAGAATGAAAGGAAGACGTGAATGGGTATAATTCGGAAAATATTAGTACGAGAGACGTTTATAGAAGTTCCAGGGGCCCCATTGAATACCAGCTAAACAAACTCCATAACATTGGCACGACCAGCCTGTACAATCATCTATTATGATGTGGGAACCATGGCATCATGGATTTTTCTAAACACACGAATCATTCCATCGGCCCGAAACGGTTGGAAACGCAAATCGTCACATCGGGCTTCTCGCTTCCAGTCATAAAGTGTCCAGTGGTGGTGCTCTGAGCCCAGGAGAGGCGCATAGCTGGGGTCGAGTATTCTTCAAGGGTATTCGAGTTGGGCGTAGTCCTTTAAGCCCATATCTTTGAAGGAAAATTTAATAGTCTTCACTCTGATGTTTGTTGAGGGCATGGCATTGAATTCCTGAGGTAGTGTTGAATGCCTATCGATTCTTACCAGCCAACGCTGGTCACGTCCATCCATAGTTTTTTACTCCACACATTACTGTCGTAAGCTACAGTTTTTTCCATATTTCTTAAGTGGTGGTACCCCTTGAAATGCTAGTACGTGAAAATTCAAACTTATCTGTCTCCAAAATGCTATGACCCACCTCACGATCCCCAACTACTAAATCGCATTGAAAATTGCTCATGATAACTTGCCATTCGCACTGCGGAAGCAGCTCTTAATGCTTCCTAAGATGTCTATCGCTTTATATATGCACTAGCAGACGCAACCAATGACGTGCATAGATGGCGTTGCTATGTATTTCTCATAGGCTCGTATGTATGTTTATCTGCCACTTTAGTGTAGAACGATTACAAATGTTTAAAAACAGAATAGTAACAAGATTTTATGATCTTGTACTTTCTGGCTAGATTGAAACGTTATCAAAGGGAACAAAACTGTATAACATCGAAAAACGAACTTATTTATTCATTTGGGCATTTTCACACATTTTTGTTATTTTCACTCAAAATAGTATTTTAAAAGTTTTTTGTTATCTCTAGGCATTTTTGAGTCATTAATTTGCATTTTTTCTCCGAATTTCTCTATGACCAACTTTTTATATTTCAGGAAAACGTCTCCTTTATGACATTTCAAGACTGAAAAACTAACGTAATTAATTTATAAAGTATGCTCCTGGGCTTTCAGTATAAGTGAGGAAAATAGCATTTCAATGCTCAAACTTTTGCTTACCGTAGAAAACCATTCTCCTTTAAAAATCGGTAAGGTTACGTTCTGTTTTGTAACTGGACTAATGATATACAAACTATGACACTAAAATATTCTATGAAATATTTTTGTTTGTAAAATTCGAACTTTGAATTTGAATATTTTTGTTGTATATGTTCTGATTATTTTATGTTGTTTTCATGAACTTCATCGTTTGAAAAAGTTTTGAAACAAAAACGTAATATTTTAGGTCATATTTGTAGTTTCTGGTATAAAATGTATTTCATTAGGTATTGTGCAGATATTTTTGGGTACTTAAAACTCAACAATTTATAGCCCTAGCAATAAGCTTTGTCATGAAAGATTGATTTCAAGATTAATTTTTTTATTAAGAATTAGTCTTCATTTTTTTGCTCAAGCTGAAAATATATTTTGTCATAAGACATAATTAGTTATAACAAGTTAAAATACCATGTTCTCAAAATCCATTTTTAAATAACTATTTTGTGTTTCCAAGCATTATAAATTATTTTTCATTTAGTTAGCAAGAAACAGTGTTGGCCAATTTTAAACAGATAGGCAGATGAAGTAGATATATTTCTTAAAGTATTACATTCTATAAATTCAACTAAATGTTTAATAATATAGCTTTTAAGAAACGGGAGTTGAATGTCAAAAGTCCTGTTAAAGTTTCTTCACAAGTTTGCGATTGTAGTGATTTTAAGTAGCAAACTCTATGGAATTTTAACTTACAATGCTATAAACATTTAAGTTAATTTATATTATATTAAACATTTTTATACCCATTATCATTTAACCGTAATTTTTTTGTATTTTCCTCTAACATTAATTTTTTTATAAATTTGAATCACCTCTCTTTTTTAGAACTTTTAGTTCTGCAGTAATATATTTGCAAGAGACAAGTTTGCAAGAAGAAAGAGGGAGATTTGGCAAGCAGTCCCAAAAATATGCTTCCCACCCTTCTAAAGCAAAGTGATAAATGATTGAAAGACAAAACTGAACCTTGTTTATGTACAAGCGATTTAGAAAGAAGTGATTTCATTTAATGCTCTTGTATGAAGTCCTAGAACTATAAGATATAAAAAAGCACACGAGTTTAGGAAAATCGTATTTTTTCATTGCAAAGACTAAAAATATTTCTAAATTTTTCTGAACCTTAATCAAATGAACTATCCCCTTTATTCATGGACCTTTCGAAACATGATCTTCTTTAAATTCATTTACATAGAATCTGCATAAGGGAAAGCCTACATATAAATTTTTATCACGAACATAATTTTCGATGGCTCCCCCCCCCCGAATTCTGACGCCAAATTTCAAATCCATTGACCTCAGAATGTATAACCTCAGATGCCGAGTTTCAAGTTATTTGTTCTGATCTGGTCGTTCTAGTGAAATTTTACTTTGGTTTAATAACAGTAAAATATAGTAATATATAAATGTGATAGGAGGGGGGAAGTGTATTTTGGAAGATATGATAAGAATCTTGGGAAAACTAATTCCCCATTGCGTGATCCAAACTTTTCATACTCCTTATCCGGAAAACGGCTGAACCAAATGACTTAAGACTTGGTATCTGAGGTTAAACTTTGATATAAATTCGAAATTTGTTGCTATAATTGGGTTTTGCTATTGAAAATTATGAAGTTTGAGCGCAATTTACTATGAAACACGCTTTCACTGTAATTTTTATGCATATTAATTTTACAGAATATGCTATTTCCTTTCTAACGGTACCTAAATTTGCTCTATCATGAACGATGTACGGATAAAGAGGAGTGTTTTTCCCGCAATTGTGCTTTCTAATACTACATACTTCATTCGCGTTTCTTATTTATTGGTTGTACCGGTAAAATTAAATTAAATCACAGTGGAATTTTAACCCTCAAGCATCACGATATGTATGAGTAGTGTAGAATTGCTTTTACTCCACAACACCATATAATGAATAAATAACTACATCTATTAGTTGAAAAAATGCTAGGAAAGATTCTATTGGTTAGGAAGGACAAAACGGGGATTAAAAGTCATGCAGAGAAGACAACGGGTTGCAGAATGGATATATGTGTGTGAACCTAGCTATGAAGAGCTATTAAAAATTAAGTACTTTGTAATTTGGATTTGCCAGAATTCCTACAAAAATTTTAGATTCTATTTTATTTACTTATTCAATAAACTCAATATTTTCGATAAAATTTATTTTAAGTCATCGTTTCTAATAACAGCATGAATCATAACTGTTTATTAAAGTATTTAGTTACATTACCCATAAAAATAATTAAAAGTTTGAAGGAAGAAAATTTGACGGTTTATTTGGGAAAAGAAACACATCAAACAGAGCTTAATAGAAGAAAAAGTTGAACGGAATGATAAATAAATAATAATCAAAGTTATAGGTAAGTGAGAAAATGATGGCGTACTGGGTTAGATGAAGCAGTTACAATAACTCGAATTCTGAAAGAGCAATCGTTGAAACTTTGGACCGATATGGAAAAATAAAAAACCATACCACCAAATAGTATTTTGAAACCAGAAAAATCTTTGTGGCCGTCTAACATAATTCAAGAATCAATTGGATTAAAAAGACAAAACGGAAGATTGAAACCTTTACTTTTTGTTGGTTATTAAAAAATCAGAAATTCTACACCATTTTCATTTAATTTCTTATAAGCTTCTTTACATCACTGGGGGCTGAATAGTTTAGTACGTTGGTAAATTTTATTAATAGTAAATTAAAATTAAACGCTCTAAAAAACAAGCTTTAATTATTAAATGTTTTTTTTAAATATAGATTTTACATACATTAGTTTCCATCAAGTTTGGATCTAGCATAGATCTGTGTTGAGGTAAAAGAAATTCTGTGAAGTATCAGCGTTCAGAACTCCCACTATAACTGGTACTTCCGTCTTTTAAAATAAAAGCATAAATGTTTTTGTTTACATAGATTCGTTTGTGCAGATGCGTGGTTGTTTGTAATGATGAGTGGGGGTTGTTGAATTAACGTTCCACTGGAACAACACAACAATAATTTGTGGATGTTATATCTGAATAAGCACACATTGTTAAAATTTTAAAGGTTATGTATTCAATATTTGATTAGTTTAAAAGTAAACCAACCTTTATAGAAATATCTTCCTAAAAAGAAGTGGTGGCATTTGAAAATGTTATCAGTGGTATCCTGTAATGGAATATACATGCTGTAGCGAAGATTAATGCTTCTTGGGATCGAAATAAGTGTTTGAATTTGTTGAGGCTGAAAACTGAATAATTTTTCAATGTAATTGGAACTTTAGAAACTCAACTTGGATTATTCTTTTCATGAAAACTTAACCCTTTCAAGGTTTGTGGGACGTTATGTTTTCCATCTCCTTGAACTTGTTAAGGCTAGGTATAATAATATTTTAGAGGCATTTATGTGGTTTCTGGGTTATATAAACATTCTGTCATTTGTTATTCTGATGTCTAGGAATGTTCTAGATGGGCGGTGATGTCTAGGAATGTTCTAGATGGGTCACAACCCCTTTGAAAATTGTTATCATATTTTTTGTTTTGCGCAAAATACATTCATATGAAATGATAGGTCTTTACCCATGAATATTTTTTATCAACAAAACTTTTTTAGTATTATGTCCTTCATAAGGTTTGCGGCAACTGCTAATTTCTTGTTTGAGCTAGAATTTGCTATATTATCCTTGATAGGTGTTTTATAAGCTAGTATTTGAGATATTTATGTCTAAGTTAAACTTGCCTACATATTTGATAAAAATAAATTATGAATTATTATTTGCAAAGGGAAACTTGTGCAAAACTGAAAAATGTTCATTTTATCTTATTGCAGAATTATATGATACGAATAAAAATTAATATAATTGTGCGAAGGCTAACGTTCCCGAAACCGTAGGGTAGTTGTTATATTGAGAAGTTCGTGTCCTTTTAATCCTTATTGAAGCTGCAGCATCATATTTCTGACACGGTTCTTTGAGGAGACACGGGTTGTTTTTTCTCAAAGGTCGTACAATTTAACGGAGCACTTCCTGTCCCCATGCACACAAAAAATAACCATGCATACCATAATGATGTGACTTCCAAGATCATAACGTGCATCTCAAGCTAAATGAAGCCTTTTTACAACTCCTAGATAAAAAGTGACATTACTTTCGACACGAAAACCGAAATCATTACGGCATGTGACCCTTTCCATGAAGTCTTCTTTCTTTCTTTTGTTGATGGACTACCGTTGCGAACTACTCTCTCACATCAGTGATTTTCGATAGCATAACTACGAATATATAAAAAAAAAGTCTCCGTCATTTTACAGTTACGTCACGCGTCCCAAGTTGGCCAATATCAAGAAAGGGGATGAATAAAACAGCTGAAGGAAAATAACTGACGTCATGTCTCTGAGACCGGTTGTCGAAGGGAGTCGAGGTCATCAGATTGAAATTAGGCTCACCTACAACCAGACGGACTTCGCCTTCTGTACCTGTGGAAAGGAAAAAAGCTCTAGTCCTTGTTTTTCGGAAAGTTCTGATAGTGTTCATTCGAAGCTGAAAGTTGAGGGCGATGGCGGAGACCGTCTGACGTCGTCTCACTGTGAGGATTAAGCACCGAATTTGCCTGAAGCCTCTCTAAAGCGTGAGACAAAAGTGGAAGTCGGATTATAACCATCATGGCGAAGAAACTTCGGAAGTTTCTGATCTTACTGGATAATGAAAGTCTGCTCTACTTTCCGGGCTCCTTTCTAACGGGACGTGTGTTGGTGGACTTGGATGAAGACACTGCTGTCACTGGTGAGAAAGCGTTTTAAATTTTCTTTCTGGTGAAATTGTTTCGTTGCGCTCCCTTAAACAAAACTTGTTGTTTTAAAGGTAGTTGAGGGACTCTTAATTGAAAATCAATAATGAAACATGAACATATGGTTAAATGTTTTGGCTTGTTTCGTCAGAACCGAGGTCAAGGATGACTCTCAAGGTCAACTAATGTTTTCATTGAACGGTTTGAGCGAAAGTGTGTTTTAATCCATGTATGGTATTAAAACCAATAGGGCATTTTTTTAACACACATAAAAGAATTAATTTTTAAAATTGTAAGTGAATAGTTTTCATAAATCAAAATTAGCCTTACATTCTTTTATTAGCTAAGATCTGTTTTTTAATTTTGTTAATTTACCAATCTCGAATTCTGAAGAAAAGCAAACGGAGACTGAAAAAAATTAGTAGTGCTCCCGCTCTTTGAGGTAACATTGTAACCAATATTTACTATCCCCTTCCCTTTTTCTTGTATTAAATCTTGGGTCAGATGTTATATTTATTAACTATCAAATGACTTAACTGGTCGTGATCAATTGCCGATCTTATAACTTGGAGCTTGGATTCCGAAATCATTTTTACTATTTTAAACATTGGCTGCCATTAGAGAAACCATGATTAAATTTTAAAGAGAGCTTGGAGAGAACAAATAAGGAAAATGAAACTAAGAATTCATTCGAAATTATTTGAAAATAGTGTACAACTATTTTAAGGAAACAATTTTTGATATTTTAACGAAAGGAAAGCATTTCAAGAAGATTTTTTAAGTAAATAAACTTTCATTGACATTTTGATAAAAATTAGTTTTTTAATTATGTATGAATAAAACAGATACTAACAACTTTTTAAATTTTATTTATCATTGGCTGTTATTCATCCAATTATTAATGTGTAATATTTATATCATTATAATTCATAATACATTATTTTTATAGAAATTTTATTATCCAATATTACATTGCTTCTAAAGGTAAAAATGATTACAATGGATTATTATGAAAAAGTAAGAGATTCCATGCAATGACTCGCTAATTATAACCGTACTTGCTGTTTATTTTGTTGGACATCATAAATGACCGAATAGAATTCAAAAGCAACGATGTTTATGAAAACAACAAACATATTTTAGTTTTAAATAAAGTAAGCATATTTCTGGTTCATATTGTTCCTATGTTTGAGAACTCCATATTGAGCACCAAAATGGTGATCTCAAACACAGAGAACCACCTTTTTATTGAAGCTAAGCAAGGCACTGGAAATATTTCTTACAAGACCTTCCATTTTTTCATTGAATCAGTTTCTTTCCATAGAGTGCCCACATGACTTAGATTCCACCATCATAGTCCATTTATATATGTAAGCATGCACTTAAGGTTTATTGTTATTAAAAAAATATTGTTGCCCAAATATTTCAAACTTTCAAAGTTTGAAATATTTTATCGAAAAACAAATCCCAAACTTACATTTTCACCGACATCAAATTTATTCGGCTTAGAAACTTTATCAACAAACTATTCTAGGTGTTAGCTCTACGACCAAGAAAATTCCACAAAAATTTCTGTGTCAGTAAAATTTTCCTTGTGTGTGTATGTTCATTACTTGACGTTGTCTGTCTTGTCATTGGCACGGATTGGCCAAATATGGCCCTTGCACCATAAAATCCAACCAACTAATACAAAATGTCAAAAAAGCACAAAGCACACCCATAATGACCAGTAAAAAACATGGACATGAGTGTGGCAAATTAATACGAACTTAACTTTTTTACTCTTGTCTTAAGAATATGAACACGAACTTCGTTTCACACTTTCAGAATTAAGTTCATGAAAGGTTTTTGAAATATTATATTATTGGATTTTACTACTTTAATAAAATTAGTAACCGGTGGAAATTGGTAAAATTTGTTCATGTTCAGTATTCATTTTATAGATAATTAAAATGGAGAGCATTCACTATAAACATACTGCTTGTCTAATAACAAGTATATTTGATTTTTTATCTATTCTCGTACATGAAAATTCATGAAATCTATGCTGGTGAAGTTAATTTTTTTTTAATTTTTATAACAGCTGTTTCAACTGTATTTTTGAAATGTCCAGTTTTGCAATGCTAGTATGCAAATATGATAGAAAATCTTGAAAAGACCTTTAAAAATCAAAGTTCTAACGCTTGATAGTTACCTTATTTGTCTATCAATCTATTATGACAATTTAAACATATTTTCATGATCTTGTAAAAAAAAGATACATAGTGGTTTCATTCTATTTTAAAAGTCCAGTTTGATGTCCTTACAGACTAATGAAATCAACTTTTCAGTTAAAACCTTAATAAGAAAGAGATTTACCCCAAAATGTACATTTTATTATTAAATAAATATACAATTGGTTGTTATTAAAATTTAAAATTTCGAGGAAAGATGATTAGATGTTTTATATCTACTAAAATTTCTACTTTTAATGATTTATTCAGTGGAATTAAATAATTATTTACCTTTTAAATAGAATAATGGTCTATTTTGCCGTTTATTTTAAGAGATCGCGAATATGTTCCATTCATTTGAGCATTGAATTTCATTAAAATAAAGCATTCCGCTTTACATCAAGCGTTCAGTAGTTTTGGAAAGAGAATCATCCAAGCTCAAATTCAAAATAGATTCTTCATTACATTGACCAGAAACCATGTCTTATTCATAATTAAGCGTATTCAACTTTCGATTTCAACCTAAATAACTCGTTCGAATGAAACCGACTTGCTCTATCTCCATTTGAGTCCTACACAGAGTAAACAGCCCACGTTGATTGCAAGCGCTAGTTTGCTTCTTAGTGACCTCCTTATTTTTGAGTGTCCTTCCAGGTGTAAGCAAGGTTGTTTTTTTTTTAATAATAGAAAGTCCTCTTTCGGAGATTTGTCACAGAAACATAAATTTAAGCAATTTAACTTAATACTTAATTCAAAAGTATTTCTGACATATTTCGGTATTAATTAAGACCGTTGTTTTAGTGCGCAACAGTTTCATGATATTAATACATAATTTAATGACATGATAAACATCATAACTAACAATGATAGTTGTAGTCAATCATATGTTGGGATAGGATCATGAATTTTGTCAAATACTTAAAATTATCATCACAGAATTCATAATAAGAAAGTTCTCTTACGGAGATTTGTCAGAGAATCATAAATTTATGGACAACTTAAGTATTAACTTTTCAATTTAAGTATTTATGACATATTTCAGTATAAATTAATACCGTTGCATAAGTGCATCGCTGTTTCATGGTGTTAAATACTTAACATTATTAACAGAATTTAGAAAAAGGATGTCCTCTTCCGAGGTTTTGTGAAAAAAATATAAATTTGTGGCAAATTTAACTTTTGAATTTAAGTATTTATGACGTATTTGAGAATTAATGAGATCGCTGTATTAGAGCACCGTCGTTTCATATTAAAGTATAATTTAGTGGCACGATCATCGTAACTTACAGTACTAGTTGTCAATCATATATTGGGATAAGATCATAAATTTTATCAAATACTTAACATTATTAACATACAAGTCAGTCGATTCACGTGGCTTTGAAAAATCTATTTCTCAAAGTAGGTGGTAGGTTGAAACGTAAACAAAGTGATTCCACAACTGGCATTTCTAGTGCTGGTTCTGCGTTCATCGTTTGGTGCCGAAAGCGAAAGCAGTGGTAACGAATTGGCAAAAGGAAACAATCCACGGAGATTGCCATTCATGCTTTTGTGTATAGCATCATCCTCCTGACCAGCTTTCATACTTTTTCAAAAGTCAACTGACCCAAGGTCGATCGACTTTTCGTTGGAGCCACATTATACTTACTAACGTTAAAAAAGAGTGAAGCACACTCAATCAACAGTTGGTTGAGTGGTCATATTGTTATTCAGTGTTATTAAGAAGCAGATATTTAAAAACACAGACTATGTCAGAACCGTTCCACCCAAAATGACCAAACTTGGAGATACTACCTTTGAGTTAACACAGTAGAAACCTAATAATAAAATTTTTATCGTGTGAACATAACGATAAAAAACAACTTTTTATTTCATTTAATTCTTGACGTAAGTTCTGTGTTGTTTATACTGAATATCCAAGCTACAAAAGCTACAAGCTACAAAACTCACTTAATCAGATTAATTTATGAATCAGATTAATTTTTTCCCATTGGAAAATTTATAAACTAGTATTTTGTATGTATTTTCACTGTAGATAACAAACATTACTAAAGGTATTAAATAATTGTGACTGAAAATCGGATACAGAATATTTTTTATATAGAACTAAGGGCTTTCTCCTCACTATGTTGGAGTAACTTGGGAATTAAGCTTCACTAAAAAATGCAACCCACTCTCACCGCTATTACTTGCAAATGAAAAAGTAGTTGAATTTAATGGAGCCCATGGCCCCACAGGGACCTTAATCTCCAGTATGATATATGAGTGGCTTGAAATGGTGCTGTCCTGTTGTAGTGCAGTCTAGTTGATTTAAAATACGATTAAAATGGATAGTTGAAATGTTAATAATAATCTTGGCTATTTTACAGTTCTATGGAGTTTAAGCCATTGCGGTAGTTATGTTACATTAGAGAGTAAAGTTCTCTGGAGCGTCATCCACCCTGGTGTCCTCGTTGAGAATTCCCTCACGAGTACCGCCCATGATTGGATGCAGCCTATTTGAGGCCTCAGAGTAGATATTCTAGTCAGAGTGCGGGGACTCTGATTTTTCGTTTCCCCGATTTTTACAGTTACAGATTAGTGATTGAGATTTTAGGAATAAGAATTAAATTTAAGAAACAAGAATTGACTCGGAGGTTTCAATTTCCAAGAAGCATAGAATTTTTGGGTCTGGATTTGTAAGACACACAGATATAGTGTACATACCGTTGGCAGAAAAAAACGACACTTCGAAAGAGATAAAAGAAGTGGTAGCTGCCGGTTGAACCTGAGCTATCTGGCAACTTCGCGAAAACGTCCCACATTTCACTCGATATCGAATTGCCGAGCGTCCCATTAGATGTCACCAAGTTTGAACCGCATGCTATAGCGTAGATGTGAGCACCTCATTTCGTAGCAAACGGACACGTATCGAGGAGAAACCTAAATTCAGACCAATGTAGGGACCCGAAAGCAAATCATCGACTCTCAAATCTCAAAGATACCCAATAAAAACGATATTAAGTACTATCGCGATGAACGAGCTACACTTAGAGAGCATGTTGAGGCCTCTGGGATTCTAAAGACACCAAACAAGACACCAGCTGAACGAAAGCGCGAGCAGCGTGCATGGGAGAATTTGGCGTAAGTGGCCCCAAAAGCGACTCGTACGGACTCAATACAGCAATCACCAAGTTCTCGTGCACATAAATCACCATGCAGTCGGATTTCATAGACTTGGATGCAGCAGCAACCTACCTGACAACTTGATCGAGTGGGTTCGGACAGCAGAACGCCGAGGCATAGTGTTTCAAGTGCGCCTAGTACGAGGCTTACTACAAGAGCGAACACATTTTGAAGACACACCGCTAGGTCCCATCACCAAGCGGCTGATGGAACAGACCGGCCCTTGCAAGATAATCGAGGAATTAACATGCCCCTCGATATCACCACCATGGTGAGGCAGCTGCCTCACAATCTGGATGACAATTACCGCTTCAATGGAAGTTTTAAGAAACACTTATTATTTCTCGTATCATCGTGTCCGATGCCTTGCCGTGTCTGATTCCATTCAATCTATAGAACTCTGATTTGTCGCCCAATAAAGGATAATTGAATCACAACTTCGTTTCATTTCGCCGATTTATCAATGATTTGTCATCAAAAGATCTATGTATGAAAAACTATATATATATATATATATATATATATATATATATATATATATATATATATATATATATATATATATAAGAGATCTCTTAAGGGAAGTAGTAGAGTGTGTAACAAACGAACGATATGGAAATGCTACAATTTAAGAAAAAGACAAAATGCGATCATTAAACTCGAGGAGATCATAAATAATCACAAAAGTTGACAGACCGTTCCCTCTTTGATTTCTCTTGATTGGTAGCATTTAAAGAATTCTTTCGAGTATGTAGCGATTCGTCCTCATGCAGTTTGGAGCATTCAGTGCATGAAATTTTTGTCATTTAAAAACGTGAATCATTTAGGTTTACCATAAAAAAATTTTGTCCTGCATAGGAATGATACAGATTTCATGACAAAAATATTCAAGTAAAAGTCATAATAATTATATATGAACAAATGATTTTTTTTGGAAAAAGTTATGTTCATGTTCATATCTCTATTTCACGCAATTTTTTTCTATTAAAAGTTATTTATCTTACATTTTATTTATTTATCTGGGAATTAGTTTATTTAATTTATAAGCATTTTAACTTAAATACAAAGTTTCAAGTTTGAGAGGAATGTGAGATATTTTTATTATTCCATTTAACAATATTCAGAAAATATGTGAAAGCTGTTCTCAATAACCAAGTTGCGTCAAATGCATTAGTTTAATACTTATTGGTCTAAAAAGTGATTGTTTATAAGTCTGCATTTTTAAGAAGTTATGTTCTTTGATTTTCTCTGCTACCTTAACACCTAAAAGTAAACTGACAAGTAATTTATCCCAAATGGTGTACCTTAACCCTCTCTTAATCACTTAAAAATGCTTTACTTTTCATTAACGACCTGGGAAAGTTCTCTTCGAAACTTGGAAGTAGATTTCATGTTTTGATATTTCATGTTAAGTTCCTGTGAATTAGATTATTTTGCTCAGCTGCTTTTTTCCAAAATATCATAAAAGATCTTACCTGAACATCTGAACATCTTCGTATTTTTATCTGAAATTCATTATGAAAGTTATGTGTGTCGAAAAAAGTCAAATAATAAACTTTAAACGTATTATCTTTAAGAGAATCATTATTGATATTTTATAAAAGAAGAATTAAGAACAAATTCTAAATCTTGGACTACCTGTAAAGCTTTTGCTATTACGCCCGTTTTCATTGGGAGTAACTGGTTTTGAAGAATTGTCATTCAAATTTCAAAGCATCGTCTTTTATCAACGCATTCTCACATTCTGAACCATTTATTGCCAATTCGTACATTTATTTACAGAAAATTAAATTTACTCATAATCACAAAGCATGCTCGATACTTTCCCCTAATGTGTGGACAAAACTTGTCAGTATAGAAAGTAATGTTTTCTCTTGAACCCAAAAGTTCTTTTTAATGCACTCAGTTTCCAAGATTCGTAGAATGTTATGTTATTCTGATCAAAGCTAAGTTAAAAGAAATGCGTCACGAATGTAAATTCTATAACAACAAGTGACAGAACGTGTTCAAAAATCCAGTGTGGGAATCATTTTGTTCTGTAATCAACATTTTTCCCTGTTTTCTTTCCCATGACTGCGAGATCAAAGACCTTGTGAAATGAGTTATTTGTCATTGATAGAAATAATAAAGATCTGAACACAAAACCCTGTGCTTATGTGACGTCCCTTGCTAAGAAATGCGATCAGAGAAATACTTTTCTGTGAAAGAATAGAAACTTGGGGAATATCTTTCCAAACGTGGATTAAATATGAAACTGATCTTAAAATTAATGATAAATAAAGGATACTTACAAAGCAAATTGGACGGTAACAAAATAGGACTGCGTATGCAGAAATGTATTTATACATTTGTGAAATTTTTTATTTTATCAAATATTTTATATTCATATCTCTCTGTCTACCCGAGAACTTCTACAGCCACAAAATCTTCCCGTCTGTTGCAGAGAATATCTTTAAGTTAAAGTACTTCTTTCCGTCTCCATTCACAAAAAAAGATTAAGTCATCCCTGAGAGTCACTTCTGCTCAAAATCAATCAGCTTTGTTTCTATAGTGACGGCCACAACCCAGGCTTCGTGTCGGGAGCAGGTTCTCGTGGCAAACAGACAATAAAATAAGTACTTCTAGTTGTATTTCCAAAACATGCATTGTAGGGATTAACATTATTATTGTTATAAGCTCATAACTTTTTAAAAACCTTGATACTACAAACATGTTAAGGAATGTGTTCCTTTTGAATAAATGCAAAGCATAAGGAGGATCCAATGAGAAAACCAAATCCAGTCCGATACCTACTTCTTCAGCAAAATTAAGTCTAAAAAGATGTTGATATAGTCTATACACTAGCACTAATTAGACAAGAATTCTATAAAACAGAATAATTTTAGATGCAAGTGTGGCCAGCATTCTTTTGAACTCAAATAGTATTACTCGAAATGACTCCCTGAAGTATAGTTCATTAACTCTTTTAAGGGTTGCATTGATACCTGGCTTTCCAACATCCATGTATAAATGGTTAAAGCTATAGGTATATAAGTATTATCTCATTTGGTATCCTGATAGCTAGGAATGATCTTGATGGACGATGAGATACAAAAATTTCCATCATTTCTTAGAAAACAGCTAAATTTTCTAATGGGTAAAATGTATACATTTCATATAAAGTTGTTTGGGTCTTATGTCGCAAAGGAATGCGTATCCCTTTAATGTATTAATGAATGTGTATTAATGAATATTCGGCAAGGCTGCGCCTAACACGACAGACAACGTCAAGTAATCGACATACACACACAAGGAAAGTTTTACTCACACAGAAGAGAGAAATACACCTAGCGTGCAGGAATCGAACCTGTTCCCAGGCAACTCGAAGGTTGCTAGCACAGTGGGTAAGTCCACTGGGCCATGACGACCCCTTCATATGGGGTAATAAGTCTACACCAGGGATGCACAGACTACGGTACATGGTGAGGCGGAGGCCCAGCTAATTTGCTGGCGGTCTGCCTCACTATGTATTTTTTTAACCTCAACAAATCACACGATAGATTGAAGTTTGAAAAGAAGTTTAAAAATTAACACGAAATTTTAAAAATTGCTCATGCACGCAACAAAGTAGGTGTGAAACCAGTATTGACACTCGGGACGACCACGGATCACAGTTATTGGCATTCTAAAAGATGAGAACATGCGAAATAAATTGAATGAAGACAATTTATCAATGTTCTATCGTTGTGTCGGGAATAAAAACACTGTAAATCGTAGCGAGATAATGGATTAAAATTATCTTTCTTTGTAACAATATATGATTAATATAAATAAAATAAATAATATATGATTGATAACTTTCGTGGGGTTTTTGGTGGCCCTCTCATACACAGGTGAATCTATGTGGCCCTTGGTCTTAACAAATCTGTGAATCCCAGGTCTACACCCACAATGTTGTTTCACAAGAAAACGTTTTAAGAATGATACCCTTCAAAGAGTTAAAATTAATTATCATCATTATTGCAGTATTTAAAAGTCTTAAAATCAAATTTTAAAAAAATACTTAACTTTCTCTCTGAAAAAAGTGTGTTGTTTTCGTTTGACTACTGAGATTTATAAATGTTAATATCTTGTCTTTCATTTATGAATTTGACCTTTAAAAAATTCAGTGAAATTTTAAATTAACATCTCATTAGACTTCTGATTCAATTCTACCAATGAAATATTTTCGCCTGATCTTACACGTCAGAGTACCAATTGGATTATGATCATAAGTAAACATAGAGAGGAAATGAGTGTTTTCCATTAACAGTAACCCGCAAAATAATTGCCCTCAGACAAAAGCTCTGACGAAGATTCGCCAGAGGCACACAACCCATCCTAATTACATTTCCACCACTTTGATTTCGCTCATTTTCTCCCTGCTATTGGATTAACTTATTAATTATTTGCGGATTTTTTACGCTCTCCGGTGATAGGATTACAATGCAAGAACGGGGTCGCGTGAAGTCAGTGGAGCGAAAAACTTTTCTCCAGAGATTCAGGAGAATTTGTATGCTTAAAAATATGGCGATAGTCTCGAAAGATACTGACGCACAAAATATTACGTGTGGTGCCTTCTAGTAAATTGATTTAACTCTATTGTGCCATTTTTATGACTATCTAGCAAATATTCACCATCGCGTGATATTTGTTTAAATTTTCATTTTAGAAAGTCATTGAGCAATCACGAAAACTGATCACTTTAACACGCGAGGTGTCATCAAAAAGTATTCGACCTTTGGGCAGAAAAATAAAGCCTTTTCACATATTTATTTCAAACCTAATCCTCTACAACCAAAATGGGCCCTTCCTAGGATCGACACACTTTTCCCAGTGGTTCTATTGCTGGAAGCATTTACTTCTCCCATTATTTGGTTCAGTTTTTGGCTCAAGGGCCATATTCGTCCAAGCTGGATCAAACACAACGCAAATAACGTCAAGTAATGGATAATTGACGCAGAAAACCGCCGCCTAGAATTTGTAGGCTGTGCAGTAGACAAGCGCACTGAACCACTGCGACTCCACTTCTAGTAGAGTTTCTGCTGCTAGAAGTCTTGATTGTTTCTGTGCCAAGAATCGTACTCTTTGAATGCCATTTATCTATTACGGCTTGTCCATTATTAGACCTTGTGTCATAAAACCTCAACCAACCAACCAGTTTTGATACCATCTTCAGCCTGGGAATTGGCTAAAATTCTCATAGCATCATGTCTCTAAAGTAGAACTGCCGAACCTGTGTATAACGGTATTTGGCCAAAACCAATTCTGGATGAGGTATGATGCGTGCACAGAAGAATTGTGGCATCCAATCACAGATCTAGCTGATCACAGATGAGCTGTGGTATCTTTCATCAAGCAAATTGTAGGCGCAGAAAAACAGTTTGGTAATATTCCTTGTGAACAGTTTGTCCGTAATGAGCGTTCTCGTGATGAACTACTTGGTTTTTGAAAAAACTGTCAACGAGATATTCAAGTTGCCTTATGATTTCTGAGTCTTCGTTAGCCGTAAGGAATGCACTGGCGTTTTCCACTTTTATCCAGGTAAACAAAAAATTAATAGACCCAGGACTCATCTGCGATTATGAATTTTTATGAAATAAGGATTATCATTTGCTCATTCCAGCATGTCCTATGCAATTGTCATTTCACCTGGAAACTATAATGCAATTAAGAATATACGTGTACTTATAATGTCTTTCTTCGCGGTGTGGAGAAATCATACATGAATAAGGTTTTAGGTCGCATGTGCTGAAGCCTTGTCTTCCAACTTTAGATAGTGAACACGATAAAAAATTAAGTAGAATATTTTTTGATTAACCCCGTATATAACGCCTTAATGACCTAAGAAACTGCAGAAACCATTTTCGTTTATTGAAAAATACGCCTTCGTTTTATTATTTTTGGTGTACATAATATTATTTAATGCCAAACATAAAAATATTGGATTAAGATCTCACAAAGGTGTGTTGCAAAAATATCTTGAATGAACTTTTCATTATCAAAGAATCTATTGATATAGTTTCACTAAGTATCTCTTACAATCTATACCCTTTCATGAACACTCCAAAAATTAGATATAATCAACCTTCGTGCAGCAAATAACCGTAGAGTGTGTGACAAACAAAAGTAAAAATTAAAATAATTTCACATTACTTTTTAAAT
Source organism: Meta bourneti (assembly GCA_933210815.1). NCBI lineage: Eukaryota > Metazoa > Arthropoda > Arachnida > Araneae > Tetragnathidae > Meta > Meta bourneti. Next base: position 62,344,608 of record OW119924.1, on the reverse strand, counting down.
CTTATCAACTCAATGTATGAAGCAAATTATTCCTCAGGATGTTCATAATAAGGAATTGGATTAATTTTTATCTTTTACATTTTACAGGGGGAAAAAACAACCGAAACCTTCAGTCATATATAAAAGCTTAAAGAAAAAATACGCAATGAGAAAAGTTTCTTCATGAATCAAACAAAAGTTATAGAAAACTCCGATTTCCCTATCTACAGCACAAGATTTTTCTATTGTAGTAGATATGTTCATAATCACTTTTATAATGTTAAAGTGTGCCATCCTTTCTCAGATTACAATTTATATTAATGAAGAGGGTGAAATTTTAAAATACGTTAAGATGAAATTCGATAGGAAGTCGTATCCATAATTCAACATGGTAATAACGAATAAACTTTATCGCAATATTTGCGAATTTACCGTCGGCGTAAATTGAAACAAACTAAGACAAAAATGCAGATATGAGAAAGGGGAAGATTTCAACTCTAAGTTTTACTTAGCGTGTTTCTCAAGAAAAATACAACCTTCATGCAAAGAAAAAATACTTAGTGCATATTTAAAAAATACTTAATACGCACACACATTTCACCAGTCTAAAGATCACCACATTCTGGTCTAGAAAATCTAAAGACCTCATATCTTGAAAAACTTGACAGTTTATTTCACTTGGAAGCCGAAGTTATAATTTTTGGAATAAAAGAAACTTTCATAAAACTGTAATGGAAAAAACACTCAAAAAGAGAAAAATGAGATACAGAGAAGTGCTTGAAATTATACATTCAACTTTTACAAATTCTTCTCTTAAAAAACATTGACGGCAATCTTAAGTTTAAGCGAATTAAATTCTCAAAAAACTCTAAACAAGTTTCTTAAATCCATTTGTTTCTAAATATTATAAACCGAACTAATTGCATTGAACAGTAAATCATCGAGAAAAGAAAATGAATTCTAAACCTATATCTTTTAGATTTCCTTGCAGTTGAGCTTAGGGTATGCTACGTCAGATCGACCATACAAAATCATTCAAGAAGCATGTAAGCTTTTCCTTAAAGGATCCGCGTGGGCGGTGAGCTCATTTCCGCCCAAGCAGGAGACATGTGAAACCAAAGAAAATCGTTTCCTCGAATTTAATTTCTAGGAAGACAGCGGCATGGACCGTTAACTATCTGGCGGTCATAAATCGACTTTTGATACGGGTTTTTAGATGCATTCAAGAATTCAGTGGTGGATCACCCACTAGACACACCAGGTGTGCGCCTAAGACATTTTTTAGAAGAGCCTTTAAACAGAAAATGTAATTGTTGAAAAAATATTTTTCATAAAACTAGAAGACCCACTCATTGAATCTGTGCCTAATTTTCTTAATTCGTCGACTTACCGGTGAAACACCAACTCAAAACTTTTAGGATAAGAATCTTTTAGAGTTTCTAGATTAGAATCTAATCTTTAAACTGATGAATTGTGTGTGTCCACTAAGTTATTTTTTATTTGCATGAAGGTTAGATTTCTTCATGAGAAACACACTTCGCGAGTAAGCTTGAAGTTGTCATACTGTGGCATGGAGTCAAACAAACCTTTTTGCTATCCTGTGGAAAATTAGGCCTAGCATTCTGCAGTAGTTGTCCCAAATTCCTTGTGTTCCGGCAGTGGTGCAACTGAATGCCTAGTATACCCCAGACATGTTCAATGGAAATCGCTTAGAAAGGGTTTCGACGCCATAGAGGTGAAAGAGGCGAGTCGTGTGTGGCCGAGCGTTACTGTGCTGGTAAATGGCCCCTTTAGCAAGTGACATGAAAGGCAACATATGTTGGGGATTTGTTGGACATATAGCTGTGCTACCAAACTAACTCGCACTATTACTAGAAAAGACAAGTGTTGGAAGTTATGGCTTCCTTCGCCATTACACTAGGAGTAGCAGCGATGTGTCACTCGACAGTAAACTCTCACTTTAAAAATCAAACTTTCTCTCCTGAATAAACCGTACAAAGACGGGCAAAATCTTTCTCCAACTTTTGACGCTTATCAACTAATATTATATTTTTGATTTGATGCATTTTTCAGCTGCATTATATTTTTTACATAATGGTATGTTGTACCATTACTTGTAATTGAAAATATTAGATCAAATTCAAAGCTTCCCTTTTTATCATTTTAGCAGAGAAAATGATTCACTCCTGATGAAATAAGAGATACAATCTTAGTAAAGCAATTCTATACTGCAGTTTTTCTAAAATATTTGATGCCATATATACTGTTTCATACCTCGAGTTTCGTAATTTACAATAGAATTATTCAGCGATTATTTAACATTTGGACTGCTTTCTTATTTCTTCTATTTAATTACCAATAAGAAGGAATTGTAATCTCTCATAGAATAAGAATTATTAAACTGCAGGATATCCATTTCTGTCTTCATACATTTTTCTTGTGCTGGGCAACATGGTTATGTCATTCTGTTTTTCTTGTCGAAACTCTTTGTGTTTTCTTCACGTTACATACGCTCTCATCAAAAAGCATTGAGGTATTAAATGCGTTCCTCTGTTAGGAATTGAAGCATATGAAAATAATATATCTATGGCGATTATGGTGGTGTTTCATAACACTCATTAAATCAATTTCCAATACCTATCATATATCAGAGTTTATTTGATTTAGCGTGAAATGTAGAAATGATTGCTGTGAAATATAACCGAATTATCAGAGACTATATTTCAAAAACAGTGAGAATTCGGTGCAATTTTTCTCGTTTCTCACATTAGTATTGCCTTGTTATCAATAACACCTGAATCTATTTCATCATAATAGTCTTCTCAAGGCTATGAAAATATAATGTTTAATAAACTTCATAGAATAATGATAGAGTATTCAGTTCTATAGGTGAAGTAGGCTTCCGAAGATGCCTGTAAGAGTTTCACGGAATCCTAAAGTATAAAGCTTTATAATTCAATATGGTGTGCAGCAAGAATGGCACTGGTGTGCCGTGCGGATGGTAAGACGGTTTATATTGAGTAAGATTTATTTAATTTCAACGGTTCAGTTTTGAACATTTGACGAATGTGTTTATAAATAATTTCAAGCAATGCACTCATAAATAATTTTGACTTATTTTATATTGCAAAGTATAATAAATAAATTGTTTAAAAATATTATTTCAAAGGCCACTTGGGAGCATAAAGGGTAGATAATTGGCATTTTTTAGTACATAAATCAAATTTATATCCTTTTATCAACTTGGCAAAAAAAATCTAACCTATTTTTTATGTGCCACAGAATTTTAACGATTAATTTATGTGTGTCATGAGATGAAAAGATTGAAAATCGCTGGAGTATATAGTATAATTGACAAATTTCAAGTAATAAGTAGAAAATTCTCAGTATTTCCTTTTTAACTTTACAGCAGAACATACATATTTTCTGCAGTGTTGTGCCTTGAAGCAGAATTGATACTTTCTCTTTTTTCTTATCAAACATTCTTCAATTCTCCATTTTGAAATTCATGTGGTGTGAGATGCAGAATATTAAAGGATTTTCTGCAAAAAAATAAAGCTTTCAAAATTCGGGAGTTTAAAACCACTGTTCGGTAATCCAAAGCTTAATATAGCTATAGAAATTTTTAGCAGCTCGTCGATTTCTTTCTTGGCTGTAACTTCTTTTGAGCCCAACGTGTATCATCCTCAGTTGGAAGATACTTTTAAAAGAAAGGTGCTGTTGTGTTATCTTGTACCAAAGCAAGGCTCTAATGGGACGTGCTTTCAAGGAGCTTCACTCGGGAGAAGAATGAAATGGCATTCTGGAATCTCTTCAACCATGACGTGACTAACGGATGAGGTGCCCCACCAAAACCTTGGGATTCATATCCTCAAGGTTAATCCATAATGCCCAGAGAATGATAGATGGAGCGATAGAAGCCACGCTGAAGGCGAGGTGTGTTGGCTTCCGGAAACACTCTGAAGTAAATCAAGCGGCCCGTTGAGTTGAAGACGCTTTGAACTCTCATCAAAGGGCGTTTTGTGGGGTATTCTCAGGCGGCCCTTTTTGTGTTTGATGTTACAAAGGGAACCGTGTAAAGGTTTTTCCTTATTTCGAAGGCGCAGTGTGTTTCGTTTAAAGTGTTTTACCTCTGATATACAGTTATAAAATGAGATGTAGTGTTTTCTTATAAACTTAGGTAGATCCTTTCATATCATCGGCATTTAATTTTCTTAACACTCTGAGCATCGCAAGATTTGCGAGTTGTGTAGCGTTGCTTTTTATCCGACACATTTAATGACTAATAACGAAATCTTTCTAAAAATCCATGGATTCTTTCAGTCTATATAAGGATTATATTGGTCTTGTACAAAGAAGACTCTTTCTTGCGAAAGATTCTCTTGGTCATTTCCTTGGAATAAATCCTCTGAAAAGATTCTGTTGGCTCATTCTGTAGAATTGAATCCTTTAGAAAGGATGTATTGATTTCTTCCTTAAATTGTGATAATTTGGAAAGGGTCTATTGTTCCTTTCCTTAGATTATAATCCCTTGAAAAGATTCTATCGGTATTTTTCTTAAAATAGAATCCTTTACAAATATCCAATCTGCCATTTTAGAATATAATCCTTTGGAAAGATTCTATTGTCCATTTCCTTAAAAGAGAATCTGAAAGGTTCTATTGATCAACATGACCAAAATTAGTTAGATGTCATGCAAGCGAGACTGCAAAGTGGAATTATAAGCGTGAACCCCTCAGAGGGGTAACTTCTTATACCTACTGATAACAATGTTGTTATTCATATTTAACTTATTTAAATCCGTTTATAATGACTATAAGCACAAATATATAAGCACACATTTTATATCTCCAAATGAGATAGGTAGGGTTAATTAACGTCGCACTTGGGGCATTATAAACGGATGGGCTATTGGCAACGGTCCGGGATAAAAAAAAATGCTATGAAATAAAAAATCAAATTTCATTTCAAATGCTTCTAACGATAGTTTAAAATACTTCATTGCCAAGATTTGTTTATTTTGTTCCAATTATTGTTATTTCGTAAAACAATCTTGAATTCATACTTATAGGACATAAGAAGTATATTTTGTACTCAATTATCGTAGTATGTCACGTAAAATAACTAACAACAAATGCAGCGACTTCTACTCTTTTGAAAATGAATTCAATACAGGATGGATGTACGCAACTCCACTGTAAACTAAACCTGTGTCTACAATGAAGCACGCCTTTTAATTTCCGTTGAAACAAACAGATACTTATAAAGCGAAAACAGATCAACGACGACCAAGAATCCATCTTAATCTTGACTTCACCTTGAAACAACTATAATAGAAAGTAAATACGAAAGTTCGGAGTATGAGTTGTGGAATTAAAGATTTCGGAATTCCGTTGCTTTTTTAATCTAAAACATAAAAGTAAGATGAAATTAAAATAAGAATACTTTTGGCTCTAGATATTGGATTTCGTTCTTTTAACTGAACATAAAATCTTCGTGTTTCAGCTTTGTTTCTCAAGATATTTGGATGCGGAACTTTTTTCCACTTGAGGTCGTAGCAGCAAAAGATCTATCGTCACTTTATAGTTAATTCTGAGGAATTCGAAAAGTCTAGTGAAATTCATTGTTTCATCACAGCTTAAAGTTTCTGCATTGATCTGTATGATAGAAAGTTGTTCAATGTTATGTCAGTATTTGGTTTTCTAGCTACTGAGTTAGTAGTCTTTTTGTCCCAATCAGCTAGAATACCCAATATATTTGCAAATTCACTTAATGTGTGATGTATTTAGTAGTTCTTACAGCAATACATGCAGCATTTATTTAGCAAAAAATTATAATACATAAATAATAAAAATAACTTAATGGATAAGGGTCTAAATTCTTTTCAGCAATAAATTATAATTTTATCGCGGAAAACTGTCCGAACAATTTTAAAAAAAATTTAAGTCAGTAGTTAAATGCAGTAATTCACACACATATTTACAGCAGCCAATGGAATGTTAATTTAGAAGTAAAATATTCAAAAACTTTTGCAATTCAAAAGAACGTTACTTCATTATAGAAATATATAAGAGGTGTTTGTTAAGAATTTGAATAAGAATTCATGCAAATCTTTTGGAAAACGCATGTCATCGTTCTATCTCTAACTTAATGTTGGTGGTAATTCATACTAATAAAAAACAATAAAAATTTGAATAAAATGACGAGTCAATATTAAAGTTTTAATCCCTTAATACTTTTCTTGCATTTTTTTCTCTTCCAAAATCATTACAAATATATTCATACGTGTAACTTTCATGCAGCAATAATTTACAATTTACACATCCAATACAATAGCCTCTTTTCTTAGCAGTTCTATATTCTTTCAAACATTCTGCGCATCTATTAGAGCTCACTGCATATGAATTTTTGTGAGTTCTTGCTTCATCTGCATTATCATGATCGTCATTTTCTTCAATTATTCAATTATAGGTGTGATGTGAATGGGTGTTTAATATCCAAGCTCTCTGCAAGCTGGAATGCAAACTTCCTAACTACCTTTTCATCCAGGATAAATCCTTTTTTTTACAATTCTTTTACATCTACAAATCATTTTTCATTCTCCTCTCTAAGAACACCTTGATAAAAAAGAAAAGAATCAGTTGAGTTTGATAATACATAATTATCACCCGCCACGAAAGCGTATTTGTGAGACAAAAGAAAATGTGAGCACTGAATTATCTTACAGTCCCAATGAACTTTTGGCAAAATGTCCATATTTCTTTTTCCACCTAAGTGTTGCTCTTTGGTATTCTCTAAATGACCTAAGCTTTACGAATACCAATTTTTTCAAAATGTTTAGGGAAATGACTTGCCTTAACGCTTTTTTGAGCCACATAGATCTAGGTAACTCAGAATATTTCCACGAACGAACTCGTGGCATGATCAAATCGAAGATAACAAAGAAGGAAATTGAATTATTTAATGAGTTTAAAATATATTCACAGAATTCTAAATAGATATGTCATCCAAATAATTATTTTGAACAGTCAAATTGCAATAAAAAATTTCCAACACATCTTCCTACAGAAAATTCAACAAACCAGTGCGTCATCTTACCCTGATAATAGGTGCGTAATCTCTCCCAAATGTCAGGGAGAGCCGATGCACTTAATCATGTGATAATGAAAATGGCAACATGGCCATATCATGCAGTTTACTTCAAATCATATATAATTATTCCTCTACAGTAATGTCCAACTGTCCCTCACTCAAACCTATACATTATTCTTTCCTACTCTGTTAAGAAAACAAATGATGCAAATAAAAGATGCATTTTTTGTTGAACTCTCTTTAATTATAACTCAAATACTGCTAATATGTCCTCATTTCCGTCAAAACTGAAATTCTAAGTCGAATGGCATACAAACATAAGCTAACATTAGCTCTTACAATGCCAAGCTTAGAAATTTCCAAATATGATTCCGAATCAAATTGGCTAAAATATCAGAACAAATCTTAAGGAGAATTCACACTGCAAAGTTTTTTTCTCCCACTGCGGGGAAACAAGTTCTACTTTTCACGTAGTCACAGTTTCACGCAAAAGCATTTCCATCCTTTTTAAATTTGTTTCTCTAGTTCTTTTTTCTTCGTTGTTAAATACAAGGTTCCCTTCAAAAAAACTTAATCGAAATGACACCAATGTCCGAACGAAGAAGAAAAGTTATCACTCTTGCTGCAAAAGTGTCGTTAAGCGAGAGCCTACTGGTGGTGAGTTCGTCCCATACTTGGCAAAAGAATTGAACAGGGAGCTTTCAACAACCGTATACTAGAAATGAGGTTGACAGACACCGCATTTATGTACCTCATTGATAAGTATCTGTCAAATGCATGTGTGATCGCTGAATTTAAAGATGAAATGCTGTGAAAATGTTATTCTGGTGGGAAATGGAATGATGCAATACCACGCAATATGGTGAGTTCTGATTCGTTGAAAAGCATCACATGATAGACGCCAAACCATGCAGTGGGGTTTGAGTTGAGCTCGAATCGTCTTTTCTCCGTGTTACGAGGGTTGAACTTTATACCCCAGTGTCCCCTGTCAATCACTGCTTTTTTCATCGCTAATTGAATTGCATTTTTCTGTCTTTCTAGTGTGAATCGAACATTAGAGCTTCTACATGGAAACGTTAAGAGTAAACTTTTAAAAAATGTAGCTAATACTTATTAGATCAATGCGCGCAATGTAGATACAAAGTTAGTTATTGTTATGAACCCAAATAAATAAGTTCAAAATTAAATACAAATTTTACAGCTTGGGTAAATTTATTTTTACAATTTAATTAATTATAATAAATTATCTTTCTTTCCTGCAGGTCTTTACTTCCATATCGTGGGTGAAGGAGTAGTTCGTCTGAACGACAGAGGTAGTGGAAGCAGTCACAATGACAAAGAAAATTACATCGATTTCAGGATGAAACTTCTTGGTGAAAGTAATGGCAGATCAGGTAAGTTCTTAAAGAAAGCATAAAGAGTAACACTGATGATGCATTCCCGATTCACATAAATACTTTTTTATCATATGCCAGTCTTTGGCCCATCAACCGTCAGTCAACGAGTAGCCCAATAGAGTTCTGAAACAATAAAATATCTTTAAAAACACTATCTTCAGTACTTGCAATTGTATTGTCAAAAATTTTAGAGCAGCTCTTGAGGTGGTCTCCAGTCATTTTGTCCAGTTTGCAAAGAGGACAGAGCCGATTTTACTACTCCAATACGGTGAAAGTACCTTTGTAGGTAGTCATGTCTGGTAAGAAGTCGAAAACAAGCGACTCCAACAGTTCTGGACATGGCACATACGCGAGCCTTATTTTTCAATACAATATTCCAGTTTTTTCCTGTAGACATAACTTTGTGGATGGAAAATCTATTAATCCTTATAGGGGAGCAGTTTTGTTGATTTTACATAGAGACAAAAGGTATTTAGGTTGGGGCAACTGTGTGGCTAGCTTTAGCCAAATGGTTTGTTTGTTCATTGCTATACATTCCACAATGACTTGAGATCCACTGTAAGAGGCAACTTTTTTCACATGAAAGCAAAATATAACTAAAAGCCTTTTCAAGATTCATAAGCGGGCATTTAAAGGCCACGATTTTTTGTACAGGAAGTAAAGAATTTTCCACTTTGCACCAAGTTCACGACCACACCAGTTTCGCCTGAGCATCTTCTTTCCTGTGTTGGAGTAGCAGGGAGGACTTCTTAAAAAGTGTGGTGCAGGCTCTCAATGAACGTAGGGCTAACTCTCTTTTGGACATGATCTCACTCAAACTAGTCCAAGTGACATAACAAAAGACATGTCTAAAGAAAAGAAATAAATAATTCAGTTACGAATACTTCAAAACTTAAACATCTGATTTGAAATCTTGAGCAAAGGTACTCAAATTTTATAACCCAATTTAGGAAAAATATTATGTATTCTGTACAGTCACAGAAAAAAACGAACCACCTCCTTTATTTCAAGCACTATTCATAGTACAGCAAATTCAAAGATATTATTCAATAGGAGATAACGTCCTCTACAAATTCAGATGCAAAAAAATTGCATTAGGGGGCCGTCTTCATATCAAATTTTACAAAAACAACAAAATTTCCTAAGGAGACACACCATGTTTTGATGCCTTAATCAGTTTCTGCATCGTTAAATTAGTCTAAATATGAAATTTCATGACTTTAATATCTTTATATCTGGAGATATTTAATGTTAAAGTTGTTGTCAATTTCAAGGATAACCTCCTCATTGAAAACCGCAATTCGTAAATCGAGATTAATTTTAGTTATTCAGGAACTGGTCATTTGATGCTTGACTGAAAGAAGTCTACAAATAACCTTAAAATAAATACTCATTCTTGGCATAATCGTTTGCAAATACAAAATGTATGCAACTAAAAAGCCTACCTACAATTAGTTAATACAATCGAACTGATATTCCGATCATCCAAAAAGTGAATAGTGAGTCACTCAATTGATCATTGATTAGTAGAATTCATCTATACGGCACATAACTGGTAAAAGTTAATGTATTTTAGATTAATTGGTAAAGGTTGAAAATTACATAAATGAAATTTCCAACCATTTTTCAAAAATTTAAAAATAATAAATCTATAGGGCTGATATTTTGTACCATTCCTCAGGCTTGTCAGACGATTTTTAAACTTTTGGTTGCCCGTAAAATCCCCCAAATTAGGAAAACTTAATTAATTAATTAATTAATGTAGCTCAAAAACTAACCATTGGAATAAGCTGAAATTTTGCATGGTCATATTAGAAGTCCTGAATCGATTCCCATCAAAATATAAGGTTTCAATTCATAATTTTTTCAAACGTTAATTTAATCATTATTATTGCATACTAAAAACTATTTTTTAAATAAAAAAAGGTGGATTTTGTTTAGTAACATGGTACAAAATATCATTTTGTTTTTAACAGTAACATGGTACAAAATATCAGCGCTATAGAAGTATTATTTAGGAAGATATTGATAAAAGTCTAAGAAAAACTGGTTTAACATTACGAGATCCAATCTTTCAGTACTTATAACTTCAAAACGGCAAGCCCTAACGACATGAAATTTGGTATCTGAAGTTAAATTTTGATATAGATTCGAAATTGTATCAAAATAGGAGTTTCCATTGGAAATTATGAAGTTGATGCTCAATTTAATATGAAGACGGACCCTTATGCAAATTTTATGCATTTATTTTATAGAAAACATTAGTTCCTGTTGAACGCCATCTTTGAATTTTCTCTACTGTTAAAATTGCTCGAATTTTTTAGGGTTTTTTCCGCGACTGTACATCGTCAGAGTAACATAATGCATAATATTATGTTATGTATATCGGTAGAGATTAGAGGCAGTGGGTTCTTTTCGAAACAGACAATTAAATTAATGGCAAATATTCTGCTATATTAGATGCGAGATATTAGAATTTTGAAGATTTATTATATGAGATATTGAAATTTATGTTATGGAGGTCTTAAAATACCTCCATCCGAACTTTACTGATTACTATAAGACAACACTTTAATATATTATATTTATAATCAGAGAATATTATCTTCATATAAATTGTGTCGTATTTCCTCACTATCATAACAAGAGTATGATAGCTTTTAAAATTTAATAAGTACTGATGAAGCATCAGGAAAGGAGTATAGATAGCAAATTGAAAGATAATGGGTATAAAGGATATGTAATTATGACTTTATACTAACATTACTTAATCTAGGCAGTAATATGCAAATTCTAATAATAAAAAATCTCATATCTCACGTATGTTTAAAGTTTCATTTCGTAACAAATAATATTTTTTGGTGTGCTTTATGAAACATTTACTACCTAACAAGGAAACGTGATACTAAAAAAGGGAAATTTAAATCTAATTAAGTTTATTTTCATTTCAATTGTATGGAGCTAATTGAGAAATGTTCTATGGCATGATGTATATGTTATCAATGAATATTAATTCCAATCTTGAATAATTTATTAACATTTCAATATTGTGATCGATATCAGACAAGAAAATCTCATGGTAATAAGGTTACATGTGCTCTGTTAATAACTGAGCATTTCTTACTATGAATACATAGTCATTTCTGAAAATAAACCTAAATATACTAATTTGCAAATGTATTTAATAATTATTTATAATATTTATTCAAAACAAAACTATAAAGACAATAGCAACATATAACAATAAAATTATTTACATGTAAAAGTACTCCCTCTGTTCCAAAATAAGTATCACATTTAACATTTGAAAATTTCCAAAATAGCTGTCACGTTTGTAAAAAAGATAAAAAAAGAAAAGATTTAATCGTAAATTAATCATACTAAGGGTGCTTCTCTTTTAATATAGCTTCAGTAAAAAAATTTTGGTTCAGTTAATGATTAAATTAATAAAACTTGGAATGCGATTTTCACCCCTCAGTTTTTCTTTCTTGACGTGTACAATTTTGTAGACATTACTTCCAGATGACGTCATTACGCTTTCCATATATGTTTGCAATGTTCAGAAAAGTTCGACAACTTTTTTCTCGAATATTGAAGAGATTTTTATTTATTTTACCAGCCATTCTTTAAAATAGAATCTGACGATCGAATGTCATTCTTAAGTTGCCTGAAACCGTTAACAATTGTTTTCCTCGTTGGTACAATTAACTTCAAAATTGAAAAAATAACCTATTACTATTTGAAACAAAAAGGAAACAACCAAAAACATTAATCCCAAATTTAATTTCTTGATAAATTGTTTATCGTCATCCATTGCAAAATTGCGTTCAAATTCACATTTATAAAATATAATGATCTGGTGGGGTGCCGTGTCGGTAGGAATTGACGAAATGGGGGATCTTACCAACCTTACTGACATGCAGTTAATGTTTAATGCGAGCTGGGAGAGATTATGAACCAGCACATATCACTCGTTTACCTAATCGCTAATGCCTTAGGTAACAACGGTATTCGGGGACACGAATTCTCCGAATTATCTGGGAGATCTCAAGTTCTGCTGCATTGGCTGTGAACTCAATAAGTTCGTTTCAGAAAAGCTTACTGGCACATCTGATTTTTGTTTTTAGCATGATTCAATTTCTATAACCGGCGTCAGCTTCTTCGGTCTGGAAGCAAAGGAGAAAAATCGATAATTCGGCGCTGATATGGATTTTATAGTCAACTGCCGAAGGGCTCAATGTCGATTTCAAAAAAAATTTTCATTACACCTACCGAGTTGGGGTATTTTTAGTAACACCGAAGTAAGAAACACGATCATGTATATCTAAGTAATTCAAATTTCAATTGATTCGATACTAAAAATACCCCTTTTATGGCTGTTCGCTTTGTTTTATTTGAAAGATATTTTTTACTTCTAAATATCTATCAGTTGGGTGGGAAAACAAGTTTGTGCTTAGCTAAATAATTGTACACCATTTAATTTCTATCCAATGCCAATACAAAAGAGGCTAATAGAGAGGTTTTTAATGTTCAGCCAATTGAACATTACTCATTGTGACACTAAAAGGGCGGATTACTCTTCGCATTACTCTGGTACACCACAAGGGGTAGATTCATGTTACACCTGACATGCATACCACACATTCTATGCACAACCCATTTATAGGGAAGCCACACATTCGTTCCAGACGGATAAACCACCATTCTTTATCCCGGCCTACCAATCAGGAACCGTTCAATTCAGAAGCCAGAACCCTGAACTTTATACCAATTGGTCAACTGATTTACAGAGTAACATTGGTTTATCAAACCCTTTTTTAACTACGTATATTCTAATTTTTATCTAACAGAATCTTAGTTCTCATTTTGTAAATTATTATATTTGGTTCCGTTGCACATAATTTGTTAAGAGAAATTTCAGAACTGATATTAATTTTAAACCCCAGGGTATAATATCCAGCCGAAGCCTTCTCCCCAAAGTGTTGACTTCTTATTTCTTATGGCTCTAAACATTAAATATTAGGCATGTATAGAATACTTTTGTAAAAATTAAATAACAGTTATTAAATCAATAAACAGTTAAGTAAATTAATCATTCACTGGAAAAATGAAAGTATAAGGACTGACTGTTCTCTTCTATTACTATTTCGGATATGCATATAATATATTTTCACTTCAAAAGTAACAAAAAAGTAAACAAAATGAATTTCCAGGAAGAAAATTAAAATATTTGTTTCATTTTGTTTAGGTCATTACAAATTTTTTCGGACACAAAGTATTCTTAATGTGATTTGTGTACTGACATCACCCAGATATGCATTCAACATGGTTACAGCAATTTACGATTTATACCCTAACTAGCAAAACATTTTTAAAAAACTAATGTTTCATATATTTCTTCGGCATAAAAATGCATTTTTAACATTGGATTTCCTCCGGAATGAAATCCTGTCAACGCCACTGATTGTAAGTATTCTTTATGAACCAAACAAAATCGAATATATTAACCTTTGAACACAGTTCTAAAACGGATCATTGAGTGACAGTTCTAAAAATCATCGTTTGAGGGGCCTGGAAAACCAGACCAAATTGTTTGTTATCTGTCAATACTGTTAATTTGATGTTTCTTTGTAACGAGTATTCTCAAGAAGCAACTATACACAGATATTTCAAGAAATTGTAAAAATATGTCAGCACTTTTATGAAAAATTTTCTAAATCTCCAATGTTTAACTTCTATCTATAGAATGAAGCATGTTCCTTCCATCTCAAAAGAGAGTATTGTGAGAAGCAAGAGGCGAATTTTACGGGATAAATAAAGATTTTGATTGATCCGGCTGTCTTAAGAATCGACGTGACAAAATTTAAAACTAGAGAAGCTGTATATTAAGACCAGAAGAAAGTTTTGCGTAACATGGCAATTCAGCTTACATATTTTTCGCTTTGTTTCGTGAATAGATAATCATTTTTAAACTATTTCTTGAATATCGTGTTATTTTCTGAGGTGCTTAGTTAATTCTAGTGTTAGATAAAATACTTATAAAATAAAAATACGAGATGAATGTTCAATAAAAAAATTAGTAGTTTCGATATGTCTACAACTCATTTATGCTTTTAAGCTTTGATGAGGAACATTTATGCTTCGCGAAAATTTATTAATTAAGACAATAGAACATTTATAAAATATGAAACTATTATTATTTTAAGATCTCAAGATTTGTGAAAAGTGTGATTCGCGCACAAATTTTACTACCAGCTATGTATTTAAAAAGGCCTAATTTAAAACGTATTAAACCAAAAACTCGTTGAGAGAGACTTGATTCTATTGTATTCTATGGGGATTTAAATTTCAAGCATAATTTTGACATAAAAGGAATTATTTTTATAAAAAAAACCAGACGCGTCCAGTTTTGATGCTTGGCAAAAAGCATAATTATAAAGTTAAATTCTTGTTACAACCTAATCACTGCGCCCAACATTTTTATTCCGTATCCATATCCCGACAAAATGGATAGTCGTAATCCATATGAATTGTCTAAAAATCTCTCAATCCTTATCTCAAAATCAAATCTATTATCTATGTTAAAAATGAAAACTTCAACATTATTTTCTTTAAAAATCACTTATTCTAAAAAATATCGTAGCTGTTGTATTACATTCTTTGATCTGAATAGAGTTTACATTGTTTTAGTTTTAAAAATTATGAATTAAACAAAATGGTACTGCTTTTCTTTACTTTTGATTCAATTTACAAAACAGAACATTTCTTTTCGAAGTACGAAGAAAGGAGTTTTATCAATGACAGATTTTTCTTAGCCCACTCACAGTTCGAAAAAAATAGTCTTTGACTTTTTTTCAGTGGACTGCTTAACCCACGCTACAGCCTTGTTCCCGCCTTTAAACCTCACTTAGACGCCTTTCAAAACAAACAAAATCACTTTTACTGGCACGTCTGGTGATGTTAAATCAATTACCTCCAACCCTAAAATTTTATATTTGGTACCTTCCCCCGCAAAAATGACGGATAAATATAACAAATAATATAACCAAGTATACAGGGTAACTAGACAGGATTCAATTGGTCGTAAGGTCGCTTTGTTTGAAGACAGGGGTGCCAACTTCTAGGACCTGGGGCCCCCTCAAAATTTTATGAATCGACGTATGGGGTTTACTTTTATAATATTGGTACTGAAATGAGCAAGAAAAATAAATTGTAACTAAGTAACCCTTAACCATAAATCTAACCCAAGAATTTCCGTACTATAAAATACTGCATAACAGCAAGTGCACACTAGTCAGCACCGCACGGATGGCTCGCATAACACGGATCGAATCAATTTAGTGTACTGCATTCGGAGCATCGGCATTTCCAAAAATTAGCCACCTCTAGAAGGCGTCTCAGTTCATTGTATTACTTTCTTATGTGAACAATGGTTGTCACGACAAATTTTATTGTGCTCAAACGCTGTTATGGACAGTGGTCGGATGGTGGTTTGAATTTAATGGCACAAGGTCCAGCAATGGACAAGCTGCGCCAAACACAAGTCCAAATCAAAATTAAAACATATTTTAAAATAAATATCAGATAGATAACCAAACTAATATTATAAAGTAAGTTAGTAACATTTAATTACTTAACATTTAATTTTGAAATATAATAAAAGGGGTATACAGTGAGGAAGAAGTCGCTGTCAGTTACTTGATAGCAGAAGAACAAAAACGGAACTTGTGCATACACAACATAAATAAGAAGAGGTCGAAGTATGGAGAGTATCATAACGTTATTCCCTGTTTTAGTTGACGATGACGTCGAGTTTTTCAGTACTTTCGTATGATCCATGCTAAGTTTACAGCACTTCTAAACATCCTGAGACCACATTTAAATAGTAAACACATCATTCAGGGAGTCAATAGGACCTCAAGAAAGATTCGCACTGTGTATAAAGGTAAGGAAGAGTCATCCGCATTGTACGGATTGAACGGATTTTATTCTCCCTCCGGAATCTTTGTGAGGATTGCCAACGTCCTATACGTACGATGCGGATGTGTGAGCGCAGTTTCATTTAAAACAATATAAATAGTTCTAGAATCCTATCCGTGCGATGCGGAATAGTGCGCGCTTACCTTAAGACATCAGAATTAGAGCAACATTGTAGTTTTAGACATACGTTTGAAGTTTTGCAATAAAATTATTTACCATTAGATCTGTTTTGAATTTTAGAAAAAAAAATTCAATTCAACTCTACGTAATTAACTTCGGTTACTTAATTCAAAAACACAATTTAATTTAGAGAATCCACAACTGACAGAAGCTCCAAAAACAATAGCATTTCCTAACATAAATGACATAGTTTGAAGTCCAACATTTTGTAAACTTTTCAAACGAAAAAAGACGATTCTTAGCAGTACTTTCTTACCAAATCTGACCGATTTTCAGCAAAAAAAAAGCACTTTTCGTGAGCAGCATTATCAAAGGAAAATGGCTTTGGGAAGAGCTTTATTTTCTTTACCCGTAAAAGTAAAGGACGAAGTTTAATAATACCACCATAGTAATGAAGCAATATTTTATGTTTAAGTTGAAATCTAGAAGGAAAATGTTCTCTCAAAGCATTTGTTATATAATTCCCCTTAAGTTAAAAACTTCTAGAAACAAAGAAAGGAGTTGACCAACTATTCACGATACAGTTCAAAAGATTTTCAACAATATTTTGTATTCCATTTATATACGTCAAGCACTGTATTTTTAAAGTTAATCCTTCTACTAATAAATGGGCCGTGGTATCCCAGTTGGAAGAGTAACGGATTAGCAATCGGAGGGTTGAAAGTTTGAAACTTGATCCGACCAGTGACAGTCGTGTACACGGGGGCTGGTGCACATTAAATCTGTCGTGACCTCAAATATGCTCACGTTGGCATTGTGTGGAAGTTTGGAGAGTGGGGAACCAGCTCAGGTGTTGACCTCGTCATCTGACAGTGGTTCAAAATTACGTTCGGGGATCTATCCCTTCGGGAAGAATCGCGGACTCTCGCCAATAGCCTGTTGCGTTACTTCAGTGTGACGTTAATTAATTACCATCTACTAATAAACAGAGATTACACAATTAGAGATTGGAATCGTTGGCATACATCTAATAATGGTTGGTGTATTCATTGTGCATAACCTTTAAGCCATGATAAGCTTACAAATAAAACTTATATCTGCATAGCCGATTAATTTTGTTTCAGTTGTAAAACTATGTTCTCTCAAATCATTTGTTACATAATTCCCCTCTTGAGCAAGAGAAAGATTTGTAAAATACCGGTAGAGAAGTTGATTTCAACTGTTCACTAGATAGTTCATAAGAGTTTTAACTACATTCTGTATTCCATTGATATATGTCAATTGAGGGGGTCAGAAGCAAAGGGATGTAAGTGACAAAAATGCCAAAATGAGTTGAATGCATGGAGAGATTCTTTAGGCACGTGGCTGACTGGCCGCGGACGGTTGGAGCCGTCATGTGTATTGGTACTGACATATAATGAGAGAAAGATAATCTACTCAAGAGATACCGTCTTCGGCTTGGTGCCAAAGGGAAGCAAGTCACTTACGTCTCTTTGCCGCGAAGTAAAACCAGTGTTGCATATTCACTTGGTTGGCGCGAAATGGCTATGAGGGTAGTACACATCAACTGTGTTTGGCGCTTAAAAAAAACCGTCACACTCTCTCATTCCTTACATGAGTTGACCGTTTTTGTTGGAGTCGGATTTGAGCTCTCGTTGTCTGTTGTTTGTTGGTGGCATATTGCGGTGTTCTTTTTTTTTAATAGAGAGCCTATATAGACAGAGAGGTGACATACACCCCACATTTTCTAATTGGCTGATGCGGCCGTCAGCCATGTTTTTCCTTTTCAGAAAAGTTCAACATGGCGGTTGTATAATATGTACACCGGTCTTTGCAAAGAAAAAGGTACTGAACCTGTAAAAGAAAGATATTACCGCCATATTTTTAACACAATGTTCAACTTGAGTTTTAAAAAAACCTCACACAGACACCTGCAGTACCTGCGATGTTCTGAAAAATAAAATACAATGCGAAGATCCGGAAGTCGTTGCCAGAAGTCAGATTGAAAAAGAAGTTCATTTGCGAAAGGCAGAAAAAGCAAAAAATTCCAAGGATGAAACCAAACAACTTGCTAAAAACGACATTTTTTCGGTTCGAGCTGTTTGTTTTGATTTTAAAAAAAACGCTTCCAACTCCTGCGCTTACTTGTAGTACTGTCTACTACTTAAGACAGCTTTGGACTTACAATTTTGGCATCCATGATCTTGCCACTGGTCAGAGCTCAATGTTCATGTGGCATGAAGTAGAGGCACTAAGAGGATCGCAAGAAATTGGTTCCTGTCTTCTGCGATACGCCAACCAACTCCCTAGCAGTGTCAAACACTTGATTGCATTTAGTGACAACGCGGGGGGCAGAACAAAAATCAAAACATAGTCATTGGATGCATATCGTCGCTACTACAACAATCGAAAAAGTCGACCACAAGTTTTTCATTTCGGGCCACTCATACATGGAATGCGACCAAGGCTTTGGCATTATAGAGAAAGCCAAAAAAAACTCCCAATATGTTTTTATCCCAGACGATTGGGTTAACATCGTATGCAAAGCAAGCCGCCAGTTTGCCGTCTTCCGTATGTACAGAGAAGACTTTCGTTCCATTGAAAACATGGCAAAAAAATCTTTCTAAGAACATCAAAGGAATCCGTAACATGCAGTGGCTGCGTTTTGAGAAGGAAACACCGTCAATGCTGTATTATAAAAACACACTCAATGAAGACACACCCTTTCAAACAATAAACCTAAGGCTGAGTCAATGAGCCTGTCGACATCAAAACAGCTAAATACAACAATCTTCTGAAGCTCCTGAAATACCTGCCTCCAATCCATCATGATTTCTACAAGTCGCTCAAGCATTCAACCAACAAAATACAAGCATCCAGGTTACCTGCAATCACAGACCCAGCCGAAGATCTAACCGAACTGGAATCTGAAGATGACTAGTTTTGTTTCATTTTTTTTTACTTTGTCTATTTTTTTTCACCTGTCGACAGATTTTTGTATACTTATCACCTGTTTACGATTAACAATTTTTATGGTTTCTTAGCTATTTTTTTCTTCTATCTTATGCTCATGTTGCGTGTTTTTTTTTTAAATTATTTTAGTATTAATGAGACACTATACTTTTTCAATATATTTATCGGTTATTCTATCTATTATCAGTTATATTTTGCTTTGAAACTCGTACATTAAACTGTTTTAACCTTGCCTTATATCGTTCCTTCAACCCTAAAATACCGACTGGCAATAAACTCTCGGAAGCAAAGGGGTGCAAGTGCATGATTGCTTGAAATAAGCCCATAATAACCTTCAGGTAAACAAGTATAGGATAAATCAAGATGGAAGACAGGAAGGAAGAAGGTTTGAGTGCTCTAAAAATGTTATGGTTGTTCTGTTTAAGTGTTCGCGGAATTTTCAAGATAGCTTCAACTTTGAAGCTCTTTTTCTCAAAAGTCAGTTTTTTCACTTGCATCCCTCTGCTTCTGACCCACTCAATTGTACTTCTAACTTTTATCATTCAATTATTGAGCACTTTCTCAGAGATTAGAAATCGTTCGCTTGCACTTCTAATTATGATACAGAATACATAACTTTTAAGCCTTAAGGGGTTAAATCTGACTTTTGATGGGTCCAAAGGAGTCAAGTGTACCATTAATTTATGCTTAAAATCGAAACTATAGGCCATATTCATAAGTCCGAGTTAAGCCGCGGATCAACGACAATCGCGCGATTATCGAAGAAACCGTATTCACAATGCCTGATCCGAGGTTGAAATTGAGCTCTCGCTACTAAATTTTGTTCCTCTGAAATCGACGGCTTTAATTGGTTGAGGATTAACTCATGCGCAGTACTACTCTTTCACGAAAGAAGCGACGCCAACAAAATAAATGGACGATACATTTCATTTAGTGCTAAACTACAGAATTCTGACCACGGATACTCAAATATTGGGTATGGTAGCAGAGATTGGTACCGAATTTATAAAATTTATTCGTGTGATGATAGTTAGGTAGGTATATGACGAGGCAACACCTGAGCTGGCACCCCACTCTCCAAACTTTCACACCACGCCAACGTGAGGACATTTGAGGCCATGACGAATTTAACGTATACCAGCCCCCTTTGTACACGACGGTCTTTGGTTGGATTTGAACTCGCAACTCTCCGGTTGCTAATTCTTTACTCGTCCAACCGGGCTACCACGGCCCGGAATACTTCAGAATATAGTTGATTCGCAAACATGCGACTGAATTGACCACTGCAGATGTAAATTCGTTCCGGAACAAAAATGCTTTTGTTGATTTATTATCTGTAACAGAAAAATGGCAATACAAGTGATTTCACTTTGCATCAACGCACCAATACTGACGATTCTAAAAGTAATCGGAATTCAATTCTGCCGACGAAGTATTTGGCCAGTATGGATTATGGAATGTTTTTAGATCCGGGAGTCCTAAGAAATGTAAACAACGTCACGTGATCGAGGGAGAGGAGACTGGTCAATCACAGCGAGTTTATCGCTTTACTCGGTGGATCACTTAATTCGTGTTTGTGAATACGGTTCTTGGATAATCCCTCGTTGAACTCTGATCCGGGGATTTGTTGATGATCCACGGATTAACTCGAAACTTGTGAATACGGCCGTCAAATAATCTACGAATCTAAATTACATTATTTGGATCATGGCATGCTTCTTTCTCTTCCTGAACATTTGTGAAAAAGAGTGGAATTTTCAATTTAAGATTCTGAAAAGTTTCCATTTTGACTTAACCCCTTTTGCCCTGATGAAGAAATAAAACCTCTATCATCATAGTCTATTAATTGATCGTATCTGTCTAATTCCCTTTAAATTAAGCTGGATTTACCTATTAAATTTTTTGCATTCTTATTTTGACTGCATTTGAATTTCAAAATGCATCCTTGTATCAAGTATTACTCTTGTGTGCCATAACACCATAACCATATACCATCTCCTAACACCGTAGTAACGCCTGTAAAACGCATGTTTGTGCTAAAGAAATGTTTTGACTCCTCTTTATGAATTATACTTATATTTTGGCTCAATTTTAAAGTTTATAAACATCAAGGCTATGAAATTTCATTTTAAACTAGTTCTTAACTATTGAAATATTGATACAAACTTTCAACACAGACATATCCTAAGGGGCTCATCAGTTCTCTCTGGCAATGAATTTCGTACTCTCATCATTTCAAAGCAGCATTCAATTTAAGAATAAATAAAAAACAAATTTTTTAATAAAACCTAGTAAAGGGTCCTTCCTATGTTCTAAAATTAACTAACAATTAACGTCACTAATTACTGAGAAGTATTAGAGCAAATGATTGTGGTGAAAACACATTCCACACACATCCACCTTCTATGTTAGTATTGACAAATGAAAAAAACAGATTTCCTTTGCTAAGCTACGAAGTTAAAATAAACTCATTGACATTTTAGTAAAACTCGGCAGTTTGATATAAGAAGTTCAGCTGGCGTATGTATTGTTCAATGGATACAAAAAGTATGGCTATACCTACAAAAATAAGTCTCTTTAGCATGGATATATAATTGACGTTGTACTATTATTTATTTAACAAATATTTATACATTTCATGATTCATATAAAATTACAGGTTGACTTCGATTTCATTCTAAATGAGAAGGATGATTAGGAGATTAATTTGAATAAACTAAAATTCAATAACTTGTTTAGGAATCGTTTTGGATTGTTGAAAAATTTTGAGTAAACTGAAATTCGGAAAATGTAGAACACAATAAAACCATAATTTTTCAGATAAAGAGTTAAAGGTTTTGTTGGATTGGTATGTAAACCTTTTGCCAAATAGTTAATTATTTGTTTAATTTTAGTATTAGTTATAGTTTTAGGAAATGGTTAATTTGAAATATTTACGTTTGAAGAAATAGTCGAGTCGATGACAAAAGAGCGAAGCTTCCCAAAATAACGAAAGGATGTACTTTAATTTCCATTAAGTAATACGTTTTTACGAAATAATTTTATATTCGATTTAACAAATATTACAGAACATTTATAATTTTTTTATATTCTCATTTGGAAGCAGAACTAGAATATCTGTGTTGCCTTTTGGTTTGCTTTCGTTTGGAAAGGAAAGCAAATGATTCTTGCTTCTAGTATTTTTGGTTTGACAACAATTTTAAATGGTTTATCTTTCGATTTATTTCATCGTTTGTCCAATCTGTTGATTTCCTTGTTTCATTATGTTTATAATTTGTGTTTAAGAAATGCCAATGTAAAAAAAGAGTTTCAAGAAGTCAAATCGTCAAGTTCTAGAGATCCCTTTAATGAATTAACCTTTCCCCTTTGACATAGGTAAAGAACAATTTCGTGTTGTGATTTAATTTTTGATGTGGGCAATTATTCCCTATCCATACATTGTAAAAGAAGTTGCGAGTTAGAATAGGATCTTATTTCTCTGTGGCTAAAAATAAGTATTCTTTTTTCAAGACAATTGTCAGTACAAGTCATTGAGAAAAATAAATCGCTGTAGCTTTTATGCGATATCTATCTAAAGAAGTCTAGGTAGTGAAGTCGCTTTTGGTACTTTCAGAGTTGTGTACGGCAATTGGTTAGAAAGGATTAGGGTTCTTATTGCGATAAAGTTTTTATCTTTATTTGGTTATTGCAAAAGCTGTTAACTTGAGCATTTCTGGGCTTTGGAAACATGAGGATAAATGTTAATCACATGTGGGACGTAGAATTGCATAGATCAGAACTTCCGTTCTAAACTGAATTTTCTTTCTTAGACTAAACTAAATTAGAGCAAAACTTGTTTAGATAAGTGTTAATTGGCAAATCATTGCTGTATATGCTTTAAAGTTCTCTGGACTTGAAATTTTCAGTGTTGCAGTGGCTAACAGAGAAATCACACACTTCTATATAGCCTTGAAAGGATGTGTTATACATGGAAGTTTTATTGAATATAAACGATGTGGCAAATTATAAAGGTAATAAAAGATTTTAAAAGGAACTAAAAATTTTTAATAACCAAATATTATTAAAAACAAATATACTAAATTTCCTCTATTAAATTAAGAAATTAAAACTTCTTAAAACTCACTTAAGCCATCTGCATTTAATATTCATATCCTGCTACTAAAAATAAGAAAATAGTCAAGAAAGGAGAAATGACTTCTGGAAAGAACATAAAAAATTTCCTTTTTCTCCTTTCGATTTGAGCTTGTCGAATGATATGCGAAATAATTTTTGATGTAGTTTTAAAAGGGAAGTAACAAGAGAAAATTTGTTCCTAGAAAAAGTTTTGCAAGATTTTGTATCCAAAATTCATATTTAGTTCAATAGGATTTCATCTCTTAAAAGTAGCTTTCCCTTATAATCTGTGCTCTTTTTTAAAAACATTTTAGTGCAAGTAAGTGACGATTCATAAGATGTTGATAACTTTTTGCTCAACTTAACAGTATTGAATAACTACCGAGTAACGGAGTTAAAAATAATTTGAACTAATTTTATTAAAACTTTCAATTGTAATTTAAGACGATTTGTGAACTTACAAATCTTTATATATCATGAAATAAAATGTGTATTTTTTTAATGTTAAAATTGAAACTGAATGATATCTAAGATAAATTTGTTGACCAAGTTTGATTGTACCAAACCATAAAAGTAATATAATAAGACAATAGCTGTATAGCAAACTAGACAGCTTTATTAAACAATAATCACACTTAAGTTTCCAACTAAAAATTATGTCACAAAGTGATAACGGGCTTGAGAAGCGAGTTGAATTCGTTGCCTTGACCCCCAATCCTTTTGACAGGGTGCATTGGGGTTTTTTTTATATGTGTGGATATTTCCTGAAGGATATGCTGATGTTGGAGGAACTTTATTTAAGACGATATCTATGTAGTTGTTTCAGTTTGAGGGATCTAACAACAATTATCGAAGTACAAAAACTGTCAATTAAAAATAGTAGGGTGGACCGAGAAACCTTTTTCTAAAATCGTTAACAGGCTAATACGTCGGTAATACATTACCCCATAAAATTGGATAGTGAACCAAAACCGAGGCAGGCAGTTACGCTACTCATACATACCTTGCTCAAACACATAGTTTTCACACCATTTAAATGGGTTAGGATTTATGGTGAAAGGGCCATATTTGGTCCTGCTTCGCCATAAAACATCAAAGTAAATAGACGCACAGATAGGAAGCTTGGTTGACACAGAATACCCACTGAGACTCTCACACCACAATTTAAGATTTAGTTCAGTTATAAAACACTTAACATACAAACTTTTCGCTTGAAAATCAGACCCTCCAATAGGGAGATCCAAGCTTTTATTATTTACTTCTGCTTCTGCATGAATTTGAAACTGCCTGACTATGCTATGTTTTATCAATCTGGGACAGTCCAGGTTATTTTGCACAAACACGATTTCACGTGCAAGTTCCTTAAGGATAGCAAGTGAGCAACTTGCAATAGTCTTGCCGTTCTCATCCATCTGTGAAAACGCGTGGGAATTATACGCTCGTGGATGTTGTGATGTGTTAATATTAGTCTTTGATGAAAGTCTGAAAGCTCTTTCCTTAACCTAGGACATTTTGGGGTCTTCTATGACCTCTCTCAGTAACGAACTGTTACCGCATTCGAGATTGTTGTTTATAAGTTTATCAACTATTATGCCATTATTTGTAAACTCCAGACTCAGTTGTATGAGATAAGTCCAGGAGCTTGGCAATTTATGAGATATTCAATTCTGTTTGTCTGATACCGATGCTTATGTCTCATTCAAAGTTGTTTAAGTCGATATTCATCTACTCTTTTGCCTTTGCTTTATGCTAGAATAACCTCACACATATCCTTTATACAAAATATATCCCATTCTGTTAACCAATACACGGTATCTCATCCTTTTGAAACACAGTTATGTACACCAAATCAAACCAACCATGACTTAGAGGGTTTGCGAGTTCTAGGAGGCACAGTTTTTTTCATGTAACTAACTCTTGGTTTATTTCTCTCCTGTTTTAGCAAAACTTTTCTTTTGTGTATGTCCATTGACGTTACCTGTATTGTGTTTGGCACAGCTTGACCAAATATAACTCTTGCGGCATAAAATCTAACCAAGTATATACACTTATAGTCATTTCATAGTCTCGTATTTTAATTTCTCTACAATAGCCCAATAACATAATTTTCCCAAACAGAAATTTTCAAGACGCAAAATGAAAGAATAAGTGAAAAAATGACAGTACATGGCTCCTTTGCGTACACAATGTATTAGAACGTAAATTGAATTTCTATAGGAGAGATCAACTATGTCCGTGACACCTAATTAACGCGTGAATCACCCCATAGCTCAGTTAATGCTGTAGGTATTTTTCGTGGGCGGTCGTAATCATGAAAAATGCTTTCATGACATGACGAAAAAATCATGAAAATGATTCTTTTTCGTCATGTTTCTGGCACTATAATTAATCTTGAGAGTGTTGTTATTTAAGGATTCGGCTTTTGCATCACAATTCTATTCTTGTGGCTGACAAGGATGAAGCGCGTCCTTGCACACTCTGACATAGATGCCTTTTCTGAATTAGTATGAAAAAGTAATGTTGTTCGCCTATGGTTTTTAATCGTTAGTTTTGAGGATCTCTTTTGAAGCTTATGAGATAATCTCACTTAAACTTTCCTAAACACTGTTTGCTGAAATAGCTTTAAAAGGTAATATACTATATTTAGGCTAGCGTCATATCCACTCTTCGTTTTTCATAATGATGAAAATGCTTATAGAAACATTTTCCCTTTCTGGAAAAACAAAAGAGGAAGTGATTTTTTGAAACGTGTTGTAAACGTATTTATAGAACTTTCCAGAAAAAGTTTTGGTATAAACTTGCATTTATGTTCATAAATTGCGTTAGCTTTAAACTATTTAAATGAGAATCAATTAACTAAGTTCATTTTGACTTAACGTTTCAAGAATATCAATATATTTCTCTTATAACACGGGGTGTTTTTTTGAAAAATTATGATTTTAGAAACTTTAGAACTCTCCAAACCAAAGAACTTACACGCACAGATAATTTCCTTTCTTTAATCATATAACTTTTCCTTTGAGATAGTCAGCAGATTGAAAATGTTAATTTTTAGCCAGCTAATTCTCAAAATGCTCATTTCAGGAGATAGTCTGACTTTAGACATCTTGATGCTCTTAACCCTTCAGGCGGCCACCCCGAGATATTTCGTAAACCAAAATGCCAGTTTAAGTGTCAACCCCGAGATATCTCGTAAACCAAAATGTAAGCTTAAGTGTCAACCCCGAGAATCTTTGAACGGTCACTTTTCCTTCCCCTCTACCACCCGTGTCCTCTAACGAGAGGGCGTGACTGGACACCTTTTGTGCGAGGGGTCCTGATGGGAACGGACAATCCCTAAAATGCTTCCCTCAAGTCATTGCCTTTGGCGTGTTCGTTGAGTATCACGACGGCATTCCTGTCTTTGTTAAGCTACACTTTGAAAGCGTCTATTTTTGGGTTCTTCGGGAAAAAGAAGTTGAATTGGAAATTTGGAACCGACACGCACTTTTCGAAAATGTATTCTCACTGCTATTTTGCTTTTACTTTTTGAGATGAAAACATTTTTAAATGCTTCATTTGAAGTATGATTAAAATTTACCAAACAAAAGCGAAAGGACATGAATTCAGGGAAAAAGATTGAAAATTAAAAAAATTAAAGGTATGATTTTTGCTGCAGCCAAAATCACAAGACATACATTTTAAATTACGCACAATTGTTTATTTTAATATTTCTCTACGT
Source organism: Meta bourneti (assembly GCA_933210815.1). Classification (NCBI taxonomy): domain Eukaryota; kingdom Metazoa; phylum Arthropoda; class Arachnida; order Araneae; family Tetragnathidae; genus Meta; species Meta bourneti. The sequence continues at coordinate 62,317,233 of OW119924.1, read as the reverse complement.
ATTGGAAACTTAATGAAGTGCGATAATTGACGGAGTTCTAATAGGTTTGGTGAAGCCGGCTACCTGCGGGCCATCGATGCGATAAAGAATTAAAAAATTCCAAAACCTCTAGTTTGGTTCTTTCTCACAAACATTAATTAACAATGGATAATTAACCCTTTGAAAATCATGTTAAATAAAATATGTTTTGCAAAAAAAGGAAACTATGGGTAAAGACCTTTCGCCTCGTATGAATGTAATTTGCGCAAAACATAATTTAGTTTTTTAAGGGGTGGTGCGCTCTTGTATGTCACTTCTAGAACACCTCCTAGATATCACTATCAAACGAGAGAATATAGTCTTAATATGCCTAGGACATACCTATATCGAACTTTTACCATTTGAAGGTAATGAGACGTCCTACCGCCCTAAAATTCTTAACATTTGCCAGTCTTGGCAAATGTACTTCGTACTTGTTCGTACTTCCTTTCGTACTTGTCTTTAAAATTCTTTAACACCGCCATGCTACTAGCAGGTGCGACTAAATTTTTTTTTAATCTGAATTTCCCAAATCATCGTATTTGCATAGCTTTTCTTATTTTACCTGCAGTATTCTATTTAATTATAAACATTTCAGATAAGAAATAAAATATATTTAACGCACATAATGCAACAAGGGGATAGACATCTGTATACAAAGCTGAGTTGGCGTCTTTCTGTCCTCTATACAAATCTACACCGTTTGACCTATCCACATCAAATTTGGTACACTTATTCTTCAGAACCCTACGGGTAAAGTATGCTACATATTAACCCCCGTTCTATTTTTCTTGGATGTGCAGAAGAGGTAAAACAATTCGAAATCACCATAGGAATAGCGTTAAGTATTTTTACGATCACTGTCTGAACAATTCACACCAAATATATGGTACATTCATTCTATAGAATCCTGCTGGCAACGTAGGCTATATATTAACCCCGTTCAATTGGTCCTAGATCTGCAGAGGGGCCAAAACAAATTTGAAATCCACTTAGAAATAACATTGAATATTTTACGATCACTGTCATACCAATTCACACCAAATTTGGTACATTCATTCCTTAGAATCCTGTGGAAAATATAGACTACATATTTAACACGTTCTTTTGCTTTAGGTCTGGAGAAAGGCTAAAAACAATTCAAAATCCCCATTGGAATAACATTGAATATTTTGAAGACGAATTCACACCAGATTTAGTACATTCAATTTTTGGATGTCTGCGGGAAACATAGGTTATACAGGATATTAATCCCGTTCTATTTGTCCTGGGTCGGGAGAAGGGGCTAAAAACAATTCGAAATCCAAATGGGTAGGTAGTTAATTAATGTCCCCCTGGATGTTAATTAATGTCCCCCCAACACAACGGGCTATTGGGGATGTTCCGGGATCAATCCTGAAGTGAAAGATCCCAGAACAACGCCTCATAATTTTGAACCACGGTCAAGAACAATACTTGAGCCGGCACCCCACTCCAAACTTCCACACTTCGCCAACGTGAGGACACTTGAGGCCACGACAGATTTAACGTGCACCAGCCTTCGTGTATCCGACGGTCTTTGGCTGGACCGAGTTTCAAACTCGCAACCCTCTGTTTTCTAATCCGTTGCTCTTCGAACTGGGCTACCGCTGCCCTCGAAATCCCCATAGAAATTACCATTGATTATCCTTACTATGACAGTTTGATCAACTCATATCGAATTTGCTACACTCATTCTTTAAAACTCTGCGAGAAACATAGTCTAGATATTAACTCCATTTGATTTGTCCTGGGTCTGTAGAGAGATCTCAAAACAATTCGAAATCCCCATAGGACTACTATTGAATATTACGATGAGTTACAAACAATTCGATCGACGCCGGGTAATTCAGATAGTGTTTTATAAGAGGGTCCGGTTTCAACAAATTTACTCGTAAATACCTTTAAAATTCTTTTAAAGTGCATGCATTAAAAAACAATTATTAATTATGTCATGGTTATAAGGAAATGGAGGAGGAAATTAGCTATCAATCACTGAACTAATGAAATCTTGTAACGCGTTGTAAATTTTTTCAGGCCAAAATTAAAATAATTTGCGCTGATTTTCATCTCATTCTGTTCACAAAATATTTATATTTGTTGGGCTATAAACACCTTCCATACGAGACTTCTGTACACCAAAGTTAAACGAAATCCCTTGTCTCTTATTCATATTAAAATTTTAATCTTTAGGGCTTATTACTTTAAAAAAAATCACGTCACTCGATTTTCGAAACGAAAACTTACACTGCTAGGAGAACTTGCGAAGAAACAGTATTTAGTATTATCAGATTTGAGACCCCGATAGATGATTCATTTCCCCTTTGATTTTCATTTTCAGTGGAGAAATTTTCTTTACTGTTACTTGGTCAGTGATGTTATCTATACAGATATTATTAAGGCTTTCTGATTCTGAACATTTTGGCACCATTCACGAATATTCTCAGAATATTATCACTATAAAATATTTCATCATAAAAAATCCTTAGATATCAAAAATGACAAGTCCCAGGATAACCTCTTACGACCCGATATAACTAATGCTAGGGCAAGGTAATGCTTGCCCTACCTTGCTGAGACCGGCGGTTGAGAAACACTTCATTTTCAGTGGATAGGTATTTAATTAACGTCGCACTGGAGCAAGACAACGGCTATTAGCGACGGTCCAGGATCAAACCCGAAGGGAAAGATCCAAGGACAACACCACGTAATTTTGAAACACGGTCAGATGACGAGACACAGATCCTCGAAAATGCTGGTTGAAATTTAGGTTTTTTTTATGTAAAACTGTTGAGGGCTACGTCAAACCATTATCACTCAAATAATTTGTATGGATTTATAAAATTATTTTCAACCATTTATATGAAACAAATCGCAAATGTTTCGGGATTTACTTAATTCCTCCATTTTTGTATTCTGTATCTTGCGCCTATATACCCGGATAATTAACGGTTCGTTAATTATCCGGATGCCATTTTAGTCTATTGGGGTTCTCAGGGATTGTCTGAAATAACTAGACCATTAAAATTTAATAAAAATAATCGTTCAAAATTGTGATCAAGAAGATTCCAAACGTCCCATACTTCATTTCTTTAAAAAGTTATTGGTGCAAAATAACTCAGTTTACCATATGTGTACGGTTTTGATTCTACTCATTTCTTCACGGATATGTGAACACCCAAAATCTGAAAACCTTTGGGGTAATATCCGTTGTGGTTACTCTTTAGGATATTTTACATTAACAAAGCAAGTATTGAATATTTTTTGTTTAGCTTTGCTTTAAGTCTCTCATGTCTAACTCAACTGCGATAAATAATTTCATCGCTTCATTTATACAAAAATTATGCTGTAAATCTGTGTAATGGAGGCAAACTTTTGTGGGAAAGAAAATCAATGCTAGAATTTAACTTATTTACAATTAGTAGAAAATTACTCATTAAAAGAAAAATATATAAATTTATAATTTCAAAGTTTCCCATTGTTACAGTAAATATTTGTTTTTTCAAACACGTATAAGAAAATTTGTATGGATCAGTCGAATGTATCTTGGGCCCCTGCATTATTTCACTATTTGAAAGTCGTTGTACAAGCATTTGAGAAGCACCCTCGAGAAGATTCTGTGTATACTTAGGGTATTCTGGGACCTGGGAAGTAGCCCGTGGCTTTGCTATCTATCACTGTCATCGCTCTCTTTGATGGTCCGGTCTAAATAGACCACTGCTGAGACCAATTGACTGAAGAAGGGGAAAGCACTCCCTTTGTCCAAACCCTGACACTTTTAAAGGGAACTCGCTTTTTTGGGGTGCCGTTTTCGGGAACACAACTTTGAGATGCCTCGCCGCCAGGAGGGTTAATATTGTGATACGATTTAAGTAGCTAATTATACCAATAAACATACGTTTTCTGTAAAATTTGTGCTTTCTCAAGTATGATAGCGTATGCTCAATTTAAGTAGAGGGACTTAATTTTAGTAGTAGGCATAAGTAGATATAAAAATATCAACACCTGATAGAACTGACATGAGAAAAAATATTTTATAGTTGTTTATGGGAAATGAAACAGCCTACCTACGGACGGAAAGTCAAAACTATTTTAAGCATTGACGATCCTTTTAGGAAATTTTCTGAAGCCATTTGAAAGTAATCCACGGTACTTTTTTGTTTAATCCCATCATCCTAATTGCTCCGCAACTCTTTGAACTAGGAATTATTCCCTTTTCTTAATTTAAAGGCCATTTTAAGTTACCATTAATGGCCAATTTCAAATTGGAAATGACAATATATTTTAGATCTCTTCAAAAATTGATTTTATGAGTGGGAGATTTAAAATCCATTATTCTTAAGCCCAACGTCAACGAATACTGCACTTTGAAGTAAGCCTATTGTAGTAGAATTTTTATTTCTCAAGATATATCCGACAAGAATATGTTTTTCTATTTATGGTCTGATAGAAACATTTTTGCGAACTTTATCATGTTATTAGAACTTTGCTTGACTTATATCTTATAGATTTCTATAAGTTCTAACTAACTATTCCGTTCTTTCTCGTTTGCCATCATTCGTTTCTTACTTATTATTCTATGTTCCTAAAGATCACTTGTTAAGAACCGAACAATTTTTGAAGTTCATGACTAATACTGTTTTCCCAAAAATATGACTTCTTAGAAGTGTGAACTAAGATTCCTGGAATGAGTATTATTTATAATGATGATGAGTGAATTAATTTATTTCCTAGATTGATACTGTAACATGAATTACATCAATATCAAATCACGAGATATCAGCACCTCTTAAATGTTATTACATATGCTTTATCTATAGTGTAATTATTTGACATACATTTTTATCAGTAATTTCTGTTATAAACAATCAGACTAATTCTAAACTTACAAGAATAATCTAATCAAATATGTTTAAATGTTAATAGAGCTCTTCTATGTTTTTCCTCTATTATCTCTTTAACCTTTATTATTTTTACTAGTACTATACCATTTCGTTATGAGAGTTTGGAGTTTGTATTAATAACTCAAGTACGTGTCAGTTTTTTAGAGAAAGCCGCCCTTTAAATCCCTAACACAAATTTGAAACAGTGCGCTTCGATATCTGTTGTTGATAAATAGCATAAAGTTGGATTGGTAGGTTTTAAGAAAATAAATGGTCAATACCTTTTATGGAAAATAAAATCTTTCATTCAAAATCAGAGATGGATTATTTCCTGCACTTCAATGAAGTGAAGAGCAATTCGAAAATAGAGGACTTGAGAATGCAGATCTGTTCTTTTAGAAAAGTAATACTAGGAGGAATATTCATTCTTGGAATTTATGAAATCTGCCGTTTTAACCTCAAACTGATGCTCTTATTCGGTACTTTAAAGGTATCTTGGTATCTTTAGCAACTTTTAAAACCCCAAAAGTATAAAAAGAATAAAATCAATTGAAAAACCTATAGACGATTTTATGCAAAAACTCCAATTATTTGAGCAATTTATTTCATTTTTTTAACAATTGCCTATACTTCTTATTTCAGGTGGCTCGGAACGAACTGTGGAATCAGATCGCATGATCATACTATCTCCAGGAGTGCATTCATTTCCTTTTAAACTAGGTTTGCCTCTAGGACTGCCATCCACTTTCTTGGGAAAACATGGTTGGGTTCAATACTTTTGTAAGACAGCGCTCAAAGAACCATCTGGCCTGACTCACAAAAATCAACAAGTCTTCATCGTCATGAACCCCATAGACCTAAATTTGGAACCTGCATTGCTTATGGTAATATAATACTAGCAAATCTTTCTTTGGTCAACTGAATCTACAGGTCAAATAACAGAGGTTTTGATAGTTTTCAGTATTTTTAAGTTTGATTTTGGTTTATCAAAAATATAACATCACTAAATAGTATCTTTTACTAACCCTTTCATAAAACAATTGTATTATAATTTCGTTTATAAAATACCCCTGAAAGAACTAAACATACACAATTTATTCTTGGACGTTTAGTAAAATTGAGTACTCAAAATGAGTAGCTCTGACTATTGTATTTAAATTATTGTATTTAAATATTACTTATTGTATTTAAATATTGTTGAGTAGAAATATCGTTTTTCTGTTAGCAGAGCTGTTAAACACATGTACACTTCATAAATTATTTTTAAACTTTGCTTTATCTTATTCATCAATGCATTATTTAAACAAGCATTGTATTATACCTGAAACTTCGTGAATTAAAACATACATTTATCGTCTTGAAAAGCTTGAAATATCAGTACGAATTCTGTTTAGTTCATATAAATGCATGCAGGAAAAGACTTATCTGAGCACATAACCAATTAATGGAACTTGAAAAATCTACAATAATCCAAAAAATGTTTTTAAAATAAAATAAATACAATAAAGTACTTTGTTTTAAGTACTTTATTGTAGAAAATAATTTAGAAATTACTTTTTTTCTGTATTTAGAAAATAACTATAATTATATAGATATTTATGTAAATGGAAGTTCAAATATCACCAAAGAAATATGGACGTTGTTATATAGATAAAATAAAACATAGCATTTCTCATTCAGCAATTCATTACAGCAGTATATATCATTTTAAATGTTATTTAGTTCACATGTACTTCGAGTTTTCTTATTTCATATTGTTCACTTTGTTAATACTTTGAGAATATGTTAGTCTGCTTATGTTCATATATATATACGTCATATTTTAAGAACTGAAAGAAAAACATGCAATAGATCATTTGCCTGAAATTCTAAATGAAATTTATTCCACATGTTTTTCTTTCAGTTCTTAAAATATGATGTATATTAAAAAAACATTAATATAACTGATCCTTTAAAATAAAATAATATGCACGAGAAGTCAATTGAGATAATGATGTTTGATAATATCCCTAATTGCTTCCAAATGATATGCAAGGAAATATATTTCCTGAATGTCCTTTCGGAAAAGTTCTGCAATAAAAATTAATTTTGTAATATATAAACATTTGAATTCTATTACTTTGCTTGAAAATTACAAAGGAAGCGAATGCTTCTGATGTAAGTAATATAGTAGAACCGTTTTCTCGAGTTTTTTCATTGTGTTTCTGTTTACTATATGTATGGAACACAACTTGAATTGAAGTTAAAGATCCCCTCTTTTTTCACTCAGAATTATAACGTTAACTCGTAATTCAAGAATTTAAAGCACTGTATTTATTTATTTTTTTACTAGCAAGTAATCTTTAATAGTTCATCTAAACTTGTTCAAATACTTTTTTCATATAAAATTTCTTTAAAAATCAAACTAATCGTTCTACTAGTGTGTTAAAAGAATTTCTTCATTTAATGGCAAGTTTACAACCTCGTCAAATGCTGTGTCTCGGGTATCCAACACAAGTAAAAGAATAAATCATAACAAAATGTTTTATTTGATATCTATATATCTATTTACATGCGTTTGTTTGTACCCACAGCAACCTTTCCACTGCGAAATCGAAGATACGCTTGGGATTGCATGCTTAAATGCCGGACCTGTGTCCTGCAGAGTCAGGTTGGATCGTGGAGGTTATGTACCTGGAGAAAGCATTTGTCTCTTCGCCACCATAGACAATGGGAGTCGAGTTACTATTAAGAAAACGAAAGCTATTCTAACGGAGGTAAATAAAACTATATTTTTGTAATCAAAGTTTATCCCATACTCTCAGCTCTATTAATGTTTTGGTCAACATACCTCTTAGCCTGGCTACACACTGGAGCAGAATGTCACAAAACATACATGCTCGGTTTCTGTACAGAAAATACGTCGGTGCGCATATGCATTACAGTCAATTTAGTGCCACAGAACTGATGTTCTGTGGCACTATTGTAGCAGTTGGATTAATGTGTGACTTTCCTTTGACATTCCCCACTAGATTGAAACAGTTAGGTTTACGAAACATTATTGTCCCCATACAGTTCGATTTAATTGTTTTATTACTAACTGTTTAAATACATTTAATATTTTGTTAAGATTTTTTGCTTTCAGATACATTTTAAAGATTCGTGTAGACTTGGTAATGTAATATTATCAAAATTTTCATACGTACAATATTTTGATGCTGGGAACTTCTCAGTAAATATTACAAGCGTCATATATATCAATAATCAACTCAGTATTTTTGGCTTTAAAGCTAAGTTCATCAGGATAAGAATTTCTTTCAAAAATATTAAATTTGTATATATAGATAAAATGTGTCTTTTAAAAATATATTTATATATTACATTTCCTATCTTTTACAAAATCAGCTGAATTAAAAATGCTGCCTTTATCTTAAATTCACTCTGGCAACTTAAATGGTATAAAAACTGACCGAGTAAATGGAGGAATCATTGAAATTAGTTAATAATTGGATGACACAAACATACTTCGTTCATCTTTTTTTTTTTAATATGCAATCGACAAATTTCGGTTGTCAATGAGTTTTCAGCTAGTCCATGTTAACTTTCAGAATGCAACTGTTCCATTAAAAGCAGTGATTTAATTTAATTTTGCTGTCAGTGTTTCCACCCAAATAATTATACTAATGGGTTAAATATAAATTTCTTTTCTGATAATTAATTATTTACTCATTTGTAGCAACTAGAGACAACATTTCATAATAGTTAACGACGTAACTTTCACATTTAAACTAAATGCCAAAGTAGGTTAAATGTTGCCATCTCGATAAAATATTTCCTTCGATAAACTGATGAAACACATAAGTTGTAGAGTAAGTAAAATAGAATTAAGTAAGTAAATAATAATCTGACTCAAGAGGTCATACAAACTTTTAAACGTTACCTAAGCTTACAAAATTTTCAGTAGCCAGTTCACCAGCGGGTTCCCTCTATCGTTGGATTCGAGGCATTTTTCAGACTTAGAACTAGTCATTACCTTGCAGCACACCTGGAGAGAATTTGAATATATTCCTACATGGAATGCATAACTTGTATCATTTCAAATTCCAGCATGGATGATGATCACCTTCTAGTTTTCCCAGGCCTAAACTCCTCTTAACAACAGGCACAGAACCTCTCCAAGTTCTATTGAGATACCAGAAACAAAATGATGAGCTGGGCCTCTACATTTGCCATAGGAACAACAAAAACAATGCATGAGTTCGAAGGGAAATTCGAAGTTTTGTTGTTCCCTCTCAAGAATATCGTTAACCAGCAGAATTTTCGAAAGTGTAAGACTTAAAATCCCAGAACAACGATGGAGCATGTGAGTGCTTGTCCAAAATTGTACGTTTTCTGCGTTGTATCCAAGAAAAAAGTGTACGCAATCTTCTTTTTCAAGAAAACATCGTTACAAAGCCCCATCCAACAAGACTAGAAATTTCATGATATCTACCAAGTGACCAATAGTGCACACATAGAACATATTTAATTACATATAAAAACTGCTTAGAAAATTCCTTGGAAAAATATTTAAAGTAGGTGTTCATATCTTCAATCATTTCGGTTATAATACATTGTTGAAACGGTTTGTTTCGTTGGTAGTAACTCTGTGCACCTGACGTTGATTTTTATCTTCCAACAATAGCTACAAACTTTATAAACGATCAATTCTATAGAGTAAAAATATCCAAATCTCTAATAATTTGACTACATAAAAAAATTATATGAAATGCACAACTTTTAAGGAAAAAATGTTCAGATTATCTCTGTTGTTTTGCCGATCAATCAGTATGGTGATCAAGGTTCTGGTTTCTGGATCGAAAGGTTCCTGGTTCTAATCCAGGGTTAAGGCATGGATGACTGTTCGTTTAGAATAAATGTGGTAACCTCTCGTTAAAAGGATTGTGCCAAAAATGTGTGAATGTGTGAGAGGTGTAACTCGTATTTGTGAATTACTTAGCGTTACCCTGTGGTGCACCAGGGTAACGCTAAGTAATTCACAAATCCGCCCTTATAGTGTCATAATGATTATGTTCAATTGACCAGGCATTCGCAAAAGAAGTCTCTGTTGACTTAAAATCTTGTTTCTCACGAGACTTTTACATTTTTACAGACGATACAGTACACGGCTAAAAGTAAAATTGTACAGTCGGAAACTAGGGAGCTGGCTTCCCTACAGAAGGGTCGAATAGATCCTGGAACTACCGACCATTGGAAGAATGAAATGCTCTACATTCCTCCACTACCTCCAACCAACTTACGGGGATGTCACCTCATCAAAATCCAATACGATGTCTACGTAAGTTCTTACACTTTTGCATAAACGTTTGAGTCGTATATCTATGTTGGTTTAAGTATATGTAGTGAACAGATCTCGGATTAATTCTCCACATAGTCTCAAGTGTCAACTAACGAAAGACCAAAGAAGACCAGATTGCTCAGTTACATGGAACTTTTTAATGAAAATGTGACGATTTAACAGTCACGTCGCATTAATTTTTTAATCACATTTTGAAGCAGTTGTTTCCAGAACTCATGAAAAGATTAAAACAACAAATTTCTACATTTTCCAATGAAAAAAGCGTACCAATTTAGTGATTTATTTTTAACAAACATATAATTTTGTACAATTACAACATTTGAAAATAGAAATGGATCTGCATCATTAGAGAGTATAAATAGATATTGATCGCACGTTTAAAAAATATTAAAAGTAAACCTTAACTTTTAGAAACAAAATTACAATTTAATAAATTGTTCTCCCACATAACAGACGGGGCCTTGCTCGGTTTGGTTTTGGTTGGGTTTGTCACACTACACTCATTTTTTGCTACACGAGAGCTAATTTGACCAGGATCAACTGCATAAGTTGGATTCCGAACTACTAGGAACATCCATGCTAAGATCGGGATTGGAAATTGCTTGTTCTTGGAACTAACTGCTCACCGTTAATTTATAGATAGCCTGATCGGAAGATACGAGATCGAAAGATAAGATTTTAGTACAAGCAATTGCTTAAATTCTTTACAAATTAGCATGAGTTGACTTATTTGTTTTGTTAAAGCATCAAAGGAGAAATAAAAATATGCAAATAACTTCAAGGCAATAGATTTGAAATTTTGAATAGTCCCACGTGTCTCCTCTGCACTAGTGGTGAATTGATGAGTACAGACCACCTCCTTGTCTGTTCAGTCTCCAAGAACTATTTACCCTCGTTGTTGGAAAACTAAAGACTTGTCCTCATAGTTTTTAATTACTTTTATTTATACAGTTTTATTCTGATGCTTTGATGTTATTTTGTACTGTGTGTGTAATTTCTGTCGTGCCTTCTACTGTGTATTGAGGCTAAGGATGTTGTCTGTAATGCCTATTGTATTGGAATAAAAAAAATATGAGACAATTCAAAAAAGTGAATTCATTAAAATTCAGATTAAAATTTAGAAACATTACAAATGTTATTGATGATAAAATATACAAGTGCTTTGAGGGCCTCAATTTTTAGAAAAATTAACTATATTAGCATACTTCTGTATTAGAGTAATGGAATCGGTTTTCTGTCCTTTTGTGAACTGGAGGAAATGACTGGTGATCACCTCAAAGACTGCCCTAAAATTCTCGCTAATACAGTTGTAAATACTGGATACAGTGTTTTTAAAGGAATTTTATCACTTTAGATCTTTGTTGACTGTTCGTCGACGGATTGCAAGAAGCTGGAGGGGGTTGTGTTTTATGGCACATGGGCCATATCTGGCGAAGCTGCGCCAGACAAAAACAAAAAACTCTAGACAAAATATATGACTGATAAAATATTTAGCGATTTACAATTTCAAATTGAAACTAGTCATTGTATAAAGTCTAAAGGAAATTCACAAAACCAATATCCGAGATGAATAAAAACAAATTTTTTGTTGTGAGTATCTCCCGAAAGGTCTTCTAGAGTTGGATTTGAAACTCCGAATAGGATTTGTCTATAGTTATTAAAAGTTCTATATTCAGTCAAAATGTGTCGAACAGTAAAAATACAATGACAAGTTTAACACAACGGAACAGGTTCCCTGATTAATAAGTATCTGTAAAATTGGTATAGCTTATGCGAAGTTTTGTTAGTTGTTCTTCAGTTTTCCTATTTAAATTTGTACTATGGAATCTTGTAATAGATTAATTTATAAAGTGCTGCTTATTTTGCGATTCTTTATTCCAAGAATCTGGCCAGTTTTATTTTATTCTGTACATTTCAATATACATTCAATTCAATATAACATTTCAATGTCTTCTATAGGGATTGTTTAAGTAATGTTGCAACTTTGCGTTCTTTGCTGAAAAGTCTGTCCTCTCGTTTCCTGGAAAGATTATGACCCGGGATCCCATGATTTCGAAATTTTGGGATTTTAGATTTAAAAAGAGATTTTTCGTTTTCAGTGCCAAAGGATGACTTTTCACTGAAATATTTGCAAGAGCTTCAATACTGCTTTTCGAATCAGAATATATTATCCATTTTTGCAGGGGTATGTAGCTTTTTTCCAGTACTCAAAATAAGGCATACATTTTTTGTGTTAAAACGGAGCTGCAGGTATGTAATTTCCTGGTAACGGTTGTGGTTTCAAATACTGTGGCAGCACCAACGTGTATTGTACTATTTGATCCATCAGCAAATACTGGCGTAAAAGATGAAAATATTCTCTATGAAAGTAGAAAAAATTGCAAGAGTAAAAAGAGTCTTGATTGGATGATTTGATTAATATATATATAATAATACTAAAATTTCCATTACTCCAAGGAAGAGGCTTGTTTATTCTAGGATACACATCTAGATTGTTAATTTTATGAAATTCATTACATTTCTAATTCTAAAACCAAATGAAGATATGAATTATGGTTTCAATGAAAAATGGCTTCCACATATTGGGTTAGTAATGATGCTATGAAATGGATGAAATGGATTAGTTTTGTTTCTAAAATAATATCTGAGGGCAAGTCTCACGTACATTTTAAGCAGGGTTCTCCAGATATGATGTATAAATTCTAGACAGGGTAAGGGCCTACAGATATGGCGAATAACCTTGATTATGTATATGTAGTATCCAGACTTTTGACAACTGACCTTGCTGCAGAACCGTACAAAACACATACATAATCTAATTAGGAGCGCACTAGTGTTCTAAAAATTATCAACATAGAGATAGAAAGCTCCCCATATTGTAGTCGATAAGACTTTAAATATTTAGAGATTTGTTGCATTTCTGTTTCAAATGTTTCACATGCTGTGAGAATTTTAATTTTGAATCAAAAATTATTCCCAAAAAATTAACTTCAGTATTAATAGGAATGATTGATCCTTTAAAGCATATTTCAGGATTAAGATGCATTCCTCGCTTTCTGAAGAAATACACACAAAGGGTTTTTTGAGTGGAAAAGACAAAGCCATTTTTGTTTGCCCAAATAGTGAAATATTATTATTTCTATTTTAAACTGTCTTTCAATCATTAACATGTTTGATGATGTTCAGGAGAGTTGAGTTATTTACGAAAAGGCTTCTATGAACATTGCTTTATGGATAGTATTGACATTCTTTTACTATTGCTGAAACCTAGACAGAAATTCCTGAAAAGTCGTACAGAAGCAAAAAATAAAAAAGATAATATTCAAGAAATTATATTAAATAAATCCTGAAGGACTGCAAAAATAAAGTTAATTGTTTCCTTTTGGAGTAGATACTGGATTAAAACATCCTGAATTTACATAAATATTGATAACTCCAAAGTTTTCTAATGTGCGCTCTGGAACAATAGCGAAATATCAGCAGCAATATCAGCAAAATATTTAAGTAAAGTTGAGAATAGAACCCACTTTTAAAATGTATATTCCCTCTCCTTGTCCCTGAGTTATCGACCAGCAATACTTCAGTTTCAATCTATTCATATCCTGAAGCTAAATTCTCGATTTAAAATGTGGAAGGAAGATGGGATAGAGCCTCATTGTTTGAAACTTCACTTCACATGAAGAAAAGTTTTTTTCCCGAAAACGTTTCAATGGCCCTCAGATTTCTTCCTAATGAGATATAATGGAAGCATATGTTACAGAGTAATAATCCAGAATCTAGTTAAAGAATTCTAGAAATCCAGATGTGAACTAATTTTAACTTCTTTGTGTGTAGCATTAAACATAGTTTTAAGTAGCTGAAACTCTTAACTGAGATCTTTACTTAAAACCTGAAAAGACAAAAATCCCGAAATTGATGAAAAACTGATTGATGAAATTGATGAAACGTCACTATTTAGGACCTGAATTGCTCATTTTCTTGACAGTTAGATTTTTCTTCTTTTTGACTTTTCAGAATTCTGAATTAAAAATATGGTGCGCACATTCTAATAATAGATTTCGAAAAGATGAAAAATGCGAAAATTTTATAAAGACTATTCCAATCTATAATAATATCAAGTTTTCTATTCAGCTCTAAGTGTTCTTCTCTAAGAGCTCTAAGTATTATCGTGGAGATGGAGTTTTGTGAGGGAGTTAACTCATAACCGCATCTTCAAGTTACCCGAAAAACGTTATTTAGGAATTTATTTTGTTAGCAATCAAATTAGGTGACAGACATTTTTACTGACTCGAACCGTTACTCCCTAAGGTCCAAAAATCACTTTATAGAACTTCCTGTTGGGAGGTAAAAAAATTATATGCTGACGCTCCTTTTTTGTAGTTGAAGATACTTATACTGATTTCTTGCGATCAGTTATATCTAAGTAACGTTAGACTGAGTGAATTTTTGTTTTATTATTCTGTTGTGTGTGACTGAGTATAGCATTTAGAAGAAGCCAATTGTAGGTAAATGAATCTGATTTCAGAAATTATAAATATAATATTAACACTTAAATCTTAACGTTTTTGATTTTTCATAAACTTATTTGAGTATTATATGACTCGCGCATGGCATCTAGCAAGTATAGCATTATAATTTCCAATACATTTGTCCGTGGTTACACCCAATGTTTCTAGAGCCCTGAGATATGACTCAAACTTATCATATAATGACGTCATTGAACATCTTTCATTTTTCTGAACTGAAATTATGAGCTTCAATAATTCTCTCACATAAACTTCAACCAAAAGATCTTCTTTGCCGAACCGAGCTTTTAAACTTTCAACTGCTTTGGCATAGTTAGCGCCAGTTGGTGGAAAACTTTCTACAACTTCTCGCGCTCTTGATCCAGTAACAGTTGCTTGAACTAAGTATTGAAATTTATTTTCTGGCACGATGTCTTCATCGTTATGAATGTACGTTATGTATCTTCATCGTTATGTATCGAACTGACTCCAAAAAGGTAATCAATCTTTGATGCTGCCGCTAAACTGTCTAAACTCCAATTTTGGCAGGTTAAATTTCTTTTTAGCATTAGTGACATCGGGAGCAGTCAATTGTGTCTCACCTAGAGTCAATGTTTGTGCTTGGATTCTCGCCAATTCTAAAATTCGTACTCTCTTTCTTCTTTTGTTTGCGCTCTTCCTCTTTTTGTTTGCACTTTCTTCCTTTTGCTTTCGTTCGATAACAGTCGTGACCAAGATATCTGCCACAAATTGTGGATCTCGCCCATACTCTTTACTTTTCAAAATAAGATCCTTTAGTTCGGAAATGTTTATCTTAGAAGGCAAAATCTCGCCGATTTCTTCCACCACGAACAATAAATCTTCTTTCTTGAAACCCTTCGCTGCTTGAAACAGCTTAAAATTCTATAAGTATCCTGTCGCGGACGCCAATTTGTTTTGTTTGGACGCTTATTTTCAAGCAAAATACATAAACTTCAAATGAACACCTGGTTCTGCAAATGAAGTACAGGTAAAAGGCGATTCAATACAAACACTTATTTATTAATTAAGTGAGGAAAAGATTTTACAAAAGATATCAACTGCTACATTTTTCGTTGGAATTAGAGATCAGTACTTTTTTGAACAACGTTGCCAAAATCTAGGCAATAAAAAAGGTTTCATATTATATAAAGCGCTGTTGCCAGAAAATTCAAGACTTGCGGAAAACTAAAATTATTTTTCTAGACACAACACGACAACTAAATCTTCACCTAGTAGCTTTACTAAAACTCAACAGTGACGTGTTCATTTTTTCTTTTTTTCAGTTTATGCTAGAGCCAAAGGGAGTCGACAAAGTTATGAAACTGCAATTGCCAATCATGATAGCCACTTATCCCGTTCGAAACAGCGACGGCACGTTACAGAGACGTAAAGGAACCAGTTATCCGTCAACACTGCCAATCTTCCGGCCATGGCTTAATTCCAGCAAGCTGAAATAAACTGCATTTTAGTCACCTTTAGTCAACTGATTCGCCATCGGACTCTGCTCAAATAATAAACTTACCTGTAGTTATGTGAAAGCTGTATCCGCTAATGCTTTCAGCTTGTGCATTAATAACTGGGATATAGACTTGAAATTGGTTTTTAACACTTCACTTGATTGTACACATTTGTTACAAGCCAATTTCATTCTTTTGAAGCCGAATATGAATTTGTGGTTTAATTTTTCTGTGGGCTTTTATAATAATCTAATTTTGATTTGTGTAAATGTCGCCCAAATTATGTTTGTACTTTACGTAACTGATAATTTCATTTAATTGTTTCTAATCAGTATCCGTGGTAATTTTGAGAGTTGATATTGCATTAAGGAAAACATTAACGCTTGTTCAATTTTAAAATTTGTTCACTTATAATTAGAAGAGTGGATGAGAACTACTTCTTAATTACACCAGAAATTATAGATTTTACTATTGTAACTTCTCTATATTCGGTGTTTCTTGATCTCTATTTGACATCGATCGATATATTTACTTACTTATGACTGATGGACAACTACTGTTACTATTTTTCCATTATTATAAATAAAAATATTTGAATAATTATGTAAATTAAATCTGAATCTTAATAGTTCTTAATTGTACGACAATATGCAGCTCAAATAATGAAAGAACTGAGTATTGTCATTTGTATTGATATACTGAATTTTATTATAGAAATTTATGTACAAAAGTTACAAAATAAAATATCTTTTATGTCACAAGTGAGTGCTTTCTCATTTCAAATTAAAAATATTTTATTTATTCATAAAGGAATTGTGCTGTCTTTTTTATGATTCCCAAACAGGCTACAGGAAATATAAAATTCTTAAATTAAATTTTATCTAGGTGAAAATATTCAAAATACTTTGAACACCAGTAAATTTTGGAAACAGAAATTTTTCAAATAGTTATGGATTGACGAATTCATTTTTTTCTGGTTCTTTATTATGAGTTTTAACGTATAAGAAATGTTTTAATGTAATTAATATTTTAAATTATTATTTCTCTTAATGTTTTTTTTAATTTATGGAAATAAAAATTAAATTCAAGTGAAAGCAGTCTACAGATTTAATATGAAAGGATCATTATACTACATAACTTCGAAAGATATAGGTGGGAATGCACCAAATCTTATTACAAGTGGTGTAGCGTCCATTGAAGATCAGAAGCCCACCATCCACTTATAAAAAAAAAACATTTTTAATTCGATGGCAATAAACTTAAATATTAACTAAACCTGAAGGAGAAACGAAGATTTTTTTAAACGGAAATCTGAGTGGCGATGTCAGTTTCTATTTTAGAGCTTTTCATTTTTATCGCAAAGAACCAACCAGGGAATGCAGATGCCCCATTCTTTCAGCTTCTAACGGTTTCTTTCTGTGATTGGTTAATGGTGTTTTTCTCTTCTCCCCTACATTATGCTTCCAACTGAAGCTAGCATCCAGTCCAATTAATATCCGAGTGGGTCCTTGCCGCATGGACTATCATTCTCTCCTCATTTTCCCGCTTTTGGAAAAAGACTTCCTTCAAGCTCAAAGAGAGAGTTGGGTTGTTCTCCGCAAAGTTTCCAGCATTTAGCGCGATTACAATTTTGAACTCTTTAAATTTAAGGCTAAAAATTATCTGCATTTTATTGTCTTCTCGAAAAAGAAACAACATCGAATCGAGTTGACGTGTTACCTGAAGCTAAGCATTAGACTTGTTTGCTTTCGATCAAATCTCGGCATCCCAATTATCAATGTTACGCTACTGCCTATTACAGTGCCTAATAATAAAGAAATCACTTGTTAATAAAATCAAATTCCTAAGAAAAGCCTTCAATAAATGCAATATCGTTCTAAAATCGCTGGTTAATAAAAATCAACATAGCCTCTTATAAAAGAATCACACTTTTTCTTATTCCAATGACAGATTATAAATACACTCATGCCCAAAATTATCTTTACAAACATAAAATCATTTATTTCTCAGAAAGTGTGAACTATAATTTTATGAATTTGTGTCAAATGATACATAACATCATAACACATAAATACAAAGGAATAAATTTACACTGCATATGATATAAAACTGTAGCATGAAACAATAAAAATGGCAATAATATGTGACAAGGAGAGTTCAGAAAAAAAGATTAACTCATAGAAAAATAAGGTTTATGAATTTAATATATGGAATGTGATCTCCCCTGTCGTGTACACACATATCACAACGGGTTTTAATGCAGGCAATAATGTTGTTAACCACAGTTTGGGGAATTAAGTTCCACTTCTCCAGCAATGCGGTCTTCAGGGCATTTATATCTCTAGGAGGAGGATGTCTCCGTGCAACTGCTTTTCCAAGGTAGTATAAGTTCTCTGTCGGGTTCAGATCAGGAGATTTTGCTGGTCATGGTATTCGCTCAGTGGCTTCACTTTCAAGGAATTCGTCAACGAGGTTTGCTCGATGTGGACGAGCATTATCGTCCATAAATAAAAAGTCAGATCCATATGCACCTCTGAAAAGTCTTACATAATGTTCTAAGACCTCATCCCGATATCTCTGGCCGGTCACAGATCCGCTGTTGAAAACGTGTAGAGGCGTACGTCCATCGATCATTATTCCTCCCCATACCATCACACCTGCACTACCGAAACGTTCACGTTCCATAATGTTCGAAGGAAGATTTCGCGTTCCTGATTCCCTCGAGATGTAAATACGTTTGGAATCAGATGTTAAACTAAACCTCGACTCATCAGTAAAGAAAATAGGGGTCCATTGGTGTTCACTCCAGTTCTGATGTTCTTTGCACCAATTAAAGCGATCCCTCTTTTGTTGTGAAGACAGTGAAACACATACCCTTGGCTTTCTGGCATAAAGGCCTTTTTCATTAAGCCTTCTGTATACAGTTTGCCGTGATACAACAGTTCCAGTGGTGGCTGCAATCTCTGAATTTAACTGCCGAGCAGTAGACTTCCTGTTACGACGGGCAGTTATTGCCAGATATCGATCTTGAGAGAAGTTGTTATTCGTTTAAGGCCTTGTTCAGGCCTCCTTACAACAGTTCCAGAGTTATGAAATTGTTTCCATATCGTATGGACTGTCTGTCTCGAAATATTCACACATCTCGCTGCTTCCATGATTGTCTGCCCTGCTTCTAAACGGCCGATAATTCGCCATTTCACAGATTCTTCCAAATGATACTTCGGAGCTATAACAAACCGTTTTGAGTCCTTGCCCACTGAAATCAAACGATGTATTGCAGAAATTCACTCAGATATTCACTTTGCGCAAAGCGCTTGATTCACCGTCGGATGACGTAACGCCTTGATTTGCATATCAGAAGCCGTTTGATCACTTTTGATTGGATAATACTAATTAGGCTTGTCTTTCACACATTCCCTGCAAAAATGGATTACATCGATTGGATATTTCATGGAATATCATTATTTTTGGGAATGTAAAGATAAATTTGGACATGAATGTAGTATGACCAACCTACCAAGCACTGACTGGTAAGAATGTGGGGTCTTAGCGCTACCTCGGGGCACCATGGGAGGTGCTGCCACATAGCACCCACTGTGAACTAGGTGGGAGAGGACCATGCTTTCCTGGGGGACTTAGGGAAACTGGTCCGGGTTTGTGTCGACTTGAAGAAACCAGACTTCAAGCAGTTGATCCAACATAGGCACATTCAAGATTCGAACTCGTAACTTAGAACTTCAGCCTACCATTTTCTTAAAATCGACTCGTTTAGCCGCTCGGCCGCTGGTATGCACGTCTAGTAACATAGCAAATGAACAAGAATGATCAAGGTTAAAAACTTCATTTCTTGGAATTCCTTCTTTGTTAATCAGTTTAAAGTCAGGATATTTTAGATAGGTAAGTAGTTAAGTAACGTCGAACTTAAGTAACACAACGGGCTGACGGTCCGGGACCAATCCCTAAGGGAAAGATCTTAATTCGAAAGAATCTTACGATCTTAGAAAGACTCGTAATTTTGAACCACGGTCAGATTACGAGGTCATTAGCTGGCACCCCCCACTCTTCAAACTTCCACACCACGCCATCCTGAGCACATTTGAGGCCACGACAGATTTAATGGGCACCAGACCTCGTGTACACTGCGGTCTTTGGCTGGACCGAGTTTCGAACTCGCAGCCCTCCGGTTGCTAAACCGTTGCTCTCCCATGGGCTACCGCGGCCCCAGAATATTCTATGAGAGGGAAGAAAAGTGACGAGGCATCCGATGATGAGATTGCTCACACACCTTCCACGGCAGCTGACAAACACGTACTTACATAGAACATTTAAACATATTAAGCGAGAGAAAACAAGCCAATTTTACTGTTTTATAAACAAAATTGAAATAATTATTACCGACTAAAACAAACTATAATTGTACAAATTTTTTCAAAAGCTCCATTCTTAAATGAGAAATTTTAGTCATACTTAATACACTAAAATCAATCTGTAATGCAATTGATAAAGAATAAATGAAGCGTTCGGCCGAATATTGGTCTGCAAATATTTCGAAAATGAGATGTTAATCGAATAAAGGTTGATGACTTTTGGCATCGATTCTTACACTTAACTCCTATTGAAATATTGCTGAGTGTTTTTTGCTTGTCCTGTTGGATAAGTAACACAAACCGTCATTCGGCATTTCAGTTATCTAATTAAACTTTTGGCGCCTTTAATCATTTGGAGTTTACTTTATGGTATTGCTAATTAGTAACTTTACTTACGATGGCATTGTAAGTAGTACACACAAGCATCGAATCAGCAATTTAATAAAATATAATCCAAAACAGATGTGACTTCATTAGGGATTGTACCAAATATTGCTCCGTTTTCCGTATAACCTGCATAATTTTTCTAACCAAAGTGCACATAAAATAACGAAAAATGCATTATGACAAACAATTTATAGATATGATAGCTGTTTCTAAATTCAAATAAATATATTCAAATGAACGTTACACAATGAATGCTAATTAAAAACGAAACCTTAATTTTCTTAAACATCTTTGTAAGATAATTAAGATGCGTTAAAAGATCGTTTAGGGCAGGGGTTTCCAACCCTTTAGCTTCCCTAGGCCACATTGGGAGAAGACAAATTGTTTGGGGCCACACATAAAATACACTAACACTAACGATAGCTGATGAGCAAAAAATGTAGAATATATTGTTTACATATTTAAGTAATTTAAACTTCATTCATTCATGAATTTTTTGTTATAAAAGTAAAAGACAAGACAGCAACATGAAAATAGTGAGATGTTTGACATTGTTTTTGAGACGCTAATGCTTCGATATTTGGTTCGATAGAAGTAGTTCAGAACGTAGCACTTCTCAGTGAGTTCTCAAGGTGCTAATCAGATATTTGGGTTCTAGTTTTATTCTTCGTGCGCTTCATCCTTGAAAATAGTTGCTCACAAATGTAGGTGCTTCCAAATAGCGATGACATGAATAAGGCATGATTATGAAGCGAGGGATACTTTTCTCTGGGAAGATATATCTTACAGAAGTTCAGTAAAGAGACATGATACAATTTTTCTACAAGTTGAATGTCAGATTGCAGCTCAATGCATTCCATTTGAAAATTGGCAGGTAATATGTTTATGTCGACTTAAAATGGAGTCGCAAATGTACCAAAAGATTGATGATTTTTCCATAAATCTTGAAACCTGTTGTACTCATATGAACTATTGAGTCCCTTAAGAGTCCTCCCTGAACAACCCTCACTCCTTCAAGTGGAAGATTTGAAACGATTTTATAGACTTGGAAATCAAATAAGGAGCAGATAAGGTGAAAGCAAACCTCCAAATCTAGAGCACCAAACAGTTAGACGTCGGCGAAATTAGATACGTATCTTTAGAACATTTTTGTAATGAACTTGTTGTGTAATAAACTTTGTTGTAATAAACTTTTTGTGTTAAAACGTCTCTCTCAAACACAATATCCTTTCCTTTCGAATAAGGGTACGAAAGGAAGGATGACTCCTGTTCTCAAATTTCTGTATCAAATCGAAAAGCAAGGCTGCATATTTTTCGTTGTTCACAGGACCGTGTTTAGCCAACGTGTCAAAATGCATAAAATTGTGTGGCTTTTCTTTTATTTATCATCGCCAGGGCACCATCGGTAGCTATACCAGATATGTTCACAATGGACAAAGAAAATCGCTTTAACGTATTTTTCACTACTTCGTGTAAATCTCTTGATTTAGTTGTCTTTTGATGGCACTAAAGAAACCATTTATTCAGTGATATTATATTCGTCATCAATACCTCTAATAAAAATTGCCAATTGAGCTGTATTAGTAGCATCAGTACTTTCGTCTATCACTAAAGCATAAAATTTAAAATTAGCAGCTCTGCTCTCCAAACATTTTTCGATAGATTTTCCTATTTCATCAATCCGCTTGGATATAGTCTGGTGAGACAAACTGATTTTAGAAAAATCCCTTTTTTTATCAGGGCAAATTATATCTGCCACGTTTTCCATACATTGCTTAATAAACTCACCACCCGCATACGGTTTTGATTTTTTTGCTATCAGGTTTGCAGCCATATAACTACACTATCTATCAATAAGTATTTGGACACCTGTGATAGAAAAGAAAAACAAAATTTATTCATATTCAATAATTTAGAGCCTCCAAGAGAGGCAATTACAGCCTCAACCCTCCGAGGCATGTTTTCCACAAGTCCTTGTATGACGGCTAGTGGCATTTTCTTCCACTCGGCTTGGAGAAGACATGTAAGTTCCTTCACTTATTTTAGACGGTTGTTGCACCCCTTAATTCGGCGATCCAACTCGTCCCAGAGGTTCTCGATAGGGTTCAGGTCTGGGCTCTGAGCAGGTCAGTCCATTAGGTTAACTCCATTGTCAACATACCAATCCATGGTGGACCTCGCAACATGACAGTTGGCGTCCTGGAAGTAACGTGGGTCCAACCCGTAAAACTGCCACAACGTAGGAAGCACACTGTCATCCAAAATAGTGCAGTAGGCGTAGGCGTTGAGCTTACCATGAATTGGGACCAAGGGTCCCAGTCCATACCAGGAGAAACACCCCCAGACCATAATTCCACCTCTGCCAAACTTTACTGTGGGCACCATGCATTCTGGCAGGAGGCGTTCTCCAGGCAGACGCCGAACCCAGACCCTGCCATCCGAACGGTAGAGGGTGAACCTTGATTTGTCGCTCCAGAAAACCCGTTTCTACTGATCTACAGCCCACTTTCGACGTGCTTTGCACCACATTAACCGAGCAGCGCGGTTGGACTTTGTGATCAAAGGCTTATGGGCGTCAGCACGACCATGAAAACCAAGCAGATATGCTTCCTTACGGATGGTATTCATCGAAACAACACTCCCGGATGCCTGTTGAAACTCCTGGAGTATGTGGGCCAGTGGGCCAACGGTTGGGCGCGGTTCTTCCGAATTTCTCTGGACAGCACCCGTCAGGGCACATTCCAACAATCACCGCTCACCATCCACTTCTGAATCACATGGGCCACTGTCGATTTTGGGTAATTCAGCTCGCTAGATATGTCCCTTGAGGATCGGCCATTTCTGTGATACCCGACGATTACACCTTTCTCGAAATCAGATAACTCTGCACTTCGTGGCATCTTGCATGTGACTAATGCCAATGCTGTTTCCTACACGGTATTTAACGGCGGAGTGCGTGACGTATATCAGGACCGCAGATATCGTCATTTGCATGGGTGTCCAAATACTTATTGGTAGATAGTGTAGCTTTGGTTTTGTTTGAGTTGTTATTTTTAAAAAACTTTGTTAAGATGATAAACTTATTTTCGTTTCCGCTATTTTGTCATTACGACACATTCCTTGATACGCACTAAATTTCGTAGTATGTCTTTGCGTGTAGTGCCTTTTGCAGTCTTTGAAAACTAGCACTAATTCCCTACAAATTAAGCAGATTGCCTTAGTATTTGCCTCGAAAAAAAATAGTCACTTGTCTACCTTTCGTTGAACAATCTTCCTTCTTCTATAATTTTTCTTTTTTTATTCGGTTTTCTTTAGAGACGATGTGGGGGGGGGGGGGGAAGTCATGCTGGAATTTTAAAAAATAGATTGAAAATTAGAAAGCAAGGTTTAATAATTAAATGTAAATAAATGCATGTCTTCTAAATAACCCAAAACGTCAGTAGTTTACAAAGGTAGGTAGGAAGAAATATTATTAATAATCACAGCATTTTACGTGCCAAATCGCCACAAACACACGTAACGTCTGCATCTTTCTTCGGTGTCAACTCGACTGTTTACAATTGTACATTGAAAGCCTTACCAGAGTAGGGGAGAGTGGGGGTAGCGGTGTAAGACGAGGTAGTTGAGCTGCTGGTTCACTTGGCGCTGCAATCGAGCTGACAACGTTGGTACTAGTGGTAGAGGTGGAGAAGAAACCTTTATGTAAGCAGCAACCATTTTGATTGAGTCGTTTGGCCTGTGCAAAAGTTTTTCAAAGAAGTGGTCTGGTTTCTCTTGAATAGTTTATTTGTATCGTTGCAGTTTGGTGCTGAATGAAAGTAACTTATACTTATTTACTTATAACTTCATATATACTAGTAAAAAGTGTAGTCCTTAGCGATTAATTTACATAGTTTATAAATACTCTTGGTAAAAACTAACCAGCAACGAGCATTAGTCACCCATTAACGCGTCGGTGGGGCAAGACGGGGTTTTTTTCTGTGGGGCATGATGGGATAGTAACCCATCTTACCCCACTCTTTCTAAGTCGTCCTTTTTTCTTCGCAGAATAACGGAGATGGTTCCGTTATTCTGCGTATAAAAGGAAGACTGATCGAGGGTGGGTTCCGGAATCGATGAAAAATGCAATTGAATCTGTTATTAAGAGGGAAATGGGATACAAAAAAGCAGCTGACTCCTTTCAAGTTCCTCAGTCAAAACTTGAAAGAAGAGTAAAACTCACTCGGGAACAATCAGGAAAAACTGAAGAAATTTTTTACTGTATCTACAAGTGGTACTGTTTATACAGGTCAAATAAATACAATTCTCGTACAGAGTCTAGGCCCATTAAAAACTGTGTTTACTGTTGAGGAAGAAAATTTTTGGTTAACTCACATCTTACGACCTGAGAGTGCTTGCTTATCAACGGGCAGATAAACTGAGTAAATACACCTTTTCTGAGACAAAACAAGTAGCCGGTAAATACTGGCTGTTTGGGTTCAGATCCAGACATCCCCAGCTAAGTTTGAGGAAACCGGAAGTCACAAGTGCGGCAAGGGCAACAGCATTTAACAAAGTATCACCAAGTTTTATTATTTGTTAACCCGAGTTGTCGACGAATACAAATTTACTGCTGACAAAATCTATAATTGTGACGAGACTGGGGTAACCATAGTACCTAAGCATAGGTCAAAAATTCTGAAAATAAATATTAAAAAAGAGAAAGTGGGAAAAAAGGAAAAGGCTAAAAAAATTAGCAATTGGTTTTTGTGAAAGAAATCGGGAAAAAGGTAAAAAAGGCAAAAAGAATTTGAAACGTAAGATTGTTCATAGCAAGGAAAAACAAAGCAAAAGTAAACAAGTGAACAAGACAAACCGAAAACGGACACTTCATCAGAGGTTTCTGATGCTGAGTGTCTTTACTGTGGTTATTTATACTCACAGTCTACTGAGGGCTGGATTCAGTGTTGGAAGTGTAAACGATGGGCTCATTGCACATGTGCAGGTGAAGAAGACGAAGATGACGAATCAATTCATCGTTGTGCATTATACCAAGATTAGTCCTATCATGCCCCATCTTGCCCCACCCAGTGGGGCAAGATAAAGTTTTGTTTTTCAATCGAAAAAGGTTTTTATAATTAATTAAAAATAGAAAATAAGTTCATTTGTATATCATTATAAACATTAGTAATGTACAATATATAAAATGTAGTTTTTTTTCAAAAACTTCCAAGATTAATTGTTGATTTTATAAACCCAAATGCACTAGGAACCCCGTCTTGCCCCACTCTCCATACACATGGCGCACATAGAGAGACATCTATTGCGTGGTAAAAGTAGGAAGCAAGAGCGCTAGAATACCCTTTATTATGTCGAGAAGTAAATACTCTCATGGATGGCAATTTTGAATAAATATAATTATTTGAGAATGATTTTATAAATCTCTCATTGTTAAAGAACACGTTAAATTCAAAAATCCATCGCTTATAAATTAATAGTATGTTAAAATTGTGTTTGCAGTATGATTGATGGGATTTTTAGTCGCAATCTCATAAAGTCTGTAAATTTGTGATTTTTTTGTTGGACTGCATCCATAGCCGTCCTGAGCCGCATGCGGCACGCGGGTTGGACAAGCCTGATCTAAAGCATCATGTCTTAAACTCCCGAATACAAAATCTTATCTACTTCAAATTAAGAAAATAACAAAATTTCTCTGAATCGAAATATCCAAATACTGATCTGAAACTCCAGCTTTGTCTAAAAGAAAGCAAATCAGACTTTCAATAATCGTCTGGTAATTTAATTCACTTTATGAACCAAATTGGTTTAATTAAGTGCTTGGGGTTAACCTTTTTAACCTTACTAATGTTGCTATTGTAAAACGTAAGAAACGATGTTTTAGTAAATGAAGTGAAACGGTGTTTAAGTTCTGGTTCGCTTCACATAAATTTAACGAAGAATACAGTTAATAATACATTTATTGCTAATTACACGATAAAATTCTAGTAAAAATTAGATGCGCTTAGATTTTCTTCGAGAAAATTTGAACTTGTTATTTCTAAACCCTCGAGGAAAGGTAACAAGTTTCAACTTTTTTCACCAATGTTACTATGTAGTTTCAAGCTGATTGATCCAGCTGAAACCAAGGAAGTTAAATAAAATAGTCCAAATGAGGGAAATCGTATTTGAGAATTGTGTTTAGCCTCCTTGATTTCAGTAGAATCGTAAAATGTTGGACAGCAAGTTTCCGCTTCACAGCCATGCAGATTAAGAGTTATAAAAAAAATCCATACAAATACATATAGAGTGTTTATACATTGAATATTTTCGACGCAATCCAGGTTATTTTCAATTTGGGGGCCTTATTCAAAATCGGTATTTTGCGCGTTTGGTGTCTATGTGTGTCTACGCCCAAACGGCTGGATGTATTTTCATAAAACTTTGCATACTGTGAGTACTTACATTCATTTAGTGTCTGAACTCGGTTGCGTTGGTCTGTCTTCTCCTTTTACGTCTGTTTTTGTTTCTTCGTTTGAACAAGTACACGTAAATTTTATTCAGCATATTTCAATACAATGTTTTATATTTTATAAATTATACTTTAGTTTAGCAATTAGTTATTAAAATTTTCTTTGCTTATATATTTAGACAAGTTTCATGCTAAAACATCTGAGTAAATATTATTTAAATCTGCATTTAAATCTTCTCCAAAACAACCATAATTTGGTAGTTTTGGAGAAGCTGGAATGCATATTTATTTTGTGCACAATATAGCTAAATACATGGGTCCATTTCTTGGTGGTATGTGTATATTTCAATCAACTTCCATAAAAGTCATTGATTTAATACATACTGATTAGTTTATTGTTTCATAATAATAAATCAAGTGTACAAAACAAAATCTTTAAACAAAGGCACTAATGTCTTATATTAAAAAAAGTATAACGTTACAATAAAGTTATTTTAAAATAAGACAACGTTAAAATAAGACGGGTAACCATGCGTTGCAATTCAAATATATTTTTTATTTTGGTGTAGGTTTGCACACGGCAGTAGAAATCAATAAAACATACATTTGTTTTTCAAATTATATTATTTAATTGTATTTTAAGCTATATTCAATAGTCAAGAAATAACATCTATCATTCTAAATAGGTACATTGTTTTTATTTAGATACCGGATCTCTGAATAGATAAAAAAAAATGCCTTAAAGGATCGATTTAATACTACACGTCAGTTGGAGTGAAGCAAACTTTAAATGAAACTTTGCTGATCTGAATAATGTAAAGGTTATTACATATTCTACTAGGTTGAAAAGTTGAAAGTTTTTGTCTTGATATTTTGAAGCATAACGGAGCACATAGCCCGAAGGGCTTTATCTCCAGGGTTAACAACAATGTGCCTTGATAATTGGACCTTGCTTGGTAGCAAATAATACTGGTCAATTTTAGGATCGTTTAATTTTCTGTAGTTTTATTAAATATTGGGGTTGTAGAATCCTCAATTCCCTACCATTAAGGATTTACGGGAAAGTTTTTTTGTCTTAAGGTGACAGACGCGCGCGCGCGCGCGATCGCGATTGTTTACTTTACGAGTTGAAGATATTCTTATGCAACTTTGCAAACTCAAACATTCGTTGAAAACTGCAATATGGATGGATAAAGCAAGCATAAGTATTTCATTCAAAATTGTACAAGCTATAGCAATGTCAAAATTGAGTTTAAAAAATTATATTTCTCCAACTTATTCGTTTTCTGTTAACATTTTTTGTGATAGTTGAATTTTTCGATGATAGAGAGAAGTGTTTTTCGGATCACTTTCAATCAACGTTTAATCAATTCAAACCGAGCAACGCCGGATAATTCTGCTAGTATATAAAAAATGTAATTTTAGCACAGATTAAAATTTCAGAAATGTTATTAATAAGCATTCAGTTTTCAGAATTCAAAAATGTAACGTGAGTCACAATAGTATGTAACGTGAGTCACATAAAAGAGTCAACTTATTTTATTAATTAATGCAATAATTTCATTTTTGTTAGGTTTGACATGACCTAGTACTCTTAGTGAAGCATCCAAATTCTTTTCTCCTATTAACGTTTCTTAGAAGAGAAAAACTCTGTCATTGATGAAAGTCTAAGAATTGATGTTTTTCGTAACGCGAGTCACAGTCTGAAATGTTGCCATTGGGGAATTCGCACTTAAGTTTTAAATTATGACACAGATGCTTAAGGAATAATCAGTGAGTGAAAAATCAGTTTTTGTTTAGTAATCTTAATTCATTCTTTATTTATATGAAATTTGATATTGACAATTGATGTCTGATTGTAACGTGAATCATATGGAATTGTCCATACACAGTTTTACTAAGTATTTTATTTTATTCAACATGCTATATATATTTTTAGAGGCAATAATCAAAAATTTCTTCCTCTTACCAAATGGATTTTTTGTTTATGGATTGCATTTTGCTATCGAAGGAGATTTTGTTGTTATCGAGCTTATTCGCGAATTGAGAAAACAATATCAAAGATAGAAATGTTTTCAGAAATTGATCGAAAGCATTTAATTTAATACAATTTATCACAAAATTACAAAAACACAAGGAAGGAAAACCGAAATGGATTGGAATTGGAAAAGAACAAAATTAAAATGGATTTCTTTTATTTATACTAGAGGAAAGCAAAATCATGAATGTGTCAAGCAGATGTTTTCGAAAAGTTCATTTTCCAGCTACGCGGACTGTTTAGCATCGAAAGTAGTTAAATTTTGTTCTCTATTTTTATTCTATCTCAATGAGCTGCTTGGCATTATTCTCTCTTTGCTGGACACTCGCGAAGTTTTATAAGAAAGTAAAAGAATAAATACTTATTCAAAATTTGTGCACGCACTACTTTGGTTTTCCAAAAAAAAAACATATTTAAAATATTATCATTTTATAACATTATTTAACGTGTAAATCGATGTTATTGTTAAAAAAAAAATTTTAAATCATAGCATTATCTATCGTATAACATACTAGACAAAATAGTGATCCGAGTTGACGTTTTAAAATCATAGCCCAGAGCGAAAATAATTCAACACGATTTTTTAAAGTTCGATTTATTGTTTTTATAACTTCAAGTCACTATAGACGCGCATTTTTCTGGCAAACACCACCCGAATAAATTATCGCATATACATTGATTACAAAGCTAGGAAATGTTTTATGCAATGGGAAATGTTCACATGGATATTAAGTCCAAAGCTTTCTACTTTTTTCCAGCAAATATTAAGACCCAATTGTGTTAATAAAGAAGAATTTCTTAAAATAAAAGTAAATCATACCTGTGAAACGGAATAGTTGTACTTAATTTTTGGAATTGCATCCATACCCAGCAGAATTAGAATCATTTTGATCTTTTCCTTTCATTTTCAATGTATTTGCTGTGGAAGAAGGGATGTATCACGTTACTACTAGTTTTGGTCACATGATCATGAGCAGGTTCATAGCTCACTCCCTTTTCTCTCCTCTATAGACTTCTTTCTATCAAGGTAACGTCATCTGACCGTGGTTCAAAATTGGTAACTGTTGGTGTTGACTGTTGTCCTGGGATCTTTACCTTTGGGATTGATCCCCGACCGTCACCAATAGCCCGTGTGTTGCTCCAGTGTGACGTTAATTAAAATACCTTCCTCTCAAGTATTAAGATAAATAGAAAATATACACTGCTGGCCACCCAAATTGCAACACCAAGAAAGACAAGAGATATCACAACAAAATTTATTTTGTAGATAACATGTTGACCAAGTATCAAATGATTAAATTTATAGACTTCTGTGAAGTGTGGTTCCTGCCAAAATCAGTAGCCAGAGTAGCCGCCATTGTTGGAGATCACCGCTGCCACACGCCTCGGCATTGATTCAAAGATACTTTGAATGTGTTCTTGGGGTACAGCAGACCAAGCAGCTTCCACACGTTGCCAAAGTTGATCTGGTGTGGCAGCTGGGGATGTATTCTGGGTCAATCGTTGAGCAACCATGGACCACATGTTTTCTATCGGCGAAAGATCCGGAGAGCGAGCTGGCCAGGGAAGCAATTCAATCTGGCGATTGACAAAGAACCCCTTGGACAATGCGTGCCACGTGTGGTCGCGCATTATCCTGTTGAAATATGGCTGTGGGCAAGCCCTGAAGGTAAGGAAGGACAACTGGCTCCAACACCTCGGAGATGTAGCGCTGGCTGTTTAAAGTACCGGCAATGCGTACTAGAGGAGTGCGAGAGTGATATCCAATACCACCCCATACCATAATACCTGGTGCAGGACCAGTGTGGCGGTGCATAACGCAGCTGTTCAGCATCCTCTCTCCACGGTGTCTCCAGACTCGAATCCGACCATCGTGGTGTTGCAGACAGAAGCGTGACTCGTCAGTAAAGACAATTTCATTCCATTCTGCCGTCCGCATCCTTCTTTCATCGCACCATTGGCGGCGGAAACGTCTGTGGTTCTGCGTCAAGGGTAGACGAAGCAATGGACGTCTTGCGGACAGACCACTCTGCTGTAAACGGCGTCGAATGGTACGCGCAGACACTGGATGATGCGGTACAGACTGAATGTGCTGTGCTATGGTTCGTGATGTGGCTGAGCGATCCGTCACTGCCATACGCACAATATGCCTGTCATCACGTGAAGTGGTGCACTGAGGTGGATGCGATCGAACACGTCGGTCCGTCGTACCCTCCTGCATCCAACGATCACATATCCGCATTACAGTTGTTTGGTTTCGTCCAACACGACTACCGATTTCCCTGAAAGATAATCCACAATCTCGGTAGGCCATTATCCTTCCTCTGTCGAACTCGGATACTTGATCAAAAGATCATCGCTGTTTTCTACGAGGCATAATTGATCGTTTTTTTGAAAAAAACCACAAGAAAAACACAATTGCCGTACTTGAAATCGTCGAAATCTCCAAGCCTTAAATAGCGCTTTGAAGTGGCGCCACACGCGCTCGTGATGTGCGTCTGCGCTGAAATTCTAATCATTTGCATATCTCACCTCCGCTAATGCATGTTGTAAATTTCATATTATTTGCATGCTTCCTTCAGGGTGTTGCATTTACGGTGGCCAGCAGTGTATTTTGATTTCTGTGCACCAAAGACGTTGCCATAACTCTTCAATAGAGATCAAGCAGCCCTTTGAAGAGCAAAATTCTCAAACATCAATTAGCAGTTAGTATTTTGCCCTTTCGCTTTGTCGCTTTCTGTAATCCTTTGGCAGAAAAATTAAAATGTTAGCAAAAGTCATTGGAAAAAGAAATATTAATTTGGCACAAGCATGGTAAGAACGAAGAATTTTTGTCCGACTGCTACAAATTGTAACCTGGTTTGCTGAGGTCAATTTAATAACAAGGTCATTCATAGTATCATCGTTTTATTTTGTGTGTAATTTTGTATTCCTTACATTTTTAAAGGTTTAGAACTGGAGCCCTGTTTGGAACAACTGGTGCACTAGGATTTCTCTATATAACAGACTGGAAATTAATTCTTCAGTATCTGCCTATTTATAATACAAAATTTAAAGAATCAGAACAGTGATTTTTGATGGTAAGAATTTATTCTTTACCTATTTTTAAAGTCTGCAACAGTGATAACTATTTCTTTTGTTGGTCATTATAGTTTCAATCATAATTTCAGCGATGTCCAACCAACATATCTAGTTATGTAAGGAACCAAACACTCCTGAATGTTTCACACAAAAATTTGTGACTAATGTCAAATGTCACATCACTCATTGCAACGAGGTTTCTATCCTAATTTTATAAAAGACTGGTAACTACTTTGAATTGATAATTCATCCAAAGGACCAATATATATTAGAAGTAAATACTTTACTCCCACTTGATAACAAATTATCTTTCAATAATAAATCACTGAACATGCTTATAAAACTTACAGAGCATTACATTGATATACAAATGAAGTTTGAAATTTTAATTTATTTCACTCTGCACTCCTAAGTTTTCCCATGCAGTTACATTTTATCAGAAAAGAGGATTGCTGATTTTAAAAATTGATTGTAAAAAATACTTGTAAATCCCCAAATTATGCACACTAGAAAAAGTTACCCTGGAGCTAATTTACTATCACACTTCAAATATTTTTTGTACTCAGTGTCTGGTAAAGGATTCAAATTTGCTATGCTATATTTGTTAATGTTTAAAAGCTTAACAGAATTTCCCCCAACATTCAGTATAATGATTTGACAAGTATTTGGTCAACAGTCCTATAATTCTAGTTTCAACACATTAGGTTGATTACCATTTATTTTAGTTCATTGGCTATTAGAATACCAGACTAATTGATTATTGACAGACATGACTCTTAAATATGAGATTATGGTAGGTGATCAGTGGCCAACTGATTCAACCTATGTATCGATTTTATTGCACCATCTACTTTTACCAAAAGTCCTGTTTTGTGCTTCAACCTGCTTTGGTTCACAATCGCTTTCCACTTCAAGTCTGATTCTAAAGTGCATAGCCAATCAGGTTTGCTTCCACCCTCGTAGGTTTGATGCAAGTCCCTGATCAGTGTTTCATGAAGGGAAAGCTTTATTCATCATCTATTTTGGGAAGTTCATTGTAATTATAAATGCACCATTGAGCAAAGATTATTTCAATCTGCCTAAAAGGTACCCATGCACACAAAGAATTTGATTTCAAGTTTTGCATACTGCTTTCTTGTAACTTAATTATTCTAGTGATTGATAAATTCTCTACAGTTCTTTCCCTCTAGGATTTAGCAAATACTGAATTGAATAAATATTACCTCTAGTTGATTACCATTTTTATGTAAACATTAAGTCACTTATGAGTGTCCAAATGTATGCATGGGCACACTAGAAATGTTTGACAAGTTTTGAGTGTTTGAAGATCACTAGCTTTTAGAGAGATGCGCAGAATCAAGTACTTTTAAGAATCAAATACCTGGTATTCGAGTACTGTCAAGAATTGAATAAGTATTAGAATACATTTGCAAAAAATGATTAATGGATAGAAAGAATCAGCCAACTGGGATATTCGACTTTTAAATAAAATAACATGTTCTGATTTTCCCAGCATTGTGATTAGTGCATTGGAATTGTGACATAGTGGATCAAAATTTGAACCCACTGCAAGAAAAAAAAGTGGATCGTTGTATTGTTATTTATTCTTCATGCAAATGATCATTATTGACACTACCAACGTGGATATGCATACAATGCAACACTACTTTGATATTCAATTACCTAGAATGAATACTATGGTATTCGAATACCTAGAGTTATCAAAGCACTTGAATACTTTGGTACGGCTGTAATATAAAGATGTTTT
Organism: Meta bourneti; assembly: GCA_933210815.1. Classification (NCBI taxonomy): domain Eukaryota; kingdom Metazoa; phylum Arthropoda; class Arachnida; order Araneae; family Tetragnathidae; genus Meta; species Meta bourneti. Next base: position 62,282,904 of record OW119924.1, on the reverse strand, counting down.
TGTGGAAACATTTTTGGGGCACTTTTTATGTCGCCAAGGTAGAAATTCTTGAAAAAACCCTTTTTTCTCAGCTGAAAATAATAAACATAACGCCATTTTCCTTAGCGAAAAATAATTAACGAACATTAGAAAACTTTAAAAAACATTAATTTAACGGAATAATAATTAACTTTATTGCAAACTTCATATTGGAACATTGCATTTATCACAGAAAAAATCTGATTTAATTAATCCCAATTCCTTAAGGAAATCCAAAAAAGCTGCTTATCCTGACAAATGATTAATCACTTCCTAAAGTGCCCTACCACCAGAAAAATTAAACTTCAAATTTTGAGCACCTTGAAACTTATCTACAACACTAAATACAGAAGGCATGTTAAAATAGAAAAGGTTATGATTTTCAAAAATAGAAAATGGTAGAAAAACAATGCAACCTGATGCTTCTGCTCTGGGATCTAACTAAAATCAAACTGAATGTTTTGCTTCAAATTTACATGAAACGGAAAAGAATTGGAAATACTTTTAAAGAACCAATTAAATCAAAGGACAATTTAAACGAAATGACCTTTAATGAAAATTTAAACTTTCCACTAGCCATAAAAGCAGGGGCCTTTACCTGCCATAACTTGCTGCAAAAAGTGCACCAAGAAACATGCCAAAAGCATTTATATGAAAGCTGTACCAATACTTTGATATTCAAGTAGTTGGGGTAGTCAAATGTTTTGGTTATTGAGGAATGAAAACCACTATTTGAATACAACAAGAAAGAATCGAGTACAATGAATACTAAATATTGAGTTAAGGTACTCCATGATGGGATTATTTGAAAACAAAAGTACATCCTATTTCTAGCTGCTTTCAGCATGGCTTGCTGTATAAAGGCTGAGTAGCAATGAAGACTAAAGTCATGATAGCAATACATGCAAAGATTTTTAGATAATGTGACTTCGTACCAGATATGAAAAAAAAATCATGAATTTTATTCATTTGTTGCCTCTACATGTTTAAACTTGTTAGATATGAAACATACAAATCACAGTATTGATTTATGTTACTGTGATTTGTCTATGATCAATACTATCAAATCCTTGATAGTATTGATTTATGTTATAAAGATTTAGAAAATTTGGCAGGGCAAATTTTTGAAGCAATAAAAGTTATCATTGGATCTTGTTACTTTTATTATTTCATTTGAATTGTATTTCATGATACAAATCCATTATTCTTAAAATTCTAAATTAAAAAATAATCGTTTAAATAAGGGGAGGAAATTTAATATATTTTTATCACATAATAAAAGTTAAACAAATTTTAATTTTACCTGTTTGCTACCTAATTTTTTTCTTATGAACATATTTCTTATCTGCTACAGACATGAAAATCTAAATTTAAACTCATTTAAATTCGCAGGAACCAAATTGTTTCCCATTCAAAAGGAAATTCCATATTATGGAATGCAATGCTTTCGCAAAGAGAAAACCAAGAAACTTATCTGTTAATAATGACTCAAAACTAAACTTGTTAGATATGAGACATGCAGCGTGTGAAAAAATCATGATTTAAAGAAAATCCTTAAAATCGGATTTTTATGATTTTAATTAATTTGTTGTTCCTATATGTTTAAACGTGCCAGACATGAGATGGAAATCATAGTGTAGGATCTAGTTATAATATTATGTTATATAGACTTTCCAGCCTTCTACACAAATATTAAAATCCAAATGAGTTTCCCCAATTCCAAGGGAGATCCGAGACTGAAAAATTCGCGATTCTTTTTTTTTAAATGTTTTTAAAAAATTGGGGGCAATAGAAATAAAATTCACTGATTGCTTGCATGCGCTTACAATCATTCCTGTAACAATGAAAATTCTAGTGAAAGAAAAATTTTAATTTCCTCTTTGGAAATATCCCAGGAATTGGGGAAACTAATTTAGGTTTCAGTGTTTGCGTAGAAGCCAAAAATGCCATCGTATACTACTTACGACTACTGTATTTGTACAAGGTCTATTTTGAACAAAACAGTTTAGTCCTTAACTCAGTTTTTACACTTGAAACTAGTTTAATGAAAAACAGTATAAGTTAAAATTTAATTATGATTTTAAAATAAATTTTCTCACCTTATTGAAATGTTTATTTTTAATTATGCATTTGTATCACGAAATAGAATTTTCATAGAAGTTTTACCATACAGGGGTAACAAATTAATTAAAACCTGATTTAAATTTTTTTTTAATCTTTTTTTTTTTAATTTAAAAAATAATGATTTTTTTTCATACCCTGGATTATTCACATTTATTAAATTATTTTTGTTCTGTTTGGAAAACATGTACATAAATTTGTCGTATATTCTTTTCTTTACAGGTAGATAAATTTAAAGTCATCTGGAATATACCTACAATGTCAGTCTGCTAAAGAAAAGTTATTTACAAATATTAAATTTTCATACTCCTGTTTCTTATAAACAATTAAGTATGTGTTTTCCATTTGTTTTTGTATTAGGCTGAAAGTCAATTATATGCAACCTATAGTATGTATTAAACCTATGCTGAATAAGAATGAGTTTGTTTTATTTGAAATCCATGAAACTCGGATGTTCCAGAAAAATAATGTCTTAAAATTCATTCTGTACTTGTGCAGCATTCTTTGAATCTTTAAGTGACATGAAGTATTATGACGGAACAAATGGCACAAGCAGCTGTAGTATTCATCGCATTTTTTAGTTTGATTGTCTGATAATTTCAATTTTGGAGCCTGATTTCGCAAGTTCATTAGTATTTATGTTTGATAAGGCAGGTTTAATTGCTATAATCACAGTTCAAAAGATTTTGGTAATTTTCAACCAAACTTCTTGTTTTTAGTAAAACATTTATTAAAAATAAATTTTATACCTTTAAGGGGTGGTTTTCAATGGGTAGTTTCATCCATTAATATTGAAAGATGTTTGGACTGAATATTTCCATACACTGTTGGTTTATTTTTCTGCATAACTTTTCCCTGAATTTGTGTGTAAACTTAATTGTGTTTTATAAGACTTGATGACATGAACTTAATATGTAAGATGTAAATATTACTTAGATTAGAATAGAAACACTGATTCAGACCCTCCACGAAGCTGCAAAAATTAAAAGTAATGTAATAAAAATGTTAGTCTCATTAATCAAGGTACATTCAAAATTTAAATATATAATGGTAAATGAGTGTTGAAAAGATCTTCATTTGAACAAAAAAATTAAACAAACATTACTTTTAAAATTTTATTCGTGAATAGAACAAGTATAAAATGATAATCATATATTCTCTTATTTACCCATAACAATTGAAATACATAATATTTAATTCATAACAAAAATAAAAAATTAGTAAATGCAATCATTGACCATAAGATGCATAAATATACTCTGGAATAGCTACACGAAACAATTTTGTATATAAAAACATTTCAAATTCACATTACAATGCAATTTACTAGCCATGCTTTATTCATATGTAAATTGTTCAAATATAGCTTTTTTGTAATGTGTTTTTGAAAAACATGACAATTGTTTCATTTTAAATTTTTTCATTGATATACGTGAAATGTAATTAGTCTCAATTATCAACAGTAAAAATTAATCATGTAAAAACAAACAAAAATGTTTTATATCCTAATCAAAAGAAAACTTCAATAAATCAAAAGAAAGCCAAATAAATTGATTTGTCCAGAGAAATAGGATAAGTTCTTTAAATTAGTTTCTTAAGATTAAATATGCATCAAGTTTGAATAAAACAGATTTATCTGATAATGGTACTAGTAGAAAGTTCATGCAGGATTCATAGCACAATTCAGACTCAGTTGCTCGGTGAATGATCATTTATATTTTTAAAAATTTTAGTCAACTTTTATCTTCATCGAATATTCAAATATCTAGTTTAGATTTTAATATAAAATTTTTAAAAAATCTGAATTTCATACTAAACTTGATTTCTATATGCTGAGAGCATTCCAACCTGGTATATTAGATTACTTTCAACTTCCTTACAAACAGGTTTTTGCAAAAAAATACAATAACTCAAAGTTACTGAAATTGTTAATCAATATTTAGATTTTCAAGTATAAAATTGGCATCCCATCATTTAAAGTTGAATCTGATTAAAACAATGAGTATTAAGATGTGTATTTATCAGTTAGAAATAGTAAGCTCATGGATTATATAAGTACTATGATGAAACTCACCTAAGATTCTAAAATTAAATTTTGTATTTTTAAACTTTCCTTTCATTTTTAACAAGTATCACAATGCATTTTCTGTATAATAAAATTTACAAAATTTTAAATGTAATTTAAAATAATCTAAACTTAAGCTTTTATTAATACAGAAGATATATATTTAAAAATAAGGTCAGAACATGTATGTATATTCTATTTGGATTTAGTTTGACTTTTCATTACAGAACATTTATAACTGCTGTTGACAGTCGCACTAGCAGCATTAAATACCTCATCCCTTACTTTAGATGTTTCTAGAAAATTCCTGTTACAGAAAATATGACAAAACTTAGGAATTGAAGAGTTCTTTCTCATTTTGTTTTTAAAATAACTATAGGATACATTGCAAGAAATTAAGCAGTTAAAGCTTTGCATCTTTTGTAGTGTGTGATACTTCAAAAGTATTCCAAACATTTGTATTCCTAATGTTGGAAAAATCAATTTCCCTGTTAGAGATATTTTGTATGAATGCATGTGTTATTTCATTGCAAGACTAGAATTGTGACCCCATCACAGTTTTATACCTTAAAAATGTCTATTTCACTCTTACTGAAAAAATATTAAAAAGATATGCAAACTTATATTTATATTGTCATAGAATTATGAAATACAGTTTATTTTGGACCCATTCAGTAGACAGTTGAGTGGAAGACTTACTGTAGACAGTCGATCCTTCAAAATTGTATATCGCAAGTCCTTTTTTAGCATAATGGACTATTTGCTAACTGATCGATTTTACATAATTGTATATTATAGTAATGCATTGTCGTATCTGTTTCTGCAGAATACATGTTGAATTAAAATAGTTAAATCTTTCCAGTACAGTGTTTTGCATTTAACTTTATTTTGATGCTTAACATTCCAAAACAATCATGATTTTCTTAGGGATATATTTGTTATTCATCTGAAAAATCTTATGGAGACTCCACTATGTTTGAATTCCAAGGGGAGGTGAAGTAAAATGTTTGAAAACCACTGCAATAGGCCATTTTGGAACAAAAATTCAGAAAAATTAGAGATGACATCTAAAATGATCTAAATATTACCAAAATTCAAGCTTTAAAATTGGGATATATACATGATAATATTTATTACATAAACTATTAACTAGATTTTTTCTATAACACATTTACTAGACTAATGTTAAAGGCACTTAAATGTAAATATATGTCCAATCAATGAATAATTGTTTTTGTTACATTACTAAATAACAGAATGTGTAAGTGCAGCTGTTCATTGCTCAGCATAAAATAGAATATGAACAGTAACAAATATAATTCTCGTAGAAACTTCCTTATAGGGAAATAAATTGGCATTTTAATTTGATCTATATTTTGTTGATTTTAACATTAATAGTTCAGCTTTGTTCATTATTTTTAATAAAGTATTTAGTAATGTTTATCTTTGTATTACTTATGAATAACATCAGAGTTTAAAATAAGATTGTGTATAACAATATATATTTACTGAGAGGTTGCTGAATGTGTTTGACAAAAGTCAATAATTTTAAATTGCATCATTTAAACCAATAACTAAACATTTAAAAGTCTCAAGAATCCTGACGAAAAAATCAGCAATAACATTCACATTTTTTCAAAATAATACTTCTGCAAAGAATTATTTAAAATATTTCTTCAATATGGAACACATTTTGTATGAATTCATGACTAGAGCAGTTCTTAACCATCTTATACTCTTAAAGACATTTGGCATACACTGGTAGCCTTACATGATGCTGACAGCTAGAGTACAAATGGCAAAAAATTCATTTTTTAGTCTCACAAAATCAAAGAAAATTACAATTGATAACATACAATAACTATAAAACAATGATTATGTACAAATATTCAATAAAACATTTAACTCAATCAAATATTTCATAAAAAAGTTTTAAATCTAAAACAAAGTGAAAATAAGGATATAACAATTTGTATAAATTTAATTTTATACAAGTTCCCTAAAATTATGAGGTGTACTCAAAAGTAGCTAAACTGGTTCAATAAGTTTACAAACAAATGGTGCAGCAGTTAATTTGTTCAATCTAATAACCTACCATGCATGTGTACCAAATCATGTAATATTCACTCATTTGGGAAGTGCAGTTGTACTTTGGTTTTACAGTAAAAGAAATTGTTTCTGTATCCATCAGATAAAAAGCATTCACAATTTTTATCAGATTATTTCAATCTGAAATTTCCGAAGTCAATCCATAAGTTCCTGAAAGGCTAGGGTGAATTATGAGAAATCCACAAGTCTGAATAGTTCAAAGGTCATTAAAATGAGTGGTAAATGCTCAGAAAGGCCCACAAGCAAATTAAGTGAAAAGAATGAACTCATGAGCTGAAAAATCAAGACTATTTGTAAGTTAACTAAAGAATTAGTCTGTTTATTACAGGCAATTTGGGTGAGGCTACACAGCATTTCAATATCTGGCAACCAACTTATTTACCATTTTGCTCCCTCTGTCATTTTCAAATTCCAATAAAAAGAAAAGTTTTTAAGATATTGAACTAACGATATAATGCAAAGTAGCTGTTCACTTTTCAAAAAATGTTTTGAGTAGTGGAAATAACATGCGTGTGGCTTCGAAAGAGGACTTCCTTGAAGTCCTCTTTCCTTCCTAAGGTTCAAAATCTGTTAGTCTTGCACTTTTAAATGAATCAGTCTTAATACTTTTTGTATCACCTCATACATCATGAGATGAACTGCTTGAAATTATTTTCATACATAGAAATTAAATATATTAACATATCTTTCATATCAGAAAATCTTCAATACTTATCTGTAATTAGATTACAAATGTAAAATACAAATAAATGTTGAAGAATGTTTGCAATACAAATTAAGAATTATATTTCATTAAAAATCCATTCTAAATAACAATGTTCGTCACTGGCGGAAGAAGATATTATGTTCGTTAACATCAGAGAAAACTACTCAATCTCTTAAAAATTCAATAGAAAATTCTCAATAAAATAAGAATGGTCAATTGTCCAGAAATTCAAATTATTGGGAATTTATAATGGTAGTTTTTTAGACTGTTAAGTAATGAGTAAATATCTATTTTTTGATTGGGGTGAAATAACTGGACAAAGAATTCTTAACTTCCCTTACTCAAGAGATTTTATAGTCAACATGATTTTCTGATCTTTAAATTTTCACCCATGCAATTCAACTTTTTTGCATGATTTTTACCAAATTTTGAACAAAAGGGAAAAGGGCCTTTTTACAAATTCTGCAGATCATATCATTAGACACTTACAATACACTAAATTGAGAAGCAATTAAAAGTAGCTTAGGTTTTTCAACATTTTTAAAATGCAATATTTTTTATGTAAAATATTTTTAAAATTTTTAAATCATAACTTTTAATAACATAATTACTAAGATTAGTGGTACAATATCCCTTAAAATGCATAATTATATTGTTAATAGTCACATAGCAAAGTAATGTATTCCCTGAATGATAAATGCATCCATGAAATTCATATAAAACGATTTTAAGTAACTAGCTATTCTGGGATGTAAAAAATTCATTCATGCAACTTGATTTCTTAATATAAACAGATTTGGAAAAACCTTTAAAAATCATTTTCTGCAGAAGTAGATGCTCCTTTCTGAAATAAAGGAATTTCATTAAAGAACATTAAGATAAATTAACAGATGCATTAGATTACAAAATAAAATTAAGACAATCTTCATGTAAAATCAGACTAAAATATACAACTGGCTTTTAAACTTTCACAAAATGAAAATGATTTATTCAAAAATAATATTGGAATTGTTTTTTTATTCAGTAGAGCTTTTCATATTAATAAAAATTTACTTAATTTAAAAAATAAGCAAATGGACTATCATACCTACCCTTTTTATTGGTTTAAAATAAATGTTTGCATGTTTCAACATTAATACTTTTAAATTCGAACACTGAAACTGACAATTTTACTGTTATAATGAAAGCATTTTTAGGACTTGTTTATTATTTAGCAATTCGAGAAATTTAATATAAATTGGTTTCTGCATAGTAAAAGTTTTTATTCCAAGTTCAAATAGAAACTAGCAATAGAACAAAGACAATATGTAACTAAGAAAATTACATTTACTATCAAATGAAAATTAACACTGGTGAGGAGTGTAAAAAATTGACAAACAAGTATCTATAAAAATGTATTAATCACCATAAAATTGCTGAATGATGAAAATTTAGTTGGCTTTAAACCGAATATTTTCCTAGGTTTCTAATTTCAAATATACCCATATTTTACACTAAAAGTATTCAGTCAAAAAATGAAATCTAGACTAGTGAAAACAGTGGTACTCAATGAATTTTAACTTATGGTTTCAATTAACTAATGCAAAAAAAATCAACTTATTTCCTTTTTAACAAAAGTGCATATTATGTCAATGATTTTCTAGTATTACAGAAATGAGGGGGGAAATGCAAAACATCTTACTCATTAAAATTAACTTTTATCAATGACAAATTTAACAAGATATTATCATATGTGGTAAATTGTGGATAATGAACTTAACCATATTTTCCAATTCTGCACAGCCTCATGTTTCTCTAGTTCTTAATATACATACATTGAGTTTCTAAAATGTTACATCTGACCAGACAGCATAGTTAGCTTTAAACTTTTGTGTGTTCAAATATAAAAATCACACTTTTTTAAACATCTACTAAAACTTCCATAATGCTGCTTCATGTTTGACATTTATATCAAGTACAAAATAGCTAAAGTACTGCAACTACTTATAAAAGTGTAAAAAGCTTTACACTACGAAGTTATAAGGCTCCAAGACAGTTAGGTTAGTTTACACTGCTGCCATCTCAGATTGTTTTTTATAATCAGTACGGTGAATCACATATCGCCCAATTCATTTCTGAAATGTTATTGGTTGAAAAAAGTAAGGGGCATGTTCAAAAAGACAAACGATCAGTTATTAGATGAGAGGATGACTTTTTGTACATAGTGTGCAAATGATCTGTAAAAAAGGTCTTGTTTTTAACATATTTCTCCAATTTTGTGAGATACCAGGGTGCACGTTGAGAAAGCCTTACTGGTACACTCGACAGGATTGGAGGACATTTTCTGAACTATCCTATTCTGTTCTGAAGACCACAACAGACTTAATAACATATCTCTGATGAGATTCAATTCCATCTTATGAGATTTATACACGTAACTCTGATGAGATTTAACAGATATCTGATGTAATCACATATCCCTGATGAGATTTATCCATGCATCTTTGATGAGATTTATCCATGCATTTCTGGCGAGACTATCACATATGTCTGATGAGATCTCTTAGGATTATTTTGATCCTGTCAGGTGCACCAGTAAGACTTTCTCGACATGCGTCCTGATTTGTGACAAAATTAACAGGCTTGAGAAAAAACAGGATTTTATTCACAGCCTTATATGGGAAATTTTGATACAATACTGACAAACGTTTAAATAAAGTCTCTCAAATTACCTTATCCACATATTTACACAGATGTTACAGTCCAATAATGTTTAGCAGGTGGAGGAGGGGGAGGTATTTCGATTTCCTCATAAGGTTTGTCTTCATTGGAAATTTGGTTACCATCCACTGCATCAAATTTTGTTGAACTCGATTTAGTGATACTAGGATGAATCATGGTGGAATAAACCCTTGAAGAACGATCAAATGAACGATGAGATGAATTCGCTCTTCTATCCAATGATGATGTTTTCCCTAGGAAAATAAAAATAGTTTATGATGTACATAAACAAGAAACACTCATCACTAAAGTCAATACCATAAGAAATACTTGACTTTACCATCACAGTTATGAAGTATGTTCAAGAGAATTGTGGATTTGCATTCAGTACAAAGAAAGAAACATGCATATCTGTAATCACTCAATCCTTGCAGAAAAACAAATATTTGTAATGGAAGTGATGAAAAAAACATGCAGAGGAAGTGATATAAGATCTAAAACACTACATTTCAGGACTGCTTGTAGAAATTAAAGCAAAAAAATATGAACCAACTAATGGACAAGTCTTATCAGCAACCTTAAATAACGGCCTTTAAGAACATAATTGAAATACAGGTAACCCCCGTATAACACGGCACTTCTATAGCACAGATTCACTCTAACACGGTTCGAGAATTAGGAACATCACCGTATAACACGGTGCTTTTATAGCACGGATTCACTCTAACACAGTTCGAGAATTGGGAACATCCCCGAATAACACAGTGCTTTTATAGAATGATTGGAACAACGATGCGAAAAGGATGGCATTATGAAAGTTTAATTTAAACGGTGTAGCATGGGAATATCCTAAGAACTACACGCGCGGATATTATCTCGAGATAAATTAAATAAAAAGTAACTTAGCTTAGAAGAGACATGGCGTCTCTCGGGGATCCCCGCTCGTCAACAAAATGAAAAAATGGCAAGAACGCTTAACGCGTTTCTTTCTCACAAAACTGCAACGTCGTTGGACTGAGGCGAAAAAGAGAGCATATTCTTCCTCTCCACGCTTTTTATCAGTTTTTCAGGGGGTTGCAAATCAGGGGAGATGGTCTTGTCAATCAAGGGAGCTGGACTTCCTGATTCGCTGTTTTTAAACTAGCTCATCTGTAATTTGTTAGATGGACACACATGACATGGCATGACGTAACTTTCTGGAAGATTCTTAGCATAGTTAATGAGCGTCACTGGAGCGAGGGAGAAAACGTAATTGAAAAATAAAGGACTTAAAAAATAAATGGCATCACTGATCTCGTGGCTGTCACTCAGAGGATGAGGATATCTTGCCAAAAAGAAAACACCCTCGGTTAATAGTGCTTAGTGATGACGAAGAAAACATTGTTTAATTCATATTAACATGTATTACTTCTTTGTAAATTTTAATAAAGATATTTATCTTAATTATGAAAATATAATAGCATGTTTTTTAATTTTTGGAACTTAACCGCCCTTTCGTACTAGCTCTTTGTTTCGTATAACACGGATTCGCATAACACGGCAATTTTTTGGAACATAACTCCCTTGTTATACAGGGGTTACCTGTATTTATTTTTTACTTGTACTTCAATGTTTCGTTATTTCAAAGCATTTAGAAAAGCTTACTACATATATATACACAACTTTATTATACTATATATAATAATGTTAATAGAAGCTATGACATGTTGCAATAACTTTACTATATACAAAATATTTCAAATGTCTTATATCATAAAAGTATTAGTAATTTCAAAGTAAATTTTCTGGATGAAAAGTGAGATATTAGATAAAAAACCATGATTTGTTGTTGACCCACCTATATCAAACAAGTTATCTTGACTTTTACTTGTTAAAGGGGCATCTCGAAAAAATGATGAAAGATGAAAGGCCCAGTGGTCAGGTCCTAATGTTGATGAGGCACTACTATATCCAGATGAAGATGATGAGGCACAAGAATGTGATATTAAGCTGCTTCGTTGATAAAATAATATGTATGCATCGGTAGAAATCACCTCATTTGCTTGAACTTCTTGTACTTTATTATCATCATATAAATACCAATGGCCATTGATAGGATTCCTACAATAAGCTGTTTAATGGTTGTCATTAGCATTATAGCTTACTGAATGTTAGTCATAAAATGAATTATCACATTTAGACTAAATAAAATATCAATACAATTCCTACAACAAAGTGTAATTATAATTGAAAGACTGCAAATTTATTTAAGTTCATGCAGAATCCATTTAAAATACTTTAATTTACAATCTAAATTAATTTTTAAATAATGAAGAATTTGAATACATGAAGAATTTAAATAATGAACAAAGAATTCAAAACTATGAATGTGCTTTTAAAAAATATTTAATACAAGAATAATAATTGAAAATTAAATTTAAATGTTGTTTTTATTGCAAGGCATAAAGAATGTTTTTCACCAATGAGAAATTTATTTCAGAAATATGCAATTTACAGTTGAATCGAAGAAAATAAAAACCAATCTCAGATATTTTGTTTTCAAGAAATTTAAAAATTATATTTATTTATTACTCTTACAAGACACTGTAAGTCATATTCAGCATTTTAAGAAAGATTTGCAGGCATACATGGAGAATTCCGGTATAACACATGTACTACTGATTTGAATGCATTTAAATACATAAGGCAAGTATTACAAGTAAAATCAATTACCTCAGTTACTTATGAGAACAGGAGAAATAACTTGTTTAATGAATGATCTCTAGATAACAAGTTGATCAGTACAAATATCACAATTTAACTACAATGCAAAGAGAAAATAATGATTCTTAAATTTCAGTTGAAGACTATATTTGAAATACTAATCATTCTAAGAGAGGAACTGAAAAATTCACCACCACCATTTATACACCTCTGAAGGGACCGTGTAAAAAGACATGAAACATTCGCCACAAAATGACAGCCTAAGAATCGAAACGAAAGATCTTTATAAATCATACTTTTCAACTTTCAGTATACATAAAATATTAACTTCACTGAGAAAAAATACCTAATTAATCAAAGGAATAAAAAATATTTCATTAAAAGTTAAATTATTTTACCCTGGATAGACTTTTTTATAAAGGACTCCTTTCCAGGAAAGGGAAGTCAGTTTTAATGAAACAGTGGTGGTCTGCTAGACTTGATTCCATGCTGATGACATTAAAGTCATTACCTGCAGAAAATCGAGTTTTCAATTTCTGGATCAGATGTTAAATTGTCTAATACTCACTGGACCATCATTCAGTGATAAAAATGAGTCTAAAGTTTTTATGAATCCCACATCTAAAAGTTGCGAATGACTTGTACAATTAACAGGGAAGAAAACAACCTAAGCGTTTTGCAGAAAATCTGTATCAGGTGGATGAGACAGGCAATAATCCAGAGTATTATTTTTCATTTTAGCATCCAGTTTCATTAACAGTCCAAGAAGAGTTTTTCCGTCATCCACATCTTTTTATTGGCTTCATACAATAAAAGCATTTTTCTTTTTAAAGCAATGTGGGTTTTTGGATTTGCCTATCACAAAAGGAGTCAGCTTTCCAGAGCCATCTGAATTTGTGCAAAGTAGGAGTGTCAGATTATCTTTACTTTTCTTTGTTCCATGGCATGACTTGCCTTTCAATGCCAGACTTTTTGAAGGCAGCATATGATAAAACAGATCCAGTTTCATCGCAATTAAAAATGTCTTTGGATTTGTATCCCGTCAGCTTTCCCAGAAGTACATGAAACCATGAATCGTCAATTGGTGAGCACCAATAGAGAGAAAATAGCGTAGGAAAGGAAGATCCCCTTCCAGAGTTCTTTTGTGCAATGGGAGAGTCCATTATGGTAAGATCAAGGAAATAAAAGGATTGAAAAGGCCAAACGATGAATCGCCGCCATAACATGTGTGTCGATTGCCATGGGTGATTATTTGTCTTGCCAACTCTTGATCACTGTTATTGCTTTTAACGCCAACCGATAAACTGGGAGCCAAAATCCATACAAAAGATGGCAATTATAGGAACGCATGTTTTGAATTTTACCTTCCATAATTTAACAAATAGATTATTTCAAACACTCGTGACTCAAATCATTGACCTACAAAGTCCATTGAAAGGTTGATGACTCAAATATTGCCCTGTGACTCAAAAGCTGAAAGTGTAAAAAGGGCATTTCATTCTCAGGATTCTCGGCGACATGTGGTATAAATTGTCATAGAATTTGCGACAAATGAATGAAATATTTTATAAGTGAAATGTCTTTTTTCAGACTAACCCAATTTGATGTATAAACAATATAAATGTATAAAAAGGTGCTTGACTGTACTACTACACAGAATTAAAAACACAAATTTTTTGCTATTTCTACATTTGCTATTAAATTTTACATGGCTACTTTAATTATACCTGTGTAATGACCACCTTGCATGCTGCCATGATGATTGCATACTGCATAGAGTTCATATAAATTGTCATCTATTCTAGAATATGGACGACATCGAGATCGTTTCCATGGTGACCAAATTGCCATTGAAGCTAATGTATTGTTCTGCATTTGTTGACTATTTTGATTTCGGATAGTGACATAAGAGTTTAAATCCAATCCTGAGAATGGGAATTCAACAAATTTTGTGATTTTTGTCCGTTGAGACGAAGACTATGGAAAGAAAAATGCAGTTAATGACAACATTATATTTATGCATGGTATTAGTTTCCTGTATATCAAAATTAATACTTTCATTAAGACTTAAGATATTTAGACAATTAAATATATGACATTGAAAATGAACACATTTTTTTGTCTTATACCATCACCTCATTTAAATATATATATATATATAGAGAGAGAGAGAGAGAGATTTTCAATTAAAAATAATAACATCAGGAGTATGTATTGTCAGAAATATAGATTGCAAAGAAATTAAATCTTAGGAAATCTTCATTGCCTTAATAAATTTTCAATTTATTTCAGAATATATAAGGCTAGAGAAAAATAAATTTAAAAATAATAATTTAATTAAGATAAAATAATTGTTACATAAAATGTTTCTTAAGTACATTAATCAGCTATATTAACACTGATTATTTGGCTTAGGTTACATGATTGTATACAATAAATGGTTTATCAATTGTAAAAAGTAATAAAAAATATTGTTACGAAAATCATAATAATCGCTTTCCTTATCAAATAAAATGCAAACGAAAAAACATATAACATTTATCTATGCGAAACAAAAACATTTAAATTTAAAAGTCAAAGATAAAACAAACCATATAACTTCATTGTATTGATGTAACTTCTGGATAAACTCTAAACTAAAAATCAGAATTTAAAAAATGGAGAATACCGAATAGAAAACTACTTTAGTGGGAAAAATCTGTTATGCAAAAGAATGATAGAAATTAAATATAGCAAGCATTGTAACAGTATAATATACATAAAACAACTAACAATACTCCATGATTCCAAGCTAAATAATCACAATCTTTCTGACTGATTCCAAACCAATGTTAAAACATTATTTAAGGAGAAAATACAAGATAGTTTAATTACAATATATTTAACAATATTCAGATTTTAAAAGCTGTTTCATAATTTTTAAATATTAATTCAAAACTATAATATGGAAAAATTAATTTCATATATACCTTGTATGTATTTTACTTTTACAAAATCACAATTACATTAGCATTTCTCTCCATTACAGTTCAAAATATACAAACTGGGAAAACTTTTGTTACTCATTTTCTTTCCTGTCCGTTACTCTTTTTATTTGTCTTATGGATCTCGATTTCGAACGAAATGTCACATTGCAGCCCAAAGGACAGTTTCCTGTAGGTATCGACTATTTTCCTTAATTTTGTTTACTAGCAATACTTTTCAGTATTTTTATATACCTGTCTAAACCTCTTTAAATGTACTATTAACACATCAGGTGTACTCCATAAGCTTAGCGTTTTAACACAAGGCAAGCGGCGATGACAATAAGGACACATCCAGGCATCTTCAATCCCCAACTAAAAAAATCAGAGGAAAATAAATACAAAAATTCCAACATAACATCTTTAAAAGTAGTTTGAATAAATGTATAACACATACATTACAAGTACATTTATAGGTTTGGTTTGATATCTGTCACTTAAAGCAAATTTTTTGCAACACAAGGGCTACATAGAATGAGATCCAATGCTTTAAATTGATTCAGAATTCTTCTGAACATGTCCACAGCGGATTTGAACTGACCTTATATGTTGAGACCTTGATCACTTTGCCAGCAGCAGCTTACATATTGACACAAAATTATTATAGGAGCTGATACTATTAGAAGTAGCATTCAGCTGATTCCGTGATTGTGCATACCAATTCAGGTTTATTATTACAAAATTCAGCCTTAAAACCAAGGTTAAAGAACATTAACAGATTGTTCATTCCCTTATACCCTCTATGGTCGGGATTCTGTGAGAGCTGTGATGTCAATAGACAACCAGAAGTTAGAATACTTGTTCTGTTCTGATAAGAAGCGGGCCATAGAATTGTATTAAACTCATCAGATTACACTAGTGATGGGCAAATCGATTCTTTTGAAATATTCAATTCATTTGAATCAAGTCAGTAAAAAGATTCTTTCAGTTCACCGGAAATAACTCACTTTGACTTCCTGGTACATGCAGCACCATCTGTTGGTGAATTTTTGCACTATGTCGTGTTTCTTTCATTTGTTGCAGGGAACCTCAGTTTCTTTGAATCCATTTGTGGGATGGGAATAGTTTCCCCAATTCATCGTGTGAGGAATGAGGGTTTATAAAACTTGTGTGCTGCATTCTTTCTGAGAAACGACAATTGCTGGACGTGTTTTTATTTGCACTTCAATTAAGCTTTTTTTTCACTTTTTATTAATTTGATTTATCTGTAATTTGATTGTTTTGAAAAATAGAAAGAAATTTTTATAGGAAAATGAATAAAATCTTAAAAGAAAATTTTGTTGTCAATTTTCAAAGCTATTTTAATCAAATTCAAAGCCAATAAGACAATTTTCTTTTTTTTTTTGCTTTTTGAAATTAAATTAGAAAATATTTAATGAACACAACTTTATTTTTATGAAAAACAATTTTTGTGTTCGAAAAGAAAGCAAATTTATTTCTGGAAGTAAAAGGAAAAGTTTCATAATTACAGTGCAATACTCAATTTTAAACTCGCAACCTTTTGGTAAGAAATTGCGAAAAGAAAAAGAAAACAAAAATCAAGGCAAAAAATGGAATGAAAGTGTTTCCCCTCGAATCAAATCAAGAGGGTAAACTACCTAAGATCCAAATCTCAAATGATCCGATAAGACAAATGATTCAATGAGTCAAATGATCCGATTCATGAACAAATTGAATCAGTTGGTTCCTACTGGTGATCGGAGAGACATTCTAATGCTCAATTGTATGCTTTGACGTTATTGTATCTATCTCAGAACTTATTCAACTACTCAACAAGAAAACAATTGCTAAACCAAAAAATATGGTAGCCTTACAATGGAAACTAGTAACCCTACAGACTACTGCTCATAGAAAAACAAGTAGGGAGTCAATGATTCGATTCATTTTGAAGGGAGTCAGTTGACTGATATTCGTTCACTTTAACCCATTAACGGCAGTCCTTTTTTTGGGACGCATATTTATATGGCTTTAAAACCCTGACTATTGTAAATAAGTTATTATTCTTTTACTCACTAGATTATTTATTATGCATTCTAACTATAATATAAAAATAGATGCAAAGCGTTAACAAATTTTGATGCTAGAGGCCCTCAAATTTGGATAATTTTAGCGTGACTAAGTGTAACTAACATGATCACCTTCAGTATCAATCTGGCAGCGAATATTGATGTTTTAGTGAATTATCTTCAATAATCATCAGTAGATATAAAGAAAAGTCAAACTTGCCATTAAAATTTTATATGTAAGTAAAGTATTAGTTTTAATTTTACGTCCCATTTATGGGACATTGGCCAAAAGTCATTAAATTAGTTGAATTTGCATTTAAAAAAATCACTGTAGATGTGCCTGATTTTCATAAATATTTGTTTATTATTTATTTTGAATTATTTTTTTAAATTCGAAATATAGTGAAAAAGAAATGGTGGTTTCCCATCTTTACACAAATGCTGGATACAGATGTTGTGAATTGCTGGAGAATAGACAACCTTGTAAATAAAAATAAAGATCTCACTCTGCTTGAAACCAGGAGAATTGTTTTAGCCTTGATTTCTAAAATATCTCCCTCAAACCGCAAGCGACCTGGTCCACAAAGGAGCAAGCTGCTAAAAGGAAGAGTGAGTGAAGATCTGAGGTACAATTGTGGGAATCATTTTGTAACAATTATCCAGACACAACGGCATTGCACACAGTGCAGGAAGAAAACAAAACGAATTTGCAGTAGTTCCTCTTCATGATGCTTTGAAACTTTTCATACCAAATAAAATTCAAAGTTTCAAGATTTATTTCAAATTATTTTTAATAGGATTTTATTACAAAAGGAAATGACTTTTTTTATTATTTTTTATAAAATGTATGGCCCTCTTTGTTTACAATAAAAGAATACTTTATTTTTTCTATTTTAACCCAAAGATACTATTTTGTTTCTTGTGACTAGTGGCCAATGTCCCAAAAATGGGATAGTTGTTTTCAAGCCCAAATATAATAACGATTAAGCTTAAATTCATACAGCACCCTTCTAAAGACTGTAGAAGATGGTAACAATCAATATTTTCCAAATAAACATCATGGCTGAATTCTGGCCCTTAATGAGTTAAAGATTCAATTCAATTGAACGAATCACTCATTTTCATCCCATCACCAGATCATACGCCAAACAAATTAGTAGGACATAACGCAAGGCATTAAGAAAGACGGTTATCTAACTTGGCCTCTTATCCATATTTCAATCTTCATTTTGTATCTGGAAGTATACCTGAATAATGTACTACCATTTAAATAACAACTCACTAATATACCATGATTCAGATTAGATCTACTTAATAATATACAACATTCAGATAAGAACTGCTTAATTGTACACTATCATTTAGATAAAATCTTCTAAATAATGTACGATCACATATAAGAATTTCGGGGAACAGATTCGAATATGATTCATTAAAGAATGTTTTATGACCAAAGTGTAATTCATTTTTCTATAGAAACAGAAGTTTTCAGTGTCTGGAATGAGGTGAACTATAGTCTTGTACAAGTTCTGTGAAAACGAAACAGAATTACGAAACTTAGCATATTATGTATAAGTTTCCGAAGAATGCTTGCATTAGGAAACAATGGCTTTGGACACAAGACGGCATCAGCCTTATTTACCCCAGGTCCCAAAAGTCTAGATTCGCATCCAATGTAATGAAGATGATGAAAGTTGCACCTTCAAACATGGAAGAATAAGATAAATTAACTGTTCTATAATTCGATAAAATGAAAATAAAACTTTCTCAGTATGAGAAGCCAGATCAAGTGATGAACCCAGTTCCGCAAATACAAATTGTTATGGTTAGAGGATTATTATCAAATTGGAAACAGTCAAATTTTGTGCATGTTGATTTTAAAATGAACGAAGAGACATTATTTTTAATTATTATTGAACTTAATGATGATGTTGGCCTAACCATTGTAGCATGTGTCTGATATGAATGGAAGCAATGTAAGATTATGGAAAAAATTGGGCAGTAAGGAAACTCATTTATTGTGTAAAAGTCCCTTTGATGAGAGTCCGTATATCTACTTTTTCCCAAAGCTCCAGATCTATAAACTTCTGTAGAATCGGTTTGACTCAAAAAATAGAGTTCAGATTGAAAAATCACCTCTTTTTAAGTTATTATGATTAGATGGAAATGAATTGCAAGTTTGCCACAAATTAAAATTGATTCACATTCAATGTGCTAAGTATAGACAAAATGTTCATATGGCAGCATAGTTATTCTCTCAAACAGCAACCACATTGAAACAATTCTCAGCATAACAAGACGCCATGAATTTATCAGAATTCATAAAAGTGGTAAATTGTTTTGATGTAATGATCAGTTACGTTCCAATTAAATTTGGATTCCCTTCTAAAAATGCTTTTGGAATACCTTTACCTGAACATACCCAAAATTTTTGACACTGTTTTCTATGATGAAGGGCAATGAGAAAAATAGGGATGCAACTTTTCCGATGGGAATTCTTTATTCAATTAATTCTCTCAAAGGTCTGTTCCATGACTTACAATGCAAAAATTCTATTTCCTATCTATTGTCTCACAGATTGAATCAGGATTCATTGGAACTTTTTTCTCAAGTGCAAACCCAAGGGGGACTTAAGGATCATCCTACACCATTGAACGTCCTGTACCAGAATACAAATGATTATTCTGAGGAAAAATCCCAGCATTTTGCATAATAATACGAACACAATAAGTCAAGAAATGAATGTGGAATGCTATGAGACTGCTAAAGTGTTATGTCACGCAGATATTAGTCAAAAACCAAAACTCGAATGTGTCACCAAATGAAAACGTCAACACACAAGTGGAACTGAAAACAATAGATTAAATAATAATTAATTGTTTTTACTTCAGCAGAAAATTCTGCTCAAGAGAATCTCTCAGGGTTGGTTGCTATGAAATATCAAAAAGTACCCTGATTTAGGATTTTAGAGCTAAGAAACGAAAAATCCGAAAAGGTGGGTGGAGTATTTATCATACTGTGGACCTACTGGTTTAAGTGGCATGAAGTCAGTAAGGTAATGGAAGATGAGTTCATTTGATTTCACCCTTGAGAAGATTTGCATACAAGCCAGGGAATCATAAAGGTTTTGACAGGATAAATTTCTTTCATGTTTCCAGAACTAGCCAAACAAGTGATTAAAACTTATAACAAAATGAGAAATATCCTCTGAATAAAGTATTTCAACAGGAAAATCAAAAATTATAAACAAACAAAAAAAATCAAATGTAGAAAATCTGAACAGAAAGAAAATTGATGAAAATAAGTACTTAAAGTGAATATTTCAAAGAATTTACTATCATTTTTTTCTCATAAAATTTTCATGTAATATATTAATTGCGCATGCTTCATGGAGTGCATTAAAATTTGGTTCAATAAACCTTGAAAACCATTTCAAAATAAAGCATTTTATTCAGTAAGTGTTTTGATTTCTCTGAGCATTGGGTCGTCCTGTGACGTCACACCGTGAGCAAAATGTCAAGGCACATTTTCCCAGGAAAACAGAACCTTCTCTCTGTACTCTATTTTACTATGATTTTAAAACCACATGATGATGTAAAGAGATGATGTAGAGTAAAATTCAATAAAAAAAAGAAATTTTCAAATTTAAATCTTCAGGAACATGCAATTGTTCCCTTGTAATAAAAGTACTTGTAACAAACATCTCAAGTCGCCATTTTTACAGATTCATACTTCAATCATGTAAAATAAATCTAAAACATAAGGGAAAAGAAAGATAATTTATTTAAGAAATGAAACATTTTAATCAGAACTTGAAAACTGTACAGACAATAAATAAGAAAATTACCCTTTCTTCATTGAAGTACAAATCAAAACATTCATACAGTGTAACATCATCAGGGGTCTTTTTAGAATTTTCTAATTCTGTGATTGATTGATGCACATCAATAAATGAAAGGTCTGTTTGTAATCTGAAAGTATATAAACAGTATAAAAAATTTTACAATATTAAACAAGCTATAAGTCTAGCATAGCCACTTGAGAGCATAAAACCTAGAAGGAAAAAACTAACGTAGGTAAAGGTTACATCGATGATGCCCCACTTATGCCATATCAGTGTGCTATTACTGTAAAAACACTGGATAAAATGAAGTCGTCTCTATTTTGGAAGAACTAATTCATTAAGGCCAAGAACTGGATTCCTACAAGACGAATAGGGTCAAGAGGGTTGTTTAATGTTGAGGTAATAGTAAGGTTGGGTAAGAGGTAATAGTTTAATGTTGACTGACAGCAATCAAATGATGAGACTTCCTTTTGGAAAATGAAAACTATTCCTAAAACACTCCATGCCCAGTGTTCTAGGCGCTGTCACACTACAGGTCCAGGGTTCGATCCTAGGGCTGGGCAAGGTCGACTCAGCCTTTCATCCCTTTGAGGGGTGATAAAATGAGTACCAAGCATGCTTGGGAACTAAAAACTGGAGGTCCACGCATCAGGCCGACCACCTGATAGGGACAAAAAATGCCACTCGAGTCTCCAAGGTCTCAAAAGCGGGATGGGCACCGCCGGTCATGATTCCTCGAGGACTGTAGCGTCAGAGTTTAAAACACTCCATAACATCAAAATACCAGTACAATACACAAGATAGTATCCAAAATACTAGCACAATACAAATAAAAAAATGTTGAAAAAGTGTATGTCTCAAGAATGTATTGACAAACCACAGTGAGAGGCAGTTGTGGCCTTCCACCTGGTAAAAGGACATGGCCATGCCTTACCACTCATTTGCATTCCTTAGGTATCACTACCTTGCCTCGCGGCCCTCTCTGTAATATTGTAGAATAGACAGAAAACACCTACTTTGATGTAGAACCCTCCATGAATTTTCTGAGGAGTCTAGGCATTGGAAGGCAAGATAACTTTTAGGGCAGACTTGTCTTTTCTTTGTTTCTTTATGTGTTACATTTAATTTTTTTATCTTTTTACTGTCATTGTTCGTTGTTTTTCTTTGTTTTATACTTAATCTTTCTCTTGTTTGATGATTGTGCCCTAGCAATTGGAAATTTTAAAAAATGATAATTGACTGCAAACAAATCAATAGTAAATAAATTTTAAAAAATACAGAATAGATCTGAATTCATCACCAAATAGATTTGTGTAATTAAATCTTGCATACTTCAATATACTCACTATTCCCCCAAGCCTTAATTATCTAAGTAGCTGTAATTCTGTCACTAAAAATGCTAATTCACAGATGAATCATGGGTTCGGCCACCTATAAAAATCTCAAACAAACAGCAATATTATGCATCTCTATCACTCCACACAAAATTGAACATTTAAAGAAGTTGTCGATAGTAGCAGTTATTTTATCACCTTCATAGGGTATATTCCGAGAAATAATCAAACATAATTTTCTTGTTTCTCTGAATAAGTCCAATTGCATACTATATTATATAAAAGTTATATGAATAAATTATTAATAGATTAATTCAATTTTTACTGACCTACTGCACTTGATACCATAATATTCCTGTTTTCTGGGTTATGTTATATATTTATAGAACCATCAATGAAGATGTTTCTTAAGATAAATATTTTTAGTGAAATCTTTTTTGTTTACTTAAATCATGATAAAAATGAAGAATATAAAATAAATGTATAGTTTTGATTGCACTTTTGATGAAACCTGATACTATTTTCAAATACAACACCCACCTTTCTTGGAAGTCACTTTTCCATTTTACAGAAAGTTTTAAATGTGGTATTCCACCTATACATAGTAAGAGTGCTTTGTCTATTGCTGGCATGTACAATGGCATATCAACAGAGGAACAAATAGTTTCATTTACAGATTCACCATCACTGATACAAAATGAAAAACAGTCCATCATGTCCTATAAAATATCATATAAATTAATGTATGGTTAAAATGACTACCAGATATTTAAAATGCATCAATTTCATATATTTTACATCACTAGTGATTTACAATACAGAATTGCTGAAGCACATGCTAAATTGCTAGATGAACTAATTCTACATTCACTTCCAATTGACAAAACAAAGGTATAAAAATTCAAAAAAATTCTGAAAACCATAAAAACATAAAAAATGCACACCAATTAAAATTATGCATAAAAATTTGCAAAAATATTTTTATATTAATATAGATTAAATTATTATTTTAACCCACTAAGTTTTAAAAAATTTCAAGATTCCATTTTTTTCATCACATTGTATGGCTCTTATTGATTGCAAGAAATATTTTATTCATCAAAACGGCAGCCAAGACACATGCCAAAAAACTGCAGGTTGAAGAGTAAAAACAATGTTTCTTCACTTATAGGTATAAAAAGCAATATATCTGTGATCTGATCATTAACAAAATTATTTATTTAGGGGACTATTTTAAACTTCTCTAAACAATTTTAAATTCTTTCTATCACATATTACAGCAGTAAAGTTGGAACAAGAAAAATTATTTGAAATTATCTAAGACAATACTTATTGATAACATCACATTATGAGTACATTTTTAAACAGCATTTTGTTTTGGTGAACATATTGCATGAGTATTCTTTATTTTTTATAGTTATATGATTTTTCTGTAAGAAAAATATAAAAGTATGGACATCGAGAAACACAATCGAAGATGTCAGCAATAACAAATAAAACTTAAAAAAGGGATACATTTAATCTTCTACAATTCATACATTCTACAATTAAAAACTTTATACACACCTCATCAGAGTTATATGCAAAGACATGACTTATGGCACTTAAAAACTCTTTTACTAATTCTTGATAGTTAACTTCTCGACATATATCTAAAACAAATGGTCTCCATAGCCTAAAATATAAAAAATATGCAAACTCAATAATTTATAATAGGAAAGATATGAAATTCAAGTCATTATACCAATACAACAAATAAACAAACACAATAACTGCATAGTTCAATCTTTTTATTTTAAATTTTATATTAACATAAGATGTAATCTGATTTAACTTGTAAAACTTTTTTTAATATTGAAAATAAAAGAACATTTTCCATAAACAAGAGTTGATTTTTAATAGAAAATAAAATACTACAATGAGAAACGATAAATACGAGGTAAACAGTGCAAATGAATGGCTATTTTAGAAACAATGGGGGAAATGCAGATATGAAACAATTTTGGGTTGCTTTGTGGCAACAGAATGTTTAAACACTAAAAATCAAGTTTCACTATGTCAGACAAAGTAAAAACTTATGATTTGCAACTAACATATTTCACCGATTTTTAATGCAGAAAATATTGAGGATATGTCACACATTTCTGAAATGATACAAATTAAAAACATGGTTTAAAGTATTTTATACCTGAAATTCTAATTTTTATTAGCAATGAATTTTATTTTACATTTACAGCCTTCCTTAAATAAAGATAAATACACAAAAGTAAAAATATCTAGTTTGTGAAGTTTCAACATGCATTTTATAATGAAATCATTGATTGTTATGATAAAAAAAAATTTACAAAAGGTCAAAAACAAGACTTGACTATCATGAAGAATGTTATAAATTGAAATTACAAGCTAAGAAATGATAATGGCCTTTTAATGGATCAGTTTTCATGGTTGGGAGAAGTTTTAGTAATTCAAAATTCATGTAGAATTAGCTAAGTTTGATATCACATTCATTTCAAAAATATAAATGTTCAACACTTACATGTCATATCCACTTTCCTTTTCAATTTTATTTATTAACACAAGCGCAATTTTTTCATTTTCCATGCTAACATTCTTGTCCTTAGAAGGAACTTCAACAGCATATAGACCTTTACTATCTTTGAAATTAGTAACAAGGTCAGTATCACAAAAAGTTCGTTGGAATTCTCCATCAAGAATTTCAAGCAATATTACCTAAAAAGGAAAATATTGTTACACTAAAATCCTTAACCATCCTAAGAATAAGTTACAATATATTTTTGTTAACACATTACAACGAAAATATATTTTTTTAGAAATGACTTTTCTCAGTTCTGGAGCCATAACACTAGAATACCATGCTAGAACTTTGAATTAACTACATATGCTTTAATAATCTAAAAGATAACCAATATTAAGTGAAAACATCATAACTATCTGTGTTCAATTTGAACAAATGAATCAATTTGTAGCCATTGGAATTACAGAATAAAATTTTGCAAACTTGTTTCTCATAATTTGTTAACAAATAATTGTTCAATATCTTTCTGTGATAATTTAAAAACTAAATGCATTCTTAGTTTAATTCAGCAAATCTAAAAAAATGAAAGTTGTAAGATTAAGGACAATAGCCTTCAATTTCACATTTTTGCTTAATATTATTCATATTTCTTAATTTTACCTTTTAATTCCAAACTTTAAAAATGTTTTTGTTTGTGTTTTTTACCTGTTTAACATGTATTCTGAAGAGTGATTTTTTAAGAGAATGAATTAAAATATTTACAGCATCTAGTAAATCAAATTGTGGGCAGTAAAATCCTTTAAGAAACAGTAAAGACTATGAAAATTGCATCACATAAATTAGGTAATACATGATTACAGTTGGGCAATTACCAGATATTCAACAGATAATTTAATATGTACAGTAGCATTTTATAAAGTTGCTAAACAATACAAGTTCAGTGTACTATGCATGTGCATGAATTTAATGTAGTATGCATGAATACCCAGGAAATGGCATAATTGAAGTTGATTGATATTAGACTTCTTGCAGGAATAGTCAAATGCAAGAAACTTTTTTATTTTAATTTATATATTTATTAATTGTAATCGTTTTAGAAGGTTTCAAAAAACTTCTTCAAACAAATTTGAAAATAGCTTTAAAGAGTATGAAAATGTAACTATTAGAAGCTTTACGCTTAACTTAAATAGATGAAATGCAATAGAAAATATCTCATGTGTAACAAAAGATTATCTGATTTTTATTTGGTTGCTAACAAAAAGTTGTGATTAGCTTTGTTCTATATTTTTTATATTTTTGCCTTTTAGTAGTACGTTTTATGAAGTAATAATGTTTAAAAGAATAAGAGTTCTTTTGATAAATGAATTTGTTTTCGCTAAGACTTTTCAGCAGTGAATTTATTATTTGACCCAGTATTAATTTTTATATATATGACATGAATAAATATGTAAAACACAAGCTAACACCACAAAACAACTTTTCAAACATTTTTCACAATATTTCAAACATTTAGAGTTAACAATATTTAGCAGCATGACATATATTTTATTTAAAATACCCAATACATTACTCACATCAATCAAAAACTGTTTACACCTTACTTATACTACAGGCTGCCCTCGACTTTCGCACATAATTGGTTCCTGAAAATGTGTGTGAATGTTGAATGTTCGAAAGTAGAGGGATGTAAAAGAAACATAAAAAATTGTATTTTAAAATATTTATTTATCAATAATATATTAAAAATATTTATTTATCAATACACATAATTAAGTTAACGAGGCGTGTTTAAGTGCTTTCAGGTGTTTTCTTTATAAACTTGTCAAGAGTTAATTGAATACCACCCTTTTTTCTTTTCTTGATAGAGTTCTATAACATGCTGTGTCTTTCTCAATCGCCAAGAAGCAATGTCAATCGGCTTTTAGAAGGTTTAAGTCCAGGGGCAACCAATTCTTCCTTCGATAAGAATGTACGATTAGGCATTTTTTCCAAAATAAACCCGTCTCATCTACATTGAATATTTGGCTAGGAGAATATTCTCCACCTACAATAATTTTGGACAATGAAGAAATAAATTCTTTTGCAGCCTCTGTATCTGCATCAGCCGATTCTCCAGTAAATTTAATATTATGTAAAGAATATCTCATTTTAAATGTGTCGTACCAGCCATTACTTGCTTGAAACACCGTGTTAGAATCTTCTTTTTATCTAGTCTTCCAATCTTCATATAAACTAAGAGAATATGACTTGAATAATGGAAAAACTCAGAGGAACATCGTTTTGATGTTGATCATCAATCCATGATGACAAAGATCTTTCCATTTCATCCATCACTATGCCGTGTCTTTTGGAAACAATCTTTGAAGATATATTTGAACGTATTCCTTAATTTTATTCTTGTTTTCCAAAATTGAACATATCGTAGACCTGTTTATGTCGTACAAATGGCCGATTGAAGCAAAAGATTCACCGCTTTCAGAATGTCTAATTATTTCCATCTTTGTCTCGATCGTATGAAGTTTATGAGTCCTTAATTTCTTTTTGTTTGTATCAACACTGCAGTTTCTCTATTTCTCACTCATGTTTATAAATTTATAAGGGTGAAATATTTAAACATAAACAGATAAAGTGGCAAAACACAACGCATCGACACGTGCCCTAATGCATGATTAAACCTGTTTAATACATTGTATGTATTTGACATTAGGCCCCAGTGGCTCGGAACCCTAGTGACGTCACAACGATCCCGAGTCCGCTACTCTAGGCAGCAATGTGTGAGTGAGTGCGAGCTACCGCGCTCCATGGGAGCATGGAAGCGAACAATTTTTGCATTATCGACAAAAATCTTTAAAAAATTGAATTTTTAAAAATGTGCGATATAGTGAAATGAGCGAAAGTAGAATGTGCGAAAGTAGAGAGCCGCCATTATTCACATGCTCTTGAAAAGCATATTATTGCAAAATGCTAACACAATTCCTCATCAAATCAATAAAAGCTACATTTTTATCTTTTTAAATGAACACTAAGCACCATGCACACATTTCGAAATTACTTTCAAATTTAATGGGAAGATATTGAAATGGTAATTACCTTAACCATCACAGTTGGTACACAAATTTAAAATTATTACGTCTAACAAAATGAGTTACACTTTGTACTGGAGGGAAAGCATGCATGTTTCGAACATGGGGAGAATACACATACAGGCGTCAAACATGCACCATACCTACTTGAAACCTAGGTAGAAGTTTCCTTTACCTGGAACAATGATCTTTGAAAATTGTAGTCACCTGAAGTCAATAAATAGTACACTAAAAGAAATTGAAGAGTTGCCCATCACCAAATGCACCCATAAATAGAAAAGCTCAAGCGAGAAACAGTAAGAGTAAAGTTGGACTTTTCGTAAAAACAGCAGCATCGTTATTCATCAGTGACTGAGCACTTAATGAAACTTCAACGTATCTAGTAAATAATCTGTAACTACTATAATTTTGAATCTGATTAATTTTTTAATATGGTAACATCTATTTTTAAATTATTTTTTAACCACAATTTAACAGAATTGAGTTATTTACGTGATACTTAATTAAAAGAGGACACAGAAATTCAAGTTGTATCATTCTGTAAAGTGAACATTTTTAATTCATTTGTTAATGCAATCAATGAGCAGAAGATCAATTATTAATTGTTTTAGCTAATTGTGTAGAAATTTTGTGTTAGATATTTATCGTCCTTCTTAAATATTTGTTTGGTAAATAAAATTTTAGAGATTGTAAAATAAATAGAACTTAATAAATATTAAGCATCCATCATAACAATCATTAAATCAATCTCTTTGGTGGGCAGTAAACTTGATATGGACTGTGTGTGTGATTTCCTGTAAGTAAATTATCTGACTGGTTAAACCAGTAGATTCCATATATTTTCAAAGCATGCATTATAGTCAAAAAACTAAAAATGTGGTGCAGGCTTTGATATATCTTGCTAGTAAAATCAAACATTTCAGAGGGGTTTTTCTAAGTTAAAATTTGTTTCATGTAGTAATACAGGGTCTCCTCGACTTACACATTTCATTCTTTATTTACAACCGAGTTCCGTTCCAACTGACAGGTCATAAGTCGGATTTATATTTTTCAACACTATTCCCATTCAAACGGGTTATAAAAATTGTACATAAAACACAAAAATATACGTATAATTATTGTACATGTGAAAAATATATGTACTCTATTGTATTTTTTTGACCCCACCCAATGTAGTTATCTTTCTTTATTTACTATTTTTATTTATTTTTGTGGTGTTAAGTGGCAGATGGTCGTAAGTCGCAAAGGTCGTAAGTCGAGGAGGTGTATAATACTTTAAATTTTGAAAAATATATGTTCATTTTAAAAGCTTATCTATAGGTAACAAAACATTCCACTAACAAAAATATATAAGAAATTTTGAAAATAAGATTTATTGAAATGAGTTTAAAACAAAAAAATACATTTGAAGAAACAATCGTAATTGCAAACATAAATAGTTTTGAAATTTTATTTTATTAAAATAACAGCTGCATAATAAAAGTTAAAGACTTTGGGTGTAATTTGCTTGGCTGTCAGTTATTGCTTTTCTTGCAACGGAGTACAAAATACTTACATTTTCTTTGGGGGTTCCAAATCTTGAATTCAACTTTTCTCGAAGGTCACTGACTGATGCTTGGGAATCAACCAAAACTCCTACTTTTGTCTGAAAAGCACAATGCACTTTTAGAATAACAGAAAATATTTAGTTTCCACTTAAATATTATAAGCAATTGACATTTATAAAATTATCCAAAAAATTTTTACACAAAAATGTTTTAACACAGCACACAAGAAAATTAAACTTGTAGCGCATCAGCCCCTTAACGTGTGTCTCAGCGATATGCGCCTTGATTGGCGATGGCGGACCACGTGACAACCTCTCCGCGAAAGAGAATGAACCCTTTTTCTCTAGTTGTTTCCCAAGGCGAGCGTAGAACTGACGCGCTGAAGTTTTGTTCCCCGAGATGTAACTTTTTATGTTTGTTTATTCTTGTAATTGTTTTGTCTTGTGCTTAATGTTAATTAAAATTGTTCCTTTGGCCAATTCTTGCATTAGTCATTGGACTCAGCTCTAAAATTGACGCCCAATCTTGTGGCCCGAATTAAAGCCTTTGGGAACAACTCGTTTTTTGTTCAGGAATCTAGGTCCAATACTGTTGGTATTGAAAGAAAAACACACCCTGTGTTTCATTGATGTTTAGAAACTCATCCCGAGTTAGCATACTGGTAGGAAAAGCCATGGTTTTAGTGTTCTGCAGCGGCGGCGAATTCACTATTTTAGGAAGCCTCATCCCAGGTGTATCCTATTGAATATAGGTGGAAATCCCTTCCACGGATCATCCTTATGCTCGTATCCCCAAGTGGTGATGAAGAATGAGATAAGTTTATTTTAATTTGTTTAAAATCATTCTTGTCTAGCAGTACTTTCGATTTGGCCAACCCGTGTCCAACAACAGAATTTTGAAGTTTCGTTTTGTGTTCAAACAGTATTCTTGTTTAAAAAATAGTGTGAAATCACTTCTTTAAGTGTTATTATTCCTTTGGTTCACAAGTGCAAAGTATTTGTGTTTTGTGAAAAGTATTTGTGTTTTATGAAAAGTTTTGTTCTTAAAGTAAAAGTGCAAAGTAGTATTGTTTTGATTAAGTGTACTGCTAGAATAAGTTTTTTTGAAAATACGTTATGTGTATTCATTTTGTAATAAGCTACTCTGTAAAAATAATAAGTGGTATGAATTAATTGTGTTCAAAAACGAAAGCTACAGCGTTATTTCGTTTTAAAAGTGCAAGAACCGATCGCATTCTGATTCGGTCATGTTCATGAGTCATAACTCAATAGATTCAAGGTCTGTTTTCTGCCAGCTGCATTAAAAAAAAAAAGAGAAAAAAAACCTTTCTAGATGTTTAAAGCGATTTTTTTTCTTTATTTTGTGTTTGAACTACATTGGGATTTCTTTTTGAGAGTTATTGGTTTTGTGAATATATATATGAATCAAGTGCAACGTGCGCAGAAATTTGTTTATATTATGCCTTTAAGGATTAGATATTAGGAAATATAGATTTCATTTTGTTTAAGCATTGGTATTCTTTTGGAATTTTGAAATATTACGGGAATTTATTATTTCTTTTGAGGTATTATTGAAATAAGACTAACTCACGAGTGGAATGTTATCTAATGTGTTGGTTTTGAATATTGAAAAGTGTTTTGGAATTTAATGTTCATAAATAATATGTGTTTAAGTGTTATTGGACAAATGTTTATGTTTTAAAAGTAATTTGTTTAACAATGCTGAACAAGTGGTACCTATAAGAAGTGGTCATTATTAATTTAATTTAATTTTTTTTCTTGAAAACAAACTGTGTGAGATATATTTAAAAAATTTTTTACTGAACTTGTTTACTTTCGTATTCAAAATTATTTGTGCACTTCGTAACCTAAAGATGTCTTATTTGGCAAGAGCTCTTAAATGTGACCTGATAGAGTTGGCGAATGAACTCGGCATCGAAATACCTACTGATGCTAGAGTAGTTGATATAAAAAGATTTATCACTGGAGATGAAAGTTATGATGAAGACTTCACGAAAAATCTGCTTCTGTCTGTAAGCGAAAACCGTGCAAAAGAGAAAGCAGAAGAAAAAGAAAGAATAGCACGTGAAAATGAAAGAATAGAACGGGAAAAGGCTGAGGAAAAGGAAAGAATAGAACGGGAAAATGAAAGAATAGAACGGGAAAATGAAAGAATAGAACGGGAAAGAGCGTACGAGTTGGAAAGACTCCGTCTGCAGGTAGAATCACAGAAATTGGAGCAGGTCTCTGGTTTTAATCCTCTGTCTGCAGACCATCAACCCAACTTTAACTTGAAAAAGTTGCTACCTGATTTTGATCCGAATGATGGTGATATGACATTGTTTCTTCAGTTATTCGAGCGACAGATGAAAGTTCTTAAAGTAGGGAGACATAACTGGGTTGCCTATCTCCTGAGCCTATTACCTAATAGCGTGGCACAACTCATCGCCAGAGAACCAGAACAAAAGGCTCATGATTTTGATCACATTAGAACAATGCTGCTTCAGAGATTTAAATTAAGTGCTGAGAGAATGCGACAGCTCTTCGCAACTCACAAGAAAAGTCCGGAGAGCACATGGAAGGACTTCCATTTTGAACTGCGTAGCTATTTTGAAGCATGGCTAGCAGAATTGAACATAACGGATTTTGAGAAATTGAAAGACCTCATGATCCTGGATCAAATGA
Organism: Meta bourneti; assembly: GCA_933210815.1. NCBI lineage: Eukaryota > Metazoa > Arthropoda > Arachnida > Araneae > Tetragnathidae > Meta > Meta bourneti. The sequence continues at coordinate 62,250,425 of OW119924.1, read as the reverse complement.
AGAAACGTATTCCTTCAGAGGTTAAGAACCATTTCTTGGACGTGTGGAGAGAATGGGTCACCCCAAGTGACCTAGTGGAGAAGATGGACAGTTACGACAACTTACGTACTGTCAACCCGAAGCTTCCACCGAAGCAACAAGAAACAAAACCCGTGTTCCAAAAAAGAAATTACTATAGAACCCAACAATCACAATTGGAACAAAGAGATAATAGACAAAGTCTGCCAGGGATTCCCAGTAACAGTAGGCGGGATCCCGGGGTCCTCAGTCAAAGTAGGAGGGACTCCTTTTCACAAGGCAGAATTACACCAAGGGGTATTGAAGAGAAGAAAGAAATATCGTGCTACGGATGTGGAGCACCAGGAACCATCAAATCAAAATGCAAAAACTGTTCGTCATCGACAAGAAGGGAGCCATTCCAAGCGAACTCTGTCCGCATGTATACCTGTCACACCGATGCATCCCCGTTAGTGCTAATAGATATCTGTATATCGGGAGTAAAAGCCAGGGTTTGTGTTGATAGTGGTGCCAGCAGAACAGTCGCTGGAGAGATCCTGTACCACCAATTAAAAAAGAGAGGAGTAGAGTTCCAAAGAGAAGTAGTAACAATGACTTTGGCAAATGGCTGTCAAACAACTGAAGAGGCTTGCACCGCCATGGTGAAAATAGAGATTGAAGGAAAATCAGTCTCGCTGAATTTACTGGCATTACCAAATGCAAAAAAGAATCGTACTCTACTAGGAACCGACTTTTTGGAAAAGTCCGGAATTGTTCTAGACATGAAGAACAAAAATTGGCATTTCTCTGACAATCCCTGTCGGAAGATTGGTTTCAAGAAAGATATCCCTGTAAAATATCTTCTATCTGTTGAAGACCCACCAGTAAAGAGTCAACAGCCTGTCGACAACTGTAGCAACAAAGGAAATTTTCATGAAGAAGATGAACGTTCAAGTTGCAACCAGCAACTCTCATGCAGCCAAGGTATATCACCAAGCTCACTGCGTTCTGATGAAGGAGAACATTTAACGTCCGATCAGCGCAGAAAGATGAATGGTTTGTTGGAGAAATTTGAGTCTACCTTCAAGCTAGGGGGAGAGCCTACCCCTTTTATAGAACATCGGATCAATACCGGTGATCACGTTTGGGTCACCATGCACCCTGTGAGTAACGCAGAAAATAAAAGGACTGCCAAATTCATGCCTCGACGTAACGGACCTTACGTGGTGCTCACTCAACGGTCACCTACAACTTATGAAATTGCAGATCCCAAAAATCCGACCACACCTATAGGAGTTTATCACTCTTCAGCTCTCAAGGCATGTAAAGCTACTGACAGTACTCCTGTGGTCCCATTAAGAAAGAGAGGACGCCCTCCTAAAGCACGTAATGCTGACTCCTCGTCGGGACGTCGTCGGAGCCAGAGGGGGAGGTTGTAGCGCATCAGCCCCTTAACGTGTGTCTCAGCGATATGCGCCTTGATTGGCGATGGCGGACCACGTGACACACTCTCCGCGAAAGAGAATGAACCCTTTTTCTCTAGTTGTTTCCCAAGGCGAGCGTAGAACTGACGCGCTGAAGTTTTGTTCCCCGAGATGTAACTTTTTATGTTTGTTTATTCTTGTAATTGTTTTGTCGTGCTTAATGTTAATTAAAATTGTTCTTTTGGCCAATTCTTGCATTAGTCATTGGACTCAGCTCTAAAAACTTTGATTGTGAAAACAGCTTCTGAAAATCCTTAAGGTTTTCATTTCATCGAAATTTACTTAATTTGAATTTGTTTAAATTAAATGTTTTGCAAATGTATAAGACAAAATAGAAAGATAAAAAAAAACAAAGAAAATTTACTGAAATTCTCATTCACAAATTTTATTGAAATTAATACTTTTTCTATTTACATAAACACTTGATGGGTTGGTTGGTTTGCAGTTATATTTTGCTACATTCAAATTAATTAGACCCATAAACTACTGAATTAAAAATCTTAATAAATCTGATATTTTCTTCTGCAGTTTAACTGACAATATTTTCACCATTGCTAATTCATTTATTCAGCTATTAATAGGAAACTTATACACTTCATCCCTTATAAAATATACAAAGTCACTCATTTTGCTTTACACTAGCCTAGTTTAATATTTCATCATTAACATACATGTCTGATTTACAAATTAAAATAATGCATGGTGCATAAAATGAATTCATAAATTGAGTTTAGCTGCAAAAAAGGTTTTATTTCATCCTGTTAACATGGAAAGCTAATAAAATTACTTCTGAGACTTATCTGCTTTAAGGTGGTCAAATTAATTTTTGCTGCATATTCCAATGAAATAGATCTTGTTATCTCATAACTATTCTTCAGTTTTTTAATTCTTATTGTTTGTTGCAATGCATGTTATTGCAGAAATTGCCAGGATTAACAACTTAAAAATAGAAAAAAATAATTCAGAAGTGTTCTGAATGAATAATTCTTACCGTCTTTATCTTGTCCTTTAACAGAATTATCTGTAGAGAAACTGGAATATTGTGAGAAGATGGAATGGGTAAGGAAATACACAGATAAGGATCAAAGGTATTGCTGAATCGACCACAACCTAGGCAGCAGAGAGATGAACGAAACTGTCCTTGAAACAGATCATGTATAAAGCTGTTGTTGCACCTTAAATGGTTTGCCAACATTTCTGCTGCAATATCTTCATCAGAACGTCCAATTTTACCCTGGTCAAAAAACATTTTGAAAATATTTAAATTTTTTGAATAATGATATAACAAGTAAAAATTCAGGCACACTATTGAAAAATCAAGACTTACGACTATACAGAATTTTAGAAAAAAAATTAAGACTTTATTTGTGGTTCTTTGGTCAATTTTTGCTGTGTAAGAGCAAACTAGAACAACAAAAAGTTATGAGATGAAATGTTTTATACTAGTATAGTAAATTATGTTTGACTGCAATATTTTAAATTTTATACAGAAACATTCTAAATAGTGCAGCTTTGGCCTGATTTGAATATATTGTCAACAAGCCAATGCTCAAATCGTAATTGTCAGTATTGCTAATTCCCCAACATTTGACTGCACCGGATACTGGATTCAACTCATCATAATTTATAATTCAAAATTCAGAACTTCTAATTTTTTATATTTTTGATTTTGAAACATTTCTGTCATATATATCATAATAAATGTTGATCTACCTGATACCTTTTTCCCCCTTGAAAAGTTTTAATTTATATTACAAATTTAATTCAAAAAATTTTACCCGATCATCTACATTCAACTACTGCATAAAACTCTTCATTTCTTGAAAATAAAAAGTATTGACATATATTACACTTCTCAAAGAATTATACAGGTACTTACTCTATACATTTAACAAGACTCATTAAAATGAATATTACAATTCATTGAGTATTTCTTAATATTTTTTAAATCAAATACCCATCTCCAGCCTCTCAGTCATCAATCAATGAGCAACCCAATAGTTCTGAAGTGAAAAAATATGACTTGAAAACACTATCAATAGTATTTGCAATTCTATTGTCAGGAATTTTGGGACAGTCCTTGAGGTGGTCTCCAATCATTTCATCCAGTTTGCAAAGGGGACAGATAGCTGATCTCGCTACTCTAATAGTGTTTTGTAGGTAGCCATATTCAGTAAGCAATCAGAAACAAGTGACTCCCACAGTTCTGGGCAAGGAACCTAGGATACAAGCTTTATTCCACAAGTAAACATTCCAGTCCTTTCCCATAAACATATCTTCGTAAATTCTAATTGAAAGATGATTAGTCTTTATAGACGAGCATATAAGTCTCTTAATGTAAAAAGAGGCAAAGGAGATTTAGGTTGGGGCAATTGTGCTCTACTCTTAGTCAATTGGACTGCCTGTTCATTGCCTTACTAGTAACTTGGAATTGGGTAACTTTTTCTTAACCTTACTAAGGGGGCTTAGTTTTTCTCCAAACCCATGCACACAAGATCATATTCATTTTGATTAGGGGTGATAACAGCCATTTCTTAAAATTGCCAGTCAATACAAGAATTATAATACTTTGAAAATTATAACTAAAGCAAAGTGTACAAATTCTAAATGCATGGTTTAAACTAGAGCCATAACATGGAGGAACATAATTTTATACACTTTAAATTGCAATACATTTAATCTGATACCATAAAGAAACCATAAGTAAATAATTATAGTAGATGAAATAAATAGCTGTTATTTTTTCAACATCTGAGACAGATAGCAAATAAATAAAAACAAGGTACAGCTGTACTATATATGCTTCATCTGGTGGCAAAGCTCTTGCAACATTTATTGGTGCACTTGTAGTAGCGAGTTATGGATGGTGAAGGCAATTAGGGTTATTCAAGTTTTTTGGCAACCTCGGCAAGTGGAAAGTTTAAATTTTCAATTAGAATATATAGAATGTTCTTTTCATTTCCGAATCCCCTAAAGTTCATTACCTTCTGTTTAAAAAACGATTTTTTCTCAGAATTCTTTCCTTGGCAATATAAAAAGTGTACCAAAAAATAAGCCCAGAGCTTTGCTACCAAATGAGGCATATAATACAGCTGTACCAAAAACAATACACTTCTTAATGAAGGTGATACAATTATCACACTAAAATATTTCATCTTAACACAATGATTCAAATCATAAATTGTTTGAAAACACTGACCTTCGTCTTTTTGTACTTTTCTTTGGGAGCAGTATTTAAATCTTCGTGTACCTTATCCAATAACCAAAGTAAAAATTCTTGAGCATCATGCTGATCGTTTCCTTCATATTGTACTCCATACTTGGCAACAGAATTTTTGAACCTACTTGATAAACTAGGATAATACTGACAGGACCATAATGATTTAAGTAAAGCACCTAACTGCTCAGTCACTTCTCCTCGCGTACCAAATCTCTTGGAATGTGCTTTATTACGTCTCATTAAATCCATTTTGTAGTGCCCCATCACAAAATATTCAGCAAAATGATCTGTATTACTCAAGCACTGAATAACAGCATTCATAAAACAAGTGTTGCCATGATTTTTAATACCACAAACAGAAGGACATTTATCCTTAAAATATTCTTGACAGTCTATGGAATGGAAATTAAAAGCACTGCTGCTGCGTACATCCGAATTAGATGAGGATATGATGGGAGAAGTAGGAACTCTAGGAAATGATCTTGAGGAATTGTTCGATTTAGAACTAGAGAAAAAAGAGTTACTTCTGAACAACTTGCGTATGAAGTTGCCTGATTTTTCAGACTTTCTCTCTGTATCAAAATTCTTTGGAATGCCTTTATCCTCAACATTGCGCTGTTCATTGTAAGAAGTAAATGGAACGTCTACTTTGATATATTTTATCTTATTTCGCTTCTTCCGTCCACTCATCCATCGAGGTAAGGTGAAAAATACTTGCTTATCGATGTTATCAGATACAGCTGAAATGTCATGAAAATTTTTCGCCTTTTTCCCGTCCTCTCCAGCCAAATCGCCATCAGAAACAGAACGGTTGGAGTTTACCAACTGTGTTTTTGACATATCTACATAATATCATGATCAGCAAACAAAATTTGCTAGACATTTCCCGTCATTGCCACAGCTAATCTTGATCTCCATATCAAACGCACGAAACAGAAACTACTTCACTCAGGAAAATGCTGTTTTTTGTGACATTTTAAAGCAGAAATGATCCACTTCAGAGAATTGACGCCTCGTTAGGTATCATAAAACCACACCTTCATTGAAATGGTAATAGGATTGCAAAACACTTGTGTGTACAATCAAGATACTATCATAAAGCATGCAGAAACAACATACGCTACATTTACAAAACAAACGAACTCTTATTGCCAGATCCAAATAAGAAGTAAATAGTTTTGTTTTGATTTCTGAAATTTTCTTTCATGTGTTCTTAATTTTTGTGCGTTAATATTCATTCCAACGATATTCCATTGAGTGAAAACTTTCCCTTAATATTTTATTAAAATAAATAAATAGCAGCTGATGATTTTGAAGTAAGCACTCGATTCATTTTCGACTTATATCTACGCGACATCTCCATTTCTAAATCTCATTATGTGATCATTATATTGTGGTAAAGGGACTGTTCCAAATTAGAAATAGGAGGGAATAATTTTATTATTCCACTTGTAAATCTATCCAAATTTCTAACTTTCTGTTTTTCTAAATATCTTTCAACGATTGAGTTCTTGCGACATGGCAATGGTCACTGCGAATTGAGAAATGACAAGTTGTAAACATAAGTGATGATTGATAAGTAGAAAAAATTGAAAAATAAAGAAAATATTTTTTGTTTGTGTGACACAAAATTGTTTTGTTTTTAGCATGGAAAACAATCCCACTTTTGGATGTTTAATTTGTCCTTGTTCGTTCTCCAAAAACTGATGTGTTCTTTCACAGAGGATGAAATCCAAGAATTATTTTCTGATCATTATCAATGATATATATTTTTTTGCAATCACAAATTTAGTTTTTCTCTGAAACATGTTCTGATGATACCAAATGTTTTCGAGTGAGGAATAACTTCGTGGCATTACTGTCAGTCTGAACTAGGCTGTATAAAAGTCTTGTTTTGGTTTCTGTACACTTTTAATGTGAGAAATCTTTTGGTTTTCTTATGTTTAATTAGTTCTGTGCACATTTTCCACAGGATGTTTGTTTTCTTTTTTTTTTTGAAATTTCCAAAAAAAAATACAATTTTAAATTACAAAATATTTCATTAGGTCAAGTTTCTCCACATTCGGTAATTTAATTTTAAACTATTGTTTTATAAACAAGTGTACAAAATTGACTGAAGCATAAACCATTCATTATTGAAAAGTTTAAAATGTATTAAGAAATACCAAAAAGAGGTAAAAATTCAAAATTGATTGAATCAAGTGCCATACATTGAATAAAAATAATGAAGTTGGATAGTGATCATGTGAAATTAAAGTTAACTTGGAAATTTCCCTTGTTAAATTTGTGATTGATTAATATTATGCAAGTCTAAAACTTCCTTTCTAGAATGTCTGCAAGTTTCCTGTAATACTTGGAATGGTTCAAGTCTTATCCATTCAATTTTAACTGCAAACTAATGTCCTATGATGTGATTGGTACAAAATTCTGTTATCTCAAAATTCAGCTCGCATTTTATTCTTTAGAAGTATTTTTGGAGTTCCTGTTAATGAGGGAAAATAATATTTTTTCAAATAAATAAGTTTTAAAATGCTTGTTATCAATTGAAATTGTATGTATTTAATAATTCTTACTTTGCCTTTCTTCGGCATGATAAAAAAATGTGCAAGGATAGAAAAGTTCATTGATAGCTCGTGGTTGAATATTTTAAGCTGTTACCTTTTGTGTTCCAAATTTCTTTTAAAGAATCATAAATTAATACAATTATACCAAAAAGTCAAATACATTAGATGAAATCTAATGCAATTTTCAACCCGTGTGCCACAAGAATATTGGTGTGCTTTACTGACGGTGAAACTATTTAAACTGCAAGATTTATTTCATTTCAAGTTTAGTTTTGAATTTTTGTCAAGTATGTTCAGAAATATTTCAAGATATAGTAACTATATTTTTAATACTCGTTACAAAGTATAATAAAGTGTTTCAAAAATGTTTTTGAAAACTGCACTTTGGAGCATAAATTATAGGTATATTTCATAAATTATTCAAAATTATACCTATTATTTTTGTCAGATTAGCTAAGCATAATATATTTTTGGTATGTCGCAGAATTTTGATAATTGATTGAAAATCGCTGAACAAATGTATTCTTTAATGCATTTGGAGAAATGAATTGCAAGAGTGAGCAGGATTTCAGACTGCTGATATGATTTTCATATAAATAAAATGCATGCTCTAGATTTTTACAATTCTATAAAGTTAAGATTTTTGTACTTTCAAAAGACAAGCAATTAAACAATATAGTACAAAACAATTTTATTATGATATTTATCTTTAGATAGCATCTTATTAAAAGATTGTATTTTTATCCAAAAATTTTTCAGGATGGATAATGTTTTCATTAAGGGCTCTGAACTTTCAGAAGTATTTTTACTTCAAGAATAAATTACATTTTTTCCATGCTGTAATAATTAACAAAAGCATGCAAAGTAAAAGTATTGAGAGATATATGAACCCATATTCCATAGAAATAGTAAGGCATTGCATGTTATTTATGATTTTCCTATTTCAGCTGTTTGCTCAGTGGGTGCGAGATTTTGAATCAGTCAAATATACCTGCGTTTCTATCAAATTATATTAAACTGGAATTTGTTAGCAATATGTCACTGTATGATAGCTTAGAAAATAAAATGCATTGTTAAGAGATTCTTAGGAATAGCACAGCCAGGAATTTATTGAAATCCTACTTCCACTCACACTTAAAGGTTTGGATTTATTATATTTATAAAAAATGTTATGGTTATCACACATATAGTTTAACATACTGTGTTTTGATACAGATCCATCCCCTTTTATCCCTAAATGCTGGAAAAGGATTTTTTAATTTCCTTTTTAAATCAATATCAATTACCTGTCAAACATCAACCAATTCAATTCTTTTAATATTATCGAGGTTTTTTTAAATTTATTTTACTGAAAATGTCAATTTTGGTTTGAAAGTATCAAGTTCCTAGAAAACTGTTTATAATGTGCAATGTTTTAATGACAAATGCACATGAGTGTATTTCATTTTTTAAACATCTGGTCTTTTTTGTTCTTTCAGAATTCATCTAAAAATAAAAAGTTTTGTTTATGTCTTCAATACCTTCAAAAATCATCTCCAATATTACAAGCATCCAACAAAGTTTACGATATTTATTTCAGCATTCTAAGTTGGTAATAAAAACAAATGCATGTAACTTTTTATGCTCTACTTTTTGTATGAATTTGTATTTTCAATGCATAGTTTGTAATCGTACAATTATTTTATAATTTTGTATGATAATATAACAAATATTGCTTAAACATAATACATTAATATTAATGATCAATATTCTTTTTCAGTTTTCCATACTGATGCTTTTTCTGGAACTACTAAGTATTATATGCAATAAATTTAGGTGTTTTAATGAAATCAATTTATCCATATTTCTTCAAATGTATGAAAGATTGATCAAACTGTTTTTAACATATAAAGTATAATTGTGATAAGTTGTGCCAAGTAACTAGATAAATTTGAAATATTTAATTTTTCTAGAATTGCTCCCTTCTCAGAATATTCATGCATAATTGCTGTATTCTATTTTATCATAAAATAAATAGTTTTTGGAATATTGTTTGAATTTACTTTTTAGTTACCTTGTAGATTAATTTTTGTTGACATTTTATTTATTTGTTATTGTTTTAAGTAGTAAAAGGGTAACCAAGTAATTCATATTATGAGAAGTGTATAATAGATTTATTTTAGAATATTTTTTGTCTATATATATATCCAGAACATTTATTTCATTTCTAAATTAATCCCATACTGAATATAATTTTTTTTAACTAAAAGTAAAAATACCTTAAATATAAGGTTTTTTAATGCATTATGTAAGGTGTAACTGAATGCTATATCTGTAATTTTAATCCCTTTTTGTTATGTTGATTGTCAATAGTAAAAATCTTCACAAAAACTATTATTAGCTAAAAAAAATTAGTAAGATGAATATTTAAGGTCTATATTATTTTTATATAGTTGTATTTAATTGATTATTCATAAAGATATTCTATTAGAAACTAAAAATATTTTAAGTCTGTTAATAATGTGTTTGATTATTGTAAATGATATGTTTGAATGCAATCACGATTTTATATCGAACAACTTCTGAGAATTTCATCTGTTGAAATGTAAAACATGTTTACATTTGAATTTATTCAAATTATTTTAAAAGTTTTCTAAAAAATGTTTTTAGTTGCATATTAGTTTACTCCTTAAAAATCTTTTTTATGTTTCAGCATTTGTGAAGCAAATGACTCAACATAATAGTAAATTCCAATGTCGTTATTGTTTATATTCCACGGATAAAAAGTGTCATATCACTTATCATGAGCGTCTACACTCAACTCATTCATATAAATGTCTCTACTGTCCAGAAATATTTCCCAAGTACAATTTTCTTCAAAAACACTCCTGGATTCATCGTAAGAAGAATAAGAATTAAGACCTGGAATAACTTAATTTATTATCTTGTGCCAAATCTTTATCCTGATAAAAGTTAAAATTATTGTTTGAATTTTATGAGTTAGAGGATATAAATTTGATTTGTTAAATGTTTGATTATGTCATGTGTATGTATAAATAATTTCAAAACCTGCACCCATAAACTAATGGACTGAAATAGTGTTTTACATATTTATCTCAATTTTCCCCTAAGATATTATACATTCATTCGACAACCACTGCATGGCTTAAATAGCAAGTTATTGCTAACTCTTTTAATATAAGTTCTGTATTTTGAGTGGATGGATCATTTCCTTCACTTATTACATTTAGTTGTGGTTCTGAAAGAAACAAATTTTTAATTAGTTTTCGTCAAATAAAGTAAATTTTGTATTAACTTTAACTTGCTCTTGTATAATAAAGAGGTTTCAATACAATGTCTGTCTTGATTTCTTTTGAACGTTTTGTTTTGCAATATATTTGTATCTGTATAACCTTCACTGATATAAAGGAAATGATATGTTTAAAAGCACAGTATTTCCAGCAAATTTAGCACCTATAAAATACACTAAAATTATTCAAACAATTTACATTTCAACTATTATAAGGACATTTAAAGATAGCAAGAATATCATCTGAATTCATTTGGATGTAATATTTTAAGACACGTTAATCTTGCTTAGGTATAAAAGATTTATTGACTCAAGGTAATTGGGAGAACATAATGTCTTAACTAGTGTTCTTTAAAACACATTTTATATTATCAATTCATTTCGATTTAATCTTAAATATCAACCTATTTAGGAATTTGTGATCAATAAGATTCTGATGAAGACTTATAGTGCTGAAATAAGTATTTATTTAATGGTTGTGTGTGTTGTCCAGCATGCTTTTATTTTTAATTTGTTAAACAAATTATAACAAATTGGTTATGAATAAACTACTGTTATTGTTCAAAGGATTTGTGGCCCAAAATTAATTGTTTTGATATCTTTCACACCTTTTATTTATTATAAAAAATTTCAAAACCTCAGATTTTTTGTGGTTGACTTAAATTTATCTAACTATTTATGATATTTGCTAAAGTCTTAAAAGTGTTTTGAAAAATGTGATTTTGAAGTTATTAACATAAAAATCTAATAGTTTATAAATATTAGTAAAAACTAAGTATTAGATGAATAAAATAGAATACTACTCCCTATTAATACTAGTTTAAAAGAATTTCTATTTGGGTTAAGAAAAGGAATTTGCTATAAAAATTCAAGATTATTTATAGATTTGCTGTATTTTAAAGAAAATTAATATAAATATTAGAAAAGATGTTGATTTTTTTTGTTACTTGTACAACATAACTAAATTAAACAATTTTTTGTATAAAAATGTTTTTTTTAAAAAATACATATTTTTTGTTCTAATGTATTTTAATACTTCCAGAATTTTAATCCACGAGATACCATTAGTTACTTAGAACCAATCTTCAAATAAAATTAACTAGTTAATGGTATGTTAGTCATGACAAATTTCGAGACCATCCAGATAAAACGAAAGATTTAAGTAACATACTCATGCAATCGAAGTGTCAATTTCGTGTTTCAAATTTCTATACAAGAATAAATTTTTAATCCACAGATCTTTTATAGAAACTGATCATAGATTTTTCAACTGTAGCATGCTTCATGGTTTTACATAAAAATGTATGTAGGTATGTAAAAATTAGGCTCTTATCAAATCTATATAAATATAAATTATCAAATATAAATTAAAAAGTGCCTAATTTTTAAAATTTTCTTTCGTTTAACTATACTTTTTTGCTTATTTAATACATTTCAACAAATTGTTATCCATCAATGCCGTAAAAGTATAATTTGAAAGATTTCACTTCATTCTTGGTTATCTGTTCTATAATTACGATTTCAAAGATTTTCTTTTAGACTCAGTATGCCTTTTATATTCATCTCAATCACAGCATCTCCACTTTTCCTGAAACGTCTAAACAGTCTTAAGCATCCATTACTGCTATCAAAGAACCTGATAGACTTTCAAGTGATTTCAGAATTGAGTAATTACATGACTTTTAAAGCACATTTGTAGGTGTATACAATCATTTAAAAAATCCTTAGTATTTTTAACTAATGTGATTAATTGTATTGTATGCTTTCTTTTTAAATCATGCATATTAAAAACATTAGTTTAAAGTCAAAAAATGAAATATAAATTTTGTGATAGGTCTACTTCAGTTCAATCTATAAAATTATTTCATTCATTTTTCAATTTATTCTTTAGCTTACCTTGTTTCCATTTCTTACTTTGACCTGCTATAGCAAATGAAATATGCTTGTCTTTGTTTTGGAAAACTTTCCATTTTAGATTAAATTACGTTATGTCGTGTTCATTTATTTTCCTTTCTATAATGGAAATCAATGTCAACTTTTCTTCACTGGTTTGGTTTAAAAAGTACTGTTTCTCAAATTAGGAAATAAAAAGTTTGAAAATTCACACTATCTTACAGTCCAATTATTAACTGAATCAACCTTTTTAGACTCCTTTTACATGTTTAAAGTAAATTATCAGTATTCCATTTCATACTTGAATGCATCTATTACGTTGTAACGTATCCATTTCTAAATCACCAAGTTTCGATACTTGGTATAGAAACATTTGGATTGTTCAGATGGGCATTCATTTGAAAAAATGAATCATTGGATGCAAGAGCATACTTTTAAGTATGGACCAAATTAAAGAACACATGTGCATTCATTTATTTGTGAATACTAAACTAAAAGGATGATAAACATGTTATGTTTAATAATTTAGGTTCATAATCAAAGTCACTAAAATCAAATTTCTAAAGAAAGGAGTCACATAATCATCCATTTTAGGCAATTCCATATAAAAAGGTTATGTCTGAAGAGTATACTCCCAGTTTTATATAAATACTGTTACACATCAATTTAATGCTTGGATTTTGTTTCATTTGAGACGGAAAAATATGATTTATCTAAATTTTATGAAACAGTATTTTCATACTTTTTTCTTAAATATTCCAAACACAGAAACGTTATTCAAATTTACGAGTTCAATGAAATAAAAGAATAAAGTGGTAGAGAAAAGTTATGATGCAGTTTATGGAAAACTAAAAACGATTTTGGGTATTTTAACAGAATCAATATACATAATTAAAATTACTTTTTCAATAAATTAATGCAAAAATTAGGTAAGGCATTTGAAAATATCTTCAGTACTACAGAAAGTGCAAGCTGTTTGTAGAATGTCAGAATATTTTAACAAGATAATTTTAATCTATGTGCAGGACCATCTCGTCTTTTCTTTAAAAAAAGGCATTCCAAAACGATTTTCATATGAACATTATGTATAAAAGTCCAAAAGATCATGTTTTTCAAATCAAACAGCAACGAGCTGTCCCATAGAGACACTTATACCATCCAAAATGTGAGGTTTTGGAGCACGCGCATGGATAAACTGGAAAGTTCTTAGTTCCTCACAAAACTCATTGTGGGCCCACTTCTAAGTCTTGCCAGGGCAGACATGAACTCAAAAAACGAGTACAACGCATTTTGCGTGATACCAAGAATGTGGGAGAGGAACGGACTTTGTTTTGTGGGGTTTATGTTTGAACAAGGAGTAAATTTCCATAGCAGTGAGATCAGTATTTGGTGGGCTAATGCATCGGGAGAAAATTGCTGCTTCATTTTAATGAAGAATCATAAAGGCTGAAATCTGACTTCACCCCAGAAGTTGCCTGTTAGCATTTAACTGGGAATAAGGATGTATTTCACCCAGTCCTCCCCGTGACACCCTTGCCACAGATATTATAAAAACTAAAACGGTTTTGAAATCATCTGTAATCCCACTAGGGCCTAATTAACCTTCGTTTAGCATGAAATAACTATGCAGCGACAAACCAATACTCCTCATTACTAAGTGCACAAACCACTGGTGGTCAGCCTTTTTGTTACCACCAATATACTGTTTAGTTCTACATTATGCATGAGAGGGGGGCCACGGTAGCCCAGTTGGGAGAGTAACGGATCAGCAACCTGAGAGTTATGAGTTCGGTCCAACGAAAGACCGTCGTGTACACGGGGACTGGTGCACGTTAAATCTGTCGTGGCCTCAAATGTCCTCATGTTGGGGTGGTGTAGAAGTTTGGAGAGTTGGCTGCCAGCTCAGATGTTCACCTCGTCATTTGACCGTGGTTCAAAATTAGTGGTGTTGTCCTCGGATCTTTCCTTTTAGGATTGATCCCGGACCGTTGCCAATACCCCATGTGTTGCTCCTGTGCGATGTTGATTAATTACCTACCTACCTACATTATGCATGAGAACTACGTTGAGCAGAAGTTGGGAGCACAAAACTTGTCTCAGAAATCTTAGATCCGTTTTTAAAATTTTATAAAATTAAGAACAAAATTTTATCAATTTTCTTGTTTAAAGCCTTTTCTGCTTTAGTGGATTAGGATTCTGTTTCAACGCTTTGGAACTTTTTTAAACCGTGCCTGGTATAATCCTTGTGACTCAGTTGTTAAGCCAGTATTTTTCTGTCTGGTGATGAGCATCTAAAGGTGAACCGAAATACGGTTATTAATTTTAAAATTTTACTGAGAGAAATCCAAACAATAGTTTTTATTATATGTTTGTTTTAATGAATTTGAAATATAAGAAGTGTAGCGAATTGTACTGTAATATGAGATAGTGTGATATTCTGTCGCTTAAGGTAATTAAAGGTGATTTACACGGAGAATGCCACACACTGGAGCAACATGTGACAAAACATACATGAGCATGCTTACTCCTTTTCTGCACAGAAAACATGTCGGTACGCATGAGTATTTTAGCCAATTTAGTGTCTCAGGACTGATGTTGAACCAATGAGTGGCTTGCCTTAGAGAAACTGCAGCAACATCTTTTTAAAATATTGCATCGCTGGAATCGTTTCAGTAGACTTTTGACGCAATTGAAAATATCGCTTGCAGAGATGGAAGGTTACAAGAACTCAAGCCCTTTTCCTTCTTTAGGTCTAAGTGTAAGAATTTCTTGATCATGAAATGGAATGAAAAAATTGCATGATTTACAAAATGTAATTTGTGTTTAAGAGCTTTGAATATACTCCATGCTTGTTTGTTAAAACAAATCTTTGATTGTAAACTCTTCCTAACGTCCTGGTTCTTTTAGCTTTTTTATAAGATCTTAATAAACACATTTTTTACAGACATGTGAATATGTTTATTTTTAAAGTAATTTAAAATTTGTTTTTTTACGGTTTTTTTGTGGGGAGTTCACACGAAATCACTGCTGGCTATCGAAAATGTAACACCATGAAGGAAGCATCCTATAGCCTTGAAATTTGCACGATACTTAGATCATGAAGGGTGTGCAAATGATTAGAACTGCAGTGCATATACAAACCGTGCTCTCGTAACGGCCCCTGTGAACAGTATAAAAAGGAAAACAGAGAGACGGTTTTAAATATTGGAATTGTGTTTTCTTGCTGTTCCAATAGCCTTGAAATTTGTTCGATGGATCATGGAAGAATATGCAAGTGATTAGAACTGCAAAGCATATGCAAATCATGCGCACCTGTAGCGCCTCCTGTATGCAGTATAAAAAGGGAAAACAGAGCCAGTTTTAAGTATTGGAAGCATGTTTTCTATTTGTTCCTGTGTATAGGAAGCTTAATTATGCCTCGTCGAAAAATGCACCATCTCATGCGAGTATGTTTCTGAATTTGACAGAGGTAGAATTCTGGATTATCGTGAGAGACTGCGGATTATCCTGAGAAATCGGTGCTCGTGTTGGACGAATTCAAGTCACAGTGATACGAATAGGAAATCGATGGGTGCAGAAGGACAAGCTGACCGACATGAACGAATGCAGCAGCCTCGTCACAGCACCGAACAAGAGGACAGACATCTTGTGCTAATAGTTATTACGGATCGAACTACAACACCAAGGACCCTACCTCAAGAATTAGGGTATGTTGCCCAACAACCTGTGTCAGCACGTGCAATTCGACATCGTTTGCAACAGCGGGAAATTGTTTTCAAGGCGTCCATTGCTTTGACAATGCAGCATCTGCAATGGTGCACAGAAAGCCATACATCGACAAACAAATGGCATGACATGTATTTTTAGACGAATCTCAATTCTGTCTCTAGCACCACGATGATCGCATCCGAGTCTGTTGGTATCTTGCCGTCATCATGCGACAGACTGCATGACTCTTGCAGTATGCATCGTCATAACGGTCCGTCATCTGCAGTTATGGTATGGGGCACTTTGGGATTCTATAACTTCATCAATCTAGTACGTATTGCCGGTATACTCAACAGCCACCACTATATTCTGAAGTTTTGGAGCCTGTTGCCTCCCTTGCCTTCAGGGCTTGCCTGCGGCCAGTTTTCAACAGGACGCAACCGCTCGGGCATGCGACGTACAACAAGTCCTCAATGTTCACCATGTTTTACTTCTTCCCAAGGCCCTCCCGTTTACCAAATCTGTCACCCGTCGGACAGGTCTCGTCGGTGATCTCGCCCAACGACTTTTATATCACAGTCAACCCGCCGCCAGGGACGTAACTAGGGGGCAGACGGGGCATGTGCCCGTGGCGCCGGATTGGGGGGGGGGGGGTGCTAAACTGGCCGAGTATTTTTTTACTATAGATATTTACGTATGATAAAAATGAAGAGAAAAACTTATTAGTAGAGTACAAAAACTATAAAAGGAGCTAAATGCAGAATGTGTGAAGTGTTGCATGAGCATGAGTTTGATGTGAGTAACAAACGGGAGGATGAATAGGGCAGTAAACTGTGCGTAAATGTATTTTTAGGGTAACTAATGCTATTCTTACCATGGGAACTCCCCACCCGGCCTTAGAAAGTCGCGACGGCTCTCACCCCCGGCCACGCGCCGAGTCCCGACTATTTTCAGCTGATCATAATCCAGTAGAGTCATTCGCCCGGGAATCTCTTTTCAAGTTAGTAGCATTTCTGTTCTGTCAGTTTTGCCGTTTGTGGTTATTCCCATCTCGTGATGTTTTTAAATTGTGTTTGATATTCGTTTTTAAACATAAAACATGTAAAATAAACCGTCTGGTGCAGAATTCAGAAGAGCTAAAGAACGAGGAAAAGAAGGCTCACCAATCTTCGTCCTTATCATCTTGGCTTAACGTGAAAGTTGTGAAGAAAGAAGCTAAGATATTGTTTAACTAATTTAAATAATGTAACAATGATTTGGAAATTTTACTTCCTTATTTTGTTTATTATTGGAGAAAATAGCAATAGCCTGCACAGAAATCGCATACCTAGATTTACTCATTAATCAAACATGTCTAATTACTTTGATTTTGTTTTGTAGATGGCAGCAGTAAAAGAAAGGAGGATTCTGAAGAGCATTCAGTTCTAGAAGAATGTATAACCGGGACAGAGATTGAGACGGCAAGAAGCCAGCAGGAAGAACTTCAAATTCCAGCAAAGCAGGGCACCGGTGAAGATGAAGATGAGTTCCAACCAGGCACTGTATCTGAGCAGCATTTTACAACTATCGCTGGAACATCGAAGGCATTTTTTTCGGATTTTACAATTCCGACAAAGGACCTCGCCCAGGATGAATGCTATTCATTTTGATCTAAGAGATGTGGGGAAGTGGCCTGCAGCCTTTTCGGATGCAGAAAGGTGCTTTATAGTATCAGGATTATTGGAGGAGGGGAAGGTAAAGCATGATCTAAGTAAACCTTAAGAGATGGGAGGAATTTAACCAGACTGGTTTACCAAAAATTTGCCTGGTGGCTTAAAGGTACACCGAACATGGCTAGCATACAATCAATCAAAAATGCTTTGTTTTGTGTACCATGCAGACTTTTTTCTCGCATGTTCTCTGAACAAAAAAATTCTGTTTTGGCCAAGGAGGAAGGTTTCACTCAGTGGAAAAAGTTGAGTGAAAGGATTCCTGAGCATGAAAATTCACTTAACCACAAAAAGTGCTTTTGCTCATGGAAAACTATAGAATTATCCTTAAATAAAGGTTCTGGTATCGATTAAGAGTTGCAGGACTAAATAGCACAGGAGGAAACATTCGGAGGAGTTTCGTACGTAATAATTGATGTTATTATACATTTAGCAAAGCAAGGTAGTCCATTACGAGGTTCTGATGAACGCCTAGACTTTGGTGACCCTAGATGTGATAAGTTTTTAAATACAATAGAACTGGTATCTCATTATCATCCTCAACTAAGAGAGCACATTCTTCGCCATAAGAAGAGACACGTTAATTACTTTTCTCCTTATATTCGGAATGAATTTTTAGAAATCATCTCTGAAAAAATAAGAGAACACATAGTTAATGACATCAAAGCTTCAAAATACTTTTCCATTATGTTTGACTGCACGCCCGATATAAGCCATTCAGAACAAATGTCTGAAGTTCTTCGTTATGTGAAGATCACCGAAAATGGCCCTGGGATATAGTGAAAAGTTTCGTTGATTTTGTAATAGTTAGTGAGAAAACTGGATTGGCTCTTTCGGAAGAAATTTTAGAAAAACTCAAAAATGATGGATTAGACATTAAGAACTGCAGGGGGCAGTCTTATCATAACGGGTCAAACATGGCCGGCATGTACAAAAGAGTTTCAATCTCGAATTCAAGAAGTAAATAATTTGGCGTATTTTGTGCCATGTGCAGCACATTCGCTAAACTTAGTTGGTGCGAATGCTGCTAGATTGTCACTGGAGGCAGAGTCCTACTTTGGCATACTTAATTGCCTGTACAATTTCTTTGCTTCCTCCACCAATAGATGGGAGGTTCTTGTAAAACATATTCCTCTATCTCTCAAACTGCAAAGCGAAACCAGATGGTCGACTAAGAGGAAAGCTGTAACTGTAATTAATATACATAAGCATCTAGGAAAAATAATAGATGCTCTTAATGATCTCAGGACCAGCCCAATACTAACCGCTGAAACGAAAACGGAAGCAACTTCTCTTCTAATAAATGTCAAAACGTTTGAATTCATTGTCCTCTCCTGTTTTTGGTATAAGGAATTAAGCCGCATTGACATCGGCAATAAACCATTCCAAACAGAGGACATCACTATCGATCGATCAGCAAAACATATTAACCGTCTGATCTCAGAATTAGAAAGGTCAAACAATTCCACTGATGTAATGAGAAAAGCGAACAGCAGGAAAGCTTAACCTAGATTCTCATTTTAAAGAAGTTCGGAGGAGGAAGGAGCGGATGGTTTGATGAGAAGGTCAAAGACGAAAGCTATGAATTCTCAGAAGAAAAAAAGTTCATATTGTTGATTATACAAATAATAGATCGGATTCTGAATGAACTGAGGCAAAGGTTTCAAGTCATTCAAAACATGAATAGTTTATTTGGTTTCCTCAATGGAGCTCGGTTTGAAACAATGAATGGAGAAGAACTGAAGAACCAGGCACTTGAGTTAGCTACCACATATAAAGAAAACTTAGACAGGGACGAGCTGGCGATAGAAGTGGAGAATTTTAAGTATCATGCCTTGGATTTAAGCCCTAATATGAAAATGGCTACACCATCAGGTCTTCTGACGTTAATATACAAGAACGGACTTGAAGACGCGTATCCTAACATAACGACAGCGTTGAGAATTTTCCTCACAATACCAGTCTCAGTCGCCTCAAATGTTAGGAGTTTTAGCAAACGAAAGATCATAAAAAATTACCTCAGAAACTTAACAGGACAACAACGACAACCTGAGCATCATATCAATAGAGCACAAGTTAGCTTCAAAGCTATCTTTTGAGGACATTGTAAAAACGTTTGCAGTCAAAAAAGCCCGTCAAGTTGAGTTTTAGTTCAAGCTTTCTGTGTTTAAATTAATTTGTTTCACATTTTGTCAATAGATTAAAAGATTGTGTAAAAAATGTCTAAGAATAATACTCAAGATAATAACTTGAGTAAAATCTGTTATTCCTAATATTAGTACTATTTATCATATTTAAATATCTTATTTTCTAAAGCAACAGTCTGTTGATTTTGATTCAGCCCACACATATCCCGATATCATTTTGACAATCCTTTTCATTTCATTTGCAGCGATTATAAGTGTGAAAGAATGTACCAAACATGCTACTCTCAGATTATTTGTCAATGAAATATCTTAGAATTCATTTGGTATTTTATCTTGTACTGAAAATGAAATTATTGCAAATTAATCTATTTGCCTTTGAAATCAAGCATTTACCATCCAAGTTGAATAAAAAAATTCGGATTAGTGGAATTAATGTGTGGCGGCGATATCAGGTGTTGTCGGGCAGGGTTTTGGTTTGGTAGGTCGGTGGGGGGAGCAAAGCGAGTTCTTGCCCCGGGTGGAAACTAGCCCTAGTTACGTCCCTGCCCGCCGCTACGCCAGATGAGCTTTGGCAACGTTTGGAAGCAGCATGTCCATTAGTGCAATTCGATAGTTTTGTCAACTTTCGAATTTCAAAAATGAGGGGTGGAAAAATACTTGTGAATTGACTCGTTGAAAAGATATTCTTATTAATTTGTTATTTAGTTTTTCTTAGTAAATTACTAAATGAAAAACCCTAGTATCATAGCGGAGCAAAATATTTTAGAAAATGTTGATAAGAAACTTCACTTGAGCCAGTTTGTGTGTAGTCTTACTATAATTCTCGTTTATGTTGGTTTGATCAACACTTTATTTTAGACATATCTTGATAGCTGTCAAGCAAGCTAAAATGTATCATCCACTCTGTTTTGCCGTATCTGAGGGAGAATGTGTCGAAAGAAGTGCAAACACCAGTTTCTGTGTCCAAGCCTTACAATTCATTGATCATTTATGGGTTTTTTCCTATCTACTTCTTCCACTTTTAATAAGGTAGATAGTATTGCACACATCTGGGTATAAAGTATCAGGAGAATACCTTCCATTTCCTGTGATTCAGGAAGTGATCAAGAATAAGGATGACGTAACAGACCGTCGAAAGAGGACAGAGACGTTGGAGAACCCTGAAGAAGAAGGTGCCATACAGCCATGCACGACAAACATGTGATGTAACGATGATCCCTTGTAAATAGTTTCCAACTTATCCATTGGAATTAAACATATTAACAAAGAACGTATCCTCTCATCCCTTTAGCAACAAACAAGAGTTCGACACATATATGCATTTTCTTTCATCAGTGGTACAGGCTACTTCTTATAACTGCGATCTTTCAATGAAGCAGTGAGAGACAATATAAGAATGACGATGGAGAATATAGCAGGAAAATGGACTGACAGTTACAACAATGGTGATCCATATCCTGTCTCCTGAATATGTAATGCATACTCCTGCTATGAAATGCATTGCATACTCTTATCTCTTTACGATAAAAAAAATTGTAGCTTGTAGAGAAAGAAAAAAACGAAAAGTCACTTTTTTGGACAAAATGAAATAGTTGGAGGTAGATAAATTTCCTTAAATACAAATTAAATTCGTTGAATGGGGACTGTATTTTATTTTTAATAAGATATATCTCTTTGCTCCACAGGAATGTTCGTAAAATAGAAAACTTCTTTAAAATACAGAATATAATGAATAGAAAATCAACTGTATGGTTTCTGTTATGCAAAAAGACGCGTTTGACGGAAGTTTTCTTGTGTGTATTGAGCAAAAGTATTTTGCATACGAATATTTTCTCTCGGTTTAAAAATACGTTATTTGTACTTAGCCATGTTCTAATTGTTAGTGAATTAGAGGTGGGCACCGTAGACGCAGGAATTGTATCTAGTATATCGTACGTTAGAGCATGTATTTCCTCTTGCAGTCTTTCGTGGGGCTGTGTAGACTTCAATGCGACGTTCGAGAACTCCCCAAGCACGCTCTATTGGAATAAGACCAGGTGACCTAGCTTGAAACGAATTCAATATTATATTAATTTGTGCATATGAATATATTATTCATGACAATTTTCTCGATTAAAGATAAACTTTTGAAGGATTAAAAATATGTTTTGATCACTTTTAAGTCACCAATTCAAATGTCGTTGTTCAATCTGTAAAGAATTCTAAAAGAACGTTGTATTTTAATCATTTTAATTACAAGTTTGTGCAAAAGAGATAGCAAAGCTCAATCAATGTCCTACTTACAAAAAACATCCCCAAGAGAACGAAGGCTTTTTTTAAGAATTGTGTACTCCAGTAATTATTGCTATCTCTGGGTAAATAAAAGAAACTGTAAACTGCAGGACATGATTTAGTTCTTCCGTCAGAAAAGGACCACTCATGTCTATTTCCTGCAACAAATTCAGATATAGACATTCGGTGGAATTATTAGTTTTCAAAACACCTTAAGAACTAACCCTCTCAGGGGTTCACCGCGCATAACTTCAAGCATAATTCTAAGGGAAGGATTCGTCACCTCGAAATTTTGAGCCACGGTCAGACGATGAGGAAACTTGAGATGACACCCCACTCTTCAAACTTCCATATCACACCAACGTGAGGACATTTGAGACCGCAACAGGTTTAACTTGCATCAGCTCCCACGTACACGATGGTCTTTGGTTGGATCGAGTTTCGAACTCGCAACTCTCTGGTTGCTAATCAGTTACTGTTCCAACCGGGCTACCGTGGCCCTTGATTTGCTGTTCGTATTACTAAAGAAACAATATTTAACTTATTTTTAAGACAATTTTTAATTATTTTAAGACAGTTTTCACCATATAAATTTTTGAATGTCCCAATTTCTCAGGAGTCATCAATCGAACCGATTTTAGGTTCAAGTTTATTTGCAGAGAATGCTGACGTTATGTTTCCTTGGTATGAGTACATGAGAACAAAACATGCCATCATGCACCATAGACCTTGTCGATGATCCAACATGCTGCAGGTGGTCACTCTTGTTCCCAATGAATCCTACGAAAAGTTAATTTTGATCGTCGAATAGAGTGATACTGTATACAATGATGATCCACAAGTAGAGACGAGAGTGGACTAGAATCCACGTATTATCACATGTATTTTCTTCATTGGACATTTTTTCAAAAAAAATCGTGTTCCTTGCGGCATATTGGTGCCACTGCGACAAAATTTTAAATCCTGCCAAGGCCGTAACGATAGAGCGCTTCACACCAGTAAGACTTGCCCACAGCTGGATAATTCTACCATATCTGGACATACCACAGCTGGATAACTGATGGTTTTAGCTCGGGCGACTCTGCTTCACCCGCATGTAAAGCCTCAAATGTCATATACTATATAAAATGCAGCCTATGTGGTATAGTTTACATGTCAAACCTGTAACTCCCTTGAACATACGTTTAAACCTACACCGTTCTTATATTGAAAACTATAACTCCAACTCCTCTTTTAACCCACAGTTCCATCATTTCTCTTTACATTGTTTTAATAATGCAAAAATCGCTATAGTTGAAATTATTAACAACACTAAATTAAGACTGGCGAAAGAAAATCTCTACATCCTAAAATATAACACTTGCTCTTTATGCTTTAAACGATAGTTTTCAAAATACACAGGTCAATTTAGGTAACTTATTCCACACATCAAAAGAGATAACGAATAGAGGATGTAGGGGCAGCGGTATTAATAAAAAACTAAAAACCTCTGATAATAATAAACAGTTCGCAGACTTTACACAAAATCTAAAAACTTTAGAAAAACATTTTATTGAACATTTTGACTTGGAACTCTAAAGAAATTATCTTCTCTATATATGATGGACAGAGACGTAACTAGGCTAGTTTCCACGCGGAGCAAGAAGTCGCCTTGGCGCCCCCCCCCCCCACCGACCAACCAAACCCAAACCCTCCCCGACAATACCTGATATCGCCACCACACATTAATTCCACTAGTCCAAATTGTTTTACTAAACTTAGATGGCAAATGCTTGATTTCAAAGGTAAATAGATTAATTTGCAGCAATTTCATTTTTAGTACAAGATAAAATACTTCTAATAAAATTAATTCTTAGATATTTCATTGACAAATAATCTAAGAGTAGCATGTTTGGTACATTCTTTCATACTTATAATCGCTGCAAATGAAATCAAAAGGTTTTATCAAATGATATCGTGATATGTGTGGGTGGAATCAAAATCAAGACTTGCTTTAGAATAGGATATTTAATTATGATAAATACAGAGGCTGTTGGACATTTTTTGAACGATTTTGATGAGCTCTAAAAAATTGTATGCTACGAAATAATTTTATTTTCGCAGCAGTTAAATAGTTAAAGTATAACTTATCGTCTGCTAACTCAGAGTTTTGTTTACTTTCAAAATGGCGCTTTTAAATAAGCAATGGATGGAAGGCTATGTTTCCTCTCTTTCCGAAGAGAATTATGCTTATTCGATTATTTAAAAACGGTGTAAAAGTCATGGTTTTTCGATATCTAAAGGTACGATAAGTAATATTAATAATGAGAAAGGAAAAACCGCGCGTGAAAGTGAAAAAATACTTCCAAATACGTATCCAAAAAAGAAAGGAATTTCTGAGAATATTTGTAAGGTAAGATCTTTAATTTTAAAAGAGAATCCGCCAAGTCAAAGGACTATTACAAAGTCATTAAAAGTTCAGTTTCAACTGTAAATAAAATAATTAACAGTGATTTGAATCTTAAGGCAAAAAAATACAATGTTTATCGTCTATCTCCACGACATATTGCAGAAAGCAGAACTCGCTGCAGAATTCTGTATGAGAAGCATTTAGCTGGAGAAAGATGGAAAAATGTTGTGACAATAGACGAGGCGTGAGTATATTTAAAAGATTGCAATAAAAAAGAACGATTTATTATAAAAAAGGAGAAAAATCTTAAAACGTGGTTCAACTTTGTAACTTTAATGTGAGAACTTTCTCTGAGAGATTTATGATTGTTGCCGGTTTTGCATATAATGGCAAATTAAAAGTAAAAATTAGGAGGGGAATGTAGAAATCAACTCCCACATATTATCAAGACCCTATTTTATCCCCAATATTCAAAAAAGAAATACTATATCTACCCAAAGTGCCAACATTCAGTAGAACTGCATCAGGATAAAGCAAGCAGCCACACCTAAATCCACTATTAAATTCTTGGAAAAAATGGAACAAGAAACTGGTATCAACTCAATACCCTTTACTGATATTCCTGCTAAATCTCCAGATGTCTCACCCTTTTGTGAGAAAGGGTGAGACAAAAGTCCAAAAGCTTTTGGACTTTTAAAAAGAGAATTATCGAAACGTCGACCGAAAACCATTCAAGGATTTTGGAAAACTGTGGAACAAGAATTAATAATAACAGATTTTGCTGAAGTTATTATTTTGAGTATTATACTTAGACATTTTTCACAATCTCTTAATCTATTGACAAAATGTGAGAAAATTAATTTAAACACAGAAAGCTTGAACTAAAACTTAACTTTACGGGCCTTTTCGGTTGCAAACATTTTTACAATGTCCTCAAAAGATAGCTTTGAAGCTAACTTGTGCTCTATTGATATGAAGCTCAGGTTGGTTATTCGTTGTTGTCCTGTTAAGTTTCTGAGGTAATTTTTTATGATCTTTAATTTGCTAAAACTCCTTTCATTTGAGGCGACTGAGACTGGAATTGCGAGGAAAATTCTCACCGCTGTCGTTACGTTGGTGGACGCGTCTTCAAGTCCGTTCTTGTAAATTAACGTCAGAAGACCTGATGGTGTAGCCGTTTTCATATTAGGGCTTAAATCCAAGGCATGATACTTAAAACTCTCCACTTCTATCGCCAGCTCGTCCCTGTCTGTCTCCTTTATATGTGGTAGCTAACTCAAGTGCCTGGTTCTTCAATTCTTCTCCATTCATTGTTTCAAACCGAGCTCCATTGAGGAAACCAAATAAACTATTCATGTTTTGAATGACTTGAAACCTTTGCCTCAGTTCATTCAGAATCGGATCTATTATTTGTATAATCAATAATCTGAACTTTTTTCTTCTGATAATTCATAGCTTCAACATCGCCCTTCTCATCATACCTCCGCTTCTTCCTCCTCCGTACTTCTTTAAAAAGAGGATCCTAGGTTAAGCTGTCCTGCTATTTCTTCATACATTCTACATTTAGCTCCTTTTATAGTTTTTGTAGTCTACTAATGTTTTTCCTTTTCATTTCTTATACGTAAATATCTATAGTAAAAAAATACTCGGCCAATTTAGCGCCCATCCCCCCAATCCGGCGCCCGGGGCAGATGCCCCGTCTGCACCCCTCTAGTTACGTCTCTGCCGTCCTATGTGTGGTGTTTTAAGAGAACAATAAATATATGTCTTTCTCTAAAACGTATGAATCGTCTTCATTTCGATTAGAATTAAACCCTCGAGTTCACTCTCCGTCCCGGACCTTTGGAAGATTCGAAATAGGATTGAGGTAAGTGATACCTCTTTCCTCCTCTTGAAATCGAAACTTGAATTAGAATAAGAATTTTTATTAAGAGAAAATTCTACATGGCATCCCTTCCGAGATGATGAGCTTGAAAGGCTTTAGAATTAGAAATATTGAAGTGATTAGAAATTTTAAATATTGAAGTCAAAAGCTGAACTTATATTTGAATAACTTGAATGTCGATTATGTTTCGAAGATTCTACATATCTGATATAATGATTTAAATTGATATATTGAACTTTGTTTTATAATTACCTATCGAACAATTTGAAACTTTAGATTATTGAAAGTGTTTAATTTTGAATTGAATTTGCTTTTGGGTGTATTTTTGGTGATTTGTGTATTTTAAATATGACCGAACCACAGTCAATTGAGTTGTTAAAAAGCGGGGTATTTCAATTAACGTCACACTAGGAGCAACACAACGGGCTATTGGTGACGGTCCGGGATCAATCCCAAAGGGAAAGATCCGAGGACAACACCACGTAATTTTGAACCACGGTCAGATGACGAGGCAACACCTGAGCTGGCACCCCACTCTCCAAACTTCCACACCACGTCAACGTGAGGACATTTGAGGCCATGACAGATTTAACATACACCAGCCCCCTTTGTACACGACGGTGTTTGGCTGGATTCGAACTCGCAACCCTTCGGTTGCTAGTCCGTTACTCTTCCAACCGGGCCCGAGTTGTTAAAAAGGAAACGAAAATCTTTGAGAACAGCTGTTACTAAGGCAGTTAATGATTTAGAAGCTGAGTTATTGAAGGCACATTTCAATGCAGGGAATTTAGAACTTATCGAAATTCTTTCCATTAAGTTTGAACCTTTAACCTTAGTTGATCAACAACTTGAACCCCTTTTTGAACCCGAGGAATTTGATAAAGAATTCGAAACAACACAAGAATATAGAGAAAAGGTACTGCTTTGGCAGTTTCGTGCAGAAAAGAAAATTAGTGATCTCTCGGAGCCTCATGTTGTGCCAACTCCATGTCAAACACCTTTAACATCGCCCCGAGAAACAGAACATTTTTCGAACTCAGATAATATTCGCATTAAAGTTCCAAAATATCATATTGCCCGATGCTATGGAGATGACGTCTCAAAATGGTTAACTTTTTGGAATAGTTTCGAAACGGCAGTAAACAATAATGAAGCCCTAAACAAAGTGGATCGTTTCAATTACTTAAAAGCTCATTTAGGAGGATCGGCATTGAACACTGTTGAAGGTTTTCCAATTTCGGCAGAAGCTTACGATGAAGCTATACAGCTATTAAAGAATAGATTTGCTAATGCGCAAACATTAATTGAAGCACACATGAACAAAATTCTATCTTTGAAACCATTAAGAAATTCTAATGACATTTGTTCCTTTCGAAAATTTGTTGATAATTGTACAATTTCGAAGTTTAGATTCATTGGGCGTATCACCTTCGCAATATGGAAGTATTTTGTGCCCTATGAGATATTAAAACTTATTCCATCTGACTTAGTATTAGATTATAATAAATTGCAGAAGAAATCGGGATTGGATATTGAACATCTGCTTTCGTGTCTTACTCTCGCTTTAACAGCGCGAGAACAAACATATTCCACAAGTGGCTCAGCTTTTGAATTATATAATCGAAAACCGGATATGAAACAGAACATTTCGCGAGAACGAAGTTTACATTATAAACTAAATCAAAAAGTCTTTCACAGCGCGAATCAATTGCTTTCGGCGCCAGTAAGGAAAAAACTAATAAACGGGAAATCTCATGTGTATTTTGTGGTACCATGACTCAGTTCAGACAGATGTAATTGGGTTGCGAATCTTTCGGCTGAAAGGAAAGATATTTTATTGCGAAAGGGCGCCTGTTTTAACTGTTTAAAAGTAGAGAAGCATTTATCGCGTAATTGCCCAATAAAAAAGACTGATTTTTGTTCCTGGATTATTACATCATAAATTTTTTTGTTTTAAACAAAAAAGGGAAGGCTCTAATGGGATCGGGACAGTATCCACAGACTTGTCAAATCAAAGTAGAGTTTTTATTGCAAACCCTGGCCGTTTACATCCAAAATGAAAATTCTGGGCAATTAGTGAGAGCAATATTAGACAGTGGAAGCCACAAAAGTTACGTTTCGAAATATGTCTCAAAATTTATGGGTCTAAAAAGTATCGGGAAAGAAACGATAACACATGGACTTTTTGGAGGTCATCAAATGACTGAAGTTCATAATAGAATGTTCGATCAAGTTATGCAGTCATGATAATAAATTCAGTTTTATCGTGAGGTTCTTGATGAGAACATTTGCTTAGGAATTTCTAGAATTGGTGATTATCGCCTTTTACAGAAATTGACAGAACTCAATATATTTATTAGTGATTCTTGTGTAAATAATAAACTTTGCCTTTTTGAAAAAGATGCTAATGAAATTCATATTTTATTGGGATCTGACATTCTGGGATAATTACTTACTGGTGAGATAAAACAACTTTCGGGTGGGCTCACAGCAATAAATACTCGTTTAGGATGGACTGTTATGGGAAAATCAAGCAATGAGTGTAACTGTGAAGCAGAAAATTCTCTGCTTGTATATTCTGTGCTTACGAATCAAAAGAAAATATCAGATCTCTGGGAATTAGACTCGTTGGGTATTACAGATCCTAATGAAAAGAAATCGAAATTAGAATTGCAAGATCTTGCTCTGAAACATTTTGAGAACACGGTATCGCGAGATGACGAAGGTAGATATGTTGCGTGTATTCCGTGGATAGAAGGACATGCAAAACTTGGGGACAATTTAAACTTGGCTGAAAGGAGATTAAAGAACACTGTAAGATCTCTAAAAAATGCAGGAAGACTTTCTGATTATGAAAAAGTGTTTTCTGACTGGGAATATGAAAGCATTATTGAAAGAGTCGTACCGGATGAATATAATGAAAGTGATAAATTTCACTATTTGCCACACAGACCATTGTTCAAGGAAAACTCTACGACTAAGATTCGCCCAGTTTTTAATGGGTCAGCTCGTCATGGAAATTTTTGTTCGCTGAACGATTGTATAGAGAAGGGCCCCAACTTAATTGAATTGATACCGGCAATTTTGAATCGGTTCCGCGTAGGAAAAATAGGCGTCATATCTGACATTCGAAAAGCTTTTTTGCAAATTGCCTTACACGAAAATGATAAGAACTTTTTACATTTCTTGTGGTGGGAAGGTGGCAACCCTGAAAAGGTTGTTATATACAGACACTGCAAAGTTGTTGTTGGCATTTCGTGTAGCCCCTTTTTATTAGCTGCAGTTTTAACCTTTCTCCTAAAGCAAGCTCCCGAGCATTTAAAAGAGGTTGCAGAAAAGCTGAACGGCTCTATGCACGTCGACAACTGCATGACGAGTGTGAATTCAAGAGAACTCAAGTCTTTTCAACGAGACTCTAGAGAATTGTTAGCATTGGGTAAATTTGACTTGCGTAGCTGGAGTCACAGTGATGTGTGTGTGAACCAGAATTTGAGGTTGACCATCGGGAACCCAATCAACTAGAAGTACAAGTACTTGGGCTTTTATGGAATGTAAAAGAAGATACCATATCCCCTTTCCTTACAGCAAAGCAGAGGTTAAAAAAGAGCACATTACAAAAAGGATAATCCTTTCCGTTGCGCACCAAATTTTTGATCCGATTGGAGTTACATGTCCTATCACTCTGCTTCCCAAATTGCTTCTACAGGACTGTTGGAAGATAGAAGTGTCAGGATTCTAAATTGCCTGTAGAAATCGAGAAAAAATTTGAAAATTGGAAAAAACAACTTACAGAACTAGAGAACCTAAAAATACCCCGAAGACTCTCGAACTTCGATCTTGAAGATGCTAACCTATCTCTACAAGTTTTTTGTGACGCTTCGAAACTGTCCTACGCTACGTGTGTTTTCCTGCGTGCAGAAAAGGATGGAGAAGTGTCATGCCAATTGATCCAAGCTAGATCAAAATTCGCGCCGATAAAAGGTACTTCAATTCCAAGGTTGTAGTTGTTAGCTTGTTCAATTGGAGTACGACTAGCTGATTCAGTAAAGAAGGATTTACATACCATGGAAGATATAACAACAATTTTCTGGTCAGACTCAATGGATGTTCTCCATTGGATAAAAAGGGAAGGCCCATGGGCGACGTTCGTTGCTAATAGGGTTGAAGAAATAAGAAGACTCGTCGAAGGAAGACTGGAAGTACGTTTCATGTATTCAGAATCCAGCTGATCTACCGTCAAGAGGATGTTCAGTGAGGACTCTCATCAAAGAACGTTGATGGGAAGGACCAGCTTGGATTAGAAACCCGACAAAAGATTGGCCACAATTAAATCATTTTCCAAATATGGAAGTGGTTAATTCAGAGAAGAAAACTATCGTAACCGCAGCTGCTATGCAAGGTGAAGAAAAGTATTACCATCGATATTCATCGTATGTTAGACTTGTAAGAATTACTGCTTGGATGACAAGGTTTTTGACAAACCTGAAGAAAGTCAAGAATCAAAGGACATTAGGAGATTTGGAATCTGACGAAATCAAGAAAGCCGAACGCACATTGTTGAAACAAGTACAAATGGACGTATTTTGTAACGAGACTGACAAAAGATTAAACTCTTTGCAAGTAATCAGAGACCCTGAAGGAATTTCAAGACTAAAGACTAAAGTTTTTTTAAGAGATGACTACGAAGATTTCCGTTTACCTATTATACTTCCATTCAAGCATCCAGTTGTTAAAGTTCTCATTGTTTATAGACATGAACAACTGGGACATTCCGAAGTTCAGATGCTTATGAACAATCTCAGAGAAAATTACTGGATTTAAAAAAGCAGAAAAACTATTAAAGAAGTCATCAAGTCTTGCATTGTTTGTAACAGGTTCAGTGTGAAACCCGTGTTAGTATCAGGACTCTTGCCTCAAGACCGTGTGAGAGATGCTGCTATATTTGAAATCATAGGAGTGGACTTGGCAGGACCTCTCATTCTTAAGGAAGGAATAAAAGCTTGGATCTTGATATTAACTTGTGCCGTATTCTGAGCTGTGCATTTAGAACTGTTAACATCGATTTCGACTGAAAATTTCCTTCTGGGTTTAAGAAGGTTTATAGCACGCAGAGGTAAACCCTCCGTAATTTATTCAGATAATGGAATTGATTTAGAAAAATTGAAGAACCTGGAAGAATTAAATCCAATTTCGTGGAAATTCATACCTCCTAACGCTCCCTGGTGGGGAGGTTTCTGGGAACGACTAATCGGTCTTATAAAAAGGATCTTAAAAAAAACTCTGGGAAAATCGTCATTGAATCAAGAAGAAATGAATACCGTTCTTTGTGACTGTGAAAGCTTGATTAACTCAAGACCATTGACTTATGTTTCGGATGACGCCGAAGACTTATTACCTCTGACTCCAGCAATGTTCTTGCAGGACATTAGAGAAGTAGGAGTGCCAGAGTTGGATCAAATAGATGAAGATAAGTTGAAGAAGAGATTAGCTTACCGGTACAGAGTTCAAAAAGATCTGAGAAAACGTTTTAGAACGGAATATTTGGCCAATTAAGAGAAATGCGTAAAGTCCAAAAGGAAATTACCTTAAGTGAGGGACACATTGTTTTGGTGGGTGAAGACCACATCAAAAGACTGAACTGGAATTTAGGGAGGATTTTGAAGCTCTACCCTTGCAAAGATAGCAGTCAGAGTGGCTCTAAACCAAACTTGGCTCTGTTTTGAGACCAGTGCAGAGATTATACCAGTTAGAGTTAAAAGAACAAATCATATCTATGGCCCACTAATTTTCCTCTACTTTCAGATACTAATGGAGGAGATTCTTTTCCAATTATTTTAGACAACAATGCTAATAGTCTCCAAAAGGAGACAGACACTTCACTCCAACCCGGTTCCAGTGATCCAGTAAGTGTAGCTGACTTAGAGACGACACTAAAACCACTCCAGTTGCCAACGGATGATCATGGTGAACCTGATAAACCTCAACAGTCGGAGCCTACTAGATCCCGTTACGGACGAATTCTGAAGACACGAAAACATTTTGAACTTTGACTGAAACTTTTTGATATTTATTGAGTTTTTTTCCCTTTTTGATTGTCCAAAAACTCAAAATGGGGAGTGTCGCGAACGATCACCCGAATTGCTATTGTGGTTCACGCGTGGTGGCGCGACAATCGCACTACAGACTAGAGTAGTCAGATTCGTTGTGTGGTGTTGCGCCGTTCTCTTTTTTTTGTCATGTCAACCGTCCTGTATGTGGTGTTTTAAGAGAAGAATAAATATATGTTTTTCTCTAAAACATATGAATCGTCTTCATTTCGATTAGAATAAGCATTATAGGATGAAACCCTCGAGTTCACTCACCGTCCCGGACCTTTTGGAAGATTCGAAACAGGATTGAGGTAAGTGATACCTCTTTCCTCCTCTTGAAATCGAAACTTGAATAAGAATTTTTATTAAGAGAAAATTCTACAACCCAGAGGCAACGGCCACGTTGAACGTTATCCCAGTTTTGACAAAATTGTCCTTAAACGAACCTACTAAATGGTTCAAACACGTCGCAACAGTACAACGCATAATCAACAGTACCACATCCAGAAGCACTAAATTTACACCTTTTGAACTCTTAATTAGCGTAAAAATGAAAATTAAAGATGACATCCAAAACAAATATTAGAAGATGAATATCTACAAGCCACGATGAACGATAAACTCATTCTTCGCGAATAAGCCAAACATAACATCTTAAAAATTCAAGCAGAAAATACACGATAGTACAACAAAGAAAACCAGCACATTCATACAACATCGGCGCCAAAGTAGGAATCAAACGAACACAGTTTTGAACTGGCCTTAAACTGCCTCCAAATTTTATGGTTCATACCAAATTTTTAAAGCTCTCCCAAACGACTGGTATGAAGTAAAGAAAATTGGTCAACACGATGGACCCAACCAAACACTACAACCGCTACCGACCACATGAAAGCCTGGCTCAATTAAAAACATTGAACCACAGAACTGAACTGCACAATTTATATATTTGTTTTCAAATAACTTTTGTATTTTTGTGTTACCAATTTTTACGATGCAGAACTCCACGACGTACATGATTGAAGACAACGACAAATGCAGCTTCTACTCAAGACGGCCACACGAAGAAAACCCGCAGTAACGATATTTACCACTGCACACGACGAAGACGCTGAAATCAACCCACCGTTGTACAAAAGTGCTGCATTGAAAAAAATATGCAAGAGCATCCCAAACATGCTCAACTCTGACATTTTTCTTTCTCTTTTCCTTTTATATTTTTCAGGTAATGATGATGTCCTATTCTCATTATGTGTATAGCCGGAGGACACACCTGGCTATGTCAAGATGGACGAGTGTGGGTTATGTTTTAAAGATCAGCATTCCATCTGCCACTCCCTGTATGTAATACAGGACATGAAGAAGCGCCGCCAAGTCTAGACAGACTGCCTTAGGACGATTTTCCGAGAGATTCCAGAGACAGTTGCAGAACGATGACGCGAGAAGAGGATGGCGTACGGCCATGTCTAACCAATACCCGATGAAGTGAAATTATTAACTATTTTTAATC
The DNA here is from genome assembly GCA_933210815.1 of Meta bourneti. Classification (NCBI taxonomy): domain Eukaryota; kingdom Metazoa; phylum Arthropoda; class Arachnida; order Araneae; family Tetragnathidae; genus Meta; species Meta bourneti. Next base: position 62,216,270 of record OW119924.1, on the reverse strand, counting down.
TGTAAATATTCCCCTTTATTTGTAAATAAACGTCTTTAATTGTTAATTATGTTGCTTCTATCCCTCTTGCTGAAGTAGAGATTCTGTATGCTAACTCATCCTAAAGTGTTTAAAGTATTCTACATAGATAACGTTATTTTCCTTGGACCTATACAATACTTTCTTATATAATGCTGAAGACAAATTCTGCGAAGAATTAAGGCATATGAAATGTTTTCAACATTAATAGATTTTTAAGTACATCATTAAGCTGAGACAGAAAAGTTAAATATGTAATGTTTAAATACTTATTAGACAATGACATCAATAATTTACATTAGGTATCAATAAAAAAAGCCTGCTTATGTACTCATTTCACGAGCTTAATTACGAATTTTAAAATATTTGTGCCGTCAAAGAGCACAAATATTTTAAAATATGGAAAAATTATACATTAAAATTTCAAAATGACTCTAAAAAATAAAACCTAAGCATTTGGAAGTTGGGAAGAAAGAAACAAACATCAATTCATAATTTTTGACAGATAAATTTATCAACATATTTATAATTAAAGTATGCATTTCAAATAGAAATTTAATTGTAATAAATTCAATAGAAATAGAATATTTTTTATGTATTATATATATATTTCTTATACTATGCCAAGGCATATAAGTTCTATTTCGTAGCCTGTACAACCTAAATTGATACATAAACCGATCGTGTGCCACTAATGTTAATGGTGGTTCGGAATCCACTTTAAACCATTAGTCTCGGTCTAATTTGCTCTCCGGTACCAAGAAATGGCTGTAGAGCCACAAACTAAATATATAAATTTTCAATACAACTATTTTTATGGAATCGAACCTTGCATCTTGTTATGACGTGAATACGTCTTTAAGTTCGGTTTGGTATAGGGGTGTCTACAAATGAATGACTAGATTTGTTGTGCTTATACCTCATAAAACAATGTATGACAATCCTATAATTTTAGCTTTTCGCATAGAGGCTTTATGTCCAAATATGGTGTAGCGGTGAGGGGGAGCTCTTGCATGTGAATAGAAAATGGTGACACCGAGTGACGTTTGGACAATGCACCCATCGACCTTAAAAGTAACTCTACAGCCAAGAAATGGCTGTAGAGCCACAAACTAAATATATAAATTTTCAATACAACTATTTTTATGGAATCGAACCTTGCATCTTGTTATGACGTAAATACGTCTTTAAATTCGGTTTGGTATAGGGGTGTCTACAAATGAATGACTAGATTTGTTCTGCTTATACCTCATAAAACAATGTATGACAATCTTATAATTTTAGCTTTTCGCATAGAGGCTTTATGTCCAAATATGGTGTAGCGGTGAGGGGGAGCTCTTGCATGTGAATAGAAAATGGTGACACCGAGTGACGTTTGGACAATGCACCCATCGACCTTAAAAGTAACTAGACGGACCGTGTGCGCGCAGCTTCATGTTATTTCTCCTCACTTCTTGGTTCGAAGATCTCCGGGCGAAGGTCACGTGGTTGTGGGAGCTCGTCGCCATTTCTCCCATAGCTGCAGCAAGGTGAAAGCCGGCGAAGGATACTCATTTCATACGTAAATAATATTTTAATTGTGAAATGACATTTCTATACAATTTTACGTTATCAATAATTGACCAATTAGTTCTTAGTAATACTTCTTCCAGAAGTTGCATTTACACTTCTGTAGCGCGGACATTAATACCACGCCATCTAAGACTTTAAAGACGCGCAGGCGCAGAACAGCTCCCCTGCGTGAATCTGAATGAGACCCGTCAGTCAGGACAAAGTAGTGAGGGAGAACAGTTGTCCCTTCTTCCCCGAGAATCTTTTTAAACTTAAATATTATGATACAGTGCCCATATAACGATTGTTTCTAATTATTGTTTAGTGTTCGTGTTTGTAAAAATGTAATGTCTTTTGTTAGTAAGAATAAACGTAATTGCCTGAGAGAGCTAGCCTTGTGTTATAATTGGCGCCCAACCCGCGGCCATGTTTTCCTTCTCTTCCTCTTTGTCCTAACTCACTTTAATTTTTAGACTCCCCTGTCTGAAGAATTGCAATATACACCATCCAGGTACCCAGGTTATTTGATGTGATATAAAGTCTGATTTTTAGATAAGTACATTTATGTATTTTATTTTAATATCCGTAATCTTGTTGATTTATATTATGCTACTTTCCATTCATTATCTTATCATTGATAAGTATATGTGAATTACGTTAAAGCATTTTATCATCTTGCCAACCAGGCATATTTTATTATGAAGCACACCCAGTGCTATCCTTATTATTATGTTATGATTTCGAAAACGGAAGTAGATCGAGTAGCTTATTACTTAGTTTTGTAAGGTAGCATGACCAGTTAAGCATTTTGCAATCCATGCATATCTCGTATAAATGCACATCCAATGCTATTTTGAAAACATGTTGTTAAATTTAATTTGATTACTCTTAAAAATTGTGATATCATTGAAAAATTGATTCTTCAAGCAGTAAGAATATTTCTTTTACTTGTGTACCGGATTCATTCCGAAAAAGAAAACCAGTGTGACTCATTTTATGCTATGGCTCATTTTATTCGTGTTGATTAACCTTGAGTTTTGATCTATGATTTTTCGAAGTGTATTTATGTGTTCCTTTTAAATATCACTGTGTTAAGAATGTATCTTCGTAGTTGAGTCAGGAAAAGTATTACATTTGGGATTGTTTATAAACATTAATATTCAGTTTCGGTTTCACTTCTTACTGAGTTGAACTGCGGATATTTTATCTGTGGATTTCACTTAGTATTTTATTAATATCTTGGTAAACTCTGAAAATTGATTTAACTACTGTGGAATTTGAACACTATTTATATAAATGTGTCATTATAACTGAATGTTTATAAAATAACTTAAAGTCAAAACTTTGCATTTGGTCTCAATAAATAAATAATCATGGCGTTTCTGGGGAAAGGTAGAAAAGAAGATCTCAGAAATTTGGCTAAGGAAATGGGACTGGACATTACTGATGACTTAAAAATTATAGATCTTAAGAACCTTATAACTAAATCCGAAGACTTCGAAGAGGAACTTGTAAAAAATATGCTATCAACTGTTATCGAGGAACGGGTTGATAAAGAAAAAACAGCTGAATTAGAAAGACTGGCGACAGATAGAGCGGCTGAAATAAAACGAATCGAAAAAGAGAGACTTTGAATTAGAAAAACTTCAATTAGAAGCAGAATCTCAACTCGTTGCCAAAAATAACGTGTCAGCAAGCGTTCCAGATGTTGAACACCCAAGATTTGAACTGCATAAGTTAATTCCTAACTTCAATCCCGACACTGATGATATCTCTATTTTCTTACACCTATTTGAAAGACAAGTGAAATTTCTAAAAGTTCCGGAAGTACAGTGGGTACCTTACTTAATTGCTCTTTTACCAAGTGAAATTACTAAAATCATCGCACGTGAACCTGATGACAGAGCTCAAGACTATGAATACGTTAAAGATATTCTCCTAAAAAGATTTAAGATGAGTGCTGAACGCTTTCGACAACTCTTTGCGACTCACAAGAGTGCTGAATCCACTTGGAGGGATTACTATTTTGAACTCAGAACTTATTTTGAAAGTTGGATCAAAGAAGTTAATGTGGATACGTTCGAAAAACTTAAAGACCTAGTAATAACGGACCAAATTAAGAAGAAATGTCCTTCTGACTTTAAAGACCACCATATAGATGAATGGGGATACCTCTGTTCACCTGTGGAACTGGTGGAAAAGTTGGATTCCTTCGAGATTCACCGAAATAACTTCAAGAAAGAAGGAATTATTACAAATAAAAGAAAACCATTCTTCAAACCTGTAGAAAGAACGGAAAGATACTTTCATCCCAAAAAAGAGTTCCATGAAAAGAAATTTGAGAATACAAAACCGAAAGAAACATCTACTATCCACTGTTATGGTTGTGGCACACCTGGCGTAACCAAGCCCAAATGTCCAACCTGTGCTCCTGCAAAGGGCAGAACCGAATTCAGTGCTGTTACGACCTCCGAGTCACCTTCTGCTTTGGTTGCTTTCCTTCCTGTCCGAATCAACCAAGTTAATGGAATTGTCTGTGCTGATTCCGGAGCCACACGCTCCATTGCTGGAGAGGGTTTGTCCAAAATTCTTCAGAAACAAGGTGCGAAGTTTGAAAAAGAATCGATCAACTTGACGTTTGCTGATGGACGATCTTCTGTTGCTGAAGTCCTCACCACCCAGGTGAATGTCCAGATAAAAAATAGAAAAATTTTAACCTCTTTTATAGTTTTGCCTGACACCAAAGGAAACAGAACATTGCTAGGACTTGACTTCTTACATAATGCAGGCCTGGTTCTTGACCTTAAGAGCCACAAATGGTATTTTTCTGATAGCCCTTACAGAAAATACCCTTTCGAAAAGGACATTCACGTACCTCCGTCTCCACACTTGGAATACGTTTCTGAAGTAAAAGCTGAATCCTTACGAGAAAATGAAGGAACCATGCTTACCACACAGCAGAGAACCACTCTCAGTGTTGTATTAAAGGAATTTGAAGAATTGTTCAAACTAGGGGGAGATCCTACACCCTATATCGAACACCATATTGACACACAAAACAGACCACCTGTTGCTGTTCCTCCATATAGAGTTTCTCCAGCCAGAAGAGAAATTCTAGAAGCTGAGATTAACAGACTTCTACATGAAGGCATCATCGAACCTTGTGAATCACCGTATGCTGCTCCTGTTGTTTTGGTCCCCAAACCGAATGGAACTTTGCGTCGATTACAGGAAGCTGAATTCTATCACCAAAACTGCATATCCCTTACCAAGGATAGACGATCTTCTCCACACTGCCAAACACACGCAGTACATGAGCACCATTGATTTAAAAGCCGGTGGCTCACTAAAGAAACGAGGACGTCCATCAAAGACTAAAACTACCTCTTCACGTTCTGGAGTGCGATCACCTCAACAGAGCTGTCCGCCACGCCGCCCTGGCAAACAAGACTGTTCTGGTTCCTCATCGGGACGCTTTCGCAACCAGAGGGGGAGATTGTAGCGCGGACATTAATACCACGCCATCTAAGACTTTAAAGACGCGCAGGCGCAGAACAGCTCCCCTGCGTGAATCTGAATGAGACCCGTCAGTTAGGACAAAGTAGTGAGGGAGAACAGTTGTCCCTTCTTCCCCGAGAATCTTTTTAAACTTAAATATTATGATACAGTGCCCATATAACGATTGTTTCTAATTAATGTTTAGTGTTCGTGTTTGTAAAAATGTAATGTCTTTTGTTAGTAAGAATAAACGTAATTGCCTGAGAGAGCTAGCCTTGTGTTATACTTCTAGTTATAGATAGGAATGTAATACCTTTTTTGATTGAAAAGTTTTTCTTTTCAAATTGCGTTAATAGTTATTCATATTATGTTTGACATGAAACGAAAATCTTGTATCAATTTATATTGTTTTACGCAAATGTTTGATGAAAAGTAGTACTCGAACGTCGTATAGTTCATAGAAGTATCTTGTGTTAGCAGTTACTCGAATTCTTAGTTCACACACAAGAATTACTTTGAATTAAAGATATTAGTATTAAAGTGAACTACTCAGTAATTAATCAATTAGGGCACATTATTCATGAAAAAATACCCCAAACTAATTTACAATTGTGCTTTAAAGATGTTTCGAAGAAATTGTCAAAAAAGGAAGGTGATTAATACGCTATAGTACAATTAATCATCTTGTAACATCTGACTTTTGTTTTATTTTTATGTATAAAAAGGCAGATTACTGAACATTAGTTTCCAGTTGTTTCACTGTTAGAATATAATATAATAGAATAGTTTAATTTGTGCTTGTACGTAGACTAGTTAGCTTTGAGAAATGAAGAAATGACTGGTTTACGCTATACTTTTGTTTTGCTATTTTAGTTGAACAAAATACTTTATTTGCATAGGTTTCCTATTGACAAACTTCTGTGTGAAGCATGGTGCCATGCAATTCGAAGAAAGAATTTTTATCCTTCGAAGCATTCACGACTTTTCTCAAGACATTTTAAGGAAGATGGACTTTATAAAAGATAGATTTGGTCCCAGAACATTAAAAGAAGTGTAGCGCATCACAGCCCCTTAACGTGTGTCTCAGCGATATGCGCCTTGATTGGCGATGGCGGACCACGTGACAACCTCTCCGCGAAAGAGAATGAACCATTTTTCTCTAGTTGTTTCCCAAGGCGAGCGTAGAACTGACGCGCTGAAGTTTTGTTCCCCCGAGATGTTACTTTTTATGTTTGTTTATTCTTGTAATTGTTTTGTCTTGTGCTTAGTGTTAATTAAAATTGCTCTTTTGGCCAATTCTTGCATTAGTCATTGGATTCAGCTCTAAAATTGACGCCCAATCTTGTGGCCCGAATTAAAGCCTTTGGGAACAACTCGTTTTTTGTTCAGGAATCTAGGTCCAATACTGTTGGTATTGAAAGAAAAACACACCCTGTGTTTCATTGATGTTTAGAAACTCATCCCGAGTTAGCATATTGGTAGGAAAAGCCATGGTTTTAGTGTTCTGCAGCGGCGTCGAACTCACTATTTTAGGAAGCCTCATCCCAGGTGTATCCTATTGAATATAGGTGGAAATCCCTTCCACGGATCATCCTTATGCTCGTATCCCCAAGTGGTGATGAAGAATGAGATAAGTTTATTTTAATTTGTTTAAAATCATTCTTGTCTAGCAGTACTTTCGATTTGGCCAACCCGTGTCCAGCAACAGAATTTTGAAGTTTTGTTTTGTGTTCAAACAGTATTCTTGTTTAAAATATAGTGTGAAATCACTTTAAATGTTATTATTCCTTTGGTTCACAAGTGCAAAGTATTTGTGTTTTGTGAAAAGTATTTGTGTTTTATGAAAAGTTTTGTTCTTAAAGTAAAAGTGCAAAGTAGTATTGTTTTGATTAAGTGTACTGCTAGAATAAGTTTTTTGAAAATACGTTATGTGTATTCATTTTGTAATAAGCTACTTTGTAAAATTAATAAGTGGTGTGAATTAATTGTGTTCAAAAAACGAAAGCTACAGCGTTATTTCGTTTTAAAAGTGCAAGAACCGATCGCATTCTGATTCGGTCATGTTCATGAGTCATAACTCAATAGATTCAAGGTCTGTTTTCTGCCAGCTGCATTAAATAAAAAGAAAACCTTTCTTGATGTTTAAAGCGATTTTTTTCTTTATTTTGTGTTTGAGCTACATTGTGCGATTTCCTTTTGAGAGTTATTGATTTTGTTAATCTATGTATGAAACAAGTGCAACGTGCGCAGAAATGTGTTTATATTATGCCTTTAAGGATTAGATATTAGGAAATATGGATTTCATTCTGTTTAAGCATTGGTGTTTCTTTTTGAATTTTGAAATATTACGAGAATTTATCATTTCTTTTGAAGTATTATTGAAATAAGACTAACTCACGAGTGGAATGTTATCTAATGTTTTGGTTTTGAATATTTAAAAGTGTTTTGGAATTTAATGTTCATAAATAACATGTGTTTAAGTGTTATTGGACAAATGTTAATGTTTTAAAAGTAATTTGTTTAACAATGCTAAACAAGTAGTACCTATAAGAAGTGGTCATTAATTTAATTTTTTTTTCTTGAAAACAAACTGTGTGGGATCTATTTAAAAAATTTTTTACTGAACTTGTTTACTTTCGTATTCAAAATTATTTGTACACTTCGTAACCTAAAGATGTCTTATTTGGCAAGAGCTCTTAAATGTGACCTGATAGAGTTGGCGAATGAACTCGGCATCGAAATACCTGCTGATGCTAGAGTAGTTGATATAAAAAGATTTATCACTGGAGATGAAAGTTATGATGAAGACTTCACGAAAAATCTGCTTCTGTCTATAAGCGAAAACCGTGCAAAAGAGAAAGCAGAAGAAAAAGAAAGAATAGCACGTGAAAATGAAAGAATAGAACGGGAAAAGGCTGAGGAAAAGGAAAGAATAGAACGGGAAAATGAAAGAATAGAACGGGAAAATGAAAGAATAGAACGGGAAAGAGCGTACGAGTTGGAAAGACTCCGTCTGCAGGTAGAATCACAGAAATTGGAGCAGGTCTCTGGTTTTAATCCTCTGTCTGCAGACCATCAACCCAACTTTAACTTGAAAAAGTTGCTACCTGATTTTGATCCGAATGATGGTGATATGACATTGTTTCTTCAGTTATTCGAGCGACAGATGAAAGTTCTTAAAGTAGGGAGACATAACTGGGTTGCCTATCTCCTGGGCCTATTACCTAATAGCGTGGCACAACTCATCGCCAGAGAACCAGAACAGAAGGCTCATGATTTTGATCACATTAGAACAATGCTGCTTCAGAGATTTAAATTAAGTGCTGAGAGAATGCGACAGCTCTTCGCAACTCACAAGAAAAGTCCTGAGAGCACATGGAAGGACTTCCATTTTGAACTGCGTAGCTATTTTGAAGCATGGCTAGCAGAATTGAACATAACGGATTTTGAGAAATTGAAAGACCTCATGATCCTGGATCAAATGAAGAAACGTGTTCCTTCAGAGGTTAAGAACCATTTCTTGGACGTATGGAGCGAATGGGTCACCCCAAGTGACCTAGTGGAGAAGATGGACAGTTACGACAACTTACGTACTGTCAACCCGAAGCAACATGAAACAAAACCCGTGTTCCAAAAAAGAAATTACTATAGAACCCAACAATCACAATTGGAACAAAGAGTTGACAGACAAAGTCTGCCAGGGATTCCCAGTAACAGTAGGCGGGATCCCGGGGTCCTCAGTCAAAGTAGGAGGGACTCCTTTTCACAGGGCAGAATTACACCAAGGGGTATTGAAGAGAAGAAAGAAATATCGTGCTACGGATGTGGAGCACCAGGATTCATCAAATCAAAATGCAAAAACTGTTCGTCATCGACAAGAAGGGAGCCATTCCAAGCGAACTCTATCCGCATGTATACCTGTCACTCCGATGCATCCCCGTTAGCGCTAATAGATATCTGTATGTCGGGAGTAAGAGCCAGGGTTTGTGTTGATAGTGGTGCCAGCAGAACAGTCGCTGGAGAGATCATGTACCACCAATTAAAAAAGAGAGGAGTAGAGTTCCAAAGAGAAGTAGTAACAATGACTTTGGCAAATGGTTGTCAAACAACTGAAGAGGCTTGCACCACCATGGTGAAAATAGAGATTGAAGGAAAATCAGTTTCGCTGAATTTGCTGGCATTACCAAATCAAATGCAAAAAAGAATCGTACTCTACTAGGAACCGACTTTTTGGAAAAGTCCGGAATTGTTCTAGACATGAAGAACAAAAATTGGCATTTCTCTGACAATCCCTGTCGGAAGATTGGTTTCAAGAAAGATATCCCTGTAAAATATCTGCTATCTGTTGAAGACCCACCAGTAAAGAGTCAACAGCCTGTCGACAACTGTAGCAACAAAGGAAATTTTCATGAAGAAGATGAACGTTCAAGTTGCAACCAGCAACTCTCATACAGCCAAGCTATATCACCAAGCTCACTGCGTTCTGATGAAGGAGAACATTTAATGTCTGATCAGCGCAGAAAGATGAATGGTTTGTTAGAAAAATTTGAGTCTACCTTCAAGCTAGGGGGAGAGCCTACCCCTTTTATAGAACATCGGATCAATACCGGTGATCACGTTCCAGTAGCGGTGCCACCCTACCGGATGAATCCTGCTAAGAAAGAAATCTTAAAACTTAGAACTGTAGACGACGTACATCGGGACATTCGAGAAATTGCGTCAAATGAAAATTTTATACCGGAGATCACTCCTTACCTAAAAAGATTTGCGGAAAATTGTAAACGGGTACAACTCTTGATCGAAAGAAAACAGGATCAGCGAAAAGTTTACGCTGATCGGCGCAGACAAGCAGGACCTACCTTCAGTCCTGGTGATCACGTTTGGGTCACCATGCACCCTGTGAGTAACGCAGAAAAGAAAAGGACTGCCAAATTCATGCCTCGACGTGACGGACCTTACGTGGTGCTCACTCAACGGTCACCTACAACTTATGAAATTGCAGATCCCAAAAATCCAACCACACCTATAGGAGTTTATCACTCTTCAGCTCTCAAGGCATGTAAAGCTACTGACAGTACTCCTGTGGTCCCATTAAGAAAGAGAGGACGCCCTCCTAAAGCACGTAATGCTGACTCCTCGTCGGGACGTCGTCGGAGCCAGAGGGGGAGGTTGTAGCGCATCACAGCCCCTTAACGTGTGTCTCAGCGATATGCGCCTTGATTGGCGATGGCGGACCACGTGACAACCTCTCCGCGAAAGAGAATGAACCATTTTTCTCTAGTTGTTTCCCAAGGCGAGCGTAGAACTGACGCGCTGAAGTTTTGTTCCCCCGAGATGTTACTTTTTATGTTTGTTTATTCTTGTAATTGTTTTGTCTTGTGCTTAGTGTTAATTAAAATTGCTCTTTTGGCCAATTCTTGCATTAGTCATTGGATTCAGCTCTAAAGAAGGTATTTTTCAGCTTCCTAGAAATGTAGGACCATCCAGTCGTAAAGAACGGAAGCCCTCACTACAAAGAATAAGTGATGATATTCCATCGTGCAGGTAACTTATTGCATAGATATTGGCTTAGGTAAAAGTTATATTTTGTGGGAGTTTATTAATCTTGTGTTTTATTATATAACTCGGTACAATTTTCAAAAGCATAATTACTTTTGGTTCTAAAGATTTAAATTTCTGAAATTTCTAGATTCATGAAGGGCTGTATATGCAAATAGAGCGTTGCAAACAAATACTTTTATCACAAGTGTAGTGTTGTAGGACAGACTGATGATTCCTATTGAATGCCTCATATTTATTTTTAATAGTGTTTTAAAACAATGATGTGAAGTATATATTAACATATAAACAAATATATGTAAAAAATCTAAAACAATCACTTCGTTCTTTTGATTAAAGCCATTGTTGCAAAATATTTAAACATAAGAATGCATCATACTATAATGAGAACGTACAAGCTAAAAAATATACTTAAAAAATTCACCAAATTGATTTTGTTTAAAAGCCAATAATATAGAAGTAATTAATTAAAATTGTCACATTCTTTAAACTAATAAATAAAAATAGTAGTCATAAAAATTCAGAAGTTGCATTGAATCAATTTAGTTTCAGAGCCTCCAATCATATTGTTTTCATCGTCAGAATGTTTCAAACTTCTGATTATGGTAATCTGAAGATCATGAAAATGCAGGAAGATAATTTATAGGATGATATGATAATGAACCTTTGAATTTAGTTACACTCAATTTTATATCAGCTAAGCATGTGTGGTGCAGAATTCCCACTAGTCTTATTTTTTCTTTTGGTTTTAAGGGCCATTAAAAATACTTGCATATTCATAATTGTGTGTATACTTCTATAAACTATTTGTTAAGAGCATATTTGGAGCATTAAATTGGTTTCCTTATAAGCAATGCTCACAATCAAAATGTGTGCTGTAATTTAGGAATGGTTACAACCTATGAACAAACATGTTTTATTAAAAACTTGCAAAAAAAGGTGTACTAGAAAACACAAAAGTAATGAGGCTTACAACAAAAAATATGATTATTTTGAAAAAATTTTCAAAAAGAATATTTCGATTCACAAGACAATCAAATTTGCTAAAACTTTAAAAAAGTTCTTGGGGAAATTATAAACTGAAAAAATGTTACAATCTTCTGAACCAACTGAATGGTAAATAAAATTATGTTTTGTCTTGTAAATAAAAATGTTTCATGTAGATAAAAATGTGTCTTGTAAATAAAAGTGTCTTGTAAATAAAAATGTTTCATGTAGATAAAAATGTGTCTTGTAAATAAAAGTGTCTTGTAAATAAAAATACGTTTGTTTCATGTAAACAAAAATATGTCTTGTAAATAAAAATATCTTTGTTTGATTTGATGTAAATAAAAATGTTTGTCTCGAGTAAATAAAAAATGTTTCCAGAAGTGTTCAATTATTACAGTATTTTTATGAAAGTAATTACAATTTATACGATTAAGGAAATTATTTGTAAAACTAGACCTTACCCTAATAAATATATTACATTCGAAATTAATAGAGCTTCATATATGTTTTAATATATTTTTTAAAGTTCGAACTTAAAATTAGAACATGATTTATTTTTGATTGTAATAAAATAAAAAAAAATACTATAAATTGAAAAATACCAAGGAACTTTACAAATGTGATTTTGTAGCTACAAAATATTTTAGATTTATAAAAGTGAAGTGTCATTTTCCATCTGGTAATGAAATAAAAAGAAAAGAGTATTATGCTGTGTGTATCAATTTGAAATCTTCAAGAGATGATTTGCTAGCAAAAAACGCGCTTTTATTAGTGTTTCCCTTATAAAAAAGTACGTATTTCAAATTATCAGGCATGACCTAATCACTCGCAGTTGTACCATTTCAATCGTTGTTTTTATTCGCTCAGCACCATACCACGAGAAACTATTTTTCCTTTTCTTATGAAAAAGTTTTTTCCATTGAGACTCATTAAAAGCCTTGTAAAATTCAATTATTGAATGTGATTAAAACCACTAAATCCTGCGCTTACATAGCTCATCTGTCGGAGTCAATTCCCTTACCCACGTGACCTAAGCTTCTGACCTAAGCTTACGACCGTGACTCCGCCCACTTGGTCCGTCTAGTTGCTTTTAAGGTCGATGAGTGCACCTTTGGATCTCAAAGTCATAGGACGTTGAAATTGGCGTCGATTTATAGAAAAAAATCTACAATATTATTTAGCAATAACAACCGATAAAATAAAATTTGTAAAGTCATAAGCTGAGAAGCATCTCGAAAATTCTCTTTTTTTCCCCTTTCATTTTGTGTTAAACCAAAATACGTGACGATTTTCAACCCTTGTTTTTAATTAGTTGAAAGCTAAAGCAAAACTAAGTTGAGTTTTTTTTTCCAAAACCTCGACCTCAATGGATTCCCTAAACCATATTTGTTGAGCAAATTCTCTACGACATTATTAATTAAATGAACTCCGTTTTATGTCACATTAGCCACAGTGACTGCCTCTGAGACCTTGCTGAAGGGAAAAAAAACGGAATCTCGCATCGTTAAATTTGCGTGCTGTTACCTTAGCAACAAACGCAATAATAGCAGTCGCAGGTGTTACCCTTACTTCAGTCCGTGCGATACCATGGCGGACCGCAAAGGCAGGGTAAGCACAGCTTGTTTTGTATCTTTTTTCTTAACACGTGGAAGAGGAGATAAGAATTATCCCACCACGAATATTTCTTTCTTTCAAATGTCTTATCCATTTTAGAAGCAATTAAAGATTATGAGGGGTGAAATAATATATAGAAGCAACAAGTTATGTAAACATCGACCCGTTACTGTTTTTCTGTTACAGAGAATCAATTTTGTAGTCTGTTAGAATTTAATTTTGAAGAAAAATTGCTATTTATAAATAACTACTTGTCGAAATAGGTAATTTTTAAAAGCGTTTTTAAGAATGGAATGTGATGTTACTTTAATGGAATATAATGAATTATTGTAAAATTGTGTTTCCTAATATTAGTGTTTAAATCTAATGTTAGGTTTGAATGGTGATATAGACAGTTTGAAGAGAGGATACATTTGCTAAATTTACAAATATTTTGTTATTTTTGTTTATAAGAATATATTGCTAGAATAGATGAAATCAGAACTTATAATTTTTTTTAAAGCGGCAATTTTTTCCGTAATTTCCAATAAAATATTAATTCTGTTAGAATAAAATTTTTGAAATAAACTTTTTGAAATCAGTGGCTCTTTTTACTGCTTTGTAATTTATAAGCGTAATTGCAATTGATAATTTAATACTCATATAAAGTTAGATTTTTCCAATGCAATATTATCAAGGAACGTCGTTCACAAGATTACGAAATGTACAAATTATATTGATGTTATGTTCAAAATGAACCAGACAAAAGATTATGAGAAACTGAAAACTTTTTTTTATTGATTGTTATTTTTTATGTGTATAAGAATATATTGCTAGAATAGATGAAATCAGAACTCAGAAATTTAAAAAAAATCGGCAATTTTCCGTAATTTGCAATAAAATATTAATTTTGTTAGAATAAAATTTTTGAAATAAACTTTCTTTGAGATCAGTGGTCTTCTTAACTGCTTTGTAATTTATAAGCGTAATTACAATTGATAATTTAATACTCATATAAAGTTAAAGATTTTTCTAATGCAATATTATCAAGGAACGTCGTTCACAAGATTACGAAATGTAAAAATTATATTGATGTTATGTCCGAAATGAACCAGACAAAGGATTCTGAGAAACTGAAAATTTTTTCTTATTGATTGTTAATCTAATAAAAAAATATTTTCTTTCAGTAAAAACTGTTTTTAAGCTCACATTATGTCTATATAATATTTCGTTCTAAGAAAATTAAATATTCTTATTAGATTATACACATATGATCAAAGTATACATTATTATAAAAGATTATTTTCAATCGCACAAGTAATGCATGAAAGAAATGTTGATTCTGAACGTGATCTGAAATCACAGATCACGAGTAATTCTTCAAATCAAATTATTGATGATAAATCAATAAAAATTCTAGGATTGGAATGTTCCAACCGATTCAAAACGGGTTTACCTGTAACTTTTCGAACCCTGAGTAATTCTTCAAATCAAATTATTGATGATAAATCAATAAAAATTCTAGGATTGGAATGTTCCAACCGATTCAAAACGGGTTTACCTGTAACTTTTCGAACCCTAAGGGTGGAAAGGGAAAGGGGGTTTAGGGAAAGAATTATTTGGTTCCCCATTTTCCAAATCTGACAGTTCTGACACAACTTCTATAATAGTCTCTAAAATTCTTTTTCGATACGTTCCAAGTTTCATCAAAAGATATTTCTACAAAGAAAATTATTCTTTAAAGACAATTTAAGCGAAAATTCTCCCTCTTTCATCAAATTGAGAAATGTATCCAGAAGGATATTTTTGGTGGATGCTATTAATATGGAATGGTCAATGTTTAAAATTTACCCAGACTGTTCCAACTGTCAGGATAACAGCATGACTAATCCTGACCACATGCTGCAGTGTTTCGGTATGTCGATGATGCACTTCCAATTTTTCTTGTATAATTTCATTTCAGTTCATCAGTATCTTATGAATAAATTTAAGAGAAAAGTTCCAATGTCAACTATGTTGATTTATCTAGTTGCTATACCTTTTATCAGAATATACTGAAGACAGTGGGTTGAAAAGTTTTTGTACACTGACTAGACATACTGAAGATAAATATTAGGATTATACTAAAGATAAGTTAGGATATTACTAAAGATTGAATATTAGGAAAATTATTGTGAATATTACTTTTTCAAAAAACTTACGTAAAATTAACTAGAAAATAACAAAATTATTTCTTTTGTTCGTATAAGTTTCTATAAAAATGCAATTACTCTTCATTATTATTAGTTTTACGTTTGAAAAACTGCTGGTGGGAGTTGTAACAGAAGGGAAGTATCATTTGAAAGAGCGTAAAATCGACTGTCCAAATCTTGAAATCGAAAATTTAAAAAATTTGGAGTTCCAACTCCCCTTGAAATTTTGATCAAGTTAATTACGTGGTTCAAATTTTAGTTTTTTGCAGGAATTTCTCTCTGAAACGGCAATCAAGTTAGAATCATTAGTAGTACATCAAATTAATTTTATACATTATGATTATTACAAAAACATTAAATACTACCACATGATCACTTTATCTAGATCTACTTTCGTTAAAGCTAAGACGCATACAATTTCTTCGTGCGTGTCATAGTAAATATTTTTTTCTTTACGGTGATGGACACGCAACTACAACTATATGTGAAAGACAAATGATTGAAAAGCATGAAATTCGAACTAAAAGCAACAGCTAAAAGCATTACCAAAAGAATTTCCTTAATGGATTAATCTTTCGGTGTGGAAAAACACAAACGCGTGTGGGCGAATAATCGAATGATTAATTATCTCGAAATTAAGGTATCAAAGATATTTGTGTTTTTCCATTTGTAGAACAGATTGACATATTGCTAAACGAAATTCGAATACAATCGAGAAAAGAAAGTAAGGGAGGTAATTCCAACGAATTCCAAAGTCAATCTAAGTAAATTAGACATGAGAAATGTTTTCACACGCAAAAAGTTTTTATAGAAGTTGTTGCTATGGTATACGTGACATTGAAGGAAAGAGAGAATAGCATGCGTACACAATGGATACAATGTTCCTAATCTCAATTTTGGTCTTTCAAGATATTTTTTTGCGTGACATTTTACCAATGTTTGGTTAATGCTTTGTAAGCACGCTTTTACTTCTTGTGGAATGAATTCCAGAATCCGAATGTGTCTTGTAATCTATTTTCAGTATCAGTATGGTTACTAAAAGACTTGAAACACTATTCTATAAAATTTTCTTGGCTTCTAACGTTTGATAAAAGGATCCCTCTTAAGAAAATGGTAAGCTGGAAGTTTTGAATTAAAATAGATCTTATAAAAATAAAGAGTTATACTCCCATATGATCCATATAAATTTTATTTGTTAATATTATACTATGTTCGTCATATAAACGTGAATATAGAATATTATTTCTTTGTAGAATAAAATTGTTTGAATCATAAAGCTTCATTCTCTTATATGCAAATATGCGGTTTCGTCTATGATGACTTACTACCTTATCTATAATTATAAACAATAAACTTCGGTTAATGATGGTTAAGTTCGATCAGCATGGTAAATGTCCCACGAACTTGTTCGATGCGTATTTTCAACTGAAGCTGTAATTAAAATTAGAAGTAAAGAAAATAACATAACTTAAAAACTTTAAATTATAGAAAAATCTAATATCAAGTAAAAATAATTTTTATAACTTATGTTTTCCAATTAAAGGCATTTTTATTGTTATTTTCATAATATTAAGTAGTTGCAATTAGCTACGTACCACCCTTTTCCCTGACGTAGTACCTTTCTAGAAGTGACTCAGCCAAGGCATCTGCTTTTCTACCAAAGCTGCTTAACAAACCTTCTTAGAAAGTTTTAAGAGTGAGAGGGATATTCAGCAATGTTTTACATAACAGCAAAAACTAAGTTTGTTTAATCAGTAATTTATTAATCAAATCAAAGATAGCTTTAATATTTAGAATTATGTAATCATAAGATTAACATGTAGATTAGAAAATAAATTAATATTCATTCATTCCAATCCCCCAACTATTCCCTCTTTGTTATCAAGCACTTTTAAATATAACTATCAAGATTGGGACAAATATCCAAGTATAATTTCGTAAACTCCTTATTTTTGTCTACTATTGTGTTCTACTCAAAATGTAAAATACAAATTTTCATGATCTTTATATTCGAAGTACAGAAACAAAATACGTGAAAACTGTTTATAGTATATTTTTTTCATATCATCCATTTAAAATGTTTCTTTTTGAAGGGAACGGTAGAACCTGCCCCTAATTTCAATGCTGAAAAAGTCGCTTCACGGCTAAGAAGAGCCATGCGTGGAATCGGTAAGAAATCTTATTTAAATAACCACCCATTGACTGCATATCGTAAATTAGTCTTCATGGCATTTTGTAACCGATATGATGAGTGAATTACTTTACATTCAATTTGAAACAATGCTAAAAGAAGACTCGCTGATCCTAATGTGCTGTGTTATTTGTGGAAAGTTTTGCAGCTGAAACGCAAAAAAAGTTTAATGAAACGTGTGCATTCCGCATATTTTGGAATCAACTTGGGAATTTGAATAAACTATAAGAATTGCTAATCGCAATGCCTATTATACCTTCGTGAAGCACCCTACACATTCAGAGAAGCCGCATACACTCATAGTTTTGGGGAATCTTGACAGGGCTGAGATCATCCCTTCCAAGCCGACTTTAACGACGATGAGGAGTGTTTCGTGGACCCTGATGTTTCTGACTTCAATTCCACTCTATTCCTGGGATCGCCGTGGTTGAGTGGGTTTGCCTACTGCTCTAGCAGCAACCTGCAAGTTGCAGGCGGTGTAGGTTCGGTTTGTTCGATTCCTCCCTGAGTGTATTTCTCTTTTCTGTGTCAGTAAAGCTTTGCTTGTATATATACGATTACTGACTTGTCTCTTTTTTTGGCTCAGCTTTACCGAATACGGACTTGCGCTATAAAACACAACCCAATTAACCGCTCAATTGCGCTTGCAATATAATTTGCATATCCCTTTAGACAGAGATCTGTCACCAGTAACTTGTATCGACTAGACTGGACCATTAATTGTACTATCACAACTTTCTAAATTAACAATTCGTTGTGTTGCTTTAAACTTAACTACAACCAATTAACAATTAATATTAAATTTATGCCCCGGTCACACAAAGGAGCAGCATGCGAGAAAACATACGACGTATATTCCGTTTCTGTGCAGAAAATATGTCCCTACGCATGTGTGTTTCAACCACTTTTAGAGTCATAGAACTGATATTGGACCAATGTGTGTGTGTATGTGTATGTGAGTAGCTTGCTTCGTACTTAAACTTTAAATTCCCACTATTAATTGCATCTTAATCTTTATAATTTACCAATTCCCATGTCCAACACTGGTATATTTACTGGGGTTAATAACTCCGGCCTGAGTCGGATCCCTCAAACTTAAGTAACTTCGGTCACGATAAGTACCTGGGAGGGTGACTGAGTACAACGTGAGTTGAGGGTGCCTAAATATTTTTAAAAACACAGGTAAATTATGTTTACCAGCCCTTTCATCATAATTAAAAAGAAATTCTATTGAAAAAATATAGTTTGTTTTTATTTTAATTCTGATGAGGGATAAGCTGATAAACAGCGGGTGCTTCGTAAATTATATGTCCATTTCAGTCCAGGTCTGGTATCACCAGAGAGTCAATGAACGGAGGGAGAGGATAGACCATCTTCGAAAAGGGCGGTTGCTGAGAGAAATTAGCGTCTTCCTCTACTTTTCTAGGATTCACGAATTCCGTTGACACTATAAAACACAACAGTAGCTCTACAGTGAATCCCATCACACTGTGGAGTCTATGGTAATGAACAAGTGCATTACTTGGCAAAGAGGGGTTCTGCAGGTGTTGAGATTCCAAATAGACCCATCTCGTATAATGCCATAAAGCTATACATGAAGAAACAAATCAAAGAACCTTTTTTTATCAAGAATTAATAACTAGAAACTCAAGTAAACCTTTGCTTAATCATAAATACATCTCCGATGCCCCAAAAGCTGAAATTGCTGCAATAACCCGACTTCTGACCTATTTGATTGTTTAGCTAAACATCTCTACCACCTAAAAGTTCAGTAGAGTCCCTGTTGTCCCCTTTGTACTAAATCCCAAGAAATGGACAACCACCACTGGTAAATTTGTAATGCGCTCTTTAGTAAATAACTCTACGGCCGATACTGGGAGGCCGATGGACAGTTAACTATTTCTCTTTCCTGTCTTACTTTTTCTTGTCAATTTTATGTATTGTTTGTGCGTACCTTTGTTGTTAACCTTTGTATTGTGTGTTTTGTGTTTGCCTGCCATTGGAAATTTTAAAAAGATTCCGTTGCACCGATAGACCTTGTTCTTAGAGAGTTCATTCCACTGTATATAGGAGTGGTTAAGGAAATTGTCCTATCGGTGCAACGAATTGCCTATTAAAGTGTTTCTTAAGTGAATCGAAGGAAATAATTTAGATTCATATTTTTATTCTTGCAAGTTGTACGGTTTCAGCACCAAATATGAGAAGGCTAACTAAAGTAAATATATATAAAGCTTATAAGTAGTATGTGGGCCACTCTACCGCCTTTTCCAAGATGGCCGCCGTTTGATAAGGAGTTGACTGCTGATAAGGAGTTGGGGAGGATTGTTGATAAGGAGAGGGTGATGCCTTGAGGTGGTGACGTCATTGTAAAGATGGCGTTGTTGTGTTGCCATGGTAATGAATCAAAAGTAGCTCCATCTGGTGGGGAAATGAGAAACCCTATTACTTTGAATTAAAAAGGAATTTCGTGGATTCGAACTGGGGACCATGGGATCTGTAGTACAGTGCGCTATCCGTTAGGCTGTAAGAGAGTTAGCTTTGGGTGGTGAATTAATGTAGTGTTTGCTTTTTTTTCTTAATACTAGGAATGCGTTATGGGACTTGGTTTTATTTGATGATTTTTTATTTTGCAGTTAGTTGTAAGTGTGTTGGACTGGTGGTGCCATCTAGTGATTTTAAAAGAAGTTAATCTAAGGAACTTTCTTATTTTTGTCATTCATTCTGGGAAGGTGCTATGTTTAGAAAATGGTTTGAACAATTGTGGTACAGCCATCTGGTGGCGGGAGAAGTAACAAAAAGATTTATTTTCTAGCTCTAGACTTGTAGCGCGATACTTTAGACTGGAGAATTTTTTTTGTTTTTAAAAGAAAATTATGAGGGTGGATTTGAACTCATCAAAAGGTAATCGCGGCCGCCCCCGTTTTACACAAGCACTTTAACCGTTCGATCACCTACTTTGTATAATACATATAGAATACTAACTCGTGAATTTACAGCTTAAGGGAGTGAAAGTATGTGGTTTTTTTTCCTTGAGAATAGTGCCCTTATGAAGAATGAATATGAATATAAAAACAAATAAAGTTGAATTTATAAACCTTAGCTATATAACAAGTTTATTACCAAGATTTTAAAGTATGCGAATTGTATGTAATGACAGGAAAAGTATCAGAATATAGAAGACTCTGGAACTTGTGACAATATGACTAAGGATTTATGTGTAGGTTAATTAAGATAACAGAAGGAGTTAAACACGTAGTCACCGATAGGATACAAGCTTAAGTAAATGAGAAAGCTTTTAAACGCATTGCTATTTAGGAGAATGGTGTTGTTTTTCTGATTGTGAGAAAAGCAAATGAAACTACATCATGCCAATGAATCACATATGACATGCCCGAACTGGAACTTTCTATAGGGGTTTTAGCTATGAAATAGTGACGAAGGGATTATCTTAATACTCTAACGTTGGAACTCGGAACATAAGTAATTGAGGCCAACCAATATATGCGAAGATTTTAAGCGTATGAACACTACATGTAAGATAGAATTTATAATACGGAAACCTTTTTATATTTTAATGAATTTATATACAACATGAGCTTGAAGAAAATGTGAATGTTTAAGGGTGAATGTTTTGTAGGGAAAATTATTATTATTACAATTTGAGGGGGAGGACTTTGAGATATGAACACACAGGCATAACGGTGTATGAAACATTACATTTTTAGGTAAATAAGAAGTAACTAACCAAAGATTTATAGTATACATATTATAAGCGATGGCAAGGAACCGTATAAGATTGATATTATTAGAAGCCTCTGGAACTTGTGAGAATATGACTAAGGATTGTTTTTGCACGTGTAAGTTAATTAAGATAACAGAAGGAACGGAGTTAAACACCGAGTCACAGATAACGATAGAAACTATTTGATAATAAGAGGCTTTTTAAAGCATAGTTGGAGCATCTTGGGTCTTTGAATTACTTTGCATCTTGTTTTGGGGTTTTTCTGCCCTTTTTTACTGTTTTTAAATAAATCATGGATTCTAAGGACATTAGACCTGCAAAGAAAATGCGTGCAGACAAAGAACTGTGTTTGCAGAAATATTGTAAAGATTCTTTATGTTATGAGTATGGTAAACTGTTTACAGATCGTGAAGGCTGGGCATATTTTTGTCGATTGGAAAACGAATTAACGTACTTAAAGAAAGAGGAAACTACTATTGAAATTTATGGTAAAAAATGTACTGTGCCTCGGCAACTTGTAGCATACGGAGACGTAGGAATAAGCTATGCCTTTAGCGGATCTTGTATTGCAGCCAAGCCTTGGTCTCCTTTACTATTGGAAATAAAGGCAGAAGTGGAACGAATAATTGGCACAAGATTTAATTTTGTGTTGGTGAACCGTTATAAAGATGGTAAGGACTGTATAGGTGCCCATAAAGACAATGAGAAGGACTTGGATCTTAATGCACCCATAGCGTCTGTTTCATTTGGACAGAAAAGGCAATTTGTGTTTTCTAGAAAGAACTACAATTCTCTAAAAATTGTTCTGGAAAATGGAAGCTTGCTTGTGATGAAGTATCCAACAAACCAATTTTGGTTTCACAGCTTGCCCCGGGGGGATGCATTATGGCCTAGAATAAACTTAACGTTTCGTAAAATTCTTGTATAAAGCAGCGATAAACCACTTATGTGCCCCCGAACTAGAACTCAGTGTCGTACACTAGACGATATTTGGACAACGTTGCAATTTATCTTTGTCTTTCTGAATAGTATTTTTATAAATGCTTATATCTTGTTGTTTTTAAATAAATTTTTTAGCGTGTCTTACCACATATTCTGTATTTAGGACTTTTTTATTACATAATTTTATAAATTGTTTTTAAAATGCAAGATCTGAAATGAAATTTTTCTTTGCTATAAAAATTTATGTTTTTAAGTTAGATGTTTTTACTCAAAAATTAATTATACATTAGATGTTATAGCACATATTTTCAATGCAGAAATTTTGTTTTAAGTATTGTACACACTTAAGTAAGAGTAAACTTTTGAAAACTTTACAAGACCCGTACTATGAACGTACACATTTTGAATAAGTTGTAATTGTATTGAAATCATTTATGCTATAAAATCCAAACCAACTGTTATTTTTTAATTAATCTTTCCTTGCATATTTTTTTTAAATAAATCTTCCTAAATTTTAGTGATTTAATTTTTATTATACAGATTTACAAACTGTTTTTGGTTGAAATATAAGGATTTATATTTTTAAAAATTAGATGCTTTTACTCTTAATTATATATTAGATACTATTAGATACTATTACACATATAATTATTACATTGAAGATTTTTAAAAAACGTTTAACAATTGAAAATATATATACTTTAAATATTATTACAAACATTTAAATGCAATTTGCTTTTTATTTTTAATTTTACAATTAAGACATTTTTTAAAAGTTTGATTCTTAAAGTGTGTTTTATGCATAGTAAAAAAAACAATACGAAAAAAACATGTAAGAGTAAAAATATTTTATACATTAATTTGAAACTTTGCAAGACCCATACCATGTTTCCTTGCACATTTGAAGTCGTGAAAAATAGTTTATTAAAATCATTTGTCCTTGAAGTTCTAAATTAAATGTCCTTTTTCTTTTATGCTTTTGCAAACCACACATTTTACTAAATATGAACTTCCTTTTATTTGAAAACCTTATGCATATTGTGCAGTTTAAATTGCAGAGCAAAATTCCAATACTGTACGAAGCTATAAAGTATTTTACAAGATACTTCATATTGTTCTCTTAATTTACATCTAATTCATTACTACGTTAAAGTGGATAGCATGTGAGTTTTCTGTTTTTAAAAATAATGTGTGCACATCTGTACTGCTAAGCAAATTAACTTTTGCCTTTTCTTGATATTTAATGCATAATCTAAATATTTACGCACACCGCTGATAGTTTTACACATGAGTAAAATTAAATAATAACTGAAATTTTAAATATTAGTGTGTGAATTTTAAAATGAACAAATATTGCTGACATATTGGATTAAATCTGAATTCTATGTATTCTCAAAACAACACTGCAAGAAAAAACAGAGACACTTCTTAAACAGATTGAAGGAAGTCACATGGAAACAAAGTAAATTAGAACACTTTTTAATAGAAAAAAACATTGATTCATATATTTTACAAAACTAATACATTGTAGTAAAAAAGAACTTATTTTTACATACTTGCATTTTTTTAAGAGACACATGTTTACGACGAGCCAATTATTAAATGCCATCACCTCAGCTTTGGGGCAATGCAAATTATTTTTGTGATGACCACATGATAGTTTTTGGATCTTTTTGTTGCTACTTAGTGCACATAGTACATCGAATTTGGGACACCCGTATTGTTCCAAGTTGATATTCGGAATATTCAATGCATCTAGGCGTTTCTTTTCCACACAACCACCTTTGTAAGCAACTAGGTACTGAGTGGCACTCTTTGTCTGCTCGTACAATTCTAAAAGCTTAGAGTCTAAACTTTCTAAAGGAGACGCACTTTCCCATGCCACGGGACAGAAAGGGGGACCACATATGTAATTTTCAACATATCGAACAGTTTTTTTTATCTTTTGCACTCAGTTTATGCTTATAAGGCGATAAGTTAAAACGAATACTTGAAGCTACTTGCGATTTTATGGCGATGTATCCGTATTCACGTACTAAGAAACCCTCTTGAGTCTGAAATCCGTCAAAATCCACAATTGCACAAATATTAAACATTGCTATTGAAATGTGCTAGCTGTTCTTGGAAAAAGAATTGTAAACTAGAGGCACGAAGAACTGGACTATATACACTTACTAATCAATGAATAACACCATACACTTACTAATCAGTAAAGTTAAAATTTATCTTAGTCTTATCTTTTGTGAGTAACTATGAGCGCATAAGTGAAGAATGTACTCAGAAAACATGTGCTTGTGATAATGCGCCAAGTAAAATTGTGTGTTGTAATGCAAGAAGATTTTAACGAAAGGATATACTTAAATGTGCATGTGATTTTTCTTTTTACTCTACCACTAGTATCTTAGACAAGTATCAGATTTAAAAAAAAATGACGAAGAGAAACTTTTCAACACAATCTGTACTATAATTTTACACTTAAGAGTAACAGAGCATAATATAATTTTAAGGAAAATGAGTAATCAGTATGCAAATTTGAAGCCTAAAGTTCCAAGCATGTCTATGCTCAATAAACGCCTATCTACGTTTAGAGATTGGCCACGCACAGATGTTGACATTAGGGACTTGGCCGAAAATGGATTGTATTATACGGGTGTCTCGGACGGGGTTAGGTGTTATTGGTGTGGAGGAGGGCTTGAAAATTGGCAAAAGGAGGATATAGTCAGACACGAACACATAAAGTTTTATCCAAAATGTTTGGTAGCCCAACAAGGACCGATTGTTGACCCTAGATCAAAAGGAACACCCATAGATGAAATTGTACAGGTGTTGGATGAAACAAACAATAATGCCAATGTTTTTATAAAACCTGATGTAAAACTTTACTGCTCATACAATGACAAGGACGAACGACTTTGTAAAATTTGCATGGAATCGGAAATGGATGCTACTTTACAGCCTTGCGGTCATTTGGTTACATGCATGAGATGTACGAAGAGTCTCTCAACGTGTCCTATGTGCCGAACCAATATTTTACGTAAAATTAAAATGTACATTTGTTACTAAACAGTCTATTTATTAGTACATGTAGTAGATGCAATTTCAAGTGATTTATTGAACACAGTGTGGAAGAATTGTAAAAGGGTGGTTTTAAGTTGAATGTCATGAAATTAACACTTGTACTACAGCAAAAAAAGACTAATAAGGAAGTTTAAGACTTTTCTAAAAATCATAAGACTTTTATCAAGGACTTGTGGAAAAAATCTTGTAGGAAAGACCTTTTTACCCCTTATAAATATATTGACTATTTTTTTTATTATTATTTGTTGTTTGTACATTACATGTTAAACCTATTTACTAAAGAGGAATTTTAAAATGCCTTAAAAAAGGAGTTACTAAATGCTTTAGGAAAAATGTGTAAATGTACTTTAATGCAAGAAAAAGAACGCTTGAAATAAATATTCATCTAGCTATTATTTTTAGTACTTATCAATCATCTTGGTGTATTGTTTATTTTCTAAATTAAACCTTTCGTACTTTTAAATCTTAAAACAAAAAGAAAGGAAAAGTAACCATCTAGAATAGTAAACACCAAATTAAAAAAAAAAATTTAATATTTTCTTATAATTTTTTACCTTTGCCTTTTTTTGTTGTTGAATAAACATTGTCATACAAAATTAGTATATTTGTTGTGTAGAATATTTTTGAAAACACTGAATTGAAGAAAAAAAATCATTTATTGAAAAAAGAATCAACAGTTTATATATATTTGTAACAACATATCTTACAGGTCTTTTACATACATCTCTCTAACAGTATTGAAAATATCTGTGGTATTCAAATTCTCAAAAACATTTTCCTCCATTATTATGTAATAAAAGTTTAACAGTTTATTGCTCTGTCTTACAAAATTAATAGCAAACTCTTTCCAGTTAACAACACATAAAGCAAGGGCGAAAAATTCGCAAAAGCGTTCGTCAACGCTCATCGTCATACATTTATGTACAGATTGATTGACAATTTCATTCTTACAACCTAAACAGTCAAAAAGAATATTTATATTTTTTGACACAATATCCTTTAGGCACTTGCAGAGAGAAGCTATGACTTCTCTCCAACAATCAGATTTAATGGTATCACTGCAGTAAGGTTTGTAACTTTCACCAGGAAAACATTTTTTGATTTCCAGTTTCACATAATATGGCAACAAATACGTCAAAAGCGATATCTTCAATACATCTAACACATTGCCGTAGATTTCACACAGTTTAAAATACTGATCAGAATTCATAAACACACAGTTGGGCGAGAACTGAAAAGTATAATTTCTTTTCTGAAATACACGTTGTAAAACTAAGTGCATTTCCCCCACATCAAACACTTTAGAAAGGCAGACTTCTTTTTCTATAACTTTAACGTTGGAGGCAGTTGCAAAAGCGAAAAATGTGCTCAACTTTTGCATTAGAATGTACCATGTTTTTGGATGCAGGGAAACACAGTCCTTCGTTGGTTTCAAGACATTGTTTTCATACAAAGCAAATTTACGTATGTGGACACGTGTGGAACCGTTGAAGTTATTGATTAGCACGAATAAATAGTCACCAAGGTGAAACACATTGTCAGGAAGTGATTGCATCGTCAAACTTAAGCTTTCCCTTGGAAACACCTGATCGTTGAAATACATTCTTTCACACACTTTGGGTCGATTTGTAAAACGCATCATTTTCAGAACTTTGAGGTACACGTTTTCAATAAAGCTTCAACTTAACCAAGAGATAAAGGCGAGTTCATTAACGTTGCTTGAAATTTCAGTTTATCGGTTTTTATTGTTATCAACTCTAGAATCATATGACGTAGAACGACTTTATCTCTGCAAAAAACTGAATCAAGTGGTGAGTTGCATTAACTTTGCTTGAAATTTCGGTTTATCGGCTTTTATTATTATCAAATCTAGAATCTACCAAGAGATTATATGATTCTAGATTTGATAATAATAATAAAAGCCGATAAACCGAAATTTCAAGCAAAGTTAATGCAACTCACCACTTGAAGCTTTATTGAAAACGTGTACCTCAAAGTTCTGAAAATGATGCGTTTTACAAATCGACCCAAAGTGTGTGAAAGAATGTATTGTAGGGAAAGCTTAAGTTTGACGATGCAATCACTTCCTGACAATGTGTTTCACCTTGGTGACTATTTATTCGTGCTAATCAATAACTTCAACGGTTCCACACGTGTCCACATACGTAAATTTGCTTTGTATGAAAACAATGTCTTGAAACCAACGAAGGACTGTGTTTCCCTGCATCCAAAAACATGGTACATTCTAATGCAAAAGTTGAGCACATTTTTCGCTTTTGCAACTGCCTCCAACGTTAAAGTTATAGAAAAAGAAGTCTGCCTTTCTAAAGTGTTTGATGTGGGGGAAATGCACTTAGTTTTACAACGTGTATTTCAGAAAAGAAATTATACTTTTCAGTTCTCGCCCAACTGTGTGTTTATGAATTCTGATCAGTATTTTAAACTGTGTGAAATCTACGGCAATGTGTTAGATGTATTGAAGATATCGCTTTTGACGTATTTGTTGCCATATTATGTGAAACTGGAAATCAAAAAATGTTTTCCTGGTGAAAGTTACAAACCTTACTGCAGTGATACCATTAAATCTGATTGTTGGAGAGAAGTCATAGCTTCTCTCTGCAAGTGCCTAAAGGATATTGTGTCAAAAAATATAAATATTCTTTTTGACTGTTTAGGTTGTAAGAATGAAATTGTCAATCAATCTGTACATAAATGTATGACGATGAGCGTTGACGAACGCTTTTGCGAATTTTTCGCCCTTGCTTTATGTGTTGTTAACTGGAAAGAGTTTGCTATTAATTTTGTAAGACAGAGCAATAAACTGTTAAACTTTTATTACATAATAATGGAGGAAAATGTTTTTGAGAATTTGAATACCACAGATATTTTCAATACTGTTAGAGAGATGTATGTAAAAGACCTGTAAGATATGTTGTTACAAATATATATAAACTGTTGATTCTTTTTTCAATAAATGATTTTTTTTCTTCAATTCAGTGTTTTCAAAAATATTCTACACAACAAATATACTAATTTTGTATGACAATGTTTATTCAACAACAAAAAAAGGCAAAGGTAAAAAATTATAAGAAAATATTAAATTTTTTTTTTTAATTTGGTGTTTACTATTCTAGATGGTTACTTTTCCTTTCTTTTTGTTTTAAGATTTAAAAGTACGAAAGGTTTAATTTAGAAAATAAACAATACACCAAGATGATTGATAAGTACTAAAAATAATAGCTAGATGAATATTTATTTCAAGCGTTCTTTTTCTTGCATTAAAGTACATTTACACATTTTTCCTAAAGCATTTAGTAACTCCTTTTTTAAGGCATTTTAAAATTCCTCTTTAGTAAATAGGTTTAACATGTAATGTACAAACAACAAATAATAATAAAAAAAATAGTCAATATATTTATAAGGGGTAAAAAGGTCTTTCCTACAAGATTTTTTCCACAAGTCCTTGATAAAAGTCTTATGATTTTTAGAAAAGTCTTAAACTTCCTTATTAGTCTTTTTTTGCTGTAGTACAAGTGTTAATTTCATGACATTCAACTTAAAACCACCCTTTTACAATTCTTCCACACTGTGTTCAATAAATCACTTGAAATTGCATCTACTACATGTACTAATAAATAGACTGTTTAGTAACAAATGTACATTTTAATTTTACGTAAAATATTGGTTCGGCACATAGGACACGTTGAGAGACTCTTCGTACATCTCATGCATGTAACCAAATGACCGCAAGGCTGTAAAGTAGCATCCATTTCCGATTCCATGCAAATTTTACAAAGTCGTTCGTCCTTGTCATTGTATGAGCAGTAAAGTTTTACATCAGGTTTTATAAAAACATTGGCATTATTGTTTGTTTCATCCAACACCTGTACAATTTCATCTATGGGTGTTCCTTTTGATCTAGGGTCAACAATCGGTCCTTGTTGGGCTACCAAACATTTTGGATAAAACTTTATGTGTTCGTGTCTGACTATATCCTCCTTTTGCCAATTTTCAAGCCCTCCTCCACACCAATAACACCTAACCCCGTCCGAGACACCCGTATAATACAATCCATTTTCGGCCAAGTCCCTAATGTCAACATCTGTGCGTGGCCAATCTCTAAACGTAGATAGGCGTTTATTGAGCATAGACATGCTTGGAACTTTAGGCTTCAAATTTGCATACTGATTACTCATTTTCCTTAAAATTATATTATGCTCTGTTACTCTTAAGTGTAAAATTATAGTACAGATTGTGTTGAAAAGTTTCTCTTCGTCATTTTTTTTAAAATCTGATACTTGTCTAAGATACTAGTGGTAGAGTAAAAAGAAAAATCACATGCACATTTAAGTATATCCTTTCGTTAAAATCTTCTTGCATTACAACACACAATTTTACTTGGCGCATTATCACAAGCACATGTTTTCTGAGTACATTCTTCACTTATGCGCTCATAGTTACTCACAAAAGATAAGACTAAGATAAATTTTAACTTTACTGATTAGTAAGTGTATGGTGTTATTCATTGATTAGTAAGTGTATATAGTCCAGTTCTTCGTGCCTCTAGTTTACAATTCTTTTTCCAAGAACAGCTAGCACATTTCAATAGCAATGTTTAATATTTGTGCAATTGTGGATTTTGACGGATTTCAGACTCAAGAGGGTTTCTTAGTACGTGAATACGGATACATCGCCATAAAATCGCAAGTAGCTTCAAGTATTCGTTTTAACTTATCGCCTTATAAGCATAAACTGAGTGCAAAAGATAAAAAAAACTGTTCGATATGTTGAAAATTACATATGTGGTCCCCCTTTCTGTCCCGTGGCATGGGAAAGTGCGTCTCCTTTAGAAAGTTTAGACTCTAAGCTTTTAGAATTGTACGAGCAGACAAAGAGTGCCACTCAGTACCTAGTTGCTTACAAAGGTGGTTGTGTGGAAAAGAAACGCCTAGATGCATTGAATATTCCGAATATCAACTTGGAACAATACGGGTGTCCCAAATTCGATGTACTATGTGCACTAAGTAGCAACAAAAAGATCCAAAAACTATCATGTGGTCATCACAAAAATAATTTGCATTGCCCCAAAGCTGAGGTGATGGCATTTAATAATTGGCTCGTCGTAAACATGTGTCTCTTAAAAAAATGCAAGTATGTAAAAATAAGTTCTTTTTTACTACAATGTATTAGTTTTGTAAAATATATGAATCAATGTTTTTTTCTATTAAAAAGTGTTCTAATTTACTTTGTTTCCATGTGACTTCCTTCAATCTGTTTAAGAAGTGTCTCTGTTTTTTCTTGCAGTGTTGTTTTGAGAATACATAGAATTCAGATTTAATCCAATATGTCAGCAATATTTGTTCATTTTAAAATTCACACACTAATATTTAAAATTTCAGTTATTATTTAATTTTACTCATGTGTAAAACTATCAGCGGTGTGCGTAAATATTTAGATTATGCATTAAATATCAAGAAAAGGCAAAAGTTAATTTGCTTAGCAGTACAGATGTGCACACATTATTTTTAAAAACAGAAAACTCACATGCTATCCACTTTAACGTAGTAATGAATTAGATGTAAATTAAGAGAACAATATGAAGTATCTTGTAAAATACTTTATAGCTTCGTACAGTATTGGAATTTTGCTCTGCAATTTAAACTGCACAATATGCATAAGGTTTTCAAATAAAAGGAAGTTCATATTTAGTAAAATGTGTGGTTTGCAAAAGCATAAAAGAAAAAGGACATTTAATTTAGAACTTCAAGGACAAATGATTTTAATAAACTATTTTTCACGACTTCAAATGTGCAAGGAAACATGGTATGGGTCTTGCAAAGTTTCAAATTAATGTATAAAATATTTTTACTCTTACATGTTTTTTTCGTATTGTTTTTTTTACTATGCATAAAACACACTTTAAGAATCAAACTTTTAAAAAATGTCTTAATTGTAAAATTAAAAATAAAAAGCAAATTGCATTTAAATGTTTGTAATAATATTTAAAGTATATATATTTTCAATTGTTAAACGTTTTTTAAAAATCTTCAATGTAATAATTATATGTGTAATAGTATCTAATAGTATCTAATATATAATTAAGAGTAAAAGCATCTAATTTTTAAAAATATAAATCCTTATATTTCAACCAAAAACAGTTTGTAAATCTGTATAATAAAAATTAAATCACTAAAATTTAGGAAGATTTATTTAAAAAAAATATGCAAGGAAAGATTAATTAAAAAATAACAGTTGGTTTGGATTTTATAGCATAAATGATTTCAATACAATTACAACTTATTCAAAATGTGTACGTTCATAGTACGGGTCTTGTAAAGTTTTCAAAAGTTTACTCTTACTTAAGTGTGTACAATACTTAAAACAAAATTTCTGCATTGAAAATATGTGCTATAACATCTAATGTATAATTAATTTTTGAGTAAAAACATCTAACTTAAAAACATAAATTTTTATAGCAAAGAAAAATTTCATTTCAGATCTTGCATTTTAAAAACAATTTATAAAATTATGTAATAAAAAAGTCCTAAATACAGAATATGTGGTAAGACACGCTAAAAAATTTATTTAAAAACAACAAGATATAAGCATTTATAAAAATACTATTCAGAAAGACAAAGATAAATTGCAACGTTGTCCAAATATCGTCTAGTGTACGACACTGAGTTCTAGTTCGGGGGCACATAAGTGGTTTATCGCTGCTTTATACAAGAATTTTACGAAACGTTAAGTTTATTCTAGGCCATAATGCATCCCCCCGGGGCAAGCTGTGAAACCAAAATTGGTTTGTTGGATACTTCATCACAAGCAAGCTTCCATTTTCCAGAACAATTTTTAGAGAATTGTAGTTCTTTCTAGAAAACACAAATTGCCTTTTCTGTCCAAATGAAACAGACGCTATGGGTGCATTAAGATCCAAGTCCTTCTCATTGTCTTTATGGGCACCTATACAGTCCTTACCATCTTTATAACGGTTCACCAACACAAAATTAAATCTTGTGCCAATTATTCGTTCCACTTCTGCCTTTATTTCCAATAGTAATGGAGACCAAGGCTTGGCTGCAATACAAGATCCGCTAAAGGCATAGCTTATTCCTACGTCTCCGTATGCTACAAGTTGCCGAGGCACAGTACATTTTTTACCATAAATTTCAATAGTAGTTTCCTCTTTCTTTAAGTACGTTAATTCGTTTTCCAATCGACAAAAATATGCCCAGCCTTCACGATCTGTAAACAGTTTACCATACTCATAACATAAAGAATCTTTACAATATTTCTGCAAACACAGTTCTTTGTCTGCACGCATTTTCTTTGCAGGTCTAATGTCCTTAGAATCCATGATTTATTTAAAAACAGTAAAAAAGGGCAGAAAAACCCCAAAACAAGATGCAAAGTAATTCAAAGACCCAAGATGCTCCAACTATGCTTTAAAAAGCCTCTTATTATCAAATAGTTTCTATCGTTATCTGTGACTCGGTGTTTAACTCCGTTCCTTCTGTTATCTTAATTAACTTACACGTGCAAAAACAATCCTTAGTCATATTCTCACAAGTTCCAGAGGCTTCTAATAATATCAATCTTATACGGTTCCTTGCCATCGCTTATAATATGTATACTATAAATCTTTGGTTAGTTACTTCTTATTTACCTAAAAATGTAATGTTTCATACACCGTTATGCCTGTGTGTTCATATCTCAAAGTCCTCCCCCTCAAATTGTAATAATAATAATTTTCCCTACAAAACATTCACCCTTAAACATTCACATTTTCTTCAAGCTCATGTTGTATATAAATTCATTAAAATATAAAAAGGTTTCCGTATTATAAATTCTATCTTACATGTAGTGTTCATACGCTTAAAATCTTCGCATATATTGGTTGGCCTCAATTACTTATGTTCCGAGTTCCAACGTTAGAGTATTAAGATAATCCCTTCGTCACTATTTCATAGCTAAAACCCCTATAGAAAGTTCCAGTTCGGGCATGTCATATGTGATTCATTGGCATGATGTAGTTTCATTTGCTTTTCTCACAATCAGAAAAACAACACCATTCTCCTAAATAGCAATGCGTTTAAAAGCTTTCTCATTTACTTAAGCTTGTATCCTATCGGTGACTACGTGTTTAACTCCTTCTGTTATCTTAATTAACCTACACATAAATCCTTAGTCATATTGTCACAAGTTCCAGAGTCTTCTATATTCTGATACTTTTCCTGTCATTACATACAATTCGCATACTTTAAAATCTTGGTAATAAACTTGTTATATAGCTAAGGTTTATAAATTCAACTTTATTTGTTTTTATATTCATATTCATTCTTCATAAGGGCACTATTCTCAAGGAAAAAAAACCACATACTTTCACTCCCTTAAGCTGTAAATTCACGAGTTAGTATTCTATATGTATTATACAAAGTAGGTGATCGAACGGTTAAAGTGCTTGTGTAAAACGGGGGCGGCCGCGATTACCTTTTGATGAGTTCAAATCCACCCTCATAATTTTCTTTTAAAAACAAAAAAAATTCTCCAGTCTAAAGTATCACGCTACAAGTCTAGAGCTAGAAAATAAATCTTTTTGTTACTTCTCCCGCCACCAGATGGCTGTACCACAATTGTTCAAACCATTTTCTAAACATAGCACCTTCCCAGAATGAATGACAAAAATAAGAAAGTTCCTTAGATTAACTTCTTTTAAAATCACTAGATGGCACCACCAGTCCAACACACTTACAACTAACTGCAAAATAAAAAATCATCAAATAAAACCAAGTCCCATAACGCATTCCTAGTATTAAGAAAAAAAAGCAAACACTACATTAATTCACCACTCAAAGCTCTTACAGCCTAACGGATAGCGCACTGTACTACAGATCCCATGGTCCCCAGTTCGAATCCACGAAATTCCTTTTTAATTCAAAGTAATAGGGTTTCTCATTTCCCCACCAGATGGAGCTACTTTTGATTCATTACCATGGCAACACAACAACGCCATCTTTACAATGACGTCACCACCTCAAGGCATCACCCTCTCCTTATCAACAATCCTCCCCAACTCCTTATCAGCAGTCAACTCCTTATCAAACGGCGGCCATCTTGGAAAAGGCGGTAGAGTGGCCCACATACTACTCTTATATGAATATATATAAACTAAAGTATTATAACTATTATAAAATCAGTACCTCATAGTGTTTACTTAACTAAAGAACTGAAATTTATGTTCTGGTGAATAACGATTAATAGCATATTACTGATTTTATTCCGAACCAGACCCAGATCTGTTTACTCAAAATATATTAACCCTCTGAGCGTCACGAGACTTCCGAGTAGTGTATGCTTTTCTCCACAACACACATGACAAAATAACCACATCTATTGGTTGAAAGAATCCAGGAAATATTCTATTGGTCAAGGAGGTCAAAACTGTTAAAAGTCATACAGAAAAGACTGCAGGACGGATATATATGAACCCCTTAGAGGATTAAATGGGAGGAGCGACTTTTAAATGCACCAAAAAATCTGTAGATGTTTCCGGATCTCGGCATTAAATTAATGCATCCGGGATGCGATATCAAGTAGCAAAATAATAAGACTTAAGTAATATTTTTGCACCATTTCTTATTTCAATCTCCTTCTATCATTTCAGGAACTGACGAGAAAGTCATAATTGATATTCTTTCTTCTCATAGTAACGTACAGAGGCAACTCATAAAAAGAAAATATAAAACAATGTACGGAAGGGTATGAAATATTTTTGTCTCTTTTTGGGTGTTTCATAAAATCCCAGAGTATATTCATTTACAGTGATATCTATGTTGTTATAAAGAATGACATCTTCAGAAAGTGTTGTTCTCTTTCTCTCTTGTGTTACTAGTTGCAATGGCTGATTGTATGCTTTCCATCAATTTAGTAAATTCAGAAAAGTTATTTTAGGTTTTGACAGAAGACCTTAAAGCAGAATTAGGAGGTCATTTTGAAGATGTTTGCTTGGCTCTTTTAACTCCCCTTGCAGAGTATGTGGTTGACTGTTTACACATTGCTCTAAAAGTAAGATCTTTCGAGAAATTTTGTTTAAAAATAACTATCAACGTATTTATCATTTTGCGCAGATTATAAATCCTGCCTTCCAGTGGTGTACCCAAGGGAATGGCTGATGGGCTTCAGCCATCCCCTTAAGCAATGCAAAATTAAATGATCATCAACAACAATTTTTTGTAATGGTACAAAATCTGTTTCTTTTTGTCAGTTAGTAATTTTTAAAACGTTGTTAAAAACAGGCCGGGATGTATTTCTATGGTCTCAGGAAATTGTATGTTTCTGAATTCAATTTGTCTGAAAAAATTTCAATTCATCTTTTAGATACATTTTGTAGATAAATCTCAGTCGCATAAACCAATTCTAATTTTCTTTAAATTTTCATAACCCACCCACATTTTTGCCCTTTTCTGGAGGACTATTGAATCAAAAGATCGATTATGAAGTTTCGGGGGAAGAGAGTACTTAACTAGCTTCCCAAAAAGAAGCGGTTGTCATCCATGATAACCATTTTCTCAACCTGCGCCCAGAGAATAATTCTGGGTGCGTGTCCGCTGCCATCGTTACCTTGTTTTGTCATATTTGTTGTGAGTAAAATACCAGAAACATATTTTACCAAACGATATTTATTGAAAAGTGAAAATTCTGATTTATATTTTATCAGACGATAATCATTCATTGAAAAGCATAAATTTCATACTATGTTTTATAAACGATTTTTATTAATGTTTTCATTTATGCATTTATCTTTCACAGTATCCTTTTGCTATATGAAAAAGAAAAATACAAAAACAATGAATAGATGTTCTATACAATATGGTAGCACAAAAATATTCTTGGAATTGCCTTAATTCTTAACACGCTTTACAGTTCTACTGCTAAGGAAATACGAGCACACCTACATACTAGCTGAATTACCCGGCGTTGCTTGGGTTGAAATGGTTAAATGTTGCTTGAAAAGTGAATTAGAATAATCACTTTTCTTTCACAGAAAAATGCAATCATTTAAGTTGTACGGAAAATACGTTTTAACTTTTTCATAGTTTCTACAATATACTTCGGACGTAAATATATACATTTAATTCCTGAATATATTGCAATATGTAAAAGATTAAGACATAAAGACAAACAGAAACGAAATTCCGACGAAAAAATGCAGAATTCTAAAAAACGAAAGATGCGCAAAGTGCAGTTTCAACTGCTTCTGTTTAAATACTCTCGCAATCAAGTCGTGGCGCTCACTGGGTAATTGACCATTGGTAAGAACCTCCTTGATCTCCGTCCAAGTCGCATTGCATGTGAAAGTGATAAATAAGTCTGGTCTCTCTTACGTCCTCACGTACGTCATAGCATCTTGCGTGTATTCGTGCATGTGTCTGGGACTGCCTGTAAATGTAGCTGGTAGTACGACTAAGGCACCGAAGTTTTCAACGTTCCCGTCATTTGACACAGCATCTCTCAGGTGAATATATTCGTCAAATCTCAGTTTACGTTGATTTAGAAGAATGTAAAGGAGACGCTCACTCTCGACTTTTGCGTACATATCGACGATGAACAGATGAAACAATTGCCTGCAGTTCAATACGTGGTTCTGCTCAGTATCTCGAACCATTAATCTGTACGCATTGAAATCCATCGCTGAAACTTTCTTGCTGGTTGTTTCACCTGTTCTTGGGTTGATCTACCTCAGATTAAAATGATATCCATCTTCACAATGGGGGAATATCACTGGGCACTGCAGAGCATCATAAGATCGATGTGTTTCCGAAATACGCTGCAATGATTCACCTCGTCGTTGAATAACGATATCCCGTTGATGAAACTCATCTCCTGATATCACCACCGCAACTTGATCTGCTTGAGGAGAGATAAAGCGCCGCTCGTGTTCGCCTGCTGGTCTTCGGTCTGCTCTTATGACTACTTTATATTCATCTGTTGGCATACGTTCCAATGCTGTTTCAAACGTTTTAATAAGATTATTGTGCTCATGAAAAATCCTCTGTAAGTTTAACACAATCTGACGTCTTGTTCCCGAGAAGTAGGCGCACCTCTGACCAGTTTCCATTTGTTCGTTTTGAATAAAATATAGTTGTAGAAATTTTGGTGGTTGATCTGGCAGCGGAAGCAACGATCCCGCTCTATGGTAAATCTGCCCTTGCACCTTGAATGTCGACGGAAATCCGGGCTGTCCAACAACTGATGTGGCGCCGAATGATGTCATTTGGAGACATGAGTTGTATTTTCTGATGTTACTAAGAAAATGCTTCGACTCTGACGTATCTCCTGATGTGTAAGTCAAATGTTCTTGTGGTGGTGGTTCCAGTTGGCAGAGTTAAACTTTTTCATTTTTTTACAGCAAAAACCAGTAGACTGATTTAAACTTTTTGGCTTGACAGTAACTACAAACCATTTCCATTTTCCCGATGGTAACACTTTGCATGAAGCGAGTAGTCTTTATGTGAATCGTAGTGGAATTCTTCCAATGCTAAGCTAAAATGGTGCGCAGTCCGTGATCGTTTGGCTCTATCTCTCTTATCTTGTAGTCGGGCCTCACGCTGCTGTGCCGTCTCTGTTGCTCTAGATGTGGTAGCTCTCTCTCCCAATCGCAAGTCTCCTATTCCTCTCCTCGGAAGTTTCTTGACTACGCTCATCTTTCATCATCTTAGCCGTTGACTGCACTTGGCCGATCGCCTTCCGCTTCCTTGGAGACATTGCTACAGCAAAGAAATCTGTAAAAGAATACAGAGAAATGCTATTTCATAAAAGAAGCAAAAGGCACACTCTCACTGAGCAATGAAATCTATTATAGAATACAATAAAAATAAAAAGCTAATATAAACTGAATGGTAAAACAAATTTAAAATTGCGAAGTACTTACATCGGCTTAGGAATATATCAAATTTTTAACACAAATAAAAAATATTAATGCCTTACTTAGAAGCTGTCCATCAAAATACTCAAACACAGAATTCTAAATCATACTAAAAAATAAACTTTTATTCTGGTGTAAAAAAAAGCATTAATTCTGATCCCATTAAACTTATTTAAAAAATTAAGCAAAAGGCACACTCTCACTGAGCAATGAAATCTATTATAGAATACAATAAAAAGCTAAAATTAACGAAAAAACGAATTTAAAATTATGTAATACTTACATCAGTTTAGAAATATTAATCCAAAATGTACACTATCACTGTCGAATAAAGTAGGAAACACTTATACAATGAAAAGAGCGAAATAAAACTCCCAGATTCACTGAAAGATGATAAACTGGAAGACTTACCGAGTTAGCTTCCTTTAAATACGACCAGCTAAGAATCGAGTGGGTGCTGGAATGTTCTCCACCATGAGTCCAAGGAAGTTTCCGTTTCCCCAACTTTCTAGAAAGTTCTACAAAGTTTTATAAAAAAGTAAACATTAATTCTGATACCGCCAGATACCGAGTAGCAACATTACGCTTTTATGATCAATGAGTTTTTCGTTTGTGCTTTTCGGAATAACGGTGCTTGGTTTAGAAATAAATGTAATCGGTGTAGACAAATTAAACTGA
This sequence comes from Meta bourneti, assembly GCA_933210815.1. Taxonomy (NCBI): domain Eukaryota; kingdom Metazoa; phylum Arthropoda; class Arachnida; order Araneae; family Tetragnathidae; genus Meta; species Meta bourneti. The sequence continues at coordinate 62,177,313 of OW119924.1, read as the reverse complement.
ATAGATAAAATTTTTTCAAAAAGCACAAGGTCGATTTTACAAAAATTTTCAGAAAGAAAATCACTGCTTTTAACGGAGGATTCACATGTATCTATTCCGGACATTTTAAAATAAGTTACACGCCTTACCTAAAAAGCTTGTGAAACATAATTCTACTAATCATTACGTATTCAATAAATTATTTAAGGAAATTGGTCGAAATATACACCAACTTTCCTTGAAAATAACCCTTGAACTCCTGAAAACCTTTCCTTGAATTTCCTTGCAAAAATAAATATTTTAAAATGTTCTTTCTTCATCAATAAAATATCTATAATTTATTTACATCATGGGAAGAACTAAAAATCAGTTCAAACATAAATATTGTAATTTAATTTGTTTAGGAAAAAATTGTTTTTCGATCAACACTGACTGGTAAAGCAACCATCGCTGCCTAAAGCAATCAATCTATGATCAATGTTATTTCTATGGCTATTTCGAATAGTTTTTAGCCCCCCAGGGTCAATAGAACGGGGGTTAAGAGTTAGCCTATGCTGACCGCAGTGTTCTAAAGTATAAGTGTACCAAATTTTGTGTGGATTGGTCAAACGGTGTAGATTTGTATAGAAAATATACATATATACACACATACACACATCCTATTTTATATATATAGATTACTACAACAATGTCTAGAAAAGGTTTTAATTTTTAGGGATACAGAGCGGACGAAAATTGTATAATTGAGATTCTAGTTTCTCTAGAGTGCATGGTAAGTAAAATAAAATGCTCCTACTTTTCATTTCAAACTCTTTTCTTAGCTCTCTTATTTCTATTACCAAAAAAATACATTACAATTTAAAAATTTTATTTAATAACATGATACACATATAGAAACCGAGTTCCGCTATCCAAGTACCTTCCATTCCAATTCCATGTTGCTATGTTTGCTAACGAACCAACTCTCTAAAAATAAATATTGATTGTATACAACTCCATATCCTAGTTACGATCCTCGTTGTTTACTATTTCGCGTTATTGCTTGAGACCTTTAAGAAAACATAGACGTGATCAATGTTTCAAACATCCTAATTTCAAAACAAACGTTTCGATGAGAGGTATTTTCTGTCGTGCTTAATGTAGGTAGCAGTAGTGTATCCGCTACGGATTGTGTTTTCTATATGTATTCCGAATGTGACGCCAATTGGCGTGTGTTTCTAACACGATATCAGCTCTTCGCCAATAAAAATTCCAAAGAATGAATTCCGCATTGATATATGATAGTTAATTGTTCAACGCCAATGAAATTAAACACTAGATGTCGTCAAAACGTCGATAATTTACATTATAAGTTAACCCTTATAGCGAAAGCATTTGCGTTGTAAAATTTTCACATTCCGTTTGGTTTGTTACTCTGAAAATCCGTCTCATATCAATATCAATAAAGCTATTGAGGAATAATTTCGGATTTTCAAAACTTGTGTCAAATGTTGCCAACAGGGAGTAAAGCTGCCAAACGCAAGCCAGTGTTCTATGAGAGATTTTCACTGCAAACAAACCAGACAGAAACCGATGATTTTACTCTAGCTGTTTTAGATACACCCAATTAGCAAGAGAAATTTAAGAGTGCATTTAATTCAATGATTACTTTCTTATTATGAAAAGCCTGAAGCAATCTATAAAGTGGAATCCACACAACGTTTTAATAGTTTACTTTTGTTTTGTTTTTAGGAATTGCGTTATATTAAACAAGTTTTCAGAGATAGTAAGTATGAACTAACTATGAACCCTTAAACTGAAATGGTATTCACAACCACACGTTTTGTTAATTTTTATCTTTGAAACAGAGTATAACCACGACTTAGGAGAATTCTTGTGCAGTGGTCTACGAGGTGATATCAGGAAACTGGTTTCTGCTCTTACATCCAAAGACCGAGAATATTACCCAGAGGTGGATGAGGATTTAGCTGTCATGGAAGCTCATCACCTTTATGATGCAAGTTAAAAATGCTCATTAAATATTTCTTTTATAATTAAATTGAAGAATTAGCAGGAAGACAAATAATAAAATGATTAATTATTCTTCGTGAATTATTAAATCCACTAGCAAGAATAACCCGGCGTTACTCGGGTTGAATTGGTTAACTAATTTCCGTTTTCATTAATAAATTGTAATTACTATTCATCCCATGTAACAACTACCACACTCTAATAAAGGTACACAATTGTTAAGTACCCAATTTCACAAATGTAAATAAATGTCATATTTAACATTTTACATTTTTGTAGAATTTGAATTTTTAGTAAGAAAGGAAGTCTCTAGAGTGTGTCAATGTTACCCAGAATGCATAGAATAGTTCAGAGTATGCATATAAATGCCTTGTATGTCATTTAAAAACAAAAGCATTTCTCAAAATTATCATCCAATGATTAAAAATGTTTTTAAAAATAATTAAACCATTATTTATCTTCATTACAGTTATTGAACGAAAAACATCAAATTCAAAATCCAGAAATACATCTTAAAACAGATTTTAAAACAGCTTCGAACGAAAAGTAATGAATGTATCTGTTTTTCACTACAAAATAGATTATTGGAATATAACGGACACAAATTTAGAAAAGCAAATGATTAAAAAGATATCAAGGTTGCCATATTAGCTGTGTATTTTAAAACGTTTTGTTCTGTATAGTTTTATTCTCTTTATCGTCTGTCTCAAATATTCAGACTTTTTTATATTTCTTAAAGAAAAAATAAGGCTCGAAATAAATAAAAAATATTAGAATTTGAATTAATGAAATAATTTATATTTCAACAGCACTGGTAAACAAACCAAGTAATTGCAAGCTCGATATACCTCCCAGCTACTCCAAAACTATCAAATTAGGGTTGATTTAAGTATAGTTACTCAGATGTTTCGACGTGAAACTTGCCTAAATATGTAAGCAAAGAATATTCAAATAATGTATTCACTAAACTAAAATGTGGTGTATCAAATATAAAACATTAAATTAAAAAAAGTTAACAAATCTTATATGATACTTGTACAAACACACAGACACAAAATTGAACATAGAACGGGAAGACGGATAGACAGACTGACGTAACAAAGTTCAGTCACTAAATGAATGTAATAACTCACGGTATGCAGTCTCATGAAAATATATTCAACCGTTTGGACGTAGTACAGGCACACTCGTACATAAAGACAGACACCAAACGCGCAAGAGACGGATTTTGCATCAGAAGGGTCCAAAATGGATAGAAAACTTGAAATGGGTCGAAAATATTCAATGTACAAACACTCCATTCTTATTTATATAGATTAGTATTTCTTGAATTGACTATTGAATTTGTGATATTCTGCTATCATAAGGATAAAGAAACTGCTAGTGTTATAAGTTTGCATCTTTTTTCTATTTTGTCAATATTTAGCTTAGATTTATATATATGATCAGAGTAGTGAGGTTTAATTTACATTCTATATTATTGAATCTACTGCAACTATTTAAGTAACAACTTAAAGATATATATTATCTACTGCAACTAACTTAAAGATATTTGCATCCTTGATGATAAAGCTTTTTAATGAATGGATGCGTTAGTTTAGATTTGATACCTGGCAATTTATTATAAATATTTAATACAAATAACATGCGCGCGAAAGAGAGTAGAACTAAACACACAAATATTTTTCCAAAAAGAACTTTGATGAATAAAATATATGAATCAGAAAAAGCGATGAAGACCTAACCTTTAACTATCTGAGCTATATTTCGTGTTTGATCATTTTCCTATCATAAATTTTTTTTGAAAAATTGAAGGAAACATTTCATTAGATTTATTCAAAATAAACTTTTTACTATACGATCATCTTTGTTTAGTTTATAATGTTATTGTGCTTCTTTCGAAAGCAAAATAGTTATTGGAAATGTCTCACTAATACAAATTGAAAAATAGGGGTCGATTTGCAAGGCATTTACATTGCAGTAAGGACACGTTGACAAAGTCAAATAAGAGTAATATTGTTTTTCTTTAGGCACCTATAAGTGCAAACAAGCCTGTTGTACAGATTTTTTTAAATGTCTAAAATACCTTAAAGTCGGGGGAAATAAATGTTTTATCCAGACTCCCTTTCAATACATACTGCGTAACTATTAACGTGTCGAGTCTAAAACTGATTTCCCAAGAGAGTAATAAACAATTGGGTTTTGTCGACTATTTCCCACATATATAAAAATCTGGGAGAAAAATGATCATAAAAATCGCTTTTAAATCATTTCCGGTAAACTGTAGCTACAACTTACAAGATGTAAAGTGGTGATATATCATTAATATGCATGCTTTTACCTCAAAAATGTCGAAGTTTAGTTATGGAAAAACATCATGTCTTTGGAAGTCTCAGCTTGCTACCTCTACTTTCTTGATATTTGCTTGAAGATTTTTCGTGGAAGGTTTAAACTGTTGCACTCGCGATCTGATAAAATGTTTAATATCTCTACATCTATGTTCCATAGTTTTAAAAGAACCATTTAAATAAATTATTTGTTTTATTCTTAATTCCCCACATCTGCACTTCGAACCCACTTATAGCGCGGCTTCGTTGATGAGGAAGTCGACCTTGGATCAGTCGATTTCTGAATAGGTGTGAAAGAGCGCTAGGAGAAGGCTCTCGTACGCAAAAGCATGAATGGCGTTCGCCGTGGATGTTTTCTCCCTGCCGACTTGATATCAATGTCATCGCTTTCGATACTGAACGATGAACTTGGAACCAGAATCCGCCTCAGTTGATTGTGGAAGCACTTTGTTTACGTTCTATATAATCACCTAATTTGAAGAAAAGAATTCGTTCGGCTACGTGAAGAAGGCCACGGGACACGACTGCCTTTCACAGGAGCTGGACTATACTGGACTGAGTGGTTTACTAAGAAAAACGCATCCAAAATATAATTAAGATAACTAATTATTATACAAAGAAAATTACGCTATTTACATTGGAATTCTAAATTATAATCTTTGGAGTACAGGAATTTGGGTCCCCTCAGCTTTGGACGCTATAAAAAGGGATTAAGGATCATCCATACAGAGATGCTAGGATTGGGCGTAATTGCGCCTTTTGAACAGCTTTGTAACTTAGGACTAAAATAATTTAATTTTATTGTCTTTGAGGAAAAAAAACAACGGTGAATCTAGTTGACTTATAAAGTTGTCTAGAGCTAAGCATTGGGTTTTTGCTTTCGATCCAATCTTGCCATCCCCAGTCATCAATGTTTCACAACGTTACTGAAAATTATCTTTTTCTTTATACAATTGTGCACCCTTATTGTGAAAAAATAATTCAGCAAATTGTAAATTTTTGAACCTAGAAAACAGATGACATAAAATTCAAAAACGTTTTCATTTTCCGTTTCCCCTTGACCTCGAGCTCCGGTAACATGGTATCAGCGATTCATTTCCCCTAAGTGGGTCCCCTGGATGTACCATGTTCCAAAAAGATTTATTTTTAAGACCAGTCCCCATTACTTCACAGGCGGGGCTATCAAAGAGCTGGGGAACAGACGAAGACCTCTTCATCACTGTCCTTGCCACTCGTAGCAGGGAGCAATTAAGAGCCACTATAGCTGCGTATGAAAGAGTAGCTGGACATATGATGGAGGAAGCTATCAAAGCGGAATTCGGAGGCAATATCCGACATGCCCTTTTAGCAATTGGTAAGAGCTCTTTTTTTACAATTCTCATTGATTCATATCTGGTATTGCAAATTACAAGTAATTTCACAAATACCCATAGAGGGCAAGCACGAATATTTGCGCAATGCGTATTTATTCTCAACTGTGAAAAGTTTTTTTCTAATGCATATGCCGATGGACAAAAGTCCTTAGGCAGAGAGAAGAGATGCAAAATGCAGACCTCTTTATCAAATTGCGAAAAGTAAATCTTCTCTTCAAATAGGAGGTGGCTGAATGCCACACAAGTTTTTTTCAATCTTTATAATGAAAACAAACTCATTTTTTTAAATAAAAAAATGTTCCAATTTTCATTATCAAACTCTATTAGTCTTTAAAAAAATTTCACATTAAACAAAACGATTGTGCCTTCATATTGTGTTACATTAAATAAGTCGGGTTGATTTTAATTTTATTTTGTGTAGACTCGTCCGAATCGGATTTCAATTATACTTTCAACAATATATACATATATAACTTTAAAATCGCCTAACTGATACCATACTTGCCTAACAACATGAATAATTTTAAAAAATAGTAAACAAATTATTCTGCAAATATAGAATCCATATATGCGTTTACGTCAATATTCCGTGTCATATTGAGACAACAAATAATAATTGTTGTTCCAACGTATGGTTAATCAAATTCGTCCACTTTTTCAATTCCTGGAATATTAATAATTCAGAATTGCATCATAAAATTTCAAAATGAATGATGCCTAGTTAGAAGTAGAACGAATTTTAAACCACGTGTTTAAACGACTGAATCATTTTAGTGGAATGTATTGACAACCAGCCTGCCTTTTACGCCAAACAACTTCATGCTGCTTTAAATGGACCGGGCACTGACGACAAAACCATTATCAGAATTTTGGTTTCACGATCGGAGGTAAATCTGTTTCTTCTAATCAGTTTCTTATTTTAGTATTTTGAATATGCGCTGCTGGCTATCGAAAAGCAACACCGTGAAGGACAAGAGGTATCAAATCCATATTTATTATATAAATAACACAATAGAATTGCAAATACTTGATAGTGTTTTCCAAGTCACATTTTTTCACTTCAGAATCTATTGGGCTGCTCGTCGATTGATGACAGAGACGAGCATAGAATAAAAATAAAACATAAGGCACAAGGGTGAAATGATTGAAAGTACAACTCCGTTCGACTTGCAGAACGGGAAGAAATCAGTAGTTTATGTAGCCTCCGCGAACGGCAATAATTGCTGCTACACGTTTCAACATTGAAAGAGGCTGTAAAGACTTCAGTCGAGTGAGATAGATGCGCATGCCCAGAAGACTTTGAGAAAGGAAAGAGTTGAATGAGTGTGGCGGGAGACTTGTTTTTTTAGAGAGTGATCGAGACTAATGTTTCGATTTTGATATATACTACCTTTTTATTTTGTGTTGGGTGTCGTGCCTGTGAGTTCATTAAAATGGTTTAAACCAAAAAGGAAATATTCCTTGTGATGTTGTAAAAGGTAATTAAAATTTTGAGCAAGTCAGTACAAGTCTAAGGATTTGGTCTTCGTTATCTGGACCTTGGTTCAAAAAATTATGAGGAAATGTCCTCGATCTTTCCCTTCGGGACTGATTGAACCTTCTCTAATACCCCGTTGTTTTGCTCCAGTGCGACGTAATTCGACTACCTTCCAACCTGGAAGTATATCTGGGATATGTCAGTCCATGCTGCTTCCACACATTTATAAAGTTCATCTGGCATAGCCGCGGGTGGCCTGTCTATGGGCAATCATCGACCAGACGTGCTCGATAGGCGAAAAATCTGGTGAATAGGCGGCCATGGAAGAAGTGAAACTTGAACTGAGTTGTACGTTGCATGCTACTTGCTGTCGCTCATTGCCCTGTTGAAAACTAGCCGCAGGCAAGCCCTGAAGATAAGGATAACAAGCTCCAAAACTTCAGAGATGTAGCATTGAATGTTGAGTGTACTGGCAATGAGTACTAGGCGGGTGTGAAAATAGGATCCAATGCTACCCCATACCATAACACCAGGTAATGGACCGGTATGGCGATGCCATAATGCAATAGCCATATACTCTGTTACCACGGTACCGCCAGGTTGGGATGCGACCATTGTGGTGTGTACACAGGAAATTCTCTGAAAAGACGATGGCATGTCATTCGTTAGTCCATGTGATGCTTTCTATGCACCATTGCAGTCACAGACGATTGTGGTGCAGAATCAAAAGTAACCGCAGCAATGGACGCCTTGAAAGAACTCCTCGCTGCTGTAAATTACGCTGAGCTAATGACATTGAGCAGTATGTGCTGACACAGGTTGTTTTGCAACATACCCTAATTCTTGAGCTAGGGTTCTTGGTGTTGCAATACGACCCGTAATAACCTTGCTCACAAAATGTCTGTCCTCTCGTTCGGTGGTGTGAAGAGGCTGCAATCGTTCATGTTGGTCAGTTTGTCTTCGCACTCACCAATTCCATATTCTCATCACTGTGGTTTGATTTCGTTGAACACGAGCACCGATTTTTCAGAAGGATAATACGCAGTCTCGATAAGCCACAATTCTTTCTCTGTCAAACTCAGAAACATGCTCATAGTGACTTGTGTATTTTTCGACGAGGCATAATTAAGCGTGCTAAACACAGGAACTTCCAATACTTAAATCTGTTCTCATTTTTATACTGTTTACAGGGGGCGTTACAAGAACACATGCTTTGCATGTGCGTTGAAGTACATGCAATAATTTGCATATTTTTCCATAACATACGCATCGTGCAAATTTCAAAGCTATTGGATGCTTTCTTCGTGGCGTTTTATTTTCAATGGTCAGCAGTGTATATATTTACAGGGTGATTATAAAGTACACGAGCCCCTAACGACCGCAATTTTCAACGAATCTGAATGACACGAGATTTAGTGATTTGAAATGCGCTCGAGAGTTAAGCAAATAACAAGAATTGAGCACTCACGGTTACGGATATAGGTAACAAATTTCGAATAGTAACCCCTCCTTTTTTTATCACAATTTGATTGGCACAGTGAAAAAACAAAAAGTGGCGTTGAAATTTTACCTCCAGCTTTAAAAACGACAGGGTAAGAGCACTGTTAAAGAAGATGAGTGAACGACAAATGAGAAAAGAAAAGTAACTAGATACTAAAAGATTTTACCTTTATTGCAAATGGAAAACCAAAAAACAAATATATCACAAAAAAACAAACCTATCACAAGACGTCAACTGGCGCTTTGTGATAGGTTTGTCATTTTCTTGGATATTGCTCTTGCGCAGTCGTTTTTAGAGCTAAAGATAAATTTTCAACGCATGAATCATATAATTTGCATAAATCAAAGCACCTAACACAAAACAACTGGCGTTTTGTGATAGGGGCTTTGATTTATGCAAATTACATGATTTATCACAGCTGTCTGCGTTGCCTTTCCTCTTTTGAAGTTCCCACTCATTTACTTTGATATTGCTCTTGCGCAGTCATTTTTAGAGCTAAAGATAAAATTTTCAACGCATTTTTCCCGATCACATTACGATAAAAAAGTGGGTGTTCCTATTCGAAATTTAAAAAAAACTTGAGAGCTCGATTCTTACATACCTCTCGAACGCATATCTTGAAATTTCGAAATCCCAAGTTTCATCCCGATTCGTCGCCAGGGATCGTATATAAGGAATGCTTAATCTGTGCATTGGAATAGCATAATTGTGCTGAACCCACATTGAACAGCTCGCCTCTCCAATGAAATTCTTCAGAGGTCTTATGACAGAAAGTGATGAGAGATCTGGAAGACAGAAATCAGCAGAAAAGTAAATTTGAGCGAACGCGAAAATAGGTTTAGACGCCAAATACCGAATCGTCTTTAACAAGTGAATTTAATTGAATTGACTTTACAGGAGAAAATTGTGGTAACACGACTGAGATGTGAGCTTTTTGCCAAGTATTTTATTGGAAATGAGAATCAAAACAGAAAGAGAAATGCTGCCTTACATTTTTGATTAATTTTGTTTCATTTGGAAGTATGAAATGTGCATAATATTGGTAAAACTCAAGAACACGGTTCCCGCGCCTAGTACAGATGCCTATGCGCGGATCTGCTAGTATTAAAGTAACTATTAACTAAACATTAATCAATATAAGCTTAATTATTAAGGTTATAATATTCTGTTGTTTATCCCTCAGGTTGATCTTGCAGACATTCAGGAGTGGTTTCACATGCAATACAACGAAGATTTGATTGAAGCAATTTATGCCGACACTAGTGGAGATTATAGAAAGATTTTGTTAAAGTTATTGGAACCATAAAAAAATGGTGTCATTTCCACTTCAGGAAGTTATACAACATGTAAAATTATTTTATTAAAATTGTTTTTATTTTAAAATAGAGTATTTCTCTTATAAAATATATTGTCAAAATGTCATTTTTTAATAATTTATTTTAAAATCAAGTAAAGTGATTGAGAAGTTTTGGAATATTTTTTTCATAAAGTAGACATTAAACTCTTCAAATGAAGATCGGCGTTAAAATACCTCTGCATTTTAACATCCAAAAATGTAATTAAATCGTTAATTTGAAAACAATTATCTTTCGTTTTGAACATGTAGTGTAATTCTGGTACTTGGAATACTCCAAATAGGGAAACATTTCATGGCCATCGATATATTTTTGTGTTAATAATAAAAAACGTCCCGCAGAAATCATCTACTTGTAGAAATTCCTACATGAAACATAAAGAGAAAAGAACCTATGTATCTATATTCAGTTAATTTTGTGACCTTGGAAGACGTCATAAAATAAGGAACATGGTCGGAATCTTGATGAATCCGTGTAACACGCAACGGAACAGTGACTAACATCATTCTTTTCTTTTTACCAAAGCTCACTACCGTAACGTATGCCCACGCATGTCCTCCGTAATCGATACAAAAGTGCTGGTATCTACATTAATTTTATCGTATTTGAAAATACTTATGGTCGAGAAAATGTTGCCCTTAACATTATATTACATTAATTTCTCTAATGAATTGAATCAAATATCATAGAGTGCTACAAAAGACGAATATAAAAGAAAACCATTTCGTTGTATTTAGATGCAGTCCTTACATTTAATCTCTAAATTATTTATTTAAAAGAACTACGTAATGGTAATGATAATTAATTAACGTCGCACTGGAGCTACACAACGGGCTATTCGTGACGGACCGGGATTTTGAACCATGGTCAGATGACGAGGCAACACCTGAGCTGGTACCCCACTCTCCAAACTTCCACACCACGCCAACGTGAGGACATTTGAGGCCACGACAGATTTAACGTGCACCAGCCCCCTTTGTACACGACGGTGTTTGGCTGGATTCGAACTCGCAACCCTTCGGTTGCTAGTCCGTTACTCTTCCAACCGGGCCACCGCGGCCCGGTCGGTGGATTTGGGTATTTCAATTAACGTCACACTGGAGCAACACAATGGGCTATTGGTGACGGTCCGGGATCAATCCCAGAGGGAAAGATCCGAGGACAACACCACGTAATTTTGAACCACGGTCAGATGACGAGGCAACACCTGAGCTGGCACCCCACTCTCCAAACTTCCACACCACGCCAACGTGAGGACATTTGAGGCCACGACAGATTTAACGTGCACCAGCCCCCTTTGTACACGACGGTGTTTGGCTGGATTCGAACTCGCAACCCTTCGGTTGCTAGTCCGTTACTCTTCCAACCGGGCCACCGCGGCCCCCTGTTTAATAGAAACCAAGTTCTCGGATCTTTCCCTTAGAGATTGGTGGACCGCGGTGGCCCGGTTGGAAGAGTAACGGACTTGCAACCGAAGGGTTGCGAGTTCGAATCCAACCAAACACCGTCGTGTACAAAGGGGGCTGGTGCACGTTAAATCTGTCGTGGCCTCAAATGTCCTCACGTTGGCGTGGAAGTTTGGAGAGTGGGGTGCCAGCTTAGGTGTTGCCTCGTCATCTGACCGTGGTTCAAAATTACGTGGTGTTGTCCTCGGATTTTTCCCTTTGGGATTGATCCCGGACCGTCACCAATAGCCCGTGTGTTGCTACAGGGTGACGTTAATTGAAATACCCCCTCGGACCGTCACCGGGCCGTTCTAGCCCTTGTCTTATGACGCTTGATATTATGTCTGGCGCAGCTTGGCCAAATATGGCTTTTGCGCCATAAAACTCAAAACCAACCCTTTCGGATTAATCCCGGACTGACGCCAAAAACCCGTTGCGTAGCTCAGTGCGACGTTATTTAATTACCTATCTACATTATGCATGAGAACTACGTTGAGCAGAAGTTGGGAGCACAAAAACTTGTCAGAAATCTTGATCCATTTTGAAAATGTTATAAAATTAAGAACAAAAGTTATCACTTTTCTTGTGGGCCGTGGTAGCCCGGTTGGAAGAACAACGGATTAGCAACCGGAAGGTTGTGAGTTCGAATCCAGCCGAAGACCGTCGTGTACAAAGGGGGTTGGTGCACGTTAAATTCGTCGTGGTTTCAAATGTCTTCACGTTGGCGTGGGGTGCCAGCTCCGGTGTTGCCTCGTCATCTGACCGTGATTCAAAATTACGTGGTGTTCACGATCTTTCCCTTTGGGACTGATCCCGGACCGTCACCAATAGCCAGTTGTTCCAGTGTGACGTTAATTAAAATACCATACCATACCTAAATCTTGTTCGTCATCTGACCGTGGTTCAAAACTACGTGGTAATGTCCTCGGACCTTTCCCTTTGGGATTGATCCAGGAACGTCACCAATAGCCCGTTGTGTTGCTCCAATGTGACGTTAATTAAAATATACCAATACCTAAATCTTGTTTTAAGCCTTTTCTGTCCTAGTGGATTAGGGGGTATTTCAATTATCGTCACATTGGATGCAACACAGGCTATTGGTGACGGTCCGGGATCAATCCCAAAGGGAAAGATCCGAGGACAACACCACGTAATTTCGAACCACGGTCAGATGACGAGGCAACACCTGAGCTGGCACCCCACTCTCCAAACATCTACACCACGCCAACGTGAGGACATTTGAGGCCACGACAGATTTAACGTGCACCAGCCCTTTAGTGGATTAGGATTCTGTTTCAATGCTAGGAATCGAGGGTGGCACTACAAGGAGAAAACTCTTGACGTATTTCATCCAGTCCTCCCAGGGGCCGCGGTAACCCGGTTGGAAGAGTAACTGATTAGCAACTGGAGGGTTGCGAGTTCGAATCCAATCAAAGACTGTCGTATACAATAGAGGGCTGTCCACGTTAAATCTCATGGCCTCAAATATCCTCGCTTTGGCGTGGAAGTTTGGAGAGTGAGGTGCCAGCTCAAGTGTTTCCTCGTCATCTGACCGTGACTCGAATACAAGTTGAGTGCGTAAAAATGGATTATGTGGGTGAACCTATAACTCCGAAACAAACGTTATGTGCACATTAGATGAGCATTTGAAATGTACAATGGACCCAATTTCTTAAAGGTGACCTTGAAAAATGGTACAATGAAAGGTACGAGTTTCCAATACCACAGTAAAATTTGGGACATCTCTAGGTTGGTTGGGTTTTATGTAGCAAGGGTCATATTTTGCTATGCTGCGACAAACATCAGAGAACGTCAATTGATGAACCTATACAAAGTTTTTGACAGGAGAGAAATACTCATGGAGGAATTGAACCTGCGCCTCCTGTATCTAGCAGGTTGATAGCGCAGCTGGCGTCTCCGAATACCCCTTAGAACCAAACGTTTAATTTTACTTTTGGATATGGAGAATCATTTGTGCAATTTTCAACAGCCTAAAACGCAATCTGCGAAATTGTATTAATTTTAGGTCTCGGATAGCATGAATTTCAACAGGGAACTAATTAAAGGGTTTAATAGACTATTTACTGCACTAAATTCAACACTTGAAAAAATTGCAGAATAAAGACTTTCAAAAACACAAGTCTAGATTCACTTATCCAAATACTCAATATTTCATAGAATGCATTTTCACCCATTAAACGAAACATGGGAAGATTGTTTTTTATCACATTGCAGTGTTTTCCCTCATATCCAGCTAAACTAACCAATTCTTCGAACTAACTGCTACTTCAATCCAATTTATACATTAAGTATGAAAGTAGACAAAATGTACACTAAAAATATGGTTGATATTCTGAATGCAGAATAAGACTTATTACTTAGAATCAGCTTCCAAAACTATGCTTGGTGGCGAAATTGTACAAGGGAACTTACGAGTACTTATGAAGCATGCACATTTATAAGTTTTAAATTTTTATTTTTAGAGCAATTCAAAATCAAATTTTAAATTAACTTTGAGTAAAAGTGGAACAGATAAAAATGTCCATTTTCAATTTTTAAAGTTGTTTTCAAGGCAATTTGAATAAAAAAATTATGGAGCTGCGATATTGTTTGGCACTTTCATATATCGAAACCAAGTTTGCATTTAGAGTTGGTTGGGTTTTATGGTACAAGGGCCATATTTGGCCAAGCTGCATGAAACAATCTCAAGTAAATGGACAAATACATATAGAAAGTTTTACTGAGAGAAATACATCCAGGGAGGAATAGAACATGTGCAGCCAACAACTGGTAGGTTGCTAGCAGTGGACAAACCCACTGAGCCACGGCAACCCCTAGCATTTGTGACAATAGTTAATCAATTAAAAACACTAAACCAATGCTGTTCTGTTCTCAATATTGCATAAATTATTGCTCCACAATCACAGAACCTTATTAGACTTACTTTTCTGAAGAGTATGATTGCTAAAAAGCTAATGTACCTTAAAATTGTTCAACCATGTATTATTTAAAAAATTCCATTGCATTTTTTAAATAATTTTATAAACATGCTTACTAATCCAAGACTAAATATTCTATGACCTTGTAAAAAAAGTTCTCCTTTGTTTAAAATATAAACATCCAAATTTAAGACATAAAAGAACTTAAAAGAAACTTTCTATTTATTGAAACAGTCTTAACAATACACAATCCAAGAACATGTAGTGATGTAAAATTGTTGGCATGGCAACTTCAAAGTCAGACATTTCAATAAAAACTGTTTTCCAACATTTAATTTAAAAGTTCAATATCAATTATCTCAAAACTAAAAAGGACTTTACTTGACTTTTTACTGTAAAAATTTTATTCAGGTGAGAAAAGATGTGCATGAAGAATTTTGGGTGAGAAAAGAGGGAACAAAATTATTTTTTAAACCTCTTATACTGTATATAAACCTATCACTCATAACAAAATCTGCACCGATTTTAATGTAAAGCACCTTTATGCAAAATGCAGCTAAGACCTAACCTATAGTTGATTCGAATATTTGGCTAAATCTCTATAACTGTTCAACAATGACTATGTTTTCTCTAAACCTTTAATGGATATGAATATATTCCTAGACAAAATGTGACACATCTTGCATAGCTTGAACTTTCGCCACTGAAGGAAAATGTATTCTGATTGAGTTAGATTGAATTCAGCAATAACCAAAGAAAGTTTAGATACTTTTTAGAGAAATAGCAAGACAACATTTAAAAGAAAAATAAATGCACAATCAAAAGCTAACTGGCTGAATAATAATATTGCAGTATGCATATTAAAACTCAATCTTGTCTCGACTCAAAGAAATTGCTAGAACACTTTATAATGGATTCTCATTGTAACTGGTGATTTGAACTACTTCAAACTATGTTTACTACACTTTGATACATATTATCTTCAAACCTTTTTCATGTTATTTATTCACATTTTATTTCATTTGCTTTCACATTGATTGCACTCATCACAACATCTTGCATAGATATCATCACTCTTATTCTGTATCTTGGGACATAAAATATTCAAGTATAATGGACAGTTCTTTATATTTTCAAGCAAAGAGTCTAAAACAGGAGAAACGACTTCCAGAAATCTGAAGACTGGAATGAATACAACGAGATTGTAAACAAATTTGAAACCTTGTGAGATTTCAGAATAGTAAGAACTTTATACATCATCCCAAATTACAATAAAAGACTATAGCAAAAATTACATTAGATGCAAAATAAAGAAAAGAATGTATGTAAACAAATAAAATGCTGAAATATCATTTGAAATAGATAACGTCATTATTCTTGAACCAATACAATACTTCCAGATATAATGCTGAAGACAAATTCTGCAGAGTTAAGGCATAGATAAATGTTTTCAACATTAATAGATTTTTAAGTACATCATTAAGCTGACACAGAAAAATTAAATATGTAATGTTTAAACACTTATTAGACATTTCATTTGGAAATATATATATATATATTGCATCATGCAAGAATTATCTACAATGACATCAATAATTTAAATTAGGCATCAATAAAGAAAGCCTGTTTATATATTCTTTTGACAAGCTCAATCATGAATAAATATTTCAAAGAACAAATATTTAAAATTAACACATTAAAATTTCAAAATTACTCTAAAAAATAAAAGCTAAGCATTTGGAAGTTGGGCAGAAGTAAAACAAACATCAATTCCTAATTTTCGATACTGAGATAAATTTGTTAACATATTTATAATTAAACTATGGATTTCAAATCAAAATTGTAATCAAAATTTTATAGGCATTACACATGTTTTCGGCTAATATAGTAGATAATGTTCTTCACCAAATTCAAGCAATGAAAAAACTGATATTTAACTATAAACTTGAAGTAGTTAAGTTTTTGGAAGCGTTTTTTTAAATAGATCCGTCTTTAGCACTGATAGTACATTTTAAGCAATACCTAAGTAAAGAAATTTAAAAGTAAATTCTAAAACTGTAATGCATTGCATCTGACTCAGTTTTATATACAAATTTTTAATACCGTAACTGGAAATATGCAGGAATAATCCAAACCATAGCTACACATTAGAATGAGCACATATTTTTTCAGTAAAAACAAAAATGCTTCAACATGATTTATATGCAAGAACTCATTTTCGTTGCCGAACATCTCGACTCTTGTCTTCTGAATCGGGAACACTTTTACTGGAAAAAGAACATATATATATATATATATCAGATAAAAATTATAAAGGAATACAAGAGCAAATATCGACAGGCAACGTGTTTGGTAAGTAGTCCATTGGACTATTTGACAAACATGTTGCCCCTATTAGCTATATTGAAATACATATATTTTTATACATCTTTATTGAATATATATACAGGATGTTTCAAAACCCTAAAGCAATAAACTTTCAGGGGTTATAAAAAATACACTGAAACAAACACTTTTCAACATAGAATGCATGGTCACAAGTGAAGCTGTTACACGCTATAGGGCACTTTCTATTTCTCCACACACGCAGTCTTATGCAACACAAAAACAAGACTGGCGGGGAACATCAAAACAAAGCTTTATTTGAGATAAAACAAAACATCAACTGCTTGACATGACAAAATGAAATAAAAATTGCAGACATTAAATAAATGTACAAATTAAATCGCATGTACAAACATTAATTAGTAAATACTGCAATGAATTACATTTTTAAATTTCAAATTTTTTTTGTATTTTATATTTATCATACATGAATAAAATGTATAGAATTTCTTTAATTATTTCTACATAAAATAATTAAATTTAATTATTTTATAATTAATTATTTTTATATAAAATAATTAATTGGTTTAAGACTTGCTTTTGAGAAAAAATCACCAATAGAAAAAAGGAACTTGCTCATCATGAAAAAATTCCTACTTTTTACTTTTAACCCTCTGAATGTCGACCCGCCCGAAACGCCTTTTCATTCAGACAACCGCTCGCCGCCCGTCCGGCTCTTAATGTAATCAGCGTTTCTGCCCCTCTACCAGTGAGGAGGGTAATCGGTCATCCCCACTCTACAAAGGATTTTCGAACATCTCCTTGTCACCTGAAGGTGTGCTAAATGATCATCAGGTGTTAGGGGGTCGATTTCTAACTACGTTCTTCAGTCTGTCTGCGGATCGGATAACCACCTGTTAGATTTTTTGCCTTTAAAATGCCTCGGTACAGAAGAATTTTGACTCGAGAAGAGATCGAAACAATACTTTTTAATGATACAGATGAATCAGATTTTGATAGGACTGAAGATGACGAATTAGAAATGCCAACTAAGGAATTGGGAAACAATTCGATCAGTGTCGATAGTGAATCCGAAGATGAAGAAAATATAGATATTCTTCATATTGAAAAAAATGACGGTACCGTTGAATGGGATTCAGAAGTGGTTGAGAACGAACGCATAAACGTCCCCCAATTCATTAATTTTTCTGGTCCCCTTCATATGTTACCACCTGGCTCTTCAGCGTTGGACTATCTAAAATTATTAATGAGTGAAGAGATATGCGAACTCATCAGGGTTAATACAAATAAGTATTGTGAATTTTGTGCCAAAATGCGAGGATTTGCAGACGAGAGATGGGAACCTATTGCGAGCATCAAAGAACTGTGGAATTTTTTTACAGTTCTGCTTGTAATGAGTATTGTACGCAAGCCTAGAATCACTGATTACTGGTCCAAAAATGAGACACTTGGAAATTCAAGAGTGAAAATGATGATGAGTAAAAATAGATTTTTACGCATTAAACACTATTTCCATATATCCGACAGGGAATACGAACTTAAGGACAGTGAAAATTTTATTTTCACCAAAAAGTAGAGCCACTAGAAACATACTTGCGAAAAGAATTTTCCGAACATTTTAAGCCGTACGCTCACTTATCAGTTGACGAAGCACTGGTCAAATTTAATGGAGAATTCTATAATTCTTGCTATAATTTAGAATACAGTTACCGTTGTTCGGTAGCTGTGCTTTAGAATACAGTTAGATAGTTCTTCGGTAGCACCTCGATCTATTACACATTGTTACTTTCACTTGGATTAAAGTTTGGTTTGGAGGCAGTAGAGAAAATATGTCAGTTTCTTTAGAACTGAGGGCTCAAAGCTTCCAACAATTTCTTTCACCTTACCCATGGGATCCCCACAATGTTAAATTTCACGTGGGTATTTACCACCCAAGTGTTAACTGGACCTCTAAAGAAAGGTAGAAAAATAGTAAATGGCCTCTCTCTATTCAAGGCGGCTCTTAGGTTTAGCTCTCACTGCTTGAGGATGAACACGTGTTTTTGCTGCAATGAGAAACGTAAAGGACTGTAGCTGAGGGTGTTTTTCGCGTTGAAGAGAATAGAGCGGAGTTGGGACCGAAGGATTCAAGTGATCTTTTTTGTCCATTGTCCCTTTCAATACTATGCTTCATATAAAAGAACCAGTGTTGCTGTTTGTATACAGGTTACGGGAAATCGAAGCCTGAGGGACAGAGGGAGATTCTTGAGTGAACAATTGACTTCGCGTCGATAAGCCAGTTTCTCTTGTATACAAAACCACTTGTATCGACCGGTAACATGAAATAATCCGAGAAATGTTTTAAACATTAGTCCCGAAGTGGTCGTTGAGGGTATGTCGTAACCCAATAATCAAACGAACAAAATTCTAAGAATGCATACTTTAAGAATGAGATGACTTTATTAGTAGCTGAGTTTTATGTTTTCTCTCATCTGACCATTTTAGCCCCTTGGTTTTTTAGAATGGAAGTTATCACAAATTTATAACAATAGAAGAAACTATAATGCACTTCTCATTTTGAGTGACGCTCACTTGACCGTCGCTTTCAACGCGGAATTTGACTCAAGTACATGTTCACTTGTATTGTTATGTAAAATTTAATTCCAAGACATGTTTTGTACCTACGCATATAAAATAGTAACTGAAAAGAAAAATTGTGTAAAGAATGACTTTTAAATTGAATTACGAGCTATAAATGCTAATTTTGCGATTTATTAGTGAGGGTTGGGTAATAGTAGTAAAGTGTGAATTTTATTTCTAATAAATAAAGGTTATCACACTTAAAGGTTTGCGTATCTCTGTTTTAAGGAAAAAGCGCATATTTTTAAGTCCCGCAAACGAATAAAACGTCCATTTCAGGGACATAACTGTGACGTAATTCTTGCATATTTTATTGCAAGATGCTTTTGGTCTACAATTTTAAAAGAAACCATTATCAAAAAAATCACGCTGCTTTTAAGATCATATTTATAAGGAAGAATTATTGAAAAATAACCACTTTTATCACTTTGTATTATATTTTCGAAAACCTTTTTTAAACATCAATTTCAAAGCAAAAGAAATATTATTAATTTTAAAATTATCACGAATTTTTGATACATTGTTTTAAAAATAAGATAAGAAATTACAAATTAATTGCCGATAACACAACAGAAAAAATATACCTTGTATATTCCTGTTGCAAGAGATTTGAAGTAAAAGAGATCAGAGGGAAATAAAGAAATTAAATTGCCTTTTTAAAACATTTAATGAAAAATATGTACTTAAAATTAAACGTAACCTAATGTGTTTGTTCTAAAATTAAAAAATATTTTCCTTGTTTTATAAGTAAGCGCAATTGCTTTACTTTTGCGCTATATTTCATTAAAAGAAAATTGTTCTTTCTAACAGTTTGACAATTTTCTATCCGTGTTTTCTTTTTGAGAGTTTAAAAATGCTATGTAATGGACGCTGAACATCAGCATACACAACATGTCTATATATATAATTCTAAGATCGACTTACAAGTTGAAAATAGCACTTTCCATACAACCCCCCATTAAAACCAGCGCGGTTTTCGGTCCCAGTGTAGAGTCCCCCGATTAGGTGTAAAATAAGTTGCAAACGAGGGGGGAAGAAATATTGGTGATTGAACTAATGCTACTCGGGCGTTTTGGGTTTCTGAGGACATGATGTTTAGATGCGTACGGATGTCAGAGGGTTAATTAATATTTAGCTTGCAAAAATAACTTATCTATAAAAAAATTGCAATTTGTAAGTAAACAGTAAAAATGAGACAAGTCATGGAAATACATAAATTGAAATCAAATATACCTATTTTTCACTGAGAATTTACAAGTATTTCATTCCAAGCCAAAAAGGGTTTTTCATAACATACAAAAAATGCTTTTCTCTATAAACAGTATACAACAAGTGTAACAGTATTCCCCAGAACATGCCAATTCAGTGGAATTTTGAACTTACAATAAAAAAATTTATCATTGCAATCACCATAATCATTCAAATAGCTTTCCACTTCAATCCATAATCTATTCTCTCGACATACTTGCTCAAATGAATGAATTAACTTTTACATTTGAAATTTCAATTCCACAAATACAGAATAATTAAGCCAGCAATGTAAAGAATTTGAAGGGATCAATGCATAAAATTTCCCAATAAAATTAAATTAAAATTAACTAACATATTACAAAACAAAATGGAAATATTAAAATTGCCAAGTATGAAGATCTATTTGCAAAATTGGAATGCTTTTGTGATACTACAGAAAACCTTTTCGTTGTGACTACAATACTCAATAAATAACTAGAACATCTTAAAAAAGAATGCAAGTTGCCACAATTTTAATAATTTGAGTAAATATATTTTGAGTATCTTCACATTTTAGATGGAGAAAGATGATTCAAAATTGGCCATGTGCAATTTATAGTCACATGGAATGTTTAAAACAAAACCAATGCTGATGAACAGGCTCGTGAGTGAAACAAGAGGGAAATACATACCTGTCTGGTAATTATGACCCCAATCAACAAATATTGTTATTTAGCGTCTTGATGATTTTCAGTATAAATTTTGGTGTACTGGGTTCGAGCACCAAGTACTTAACTTATTTGAATTAAATAACATGCATCTTGTTCATAGTACTTCATTTTCTATTTAGTTAAATATAATGAATATGAAATTTTGATTTAAATCAAGTTTTTTTAATAAAAATCACTAGATTTAAATCAAGCTGATTTAAATCGGCATACCCTGTTTTCAAGTAATAAATACTTGAAAGCTTCTCCTAAGTAACTAAACAGCTTCCAGAAAAGTATCCTTTCTAAAGGAGGGTTCATTGATAAAGGTTTTGATAGTAATATAGAAGTAAATAAATTTCTAATTGGTTGAGTTTTTATAATGTAAGGGCCATATTTGTTCAAGCTGGGCAAAATACAAGACAGATATCAAGTAATGGACATATGCATACAAGAAACTTTTTACTGACACAGAAGAGAGAAATGCACACAGGAGGGAATGCTGATTTGAATCAGCTTGATTCATATCAAGTGATTTTTATTATAAAAAATCAATGATTTAAATCAAAATTTTAAATTTCATTTTCCTTTCTGTATTAAGTTTAATGAAAATGAAATAACTATGAAAAGATGCATGTTATTTATTTTATTCCAATAATTTAAGATCTATATCGAATAAGTTAAATAGTCTTTATGAAAAAAATAGACACTTAGTCACAATGAAAATGTTTTCTGCAGTATCACAAAAGTATTTCACTCTTGCACATAAATCTCTATAATTGGGAATTTTAATATTTTCATTTAGTTTTGTGTAATAGGTTGATTAATTCTTACTAGTGGTCGCCCAGTGGTCGAAATTCGACCATAATTCATTTAATTTTTAAGTTTGAACGTTAATAAGGTTCTTTTGTCAGAGAGTATACCTCTATATTTATTACATATAATTTTTTTGAATTTTGTTCTACTACATAAGCTGCGAGCATGTACAAATACGTCATAGGAAAAATGCGGTATAGCTTGGTTTAAGCCATATCTAAAAAACAATAACGTGTTGTTTGACATTTTCTTGGATTTTTTTTATTGCTATACTGGCCACAGGTTTCGCCAAGGCTACACAGTTAATTTGCTATCTTTTTCAAATTATATAAAATTTAAATAAAAATAAATCCAAAAAATGAAATAAGGAATACGTGCTTCGTATTTTTTTTAATATATTTTTTATTGAAACAAAAAACCGGGTGGTTAAAAAATAAATGTTGTCCATTGAACTTGAAATAGTTCGACAATGAATTTAATTATTCAAAACTTCTGTGTAGATGATGTTTTTTGTAAAAACTCTTAAATCGTTTGCTAAATGCCCCTTGACCGTTATATTCTGAAATATAAAATCTCAAACCATCGAATGATCGAACTCTACTTTCTGCGACGTACAATTGACCATGTGTAAAAACTGGCTGCCTCAATAAAATTCAAATTTTTTCGAATGTTTGTCCTTGAGACTTATTTATTGTCATCGCAAATGCAGGTATAATTAGAAATTGAGTTCTTTGAAAGTTAAATGGTAAAATAGTTCCGGAATATGATAAATTTATGCGTGGAATCAAAATTCTCTTATTGCGTGCAGTTCCAGTTAAAACTTCGCAATCAATAGTATTACGATACATAAATTTGATGCGCATTCATGATCCATTGACTAATGCTTCCTTTGTATTTAAGTTTCTGATCAGCAAAACGATGCAATTAACTTTCAATACTAACTTATGTGGTGGCAAATTATGCCAAATCTCGTACTCCTCCGTGCGTGCAATGTGCTTAAAAAGGGGTACAAAGTTTTTTCTTCACGTATTAATATAGATTACAGTATATGAATGTAAGCAATGAATGTTTTATTTTGTTTAATTTAATATATTTGTAACGCATATTATACATTAATTTTATCTTTCTGCACTCCTTCTCCATATGAACTTTAATTATGCCAAATCTCATACTCCTCCGTACACGCAATATGCTTAAAAAGGGGTACAAAGTTTTTTCTTCACGTAGTAATACATAGATTTAAATTTAATTGGAAAATTTTATGCATTGATCCCTAGGAATTCTTTACACAGCTAGCATAACTATTATGTATTTATGAAATTGAAATTGGGAATGTAAAAGTTAATTCAGTCCATCTGATAATTAAGTATATCAACAAAATAGATTATGGATTGAAACAGAAAGCTACTTTAATGATTATGATTTTTTATTGCAAGCTCAAAATTCCATACAATTGGCATGTTCTGGGGAATGCTATGACTCTTATTCTAAACCCTTTCTGTGTACGTAGAATACAACTTTGAAATACTTATCAATGCTCAGAGAAAATTTGATAAATAGACATATTTGATTTCAGTTTATGTATGTTTTCATGTCTTGTCTCATTTTTTACTATTTACTTACAAATAACATTTTTTCAAATAAGAATTTGCAGTTTTAAATAACTAATGAGAAGAGGAATTTTGTTGCAAGTTCCTTTTATTTTATTTTCTATTGGTAAAACGATTTTATTTCCCAAAACAAGTCCAAAAATAACTGGAAATGTATACATTTTATTCATCTGATAATATATAATGCTAAAAATGTCTGATTTTTGATTAATTTTATACAAAAATTTATAATATGGTGTTAGTGGTGTCCTGGCCTAAAAATTTCCTGCCACCAGTTATGGGTTAAACCCAAACTAATCTAAACCACTCAAGAACCAGATGGGAAAACATTGCTTATGCATGACATTTGTTGTGCTGTTGCATTTACTCTAGCATGTGCTAATTCCTATATTGTGTTTAAATCTCAAAAATTTCCCTGTTATATTCCTAATACATTAAAGCTTTTCATCATAAATATTAATGTATGCCATAAATCAAAACTATCTAGAAACTACACTGTGATTTGCATGTCTCCTATTCAACAAGTTTAAACTTGTAAGAGAGCAAGGGAGTAATTAAAATTTAAATCAAATAAATCCTATTCAAATCAAGTAAATCCGATTTTTTATTTTTTTCTAAATTATGATTGTTTCATACCCTGGCACCCAGGGAGGAATTGAACCTGACAAGAATCCAACCTGTGCCTGCTTGAACTCGCAAGTTGCTAGTGCAGTTGCACCAACTAACTAGTTCACAATATTTTTCTGACATATTAGACAAATCCTATTTCCTTGGTCGATTCCTTATCCATGATCCTTTTCCATTCTATTGCTTGGAGTTGTGAAAACAATAGTTACCACTCACTGGGGCCCATCAACTGTACTACCCAAAAAATGTAACTAGCATTATAATGAATCTTGTATTATACAATGACAAAGAAATCTTACTTCTCAGTATTATGTTCAGTTTCAGACTCATCAAAATCTGGCTTTTGTCTTCGCTTTTCATAAATGAAGATAATTGTGCAGAGTACAGCAACTTCAGCACAAATGCCCAAGAAAGGCCATAAAGCAGCATACTTATCTGAAATCATATATATTAATAATAAACCAATGAAATAGTTATTAAAATTTTTTTGAATACTTTAAGAACTTTTTAAAGTGTATACCTTTAACTCTCACTAAAATAGTAACATTTACAGAACTGAAGCCGTTATCTGCATGACATGTATATGAAGCTCTATCCTCAAATTGAGCATCAGCTATTATAAGTTCAGTGCCCTCTATGCCTCTAGCATCAGCTTTAGTAGTCACTCTTGGATCTGACAAGTTAAGTGGCACATCATCTGAAAAATAATACATGCCATATATATTAAGAAATTAAAATTAGTTAATACAATCTGAATCATTGGTAAAAGCTAACTTTTTACGTACAACAAATTTTAAAATTCAATAAAATAGATAAAAGTATAAGTAGAATCTGGTTAGTATTCGAGTCTCACATGGTTTTCAATAAGTCAATTTTCTACATTAGGTGATGGAAATATTAGACAGGTGTACAATATAAATTTAAAATTGCAATGCTACTGTCCGACTTATGTGCAGCCCTCCAATCTATTAGCTCTAGGAGAGCCCTAATTTCACGAGGTACACCAATACCAGGAGTGCTCAAAATCCAAAATATCATCTTTCAATGGATACCTGGACATTGTGATATTTTTGGCAATGCACAAGCAGATCTTGACAAAAAGGGACCACTTTACTACAACACTCAAGTTCTAGGATTTCCTTCCACTTGGCAAAACTATCCTTGAGACATCTAGTGACTTCTAACTACCAACAAGGACAGCAAGTAGAATATCTACAAAACAATGGACTAGTGGTTGTCTTGAACAAGTGCCTGACAAACCACGTAGATGCGGTAGACACCTTTTGCCGTATAACTGGGCATGATTGTCTTGCCACCCATCTGTATAGAATTAGCACTATCAGCCCACTTTGTAATCAGTCAGACCCTATGGACAGATCCCACCAGCTTAGCAGAAAACAAACCATGGAGACCAAGATTCCCTGATACTGGAGAAATCTTTTAAGATAATGCTGATTATATTTTCTTTTTCTGTATTTTCTCTTTTATGTACTGTTGTGGTGCAGAGCTCATATTAGTGTTGCATTGTTTGTGCTATAATGTATTCCTTTTTCTGTTTGTATCTTGCCCTGGCCATTGGAAATTACATTAGGTAACATGTTAAATAGACCTCTACAATTGACATCTTCAGCAAGGATTATAGTTCTGAATTTATAGCTCGATATAGTAACAATTACGAGTGGCGATTAAATTACCAATCTCCATACACATTTTTGAGTTTGGAGTTCCTGGTGAGCTTAGCACCACTTTAAAAGTGCACTTGCCCAAGATTATCTAATCTTCTTACCAAAGATACCCTGTAATCTTCATTACAAATTGAGTCACCTTGTGAAAAGAAATAAGTTTACCATTAACATTGTGATCTTGCATTGAAAATGAGATCAGATGCATCAACTATAGTTTTCTTGTTGGTTGTAAAAGATTGCTGTCCTGTAGATTTAAGTAAAAAAACACTATTTTTGCCTTTTAAAATTTGTGCAGATTATTTTTTTTCTTCCTTAAGCACCAAATACATAGAAAATTGATATTTTAATTCTTGATTTAATATTTGGTTTTTGATATGGTCCATTTTAGATCCTTCATATTTAGCAAGAAAGATTAAGTTTTAAAAATAGTCATGATAACAATTCGTCAAATTTGACACTTAAAAAAAGTTAAACTCACTTGAATAGGTTCATTGAAAATAGGCAGAGGTTTGTTAAATAGTATTGTTAGAGTGATAAAAATTAGAATTGCACAACATTCATCAGTAAAAATAGTATAACAGAAGATTCAATAGAAAATATCTGCAGTGAATGCAATCACATTTTTTGGATTTTCAATACATTTTTCCTCCGTAAAATCTAATGAGGTATCACTTTCATGGTTACATTTCTATAAAACATCGCATAAATGATACCTCAATCTTATTTGAAATTAAATATTACTTTTATGAAAAGAGCAATTACTATTCTTACCTTTCAACCAAGTCAGAGTTGGTGCAGGAGTTCCTTGTGTCACATTGCATAGTAATACTATATTCTGATTTTGAACAACATTACGTGAATGATCTAAAGGCCCAATTTTCACCATACCTAAAAATTTTAGATTAATAAAATAATCATGTTAACATAAGCAATTCTCTCAAGCAATTATATGGATGGTAAATTTAGTTCAAAGTCAATGGGCTTACTTCTGACAGCAATAACTGCTTCATCTCCATCACCTTTACAGGTGTAGTTACCACAATCACTTTCAACAGTATTCGTGATAAAAAGTGAATTATTAGCAGCTATTACTTGTACTCGTGTATCAGTTGAATTTAATTGTTTGCCATCTTTCAACCTAACATAAAAGAATAAAAATAAACCAAGAATGCATTAGATGAAAGATAGTCAATTCTTATAAAACTTAGATGTCTAGGCTAAAAAAAATCAGAAGAAATATTTAAAGATAGTGACCATAAAATTTATCATAGATATAAAATAAAACTTTCTTCTCCACAAATGCCAACAATTAACAGTTTAACAGAATGAGTACTTGAAGAACTGAATAAACTCATTTCAACTGAATAAGTTTATTTAAAAATTATTCTTTAAAAAGTTTAGATTTATACAAAGAAAATACAATTTACAGAATCAATAAATTTATCAAAGATTAAATACATAATTTCCTGAAAGAATGATAAAATAAAGCAGAAATATAATATTCATCAGTAATGTGAAGATTAAGTCATAACACAAAAACTTTTGTGATTCAAAAATAAACAATACACAACTTACGATTGTTTTAGAAAAACTCCCATTGGAAAATCGAAGGGTAAAATTCAGAAATGTTGGCGACTACAAGTCCAAGGAAAATTTTATGAATTAAACTCAACTTACCCCCAATAAATTTCCTCTAAATTTTAAATAGTTACTTCAAAATATTGCTTGCTTTTGGGTTCAAAACCTTAATCTGATCAATTTTGATGATTGATTAAACTCTTTCATAGTAAGTTTTTTACCCCATCTCTAAATTTTATCTTTTTCCAATTATTATCCACATCTGAGTTTCTGCAGTTACTTGTGACACAATACAAAATGGCTAGTATAGTCTGGCTCACACATCACACTGGCTAATATGTCACACATAACACCACCTTTTATCCTAAAGGAAATCAATCAAATATAATTTTCCATCATCCTTTTAAAGTATATCTCCAAGGTTAAAAAAATTATTATTATATGACAGATGCTGAAATTTAATTTATTCATCATTAGAATTACTTTTCCTATCTTTATTAGACAAAAAATCTGCATTTCAAAATAAGCTATTTTCAGTATTTTCTGAATCAATTTCATCCAATTTTTACAATCCTTTCAAAAACTCTTCATCTTTGAGACAGCTTTTCTATTTCTATCAGAAAAGAAATTAATCATGTTCCTATCCAATGCATACCATGAGTAAGGTACACATTCCAAACATTTAGAAAAATAATTACTAGTCAGCCTGTCACTAATAGTGTTCACAGCTGGGGAGGGGAAACATTTGAAAACATAATGCAAATTAGGGAAAACGGTTAAACTACTTTGAAGGTGATCACGAGGTGATGAGTCCCAAAGGGAGGAATTTTTCTGTATCATTGTAAAATATCTTACGGGCCTTTCTGTCCTCCTGTCTTTCTAGATAGTCCTAATACCCGGTTCTATGCCCCCTTCCAGCTGGCCAAAATGATTAAATACACAATAAGTTTGGACGAAATAATTAAAATTTATATTCAATTAATTGGCAAGGGAATTATAGGCTAGCGAAGAGCAGAAAGGCCACACAGGTCCTGCCTATCTTTTTAGTGTTAATAGGTGATTGACAGTAGTAGTTCTTTGCTTATGAATTGGTGTTTCAAACAAATGAATGCTAAATGCAGGTAAAGGTCAATAAATTTCATAAGAGGGTTTTCCTATGTAAATATAAACTACCAGAAGAAACATTTCAGGTGAAGAACTAAATTGATTTGTTCCCATTTTGGCATTAATTTTTTTTCTGAGCAACATGCTGAAATTACATTAAAATAATAAGTCAAGTTACAAAAGAGGTTACCAAAACTTTAGAACCCTTGATATTTAGCTTTATAGGAAAGCCATTTTACATGTATCCTGTTTTTTTTAAGTAAAGTGTTAAAGTTATAATTACTTTGAAATATAAATCAACTTAACGCTATGCTTAATTTTAGACTGGCATTAAATGTTATATATATTAATCTCATGCACTTACACTTATATTTTTGTCCTGAAACAAATTAATGCTGACTGCAGGTGAGTTAATAAGTTTCAATATATATATTCTGACCCTTTTTATTACCAATTAAGTAATAAACAAGTGTACTCCAGAATAGCTAGACATTTTTAATAATTCAGATTCAGTACAATTTTTAATATAAAGATTCAGTACAACTAAATGCTGAAGACCTAAGGAATATATTTTAGTTACCACAAAAATAGTACACCAAGATTCCATGTGACAAAGACTCAAGATTTTTCAAATATGCCATACAAATTTTACATAACTCATTTAGGGAATTCTGCCAAATTTACACTTTTAACATTAGTAATTATACATTTATCATAGCAAAAAAAACCAAACTAAAAGCAACATCTTTGTTTCTTAAATTATCAAGACTTTTAATTTGTTTTATTAATGAACATTTGGTTTTAGACACATTTGGGAAGAATGCAAAATTTTAAGCTAAAAATTGATAACTTTTCACTATACTTTGCAGGATCAGAATTGATCAGTTTTCAGACCCAGTTAGTGGGTCAAAAATCCATCTCTGCTGACCACACGAGATATCGATACATCAAAGGCTACATTGGATTTTTCTACTTTCTATTTCTTACAGCTACAATTATACCAACAAGTTTATTACATTCTGCACTAACCACTAACATCAGTTTCCAGCCTTTTTATGTTTGTGACACCCTAGAAAATAGATTAAAATCTTGGGGCATAAAATGTTAAAAAAATTTCAATTTATTTTTCAAATTCTTTTAATTTTAAATCACAATGGAATTATTATAGAAACCATTTCAATTTCCTATTTAAAAAAATCTCCAACTCCATTACTGATTTCATATTTAAAAATGTATAACACTGGAATAAAATACACTCTGTTTAAATAGACACGGAAAGCATTAAGTAGACCTAGGTGGTCTAAAAAATACACTACATTCCATCTTTATAACTCAGTGGGTAATTTTGTGCATAGAAAATGTTTGAAAAAATTGGATTCTCAGACATGGAAATCAAATGTTAATGGGTGGTTTAAAAAATTGCAGCATTGTAATTAGCTTCATTAAACGTTAAATAATTGACAATTCAAATTTTGACAAAAATATTTATTAATCAAAAATGTTTGCTCGAGGGAGAATTATAGTGCAATTGCATTCATTGTCTATCTACCAAAGTGTTCCAGACAAAGTCTGCACCTGTCTGTTGCCACAGTAGTTATACTTTGCTTATTTTCCATAAGGGATTCTTGAAGCATTCGAGTTTGTCACATTGGCACACTTTGTGACAATTGGCTTTCCAAGTATTTGTGCAATAAGAGGATACATGATTACAAGTGGCTGTATTCAAAACATTGCAAAAGCACCCACTGCCAAAATGTCATCACTCCATCCCCATTCAAAACATACAAGACCTGTTTCTACAGGGAACTGCCAGAACCTAGACTTTGTGTCAGGTGTAGCTTTCTTGATAAGCAGCGAGTATATGCAGTTAATAGTACTGTTTACATGTTTAAATTTATTTTTCCCAAGTTCAAAAGTAAAAATCCTAAACGCTATATAATGCTTCTTTCAAATAAAATGTGCTAGTACTGCAGATTACACAAAAAGTAAAGGTTGGGTTTTATAACGCAAGAGCCATATTTGGACAAGCTGCACCAAAAACAAGACAGACAACACCCAGTAATAAAAGTAATTTAATAATAAAAACGAAATATATACAAAAATCTTTAAAAATTTTGTTAGCAATTTTTAACTTAGTTCAGGTTATTTTAAAACAAAATTGTGCTGGAGAAACTTGTCACATTAAAGTTTATGAATTCCCTTCCTCCAAGTTCTGTTACCACCCTATCAATCTACAAGTCTACTTCAGCACACATCAAAATGTTGTTCACTGAGGAACTACTGTAAATTGGAGAAACAAGTGCAGTTCAGCAGTTCTAAGAGGCTTCCAAGGTTTATAAAATATTTTGCAGCAAAACTCAAAGCAATTCCTTTTTCTTCAGGGCAATGTGCAAGCAAGCATTGGAGAGGGATGCCCTGATTACATCTCTTGTTCATTTTTCTGTTTACGAATATTCTAAACTACTTTCCAACACTGGATTAATTCATAACACCTTCTGTATTGACATAAACAAGTCTCCAATATGTCAATTTTAAGCTTGATATTTTCAACAATAAGAAAATGAATAGCTGATCGACTTTGCATTCCGAGGGAGATTTGCAGTTTGAATATGCAAAACAAAATACCACCCTAAATTGATGACCTAGTACCATTTTCCAGTATATGTTATGGCCAAGATTCCACTGAGCTCAGCTAACCTTGATTAATCATCTGCCTGGAGCATGTGCATTTGTTATTTTGTAAATGGCCATCATATTAAAAGAATTCAGCATGTGAATTCTCAGTACTAACTTATTCAGAGTTTAAAGCAAGTATATTTTTTTTGTAATTCCACTGACTAGTAGACAATTTTCATTTTTAGTCATTTCTGATCTTACTTTGTTAAGTTAACCACACCCTTTAATATTTATTTCAATAAGATTTTAACACAAAATTAAAATATAACAAGGAATCTACTATAATTACTATCAACTAAATTTATTTGCTACATTTTATTTAGAATTAAATTGTAACAATATAAAACAGTAACACAATAGATAATTTTATAAAAATACAAACAAAGGAATTGGCATAGTAGGCTACATTTATTTTTTAATATAATTATTACTCACCAACTTATTACAGCTGCTACATCATCTGTATTATTACACTGTAAAAGTAGGTCATGACCGGGTGTTAATATAATACCTTTACCTTGTTCTTCTTCATTTGTTGTTATAGCATTTTCTAAAATAAAATTATAAAGCTACTTAGTTATGCAAATAAATATTCAAAAAAGTAAAGTGAATATGGATTTGAACGATACAAGTACATACACTTACAGTTTTGTTAATTTTTATTACATATTTTTATCATTGTACAAAAATTTCCCAAATTCACAGATTGTACATTTCCTTTAAGATAGATTCTTCGTTTAACCTTTGTAATACATACTTCATCGACTTGTAGAAAAATAGTACAAATTTATTTATATATCAAGGATCGAATTAATATCAATATACAAATAATACAACACGGTTAATATCAACATTATCAAGTCGACATTCTTTTTATAATAATAAACTAAAAATTAACATATCCTAAAACAGAAAAGGTTAATGAATTTTGTTTTTGGTAATTTCTTAAAACTCACATGCTTACAAATTGTTTAGGGGCTGAGTTGTTTGGATTTTATGGCATAAGGGCCATATTTGGCCAAACATAAGACATCTTGTCAAAGAAAAATATGTTGGTTGAATTCACTATCAGTTAGTTCTCCATTTTAATAATTGGAATTTTGACTTATTGTTTTTCAAAAATAAATAGAATATTTAATTTTTTTTTGGCTGTCATACAAAGAACACTTGCAAGTTGCCAAATATGAAATTTGGGCTGCATACTGCACCTTTAAAATATAATATAATTTTATTTAATAATTAAAACATAATTTAATAACTCTAAAATATAAGAAATATAACAAATTCTTGAATCTAAAACTATATGCTGCAAATGTATAGAATCATGAGGTAAAAGGTTAATCTAAACACAATTGCACTAAGATAACGAGCAAATTGCATACAGCTACCTGAATGCGAGAATCAGAAACAATTTTCCTCGAATCAATAAAGGCAAAAACAGTTTTACATGTCTAATTTTTTTACAAATTAGATTGGAATGCATTAACTCTTTTCTTTTGATTCTCATCATCTTGTATCGAGATGAAATTTTTTGTTATACCTTTCTGTAAATGTAAAAATAAATCAAATTTGAGTTACTTTTTGCATTGGCGCATGTCACTTATTTAAATTAACTTTGATTCCCATATCTGGCATCAAATTCTGTATAGAACTTACCTTTAACATCAGATATATAACTCATTTACAAATTTTGAATTACCATTCAGATAGCAATATAATCATGTTTATTAAGGACTAATCAACTCTTTCAAGATAATCTCTGTTACATAATTTCTTCATAAAATAAGTAAAAAGAATGTTAACTACTTCATGAATCTGAAAAAAAATTAGAAATAGTTGGCCAGATTGCTGACATTTGCCAAATTTGGGGGATACTGGAATTTCAAATGTCATGGTTATACCATTATTACATCAACAAAAATTAAATGAGTTTAAAATTGTTTCAATTTGCAAAACCATCTTTAAAAAATCTACGACCTGTTGAACTAAAATCTTAATACATAAAAACGATTGATCTATAATTTCACAAAGTGCAATTTTAAATTAATTAACATATTTTAGAGATGATGCTTTTAAAACTGATATTTTTGTAATGTCTTCAGTAAAAGAAACTTGAAAGATGCATGTAATTTTGTTTTTACGAAGATCCTTACAACTCAAGAATATCTCAGCATCAAAACTCACAGAACACATTTGGCTGGACAAACCATATTTAAAACTGTTTCTTAGATAAACGATTAAGTTTAATTAAGGTATTACTCGCTAATTATCTACTTGTAGCTTCTGAAAACAACCAGATTTTAAGAAATAAAAATTTCAAAACCCAAATGTATACAACCATTCATACATAGTATAAACTTGATACATGGAAGAATTCAAGAAGTTTTGCACTTTCCTTTTTTTCTATACGAAAAATAATACAAACCGATGCATGCATACTGCTAGCAATTTTTCATATGAATGGAAAAAGAATGCAAGCGTTTAATAATTTAATTACATACAATTTTTCGAACAGCAAACTCTTTCTCTATAAATATTCATGTCAAATTTCAGATTTGCACGACTTGAAAACAGAAAATAAAACTTGATTACATGATGAAAAACAACACGAGAACATGATTGCGAAATAAACATGAAATGGACCTCATGTACCAAGAATAAAGCAACCACTTGCGATTAATCACTTACCAGATAGAACTGATGTGCAGATACTTAAAGCTACGAGAAGTATAAGATTGGAAAAAGAAATCTTCATAATTCCAGTTTTTAAGAGTACATGCAGAAGGTACTCCTTAAAGTTTAAAGAATGTTAACGTTTACACACAAGTATGATTTAGAAAGGAGAACGTCCACAAGATTACCGAGAGAAAATACACTTTTCGAGATTAGGAGCGAGATGAAATCATTGCGCAGCGCATACTCTCGTTTCTCATTTTCAATTTCGAAACAGTCAGCTGATAGTAATCTCGGTCCCAGAAGTCCTGGTGATGTCATACCACAGTATTTGTATTGCTCACGTCTGCTAAGCATTAAGACTGCATTAAAATTCGTTTTAATTCACATTGTACTTCTATGAGAGTTTTTCATTTTACCTGGGTGTATTTCTCTCTTCTGTGTCATTCGTTTTTTGTCTGTCCATAACTTGACGTTTTTTGGCTCAGCTTGGTCAAATATGCCCCCTTTTGCGCTATAAAACCAAAAATCAATCTTCATCTGACCGTGATTCAAAATTACGTGGTGTTTTTTGGATCTATACCTTCGGGATTGGAGCTGTGGTGGCCCGGTTGGAAGAGTAACGGACTAGCAACCGGAGGGTTGCAAGTTCGAATCCAACCAAAAGACCGTCGTGTACAAAAGGGGGCTGGTCCACATTGGTGTGGTGTGGAAGTTTGGAGAGTGGGGTGACAGCTCTGATGTTGCCTCGTCATCTGACCGCGGTTCAAAATTATGTGATATTGTCCTCAGATCTTTCCTTTCTGGATTGATCCCGGACCGTTGTCAATAGCCCGTTGTGTTGCTCTAGTGCGGAGTTAATTAATTATCATTACCCTTCGGGATTGTCCCCGGACCGTCACCAATACCATCTGACCATGGTTCAAAATTACGTGGTGTTGTCCTCGGTGTCCCTTCGTGATTGATCTTTCCCTTTGGGATTGATCGCGGACCGTCACAAATAGCCCATTGTGTTGCTCCAGAGTGACGCTAATTAAATACCTATTTACCCACCAATATTTGGATGAATTGCTTGAGGTTAGTTTAGATAGTTGAATTTACTTCTCATTGGAACATAACGGGCTATTGCTGACGGTCCGGGAACAACCCCGACGATCCGAGATTAATTGCTTGCCGTGGTAGCCCAGTTGGAAGAGTAACGGATTAGAAACCAGGGTCTTGCGAGTTTGAACCTAACCATAGGCGTCGTGTACAAAGGGGCTGATGCACGTTAAATCTGTCGTGGCCTCAAATGTCCTCACGCTGACGTGGTGTGGAAGATTGGAGAGTGGGTGCCAGCTCATATGTGACCTCGTCATCTGACCGTAGTTCAAAATTACGTGGTATTGTCCTCGGATCTCTCCATTCGGGTTTGATCTCGGACCGTCGCCAATAGCCAGTTGTGTTGCTCCAGTGCGACGTTAATTAAAATACTTAACTACCACGTCACTACAAAGTGTGTCAGTGAATGTGGAGAGGTGTATCATGGGGAATATCCTTCTATCCTTAAAACCAGACAAGATAAATTCAATTTTGAAACCCAATGAATGTTTTGAAAATCCTCTGAAGCAAAATTCATATGAAAAAATGACTTTCATGGTCGAGAACCTTGATAAAAAGTCGTACACAAACAAAGCGAATCAAAGGGCTTTCACTGAGAAAAGAAAATTCGCTAAGGGTCTACATTAATCAGCTTTGAGAATTCTGTAACTCGATTATAATTATAAATTAATTTAAATTCAATATTTTTTATGGTGATGATAGTAAATGGTCTTGAGTTATATTAATGCTTTCTTGGGGTTAGAATTGACATTTGATAGACTAAAAGGGTCGAAATTGTTTTGCCCTTTAATTGTAATTGTATTTAAATATTCTGAAAGAAAAGTTAAAGGAAAGTGCTAACGAATGGATATATTGTCATATTTTTCAATTTTTCAGGATAAAGACCCGGTGCATAATGTCAATATTTGTAGCTTATTAGACCCTTTTGTACCACTGCCTAAAGTCATCATAACACCCATTGAAAAGATGTAGGATTATTTGAAAAATAGAATTTACGCATTTAAAATTTTCTACTAAAAAATTAACTGAGAATAATTCTGCATAATGAGGAAAATAGAACCAATAATTTGAAAATCATTCAAAATCAAGAACAAATAGATAGAGAAGTCAACACACGTATATATTAGGTCCAAAAGGTATTACTTTTTATCATTTTAACTGTTTAAAAAATCCATTTAATTCAAAGTACCCAATACTTTTTATCTTTATTTTTCATTGTGAACACAAGTTATACAAAATTTCATATATTTTTATTATAATTTTTATGTAAATTTTTACGTAGTAGATCTTATTTAGTTCTAAGATGTTTTATGTAACTAAAAATAATCTATTTTAGAAAATATATACATTTTTTTCCAGAAATTATCGAACGTTCATTGTGCCCCAATCTTTTTTTTTACTCGTTTTTACTATATTTTCATGGGTATCAAGACATTTCGTTATGATATTTTGTTCAGGTGCGTAGGTAGTTGAAGTTACGTCGAAATTTGGGGAAGCACAACGTTCTATTGGCGACGGGGGTGGTGGTATTGCAATTAACGTTACACTGGAGCAACACAATGGGCTATTGGCGACGGTCCGGGATCAATCTCGAAGAGAAAGATCCGAGAACACCTCATAATTTTGAATCACAGTCAGATGACGAGGTTAACATCTGAGCTGGCACCCCATTCTCTAAACTTCCACACCATGCCAACGTGAAGACATTTGAAGCCACGACAGATTTAACGTACACGACGTACGCCCCACAAACACGATTGTCCTTAGTTGGATAGAGTTTCGAACTCTCACCCTCCTGTTGCTAATCCACAACGATTCTACTAACTGGGCTACTGCGGTCCCCTTTTGCACTGGATACAACCTTTTAGGGAGGGCTTCTTTTTAATAAATCTGCTCACAGTAATGCGAAATTATCATCTTTGTTATTGCTGAGTCCCGGATTCTGACACCTATTTAGTTCTATGTCCTCTGTTTCAAATCTGTTAATACATTTTTGCGATTCAAGATGTCCTGAACCAAATATATAAATTTTAAAGCACCTAAAAACACCTAATTTGTGGTTTAGAACCTAATTGAACCTAAAACGGTCGTGTACAAAGGGGGCTGGTGCACGTTAAATCTGTCGTGGCCTCAAATGTCCTCACGTTGGCGTGGTGTGGAAGTTTGGAGAGTGGGGTGCCAGCTCAGGTGTTGCCTCGTCATCTGACCGTGGTTCAAAATTACGTGGTGTTGTCCTCGGATCTTTCCCTTTGGGATTGATCCCGGACCGTCACCAATAGCCCATTGTGTTGCTCCAGTGTGACGTTAATTGAAATAAAAAAATAAAAAAAAAAGAACCTAAAACGGTCTTCCTAAGATGACCTAAAACGACTTTCAGAACCTAAAAGACTTTTCTAGTTATTTTGTCTTTAAATGCATTTCGAATGTTTTTATTTAAAATAAAGTGCGTGTACTGAATCGTTTCCGGTAACTCCGCTTTGATACTTTCTTACAACAAAAATAATACAGCAAAAACAAAAAGTCTACAGCAAAAATAAAATATCAGTCAGCTAATTGTAGCTCACAATCCATTTAGGGTTCTGTATCATGCTGTTTTCATTCCGTTTATGAATATTTATCTTAATAATTTGAACGTGAATTTTTTACCATATTTCGAAGACAACTATGATTTTAAAGATGCCAAAACTTCAGAATTCTTGAAGCACAGTGGTAAAAAGCTGGATTCAAGGATATAATAATTTATCAATGGAACGAATAGTTAGTTTTTACCAAGCATGTGAGAAGCGGATAACGTACTTTTGTAATTTAAAATGTATACTTGGTTATACTTAACTTGAATTATTGAAGAGCTAACAGAAAGCTTGGACGCGAAGTTCACTATTTCTTCTGTAGGAAGCAGAAACGCCCAGCCAAATAGTTTATTTTAATTGATCTATTTAAAATAGATTTATTAAACTTATTATTTTTTATTGAACTATTTAAAATAGTTTTACTCATTAAAATAAGAAAATAATTAATTAATCGCTAAGACTAAGATATAAGAGCAATCCCTTGACGAATATGGATGGGATATCCATATTCGTCAAGAACGAAAAAACTGCCAAATCCTCTTTAACAAATCTTATAGGAAGCAATGAAATAGTTCTTTGTCTTTAGAATAAGTAAAAAAAAACCCAATATATTAGCTTAAAAATATGATTTTTCAGTATATATATTTAAATGGTCTTTACAGCTGTATACCTCGTTTTTGCAAAATAGATCAATATCTGCAACTGCTTCACGTAATGTGATTTTTAAAAATAAAATTTAACGATTAAATTATTAGCCAAAATTAATAACTGAAAGTAAAATACTTTAAGAAAGCTGATACTCTTGAATCATGGGCTCAACACAGAGAACATTTAGTGCAACATCTATTGCAAATAAAATTACTAACGAAAATAGGAGGAGGCATTTTTCTAATCGTAATAAGGTATTTTTCTAATACAGCTTTTGACTTAAAGTTTACTGAAGGACTTATTGTCTTCAGGATTGCCGACAATTCGCAATCTACAGGAACTTGTTACCATTTTAAATAAACATTTCGACCCTATTCTGTCGGAAATTGTTGGAGGGTTCAAGTTCAACAGCCACATTCGTAAAGTAGGCGAGTCAGTAGCTGCTAAGGCTTGCAAAATTTTGCAATTTCCCTGTTCAGCATCAGAAAAGGATTTCAAAATCATTTTCCCTCAGTACAACTCCTCTGAGTTTCTACAATTTGACTGGTGTTAAGTCTCAAGACCAAAGAATGAATACTCATCAACCTACATCTACACCAGTAGTGGGGATTTTAGACGGATTCACATACGTTTGAATTCAAAGTTTTAGAATTATTCATTTTTTCTTAAGAGTGTGCAGAGTGTTTTGTATTGAAAAGACGAAACTATATAGTAGGTACAAGAAAGTCACGTGTTGCGTCACGAGCAGCATATGAAGCTCGCTACTTATTTAAAATTTAAAATTGATAGAACGCAGTTCAGCGACCGGCGTCTAGACGTAAATATCAGGGCTGCCACAGGCGACCTTTTTGCTTCTATTTTTTTAAACTTGGTGATTAAGGTATCTTTATGAATAAAATCGTCTCAGAAGCTACTTATTTCAAAATTTTGACTTTTCGAAAATTTTCGCAACTTTTTTGAAAATTGAGCAAAGGTCAACGAATATTAAGTCCCTCTTTTTTTAACTGTTAGCGGACTGAAAAAATATTTTTCGGATTTTTCTTTAGAAAATTTTTTCCAAGGTACCCCAATTTCGAAGTTTTGGCGCCAAGAAGAACATCAGAATCTATGATTGCTTCGATTGTCATGAAATCTTTGGAAAAAAAATACTTCGTTTTCAAATTTAAATGTCTTGACGAAATCTTCACGTATGTCTCATACTCAATTAGCACATTTTGTGTTTTAACCGATTCATTTTGTATCTGAGCAACTAAAATTGGATTTAAGATGAGACTGCTATTTTTAAAAATGGTATGATACTAATATTACTATTTTACAAGTGCTTTGGCAGTGGCAGCCATGAATAATATATCTGGATAGTAAAAATAGATTTAATGAAGGTTTTGCTGCTTTTTGATATTCTGAATCCATTTCTTTCTTACGACCATTTCTTCTTAAGGATACAACATCTTGAAAATGTTATCCTGTATCACATGTAAATTACTAAGCATCAAAGTATTTAGATAGAATTATACGTTTACAAGGATTACACAATTTGTCCAACGACGCTAAATCCCATGAGTATCAAACCT
Organism: Meta bourneti; assembly: GCA_933210815.1. NCBI lineage: Eukaryota > Metazoa > Arthropoda > Arachnida > Araneae > Tetragnathidae > Meta > Meta bourneti. Next base: position 62,137,325 of record OW119924.1, on the reverse strand, counting down.
TTCTTGGCCATTTGTGATTGCTTCAACGTCAGAGAGAGGGGCACGTCTAGGTATTAAAATCCCCCCAAATGTTTTGCACAGCGTAATTCATTAACTGTTTCACACTATTACTAAAACTAATAAACTATCAACTTTATATATTAAAACACCGTTTTTTAATAATTTTCTATACTTTCAAGGTCAGGGACTCGGCTGGATATTTTTGTGCATTGATAAATTTTTCGTCAGATCTTTTTGACACTCTATCCAAGTTTTCCTCAATGGGATAAAGCGAATTAAAGAAAAACAAGTATTTTCCATCACACATTATTATATAATATATACTAAAATAAAAATTTGGCATCGTAATGTAAGAACCATTAGGTTACTGCCTCGAACCTGAACACTTTGAAAGTTCATAGTGAAAGTGAACAGGTCAAGAAACATTGGTTCAATATTTGCTAATTTTACAAACTGCGCAAAAAAACCTGTCAAAGCATCAGTGCGCAACACGTATGGAAGCGAAAACATAAATATTTGCTAACTCATAGTGAAACACTATTAAGCTATGCTTGAAAAAAAGATGTGGTCGAATGTTAGTCCATTTAGCACGAAGGCTCATTTCTCGACAGATGATTTGCTGAGTCAATAGGAATGTGCAAAAGATACTACATCTTTTCGCTTACAAAGAGAAGATTTATACTACATTTAATCTTTTTATCCTAGTATCAAAGAACTTTTGTCTCTACTGTGTTTTATAAAATGCAGTAGCCTTAAAAATTATTTAATCGATTCATTTTGTTCAGTTAACAAGAATGTACTCCTTTATGAACACTTTTATTCGTCATTTCTAACAGCGAAAATTTATAAATAAAACAGTTTTCAATTTATATTCCAACCAATCTCTATATTCATGTGGTTAAGATATTCCTCACATAATCTTTCAATTTATATTTCATACAAAGCCGTATCACCTAAACTAAACCATAGAAATTTTTAGTGTCTTTAAAATGAATTACTGTATTTCGAATTATTTGAACATAATATTTAAATTATAAGTTCGTATACTTCCCAAAATTATTTTATGTATGGAATGATGCCGTACATAAAATTGAAAATGATGCAGAATATAGACATTCAAGAAGAGCTTAAATTTGAATTTCTCCTAACTTTTCTACAAATATAATTAATTTAATACCCTGAATTGAATACAAATATCTTCAGTTTGCTTTTTATTCAGTCGTTTCCAAACATGGCATATACTTTGAACTTTTCCCACCCCTATACACAACATTTAAATTTAAGTACAACTAAGGCCAATAAAATTGAAGTATTAAATTTACAACATTGGATGATGCACAGGTAGTAAATGATTACATCAAGCAGTCTAATCTAAACGTTGAATATGTTTACATATATTATAAGTCATCAGGTCCTGTCCCTTGTACCGGGTTGCTGAGGTTACTCACAGGTTGCATATCACCCATAAATATTCTATCTACACGTTCAACTTTTGGGACTACCACGATTTTCAAGAGATCTTAGTTTCTCTAAACTCTTTAATTTTTAACGGGCATAAATAATGGCGATGAGTACCAGAAGCTAATATTTGCAGTCTTTTTGTAACCACCAAATTTTCTCATGTATTTCAACATTTATCAAGAATTTCATCACAATGGCATTGATCTGTTTGCATTGATAATTAGAAATACTGCACGATCTGATGAGAAGAGATTATTAGATCTGTAAGTTTTAATTTCAACCACTTCTAACTTGCAACAGAACGACCATAAAAAACCAACATTCTCTTTACGAATATCATTCATTCGATTCATGCACCGATAGACGATTTTTCCTCTACGTATACCGGCAACTATCTGATGAGAGAGAAGAAAGCTATCGTTACGCCATCACAATGTACTGTTGTATCGATATGTTGCGCGTTCGATTCATTTTTTTTCAAGGCAAATATTCTAGAAAGAAAACATATCGTCACGCGCTACTAACCACTTGTTCGGAACGAAATCCATCAAAAATAATAGATGGAAAACATCTGCATTTCTAATGATTAGATACGACTTGTGCCCTTGTAGCGCCAACACGGTAGAAAGTGCTATTTCATGCAGAACACGCGATATTGTTTGTCTTTCTAACTGTAGTGAGATCGGAGTAAATTTTTCTGTCCTGTTCACGTTATCTTTTGTGCTATTATGAAATATCTGAATGCATTAGAACTGAAAAGGTTCTGTTCATTACTATAGTACAATATATTATAGCAGACAACATCGATCGAACGATTAATAACATTAAGATAGCATTTACTAATAATATAAGATGCTTATACACACTGCGTACAAAAAATAAGGAGCATCATTATTTTTAAAGGTTACCTCAAAATTAAATGAAAAACTTGAGGCGATTTATATAACCGAGGATATTCAGTAGAAAGTTGGTGCATATTCCAATTTAGAAATTGTTACTTCAAGGCTCTAACACATTGACCTTCTAATGAAATAGACTGAGCATGTAGGCGGAGTCGCTGCTGCAAGATCTCGGAAGGGTAAGTCGCGTGGGCTTCAGAATCGACTTGAGCCGATTGACTGTCAAAGCGCAGGCTAGTGTTTTTAATCAGGCTGGCAAATCATTTTAATCAATCAATAATTTGTCCCACATTAGGATTCATGCTTTTCCCCCAACCACGTGATATATCTTCAAACCGAGCGACTGGAGAAATAGCATGAAGCAACGCGCACATACTCCGTCTATTTCATTAGAAAGTCGATGCTCTAACATAGGAATCAGTTCTGCTGCCACAGGGACTCATCCGCAACCTCGTTTTCTGTATGTAAACGCTTTGCAAAGCCTACATCAGTGTTCGAGGTGGTCACACAGCCTACAAAGGACCTCCTTTTGTATCATTTCCCACATCCAGATCACTGCAAAGTAACTGCTGGAAACCTTATTGTCCTTACGTTTTGCACGCCAGTATATAATGCAGTTTGTAGTATAATATAGTTGCACAAAAAGATGTCATGCACAGTAATGCCGCTGTAAAAGTAACTAAAATTTTGAGACGAGCAGGACCGGACTTACTCTTTTGCCGCTTGTAGGATAAACTAAAATCTATTGTTCCCTATTCCAGATTAGATGATAGCACTGTCATCAGATAAATTACTAATTGTGTTGGATCTTCTGTTCTTGTTGACGTTACCACAAAAACTAATTTGTTTATTTTTTAGTTTAAATTTTTGTATTTAATGTCACAAAGTATTTATGTTTCGCTGCAAAAAGCTCCATAATTGGCGGCTAATAAATTTCTTCCTCTGTGTTCTCTACTCAACCTGTTTAGAAATATGGCACAGATGAGCTCCCAGATATTTTTATCCCAAGTTTAAAAAGTTTACTTGAAGCAAAGAAATGTAACAAATTTTGTTAGTCTTTTGGAAAAGAACTGCGATACAGTTCTTACGGTCCAGTTCTGCGATACAGGCAGACCGCTAGAACCCACTATGACCAATATTGTTTTATTAGTTATTGTGATTGGAAATGAATACTGGTCTAACTGCAATGATGAAGCAAAGCAACTCCATCAGATCGAAGTCGATGAAAGAACAAACCACTGTACCGTTGAGGTCTGGCATTCCCACATCTGGAATTCAGATTTTCCCCGACTGCAAAACAAGTTGTCAACTAAATTATCTTGGGCCCTCCATGAGAGGAATGCAGACGGCCACCCCCAGGAAAACACGTGTTTACAGATCTGTGGAAGCCCAGGCCAGAGAGACATCAAATCTGTCCTCGGGTCGGGAAGTTGTCGAGGTTCTCATGACCTTCCTATGCAGGGGCGTGGAAACTCAGGGATTAACATTCCAAGACGGAGACGAACTCCCCCCGCAAGAGAGCAGAGTGGATTGAAACCACGAAAGGAGCATCCTTCAGACTCTCAGATGTTGGCGAGTCTCCTGGCTCCTTGGCAGATTCGATGTTAACAGCGTGCCCTCATACTTTTCAATTAATCGTATAATATGTAAATAATCTTTAAATTTCTCTATTCTAAATATACATTTTATTGTGCTGTAAAAAGTCTTACGCCTAATTAGAGACTGGAAACGTTACACCACCTAGCTCTGTTGTTCATCAATATCACCCAAAATAAGGCAACTAAGAAAATAGTACATTTTACAAGTGTAATGAAATTAACACTTAAAAATTCAATTTGATGACACAGAGCAGCTTCTTACCTTGCGCCATAAAATCCAATCCATCAAGACAATCACAACATATCAAAACTACATATACTATTGAAACATTTGATGAATGGATTATCTATCTATATATAAAATAGGATGTGTGTGTATATGTATATTTTCTATACAAATCTACACCATTTGACCATTCCACACCAAATTTGGTACACTTACTGATTGAAAAACCATTTTTTCCGAAACAAATTAAATTACAATATTTATGTTTGAACTGACCTTTTAGTTCTTCCCATGACGTAAATAAATTATAGATATTTTATTGAGGAAGAAAAGGATATTTTAAAATATTTATTTTTGCAAGGAAATTCAAGGAAAGGTTTTCAGGAGTTCAAGGATGATTTTCAAGGAAATTTGGTGTATATTTCGACCAACTTTCCTTAAATAATTTATTGAATACGCAATGATTTGTAGAATCCTGTTTCATAAGGTTTTTTAGGTAAGGCGTGTAACTTATTTCAAAATGTCCGGAATATACATGTGAATCCTCCGTTGAAAACAATGATTTTCTTTCTTAAAAATCCTGTAAAATCGACCTTCTACTTTTTGAAAAATTGTTATCTATTCAGTTTGATTTGTTTACGCCGATTTCATTTATTTCTAACCCAAGCACCGTTTTTCCAAAAAGCACAAACGAAAAACTCATTGATCATAAAAGCGTAATTTTGCTACTCTACTTGACAGGTGTAATGTGCATTTTGTTATTCTTGCTCCTGGAGGTGAAACTAAAAATATTGTGTATAATCAAGTTTTGTGTTAAATTTATATTACAGTGAATTTGTAAAATATTTTACTTCATGATGTGTGTACTGTCCTTATACTTTTAAAAACCTGTTAATATAATTACTTTGATTTTACACTATACATTGATTTCATTCCTTTTCCTGTCCAATAGAAGATTGGGATAAATACCCGGGCAAAGCTATGTTTCGGTCATGTTTGAACATTACTAAATCTAACTTTTAATTGATTGTATAAGTATTTTCTACTTTATTTGACAGGTGTAATGTGCATTATTGAATTAAAGTTCATTATTATTTTATTTTTATGATGAGTTTTATATTTTTACATGCATATTATGAATATTTGATTGATAAAAAAAGGATATTTAAAATATTTCATTTTTCATAATTTACATTTTGTAATGGAACACGAAAAATTTCAACTCATTAATCATAAAAGTGTAGTTTTGTTATTTTAGATTTGGCAAACCAGAATTAATGTTTTATTGTTTTATAAATTTGATTTAGGATCCCGTGTTTGTCTATTTGAATTAACACAGCGAAATGTTGCAGTCATATTTGAGCATTACTAAATTTCATAAATCATTATCGTCTTTATCAATATTTTTCAAATGTCTTTTTTCGAATTGCTCTATTTCAGAATACACTCAAGCAGTCGAAATTCGACACTGCGCATCTTTCGTTTTTTAGAATTTTGCATTTTTTCGTCGGAATTTTGTTTCTGTTTGTATTTATGTTTTAATCTTTTACATATTGCAAGATATTCAGGAATTATATGAATATATTTGCGTCCGAAGTGAAGAAGCTATGAAAAAGTTAAAGCGTATTTTCCGTACAACTTAAATGATTGCATTTTCCTCTGAAAGAAAAGTGATTATTCTAATTCACTTTTCAAGCAACATTTAATCATTTCAACCCGAGCAACGCCGGGGAATTCAGCTAGTAAGATATAAAATTATTTTCAGTTTTAATCGTGGTGGTCAATTTATATTTTATAATTATACCCATATTGTTAGAAAGGATAAATGAACTATTTATTTCCAAACACCGGGAGATTGCGCTTAAGCAATTAGCCTTTTGGCCTCCTTTTGAACAGTACAATTAAGATAATTAAGTCCAGCGCACAAGTTGAAATGTTTACTGTTCATAAGACGCCCAGAATCAGAAATATCAATCGGGAGATTTCCCAAGTCAAAAGCGAAACAAATAAACATGAATACAGCCATAATCAGTCTACAATCGAAATAGTTACAGCTGAATTACGAGAACTTGGTATCGGGGATTTTGAATTAAAGACCTCTAGACAGTTTCCTCCTTAGCTTCATCTATTCTTCACTATAATGAGCTATTTATTTTCAAGATGCCATAGGACCGAATTCATCTCTAAGAGGATTAAGATGTATGTACGAATATGTTACCGTGAAAGGCCGAAATTAGAGAATGTCAATATTCTCCAGTGAATGTCGACACATACCAAATACGTCGGTGAAAGATCGAATATTTGGTTATATTCTTATACATTCGGACAATCACCGGTGTATGTCGTCAAGCACAGATAAGCTCTGGTGGGGGTCGAAACGAGGAGGCGGAGAGGCCATAGCCAGAGAGGCCTCTCCGACTTCAGTTTATGTTGTTGCAATAAATAAGATTGTATAACATTAATCATATAATTTATGTGTAAGTTTATAATTGTTATTATTTTCTTTTCTCATTTAGAATGTAACGTTCGTTTTATTTTCAACCGTTTATTTACATGTGCTGTTACTTAAGCTTTCTCCAATTTTGACATATGTCATAATATGTTTTAATAATAAAGTATGATTTAAAAAGTTGCATTTTTGTCTTAACGTAACAAAAATATTTTTATTCAACATTCACCATCAGTGCATGCTGAATGTCGACATTTGCCGGTGTAAGTGAGAAATAATGATATTTAGCAAATATTTCGGACTTACACCAAACGACTATGTGAATGAAACGACATTCACCGTAGAATATCGACATTTGCCAGATATCGGTCTTTCACAGTAACATACTACACTGGAACATTTTTTTACAATTTTGACTTTAAAAATCCAGTTTTTTCACAATAGGTCATTGGTTTGTGCTTAAACCCATTTTAGTGTGAAAAATTCTGATTAAGCTGCTCATTAATTACCTGGTTTAGATATAATTAGCTAATTAGCATGTTATTTGAACAGTGATATATCAAATTCTAATTTGTTCAGAAAGACAATTCCTGTTGGAAATTATTTCTAATGTTATTCTTCATGTTTTGACCGTCCATCAAGTTGCTAGAGGTAATACGTTCTTTTTTACAATTTTTTTCACGAAGGAAGTCTAAAAAATCAAGATTTTTTCAGGAATTTCAATATTTAAAATGTAACTAAAAACCTATTTCTAAACCAATAACTTCGACTGAGGGTCAAAATATCCACTGTATTATATAGATTATAATGACACAAAAGTAATTATAATAGATTAATTCAATGTTGAGTTATCACTGTTCGAAAGAAGCATCCTATTGCAAAAACAATTCTTCAGAAATCGAGTTTAAAGGTTTGGAAACGTGTTTGGCTATGGTGACAGTACCTAACCCAAACCCTTGTAACTTGAAAACTATTTAGAATATTTACAATATCTTGGTATCATTTGAAAGCTAAGGGCTTGGACAATATTTTGAATTATTAAAAAATAGATCGATATTTTGGTGAATGTTTGTGATTTCTAGTGTATACATACTACATCTTAAGTTCAGACAGAAACAGTAATTAAAATTAGTCAAGCTCAGAGTAAAAATATATTCGGGGTAGGTAGGTATTTTAATTAACGTCGCACTAGAGTAACACAACGGGCTATTAATATATTAGGGGCCATTCACACTATAGTTTTAATCCTTGTTTGAGAAAACAATCCAGAGGCGAAGTTAGGCTTTTTGGGACCTAGGGCAAATGAAGCTAATGCCGTCCTCTGTCCGAAACAAAATTTGCGTATTCGAAATGAAGATTAAAGTAAAGTTGTATAATGATCACATTAAAACATGCCAATTAGTACCCAGTGTTTTGATACTAAATCATTATTCACAATATTAGTTGTTAACACTGAGCGTCACGAGATTTCCCAATATTATAACATTGATTTTGCCCCACAACACGCATAACTAAATAGCCACATAAATACATTGGAGTGCGAAAGGATACAAGGATACGTGTTAAGGAACAGTAAGATTTTCAGCTGCTACTTTGTTGTGAAGTGTCCCGGATGGGAGAAAATGATACAAAACATACGTCGAGAGTTACCGAACCGATGAGTAAAAACAAAACGATAACAAGAAAAGAAGCGAACTGTAAAAAATAGGTCTTTGAACTGAAGTGGTGACACTGCCATGAAACATAAGAGTAACTGAAAACTTTAAAGAGAGGAAGCGTGATTTGTAGGAGTATGATCACCTCGAACACTGATATAAGCTTTGCACCGCATTTGCATAACAGAATATGGTTGCGGATGAGTCCTTGCTGTAGCACAACCCATTCATATTAGAACCTCTGACCGCACAATTCCAAAATTTGTAAATTCACCAAATTTGTACTGAATATCCTCGGTTATACAAATCGCCATAGGCTGTTTTGTTTAATTTTGAGGTTGTAACCTTTAAAAACAATGGTGTTACTTAAGTTTTGTACGCCAGTGTATATTGGTTGAAAGAATCCTGGGAAGACTGCAGGTTGCAGAAAGGATACATGCATTTGAAGACAAGAAGACAGTTTTATTGCTTTGTCTCTTCTCTCTTTTCTGATTCGTAATACGATTGCAACGGCTACAGAAAGGTAGAATTGACTATTAGGCGCTGTGTTTCAAAGATGGTGTGTAAGAAAGATTCAAACGCATAACATTTGAAACTGTTTCTTAGCCTTTCCACGCCTTTCGAGCCTTTTCAAGGGAAAGCGGGGAGATTAAGTTGAGTTCATGTAAATCTATATATAGAAGTATCTATGGCCGATCTGTCATCTTTCCAGCCACACACAGACGCCATCTTGATTTCATATCTTTATGTTTACTTTTTAATAACATTTTCAAGCCAAGTAGCCATCTGTTGGATGGTTGCGTTGAGTTTTATGGCGCAAGGGCCATATTTGGCCATGCTGCGCTAAACACAAGACATACAACAAAAATTTATTAAAACACTCGATTTGTTGGAACCTTACTACAAGAGGATTCAGTGAAATATCGTACATTGCTTTTAATTAATAATCAAGGAAAATATTAAGTAGAAAAATATACTTAACACATGCCAAGTAGCTTCAAAAAATAATCGAACCACTACCTTCAATTCGCACGCCGTTCAAAGGTATCCTTCAATACGGAATAACGTATCCTATAAATAAACTAAATCTTTACTACCCTCGTTCGTCCGAGAGTTTTTGCTGTTTCAGACAGATCAAGTAGGCCTGTTTTATCAGCAGTTCCGTTGCGTCGGCGAACAGCTTTTTGAGCTTTTTTCGTTTCACGTGCTCTTCCAATTGACGTCCTGTGATAGTTTTTGATGTTTTATGTTGATTGATTTCTTATTTCACAATGTTCTATATTAAATTTTACTTTTATGATTCTAAGGGAATGATGTAACGAGCTGAAATAGTTGCGTTAACCTAGAAATTGGACAGAATACAATGTGCAAATTTCATGAAGACAGAGCTAAGCGTCCGAGAGTTTTTGCTGCCTCAGTTAAACAGATTTTTCTGCTTTCTATAAGTGATTTGCATAAAATGTGCTTAAGGGACCGTCTTTACATCAAATTGCGCACAAACTTCATAACTTATAACAACATCAATTTGACACTAATTTCTAATCTGTCTCATAATTTAACCTAGGATAAGAAGTTTCAAGTCATTTGGTTCCGCTCAGCACCTAATGTTAAATTAACTTTCCAGATCTACTCGCATATATCTTCAGAAATAATCTTCTCAAGATTAAATGTTTTACTGTTACTTTTAAAGAATCCACAAACAAAATCGAGAAGCAAAGTTCTTTTTTAAAATTTTCTTTTAAATATGCAATAAATATGAAATTAACATTCAAAAATGATGAATAGCTGTCATATATTTTTAGGTAAATCGATACAGAACTTTTTACATGACCATGGATAAATTTTGTTATAGATTTGAAATTTGATATCAAAATTGGTTGTTATAGAAAATTATGGCGTTTATGCATAATCTGTCGGATGAAAACGGCCTTTTAGTGTAAATTGTGTGCATTAAAATTTATAGAAGACGTTATTCTCTATGAATGGAATCTGAATTTGCTCATCTATGAACGATACGCGAATAAAGGAATGGTTCGATTTTTTTACAATTGCACGTCTTCTGAAACGACTTGTTAGTCAGTAATTTAATTTTTGAAAAGGGACAATAAAATGAAAATGTAAAATGTTTCATATCTATTTTTCGCTTTTTAAGTGTGTTTTGTGAAGAGTAACAATCGTATCTCATAGTTCGTAATGGAAGATTTCTGTCAAGTCGGCGGCTGATAAGCAAAATAATGCTGGTTTTCCATCAAATTAACAGATATGAAATAATAGTTCCAAATATTATCTGAAACAAAACTCAATAACATTTATATTGATAGCGATCTTTATATCCAAGTATAGATTTCACTGCATTCGGAATCTGATGTAAATCTCTTAAAATAGTGGATATTTTTAAACTGTTTTTATGCGTTGAAAAGTTTACATTATCGTGAATAAAAAAGACTCAATAAAGTATGAGCTCATAGTGATTATTAGTATATATTCACACCGTGCTGAGCCATAACTCCTTTATTGTTTGCGAAATTTAACTATCAATAATAGGTGTATTAATTTTCAAAACTTTTTAACCTTGTCGTTCCTTGTTGAGCCATTTGGTTTTGCCCTCTTAAAACCAAGGTCAAAACTATTTATTGTAACCACGCATTCGCATAGGGCAACTAAGTTATAAGACAAAACCCAAAGTTTCACAATTATGAACATTACAATACGAAGAGCTTACGGGAAGTTTACTTCATTTTTATTAACATTTTCTCTGATATTGCAACTTCAGGTGTTTAAATACTTTCATATTTACTTAGAGATAGAGAAATTTAAATAAAATACGAAATTATTTTACTTTTAAACTCAATGATTTTTTAAATCCACAGGAGTATAACCTTTATTTCTCGCTTTGCAACTCATACACGCAGCTGTTTACATAGATTTTAGTGACGCATATAAGGTCAAGAGAATGATACGACTCGCAGTCGAATGCCATTTCTTCCGTTGTAGAGAAAAATGTGTCATTCTGTAATTTCCATTTTATTTCAAAATGACGCATCTTTTCTACTGGAAAAGAAAATATTAAAATGAGGTTTCAATAGCCTTCGGTTCACTTAATGCACTATCACGGAAGTGAAAATGAACTTTAAACATGTTTAAAAAGTGAAAGGCTAAGGGAAACCTTGCATACCGTTACTTTTCTTGAAACGAGTCGGAAATGATTAGGCGATTACTTTGCCCTTCGTCTTCTGTCCTTCGGGGACGGATGAACAGAGATTATAAGTAATCTGATTTACAAGAATCGCTTTTTATGCTTTACCTCTCACAGCCAGCAGAGTTGCTGTCTCGGCCGATCCGTCCAGATTATCTGCTATGCACGTGACTTGGTGATTGTCCCCGTACTTTACGTCCCTTATGACGAACACGGCTTTAGGAAGGCCTTGGGAATTGTCTGTAACGCCGTACCTGCTATCGTTTTGACGGTACTCTTCGATTGGAAAACCATCTATAGAGATAAAATAAAGAAAAATCAACGTTTCAAGTGTTGAATTATTTCATAATTGGAGGGCTCCGTGTAACATAATGATAAGCCCCTTTTTAAGTTCTTTAGGCTAGCAATTTTCGAATTTTAAAGAATTTCAAAATTATAATGGTTTATCTACTATTCAAAAGGGCAAGCTAGGATCTTAAAATTCCAAGGATTGCAAACTCTCAAATAATAAGAAATTCTTTTGATTCTCTTGAATATTTTATTTTTGATTTAGTTTTGTTTCATTCTGTGGTTTATTACTATGTTGTCCGAATCTCTTAAATTAAATGCAGGATTTACTAAGAGTCAAGTGAAGATGAAAAAAAAGTTAATATTTTATGAATTTTTGCTATACTATATTAGACTGTCTCTGTTTCTATTATCCTTTACACACACGTAGCTGTGTTTTAACAGAAGGCTCGGGATCTATTGTTGAAATATTTATTTTTCAGAGTTAGTTATTACATAGTAACGATACTTTTTAATTCTAGAATTTCAAATGATTCAAACTTCGATTATATTCTGAAGAAGGATTCTTCATTTCTTCTGTTTATATTTGCGTTTATAGAATTATTCGTCCTAAAACAAGCTAATCTAATTTTTATGAAAATACTTTTTGTATAGAAATAATTTTTTCCCATTTATACATGCAAATCGTAAAATTAATACAAAAAATATTCGTGACTGCTTTTTATCAAAACATTATTGACCAACAAATCAAATAACAAAAATGAACATGAACTTGAAAACAAGCTTCTAGTCGGCTTCATGGAAATTTAAAAATTCTTTAAAAGAATGCCATATATTCTTTCAGCACAGTAACAAGTATGATTTAATACACATAGTTTAAACAGTGGAAATTTACCATGATTCAAGATTGTTGAGTGCTGATGAGTGTTAATGATGGTATAAAGCGTAAATTTCTTTCTTGTTGATATGACGGATCCAGATGTTGAGATTTAATTGAATGATTCTTTTTGATAGGTTTGATTAAATTGAAAATTTTCTGAGTTTATGGCGATCCACCTTAGTAAGCCAAGTACGACTTTCAAAGTTGAATTGTAACGCACTTCGAAAATTTGTTTCTGGTATTTGCTAGCGTAGTATGTCATAATGTTTCCGTAGTTAAAAAGGCTTCGGATATGTCATAATGTTTCCGTAGTTAAAAAGGCTTCGGATTCAAGTTTTAACCAATTGATGTAGATGTTTGGATTTTGCCCCATAACTATTGTTGCAAAGAACTTTTAATAGGTTTACTTTTGAAGGTTTTGGTACGAAGTATTTTAAATGTGGTTCGAATTTTCCTGTTTTGGAGAAGATTACACCAAGAAACATCAGTTGGTTTGCCTAAGTGATATGTTTGTCTCCGAAGGATAATTTTGAATCTCATACATGAAATGTTGGTGTTTCATTGCCCGAACGGATTTCCAATAAGCTTACCCTTTAGAAACTTTTTCCAGTGTGTTTTGGAGTTTGGTAAATATTTGTAAGACTGGATCCGGTACAAATTATAGGAGACGTACGGACGACGACACAACGCGTAGACGTTACATAGAAGGCTCCTAGTTTATCCTTTTAATTTTGGTGGAAATCTACCTCAGGATCTGAATTTTTAGCAGAAATCGAAGGAGGAATACTTTCTGAAGAAGCAGATATAATCAGCTAAGTTATACCTTCTCTAGTTCTAGAGATAATTGAGTTTTAATATATTCCTCCTTGGTTCTTCAATTCTAATTTGTTTGTAAAATACAAGTATATTTTTATCTTGCTTAAGATTCTTCTAAGTTAAATACTTCATAGTCCTGACAATACATTTCTTTTTAACTTAACCCCCTAAATAGCAGTTTTTAAGAAAGATTTCTTTCCTATTACCCCTCCTTTAAACGATACAGATTCCCTAAATAGTGCTACATAAGAAGCCATTTTTTTTTCAACCCCTCCATCCTTTCGAAAGTAGCGTCCGTACGTCATTTCGCCTACCTCTTTTTCTCCCTCGCAAGTAACACCCTTACTGGCCAATCAGTGACTAGAAAGATAAGAACCCCTTCCACGAGTTCTTTCTCCCCTGTCGAGAAACTTAGCAGGGTTCACCTCTTAGTTAGGTCTTTTCCCTCTCACTATTATTTTTTTAAGTCGGGTTACGTAGTACCTTGTTTACTTACCCATACTGAACCCTTTTAGCACTACATATTGGTATAAACATATCGAATGTTGTGTATTCTTAATTTTGTACTGCTTATGGAATTATTGTGAAAAACCAAATTATTTAAAGGACTCAAACTTCTAAAAAATAGTGAATCAGTGTATTTAATTTAGTGTATTGTTATAATCCATCGTATACCTTTTAATATATCTTGGTTTTGTAAATAATAATGTCATGGTGGAAAACAAATATTTAGTGGTATCATAATACTTAAAAAAATTATATATGGAATATTTGTGATTAAAAAAATGTGTTCATGCAGTGAAATGTAACGCATTTTTATTCTTGTCCATTGCCTTTTTTTTTAATTCATATGATTTTGTTCAGATATAATTACAGCTTTAAATAAGCGTTTAAATGTGCTCTATAAGCTGCTGTTAAAAACATCTTTTAAAATAATCTTTGCTTTAACTTTGGTTCTGGGAAAGTTAATTTTTTAAATTGTTGTAGGCGAAACAGGTGCAAGGAAAGTGATTCAGTCACTCCATGCTTATTTCTTAAGTATTTATTATGTTTTCTTATATTCACTGTTCTTAGAACCCCCTTTATCTTTGAAAAATCAGATTTTTGTCTTCATTGAAATAAACATGGAATTTGTCAGTAACACCCTCAAGCCCTCCCTGACAACAGTTAATTCTTCGTATAACCTGAGGCGGAGCAACTCTATCAATTCCATGACTTCTTTGTTAAGAGTCACAAAGTGGAGAGTTTTCCTTTCATCAAGATACTCCTTCGGAAGATCTTCTAGCAGAACTGGGACGCATCATTAACCCAATTACACCATCTAGGCACTACATAACAAAGTCATCAAGAAACGTATGCAACTCAATTTTACAAGAACTTGGAAGGAGACTTGTTTATGAGCAACCCACACCGCAAGAAAATGCCTCACAAATTTTGAAATCTTATGAGATTAAGAAATCAAAACCCAATACAAAGCAGAAACCTTCCACAATCCTCCTTTACCCAAAATTGAAAATTGAAGATTCTCAAGGCACAATAGAAAACATCGTGAAACAGCATATTAAGCCATCAAAACAACAAATAAAAGTAAAAAAGACAAGACCATTACAAAATAATGGAATTGCTGTAGTTTGCAACGGAGAAGATGTTGAAAAGCTGCTGGAATGTATAAACAGTAGTTGCGTTTTAAATAATTTAATCCAATCCAGAAAACCTGCAGTTAGAACACCAAGACTAAAAATATTTGGATTACCGAAAGAAACAGAAGATGAAGAGATAGTCGCATCTATTTGTACAGAAACGAAAGCATTACCAGAAGAGGTACAAATTAAATTCAAAATTAAACCAATGAAGATAAAATTCATTGCATTATGTCGTTACCAGCCCCACAATTCAAGCACTTAAAATTAAGGAGAAAGATCAGCATTGGATGGTCAGCATACAATGTTAAAGAAAACTTTAATATCAAGAGGTGCTATAGGTGCCAAATGTATGGCCAGACTCAAAACAATTGCCATACTCACAAAATATACTGTGCTCATTGTTCTGGTCCACATAAAACAGTTAAATGCAAAAGCCAATCTCTCAAATGCATCAACTGTTGGGAGCAAGTGGAAAAATATGGAGCCAATATAAACATGGCTCACTCTGCAGCAGATGTTATATGTCGATGCTATCAAGAAGTCAAAATATTCAAAAAGACAATCTCCTATTAAAATGTCACACCACACATCAACTCAATTCATAAGTACACAAATTCGTCCCACATTGACATTCGTTCAAATAAACCTAAGAAAAGCAAGAGCTCCAACAAGCGAACTCTCGTTTATGACAGAGAAATATGAACCAGATGTGATTCTGGTACAAGAGCCATATGTAAAGGAAAATAAAATCATAGGAATACCCGGTTCGTGGATACACTGGATCTCGAAAAATAAAAAAGCAGGGATTATAATAACAAATAGAAATCTGCATCCAGCTATTATTGCAATTACCAATAACACGGTGGTGGTTAAAATTGAAAATATTAACGGGCCTCTAATGGTTTTTTCAGCTTACTCATCACCTCAAGACGACCTTAACGTAACTCTACAAGAACTCAGCAAAAATGTTAGGAAAGGTGGAAATGAATACTTTTTAATTGGTGGTGATTTAAATGCTCATAGCATCAACTGGGGGTACGACCACCAAAACTCTAGAGGGTCAGAACTACTGGAATTCATACACGAACATAAACTACAGATCCTCAACGATCCCAAATCACCTCCAACCTTTAACAACATGAATATGGGTTGGCCGGACATTACTTTGGTGTCTCACCCAGAATTAGCGAATCAGTGCGGCTGGGAAGTACTGGATGAGGAAACACTGAGTGACCACACGTACGTCAGAATAGTTATCTCATCGGTAAGAAAATCATCGACGTACACCAGATACAAAACAGCCTTTGGAGGACACAAAAATTCGTGAACCTTTCAAATTAATTTCCGTCGATACAGTTGGCGGATTAAGCTACTATGGCTCTCCAAAAAAGTACCTACATATTTTAATAGATCATGCAACAAGATATATTTGGACATTCCCTTCAAAAAGTGTGACATCAGATGCTTATATTAACTGTCTTAAACAGGTATTCCAAATTCAAGTTCCAAAGAAAATTCTAAGTGACAGATGCAGCCTTCACGTCACCCAAATTTAAGCATTTCTTGCAAAAATATAACGTCACTCAATTACTAACTTCTGCACACAGACTCCAAACTAATGATAAAGTTGAGCACGTCAACCAAACCCTCATAACTAGGTTGAAATGTAAAATTAATCCTCAAACAAATAATACTCCTTGGACCCAATTACTTAAACAAGTCACTGAAGAATATAACAACACTCCTCATTCGATTACTACGTTCCCACCTATTTATTTAATGTATGGAAAACTTCCTTATGAACCTTTAGTTGAACCAAATTTGTATCCGCCCATTGAAGAGGCCCGAAAAATTGCTGAAGAAAAACTAAGAAATTCTATAAGAATTCAAAAAAGAGATACGACACCCGTTTTACTAAAAGTTATTTTAAAATTGGAGACTAATGTATGAAGAATTTGTTTATCCCAATAGTCGAAAATTAAATCCAACTTTCACAGGACCATAAGTTACCCTGAAAAACTTTCTGACGTAAATTATGAAATAAATAGGCCTAACCCTCTCCACAAAAAGGATTCTGAAGTAGTGCATTCGACTAGATTACGTCATTTTTACCCGGCATCTAAATATCAAATTTCTTCTCTTCCAGTTAGAAAAAGTAAAATTCCCATTCGAGTTGCTAATAACGCCAAAGTGCCTGTTTCTAAAATACCAGTTCTTAAGGGAAGTCAAAGAACCCTTGGTTCACATCTTCGCATAAAACCAAGCAGCCCTCGTTCTCATTCAAAGAGAACTTAACGTGCACGGAATTTACGACTTTCACTTCCTTTCGGACAAGTAGTGAATTACACAAAACGACCCCACAGTAAAACGGAGAATTTTCTTCGCCACAGCTTCGCTTTTCATTCTTTCTCCCCCCCCCCCCAACTAGTTGTGACCCCCCGTCGAGAATCTTCCTTATCTCTTCCTGTCTCCAATTCAATACACACGCGTCGTCCAATTATTTTCCTGTTTGTGCATTGTCGGTATCGGCAAAGTTCAGAGAAAATGTTTTGCATTAATTCTTTACTTTTCGTTTAAAACCATTTGGAGATTCAACCGTTAAATGTGAAAGAAAATGTTAGTTATCTCTATCTTTTCATCACGCAAGATAATGATGTGAAGTAATGACAAACATCATGTAAATGATACTATTACATGATGCATGAATGTATTCAATTACGAATTAGTAATGTGTCGAATAATGTAAATAATTTATTTTCATGGTGTTCTTTGTTATGCAATGTAATTTATTTGAATAACTCATTATCATTTAAGTCATTCTATTGTGTTAGTATGGGATGAACCGACTAAATTGTCTACTTCTCTTTTGTAGTTGTAATATGTCTTACTCTTTTTACCTAATGATATGGAAAGTTTTTAGGGTAGTTCTTTAAATTTTTATCGTACGAGGACACTTTGATGAAAAACCCTTTTCATCAACATTCCAGTCTCTCATTACGTAGATTTTAATTCTATTTTGTACTGATTGATAATGAAATGATTGTACTCATAATGATTTTGTACTGATGTGTGAATGAACGAAATTTCACACACACATTGATCACAAAATACATTGATTTTGAAGTTAAAAATGATTAAACAAACTTCATTACATACAACACAGCACACACATTTTCAACGTTTCAAGATGCTTGACGTAAATTAGTAGCTTACAATGAGCTGTTACTCATTTAGAAGTATACGGAGTTCATTTCTGGCCTACTTAGAATAATGCTCTCGTAGGTAGAGACACCACTGACATGTCGGTACTGCTACAGAGAAGTCGTCCCTATTGCACATCTAAGTTCCTGAGTTTTTTCATCTTCCTTTTCACACGTTTTGTTGTGTCAAATTAATGAATAAGAGATCAAAAGAAAAACGAATGAACATTAGTTTTCTACAGTAATAGTGAATTTAGAAATTGTTTAGTGATGTGATTACGATGTCGTATATGGTTCATCCCCAAAACTTACAATACTGTATATTTCTTCAGTCACCATGCATAGAAAATTTTGATACAATACATGAAAAATGTTTGAATATTTTCTTAGTAAAAATTTAAGAATTGTCACTAAACAGAGGAAATATGGGAGCTTTTATGAAGGTGTAAGGATAAATTTTGAAGTCCTTATACTAGATGCCTTTTACTTTCATTAACCATCTATTTGGGATTTGTAAATTAATATTTTATTATTTGTGTATCAAGTGTTTAGGTATCATATTTGTTTTGAAATGTTATTTTGTATCTTTGTTATATTGTATGTTTTGTATTGTTGAGAATTTAGTGAAAGCCTTTCTGGAATGGTAAGACTTTCCTTTCTAAATGGGCGGATATAAAACGATACCTAAAACTAACCCCCTAATACAGATAAGTCCCTTAGCGGTCCCCTTTTCTCCCAGTCTTTGTCTCCCTATCTAAGTGGTCAATATATCTTGCCACCCCTTTCACCTTTGAACTCAAGCAGTTTCGTTTTGGACCTCCCATAAACTCTCCTGCTATCAAATCGCACATGTAAGATCACATTCCTCTTTCGTTAAACCACCGATTTCTACCAATGAACTTTCTTGTTAGATCTCCTGGTTCAATGTATTTCTCTTAATCCTAATCCCTCTAGCGAGATCATTGTAAACTATTCATTCTTTCACGATTCCCTTGGGCTAAAGAGCCCTCAGAGCGGTCCCAAACTTCAAACCCTCAACAACCACCACGCATTATGTCATCACTTGTTTGTTGCTGAAGTAATAAAGGATTGTTATGGAACTTTATGCCTCTCCATTTGTGGAATCTGCATTACACTCAATACCAACGGATCATTCTCTCTAGCTACCTTACACCACTCATGCCACTCTTGTCATATATATATATATATATATATATATATATATATATATATATATATATATATATATATATATATATATATATATATATATATATATATACCAATAAAATAACAAGGTAAGGAATTTTTTTGGCTATCAAAATCGTACTGAAATCATATTTGAAAGTTTCAAATAATTTTGATAAAATCCTAAACAAATTCGTTTAATTTTCAACTACATTTTTATATATTTTAATGAGAAACACTCGTTTTTGATGAATAAGGCAATATGAGACTTCAGCTTCCAAAACCTGGCATTGAGAGCTTACATCAAAGAAAGCATTGCGAATCAAAATAGTAGCGGGACTATACTCAAAATTTACTGCCCATTCAAATGTCACTATACTTTCAGCTGTTTTCATGAACGAATCATCCTAATAAGTGCGTCGAAAACATTTTCCCTCTGCTATGTTCTCTTTTGCTATCTTAAAAAACGCATAAACGGCCTGAAAATCTTATTCCGTTATCAGTAAATTATAGAGCAATGAAAATAAGTCAAATAAAGAAGAGTTGTGGATTCCCTAGGATTTTTCAGATAACAGAAGGAACATTTTCTAGAAGGGATTTGTTTATTTTTTCACCTTAATCTTAGATTACAAATCTGTATTGTGTACCATTCAGTCGTATCAGGACTGAAAAAGACTTCTCGACCTCAGCGAAGTCTTTTAGCCGAGCTATTCTCTTAATCTTTCCCCGTATAAATCACCAATGTACTCGTCCATTATATAATGATGAATAAATCAAGTGACGTGCTATTCTTCTTAAGGCATTTAAAGTAAGAAAATCGGAGGTGTCTTAAAGCTCTCCGAACATGAGATAAAGAGGATACATCTTGCACATAGAATAAGTGCATCTCTTGCTGGTCGGAACTTTTATCACAATAGTATAATATAGAAAAATTAATATATTCTGTTATGAAATTATTGACTTCCAGCAGTAAGCATTTCATATTTTTAGAAAAAATTTAGTAAGTTAAGACAAATAAGCAATCAATAATTCCCATTTAAAGAAGCTATTAGGTTTGGTTTCTTGTTCTGTGCTCATTTTTTGATACACTTGGGTCAGACTGGGACCAAGGTTAGTTGTTTGGTTCATTAAATTTTAATGGCGCAAGGTCTTAGATATGGCCAAGTTACGCCCATGACAAAAAAAACCAGTTAAAAACTGGGTCAAGGACTCAGAGTAAAACTATTAAAACTATCAGAATAAATTTAATTTTAGTGCAGTTTTTTGGAGGGGGTTTAACCGACGAATATAGGTAAAATTACCAAATATGCCAAAATGAATGCAACTCTTAAATTCTAAAATTAGAAAGCATCGAAACGCAGGGAATGTTGAACGTCAACATTTGTAGTAGCTGTCCTAGAATAATAAATTACCAAGATGCGTGTAAGGTAATAGCTATGTATGGCAGTGAATCCTACCTGGGCACTTATCAAATTCCGGCCAAATCGTATACTGATTTGGCCGGAACTATTTCTGGTGATCAGCGTTGGGCAACAGCTTGTACTGCACAGTAATTAATGAGACGCCATCAAGATATTGTGTGCAGAGTTTGATTCTATGCCAAGTAGGATCCATAAAGCAATTAGAACTTTCAATTTAGTTCATTAGTTGCAAAATGTCAAATAATTGCAAAATAATACATATAATTTATTAATAAGAGTAAATTATTTTGATCTATTTATTGCTGAGTATTTTTGTTGCATTTTTTAGCTTAAAATAATTTTTACGAGGCAAAAACTTTCTACAAGACAAGTCCAAGTTAGATTATTTTATAACCGTGATATTAATCTAAGATGAGCAAAGTGTTATTGAAAATTTGCTTTACTCCAACTGGCATACGGTGGTTTAAAATTACTTGGTATTGTCCTCGGATCTTTCCCTTCGGGTGTTTGATCCTGGGCCGTCGCCAACAGTCCGTTGTGTTGCTCCAGTGCGACGTTAATTAAATACCTACCAACTGACATGCAGTTTAAATTAATTCTTTGTCATACTTTATTTGTCCATTCAGACATCCGATATCTTAATGGAAACAACGTACCTATTTAGAAGGATAGATGCTGTTTCTTGACTATTTAGTACTACTTTCAATGCTAATACAATAATATATAATTAATTTGCAATTTGAAAACAAATATAAGTTTTACTGATTTTAATTGCCTTGTAATGGAAACCCACGTCAAGATTAAAAAAATCTTTGAATTACAACGCATGGTTGCACGTCTGATTTTAACGTTAACAGTTGTTTTAAAAGAAATTTATTATAGTGTTACACTCTTTTCTCTGCTAAAAAGCAACACATGGATCGCTGTTTTCACCGTACTGTTTGGTAGGTAGGTAGGTATTTTAATTAATGTCACATTGGAGCAACACAACGGGCTATTGGTGACGGTTCGGGATCAATCCAAAAGGTAGTTTGGAATTAAATGTTCGGAAGAGTAAAATTTTCGTGTTGCATAAAATTTAGCATTGTTCTCAAAGCATACAAAAATAGTAAACACTCCTGCTTAAATCCCAAATTCGGAGTGTATCATAAAATTTGAGATATCAAATTGAAAAACCACCTGAATTGTAAAATGCGTTGGTGAGATATGAGAGCTTTAGAAGCCAGAGTAAAATATGCCGATGTGGTGTGACAATTTCGTCGTACAGAGGCTTTAGAATCATGAAATGGATCAAACCGTTTCCATTGGACTTGCCCATTTGGACGTCAACAGCTCCAAATCAAGTCCGTTTCTTTGTCTATGTACAAGAGGTCGTAAGTCACTGACAGCGCGACATCTGACTTCGGACCAAATTGCTTCAATAATAAGACTAGTATCTTTGAGTTTGCCAACGTTGATGGACTGTATGCAAGGATACTAGTTGTTTCTGTCTCTATCATGCGCTCATTTGCTAACGCGATTGATTTTGACCGATGAACATCGATACTGAAGCCAAAATCAGTGGAGTCGAATTTTTATTAATGAGTCACAATTTAATCTGTATATGATTCTCTCGGCAATTTTGATGTGATGACCTGGGAGCCCATACTTTGCGACAACTCCTGGACTGAAACAATTATACAGAAAGCAGTTTGCTTGCGTGGACAGCCTAGGAATAAATCGCCATACTGAGCTTTCAGGTAGAACAGTAAATGTGTGTGGTATGAGAGGAATTTTCAGTGATAAAAACAAACAAATCATTGGAAGACTATTTTACTTCCTGATATTCAATACGGAATACGTAGGGGAAACAAGTTTTAATACTATAACACTAGCTCCATGTACATTTAGTTTTATAGAAAAGCCTCTCATAGAGACAAAATTCTACAGCCATTGCTTATCTATTTATGGCTACAATGGGCTAGATTCTATGTTTATGTCGGCTTCTATGGAACCTAGAAATTTTTCTTTTCTTTTTAAATCTGATATTGATCAAACAGTTAGAAATCTATATATTAATACGTGAAGAAAAAGCTTTGTACCCCTTTTTAAGCACAATGCGCCCACGGAGGAGTATGAGATTTGGCATAATTTGCCACCACATAAGTTAGTATTGAAAGTTAATTGCATCGTTTTGCTGATCAGAAACTTAGATACAAAGGAAGCATTAGTCAATGGAACAAGAATGCGCATCAAATTTATGCATCGTAATACTATTGATTGCGAAGTTTTAACTGGAACCGCACGCAATAAGAGAATTTTGATTCCACGTATAAATTTAACATATTCCTGAACTATTTTACCATTTAATTTTCAAAGAACTCAATTTCTAATTATACCTGCATTTGCGATGACAATAAATAAGTCTCAAGGACAAACATTCGAAAAAAATTGGAATTTTATTGAGGCAGCCAGTTTTTACACATGGTCAATTGTACGTCGCAGCAAGTAGAGTTCGATCATTCGATGGTTTGAGATTTTATATTTCAGAATATAACGGTCAAGGGCATTTAGCAAACGATGAAAGAGTTTTTACAAAAAACATCGTCTACACAGAAGTTTTGAATCATTAAATTCATTGTCGAACTATTTCAAGTTCAATGGACAACATTTATTTTTTTAACCACCCGTTTTTTTTGTTTCAATAAAAAATATATAAAAAATACGAAGCACGTATTCCTTACTTCATTTTTTGGATTTATTTTTTATTTAAATTTTATAATTTGAAAAAGATAGGCAAATTAACTGTGTAGCCTTGGCGAAACCTGTGGCCCGTATAGCAATAAAATAAACCCCAAGAAAATGTCAAACAACGCGTTATTGTTTTTTAGATATGGCTTAACCAAGCTATACGGCATTTTTCCTATGACGTATTTGTACATGCTCGCAGCTTACGTAATAGAACAAAATTCAAAAAAATATATGCAATGAATATAGAGGTATACTCTTTTGACAAAAGAACCTTATTATTGTTCAAACTTAAAAATTAAATGAATTATGGTCGAATTTCGACCACTGGGCGACCACTAGTGTAAATATAACATGTGTTTAATATATTTGGTAAAATTAATCTAAAAATAATTTTTTAATATTTTTATTTACAAAATTTCGTTTATCATTTAAAATATTTTCCAATTCACATCAATCGACAGTTCTATGGATTTATTTTTATTTGAGATGCCTTTGAGAGTACTTTGGTAATTATACTTGTGTTGACCACAAGAAACCAAACATTTGAATAGTCGCTATAAATTCTACGAACATGTGACTCGCTTCAACACTCGATTAGTAGA
Organism: Meta bourneti; assembly: GCA_933210815.1. NCBI lineage: Eukaryota > Metazoa > Arthropoda > Arachnida > Araneae > Tetragnathidae > Meta > Meta bourneti. The sequence continues at coordinate 62,113,073 of OW119924.1, read as the reverse complement.
TTCTACGTGGAAATTAACCGTCCTCACGCACATAAGAGCATGTACAATGTCTTCTGTCTTCGCTTTTCTTTTGAGAAACGTCAGAAGTTTAAAAACATCTTATCTCGGTCGTCAAATACTTAAAAAAAACTATCGATCAATGTGATGGGTGTTATTTTCTCCGCGGCATGTATAAGAAGTGAATGCAATCTTTGATTAATAAGTAGTTGTGGTAAACTAACCTACAAACCATTCCACTCGAGGGATTGGAAAGCCTTGGACTTTGCACTCCATACTCAAATTACGATTGAGGATGGGCCGAATTTGGGTTGGAAAGTTCTCCACACGAGAGGCATCTGCAAAGAGAAAAGAAAGTAATTGAAAACAAATGTCAATCAATTTTTACGCAGACGTAGATTCAATGCAGATGACGAAACCGATGCAAGGAATTAGGTTCACGGATACTGAAATGTGATTATTGATTAGATAAATATTCGAAAAGTTTGCAAACGAATCTCATTTTACTTTAGATATTGCAGTTTTTAAATTCAGAAATTTTGCGAAGCGTTAAATCACTAAAAAAGTAATTAAATTTAGGAATATACGCTGGACGTGCAAAACCTAAGGAACACCATTATTTTTAAAGGGCACAACCTCAAAATTAAACAAAATAGCCTGTGGCGATTTGCATAACCGAGGATATTCAGTAGAATGCTGGTGCATATTCAAATTTTGGAATAGTAAAATCAAAGGCTACAACATAGGATTAGGTTGTGCTACCGTAGGAAATCATCCGCAACCACATTCTTTATATCAATGTGGTGCAAAGCTTGCATCAGTGTACGAGGTGGTCACAGCCTACAAAGACCACCTCCTCTCTATTTTCTAAGTTTTCACAATTACTCTTCGTTCTCATATTACTTAGTTCACTGTCATCAACTTTAGTTCAAAGACGATTTTACGATTCGCTTATGTTTTTGTCGTTTTGTTTTTAGTAATAGTAACCGAAAACGTTACTGGTCTTAAATTTTTCAAGTCGGTGTAAAGGAAGGTGGTAAAAGGAAGTGCGACATTCAATAAAACTGAACAGTAAATAATTCCAACCTTGAACCATTTATTGTTTCATTTTTGTATTTCTGTGGTATTTTCTTGACCTGGGACTCCCAGATCAAGGAGAGCTGTACGCGGAAAATTTCGATTCCTTGTGTATTTCTCTTTTTATGACAGAAACTTTCCCTGTGTGCGCGCGAGTGCGCACAGGGAAAGTTTCTGTCAGTGTTCTGAAAGTTTCTGCGCGCGAGTGCGCACACAGGGAATATAAATATATACCTATACCATATACCTGCTCCAGTGTGACGTTAATTAAAATACCTACCTACCCGTCTATTTATCGAATATTTTCAAGTAAAAAGTGTTTTGTTATTTATAAGATCTATGTAAAAATGTGATGTTAATCTGAAGGTAGGTAGGGATTTTAATTAACGGTGCACTGGAGCAACACAACAGGGTATTACAAATCTGAAGTAGCAGTTTGGGGCCGTCATGGCTCAGTGGGTATGCCCACTGCGCTAGCAACCTTCGAGTTGTAGGCGGCGCAGGTTCGATTCCCGTCAGGTGCATTCCTCCCTGGTTGTATTTCTCTCTTCTGTGTCAGTAAAAACTTTCATTGTGTGTATCTATTATTCAATATTGTATGCCAACGGGTGTCTAAGTCGGACTGCTACAGAGATTGCTCCCAGATCTTATGATCAATAGCAGATGCGCTCTAACCATGACTGGGATAAGACAGAAGATGTCTCAAGGGTCAGATCTGGTAAGTTTTACTCGTCAAATAATTGCCAATATATAAAAACATATTAAACTCTTTTAAGGAATGGATATTTTATTCATACTCAGAAATAGTTAAAATGTGTGACAAAAGATTGCGAGTTCATTAGAAATACATTTGACAGTCGGTCGAAACAAAACAAAGAATAGAGCGTAAAACTAGGGACGAGAAAGAGCTCACATGTGACCTTGATGCGAGTTCCTAGATGGTCAGCAAATGGATACGATAGGCCGGACATCTCTATCACGCACATATATTCACCAGCGTCTCCTTCGTTTGATTTAGCTATGAACAAAGTCCGACCTTCCATTCGGATACGTGTGTCTTCCTCTGACTCCAGAATTCTTTTCCCGTCTTTGTACCTGCGAAGAAAACGAAAAGAATAATGGAACAAAGAGCTACTTTGTAGTGAGCAATTTCTTCTAGAAACGAAATAGAATTCGGTAAGCCGAGTACAAATGAAAGAATAAATATAAACATTCAGTGAAGGAAAAATAACAATATTTCCCCCTAATAAAATATATGGAAAATGAAAATAAGTGACAATATAAGTACCAAGATGTGCGAAGGGATGGCGAGATCCGAGACTGATCAAAAATATTCTCCAAACGTTGGAAGGGGACGTGACCAATCAAAGAGATCAGGATCGGTATTTGCGAGGGAATTTGTTTTTATGAAGAATTTCAGCCCTCCTCGCACTACCGATCTAGTAACTGCAGGAACCTCCACATGGTGCCATCCGGTAATCGACTAAATGTTGAGCAAATACCTGCACGTTATGAATGGCGTTCCGGACCAATAACGGACCCAGTGAGCGTATGCGTAGGGTTATATGCAGTAAGACTGTGGAGGACGGCCGAAGCGGGCTGTCTTTTGGTTCGAACCACGTGACTGTTCGCATTCTGATTATGGTTCGGAGCTTCAATTCAGACGTTCGATTTATCAAACCCCGATTTTTAAAGTAGCCTAAATGGGCACTGGCCCGTCTTTTTTTCATTCTATGTGTTGTCCAGGGTGTCTACCCAACTTTTAATAATAACTTTCATGCTACTAACAAATGATGTATATTAGCACCTCTGGCTCATCAAGTACCGCATCAAAAGACAAAAATACTAAACTATCTCTACAGGCTTCTATTACGTATTACTTTACTAAAATTTCTAGCCCTACCTGTGGCTAGATGACAGGATTTGACGGTGGAGAGTGGATGGTGAAATGTGCCCGCCTTAAGTGGCAGGGGGGCAGTACTAACCCTGGGGTAACACCCCGTGAGGGGTGTCCTTGGTAGGGAACCACTCCTGGAGCATTAGTCAAAAGCTCAAAGGCTGGCAAGAGATGAATTGTAACTGTTGGTTGGTCTTGTAGTATCAACTCCGCTGATCTGGCGGTTAGAAAGGATACAGTGGAGGACAGGAAAGTGCTGGGAAATTCGCTCTGATGAAATGCCACCTGCGCGGGCGATCCGTGAGGTGAGCGCACGCAGGGTCATTCTCAAGGGGCCCGTGGGGGTGGGACCCCACTGTACGGACCTCGACTTGAGCTGTATCTCGGACAGAGCTGCCTCGTGTCCGTCTGGCATACGAGTGCGGATCGTGGGTTTGAAGAATGACTACGTGACTGGAAACTGCCGTGTTGTGGGGTGCCCCAGTCGGCCCTCTATCACCTTATTTAAAGAATAGACTCTTCAAAAGCCACTTGTCTCGACTGCTTTCTCGAAGGAGTCAGACTACAGCTAGCGGAATCCCAGTTTTCCTGTAATTGAGTTTGCTTACCATTATAATTCGCGGGTGACAGCTCAGATAGTTCTTAATAAGAAAAACAGTTCCCTAAACTTTTTGAATTATTCCTTCTGGTGGAGAATACGTCACAATGATTCCATTGTCTCCTCGAGATAAAAATCCTTTTATAACATCTCCATTTTCCAGACATGGTTTGTTGGAGACATTGGTTGAAGATCCAATTTCCCAAGTTATTACTTTTGTCTTATTAACAACTAGCAGGATTTAACCGGCATTGCTCGGGTTGAATTGGTTAAATATTGATTGGAAAAGGAATCATGGTAAATCACTACTATTTCATAGAAAAATGAAGATTTATTTACAAAAAGAACATACTGTGAGGATTCATTGATGGACCCCTCAATTAACCCTCCTAAGGCAAACTCGCCGACAAGACTCACCGACAAGAGTCGTTAAAACACGGACAATGCGTTTCCATCTCTCTGGCACCAGACGGTCTGGACTTGTAACGAAAACGGACAAAGGAAATTCATTCCGAAAAACGCCCAGGTGATTAGGAGTCCACCTGCCAGGTGATTAACCCACCTGCCAGGTAATTAAGCCCACCTGCGCTAAGTAGCTGATCCCATTTTACGTCAGACAGTCGCCGTCGAATCAGCAACCAATTAAAAGCAACAACCAATTAAAAGCAACAACCAATCAAGAGCGAACCAATAAAAAAAACCACTGGCGAACAAAGGCTGCGAGGTTTCAAGGGGAAAGAGGGAGTCGAATCGTCAGTTCTTGCCGGTGTTCTCGTTCGAGAGGCTTGACTCAGCGACCCTTTGAGCGGTCACTCCTTAGGGAGAAAAGCATTGTTAGAAGACGGTTCTCTCACCCTGAGAGTACGCGTTCTTGTAGCCTGGAGTAGGCTGCCCATCTCGAGTTCTTGCTTGTGTTCTCCTTCGAGAGGCTTGACTCAGCGACCCTTTGAGCGGTCACTCCTTAGGGAGAAAAGATATTCTTTGAAGACGGTTCTCTCACCCCGAGAGGACGCGTTCTTGTAGCCTGGCGTAGCCTGCCTATCTCGAGTTCCTGCTTTGGTTTTATCCGAGATGCTCGATCCAGCGACCCTGCGAGTGGTCTAGCTCTTTAGCCTGCAAATAGCTTGGAGTTGTTTTCTCAGACAGAGAAACAGAAGGAACGTACTGGAGTTCCGGAGAGATACCGTCCCCGTCTTGTGCTGACCCGACGACCCCAGCGGAGCCGTGCCTGTCTTGTGCTGACCCGACGACCCCAGTGGAGCCGATCCCTGATTATGCCGAACCGACGACCTGCGAAGAGTCCGGTGCCGACTTCTCGTCCGGCAGGGAACCTGAATCGACCCGTCATCCCGTGAGGATCCGGTGAGGATCTTGTGTAATAGCCACCCGACGAGTAGTCTCACCTCGAGACCATTGAGAGATCTTCCTCCCACTCAGAGACTTTCGTGCGTACCTGAGATTACGACAACCTGTCGCATCATGTTAGCAGAGGCATCGAATTCGTGAAAGTGCCTTGTAAATAGATTCACATATAGTCAAGAAATTGTTCTCAATAAAATTAATGTTTATTATTTAAGCTAGACTGTTCTCTGTAGATTTGAATCTACCACGCTACCCAGAGAAGTAATTACAATACTTATAAATAAAGAAATGCTCAAGTATGACAGTAACATTTCACTGCCATAACTCAGAATTCTAAATCTATTTATAACATAATCCTGACGTTACCAGATACCGAGTAACAAAATTACACTTTTATGAACAATGGATTTTTCGCTTGTGCTTTTCGCGTTAGAGTCCGAATTCCTTACAAAATGTAAGTTATATAAAATTAAACATTTTAAATATATTTATTCATCAATCAAATATACACTAACTATTTATATTTTGGGAAACATGAGTTCAAACATAAAGCACTGAAATTTAACTTCTGTAAAAATAATTTTTTTAATTGCTTTTCCAACAATACTGGAAAAATAATCAGTTTCAACCACAATCGTAATAATCCAGTATGTTATTTCTTTGGGGATTTTGAATTGTCTTTAGACCCCTCTGCACACCCAGTAAAAATCTAACGGGGATCACTATGTAACTTATCGTACCCGCAGGGTTCTGAAGAATAAGTGTACCAAATTTGGTGTCTATTTGGTCAAACGGTGTAGATTTGTAAAGTACAATTTTTAAACAGACACCAACTCTGCTTTTTTTTAGATCATTAAGCTCCGTATTCCTAGGTTCAAACCTATTTAGTTCTATGACCTGTTTCAGATCTGTTAATTACATTTTTGCGATTTGGGATATCCCGAAAAAATATGCAAATTTCATAGCACCAAAAAATTCGGGTCTTAGAACTTAAAACGCACCTAAGACCTAAAACGACCTTGGGAACCTAAAAAAGACATTTTTCCAGTTACTTCCTCTTTAAAATAACTATTTAATTTTAAATACGTTTTTATTCCAAATAAAGCAATGTGCTGATTCATATCCGGCAACTCAAGTGGGATACTTTCTTGCAACAAAAATAATACAGCAAAAACAGAAATTAAACTTCAGAAAAACAAAATATCAGTCAGTTAATCATAGCTCACAATCCACTTGTGGTTCCGTATCATGCTATTTTCATTCCGCTTTTAAATATTTGTCTTGGTTAACAATTTTAAAATTTATTTTTTATCTAATATTTCGAAAACAACTATAATTTTAAAGATGCCGAAGAGTTTAGAATTCTAGAAGTGCAGGTACTAAAAAGCTGGATTCAAGGAGTTAAGAATTTTACGATGGACAACATACTTTTTTGCCAAGCATGTGAGAAGCGGGTAACGTTTCTTTTATTTTTTAATGTGAAGTACACACACACACACAAGGTTATACTTAACTTTGAATTATTGAAGAACCAACAGAAAGCTAGCAATACGTATCTAGATCTTATACCAATTGCTAAAAGTAAATGCTAGACATGCGAAATTTACCATATCTTTTGTAGAAAGTAGAATAGCAACGCCAAACTACATAGTTTTATATTTATTGAACCATTTGAGATAATTTTACTCATTAAAATAAGTAAATTTCAGGGCAGTAATTAATTAATATAAGAGTAAGACATGAGCAATTCCATCCATATTCGTCTGAAATGGAAATGCTTTGCCAAATCCCTCTTTTCTTACAAATCAAAAAGGAAGCTATGAAAGAATTCTTTTATTCGCTTAAAAATCTAACCTTCCAGAAGTATATTTAAACGGTCACATTACAGGTATTATCTCGTTTCCACAAAATAAATCAATATTTGTAATTCATGTGACTAAAGAAATCGGACGCTCTGTTTACCGATAGGAGAAAGCGAAAATGAACTCGTAGTAGGAATTGGCCCAGTTAATAACGGATAGTGCATTTTTAATTTTTAAGAGCAAAATTTCATCTTATTGCCAATTATAAAGTTTCGTATGCAAAAGCATGTTGCTATGGTGGTTTAGTTTTGGTGTATGTCTAGGTGTTCTCTTTCTATGATGCAAAAGGGGAAAACATTAAGCTGTGTGCAAGTAATCGTGGTTAATATAAAAATATGTCCCATAATTTCTATCAGCCGAATTAGAGCACCGAAACTCAAAATCAGAATGTGAACTAAATTTTCTTATGTACGATGTCCATAGTTAATGTAATAAAATTTCTGCGAGCGTTTAAAATCAATACCATATCATTAAAGAATAATCGTTTTTAAAATCACTGCCGTCATTTATTTTTAAAAAATCAGTGAATGTGTGTGTATATATATATATATATATATATATATATATATATATATATATATATATATATATATATATATATATATATATATTCCACCGACCAGCAGTGTATATATATATACACTGCTGGCCACCGTAAATGCAACACCCTGAAGGAAGCATGCAAATAATATGAAATTTACAACATGCATTAGCGGAGGTGAGATATGCAAATGATTAGAATTTCAGCGCAGACGCACATCACGCGCGCCTGTATTTAAGGCTTGGAGATTTCGACGATTTCAAGTACGGCAATTGTGTTTTTCTTGTGGTTTTTTCAAAAAAACGATCAATTATGCCTCGTAGAAAACAGCGATCATCTTTTGATCAAGTATCCGAGTTCGACAGAGGAAGGATAGTGGCCTACCGAGATTGTGGATTACCTTTCAGGGAAATCGGTAGTCGTGTTGGACGAAACCAAACAACTGTAATGCGGATATGTGATCGTTGGATGCAGGAGGGTACGATGGACCGACGTGTTCGATCGCATCCACCTCAGTGCACCACTTCACGTGATGACAGGCATATTGTGCGTATGGCAGTGACGGATCGCTCAGCCACATCACGAACCATAGCACAGCACATTCAGTCTGTACCGCATCATCCAGTGTCTGCGCGTACCATTCGACGCCGTTTACAGCAGTGGTCTGTCCGCAAGACGTCCATTGCTTCGTCTACCCTTGACGCAGAACCACAGACTTTTCCGCCGCCAATGGTGCGATGAAAGAAGGATGTGGACGGCAGAATGGAATGAAATTGTCTTTACTGACGAGTCACGCTTCTGTCTGCAACACCACGATGGTCGGATTCGAGTCTGGAGACACCGTGGAGAGAGGATGCTGAACAGCTGCGTTATGCACCGCCACACTGGTCCTGCACCGGGTATTATGGTATGGGGCGGTATTGGATATCACTCTCGCACTCCTCTAGTACGCATTGCCGGTACTTTAAACAGCCAGCGCTGTATCTCCGAGGTGTTGGAGCCAGTTGTCCTTCCTTTCCTTCAGGGCTTGCCCACAGCCATATTTCAACAGGATAATGCGCGACCACACGTGGCACGCATTGTCCAAGGGTTCTTCGTCAATCGCCAGATTGAATTGCTTCCCTGGCCAGCTCGCTCTCCGGATCTTTCGCCGATAGAAAACATGTGGTCCATGGTTGCTCAACGATTGACCCAGAATAAATCCCCAGCTGCCACACCAGATCAACTTTGGCAACGTGTGGAAGCTGCTTGGTCTGCTGTACCCCAAGAACACATCCAAAGTCTCTTTGAATCAATGCCGAGGCGTGTGGCAGCGGTGATCTCCAACAATGGCGGCTAGTCTGGCTACTGATTTTGGCAGGAACCACACTTCACAGAAGTCTATAAATTTAATCATTTGATACCTGGTCAACATGTTATCTACAAAATAAATTTTGTTGTATATATACAACAAATATATATATATATATATATATATATATATATATATATATATACTGAAACTAGCAAAAAGTATCAAGGTCAAAGATGTAGGTCTTGAATTCCTCTGACAATTTGGGTTTTTAGAAGAGGAATTTATTTTGCATAATGTGCAGTGGAACAGAAATGATACACACGCCTAGGGGTGCTTGTGATCGATAGTGAAGCCTATATGTTAAATGCTGAAGAATGCCTTCGGCATTTTATCCGAAGATGCTGAACGTCATTTGCATAGCTCCATAAACAATAGTCCTCACCGCCTTGCTGAGGAGATAAGGGACCAACATCCAACGGGAAATGCTTTGATACTTTAAAAGCGCTAAATCGTGTGGCTATTTTTCGTGAAGTTCTTCCGAATGTCTCTCTTTCTCTTTGGATGTCCTTCCAATTATTAATGCTATAGCTTTCATAAAAACACGCTACAGCAAACTTAACATCTTCCATAAGAGTAGAGTTAGAATCATTGCCTCGGACCGAAACAATAGATTTGATGTGGAGATGTACTTGAACCGGTTGGCATGGCTGTATCCAGGAAGTTGGAGGCTATCCTAGAGAGAAGCTGAATTTAAAAAAAAGATAATGTGTCCCAATTTCTTCGTGGAAACGACCTTCTCAAATGAAATTTGTCCCTCCTGACATCATATTCCGTAGGACGTGTTTTTTCAGGACTGAAACCAATTCTATCTGAAGATTAAAGGTGCTTTACCAATGAAAATTTATCAACGTATTTGATTGTAGAAGGGTTGCGCAAATATGTAAAACAATTATTCTCTTTTATATAAAGTTTAGTTTGGTTCGTCGCTCTATGATCATTTTTTGCTACACGAGTACTAAATTAAATTTGTGTAGTTTAACCTGAGCGTGTTAAAGGGCAGGGATAATTTTTCACCAATCACAAGAACAGGTTTGGATATAGAGATGATTTTCTTGGCACTCACAGTCTAATAGAGAATTCTTTTGTTTCGATTGCTTAAGAATCTAAATTCTTTTCGGTTAGCAACGTCAGTACCAGTATTTGACCAGTCTTCAGCTATTTCTAAAAAAACCTTAAATATTATTGTCAATTCTGGACCGTTTTTTAAGTACGTTTAGAAATTCTTAGTTAATTAATTATCAAATTAAAATCATACAATTATTGCCATCCCTCTAGATTTATGTGACAAATTGCAAATTTTACAATGTTATTTACAAAAAAAACGAGTTCGTAGTTTAAAAATTGTCATTATATCAATAAGGTATTTTGGGTATTTTTAATTAGCGTCGCACAGAAGCAACACAATGGGCTATTGGCTACGGTCCGGGATCAAACCCGTAGGGAAAGATCCGAGGACAACACCACGTAATTGTGAACCACGGTCAGATGACGTGATCACACCTGAGCTGGCATCCACTCTCCACACCACGCCAGTAGTATACCGGCCCGTATATGCGGCGGAAGTGACGTCATACCACGTGACCAGAAGTGGGCGGGGCCACGTGACGTCACAGCGTGACGTCATCCAAAAGCGGGTGACGTATTGTTTGTTTACATTTTGGACTTGGATTTTTTTTGTCATCGACTTCGTGCAGGCGTTGAGTTGTTTCAAGATGGCGTCGTTTCGTTACCATGGTGATGAATCACTCGTAGTGTCATCTGGTGGAGATATTCGAAACCCTATTATTTTTAATTAAAAAGCAATTTCGTGGATTCGAACCCGGGACCATAGGATCCGAAGTCAAGTGCGCTATCCGTTAGGCTGTAAGAGAGTTAACTATGGGCGGTGAATTAATGTAGTGTTGGATTTTTTTTTTCTCTTTTGGACTTGTATTTTTTCTTAGTATTAGGAATGGGTTATTTTTAGAAAATGGTTTGAATAATTGCATAGGGGTTTTAATAAATGCTTTTTCAAAATGACTTATGGCGCCATCTGGTGATTTTAAAAGTAAGTAATCTAAGGAACGAATGGATTTCTTAATGTTTTTACTTTATTCATGACCAGTGACGTCAGTGTGTTTACGTTTGGGACTTGGATTTTTTTTCGTTATTCGTACCGCCATCTAGTGTCATTTACTGGAGTGAATAGAATAAAATCCTAAGAAAATAAAAAATATTTGATATTTTGTTGGGGGCTCGAACTTAATACAAAAGTACTCATGGTCGAGGGTTAGTTGAATGACTATAACCGTTCGGCCACGAATACCTATTCTACAGAGATTTAAATGCTTAGAGACCTTTTTTTTTTTTGAGAGTTGGCGCACGCGTGACGTCAGTGTGTTTACGCTTGGGACTTGGATTTTTTTCCTTCTGAGATTTCGATGGTGACGTCACAAGTCCATCAAGTCTGAACTTGAAAAAGCCAAGTCTGAACTTGAAAAACCTACTCACAGTACATTTCCTACGCAGGTTACGCGGAGGAATACATGAAATGGACCAATAGGAGGACAGGAATGTGACGTCATTACCGTTTCGTCGAATCGGAGTAGCGGATAGCTTTTAGTGAATCACAACACCGTATGATTACAACATGAATTAGAATTAGTTACTGTGCTATACCAGTCAATCTATACAGTTCTGTCGTCGAGCCCGAGTGCACACACACACATCGTGTCCATTTTAATTGTGATATTTGCTGTTTGCTTCCTTGACTTTTCGTAAAATGACCACAACTAGCCATAATAAGAAACGAAATCTTACAGAAAATATGCCGACTGAAGAAAGCCACAAGAGAATTAAGAATGCACATAAAGTAAGTAATAGTCTTGATTTGTTATGATTTTTAAAATTTAATCTTTATGAATTTTTACTTGTTTTACATGTAATTGATATCTTATTATTTTAATCTTATTTTGCAGGGTGGAATCTTTACAGAAGATGGAATTCCAGAAGAGATGTTTCATATCGGAGATTCCATATTCGTTTATCCAAATACTTTTCGAGGAAACGTATTGGTGCACATCAGACGGTTTACAAAGTATGGATCAACTTTTTATCCTACGAAAGAAGGTGTGTCACTCTACCCTGGATGGATTGAATTCATCATGAAACCTGGTGCTTTACCACAAGAACCCCGTGATCTGAGAGGAAGTTTTTTCTTACCCGAAGATGAATTCAAAGTTGATAGTGTGGACTTCGAGAACTTTACATTCACTCGATTCCAAACTACACAATGTGGTGATACCTTCAAAAAAAGCATAACTATCTCTTCTTCTCAGTGGACTGAAATGAAACAGCAGTATAATTTTATTGCTGCGAGTGTCTTGGATCATGTTTATGGCGCTATGGACCTTTTGAGTGCCTACAAGACTTTCGAACAATGTGTGAACATCGACGAAAGTTTGCCGGACTCTTTAGATGTTAGTCTTGGGACTCAATGCCTGATAGAACTGCTGAAAGATTCATTGAGCCATTGCCTAAAAGAAAGGGGTTTGAAAGAACCCGAATTATTATCTGAGGAACTATGGGCCAATAGGGTTGAGAGTTTTAATTCTGCAGCATTTTCTTTGGAAGTTACTGAAATCGTCGATTCTTTTTACCACAGATTGTGGGAACATAAAGACTTTTTGTGCTTGTCAAAACCTGCAATGTATGTTACATCACAATTTTTAAAGGACATTCGATTAAAAGATGTTCTGAGAGAGGTAAGAAATGTGCTATGTCCTCCATATACGTTTGAATATTTTGACGATTGTAACTGATTCATTGTATTTTTTTCTGTGCACAATTTGTTTAAATAAATAATTGTACTAGCATTTCTCTTTGGTGTTTTATTTTCTCATAACTGATTGTCTTAATATTTGTGTACTTGATTATTCAGTTTTAATATCTTAAAAGGAAAAAAACTTTATTTCCTTTTGTACTTAGTAGTGGAGATTGTCATGAGGAGTATATAAATACTGTATTTCTTAAAATTTTAACAGTCATTATGAATATCAGCTTTAGGTTAGACCACAACCGCTGCTGCAATGGAAGAAATTCTGAATCAGACATATCGGAATCCCAAACTTCCCGGCAGCTTTGGTGGTATCAATGCTTTACAGCGTGCTTTAAAAGGTCGCGTGAAAAGAAAACAGATAAAGAATTGGCTACAAACGAAAGATTCGTATACTTTACACAAGCCTTTACGGCACAAATTCCAGAGAAATCGTGTAATAGTAGGAGGATTAAACGATCAGTTTCAATCTGATTTAGTGGACATGCAATCTCTCGCCCCTCATAACGATGGGTATAAGTATTTACTTACTTGTATTGATATTTTGTCTAAATATGCATGGGCCATTCCTCTGTTAGATAAAAAATCTGCAACTATATTGAGCGCTTTTGAAAAAATATTTTCCGAACGTACTCCTCAATCCTTACAGACAGATGCTGGGAAAGAGTTTACCAATAAACTAGTGCAAAATTTCTTAAAAAAGAAGAAAGTTCATTTCTTTACCACACATAATTCAACAAAAGCTTCAATCGTTGAACGCTTTAATCGTACCCTTAAAACTAAAATGTGGAAATACTTTACTGAAATAAATACGAAAAGATATATTGACGTCATAGACCAATTGATGCATAGTTATAACCATACTTGGCATCGTAGTATTAAAACAGAGCCTTCATTAGTCACATTACAAAATGAAGGAAAAGTATGGGATACATTATACGGTCAGCAAACTGTTGCAAAACAGAGCAGTTCAGAGTTAAAGGTTGACGATACTGTTCGTATTAGTCGGGAGAAAATGCACTTTGAAAAAGGATACGAACAAAACTGGACAAAAGAAATTTTTACTATCGATAAAATAATACATCGGATACCTGTTGTGTATAAACTGAAAGATTTAGCAGGGGAAGTGATACAAGGAAGTTTTTACAAAGAGGAATTGCAAAAGATCTCGGATTCCGGATTTTATCCAGTAGAAAAAGTTTTAAAGAAAAGAAAGCGTCAGGGGAAAACGGAATACTTTGTGAAATTTCAGGGTTATCCTGAAAAATTTAATGCTTGGGTTGAGAATGTCAAAATGATATAAATAGAGCTATCACCGTACTTACCTTTTCATTTTCACTGTACGATGTCGTTCTACATTACACTTCCCAGCGATAGCTCTATCGAGTTTTATCCTGGCAACACAATGTCTCACTTCTACACGAAACTCCCTAAACGTCTGGAACTCTCAGGTGAATGGGAAGTAGGATTAGTTGAAATGATTTATCCCAGAATGTGGAATAACATCATTGATGGTGAAAATTCTTTCGAATATGATTTAGGAAACGGAGTAAAAGTTAATGGAAAAATAGCGTGCGGATTTTATGATTCTCCGATCGATATTTTAAATGCATTTCCAAAGCACATAAAAATTCAAATGAAATATAACAAACACACTAAAAGGGTGATGGTGCAGCTCACTAACGGTGCAACGGTGAAATTATCCAAGGGATTAGCTGAAAACTTAGGTTTTGAACCTAATAAAGTGATTGGAGAAAATTTTATTCCAGGAAATGGAGGCCCAGATACAGTAATCACTGAGAGTCCTTTTGTTGCGGATCCTAATGTTGATTTACATTTGTTGTACGTTTACACCGACATCATTCAGCCTGAATTTGTTGGTGGGATCTTAGCTCCTCTTTTACGAACTCTGACAGTGAAGGGAAGAGATGGTGATATGATTCAGGAACAATTTGAGAGACCTCATTATTTACCAGTTTCCAGAAAAAATTTTGACTCGATTGAAATCATTATAAGGACGCACACTGGTCGTTACGTCTCATTTGAACGCGGAAAGTTGATAGTGAAATTACATTTTCGCTTGAAACAAATCATATAAAAGAGTGTTCCTTTCTGAATTGATTCATTTTTTATTTTCGCATTCAAGAAAGAAGTAACAAAATGTTGGTTCCTTACACGTGTTGTAGTAAAAAGTTTGAAGATTATTATTCAGAGCAAATTGGAAATGGCTTGCCCTACTATAAAGGAGTTGTTTTTCAGAAAGGGCACGGAATAGGAGGATTTTTTGCAAAACTATTTCGCAGAGCATTACCTTTTTTGATTAGTGGTGCAAAAACGATTGGAAAAGAAGCTTTACGGACAGGAACAATGGTTGCTAATGACGTGTTATCAGGCGAAAATTTCAAAACATCAGTTAAAACGCGTGCAAAAGAAACTGGGAAAAAATTAGCAAGAAAGGCGGTTAAGAAAGCAGATGAGATGATTGGTCATGGAAAGCTTAAAAGGAAGCGCAAACCCTCGAAACGTGTCATTTCATCTAAAGTCAGGAAGCTACAAGGACGTGATATTTTCGACTCGTAACACCATGGCTTTTCTACTAAAAGATTCTCCAGAATGTGTGAAATCAGAACTAGAATTATTCTCTTTACCTCCAACACAAACTGTCATCGAGAGAGGTCAGTGGGTTGAATTTCACCCCCTAGCCAATGTTTCTGGTGGAAGCCCTATCGAATTCAATGTCTCTGGAAGCGGAGACGAATACCTCGATTTGTCACAGACCCAATTATATGTTAAAGTTAAAATTTTAAAAAGTGACGGCAAACCAATCACAACTGAAAGTAAAGTAGGCCCTGTAAATCTCTTTCTGCATTCCATGTTTTCTCAGGTGGATATCAGTCTAAACGAAAGACTCGTTTCCTCCAGTAATAACACTTATCCATACCGAGCCATGATAGAAAAATTACTGAATCATGGTTATGATACTAAAACTTCTCAATTGTCTTCAGAACTGTTTTTTAAAGATACCGCAGGTCGTATGAATGTTTTTGATACAGCAGATGCTCAACCTAACGATGGATTCAATAAACGGGCTGAAATGTTTAAGCTAGGTGCATCGGTGGATATGATTGGCCGTTTGCACTTGGATATGTTTCATCAAGAGAGACTCCTTTTAAATATGGTGGATGTGAAAATTAAGCTTATACGCAGTAAACCGGAATTTTGTTTGTTGGGAGACGGGGAATTTAAAGTTTTGTTGGAATATGCTTCCTTGTTTGTTCGTAAAGTCAGAGTGAGCCCCGGTGTTGTTATAGGACATGCAAAAGGTTTGGAAAAAACAGCAGCTAAATACCCCATTAACAGAGTACTGTGTAAAGCTTATTCCATTCCGGCTGGTAATATGAGTTTTGTTCAAGATAACATTTTTACGGGACAGATGCCTAACCGTATTGTGATTGCCTGTGTCGATAACGACGCGTTCAACGGACACTATAAGAAGTCTCCCTTTGAGTTCAAACATTACAATATTAATTTTATAGGAGTCTATGTGGATGGTCAGCCCGTACCTCATAACCCACTCCAACCAAATTTTGAAAAAGATCAATTTGTAAGAGCATATCAGAACTTATTTACGAATGCTGAAAATAGAGGCCTGTACCTCTCAAGGTCAGAATTTTCGAAAGGTTATTCTTTATTTTGCTTTGATTTATCCCCAGATTTGTGCGATGGTTCACATTTAAATCTTGTTCGACACAGTAACTTAAGAATAGAAATAAAATTTGGAACTACGTTACAGCAAACAATTTCATTGTTGGTGTATGCTGAGTTTGAAAATCTAATCGAAATCAACAAAGCTCGTAATATACTTTATGATTTTGGGAACTAATGAATTCATCACAGATTCATAGAATCTTATCTCGTGATTCTATTTCGGCGAGATATTATGGTGGTGTTTATCCCTCAGATAAGACACCAACTATTGAAAAGTTTCCCTCTGCTATAGTGCTCAATACTGATAAGCATGATGAGACGGGTTCTCATTGGCTTGCTGTGTACGTTCAAGATAACAAGACTATTGAATTTTTTGATTCCTATGGATTGCCTCCCGACGCATTTGGAAAAGACATCGCAAAATTTGTCAAGAAATTTCAATACGTTCAATGGAACAAGGTTCCACTTCAAAGCTTAACGTCTAATGTATGTGGACACTATTGCATTTATTTTATTGTTAAACGATGTCAAGGATTTTGTATGAAATTTATTATCAATCAGTTAGCAGGAAAGAAGAATGATTTTAGAATATTTCAATTTGTCAAAAAAAGATACGGTGTAACCATGATTTTTAAAAAATAGTAATAAAATTGTTTTATTGCCAGATATTGACTCATTTTTATTCACTTTTTCGATACTGTTTAGATGTGTTTTATTTTTTCTGACAAATGGTTTTTTTGGGGGTAAAATCCAAGAGTTTAAAAGGATTGACGTAGGAAAAAGAAAACACTTTGTTAAAAATATTCACCAGAGTAAGTCGTACAAAAATGGAAAGCACAAAAAGTCAAATGATATTAGTTACATTACTTATTTTTTCCTACGTTGTTTTTCCTGCTTTTATTACTTGGACTTGTCTCAATTGGCCCAAACATGAATCATGCAGTTTAGAACAAAATAAAACGACGCTTGACATATATAAAATATATCAAAGCATTGATTCAGTTGGATACATCAAATGCAATGAATTTTCCAACCTTTATTTCAACAACTCCGATTGTGGGAAAGAAATATGTGATTGCGTTAAAAATTCTTTAAATGTCTTTGAAAACCACTGTTTAGAATTTACTCAAAACATTGTTGATTCGTTCAGCGAGTGTCGTCTCGTAGCAAACACAATTAAAGGGTGCACAGACATGTTCTGCAAACTATAAAAGTGGAAACCTCAGCAATAAATTTATTATTATAGAATATGGAACTCCCCCGGTTAGTTCATCCTTCGACATGCCTCCTCAGTGGGCCTACAGGATCAGGAAAAACTGTTTTCGTAAAGAAACTGATAGATCACAAAATGTTCCATCCAATGCCTACACATATTGTCTACTGCTACGGAAGTTACCAATCTATTTTTAATTCTATGAAAAATGTTAATTTTGAAGAAGGTTTGCCCTCCAACCTCAGCTCCATTCGAGATGCTTTAATTATCATAGATGATTTGATGGTAGAGTTATCAAGTGATACTCGCTTAAGCAATCTTTTTACAAAAGGTAGTCATCACCGAAATCTTTCAATCATTTTTATTACGCAAAACTTTTTTCATCAAGGCAAAGAAATGAGAAATGTTCATTTAAATTCGCATTATGTAGTTCTATACAAAAATCCTAGAGATAAAAGTCAAATAACGCATCTAGCTAAACAAATGTTCCCCAGAAAAATCAAGGCTTTTCAAGAAATATTTGACGATGCTATCTCAACGCCCTTTAGTTATTTGCTCATTGACTTAAGACCGGAGACGACTGAACGGTTACGGTTACGTACAGGGATATTTCCTTGTGATAAGCATTTCGTGTATGAACCTCGATAGGGTCATTAAAGCGGGTACCTTCGAAACCTATATAAAACAAAGTGAAAAAGCAGAAAAAAATCATTTCTATTTTAGAATGCCTTCTCAGAAGGATGTGATATGTCTGAAACTCTTACAGAAAAGCAGGAGAAAAACAACTGTATTGAAAAATTGTCCAAACAGTCTCATTAAATCAGTTTGTGAATGTGTACTGAATTTATTAAAGGGGAATCTTCCTATCAGTAAGCGTGCTAAAAATCAACTCATTCCTTTCAAAAAAACTTTGAGAATACTGGCTGCGAAAAGAGTACCTCTCTATAGAAAAAGACGACTTTTAGTACAAAAAGGTGAAGGATTTTTATCCTTTCTTATTCCAGCTGCAATAACCGTCTTATCATCTCTTATACATGGAACACAGTAAAAAGTTTGCACTGGTACCGTTAGACCGTATGCAAGAATTGGAA
The DNA here is from genome assembly GCA_933210815.1 of Meta bourneti. Taxonomy (NCBI): domain Eukaryota; kingdom Metazoa; phylum Arthropoda; class Arachnida; order Araneae; family Tetragnathidae; genus Meta; species Meta bourneti. The sequence goes on along the minus strand of OW119924.1, from coordinate 62,094,559 downwards.
CAGGATCATCTGAGTGAAATAGATGCACAGATTCAATACATCTTGAAAAAGAAATTAAGTGACGATGAAAAAGTGAAGTTGTACAATCAAGTTTTACAAAAATATGTCACGTTCCCAAACGTTAATAGAACTAAACCACTCGACGAGATGCCTCCCGATAAAGACCCTGAAAACAATTTTGATATAGAAAATGAAGTTCTTGGATCCGTTCCTGTGAAACATAAAGAAACTGCAGTGAAAATTATGGAGTTCTTAAAACACCATAAAATTTCCTGGAGTCAGAACAAAGAAGTCAAAGTGAACGATGAGATTATTCCAGGCTCAAATGTTATTCAATTCATCAATTTTCTTTTGAGAAACAGAATTCGAAGACCACCGGCCTTTGAAAAATTTAAGGAAATATTAACATTCAACAATTTTCCTCGAGAATTTGTGAAAAATACTTATTTAACTGATGTGAAAACTATGTATGCCAAACCTAAAAAATCCATAAAGAGACCGTCTTCAAGCAAATGGCTGCAGTTATGAAAAAGCAACTTTGTAATTTTTTCTTGAAAGTTATGAATAAAATACTTTTTTCCATTACTTACTTGTGAATTTTATTTTAAATTTAAATATTCATAAAATTTAATAGTTAGGTCAGTTTATTTTTTACACAATAAATTAACTTTTTTACTTTAACATTTTAACAAAAGAAAAAAAATCTTAGAAAAGGTCATATAAAAGATACTCGTTTTTGAAAAGTGAAAACAACAACATTTATTTGACACGATATATAACATTTTTTTACACCATTTTACAAATAATTGCAACACGTATTTACATTAATATCCGTATGGAAGTGTGGAAAAATTGTCTTGCCTTACTCTTTTTTTGTATATAGTTTTGTATGTTTTATTTTTCTTCCTTATTGATAACTTTTCGTCGTAATTTTTCTTGCTCCACCGCCGCCTATTTCTCTCCTGACAGTCATGACATCAATATTGAAACCTGAATCTAGGGCAATTTCCTCCTTGGACTGCAGGACTTTCATGACTGAAGTCATTACTTTCTCCACTGTTAAATCGGAAACAGGCATCAAATGCGTGGAGATGGGTTTGTCAAGACCCTCAGCTTGGATGCAAAAGCGTACCAGGTCCGAGGAAGCTAACCCCTCGGTAGTCCGACGAATTAACGTAGCAAAAAGCTCGCGAACAGCATCCACGATCGCCGCCAAGGGTACGCCTCGCACACCTTCTGAAAGCCTTTCTGTATCCACACGGGCACTGTACGTGATTTCTTCTGCCTGGTACTTCTTATTTCTCCGCCGCGATCGCTCGACGAGTATCACAGCACTTTCCATCTGTAAAAAACGAGGTAAATAAAACAGAATAACTAAATAACAACATAAAGGATAACATAAATTAGTATTTAAAAATATGGACAAAATGTGTAATTACACTAGAAACCTGGTCATCAGCAATATTCCTGGGTCCCATTTCAGATGATCCGCTGCGGCCAGTCTATAAAAAAGAAAACAATTAATAAAAGTACATTTTTCCATAGGATCAGGAGTTCAAACAAAAAAAAAATGTAAATTACCTCAAATCCTGAACCCACTTGGTAATACAAGGGAATAGGCATTGGGTTTTCCAGAAAAATCTGAGACGTTTCATCTAATAACTAAAAAAGGACATTAGAAATAGGCCAAATAATCAATAACAGAAAAATATATTACAGGAAAAGCAACTTACATCATCATCTGAATCCCTCATGGGAAAATCAGGGTCTTCAAATAAAATCTACAATAAGGGCAAAAAAAAAATGGAACATTTAGTAGGCATACTAGCATGGCATCATTAAAACATTCACATACCTGTACTTTCAGTGTTAAAAAATGAGGTATAAAAATAAGAGAGTTTAAAGAAAATACCTAGGAAATTCCTTTTTAAAATATATTTTTAAATGTTTCTAATTAATCTAAACAAAGTTATTCAAAATAAAAAATTGAAAAGTACTGGGGACTTACCATATTGGTGTCATCCATAGATCGCTTCATTTTTTCAAAGTAAAATCCCCGTTGTATAAACACGCGAAAAACTAGCAACGAGTTGCAACGTAGTTCAAAGCGATGTGATTCACTGAAATCGTGATACTAAGAAAATCCCTCCTATCTAGTCTTCAACATAGCAACATTCCTACCCCATAACCAGTATGATTGCATCAGTTTTCCACTCGCATTCATGTTCTAACGTGTAATCTAACGTCATTCACAAAGTCGTACCCCCGGCTTGTAATCCTCCGCGCTTACTTGCGATGAAAATCGCTGTGATTGGACATTTTCGTGTTCTAACATGCAATCTGACGTCACATCGAAATTTCAGAAGGAAAAAAAATCCAAGTCCCAAACGTAAACACACTGACGTCACTGGTCATGAATAAAGTAAAAACATTAAGAAATCCATTCGTTCCTTAGATTACTTACTTTTAAAATCACCAGATGGCGCCATAAGTCATTTTGAAAAAGCATTTATTAAAACCCCTATGCAATTATTCAAACCATTTTCTAAAAATAACCCATTCCTAATACTAAGAAAAAATACAAGTCCAAAAGAGAAAAAAAAAATCCAACACTACATTAATTCACCGCCCATAGTTTCTCTTACCGCCTCTCTTACAGCCTAACGGATAGCGCACTTGACTTCGGATCCTATGGTCCCGGGTTCGAATCCACAAAATTGCTTTTTAATTAAAAATAATAGGGTTTCGAATATCTCCACCAGATGACACTACGAGTGATTCATCACCATGGTAACGAAACGACGCCATCTTGAAACAACTCAACGCCTGCACGAAGTCGATGACAAAAAAATCCAAGTCCAAATGTAAACAAACAATACGTCACTTCCGCTTTTGGATGACGTCACGCTGTGACGTCACGTGGCCCCGCCCACTTCTGGTCACGTGGTATGACGTCACTTCCGCCGCATATACGGGCCGGTATACTACTCACGCCAACGTGACGACATTTGAGGCTACGATAGATTTAACGTGCACAAGCTCCTTTTGTACACGACGGTGTCTTTGGATTCGAACACGCAAACCTCCGGTTGCCAATTCGTTACTTTTCCAACCGGGCTACCGCTGCCCCCGTTATATCAATGAAAAAGTGCATTAATCGTACGGTATTATGATCGAAAGTGATACTTTTGTTAGAACCTATGAAAACCTAAAATAGCCCTTTAAGAACCTAGAAAAATCCAAAACATAAATTGAAAAATCCTAATCTAATACTTTAAAAACCTAAATATCTGGGACTTATAGATAATTTAAGGATATTGTGAGCACGTGCAAGCGCTCTGTGAATTTTATTTTTATTATGCGCGTGTAACTACCATTTGTTCTTTATGATATTGTATTTACTAAGCACACGCAAACTATGGTAGGTAAGAAGTTGAATTTACGCAACACTGCAGCTACACAATGGGCTATTGGCGACGTTCCGGGATCCATCCCGAAGGGAAAGACCGTAGACAACATATCGTAATTTGGAACCATGGTCAGATGATACGGTCAACACCTGAGCTCAACCCCACTCTCCAAATTTCCACACCACCCAAAGGTGAGGACATTTGAGGCTACAGCAGATTTAGCGTGCACTTGTCCCCACGTATACATAAGACGGTCTTAGGTTGGATTAGAATTTCGAACTCGCGACCCTCCGGTTGCTAATCCACGACTCTACTAACTGGGCTACTGTGAACTTACTCAACTATGATATAAGTGAATGTATTTTTAATTATGTGTAACTATGAAAGGAATATGATATGGAATGGGATGAAAACATTAATTTGAAAAAGAAGAGTAAAAAAGAGTTGATCTGTGTTCTTTATAGTTTTATATCGTCCTTAGTTTATTAATAAATGTCTCAATTTTTCTAACTAGCATTCGTCTCCATGTGTGCAACCTAAAATCTGATCTGAAAGTATTTAATGCACTCGTACTGATACTCTTATCCCCTGAAAATGGACTCGAGTCTTCTCCAGGTGAATTAGGAGCCGACTCGAAATCATCACGCAGCACTCCAACATATTAAAATTAGATGTGTTGAATAATTTCAAAAGAAAACAAATAACGCGGGTGAATGATCATGATTTGAAAACTACTTCATTTAAAACAATGTTTCTCAATGAGTCCGGTTGGAAGAGTAACGGATTAGCAACCGGAGGACTGCGAGTCCCAATCCAACCAAACACCGTCGTGTACAAAGGAGGCTGGTGCACATTAAATCTGTCGGGACCTCAAATATTTTCACGTTGGCGTGGTATGAAGTTTGGAGAGTGGGGTGCCAGCTCAGGTGTTGCCTCGTTATCTGACTGTGGTACAAAATTACGTGGTGTCCTCAGATCTTTCCCTTTGGGATTGATCCCGGACCTTCACCAATAGCCCGTTGTGTTGCTCCAGTGTGACGTTAATTAAATATATACCATATACCTTCTCCAGTGTGACGTTAATTAAAATACCTACCTACCCGTCTATTTATCGAATATTTTCAAGTAAAAAGTGTTTTGTTATTTATAAGATCTATGTAAAAATGTGATGTTAATCTGAAGGTAGGTTGGGATTTTAATTAACGTTGCACTGGAGCAACACAACGGGATATTACAAATCTGAAGTAGCAGTTTGGGGCCGTCATGGCTCAGTGGGTATGCCAACTCAACTGCTCTAGCAACCTTTGAGTTGTAGGCGGCGCAGGTTCGATTCCCGTCAGGTGCATTCCTCCCTGGGTGTATTTCTCTCTTCTGTATCAGTAAAAGCTTTCATGTGTGTGTCTTACTTGATATTGTATGTCTTGTGTCTTGCGTAGCATTGCCAAATATGGCTATTGCGCCATAAAACCTCAAAACAACCAACATTTACACCTTGTACCAAGATCCAGGCCTTGACTACTATTTGGTAGGTAGGTATTTTAATTAATGTCACACTGGAGCAACACAACGGGCTTTTGGTGACGGTTCGGGATCAATCCCAAAGGACTACAACTTGGGTTTTATATTTGTTTAGTCTTAATTCTATGTGGCTTTCGGGTTCTTTTTAATTCTTAAGCTAGACTTTACGGGGTTGAGAGTTGTAAATTATTTTCCTAGCATTCTTAATATATGAAAAGTATCTATTGACACGTCAGGTAACAAAAATTTTAAAATTAGTTAAGAAATGCATTTATATACTTAGATACGAGTGATTATGAGCCTTGATGAGAGAGTTTCAGATTTTTTTGCAACTTTGAAAAGGAATAAGTCAAAAATCAAGAGAGTAAACATTTTAAGATTACAAAAATATTCAAATTCAGATTATAGGTCAAAAAGAAACTTGTATATCGAATTTCAAAAAAAGTATGAGGATGGTTACCTGTTTAGGAGGCTCACTAACATTATCTAGCATTTTTGTTTGTAATTTTATTCCTCTTTTCAAGGCCTCACCCAGCCTTTAGAACTTAGTGCAATAGAATGACCCTAGTAACTCGTTTTATATCTCAAAATTTCAAAAAAAATTTGTTTATGTATATTATGTATGATTTTCCTGTTTTCTTTTCATTGGAATAAAATTATAAATGTTTGTGTAAACAGATTAAACATATACAGAATTTCGTTTTTACTTTTGTTTCCGCTTGAAATTTTTGAAAAAGTAGTGCTTATTACATAATTGAACACTTCACACAACTCCATCATAAAATATCCTACGAAGGTAGGTATTTTAATTAATGTCTCACTGGAGCAACACAATAGACCATTGGCGGCGGTCAGGGATCAATCCTAGAGAAAGATCCGAGGACAACACCACGTAATTTTGAACCACGGTCAGATGACGAGGCCACACCTGAGCTGGCACCCCACTCTCCAAACTTCCACACCACGCCAACGATCCTACGAAGGGCTTGGTGTAAAAACAATTTCTCAAAACAAAAAATGACTGAAGGTGGGCGAAGAAAAAAATTTTAATTCAAAGAAAAATTTCTAGCTATTAAATGCACATTCAGGAACTGCTCTTAAAAAATTTTACTGTGAAGGTTTTAGAAGCAGAAAACAGTAAAATCTGAATAATTTGAATGGGTCTTATTGCTTAGAAAATAAGAGGTCCGTGGCAATTCCTTACACCGGAAATTTCTGATTACGTTTTTGACAACTCAAAATAAACTAAATGCAGCAACTTGATCGGACGTTCATATGTGTGTGTATACGAACCAATTAATTGGAAAAACCACATTTTCCTCTTGATCACAAACCAGCTTGAGAGTCCTATTTGGTCTTAGCTGCACTCTAGCTTGATTACGCATTTCTTGATCGCTCTCTGAAAAAACAAATAAACTTTGTTGGCAATATTCCAGAATTTGCAAGCTTCACTTCGAGTGATCTAATATCAGTTGATTAAGAAAAAGAAAGTATTATTCTTCCCCGCGATTCTGTCCGGTATGTTTTACTTCAATGCCAATAACTTGTACCCAATTAGCTTCAGCTGTCTGAAATAATTAAGATCAAAGCGGCATTTTGTATCTTAGTGTCAGAGACTGCATGGAAGAAAGGACGGTGTTTTTAAGATCGATTTATTTCTTAGCTGTTCGATGCATATTTTTTCCAAGTTCATTCAACTCCAGAGTTTAAAACTATTTTAATCCCTGGATATTTTCTTTGCTAAAGCAATTTATTATTTACAAGTGTTTCATTTATTCAAAGTGTACACGAAAAGTAAAGTATCAGTTCGTTTTTCGACTAAATCTTTTCGTGGTATTCTATTTAAAGAATATATCAAAGTACTCACTTATGTACCACCACGTTCTGATATAAATACATATTTCGCTCTCGTCTCCCCTCTCTTGCTAAGGTATTTGATAATTTTAAATTTTTCCACAAAACTTAAAATTTCATTCATTTTCGAATGAAGAGCTTAGGTTCTGTTTGTCTGAACACACCAGTACAGTTGTTCAAGTATCCTTGTGCTGGACAAAGAATTCCAACACTGACATTTAGCATTAATTAATGATGAACCTTAAGCACAAAAATTATGAAGTATGCTCAATCGGTTTGTCAAATCAGGGAATTATTAATCCTTCCGATCCATATTCTGAACTTTTTTTTATGCAGATCAAGTTAAGTAGGATTAATTCCAAAACTTTTGATCACATAAAGCAATCACGTTTATCAAAAACTATCAGATGAAGATGGTCCCACTGAAGAATTCACGGATTAAACATATTTTTAAGGAACTTACCTCTTGAGGGTACAATCTCGATGATATGTGAATTGCTGTTCAGAGAATCGCATTTATATTCTCCTCTGTGTCGCCATTCGGCCATTTTCACTTTAAGCTCTATTCGGATTTTATTATTCGGTAGGTTTTCTTCCACTACTACGTAATCTGGATCCAGCGAAGGGTCTATTGCTAGTCCATTTCTTGACCATTTAGGTATGCCGTATGATGACTTCATACAAGACATGATAAACGAATGTCCTTCAGCCACATACTTCCTTCCTTCGTATGTTATATCTGTCAAACTCGCTGAAATATTAAAGTTACAATAAAGGATTAATGACCATTCAGAAACTTATACATAATTGCTAGTCATCAGTAACGTAGCGTAGCATTGATAACTGAGGGATTCTGAGGTTGGATCGAAAGCAAAGTCTAATGCTTAGCTTTATACAATCTTATGTCACCGTTGTTTCTTTTCTGCAAAGATAATCAAATATAAATCATTTTTAGCCCTGAAAAGAAGCCCCAAAAGATGCAATTACGTCAAATCTTGGCAACTCTGGATGATCCAAGAGCTAATAGCTTGAGGCTGTCTTTACAAAGATGGGAAAGTGAAAGAGAACAGAGAATAATAGATCATGGGTTAAGAATCAACCGCTCATATCTGGATTGGATGTTGGCGTCAGTAAGAAGCATGGGCTAGGGGAGAATAGCCTGTACTAAAAGTACCCATTGCACATGACATTATTAATTAAATCATAGTAAGAAACCATTTAAGGTTGAAAGGATAGGGAACAAGCAGTCCCTGGTTAGCTTTTAGGCACTGAAAATCAAATCAAGAACGTTAAAATATAAACTGACTACGTTAAAATATAAACGATTTACTTTAAAAATCGTCGTTTTAAGTCAAGTTATCGATTTTTTGCCTACGAATTTTAATTTTTTTTACTAAGGATACCAGGCTTTTGGTTTCAATGGACGCTACGCCACTACTAGTCATTGTTAGTCAAAAAATATGAACACCTTGATTGAAATTCAACAATATATTAGGATTGAGATAGAAAACATGTATAAAATGTGGAAATACTGAATATTCATTAAATCCAGAAACCGTCGTGGCTCAGTTGGTATCTCATTGCGCTAGCAACCTTCGAGTTGTAGGCGGCGAAAGTTCGATTCCTTCCAGGTGCATTCCTCCCTAGGTGTACTTCTGTGTCTAAAACTTTCGTTATGTTGTGTCAATTACTTGATATATATATATATATATATATATATATATATATATATATATATATATATATATATATATATATATATATAGTATTATGCCTGGCGCAAATCAATCGACTGCTTTGGCGTTATGAATCTGAATTTTCCTAGTTTGATAAAGGATTTTTTTCGATTCAAATATGGCTCGAAAGTATGAAAACAAATAGCACTGATATGCAAATTCCAATGTTTTCAATTATACATCAGTCAATTATTCTAGTTGAGATCTTTACTATAACTTATAAAACTGGTTGCAAAAATACAAACACCAATATAAATATACTATATAACTTCATATACAGAAACCAAAAGCACTTCTAAAATCCATGAATTTCAATTTTCTGATTCCAGATCGTCCATAGTCATAAAAAAGACCAACGAGCTTAAAATAAAACGCATTAGTTGGAATATGCATGGCGTTCTCTAAGAGAGGGTTTTTCTGCCCAGCTAAATATAGATGGCGATAGTGTTTTGTGGTGGAATGTTTCCCGTGTACGTATTCTGAACTTAACTTGTTTTTCGAAAACGATTTCTACCCTTCGTCAATAAAAATTCCAAAGAATGAATTCCGTGGACCAATCATTAATATGTGACAGCCGATTGTTCTACGCTAATTATATTAAAAGCCAGACGTCGTCATTCCGGCGATAAACAACATATTAAGGTAAATCCGATATGTATAATGCGAGAGCATTTGGGTTGTGAAAGAAAAATCTTTACTTTCTGTCCGTTTTTTTCGTTCTCAAAATTCTCGCATGCTTGAAGGCTTACTACAATTTTTTATTCTAGAAGCTTGTGATTGCGATGGTGTTTTTGTAGCAGAACATACTTCCCTGTATGCATTCTGAACGTGACGTCACTTGGCTTGTTTTTCGACACGTCGCCAATAAAAATTCCAAAGATGAATTCCGAATTCATTTCTGATTGTTGATTGGTCAACGCCAATTAGGTCAAACTCCAAATGTCGCCAAAACGACATTTTTATGTATCGTGCGAGAGTATTTGGGTCACAGAAAATGAACTCTGGTTTGTGGCACAGATTTCCATTTTTGGACCTTGCGCCATAGAACTCAAACCAAAGAACCGTCTGATTTGTTTGTTTACACTGAAATCCCTCTCATTGTGTCTCTGAAAGAGTGAGAAAGTTTTTGCAAGTGTTAAAAGCAAACCACTGGAACACAAAGAATATAATTCCTGTTAAAAACTAGAGCTTCGGTAGCCCAGTTACAATTACCATGAGTCGTAAATTAGTAACGGGAGGATTGCGAATTTGATATTCGATCAAACCAAAGACCGTCGTGTGGAGGTTGGTGCACGTTAAATCTATCGTGGTCTCAAATGTCCTCTCGTTGACGTGGTGTGGAAGTTAGGAGAGTGGGGATATTGACCTCGTCATCTGACCTTGGTCCAAAATTATGAAGTATCCTTAGGCATAGAGGAGATATGAAAGTAAATGAAGCTATGGTAACTCTGTTATGTGCTCATGATCTTGTGATTAAACTAGTAGTACGTGATCCTTAGACTCTTGCCACACGCAAATGTTTGTGCATCCCTTCTTTCATAGCAAATAAATCGAAAATGAAAAGGAAAGCTCAAAATAATTCTATCCTGCTGTGTATATGGATGCAATTCCAAATTTTTTAAAGGTGGAAACATTACATTTCACAGGTGAGAGTTTTACATTTATTTACTAAAGTATTTCTTTATATACACAAAAAGGTGTTTTAGCATTTTCTGACATAATAAAAGTAGATTTCCTGGCTTTGGAATTAATATCCTTTCGAACATTTCCCGTTCTATAATACATTTCCTAGTTTTGTAATCAGTATGTAGCCGAAATAACGTTTAAAATAAAATTATTTATTCCAAAGGTCTTGGCGATGATTTTGTACGCCTATCCGGTCACCATTTTGTTTAGTATGTTATACGATAGAAAATTTTATCGGGGAATGATCAATTTTTTAATATCAGTAATACGGCTATAACGATTAACACGAAAAATTTTTTATGAAATGATAAAATTTTTAATAACGATAGTAACAATTAACACGAAAACAAGTTTTTGAAATGATAATTTTTTAAAAAATATTTCGTTTTTAATGCAAAATTTAAGGAACGTGAAAAAATATTAAATTAGTGTTTCCTAGCTATTTTTGAGATATTTATTCTTTTACACAAACCTTAGCGAGTATCCAATAGAAAGAGGTTGGTTGGGGGTTTTATGGTGCAAGGGCCATATTTGGCCATGCTGCGCCGACACAATACAATTATATCAAGTAATGGACATATTCACAAAAGAAAGACACAGACGAGAAAAATACTCCCAAGGAGGAATCGAACCTGTGGCGCACTGCTTCGCACGTTGCTAGGGCAGTGGGCATGCCCACTGAGCCACGAAGGCAGATAAAATGCGTATTTATCTCACAGCGTTACTGTCCTCTAGTAATATTTACCATCAATGCCATTTTTCCAGAAGATTTAAGATACTTTATCACTTTATATTCTCCAATAGGTAAAGAAATTATTGATAATTATGTACTTAAAAACACACTTCTTTCGAATTGAATTTCTTTTTAAATTATATACTGTTTATATTATTTGTTTCTTTCTCTAACTGTTTATATTGTAATTTCATAGTCTCTTAGTTCTACATTAAGATCGAGTTTAGACTCAACTTTTTCTTGATAAAAGTCTAATATTTATTTATAAAATATAAACTTTTGTATTTGAGTTTCGACATTTTTTTTTATTTCCGCATCAGCCTTCCAATTTAAATGTTGTTAACTGCATGTAACCAAGACTTTCAGGGACTTAAGTTTTTCACATATTTGAAATGTGCATCTACAAGGCAAGGAGGAAAAGCAAACATATTACATTTCAGCTAAACAAAGCTATTCTCATTACATTATGAAAGTCTTATTCTAATTAGTATTTACTTTTAATCAAATTTAGCTATTTAATTGGATCAAGATTTAACGTTTCCAAATTTAAAATATCTACGAACTTCTTATTCGAATATTCGTTACCAAACTTAAACGAATCTTAAAATAAAAGTTATTTCTGATGAAAACATGTTTATTATAGTTTTATTAATAATATAAGTTAAATTTTGTGCAAATAAACATTTAAAACCCATAAAATTGGGAGAAACATTTTTCATTCTGGGAAGAGCTTTTTATTCGTTCAAGAACACTTTCATCTCGATAAAACTTCTTGCCCTGATTACCTCGTGTATCGAGAAATGACTGTAGAACGACAAATCAATTAATCTCTATATTTAATCATTTTTAACCAAATCTCTTTTGAAAGCTGCAATTGTTACTTTTAAATGTATAAAGTGCTATTTGTCTCAATAGTAAATTTTAAACATTAGTTTTATTTATATTTCAGCTTCCTCTTGTGTAAAGATATCAATTGAAAGCAAAGGAGGAAGTACAACAATACAATTTCCTGCTTTCTATCTTAGAATATATAATTTTGTAAAGATAAATGTTAACATATTTAACGACATCTAGTGCTTGAAATAATTCTAGAGTTTGATATAATCTCAACAGCTTTCATATTCTTATACGTCTGATACATGATGGACATGGTATCACAATGCCCATTTAAGATATAAAAAATAATTTTTGATTCGGTCTTGTAGAAAATGCTTCCTGAATCGGAAATAAACGTGTTACATAAACCAACAATAGCAAATAAAATCACTCACCACAACCCTCTAAGATGAGCGAGCAAATGAAAAGAAGCAACTTGAAATTCCAAACTACCATCTCTTGGCAAAATCGGCTTAAATATTGTCAGCTCAATTTATAGCATACTTGGATAAACGTGCTACGGAATTTCATTGCTTCTCTTCAGAACTTAATTTTCTGTGTGGACAAAACACAGTCGGTGAGTAGGCCCAGGCTGCTAAGAGGGAGGAATTCTATTTCAGACCTCTACCGTCAAAAGAGTTTATGACGAAACAATGCTAAAAATATATGGTTCCCCTCCTATTCATTAGAAGAGTTTTTCAGTTAGAACAAAACTTGTCATAAAAAGCAGTATTGTACTCGTGTCATGGTGCCAATCTTTGAAAGAATAGAATTCTTGACGAAGATTGTCATAATGAAGTGGGAAACGTGAGGGAAATAATAGAACTGTACGTTAATAAAATTTCTTTAGTTACTTTTCTTACTTATTTTCTCAGGGCAACTCAGGGTACATTAAATGTCACTTGATATGTATTATGACATTAACTACTAGATCTAATTGATAGACATTAGTGCCGTAAGATCTGTATTTGATAACTCCTTTCTGGATTCCACAATGCTTTCGTTTCGACGAAGATGCAAGATAACAGGAGAAAAATCTTCACTTTTTTATCTACTTTTAAAGATGTTTTCCTTACTCAACAAGAATCGTAAAAACAGATTTGAACTAAAAATTTTCAAAATGCAAGAAAAATAATTTCTAAGAGAAAAGTTGGCCAATGAAGAGTATGGCATTGATGTTCTCCATCGGTCTTCAAAAATATGTCGTGTCGTCTGCTTACAAGAGAAACACAAAGTCAAAATTTTCAAGATATGAGTTTTTCAGCTATTCTATACCTAATGTGGTGATCTTTTAAACTAATGAATCCCACTGAGTAATATTTTCTTTGCATGAAGGTTAGATTTCTGAAAAAACACACTTGGTGAATATAGGTCAGTGTGTTTCACTTGTAAGCTTATATTATCTCATGCTTACGCGAATAGTAAATTTCTTCAGACCGGGCAGTCTGATATAATGGGAGATAATTGGATTCAATGTAATTTTTCAAATAAACACGTCAAGAGTTTTCTAACATCTCTCGATTTTCACCCCTAGAGCCAAAACATCAAATCAAAAGCACCATTCAACTCTGAATAATGTTTATTTTAAAAATGTGTACTTCATTTGGATGGGTGTGGCTTCATAATAAAATTTGAGTCAATTCATGTTTTGAACGGCAACTTTTGATAACAGATTCTGATTCTGTATCAAAACAGCCGTTCGTATAGAATACATTTATTTTGTTCAAACCAATGATAAGTTAGGAGTTTTTGAAAATCGGAGCTCCAAATGTAAATGATTGCTGCAGTGCCTTCTTTATACCTTACAAAGCAGTCGGTACAAGTAATTATTGTTTTATTAGAATGAACTATGATTACTTATTAAATTCATATTTGAAAACTTTTGAATTGAAACTATTCTAATTTTTGATTAGAATCAATTGAGCAATGTGTCAAACCTAGGCTGTAAAATTTTAGGTTATTTCTTCCAGTAGTTATTGAGATATAGTCATTGGGTATTTTTTACCTTATCTTACCTTGGTACTTTTTTATCTTTCGTATATACCTATTATCGGTACATTAACAAAATGTAAGCTGAGTGCTTAAAGCTTTAGCTCTTAACTTCAAGATTACATGCTGAATTTGGGCACTTCTTTTTTGCCATGGTTGAAGTATGAGCATCTATCTTATACCTTCAACAAAATTCTGTGTTTCTCATCATTAACAGGAAATTATCAAATAAAAAAAATTTAGTTCTCTTTGTTTTCATTGCTTACTAAGTCAAAAAGAATGACACGGATAAATTGAAGTGCACAGTTCTAGAAAATTTTGCGTGTTAATGAAAAAGACATCGGATTGAAATTTAATGGTACGCTGTATCTCTAAGGGCTGAGCAATATAGTAAAAGTATTTTGGCTGGTAAAATGTGTCTTTCTGATTTACCAATCTCTACTTAAGTAAAGTTATGAACACATGCGCTTATCAGCCTTCTAAGATCATTAAAATTTATTTTTTCGTCCTTCGTCTAATTATACATGGATATAAACTCTTTGGGATATTTCTTCGAAATGATCGAATATGGTTCCAAAATAATTTTTAAATCTTTTCCCCTGCTCAGCCATCAACTAAAACATTATATCCAGTTGAAACTGATCTGGTAACCCATGTTATTTATACATAAAATTCACTACAGAGATCTAGATTTTGATTTCCTGCATGCATGTGGTGTCGTCGTACCATGCTTTTTGTTTAAAATGAAATCTCTGCGATATAAGTGTGTTCTGTCATCATGAAATTTTAAAATCAATTGATGAATTTTCATAATTCTTTTTCTCGTGACCGATGGGATAGTCCATCTAGGTGGTTTCCATCCTTTGGCCATGAAATATAAACCAACTCTAATGTTCGAATTATCTTAACACACCAATATATATATAATTGTTGCCTTCAGGAGAAATGTAATTTTGTAGACTGAACAATAATGTATCTATATCCGAGCCGTTTCTGAGATATTAGCTGCCTGCATACAAACCTCAACAAACCCCCCCTTTTTTCACTCCCAAAAATAGTCCTTAATCTTTATCTTAATCCCTAGTCTTTATTTACAAACATGATAATTTACGAATAAATACAAATAAATGTAAAAATCAACAAAATGGAAAGCAAATTTCGATTTGTTGATACGTATTTTGACTTTTGAAGTTGGAACCATACCACCTTTCGGTTGGCCCTACTTTTTCTTTGATGATGTACAAGTGCTCGCCCAACACTTCACTAACTGTCTAATTAGCCTTCGTGAAAAAAAATTTCCAGAGCGACAAACCAAGAAAAAAACACTCAACAACAACTATGTAAGTTTGTTGTGCTAAAGACATATTTTTCGACCTATAACAACGGTCGACAATTTGTGGGAAGCAGACTTGATGGCAAACGGGAATGCATTCGGAACCTACTATTTAAGAGAAGATGTCTAATTGACACTTAAAAAAGGAAATATAATGCTGCATTGACACCATCTCCACGGCTGAATCATCAGAAATATTTATGATGTCGACGAATGGGCAAAAAAGTCGTTAAACACGAAAATGTTCTGTTGAGTCATTCCATAAATATCAACTGCAAAATATGGAACACATGGAATATTTTTGGAATTAAAAGGCTCGAAAGGGCAGTATAGAAAAAACAATAGCAATTCCAAATTCATTTTTTTATTTTTAGTCTGAACCTATTTTTAAATGTTTTCATGTGAATACAAAATTAATTAATATCGATCAAAAATCAAAACTTGTATACACCTAAGGTCTTATGTTCATTTCTGAATTAAATATTAAAAGCAATTTTTTTTGTATAGCGTAGTGGAAGAGCCCATTTTTATATCAAACATTCCAGAGCGCTCGGTTTGAATAAATTACCGGAAACTGAAAAATGAAACGAAATCTCGTGCTTTGATTTTTATACGATTGACTTTCACTAGTCTTGTTTCCATTCTGTGGATCATTGTATGGTTATCATTACTTTCTGTATTTTGAAGGACAGGAATGGTATGCTTATCTAAAGGATGAAGATAGTCCACATTTATGCATCGCAAGGGGAAAACCGTAAGACTCAAAGTAACCAACCTCACGGCGAGCATCGAACCTGCAAACCTCCCATTCCGCTTAACCAGTTTCTTACAAGCGACATTCTTATCTGTTTCGGCCGGTTCCAGCTAAATGACTGAATGTAATGTCCTAATGTTTCATCGTCATGCGATGTTACAACGCTCTCGCCAAATGAAATATTGTGACGTGACATTTCTCTCGCTTGTCACAGTGAGCTGCTGATCGACATTCGTTCCACGAAGTGACCACGAGAGTAATGGTCAAACGTCTTGCCCATAATAATGTTGTTCGTTTGAAATATAAATAGATTTTATCTATATGTATCTTTAGAAAAACTGAAAAATGTATTTCATCACGTGTCTCTCAAGATTCGAATGAAGATAATGCAATGGCAATTCAATAAACCAATCTAAAATCTGCGTTCTTAAGTCTAATTTTTTCCAGTGCGCAAAACTCGCCGTTCTATAATGTACCAGTACCGAAACAATCTTGCTTAGTCAGATGTGGTCCGTGAGCCATAAAAACCAACAACCAAAAAAATATGCGTGTTAAACGATCAGAGATTCTTTTGGGTGAGGGTAGAAAGGAACGTCAATGGTGACGACAACAGGTCTAACGTAATTCAAGACAGCATTTTCAATGCAAACTTGTTTGTCCATCTCTCATTATGCCATCGTATTGGTCTTTAGATATCATTTGTATTCTAGTTTTCGTTCTGATCGCTTGTATTGTAAATTTTATTTTATTTTAGAATTCAACAATTCCTGTTGTCATTATAATGGTTTTCATTGCTGCTATAAGACTTATACTCTAAACGTTATTGTAAAGTACAATGCATCTTTATTAGATGAGTCCGGATCTAATAGCTCCGATTTCGTTGCGTATACTATATAATCGAAAAGTAATGATCATCAGATAAGAACTAGGGGGAAAGCCATAATAATCGACTGGGATGTGCACAATCATGTCAAAAGTCGTCTAAAAAGTTCTTTCTAGTACAGAAAAATAAGATGTCCTAATGTCTCCTCTTCAGCCAAACAAACAAGAGGCCCAGTCCGCAAGATGAAACCTTCACATATATAAAGAAATCACAAAGAAATCGGCCCCGACAAAGACAGCCTGGCCCACCAGTCCGCCAATTCACATACATGGCTCTCACAGAAAGCGGGAATCTACCAAACAGTACCCCAGTCCATTTTTTACGAGCGGGGGAAGCAGAGTTGGCGTCTGTCTGTCTATTCTCTATATAAATCTACACTGTTTGACCAATCCACATCATGCACCAACTGCAGACCTTTCCACTGAGACCCAAGCGTCGATGTGGAGTGTTTCGTTTGAACCCTGATGTCTTCGACTTCAATTCCAATAATTCTATCTCCCCTGCAAATTAATTTCAATATCCAAATTGAATGGACCGCGACTATGTCACTCGATAAGTTGAGTTTTTAGAGACTCGACAGGATCCCTAATTGTACCACAAGCTAAAATGGTTTTTCTAATTTTAATCCCAAGGTTACTGGAATATTTCTAATATTATGTTTTTATTAATTTTATTTTTTAATTCTCGTTCCAGTGATACCAAATAAGCCTAGACTAAATTGACCAACATAGATGAAGCTCACTTCGGATCGCGACCAGTGCTCGGAAGGGTATCCGACCTAGTTTCTGGTTTTTGCACTGAAGCAGCGCCATCTATTGAGCAGCGGAAATATTATTATGCTTTTTCCAGCACTTCTTATTTCTTCTTTACGTAACTTGTGCAATTTAACATGATGATTTTTATAGACTTATGACGGGGAGATAAACTGCTCGCAGTAGGTGCTCCGTAAGTGGTATGTTCTGTCCTGTCCTGTTCAATCCACACCAAATTTGGTACACTTATACACACTTCAGAACCCTGCGGGTAAGATAGGCTACATTTTAACCCCCGTTCTATTTGTCCTAGGTGTGCAGAGGGGGGCTAAAAACAATTTGAAATCACCATAGGAATAACATTGAGTGTAAAACTATTGCAGTAAGCAACTCAGTTTTTTTTACCAGTATTGATGTTGCGTTGCTCCAATGCGACGTTAATTAAAATACCTACCTACCAATATTGATAGAAAAACTTTTCCAATAAAAGTGTACCTTTTTAAGTAAGGTGTGTAAGCTTGAGTTCTAACCCATCTGAGACAAAAAATTCTAATATGGGGCAATAATATCAAATATCCTTTTATATTTTTTTATTTGCGTGTAACATACATATATAGCTTTTTGGAGCTTTATATTATAAATTATTATGTTCAATGTTAGATTTCTTGTTAAAAAAGAATAGAAATAAATTTAACATGTGTGAATTTAAAATGTATTAAAGCAATAAAAATGTTAATTGCCCTTCTAAATTTTCATGACTAAGGTTTATGAAAAAATTCTGTGCAGTGTTTTAATAATAATTTTGTATCCACTAGTAATCTAGTATTTTATAAACACAAAAGAAAAATAGCAAACTGTAAGTTCCTCTATACTTTTTTGTCATATTCATATTATATAATCAGCAATTTGTATGCATGAAACTGGCACATGTACAATACATCACATAAAACATAAAAGTACTACACTTAAAATTCTGAAGTAATTTTAACAAAATAGTTCTCTTTTGAGTTTTGTTTTAATTAGTCTTTTGTTCTCAAAGCAGTTCTCTATTGAGTATTTTTCCTCAGAAATTTCTCTTTTCATCATCTATGGGAATACTAATAAATAGAATACAATATAATAGTTCTGGATTCAAACAAACTGAATTAAAGGATTTTCAACACTGACAAAATTGAATAAAATGGGTTTTTAGGTGTTTTTAATATACTCTCTTATTATCATATAAGTATTAATTTTTATTTAAAGTTACACATTTCATAAACACAACATTATTTTGAATCATTCGAGGGGCAATGTCTAAAGTTCTTGTGAACTTTATTGTCACATTCACATATTATTCAATTAGCAATTTGTATATATGAAAACTTTGGCACATGTATTACGTATATCATATATAAAAGGCACAAAAAGTTCTTAATTTATAAATACTAATTTTAACAAAACAGTCCTCATTTGAGTTTTGTTTCCCAAAAATTTCTCCTTTTTCCATTTATGAGAAAATGAATAAATACAATATAATAAAAGTTATAAATTCATACAAACTGAATAAAAGGATTTTTAACAGGTTCTTCAATATATCTCTTATTATCAGATAAATATAAAGTTTTATTTAAAGTTACACATTTCATAAACACAATTATTTTGAATCGCTTAAGAGGCAATGCCTAAAACGTTTTGTTTTTGGAAAAGTTAACACAAATTCAAAGCTTTAAAAACTAGATTTTCTCGATTTTAACATTATGCATCAATGTTTAAGGAATTCGTTTAATAGAACAGCATGTTTTTTGTATGCATAGTTTAACTATTTTAATTTATTCAATATGCTATATTTTTAGAGTCATGAAGGAAAAAGTGCTCCCTCTTACCAGAAGGTAAGTAGGTATTTTAATTAACATCGCACTGGAGCAACACAAGGGCTATTGGCGACGGTCCGGGATCAATCCCAAAGGGAAAGATCAATCACGAAGGGACACCGAGGACAACACCACGTAATTTTGAACCATGGTCAGATGACGAGGCAACACCTGAGCTGGTACCCAAATTTCCAAACTTCCACACCAAGCCAACGTGAGGATATTTGTGGCCACGACAGATTTAACGTGCACCAGCCCCCTTTGTACACGACGGTCTTTGGTTGGATTCGAAGTCTCAACCTTCCGGTTGCTAACCCGTTACTCTTCCAACCGGTCCCCTTACCAGAGGGATTATTCGTTTAGGGATTTCATTTCGCTGTCGAATGTGTTTTTATCGCTATCGAGCTTATTTCGTGAATTGGAAAAAAATATCAAAGGCAGAAATGTTTTCAGAAATTGCTCGAAGTTATCTAATTTGACACAATTTATCACAAAATTACAAAAGCGCAAGGAAGAAAAACAGAAATGGTTTGGTACTGGAATAGAATGAATTGTTATCGTTTGTTTTATTAATACTAAATGATAAGTAAAATCAGAAGTGTCAAGCAGATGTTCTCGAAAAGGACATTTTCAGCTCCATTGATTATTTAGAATCTGGTCGAAAGAAATTAAATTTCGCTCTCTATTTTTATGTTATTTCAGTAAGTTGTATTGCTTATATCTGCTTTTGTTGGACACTAGATCAGTTTTATGTAAAACAATAAATGACTCAAAAATAACTATGTGCCATATTTGTTCACGCACTATTGATTTTCCATTACAAGCGACACATTTAAAAACGTTTTTAGAAGAAAGCTTTATTGAGGTAGGTAGGTATTTTAATTAACGTCGCACTGGAGCAACACAAGGGGCCTATAGCGAAGGTCCAGGAACAATCCCGAAGGGAAAGATTCGAAGACAACACCACGTAATTTTGAACCACGTTCAGATAACGAGGCAACACCTGAGCTGGCGCCCCACTCTCCAAACTTCCACACCACTCCAACGTGAGGACATTTGAGGCCAAGACAGATTTAACGTGTGCCGGCCCCCTTTGTACACAATGGTCTTTGTTGAATTCGAACTCGCAACCCTCCGGCTACTGGTCCGTTACTCTTCCAACCGGGCTACCTCGGCCCGTTATATTAAGGAAATAAGCCCTTTCAACAAACACAACAGTTCTGTATGAGTAAAACAAAAGATGTTAGATGTATTTTAGGTATAATAAGAATAAAATTTTAGATATATTTAGAATAAAAGATATTACATTCATCACAAAAAGTTATCTAGGAGCATATAAATATACTTTACATTATTTATACAGGGTGCAACGCAAAGTCCGTACCCGGTCTTTATTTTCGCAATCCTTGGTCGTAGACATATACTTCCAATTACAAAAATGTTTCAAATGAGGTAAACATTCATGTTATGACATTTTGAAATTTAAAAAATTAATTTTGCAAAAATTACAAAATCTAACTTTTTATACAGTCTCCCGTTCCTTATAGTGATTTTTCGGTAAAAGTTTACACTCATCCTAAAAACGTAACACAAAAAGTTTCACTTCTGTGTGACAAAAATTGACAGATATATTTAATTTCAAAGTTTGGGATTTTTTCAGATTTGTTTTGCCTTCATTGAGGGGTCGGTTAAAATATAAATTAGAATAATTCGAGATTGAAATCAGGGTACAACGCCCCTTTTACGACGAAAGGGGGGTTCCCCGACCATAAACGATGGGTTCATGTATAGTAAAGTGGACATGCCCGATTCACTGAAAGCGGTCGCAGCGCCCCCAGTGGCGAAACATGGAAAGTTTGGAAATCTAACTCGCACAGGTTACAGACAAGCATACAGCGGAAAACAATACATAAAGTGGAGAAATCTACTGGAGATACTGCTCAAAATGTTCCCCATTGGTGGTGGCAATGCAAAAATGAAATTGTACTGAATCGTGGACGCGTTGGAGCATAGCTGGTGTAACTGTGCGACAAGCAAGCCTGATAAGCTGTTTCAGATCATCCAGAGAGGTTGGCTCAGTCGCATAGATCGTTCCTTGACGTAACCTCAGAGGTAGAAGTTCATGGGAGTCAAGTCCGGCGAACGCGGTGGCCACTCTACCCGACCACCATATCCGATGATCTGTTGGTCGAATTCGGTGGCTAGATACGCACGAACGTTTGCTGCTTTATGCGGAGGGGCACCATCATGTTGGAACCACACACGACATGCATCTCGGAGAAGCAGCTGTTCATACCAGTCACGTACCATGTCTTGTAACAGGCGCAGGTAACGATTGCCCGTTAAGGTCCCGTCGTAGAAGATGGGTCCAACAATCTGGGTTCCTCATAAACCGCACCACACATTCGTTGACCAGCGTACCTGGTGTCGTGCTGTGCGCCCTATGTTAGGGTTGTACAGAGCCCAGTAATGCATATTGTGGGTGTTGACGATACCATCCCGTGTGAATTGCGACTCATCTGTCCACAGTATGTCGGAAAACAAGGACGGAATGTTGTGCAACGTGTTGAGCAGGAAATTACAAAAGTCAAATCTTCGTGCGTCGTCACTCGGCATCAATGTTTACACCAGTAGCGGACGGTATGGATGCTCACCATGCGCATGTAACAATCGTCAAATATGTTGACGCGTGTATCCACATGCCTCGCTTATTTCCGCCGTGCTTAGGTGTGGATTTGCATGGGCGTATCCCAGCACTTCCTCCGGTGTCACTCGAATGCCCGATCTTGTCAGTCTGCCTGGTCTGGGCCGTGGTGTGAAGCCGCCGGTCTCTCTGAGACGGCAAAGTACAGTAGCTATAGTTCGATGCGATGGATGTCGATCCATAGGAAAACGTTCGCCATAAACCCTCGCAGCAGCTCTGGCATTTCGTTGACATTCGCCATAAATCACTATCATTTCGGCATATTACGCGGATGTGTAGCACGCCATCACGATTTCAGCGCGGACTAGTTTGCCCACTACTGGATGGCTCGTCTTTTATTCCGAGCATGTGGCTGCGGAACTATCCTGTTTGCATAATCATGATTAGCATGGGGGTTATAGCCCCGCTGGTAGTTTGCATTCCGCTGCCATTTATCCGGTTCTTTTTGCTGATTTTTAATTTTAAGGGTGTCGATTCTACATAATTCGACGATGGTCTACAACTTTCTAATTGACATCTTTTGTCTATCTTACTTAGTTTCGGAGTTAGATTTCCAAACTTCCGTGTTTCGCCACTGGGGTGCTGCGACCACTTTCAGTGAATCGGGAATGTCCACCTTACTATTACTATACATGCACCCATCGTTTATGATCGGGGAACCCCCCCTTTCGTCGTAAAAGGGGCGTTGCACCCTGATTTCAATCTCGAATTATTCTAATTTATATTTTAACCGACCCCTCAATGAAGGCAAAAATATCTGAAAAAATTCCAAACTTTGAAATTAAATATCTCTGTCAATTTTTGTCACACAGAAGTGAAACTTTTTGTGTTACGTTTGTTAGGATGAGTGTAAACTTTTACTAAATATTACTAAGGAACGGGAGACTGTATACAAAGTTAGATTTTGTAATTTTTACAAAATTGATTTTTTAAATTTCAAAATGTCATAACGTGAATGTTTACCTCATTTGAAACATTTTTGTACTGGAAGTATATGTATGTCTACGACCAACGGTTGCGAAAATGAAGGCCGGGTACGAACTTTGCATTGCACCCTGTATATGGTGTTCGAGATACTGTGACGATATTTTAACTAATCAATGTTGTACGTAACACTTGAGTTTTAAATTTAATCTCTTATTCATTTATTCACAATTTTCATTCTTCTACAGATGGGTTAATACCAAGCATTTTTTTTCAGTAAGATTTTTAGATCTTCCCGAAAAAGTGGGTGGAGCATTTATCATAATGAGGTCTTACTGTACCCTCATCTAAGTGGCGTGAAGTCAGCAAAATAGTAATAGAAGACGAATTCATTCATTGCACCCTCCAGATTTGCATACAAACCACTAAATCGTAAATGTTTTAACAGGAAACGTTTCTTTGATGTTTCCGAAAAAGCCAAAGAAGTGATCAAATTTTATATCAAAATCAGAACTATCATCCGAAAGAAATATTAAAACAGGAAATAAAGAAATCGAATGTAGAAAATCTGGACGATTACAGAAAGAAAAAGAAAATTGAGATGAAAACAAGTCCTTCATGCAAGCGAATATTTTTTTAATATGTATCATTTTGTCAAGTTATATATTAATTGCACATGCTTCACTAAGTTTATTAAATTTAGTTCAATTGACTTTGTAAACCGTTTCAAAAACCGTTCATTTTATTTAATACTCAGTATATCGGTTTCGGCTCCTCTGATCGTTGGGTCGTCCAGAGACGTCACTCTGCGGACGAAAAGTTCAACACGTTTTCCCCCGGAATACACAACCTATGCTTTATTCCTCAAACCTTGACCATAGCTTACTCCACTTTTATATCTCCTATGTGGTTGGAACTTTCGGAATTAAACAGGAAGTACGTACACAATAAAACACCAGCACTCTCTATTGAGCTTCAAATATATGCGACAGGTATATATGCGAGATAAAATGCGACAGGTCAAAAAACTGTTCGCAGTCATAGAATGCCTTTCTCAAACCTAGATGGGTCGCACAACAACTGGGCTTGGAATATGCTTAAGGAACGCCAACGGAATATATAATAAAATGATGGAGCGAGATTTTGTAAGCAAACACAACCCTGGCGCGATCTGTCTCCAAGAGACCCGCATTCAGATACAACTGAAATATACACATTCCTGACAATGACATATACAGAAACGATCTAAATCTTCCTCTGAATACGCCAGCCAAAGGTGGAACAGCCATATTTATATAAAGATCTCTCCCCCACCATCAAGAAATTATTCCCAATGTCAATCATATGTAAGCAACACTCGTTACCATCTCGCTTCTGAAACTTGAACCCATCACCATCATGGTAAGTGGATACACTTACAATCTCCTAAACCCAAATCTGACTTCATAAATGATATCAGAACCCTACTCCATACCAGTGCACAAACTATTCTGTGCTGCGATTTTAATGCACATCGTACTGGCACTGCAAGCATAACTCCGCTATCGGAGAGCAATTACTTAATCTAGCAACTGAAATGGGTATATCTATCGCAGCACCCGCTTCACCCACCAGAATTGGTCCCACTTCTGCTAACGCAAATGATTTTGTCTTACTTAAATAATTCCACTACAAATACACCATTGAATCCCTGCTTGAACTCCTTCCGATCATAACCCAGTTCTGATTAATTTTTATTTTAATCTCATTTTCACCCTTTACATCATCCATAAACTAGAACCTTTACAAAAGAAAAACCTTAATATGAATGTCCCATACCCCTCGCAATCAAATACAATTAAAAACCTAGAACAAATTGACATTGAGTTACAACCCTCACTAACAAAATCCCTCACAGCTGCTATAATTCCTCAAAAAACATTACCTCGAACCAAAATTATCTATCAGATGATATTAAAATTGTAATTAAAAAAAGGAACCTACTTAAATAATTGGCAAACAAAACCTAGAAACCCAGTAACTAAAACCAAACTTAACAAAATATGAAAGTAAATCCGCAAAAACTTTACATCCCATACCCAAATATCCTGCAAAACGATTTAGAATCCCTCAACCCAGATTATCTTTCTCTCTGAAAAGCTACTGAGGCTCACCAAAAAAAATACATGCTAAAATCACACCTATGACCAACAAACTGTAGTGTATGATAATGACAAAGCAAACGTAATTGCCCATTAGTTCCAAATATAATTTTCTGAAAATAACATTAATGATTCGGAAACTTTGCAAACTGTTTCTAACCATTAATGACTTCCTAAATAAGAAACTACATAACAACAGCATTACTATCCTTCCAACTGACATAACTAAACACATTAAAAAATCTAAAGCCCTTGGGCATTGAAGGAATCGCCAATTAAATTATTCAAAATCTCCTTAAAATTATTTTTATATGCACTTTATCATTAATGAAATTTTTATATATAATCACAAACACACTTTCCAACACCCTGGAAAACTGCAAGCATTATACCAATATTATAACCAGGAAAACCACCTACCTAACCCCTAATAGCTATAGACCAATATCATTACTCCCCACCCTAAGTAAAATCACTGAGGCTGTTATCCTCGATCATCCTTGTCACCGAATACATACAGCCAAAAAGATACTACGCCCGCAAAAATACACAGGATCAATATTCTTTGATATTGCAAAAGCATTTGACAAAGTCTGGATTCAAAGTCTAGTTTATAAACTTATTAAACTTAATTTCCCCTACATAATCAATGTCACCAATAGCCCGTTGTGTTGCTCCAGTGTGACGTTAATTGAAGTACCCCCCACCCCTACATAATCAAGCCCTAATTATTTCTTACCTATCCAACAGATACTTTTTAAAATTAACAAAATATGCTCCTCTAAAAGAATTATTCGCGCTGGAGTCCCACAGTGATCAAAACTCGGCCCCTTCTTATTCAATCTCTTTATGAATGACATTCCACAAACAGATGCCATAAAATAAGCATGTTTGCCGATGGTACTGCTATACTTGCTCAACACAGAAAAGCCAAAACCCTTCATTAATGATCTTAAACTTCATACCTATTATCTTGAATCGAGGCTTTACAAATGGAAAAACTAACTAAATGTTGACCAACAGTTGCAATTACGTTTCACTTCAAATACCACACCAGATTACAACTCACACTCTACGAACAAAACAATACTTGGTCTACACAGAATAAATACCTCGGTGTCCTACTGGACTCTCACTTTAATTAGAAGTCACACACTACATACATGATAAATTTAGGAAAATTTCCTAAATCATGTACCCACTCACATCTCTAAGCTCAGCACTTTTTCCCCTACACAAGATTCTTATATATCTACTTGTGCATGTAAATCCATTGATATGCCTGCCCAATATGAGGGACAGTATGTAAATCCTATTTTAAACAAGTTGAAACCTTCCAAAATACTTACCTCAGAGGGCCGCGGTAGCCCGGTTGGGAGAACAACGGATTAGCAACCGGAGGGTTGCGAGTTCAAACCCAGCCAAAGACCGTCGTGTATAAAGGGGGCTGGTGCACGTTAAATCAGTCGTGGCCTCAAATGTCCTCACTTTGGCGTGGTGTGGAAGTTTGGAGAGTGGGATGCCAGCTCAGGTGTTGCCTCGTCATCTGACCGTGATTCAGAATTAAGTGATTCAAAATAACGTGGTCGGATCTCTCCCTTTGGATTGACACCTACCTAATATCACCCACATTCTTTATTCAGATTGGTTGGTAGGTAGGTATTGTAATTAATTTCACACTGGAGCAGCACAAATTTATTCAAATTGATAACAGGGTCCCGGTTGTCCATTTGGATGGTAATGGGTAATTAATGAACGTCGCACTAGAGCAACACAACGGGCTATTGACGACGGTCTGGGATCAATCACGAAGGGACACCGAGGACAACACCACGTAATTTTGAACCACGGTCATATGACGAGGCAACACCTGAGCTGGCACCCCTCTCCAAATTTCCACACCACGCCAACGTGAAAGTCCAGTTGGAAAGGCAACGGATACTACCGAGGGGTTGCGAATTCGAAACTCAGTCCAGCCAAAGACCGTCGTGTACACGGGGGCTCGTGCAAGTTACATCTGCCGTGGCCTCAAATGTCCTCACGTTGGCTTGGTGTGGAAGTTTGGAGAATAGGGTGCCAGCTCTGGTGTCACCTCGTCATCTGACCATGGTTGAAAATTACGTGGTGTTGTTCTCGGATCTTTCCCTTCGGGTTTGATCCCGGACCGTCGCCAATAGCCCGCTTGTTGCTCCATTGCGACGTTAATTAAATATCTACCTACCATCATTTAGCTTCACAGAAAAACTCGCACATAAGTGAGAGTACTTCTACTCTGACTGAATTCGCAAAAAGTCTTGTTCTGAAATGGCGTCAGACGGATGTTTGAGAGTCGAGAGACCCGGTGAAACAGTTGAATCTTTAAATAAAGAAATCGAAACTCTTAAAACGCGTCTCGAAGAAGAAAGGAAAAAGCTTAATGATGTAGCTTGTAAGATAATTTCTTACTTGCCATTCTTTATTTTCATTTCACCTTAAATCTGTAGTTGCGCATCATTGTTTATTTATCTGTCAAAACGCGCACTCTGCAAATTTAGTACTGGAAGTTAGAATGGAAGTAGTACTAGAGTTTAGATTGTGCATTTATTACTGCACTCTAATCTAGAAAAAAAATTAAGGTTCCTTTTTATAAATAACTCACTATATTTCACATTGGGAGAATCATTTCATTTGAGGAACTTCGATATAGATGCAATGTTAAGTAATTTCGAGCTTTTGAATACCTTGTTCATTTCCCCTTTGGTTTACTTTCAATGCTGCAAAACTAAAAATTTCATTTTCTAGAAATTTGTGTACAAGGTTATGCAATGATTTTTTTTTGTCCTTAAAATTTGGATAAACTGAAGTTGAATTTATTTTCGGATTGAATTCTTCGTTTGGTTTTTTTTACAATTGGAATAAATACCTTTTTTGAGCAATGAACATTATCAAAGGGAAATAAGAATCAGCTGTGAATCAAACTCACATATGCAACAACACTATGTTATGAGCATCTTTACAGCTTTAAGTTTAGATTTGTTGCAGTCTGTTTTGTGGATAGCTTTTCTCTTCTGATATTAAAAATGTTCTTTCCTTTCTGATTTAACACTGCTTTATTTCACATGAGAGCCTTTACTGCTGAACCACAATATTTTGATTCTGAGAATTGTTTGATATGCAGCTTGAAATACTTTCCTAGAGATCACATAACATGTGCAATCTGCTAAATGATCTTTCTGCATCCTAGCTTTGTTCAGAATTTGTTAAAGATCAAATCACAGTATATTCTTAATGTATAAGATATTTTTTCAGGTAATAGACAGGTTTTAACATTCATTAATTGATTTTAAATCCAAATTTAGTTTTGTGTAGATTCTTTGCAAGGGGCCTCATTTATTTGTGTTTATACATTTTTATTACAATTTAGAAACATGTTATTTTCGTATATCCATTGACAGAGGGGCCATCGTGGCTCAGTGGGTATGTCCACTGCACTAGCAACCTTCGAGTTGTAGGCAGAGCAGGTTCGATTTCTGTCAGGTGCATTCCTCCCTGGGTGTATTTCTCTCTTCTATGTCAGTAAAACTTTCATTGTGTGTGTATGCCTATTACTTGATCTTGTGTCTGGTGCAGCATGGCCAAATATGGCCCTTGTGCCATAAAACCCCTAAAGCCAACCAACCATTGGCATAGAAACCTAATAAATCAATGCAAAATAGCACATTCATATATACTGACTTTATTATGCAATCAATTTCATCAAAATTGGAGGATGTAATCATTTATATATTCAATGCATATATAATATTTGCTCTCTTAAAGTAACTACAGCAATCTTTGGGGATTGGTATAAGAAATATTTCATACAATGTATTAACAGCTATGCTTGTGAATTTGTAATTCTGTTCAGCATTAAAGGTTGAACTGATGTCTAAGGTTTGTATTCCACCATTAATAAATCAATAGTGTGGCTCATCAATTCTACCCCTATTTGGTGTTGGTTATGTACTGTTTCAGAACAGTGGTTCATAATGTGTTTAAACTTCACCTTAACACCTCATAGAAAATATTTTTGTGTTTGCTTCCTGTGACAAAAAGGAATGAATGCATAATAGCCAAACATTCAGGGCCATTTCTGAGATATGAACTGTCCTCATACAAACCTCAACTAAACTGCCCCATCTTCTCAAAAATGTTTGATTTCTGAAAGAATTCCCTTCATAAAGCACATATTCAGAAATTAATTTTGATGAGTCTTTCTCCTAGCATCCTAAATGCTGTAATGTTTTGACTGATTTCAGAGTATTGAACGAATTCAGACAATATTTTACCTGTAATGTACAAATCTGATTTTCTCGTATAAAAGTGGCTTCAGCATGTGTTATTGATAACTTCTCAATTCTAAAATCATTTCAGGAAGCATTTGAGCCCAGTGAGCCCCCCTCAAAACATCCCTGCCCTTAATGAATATATTTTGTATTTTATTGCCTTTTTGAATATACTAATGTAAAGTAAAAACAAAATAGGCTGATTCAAAACTATCTTTTATTCCAGTCACCTACATAAACCGAATAAGTGTGAAATTAATAATATTGGAAAATTTATGACTGAGTGTGTAGGGTTCCCAGTTTTCGAAAATCCTTTAGTAATGTTTAATGGAGTAAATGCTTGCTGATAAGGACTGTCGACTAATTTCGTAATATCCTTTAAACTAATAGTCTGCCCAGGGTTCTGAACCATAAAGTCGTCACAGGCCTGATTAAAATAAGTTTTGAAAGGTCCATATACAGCCACATCTAATGGCCTAAGGCGATGACTGGTGTGTGGAGGTATTGTTAACAGAACTACTCTTTCTTTACAAATATCGAGGCCTTTAGGTGAAATGTGGCTAATATGGTTATGTAATATTAAGAGCTTTCTTTTCTTTAGTACAATTAGAGAATTTAACAAAGTGGAGAAGATACTGTTCAAAATTATCCGATGTCATCCAACCGCTTTGGTGAGTGACAGCTTTTGAGCCAGGCAGAGCTCTAATTGTCATGTAGTCTTGTTCACGAACTCGTGGAAACATGAAATGGTGGTAGTGAGTTTCCTATTGCATTAATGGTACATAGTACTGTGACTGTTGTCCACATTCACCCTAAGTGGCTTTAGAAACTTGCTTCTGTCCTTTTTGTGATATTATTTTACCCAGCTTGTGAATTGTCTGAACTTGTTTCATCACAATCATAAATTGATTGAGATTCTAAGTGATGTTTATTTGAACGCTTCCTGAAGTACTTGGTAAAATTCTCCAACAGTATGCTCATTGAAAGGCAGTCGCACAAGAAAGGCTTGTAGGTTCTGGTGTCTAACGATAAATTTTTATTTCTGTCCATAAATCCCCAAAGCCAATCATACATACAATGCAACTTTACTTTTTTTCGGGAATTTTTCTAAAGCATATAAGTATACAAATTTCCTCTTGTCTTTGGAAGTGTCTATTCATTTTGAGAGCAGTTAAATAGTTCGCTAAGCTTGTTTCCTCTTCACTAAATATTTGTGAAGCTGAAAAGTTTGGAACAAATTTTGTCTGATTTCCGTGTTCCTGAAACGTGACTACATATCTGTGTAACGTCATTTTATCTAGATGATATTTTGTAGCTGTAGCTCTAAGTGAACAACCATTTTCAACTTGTACAGCTTTTTTCATTTGATCAGAAGCAGGAACCCTGTCTTTTTTTCCATTTAAAAGACATTCTGAAATATAAATAAGACAATACTATATTAGTAATAGTAATTGTTTTTCTTTCCATAGGAGGTTTGATACATGTATCATGTCTCCCCTAAACTAATATATCATTCCTCCCATGTTTGTCCTATTCCGGGAAATCTGTTAATTTTCAAAACCTAACCTAACAGCAGGCAATTGTTTTTGCATGAATTTGTCGCTAAAACTACACTGATTTTGACAATGTAAATGCAAATTTAATGCAGCCAACCATTACTAAAAATCCTTACACTTACCTTTATAAAATGAATAATTCAAAAGCGGAAAAATATTTTCTTCAGTTTCAACATGTATACGCACAACAATCTAAATGAAACTGCACTGAAAGTGTTCTCGTTAGGTAAGTATTACACTGTTGCCAATTTAGCAACAAATTATGTAGTTTTCGCAGTAAATTTAAAACTATCATACCTTCCACAGTATCAAACCTCCCTAGTCTCCCCTACTTAAAGTTGGATAACCATATTCTGCCTTTCTTTCAGACATTCCTATTCCTGGCTATGTGCAAATGCACATCCAGCATACCACTCAGAAACGGCCCTACAGACCTCTAATAATGGCTCACTAATGTCTATTTTATACCAAGAGAACTAAACAAAACTGTTTGATGCAAAAATGTTTAAAATATTGTCTCAGTGAATTGTTAACAATTAAAACAATAGTATTGTGAGATTTTGTGCTGATATGAAAATTAATGATAAAAATAATTACTAGATGAATTTTGTTTATTCACATCTGTAAACTGCTTTTTGCCATCAACATACAGCTTAACAAACATTCAAATAAAATTTCATGATATGTTGCTAAAAATTTTCTGTGTAGCATTACTAAATGCAGAATTAATATTTTCTCTTAATGGCTGATTAAGCTTTGCTTCATTTGTATTCATTAGATTATTCAACCTACACATGTAAAATGTTTTATGCCTTATTTATCCAATAATTTGTGTTCTATTTGGCACAATTGCAAATTTCTATTATCTTCCTATTATACCAAGGGTTGCTGTGGCTAGTGAGTTTGCTCACTGTGAGTTGTAGGTGATGCAGGTTTGATTTCTCCCTAGATGTATTTCTGTGTCAGAAAATTTTTTCCTTGTGTATGTCCATTTATTTGTTGTCATCTGCCTTGTGTTTAGTGTAACTTGGCTAAATATAGTCTTTGTACCATAAAACCCCAAAACAACCAACCTATCATAACTAATATAGTAAAATTGTCAATTTCATACTATGGATTCATATAACTTCTATTTTGATGCTTTATTTACAAATGTATAACAAATATGTCCTGGCCATATCCATCACTTGGAATTGGTTGTGGAAATAAACAAAAAAATATGAAAAAAATTAATTTAATTATAAATACTAAAATGGTCTTCCTGTATGCCAGTGCACAAAATATCTCCATACATGCCAATGGCAAAATGTGAGATGTATACAAAACAACCATACTCTGGTGTACAAATCTTTGGCACTCTCTAGCACCATTAGGCAGAGGAACTGAAAAGCATTTCCTATTTTTTGTACATAATATATGTTTATTTTTTAATTTGACCTACTTAGCTCTCATTAAATCAATGACCTCTTGAATTTGGAAATCCCTGCTCTATTTATTACATTATTTATTTGTTATTATCCTTAACTGATGTGACTTAATACAAATTATTTTCCTTTTGGAATGTGGTCCAGCTGTATAATCTGTGGAACAATATTGTAATAGAGTATCTAAATAGTTCATGTATAAATTTTATTAATAACAAAATGTTTTATTTACTTTTTCTAAAACAATGTAATTTACATATAGCTTGTTTTCTTTTTTAGTATCAAAAGTTTCAGAAAGACTAGAACCCATACAGAATCTTAATATTAAACCTCGAAGAGTTTTAAAAGGTCACCAGGGAAAAGTTCTGTGCTCTGATTGGTGCTTGGATAAGAGACATATTGTGAGTTCCTCCCAGGTATGGAAAACAATTGTTTCATTTGCCTTTGCCTTCACTATGATTGTTTGTTGCTGCCATGATTGAATGGGTTTGTCCATTGCATTAGCAACCTCTGAGTTATAGGTGGTACATATTTGAGTTTTGTAAGATACCCTGGATGCATTTCTTCTGCATCAGAAAAATTTCCTTGTGTATATGTCCGTTACTTGATATCTTTTGTCATGTTTGGTGCAGCTTAACCAAATGCCATAAAAACCATCCAACCAAACCACAATGATGTTATGTGTTTTGTAAATTTGATATTTTAATATGATACCAAAATTAGAATGCAGCTCTAAGCTATTCTAAGCTTATCTATCAAATATTTATGAGTATTAATAAAATATCCATTTCTTAAAAGAGTAATATCTTTTATATATTGACAATTGTTATTGGTCAAATAGACAAAAGAACTTGGAAAACTGTTTTGACAGCTAAAATATCAATGAATCCAACTTGTTAATAACATTGCTGGTATAGAAATATAGTCCTTTTCTTTTTTGAACTTTCTTTTCACTCATTAAGGGTTTGAATGTTGGAAAATTAATTCAGTTCTGAACAATGAAATATAATAATATTTGCTGAAATTTTGAGTTGCTCCTCCGAAGTTTTTTATTAAAACACTAGCAGAATTACTCGGGTTGAATTGGTTAACTAACTTCCGCTTTCGTTTATAAATTGAAATTCCTATTCATAACATGTAACAACTACCACACTAATAAAGTTACAATTGTTAAATACACAATTTCCTAAATGTAAATAAATGTTATAGTTAACATTTCACATTTTGGAAGAATTTAAATTTTTAATAAGAAAGAAAAGGCTCTAGAATGCCAATGTTACCCAGAATGCATAGAATAGTTCAGAAGTATGCATATAAATGCATTATATGTCATTTAAAAACAAAAGCGTTTCCTAAAATTATCATATAATGATTAAAAATGTTTTTAAAAGTAATTAAACCACTTAACTTAATTATAGTTATTGAACGAAAAACATGAAATTGAAAATCCAGAAATAGATCTTAAAACAGATTTTAAAAAAAGCTTTGAACGAAAAGTAATGAATGTATCTGTTTTTTCACTACAAAATAGATTCTTGGAATGTAGCGGACACAAATTTTTAAAAAAGCAAACGATTTAAAAATACCAAGGTTGCCATGTTAGCTACAATCCTATTTTAAAAGATCTTCGGTATATTTTATTTATAATGTTTTATTCTCTTTATCCTGTCTCAAATATTCAAAAAAAAAAATTATATTTTGTAAAGAAAAAATAAGGCTCAAAACAAAGTATTAGAATTTAAATTCTGTAAAAATAGTTTTGGAAAAAATAATTGATTTTTCAGCAGCACTGGTAAAACAATCCAAGTAATTGCAATGCTCAATATACCTTCCAGCTACTCCAAAACTCCAAATTATGGTTAATTTAAGTCGTTACTCAGATGTTTTAGCATGAAACTTGTCCTTGTCTAAATATGTAAGCAAAGCAATGTAAAATAACATATTCACTAAACAAAAATACAATGTATAAAATATAGAACATTGCATTAAAATATGTTCGATGAATTGTATGATACTTGTGCTAACACAGACACAAAATCAGACATAGAACAGAAAGATGGACAGACTAATGCAACCAAGTTCAGTCACTAAATGAATGTAAGTACTCACAGTATGCAGAGTTTCATGAAAATATATTCTATCCGTTTGGACATAACACGAGCACACACATACAAACAGACACCAAATGCGCAAGACTGATTTTGCATCAGAAGGGCCCAAAACGGATAGAAAACTTGAAATGGATTAAAAATATTCAATATACAAACACACTCCCCATTCTTATATATATATAGATGATACTACTTTCAGGTATAATATACCTTTACCTTGGTAGAAAAAGGGCTAATGTCCATATTCACTGATTTTGAGTTACATCCACAGATCATCTAAAGGGATGAAAGTATTATCAGGTAAAGCATTGGAAAGCAATTTTTGTTTGCTGTATTAAAAATAAAAATAACAAACATTACTTAATAAACTGTTACCAGATTCTTGAGAAATGGACATTGGCCTGTTTTCCCACAAAGATATATATGATGTAAATTTTCTCTTATTAATTTTGAGATTTTTAACTAGTTGAGATTAATTACACTTTTGATGCAAATATTCCATATCAATTCTGTAGTATTTATCTTTTCTTGCTTTTTATCTTAGGATGGAAAAATGATAATATGGGATGCTTTCACTACTAATAAGGTAAAAAGTTTTTATACTTAAAGAAATCTTAATTACATCTACTAAATGAAAAAATATATATACCAGGGTTTCCTAAACTTTCTCAGACTGCCCATCAGATGTCACATTGTTTTTCTGATGCCCCTGTATCCCAGCATTTTTAATTGTCTGAATTCTATTCTGTGGTATTTCTAAAAACTAAAAAGTCATTTTTCCATTACTTGTGTGTTTTATTTTAAATTAAAAATTCAGGGTATGAAATATCATAATTTAAAAAACAAACTTATTTAAATCAGATTTTTACAATTTTAATTAATTCCTTTCCCATACAAGTTTCAACTTGAACATGAGACATGCAAATCACATTGTAGTTTCTAGATAGTTTTGATTTATGTATAACATTAACCTTTACTCTATGGCGCTCAAATAACGCTACCCGAATATGGTACTACTGTTGTACCGCCTGCAGTCTAAAGGTTAATGTATTAGGACAGGGGTTCTCAAACTTTTTAAATTTTGTACCACATAAATAAGAATCAAAAATATATGTACCATCATAAAAGTATTTTCCGATTAAAAATCAATGCATCCTAAATGGAGTGTTTATAATCAAAGAATAAAACATTTAAAATTATATTATTCAATTATATTCGTAAATGAAACTTTTATATTATAATGAAATATAAATATACTATATATTGGTAGTAAATAGCGGGTAATAATACATAATAGCAAATATTAAGATTTATTAATGATGAGGATTAATGCGACGAATGAGCCTGTTTCATTGTAACCAATTTCGATATATCGGGCTTTATCTTCATTAATTTCAAGCGTAAGTCAGGTTGAAGTTGCAACCGTGTCCTATATTTATTTTTAATTAGTAGCATGGCTGAAAATCCAGTTTCGCAAAGATATGGTGCGTTGAAAGGCATTACAAATTTTATTGCTTTGTCTGAAATATACTTATATTCATCTCTTCTTTCGAACCAAAATTGCATGTTATCTTTTTTGAACTCATTCATGATTTTTCTGACACATGAAATGTCTAAAAGCTGATCTCTTTCTTGAACTGAAACATTATCTAGCATAGAATCCGAAATAGAAAACGGATCTCTTATCCAACTTTCATTTTTTAAATTTTGAGGAAAATTGTTAACAAGTCCTATGCAATGTTTTTCTATATCTTCAATTAGTTCAGTCACTGACAGATTATTAGTGAGATACTCTTGTAATGTTGGCAATGAAGCAACTTTCTTGCTTTTCACGTCCTTAATTATGTATTCTAGGTTTTTCACAGCTGCATTTATTTTGTCATGTACAGTAAAGACAGTTATATTGGAACCTTGTAAACTAGAATTCAGTTCATTCAGTTTTCCAAAAATATTTGACAAATACGCTAAACGTGATAGCCAGAGTTCATCAGTAAAACAATGACGGAGTTAAAATTTGGATTCTGTAAGGAATACTTGGGTCTCTGAACGTAATTCGAAGAGTCTAGTTAAAACTTTTCCCCTTGACAATCACAGCGCTTCAGTGTGTAAAAGGTGCTTATTGTGGTTACTAACCATTTCATTGCACAAAATTGTAAACAGTCGTGAATTAAGGGCCCGACATTTAATAAAATTCACTATCTTCACAGATTGATCTAAAACAGTCTTTAGTCCTGTGGGCATTGTTTTGGTAGATAATGCTTCATGATGTATGCTGCAATGTGTGAACTTTGCATCTGGTGCAACTTTAATTTTGGCGAAAACTCCACCACGACAACCTGTTATTAAACATGCACCATCAGCACACACTCCTACACATTTTTTCCAATTTATTTCATGGCCAGTGATAAACTCATTAATTTTCTTCAAACTCTCATCCGCTGTGGTATGATTTAAAAGAGGATCACAAAATAAGAATTCTTCATCTATGACTTGTTCTCTTTCATATCGAATATAAGCCATCAACTGTGCAAAGTTGCTTACGTCTGCTACTCATGTTTCAATATTAACCCATGTATGATTTTTTTTATCTTTTAAAAATATTTTTCTTTTATTCAAATGTTCCCAAACATAGGAAAAATACTAAAAAAATGATAAATACTAAAATAATATTGATAATACAAAAAATTTAGCCCATACATCATGATGTATCAAATATGATACATTGATTTAAATGCCAAAAAAGTAAATAATTGAAATTAATGACTTAAAATAATATTTAATGAAAAATACTTCAATACTGTTAAAACTATTTTTTTTTCGAAAAGAAATACTGATTTGGTGAATATTACTATTTCTTAAAAAAATGCTTAGTCAAAAAATCAGTCACTGTTTAAATGGCATAGTTACAAAAAAGGCCAGGAATAATTGGAGGGAAATTGATGGATTTAGCAAGAGCCCCTACTGTAGTTGGTAGGAAACACAATTTCATTTAAAAAATTATCAATAGATAGCGGAAAGATGAAAAAAACTACTATGTATCGGATATGATACACTATGCATGTAAGGGTTTGAACATTCATTTACCACCAAAAATAATGTAATGTACCATTAGTGGTACATAGTTTGAGAAACCCTGTATTAGGAGATATATTGGTAAATTTTTTGAAATATTGAATGGGACATAGGAATTAGCAAAGTTAGTCACATGATAGAGTAAATAGAACAGCTCCACAAATGCCAAGCATAAGCAATGTTTTTCCATCTGGTCCTTGAGCAATTTAGATTAATTTGATTTTAACCTATAACCAGGACTTGAAATTTTTTACCTAGATAAATAAGGACCATATTAATTTTTGTTTAAAATAATTAAAAAAATCAAGCAAATTTCTGATTTTTTGCATTATTTTTTTAACAAAATGTATAGAATTTCTTAGTTATTTTTATATAAAATAATTAATTTTTCAAAGGCTTGTTTTTGTGAAAAAATTATGTCATCGATAGAAAATAAAATAAAAGGAACTTGCATCGTCATGAGAACTTCCTACTTATTAAGATTTAGCTTACAAAAACTACTTATTTGTGAAAAATAATTTGTATGAAAACAATAAAATATTAGATTTGAAAATGCATAAACTGAAATAAAAAATGCCTATTTTTCAAATTTTCTTTGAGCATTGTCAAGTATTTTATAGGTACTTTCAAAGCACTCAAAAAAAGTTTAAACAACATACAAGAAAATTAGGCAAGCTTTTCTCAATGAACAGCATAGAACAAGTGTAATAGCATCCCCAGAACATGCCAATTCGGTGGAATTTTGAGCTAACAATAAAATATGCATCATTGCAATCATCATAATCATTAAAATAGCTTTCCACTTCAGTTCATAATCTATTTTATCAATACGCTCATTTATCAGATGAGCAAATTAATTCTTACTTTTTAAATTTCAATTCCATAAATACAGAATACTTATGCTAGCAGTGTAAAACATTTCTAGGGATCAATGCATAAAAAATTTCCCAATTAAAATGAACCCATATTATACTAAATGGTAATATTAAAAATGCCAATTATAAAGATTTATGTGCAAAATTGGAATGCTTTTGTGATACTGCCAAAAACTTTTTTGAAACTAAGTGTCTTTATTTTTTCATGAATAGATCATGAATGCATCAAATAAATAACCAGAAAATCATAAAAAATGCAGGTTGCCACAATTTTAATAATTTGAGTTAAAATATTTCGAGCATATTCACCTATCACATGGAGAATGGTAACATGGAATATTTAAAACAAAGCCCATGTGAACAGGCTTGTGTGTGATACTTGTTGGTCAAAGACCCAATAGGGAATTATATATTTGTCTGGTAATTATGATCGCAACAAATAATATTATTTAGTGTTTCAAAGGGAGGAGGATTTTCATTACAATTTTGGGGGCAAACCAAGTTCTAATTTAAATAAAATAACATGCATCTTGTTCACAGTTATTTCATTTTCACTATTAAACTTAATACTTAAAGGAAAATTAAATTTAAAATTTTGATTTAAATTTGACTTAAAAATCCTTTGATTTTAATCAGCATACCCTGTAAAAATCCTCAATTAAAATACAATTGCGAAAGTGAAATGAAAAAGTAATAAGAAATTGATGAGACAGGCATTCTGTTGGTATACTTGACCCCTTGTGTTTAGTTTCTTCACAATGGCTGGCTACAAATGTATTGTATCAAGGAGCTCAACATTGCAACAACAGAACATTATGATTTATCCTTGGTCAGTCCATTTTCAGACTAGGGATGTTCTCTCTCCTTGCTCTTTTATGTTTCATTGTACATTATGAGTTTCCGGACACCGAGATAGGCAGCACAGTTTGGGAAACCCTGCTATACAGTGATCTCCATATCTTGTGTTCTTTATCTAAACATTCATTGTGAATTAGGCCTAATCAGCAAAGAGGGTGATCGTCTCAGTACTGTCTAATCAGAATGCTAGACCTATTTTCCCCATTCTGATGGATTTGTATTTTGGCAATTTCCTGTGTCACTCTTCAATTTGAACTATCTGCTCTTTCCCATATCAATATAAAATGTTCATTAGTTGTGTTTCAAATGTGTGTTATAAACCTACAATAGTGATTGTAGTTGTGACTACTATTAATTGCAGTTAGAAATTGGTTGCAGGAAGTCAGGCATCAATGGCACTTAAACACTTTCTCTGAGTTGCCGAAATGTTCTACTTGGGTGCATTTTAAAATTTATTTTGTTTTCAAAGTTGTAATGACTATTGCCTGCACTTTAGACTTTGAAGTATCTATTTAAAAGAGTATAAATTGTTAGAAGACTGAATGGTTGGTTGATCAGTCAGTCTGCCATGCAAAAGTTAAAAAATTCAAAAATATAGGGATTGGAAATGATGACTGGAACCAAAACTCAATGGTCAAAACAAAATTTATGTATCACCAACAATTGCCCTGGTTAATTGGAGTTAAAAATCAGTATCTAAACTACATTGAAGAAGTTCTGTCCCAAAATATGTTTTACATGTGGTCATGTAAGGTTAGTGGTTTCTAGCACATATTTTATTATATCCATCTACTGCATTTACTTTTATAAAAAAGAATTGCACTATTTATTCAATACCTCAATCCAATACCACCAATCTTGAATCTATACTCAGTGAATGGGCAAACGTGGATCATTCATGCATGCCATAAGGAAAAATGAAGG
Source organism: Meta bourneti (assembly GCA_933210815.1). Classification (NCBI taxonomy): domain Eukaryota; kingdom Metazoa; phylum Arthropoda; class Arachnida; order Araneae; family Tetragnathidae; genus Meta; species Meta bourneti. The sequence goes on along the minus strand of OW119924.1, from coordinate 62,054,289 downwards.
ACAAACATTTTAATGATCTGCAATTGAATTAAAAGAGACTGGGCTTGGATCATTAGACTTGTTCGAGAAAAGCTACAAAAATTGTCATTTCAAATATATTTGATGAATTTGCATTGTGACCATCAATTTTAATTTTGTTTTGACCTAGAAGTTGAAGTTTCTTGAAGAATACCACATTTTTATGCAATTTTTACCATATGAACATGCCAGTTTTTCTGCAGCACTCAAAATGTAATCATAAGAAACAGTAGTTCAACTGATATTCTCCCCTGGTTCAATAAGCTGTTCTAAGCTAAGAACAATAAGCTGTTCTCCCTAAACAAATATTCCAGACCTTTGAAATTAAAGCAGATTTATCTGTTGCCAGTCTAACCACATTGATCTGAAGTAAAAGTGTCATTGTCTCCAGGAATTCTAACCCTAGTCATTGTATCACTGAAAATTTTATGTTACTGTAAGTTTTATTCCATAGACTCAAAACAGTCCTTTGGCAGCCAGGCCTCCATGAACATTCAGAAGTGAAATAAACTAAACTAACTCTGAGAAAGTGGCAAACACGAATTTGAATTTTTGTCTCTTGATGTGCTAGGACTACTCAAAAGAGGAATGTTTTGGGAACAGTCAAAACGATTGTAAACAATAATTCTAGGTATACACAGGTTATATCAGCAAAAATAATTAGTGTGAAATTTTGTATGTAATATCTACATCAATTTAGGAAATGTAAAAAATTATCAAAAAGATTGGTGAGAAAGAATTTAATTAAAACCTCATTGGAATTACTTTGCGGTCAAAATAACTGTTTCATTAAAGTGCAGGATATTTTGAGTGTATTGTCAATTTTATTGTTATTAGTTTTTCAATAAATATAAACTACAAATTTTGCAATTTCTGCTTACTGTCTGTTATTAATTGAATATTTACATCAATTAGGAGCATGCTATTACTATGCCAACAACTTGGGTCATGGCATGTGCCTATGCCCCTTCGGGAAACATGGTGGCATGTGGGTAAGACTTAGTTTCATTAATATCTATTTTGTATTTACTTTTTTATTCAATTTGTTTTATATTAAGTCTATAGTTTGTATTCATCCATAACTTACAGGAAGTGAGAGATTAAAATACTTGTTGAATAGATCTGTGTTTAGAACTTTCTGTAAAAGATATCAAAAGTGCCAAATAATGCTTCAGCCTTGTAGTTTCTTTTGAGATTTGTGTGTAAATTACTGTGGGCTAAAATATTACGTGTTGGTGAATTCCAACTATGTTTTATTGAGTTCTTTCGTTCTTCGATTGCTGTGACTGTTCTAACTTCTTGTTCTCTTCATTTTACAGTGGATTGGACAACAAAATTACAGTTTATCCTCTTAGTTTTGAAGATGATGTTTCAACAAAAAAGAAAGCTGTTGGTACACACACTAGTTATATGTCTTGCTGTCTTTTCCCTAACTCTGATCAACAGGTAATTAGGTTTAATTTTTGTGTAATGCTATGAAAATGTATTAGATTTCGTAACAGCTATTTAACTTGCCTCTGATATGGGAATAGTTTAGATAATTTATATATGAAGTAGAATTTTGAGCAAATGTTATACTTTGTGGTTAAAAGCAATATATAGTAGTATATAGTACAATTAATACAAAAGTATCTGGACAACCTTGTGAAATATTGAAGTCTGATGGCTGGGTCTGGAGAATTTAATGGCAGAGGCCTATCTTGACATTTTGGCAATTCAGCACTACCCACATTGGGGCAACATTTTGGTATCGGCCCGTTCTTGTTTCATCACGACCGGACTCCTGTCCACACAACAGGTGTTGTATAGACTTGGTTTTCTGATATGGGTGTTGAAGAAATGGGCTGGCCTCTGTAAAACCCTGATCTGAATCCTATAGAATGCTTGTGGAATGAATTGGAATGGCATTTGAGAGCCAGGCTACATTGGCCTACATTGGTGTCAGAACTGATCACTGCTCTTGCAAGAATGACGTGTAATTCCAGCTGAAATTTACCAATGATTAGTGGACAGCCTTCCTAATAAGAGTAGCCACTGTTATAAAAGCAAAAGATGGACCCACTTCATATTAATTTTGGACTGGCACAAGAACTAAACTTTACAGGTGTCCTGATACTTTTGTCCATATAGTGTATATATGACCCCGACAGTACAAGTTGGTGTTTTCTATGTATGAGTAGCAAAAATGTTGAAAATACCCATATTTTCCCCCAAAACACCACAGTGATGAAGGAAAAGCAAAGTAAACATTGCAATATGAAAATTTAACATACTCGGAACTTAAGAAAGAGAAATCGGAAAATAGTATAGAATAGAATTAAAATCAGACAGATGAGTGTTTACTCTGGCTACAAGGAACTGTTAAATTATATTAACTTTCAGGGCCTGATATGTTTAAGTAATCATAATGTTTAATAACTATAAATATATTGCTTGAACCTTAAAGTATAATCTCGTCAGACATTAAACAAGACATATGAACAAAAGTGTTAAAATAAGTTAAGAATTGTTTGCTGAATCCATAAAACATGAGGTCATTAATGCAGGTCTCATACAAGTGACCATCAAAGTTCTGCTGGAGAAAGTCCTGAGGTGAAAAGGGTGATTGCATGGTAGAGGGGTCTCTAATTTAAAATATTTTTCCTTTTGTCATAAATTTTATGATTTACCATCTAAACTTTCGACAGTCCTTTCCATCAACTGCTAGCAACATTTCTTGAGTCTGACATCCTATACCACTATTTTTGTATTGTATAACTCATAACCTCCAATAACAATCAAAACTCCATGAATGTATTCTATAGCCACTACATAATATGGTTTGGGAAATACAATAATCAAGCACAAGTGTATGAAATCTGAGATGCTGAGGTATTTATATTCATATGTGTGTACATCATATGGGCTTCCTTTGTGTCATGTATTTGGTATTTATCTAGATATGTTCATCTAAAAATATGATTTTCTGTCTAGAATTTTGAACTTGTTTGGGCACACTTCATTCTTTCTTTTGAGTCTATTGGTGTTGGGAACTTTCTTTGACCCTTGGTGGGTCTGACTCCTCCCCACTGACTCTTATAGACCCATCCCCTCATAGATTTTGTATGTTTTTGTTTTTCTTGCTTCTTTTTGGTTCTGATTCTCTTGGATTATTGTAATACAACAAAAGTAACAGAATAACATTTATAAAGCAATAACTACTAGTAAAATTATATAAAACCTAGTAGTTACTGCCTTATATCCATCCCTCTACACTATCCAGGGCTACCACAGGCAACTTTTTACTACTAATTTTCAACCTTTGCAACTAGAGATATTTTCTAAGGCAAAATCATCTTTAAAGCCTACTAATTCCGAAAATTTTGGTGAATGAATATTTAGTCTCCTTTTTTTAAACTAAAAGTGGACGGGAAAAAATATTTTTCTTAAGAGAATTTTCTGAGGGACACCTATTTCGAGGTTTTTGGCATCAAGCCATGGCATCCATGAAAGAAAAACTTTAGAATCTAGTTGCTAGATTGTCATGAAAACCTTAAGAAAATATTTCGAGATCTTCATACTTAATTAGCATGTTTTTTGCTTTTGCCTATTCATTTTATATCTGAGCAACTGAAATTGCTACTAAAATATGGTTTAAGTGACTTTGCTACTGATTTTAAGAAGTTATGCTACTATTTCAAAAGTGGTTAGATTGTGGCACCCTGCTCTTGTCCCTTGCAGCTTTAAGTGCTCTTCCATAAATGTTATGTTACTTTCATTTTATGTTTTGGTGTTTTTTCATTTTGTCCTAGTATTTAATTCCTTATACACTAAAAAGTAAAAATCCACAGTTTAATATATGCTTTTACTATAGATTTTGACAGGCAGTGGTGATAGCACTTGTGCATTATGGGATGTTGAATGCACTCATTTAATTCAAAGTTTCCATGGCCATACTGGAGATGTTATGGCTCTTGACCTTTCACCTTCAGAAACAGGAAATATTTTTGTCTCTGCTGTGAGTATAACTTCAGATATCCATTGCATTAATAACAGATACTTAAACTGGCGAGTTAAAAGCTTAAATATCTTACCATAATGATATTAAAACAAATATTACTGAAATTTAACTAGGGCTCAAAAACTAATTAAGTACCTAAATTCCATTGTTCTAGAGTTGTTAAATTATAATTTGCAGACCTTTGATTCATAGCATTTACTAGGCCATCTGTTAATTTGTAAACCTTGCACCATAAAACCCTAATTACTTACTTACCTGTTAGTTTGAATTTCTGTTTTAAAAAATGAATAAAAATTATTTTAAAACTGTCTTTAAGTATTTAAGCTTTAACGTTAGATGATATTCAAGGAGGATTGCAGATACGAAAAGATTAAGAACCTTTGCTTGAACCCTTAGTAAATTTCAATCATTGAACTTTTAGGTTTGTTTTTATTTCAGGGGTGTGATCGGCAAGCCTTAGTGTGGGATATGAGGACAGGTCATTGTGTTCAACAATTTGAAGGCCATGACTCTGATATCAATTCAGTGAAATTTTATCCAAGTGGGGATGCCATTGTTACAGGATCTGATGATTCCACTGTAAGTTATTTCCTGTTATATAATCTGTTGTCTGGAAAAACAGAACTTTTGCAAGAAATTTTTTAGTGCATTAAAATTGCATGGAAATGATTGGCTTAAACCCTTTTGGTAATTGCTGATTTTTCGAAAATATTAACTTTGTTACTATTTTATAGTATTTATTTCATATTTTTATTTGACGTTTCTTTCAAATTGGAAGCCATTGTGTTTGTCCAAGGCCCTAGAGCAACCTACAAGTTGTAGACTTCCCTGGGTGTATTCCTTCTATTTAAATTTCCTTGTATGTGTATGTCCATAACTTGGCATTGTCTGTCTTGTGTCTGGTGCAGATTGTCTAAATATGTCTCCTTCACCATGAAACCCAACCAACTTTTTCAAATTGTGAGATTATACTTTTTAATAGGTGTTTTCTTGAAATAAATGGTAAAATATTTGTTAACCCTCCAAGCGACACCCAAGTATAGTTTGGAAGAGTTTCTGTGTGGCAGGTGACTAATCAGAAGTATTTCTAGGAGCAAGATGTCCAACTATTTGGGGTCTCAGCTTGTATGTGGGAATTTTTCCAAGCTGTATTCAAGGGTGTCGCTTGGAGAGTTAAGGAAAGAGGATTTGTTTTACTAATACATTACTCAAATAACTTAAATTTAGTTGTCTGGTACTCACCTCAGTTTTCCCAAATATGAGCCTAAACAAGGATGTTTTTTTTAGATGGGCTCTATAGTAAAGGAAAGAGGTATTGTAACATTTAACAAAGGGAAAATTCTGTGCTCAGAAAATGCAGTCATTAAAACAGGTTAAACAACAGATATAGTTTTTAACACATGTTTTGCAGTTTTACCTATCAATATACTGTTATTTTAATTTTATTTACTAAAATATTTTTTATATAGTATATGATTTCTGGGCAAATATTTTTTCTGTGTTTGAAGAAAGAAGGAATTAAGAAACAAATATCTACTTACATTAACTTAATTGCACCCAATTGCATTTGCTTATAAAAATATTCCTACGGATAAATTTATTTCTCTTCCCATTTTTCCTAATTTTCAAATTTGAATGTTTAGTAAATAAATAATAATTTTAAAATGGTGTAATTGATGAGTAGTTGACTTGCTACAACTTTCTAACCCTCTCAAGCTAAAAAATGACTTAATAAAGTTGACTTTTAGAAATAACATCATAAAATTAATAGTCTGCTTGTAGATGAAATCTTTGTGTTATGTGATGTGAAATTATGAAGTTTATGAAGTATCCAGTTTCACAGCGACTAACTTTAAAGATTTTCCTACTTTATATTGAAAATATTAGTTGGTTGTGATGGCTTTTTTGACTTATTACTTCTGTATGTTATGAAGTTAAAAGTGAAAGTAATATTGAATGAAAACTATCTATTTTTCTTTATTATAGTGCCGATTATTTGATTTGAGAGCAGACCGAGAAGTAGCAGTTTATTCCAAGCAAAGTATTATATTTGGAGTTAACTCTGTTGATTTTTCAGTTAGTGGTAAGACTTAAATTTTATTTGCATTTTTGTGCACATTTAAAGAATATGAAACCAAATATGTCTTAAATTTTGATTTCATACTTTTTTAGCTTGCGATATTAAGTTAATAAAAAATATAGTTTTAATTTTCTAAAATGGTTGTGAAACACCTAAAGTTGGCTGGAATGCATTTTATATCAAATGTTTGAAACCCTTGCAATTAAAATCATCAAATCATTTATCACTCCATGTTTTATGTGTATATTAACTACTGTACATGATTTAGTCCTCTTGTCAGTTCTCTTTTGTTTCTCCAATCTCAACATTTTTAATGTAGTTGAACTTTCAATATATTATTTTGATTTGTATTTTTATACATTCTACAGATGCACTAATGACAAACATTTTTCTACTAAAATTGAAGTGCAGATGGCATTAGCTATTTAACTTTATTTGTTTTTGCAGGACGTTTATTATTTGCTGGTTACAATGATTACACTGTTAATGTCTGGGACAGTCTAAAATGTGTTCGTCTTAGTATCTTATATGGCCATGAAAACAGAGTTACTTGTTTAAAAGTGTCTCCAGATGGCACAGCATTATCAACTGGTAGTTGGGACTTTACTCTAAGGGTAAGTAGATTTGATACTCCTTATGTGCAATTGAATTCTTTTATATTTAAACACTGTTTCATACTTTTATAGCAGAGCACAACAAACCAACACCATAAAGATTAATATGAAACCTTATTTCATGTGTACAATTTGGATGAAGTTGTGATTAAAAAACAAATAACTTAAATTTGGGGCATTGAACAGTCAACAGAATTTTTGGGCCTGAATAATGTTTGCAGTAATTACCAGAAATGTTCTTTATATAAAGCTAATCTTACTGGTAAGAAATATTGGAATGGATGGTACGTTATTGATGATTCTCTGGAGTAAAAGGGATGATTCCTCAATCAATGAAATGACAAGCTTGTTTTCACTATGAACAGATTCGACTGAGTAGTATCCTAGACGTTTCTGTGGTGAACACAGGACAGAATCTTACCATAAAATGATTTATTATGTACATACATGGTACAGGGTATTATTTACAAACTACAAATATCATACCATCCATTCCAAATCTCTATTCTAACCTTTTGGTACAAATGGAACACTCGCTTCAACTGAGTGAAAAGCACCTTCCCCTCTTGAAAATCATCTTGATGCCCCATCTGCAAAGTCAACCACTGGCACCAAGCCATTTCTGATACCAATAATTCTCAAGAGTTAGACAAAACTCAGTTCCAACGGAAATGGATGGTATTTTGTAATACTCCGGAAGTTATAAATAATTTACATATAAACAAATAATAAACGTTTTAAGAAATCTCACATTCCTCCCTCCTAAGCTTAAAATACACCTACATGGCTCATTTTGCAAAACATACATTTCAGCATTATAACTCTTATTACAAAGATTTTAACTGCATAGTAATAGAAAGTTCAATATACATATAATAATAAAGGAATATCCAACATTCCTTGCTTCTAATCACTAAGTATGGTAGAATATAGACTTCATTCCAGGCCCAAATTGGTTTAGAATGGCCTTCATTGTCTTTATGAATTGGTTTCATCTGCGCGTAATTAAAGGGGAGTAGCAAAATCTGGAGCAGCCAGTGAGGAGGCATGGCCTAATCATAACTCCTATAACAAATTCTACTGTTTCCTTTAATTTTTCACTTTCGCTAAGTCTCATTTTCATTTCATCTAAATATTTATGCATGGACTATGTATCTAATTGTGCAATATTCACCTTTCCTATCCAGGTGGATTTTAATATTGAGAGTGAACTTAAAATCTCTATGGTGTGATACATGTTCGATCACTAATTTTTCCTGATTGTCCAAATTGCATTCAAACGTTGATGTAAATTTTTTGTATTATTTCTAAAACTACTTAATGAAATAGTGTAAATGTATCCCCAAAATCAAAATATATTCATGGAAGAGCAATGCCTGTGGAGAGCTTTATGTTCCAATTATTTGATTTATCTTTCAACAAATATTTTTCTTCGTAATGTTTTAGTTTTTTTAGCTTAACTTTTATTTAATGTTTCATTTCTTTAGGTTTGGGCTTGAAACTGAACAAACTACTCAATCAGAAATGAATCACTGCAAGACGAATGTTTGAATTTTTAAAGTCAAACATCGATTTTTTTGAAGATCTTTCCCCTTATTCAGCATGATTGCCAACTGTACCCTTCAAAATTATGAAAGAATTTTAATGTTGGTGGATCTTAGCAATCAACTTTTATCAATATTGAAACCAAAATATAAATTCCAGTCATTTTTAACTGAAAGTTTTAAAAATCTTTAAAACATGTGGAATTCTTTGTTTAAGAACAAAAGCTTAGAATTCTCTGTACATTGATATCTTCATTGAGTAAAATGTATGTCTAAAAGGTTGGCTTTTCTACCCACTTCTAAACATCTAAGAAAGGGTTGTAATGATCTAAAATGCATGGATGTATACAGTTTATTTGCATATTTGATATCTTTTTTCATAATTTATTTATTATATAAGATCTGTTTTTCCAAAACATTTCATTTTTCACCTGTTATATTATACTCATGGACCCTCATCTTAACCCTTTTGGTGGTTTATATTCGTGTCGCAAACTGCTCTGTAGGGGCCAGCCTCTGTTAGTTACAAAACCTGTTCAAAATTATCACCAGTTCTGGGCAAGTGACAATTTGTTTTTCCTACTTGAATTTTCGTTCCTCCTTGGAGCAAATGGTCATTAGTAAAATTTACTAAACCTTAATGGACAAGATATCTCATTGAAATCAGTTGGAGGATTAAAAATCAATTAACCCTTTCTACTTTGTTTTATCCATTTCATATTTAATATTTTGAGGTTTTTTTTTTTTTTTAAGATTGTATGATAATGTGTGCATCCTCCGTTGAATTTATTCTTGTTCTTTAAAAACATCGAACAATTTGTAATTAGGTCGTTGAAATGAAAAATTAATGTAATTATAAAATCAACTTTTTCCAAAATTCTTATATGTGCTTTTAATAACAACCATTTTAAAAGATTTCCCATAAAAAACTTTTACTAAAAGATTGCAATTAAAATGCCCACAGAACAAAATAAAATAAGGTTACAAGTACATCAACTTTTTAAAATGCAATTATTTTAAAAATATTTTTGTTTTTTAATGCTGTTAATTGCAATACGCAATTTACTCATAAAGCAACAATATTGTCAGTGCACTATAATATATTAAAAAATGTATGAAAAATACATCTCTAAAAACGTATTTATGACCCTCATATCCCTTGGCATAGTCATCCAGATGCATTGGTAACTACACATTATAATATAAGAAACACAGATTAAACATTCATTAAAGTTGAATTTCTCAAACAAATTATATTTATTTCTCTAACTTTTGTTTCTGTATCTAGCATTGTACTTGACATTGCAATGATAAGAAGTTTATTTCTTATTGTTTTATCTTATACCAGAAATATATATTTTTAAATATCTTAGTTAAAGTATGTTCTTAGAACTTTTGAAAACAATTACTTTAATATTTGACAATTTTAAAATGCTTAATGTATCCAACATAATAGATTTGCCTAATCTTAGAAATACAGGATGTTTTGCAAATGCTTAATTAAACTTCATTTTTGAATTACCTGGTTAATTAAAAGTTTGTTGAAAATTATAACTTTCCTCTTTCTAAGCATTAATTTATAAATTAGTAAACTAATATAAAATACCAATGTCTTTAAAATGTATTATTCCTCATTTCAATGCTTTTTTTTCAATTTAATATAATTTTTCGTATTTCATTATTTTACTGATCAGCTAAATGTTTTTGTGTGAAATTTGTGAAAATGTAGTAAAAATCTTATGACTGTTAAGAGTTTAAATGTATATAAAAATTATGAACTATGAATGGCGTTAACTGAATATTTTTTACGAGATAAACATTGAATAATTGTTTCATCCTCTTTGAGTGTGAAGGCTGTAAATTCAACTTATTTGGGGGTAACTGGGAACATAATGAATGAGTATTTTTCCCTTGACTGATGCAAAATCTCAGTGTTTGATTTGATAGTACAACTAAAATTCTTTGTATTTGATTAAGTGTAAATTAAGCATTGGCTACTGATACTTGTGATTTATAATGCTTCAATTTTGAGAATTCTTTTCTTTTGTGTTAGCTTTTTATTTTTAATGAATTTGGAATGAAGATTCAGAAATGAATTTTTACTAGTCAGCTTATGAAGGAGAAAGACAATCTAGAATCATGTGAACCTGTGATAAAAATAAGAGAAAAGCAATTAAAAATGAGCCATGAAATGGACAGTGCTGCATTTGTATTTATTTCGCACTTGCTCTTAAATATAAAAAAGGAAAAAATTATTTACATTTAGAGTTCCCACAGGTAGGGATGGGGAAAGAAAGAACAACCTGTTCTTTTTCACCTGTTCTTCAAAAAGAACGGAACAGCCTGTTCCCACTTTTCACAAAACCCTGTTCTCCGTTCTTTTTGTAAAAAGAAACATTCGAATTTTTTTCTACTTCGATTTTAATTCTAATTCGATTTCTAAGTTCGCTAAAAATGTTTGTAATTTCTAAATTATGCAGTCCGAAACACAGCTGTTCATCCTACAGTTCTTGACTCGTCTTTTCCTGTTGATTCATTCACCAGTTCTCTGTCCATAAACTATTCCTTGCTCTGAGACTACTTCCTGTTTGGGAATTGATTCTTGCTCCGAGACTACTTCCTGTTCGGGTTATTGATTCCTGCTCTCAAACTGTTCTGACCCTGTTCTCGATGAACTGTTCGCAGAGCTGACTGCTCACGGAACTGTTCTCAATTGAACCAAGCCCCGACGTTTGATGAATTTGCGATATTAGCATAATTGTGAAATTTTATAATTTTTAGTTTTAAATAAATTAAAATTTTTTTTAATATTACTGATCAAGATTTTGTTGTCTAGCTTTCTCTCTGGTGGTGTCGCCTCTACTCGTTCTTACGATTTGCAATGCTTTCAACTTTATTTTAAAACTAAATTTTACAAAATGGAAAGCAAAATTTCAAATGTGTGAACATATTTCACTGAAAGATACAGATTCGGATCGGGTGTCATGCTCTCCATAAGTTTAAAAGGGATCTTATTTAAGTTAGCTATTACGATTTTAAAGACATCTCGGAAACAAGCATCCCACCATAAAACTAATGTGTTGAAACGTGAAAGTGATTTTTTTTGTTTTGTATATTTTGTTTTAAACGTGTATATATAGATTATACAATAATTAACCTGTTTTTCTGACAGACTAATTTTACTTTCCAAGTGGTAATCTCGACCATCTCGGTATGCATTTTTAAGTGTTTATAATCTTTTAAACGGCAACTCCCTATTGCATAACGTGATTCAAAATTATGTGGTGTTGTCCTTGGATCTTTCTCTTCGGGATGGATCACGCCCCTTTGTTTTGTTGACTAAAATGACCATTTTGGTGACTTAAAAATGACATCAAAATCTAAAAAAATTATTACTTTCGTTTGCTAATTTGTATTGTCCTAGGCAGTTCATATCTGTTTGGGAAACCGTACTTGTGATGGTTCAGATGGACTTTATTAACCCTGGGATTCAGATGTGGGACATTAGATGCCACTGGGGAGAACTTAAACGTTTCGGTTTGCAATAACTTTTTCAAATTTATGGATATATTCTGATTTTCTTTCTTAATTAGATAATTTGCTGCAGCTTGGACAGACTTGCCCCTTGAGCCATAAAAAAAGTCAATCGATTAACAATACAAAGACTCCAAATGATTTTATCTTTCGTTTTCTTCCTGTGTCAAAACTAGAGAAAAACTCACCAATAAGCTAACAAAAGAGTCATTTGTATTTTGTTTTTATATGCATGCCTACAAAGTACTAACAAAGATGATATGGCAACAAAATTCGGTCCGTTTGTCTGTCGTGAAAACTGCTGACGCCTCATAATCTAGGAGGAACAGGACTTGCACATTTCGAGTAGACATTTGAGAACAGTGGTGAACAGGTTAAAGAACAGTTCTTTTAAAAAGAATGGAACAGAAAAGAACTGTTCGCTGAAAAGAACAGTATTTCCCATCCCTACCCACAGGCCTTAATTTTTATTTTAAGGGAATTTGATAAGCCTTAATTGTTATTTTAGTTTTTTTACATATTTTATTTCACTTGCATTCAAATACCAAGGTAAAGGGTCATCAAAAATCATTGGCAAAATATTTATAGGTCAGCTCAATATTGATGTTTTTAAAATAGGTGTGACACCCAAACATAGCAGTCATAAATGCTTCTCATGTGCACTCACTGGTTAATCTACTGCTATATGAGAAATGCAGCCTTAAAAATTAAAATATCCTTGAAAAGTCCCTATCTTCTCTTTTGCTTAGAGTGAACTCTGATTTATGATTAATTAGTGAAATATTTTAGAAATGTTCCAAACATATTTTTTAAATTGTACGACAGTTAAGCTGGAATAATGTTTTAAATCAAATATAAGAATATATATTAGGAAATTGCTTTTTATATATTTTTTATTATCAAGTCTAAAGTGCTAAATTACTGGTTTGAGTGACATTAATGCATTTTCTGAAATAAAATGTCAGTGTGATTTCTTTAAAAACATCTAAAGTCCTGTTTGTAGATAAAGATTTAGTTTTGCAACATCAAATGTATAATTAAGTTTAGAAAACATGCAATATGCATTATTGTGCCGAAAGATACTTTACTTAATCTCCAATCACCAGTAGACTTGCAAAATAGATTTTTTAATTTTAGCTTTAAAAATTAATTGGTATCAAATTTTGATAAGAAAATAAATGTTTCAATTATGATCATTTGACGGAGTTACATATTCAACAAGTAAATAAGTGTACTACATAAACACATTTTTCTCAGATTGAGATTTTTTTAATTCTGGTTGTAAACTTCCCTGCACATCAGGTTTTTCTGGATTTCCTTGAAATTATTTTTGGATAATCCTCTCTTAAGGAGACAGTGGGCTTTCAAAACAAACTTCTGCAGCTATTCGAGTGTTATGAAATTTGCTGACTGTTTTTACTATAAATAGCCCATGCATTAAGTTTCATCCAAAAATATCAAGTCATTTGGAAGTTATTTCATAAAATGTGTTAAAATTTTTTTGATAAATTAGCAAAAATTGATAAGGTTCCATTCACATTTATTTTCCATGTATTGTCAAAATTTTTATTCTCAATAGTTTGTGTGCATATAAATCAAATTAATTCCATTTGGTGAGTATCGCTCAATTTGAAACATGATATCAAAAAATTAAGTAAAGCAATTAAAACCAGATGCACATGGAACTTTTTGAAATTAGAATGTCAAGAAATCTCAATTGGAGAAAAACATGTTTTTGTAGAAGACTTAATATACTTATCTATTGTACGTTTTATGTTGCATATGTAGCCCTGTCAAAAATTATTTTCATTGAAACATTTTCTATCCTCATTGTTGGATATCATTTAATTTTTAGCACTAAAATTTAAAAACATTTTCAATCTATTTTGATGATTTTTAAGTCCACTGCAATGCTCTTATTTTAAGTCTTTTAGACAATTTGATTGATATTAATGACAGGTAAAGTAATGTTTTGTTGACATGAACTCTTAATTTAAGCTCTTTGTTTCACTTAAGTTATTCAGAAAAAGAGTACTTTGAACATTTATCTTTTAAAACACTCAATAAAGATGTTCAAATGACGTGACAATTTATTATATCAGTGTCAACATTTAGCTTCCATTTAAAATGAACTTGTAAATTGTCTTGACAACCTAAGTTCCTGTCTTGTCATATATAAAGGAAGACAAATATTCAACCGAGTTTTGTGTCCATTCATTGTAGATTATTGTGATGGAATTTGCATTAAGTCATTGTAGGACCTTTACATATTGAATTGTTTTACTTCAGTGTCGATGGCACACACATATATATATATAGAGAGAAAAAATGTTGGAAGTTGCTTGATTGCTAAACGATTAAAATATATTTGAATTAAATTTTTAGTTAATGTGTATTTTGTTATGTTTTAAAGCTAAATCCTGCATTGATGGAAAAAAGGCTTTAATCACTGTTTTTGTCAAATGAAATGTTAATATAAAATCTTTTACCATATTACTTCCTGTGTTGATATTAAAGGGAAATGCTTGTTACAATTTTTTTATGTTGCCTTTAAAATATTTTTTCTTTACTGAACTGTAAAACTTAACTAATGTTTCAAGTATGTAATGTTCCCAACACTTTTTTGGAGGTCATTGTGGCTCAGTGGGTATGCCCACTGTGCTAGCAACCTGCGAGTGGTAGGCAGTGCATGTGCGATTCCTTCCTGGGTATATTTCTCTCTTCTGTGCAAGTCTTGTATATTGTATGTCTTGTGTCTGGCACAGCATGGCCAAATATGACCTTGCTCTATAAAACCCCAACCAACCCATTACTTTTTTGAAGTTAATGAGAAGGGATATATATACTAATAGAACAATATGACTCTTTAATAATAATTTTCTTAATTTGTCTTCCTCTGTATAATAATTTTTATAAATAATATATATCCTTCTATTATGCCTATGTACAGAAAGGACAGATAAGATTTCTTTAATCATCATACACAGTTACTACAAAATAACATAAGATGCACACAAGACAAAATTTGTGCATTACGTGAGATGCTGTAAGCCACTGATAAGAAGAGTGAGGGGATACAGATCATGGAGACCATATGCTATACCTTTATGTATACATATACACTAGATGCATTCCTAAAAACGATTCACTTCTAAATTACCTTTTCTGATGTCACTTTTAGGGGGGGGGGGAATTGTATGAAAAGTCTTGTTGAATAAAAAATATTTTAACTATCCAAAAAATAACTTAAAATTAAACATGCGATTTACATTAAAATTAGGGAAATTCAGGGGCAAAATTTTTTTTCGAAGTATACAAGTTTCACTGTTTTAAAATAAGAAAAAATTACATTATTAATAGATGGGTTGACTTAAATCTGTTAATAACAAAAAGTATGAATCATTTGTATTCTAGTTTATAAAGATATTTGGTTGACATATTGCAATTTGGAAAATAGAATTATTTCCTAAGATGAAGCAATAATTTGTATACTTGAGAAACAATTACATGCCCTCTTTTTTGTTAATTGAAATTTAGCAAGTATCAAACAATTCTGAAACTCTTACAGTGCACTTTCAATTTAAACTAGATTTAATGTTAAAAAGGCATATTTTATGAAATAAAAATTTTGAAATTACTGTATAACTGCCGAAAGAGCTTTCCAAAATCATCCATTAGAATGAAATAATTTTCCTTTATTTTCGTGTAGGTAGAAGCTTATATTCATTACTAAAAATGAAATAGGATAAAGTTCATGAAGCTTGTTTTTTTTAGTTAAGCATTCTGATTATTTTTAGTTCATTATTTATTTGTTGGTCTAATGGTTTGTTTTAGTCCACAAAAATAACGGTTTTAATGAGGCAATGCTTTTTTTTTATTGCTTTAGATTAAAAGTGATATAGTTTACTTGCATTCAAAAGTATATTTAAAGCGAGATATTTTCTTTGTATACCTGATATTGTATCAATTTGAGTATTCTCTGTATAAAGTGAATCATAAGTGAAGTGACAAATTGTGATATAACAATCAAGATATTCAGTTATTTAAATATATTATTATCATTTTAGTGCAGAGATCACATTTTCATGTTTTCCTTTACAACTTTGGATGCTAAGATATTTTGGAAATGTAATTTAATCTAACCAGTTGTTGCTCTAGTTTAGGTTTTAATTTATATCGTAACAAAATGTAGTCACCCAAGAGGCAAAAAAGTTGATATAAATTCCTGTCACGATAAAATGTAATATCTTAATTCATTGAATGCATGCATACTGTTTCCAAAGAGAAAAATGATTTTTATATATACTCAGTAGACAAACAAGTATATTTATTTTGAAAATATACTTGCCTACTGTGACAGAATGCTAATTCCTATTAATTTTAAAAATCCAGTTAAACTTTTTTCTACTCGGTCATGCATGGAATTGTTTAGGTTTTTTAAATTGAATTTAACTATTTATGATATTTTAATTTAAAGGTTTTTTTACTAAATATTTTGTATAATCTCTATATCAAGTAACTCTTTCAATTTTCATTAATTATTGAAGTTTGATTGTATTAATTTTGGCAATGAGAAATTTCAAAGAAAAAGATAACAGGTCAATCAGTTAAATTGGGGATGATTGTGTAAAAACAGATATAGGTATGGCAAATATTGGTAGGTATGTACAGGTTTTTATGAGACTTTGTTATTGAATTTTGAAACAATAACTTTGCTGCTTCAAGTGCAACTAGTAATTGTGTGTAATTTTTTATTGCTCTTAGATCTTGTTATTGATGTTATAAATGTGAGATTTTTCCTGTTTCAATGTATCTGTTTAATTTTATGTATGCAGATCAAATATCTGTTTTCAAGTGAAAATATTTTTATACAGAAAGACTATTTTATTTCTCCACTCTTGTGTCCCCTTTAAATGTAATATGCTATGTTCTGTATGTAGTGCTCATCTCCTGATGCTAGCTAATATTTTATTCAATTTTCTAGATATTTGTCTATTCTCTTCATGCCTACATTACTTATGATACAATGTATCATGCATGACTCATTCTTGACGCTACATTTATTTTTGAATTGTATTTGTATTGCATTATTTGTGGTGATATTCTGAAATTCCTACATAATAGGTGGCTGATGAATCTGCGGGTTCTTTATTGTGAATTTTTGTGGTTTGTGTATTTAAGAGCTTTTACTTTAGTGATATGAACCAATGAATCTCTAAGTCAAGGATTTGGCTTATGGTTAAAGTCATTAGATCTCATTGTATATAGTTGTAGGAAAATATTTAAAAAAATTATATTTGTTTTTCAGTACTGGAGTATTGTATAGTTATTACTTTGTTGAAATGTAGTTTTATGAATGTGGACCATGTTGTTTTGTTGTATTAGTTACAACTAAAACAGCGGACAGTTGTATAAGTTGTTCAAATAATTATTGAAAGTTGACTGAATAAATTGTTTCTTAGTGATTGTTTTGATCACTAATCCAAAGTTGAACTCTGGTCTGATTTGTTCATACACTACTTCTATTTATCTCACTTGTATGAACCTGATGTTCACATCAGCTTCATACAAATGGTGGTTCTTCATTGACAGCTTCATTTAAAAGTAATCTATGTGAAATAAATTTGTTTTCTTAAAAATATTAAATTTGTTCTGGGAATTTAAGTAAAACTCGCAAGTTATTAGGTTGAACCTAGTATTTACCACATTTTTTAAATAAGCCTCATTCCCTTGAACTGTATGTATTGGCTTTATTTTTGGTGTACACATTTAAAATATTCACAAAATTTTAACTAGGATAGTTTGGCGAATCTCGTATCTGTATTTCATGGTTCCTCCAAAGTTTTTTATCAGGTTTAAAAATTAGAAATTTGATTGTCTCTTGCTTTTTTAGTGCATGAGTGAAAGGACTCCAGTTCTAACAAATCAATGCACAAATTGCTTTAAAATATGAAAACGTTTTCGTTAAAAAGACACCACATGTATGAGATAAATAAGAAAACTTGGACGAAAAATATTGATCGTAATTAGCAACGAATGTTAAAAAATGAAACCTTTTATTTTGACATATTGATTTACCTATAATGTTCTTGTGTGATATCGAGGTCTTGGACATCGTGTTTGATACACAAAGGTGTAATTCTAAATAACGGCAAAGTAGGCATGAGTGCTTCTATTGCATCAGTTCGTTCCAGTTCTTGAAGCTTGATCAGTAAGTGTCCCAGTGTGGCATTGGAAAGCTTCATCCACTCACTGAGTATACAAGCTGTTGGACTAAAGGCAGGGTTATCTCCGGGGTCTAACTTAGGTAACTTGTCTGTCATACCTAACAGAACGGCTAACATGCACCAATCCCTTCCCATGGAATCTTGAGGATCTAAAACAGCGCAAAGACACTGAAAGCTAAGCAACGGCAATTGCGAGGCGTACAGATCCGATACTAAAACAACAACGGGACTTTGATCTTGCAATAATGCCGGAGAACTCTTGGCTCGCGTATGAACTGTGCGAAGTAAATCCTGTATTATTTGAGTGCAAGATGCATTGGGATTCATGAGGCAAGGAAATTTTGAATTTGGTGGCAAAGAGCGCCTTCTTCGATAAGTTTCACAGTTCTTGTGGTTCTTCTGTTGCATTAACGGAGTCGTCTGGCTATGATGCATTTGATGTTGATATAAAGTCAAGATCTGTGTCGTTTGAGGTTGATTTTCTGGTGAGATGTTGCGTTCGCTGTACAGAAGTACTTCTGGAGTACCGAATAGAATAACGTTGAGAAGAGTTTCAGTTGCACCGGTGATTTTGTTCAAAACTGAGCCATGAATTCCATCATGGATCAATCGATTTATTATGAGAGCAGGCCGATACATATAAACGTCCTTTGAATGTGCTTTAAGTTGAGAACTGCTCATAAAATGTCTTTCAATGGTGATTCCTGGGCAAACGTCTGAAAACATCTGTTCAGCAATGCTTATCAAATCTTCTAGGAAGGAAAAGCTGAAACAGACATACGTATTAAAAAAATTAATTACTATTGCTAGGATTTTGATGGTTTTGCATTTCTTTGGCAAGGTTGATATGTACTCTGAGTGAATAGAAATGTTTCATAAAAAACAGCTGATTTAAAGGTTTTTGTTACATTTCATGATTTTTATGCAAAATGTCAGTATCAGGTTTTTTCATCAATTAAGGCAGTTATGGTGTTTTCAAGATAATGAGCATTTCTGGACGACGAGTTTTCCCGAAACCCTATTTGTCATCCCTGGTAAGGGAACTTTTCCTTTGGTAAAAGTTAGGGTAGGTAGTGAAATAATTATTTTAAGAGCTCCTATGGTTTCAGTAGAAGTGAAAGAAAGCTTTTTAATCAGACCATAGAAATTAATTCTTTTTTGAAACTGCACATTCTTAACAATTCTTTCAATTTTTGCCATTGCAAACTTAAAAGTATTCAATTAAATATTTTTGTCAGTAAAATATTCAAACTCACAAAATGAAACAAATTCAAACAAAATGTAAGTTCTATTTGTATTTTTGTTTTCTTTTATTATTCCTAACCTTAACAAAGTAGGACTTGCAGTTTGGCAGAGAAACTAATAAGTTGAATTGTATTTTAAAGAGTATTTTTTTGTGGGGGTGGATATTTAGATTATATTTTGTTATTCATGCTCCGCTTTCTTTTCATAAAAAGTTTTTGAAAATGTAATTTCTGTGTTTTGGAATCAAATTCATACTGTATTGAACATTTTCCAGCAAATAAATCTTAGGTAATCAAAACTACTAATTACTTTTGTTTGTAAAGTATAGTTAAAGGCTGTGTTATAAGTTCTCAAATGCGATAGATTAATGAAATTAAAATATTGCAGAAATATATTTTTAACGAAGGTTAGGTTTTTTTCATTTAGCAGCCGTTTTCATTATGCATGTCCCTTAGGGGCATACATTCTTTAGGTTTGTACGGGCTTCACAACATTGAGGTACCTCAGTGATCAGTTCTCCCTTTCATTTTTACCCTACCCTTCTGCTTTTTCTTTCTCCCTCATTGTGGTTGCCTCTTAGGAGGTGAGTGTTCCCCCTGAGAAGCTTTTCGCCACCTGTTGCTATCAGCTCCTCGTGGGGATATCACCCACGTGTTTGTCATGCGTGGAAACCCGTGTCTCTGGAAAAGAGGATCCTGGCAGTTGAGGGGCGGCATATTACCCAACACACTGTTTCAGCCCTCGCTTCAGGTAAACGGGAGGTGTGCATTGCTTCCGTGTACACTTGGCTGGTCGATTGGACTTCGTCATCGGCTAGGGATCAAGCGATCGGTCACCTGCTGGGCAATGCGTTAAGGGCGGTATCTGCTACAGGGGTGATTCAGCGTATAGGCCCTGTTAGCACCGGTACAGAGTTTGCATCCCCTTGTGGTGCTGCAGGGTTCGAATTCAATTTTTCATTGTTATGAATAATGTTTCAATTTCTTCCTCTTGAAGCTGAGCAACAAAGTTCATCATTCTCTAATGCCCATTTTTTGTGATAAAATTTGTCGATAGTGATCAACATAATACAAATCAAGTCTTCTAAAATCTCACCTTTCCACAAAATAATACAATCCTTCGTCGACACTCAAATCATTAAAAAACTTCGTTCCGAAGACCTTTTAGTAGTTTTCCAATGAAACTCGGGCAAAAGCATTAATCAATAGTACAAATCTTGACACCTTCACTTTCCATTTCCCCGCATAAATCTTGAACTTTTCAAAGGGAGTTATATCCGAACCGGATCTCCTCAATACATTAGAGGAAAAGATTCTAGAGAACTTAAGGGACGAGCACGTCTGTAGCTTGCGTCGCATAACGATCAAATCAAGGCGAGATGGAACAATACTTCCAACGAAATACCTCGTCCTTACTTTCGACCTGCCGTCCCGTATAAAAGCAGGATATCTAAATTGCCCCGTAAGTCCGTTCATTCCGAACCCCAGCTCTGTTTCAACTGCCAGGGGTTCGGTCACTGTTTTCTTGCCTTGGCCCGCTCGAATGTTCGTCGTGGGGAAGTGGGCCACGAAACGGACAGTTGCACTAAATCTCCCCATTGTGTAAATTGCTGAGGCGATCATTCTGCGTTCTCCGAATCTTACCCCAAATGGGCACTTGTAAAAGATGTTCAGAAAGGAACTGTCGTGACTTTCGTAATAAGTTGGATGACGTAAAAACCCTGATTGCAGAGTACCATCCTGTCTGTCGCATTTCAGGAGACATGTCACGGCGAAGATCCGTCGTTATTTTTGTATTAGGAGAGATGGTAATAATGATGGAAGAGCATCGGTAGGTGTTACTCTCTTCACCTCCCTGGAATAACCATCTAGCTCTCACTAAACACCCTTTTACAAGCAGTTGCTTTCAGAATACAAGTACGACGGATGATTACCATCTGTCTACCGTTTCCCTAGCTGACATCACATCCACTAAGAACGATAGCCACTTCCCCTCTTCAAACTTATTTTTAGCCTGCTTAGGAGTAGAATTGCTCCCTCAAATACCCCCGTTAACTTTCCATCCCTTTTCGACCATTCGTTCATCTGCTCTTAGCGTCGCTGGACGTTTTATGTCTGTTGTTGCTGTTATAATCTCCTTGTTAAATCTATTTGTTTAAGCTTTCAAAAGGTACTTGTCTGTCTGATTTCACAGGACCTCAGTCGTCCACACCATCTGTACTCTGTATTTACCACCAAATCATTCCATCCAACAGAACCTAGAGAACTTGGTGGACCAATTGCCGTAGTCGTTCGTTATTCTTGGTTTTTAATGCCCATAGTGTGTTTTGGGAAGTAGAGATACCAATTCCCGTGGGCGACAGATTGAACAGCTGATCGCTGTCTGTCTTGCTCAATAACGGTGAGGTTACATACTTGCACGAACCATCTCGCACCTTTCATGCTATAGACCTCGCCATCTGCTCACCTTCCGTCTTTCCTTTTTCGTCGGTAGTGACCTGCGCAGCAGCGATCACTTCCCGATATTCGTCACTCATATCGGTAGAAGTGATCCTGTTGACCGCCTGTCACGATATATCTACGAGGCAGCCGATTGGCCTAATTTTTACATCTCGAGCCATTATATCAGAGCAGATGGTAGAAGGCAACTAAACGAATTAATATCTGAAGTCACCTATGCTATAATTAAAGCTGCTGATACGGCTATCCCCAACAAATCTCCCTCCTTTCATAAGCATTGCAAACCATGGTGGAACTCGGAATGCACTGCAGCCATCAAGATCAGTAGTATGGGGGCCACTATACCGCCTTTTCCAAGATGGCCGCCGTTTGATAAGGAGTTGACTGCTGATAAGGAGTTGGGGGTTGACTGCTGATAAGGAGAGGGTGATGCTTTGAGGTGGTGACGTCATTGTAAAGATGGCGTTGTTGTGTTGCCATGGTAATGAATCAGTTATAGCTCCATCTGGTGGGGGAATGAGAAACCCTATTATTTTGAATTAAAAAGGAATTTCGTGGATTCGAACTGGGGACCATGGGATCTGTAGTGCAGTGCGCTAGCCGTTAGGCTGTAAGAGAGTTAGCTTTGGGTGGTGAATTAATGTAGTGTTTGCTTTTTTTCTTAATACTAGGAATGCGTTATGGGACTTGGTTTTATTTGATGAATAATTAATTTTTATTTTGCAGTAAGTGTGTTGGACTGGTGGTGCCATCTAGTGATTTTAAAAGAAGTTAATCTAAGGAACGAATTTATTCTTGTCATTAATTCTGGGAATGTGCTATTTTTAGAAAATGGTTTGAACAATTGTGGTGGGGTTTAATAATTCTATTAAAAGGCAGGTGCAGCCATCTAGTGGCGGGAGAAGTAACAAAAGGATTTATTTTCTAGCTGTAGACTTGTAGCGTGATACTTTAGAATTAAATGGAGAATTTTTTTTGTTTTTAAAAGAAAATTATATATATATATATATGAGGGTGGATTTGAACTCATCAAAAGGTAATCGCGGCCGCCCGTTTTACACAAGCACTTTAACCGTTCGATCACCTACTTTGTATAATACATATAGAATACTAACTCGTGAATTTACAGCTTAAGGGAGTGAAAGTATGTGTTTTTTTTTTCTTGAGAATAGTGCCCTTATGAAGAATGAATATGAATATAAAAACAAATAAAGTTGAATTTATAAACCTTAGCTATATAACAAGTTTATTACCAAGATTTTAAAGTATGCGAATTGTATGTAATGACAGGAAAAGTATCAGAATATAGAAGACTCTGGAACTTGTGACAATATGATTAAGGATTTATGTGTAGGTTAATTAAGATAACAGAAGGAGTTAAACACGTAGTCACCGATAGGATACAAGCTTAAGTAAATGAGAAAGCTTTTAAACGCATTGCTATTTAGGAGAATGGTGTTGTTTTTCTGATTGTGAGAAAAGCAAATGAAACTACAACATGCCAATGAATCACATATGACATGCCCGAACTGGAACTTTCTATAGGGGTTTTAGCTATGAAATAGTGACGAAGGGATATCTTAATACTCTAACGTTGGAACTCGGAACATAAGTAATTGAGGCCAACCAATATATGCGAAGATTTTAAGCGTATGAACACTACATGTAAGATAGAATTTATAATACGGAAACCTTTTTTATATTTTAATGAATTTATATACAACATGAGCTTGAAGAAAATGTGAATGTTTTGTAGGGAAAATTATTATTATTATTACAATTTGAGGGGAGGACTTTGAGATATGAATAGGACACACAGGCATAACGGTGTATGAAACATTACATTTTTAGGTAAATAAGAAGTAACTAACCAAAGATTTATAGTATACATATTATAAGCGATGGCAAGGAACCGTATAAGATTGATATTATTAGAAGCCTCTGGAACTTGTGAGAATATGACTAAGGATTGTTTTTGCACGTGTAAGTTAATTAAGATAACAGAAGGAACGGAGTTAAACACCGAGTCACAGATAACGATAGAAACTATTTGATAATAAGAGGCTTTTTAAAGTATAGTTGGAGCATCTTGGGTCTTTGAATTACTTTGCATCTTGTTTTGGGGTTTTTCTGCCCTTTTTTACTGTTTTTAAATAAATCATGGATTCTAAGGACATTAGACTTGCAAAGAAAATGCGTGCAGACAGAGAACTGTGTTTGCAGAAATATTGTAAAGATTCTTTATGTTATGAGTATGGTAAACTGTTTACAGATTGTGAAGGCTGGGCATATTTTTGTCGATTGGAAAACGAATTAACGTACTTAAAGAAAGAGGAAACTACTATTGAAATTTATGGTAAAAAATGTACTGTGCCTCGGCAACTTGTAGCATATGGAGACGTAGGAATAAGCTATGCCTTTAGCGGATCTTGTATTGCAGCCAAGCCTTGGTCTCCTTTACTATTGGAAATAAAGGCAGAAGTGGAACGAATAATTGGCACAAGATTTAATTTTGTGTTGGTGAACCGTTATAAAGATGGTAAGGACTGTATAGGTGCCCATAAAGACAATGAGAAGGACTTGGATCTTAATGCACCCATAGCGTCTGTTTCATTTGGACAGAAAAGGTAATTTGTGTTTTCTAGAAAGAACTACAATTCTCTAAAAATTGTTCTGGAAAATGGAAGCTTGCTTGTGATGAAGTATCCAACAAACCAATTTTGGTTTCACAGCTTGCCCCGTGGGGATGCATTATGGCCTAGAATAAACTTAACGTTTCGTAAAATTCTTGTATAAAGCAGCGATAAACCACTTATGTGCCCCCGAACTAGAACTCAGTGTCGTACACTAGACGATATTTGGACAACGTTGCAATTTATCTTTGTCTTTCTGAATAGTATTTTTATAAATGCTTATATCTTGTTGGTTTTAAATAAAATTTTTTAGCGTGTCTTACCACATATACTGTACTTAGGACTTTTTTATTACATAATTTTATAAATTGTTTTTAAAATGCAAGATCTGAAATGAAATTTTTCTTTGCTATAAAGATTTATGTTTTTAAGTTAGATGTTTTTACTCAAAAATTAATTATACATTAAATGTTATAGCACATATTTTAAATGCAGAAATTTTGTTTTAAGTATTGTACACACTTAAGTAAGAGTAAACTTTTGAAAACTTTACAAGACCCGTACCATGAACGTACACATTTTGAATAAGTTGTAATTGTATTGAAATCATTTATGCTATAAAATCTAAACCAACTGTTATTTTTTAATTAATCTTTCCTTGCATATTTTTTAAATAAATCTTCCTAAATTTTAGTGATTTAATTTTTATTATACAGATTTACAAACTGTTTTTGGATGAAATATAAGGATTTATATTTTTAAAAATTAGATGCTTTTACTCTTAATTATATATTAGATACTATTACACATATTATTATTACATTGAAGATTTTTAAAAAACGTTTAACAATTGAAAAAATATATATACTTTAAATATTATTACAAACATTTAAATGCAATTTGCTTTTTATTTTTAATTTTACAATTAAGACATTTTTTAAAAGTTTGATTCTTAAAGTGTGTTTTATGTATAGTAAAAAAAAAACAATACTAAAAAACATGTAAGAGTAAAAATATTTTATACATTAATTTGAAACTTTGCAAGACCCATACCATGTTTCCTTGCACATTTGAAGTCGTGAAAAATAGTTTATTAAAACCATTTGTCCTTGAAGTTCTAAATTAAATGTCCTTTTTCTTTTATGCTTTTGCAAACCACACATTTTACTAAATATGAACTTCCTTTTATTTGAAAACCTTATGCATATTGTGCAGTTTAAATTGCAGAGCAAAATTCCAATACTGTACGAAGCTATAAAGTATTTTACAAGATACTTCATATTGTTCTCTTAATTTACATCTAATTCATTACTACGTTAAAGTGGATAGCATGTGAGTTTTCTGTTTTTAAAAATA
Organism: Meta bourneti; assembly: GCA_933210815.1. Taxonomy (NCBI): domain Eukaryota; kingdom Metazoa; phylum Arthropoda; class Arachnida; order Araneae; family Tetragnathidae; genus Meta; species Meta bourneti. The sequence goes on along the minus strand of OW119924.1, from coordinate 62,028,579 downwards.
ATGTGTGCACATCTGTACTGCTAAGCAAATTAACTTCTGCCTTTTCTTGATATTTAATGCATAATCTAAATATTTACGCACACCGCTGATAGTTTTACACATGAGTAAAATTAAATAATAACTGAAATTTTAAATATTAGTGTGAATTTTAAAATGAACAAATATTGCTGACATATTGGATTAAATCTGAATTCTATGTATTCTCAAAACAACAATGCAAGAAAAAACAGAGACACTTCTTAAACAGATTGAAGGAAGTCACATGGAAACAAAGTAAATTAGAACACTTTTTAATAGAAAAAAACATTGATTCATATATTTTACAAAACTAATACATTGTAGTAAAAAAGAACTTATTTTTACATACTTGCATTTTTTAAGAGACACATGTTTACGACGAGCCAATTATTAAATGCCATCACCTCAGCTTTGGGGCAATGCAAATTATTTTTGTGATGACCACATGATAGTTTTTGGATCTTTTTGTTACTACTTAGTGCACATAGTACATCGAATTTGGGACACCCGTATTGTTGATATTCGGAATATTCAATGCATCTAGGCGTTTCTTTTCCACACAACCACCTTTGTAAGCAACTAGGTACTGAGTGGCACTCTTGGTCTGTTCGTACAATTCTAAAAGCTTAGAGTCTAAACTTTCTAAAGGAGACACACTTTCCCATGCCACGGGACAGAAAGGGAGACCACATATGTAATTTTCAACATATCGAACAGTTTTTTTTTATCTTTTGCACTCAGTTTATGCTTATAAGGCGATAAGTTAAAACGAATACTTGAAGCTACTTGCGATTTTATGGCGATGTATCCGTATTCACGTACTAAGAAACCCTCTTGAGTCTGAAATCCGTCAAAATCCACAATTGCACAAATATTAAACATTGCTATTGAAATGTGCTAGCTGTTCTTGGAAAAAGAATTGTAAACTAGAGGCACGAAGAACTGGACTATATACACTTACTAATCAGTGAATAACACCATACACTTACTAATCAGTGAATAACACCATACACTTACTAATCAGTAAAGTTAAAATTTATCTTAGTCTTATCTTTTGTGAGTAACTATGAGCGCATAAGTGAAGAATGTACTCAGAAAACATGTGCTTGTGATAATGCGCCAAGTAAAATTGTGTGTTGTAATGCAAGAAGATTTTAACGAAAGGATATACTTAAATGTGCATGTGATTTTTCTTTTTACTCTACCACTAGTATCTTAGACAAGTATCAGATTTAAAAAAAATGACGAAGAGAAACTTTTCAACACAATCTGTACTATAATTTTACACTTAAGAGTAACAGAGCATAATATAATTTTAAGGAAAATGAGTAATCAGTATGCAAATTTGAAGCCTAAAGTTCCAAGCATGTCTATGCTCAATAAACGCCTATCTACGTTTAGAGATTGGCCACGCACAGATGTTGACATTAGGGACTTGGCCGAAAATGGATTGTATTATACGGGTGTCTCGGACGGGGTTAGGTGTTATTGGTGTGGAGGAGGGCTTGAAAATTGGCAAAAGGAGGATATAGTCAGACACGAACACATAAAGTTTTATCCAAAATGTTTGGTAGCCCAACAAGGACCGATTGTTGACCCTAGATTAAAAGGAACACCCATAGATGAAATTGTACAGGTGTTGGATGAAACAAACAATAATGCCAATGTTTTTATAAAACCTGATGTAAAACTTTACTGCTCATACAATGACAAGGACGAACGACTTTGTAAAATTTGCATGGAAATGGATGCTACTTTACAGCCTTGCGGTCATTTGGTTACATGCATGAGATGTACGAAGAGTCTCTCAACGTGTCCTATGTGCCGAACCAATATTTTACGTAAAATTAAAACGTACATTTGTTACTAAACAGTCTATTTATTAGTACATGTAGTAGATGCAATTTCAAGTGATTTATTGAACACAGCGTGGAAGAATTGTAAAAGGGTGGTTTTGAGTTGAATGTCATGAAATTAACACTCGTACTACAGCAAAAAAGACTAATAAGGAAGTTTAAGACTTTTCTAAAAAGCATAAGACTTTTATCTAGGACTTGTGGAAAAAATCTTGTAGGAAAGACCTTTTTACCCCTTATAAATATATTGACTATTTTTATTATTATTTGTTTGTTCATTACATGTTAAACCTATTTACTAAAGAGGAATTTTAAAATGCCTTAAAAAAGGAGTTACTAAATGCTTTAGGAAAAATGTGTAAATGTACTTTAATGCAAGAAAAAGAACGCTTGAAATAAATATTCATCTAGCTATTATTTTTAGTACTTATCAATCATCTTAGTGTATTGTTTATTTTCTAAATTAAACCTTTCGTACTTTTAAATCTTAAAACAAAAAGAAAGGAAAAGTAACCATCTAGAATAGTAAACACCAAATTAAAAAAAAAAAAAAACATTTTTAAAAATATTTTCTTATAATTTTTTACCTTTGCCTTTTTTTGTTGTTGAATAAACATTGTCATACAAAATTAGTATATTTGTTGTGTAGAATATTTTTTGAAAACACTGAATTGAAGAAAAAAAAATCATTTATTGAAAAAAGAATCAACAGTTTATATATATTTGTAACAACATATCTTACAGGTCTTTTACATACATCTCTCTAACAGTATTGAAAATATCTGTGGTATTCAAATTCTCAAAAACATTTTCCTCCATTATTATGTAATAAAAGTTTAACAGTTTATTGCTCTGTCTTACAAAATTAATAGCAAACTCTTTCCAGTTAACAACACATAAAGCAAGGGCGAAAAATTCGCAAAAGCGTTCGTCAACGCTCATCGTCATACATTTATGTACAGATTGATTGACAATTTCATTCTTACAACCTAAACAGTCAAAAAGAATATTTATATTTTTTGACACAATATCCTTTAGGCACTTGCAGAGAGAAGCTATGACTTCTCTCCAACAATCAGATTTAATGGTATCACTGCAGTAAGGTTTGTAACTTTCACCAGGAAAACATTTTTTGATTTCCAGTTTCACATAATATGGCAACAAATACGTCAAAAGCGATATCTTCAATACATCTAACACATTGCCGTAGATTTCACACAGTTTAAAATACTGATCAGAATTCATAAACACACAGTTGGGCGAGAACTGAAAAGTATAATTTCTTTTCTGAAATACACGTTGTAAAACTAAGTGCATTTCCCCCACATCAAACACTTTAGAAAGGCAGACTTCTTTTTCTATAACTTTAACGTTGGAGGCAGTTGCAAAAGCGAAAAATGTGCTCAACTTTTGCATTAGAATGTACCATATTTTTGGATGCATGAAAACAATGTCTTGAAACCAACGAAGGACTGTGTTTCCCTGCATCCAAAAACATGGTACATTCTAATGCAAAAGTTGAGCACATTTTTCGCTTTTGCAACTGCCTCCAACGTTAAAGTTATAGAAAAAGAAGTCTGCCTTTCTAAAGTGTTTGATGTGGGGGAAATGCACTTAGTTTTACAACGTGTATTTCAGAAAAGAAATTATACTTTTCAGTTCTCGCCCAACTGTGTGTTTATGAATTCTGATCAGTATTTTAAACTGTGTGAAATCTACGGCAATGTGTTAGATGTATTGAAGATATCGCTTTTGACGTATTTGTTGCCATATTATGTGAAACTGGAAATCAAAAAATGTTTTCCTGGTGAAAGTTACAAACCTTACTGCAGTGATACCATTAAATCTGATTGTTGGAGAGAAGTCATAGCTTCTCTCTGCAAGTGCCTAAAGGATATTGTGTCAAAAAATATAAATATTCTTTTTGACTGTTTAGGTTGTAAGAATGAAATTGTCAATCAATCTGTACATAAATGTATGACGATGAGCGTTGACGAACGCTTTTGCGAATTTTTCGCCCTTGCTTTATGTGTTGTTAACTGGAAAGAGTTTGCTATTAATTTTGTAAGACAGAGCAATAAACTGTTAAACTTTTATTACATAATAATGGAGGAAAATGTTTTTGAGAATTTGAATACCACAGATATTTTCAATACTGTTAGAGAGATGTATGTAAAAGACCTGTAAGATATGTTGTTACAAATATATATAAACTGTTGATTCTTTTTTCAATAAATGATTTTTTTTTCTTCAATTCAGTGTTTTCAAAAAATATTCTACACAACAAATATACTAATTTTGTATGACAATGTTTATTCAACAACAAAAAAAGGCAAAGGTAAAAAATTATAAGAAAATATTTTTAAAAATGTTTTTTTTTTTTTTTTAATTTGGTGTTTACTATTCTAGATGGTTACTTTTCCTTTCTTTTTGTTTTAAGATTTAAAAGTACGAAAGGTTTAATTTAGAAAATAAACAATACACTAAGATGATTGATAAGTACTAAAAATAATAGCTAGATGAATATTTATTTCAAGCGTTCTTTTTCTTGCATTAAAGTACATTTACACATTTTTCCTAAAGCATTTAGTAACTCCTTTTTTAAGGCATTTTAAAATTCCTCTTTAGTAAATAGGTTTAACATGTAATGAACAAACAAATAATAATAAAAATAGTCAATATATTTATAAGGGGTAAAAAGGTCTTTCCTACAAGATTTTTTCCACAAGTCCTTGATAAAAGTCTTATGCTTTTTAGAAAAGTCTTAAACTTCCTTATTAGTCTTTTTTGCTGTAGTACGAGTGTTAATTTCATGACATTCAACTCAAAACCACCCTTTTACAATTCTTCCACACTGTGTTCAATAAATCACTTGAAATTGCATCTACTACATGTACTAATAAATAGACTGTTTAGTAACAAATGTACGTTTTAATTTTACGTAAAATATTGGTTCGGCACATAGGACACGTTGAGAGACTCTTCGTACATCTCATGCATGTAACCAAATGACCGCAAGGCTGTAAAGTAGCATCCATTTCCGATTCCATGCAAATTTTACAAAGTCGTTCGTCCTTGTCATTGTATGAGCAGTAAAGTTTTACATCAGGTTTTATAAAAACATTGGCATTATTGTTTGTTTCATCCAACACCTGTACAATTTCATCTATGGGTGTTCCTTTTAATCTAGGGTCAACAATCGGTCCTTGTTGGGCTACCAAACATTTTGGATAAAACTTTATGTGTTCGTGTCTGACTATATCCTCCTTTTGCCAATTTTCAAGCCCTCCTCCACACCAATAACACCTAACCCCGTCCGAGACACCCGTATAATACAATCCATTTTCGGCCAAGTCCCTAATGTCAACATCTGTGCGTGGCCAATCTCTAAACGTAGATAGGCGTTTATTGAGCATAGACATGCTTGGAACTTTAGGCTTCAAATTTGCATACTGATTACTCATTTTCCTTAAAATTATATTATGCTCTGTTACTCTTAAGTGTAAAATTATAGTTACAGATTGTGTTGAAAAGTTTCTCTTCGTCATTTTTTTTAAATCTGATACTTGTCTAAGATACTAGTGGTAGAGTAAAAAGAAAAATCACATGCACATTTAAGTATATCCTTTCGTTAAAATCTTCTTGCATTACAACACACAATTTTACTTGGCGCATTATCACAAGCACATGTTTTCTGAGTACATTCTTCACTTATGCGCTCATAGTTACTCACAAAAGATAAGACTAAGATAAATTTTAACTTTACTGATTAGTAAGTGTATGGTGTTATTCACTGATTAGTAAGTGTATGGTGTTATTCACTGATTAGTAAGTGTATATAGTCCAGTTCTTCGTGCCTCTAGTTTACAATTCTTTTTCCAAGAACAGCTAGCACATTTCAATAGCAATGTTTAATATTTGTGCAATTGTGGATTTTGACGGATTTCAGACTCAAGAGGGTTTCTTAGTACGTGAATACGGATACATCGCCATAAAATCGCAAGTAGCTTCAAGTATTCGTTTTAACTTATCGCCTTATAAGCATAAACTGAGTGCAAAAGATAAAAAAAAACTGTTCGATATGTTGAAAATTACATATGTGGTCTCCCTTTCTGTCCCGTGGCATGGGAAAGTGTGTCTCCTTTAGAAAGTTTAGACTCTAAGCTTTTAGAATTGTACGAACAGACCAAGAGTGCCACTCAGTACCTAGTTGCTTACAAAGGTGGTTGTGTGGAAAAGAAACGCCTAGATGCATTGAATATTCCGAATATCAACAATACGGGTGTCCCAAATTCGATGTACTATGTGCACTAAGTAGTAACAAAAAGATCCAAAAACTATCATGTGGTCATCACAAAAATAATTTGCATTGCCCCAAAGCTGAGGTGATGGCATTTAATAATTGGCTCGTCGTAAACATGTGTCTCTTAAAAAATGCAAGTATGTAAAAATAAGTTCTTTTTTACTACAATGTATTAGTTTTGTAAAATATATGAATCAATGTTTTTTTCTATTAAAAAGTGTTCTAATTTACTTTGTTTCCATGTGACTTCCTTCAATCTGTTTAAGAAGTGTCTCTGTTTTTTCTTGCATTGTTGTTTTGAGAATACATAGAATTCAGATTTAATCCAATATGTCAGCAATATTTGTTCATTTTAAAATTCACACTAATATTTAAAATTTCAGTTATTATTTAATTTTACTCATGTGTAAAACTATCAGCGGTGTGCGTAAATATTTAGATTATGCATTAAATATCAAGAAAAGGCAGAAGTTAATTTGCTTAGCAGTACAGATGTGCACACATTATTTTTAAAAACAGAAAACTCACATGCTATCCACTTTAACGTAGTAATGAATTAGATGTAAATTAAGAGAACAATATGAAGTATCTTGTAAAATACTTTATAGCTTCGTACAGTATTGGAATTTTGCTCTGCAATTTAAACTGCACAATATGCATAAGGTTTTCAAATAAAAGGAAGTTCATATTTAGTAAAATGTGTGGTTTGCAAAAGCATAAAAGAAAAAGGACATTTAATTTAGAACTTCAAGGACAAATGGTTTTAATAAACTATTTTTCACGACTTCAAATGTGCAAGGAAACATGGTATGGGTCTTGCAAAGTTTCAAATTAATGTATAAAATATTTTTACTCTTACATGTTTTTTAGTATTGTTTTTTTTTACTATGCATAAAACACACTTTAAGAATCAAACTTTTAAAAAATGTCTTAATTGTAAAATTAAAAATAAAAAGCAAATTGCATTTAAATGTTTGTAATAATATTTAAAGTATATATATTTTTTCAATTGTTAAACGTTTTTTAAAAATCTTCAATGTAATAATAATATGTGTAATAGTATCTAATATATAATTAAGAGTAAAAGCATCTAATTTTTAAAAATATAAATCCTTATATTTCATCCAAAAACAGTTTGTAAATCTGTATAATAAAAATTAAATCACTAAAATTTAGGAAGATTTATTTAAAAAATATGCAAGGAAAGATTAATTAAAAAATAACAGTTGGTTTAGATTTTATAGCATAAATGATTTCAATACAATTACAACTTATTCAAAATGTGTACGTTCATGGTACGGGTCTTGTAAAGTTTTCAAAAGTTTACTCTTACTTAAGTGTGTACAATACTTAAAACAAAATTTCTGCATTTAAAATATGTGCTATAACATTTAATGTATAATTAATTTTTGAGTAAAAACATCTAACTTAAAAACATAAATCTTTATAGCAAAGAAAAATTTCATTTCAGATCTTGCATTTTAAAAACAATTTATAAAATTATGTAATAAAAAAGTCCTAAGTACAGTATATGTGGTAAGACACGCTAAAAAAATTTATTTAAAACCAACAAGATATAAGCATTTATAAAAATACTATTCAGAAAGACAAAGATAAATTGCAACGTTGTCCAAATATCGTCTAGTGTACGACACTGAGTTCTAGTTCGGGGGCACATAAGTGGTTTATCGCTGCTTTATACAAGAATTTTACGAAACGTTAAGTTTATTCTAGGCCATAATGCATCCCCACGGGGCAAGCTGTGAAACCAAAATTGGTTTGTTGGATACTTCATCACAAGCAAGCTTCCATTTTCCAGAACAATTTTTAGAGAATTGTAGTTCTTTCTAGAAAACACAAATTACCTTTTCTGTCCAAATGAAACAGACGCTATGGGTGCATTAAGATCCAAGTCCTTCTCATTGTCTTTATGGGCACCTATACAGTCCTTACCATCTTTATAACGGTTCACCAACACAAAATTAAATCTTGTGCCAATTATTCGTTCCACTTCTGCCTTTATTTCCAATAGTAAAGGAGACCAAGGCTTGGCTGCAATACAAGATCCGCTAAAGGCATAGCTTATTCCTACGTCTCCATATGCTACAAGTTGCCGAGGCACAGTACATTTTTTACCATAAATTTCAATAGTAGTTTCCTCTTTCTTTAAGTACGTTAATTCGTTTTCCAATCGACAAAAATATGCCCAGCCTTCACAATCTGTAAACAGTTTACCATACTCATAACATAAAGAATCTTTACAATATTTCTGCAAACACAGTTCTCTGTCTGCACGCATTTTCTTTGCAAGTCTAATGTCCTTAGAATCCATGATTTATTTAAAAACAGTAAAAAAGGGCAGAAAAACCCCAAAACAAGATGCAAAGTAATTCAAAGACCCAAGATGCTCCAACTATACTTTAAAAAGCCTCTTATTATCAAATAGTTTCTATCGTTATCTGTGACTCGGTGTTTAACTCCGTTCCTTCTGTTATCTTAATTAACTTACACGTGCAAAAACAATCCTTAGTCATATTCTCACAAGTTCCAGAGGCTTCTAATAATATCAATCTTATACGGTTCCTTGCCATCGCTTATAATATGTATACTATAAATCTTTGGTTAGTTACTTCTTATTTACCTAAAAATGTAATGTTTCATACACCGTTATGCCTGTGTGTCCTATTCATATCTCAAAGTCCTCCCCTCAAATTGTAATAATAATAATAATTTTCCCTACAAAACATTCACCCTTAAACATTCACATTTTCTTCAAGCTCATGTTGTATATAAATTCATTAAAATATAAAAAAGGTTTCCGTATTATAAATTCTATCTTACATGTAGTGTTCATACGCTTAAAATCTTCGCATATATTGGTTGGCCTCAATTACTTATGTTCCGAGTTCCAACGTTAGAGTATTAAGATATCCCTTCGTCACTATTTCATAGCTAAAACCCCTATAGAAAGTTCCAATTCGGGCATGTCATATGTGATTCATTGGCATGTTGTAGTTTCATTTGCTTTTCTCACAATCAGAAAAACAACACCATTCTCCTAAATAGCAATGCGTTTAAAAGCTTTCTCATTTACTTAAGCTTGTATCCTATCGGTGACTACGTGTTTAACTCCTTCTGTTATCTTAATTAACCTACACATAAATCCTTAATCATATTGTCACAAGTTCCAGAGTCTTCTATATTCTGATACTTTTCCTGTCATTACATACAATTCGCATACTTTAAAATCTTGGTAATAAACTTGTTATATAGCTAAGGTTTATAAATTCAACTTTATTTGTTTTTATATTCATATTCATTCTTCATAAGGGCACTATTCTCAAGAAAAAAAAAACACATACTTTCACTCCCTTAAGCTGTAAATTCACGAGTTAGTATTCTATATGTATTATACAAAGTAGGTGATCGAACGGTTAAAGTGCTTGTGTAAAACGGGCGGCCGCGATTACCTTTTGATGAGTTCAAATCCACCCTCATATATATAATTTTCTTTTAAAAACAAAAAAAATTCTCCATTTAATTCTAAAGTATCACGCTACAAGTCTACAGCTAGAAAATAAATCCTTTTGTTACTTCTCCCGCCACTAGATGGCTGCACCTGCCTTTTAATAGAATTATTAAACCCCACCACAATTGTTCAAACCATTTTCTAAAAATAGCACATTCCCAGAATTAATGACAAGAATAAATTCGTTCCTTAGATTAACTTCTTTTAAAATCACTAGATGGCACCACCAGTCCAACACACTTACAACTAACTGCAAAATAAAAATTAATTATTCATCAAATAAAACCAAGTCCCATAACGCATTCCTAGTATTAAGAAAAAAAGCAAACACTACATTAATTCACCACCCAAAGCTAACTCTCTTACAGCCTAACGGCTAGCGCACTGCACTACAGATCCCATGGTCCCCAGTTCGAATCCACGAAATTCCTTTTTAATTCAAAATAATAGGGTTTCTCATTCCCCCACCAGATGGAGCTATAACTGATTCATTACCATGGCAACACAACAACGCCATCTTTACAATGACGTCACCACCTCAAAGCATCACCCTCTCCTTATCAGCAGTCAACCCCCAACTCCTTATCAGCAGTCAACTCCTTATCAAACGGCGGCCATCTTGGAAAAGGCGGTATAGTGGCCCCCATACTACTAAGATCCAATGGAAGGCGTAGGGTAATTTCCACCGGTACCCCACAACTCAAAATCTTCTCGCCTTCAAACGAGCGAAAGCTAATGCTGTTGGAGTGCGACGTCAAAACCAGAGGGAATCGTGGAAGAAGTATGTCTCTGGCATAACATCTGCCACTCCCTCTAAACAGTTATGGGACCGACTTCGAAAAGCGATGGGATTGTATTATGAACAAAAGATCTCGTTCGTTAGAGAGAATGGCCAACTTGTTTCGCAAGCGCTGTGGAGATAGCAAATGCCATTGCGCTAGCTTTCTTTGCGGCTTCAATTCTAACTACTCAGGTAATTGGCGTAATGCAATAAAACCATTTCCTAAAATTCGAAAGGATCCTACCAATCCATTTAATTATCGACCTATCGCACTTACCAGCTGCAAGCTTTTTAAAAGGTTGATAAATGCCCGTCTCACTTACATCTTTGAGACGACTCGGGCTCTTTCACCATTTCAAAGCGGTTTCAGGATTGGCCGCTCAACGGTAAACAACATCTTGTTCCTTGAAACTCAAGCTCGACGTGCGTTTCTGTGCCGAAACCATCTTGTCTCTGTTGCTACATGGAGAAGGCGTATGGTCGCCCCTGGCGATACGGAATCCTCCGTGATTTACATTATTTTTGATTTCAGGTACATCTACCGGTACTCAAAATTTTCTAGCCACTAGACAGTTTCAGGTCCGAATTGGATCTACCCTTTCGGATTCTTTCACTCAAGAAGAGGGTGTTCCTCATGGTAGAGTCCTAAGTGTATATACAGAGTGCAACGCAAAGTCCGTACCCGGCCTTTATTTTCGCAACCGTGGGTCGTAGACATATACTTCCAATTACAAAAAATGTTTCAAATGAGGTAAACATCCATGTTATGGCATTTTGAAATTAAAAAAAAATCAATTTTGTAAAAATTACAAAATCTAACTTTTTATACAGTCCCCCGTTCCTTATAGTGATATTTAGTAAAAGTTTACACTCATCCTAACAAATGTAACACAAAAAGTTTCACTTCTGTGTGACAAAAATTGACCGAGATATTTAATTTCAAAGTTTGGGATTTTTTCAGATTTGTTTTGCCTTCATTCAGGGGTCGGTTAAAATATAAATTAGAATAATTCGAGATTGAAATCAGAGTGCAATGCGCCTTTTACGGCGAAAGGGGGCTTCCCCGACCATAAACAATGGGTGCATGTATAGTAAAGTGGACATGCCCGATTCACTGAAAGCGGTCGCAGCGCCCCTAGTGGCGAAACACGGAAGTTTGAAAATCTAACTCGCACAAGTTACAGAAAATCATACAGCGGAAAACAATACATAAAGTGGAGAAATCTACTGGAGATTCTGCTCAAAGTGTTCGCCATTGGTGGCAATGAAAAATTGAATGCGCGACAGTACTGAATCGTGGAAGCATAGCTGGTGTAAATGCGACAAGCAAGGCTGATACGCTGTTTCAGATCATCCAGAGAGGTTCTCAGTCACATAGACCTGTTCCTTGACGTAATCCCAAAGGTAGAAGTCCATGGGAGTCAAGTTCGGCGAACGCAGTGACCACTCAACCCGACCACCATATCCGGTAATCTGTTGGCCTAATTCGGTGGCTACGCACGAACGTTTGCTGCTTTATGCGGAGGGGCCCCATCATGTTGGAACCACACACGACATGCATCTCGGAGAGGCAGCTGTTAATACCAGTCACGTACCGTGTCTTGTAACAGGTGCAGGTAACGATTGCCCGTTTTGGTCCCGTCGTAGAAGATGGGTCCAACAATCTGGGTTCCCCATATACCGCACCACACATTCGTTGACCAGCGTTCCTGGGGTCGTGCTGTGTGTCCCATGTGAGGGTTGTCCAGAGCCCAGTAATGCACATTGTGGGTGTTGACGATGCCATCCCGTTTGAATTGCGACTCATCACAGTATGTCGGAAAACAACGACGGAATGTCGTGCACCATGTTGAGCAGGAAATTACAAAAGTCAAATCTTCGTGCGTCGTCACCCGGCATCAATGTTTTCACCAGTAGCGGACGGTATGGATGCACACCATGCGCATGTAACAATTGCCAAATATGTTGACGCGTGTATCCACATGCCTCGCTTATTTCCTCCGTGCTTAGGTGTGGATTTGCAAGGGCGTATCCCAGCACTTCCTCCGGTGTCACTCGAATGCCCGATCTTGTCAGTCTGCCTGATCTGGGCCGTGGTGTGAAGCTGCAAGTCTCTCTGAGACGGCAAAGTACAGTAGCTATAGTTCGATGCGATGGATGTCGATCCATAGGAAAACGTTCGCCATAAACCCTCGCAGCAACTCTGACATTCCGTTGACATTCGCCATAAATCACTATCATTTCGGCATATTACGTGGATGTGTAGCACGCCATCACGATCTCAGCGCGGACTAGTTTGCCCACTACTGGATGGCTTATCTTTTATCCCGAGCATGTGGCTGCGGTACTATCCTATTTGCATAATCACAATTTGCATGGGGGTTATAGCCCCGCTGGTAGTTTGCATTCCGCTGCCATTTATCTGGTTCTTTTTGCGCATTTTGCATTTTTAGGATGTCGATTCTACATAATTCGACGATGGTCTACAACTTTCTAATTGACATCTTTTGTCTATCTTGTTTAGTTTCGGAGTTACATTTCCAAACTTCCGTGTTTCGCCACTAGGGGCGCTGCGACAACTTTCAAGGAATCGGGCATGTCTACTTTACTATACATGCACCCATCGTTTATGGTCGGGGAACCCCCCTTTCGCCGTAAAAGGGGCGTTGCACCCTGATTTCAATCTCGAATTATTCTAATTTATATTTTAACCGACCCCTCAATGAAGGCAAAACAAATCTGAAAAAATCGCAAACTGAAATTAAATATCTCGGTCAATTTTTGTCACACAGAAGTGAAACCTTTTGTGTTACGTTTGTTAGGATGAGTGCAAACTTTTACTAAATATCACTATAAGGAACGGGTGACTGTATAAAAAGATTTTGTAATTTTTACAAAATTGGTTTTTATAAATTTCAAAATGCCATAACATGAATGTTTACCTCATTTGAAACATTTTTATAATTGGAAGTATATGTTTACGACCAACGGTTGCGAAAATAAAGGCCGGGTACGGACTTTGCGTTGCACCCTATATATATATATATATATATATATATATATATATATATATATATATATATATATATATATATATATATATATATATATATATATATATATATATATACATATATATAACTCTTTTCCATTAAAACAAACAACTGCCCCCAACTGTCCAGGTTTATTTGTACGTGGATGATCTTAGCATTCACTGCCAGGGAAAAGACATGCGATTTGTCGAGCGACAACTTCAGACAGCTTTACCTCGCTTGACGAGGTGGAGTGTGGAAAACGGTTTCAGCTTTCCCGCTCAAAAGTCATCCTATTTTCATTTCTGCCGACGTCGAAACCTGCATGCTGACCCAGAGATATTCCTGAATGGTAACGGGATTGCAGTGACAGAGTAAGATTTCTAGGCATTATTTTCGACCATAAACTTACCTTCCTCCCCTACGTCGCGCAGCCTGCGGATGTCTTGAGAGAAAAAACTCAATCTATTAAGAGTCAACTCAATCAATAAATATCTCAGTCAAAACTCAATCTATCTCCAATACATCCTGGGGGGTGGAACGGACTTCTATGCTTGACATATATCGAGCTTTAATTCGTTCCAGATTAGACTAGCTATGCAGCCTATGGCTTTACCCGCAGAGACGCAACTAGGCTAGTTTCCACCCGGGGCACGAACTCGCCTTGGCCCCCCCCCCCCACCGACCAACCAAACGAAAACCCTCCCCGACAACACCTGATATCGCCACCACACAGTAATTCCACTAGTCCAAATTTTTAAATTAAACTTAGATGGTAAATGCTTGATTTCAAAGGTAAATAGATTAATTTGCAGCAATTTCATTTTTAGTACAAGATAAAATACCTAATTAATTCTAAGATATTTCATTGACAAATAATCTAGGAGTAGCATGTTTGGTATATTCTTTCATACTTATAATCGCTGCAAATTAAATGAAAAGGTTTTATCGAATGATATCGGGATATGTGTGGGCTGCATCAAAATCAACACTATTGCTTTAGAATAGGATATTTAATTATGATAAATAAATACAAAGGCTGTTCGGACATTTTTTGAATGATTTTGATGAGCTGTAAAAAAATTGTATGCTACGAAAGAATTTTATTTTCGCAGCAGTTAAATAGTTAAATTATAACTTATCGTCTGCTAACGAGTTTTGTTTACTTTCAAAATGGCGCTTTTAAATAAGCAATGGATGGAAGACTATGTTTCCGCTCTTTCCGAAGAGAATTATGCTTATTCAAAGGCTGTTCGGACATTTTTTGAATGATTTTGATGAGCTGTAAAAAAATTGTATGCTACGAAAGAATTTTATTTTCGCAGCAGTTAAATAGTTAAATTATAACTTATCGTCTGCTAACGAGTTTTGTTTACTTTCAAAATGGCGCTTTTAAATAAGCAATGGATGGAAGACTATGTTTCCGCTCTTTCCGAAGAGAATTATGCTTATTCAATTATTCAAAAACGCTGTAAAAGTCATGTTTTTTCTATATCTAAAGGTACGATAAGTAATATTATTAATGAGAAAGGAATAAACGCGTAAAAGTGGAAAAATACTTCCAAATACGTATCCAAAAAAGAAAAGAATTTCTGATAATATTTGTAAGGTAAGATCTTTAATTTTAAAAGAAAATCCGCCAAGTCAAAGGACTATTACAAAGTCATTAAAAGTTCAGTTTACACTGTAAATAAAATAATTAACAGTGATTTGAATCTTAAAAAGGCCAAAAAATACAATGTTCATCGTCTATCTCCACGACATATTGCAGAAAGTAGAACTCGCTGCAGAATTCTGTATGAGAAGCATTTAGCTGGAGAAAGATGGAAAAATTTTGTGACAATAGACGAGGCGTGGGTATATTTAAAAGATTGCAATAAAAAAGAACAATTTATTATAAAAGAGGAGAAAAATCTTAAAACGTGGTTCAACTTTGTAACTTTAACGTGAGAACATTCTCTAAGAGATTTATGATTGTTGCCGGTTTTGCATATAATGGAAAATTAAAAATAAAAAGGAAGGGGAATGTAAAAATCAACTCCCAAATATTATCAAGACCCTATTTCATCCCCAATATTCAAAAAATATATCTTTACCCAAAGTGCCAATAATCAGTAGAACTGCATCAGGATAAAGCAAGCAGCCACACATCTAAATCCACTATTAAATTCGTAGAAAAAAAATGGAAGAAACTGGTATCAAGTCAATAAATACCCTTTACTGATATTCCTGCTAATGTCCAGATGCTAAATCTCCAAAAGTCCAAAAGCACCTCTTTTGTGCTTTTGGACTTTTAAAATTATCGAAACGTCGACCGAAAACCATTCAAGGATTTTGGAAAACTGTGGAACAAGAATTAATAATAACAGATTTTACTGAAGTTATCTTGAGTATTATACTTAAACATTTTTCATAATCTCTTAATCAATTGACAAAATGTGAAAAAATTAATTTAAACACAGAAAGCTTGAATTAAAACTTAAACTTTACGGGCTTTTTCGGCTGCAAACATTTTTACAATGTCCTCAAAAGATAGCTTTGAAGCTAACTTGTGCTCAGGTCGGTTAGTCATTGTTGTCCTGTTAAGTTTCTGAGGTAATTTTTTTAGATCTTTAGTTTGCTAAAACTCCTTTCATTTGAGGCGACTGAGACTGGTATTGTGAGGAAAATTCTCAACGGCTGTCGTTATGTTTGGTGGACGCGTCTTCAAGTAAACGGCACAGTACGAATGCGAACTGTGCCGTGAGTACTATACCCTTTATTGAAATCAATATACAGGGTGTCCCAAAAAGGTTGTTACGCAATTTATCTTTTTACCATTTGGAGATAGGTAGGCAATGTAGATTGCAAAAGTGCCCCAAATAAGGTAAGTAATTAAGATATGTGAATAAAATTATCACGTGATAACAATTTAAGCGGATAAGTTTTATTTGTATATAATTTAAGCAGTGATAACAATTTAAGCAGTTTTTAATTTGTATACAACCCCTCTAGATAAAAATCCGAGATAGCAAAAATGTTCCTTACCTGCATCCCTATCGTTAGCAGAAAATTGCATTTCTGTAGGTTGAACAGTAACGGAGGCATAATGACGCAAAAAAGTTAACTTATACCTCTTGCGCACAGCTGTTCAAGCAGTCAAATTAGGGACCGTATACACAATGCTAAAAAGCATTTTTTTTTGGTCAGAAAGTGCAACATTGTGCAAAGTAATGTAGTATTGCAACTGCAGATGAAAATCGCGATGAATAATGGTAGACAATGTAATCTTTAATAAAAATATTGTAGAAAAAATGGTTTAAATAAAAGTAAAAGGAAATTTACAACGCATGTTCAAAATGTTTTCCATCTGCAG
Source organism: Meta bourneti (assembly GCA_933210815.1). NCBI lineage: Eukaryota > Metazoa > Arthropoda > Arachnida > Araneae > Tetragnathidae > Meta > Meta bourneti. The sequence goes on along the minus strand of OW119924.1, from coordinate 62,011,705 downwards.
CAATGCAGAATTTAGCTCTTCATTTTTGGCCATGGGTCAGTTTCCGTTCTAAATTAGATACGGCCCCCTTAAAATGGAAACTATTGTATCTCCGTTACTATTCAACCTACAGAAATATGGTTTTTTACTAACGACAGGGATACAGGTAAGGAACATTTTTGCTATCTCGTATTTTTATCTAGAGGGGTTGTATACAAATTAAAAACTGTATCCGCTTAAATTGTTATCACGTGATAATTTTATTCACATATCTTAATTACTTACCTTATTTGGTGCACTTTTGCAATTTACATTGCCTACCTATCTCCAAATGGTAAAAAGATAAATTGCGTAACAACCTTTTTGGGACACCCTGTATATATGAACGTACAATATGTTCATTTGCTTCTTGGAAACGGACAAGAGTTTGTACCTTCGCCCATTATCAGGTTTTGAAAAATCAAATAGTACTACGGTCATTTACCGCCAATTTTTTTACTTCATATCGCCGTATGTACAGAAACTATGCAGCGGTATGTTGCCTATGCCTTTGTTTGTGGATCGCCTACTTTAAGTTTCGTTTTACCCTGTATGGTCTCATTTTTACAGCTGCGTTTTATAGCCTATGTCAGGGATGTCAAACTCAATTAAAACACGGGCCATTTAATGCAACTGGTAAGATTTACGCGGGCCACATCACATTTACAAATTTTCTTAAAATTGTATTTTGAAGTGAGGATTCAGGAATATGGATAAGATAATTAAAACACATTATGTAATTAAGTGAATTTAGGGTAATAATTTATAATATTGCTATATAATTGCTTTTTATTTAAACGTTTATTTAATTTAATGTATTTATAAAACTAAAATTAACTTTTTTACCGGAAACTTGCCAGCACTTTCCTCCTACTAAAGTTTTCCAATATCTGGATTCAAAGACTGGAGAACAGACAATCTTCATTATGGCAGATAGATGTTTATCAGTTAATCTTGATCTGTAGGCCGTTTTGTTTAATTTCATGGACGAAAATAGTTGCTCACACATTTTTAACATGACGAAATTGTGTGTACGGTATTGCCTCGATCTTCTCTAAGTGCTATTTTCTTCATAACATATTTTCCTGTTTTCATTTTATTTCAGAGCATCGTGGGCCACAAAAAATTACCTCGGGGCCACATGCGGCCCGCGGTTCGCCAGTTTGACACCCCTGGCCTGTATGAAGCTTCGAAACACATTTGTCACCTGGGAATAGACAATTTCATAATTAACACGGACTTGAAAAGTATTTTGGGATATTTGTCACCAGATCACCCACAACATCCTCTAGTGATTGCCGTGCTGAATTCTATCGTCGGCTTATTCGATGTGCTATATAGTATCTTTTTCTGTTGGATACCGGACCACGTTGAGATTGCCGGCAATGAATTTGTTGACATTGCTGTCAAGAGTGTAGTAACCTTTCTGAATCCGCGAATTCCATATGATAATGTCCGACTAACTATACGAGACATGTGGAGCGATTGGCAGAGAGACTGGGAATTGCAGAGTGGTAATAAATTTCATAGAATCCAACCGACCAAATCAGCCCTATTTGTATCCTCGTCGTCTTGATGTAATTTTAACAAGACTTCGTATTGGGCATTCGAGGATTACCCATCGGTACTTAATAGTTGGAGATAGTTCTCCTTTTTGCCACTATTGCAATGGAGACCTAACTATCTCTCACGTTTTAACTTCCTGTCCAGGTCTGTGGCATTTTTATATTCAACTTTTTAAACTCCCTCACCTAATGTGTCCGTCTTGCTGAGTAATCCTTCCCACTTTGCAGTTTTCCACTTTTTTCCGGATTTTTAACACGTATATAACTCGCTTTTTAAATATGTATCAAATCATACTTTTTAGCCTTTCCTGTGGAAAGGAAAGTTTTTATCACACCTTTTAAACTGTACCGCGCTTCATCTATTTTATGATTCATTGCGTTGAAAACATTTCACTCTTTTTATTCAGTTTTCATCCTTTTTAATGTATTATCTCTATTTTAACTGATTTTATTGGATAATACTTTATCTTGTTTGGCGAAGCTCAACCTTGCGCCATAAAACTCAAAGCAACCAACCATCATTATGCATGCTTTAATATAGTAGTTGTATGAAAGGTTTATATTACCATTCAACTTTCATGGAAGCAGGTCCTCGAACTTTTATTTCATAAGCTGCTTCATCTTCAACGAGTGTTATAAGACCTTCTATAGGTCCGTTACTAAATTTGCTTCCTCGATACCACTGATACAAATCGCAATCGGGGTCAGTGTTCTCCTTTGCTGACCTCCGCAAGCACACCTGGAAATTCACTTTTATTTTAGTGGAGTACAGATTAACAGAACAATATAATCTGCTTTTAAATGCAACATATTGGGTGAGTATACATGTATATCCTAAACAACAAACCTGTAATCTTGGAAACAGTGACGCCAAAATGTATTTGTGCTGGCTATAAAGCTTGACTCCCCCGTAAACGGAAAACATGGATTTATTCCATAGTTCGTCCAAAGTCTCCATTAAGTTGAAACAAGGAAATTCATATTCGATATCTCCATCTGTTTCGCATTCAGTACACAATTGTAGGGCTTCCAGTATCTGCAGAAATATAACTTGATTATTGAAAGTGTAAGCACCCATTGAACTAGTTTTTAAGTGTGCAAAAGAGAAAACCGAAAAAAAACCATTTTTTTCTTCATGTAAACTATATCAATCATACCTGTGACACAAATTGGCTGAAATATGTAAGCGTACCGACATCGTTTCTGTTCCGAAACGAAGTGCGCGTGCGCATGTTTAGTCGCATGCCCCACCAATGCATGATTTGCCTGAAAGTTTACTATAAAAAGAAATTCTATCTTTCTTGCTCCAAGTAGTAGCATTTGTGATTGGCTTTTATGTCCACGCACCTCTCCATGTTTATTTTAATCTAATCTCAAACACCACGCTTCTTTATTATTATTTCTAATTTTGAAGAATTTACAATTGTGCTAAAAGCACAATTGTAAATTGTTTTAGTTTGGGAAGAAACTACTAAAGTATTTTTTACGGAAACATTCTTTCCACGTTATAGTGTTTTCTTGACAACAGAATTTGGTTTGGTTTGTCACACTACGGTTTAATATTTTCAATTATGTATCTTTAGCTACAATAGACCCTTATTCTCTGTTGTAAACGAAATAAATGAGACTGAAAATAAATAACTTGAACTTTATTAAAGTTTTATTTTACTAGATTCCCACGAAAAGTTTATTATGGACTGATTGGAGCCATAATAGGTTTTTCACTGTCAAACATTCTAAGAGATGTTTAGCGTATGTGCTATTAGTACGTAAAACACATTACTGATCGCATGCATGCGAATTAAGATTAATCTGTATATAGCGGTTGTAAAAATTGAGCATGCGCCATTGGATATTTTTAGACAAAACTGGATGGTAAATAATCATAACTAAATTTTACAGATATAGTAAAATACAGAAATATTGAACTAAAAACATTTCAATATTCGCTATGCTATTTTTAAATATAGATTTTAATGTTCATTTACTTGATATTTTTTGACTAAACCTGACCAAATATGACCTTTGGGCCATAAATCCAATGCAGCCAACCAATATGTCCCAGGTACCGAAACTTGTGCTGGTGTCAGTTTTACAGTTAGATTTAGGTATCGATAGTTTTCTGTTATTTTATCGATATCTGAAGAAAAATAGTTGCATCCCTTTTGTTGATAATCCATGTGTGTTAACCACTAACGCAAATCAATAAGATGCTAGTCGCGTGTTCTAGAGAAATGGTTTTCAATAGAAATGTTTGGTTGTGGATGATTCCCCGAAATTTACATATCGCTCGTCAAAAAAGTTTCGCTGCAATTTTTCCATAGAAAGAATAACGATACCATACCCATAAAAGTTGCTGTCCATCCGCTTCAGGGAACATGAGCTGGATATCGTCAGCGGAATAAACACCGGTCACTCTGGCTTTCTCCAGATGTTCTTGGGATAAGAGATACCCTAAAATAGTTCCGCACAACCAACCAGGATCCAGAATAACTATATCGTTCCACTCACATGATATGTACAAAACCTTGAAATAAAAAGAAGACAATAATTAGCTACTTTTTAAGCACATATCACAAAAGTTACGACTGGACTAAGCCCTTTGAGGGGTTCGCACATCTGTTTCCGTTATGCAACCTACAGTTGTCCCTTTCATGACTTGTAACCAGTTTTCACCTTGACCAATAAAATCTTTCCTAGCATTCTTTCAATACGGTTATTTAGTCATGCGTGAGTGTTGTGAGGTAAAAGTAAACTACACTATTTGTGGAAATCTCGTGACGCTCAGAGGGTTAAGACTCGTAAATCTATGATCTTAGACAATAAATATATAGACATTTTTTTATAAATGCATGCGGTTTCCTCGTAAATATCTTTCGAATATTCGAGCAAGTCATTGTGTTTTCTCGCAAATCAATAGAAATTCTTCCACAAAAGATATTAGTGACAATCCAAAAGAGATGTAGTGAGGCTGTATTAAGAAGGCAGATGCTCTTAGCTCCACTTCTAAGAAGTTATTAATCTCGTATAGGAAAGGCCTGCGATACGCAAAAATATATATAAAGATCAGTAGGTGATTTTGCTTTCGACAGTTCGTAATCACTCATCGCTTCCGGCAATGTACGATAAATTCAGTTAGAATTGCGCTCAAAGGTAAGTGCACACTAGCCGGCATCGCACGGATCGGATTTTAGAATTATTTACATTGTTTTAAATGAAACTTCGCTTACCTATCCGAATCGTAAGTCGGCAATCCTGGCGATGATTCCAGAGAGAAAATCCGTTCCGTCCGTGCAATGCGGATGACTCATGCGAAATTCCTAGTGTGGGCACCAGATATTGACGTCGCCGGTATTTTCCCGTCAGTTTCTAAGTGAATCCTGAACTGCAAACATGCTCCATGCAAAACAAATTGCTATTGTGCAAGAATACGAAGAGTTATACAACCTACGACACCATTACTCAAACCAATACCTGAGGGACAACATTTGGGAAGAGAGGGGTAGTAGATTGAAAGTCTGGAAAGGAAATTAATACTTTATTTATTCACATTACAATTATATTTTCGTTATCGCGAGCGCGTCTTTTTTGAGGTCCTGACTTCCTGAATGATGTGCTCTCTATTTAAATGTTGTCTCAGGATGTCTAGAAGTGCTGTAAACTTCACGATACTTAAAAATACGAAATTACTGAAAAACTTGACATCATCGTCAATTAAATCAGGGAATAATGTGTAATACTCTTCATACTCCGACCTCTTTTTTATATTGTGTACTCACAAATTCTGTTTTTGTTCTTCTGCTATCAAACTGACGACTACTTTCTCACTGTCCATAATAGCGTTTGAGCCCAATAAAGTTTATTATCACAACCGATGTTCACATGAGAAAGTTACACCAATGAACTGAGATGGAGGTGGCCCACTTTTGGAAATGCCGGTGCTCCGAATGCAGTGTGCGCAGTACACTAAATTAATCCAATCCATGCGATGCGTGCCGTCCGTGCGGTGCGGAATAGTTTGCTCTAATTTCAAGAAACCAATTGTGAAAGATTGTTATTTTCGTTTCATGTAATTCAATGGGGAACATACTCGTTCAAAACCATATGATTCAAACGCCAATTACCAGAGTCGGACTATTTCATTGTCTCTGAAACTATAGTCCTGCTCCAGCGAGAAGGCAGTCGTATTACGTGGCTTTGGGTGAGTATATTCTTTAAAAAAGATGATACGCTGGAAATTAAACTAAGCGCTCCCATAACTAGTCTTGCGACAGTATTGATGATCAGTTGGTGGGGGAACCACCCACGACGATCGCCATTCATGCTTTTGCGTACAGCAGCCCTTCTCCTAACGACCTTTCACTCCTATTCAAAAATCAACTGCATTCGCTCTGATTCTCTCAGACTGAATGGACGCCTCCCGAGTGCTCTCGGACGGGTGTAAAACGGTCTTTTTTTAAGATCACCTCAAAAGCGTAATATAACCTTGTTGCGATTTAGCTATAATCAACTGCCAATATTCAACACGATTACTTAGTGGATTATCTTGATAACCATGATTTCGCGCGGCTGAAGCCGAAATAAAGGACGAAAATGAGTGCGAGGATCTCGCTTCTGCTCTGCGGGCGCTCCCCGCGGAAATCCTATGCGAGAGGAAGACTACTCTATGGAATGAGATTGAACAACTGAAGAGGGATCATGAGATGATCAAATTCTCACTGGAAAGTTCCAACCCGCAGTCCCTGCTAATAGATTAATATAAAGAAGGATTCAACACAGCCAAGAAGATGCTCTCCGAAAGGTAAGGTAGGTGGAGTACTTATTCTCGGATTGAATGCCCAGATAAATGTAATACATACGCACAAAGTGGCATGTAAATCAAACAAACGCTTTAGCACTAGTCAATACAGCAATATCAGTAAAAATAAGAAAATTAACGAGAACGGCTTTGTTCTTCCGCCAAAGAGACATACTGCAATAACCAATACGGCATCCAGCCAGCCCCAGCCGATGGCAGAAATAGAAAACATGCCAACAACTTCAACTTACTGGAAGAAGACATGAAGACCCTCCAACACCCATAATGCCCCTATACACATACAACCCGAAGTAAACCACTTAATTTTATTTAACGCTATAAAGGAGAAACTTAACATAACCCCGACTTACAAACTATCAGATTTTATTAAAACCACCACTGAAAACGAAGCCGAATACCGTACTTTAACCAAACAATGAATAACCAAACACTTAACTGAAAATAGCATATAATATTACGTTTTAACCCCCCGTAACAATCGTCCCGCTAAAGTTGTGATAAAAGGTCTCCCAGGAGACAATCAGACCTCTGGTATTCTAGAGGAACTGGAACTTAAAGGATTCGTTATAGAGCGTATCGCTCAAATGAAGCAACTTAGAACAAAAACCCCATTACCCATGTTCCTTGTTGCGCTTTTAAAAACCACTAAATGGGATGATATCTAAAGGGTGTCCCAAAATTCACGCAAGAAGTAATTTTGATAGAAAACACAGGTTTATAAATTAAAATTGTAAATTTTTTATTGATTTATAAAGTATGCAGTATAGGGTTATGTATGGAATAGCATATCGGGTAAATGGCCTACACGGCTTTGCTGGCACATATGCACTCTTTTGTTGAAATTTTCCCATGACCGTTTTGCATAAATGTGGCTGAATTTCGTTGATACAGCGCTCAATTTCCTTCTTAAAGGCGTGGGTGGTCGTGGGCTTGTTGGCATAAACCTTAGACCAAAAAAAAAAAACCAAAGAAAAAAAATCCAACGGCGTTAAATCGCATGATCTGGGCGGCCAAACGGGATCACCAAAACGGGAAATTACACGACCAGGAAATGACTCATGCAGCAATTGGATTGTTTCTCGGGCTGTATGGCATGTGGCACCGCCTTGTTGAAACCATATGTCATGTCGTTCACATCCATATCTTGCAATTTAGGCACAAAAAACTGGATTATCATGTCGCGATAGCGAGCACCATTAACTGTTATTGCTTGACCAGCCGCATTTTAATAGCCCTGAACTGTCCATTTTTAATAACCCTGAACTGTTCATTTTAATAACCCTGAACTGTCCATTTTTAATAACCCTGAATTGTCCATTTTTAATAACCCTGAACTGTCCATTTTTAATAACTGTTTCATTTTTAATAACCCTGAACTGTCAGCTGTCACGCTGTCTTTTTTTTCGTTGGCGACACTTTACCGCACAAATGGCGCAAAATTCAAATCTTGCGTGAATGTTGGGACACCCTATACAACTGAACTGAAAAATTGCCTTTACATGACAGTTACAGTGGGAGCACTACAGAGGAACTAAGGGCCCATCCCAGTGCTTCAATTGTAATCTGTTCGGACCTAACAGTAATAATTGCCACCTAAAATCTAGATGTTTGAGATGCGGACTAAATCACCGCACAGAACCTGTCCACAACCTAAGCAAACGAACCCACGCTGCATTAACTGAAACGAACATTGACATGTAGCCTCCTGGAAGGGCTGTGTATAAAATATCCTAAAAACCAAATCGATACATTGAAAAATTACAGCTCCAATACTCGAAAAACCTATGAGGGTCTTTCGTATGCTGAAGCGCTGAGCCGACCAGCTACTCCCTCAACCGACCCCGCAACCACTCCCACTACGCTGAACTCTCAGACCGATGGTTCACACCTCCCAACACACGCTACGACTCATGCAAATGAAGGAATACCAGACCTCCAAGAAGTTATAGAAATATTTAATGAAATTAAACAAATATTCACACTTTGGTGGACTTGCATCCATCCTTCAAAAATTAAAAAAAACGCACAAAATCCCGTGGATAGGCCCCTCCTTCTCGCAGAAAGCATGTTAACTGATCCATAAAAACACTTCTGTCACCTTTTAAAATTTTAAATAATGTTTTCTCTCTTAATTTGTAACTCAGTGTCTAAATATTTTCATTCTTAATTAATTAAATTCTGGGTAAATCAATCTTTGAGTAATTACTCCACCGACCTATTCCATCGGAGGTTAAGGCCGCTACGCGGTCATGCACTCCGTGCATTGCAAGCACGCCCGGCTGCCTTCTCATTGGAGCCGCACTATAACTGCCTTCTGTCCAGGTGGCAGTAACTATACCATGTGTTGTGTTCATGTATCTCTAGCATCCTCACAATTTTGGTGGATAATATGTTTCTTCGACCAACAATTACGAAAATAATCTCCGTTAAATCCATACTGAATCACCATATGTGGTATTCATAAATTTTTCCAAAACTGCACAAGTACTTAAAGTACTAAATAAATTAGTTGGTGGGATCTGTTGTATTTTCCGAAGAGTATTTTCTCACTCCTCGAACCCTCCATTTCATTCCCTCCAAATTCAACGATCAAAGCATACCTCACCCATGATTTGAAGTTGCTGTATCAACTCCTTCAAGTGTTCCTCTCCAGCAAGCGGATTTACTTCCGAATGCACTAATTCAATGAATCCTTTCCATGGCATAACAGGAGAGCAACTTCTTGATTTTCTCCACGATGTAGTGAGATGTGCGTACACTTCCTCGAGAAATCCCGTGCTTTTAGGAAGACCCTAAAGTTAAAGACAATTAAAATTATCTGTCACAAAAATGAGACAGTTAATATATAAAGGTTCTGCTAGAGTATAAGTAGGCAGAGTTTGGATCGTATAAATTCCAGTTCAAAACTTAAAGAACTATATTAAATATGAATTATCAATGAAGTTTCATTTTACAGGTATGGAATTTTTCCCACTTTAGTTTTATAAATTTTACTTAATTTTATCTCTGTATGATTGAAATCAAAATAACATTAGTGAGAATAAAGCTATATTTGGTTATTACAGAAGGGGGGTAATAGGTTCTGGATCAAATTTGCGAACATGTAAAATTTGTGGCACGATCACCTGAATGGGGCATTAATATCTACCTGATTGATGATATACAGTAGTAGTCGATGTAGTAACTTTCGTTTTGACCGTTTTGCTTAATAGAATCTTTCTTGGGTTACTTCCAGCCTATACGTGTGGCTATTTAGTCACGTGTGTTGTAGGGTACAAGTAATACTAAACTGCTTGGAAATCTGGCGATACTCAGAGTTAATGTTATTTATGTTTGCGCAAATTGTGCTCTCAAAACTTCCAGGGTTGAATCATGTTTAGGTCTTGTAGCGGATTTTTTAAATATGTTTCTTTGCATCACCCTTTGTATAATCTGTAAAAGAAAATCTAGGATATCCCTTAATGGATGAGAATGTATCTAACATTAATTTCTAGTCATGATTTACGTTGTTATAAATATTCTAAGCTATGGAATTATTTTATTATGAAGGAAAGCCTCATATATAACAGGTTAAACGATAACACGTTTTAAATATTTAACCTATCACTGCAACATAATTGAAAAACTAGCCTGATCTACTTTGGAACTTACATAGTTGGAGTTATAGAAGCTGTAGTTAGGACACCAGACGTCCTACTTCCTTGTAGGGTTTGGCTGGCGTGCTAGGTCTTGAAGAAGGGCGTCTGGCGTCCTAATCCTTGAAATGGTTAAGGCTAGGAACAAAAAACTTCTATCTGTATTAGAACTGAGCTAAGATTATAAATAGTATTCTCTCATTTGATATTTCGATGTATGCTATAGGTGACTAGTGAGACATTAGAGGCCACCATCCTTTAAATTTTGTTATATGCAAAATACATGGTAATAAATTTTCATCCAAGATAATTTTTAAATCTCTTTTAAGCGCAGCAGTATTCTCCAAAGGGTTATGATTCATACAGTAAATAAAAGTTTCTATTTCAGATTTGGTTGTGATTGATATCATATTTATATTTTCATATTCATACATTTTCATATTCTTCTAACCCGCCTGCAATCTTTTTATTGCTGAATATTTAAAATCTTAATTTTACTTTTGATGACAGATTAGTATTTTAAAAATGTTAGTGAGCTCAGACAGTCAACTATAAACATGTAGTTCATCAAGATCCATCCACCTGTGTCACTTTATCTTTGTTTTGTGCTATGTAGCTCTTGAGCGCTTTCATTGCTGGGGATCCGACCACGTGTGCATCTAAGACAAAAACTGAATCGTGGAGATCGAAGACCTTGCCGAATCTCTGTTCCATGACATCTAGAACAGAAGTGGCTTCGCTGCTCACGAATTCGTCCGTGGTTGCAACTCGATGACAAGAGGAGCTATCAGCGTGTGTGGCTACTAATGCTATCCGAGCGGCTTTTCCACTTTTCCCACAATAACCTGAAAATATATTGGTATTTATTAGGTACTTGTGCATTACAAGCAATCCCCACATCTACACTGAGCCCCGCAGTACCAGGTTAGGCGACGAGCGCAGCATTAGATTAGATGGGGCCTACCCTACTCCTTGTATACAAATAAGTATTTGTCGTATCTGGTTCTATTTAATGGGTTATCAGTGAATCCCAGGCAATGTAGACAGCACAAACATTTATATGACAAAATATTTACAATTTACCAAGGAGCGTCCTACACGACCATATCATCCGAATATATGATTGCTCTATCTTAACACAATCTGACGGTGCTTTTAGCGCCATCTGTAGGATGATTAAATCCCTAATACGACATCTCCCCCGCAAGATATGGGTTTTCTCAAAACATAAACACAGATCTGAATTTAAATATTATGGACTCAATCACCTAAATATTATCACACCATATCAACAGCAAAAAAATGCAAAATAAAAAATATATATACATATAAGAATAATAATGCCCATGAAATACTAAAGCATATAATATAAAGAAATTATGTTTAAAGTCACAATAATAAATTTGTCACTACTCCGGAAAATAGTCTGGATAATGCATCACATGAGGCATTTTGACTCCTGGACAATGTTTTATTGTTAAGTTATATCTTTGAAGAGCAAAAATCCACCGCTGTAGTCGTGAAGATTGTGGAGCACATTTTGTAATTTATGACAAGGGGTCAGTGTACAGTTCTATTTTGGACCCGAAAACTAGAGTTTCAAACTCCACACAATAGCGTACGCTTCTCTCTCTATTGTAGACCAAGCTTGTTGAGTTTTATTCAACTTCTGGCTCACATATGCAATAGGTCGGAGTAATCCTTCGATCCCTTGGGACAGACAAGCGGCGATACCATACTGGGATGCATCACTGTGTATTATTTTTCACTCATAACTGGAGTGTGCAAAGCTGGAGCTTTCATTAGAGCAGATTTCAGTTTGTTGAAGGCAACTTCGTGTATATCCAGCCAAGGTAAATTTTCAGGAATCCTCTTTTTGTTAACTCTGTACATGTCGAATCCGAGACCGTGGCGATTTATCGCCAAGTATGGTAACCTTGCATTTTTGCTCCAAATTTATGGCAACCCTATGGAAAAGGCTGGTTTTTCGGAAGGAAAGAGCGCTTCTTTTTTTTTAACGAACGCATTTTTTCTATCTTTAAAAGTGGCACATTTCTATTGATATTTTTGAGGTTTTTTAATTAGAAATTAAATTAATTAATTATTTTTCGTGATATTATAGATTTATTAGCCGCTCACTTACCCTTGATTAGGTATGACAATGGATGGTTTGACTGAACGTATAAATGTGGTTTTTTTTGCAAAAATGTATGATGAATCTGTAGCAAAACCGGAGAGCTTGAAGGTGATTGATTTATTATTGCCCTATACAAAAGGTTGTTCGCGTAGGAAAGTCCGCGTTTTTTTTAAGAACATCCTGGCTTTGGACGCCATCTTGATTTGGCGACAAACATGTCTCGGATTCTACATCTTTACCATAGTTTTTATTTTCGGTTATAACTTTCTTTAGCTCAATTACAACCATGTTTTCAGTATTCGATATCCCCATTTCGGTAGCAACAGTCTTTAGATCTTCCTTTCGCTAAGAACGCCATGATGGGATCACGAAACAAAAAGTTCGATTTAAAACGAAAGTTCCACAATAAAGTTCCGAAAATCAGATTCAAAATTCACTTTGAAGCATTTCAACAAAAATCTTTACACCATTCTTCAATGTTCTTCAAAAAGTAGTATTTAGCAGGAAACAAATATAAAAGTTCACAACAAAGAGCAGGACTCACCATGAAAACGAAAGCATATTTCCTCATTAAAATCCTGTCGTTTGCGCCAATGTCGTATCTGGTTCTATTTAATGGGTTATCAGTGAATCCCAGGCAATGTAGACAGCACAAACATTTATATGACAAAATATTTACAATTTACCAAGGGGGGGGGTATTTCAATTAACGTCACACTGGAGCAACACAACGGGCTATTGGTGACGGTCCGGGATCAATCCCAAAGGGAAAGATCCGAGGACAACACCACGTAATTTTGAACCACGGTCAGATGACGAGGCAACACCTGAGCTGGCACCCCACTCTCCAAACTTCCACACCACGCCAACGTGAGGACATTTGAGGCCACGACAGATTTAACGTGCACCAGCCCCCTTTGTACACGACGGTGTTTGGCTGGATTCGAACTCGCAACCCTTCGGTTGCAAGTCCGTTACTCTTCCAACCGGGCCACCGCGGCCCTACAATTTACCAAGGAGCGTCCTACACGACCATTCCACGACCATATCATCCGAATATATGATTGCTCTATCTTAACACAATCTGACGGTGCTTTTAGCGCCATCTGTAGGGTGATTGAATCCCTAATACGACAGTATTCCTAATACCAAAAATGTTTGTTGAAATATATGAATTTGAAGTCGAGATAACATTCTACTATTCGAAATTGGCGCTCACGGGCTCTATTTTCTAGCAGTGAATACCATCTCACATTGGTAATGAGATAGCTAATTTGTTGGTAGGTAGTTGAATTTGCGCGCACAGGAGCAACACAACGATCTATTGGCGCCTTCCGAGATCAAATCAGAAGGGTAAGATCCGAGCTGATTTGCTGGCTAAGAAGGGTTGAGAGCTGATGTGCTGGCTAAGAAGAGTTGAGAGCTGATTTGCTGGCGAAGAAGGGTTGAGAGCAGATTAGTCCAGAACATGGTATGTTCCTCACCCACATTCTTGGTATCTTGCAAAGTCCTGGACTGTCTTTGCATTTTGTAGGTTAAAGACCGCACTAGACTGCTCTGGCAAGACTTCTGTGAAAAGGATTCACAAGATATTTTCTGCCATATGCCAGAAGTTTTACAGTAAAAACTTTATGGCTGTTCTTTGAAGGCTGTATGACTACTTCGAACAATGAAGGTGGCTTTGTACCTCGTTTGCATAGAGATAATACGGTTGCGGACGAGTTCCAGAGGTAGAAGAACCCATTCCAATGTAAGAGCCTTTGACTTCACGATTCCAAAATTTGAATATGCACCATCTTTCTATTGGATGTCCTCGGTTATCGCCACAGGTTGTTCCATTTCATTTTGAGGTTATAATCTTTAAAATTATACTGTTCCTTAAATTTTGCGCGCCAGTGTACATGTATATGAAGTGGAAGAGTTTTACATATGAAACTATGCACACATTATTAAGTTCATGCAATACAATCTCCCTCAATCTAAATGTCTTGCATAATGATATTGATAAACTTCAACATAGTTTAATTAAGATTAAATACATGACAATGCTTGAAAGATTGAATTATGCCGCAGTGTCTCTCTCATGTATGCATGTATTAACTAATTTCGATTCAAATTCTGGCGACATTCTGCGATACCTAGAAAAAGGGACAGGGAGACCAGTCCTCGCAATTTTTTTGGCATTATAAGTAAAATAGAATCTTTTCCGATACAGAACCGCGATTCTTTTGAGTCAAAATGCAAAAATATTCCAATGGCGGATAGTGACAGTTAAAGTTTTTCTTAGTCAACTCTATGAAAGCTGATTCGCAAAAACACAAGAATTTTAGTTTTACGCATGCAGACAAACATTTTATGCATATTTTGTAAAGTACTAAGAATAATAATTGTTCGACTACTTATATCTTTTCTGAAATTACGATGTATGCACAGAGATTTGGAGAAAATTAAAGCAATTGCGAATATATATAGTAGAAATAAGATATCTATTTGTTAAATTGAACAAAATTGTTTTTCTTTACTTGACCAAAATATCGACCAAATTTGAGCAAAATAATTTCTTTATCAATAAAAAAATAGAGTATAAAGTATTGTAGGGCATATACCGAGAGGCTCTTGCACTGGGATTCTGGAATGAAGAAATGCCAGCCAGAAGTGAACTTTTTGAATTTGCATTTCATACGGATCACTTAAACTGAAGAACACAAGATGTAAGCAGTTTGTATTCCCGATAAAATTATCATACAGCATATAGTACGGCTCATGACCAGAGAACTCCCAGATGCTGATATCTCCAATTCCTGAAAAACAAAAGTTAATTCAATAAATCGTAGAAGTACACCTATTACACAACAGGTCTTGACATTAAGGAAAATAGATGCATTCTTTTTGTGTATTAACGTAAATGTCTTGATCTAATCATTTTATTTATTTTTAAGATCTATAAATTGAAACATTTAAAAAGAGATTTGAATACAGGGTGTCTATAATTAAAGTTCATCTATTCTAAACAATCTACAACAAAAACTACAATTGGAATGCCGTCAAAGTTTTAGTAATGAGACTATGAGAAAGAAATTCACGGCAATAAAAGATATAGTTCAAAAAATCACCATCAGGGGCGGCATTTTAAAATTTTATTCTGAGTGCAGCGATGATTTGGGTACAGTAAATTCAAAACATGTTCAATATGTTGACCACCATTATCAGCTGCCATCTGAAATCTTAGAATAGCATGTTCAACTGTTGAACTGAATGACTCCCTGAAAATGTTTAGCACGTGAAGTGAATGCTGTCGCCCTTTGTCCGAAACAAATTTATGTATTAAAATGTAAAAAGTGATCTATTCAAATAATACAGAAAAATTACCGTAATTAGTACCATATTAATTTTCATTAACTAATCTTTATCCACGAATTCAATTATTGATTACAAGTCATTGTACTTTTATAACTTTTAATATAATTTCTATTTACCAGTACATCATTTTTGCTGAAACGAATTTATATTCGCATGACTTTAAAATAACTGAACACCAAGCAATTTCGACTAGTGAGTTAAAATTATTAATTTACTTAATTATATTTCGTTCATATCATTTATGCAAAATGATTTAATGTAGTTTTCTCTCTCAATAACTCAGAAAAAAACGGATGACCAAACATTTAGTATGGTAGAACCATCCTTTCGGGGAAAAGCAAATACAAATAAAACTACAAGTAACAATACATATCATTAATATTAATAATAATTTTATTCTGTACTTTCTTTTTGCAAACTCACAATAGAATGATTTGCATAATATAATTATAATTTTAAGAAAGGTCTTAGTGTGAAAACTTGTGTACAAATCATAAACAAATCTTACACCTTGCTGAAATTGCTCTAAAATCTTTCTGTACAACTTATAAAATGTTATAGAATTATTTCGATTATTTTTTAGAATTACATTTAAATACTAATTATTTCAAAAGAAATACCATCATAAGTTCCTTCAAAGAACTACAATAATTAATTTTAGCCAAACAAATTTTATTGTCATAGTTAAAGTCAAAATTTAATCTAATTGAAACATAATTTATTTTTGACTTTTTAAGTAATTCATAGCATTGACTAAGATTCACCTCGTTATAATTAACTAGTATTCCCAAAAAATATCATGAATACATATTCTTTAAGTACAGAGAATTAAAGGGTTTAGAACAGAAGAGAGCTAACAGGAACGGAGTTGTCTGTAAATATTCTTACTCTCAAAAGTATCGAAATATTCCTATAATCAGATAAGAAAACGCAGCATGTCCAGTTTTGTGTCCAGATTTCACAAAAAGGAGCATATCACATTTTACCATCTGATCACATTTAATATTCAATGAAATATGGCAATAGTGTTTACAAAAACAAACTTTAAAAAACCATGAAACTCATGAGAAATTAAACTTTTTCAGAAGTAAAGCTTACCTTTTTGCTCGACAAACTAGAGGTTGTAATCAAAAAATAAACATTCAGCTGTAGAAAACTACTGTCACTAAAGCTGAACTCGACTAATGGGAGATGGTTTGGATAATCTACGAGATAATTTCCCTTTTTGTGTGAAGGAGAATCCTTTGAGGTTCCTAATGTGTTTTGTGCTGATAAAGCACAATTAGTTGATCTCTATAGCTTAAATCAGTGCAATGGTTTAGATTTAGCTTTCAATGTAGAAATCATTATAAGACTATATCTTTTAGATGGAATTCTCCTTCCTAATATATTTTTCTAAGTACCATTCATGCACCTTTGGGTTTAAATTACAGGGCCCATTAACAGTAGGAATATAACAAAATGATCATACATCCCATCTCAGATTGAAGTAATTAAGATCTTGTGCTAGCACGATTGTCTCGATTCCTACTCGGCCCTATAAAGGAATCCCTGGAAAATTAGATAAACGAAACATAATGGAGGGTTGTTCTTGTGGACATTTCCTCTTACAAATTTTCCTTCTCAATCAGCACTGTTATCTAAATAGACATGATCCTCTTTGGATCCATTGCGATACTTATACTACAATATATAAACTTACAGCTTTTATGAAAACGTCCTAATGATCCCGACATAAGTATTTAACACTAATAAAACTGCTTTGAAGTCAGAAGAGAAGACACAAAACGTTTTTATAAGAAAAAACAAACCTAAAATTTCAGATATATGTCCCCTTTAAACATTTGCGCTCAGGGCCGTTGCCCCACACGCTCCTCTCCACTCACCCGATAAATAGTTTTTCTATAGACACCTTGTATAAAGCGTGGGCTTGGTGCTGAAATCTGTACCAGCATAAGATTGCCTTTATATGATGCGTAAAAAAGAAAGTTTCGAATTATGTGAAGCCAAATGTAGCAAGTATGCTTTACCTGATATTGTATGCTGTTGCACTTCCACTCCATGGGTATAAGTATCAAAGTTTGTTTCGAATTTGAGTTCATTATCGTAGTTTCCCGAGCTGTTGAGTTCAATGCTTGATTTACTTACAGGATCACCTGAAAATGATAAAAAATGAAACGTATGTGTTTCAAGCATTTGGCAGTTAGTAATGCTTTTGTTTATAAAGTAATGTCAAACTCAGAAAATAATAAACAAGGAAAAAATGCTTAGAGATTTGACTATCAATTTTAAATTTAGGAATTTATCGCTATTATGATACATTTTATTTTATCGAGTATGTGTATTTATTTTCTTTCCTTTTTATTAAGCATCAATTCAATTTTAATTTCACACTCATGCACTATCCATCAAAAGAATCGATTCCCGAAATCCTAAAATAATTTCAAATATCTATATAAATAAGAATGGAATGTGTACATTGGATATTTTCAACCATTTTTAAGATTTTTATCTGCTTTTGGACCCTTCTAATGCAATATCAGTTGTTTACACGTTTTCTGTCTGTATGTGTGTGTGTGTCCACACTACGTCCAAACGGCTGGGTATATTTTCATGAAACTTTGCATACTATGAGTACTCATTCATTTAGCGACTGAACTTGGTTGAGTCAGTTTGTCTGTCCTTTTCCCCGTTTTATGTCTGTTTGTGCAAGTATAATATAAATATATAATATAATTTTATTATATAATTTTATTAAAATATCAATATATTTTAATAAAATTTTACAAATTTTATAAAATATAGCTTAATTTAGTAAATAAGTTATTTGAATTTTGTTTACTTAGATATTTAGACAAATTTCATGCTAAAATATTTGTATAAGTATACTTAATCAACCATAATTTGGTAGTTTCCAGTACTGGTGAAAAAACAATTGTTTTCCAAAAATTACTTTTTACGGAATTTTAACTGATACTTTATTTTGAGCCTCATTTTTTCTTGACGAAATATAAACAATTTCCAAGAATTTGGGACAGACGAAATTTTGCAACGAAAGATAGGTTGGTATAGGTTTTCATGTGTGTAAAATTCAAAACAGTAGTCACGTGCTCATTACTCTTTTCTCCAAAGCGCATATAGTTTGCGCATTCCTTCTTCATAACAAATTCATTGAAAGTGAAAGCTAACATGGTTCTATCGTGCTGTGCATATGGATGTAATTACAAATTTATTAAAGGTGGAAACATTACATTTCACAGGTGCGCGATTTACTTGCATTTTACATTTGTTTTTCAATTTTAAAACAAGTTCTTTTATTATTGCACGTGCCATAAAATGGAATTTTCAAGAAAAAATGTATTCGGTTAAAAAAAACTTGGGCCGCGATAGCCCAGTTAGAAGAGAAACGGATTAGCAATCCGAGGGTTGCGAATTCGTAACTCGGCCAGCGTCATGCACACGGGGGCTGGCGCAAGTTAAATCTGTCATGACCTCAAATATCCACACGGTGGCATGATGTAGAAGTTTGGAGAGTGGGATGCCAGCTCAGGTGTTAGCTCGTCATCTGACCGTGATTCAAAATTACGTGGTTTTGTCCTCGGATCTTTCCCTTGGGAATCGCTGTAGATTCGTCATTTTTACGAATTGAGTTGAGCAATTTTAAAGGAAAAGAACTTAAGAAAGGACTTCTTTATCCCCACAAAATCGTCTTTAGTTACTTTAGTGTCACCTTTCGTCATTTTTAAGTTTTGTCATACAGCAGGGTTGAGATGTGAAAAATGAATGACAGATGATATGCATGCATAGGATTTGTGTCCAAAGTAAGTTGTAGAAATTATAAAAATGTCGAAAAGGTGTTAAAAAAGTTATTTTACTCACTTAAATGGTTTAGCCTTTTTCTACTAAAGAGAAGAGTGATTATTCTGATCACTTTTTCAATCTGTAGTTAACCGATTTAACCAGTCAGGTCGGGTAATTCCTCTAGTTAGTAATAAGTCTACACCTGCCTTTTAATTTTTAAATACTTATTAATGTTAAACCCAGAAACCTACTTACCGAACGATCTTAATCATTTCTCTTCTAGAACTACTTTGAAATTGAAAATTAATTTGTCTGGCTGAAATACTACTTTCTTTATATCGTCGGCTTACAAATGAAACACTAAGTTCCGAGAAAACAAAGTGGGAACTATTACTCACTATAATAAACACATTAAGTTTATTTCTCAAGAAATCTAACCTTCTAAATAAATATAATTTAGTGGACTTCATCAGTCTAGAAAGGTTAAAAAACTCATATCTTATAAATTTTGGCTTAGTGTGTTTCTCTTGTAAGCCGACGATATACGCATTAATACACTTCTTACTTCTTGGCCTTATATCAGGGGGTTTTAGCCTATAGGTCGCGAGCCGCAAAGTGGACTACCATGGCTTTTGGATAGGATCCCGCACCACAGCTGCCATATAAAAACAATGCTGAATCTAGGAATTTTTCCATATTTATTATATAAATAACATTATATTAAAAATATTTATTATTATAAATAATATTTAAAAATAAAATTCATGATAGAAATTAAAAAACAATTACTTTTTATGGAAAATATTACAACACATATATGAATTGTGTGACATTTTTGTTACTTATTAGGGCATTTTTACTGTATTGCAGCAAATCGGATTCATGGATCGCATAGTCAAGTTCAGTTAGAGTTGATTTGAGGTCATGGGGAAAAAGGGTTAAGCTGTAACAAATTGGAAACACCTTGGAACTGTGTTTATTCAAATTTATAAAACATTTGCGTCGCCAGGTAGAAGTTTAATTTGTCATACCATAACCAATTACCACCATTCTAAAGTAACTATCCATTTTTGTAAAGTATCTTAATACCTTGGTTTGCGTTACAAATGAATAAAACACATGAAAATAAATATTAATGGAATTCCACATGGCCCTTTGCTTATCAACACACAAATCCCAACCTTCAGTAATAGCACAGAAAGTTATATCCTTTTCCGTGATATCAGATGTAACCTTAGCCACTGCAGCTGTGGTAGGTAGGTATTTAATTAACGTCGCACAGGCGCAACACAAAGGACTATTGGCGACGGTCCGGGATCATCCCCCCGAAGGGAACACTGCAGCTGTGTGATCCGCTCCTTAAGTTGATTAATTTTGTACACCTCTACTTTAACAAAACTATACACAAGGTGAGGTCAGGTGAACCGTTAAAGGTGATTTTTGGAATTTTTCAGCAAACTCGTGTCTCACTTATTTATAGGTTAAACCTCGCAGACGCGTTTCAACTATTAGTGCTTTTTTCAACGGTCAGCAGGATTCTACATAAAATATAGATAGAAGAAAGATCTTTCGATTTTTTTTTCCTCTAAAATGGATAATTACTTTAGAAACACCCTGTATAAGGCAATAGAAATAATTTTGCATTCATCACAGAAAAACCAACAGATTATTCAAAACCTCTATGATCTTTAACATGCATGAATAGCTTACTTTTCTTGCACCTTGTGGATTTCGGAGACATGGAGACCACAGAGCGCCGGAACCAAGACGTGAAGTAGCCACATTTTATGCTATCAACGAAAGTGCTTTTCCCCACTCCACTGTGTCCGAATAACTTTAATTTGATCTTCGGGATGGGTTTCGTGGACGGAATCAGCTGATTTATAAAAGCTTCACGGAAATTCACCTGAGAAACATTTTGTAATACACAAGAAATAATTTCACGAACTGAGTATGACTTAAAAAGAATCCAAAATTTCAAATTTATTTCTCATACTTTCTTTAAAGTATGGGATTATTGTGGCACAAAAGTGATTCACTTCGGTATATCCGAATAAAGAAATAATAGTCTAATGGCTGTTTCGCTAAATGTCTATAACAATAAATTACGTAAAGCTAGTATCCAAATCTTGTTTTTCGAACTTCAGTCTTTATCTTATCATTTTTAAAGCATCGTTGCGCATACTTTCGGCGTAGAATGATTAACTTAAACTGATAATTCATTTAATAACTGTCAATTGTGAATTTTAAAAGGGTTTTAAACTATTCAATGTATTTATGTTTGATTTGGAAAGAAACAAAATAAGAAATCAACACCTTCAGGAAGGACTTGGATCACAGAAATATTGACAGGAAAATGTTCATAAGCAACGGAAAATCAAAACAGTTCCATAATTTTCAACTGAAAAAATCATAAAACAAATGACTAAGACAAATAGAGCTAAGAGACAGCATAACTTGCACCGCACTAATTATGGATATAAACTAAATAATTTTTTCTCAAAGTATAAAACGATTTTGACTACTCCTAACTATATTTATTTAACTTTCAATCATGTTGTTTCTAATTTCACATTATACTAGATTGCAATTTTTGATGGAACTGATAAAAAATCGTAAATGCCGCTTAAATTAATTTGTGATCCGACTACTACTAGTACACTGACGATGTTGATTGAATTTGAAAATGTATGTGAAATGGATTATGTGTGGTTCTAACAGATACGTGTCAAAAGTTAATTTTGACAAATTCTACAAATGTTGATGAAGATTAAGGTACAGATGTATTTAGCTCCTCGTCTGGTGGCAACGCTCTTGGCGCACTTTTAGTAGCGAGTTATGGCAGGTGAAGGTAACCCATCTTTATTAGGATTATTCCCGTTTTTATGGCAACCTCGGCAAGCGGAAAGATTTATAAAGATGTAAAGGTGCGTATACATTTGAGAGCCGAACCGTTCGCGAGCCGTTCGTTGAAATTATTTTCACAACGAACTTCCAGCGATCCATGGGAAAGGAAGGAACTAACCGCGAACCACCAGCAGTCATTTGTCAGCCACCGGTGCAATCATGTCTTCGCGCGAGGAAAATTGCGCGATTTTGGTGATGAGTGGTGCGGCTTTAGTGATGGCTAGTTTGTGCAAGAAGAAACAACGACGTTGGTGGCACACTGACCTGTATAAAAACACACTGGTACGGAGCTTATGATGGACTTGAAGTCACAAGAAATAAGCGGCCAATATAAGAATTTCACGCGAATGTCGCCTTCTGATTTTGAGAATCTGCTGCAGAAGACTGAACCCCACATTTCCAAACAGGAAACATTTCCTCACTCCAATCTCCGCTCAAAACAGGTAAGTAGCTATACTGTTAGTGCTAGTATACACTGTTGATAGTTTATTTCTTTATTTATATTACGAATATTTATTTAATTGTTCCAGGTTAGCAGCAACACTTCGATTTCTTGCCACGTGAGATTCATATACTAGCCTTCAGTACCTGTTCAGGATTTCCAAGCAGTCTATTGGACGCATAATACCACAAGTCTGCACAACACTTGTCAAGGAATTACAGGGATATATCAAGGTAACAGATTTCATAAATCACTATTTAATTTCTTCAAAGATCGGTTTTAATATTATAAATTAAACATAGAACATGTGAACCAAACGTCATCTTCAAAAAAAATCTTCAAAATTTTCTGAAGTGATTGATGGAGCAGGAGATTGTTAGGTGGAGTTGGTTGACAAGGATGGCTCAGATGGTGAGTGGATGGTAGGAGGAGGCACTGCTTGCTGTGGTTGCGAAAAATATGGTAGAGAATACATGGGGAAGTAGGTCCACTTTCCGCAGGATTTTGCCAGTTGCAGGAGTACTGATAATTTGGAGCAGACCAATCAAACAATTCTCTATCAGCTTTCATAAGTATCTCAAACACGGCATGCTAAACCGCTTTCTGTGCTTCAGGGGAGTATTTATGCATTTACGCAGCGACGTAGGTAAAAATGAATCTATTTCGTTGGGTTGAGAGGGTTCTTTGTCCAACTTCTTTGCAGCAGTTTTTAAGATGTCAAACGCACTTTTCATCATTGATGAACTGATATCATCTCCTTTTCCCTTCGCTCGTTTAGTAGATTTGGAAGTAGAAGATGACGCTGTTGTCTCTTATTCCCTCTGTGTTGCCTCTTGTCCCCTTTGTTCGGAAGGCATGACTCCTGCTTCGATGTCATCTTCAATTCCAGGTATCCCATCCGTCTCCTGTAAATGTACATATCATTCCATGAAATACTATCTATGAAGTGCTATCTATTTTTAAATTATATTTTGTATACATGGTTTCCTTCGGACGGCAATTTTTGTTTTATTATTTAATAAGGGTGTTTTTTGCATGATAGAACTTTAAATTGAAATAAAACACAAACAATTTGACCAAATGAACTGAATTTTGCTTTTAATGTTTAAATTTAGTTTTTAAATATGATTTTTGTTTCAGCTACCCACGACTCTTACAGCTTGGAAGGAAGTTAGCAAGACATTTGAAATACATTGGAACCTGTCTCACTGTGTTGGTGCCCTTGACGGAAAACAGGTTGTTTTGCAAGCACCAGTAAACTCGGGTACTGAATTCTTCAATTATAAATCCAACTTCAGTATTGTGCTTTTTGCATTAGTGGATGGAAATTATAACTTTATGTTTGCTGACGTAGGATGCCAAGGAAGAATTTCGGATGGGGCGTTTTTTAAGCGAGCAAGTGACAGCGTGCTCACAGGAAACACATTGAGATTTCCATTACCAGAACAACCGGGGCGTTCTATGCAAATACCTTATTTTTTTGCAGGCGATAGTGCGTTTGCTCTAAGTGAAAACCTCATGAAGCCATACCCTGGAGACTGCCAAAGGAACTCCTCAGAATTTTTAATTATCGTTTGAGTAGGGGCCGTCGGATTGTCGAAAACGCCTTCGGTATATCAAGTGCAGTGTTTCGGGTTTTAAGAAAACCAATGCTTTTGAAGCCCGAAACAGCCGAGTTGAGTCATTTTGTTACATAATTATCTAAGGACCCATTCGCCAAATTTGTACACACCTGCTGGCACATTAGACCATGAAGTGAATGGAATTTTAATCGAAGGGTCATGGAGGGATGAGGAAGATATGACGTCCATGTTATCACTAAAAAATGCCCCCCGAAGATCCACAAATTATTGTCATAAAATTAGGGATGAAATAGCTGATTATTGCATGAATGTAGGATTTCTAGAATGGTAAAACAAATATGGCTTGAGTACGTTAATATTTACTCACCGTGGTAAGTCCCTTTCTTGGCAAATCCCTGTCCTCCAGGAACTTAAAAGCTTCGTAGGCAAACCACCTACTCACATAAATTTCGGCTCTTCCTGAAAAAATAAATATAAATTGTATATATAATACAAAGTTGAATAACAATTGGAAATTAATTGATTATTGCATTTGTATTATTTATATTTTATAACTTACCTTTTCCTGTACCCTTGTTTTTTATTTTGTTTTTCTCACGCCGGTTAGAATCCAGCAAACATATCATCTTCTTACATTGGTCCGCAAATATATTCATCTCAGCACCTATTTCCCTCCAGGCATCTTTTAATTTTTTTTTAAATGATCCTTACGTTTAGGATCCCAGAGTAAAGATTTGGTTTGATAAATATCAATCAGTTTCAGTAAATTTTCCTCTGACCACTCCATAATTAAATAAAAAACGGTGGAACAAAATCAATAGGCACAAAATAAAATAGACGATGGAGCCTGGAGGTTCGCGAGCAGAAAGAAAAACAACGAACTACACATGACGCCGTCCCAATGTGAACTGAGAACGCTTTTGAGTTCGTCAGAAAAACCTACTGGAGGCGGATCACCACGAGCAGTTCGTTCGGCGCTCCAAACCCCGTCCCAATCATGAGAACTAGTGGCTCGCCCCCACCTTTATATTTATAAAGATAAAAAAAAATTTCTAAGATTTATTTCCTTGGGACATAAAAAAAGTGTGCCAAAAATCGCGCTCAGAACGTTGCCACCAGACGAGGAGCTAGATACATCTGTACCAAGATTAATAAGGATTCTTTTGCACATACTAAACTTTTAATGACATTTTGCTATGAAAGAGAGAAGTAATTAAAACCTGATCAGTTTAATCTGTATTAAATTAGTTAAGCCTGAGCACATTTTTACTAATATTTGAGCACTTTGCTTTCGTAGGATGTTCAAATGGCATAAAGTTGGAATATAAAATCAAATAGGATTCTTGAAACATGGTATTAATAAATGCACGAAACTTGATATACTTACGTTCTTGAGCCTATTTAACAAATCTATCAATTCCTTATTGCCTTGAGCTAAAGCAATAATTTCTGAAACAATGCCATCCTAAAATTTAAAAAAATTCTACAATTTAAATAATAATTCAAGCAAATTTGAAATAAAATGAAATGGGTAAAACATTTCGTTCTTTTAATGAGGAATATTATGCAGTTTTAGGTAATAAAATATTTTTTTATATATAAGTACCTTATTCTTAAGTTCCACGTTACAACCAGCTAAGCATAAGCACCGAACTAACTCTAAATGTCCACTTCGAGTAGCCAAATGCAATGGATATTGCCCATTCTGAAAAAGATTAATAAAAAGATGTGTTTGAAAACATCTAGTTTAATTGAAATTAAAGGTTTTTATGACATCTATCAGTGTAAAAAAATTTTATGAACTCATATCAGAATGTAATCAATACTGCTAGGATTTTGATGATTTTGTATCTTTTCCTCAATTTATTAATCCTAACGTGATATCGAGTAAGATATTTTTATAAATTCGTCAAACTTTTATTCAATTAGTCTTGATAGTATAACTAACGCTATCTTTTTTAGAGACAGTAGTATTTTTGAAATTAGCAACCCTCTAAGACTGACATCCCCCTCTTACTTATTTTTACTATTAATAGTAAAAATAAGTAATATGTGAAATGGATTTGGAAAAGTTAAAACAAAAAGTCCAAGAGAATCTAATTTGCAAACGTGCTATCAGAATTTAAGGGGGGTATTAGTAACAATAATCCCTTGAAATTCTATAATAAAGTTTCCATATATAGTTTCGTCAATTAATCATTAAAGCTAACTTTGATGCTTAAATGTAGTGAACATAATCACACAAATTCTCAAACTCACTTTATTAGAAACTTCCACTTTACATCCGAAAGCACAAAGTGTTTGTGCCATGGACAATAATCCTTCTCTAGCAACGATGTGAATGGGGGCTTCACCTACCTGTAAGATAATAAAACATAGATGTAAACTATAAATCTTTTAACAATAGAATTTTTTAAACATGATTTTTAGCAATACATATTACAATACCACATAAATTTTAACAATCTTAATTTTAACAAAAGTAAAAAAATAGAACAATTATAACAAAACAATTTTATCAATAGAATAATCTTAACACAATTTTTCATTCACAACTGGAACAATGCGATAATGTAATAATAAGAATAATTTTAACACGTTTATAAGCCATATTTAACAATCCATTTTAACAATACAGAAACAATAGCTGTGAAATTCAGAATAGGGCATTTTTGTAGTGTTTATACAGTAACACCCCGAAGTTACGCGATAGGTGGGTCCGACGAAAATCGCTTAAGTCGAATTCGCGTAAGTCGGGGTACAACTTTGCATATAAATACATATAAATTTTGTTTAATTGGGACCCAGGACTAACAAAACTACTAGTTTAGAAGAAAAATATTTAATAAAATTGCAGTTCTTTACACATATTAATTAAAAAAATAAATGAGTTGAGTAAAAAGTTATTTCTATGTCGATGACTTCATAAAATCTAACAAATTCGTCTGACGACACAATGCCTTCTTTTTTTCACGCAGAATTTCTTCGTAGCAAGCTAATAATTTTTTTATTCCTTGCTTTGTAGCTATAACGCGTTCTTCGTTGGAGTCTGTTTCTAAAATTTTTAAGCCCTTTTCAATTGAGCTGAGACCTTCTGTCAAGCTTGCAATTGTCATGTGCTTTTCTGGTGGAACTGGGTCTGAAGTGTCGGATACTTCAGTGACGTTTTGCTCACACATCTCTGAGCTCATCAATTGTCAGCTCCTGACTATGTGAATCCAACAGCTCGTAGACATCATCACTATTGACTTCCAAACCTAATTGCCTGGCAAGATTAACAACCTCTATCACATGAGCGACGTGATCAGTTTCTGGCGTTGTTTTCGTCTCGTTTTTTAAAATAATGGACAAAGAGTTTCTTCCAGACACAATTCAATGATTTTTTGGAAATTTCATCCCAAGATCAGATTTACTTCGTTTGGACGACATAGTTTTTTAAGGGATTAGAAAACGTATAACAAAACAATCTTAACTTTCGTTGATCGTAGAATTGTAATCGTGCACGTAGAGTTCGCGCGAAACGTGTCCAATGCGTATCACAGCAAGAGAAACACTGAAGATAGCGTGTTGCCAAACCAAAAAAATCAAGAACCGCTTAACTCCGAGTTCGCGTTAAGTCGGGGTATTACTGTATTAGTAAGTTAAGACTAAAAATAATTCACCCGAGCAAACAATGTGTCGTAATCTAATTGAGATTCTATAAACACCTTTTACTTTTTAACTCTCGCAAGAAATTTTCCCCAACGAATATTTTCTTACAAATTGATATGCAATCTGCTACGAACGTGTTTGGAGATTAAACTGTGTTCTTTTTTTCTTTGGTAAGCGCATGTATTCGTTAATATGTATTTGTGAGTGCGAAATGAACTCTTCTTAATGCTTTTAAATTTTCGCTACTCCTATGAATTATTTCAGTTAGTAGTTAAATGCATTAAATATACACATATATACAACATTTCAACCTGTTCATGACTGGATTCCAAATAAAGTTGATCCTTCATTATTATTTCTCTGACTTCACAGTTCTTCCGAGGCAGCTGTGAGTATCCTTTCTATATTCACCCGATCATTTCGGCGTATATATCTTTCGTGAAGTAAATTTAAATTTCTTCAGAAATGTTTATTTAATGAATTTGTCAAAAATCTATGAGAGATTTTCAATGTAAATAAACGAAGACGGAGATTTTACTTTCCGTTACCCAAATACTCTCGCATGATACATATTGGGGTTGCCTTAAAATGCAATTTATCGTCGTTTTGGCGACGTTTGGCGTTTAATCTAATTGGTGTTGACCAATCAACTATCAATTCGGAATTTATGCTTTGGATATGTGTGTATGCGGGAAGCACATTCCACTACAAAAATACTACCGTCTCCTACATTTAGCTTGATAGAAAAAGCTTCACATAAAATTTCAATAACGACAAGTGCAATTAAACACGATATATTGATTTTACGTCAACGCTGAGTTCAGTGCCATCTTTCCCATGACCCTTTTCTTTGAAATTTGAGTCAGCGCAGTATATAAATTTCATATTTTACCACGTTTTCACTTGCATCCTCTTCCCAGAACCTCGAGATTCAGAAGTAAATTTTTTAAATCATTTTAAAAATCAATAGCTTACATTATCCACTACATCGATGTTACAGCCATACTGAAGAAGCATCGCAGCTATAGCTGTGTGATGTTTTCTCAAAGCCCAATGCAACGGAGTACAGTGATGCTAGAAAGGAATTCCTTAATGTCAGAAAAGAACATTGATAGGAATTCACAATTTTAAAGATAGCTAACAATATTAAATGACCAAAAACCATTCAAACAGCTTCCATTGGCCTTTATTATAAGTACTCGAATATTTTCGTATTAAAAAATTGGTAAATATTAAAATTTTAACAGAAGAGTTTAATTTAAGGGCGTTTCAAAACTTCCAATGCAAGCTTTCAGTTGAAATAGAAAACACAAAATTAAACTGTATTTACACGGGGATGTATGCCCATAAGGACCACCTGGATTTGCTAGAGGGTGTTCCGCAGCGCGGTAGTTGGCCAGTTTGTGTCATCGTCATTTTAAATGCTGATTTCGTACGGAAAATAATTATCATTTCACGAGTGCTGAGATGGTTAACATGCATCCAGAAAATGGGACAGCAAAGAAAAAAAGGACGAGACGCTGTGAGATTGTCTCATAAACAGAACACCGACAAGAGCTGTACAGAAGTTTTGAAAGCCCTGTATAGAAACGATTGTGGTAAGGAAGATGGATCACCTGATCGGTCGCATCAGGATTAGCCCCTGCATCAATAAGATGTCGGACAACACCAAAATGACCTCTCATGGTGGCCACATGCAATGCAGTCTCACCTTCCTAAAAAGAAAAATGTACCTTAGATTTCTGAACGTTACTTTCTGAAAAGCCAATGAGGAATTTATACAATACTGTTGCAACCAAAGCACCTGTGAAATAGTGGCTTTTGTTACATAAATGCTTAAAATAGTCAGTCTTCTCTTACAGCTTGTTTTAGTTGACCCCAGCAGCTACACCGTTGGTGCAAGGTCTTCAAAAGACGCTGTGTGGAGTAGAAGTAGGAAGAAATATTTGGAGCAGCTTCTTTGGAATTTTTATTAGTGAATTGCTGGAATCCTATTCAGAAAACAAGCCAATTGGCGCCACGTTCAGTACAGGAAACATTTATCGCCGCAGAAACACCACCACCATTTAGTTCGACAGAAAATGGCTATCACATTTACATATAACACTGAAATAACATTACGAAACATTCAAATCTTGTTTCTCGAAAGTTATATTTTCATTTCTCTGTCAGTTTAAAGTGTTGATACGATACCATACGAATATGCGAGATAGTTATGCCAGTTACGAATAATTAATAGCCTTCATGCTTTTGTATTTTTGGGTAGATAGTTGACACGCTGAATCAACACAACGGGCTATTAGTGATGGTCCGGGATCTGTCCCGAAGGGAATGATTCGAGGATATCTCGCAACCACGGTGAGACAATATCCTCTAGAAAGTGATTAAATTTGTAATTTATCTAATGACTCACAGAGGTAACTTTTTGTCTTAGCCTACTTAAACTGTGGTAGGTGGTTCTCTGTAACTCAAATACAGGAAAGAATAATGGTGTTAGCTGTCGGCAAGTTTTCATACGACATCTGTAATCTTCCCATTGAAAACTTTCCTGATAATACTCCTCTCATACTTAACAGCAATTCTATCATCCGTTTCTCTTGACGTCGGAGTTGGGGCTTTCATTTCCTGGAAATGCTTCCTTTTTTAAACTTTAAGTGCCATTGATTTTTAATTTCATGTGAAGTGATCGAGTCAGGTCAACTCCTAGATGCTATACATTTCAAAAACTTTCTCCTCTAACCATTTGAAAAAATAAAAGATTCAGACGTTTTAAGCTAGCTGGAACATAACCTGGAGTCTCATCTAGAGATGCTTGCGATGAACAAAGTTTATATTACAATTGCAACAGATGCAGTGTTCTGTATTGAGTCGTTCTCGTTCCAAGCGGCTCGTTCCAAGCGTTCCAAGCTCTGTTCAATGCTATCGCTCTTGAATATAGACACTCACATATCGAACGAAAAGGGATTTATCTCCCATTTCTCTACTGCGTATTCGGCATCAAGTAGACACAGCATCAGCTATAGTTCGACTCCGGCGAGTTGGTATTTGAGTTACGTGGTTTCGAACGAGTCCATTTTTAAATTAGGTGATAGGTTGGAACGTAAGCAAATCGATTTCACAATTGGCGCCTTCAGTGCGGATTCTTGCTCTAAGTTTATCGATTGTCGCCGAAAGCGATAACAGTGATAATGAGTTGACGGTGGAAACCATCCAAGGCTATCCCCATTCATGCTTTTGCACACTCCATTGTCAAAAGGTATAAACATCAGCAAACTCTGTTAACTCATTTTTGGAAACGATGGAAGAAAAATTACCTACTGGCATTAAGATAATTTAATTTATGTTCTCCTATCAAAGTTTCAGGTAATTTCCAGGTGAATGACGTGGTATTGATTCACGAGGATATATACCCTCGCAACATGTGGAGACTGGGAAAGATTGTGAATGTATTTTCAGGGAGAGATGGAAAAATTCGTTCGTCTCATTCAGACGGCTTCAGGTCAGCTGAGAAGACCTGTCCAGCTTCTATGCAATCTGGAAATGCACGATAATTAATTGAACTGTTATTTACTATTTGCCCAACCCTTTTTTTTAAATATAACATTTGATGTTACAATATTTAATCATCATAGTAATATTTACTTTTCTTATTACTGGATATATTTTATATATGTGAACTGTATTTGAAAATGTTCTTTTTTTAATTTATTAGTTAAACAGTGTTAACTTACAATTTTTTAAATTTTATTGTATTTTGGTATTGTTCAATTTCATTTCATTATATTGTGTAATTTCCGTAATTAAATGTTTTCTTTGTATTTACTAATGTTTGTGTGAACTATTGTATAAGTTCACAGGGGAATGTTGAAAAGTGAGTAGCCACACCAGATGGCGCTATTGTGTTATCCTCCACGCAAAGGATTCGAATTAACTATGTGTTTAATGCGTGGCAGGCGTTCGATCTAATGCGTTCGTTGTAATTGGTTGAGAACGATCTGGTTCTCCTTTTGAAAGGTCTGGCCCCTAAAAATAGCCATAATCCAATTTTTGTAGGCAGACCGCCTTATAATAGGTCAAGTGTAGATAGTTAATATTAAATAAACATATGTTACAGTACGTATATTGTTTGAATCAGAAGTTTCAATCTTGCGTTTTATCTGGTGCATTTGGCCGCGAAAGTTTTGTTTTTGGAATTTTGGATTGTAAGTCGGCCGCACTTGGAATCTCGTCATTAGCAACACCGATCAGATCTTGATGGTCGATGTATCTCGTCATTAGAAAAAAATTGACCAGAACTTGATCTCGTCATCATAAGAAAATTGGCAATATCTTGGTGACGAGATATCTCATCGGAACCACTTGGAGGGGTAATGTATAAATCCATTGTTCATAAAAACGCTGTTTACTATTCAATCTAATGAAATATTGTCTTAAATTTTAAAATGATACGCTTGTATTTTTTAAGAAACCCATAAAATTAATGTTTAGTTTCCTTTTTAAACTAAAAACACTGATAAATTACAACCGTTAACAGAAAATATGCAGTTACCTACCTCGTTTGAACCATCGATATTGCTACTCTCTTGGATTAAGAATTGTATGGCTTTCTCGTGTCCTTGCTTGCATGCCAAGTGTAATGGTGTTTCACCTGCCTAAAAACGAGAACACGTACTTCATTTGCATGTTTGAGTTATTATTTAATAATTCGAAACATGTGAGTGTGAAGTAGGATTTAAAATTCATTAATTCAAAAAATTGGCATTCGAAGAGAAGAAAAGACAAGGAGTGAAAGTTCCATATCGTGATCCCATGAGGTAGTTGTCCAATGACTAAAAGGCAACATTTCAGTCTTCGTCTTCAAATCTAAATTGATAGTTTTGAATCACGGGATTATTTTATCCAATGTATGTGACTAATTACATTTGACACGAACAAAAAGAAAGCAGAAGAATAAAGGAACTAGACATTGTCTTCAATTCACAGAAGAACAATAAAAATAGAAACGTCGGACGAAGAAATTGGTATAATTTTTTACAGCATAATATTGAAGGATAGCAGTAAAACCGATTTGTGTTACATACGATTTCCAAGTTTCCGAACCTGAGATCATTCACAAGAGCAAATATCTTACAATTGATTATTCACCTAACTACAGTAATTCTGCGCACCTTTTATTCAAAATAGAAGTTACAGTTAGGAGCAATAGTTATTGTTAAGGTGTGGTCCTAGCAGGAGTAGCGTAACATTGATAACTGGGAATGCTGATATTCGATCGAAAGTAACAAAAAATATCAAATCTTATGCTTAGATTTAGATAACTTTATGTCAACTCCATTCTTCGTTGTTTCTTTTCTGCAATATTGTACAAATATGTGTGTGTTTTACCCTAAGTTTATAAAGGAGCCCAAAGGACACAATTTCGTCCAATCTTGGGAACTCTGTATGGAGGATCTAAACGCTGTCTTAGAGCTTGATGGAAGTCTTACAAAAGAGAAAAAATTAAAAGAGTGATAAACCACGCACAAGGACAAATTGTGCGTATTATCTCTACTGGATGTTAGCTTCAATGGGGGAGTCTATACTAAAGACAACCATTGCGCATGACAAACACTTTTAACCAATCACAGTAAGAAACCATCTGAAACTGAAACGAAAGGGCATCCGCATACCCTTGTTGACGTTTTGCTATAAAAACTAAGACGTGTTAAAATAGAAACTGACGTCTCACAGCAGGTTTAAGTTAAAAGATAGTTTTTGAGCTTAAGATTTTATTAATTTTTGCTTATT
Source organism: Meta bourneti (assembly GCA_933210815.1). Lineage (NCBI taxonomy): Eukaryota > Metazoa > Arthropoda > Arachnida > Araneae > Tetragnathidae > Meta > Meta bourneti. Next base: position 61,978,000 of record OW119924.1, on the reverse strand, counting down.
TATTTTTATTATTTTTTTGCCACCGAATTTTAATTTTATTTATCAAAGGATTTCGTGAGTCTGAGACGTACATGGACTCTATGCCACTGGGTCATATTGTTAAGATTGCAAAAAAATCCTGAAAACCTTTAGAAAGTTGCCGAGAAGAGTCACCATACTTCCTTGTTGGAGACAGTTTGCTGTGAATATTAATGCACATTTTAAAATGTACGTAGTTGAAGTGAAAATCAACAAAAAAATTTGAAGGTGAAATAAACGCTCCGAACGCTAAAAGCGATGCAGCAGAATTGAAACTAATGTATTCTACGAAACCACGGTTTGGTGATAAGACAAGAAACAATCATATTTGATTGACCACTCCATAATATAAGAAACCATTCTGTGAATATTTCAAGCCTTAAAGTATATCAACGTGTTTTTCAGTTTTGTGAATTTTCAAGAGGTAAGGTGAATCTTGTCGATAAACGGATTAAGATAATATAAAATGAACACTGTATGGTAACTGAATTTCTTTGGGTTTACTTTCCCCGTCTCCTGTTGAACATAAATAACATTAACGGTTAAGTACCATTTGTTTTGATTTGTTTGTTGAATTTTGTTTTAAAATATCAATAACTAGCTGAATTACCCGGCGTTGATCGGGTTGAAATGGTTACATGTTGCTTGAAAAGTGAATTAGAATAATCACTTTTCTTTCACAGAAAAAGGCAATCATGTAAGTTGTACGGAAAATACGTTTTAACTTTTTCATAGCTTCTAAAATATACTTCGGACGCAAATATATTCATTTAATTTTCCTGAATATATTGCAATATGTAAAAGATTAAGACATAAATACAAACAGAAACAAAATTCCGACGAAAAAATGCAGAATTCTAAAAAACGAAAGATGCGCAGTGTCGAATTTCGACTGCCTGAGTGTATTCTGAAATAGAGTAATTCGAAAAAAGACATTTGAAAAATATTGATAAAGACAATAATGATTTATGAAATTTAGTAATGCTCAAATATGACTGCAACATCTCGCTGTGTTAACTCAAATAGACAAACACGGGATTCTTAATCAAATTTATAAAACAATAAAACATTAATTCTGGTTTGCCAAATCTAAAATAACAAAGTCACGCTTTTATGATTGAATTGAAGTTTTTCGTGTTCCATTACAAAATGTAAATTATGAAAAATCAAATATTTTAAATATCCTTTTTTTATCAATCAAATATTCATAATATTCATGTAAAAATATATAACTCACATCATAGAAATACAATAATGAACTTTAATTCAATAATCACATTATACCTTTCAAATAAAGTAGGAAATACTTATACAATCAATTAAAAGTTAAATTTAGTAATGCTCAAAAACACATGACCGAAACATGGCTTTGCCCGGGTATTTATCCCAATCATCTATTAGACAGGAAAATGAATCAAATCAATCTGTAGTGTAAAATCAAAGTAATTACATTAATAGGTTTTTAAAAATATAAGGACAGTACACACATCATGAAGTAAAATATTTTACAAATTCATTGTATTATAAATGTAACACAAAACTTGATTATGCACAATATTTTTAGTTTCACCTCCAGGAGCAAGAATAACAAAATGCACATTACACCTGTCGAATAGAGTAGCAAAATTACGCTTTTATGATCAATGAGTTTATCGCTTTTGCTTTTTGGAATAACGGTGCTTGGGTTAGAAATAAATGAAATCGGTGTAGACAAATTAAACTGAATAGATAAATTTTTTTCAAAAAGCAGAAGGTCGATTTTACAGAATTTTTCAGAAAGAAAATCACTGCTTTCAACGGAGGATTCACATGTATCTATTCCGGACATTTTAAAATAAGTTACACGCCTTACCTAAAAAGCTTATGAAACAGAATTCTACAAATCATCACGTACTCAATAAATTATTTAAGGAAAGTTGGTCGAAATATGCACCAACTTTCCTTGAAAATAATCCTTGAACTCCTGAAAACCTTTCCTTGAATTTCCTTGCAAAAATAAATATTTTAAAATATTCTTTCTTCATCAATAAAATATCTAATTTATTTACATTATGGGAAGAACTAAAAAGTCAGTTCAAACATAAATATTGTAATTTAATTTGTTTCGGAAAAAAAAATGTTTTTCGATCAACACTGGTAAAGCAACCATAGCTGCCTAAAACAGTCAATCTATGCTCAATGTTATTTCTATGGCGATTTCGAATAGTTTTTAGCCCCCTTGGGCCAATAGAACGGGTGTTAAGAGTTAGCCTATGCTGACCGCAGTGTTCTAAAGTATAAGTGTACCAAATTTGGTGTGGATTGGTCAAACGGTGTAGATTTGTATAGAAAATATACATATACACATCCTATTTTATATATATAGACTAGCTGAATTACCCGGCGTTGCTCGGGTTGAAATGGTTAAATGTTGCTTGAAAATTGAATTAGAATAAGCACTTTTCTTTCACAGAAAAATGCTATCATTTATGTTGTACGGAAAATACGTTTTAACTTTTTAATAGCTTCTACAATATACTTCGGACGCAAATACATACATTTAATTCCTGCATATAATAATATTGCATAATATTGCAATATGTAAAAGATTAAGACATAAAGACAAACAGAAACGAAATTCCGACGAAAAAATGCAAAATTCTAAAAAACGAAAGATGCGCAAAGTGCAGTTTCAACTACTGTTTAAATACTCTCGCAATCAAGTCGTGGCGCTCACTGGGTAATTGATTGGTAAGTACCTCCTTGATCTCCGTCCAAATCGGATTGCAGGTGAAGGTGATAAATAAGACTGGTCTTCCGTACGTCCTCACGTACGTCATAGCATCTTGCGTGTATTCGTGCATGTGTCTGGGACTGCCTGTAAATGTAGCTGGTAGTACGACTAAGGCACTGAGGTTTTCAACGTTCCGTCATTTGCCACAGCATCTCTCAGGTGAATATATCAACTTTCAGTTTACGTTGATTTAGACGAATGTAAAGGAGACGCTCACTCTCGACTTTAGCGTACATATCGACGATGAACTGATGAAACAATTGCCTGCAGTTCAATACGTGGTTCTGCTCAGTATCTCGAACCATTAATCTGTACGCATTGAAATCCTTCGCTGAAACTTTCTTGCTGGTTGTTTCACCTGTTCTTAGGTTGATCTGCCTCAGATTAAAATGATATCCATCTTCACCATGGGGGAATATCACTGGGTACTGCAGAGCATCATAAGATCGATGTGTTTCCGAAACACGCTGCAATGATTCACCTCGTCGTTGAATAACGATATCCCGTTGATGAAACTCATCTCCTGATATAACCACCGCGACTTCATCTGCTTGAGGAGAGTTGAAAGCGCCGCTCGTGTTCGCCTGCTGGTCTTCGGTCTGCTCTTATGACTACTTTATATTCATCTGTTGGCATACGTTCCAATGCTATTTCAAAGGTTTTAATAAGATTATTGTGCTCATGAAACATCCTCTGTAAGTTTAACACAATCTGACGTCTTGTTCCCGAGATGTTGGCGCACTTCTGATCAGTTTCCATTTGTTCGTTTTGAATAAAATATAGTTATAGAAATTTTGGTGGTTGATCTGGCAGCGGAAGCAATGATCCCGCTCTATGGTAAATATGCCCTTGCACCTAGAATGTCGACGGAAATACGGGCTGTCCAACAACTCATGAGGCGCCGAATGATGTCATTTGGAAACATGAGTTGTATTTTCTGATGTTACTAAGAAAATGCTTCGACTCTGACGTATCTCCTGATGTGTAAGTCAAAAGTTCTTGTGGTGGTGGTTCCAGTTGGCAGAGTTTAACTTTTCCATTTTTACAGCAAATACCAGTAGACTCTGATTTAAACTTTTTGGCTTGACAGTAACTACAAACCATTTCCATTTTCCCGATGGTAACACTTGCATGCAGCGAGTAGTCTTTATGTGAATTGTAGTGGAATTCTTCCAATGCTAAGCTAAAATGGTGCGCAGTCCGTGATCGTTTGGCTCTATCTCTCTTATCCTGTAGTCGGGCCTCACGTTGCTTTGCCGTCTCTGTTGCTCTAGATGTAGTAGCACTATCCCTCTTATCCTGAAGTCGGGACTCGCGCTGCTGTGCCTTCTCTGTTGCTCTTGATGTAGTAGCTCTCTTTCATATCCTGTAGTCGGGCCTCACGCTGCTGTGCCGTCTCTGTTGCTCTAGATGTTGTAGCTCTCTCGCAATCGCAAGTCTTCTATTCCTCTCCTCGGAAGTTTCTTGTCTACGCTCATCTTTCATCATCTTAGCCGTTAACTGCACTTGGCCGATCGCCTTCCCCTTCCTTGGAGGCATTGCTACAGCAAAGAAATCCGTCAATGAATACAAAGAAATGCTATTTCATAAAATAAGCAAAAGGCACACTCTCACTGAGCAATGAAATCGATTACAGAATACAATAAAAATAAAAAGCTAATATAAACTGAATGGTAAGACAAATTTAAAATTGCGAAGTACTTACATCAGTTTAGGAATATCAAATTTTTAACACAAATAAAAAATATTAATGCCTTACTTAAAAGCTGTCAATCAAAATACTCAAACACAGAATTCTAAATCATACTAAAAAATAAACTTTTATTCTGGTTTAAAAAAAAGCATTAATTCTGATCCCCCATTAAACTTATTTAAAAAATTAAGCAAAAGGCATACTCTCAATGAGCAATGAAATCTATTGTAGAATATAATACAAAGCTAAAATTAACGAAAAAACGAATTTAAAATTATGTAGTACTTACATCAGTTTAGAAATATAAATCCAAAATGTACACTATCACTGTCGAATAAAGTAGGAAACACTTATACAATCAACTAAAAGCGAAATAAAACTGCCAGATTCACTGAAAGATGATAAACTGGAAGACTTACCGAGCTAGCTTCCTCTAAATACAACCAGCTAAGAATCGAGTGAGTACTGGAATGTTCTCCACCATGAGTCCAAGGAAGTTTCCGTTTCCCCAACTTTCTAGAAAGTTCTACAAAGTTTTATAAAAAAAGTAAACATTAATTCTGGTGCTGCCAGATACCGAGTAGTAAAATTACGCTTTTATGATCAATGAGTTTTTCGTTTGTGCTTTTCGGAATAACGGTGCTTGGGTTAGAAATAAATGTAACCGGTGTAGACAAATTAAACTGAATAGATAAAATTTTTTCAAAAAGCAGAAGGTCGATTTTACAGAATTTTTCAGAAAGAAAATCACTGCTTTCAACGGAGGATTCACATGTATCTATTCCGGACATTTTAAAATAAGTTACACGCCTTACCTAAAAAGCCTCGTGAAACAGAATTCTACAAATCATTAAGTATTCAATAAATTATTTAAGGAAAGTTGGTCGAAATATACACCAACTTTCCTTGAAAATAATACTTGAACTCCTGAAAACCTTTCCTTGAATTTCCTTGCAAACATAAATATTTTAAAATATTCTTTCCTCCTTCATCAATAAAATATCTATAATTTATTTACATCATGGGAAGAACTAAAAAGTCAGTTCAAACATAAATACTGTAATTTAATTTGTTTCGGAAAAAATTGTTTTTCGATCAACAGTGGTAAAGCAACCATCGCTGCCTAAAGCAATTAATCTATGCTCAATGTTATTTCTATGGCGATTTCGAATAGTTTTTAGCCCCCCAGGGCCAATAGAACGGGGGTTAAGAGTTAGCCTATGCTGACCGCAGTGTTCTAAAGTATAAGTGTACCAAATTTGGTGTGGATTGGTCAAACGGTGTAGATTTGTATAGAAAATATACACACATACACACACACACATATACACACATCCTATTTTATATATATAGATGAAACAATGTCAATTGCCATTCAAACAATGTGAACAGAGTACTGATTAGAAAATTCTGAACATAAAATGTGAGGTTTTTCATCCTTTCTTACCCAATTTCGAGCATTTATGGATACTCCACGCCGATGCAAGAACTCGATGATATCACAATGTCCTTGTCTTGATGCCCAATGGACTGCATTTTCGCCATTCTGAAAAATCAAAGAAACTTTATCATATATTTTAATACAGCTACATTTATATTTGTGGGACTCAAGCGGTATATTTTACCGCTTACCTTACACTTCTTTGACGGCCGACATTGCATTGAATTGTGTGTGTGTGTGACAAGCTCTCTTAACAAGATAAAAAAAAAAATTACAATTTAAGTATGAACTCTTTTACCAATTTCGGTTAACAAATGGAATAAGTTCTATAATTTTACATTTTATGCATTAAATCTCCAAGGGCATGATGAAATCTTGCAAAACTTACCGCATCTAATCGGAACAAATCAACTCCTCTATGATAGAGGAACTTCAAGAGTTCCAATTGTCCCATACCAGATGCAATGTGTACGAAGCATTCTCCATCCTAACAATGAGAAAATGTTTCAATGTCAATTTATTTAATATTTTTTCACACAAATAAGCAATGTAAAAATGTTATTATATTATGAACAGTTATATATCCTGCTTAACTATATATTAACCATTTTAAAATGTGTTGATTAGTTAATACTTTCTAAATTTTCCTAGTTTTAATTTGTTTTGCCAGCTTTTCTCTTCAGATTTTAACATATATTTAATATTTGACTGTTCCTATATAACCTCTGTGCTTGTTATTAATGTCAAAATAATTCGTTATGATGGTAACTAAGAAAAGTAATTTTGCCTCGGAGTTTAGGAGCCTCGGATAGTGTCTTTTCTGCACAAAAGAAACAAATTGCCTTACACTACTTCAATTATAAGCTACCAGACAACCCGTTAGGGGGAACGTATTCAAAAATTGTTTTAAGTTTTGAATACGTTTGATTTTACGCACATACCATTCTGGATGTGCGTAAAATCAACTTCTTTTGTTCCGAAAATTTAAAATTATTAATTTATATCTACTAAGCACAGTGACGAACTGGCCCACCCGGAAATCAGGGAATTCTTGAGGCTGGAGCTTCTGGGAAACCGTTGATCTCCAAAAAGAGGCCGCTGCAGCCCAGTTGGTAGAGTCGTGGATTAGCAACCAGAGGGTTGCGAATTCGAAACTTCATCCAACAAAAGACTACGTGGGGTTAGTGCACGTTGAAACTGTCGTGGCCTCAATTGTCCTCACATTGGAGTGCTGTGGAAGATTAGAGAATGGGATGCCAGCTCAGATATTGATCTAGTCATCTGACCATGGCTCAAAATTACGGATCTTTCCCTTCGGGATGGATCCCGGACCGTCGCTAGTAGCCCGCTGTGTAGCTCCAGTGCGATGTAAACTAAACTACCGACCTACCGGACCTCCAAAAAATATTTTAAACAATCGTTTATTAAATACACAGTAAACTGGGAAAGGAAAGCAGTTTAAGTAAACAAGAATCCACGCATTCTAAACTTGAATACAGAAAATAATTTTTTGTATAGTATTGATTAATCTTATTTGCTTATTAATTGAGCTTAAAGCAGATGTATTAAAATGATTAATTTTATTAAATGGTTCAATTAAAATGCTTAAGATTTGTAATGCTTATGGTACTTTTAAGTATATTATGCTCCTCTACCTAAATTTGTGATAATTTTCTCTAATCTAAAATAAATCTTACATCCAATAAAAAGTGAAAAATCGTTGTTACAAGAAAACTAAAATTATATCCTTTCCTTGAATAAATGTTTGATTCTACTAATATAATGTTGCTAAGAAAGCGGTATATTTTATTTTGAACACTTTCAATGTTCCCGACGCCGGTAGATGATTATATTTCCCGGACAACCTCATGAGCCAATTCGTCATTGACTAAGCATATTCGCGATATTTTCTAAAAATGATATTTAAAAATGCGTTGTTCCAATTACTATTATAGCACTGACACAATTTTGTAAATACGACAGTTGCAGTAATATTCTCAAAAATACTACGAATTCATTATTTACTCAAATTGTGCTATATTACTTTTTAATATAAATACATGTCATAAAAAATCAAACAGAATCCCGCTTAAATTACCATTTCAAAGCATGGAATCAAAGAAAATTTGAATAAAATATGTCAGTATTTGAAATAATACAATTTCGCCATCTGTTCTATTAGATCAAGACATTGATAAATTGCATTCTTGAGAAATCATTAAAGTCAAACTAATAAAATGTAGTTTAAATCTTACTTGGTTAAGTTGATTGACATCTGAAGCTCGAAGAATTTCTTCCAAACCAGCCAGATTGCTCAGAGATTATAAGCTTCCTATCTGCTTCAACGAAATTTCACATTTATTTCTCATCTATTATACACTAATAGAAAATGTTAATTACTTTATTCAATGATGACTAGTTTTTAAAGAGCCGTCTCAAAACTATTCACGCAGTGAGTTATTAAATTATTGTTTAATTGAATTAAGTCACTCGCCTATTCACTGTATCTCGTGATGCGTTTCACTTTTAGAATGAATAATAAATATGAAAACCTAAGTTTTATATATCAACAGAAATGCTGATTTTTTTATGAAATGAACTCATTTGGAAGAATTATGAGTTCAGAGGAATTAATTCTATGCAGTTTTCTTCCAATGACTGACAAAGGTTGGGAGTTCTCATAGGCCAGTGTTTCCCTAAGTGGGCACTGAAGAAATCTTGGAGGGCTATCTGGCCCCAGAGGAAATAGGGAGCGTTGAGGAGCAAGAATGGACAAGATGCTAAAAAAATTATCGTCTAAAAATGTTTTAAGTATACACTAATCCCACTTGATCATACAGACATTCACACACACAACAGTGATGTATTGTCGCAAGAATTATACGTTGTAAAATGCAAGTTACAACTGATCGGTCTAAAATTAAGATTGGTCTTGATTTTAACAAGCGATTTCGTAAGAAGCGCTGGTTAGCCCAAATGTATTTGCGTGCCCTTCCAACTTAAAATTTTGATTGCATTTCCATCATCCTGTTTTGCTGAACGTGGATTTAGTTCGGTAATGAGTCTTGAAACTAAACGTCTGAAAATAGTTGACTGGAGATTAAGGATACTGCTGACGAAAATAGAGCCCTCTTGATACAAATTGATAACACAACAGGCTCGACTTTATCATTATTTTAATTTTAGATTTGATTTAAATTAATTAATAATATCAAGCAATCTAGGGTCTTTGAGTGCAATTTATTTTCAACATTTTATTTCAATAAATAGCTTTATAGTTTCAATTCCGAATTATTTTGTTTCCTAACTAACTTAATGAAATTTTAAAATACAAATACAGTTACATAAATATTTTTGGTGAAATTCAAAAATTATAGACACTTGCAATTTATTATTAGATGAAATAGTTTTCCAGAGAGGGATGCCGAAGAAAATTGTCTCTGAAAAAGGAGCGTTAAGCCAAAAAAGTTTGGGAAACAGACCGATGAAACTTATGGATCTGACCAAGACATTGTAACACATGTGTCACATACCTTATCAACTTGAAATAGATAATAATATTCTAGGACAAGAGTGTAGGGATACAACTATTATTGATGATTAATCGAGAAATTATTGAACCCACACACAAATCAGATTATATAATCGAGAGAAACACTTAGAACAGAAAAGCTTAAAACAGGATTCGAAGATTTTTAGCTTTGCATTACAAAATGTCATGAATTATAATGATTTAACTCAGTTTCCCACTTTTTTGGCTCAGCGCTCCCTTTTCAAAGACAATTTTTTCAGCGCGCCTCACTGGAAAATTCTTTCTTAACAAATAATAAATTTCAAATGTGGCTGTGACTAATTTTTGAATTTCCATAAAATATTTGTGTAGTGTGAGAAATTTTAAAATTTCACAAAGCTAGTTAGTAAATGAAACACCTTGGGACTAACTGAAATTATAAAGCTACTTCTTAAAATGAAATAAAAATAAATCGCACATAAACATTAGATTGCACACTATTATTGGAAATTAATATCAATCAAATCAGAAAAGTTAAAAACAATCACGAATGAGAAGGATGAGTCTAGCGTTGTGATACCAATTTCTCTAGATTGGGCTCTATTTTCGCCAGCATCTTTAAAAATAGTCAACTATTTGCAGTCGGTTCCTCTTTCTAGTTTAAAGAATCAATGACAATGCATCACTGTAGCATGTATGGTCAAGTGGTTAAATGCTGCTTAAAACGGCAACTGAGTTACGTACTTTAAACGAGTATGTCGCATATCTATAGGTCCATAAGCGGTAAAGCCACAAACACTAGGTATACAGACCGAAGCTCTGCCAAGCTGTGGCCCCACAATACATAAAGTTGATTTTATCCCTTTCTAAAGATGGATAAATTTTATAAGCAAATACAATCGAATGAAAGCAAAACAATTTTTCAAATCCTAATTAATTTCTTGTAACCATGTTAAAAATTCTTTCATTCTCTTTTCCAAATATGTGCGCGTATCTTAAATTACCTAGATACCATCTATCAAAATAACTCGTTTTTTCTTTTCATCTTCAAACTTTTCCGATGTTTCTTTTTAAAAGTCTCCATCTGGTTTTTTATAGGAATCGTATGTTTAGTATTTTCTGTGGCTATTATGCATTCATGAATATTTTAAATTGACCTAAGTAAAAAAATTAGTCAATAATTACATGCTGCTTTTCCTAACCTATTGCTCAAACCTCGCATATAACCTTACCGTTATAAAATGTATTCAGAACGTTATTTTAATAATGAAAATTTATAGAAACGTGTCAAATGTGAATAATTTTAACAATATTTGTTTTTCAAAACTCGTTCTATATTTTTCTTTTCACCATTTCTTAAAATTGAGTTAAATAAAAAAAAATATTGCTTTTTTGTTCAAAAACTGTCCGCAGGTACCTCTAAAACTGTTCTTAATTAATCGAAACATGCTTATCAAATAACCACTTCCCTCTCGTTAAGAAACCATGCGATTACCTCTAATAAAATCCTATAACTTCAAACACAAATAAAAAAAATTAACGTAAGCATCCATTCCGTTCCTTATACTCCAGCGTGAAGAATGTCAAACACACTTACCGTGGAATAAGTTCTCAGGAGCTTCTGCAGAGACGTTAAGCCTAGATTCTCTGGGTGCTTGCTTGGCCGGGAAAACAAATTACTCTCCGCAGAATCCAGGAATCGATCCGCTTGGCGTCAGTTGCTATGAGAAGCGACAGCGCTCACTTTTACGGGGTCAAAATAAACATAAATATTGCTATGAAACAGCGGTGAGACATTTGTTCTTGTTGGGTATTCGGAGTTAATGAGTCACTGAATGAACGATGTTCGCTAGTTTGACGCTTATAAAAGGGTTAAAAAAATTCAAATAAGGTGAAATCAGTTTTCTTTGTTTCACGAAAACGAATTCTACACTGGTTAGGAACGTTATGAAAAGCTATGAACTTATTCTGAGAATTTTTATAACATAAAAGCTTATTAGAATAGTGTTCACACTTCATTTGAAATAAATGCACATGGTTCCTTGTTGACGAATAGCTAGATTGGTAATGATTAACAATATAAAAGATCAGATACTAAATCATATTTTTAACTTAACCGAATCAAAGATAAACTCACATTGTGCCAAAGGACATGAGGGAAATCTGCTAATTAAATCTCATGTGTTCTCGCCTGGATCCTTAGGTTACCTATTCAGTTCTATGCACTACTTCGAATCTGTTAACCTATTTTCGGGATGTCCCGAATAACATGTAAATTTTATAGCAGCCCTAAAGTACCTAATTTGGGATTTACGATCAGAAAAGCCTAAAATGGCTTCATAAAAAACCTGACGACTTTCGAAACCCACAAAAAACTTTTTTTATATATATTTCGGCTTCAAATGCATTTGGAGATCAATTTTATGCATGAAGTGGTATTTTATGCCGCGTCATTTCGGACAGAAGTATTGTAAATGGACAATGAAAACGGAGAGAAACTACAACGCACGAGACTATAAAGAATTTAAGACATCAAAAGCAAAAACCTTTAAAAATCCTTTTTTTTGGGATAGCGAAAAAAGAACGAGGAAACAGGAAGGTCGGTGCTAATGTCACGGGTTCCATTATGACCACGAATGATGACGTCATAACGTGTCTAAGCCCCAACGAAATGGAGAATTTATACATTTGCTTCAATTTACAAATCGATATAATTCAGCACCCGACTGGAAAACAATAAAAAGACGGGCTACTAGAATTTGTGCCCAAATCGCGTTTTTCAAGGAAAAATGGAGAATAAATCTTGATGGACACCAAACGAAATTTCTCAAATGAATTATTCCCCTTGTCATCATGTGCTTGTATTGCACGCTTTCTTCAGGACTAAAGCCAGTTTTTCTGATGATTGAAATATAGCTTTAGCCCTGAAAATGTTCTTTGTTGATTCCATACAAATTTGGTTGATTGGATAGTTACTTAGGTTTTATAGTACAAGGTCCAAAATAGGACAAGCTACACTATGTTTGTATTTTATTTGATATCACAATACAAATTTTAAATGGTTAAAAATTATAATAAACTTTGGTCAATAGTAAAAAATCACAAATATGAGATTAAATTGTCTTGCTGACCAACACAGAAATAGTAAGTGGTGCAAGCAAATGTGTAAAATTAAATTTTATTTCCATTAAGTCTAAAACATTATAAAAAGAAACTATTAACTTTTCACCAATTCAGAGAAACTGTGATGCAATTTTTAAGTCTGTATAGAATTCTCAATCTATCTTCTATCCACTAATTCTCTAAAAATGTGTGGGTTCATGTTGAACCCACATATTACTTTTAAAAAAGTCACAACCAGTCAAACCTAGGTTCTATCAAAAGAAACTATCTAAAATGGACCTGATTTTTAAAAGAGCTTTTAAAATCATGTTTCTCTAAATTCTATTATTTAACAAGATAATTAACAAAATAAATATTGCACGTTGCATCTGTTGTCATTAGAACTTATTAGAGTACAAAAATTTTAAATTTCTCAACCTATTCAATGATATTGCAATGCAAAATAGAGCCAATATGCACTCAAATTGCAGAAATATTTTATCGATCGGTCTAGAAAATTAAATTTATTTGGTATAAGTAAAATTTTATATTCACAGCTTTTTACTGAAAAATAATTTAAAAGCGAATCAATAAAAAAAGCTTAAAATTTTACTCAAACAAAAAATGTTTCACTTTTCTTATCTTGCGAGTATCCAATTTTGAATCCGAAAAGGAAATTTCTGATTAAAGTTATGCTCAATTATCTAGTCTAAAAAATTAAAGAAAAATGAACGGATGTGTATTGATGTTTGTCAATATATATCTGAATGCTAATAACATTAAGTCTTATTTTGTTTAAAATTATAAATTAGCATGGCATATTTAGTACGTTTGGATCGCAACCGGAAAACAAACTGTGCAGACAAAATTAGATGCCATTTCTTTTGATGGCAATATACCCCACACTGATCACCTTTGCCATGATTGATGTCTTATTTTGACACACCAAATCATGGAACAGTACAACTAGAACAGTGACTTTCAATTGGTGTCTTAAGGATGGTGAAACAGTTTGAATAATTGTTTTTCATTTCAATGGTTTAACTTTAAACGTTTGACAAGCGTGTTCACAAATAATTTCAAGTATAACCCGTATAAAAATTGAGTAATACTTTTTATTACAAATTATCATAAATTGTTTCAAAACAGTTATTTTAAAAGTCACTTTGGAGCAAAAAGGTAAGTAATTACAATTAATTTTGCAAATCAATCAAAATTATATCCTTTTTTGTCAGATCGGCAAGAAATATAATTTTAGTTTATGTATGCCATGGGATGAAAAAGATTGAAAATCGTGGTCCAGACCAAACTGAAAACTTATCCAAGGGTTTCCCACTTTTCATAAAAAGTTATAAGGATTAAAATTGCAATTAATTCAAGTTGGTTTACATTGCTCAACTAAGTTTAAGGCAATTACTGATTAATTTTTTGAACAAATCATTAAATTTTAGTAAATCGACTTTTTTTTGTCCTATCTGTGAATTCATGATCTGCAGCATGTTATTGAAAAACGACGTTTTTGAGGAGCAAGCACAAAGCAGGAATGTAACATCACTGCCAAGAAAAACGGAACTAAGAGTAATATTTTCCAGAATTTGCAAAGATTGAAAATGAGCTGTGAAATATAAAACATTTTCCAGCAGTAAAATGGGGTTTCAAATGTTGACTTTGATAAAAAGGAAATTTATAAACAGTTTAATGAAATTACACATAGGGTTAAAATAATTCATTAATGGGATTGTAGTGTTGGTTTAATTTTGGTTGAACCAGTTAGCTTTTAATTTCATTGTTTTGTTCATAATTAAATAGTAATTTATTTGTTTCCCATGCAGATTTTTTCAACAAATGCTTGTATTGTTTTTTTTAAGAACTGTTTCTGTAAAAATAAATCACATCAAGTCAATTAGGCACAGGATAAAATAATCTGTGCCAAAATACAAAAAAGAAACCCAAACTCTCCAAAGCCAGTGCTCATTCGGAATTAAACTTGGCATGTGTGATATACATGAAACGATAAAGTAATCACAATATAAAATCTGACATTTATGTGGAATTATATCATAAAGGATTAGAAAGTTATTAAGCCCCCTCTGGCAGCGATACATACCGATATACAGTGACATGTGTCAAATAAAACCTTTGTGGCAAATTATGCCAAGCATTCTGCAGTTACTATTCCAGATCTTTGATATTTCCGGGGTGGTGCAATTGAGGCCTAGCATATCCCAGACATGCTTAATACGAGACAGATCTGGGGATCTATCCAAGGAAGGGTTTTAACACCACAGAAGCACTCCTGAGAAAGGCAAGCAGGGCATTACCGTGATGGTGAATAACCCCTTGGACATGCAACATGACAGCAAAATAAGTTGTACGATCTACTAGATGTAGTACTGTGCTGTCAAACTTCCTCAAACCACTAGAGGGATCCAGATGGGGTGAGAAACCATCATGAGTGATGGCTTCTCACCCGATTGCAGCCCCCTAGGAGTTACAGCAGTTGACTGAGAATGGTTATTGAATATAGTCAGCTGCATCTGGAGTGGTGTCCAAGTCGTGAACAAGCATGAAATGGCAGCATATCATGTTTAGTGACGAATCCCACTTCTGCCTTGAGGCAGAGATCCAGTATCCACTATCATTCTATTTAATGTCGAGTTGCACACACATGCAATTTAATGGTGTGGGGAGTCATTGATTATGACAGCTAGTAGTGTTATGAAGTAGTTTGCCAGCACTGCATAACATCCAGTCACACACTTCTTGCCTCTCCCAGGAGTGTTGAAACCCTTCCTTGGAAAGAGATCGCCTAGCTTGTTTCCCATTGAGGATGTTTTGGATATGCTGTCCTGAACTGCACCACCTTCAGAATCCAGGATCTGGAACAGCAGCTGCAGAATGTTTGGCATAATTTGCTATAGGATAGTCTAGGGGATTTTTTTAACTCCATGACATGCCATATATCAGCATGTATTGCCACCATAGAGGGCTTTTTAACTTACTAAATTATGACCTTTCTGATGACTACAAGTCTCCTCTTATATTTGATACTGATATAGTTTTATTTCTACATGTATATCATATATGCCAAGTTTCATTCAGATCCAACACTTTGGGGTGTTTCGATTGCTTGGCAGTGTATAAAGCAGACAGATAAGCATTTCATGCCTATAAAAATAAGTAAAATATGCTTAAGGTTTCACAAAACTGCCTCTCAAACAGCATAATTTTCACTTAAGCTTGTTTGATGTACACCACCAGTCTCCTGAGCTGATAGGTCTTAAAAAATGAAGTAGAAAGTTTAGACTTGGAAATTTCAACACTAAATCATTGATAAAATAATCTTTAATAAGTTGTCAATTAGTGTGTATCATTTCATATTACAAACTAATAATTTTGGATAGGTTAACTATACATAAACAATTACATTAAAATTATAATTTAAACAATGTTTAAGAAATTAAATCATGAAATATAAAAGTGATTTTTATACATTACAATTTTTCATTAATTCAAAATGAAAGTTTCTTTAATAATCCTCAAATATTAAACATTTTAAAATTATTTGTGCGTTAAAATAGTTTAAAATGTTATTAGAGATAGCTGTTATTCATTATACTTTTGTTCATCACCAATTCCATCCATGATTTCATTACAATTTGTGAATGAACTTTTTGTAACAAAAGTAAATGTCAAGCTAGTAGTTTTATTTGCATGCGACATTGTTATTTAAGTGCTTGCTAAAGAAAGTAGATTTTCAATTTTGCAATGCTGAAACACAATTGTATTAACTGAATATATTATCTTTTTCACATTTGGTTTGTTTATCTTCGAGATCATCCAACTTTTGATGAATCAATCCACTTTTGACGTATAAATTCTTTGGAAGCTTCAGCACCAGAGTTCTTGGCTGCTTCTTCATTTATGTTTTCAAGATTTTCAGAATCTGATATCTCAGAATCAATCCTTTGAATTGATAATTTGGATACAGAACTGTTCGTCTCACCATCATTTGAATTGATTTGATCGTCTGATATCAAAACATCATCAACTGAATAAGTTCTATCATTTCCTACTAATGGATCTTCATCCTCCACTAAATCCATCAATTCATCTATTCCCAATTCTTCTGAATCCTTTGCAATTGCAGCCTGGTTCATTTCTTTATAATTATATACATTTTCAAACTCTGAATCTTGACTTTGTACAGGAGAGTTTGTAATAGAATTTCTAGTTCCTTCAAATTGATTTGAATCTAAATCAACAACTTGTGATCCTGAAGATGGTGGACCTAGACCACTGTCGCTATTAATAAACTCAGAATCAGTAGATTGCATTGAAGCTAATTTAGCTTTGCGACGTTCAGTAGCCAATAATCTATTGTATTCCATTCTCTTTCTCTGTTCTTCAGTTAAGTTCTGAAATCATAAAAGGAAAAATTTGTAACATGTCGACAGTAAAAAAGTTACTGGGATGAATTTCTAACAAGAATCATAGGAATAATAAAAGCAAATTTATACAAAGAATTAGTAAAAATCTGTGACTGGTGGAAATCACAGGAAAAAATTAATTTATTACTAAAGCTTGTAACTTTGGTTATTGAAAAATTGAAGATATTTTCAACCCTCCAAGTGGCATGCTGAACACAGCTTAGAAACTTCAGCTTGAATACAGAAAGGAAAAATCCCTCACAGCAAGTGACAGACCTAAAATATTCAGACATCTAGCCTGAACCCTTGGCCATCTCGCTCCTCAAAATGTACTCAGATGTGCCACTTGGAAGGTTAAGTAGTTCCAAAAATATCAATACATACATTCATAATACAAATAATTTTGTGCAAAGAAATCATTTCTCAAAGAAAAACATAAATTTGAATTTTTCTTAAATTAATGAGGTTGACTTAAATGTATGAAATTATTAATTTTTTATGGCAAGTAAAGACTAATTTTTATTTCCAAATGACCTCATACAATCTAATCTAGAATATTCACGAAAGGATAGTTTTTTTTTCATTTCTAATAACCAAGGTTTCAGATGTAATTTATGAAAGCTTAAAATAGATTAAAAAATATTAACTTTATATGAGTAATTGGTCATTTATGATTTTATTCAATGAGTAACTTATGAGTTGTCTATATAGTACTTTATTACTTCATGAATAATGTCTTTAATTCAATGCTTAGTGGAAAATGTGCCCATCCCTTGGACAGACGTTTCAAATACACAATAGTAAATTTTCAAGCTAAATAAATTCATTTTTACCCCATCAACATATTTTTGTAAATTATCATTTTAGATTTTAAACATTACAAATTACTGAGTAATATTCTAGGTTCTTTTGAAAACTCGAACACTTACAGAGTCAAATGATGTTCCAAGAGTATTTCCTGTAGGTTGTTTGTTCATAGGAGTTGAAGTAAAGTTAGACAGTGTGGTTTCTGCATTTTCATTGAATAGTCTATCAAAAGCATCCTCAGGCACAGGTTCTATATTAGGCTGATCCTGGACTTCTTCCCGTTCCACTTCATCATCATGAACAAAATCAGTGTTTAGAATTGGCATGTCTAACCGTATTTTACGAAGACAAGTCTGTTAAATAGAACAAAACATGAACACTATTGACAATACTATGTAACAATAAGATTTTTGTAACTGTAGAAATAAAATAAAACTTAAAATGGGAAAATACAAAAAAATTAAATAGTAGTAATCAGTGGACATAAAAGCAGGCATTGGCTATACATCAATGATTAATGCAGATAATAATCAATGAAGGTCTCATCTTGTGATCCTTATCCATGTATTATTGAAATGATTCATTTTTTATGCATTTCACTATGATATATTTATATTGTATAATAATTATCCCTTAAATTTTGGGGATGTGTAAGGAGGTCAGGCATTAGGAGTTAGCACCTGTTTTTGATACCTTGGCCATACTACCTATCAAGTTGTGTGGTGTTAAACTGCTTGTTAGGTTTACCCATATTATCTGTGCATTTGTAAAAATTATCCCTGAGATTTAGGGGAACCACAAAAGCATTGTTTGGCCCTTATGGGTTGACACCTTTGGTGGTTTGGATTTCAGCAGGAACAGAGCTTTGAAGACAATCAAAATACATGCAATAAAATCATTACTGGTAATTAAAATGTCCATATGCCTAACTGCTTTATTATTGGGTTGCATGCAAAACTAAATAAGACAGGTCTGATACATCATAATCAGATTAAAGTAAATTATACTCAAGACTAATTCAAATAAATTGATGAGTGAACTTTTGAAAACCCTTGGATATTAAACAATTTTGAAATGGACTATCTATGTATCATCACTTACGAATTTAACTCAGAATTTTTGTTATTTAAATTAGCAGCAAAGTGAATCAATTTTTAAGCTACCCCAAAACCAAAATAATAGTCCTGCTTATATTTCAATTTCAGTAAAACATTAATGCATGAAACAGTTAAAATTTTTACTTTCAAAAGCATGAAACTAATTTCATTAAAGGGTGTGAAAAGAAGGTACTACACCATAGCATTATTCATATACACCATAGATACTTTTCTCAGTAATATAAAACAGGACTGTAGTTTTGAATAAGAGCAATATGAAACTAATAATAATAAGCACATAAAAGCACACAAGGATTACATATACAATGACATGAAGTAGTGCAGTAAGTAATCAACTAACACATATCTAAACTTACTAGGTGTAGAAGAATAACAGTTGTATAGAAAAAATAGGTCAGCATTATAGTCGATTTGATCTAATTTAACATTTTTTATCATCGAATCAAGCTAAATATAAAGAACTGAAAACATCACACTGCACCAACATGAAAATACACATTAGAACACATAAATGAACAAATTTATGACTTTTGCATTGCACAAAATATGAAACAAAAATATATAAAACAAGTAAATTTGACAAGGATGTCACAGAATCTATAAGTAACTTATGCAAAAATTTAAAAGCTTTACAATACCATAAACCAATATTAAGAATATGTAAAAGGTATGAGGAGAAATAATAAGAAATAAAGGCTAAAGCCTGTAGATTAATAATTTAATTGCAATAATAAACAAAATGTCAGAAAAATTACATTGACAAATTTTGATGATGATCCAATAGTTGTAATTTGTAATAAAAATAGTTATTTTAGTATTGATCCTATAAAGCTTTTCGATTACTTCTAAAACTCAATACCTCTTACTACTCATGGTTGGTTGTTTTGGGGTTTTATGGCACAAGGGCCATATTTGGCCATGCTGTGCCAGACACACAATACCATGTAAATAGACAAACACACACAATGAAAGTTTCACTGACGCAGAAGAGAGAAATACACCCAACGAGGAATGCATCTGCCAGGAATCGAACCTGCGCCACCTACAACTTGAAGGTTGCTAGGGCAGTGGGCATAACCACTAAGCCACGACGGCCCCCACTCATTTTGGGAAATATGCATAATGCATTAACAGCCATTTATAACAATTTGAAACTAGCCATGCAATTTCCCTAAATGAAAGGTGATGTTATTAATCCCCTTGGTTTAGGTCCCCTAGATCACATCCAAACTACCATGTTGAACAAGCTGCAGAGACCAACTTTTGTTCATCCTCATCCTTCTGTTCAGCTGTCTGACACCAATACAATGAAAAAAAGTAAATGTGACAGATCTTATTCAAAATTTTTTTCTTTAGTTGAATCTTTATTTGCATCTGTAACTTAAGGCTGTATACAACTCCTTGATCCACTTTCTTCTAATTAGAAAATCCTAATTGACCTGTTTTTTCGCTTTTGACTAAAGATATTCATCTAGCTTTATAAAAACAGCCGAAGTGTTTGGGGTTACCACAAAATGCAGATGATTGCTCACTTTGTTGTTATCTCTACTATTATAAAAGGAAGTGTTTGGGTCTTTCTGAGGTGTCCAGACGAATCTATAGCACTTACAGCCATGAAATTTGGTACACAGGTTGTCCTAAAAGTGATTGAATGTCCCTCAAAGCCCGAATTTTAAAATTTAATCTAGAAATGTTTTTAATTAATATTTTGTACTGCATGCGAAGCCCCTCCTCCACTATGATGTATCTGCGCAGATCGATCTGACAAACATACTTATCGCGCATGCTAACTTCTGTTAATGTTTTGAAACTACGGACCATCCAACAAATTCATTGCAATGAAAACAGCTATAGCGCAGATCCCCAGGTATGATCATCGTCTTCCTGCAAATTTACACAGGCCCAGAGCCATTCTCAACTATGCAAAGTAATTTTTTAGATTGAACAAATTCACCTCTTCACTAAAAACACCGCACTCAAATTGAAATGATGGCGTAGTGGGTAAAGCCATGCACCGAAGTCACGCGTTGGTCCCTTGGAGGGAGACCTGAGTTCGAATACGGCCGAAGGGTAATTTTTATTTTTCGCCTCTATATTTTTTTTTAAATAGTAAATATATTCTAATCCTTCCAATTTTTTCTGTACTTACTTTTACTTTATCCTTTTATTTTTTGAATTCAACAAAATTATTTTTGAAAATTTAATTGATATTATGCAGCTTTTTCAATTCTGAATCTCTGAAGCAAACCACTGAAGCTCCATCTCCTACATGTTTGACTCCAAGTACAAAGTTCCAACCATCAAGAAATTTTCTGCAACTCAAACATCATTCTGCTTTTATGTTTTATTCAATCGGGAGATAGAGGGCCTTTGGCCCATATGCTTCCCTAACAATACTGAATGTATTCAAAGCGCTCTTGATTAACTTTAAATTTTTTATATTGCTTTCTGTTTTTGTTTGGGTATTTTTCGCAAATAGTATAATGTTTATGTTAATAAATTACATGAAATGAAGTAACAGTGTTTATTACTGTTCAATTTGGTTTTGATTTCGTTGATATTGTGATTCATTTAGGTTGTTTTTCGGAATCAGTGAGGTGACATAACAAGACTTTAAAAGTATGGCATTATTTAAAGATTGAATCACTTTAATTTTAGTAGTGGTTATTTCATAACTTACTTTTGAATTTGTATAATTTCTGTATTTGTATAATACAAATCTATCGACATTACATGTGACACAGATGAGGCTGTGAACTACACAACAGTTTTTGAACACATTGGAGCCATCTGGAGTACCCTCGCATATATTACAGCTAGAAATTGGGGCACCGATTATGCTTCACAGAAATCTGGATCCACCATTCATTCTGCAATGGAACAAGACTATCAAGAAACTGATGCTGAATATTATTGAAGCCACCATCATGACTGGACATGCTGCAGGCGAAGACGTATTCATTTCTAGGATTCCAATCATCCCTTTGGATCTCCCATTCCAATTTAAATGACTTCAGTTCCCTGTTCGTTTAAGTTTCGCCATGAGCATCAACAAGGCTGTCGGGATAGGTCGTGTGGAGATCCGAGCTGATCGCCTGAACTTATACCTTGGACCGATCGCTAGGGTGTTACGAAGTGATACGGAGATTAGGACTAACACAATTTATTTCTCTACCTAAAAACTATGTACAGCAACCGTTATCTCAAATTCATGGAACAGCCTACACGCTGCCACTTCCATTAATTCTGTAAAAAACTGCGCTCGCTCCACCTGCGCGTGGAAGCCTTCAGTTACTAGTTCAAAACTGCGCTCGCTCCACCTGCGCGTGGAAGCCTTCAATTACTAGTTCAATTCTAACTCACTCTCGCTGAGTCAGGAAAATAGTTTCTACCAGTCACCGGATTTCAGCGGACATCTGCACGTGTGGTTAAGTCGATCATCAGCCGTTTGCACATCCTCACACGCCGCCGCCAAGAGGAAAACAGATTTTTTTTCCAAAAAAATCTGTTTTACTAATAATATAGTCCGAACATTTGTGGCAACCGGTCAGATCAGGAGTGGTTACCCTCTCAACCCAAGAGAAATCAAGGGATCCAAAAAAAAATTATGCATAAGAACATTTATACTTTGCAACCACTTTTCAAGCTAATATTAGATCTTAACATCCAAATGCTATATCTATTTACACCACCAACAATCAAATATTGATACTCCCGAACTCCAATACCTTTTCATTCTAAATTGATCCAATCTACAAAACCTAACCTAAAGTATTGCAAAAATAACATTCGACTAACACCATACATATAAAATTAACCATTATTTACACTATATTTAATATACATCTTAACTCTCCATATTTAGTTATAAAAAAATAACAATCTCATCCAAATATGCTACCAAGCCTTTATTGATCGACCTCTCTTTCCAAGCGGGAGAGAGCATCAGCTCCCTGATGATAAATCCCAGGGCGATGGGTCAACTTGTAATTCCACCTTTGAAGGGCAAGTGCCCACCTAGTTAACTTGGGGCTCTTAGGAGTTGTCTCGACCAGATATTTTAGCGGATTGTGATCAGTTATGATCTCCACAGTGTTACCCTGCAACCACTTATCAAATTTTTTCAGTCCAAATAACACGGCATAGGCCTCTTTCTCAATGGTAGACCAATTCTTTTGGGTGTTATTCAATTTTTGACTAACAAAAGCAATTGGCCTATAGTTTCTATGTTCGTCCTTCTGGGTCAAACAACATCCAATAGCGTAGTGGGACGCGTCTGTGTGGACCTGGAAGGGTTCGACGGCATTGGGGGTGCTTAACGCAGTGACCTCACATAACGCATTTTTCAACCGGAGGAATGATTCTTCCTCGCGTTTCCCCCAAAATACCTTTCCCGATTTTTTCCCTTTTGTCAACTCCGTTAAAGGGGCTGCTATCTCTGCATAACCAGGAATGTAAGTCCTATAAAATCCCATCAGTCCTAGAATGGATCTGACTTCCTTTTTTGATACGGGTCTTCTCAACTGTTTGATGGCTAATATTTTGTCATTGTCAGGAGAGTGCTTTCCCCCTCCTATCTTATGTCCTAAGTATTTTATCTCTTTGGATGCAAATATGCATTTCTTAAGTTTCACCGAAAATCCGAGATATTCCAGATCAGATAAGATTTTTTTCAAGTGTTCTAAATGTTCTTCCCACGTTTTAGAGAATATAACAATGTCGTCTATATAAGCTTGCGCATAAGCGGAATGTTTGTGCAACACTTGATTCATAATGCGTTGGAAAGTTCCCGAAGCTCCTGACAATCCAAATGGCATCACTTTCCATTGATACACCCCGTTGTGGGTGGAAAATGCTGTCAAAACTTTGCTCTCGTCCTCCATTTTTATTTGATAATATCCCCTTTCCAAATCCAAGCAAGTTAACCATTCGGCCATCCCCGCAGTGAAGATCAACTCCTGCATGTCCTTCATAGGATAACTGGGCACTTTTGTTATCAGATTAAGCGCCCTATAGTCAATGCACATTCTAATCGAGGCATCCTTCTTCGCGACACATACAATGGGATACGTAATGTCTGCATTGGACGGCTCCAAAAGACCCAATTCTAAAAGTTCTTGGACTTGCCTATCCACTTCTGAACGGTATGCTATTGGTATGCAATAACTATGTGGTTTTCTCCGGATGGAGTCAGGCAGCAATTCAATCTTGTGCTGACTTACTCCCACGGGTTGTATTGGTCGGCAAAAAAGTGTTTCGAACTTACACAAGAGTCTTTTCAATTCTTCCTCCTGTTTAGGATTTAAGTACGGTGTCGTGATCATTTTCACTTCTTGGGTGAACTCGTCTCTTGCTTCGACAATTGGAGCGTTTTCTATGTTACCAAATTCTTCCTCACCTTCAAAAATGACATTTACCGCGTTGGAACCGACCACAAATTCCCTTATCTTGTTCTGGTGAACGTGCCTCATCCTATTGTCTGGCATCTTTATAATGAAAGAATGTTCATTCTTTTTCTCTTCAATGATTCCGGGACCTTGCCATCTGGCCAATAATTTGTTTGTAGAATCTGGCAAGAGCACGATGACTTTATCTCCCGGCTTGAAAGTCTTTCTTGTAGACCTTAAATTATAATAATGGGCCATTTTCCCTTGTTGTATATTAGATGTTATCTTGGCTTTCTCTGCGGCCTCCTCCAGTCGGGTTTTCAACTTCTCCAGATAGACATGTATTGGGGTTGTATCCAGCTGCAAACCCTCGTGTCTTCCCGTCCAGGTATTCTTTAGAATCGACAAAGGACCTTCTGGCTTCCGACCAAAGAGCAATTGAAAAGGTGCTACACCCGTTGTACTGTTCGGGACCTCTCTGTATGCCCATAAAATGAACGGTATTTTGGTGTGCCAGGTCCGTGGTTCTTCCTTAATGGTGTGATGTAACATACTCTTTAAAGTTTGGTTAAATCTTTCCACTAACCCGTTTGATTGTGGATATAATGGTGTGGAGAACCGTGGAGTTGAACCCATTCTTTTTTCAAATTCCTGAGTCAATTCAGCGTTGAAATTTGTACCATTGTCCGAGGCAATTACGTTTGGCACTCCAGTCCTCATAAAAATAGATAATAAAGCTTCACACGTTGCTTTGGCTGTAAGACTCGTCAAAGGGATCGCCTCAGCCCACCTTGTATGTTGGTCTACCATACACAAGATAAATTTGTGTCCTTTAGAACTTGGAGGATCTATCGGTCCTATGATGTCCACATTGACCACTTGGAAGGGCAATTCTGGCCGCGCAACGGGAGTTATTGGGGCCCTATCTTTGTGTTTGACCCTTCTCGTCAACTGACAACCTTCACATGCTAAACAAAACTGTCTCACGTCTCTTGATAGCCCGTTCCAATAGAACGAATATCTAATTCTTTCTATTGTCTTCCTCGCTCCCATGTGTCCCCCAAACACTGAGCAGTGGGCTAATCTAAGAACCTCTTTTCTTCTACGTTTAGGAAGAACCAATTGACATACATTCTCTCCAAGAATCTTGTCTTTATGAAAGACCAAACCATCGTTAAAGAAAAATCCTCCACTACCTTGCTTAGCCTGTTTTCTGGTCTCTTCCAGCTCTCTACACTCCTCTTGCTCTTTACGGAAGCTTTCCGTCTTCGATATCCCTTCTTCCTGGTCTCCGTCGGTGCTTTCTACCACTAACACTTCTGTGTCCTTATTCACTTCAACGGAATTCCCTTCTGTGTTCCCCTCTTTTGTAGGTGGTTCCAAGATGTTTCCACTACCAATATCGGTGGAAATTAATTCCTGCTTTCCTCTAAGCATGTCTCGGATATCTGGTGGCAACAGCACATCTTCCACCAATGAGGGAGCAACTGCGCAGAGGACTTCTTGGTGAAGCACATCACCCCTACCTCCTATGATCAGTCCTATGGGAACGTTCATTAACGGGCATTTCTCCGCTGGACCGAAGATTCCTTTAATAAAGATGGACGATTTCTCTTCCAGCGACAGATTTTGTACAATATCTTTCCGTATGACGGTAATTTCAGTCCCAGAATCAATTAGGGCTTTTGCCTCCCTCCCGTCAACACTAATTAAGATTCTTTCCAAGGGGCAAAGATTGTCTCGCCAGGATCTTTCCTTAAAGGATACAACTTTAGCTACCACCGCCGTTCCGCCAGTATTCAGTGTCCTTTTCTCATCCCCCACACCGCTTTCTTCAGTTATGATCCTATTCACGTTCGCTTTCCTTCTATTATCGTGATCTGATCTTCCTTTATCCGACTTTGGACAGAACCTCTTCATGTGTCCCTCCATTCCGCATGAGAAACAAACAAGCCTGGAATTATGTTTCGCCGGTTCTGGTTGAGTTCTGTGATAGGTTCGTTTGGTGTCCTGCTGAGATATGTGGTATCCACCGTAACCTCTTGCATCATACTGGGTCTTGTATCCCGAATTTGTCTTCATGGTGGTACTTGGCTGTCTCTTGTATGTTCTACGAACACATTCGTATTCGTCTATCTTTTCAGCCAGCAATGAAGGTTTTGATATTTTCCCCCATTCATCGATAAAATGGTCCCTGACTTCCTGTGGCACTCTTTTCTTGACTTGATCGGCTATCATCAATTCCTTCAGACTCTCAAAATCGGAGATACCAAGTCCTTCGATCCATCCTTGAAAATAATTGGTTACTTCATAAGTAAAATCTTGCCAAGTTTTATCAGGACTTTTTTGATGTTGAATGAACTTCTGGCGAAATCCCTCTGGATTCATCTTAAACTTCTTTAACAAGAGGTCTTTAATGTGTTCATAATCTTCTAATCCCTCTTCCGAAACCCTCGCAATCAATTCTATTATCTCCAAAGGCATTAGGGTCAAAAGACATGATACCCAATTTCTTTCATCAATTTTCCTCCGCCTAGCTTGACTTTCGAACAGGGAGAGGTATAAAAGGATATCACCCTCTTTCATTTGGAATTTGGGCATGTATTTCGTCATGTCGACATGTATATCGGTAGGACTACTTCTTCCTTCTATGGAATCATTGCTTATCCTTATTCCTGCTTCTATCCTTAACTTTTCTAGCTCAAATTCTCTTTGTTGTTTCTTTCTCTCCTTTTCCTCTTCTCTCTCCTTCTCTTCTCTCTCCTTCTTCTCTTCCCTCTCCTTCTCTTCCATCTCCTTTCGTGAACTCACTATCGTTTCAAGCATCTCCATCACGAATTCGACTTCGTATGACTTACTTCCTGTTATGAGATCTTTCAGTCCTATAACTTTAATATTTGGATCAGGAGTTTCCCCTAACTCCAATGCTAAAGTAAATAGATCGCATTTCTTATATTTTCCCAAAAAAGCCATATTCACCAATATATTTTCCTTTCTAACTGGTATTAACTAAAAGACCATTAAAATAAAAACCCTTTTCAGCTACTGATTGACTACCCCTAGCATATATCACAATTGTTTAAAGAGAAAAATAATGGTTCACCCTAAACTGATAACGATGACATGTGAACAATAACACTGACGTGTCACATGAGTTAACGCTCAATTCGTAACTCTGAAATTCCAGCACTGTCGTGCTTTAAAAATACCTTCTGCCACTCCTGGTGTATCACAATTCTTCAAGAGAAACTATAATCAGCACTTTTGGCTAAGAACACTGACGTGTCACCTGCGCTGTCGCGCAATTCTAAAATTTGAAATACGGATGTATTTCCCGCACTGCCGTGCTTCAACTACACCTCATCATTTAACAAACAAATATGCTTCACCTAACATTTATTTAGCAATGGATCCCTGATTATTTCTCTTAAAAGAAAGGGTAAACAACACTCACCCGGTTCGTCTGCTTCACCAGGATTTCGCGTAGCCTCGCCGTCCGTTTCCTCAGGATTTCTCGTCTCTGGTCCAATCTTTACTGTTCCCGGTTCGTCTGCTTCAACAGGGTTCCTCGGAATTTCTCGTCTCTGGCCAATCTTTACTGTTCCCGGTTCATCAATCTTTACCGCTATCGGTACATCGATCTTTACCACTCCGGGTACATCATTTTTACCGCTGCCACCATCTTATTGTCGGGATAGGTCGTGTGGAGATCCGAGCTGATCGCCTGAACTTATACCTTGGACCGATCGCTAGGGTGTTACGAAGTGATACGGAGATTAGGACTAACACAATTTATTTCTCTACCTAAAAACTATGTACAGCAACCGTTATCTCAAATTCATGGAACAGCCTACACGCTGCCACTTCCATTAATTCTGTAAAAAACTGCGCTCGCTCCACCTGCGCGTGGAAGCCTTCAGTTACTAGTTCAAAACTGCGCTCGCTCCACCTGCGCGTGGAAGCCTTCAATTACTAGTTCAATTCTAACTCACTCTCGCTGAGTCAGGAAAATAGTTTCTACCAGTCACCGGATTTCAGCGGACATCTGCACGTGTGGTTAAGTCGATCATCAGCCGTTTGCACATCCTCACAAAGGCACAAGGACAATCTCTGAAAGTTGTATTACTCGATCTCAGTAAACCTTTTTTCTCCTATGGTCAACTGTATGTGGGTTGTTCAAGAGTTGGAAAAGCCGAGAATCTTTACATCCTAGCTCCAAATGGAAGAACATTGAACATAGTGTATCATGAAGCTCTCTAAGCAAGAATCAGTGAGGTGGAAGGAATAAGGCGACATGCCTGTATCATGTCGGGTGGTGGGACTCATTCTTAAAATTATTGTTTTTTCTTTTTAATGTTTTCAGAATCAGTGAGGGCATAACAAGAATGATGTCATGGGCAACGCCGTGTGGGTATTGCTAGTGTCCCATAATTGCAAAATGGCCAATAAGAAACCAGATTAGAGTTAATAGACTCCAAGCAAAACTAGTTTATTTTGTGTTTTACGACCAGCAGAAAGCATGGAGGAGGTAGCCCTTCAAATAAATGCATGCTGGACAGGTAAATAAAAGAAAGTGGGGTGGACGAGAAGAAAATTTTTTAGATTTATTAAAGTGAATTCGAAGTACGAAAGTGTTAAATTTTTAGTCAGATAAAAATAAATATAATTGCAATTCAAAAAATTAATAACAACCAAAAATAAGCCGTTCATCAAATTCGTCAACAAAAACAATTCACCTAATCAGTTGATTGAGAAAATATCAGGAATGATTGTATTGTCTTTCTAATGTGGTTTTATGAATTATGAGAATTGTGAAAAACCATTCTTTTAAATAACTATTTAATATGAAATACTCAATGTTATTCAAACATAAATCTTTGTAATAAAAATTCAAATGTCACTTTGAATTGGTTTCATGAATCTCCACAGAAAATACATTTGTCCCATACTTCAATTGGCTTTCTAATGTATCGCACAAGTATAAAAAGTTTCCTGATCTACATGATAGTTGAAATAAAATTCTCAATCAGTTAATTCAAAGGATTATTATGAAATCAGAAGTAATGAGGAACATATCCGAATAATGTACAAAACATCAGTCATGCTTGAACAACCTAAACATCACCAAGCAAAATACGTTTTCAAATGAATTCACTGCATGAAAAGGAGACAAAAATTTTTGAGTTTGAATTCAAAGAAAGTGATGGTAGTTGAATACGAACATTGACAATCTTGTTGAATTCTAGAGAATTAATGGTGATTGCAAAGTAATTTTGTTAATTCAAAATAAAATATGTTTTTTTGTTTAGAAACTTCTTTAATTAATTCAAACTTTAAAAAGAAAAAAAAAACCTGAAAATTTAATCAACAAAAAAATGGCTTAAGAGCAAATAGCAGAAGGTTATAAACAAAAAGATGAGATTATGAAGTTACAAGATACAGCTGCAGTGCTAAAAATTAAAGAAAAAAACACAATTTTATCTTTGCATTTCCACAAGTGCTAGAGGTTAATGAATTTCATGAGTATTCTAATACTTACCAAAACACTTTTTAAGCAAAACACTCATGAGCATTATGGTTTATACTCATTTGAGTAAAATAGTTAATACCTAAAATACTTTTATGAAAATCTACCTGAACAGGTCTTTTCTTTCCCAGTTTTTCAATTTGTCGAAGGCAATCTTCGAATTTCATGCTTGGAAATAAACGATGGCACCAATGAGTTAAAGATGACAATAATTTATCAAGATCTTCTTTCTAAGAAATGTTATAAAGCAAAACATAAATATAAATAATACTGCAATACTTAACACTAGAAACAGCATCTTTGCAACAAATGTAAGTGAAAAAAGTGATGGAATACCAAAAGATTTTAAATTAAATTTCCAGGTTTGTTAATATAATTTCTCAGTTGCAACCTGGAATTATTTAATAAAAAAAAACCAGTGCTTATTCTCTATTAAACAATTAATTGCTTCTTCTGTTATGTATGATATGCACCTTTTAACTAGTTTAAAGAAATTAATTAATTTACAGTACACAAAAAGCCCTGGACAACTGTAATAATATGAGGATATTCTATAAATGTACTATATCTAATGCTGTTCTGAAATAAGGCCTTGTTTTTATTTGTCGTCTGGGAACAACTTGATCACAATTCTAATGACGAATCAAATCTGACGATAGAAAGTAAAGGAACATTTCTCATTGATTTTCAGACAAAACAAATGCAATTAGCTGTTTGAAATTTCATATTTTATTAGGATGACATAAGGCATAAGCAAATGTAACATTGCACTTGTCTCCATACAGAAAATTTAGGATATTGTTTCAAAATAATTAAAATTAAATTAATTAAAAATAAGTAGATGGTATTTTTAATTAACGTCACACTGGAGCAACACAACAAAAATAAGTAGAAATTGTGCGTAATATTTAAAAATAAACAAGTAATTTCACAATTTTATGTAGAAAATTCAAATACAACAGATTTATGCGATTAAAAGATGGTAGATACGCACAAATATGAAATTGAGGAAAAATTGCAATCCATTTATACAAAAGCTATAAATTAAGTACAAAATCTAAAATTTAATAGCTTAACAGTTTCTTAATTTTAAAAGCAGTTTGAATGATATGCTTACTTACTTCACGACCTTTGCCCTTGAACTTGACATCTTTAAAATGTTTCACTAGAATTGGTATTCCTCGTTCCCCACAAAGCCTAAAAATAAACAAATATTAATGCATTCATTCATTGAATTTGAACACATGTTACAAAATAATCTCTTATAATTACTGCCTAAACAAATATATCCATTGATAAGAGGTCAAAAGTAACTAACCCATGAACAATTATATATTCATAAAAGATAAACAGAAGATTAGACAAATCCCATTTTTGCACAGGAAGCAGGATATGAAAAGATCATGATTTTTTTAAAATCATAAAAAATCGGATTTATTTGATTTTCATATTTTTCATTTAAATTGGATTTTAATGAATTCATTCCCTCTATATGCGTTACATATGGGACACGCAATTCATAGTATAATTTCTCGATGGTATTGATTTATGTCAAACATTTATATATATACATATATTTAGAAAATATAGAAGGGCAAATTTTGAAAGATTAAACAATTAAAATTATCGATAGGCCTTATTACTTTTACATATTCTTTCACTTGAATTGCATTTTATTACACATACGAATAGTTAAAATTCTAAATTAAAAAATAATTTTAATTAGGGAATTAAATTTTAAACTTAATATTTATAAATCATAAGTAAAATTTTACAAATTTTAATTGTCCTGCCTTTTTCGTTACACAACTTGTGTCAAAAGTTAAGTTGATAATATTCTTTCAGCAAATACAAAAGTAGCTGTGGAATCTTTCTTGTTGGCAACATAGACATTAAATCTTAACGAGTTCCCCCATTCAGGAGATATCTGGAATATAATGTTTCCCGTCAAGAAACTTGTCTTTGTCTTGAATTTTCTTAAAGGCCTGATACTCATTGAATATTTTGCTTTGGTGAATATTAAGAGGTTCTATTTAAGCTCAGGTGATTATCTTCCAAAGGGTTTACAAAACAAGTTAGGAAGAGAGGGCACTCAGTACTTATTTCTAACATACTGAAAACAAATGTGAAAACAGTGCTGATTCCTTTATCCAAAAATAGAAAATTCCCTCTTAAGGTAAGCACACTTTCTACACAGCATGGATCAAATTAATTTAGTGTACTGTGCACACTGCATTCAGAGCATCAGTGTTTCCGATAGGAGGCATCTCAATTCATAGTGCAAATTTCTTATGTGAACATCGGTTGCTCAAATGCCATTATGGACAATGAGAAAGAAGTAGTTGTCAGTTGCTTGACAGCAGAAGAGGAACATATAAGTACACAATATAAATAAAAAGATAGGTCGGATTATGGAAAATAAAATACATTATTCCAATTAAGTTGATGACGTGGAGTTTTTTCAAAACTTTCGTATGACTCATGCTAAGTTTACAGCACTTCTAGATATCACCGTGATCACATTTAAATAGAGAGAATACAAATTCCCCATTAGAAAAAGTTGTTCTCAGACTTTTCCACTGCCAATAGTAACTAAATTCCATTATAGTCACACACTAAGTCTTGTTTTCTTTTAATTTTAATACCCCAATTCATTTCAAGGTATACCAAATATCAATTCCTTCTGGGCCATGTGTTCCCATAATCCATCAACAACACATCAGGGAGTCAGTAGGACCTCAAGAAAGAGTCACACTGTGTATAAGGTATGGCTGAATCATCTGCATTGTACGGGCAGAAAAGGATTTTGTTCTCCCTCCGGAATCTTCGGCGGGATTAGCGAAGTCTGATAGATATGATGTGGATGGGTGTGCCCAGTCTCATTCAAAATGTAAGTAATTCTAAAATTAGATGTGGACTATTGTGCACTTACCTATAAAAGGGCATTAGTTCAAGCCTACAACCTTTCCAATGGAAAAAGTATGAAAAAATTAACCAAAAACACTTTGCAATGTATGAACTGGCCCCAAACTCAGCCTTTGGCTGCTTTCAGAGCAAAAATAAATATACTATAGTCAGTTGTTATCCCAACACAGGTGCCAATTTCTAGGAGCCTGACCCCCTTGAAAACTTTTATGGTAGACCCAGGATCCCCAAACATATGGGAGAAATATTACAAATAATACTAATAAAATATGCAGAGCGATTCGATCTCTTTATCAAAAGGGACTCAAAGTTCTAGAAACCAGAACTCCTTAGGTCCTAAACCTTTTATTGGTCCCTTCTTAACATGAGGTATAAATACACCCAATATTGGTAATTATTTAAATCCCTCAACAAAATAAAAAGTTCTAAAATACCCTTATATGTGAAGCAAGTGGTGTTTTAATTTGTTCTCACCAATAATTTCTCCAAGTTGGCATCACTGTATCCCAATTAATAGTACCATCTCTAATAAGGAATCCAGTTATTTTCAATTAAAAAAAGGTCATTCGTCAGGTGTTACTGAGTAGAAGCAAAATGTTTAACCTATTTTAATTAAAATAACATACATTTTGTCTCAGGTTATTTCATTAATAATATAATATCTAAACTTTTGATTTAAATTGACATACACTAGCAGGAAGTATAAAATTATTTCAGTTTCACCATATAATTTTAGGTGATCGAACTAGTATTTTGAAATAGAGTAAAAGTTGAGTACTAGATGCAAGTCTTAATATTTTTTGTGGCCAATTGAATTTAATCATTATGGCACTACAAGGGCAGATTTGCAAACCAATTGGTGTTACCTGGATGAACCAGAGGGTGGGTTTACCTCACATACATCCACACATTCTACGCACAATCCCTTTCTAGAGAGGCCACACGTTCGTTCTAGACATAATCACTCATGCCTTAACCTGATTTGAATCAGGATCCTTTCAATCCAGAAGCCAGCACCCTGACAACTATTATAGAATAATTGGTCAGCTTGTCTGTTAATTGTTGAGTTTAATGTATTTCAAGTGCCTTTCCCAATTATAAAAATAAAACATGATAATTTATGTCACCAGAATCTTATGGCAAATTACATATATATTTTAAGTTAACTTCTGCAATGATCATTTAAAAAAATATCATTCAAGTTGGAATCAACAAAACTAAGCATTATTAATGAACTATAGGATTATTTTATTACATACAATTTTACATTGTGTGGAGTATCGGCGAGTTCATGTATTTCCATCACAAGTAGACACAAGGCTGTTCCAGAGATATTAGCTAACCACATTTAAACCTCAGCAAGTCATCCCTCTTCTAAAATACATTTGATTCTTTTATAAAACAGCCTTTCATAACACACAAAGAAAATAATTTTGGAATGACAGTCTTCTTTGTTTCCTAAATAAGCATTGTTTGATGATTTTTTTGACTCTTTTCAGACTATTGACACACATTTCAACCATGGGTTTATTTGGAACTTTGATTTTCTGATATAACTTGATTTAACATGTATTTTTGATAGCTTTTTAACTCCAAAATCATTTTGGGAGGGATTCGAGACCTGTGGGCTCGCCTCCTGAACTGATCTTGTCCTTCCTTGATGGGTGCTTTTTGAATATTCTAATAAAAATAATAAAACAGATCTTTTACAATCCAAAAAGGAACAAAGAACGAATGAGTGTTAATCAAAGAGCACTTTTCCGATTTCATTAACTTATAAGTACCAAATAAATTAACAATGTCCGAAAATTTATTGCTCAACATATTTATTTGAAGTTGGAGGCATACTGTGCCCGTCCTTTGGCCGCTTTTTATAAACAAATGCAAGTACACGTTCAGCACTCCACTTAGGAACATCCTTGAGCAGATACACATGTATAAGTTAATTCTGTGACAGTAATTATGTTCAGAATGCATTTTCGTTTCCTTGAGGAATCATTAATTGCAACTTTTTTTAAGACTATTTTTCATTCCGCCTTTTACTCATTTCTGAATTCGTAATTATACTTCTTACCAGGAAATTCTGATGGGTCATTCTCCGTAATGAACTTGCAATGCAAAAATAAAAAAAAATTGCGCAATGGGGTTGAAACGAAAAACATACCTATCAGGATTAAATTTCAGTCTAGGGTTTTTAACAATCCGTCTTGGCACTGGAACTCTTTCTGGGGATTTTGCTTCATTTGAAGCAGGATTTTC
Source organism: Meta bourneti (assembly GCA_933210815.1). Classification (NCBI taxonomy): domain Eukaryota; kingdom Metazoa; phylum Arthropoda; class Arachnida; order Araneae; family Tetragnathidae; genus Meta; species Meta bourneti. Next base: position 61,943,009 of record OW119924.1, on the reverse strand, counting down.
ATTGTTATTGACATTTCCATTGACTTCCTGGCGTGAAGTTGATTCATATTCTTCGAAGATATTATCAAGATCGTCTGGATCATCTTCCATAATTCTAAGTAATGCACGTTGATAAGAGAAAATAATTCTCTTGGAACCAAAACAAGGTTCAATAGCAGGATAAAACACAACTTTCGAGAAAAGTTGAGATATAGAAAGCGGGAACTTTTGTTTTTAATTGCTGATTTGACAGATGAAAGTAATAGTAGTTATTTTTCTGTGACTAACAAGTTTAACTAAACGTGTAAAAAAAATTCGAATTTTTATCCCTGAAGAATGAATTTTTTTTTCTGGCTTATCTTCATTGAAATTATTCAAATCGAATACATAATTCTGAATATCTGACCATACAAGCCCAAGGCCTTAGTCAAACACAATGATGAAATCAGGAACCGATAGGTTTAACAAGCGGATGGACACAGCAAGAATCCTAATGTTAAAACAGACGAATTTTAGAAGGTTCGCACATGCGCATTGGTTCCGTTAGTGGTAGGGAAAAGTTTAAGCGGGTTTGAAAAAATCCCTAAAATAATGGCGGTTATTGATATATATATGCATGTTATTTCATTTAACATAATCTTTTAATCGTGATCAAGGGCTATATGAATTTTTGATGGTGGAAAAATTAAAGTTCACTTACCCAAAAGAGTACTCGTTCACAAGATTGGATATAACTGAAAGGTAAGCACAATCTATTTTAATTTTGAAACTTTATTTTCGATTTCGTAGATATGAAAACACTGCATAAAATTATGGAAAAAATTCATCATTGCGCCATTCATGTGAGAAATATTGATCAGTTTCCGCTTTGATTTTTGATTGTTAGTGTTTTTCTAAAGCGCCTTAAATATTGTTCACGAAGGAGAGTTTTCGATGGATTTTGAAAATGAGGTTGTTTGATGTTACTACTGTTTGATGTGTGATCAGCATTATCTGCGAATGATCTAGAATTGAAAGAAGGCATCCAATGAAAAAATGGTACAGCTGCAGTCTCCGCCGCGCGGACTGGCAACGACTTTTGGCGCACTTTTTATGTCGCCACGGAAATCTTCCAAAATTGAATACATACTGCATACATATGGATTAAATATATAAATCTTGATAAAACAACATTTTGACTAGTAAAACACTGCAAATCTGGATTAAATATACACAAAATACAAAAAAAAAATATATTTTTTAAGGGAAATCGCATCTTGACTAGTGAAATATTGCAAAACTGGATTAAATAAACACAAATATGCAAAAAAAAATTCAACGGAATTAAAGGTCGAGCAGTCGCATCAGGTTGTATTTTTGCTGTCTATTTTGTTTTATTAGTTACCTTATTATTTCTAGTATACCTTATTTCTTAAGATGCCTTCTATTTTTAGTGTAGTCGATAAGTTTCAAGAGAATTTTTCTCGCAACTTAAAGTTTACTTTTTCTGGTGATAGACAAACTTTCTGGACTGAGGAAGTTGGAAATCGTTTTTTTTGTTACGAATTGTGTCGCGATAAAGAGCTTTTTTTAAACTTTTTTAAAGGAATCGGGATTAATTAAATCTAAATTTTCTTGCGATAAATGCAACGGGGAAATGACGTTTAGGAATTCAGAGCGATGGTTACACGTGGATTTGTAGAAATTGCAGGGATAATTCAAATCCGTGTCCAAACCGAAAAGAACAATCTATGCAAGAGCACTTGACCATGTCGGAAATCGGAAATAAATAGAACAATCTAGAAAAAAAGAAGAATCGACACTTCTGGACGCTGGCAAGGTTGCCATAAAAACACGAGAACCCTAACCAGAGAAAAATTCGGTTTACCATCAGCCGGCATCAGTCGCTTAAAACTGCGCTAAAAGTCGTTGCCTCTCCGCTCGGCGGAGACTGCAGCTGTACCGAATTAATAAAATAAAACCCCTTAAATTTATCTGAGAAGCACAAGAAATCTTTGTTTTTGAAAGGAAAGAAAGGACTATGGGGAGGGATTAATTGTCAAACTTTTTAATTTATACAAGTTTCACGAAATTAGATCGAATTATGAATTGCTTCAATTATATTTGAAAAATACAGTTAAATTATGAAATACAATGAGCGAAATTTTATATCTTGAAAAAGATAAAAATTAAGCTTACGGATTCGCGAACAAGAAAATATGGCAGAACAGGAAATGCAAAACGCAACGTAATGTTATAAAAATCAAGGTGAGAGCAAAGTACAAAAGAAATGACATTTAAAATGCAAAATTATGAACCAAAGAATCCTGAAATACTCGAATGAATGTGATGAAAAATAAACTGAATACCGCGAGATTAGCCAGAGCAGGAATCCTAATGTAATAAAACTTCGTTTTGAAACAAAGTAGAAAAACACAGATGAAGACTATTTAAAACGGATCAAAGTAAAACGATTAAGAAAATATTTTGGAATCGCCTAGTAATGGAACGTGACACCGAAAAATCCAAGAAACCAATGGAATTATGGAACCTAGATTAGACACAGCAAGAATCCTAATGTTAAATTTATGCATGCCGAGATTTTCCCCATTTTCACGAATATCCTTCCTTCAAGTATTTTTCCCCGTACAAAAATCACAACTAATGCGCATGCGCTAACCTTAGAAATTTCGTCATTTTTAACATTAGGATTCTTGCTGTGTCCATCCGCTTGTATAGGTTTAGTGTTAACTGTAGTTGTAGTTCCTGCTTTTCTACAGATTTCTTCACGAAACGTGTGTTGTGAGTTGAATATTTTTTACATTTAAAATAAATTTAATGAACTTCATTTCTGCTATTTATATCCAATCATTGCAACTTATCTTTTCCGGATATGATTTCCGCAATCTTCTGACCAATCGAAGGAATATTTTCCGTAACACATACGGCAACAAGTTACTGCTGAAATTTTAATCTTCATGAGGCCTGTGACTATGACAACTTTCGGTGTTCTCTGATAATTCTAAACTTTGCTAGGGCTAAGAAATTTGCGAATCAACAGAGATGATTTCGACTTTTTACATTTAAGATTTTAGTCCCTTTCCCTGAAATTTTACCCTTATTTAGACGATTTTCAGCAAAGCTTCTCAGATGAATCCAGAAGTTTGCCAGGAAGATGTCTTATTGCAAAGGCCCTTTGACAAATATGTCGATTAACCCCATGTGACAAATGAAGTTAGCGGTACAGCTGTACCAAGTTAGCATAGAGCAAAAGTAATTTATAATATAGTAAGTCAACAAGAGTATTGTTTCTTAAGTTCTCTACCTGAATAGCTTCAGGCTATTACACAGGAATATGTGAGACAAACACTATAGTGATCTAAAATCATGGCAGACTAATATAAAGAACAAAACAATGACTATTGATACGACTATTTTATGAACAATGTGGTTAGCATATCTAGCTCTCATGTACCCTAGAAATTTAGTTAACTGGCTGTTTTTTTCTGGATTGAACAATGCAGAAAGTCTTGGAACAGTGGTATCATGGGAAACAGTTTCAGCCAAACAAATATTAAATGTGTCACTTATGCTTCACAAATAAGTTTTGGAGGTTTTCTGTATTTGAAGATATTTCTACTGAGACACACATTCCCATTTATAATATCAGTGACAAAGCTTGGAACAGCTGTAGTATAGGATATCTTTTGGCACGATTTTTCCTTGGTGACCATTTTTGGTTGCCAAGGAAGAAACGCGTCTTTCGCCTTGGTTCAACATGGAAAAAGCATTGCACAATTGCCTTGATTAAACATAATTAAAAATAAAACTTAGAATGTAACATATATAAAATGACGCATTCAGCAGGCTATGACGCGACCTGTAGGGTTGCAAGAATGGAAGCCAGTGGAACATTCAGGAAATTAGGAGGGTTGTCAGAAACCGCATAAATCAGAAGAAAAAAAAACATGCCTAAAGATGTCCTATACTGCAGCTGTTCTCATTTTTTATAAGCCTGTTTGTAAAAGAGTTGTATTTTCCTTAATCATTAATGAAGCATTTGTTTTTAAATTCCAAAAATGAATTTAAAGTATTTTTCTTTGCAGAATTGAAAGAACTTACAAAATGCCTCTTTCGTGTCGCTTTTATTCACAAAAGTACCCAGAGGTGGAAGATGTGGTAATGGTCAGAGTACGATCTATTGCTGAAATGGGTGCTTATGTCTCTCTCTTGGAGTATAATAACATCGAAGGAATGATTCTGCTCTCTGAACTTTCAAGGCGTCGTATTCGGTCCATAAATAAACTTATTCGTGTCGGAAGAGATGAATGTGTGGTTGTAATCAGGGTAGATAAAGAGAAAGGTAATGTATATATTAAAGAAATTGCTATGTGAATTCAATATTTTTAGATTTTTTGTGATTTTTAAAATATTTGTGTACAGTATGAAAATATAAAGTTGCATTGTTTTCATGCTAGTATAGTTTTTTATAATGGAAGTTTAAAATGCCTGTTCTTTGAGATTTGTAAAGAAATATATTTTCATAAATGAGTTTACTCAACTTCATGCATTGGCATGTGCTAATACAAGTTTTTCTAAGAGAAGTAAAAATTCTTGGAACACCTTTTTAAATGTTAATACATTGCTTGCCTTTTGAAAATTATCAAATGAAAAAAATTAACCAACTTAAGTAAACTTTTAAACCTTTCTGAATGCTTGAATTCATCTTGGACCTGAATTTTGTTGACCTTAAAATGTGTAAAAGATCTAAAAATTTTATTGATATGCTTTCAATCAACTGTTTTGAAAATAAATATTTTTTATATTCATTCAAAAAATCTTTTACACACAAACCAAAGATTATTTAAGAATCAAAGTTTGTTTTGGAGCAGTGTTGCAAAATAGTTCATATAGGGAATCCACTTTCTGACCAAAAGTGACCATCCAAACAGTTAAATCCTTTAAAGACTAATACAGTGCAATCAATTTTCGTTTAGACTCGGACATCTTTGGGTTTTTTCTAGAACCCAACGGTATTTATTTATGTATAATAATGGATAATAGTCTTATATATACATTTTGGGCTATTGTATTTTTGTATTTCTAATTAAGATAAGAAACTGAAAAGTACATAACTTTACTGTAATTTTGAAACAAAGTACCCTAAGCAAAAACGTATATATAAAACATAAATATTGTAGTGCTTTTTAAAAATAAAATAATTTCCTTCAATGGTATTTAGTATACGTTTCGAAAGACCATGTGATAAAATAAATTAAAAATTACATAGGACTAATTTGATATCTAAACATTTAATGAAAGCCTGTTTTGAATTAGTACTTCATAAAAATTCAGTTTTGACCATTGTTTTTTAAGCAATCAATTCTCCACTGTAAGGTGACCACCATTTTGAAATGCATATGCTAAAAAAATTCACTAAAATGTAAAATTGCAGTTGGTTTTGTAGTTGATTTACACTCCTGAAATAAATGGCTTCCATTTGGTGTCAAAATTACTAAATTTGAACAATTAGTTCTCAAGTTAGGATCATTCATAGACAGTGATAAATCCAAGATGGCCTCCATTTTGTAAAATTGACCAATTTTTTAAATTCTTGTATCTCAGCTAATATTGAACAAAATATTTTAAAATTGGAGATTTGTGAATTTCACTGCCATGCCTATCTATGGTAAAATTTGAAAATGACGCTGATAACTTTTATTGGAGGATTAAGTTCTTTTTTATATAAGTACTGTCCAATAAACATCACAATCCTCCCACACACCTAATTGACTATTTCCTATAGTAAGAGTACACAGTATAAATTTCTCTGTATTTCCACTAAATGTTTCTCTTTTGATTGTAAAATGGAAAAATAGAAACATCAAATTAATAATTCTTCTTTTTCTGATTGTTTTTATTACACAACCCTTGTGACAATTTTGGATTCAACAGCATGATAGTTTTCCATATATCTTAAATTTTTGGATGCTGAAAATTGATTTATTTCTGGGTCATTCCATGCAAAATGAGCAAATCGGCTGTGGCTGACATATCACCGATTTTAATGAAAATCAGTTTTTAAATAGGTCACATACAGTAATGAGCAACTGCAAAATATTAGGTTTCAGAAATCTATATTTTGTTAATTATTGACATTTAAAGTTCAAGGTTATACACATTTAGATTTTCTAGTACTAAAAGTGGCCTGTTTGCGACCCTATATTTCAATAAGTTATTGACACAAATTTAAAATTTTTATATTGCTGCGTTCTTCAGAAAAAGATCTCTTAGGAAACATCAGAATATAATTTAATAGCTGTCATTTCTGAATCTGAGGGATCGACAAAAATATAAATTTTGCCAATTTGCTACAAATTTCAAATTGCTCTGGTATCTCTAGAAATGGAAAGACAATATTAGAAATTATTCTTAATGAGAAGAGCCTTTCCTAGCAAATAGCGTGGCATAATTTGGTGATTGTATTTCTACTCCTTTATAAAGAAAAAACATTTAAAAATAAAAATTATGGAAAAATACGATTTTTCAATTTTTAAAAATGCATATTTCACTGTGAGGGAAAGCACCAAGAACATCAAAACTTTTCAACATAAAAGGGAAGATGTCTATTATATATCCTGAAATTTTCATAATTGTAATTTGATTATTTTTGTCTCGGGAAAAATTTTAATTAGACATAAATTTTATTTTTTTATCGCAGCTGATAATGAATAAATTATAACCTCCGATAATATAAAAAATGCAGTATAAGAATGAAATATAACTACTATTATGGTGCACGAGCAAAATTTCACATGAAATTTCTTTTTAAAGCTTTTCTTGCTTAATCCATGGAGTGTTTCCATCAGTGAAATAATTAGGTGGAAATTAATTTTGTTAAAGAAGTCTTTTCGATTTGCTTTTTCTTTGGAAGTGTAAGTATTAAATACTACTACTTGTGAATATTAAATGCACTTTGTAAATATTAAGCATTATTAGTCAGGTAAACGCTAATTTTGAGAGTAAAAAATATTAAACATTGCTGTTAAACGCGATTCTCCTAAATATACATAACTCACGAATCCTTTTCCCATATCACAATCACTAGTGAAATAAGTAAAGGTTTCAAGAATTTGGCAGCACTAGGAAAATTTTAATTCTAGCAACTACGAAATTGAACAAGAGACCCTTTATCAGATTGAAAGTGAATTTGAAGACAATCAAATAAAGGTTTTAAATGTTTAAGCTTTTTAAATTCTGATTTGATGTCCTGCTTTTAAAATTTCCTTCAAAAGTTAAAAATAATTTGGTATTTCGTTATTGATTTGGGGTTTCATCGTTTCCATTTCATTGTTGCCATCTGAAACAAGTAATATGCATAGAATGGAAAGGAAATGCTATGATTGTCGATAATAAACATTGCCAGTTAGTGCGATACTGATGGAATATGGTATGGTACCCGTCGTAAACATCTGAATAGTCGTTTGTGGCAACGAAACTTTCAGTCACCAATTGATTGGAAGGCAAGAACTTGTTTTTGCATTTTACTAATTCTGTTATTGTTACTTCGGGACTCAAAATGCAATCCTGAATTTTTTTTATAAGTAATAGACATTAAACTATATTTTTCCATAATATAGTTTTCGTCAGAACTGTCCTTCATTTCATTTTGCGTGCCTATTTAAGTGGAGAACCGTCATTTTGTAATTTTCCTTTGCTGTTTGGAAGATGAACGAAATAAAAGCCGACTTCCAAACTTCAGCAGAATTTTAACGATGCATTTAATTTCCTTTAGCCCATAGAAACCTTTTTAATTCTATCAAAATCGACTATTTTCCATTTTTTGCTACTAATTTTTAGATTAAATATGATGTTTAAAATTATTCTTTCCAAATAGATAAAAAGATAATTCTTCATAGATTACAGAAATATGAAATATTGCTGTTTACGTTAAGTAGTTTTTGAGAAAGATCTTCAAACGTGCAAGACCAAGCGGTTTCACAACTGTTCTTCAAATTTCAAGTCCTTAAAATGCCTGAAACTTCTAAAATATTTTGGATATCGTTATTTATGCATAAACTTAACCCCTGTAGCAAATTTTATGAAAATCCATCACCCTACGGCCACAGGTTTTTTCTGATTTTTGCTCATTTCATGGAATGACCCTTGTATGAAATTTTTTTATAATTTGTTAAAATGATGGCTTTTGTTATAAGGCACCTTTTTGTAAGAAATTTCATTTCATTAATCTAGCATTAATAACTTTTTGTTAAAATTTCAGGGTACATTGATTTATCTAAGAGAAGAGTTTCTCCTGAAGATATAGAAAAGTGTGAAGAGAAATTCGCAAAAGCAAGAGCAGTATGTATGGTTGTTCTCAGAACTGAAACTCTCAGATTGTAAGATGAATTTATGATTACAAACTTGTTTAATTTGTTACATTTTAGGTTAACAGTATTCTTCGCCATGTTGCAGAGATTCTCAAATATGAAACAGACGAAGAATTGGAAGAGCTATATAAAAAAACAGCTTGGCATTTTGATGAAAAAATGAAAAAACAAGCCACTTCATATGAAATCTTTAAACATGCTGTTAAGTATGTACTGACTTTCTTTTAATGTGATAAAATGTACTAATACAAAATAACTTAGTATGTCTAGCTCTTAAACTTTTAGAATCCCATCTATTAGTGGCTTAAACAACTCATAATGTAACAAAGTTCAAATGTAATTCATGTTGGTTTAGAAGCTTTTCGTTCCAATAAAGAATTATCAAAAGGTGATTAAATGCTGTTGAATCTAACAAAGTTTCAAATTCCTGTTGAAAAATTTGTTAATTAGAAAATATATTAAATTACTGTTTCAATAAACATTTTTAGACGATAAGGTATACTGAAACTCCTTTTATTCCTCCTTGGGAGATGAGAAAAAAGCATGATATACTAAAGATGGAGAAAAACTGACTTGTTATAGAAATAAAAGGGCTTGATTATACATTAAGTTACAGGTTGCTTTTGTAATTATGTAAAACTACAAAAGCAGTTATAAACAAAATAATAAATTCAGTAACTCTATTTTCGAAAACAAATTCCATCTCATCCCCATTTTCAAAACACCACCAAATCTTTTCTTACCAATTCAGTCCAGCCTTTTCTTGAGGCCATGCACTCATAGAGGTTTGGGGTCTCAGTGGGTTTGCCCACTGAGCTAGCAACCTGTGTGTTGCTTGTACAAGTTCGTCAGTCTATCTGCGCATCGGATAACCTTGTGTGAGATTTTTGACATTGAGCTAAAATATATGAAAGACCCAGTATTGCTATTTGTGTAAATTACTGGTTACTGGGAATCGAAGTCTGTGAGTCTTATTCTTAAGTGAGCATTTGAGTTTGTCCATAAGTCAGCTCCACTCTTATATACATAATTGCTTCCTTTGCCCTGTACTCGGAAATGATCAGAACATTAGCCCAGGAGTGGTTGTATGGGGCATGCCCTAACCCAACTCAAAAGAACAAAATTCTAAGAAAGTATATCATAAAAATGACCTAGTTAATAGCTAACTTACGTTTTTCTCTTGTCTGAAAACCCAGTTTCAGCCCCCTCAGTCTTTTAGAATGGGAGTGCACTGATTTCTTCCAAAAGGGTAGGAAGTATCCCATGCCTTTTCATGTGTGAATATTTGAACTCAAATAGAGCAGTATTTTAAGGATCTACAACTGTATATTGATGTCACTCAGGTAGCTGATGTCCTATCCTGCTTTACTTTTTGTGTGAAATATGCTTGGCTGTCACTTTCAACATAGAATTTAACTGAAACACATACTTCGCTCGTCTTTTTATGTGAAATTTAATTCTATATTTTTTGTGTCTATGAATGTATGATAATGGCTGGAGAATATATATTGTTTAAAGAATAGCTCCAAAATTTAATTGCTATCTAGAAATGCTAATTTCGTGGTTTATTAGCGACTGTAAGGTGATGGTAATGAAGTGACTTATATTTCTAATAAGCAAGTTTTTTATCGGCTTTATTGTTCCCCTCAAAGTGCGATACAGTAACTATTGCTCTGTCACTTTCACACTTTAAAATATGCGTACCTTAGTATTTTTAAGAAAAGACATTGAAAAGTTCCTACAACCCACCAGACTCCATTTCAGGAATATAATTGGGCCGTGTTTCTAGTGAAAGTTCGTTGTGATGTAACTAGTTGTTTTGGGTCTACTATGGGAAAAGAAAATGACCATTTGTATCATTGTATTATGTTTCTGAATTTCTTTTTTAAACATCTATTTCAAAGAAAAAGATATATTTTTTCTTCAAAAATAATCAAAAAATTTTATACACTCCTTTAAAAATAAAGTGAAGAAGTACGTATTATTGCACAACAGAAAAACCATTGTATTTCAGTAGCGAAAGTTTTGAAATAAAAGAGGGGAAATAAATAAATGGAAAATTGCTCTTTCATAATATTTATTGAAAAATATTTACTTTGTGTATTTAATTTGAATGTGTTTGATTGAAAATTGAAAAATATTTTCTTAGTTCTATTATAAATAGTTGTAAATTGTTTTAATTTTGTGCTATATTTCATCAAAAGAAGTGATTTATGTGTATAGATAAAATTGTCTTTCTAACTGCAATTTCTTTTGATTCATGATTTCCCTATGAGTTTAAAAAATGTTATAAAGAAAATGCCTAATATCAGCAAACAGGAACATGTCTAGTTCCAAATTCTACTTTCATAAGTTTAAAAGAGCTCTTTATGTATGATCCCTCATCAAAATAAATGTGGGTTTTGGACCCACTATAGGGTCCCCGATGAGGTGTAAAATAAGTTGAAAAGGACGGGGAAGAAATAGTTGGTGGTAGTACTAATGGCACTCGGCCATTTTGGGGTTTTGACGACATGGTCTTCAGATGCATATGGATGTCAGGGTTAAGGAGGCAAGTGACTTTCAAAGAAATGTCTGAGAATTCCTCTCCTTCCATAAACCAAAATTTCATAGGGGACAAGTAGAAAAAAGCAATACAGCCATGCATGATATAAATGAGAGCTTGCTGTGATTATAAATGTATGCAGAAGTTAAATTTTATAATGTATAAATTGCACATGCATTCATTGTACCAAAACAGTTCTGTATGCTTTTTTAAATTTGTATTTGTAATTTATGTACTAAAATATTAATTTATACAGTCTGAAATAGTTTTACTTCTTTCCCATCTTTTAAAAGATCTAAATAGCTCTCATAGCAAACAGTATGCAACAAACAAAACCAACTGTACGTTGTGAGCTGCAATAAACACCCTCTGATGTATTGTCTTCAAATTGCAGACAATTATTTTCCTCAAAATCTCAACCTGTTAAGAACACAATTGTCAAATTTAATAAGAACATTAAGATTCAACTCATAATAAGTGATACCACTTGCTTGAGAATAATGGGAAAGTTACTCTATTGATGACAAACCTTTTAGCTTGAATTATGAGTTATTTTGATTTTTGCTGATACTTTCTGTTCATTTGATTAATTTTTGTTCTATATATCAATGTTCTAAATTGGAAAAGCATATTGCCAGATGCCAACTATTATGGATTATCTGTAATTGTTATGGATTTTTATCTTTATTATGGTGAATTGCAAATTTACAAAAATCTCATTTAATGATAAAACAGTGCAATCGCCAAGTTGACCTATTGTCCTCTTTTCACAAAAGGTCATCGAGTTGCACCTTATAGCAATCTTAAAATTCCAACCAGTATTTTACCTGCAATACAATGTGGCATTCTTTTCAACCCATTATTTGTAAGTTGTGCCTTTGCATCAAGCCCATAGCATTAATTAGGATTTTACTAAAATCCAAGCAGCTTAAATAAAGGAAATTTGTGCAAACGGGAATTGAGTATAAAATATAAAAAAGCGCATAAGAATCCAATGGTAAGAACTGACTTCAGTGTTCAAGTGAAAAATACATACTGAAATTATTGCAATTTAAAGATCAAAAATTTTCATTCATAATCTTTATATATCCTTTATTCAAATATGTATTTTCCCAGTAACTATTTCATTTTAAGAGCCAATGTACCAATAAATAATATTTTACCTTGTTTTTTATTACTTTGCAATTAAAAAAGTTAGTGAATTATTAAATAATTATCTCATTTTTTGGATTAATTTAATTTTTGCAATCAAATCAGCCAGTCTGGGCAATCTTTCACTTTTTCTGTATTAAAATTATTTAAGGATACAGTGAAATGTTTTTCATTAAAAGTGTATTTTAATGAAAATGAGATACTGATGTTACTGTTTGTATTTACGTAAGACCTTTGTGTCAGAAAAATCAGCATTGAAAAAAAGCATACTCTAGTGGAAGAATTTTGTGTGTATTGTTTACATAGTTACTTTGTACTCTTAAAATAGATGAAAATGCTATATTATAAAACAAATTTTAAAAGGTTAAAAGTGCAACATTCCTGAAAATCGCATTAGATTCCTGAAAAATCAAATCAGGATGTTAACTGCATTGTTTTTGTATAATTATGGTCAGGAGCAGGGTAACTCACAAACATGGATGATTGAATCTATTCTGTGTTTATGTCTGAAAACAAATCAAGTATTAAATCTTTTGCAATGTAAGTGAAAGTCACTAAGATTGATAGCAGATTTTCACAATACTTTTGTCATCTATTTTTGTAACTATGATTAAGTGTAATCATTACTAAAAATCGCCTTATTTCTGGCTGTCGGCCAAAAGTTGCATCCCAGTATTGTGCAGCAATGGCAAAAAATTACAACTTAACATTCTGGGTTTCAATTATTTAACAAGTATACACAAACTTTTAATGTAATTGTAGTTTTAGATTTTTAAGAACTTAAGACTTAAAAAGTAACAAGAGAACAATTTTGTTTGATTTATTACGTGGCTCTTTAGATCAGTTATAAACTTTTCGAAAAATGTGGAAATTTTCTAAAATGTTTCTTCTATTGGGAACAGAGTTAAGAACAAAGCAAAGAAAACTTAATACTTGAAAATCTCAATAATTTGAATTTGAAACCTTTTACATAAAATATTTTCACGTTTAAATTTCATTTTCTAATTTTGTATTATTTTTTGAGCAGTGATCCATCAATTTTAGATGAATGTGGCTTAGATCCTGACACAAAAGAAACTTTACTAACAAATATAAAACGAAGATTGACACCTCAAGCTGTCAGAATAAGAGCTGGTAAGTTTCATTTTTATTTTAAGTACTTTGCTTGTATTTTTTATTTTAGAATTGTAATTAATAAGTGCATGTAAAAGCTTAAGATATAACACCATAGCCTATTTTTTTTATTCACCATCTCTATAAATTAGTCAGTTCCAGTGATTAGATTCACCATTTCATTAGTCTGAAATTTTCAGGAGACACTTCTCATTCGGAAAGGTGAATGCACTTTAAATGTGAATGCTACTTATAAAAATATCTGTTTTCATAGTAAAATAGTTTAGCAGCATACAGGAATGGGTTTTGTAGATTTCTAAGCCGAAGAGGAGTTACACAACTGCTGTAATTCCGACATGAAGGAAAAATGAACTAATACAGCCTTTTTTATGATGCATTTTAAACAGCTTTTAATAGGTATCAAATTAGTTTTTGTCTGAATGTTTTTGCTGGAATGAATTGAAAAGTGGCAAGACAATTATTAATTTTGATAAGAATAGCAATTTTAAAAATTAAGAACAGTATATTACTTATAACTAATAAATCAAACTTTAGTTTCAGTGGTAATCATTACAGCAAGGAAATGAAAGTTAGCCCATGTTGATGTTTATCAATCTGAATTTTCAGATAACCGTAATCTTATTTAGTCTAGAATAGTAACGAGTTTAATATTGGAGAATAATGCTATTTTATCTTTCAGCTATGAGTACAGGGTGCCACAGGCAACTATAAAGCGACTTTTGATACTATTTTTCAACCTTGACTACCAGGGTTATCTTTTCAAGCAAACTTGCTGCAAAGCTATTTTGGAAATTTGAACTTTTTAAGAATTTTGGTGACTTCAAAATTCACTACAGATCAATAAAAATTAAGTCCTATTTTATAATCAATAGCATGAATCTTCATTTCTGTCACAAATCTGTGTCTTTTACGTCATTGTAAAAAATATTGTTAAGACTGACCTGCTCTCCAATGGTATCAAAAATGTTTGGTAAATATAAACATTCTAATCGCTTCAAGGCATCTGTGTAACAACGTATAATATTTTTCTGTTTACATTAAAACTAATCGAAACAAGCTACACCAAACACTTCTTACTACTCCTACTCTTGAGACCATTATGGCTCAGTGGGTGTGCCCACTGCGCTAGCAACCTGCAAGTCGATTTCTGTCAGGTGTGATTCCTCCATAGGCGTTTTTCGCCTGTGTCAGTAAAACATTTATTGCATGTGTCTATTGCTTGATATTGTGTGTTTGATGTAGCATGGCCAAATATGGCCCTTGTGCCATAAAAACTCAACCATCCTTCTACTCAATGTTTTTGAAGACCCTTCACCAAGGATGAACTGCTAGGAGCAACAGGAACCTCCACTAAAATAAACTTTAAGAGAATGCTATTAAGCATTTGTGCTACTAAAGCCACTATTTCACAAATGCTTTTATGTTAAATGCTAGTGATAGCAGTCCTGTGAGTATGAACCATTATATTATAATTTAATTAATTGTTCTTTCCATGTCACTGCAAAAATTATTTACATTCTAAACTACTGGCAATAAACCTAATAATGATAGCTATCATAAATTGAGCTCTGCCATAGAATAAGTCTCACTTTTTAACTTATATTCGCTGATTGTCATACACAAAGGCAAATTGAAAATTGCATGTGCTTAATGCTTTTTACATATTAATTTTATTTCAGATATTGAAGTTGCTTGTTATGGCTATGAAGGTATTGATGCAGTTAAAAATGCATTGAGAATGGGCAAACAAGGTTCAACTGAAGACATGCCTATTAAGGTACATTTTTTCCAGTCAATTAAAAACATACTATTTTTCCTCCCAAATGTTTGCTTTATTTTGATGTTTTCATCTCTTCTGTCTAGATCAATCTTATAGCCCCTCCATTGTATGTATGCACGACTACGACAATGGAGAAAGCTGATGGCCTTAAAGCTTTACAAGATGCACTGAATAAAATAGAGGAAACTATTAAGGCTTCAGATGGTGTCTTCAATGTACAAACTGCAGTAAGTATTGAATATTGTTTAGCAATAACGTAGCATAACTATGTTAACCTTTACACTACGGCGTTTTTCCCCCGCTACCTGAATACGATGCGATTGTTGTACCGCCCGTAGTCTAAAGGTTAATGAGATTGGATCAAAAGCAAAAAAATCTTATTCTTAGCTTTAAATGACCTTATAAGTCAATTCAATTTGCCATTCCTTTTCTTCCACAAAGATAGTTGAGAATACAAATAATTTTTAGCCCTAAGTTAAAAACTCAGAAAGGTATAATTAAGCCCAATCCTGGCAATTCTGTATGGATCATCCAAATGCTGTCTTAGAGCTTTATGGGAGTCTTGCAAATGACTAGAGAATGATAGACCATGTGCAAGGACCAACTGCATTATCTCAACTGGATTCTCATCTCAATCGGAGGCATGGGGAAGGGAGAAAGAGTGCTGAAGGTACCCATTGCACATGACATACATCATGTACCAATCATAGTAAGCAGTGTATTAAAAAATCATGATTTTTTTTAAATCATAAAAATTGGATTTATTTGATTTAAGTCGAATTTTTATGATTTTAATTAATTCATTGCCAGTGCAAGTTTAAACTTGTTGGGCATAAGACACACAAATCAGTGGTTTCTAGATAGTTTTATGCTAAACATTAATATTTATGATTAATGACATTAATGTATTATAAAGTATAGCAGGATAAATTTTTGAAAGATTAAAATGCGACAGGAATTAGCAAAGTTAACCCTCTATGTGCAGAATTTTTTTCTTAAATATAAAAAAATTTATGCAACGGAAAATCAACAATTATAAACCTATATGTGTAGATTAAAAAAGTTACCAGTTTAAACAATTTTATTATAATTCACTTTGTAACTTTGAAGTAACAACGGCTTACAATGTTTGCACTTCTGTGCATAAAAGCTTAAGCGTGAAATTCTATAAAACAGTTTGCACTTGGCGTTAAACATAGATGTACGTTGCATTTGGAACATTTTATTTTTGGAACTCCTTTACACCCCGGCTTTTTGCAGCATCCTCTGATGTCCGAAAAAATTGGCCAATGTACTACTTCATCTTCTCGCACGTTTTGTACTGGAAGTATTGTATTTGGTCTCCTTTTCCTTTCTTCTCCTAATTGCTTATCTACGAAAGTTGAAACAGGACGCCCTCTTTTCCTACTGATTCGTTTGTGCTCCTGACATAAACAAGATGCAATGTCAGTTTTAAATTCCAATAAAGTATAGACACTTGGGGCTTATAGAATGCGATGAACAATCTCTTATATAACAGCCAAGCATTCACCACCGTTAAATCTAATAGATGAAACATACGATGGTACCATTTCCTTGATCGAATTTTTATTCGATACAACGCTATCAATGAATCGACCAAGTCTACTCCACCCATGTGTTGGTTGTATATTTTTACTATATTTGGACGTTCTAATTCCTCTTTTATTTTTGTGTGATTTTGTATCCATATTTTGGGTGTGTGATATATAAATCTGAAAATAGAAGAAAGCACAAGCATTATCCTAAATATACCATAATAGCCCACTGTAACCTGAAAGTCACAAAACTGTATCATACAAATAGTAACAAAATGATTATTGAAATGCAAACAAATAAGTTGTTATTGATATAAAAACCCAGAGCTATTATGTACGCTTTGTTTGTTTAGTAAACACCGACAGATGTCAATATGTCGCAAATAATGTCAATTGCACAAGATGGTTCCGTTGGTTTCTATCTGCAGACAACTTGCAAGGCATTTACTTTGATATTTCAGGTTGATGGTGCTGCCAACTGTCATCAATATTGTTATTGGTTATCTGAGAGACATTGTATGATTAAGACTTATACGTCATCTTGTGAAAAAACTAAAATTATTTGGTAAAATGTCGATATATTAGCATGTGACCTGAAAGTTACACGGCCCCATAGAGGGTTAAGAACATTATAGAGTAAATAGAACAGCGCAACAAATGCCATGTATGAGCTGTTTTTCCAATCTGGTTCTCGAGTGGTTTAGATAAGTTTGATTTTAACCCATAATCGGTGATGTGAAATTTTTGGAGATTAATAAGGTTGGCAGGATCCCACCAACACACTATATTACACATTTTTTTAAAAATTGATTACAAATCATGGAAATTTCAGAATTTCATTTATCATATGAAGAAAATGTACAGAATTTCCTTAAATATTTTTACTAAAGTAATTAATTGATTAAAGGCTTGTTTTTTTAGAATCAATCATGTCACCACTAGAAAATAAGACAAAATGCTTTGAGATAAGGCCCTAAGTTTCATGAAAAAGTTCGTATTTCTCATTAACATTTAGTTTGCAAAGAATACTTATTTGCCAATTCAATGGTTTCTATCAAGCATTTTAAATCAACATACCCTGATAGTAAGTAAGAAATCAATACAAGCTGAAATGATCAGGTGTCCACATTCCGCGATTGGCTTCTTGTGATGAAAACCACAAGGATGATAAAAACTGACGCCTTGCTCTGATTTGTTTAAATTGAGTTAGTTTTTTTATCAGGGAATGGCAAGCTTCTGAGCTCTTACATGGACTCTACACCACTGTTGCTTAAATTAAATTACCTTGTTCAGTTAATTCAAGTATGAAACATTAATTTATCTCATTTAATTTCTATCCAATATATATATACCAGATTTCAACCAAATTATGCTTACAAATTAAAAAATTTTCCTTGTAACTTCCACAAATATATCTATTCAATTCAAATTACAAATTCAGACTGCAAGATTTGTTTTATTTTCTATTAGTAATATTAAGACCTATTTATAAGGATTCTTGATTTAATTTTGCGATTCTTTTGTAGCATTGAAATCTTTGTTCTGGATTTTATGCAAATACATCTATTAAAAAGTTCTGATGTCTCTTAGGGTTTTACTATCAAACCTCTATTTAGGCAAATTGCAAGATCTGCTAAAAGTTTGTTTCGTATAAAATTTTGTACAAATGATATTTTAATTTTAAAATAGCTTGAATAGTGAAAGTTTTGTCTCTTGTTTTAGTTATTGTACAAATGTGCTGTGGTTAGCAAGGTTCAGTGATTTTATATGGATTTAAAAATTAAAACTGGTTCTATTTATCTTGTTTAATGATGCATTTTGTAATTATAACTATTTTGTAAATATGTTGACAATTTGTTGTAATTAAGTTTTAATATTAATTTTCAATGTTTCAGCCTAAAGTAGTTACTGATCTTGATGAGGCTGAGCTGGCTCGACAGTTGGACAAATTAGAGTTAGAAAATGCTGAAGTGTCTGGTGACAGTGATGAAGAAGAATCAGATGAAGAAAAAGAGAAAGGGGGAGATGATGAATAAAGTTTTTATAAATAAAAGTTGTCTGCTTAATTCATCATGTTTGTATTTTTCACAGAAAGATTGTTAAGAACTTTATTACAAAATTATTTATTAAAATTTTTAGAACATTACTAGGTTTCGGTATTTTTTAGTCTAAAAGTTGATATTCAGCTTATGCATCATTCATTAACATTTTTGTTTGTTATTAAAATCATAGTAAAGAGAATGCAGAACTACATTTTAGAATTGTTTCATAATATCTACCTCGGTAGAGAAACAGCCAATGTCCAATTTCCTTGATTTTGAGCTATGTGTTCGCAAATCACTTCAAGGTAATGAAAGAATACATTATAGAAGTATCAAAACATTTGAAAGTATTTTGTGTATGTTATATTAAAAACCAAAATTACTAAATAAACTTTCAAAATAAATATTGACCTTTTTTCTACTAAGACATATTTTTAATATTAATTGAGAACAATCTATCCAGACAACAATGGTCACTTATGTAATTTTCAGAATCAAAAATAATCTTGGTTCTTTAAAAATAGCACTTTAATTTGCTTTGTGTTCCCATAAATACATTGTTACCAAAATTTCAATTCTTGAATTAGTTGCTACCTCAAAATTTGCAATTATCTTATCAGATGCAAGTGTCCTGTCAAAAATGGATCACATTGACGTTTTGAAATAAAATGTGTTTTGGGAATGATCTGGAATGTTGGTTTTAAAATTTAATTATTTTATCTCGGCCTTTTCTGATCATAAAATTACAATGCAATAGTTGAAACACTTTACTTCTAATTTAAATTGTAAGTTAATTGTCTTTTATGTTTTACGTATTTCTAGAAGGATTAGTTCCTATGTTTAATATTTTTACAAACATTTTTAAGATATAAAGAAAATGTTAAAGAAATTAATTTAGATTCTCAGGGTACAGTTTAGAAATGAAGAATGGATCTAAAGAGTAAAGTTATTGAACAGAAAATCCTTACAAGACTAGCTCACATTTTCTTCTGGAATTTGTTTTATGAAAATAATTTTCAATAGTCACTAAAAATGAACTTTCAGAAACAAGATTAAAAACATTTACTTAATGCTATGTAAGATTTTGTAAATATCTGGAATAACCACTACGCATAAAAATAAAAAGCCAAAAAGTAGCATGAAAAGGTGATTTGACAAAAGTAAAACGAAAATGAGAAATACTAAAGAAATACGATTTCGGCCAAATAACTTAAAAAAAGATTTGTTACAGTATAATAGATCAAGAAATATTAAATTAGAAGCAAAAAAATTGTAGAAATGTTAAACTTTTCATTTTTATGGATGGAGGAATTCCTCGCTCTGGAAATTCTCCACTATTTAAGAACTGTATTTCAATTTTTTGGGTAATCTTTAAATGTATCCATTTTGGGTCACTAGTTCATTCTTTCGAATAGACATTACAAAATGTCTGATATAGGAAGTACCTATACACTTGATATACCAATAATGCAATATTAATTTACAAATTTCAAATAGATGGCTAATGAAAGTAAAATGCAACTAGTATAAGGACTTCAAAATTTATCCTTACACCTTCATAAAAGCTTCCATATTTCCTCTACTTCGTGACAATTCTTAAGTTTTTACGCTTACTAAAGCATAATATATTCAATCATTTCACAATTTTTATCCAAAATTTCTATACATGGTGACAAGAAATACAAGTTTTGGGGATGAACATATACCACATCAATAGACAATTTATACATTCAATGTATAGGTTGAAACTCAGGCTCGTGTATTTCTAGTTTTACCTTTAACAATTAAATTAACGTGACAAAAAAGTGTAGAATTCAGGAACTTGGATGTGGAATTGAGACGACTTTGTAATAGTACAGACATGTCAGTGGTGTCGGTACTACGAGAGCGTTACTTTAAATATGTTAGCTCCGTATACTTCTAAATGAGTAACTACTCATTGTAAACTACAAATTTACATCAAGCATCCTGAATTGAAAATGTGTTTGTTGTTGCATGGTGAAGAAGTTTTCTATAATAGAAAAAAGTTAAAAGTTAATGAATTGAAGAATTTTTAATAATGCGACGAGACTAAAAATTGTGTATTTCCTCAATAGTATGCTTTTAATTACCAAGGGAAATTTCATTAAATTGTTTTTAACAGATGTTAAAATGTTCCTGTTCAAAAGTTTATAAAATGTTCATGTTATCCTTTATATTCCTCCATAATAACATTGCGCGGATAAGAAATGCAATGTTAAAATGGAGTTATGTTATTAGTTTTCTCCCAGCAGACGAGTGAAAACAGGGTTTGGAAATCTATAAATTTAGAAGAATGATCAAAGAGTATATTGCATGTTTCTGAAAGAATAATTAATTTGTCCTGCATGTTAACGAAAATTTCAGCATATTTTTATTTTACAATAAAAACAACTATAAAAAATGTCCGTATTACCCCACCCCGGGAAGATTTTCTTTCATCAAAACATCTGCATACACAAACGGAATTTTTTTTTCCAAATCAATCCGTATGCTGTTTCTTGCAAGAGAAGTTTTTATTTTCAAACTGACCCCACTCAAACGAGCGCGCGAACAAATCAGAAAAGTTTCAAGGAACACGGAAGTGGAGCTTAAAAGGCGGAAACGATTGAGCAGATCAAATAGAAAAGGGAATATTTCAGTTATTTTTACCTTCCCTCCATTTTCTATTCAACAAGATAAAAAGGATTGTCTTTTTTGGCAATTTATGGCGAAATCGAAATGTACAACAGTCGCCAATGAAGTTCATACAATTGCAGGCATGCGTAGTTTGTTAGTTTAAGAGAGTCCAACTGTCCATAGTTGCCAAACGAGTGCGTTTAGTCAGGGCAGACACTAGTCAACTCGTGGTTGCTCTGCTCCCCGTGACCGATCTTGTTTGCGAAAGCTAGACATTCGTGTGTCTCGTAACGTGTCCAATAGTTAGAATAATAATGGGATCTAACGCGATAACTTCAATAGCTGTTGGTTTGGGTTTAATGATGGTTGCTGTTTACTTCTCAACTGATTCTGCTCGCATTTTTCAAAACATTTTTGAAACGACGGGGATATCCGAATTATACTATGTGAAAAGTGTCTTAAAAATGTTTAACGAAAACGCCGATGTTAAAGAAACATCAACGACAAAAGAAGCACCAAAACTCAAGAAAAAGGACCAATTACTTCTATCATCAGAAGAACTAAGAAAGTTTGACGGAGGTGCCGAAAGTAAAGGGTTATATTTAGCAATATTAGGTAAAGTTTTTGACGTGGAGAGAGGAGCTCAACATTATCGACCTGGAGGAGGTTATGCATTTTTCGCTGGTTTGTTTACTCGATGCTTCATTTAAATTTTTTGCTTTATTTGAAAACAAAACTTATATTTTGGCTTTATTGTTTTACGTAAAATGCAAGAACTGATGTAATATTTGATAGAATTTTAAGATTTTATTTGTTTGTCAAATTGATTCTTAGGCCTGTAGATTTTATTGCATTCTTATATATTAGTCTGCTTCATATATTATTTTTGCCATTGAACAGTGTCTTAAAATAATTTTAATCTGGGGTCACATTTTAGGTAAAGATGCAACACGAGCATACATCACTGGAGATTTCAGTACATCTGGTTTAATAGATGATGTTAGTGATTTTGATGCTGCATCCCTGGCAAGTTTACAGGATTGGTTGTCATTTTATAAAGAAGAGTACAAATTAATTGGTATGTGTTGATATTATTTTAAAGTTAATGTATTGTACATAATTCTGCACTACATTTCTTTTGAAGAAGGATGTTCTGTTTTATAAGAATTGCAATTTTTATATGTCGAAAATACCTCTGAACACCCATATTTTTTTGCCTATATGTTATATTTTCTTCTATCCTTGTGCATTCAATCTGGTAACATGCTAAAATCCATTGTGTGTACTATAGGTAATAATAATTAAACAGGAGGTGTTTAGAGCTGTGTATAGGAAGAACTATTTCCAAGTAGCACAATCATGTATTTATGAGGTATTAACGATTATCAGAAAGGTACTCTGAAAAGATCCTCGGATGTTAATGGTATGTAGAGGACATAGTAAAAACCAGCTTTCTATCATATTTGTACTGTTTGTAGCATGAATGTGATGAACAGCATCATTATGGCAGAGGAGAGATAGGTAGATGTCTTTTTATGTATCATTGAATGTGAACTGGCCTGGAGTTGGACAGCAGTTACTGAGAGGACCTACTGGATTGTAGAGGGAGGTGCAGCACCCTTCTTCCTTCCAGATGCTCTTCCCCTACACAAGTTCTCCTGCTCTGGAGTAAACTTTTCATGCCCTTCAACTTTTCCTCTAGGACTCTTAAACAGTGATTTACAGCTTCTAATTCTCACTCATCTCACCACACTATGTGGAACTTTCCCTTTGGGATTTATCCTGGACCATCGCCAATAGCCCATTGTGTTGCTCTTATGTTATGTTAATTAACCGCTTACCTCAACTTACTGTATTAAATTCAGTGTAAGGAGCATAAAATGTATTAATACAAGATAATTATAATTCTGACTAAATTGCTAAAATCTGAAAGAACCTAGAACAAACACCAATTCTAAAATATTTTTTCTATCCTTGAACAGAAAGGGTGTGGGTATTATGGCTTTAGACATTAAAAAGATACGATTTTTTTTCTTGGTTATCATCACTAAAATTTGCTAATTAAAAATTACAGTAACAATCATGTAAAGACCCTAAGTATTTGGTTAGTTTGTAAGAAAGGAAAGAAGCACTTAAAAACAATTATTTAATTTTTGAATGAAAACAAAAATTGCGAATTAATTCCATTTTCTCTAGAACTTTACTTCATGAGTAGTTGAGTCTACATCTCACAGGACCATGCATCGAAATATTTCATAACTTTCTTCATTGTCTAACCACCTGATAGCTTGGACAGGCCTTTGTTCCTGAATGTAATTTAAAGAGTAAACAATACATCCATTAATATAGACCATTTTAGATCCATTAATATAGACCTCAGACCAAGAATGATACTGAGCAAAATTAATCTTATGCTGGTGTACAATCTATAAGACAACTGTTATTAAATTAACTATTAACAGTTTATTAAAATAACCTCATTAACATAACAAATTTTATATATACAGGGTGGTCATAAAGTAGCTTCCCCTAATGAATAGGAGTGAAAATTGAGGTTTAGAGATTTCAAGGTATGCAATCAAAGTTATGCAAATCCTTTTTTTTTTCATAGTGTGATCGGCGCAGTGGAAAACCAAAAGTGGCATTTAAATTTTACCTGTAGCTCTAAAAGCCAACTGAGCAAGAGCACTGTCAGAGAGGAGTGAATGACAAGAAACCATAACATTTTACCTTTATTACAAATACTCCACATGGGTGTCCGTTTTCAAAAGCGATGACACATTGCATGCAGGATATTGTGGACATCACTGATGCATGTAACATTGAACAAGGAATATATATGCAGAAAGCTCATTTAAAGGCTTCTATCAAATTGGACTTACTTGTAGGATTCTCTTTGTTACTTGATTTCAAATATTCCATAGCCAGAAATCCATTGATGTTAGTTCAGACCGTGGTGGCCACAGAAACAGAAAAAGATAATTGCCACTCAATTGGTGTTGTAACAAACATTTGACACGTGTCTCAATGTGTGAAGGAGTGCCATCTTGCATCCACATGACATCAGATATAGCATTTCACTGCAACTCGGGAATTATGTGATTCGTAGACATTGCTGCAGATCGAGCAACCTTGACAGTACACATGATTAAATCTTGTGGAGTTATGTGTTGAAAGTAGGGTCCGAGAATGAAGATACTTGTGATTATGCACCTCACAGTTACTTTGGCTTCATGTAAGGGTTAGTATAACAAATAATGGGGATTTTTGTCTACCTGGTGCATAGTTCTTGGAGTTCACTTTGCCAGTTAACAAGAAATTTGCTTCGTCAGTTCACAGTATACGTAAAGGTTAGCTGTTATCATGGTCAAACAAACAATAAATTAATTCCTAAAGTCTAAATTTAGCTTTTCTCATTTGCTTGTAACTAACTGGACTTGATAGAATTGATCGGAAACAGGGAGATTGCAGAATCATAGTTTTCAGAACATCGATAATGCAAGAAACACCTCATGTAGTTTGATGATGATCTTGATTAATAATGCTATCTATTTGTGCAACATTTTGACAGGAGTGGATGGTCTTCCAGCTCGAGGTCTATCACGAGTAATCAGTTTCTTCAAATTTGTGCACCAAGTCACACAGCTTGAACAGAACACAGGCCTCATCGTAGATTATGGTTTTGATGGAAAGCATACAATGGCTCTGCAGTATTTAGAACATTCATGTAAAAATGCTTGACTAATTCACGCTGCTTAGGGGAAATTCCAGGCGAAGATACTCTTTTGACTAAACTTTCAGCTGTAAATGCTATTAATAGGAACTGTTTGTGATGATGTACCAAAAACGGTGATTGTCCATTGCTATTTTGTGATAGGTGCTTGTGATTTATACAAATTTCGTGCATTATCATTGCTATTTGATGCCTTTCTTTTCTCTTCTGTTCTCACTCATGTTGCTCTTAAGCAGTCATTTCTAGAACTAAATATAAAATTTCAATGCCATTTCAAGTTGTTCACTGTGTTGACCACATTGCAATAAGAAGTTGGTGTTGTTTTTCAAAATTTTGTAACCGTATCAATGATCGTGAAAGCTTAATTCTTGCATAATTTTTTAGCTCATAACTTGAAATCTCTAAATGTCAAGTTTCATTCTGATGTGTTGAAAATTATGGTTGCTA
This sequence comes from Meta bourneti, assembly GCA_933210815.1. Classification (NCBI taxonomy): domain Eukaryota; kingdom Metazoa; phylum Arthropoda; class Arachnida; order Araneae; family Tetragnathidae; genus Meta; species Meta bourneti. The sequence continues at coordinate 61,917,635 of OW119924.1, read as the reverse complement.
GGGTCTTGTATATAGAGAAAGTTACTTTATGACCAACTGGTATATACATGGTTTAAAACAAAGATTCGGCAGGAAATGTATGTATGTTGAGAAAGTTACTTTACATAAAGAAATATTCTTGTATATAGACTATACTTGTAATATACTTGTATATAGAGAAAGCTACTTTATGACCAACTGGCATATACATAATTTAAAACAAAGATTCGTCATGGAAATAAAAACTCTTAACTCATGATAAAAAAAATCTGATAAAATGGAGACTCATTAAACGAACAGAACTCCCCATGTATGTGTGCTAAAGCTACTATATTTGAATTATATATATACATGCTTAGATGTACAATATCATCACTTTAAAAATGGCAGAAAAGGAAAAAATAACCCAGAAACAAAATTTGAATATTTATTTTTTCATTTAATTATTACAAATGCTTGCTATTAACAATCATTGAAGTGTTTTCTCTGCTTGGAACAACCCAGATCCATCACCTTTAATTACAAAAATCCCTTACTTTGAAATTAAATCAAAGCTAAATTAAGAGAGAAAGAAAATCTTTAAAATCTAAGACCCATTTCTTTATTTCACATAAAAATAATTTTTCTATCTTAAATAATTCTTTTATCCTTTACTTTGGGATTGATCCCGGACCGTCACCAATAGCCCATTGTGTTGCTCCAGTGTGACGTTAATTGAAATACCCAACCCAACCCCTCTTTTATCCTTTGTTTGACATAATATATAACTTTGAGCACCTCCAAAATGAAACCCTGTTCTGTGCTACTGGTTCTTTTATACTTGGCACTCTTGACATTTGAAGTTTATATAAATGATAGGTACCCAAGAATTTATGACATACCTTTGGAATGCTTGATTTTATGAGCATCATAGACCCAGTAACTTTTATTTATCTCAAACAAACAGATTGCAAAATATATTTAAGAGGGCAAATAAGTTATAATTCAAATCTGCTATATGCTAATATAAGAAAAAAAATCAGTATCAGAAACTTTTTTCAAATATCTATTTTACATAAAAAGCTTATTGGAGATATAAGGTCACTCGAAATCCTGATATTTAAGTATAAATATTGCAAAAATAGAGAATCACAATTTTTACAAACATTTTAAAGTAAAAAATTAGAGCTAAAGTGATAAATGTCACAGCTAAGTATGTTAGCATTTCATTCACACAAATTTAAACAATGACAGCTTAACTTATGCGTAACTGAAGTTTGAGCCTTTAGATATTGAAAACCATGTAAAATTTCAATGTAACATTTTTATTTAACAGGCAAAGTTGTAGGCAGATATTATGATGCAAATGGAAATCCAACTAAGGAATTGATTTCTGTTAAAGAAAAAATGAACCATGCACAGAAAAATAAATACCTAGATGAACAAGCTAAAGAGATTTTCCCTCCTTGCAATTCTGAATGGAGTAAAGAAAAAGGTAGTAAAGTGTGGTGCAGCAAAAAGAGGTATGTCATCTTTTATTTATTTTTATGCATTTAAATAATTTTATATTGTGTTAAATAAATAGTGAAATCATTAAGATGAAAGTATACTGATCTAAGATTATCTGTGCTAGATACCTGAAAGTTTTGGGAGGAAATATAGTTAATTCCCTTTTCAAATAATCTCACTGTTATACTGAATTGAAATGAATATCTAGTACGATTTTACAATGACTTTTAGCCTTCTAATTGAAAAGGAAAGCTGCAGGAAATGAATTGATAATTTTAAATGAGGTAAATCTGAACTCCAGGAATATCCATAAAAAATTGAAAATTACAATATGCTTCACAAATTTAGTTGATCAGGATGTGTTTTCCAAAGAATGGAATGAAGGTCTGAAGTACTCCTTTGGAAAAAATAGAATAAAACAGATTTGATTAAAAACATTAACATTAACACTCTGCATACGTTGGGGGCAGAATATCGTTTCCTTCTTTGGTTACAGCAGCCAGCCCAACGACTTTGCAGGCAACTTACTGAAACCGCCCGAGCCTTTACAATGCTTTCCCCCAGGAGGAGAGGGAATATGTGTTGTCCCATTATCGCCTAATGTGCTGGTTTCTATTGTCGGGTCGTAGGTATGTCTAGAAGGGACAGATTCTTCCCGGGTAAACTGAAAGGGCAGTGGTGACTTTTTGAGTGTATCTCTTTTCATTTACCTCTTACAGACTAGATGCTCGAGGATAAGCAATTTGCGAGGCTCCCCTTCGATAACCCTGACATCTTTGTTAACGGGAGATAAGGCTATACACGTGCGGGTCTGTTTGTAGCACAGAAAATAGGGGATGGAAATCGTAATGGGCTTTGACGATTCTTCAGGAGTTTGAGGTCTGTAAGAATCCAAGCCTTTCGTAACGAGGGGACTTGAAACTTTTGGCCGGTTGGGCTCGTCCCCGTATCCAGAGGGTTAAACAATAAAGTAGGTTTGGCGAATTAAATCATAACTTGATTATACAAACAAATGTAAACCATTCTATCGAATATTGCAACTTAAAAAATAAATTTGAATATACTAAAAGATAGCAGTATTGAATATACTAAAAGATAGTGACTAACTTTTTAATGAAATTTAGACTTCGAGAGGTATATTTTGTGAATGAAGCTAAGTTGGAAAGAAATCATGATTTTAAATGGACTGGCACTTAACGTACAGAGGGTGCACAAAATAATATGAACACCTGTGAAATGAGACAAAATCTGTATTAATAGGCTGTTGGCCCTCCCTTTGCATCAATTACAGCTTGTATCCATCGTCGAATGGACAAATACAAGTCAATCACAACAGTTACAGGGATACGTAGCCACTCCTGCAAAAAGGTCACTAATTCAGAAAGTATCGTTGGAGGTGGAAACCTACTGCACAGTAGTATTGTATTTTAGACTCCTCTGCACACTTGGGACAAATGGAACAGATAAATATGTAACCTGTTACCAGCAGGGTTCTAAAGAATAAGTACCAAATTTGGTGGCACTCAGGTGGGTACAGATCCTGATGCAACTGAATGACCCTTTTGTTTTACCCTCCCTCGTCTTGTGTTTGGCATAGCTAGTCAAGTATAGCCCTTGTGCCATAAAACCCAAAACCACCCAACCAAATTTGGTGTGGATTGGTCAAATGGTGTAGATTTGTTTTGAGAACAGATGCCATTTTGCTTTATATATAGATTCTGAGTTGACTTATTTGAGTTAAGACAGCAAAATGATGTGTTTATACTTGAGCATCTCTGAGTATTATGAATCTGTTTCTTTAGTAAATAAACTGTTATTGTCTTTTGCAATTTCAAATTTCTTTTTTCCTGAGCAGATTCCAAGTCAAAATCTGACATGTTTGCTCACTTTCATTTTTCAGGAAACTAACATTTTTTGAATGTTCGAAATTTCTTTTCTGTTTGTTAAGCTGCTGCTGCATTCATGTGAATCATTGTTTTATGTGTTGTAAATAAATTAAGGAGTTAGATTTTTACGATTTATTTCATGGAAAATATTGCTGAAGATGGATTTTTTATGTATATTTTGGTATATATTTTGACTTAACTTTCCATAAAAGTCATTTCAATACATATTGATTTGTAGATTTCCCTTTCATAAAAACAAATCAAGTGTACTAAACAAAAACTTAAAATAAGATGGTAGAGTCTTAGTTTAAAAAGGGTAAAGTTAAAATAAAACGGATAACCATTGAAAAACGGAGTGCAATACTATGCTATATGTTAATCGCTTTTACTGGAAATTAACACTTAAGAGGCATTCACAATCACTCTAAAACTTAAATTTGACTTTTCTAGTAGTCACCTTAGTATTAACTTTAGTATTTTTTGTATATTATTGTGCAATGTATGTGAAATGAATTATATGGGTGGATAAAGCATGCATACATCTCATCCAAATAAATTGTAGAAGCTATAAAAATGTCAAACTGGAGTTTAAAAAATAATTTTCCACTCACTTAAATCATTTGCATTTTTCTATGATAGAGAAGTGATTATTCTGATTACTTCCAATCAACGTTTAACCACTTCAATTCGATGCCAGTTATTCTTCTAGTATATATCTAAACCTACAGGGTGACTATGTAGGAAAATGCTCTAAAGACCTATAGATATAAAATACTACAAAATTTTATTCAGAATCTTCACAATTGTGAAATTTCAACCTGAATATTATCTAAATGACTATCATTCATGAAATTGATGTCACTTTTTATTTCAGATTAATTTTTAATGTGGTTTAATATGCGAGTTTCTTTTCTATATTTTAGCTCTTTACTTTTTATATTTTAATTATTTTGTTTTAATTTAGATGTTTGTTTTTACCTTTGTTTTAACATTTTTTATTAAAACTAGCTTTAACATTTACAACACGAACTTTGCGATTTTTAGTTTTTACATTCCCCATGCATGGTGTTCACTCACATTTTATTTCATTGATGATTTTCAGTGGTGCTTGTGAGTATAGAATTATAAATTTAATTTATTTATACATATTTTTTCCAAATTTTCTTAAGTACATGTGTTTTACCATTCTTTCTGCCATAAGTACTCAAATTGATGTAAAATTTTTTTAATAGTGGAGGAGTAGATCGTGCATGGGTGGGCGTACCTCGAGAACTTCATGGTGATGGTAGAGATCCCCGTTGTGTTTGTGTAAAAAATTATGGACCTCCAGTTTCTGCTCCTGATTCCCAGGATCACAAAGATCGAGGTGACCTAGATCATCCTGATCTCAAAGAATATCCTGGATGTTCACCTTCATCTGATTCTTGTGAAGTTTCTCATCCATAGGGTTTTCAAATTCAGTGTTATAATTAAATCAAAAATAGAAACCCAAAGACAATGATCAAGCAGCATTCTTCATATTAATTGGTTTCAAAGTATTTATTCAAGATGTGATTCATAATAGAGTAATTTAACATTCCAGGACTTAAGTTTTTTGTTTGTTTCTGTTTTTTGGTAAACTGATTTTTTACACTTGTACTATCTTTAGCTCCATGTTATCGATACCTATTCACCAAAAATGTCTGATTTCTGATTTCAGAAGATCTATTTACAAATGTCTGAAATTATTTTTGAGAAATTAATGTACATTGAACTTGGTCAGTGTTAATGTTTGTACAATTGTTAAGATAAATGTTTTGTTTTAAGCTTTTGCAATATTTGAGTTGAATAAAATAATCATTAAGTTATTATTGGAAGCATACCTAATGATTTTACATTTTTCATGCTGTTTGTTATTTCATATATGTATTTTATGCAAAACACTTGCTTTTTAAAAGTAAAATAATTTTCTATTGAAAATTAACTGCCATAGTGTAGAATTAAAAAATATTTATTTAAAATTTTTACTTGCCTGACGAAAATGTTTATTCAATTACTGATAAATTCGAGTTACCTATAGAGTATGGGGTGATGTATTTCTTTCAAGTGTGTTTTTCAATGGTTTGGATCAAGCAAACAGGTCACATATAAGCACATTTTTGGGAATTTTAATAAATTAGTTATCAAAATTGATGTGTGTTTGTGGAAACCTATTTTCGGTCACCCATGGAATTGTCCGATTTATGCTGCATAAATGCTTGCACATACATTCCTTACACATATTGTGCCTTGAACATGTTAGAAAAATGTATTAAAATTCATGTATATAGATAATTTATTTCATTGTACTATGCAAGACTGTTTGCATTGTACTATTTACATAATGTGTATTGATTGTGGTATATACAGTTATGCATTTTTGAAAGTATGCTTTATGTGTATGTTGATATTTTAAAAAATAAATTTAAAAAATGTATTGCAGTGTTTATTTTTGCTTAAACATCAAGCATCACTTCAAGCTCATGTAGAATATATTTACTTCAAGTGTAATCATAATTTTAAAATGAAAAATCTTTTAATATAATTTTAAATACATTGTGCATTTATATTTTCTGAGTATTAAGTTTAAAACAAAGACAAGACCTGAATGTACCAGTTGTAGTATATTCACCAACGTTTTGGTCAGATGAATGTGTTTGAAAATAAATAACAACTGAAGAACTTCCATGAACAATAGAATGGTTTATTTATACAACTGTACATTTATAATGATATATACAAATACTATCCTTTACACATCACAGAAGGCCAACTTTATATTAAGGTCTTTAGCCACATTTCACACAAAGCTCTCTTAACAAATTCTTTAGGATGGTATTTGAAACAAGTTAACTGACATTCTAAAGACAACCTGCACACACATACAATCAAGAGAAAACGAATACTTTCATATAAAAGATTCTTATAGTCCACTTAGAAAATTTGGTTTGAGTAATTGTATTTTTCTCTTTTATAATTAAATTTTACTCAATTATTTCCTTACATTTTATTTTTTCAGTATAGGACTGGGGGTTTTTGCTGTAGAAGACTTTTATATAATTGATGAGGGAGAAAAGGGGTACTACATATTTAAAATTTTGGTCAGAAATATGTTTTATGTATAAAATATTTGCTTATGATACTTTGTGTTTTAGCGAGAAAAATTAGTGAAAAACTTTTTTTAATTATTGAATCGCTGTTTCCAGTTGCATACAAAATTTTTTCTTGTATTAACAGTAAATGTTTAAATTAAATTCTTTTCCATAATTTTAAGTAAAATATTGTATAAATTTGGATGAGAACAGTAGCAAGGTATAAAATTAGAACAATATAATCTATAAAAATTAATTTCACTTTGAGTATTAAAACTGATTTGTTCTTTCCTTTTAATGATACCAATAAGTTTTGCACTGCTTGTCTATAGTACCATGAAAGATATTTTTCATTTTTCTCATTTTCCTTAATTTTTTGAATTTTTAATATTAAAATATGTAATTGTAGATTTTTCAAGACAAAATTTCATTATTTATGAAAAGTTTTGTTATTAATGCTGAGTTAAGTTGAACCTTGTTATGTGTTAAGTTATCTGCATTAGCAAATTTGGTCCTTTGCAAATTGTTTGCCATATAAGTATGAACATAATGAAATACGTTTAGTTGCACACTTAGCTACAATTGAAATAAAAATACGTTTATACAAACTACTACAACCCAATCAGATTGACACAACTGTTATTGAGTTCATTGGGTAAACTCACATTTAAAAATTCTCATCTCACAATGAAATCAAGAAATACATTTTTATTTACATATATATAATCTTAAGCTGAGCAATCTGCATAACTTTGCAGAAAAGGTTAAATCAATGCTGGTGGTTTATTTTGCATTATCTAACATTTATCTGAATATTTGATCATTAAAATGTAATTTTATTACTTAATAATTTCAGTTTCTAAAAACTTATTTTAAGTTTCTTAAGTTCAATTTGTTACTGATCAGTTTTTTCTTCATTACGGCTAATTGGATAGATTTTTAGTGCATTTTGAACCATTACCCCAATGCATATCTAGATCGAGTCATACCCAAGACCTTTCGACACAAAAACCAGAACATTAACCACTGCTAGTAGACTGGTCATATTTTAAGAGTTGCTCAAAAGAAAAGTAGACATGCATGATAGAGCAATATGCAAAATAAGTTTGTTTTGTTGGTCTACAGTAATGTTTTTGCTAGCTTAAGACCAAGATCAATGGCTTAAAGTGGATTCCAAATCACTATCACATCCAATACCCAGATTGGGTACAAACACAATCTGTTGAAATCAGGGCCAGAGCATTAACCACTTAGTTACCAGGTTGGCCATATCTATTTGTAAGCTTACTGTAGGCAAAGTGAACTGGTTTGTATGCTGGGAAATAAGTTCGTTTGTGAGTAAATGAATGAAAGATGGGTTGATTGGTTCTCATGGTGTAAAGATCTGGCCAAGCAAGTGGGACCTTCGTCTAAACAAACATTTAACATTGCCTGCCATTTACATGTCCATTTTTCGTGAGCAAATTTATTTTGTATTTAGGTTGAATGTAATGTACTTGATTCTATTGTGTAAATTTTCGCAGTATCCATGAAAATATTGGGAATTTTTGAGGTTAATTTTTAAAAATTAAACCTCGATAAAATATAAATTTTAAAAATTGACATCCAAACCATACATATCCGTATGCATTTGGTTAATAATTAATGCTCGGCTTGTTGACATTTACATGTAATGCAAGCCACATTTTGGGGGTCGGACCTGCGACAAAAATATCCAGCATGCGTACTGCTTCTGTATTGGAAACATGTTACTCATGGGCATATTGACCTATTTAGTATCGCAAGGGCCAATTTTAGTTTGATCAACGTGTGACTTGCCTAAGAGTTATTAATTAAATGATAATAGTTGCACTGAGTCTGGAATACATTAAGTAGGGCTAATTCAGCTCTTAAGTGTTAGACATGAAAATAAATTCATGCTGATTTTTATCACAAATCTTAAGTTACGCTGACACTTGTTAGTTTCATGTTTTCACTTTTCTGGAAGATCTATCAGCTAAACAACTAACGTTTCTTTAAAAAATACATCAATGTATTGTTTCGTGCTTTTTATGAAATGAAGTTATTTGGTCATGAGTGAAAATTCCAAGTGAAGTCAGTGGGATCATTTGTAGGAATCCGTAAAAGTTTTACAAGTTAAATGTGTAAAAAGTTTTACATAGTTTTTATTAAAAAAATTTCAAAAATTTTGTTAAGCTATTTTTATTCTTGGAGTAAAATATTAACTCAAATTTCGAGTATTATTGAAATATTCTCATGAGCATTGTCACTCTAAAAGGGAATAATGCTCTTGGTGTTTGAGAGATTGCTTTTAACAGTAGAAAATCAGATAAAATGAAAGCAATGTATTTTTTCACAAAAAATGTCTTGATCAAAATGTGCCTGGTACTGTTAACTTTATGGATGGCTTTGTTTATGAGGGTTATATTCTCCAAGAATTAGGAGCAATTTTATTTTCTCAAAAGATTTTTATACCAAGTAGGTTATTAACAGTTATGTACAAGTATCCAATTATGAATTTAGATTTCACAAATTTATCTGAATTTAATATTTATAAAAAAGTATAATTCAGTAAAAATATTTCCACATACTTTTATCTAGAGAACAGATTGCTAATAATCTAAAATAATATTTACATGCCTCATTAAGGTTATAAGATTTTTCTTCTAAGAATTTAGCTCATCAAAATTGTAGCACATCAAAATTGTACCGAAATGAAAAATTCACTTGTAAGATATGTGAGATGACTGTTGAAGTATCTCCGAACTGTTCTGCTAGAAGCACCTACTTTTTGAAATTTCTGTTTCCAATTGAGAGCAATTCGTGTTAAAAATCTAGGCATAAAGTCACAGTTGTTTACTAGCAATAATAAGTCAAAAAATCTGAAACAAAATTCAATAAGCTAGAGAACAAATAGTTAGATAAACATTGCTTTGATTCTCTCAAAACAGTAAGAGCACAATTTCAAGACATACTTTTTCATTCAGAAAAATTTACTTTTTCTGTTTTAAATGCATATTTTCAATATTTTTTAATTATAAATTCAATCATGAAATATCACAAAGCAAGTAAATATAACTTCTCATACTTAGCTTTTTGTGTAACATAATTTTAAAGTTAACACATCTTAAAAGTACAACTTGTATAAAGAGTAATAAAATCATTGTAATAAAATTCTCCACCAATTTTTAAAAATCTTTATCTTGAGCAATACTATTTAAAATGAATGGATATCCGAAATTAGGTAACATTAAAAAATGTGCACTTTTAGATTATTTTTTAAATTTAAGACGAAATGTGTTTCAAAGACAGTATCACACACAAGATAAACCATGCATAACAAAACTCAAATCTTTGAATATAAACATGCACGAGGTTAGCTTAACAATTGCACAAATAGAATCTAAATATGCCCGTGTCCTAACAAGTTGAATTTCATGTTTTTAAAGATATATTTTTAAACGTAGGTCCTTAAAGGGAATATTATCTACTATTCTTTCGGGATAGCATTTATTGTATTAGAATATTATATTCAAAATGTTTATCATAGGTCTGACAGATGTCACTATTGTGGACATGTCATTCGTTAATCACATGTCAGTTTTCAATTTGATAGAAAATAAAATAAAATAATTTGATTGAAAGTTTTATTATATTTGAAAGAAGAGTTGTATGAGTTTAAATTGCGTTTTACTGAAGTTTTAGATTTTTATATGAGGAGGAAGTCTATTAGGATTGTATTTCTCTCGGCATGAAGTCATCTCTTCTCTGAACTTTGCTTTTCACTTTCTGTGTGATAAACTATTTTTACATTCATTCTTTATGTGTTCATCACACTTTGAAGTGGAAGTTTGAAAACAAAGAAAATGCTTTACAAAGCATTTATGAATATAATTGTTTAGAATATGATTATATATTTTAACACATATTAATCATTTTAGCACTAACCAGTATTTCCTTTATAGTTATTTCTATTTATAAACGTTCTCTTTTAATACGTATGTACAATTTATTTTACAATCATATTAAAATAATCTTGCAAACTTCATTTTTTAAACACGAAATATTTAACAATTTATATTTTGTGAAAATATAGATTAAAATTAATAGTATATATCAATTGCTGTTAATTATCAGATTTTTAAAATATAATTAATGAGTATTGTATATGTGTAAATATTTATATACTTCAATTATTTAAAATTGAGAATTTGTCAAATGTTTGCATTGAATGGTTTAAAAATTTAAATGTTTCAATTAAAATATTTTATTGTTGCAAAGGGTTTTCGCGCATAACGAACTTAATGTTTATAACTTCAATTTATGTGCAGTTTTATAAATGGTTGTAATTATTGATGGTTTGAGTCCTTAAAAATCATGATAAAAGTGGGACACACAATATTAATGAGCTTTTAAATTTTTGTGTGACTGAACTGAGTCTATTATAATCAGAGATGAACTGGTTACGTTGAAGCCGTGGAAAATTCCATCTGTGCCAGTGTATTTGGGGGTTGAATGGGGCCGGCATACTTGAGGGCCACAAGACGATTTAAAAAATTTATAATTTTTCTAATCAATAAAAATAGAGAACAGGCTTTTTACCGGCTCTCATTTACATTCGGCCTGCTATTGCTAAATCAACTTAAAATGGATTATTCATTAGTTTAGTAAATTATCACCACCTGAAAATGTATTATCTTTCCAAGTACTAAAAACCGTCGGTCCGGCCCAATCTGTGTCGATCCTATTCGGTCTATAATAATTTATTTTTTACAAATAACTAAACATTAGCTTATGAAACTAACTCCTGTCGCAATCAAATATATATATTACTTCAAAAACCCAAGTTTTATTACATTTCCCATTCGTAACAGAAAAGAAATCAAGAGAAAGGGTAGGTTCTATCAGGCCCATCTATTAGTTCATCCAGTGATCAGTAAATCCGATTAATTTCAAACTTTAAAAATTTCAATTACAATGAAATATAATCACAATTAGTATATATAATCAAAAGAATAATTAAAATTATAATTAAATAATAATAAATGGTTTATAGTTATAAATTTTATGAAAAATGTAAAAAAACCCCACTTATTTGTAAATTTTAGGATATAGACCGTAATTTTTTTTCCACAGCAACTGGAAAGCTTTGCCCGCTCCTGTTGATGATAAATGTGATTTTAAAGTATCGACTTCAAATTATTGATGTAATTACAAATTTTAGATTTGCGATTAAGGGCTATTCATCGCAGGAACTAAATGAAAATTATATATATATATACAACTGAAATTGGACCCATTGCTTAACGAAAAAGTTGTTTTAGTGGTTTGGAATGCGGGAAAGTTAGAAGTAGTTTCATTCAAAATTTATGGAATGCGATTGAGTGGAATTCTCTGTAAGTTTATTTGGATAATGTAATCTATGTCTAAGGGCTTAAAACATGTTCGCATTCAGGGATGGATATGACAACGCTGTTTTGAGAAAGTGATCTTGGATTATCTTTTAAGGGAGTCATGCTCGGATGACCCGGTGTTCTTGTGTTGGGGTAATACTGATTATCCGAGCTCACTTCCTGATAATGTTGAGTTCGACGGTCGATACTCAAAATCACGCTATCTCTGACAGCCGAGTCTTGGTCATTAGTATCGCAAAATGGATCTGATGTTTGGAAGGAATCTGTGTTTCCTTGCGAATGGATGCCAGTCTCGTAAATTGGCTGCATCATGGACACAACTGCTGACTTGGGTAGGAAATCATGGCTGACACTTCTGCCTGGCGAGGGCTTCAGAGGTGTAGTGGCTGAACCAGTAGACTGCTCGTCTTCTTTGATGACAGGAAGACAAGGAGTTGATGTCCAGTCAGGAAGGCGTGACGTCAATGAAAAATCCAGCGATAATTGTGATTCGCGATCTGTAGCAACGTTTGGAGAAGATGGCGATCGCGTTTTTAACCTAGTCCTGTCGGAAGAAGGAATGTAGTCAACCGAGGTGAAATTCGAATTCATCTCGACAACCGTTTCTTCGGAACATCCGGACGACATGGAAGGCTGTAAGCTGGGCATGCGACTTCTGTTGTCTTTGGACTGCACGTCTTCCACGCTGAGCCATCGAGATATGCTTATCCCTTCAGTTTGCGAAAGAATGGGGAGACTGCTTTTCCTTCTTGAAGATGGAGCTTGACTGTGCTGAGAACCACAGTTTTTCGAAATACCACCACTCGCGGAATCAGTCCTATCACTTCTTCCAGTAGCAGAATTGTGATACCTCTCCAAATTCAATAAGCTCGTGTAAGAAGTAGATTGGGCTATGGTAGATGATCCAGCTGCGCCCCATTGCTGCGTGGATCCGATTGCTCGGGCTGTATTCTCCTCGACAAGACTAAATTTTCGACCCGCTCGAGCTCCCCTCATTTCAGAGTTATGGCTCTTTGCTCGTATCGTATTTCTCATGTGAAGTACCTTATCCCACGTAAGAGCTTCTCCACTGGAATGACGCCTGCCTTTCTGATGAACAACGTTTTCTTCGAATTGTTCGACTAGCATCTGCACTTCCCAGTCATTAGCACCTTTTGGAGTGGCATCTGTGTTTGTTTTCACTTGTTCTTCCTCCTGTGGGACGATTTCCTCAATGAGGCTTTCTGGAACTGTTGGATATATCGGCTTCGAAGCAGCTGCCCAAGGAGTGTCCTTAAGTTCTGGAGGTGGAGGTGGAAATTCCAAGCGCCATAGTTCATCTTGATTGGAGACATCGGGATCCTGGAAGTAATTTTTTTTATCTATATGCTCCTCTGAATGAAAAGACATAAATAACAAATACTGAGAGTTTGAATGGTTAACTCTTTCAATGACAATGAGACGTTAGACGTCCCGTTGTCACTGAAAGAGGCATGGAATCCATGAAATAATTAAGCTGAAGTACATAAATATTTTAGGTATATTAACCCTGAGCGTCACGAGAGTTCAGAGTAGTGTAGAATCGTGTGTAACCCGCAACGCATTCAATGGTTAAATAAACACACCTATTGGTTGAAAAAAAAAAAGAATCCGTAGATTTTTTCAATCTTAGAAAGTATGGTATTGGTCCTTTCCTTAGTATAAAATTCTTTGGGTGGATTCTATTGGTCCTTTAATAAGAAAAGAATCCTTTAGAAAGGTAATATTCTTCTTTCCTTAGAATGGAATCCTTAGGAAAGATACTATAGATCAGTAGTGGCGAACCTTTTTATGTACGCGTACCAAAAATTTACAAATAATATTCATGGTATTGCTGACGATCTGTGCAATTTGTAGTAAGGAATAACAGAAAGCATTGCAGTACACCTAATTCTGTTTTTGCACGAACCTTTTTTACACGAATTTGATTTAACACGAATTCAAAATAAATATTTCATTCTCTTTTTACGCGAGTCATTTTGATTTAACACGAGCGGTCCAATCCAATTTCTAATAATTTTTTTTGCCTAAATTCTAAGAAAACAAACTTTTATTTGTGGCGTAGTAGATCATTTATATTTTCTATATGTATAACAGCTAGTGTGTGTGTTTTGAAAAGCGTGCTTTCCTCTAGATACATTACATAACGTTTTTATTATTGAATTTGTTGCACATCTACCGTATTCGTGCATTGTATCTTCGGAAGACATTTAGTATGTAGCTCTATTTCAAAGTGAAAGAATCTATAGTGAAATTTGTGCACATATAAATTTATAAATTTTGCCGAAAGTCAATAAATTGTAAGTTTACAAATTTTTCATACCTTTATTTACTAATTTTAATTTGAGATATTTTTCGGTAGCCCTTATATAATGTCATATAATTCACCCATTACCAAAACGAAAAGGAAAGCGATTTCTTTGGAACTTAAAATTCAAATTTTAGATCGTCTTACAACTGGACAAGGTGCTACGTCTGTAGGAAAGCATTTTGGTGTACATGAAGCTACCATAAGAACAATTAAGAAAAATGAAGCTGCAATTAGGAAGTCGATATGTTCTGGAACAAAAGAAGTGTTAATTAATCATCATATACAAGAGATATTATCAAGGAAAAGATGGAAAAGGCTCTGGTAATATGGATAGAAGATAAGTCACAAAAAAGAGTACCAGTAGATGGAAATGCCATCAAGCAAACAGCACTAAGAATTTATAGACAGATTAAAGTAAAGGAGCCAAGCACTTCTCAGTTAAACAGAAAGTATGAATTTTCTGCAAGTACAGGTTGGATGACAGGGTTTCTTAAAAGGCATGCTCTTCATAATATAAAAATTAAAGGTGAAATTGCATCTGCAGATGAATCGGTTGCTAAAGTATTCCCGCAGAAACTTATTAAATTATTAAAGATGGAGGATACACTCCTGATCAAGTGTGAAATGCAGATGAAAGTGGTCTCTTCTGGAAACGAATGCCGGACGAATGTACGTAGCCAAATCGCAGAAAACTGTTGGTGGTTTTAAGGTAGCTAAGGATCGTGTGACCTTATTATTTTGCTCCAACGCTTCAGGAGATCGTATGTTGAAACCACTGCTGGTAAATCGAGCCCTAAACCCACGTTCAATGAAAGGTGTAGATATCAATAAACTACCTGTTCACTGGATGGCAAACAAGAAGGCCTGGGTGACCACTGCTATCTTTACAGAATGGTTTAACAGATGTTTCGTCCCAGAAGTCAGACGTTACATGAATGTGAAAGGTCTCGAATTTAAAGTTCTTCTGATTCTTGACAATGCACCCGGCCATCCTGTCTTGGAACACCCAAACGTATAAATTGTATTTCTGCCACCTAATAGTACATCTTCGATACAACCGCTAGACCAAGGTATAATTGTGACATTTAAAACATACTACGTAAAACGAACATTCCAATACGTTTTGGACAAACTGAATGATGAAACACTAACAGTCATTGATGTGTGGAAGAAATTCTCAATTATGGATTGTATCAATCAAGTTGGATTAGCATTAACTGAATTAAAACCAGCAACTTTGAATGCATGTTGGAAAGCGGTTTGGCCACAATGTGTAAAAAGCAAAGATCCCATCATCCCTAATACGACCGAATTTCCCAACATCATTACAATGGCACACACAATTGGTGGAGAAGGATTCGATGATCTATCGTTTGAAGATATTGATGAATTATTAGTCCATAAAGCCTTAAGCGAAGATGAAATATTAGAGGTTGTCCTTGAGACTCCTATTCCCACAGAACGTAGTGATAATGAAGAAAATGATCCTGTTCTAAATGCAGATTTAATAAAAGAAGGTCTGGAACTGGACAAAAAATTGGGTAATCGTTTTGTCAAACATGACCCTAATGAAGAACGCGCTGGGAAGTTTCAACGTGAACTGAAGTTGTTGACAGCCTCTTATAGAGAATTATATAACGGCCTAAACAAAACACGAACACAACGGTTACTAACTGAATTCGTTCGTAAAACCGGTGAAACATCAGCACCAGAGGAAACTCATGCTGATTTTGCTCAAGAGATCACAGAAAGAATTTCATTAATAGAGGAAGAAGACGATGTCCACAACATTTCTAGAGATAGCGGTGATATTCCAGTCGTACGCAAACGTATGCGCCGTTTATTGTCAGAAAGTGAAAATGAATAAAACAATTTTATGTGTAAAACAGATTTTTTTTGTTCATGAAGAATTTTTTTCATTTTCATTACATATTATTACATGTGTATTTTGTTGAAATAAAATAATAAGCTTAAAGCGAATATTTTCATATGGTTTTTAAAATTATTTTTACTGATTTTTTAGATCCGGAACCAATCTTCTTTTCTTCCATAGATACAATGTCTTTTTCTACACGAATTTCTTTTACACGTATTCTTCAGGAACGTATCTATCGTGTAAAAACAGAATTAGGTGTATTTTAAATTGAGACAAATTAAAAAATTAACGTTAGTTTCATAAAGATGAGCTCATAACACGGCATACACATTGTCGTACAAATTAATGAGATTTTTGCTGTAGTACATTGGATGCCAATTGTTTTATATCTGGTTCATATTTCATCACTTTTAGTTAAACACAGGTCGAACTACATTTATCAGACATTCTGTTTCTTTTCATTTAGA
Organism: Meta bourneti; assembly: GCA_933210815.1. NCBI lineage: Eukaryota > Metazoa > Arthropoda > Arachnida > Araneae > Tetragnathidae > Meta > Meta bourneti. The sequence continues at coordinate 61,901,086 of OW119924.1, read as the reverse complement.
AAAATAACGACTCACGAGCATATGTAGAGGAGAAAATTGATAATATAGCCGTCGCTAGCGTTTTTAAACAACCAAAGGTTTCGGGAATGGCATTCCAAGTTCTCATTATTGCTTCTCTTCTGCATTTTTTAAAATTATTTCCAATAACGGATCATTTTGAATTATTTGCAAGGCATTTCTCTGACAAACTTTGTTTCCATATAGAACTGGACTGAAAATCGATTAGATCGAAAGAAAAGATTAAAAAATCGAGTGCAGAAACTCCTGTGTCAATTTAACTTGATCTGGGTTTTTCATGATATTCTTGATCTGCGAAGAATTTTTTATATTTGGAAAATGTTTGAAGGTATTGGAAACAACGGCACGACTGAAAATTGGTTGTTTAGCTTTGAATGCTTTAATTAAATCAAACATGCCATAATTGTCTTGTTCGCACCTTGCAAGGTATTTTAATTAACGTCACACTGAAGCAATTCAAAGGGCTATATTGGCGACGGCCCGGGATCAAACTGGAAGGGAAAGATCTGAGGACAATACCACTTAATTTTGAACTTTGCAGTTTCACATTTATTTGATTTAAATCCAAGCACAAATCTGTGAAGAACATTCATCTCGAAAGCCATTCAACATCCATTGATTGATATTTTCAATTATTTCTCATTATGTAAAAAAAAAATGTTTAACTTCATTTATACACTCAACACATCTTTAAAGGACTTTTCCACGACTTAGCCAACGGACGTTGTCAAACATAAGTAAACCATTGTAAACAGAGTATACCTCATTTAGTAATTCTAGAAATGTTCGTTTGTTTAAAGATATAAAATTATAGTGCAGATATAAAATTGACCACTCTTGTTATACATAACATCTTCCAATGACCAATCCACACATAACATCTTCCAATGACTTAAAACTTGCCTTTGTGCATAAAACATGTTGATGTATAATGCAATGGAAACTCAGAACTGAATGTCCAATACGTTCGGTAAATAAGCTGGCTAATCACTTTTCTCTCAGGTCATAGTAAGAGCACTGTCAGTAGTTACTGACACAATTTTTTAAGATCCAATTCTCTGTCAGCAAGTGCATTTACAACTGCGTTGCAAACATCTATTTCTTTTGTTGTTGCTAATGATGTCAAACTGACTAATTCTTCTTTGATATTGTTCCCAACAGAATAACGAATAAAAATTGCTAAACGAGCTGACATCGTATTTCTAGCCAAAGGCCTATATTTAATTCTTTGAATATTTTCCCTTTCTTTCAAAATATTCAAAGAGAACTGGGGCGCATTTTAACTATATTTCTTTTATATATTCTCCATCACTAAAAGGTTCTCCGTGTTTGGTATGTTTGAAACAAAAAACTAGCAGCAGTTATATTTGAACGACTGCCGAAAAATTTCATAAGAGTTGTTGACTGAATATTTCAGCGACAAGCCTTTAGAAAATAATGATAAATGATTGACACTCACAGCAAAAACTCGAGCTAAAGCAAACATAGTGCACATGCGCAACAATATACATACACAACTATATGCATACGTGCACAACACAACAATATACAACGCACATACACAACTTGTCGCTGCCTGCGACTACTTCTGCCTTACTGGTGGATGCAGCAGTGTTTTGCCAGATGGAACAGAACAGATTTCGCCAAAACGAACTGAAAATTAGGCCAGATTCAGCCAAAACAAATATGAAAACCTGCCAGATAACCAGAATTGTGATTTTATGGACGAGTTCGCCTTACTGGCGGATGCAGCAGTGTTTTGCCAGATGGAACAGAACAGATTTCGCCAAAACGAGCTGAAAATTAGGCCAGATTCAGCCAAAAAAATATGAAAACCTGCCAGATAACCAGAATTTTGATTTTATGGCGAGTTCGACTCTAAAGCGCCTCCAGGGGCACATCTTCTTTAGGTATGTACGGGGTACCCTCGTACAACCCCGAGGTACCCGAGTGATCTGATCTCCATTCTGTTTTATCCTCGCCTACCCTTCAGCTTTTTGCTTTATTTCCCGCCCTCGCTGTTGTATTGTGTTTGACTCAACTTGGGGAAACATGGCCCTTGCGCCATAAAACCCAAAGCCAACCAACCAATCAACTCTAAAAATTCTAATGGGACTCTAGTGTGCGCAAACGAAAGTAACATCGGGAAAATAACATCAGATCGGAGTAAGGAGGGGAAGTGTCAAACGAGGGATCTGTCATAGCGTAAATGAACTTAATGACTTTTCTTGTGAGTGTTTGGGTTCCATTTTGCATTGCGTTCGAAAAAAATAGTAAAGAGGATATAATACAATGTGTGGCTATAAAAATCCGGACTGATCGTTCTGCAGACAATCGGTGAGCATGTCAAGGTCGAACGGCACACTTGCGTGTCACCTGATACCCCCTTTCCTATTGCTGTCATCGTCAAGGTTGCGCGCCGCTCAGTTGAGCCGTGGCCTTCGTTCGACGTGGACCTTTCATCTGTGCTCCGTAAAAAATGTTAAGTGTTCAAGTAGAGCAATGCTTCATTGTGAAATTCCTTGTGAAACTCGGAAAATCCGCCACAGAAACTTATATTTCGTTGAAAGGAGTATTTATCACGCACTCAGGTTTTTGAGTGGTTCAAAGAGGGAGAGAAAAGATCGCAGACGACCCACGCCCAGGACGACCTTGCACGTCAAAAGCGGACGCAAACATTAAAAAAGTTGGTGAGTTGATCCGAAAAAATCGTCGGTTAAATATTCGCGCTATTGCTGAATTCATAGGAATCGACAAAGATAGTGTTCAGCAGATTTTATACGAAAGTTTTAACATGAAGAAAATGTGTTCGAAAATGGTACCGAAGAACCTCACACTCGAACAAAAGGAATCTCGAATGAACATTTGTGCTGACACTTTGCAAAACATTCAAAGGGACCCTAAATTCTTAGAGAGAGTGATAACTTGTGATGAATCCTGTTTTTTTACGTACGATCACGAAACTAAGCGCCAATCAATGCGTTGGAAGAGCCTCAGTTCACCAAGACAGAAGGAAGCTCGAATGAGCAAATCAAAATTCAAAGCAATGATGATTTTTTTTGACATTCATGGGATTGTGTATGTTAATTGGGTACCTGGAGATCAAACTGTGAACCAACATTACTACATTGATATCCTGACTACCCTTCGTGAACGAGTAAGAAGACCACCTGAATTGTGGAAAAACAAGTCATGGTTTCTTCATCAGGACAACGCTCCGGCCCACACTGCACTGTCTGTTAAGAGGTTTTTGGCCAAGCATGGGTCCCTGTGTTAGAACATCCACCCTATTCACCGGATCTCGCCCCGTGTGACTTTTTTCTATTTCACAAGGTCAAATCAGCACTGAAAGGAACCAAATTTGGGACAGTAGAAGCTGTGAAAAAAAAGCGACGGAGACAACGAACATGCTTTCAGAAAATGATTTACAACACTGCTTTGACCAATGGAAAATTCCCATGGAGCGGAGTATATTGAGGGGGATAATGTTAAAATTGTGAAGAAAACCAATAAAAGATTTTATAGCACTAATCCGGATTTTAATAACCACACCTCGTATATTTATGCTGCCACCAGAGCTCACAAAATAAGCCAGATCTGGCGGAAAATTCACCAAATTGGCAACACTGAATGCGTGGCGTGAGGTTGTGTGTGAGACGTTGGACGATCTTTTGAGAAAACTCCTCCACTTCGTCTGTGCTATCGTACACATACGCTTATCGCAGTTCGGCGATTTCGAGCCCCCCAGACGGACGCTTTCCAAGCAAAAGATGCTCAGTCATGACAATATGCCCCTCAGCCAATGGTTAGATGTTCTCAACATCAACTGTAGTTTTCAGCTGCCGATCCATGTTTCTAGAGTGGGCTATGTTTTTTTGGTTAGTTTCTTTCGTACAAAACAACTTAAATCTGTACATTGTAACAATTAAAATAAAATTTTGAATAATTTATGAGCTTGTAAAAAGATATCACCAGTAAAATCGCTGACATGCCAGCAAAATTTTCATATGTGCCAACTCTGGTACGAGTGCCATAGGTTCACCATTCCTGCTATAAGTCCTTTCCTTAGAATGGAATCCTTTGGAAAGGTATTATCAGTGTGTCCTCTTTCCTTATATTATAATCCTTTGGAATGAAACTGTTGGTACTTTCCATAGAAAAGAATCCTTTGGAAAGATTCTAATGGTCAAGAAGGTCAAAACTACTTGGAAGTCATACAGGAAAGACTGCAGGTCGTAAAGTGGAATAATACGTGCGAGCCCCTCAGAGTCAACTCTGTTAAGGTGTATGAATATTATCACATTTGACATTCTAATATGTAGAAGTGTTCTCGAAAAGCGATAGACATAAGGAGTTCCACTACCCTTTACAAAACTAGCAATACTAAATTTTTGTTAATTGTTCAAATTAAAATCTAACGAAATCGCAATTTTGTAAAGTGTATTATAATATTTTTTTTATCTTGAGTCATTTTTAAAAGAAATTCGTATTTATTAAGATAGAACGATTCTAAAAAATTTGAACAAGCTCATAGCTGTAACAGAATCGAACTAATATAGCCAAGTGTTTTCAAATCTATTTCGGTGAATTTTTCCATGCATGAAAATATCTTTATTTCCTTAAAAAGTTTGGTTTTCTAATATAAACTTAAAATAATGTTTGATAAATTGCATCAGTAGCTAATATATCCGAGTAGTTTTAAGCTAAATTTAAGTATAGGTTTAGAATGTAATAATTTTAAACCTAAAATCAATGTTTCATGCTGAATAAAATAATCTTGTTTAAAAATTTACACAGCATAAGTATTTATAAGAGAAACACAGAAATTATGTGTTGAAACCTGTGTTTCATCATCAAGTGAACAGCTTTGTCTTGTTGGTTCCAGTTTGCGTCGTATGCTAACCGATGTCGGCCAAGATTTTCGCTGGTGCTTCAGCTTCTCTTGAAGTGCTAATACTTCTTCGTCTTCTAAGTCTCTATCTTCGTCGTCTAATGGATTGCTTTCATCATAATCTGGGTTGGACTGTAAGCATGTAAAAATTCAGAGACTAGAATAAACTTTCACATACCTGATTAAAATGGCTAACAATACAAATGATTCGAGAAATATCCATTTGAAATATCGTTATGATTCACTACTAAATACGAATGAAACATAATGTGAATATTTCTCAGTACTACAATGCTGTTTGGTCTATGAAACATCCTTTCACAACATACGAGAATATGAAATTCGCATGCATCCTTTCTTTTCCAAGATGTCGTCAGGGTCTCTGAACTAGACCATCGGGAAGGGACATTGCACTTGCCAGCATAGGCTTCCAATGGAATGGAAACTTTTTTGCACTCGAAGGTGTGGAAATGTTCATTCCGTCACTTTCAAAAATATAAGCGCCTCAAGAACACTACTCTAACTTATAATTATGATAACTTCTTCTGCGATCGACATACCGAGCTTATTTACCCCACTTCAGTTAAGGTTAGTGTAATTCGTCACACTTAGATTTTGGAAGGCGGATTCTACCGTGGTAAAGGAGGAGAAAACGCGTGACCTTGATAATCTATGAAATAACGGAAACAACGGATTATAGCAATGAACAACGCATTTTATTCTACAATGCATTATTCTCTTTCCATCATTCTGACCCTTATTCTTCATCCTGACCCTATTTGCACCTCAGTTAAAGATTCTTCTATCGACTTGATGGAGAATGAAAGAAGAGAATGTTTCTCAGTCTTACGACATTACATTGAGTTTACTAATAGAATTTAACGACATAAAGTGTTTGCCGAAAACAAATTTATGCTGGTAACAGTAATTCAGAAAACTTACCTGTTTTCTAATGGTATGATTGTCTTTTAAAATATCTGAGACTGAAACAGAGGAAGCTCCTAAGCTGGACACTTCATCATTGGTTTCCCAAGGTTGAATTTCCTACAATAAGAAAGCTTAAAAATTAGTCACAGTACTATCGACATTTAATTCTATACTATATTAGACATCAATCCAGAATTCTAATACTGAAACTCATTAGGTCCCTTTAAAAAAATAAATTATTACAAAACGAATAATACCTGGCGCAATTTCACTTTATATTTCATGAATTTAAATTTCTGTCATTTGATTAAGATATATCACTTAATCAAAATTTATTTGTACCCTACCTATAAAATTATTTTAATTAAAAGTCAATATCTTTTTATCAGGGTAAATTCATTTATCTGGTAGAGAATGGCTCTTTACTTATATTGAAAATGAGACATTAATGTTTTCTGGGATATAACATTAGTTTTATACTGATTCGTCGCAAAATATGATTATTGGACTCATGTTGTAAAACGCAAAATTTGATCTTTGTTAGTGAAAAGAAATCATCAGTAAACGAACGATTCTGTAAATGACGTAGTAATATCTGTACCTGTCTGTTTTACTTTAGTAGTTCATTTTAGGTTTAGAATAAATGTATCAAATAAAATACTTTCGTGTTAGCTTAGGGTATTGCATTTCATTGAAATAACATGATACATTGACCAAAATTGAACACGGTAGACAAAATGCTTTTGATTACAAATACTTAGATAAATACAATTTAAACAGAATATGTGTTACTTCTTGAAGGACTGTTTGAATGACAGGACGCGTAGACAAATAGGTTGTGAGCAATAGTGTGAATGCAGTACAACATAGTTTTAATCAAAGCAATCCCTAATGATTTTATGGAACGTATTCTTATGGGCCACGTGACTTATGACATTCTTATGGGCCATATGACTCACATTAGAATCAGACATGCGTTTTGAAAAGTGAATTTCATGTAAATAAAAGATGGACTAAGGTTATTAAACAAAAATTGATTTGCAGATTCAATGCCCTTTTACATGCAGATACCTGAAAGATGTTTACACTGCCTTTGGTATACAGTCGAGGAAAAAAATTAACCACCCCTCTTCATTCGAGCAATTTTAACAGTAGAGAAAATTCAAAGATGGCCTTCGACAACAACTAATGTCTTCTATAAATTCAAATGCATAGAATTTGCATAATGGGCCGTCTTCATATTAAATTGAGTATCAACTTCATAATTTCCAATAGAAACCCCCTATTTTGACATTTTGACACACAATTCCAATCTATATAAACTATATCAAAATTTAACTTCATATACCAACTTTCATGTCATTAGGTCTTACCGTTTCGAAGTTATGAGTTCAGAAAGATTGGAGCTCCTAAATCAGTTTCTCAGACTTTTATGTATATCTTCCTAAATAATATTTCTATAGCGCTGATATTTTGTACCATGTTACTACGTTAAGCAACCCAAACAAAATACACATATTTTATTTAAAAATAGTTTTAGTATGCAATAATAATTATTAAATTAATGTTTGAAAAAATTATGAATTGGAACCTTGCTATATTTTGATGGGATTCGATTCAGAAGGACTTCTAATATATCCATGCAAAATTTCAGGACATTCCGATTGTTAGTTTTTGCGTTACATTAAATTTTCCTCATTTTGGCGATTTTACGGGGCACGTCTGACAAACCTGAGGAATGCTTAAGTTCTTGAAAAGTGGTTGAAAATTTCATTTATGTAATCTAAAATACATCGCATTTTACCAGTTATGTGTCGTACAGATGAACTCTACAAATCAATCATCAATTGAATGACTCACTCTTATGTACTTTTTGAATGATCGGAATATCAGTTCAATTGTATTAAATAATTTTAGGTAAGATTTTTGATTGCATACATGGAGCGAACGCTAATTAAAAAAATTAACATTTATTAAGAAAATTAAAGACGATACAAAATTATACAGAACATCTATCAACACTTTCTCCGTTTCGAATTGTTCTCAATTCCAAAATCCTTCTTTTATCACATTTTAATCATGGTTACAATTCACAATGTTCTCGTTTGAGCTCGTATAATAAATATAATAATTCTCGGATCGTTGTCACTTGCATAATAAATATAATAATTCTCGGATCGTTTCCACGCGCTGACAAATACCTTTGAAATAGTGTTCAAATTTGAAATTCGGATAGCTATAATTACAGTTAATCTCGATCCACGAATAGCAATTTTCAATGTGGAGTTGATCCCTGAAATTGACGGCAAATTTCACATTGAATATCTCCGGATATAAAGATAGTAAAGTCATGAAATTTCATATTTAGACAAATTTAACGATGCGGAAAAACTGATTAACCCTCTCGCTGCGCATCCCGCGATTTCCGCGGGGAACGTAGAAGTAGCAAAATTTGCACAGCCCGCGATTTCCGCGGGGATGCATTTTTGCCGTCTATTTAACTGTGCAACCCTCTCTTTCCAAGTTCATGGTTCCATTTTGACCTTTCTGTGATGTTTAATTGTTTATTCAAATCTGGGTTAACAGATGGCTTTAGATGTCCACATTTCTGCGAAATATACAAACATTTTTTGCAGCATTTTGCGCGCTCTTTTCAAAGCTCAAAGATGTCTGGCAGGAAGCGTTTCGCGAGTGATAGAACCTACATTCCTGATGTTTCTGACACTGATAGAAGTTCTGACTCTGATATCAAGTATATTGAAGATAGTTATAGCGAAACTGATGAGAATTTCTCGGATTCCTCTGCGGATAGTGATTTCTAATAATTCTTCATTTCTAATAAATGTTTTGTAAGTATTTTGCATATTTTCATTAGCATATACGTTTTACCTTTGTATTTCATAAAATAAATCATAATTTAACCAAGATTAATTTTCAAAATTTTGCTTTTATATGATTATTCTTCAATTTCAATATTCCGACAACCTTTTTTTATGATCTAATTCTATATTGAAAAAAAACTCTTTTGCAAAAATTTTTTGTATATTTTAACTCTAAAATATATGTAGATTTGAAATATGTAATAAAAAAATACGCAATTTTTGAACCTATTTTGATTAAAAAAATTACGCAGCGAGAGGGTTAAGGCATCAAAACAGTGTGTTTCCATTGGGAAGTTTGTTGTTTGTGCAAAATTTTATATGAAGACGGCCCCTTATGCAAGTATTTTGCATTTGAATTTGTAGAGGACGTTATTCCTTATTGAATGATATTTCTGAATTTGCTCTTCTATGAATGGTGCTCGAAAGGTGGGATTCGATTTTTTTCCGCGACTACGTACAGTCGTGGGAAAAAAAGGAACTTCCCCCTTTATTTCGAGTACTATTCATAGTAGAGCAAATTCAAAGATATCATTCAATAGGGAATAACGTCCTCTACAAATTCAAATGAAAAAACATTGAATAAGGGGCCGTCTTATTATCAAATTGTGCATAAAAAACAAAATTCTCAATGGTGACACCATGTTCTGATGCCTTAATCAGATTCTGTATCGTCTAATTAGTCTAAATATGAAGTTTCATGAATTTACTAGTTATATACCGAGAAATTCAATGTTAAAACCTTTGTCCTTTGCAGGGATCATCTCCACAATGAAAGTCTATTCGTAGATCGAGATTATTTGTAATTACTAGAGAACTGCTAATTTGTTGCTTGACTAAAAGAAGATTACAAAGAACCTTAACCCTCCTCGTGGTTGTATCGAAAAGGTATCGTCATTAACAAAATTGACCATATCTTGATGGACGAGAAATTTGAAGATTTATAATCAATATTTACTGCTTAACAGTTATCATGAACTGTTTTGATCTTTTAACAGTTAATTATAGCAGTTAATGATAACTGTTAAACTTATTCAGTAATATGTATGAAAGTAACTATGAAATAAGCTTTTCATAATAACAGTTAATAAAAACTGTTGTCGCAAGTTAGAGATAGCCATTAAGACTGTTATCGTGAAAACAGTTTTGCCCATCTCTACAATTAGATTTATCATTGTTCAGCTGTACCAGAAGGCAGTGCCTGTTAGATTACATAAATGACATTTCCAAACATTTTTCCAAAATTTACACATTCCTCAGATTTGTCATAATTTTTTCAACTTTTGGATGCCCCCTTATAAAATCACAGTAGTGACGAAAATTTAAGTATGGTACAAAAACAATCCAGTGGAAAGAGCTGGAATTTTTTATGGTAACATTAAAAGTCTTTCTAAATCGATTTCTGTCAAAATTATATCAAGGATCCTATTCATAATTTTTTTGAACATTAATTTTAATAATTGATATTGCAGGCTAAATATTATTTAAAAACTAAAACATTATTTATATTTTGTTTAGGTATCTTAATAACAGCATGCTACAAGATATCAGCTCTATAGGAATATTATTTAGGAAGATACTCATAAAAGTCTGGGAAATAGATTAACATTAGGCGCTCCAAACTTTCTGTGTTTTCGAATGACATGAAACTCGATATCTGAAGTTAATTATGATATAGATTCGAAATTTTGTGTCAAAATAGGTGGTTGCTTTTGGAAATTACGAAGTTGGTGCTCAATTTAATATGAAGATGGTCCTTTATGGAAATTTTATGCATATGAATTTATAGAAGACGTTATTCCTTGTCGAATGCCATCTTTGAATTTGATCTACACTTAAAATTGTTTGAATGAAGAGGAGTGGTTCGTTTTCTTTCCCGCGACTGTTCGTTATCTGCTCTTGAAAGAAAGATTGACCAGATTAGATTCTTCAACCCTATGAGTATGAGTAAAAAGAGAAATCATTCGATAACTTACCTCGATTCGAGACAATAATTTTTTGATAAAAATATCTTTATTGTCTTGATCTTGCTTGAGAATTGTATTTTCTTTCGCCAAATCCTGTTGCTGCTCCAGCTGAAATCAGATAATTTTATTCGTAGTATTTTATATATGTGTCATTCTATGTCAACCCGCAGAAAAAAGGGGCATTTTCAACCCGACTCACCCCGATTTTGCTTAAAACGGTTATTTCGTGCCGTCATATGTAAGAAAATATGAAAAATTCTAGCTTCCTATTTGCAATAGTATTTTTTTTATTTATAGTATTTAAATTCGAAAAATTGGACACACTCAATCTTTCATGATTCTAGAATCACTAACTCTTTTATCTCCGAATCTAATTGTTATATCCGATTAATTTAGGGTTTATTTTGTAGATAAATATGCAACCTTTACTATGAAGTATAACGTGACCATCTGAGTGATCTTTCTAGTTTCAATATCATTCAATTTGACCTTAAATTACATAAAAGTATACTTTATAGTTTTTTAAAACATATATGTTAAAGGTATGTTTTCTTAGCTTTCTGAGAGCATCAAGGTGGGACACGCATGGGTTCATAGTAAAAAATATTCGAATAGAACGATAAAATCAGTACACATAAACATCCCTATCGTTTGGCCCAATCGTCCCATCGGGCTCATATAGAGCATATTATGTACATAAAAGTATAACCTTATAACCTTTGTAATGCTACGTTGCATAACACTGTGAATGACCTTTGTGATTTAAGGTCAGTCAATCTGATCCTCAACCTTTGACCGTGAATTACAAAAGAAGTGCATTTTCTATTTTTAAAAATATTTTAAAGGTACACCTATATTTGATTTAATCAAGTTGGGACACGCATTGGTTCACAGAAAAAATATTCGAAATAAATGAAATCGTATAAACAAAACACATAGAAATCTGTATCTTTTTATTTGATTGTTCAATCGAGATGAAATAGAGCCTATTTTGTAGATACATTTATAACATTTCTAATAATATATATAGTGAACCTATGAATGATTTCTTAAATTGAAGGTCATTCATCCTTTTACCCTGAATTTTGAAAAAGACACGTATGTTCTATTTTCTCTACAACAATTATTATTGAATGTTTGTTTTATATATTATTTAAAAACAGATACAAATGTATTATGTAATATAGCATGAAAAAAGTTATTCATATGTATACAAAACCAAACCTATTTCATCTCGATTGGACAATCAGGTAAACATATACAGGTATCTATGTGTTACATGATTCCGTTTATTTCGAATATTTTTCTGTGAACCAATGAATATCCCAACTTGAAACTTTCAGAAAGCAAATATAGATAGTGCATCTTCAACATATATTAAAAAACAACAACTTTTTTGTAATTTAAGGTCAAAGGTCATATTGAATGATCTTGAAACTAGAAAAATCATTTAGAAGGTCATATTATACATCCTTAGAAAGGTTGTACATTTATCTACAAAATAAATAATTTCAGTCCAATTAAAGCGATTACATTTAGAGATACAGGCGATTTAGTAAGTCTAGAATCAATGAAAAATACCCCTATTTTTCAAATTTGAAATTAGTATAGATGAAAAACTATTGCAAGTAAGAAGCTAAAAATTTCCATGTCTTACATGTAGCTGGGCAACAAATAAGCCAAATTAAAAAAATAAGAGGTGGTCGGATTGTGTGGATTGTACGGTTTGACATGGAATAACCCATATACATCGTTATAGAAATTTTTATGACATGTTCTTAAATTGTTCTGCTAAGAAATTTATAGAATTAATATCTACTTATAATATACCTATAAAATATAATATTTAGCTATTGCAATTTTCTCGAAAGAGAAAATTTGTTAGACAATCATTAGCGAGTTATTTTGTTACATAAATTAGTTACTAAAAGTTTACATTATATTCTAATTAACTTCTATGTGCTTTGTTTCTTACCGAGTACGCCTTTATGACAGTCTCTAAATCGGTGATCACCTTTGTCAGATAGTTATGAAGAAAAATGTCCACTTCGGAAACATTCTTGACAAATTCAGGAAATGTTTTGGTATCAAATGCAGACCCAGTTAGCTACACACAAAAAAAAGTTAAACTATTTTAAAATTACAATCATTTCAGAGTATGCAGAAAGTCAGATGATTCTTGACATCTTATTAGGTCAAACCTCACCAAGACATACTTCAAGAGACTGATAAAATTTATTAGTTTAAGCAGTAATTTGACACAGTATAGTAGGGGTAGCTTCGCGAAAAAAAGTTTGAGAAAAGCTGTCATATCAAGTGGAGTTCAAGATTTTGAAAAATAATTAAAAATTGCTTTCTATAAATGCAGCTGAATACTTTTAGTAAAATATAAGAATGTTTGAAAAAAATTATATTTTTTATTTTTACAATTTAAGTTATTGAGCGACCTAGTCTGAGAAAAATTAAAAGGTTTTTATGTACACTCCCAAGGCACGGCTTTTTACGAAGGTGTTTGGGAATTTATACCAAATCAAATCGCAAAGATCACTCTCCTATAAACTCAATAATGCCAAGAACCTTTTAAAGGAATCTTGTAGTTGAGCTAATTCCGTTTTGATTTGATGCTAATTCGAATAAACGACACGTGGGGTGAATGCTTGGGCTTACAAAATTCGTCTTTAGGCTATTCTGCTATAAACAATTTTTCTATTTAAAAATAAAGCATCGGGTCAGGGTATAGAGTAAAAAACAATGCAAATGAGCAAAAAAGCCCTATGGATTTAGAGATTTTAGAGTGGTCTGAGTATGTTGATTGATATTAAATGTATTTTTAAAATTAATATGGTGATATAATATTGTAACAACTCACTGTAAAAGACAGAGAGGTAAAAATGTGAAATAAACTGTGGGCCATAAAATAATTTTCGCTTCATCTGTAGCTAAATCAAATAAACGGAATGGAACCAAATTTGGTGTTGAGACTTTTGAAGACATGGGAAGATGTATTCCGCAAAAAAAAATTAGTACCAAAAGTCGATAATAGGAGTTTGGCTCTACTGGAGTCAAAAAAGTCGAACATTTACATTAAATAAATTGGATTATGCAAAATTTCGATAGAGTAACCGCACAACTAATTCCAGCTGGTTATGTGGCACGTTGCAATTTAAAAAATGGCAATAGACATACAGATTAATAGAGATTCAACTCAGAAAAAACAATCTTTTATTCAGGAGAATCAGGTTCTCCTTGACCACATAGACCAATTTGAATACGCGTTTGTCTACAAAGATTTGCATTCGGTGTGCGGCATACTCTACAGCTGAGCGTAATGAGTCGGTTAGCACAGAAAGTTCCAGCAGAGGAAGGTCAGCACATTAAAATTGGTTTATGTGGTCAAAGGAAACCTGATTATCGTGAATAAAAGATTGTTTCCTGTAAGTTGAATTTCTATATCTATTTGTCCGACTAATGCTAGTTTTTTAGTTGCAACGCTCCAAATATTCAGCTGGAATTAATGGTGTGGTTGTTGCTTTCTATTTTATCTGCGTTTAATGCAAATATTCGACTGTTTTCGACTCCAAAAACGCCAAACTTCCCCCTATCGGCGACTTTTGGTACCAAAATGCTTTTCGCAGAATAGATCTCCCTATGTCTTCAAAAGTATCAAAACCAAATTTGGATCTATTAGATTTAGCTACAGATGCCTTCAAAGAGTGAAAGTTATACAGAGGGTGTTCGGACATTTTTTAAACGATTTTGATGAGCTGTAAAAAATTGTATGCTACGAAAGAATTTTATTTTCATAGCCAGTTAAATAGTTAAAGTATAACTTATCGTCTACTAACTCAAAGTTTTGTTTACTTTCAAAATGGCGGTTTTAAATGAGCAATGGATGGAAGGCTGTTTCCCCTCTTTCCGAAGAGAATTATGTTTATTCAATTATTCAAAAACGCTGTAAAAGGCATGGATTTTCGATATCTAAAGGTACGATAAGTAATATTATTAATGAGAAAGGAAAAAACGTAAAAGTGGAAAAATACTTCCAAAAAAAGTATCCAAAAGAGAAAACATTTCTGAGAATATTTGTAAGGTAAGATCTTTAATTTTAAAAGAGAATCCGCCAAAGCAAAGGACTATAGCAAAGTGAACGTGAGAATTTCTCTAAGAGATTTATGATTGTTGCCGGTTTTGCATATAATGGAAAGTTAAAAGTAAAAAGAGGGGAAAAATGTAAAAATCAACTCCCACATATTATCAAGACCATATTTTATCCCCAATATTCAAAAACGAAATACCATATCTTTACCCACAGTGCCAACAATCAATAGAACTGCATCAGAGTAAGCAAGCAGCCACACATCTAAATCGACTATTAAATTCTCGGAAAAATGGAACAAGAAACTGGTATCAAGTCAATACCCTTTACTGATATTCCTGCTAAATCTCCAGATGTTTCACCCATGGACTTTTGTGCTTTTGAACTTTTAAAAAGGGCATTATCGAAACGTCGACCGAAAACCATTCAAGGACTGGAAAACTGTGAAGCAAGAATGGAACAAAATACCACTGTCGATACTAAAAAAGTCATTATTATCATGGAAATTAAGGTTTAGGAAGATAGTTAGCAATAAGGGCTATCAAATGAAACATTTAAAACACAAAAATTTCATGTAAAAAATTGAGCTTCAGTCCATTAAAATCGTTCAAAAAATGTCCGAACAGCTTCTGTATTATGTCCACCCTATTCAAATCTTATATATAAAGCAGAAAATCCGTTT
Organism: Meta bourneti; assembly: GCA_933210815.1. NCBI lineage: Eukaryota > Metazoa > Arthropoda > Arachnida > Araneae > Tetragnathidae > Meta > Meta bourneti. The sequence continues at coordinate 61,885,626 of OW119924.1, read as the reverse complement.
GTCTAAATCAGCAAAAACTCTCGAACTCTGAGCTCTGACGTCGTGAAATTTCACAGCCTTTTTTATCTGGAATTTCTGTCAACACAACTATTTTCAGCTCGCTACGTCGTTTCCTTAGAACCATAGAAGTAAAATTTAATGTTGAAGAATATATAAGAAGAGATATCAGTCAATACAAAACGTCAAAAGCTGTCACAAGCAATCGGAGAAGGAAAAAATAAAAGCACTGGAAGATGACAAAGTTTAAAAACCTGTTCGCCGACGCAATGAAACTGCTGAGGAAACAGGGGCTACTTAGTTTGTCTGAAGCAGAGAAAAGTATAGGACGTTGTCGGGTGTTAAAGCTAGTTATGCAGAAAAATCAATATCGATTAAACTTTTGAAAAGATTAAAGTGAGATATTGATTTCCTAAAAATATCCTCAAATTCAAGTTAAAACCTTTAAAATAGTCTTTGATAACTAAAAACTGTGCAATTGAGTAAAACGTGCTTAATAGTGAGTAGAAATCCACAGGAATATCTGAGGTGATGATCAGAAAACAGTTTGTACAAGTGAGTTAACCTTGTGCGAATATGCGCTAGGATGGGCAATGGAAGTACCATTTTGTATTCTTAATAATTCGCTCTAAGCAAGTTTGTCTTAATGAGGTTCAACACAAATGCACTTAAAATACTATGCATCTGCATATAAAATTTGTTTCACATAAATATTTCATCTATATATAGCACACTTTTATTAAAATGTCGCGAATACCATTAGTGTTCTCGTAGGCAGAAGTCATCCGTATAATTAAATTGAAATCATATGAAAATATTATCTGTATAAGGAGCTAATTAAACTGAAATATTGATCGAAAATATTATTTCCGAATTCAATTCTCTTTTATTTGAATTGATAAAATCTTGAAGTCCATATTTAGGGATTAATCTATCTAAAGAAGTAAGTTATTTAAAGATGTATAAGAGTTATTTAAAGATTAAGATACAGTATTGACCGTTGATGACCATTAACAAATATAAACTCCCTTTATATTGTTTTTGTAACACATTTAATACTTAGTGAAATCTTTTTGTGTGGTGATTATTATAAAACAGAGTTGTAAAAAATAAAAATTTATAGGTTTGTCAAATTTTTGACAACTCAGCTTTAGTTCATATTTCGAATTTTAACGAATTAGGAGCAACTTCAGATTAATTTGATTTATGTTATTTCACTAATCATGACCTAAATAATTGATACATCACCAGTGTTAAAAATAAAACTGTTTTACACTTATATATGCTGGGAATTTAATTTCATCGAGCTTTCCAATAACTCTTTTAATCTTTTCAATTTCTCTATAAATGTAGTTTGTCCATATCTGCAAATCCTTAAATCAGTTAAACGGAACAAAATTTTCATCAGTTATGTTAAAAAACTATTACATACGGATTAAGTCGTATTTGAAACCTGATCTATCTTAATATGAACCAGTAATTATTCCCGGGAGTTTAATTAATAATTCATTAAGATACATTTGTGAACAAAAACGATGCAATAGATAATTGAACGATGACGATGACTTGTTCTCTGTAAGTCTTAAAGTCTTAAGTTTTATTTTTTGTGATGTACCGTGCTTCAAATAAATACAAGAGTTTAATGCAGGATAAATAAAATTCCTTAGCCAATAAGTCCCTTCGGGATTGATCCCGGACCTTCTCCAGTAGCCCGTTGTATTGCTCCAGCGCGAAATTAATTCAATTACCTACCTCCTTAGGCAATAAGAAACGTATAAACAAAACAGAACTAACGCTAGATGGATCACACAATTAATTAGTGGCATGTTCGAAGTATTTTTATGGATGACATCAAAACAATAAAAAATATACAATTTTACTTAACCTGAGTATTTTATTTGATGCATTTGTTTCTCTCTTGAGTATCCATACTTAAATCCAGATTATGTTTCTCTGATAATTCAATATATTTTACTTTAATATGCTTATTAAAAACCATATCAAGGAAAATTTCCAATTTGGGAATTTTAAATAAGCAAGTTAGATGCAAAACATCTTGTGATCTTGCAGACTACGATAATGTCTACTATATGACTACGATAATAAAGAAAAATAGTTGTCGGTTTTCTTGGACTGAAACATTCGTCGGCTTAGAGCAGAAATTCATTAAGTAAAACTTTTTCGGAGACACTTAAATACTTATTTTCATGATGATGAGAAATACATTTTCATATTTTAATCTGTTTGAAGCAAATTTAATAATATTGAAATGCTTAAAATTTTTATTTTTTGACCTAAGAACTTATAGTTATTAAAAACAGCTGTACTGTAATTTTTTTTTCAGTTAATGTGTTTTTGCTCTAAGCCGACGATATATTCTATTGAAAAGTAGAATTTTTTAGAATAGAGAGGGGTAAGTAATAGATAAATAAATCTTATGATTTTCAACTGCCTTATGATTACTGCATTTTCAGTGACACCCAACTGTCTGAAATTCTTTAACAAGAATATTTCCCACACAGGGACTCTCGTTTTGAAGACGGATAAACACGTTTTTACGAATTGTTTAACAAAAATTTTCTACTGGGGCCTCAGAAATTGAAAAGGCTAAATTTTGCGAAATGTAAAAATTATAATGTACATATATAACTGAAATTTCGAAACGCTTTCCTTAAATACTCTCTTATTTATATTCGCTATTCATTTCTCTCTCTCGAGTTCCCGGGCAGACTCATTATTAATTTAATGCAATTGCATATCACTCTGAGAAGTCTGCGAACCAACATCAATATTTGACAATCGTGCACCTTTCACACGCTCTACTTGCTATTTCGTACATACTTTTGTCATTCTTAACTTTAACCTCAAGGAAGCTCGAAAGTCTCCATCTACCTTCTAATGAAATAGACGATGTGCGCGTAGCTTCATAAGATTTCTCCTGATCGTTCGGTTTGAAGATCTGTCTGGTATTGGGTGAAAGCACGAGTCACAATGTCGGACTAATTATTGACTGGTTAATACGATTATTTAGTGTGATTAAAAACACTAATCTGCGTTTCGATAGCCTATCGGCCCAAGTCAATTCCCAAGACCACGTGACCGTTACACTTCTGAGATCTTAAGACAACGACTCACCCCACATGCTTCGTTTATTTCATTAGAAAGCCGATGGACGTCTCAAACCTGGTTCTACTATTTCGTAATGTTGTCACATTATATCTTAACAAATTGGCTTCTGTGAAGCTCTAACAACTAAACTCGACTGCTTCGTTTTAATACGGCATACATTTAAAATCGAATTGTGGATGCTTGAGCCGTATAATTTTGACATTTTCTAGCAGTACTGCTAAACTGAGGTGTGATTGTATTTCAAAAATAAACCTTCAATACGTTTTCGCATCATGTTTTCAGTTACACCTATTTAACAGCATTGTAAAGAAACAAAGAATTTGTAAATAAGGTCAGAACTGAGTATGCAAATCTCACAGGAGTTTTACTATGGGAGAGGCTGAAAAGCAGATTCAATTGTATGCAAGTGAGGGGTCTCACGCATAGTGAGTTGTAGATTATGTAGTTATCTACATATTTTGTGAATAAATTTTATTTGGTCTAAATTACTTTTGTTTGTGATCGGCAATATTTACTGCCAATAAAACAAGCACTGTAATTATAATATAATGTCAGGATGTCCACCCTTTTGCACGAAAAACATTTCAAGCAAGAACTTCCGAAAATTTTTCAAGAACTTTCAAGGATTTTCAAGGACATTTTATTAATGACGAGAATTCGTTTTTAGAGGTAAGTAGGTAGTTAATCAACGTTGAAATGGAGCAACACAGCACAGAGCAGGGAATTAAAATTTAATGTAAAAGTATTTTTAAATAATCCAATTTCTAAAAGATAAGTAACAAAAGAGTGAGCGTGCTTTTAAATCGCTAAGTAATAGGTGAGAACAAGTATAAACAGCAGGCTTTAAATATTCAATAAAAACCTGCAGCATACTAAAAGTCGCATAAATTTGCTTAAAATACGGTCCTTATAAAATTCAAGGACTTTTCGAGAACTAAACGAAATTGTGCAATTTTTTCAGGGATTTTCCAGTCCTATAAAATGGAAAAATAAAATTCAAGTACTTTTCAGGGACTTTCAAGGATTATGAAAAACGTAGTATGTTTCAGTTTTTACTATCAGCGAGAAAATGCGTGTTATAAAGGAAAAAGAAGGATCACTGCAGTTGCACTGAAACATGTGTTTTAATACTGGTCCGTTCCTGGGTCGTTAACCACTTACGTGCAAACCTCAATAAGTTGTCCTTCATTAGAATAGAAAAACGTTTAGTTTTCTAATAAAATAGTCCCTTATAGTGCCTTTTTGAATATTCACAAGTAAAATATGTAAGTAAAGTATATAATATACATTCATAAGTGTTTTCTTATCAAAACCGCAAAAATAAAGAATGAAAACTAACATGTTCAAAAAGGCATAATTGGAGATTTTGTTAAAAATTCGAAGTATATCGTAACCCTATTTTTCCCCGTGTCACACTGACCTTAGTGTGTCTACTAGAAAAAAAGGATGGATGAAAAAGGAACAGAATAATTGACAGACGGATGGGTGGACTTGCTGGCATTGGTCAGACAATTTATTATGAAGTTGGGGTGGAGCCAGCAAGACAGGAAAATTATAGTTTCTCGTGCTAATGAACTTGTGATGAGCATGTCCCCGAACAAACTAAGTGGAAGCAGTTACCTCATGAAACCCTTTAGCATCGGGCCTGGTAAACCACAACAGTGACCAAGGATACCCCATTCCAAAAGCTACATACTATAAGTCAGTGGGTACCAAGGACTCTCCTAAAAACTTCGCCATGAATTTACCTCACAATAATTTAACGAACTAAGACACTAAAAATTCATTGTTTGGCAGCTGAACTCTGGTCTAAACGGATAAATTAAGTTATGCCTTGAATTGTAAATATGTCGGTGTGTAATGAATCATCTAAGCAACTATGTACCTAAATTGTAACAAAACTGTCTTGAATCTGAATTAAAAGGTCAAACTGTTAAACGGAGATAGTAATTACCAGTACACATCGCACAACGCATGCACTATTTTCATGACTGCCAACCCTATTTTTTATGTAATTTGTAAATATATATTTTTACATATGTATATTATATATATGTATATAATATACATAATATATATTTTATATATATATGCAAATAAGTACATGCTAAGCACACCACTGAATAGAGAACAACCCAGATTAGAGATAACACAAATGACGAGGTTAAAAAAACACAGTTTTATGGAGTAGAAGAGTCCTTTCCAATGCAGTGGCATATCAGATACTTTACTTTAAATGAATAAATCATAGTGCAGAATATATATGGTAGTTGATTTTGAGAAGATACTGATTTTTGCCTGAATGGAATTACCTATAAAACGTAATACTAAATGCTTAAAAGAGAAGGATGAATATAGTAGCATTAATTTGTAATCTGCCCTGTAAAGAAAAATGTGTTGATAGAATTTTAATACGTATGCGAGAGAAATTGTGTATTTACGAGTAGGGAGTAATGAATCTGCAAAATTATTAAGTCATTATACTTTTCTACAAAAGCCGATGTAATTATCCTAACGTTTTCACCTTTTCAACCCAAGCAAAGCCGGGAATTATTATTAGCATTATTATCAAAATGGAAAATTTTCGCTCTAAGTCGTCAATCCCACCATCACGAATTTTTATCCCTACAATATATTTAATATGCCTTGACTTTGCAATTTTCAGATTTTGAATAAAAGTAATACCGACATCGTTTCTATTAATAATACCCAATCACGTGAGGTGAGTGATATTTATAAGCCTATTTTATCGTGTTTGCTAGCATCGCAGGCATAGTTATCAACGTCACCCAGAGTGCTCGTCTAAAGCGATTAATTACCTCGGTTTGACACTCAGTGCTCTTTACGAAGGGATCTTCGGCCATAACTGAATTTTCATCCGAGTCTTCACGAACCGCCATCATTCGACTCAAACGCCCTTTAGGTGGGGATGTCGACTTCTGAAATGTGAAAGAGGTTAATTACATTTGCCAAAACTGTCTGTACAAAAGACTTCTTTTTAAGCCTTTACGAAAGACGTTGAAATGTGTACACACATGTTGAAAAACACTACCCAAAATTCAACAAGTTTCTTGAGAAAAAACAGAGAGAATAATCTTTCTTTAAATATATTTAATTTATGTATTTTTATGCTAATAATTATAAGAAATGGGTTAAAGTTCATTCATGTATGCATCTAAAAGTATACATTTACAACCAGTACCTGTTTAAAATTTGCAGTGTCTTAACATGAAATGAAAGTAAAATGCCGGACAAAAAACTGATCAACTGAAATTTGTACCGTTAATTGTTTGCAGGTAGATAAGTAAATATAAAGCAATAGGGATTTTTATGGGTTTCCTTTTAACCCTTCAAGTGGTTTTGACGAGATATCTCGTCCATCAAGATATGACCAATTTTACTAATGACGAAATTTTGTCATCAAGATATTGCCGATTTTTTTATTAAGACAAGATCAAAATCTGGTCAGTTTTCTTCTAATAACGAGAGATGACAAGACCTTGATGGACGATATATCTCGTCCATATAGGTCTGGTCAGTTTTGTTCATATCTCGTTGAGACAACCATCAGGAGAGTTAAAATTTGTCGATTTTGCAGAATCGACAAATTTGACCTGACAGCAATCTGGAACTTCTTTTTGGGTGAAATATTCGTTTTATAACTATCTGTTGAAATGCTAAATGATACCAAATTATACATTTTAATGAATTTTGTATAAAATTATAAGGATCATAAAATATGATGTACAATTATACGCATTTCTAATCGTAGGTGTTAATGAGTGAATATTCAAACACCCGATTAAGTTCAGCTTTTGGAAGGGTAGTACTCCTCCCTTCTAATATGGCCTTGTGTTACAGAACATATTTTTAAAAAACAAAAATAGCATTAATAGTAATTATCAATTATTGTTAGTGACCTTACTAGTAGAAACATTAATAGCAAAATGAGATTTCTGTGTAGGAAGAACACGATACATCTTCAATGGATTCTTTCACATTGGGGCGTACAAGGGAACAAATCTCCGAATGTTTGGCTTTGGCGGGAAGTCTAGATGCATTACCATCTTACGAGACTTAGCTATGAAGAAGCTTCCAAAATTAAAGTGATCATGAGCAGAATTTGGAGGACTATTTTCCGACTCATGACAGGTACGCATACAGTCAGTCCGGTGTTCCCCTGGCTAAAATTGCGCAGCAAAAAAGACCAGACTGTCTCTCTAGGCTTCGCAGTGGACACTGAAGTCAATGAAGATCGAATTGGGTTGCAAGCATTTTTCTCAGTGCTCTAAATGCAATTCAACTGTTTTCGCCAGAGTACATCATCTCTTGTCTCAGCTATCCATCAGGCGAACCTATTAACCTCCTAAGCTGATTCTTGAGGGCTTCAAGTCACACGAGACTTGGTGCAATATTTTTATCTATGCCAAGTGAGACAAATAACAATAACAAACAATAATTATGATGAAAGTATAAAGTAATAATAAAGTAGTCAAATTATCCACCTTACCTAGTGACTTGTCGTGGAACAACCTTAGCTATAAAAGATTTAACACGTAAATTGTTTATACTCAACTACTTTTGTTTCCTCTTTTTCTTGTGTTTCTTCACTTTCTTCCAAGGAAGAAGGGTTGATATTTTCACTTGACGGAGACGGCGTTAGAGACGAGGCATTGAGACGAGGTCTTGGCGGTGTCTTTGATGCAACTACATCTTCGCTCATTTGAAAACCGAGAGTGCGAGAAAATTGTTCGAGATAAACGCGGTTGGACACTGTCTCTTGGGAAGGCTCACTGTTCTCGTTTTTGTACGCATCCGAGTCAATGTCTTCTTCATTCAAATTGTGTGATGATCCTTGATGTTGAGCAACTAGCGAACCGCTTGCCTAAGGAATAAGAACATGTAAAATGATTCTAAGCAATCATTCGTGAATAATAAATTAGATTAAGAATCGTGTTAGTTGTAAATGATTAGATGTGCCTGTAATTAATAATTATGATAAGCATCTTGAGAAATCTCGTTAGGCAATTTGAGGTGGTGGGATACCTTCCACGATTTTCTCTACGAGAAGAAAACGTTTTGCCTCGAAAGTAATCAAGATAGGGTAAACGACAGTTATTGACACCTCGGACAGTTATTGACACCCTAATCTTTAATTAAAAAAATAAGCTTTCATGTCAATGTTCAGTTTCAAATAAGGGCGGGAAAAATTCCTTGTGAATCATAGAAGTCAGCTGTGTTAAAAGATTTTCAAACTAAACATCAAGAAAGGTAGTATAATCGTAATATCAAGAAGTATACAAACAAGGTACTAGTTAAGAGGACGGTTTATTCTGTTTTTGCTAAGAAAAGAGCATGATCATGTTTTGTAAGATAGATTAGACATAGTTTCATTTGCATAAGTTCATTTATACTGCAAAAATAAACTAAATAAGAATGAAGGGATGTCAATAATTGTGGTGTCAATTACTCATCCATAGGGTGTCAATAACCGATTTTGCACAATTTATTCTCAATATATTGCAAAATACCTTCCAGGAATAAATTTTTGTATGAAACCCTTTATTCAGTTTAAAGTAGAGTAATTTAGGAAAAATTACAATGAATTTCAACTTGATTGAACTATTTTTACTATTTTTTCCATGACTTTATAGTATAAATATTGCCTTAAGGGTATCGATAACTGTCTTGTTTACCTTATTGTATAGTATTTATTTCCAACTTTGGACAATGCTTTTTCACATTTTATACAGAAAATCTCAGAGTTTTGATATACATTTGTATAACTAAGAGCTAAGTTAGTCAACTAATGTAGTATTCAAGTATCGCCAAATCAAAAGCGTGCAAAGAAAACAACACGTAAAGGACCATTTTTTACATGAGGGTGCGATATACCCATGAAATTTCCTTTATTCATGCAATTATTTGCTGAAAGGCTTTGATTTATGTATATTATATATTTATTTAAAATAGCTTATAATGCAAGGTCTGGAATAATTAAACATGAGTTTGATTGTCTATAGAAAGTATTGAAAGAGTTAAAAGAAATGTGTTACGTCAGATACCTGATTTATAGTCTATAGAATCTGGTACAAAATATTTCACTCTTTTACCGTAGTAAATTTATTTTGCAGAGGTACTTTAATGGAAATAAATATTTACTGGGGGAAGGATATTTAATGTGTAGTTTTTGCGTTAGTTATTTAGTAGGAATAAACTTTAGTTATATCGTGTTTTATTATTGGATCATACATTACATGGACACACGCGTAACTTCATTTCTCTTTCTCTTTGGAATCTTTATTATTACAGAATTACATAAGAAGTAAATTAGTAAACTACAAAGTCCCCTCAGACGTCGATGCACTCCGATATACGTCGAACACTGGCTTCGGAGTACTTCCATTTCTGTAGAAAGAGTGTATATTTGACTATTGCATTGGAAGTATTGAGTATAAAATTAATTTCTGTGTGTAGTTAATATTGAAAGCTTTTGAACCAATAAATGTTAATTATCAGCCCACAAAAGTCATGTGTGTGAAAGCGAAACCATAACATATTTTGGTTTTAGTATTTACTGAAATATAACACAATTTTTCGTTATGAATGCATTGAACTATCATTTGTGTTTAAAGTTCAGTAAGTTCTAAAATGATTTGGGAAATTCGGTATAAGAAAATTCATCTAGAAATATTTCAAATCAATTATTTCTCCTTGTACAAGACTTATAATGAAAATATACTCGTAAGATCCATGATATGAGTTTATATTCATATGATCCATATTACTCAAGTTCGTTCTTCCATTCTACCTGGGATTTTGGATGCCATAACAAACTTTAACCTAACGATATTATTATTTAACTATTTGATTAGTGGTGGGTTATGTGTCCTGCCAGCGTTCCAAAAGGGACAAAAAATGCTGGTGATGCAGTGAAATTACCTATAGGAAATGCAGTATTGGTTGTTCAGTTTTCTTTCGTGGAAAAATCTCCCCGTAATTGCGCTTATGAGTCAGAAGAAAGAAAAAAAAGATTGATACATTTCGCCACATGGTGCGATGTTGCATTGAGTAAAGGGTGCTACAGCTCTAACCATATCTACATAGAAGAAGGGGCTTGATAAGCCAGCTGTATAATTTATTCCGGCTCTTTAATATTTTATCATGTATTAATTTTCGACGGTAGGGACATGAAGCTTCAACGTTGATTGCGGAGGGGACATATACATTTCGACCAGTCGCATTGTCAGAAGGGGTGGTCTAGCCGTCCTCGAAATTGACAGTTTCTGATATTTGAAAATATACTTACAAATAAAGTATCATTCATACATAAAATATAATTCTGTATTCTTTTAATAAAATAATAGTTAATTTATGTTTGAGAAAATATTTTATTTATAGTATAATATTTTTTAATGTTTCGTAACGAATTATGTTCATTACGAAGTATGAAAGCTGTAATTATGTACAGGTTTTCTACGTAAAATTATGTACTGATTTCCCAAGCACCCTCTCACATATTCACTTATTTACTTGTCGGGATAACCCCTCCAACCCCTCCCTATGTATAAGCAAAAAGAAAATTTCCAGAAACATTCAACTTTTTGCTAATGACGTTTAATGTAGTTTATTTTCTAAGCATTTGCGATAATCATTCAGTCATTTGTGTATTTAGATCAACATATATGCATCACTTTTTATGCATGCGTAGCAATCTTTTTAAATTTATAGTTTTGTAACCAAAAAATAACATAAAGACAAAAACAATAATAACAACAAAAAATAAAAGTTTTTAAAATGTTATAAGATCTTAATTTTGAATACAAAATCTACTTTTACCCTTGAGGTCCAACACAAATTTCACTGTTGAAAAAAATGTAAAACTTTACATTTAGATTTTGGTAGATCAATTGGTCATCTGACAGTGGTTCAAAATTTCGAGGAAGAAGTCATCCGTCGCCAATAGCCCTATGTGTTGCCTGCTCCAATGTGGTGTAAATTCAACTACCAACCAACCAACTTGGAGATCAGTAAAATTCATTAGAATTACAAGCGTAATCCTCAATGTAAACAAAGTCACAGTTGAAGAGTTAAATCCGAGAGTGGAATAAAGATTGTTTTTACTTGATTTTCTGTTCGAGGAGCATCTATCTTCTTGTCGTCCATCACTTTTCTCAGAAGTACTTTTTTTAGAAGTGGTATTTCCGAAGGGGTTTCCGGTAAACGTCCTTTGAGCATCACTGGAGATTTCTTCCCTTCTGGAGATGTCTCCACTTTTGGCGACTGTCGCTTCGGTGATTTTGGGGATGTTGAACACTTGGGAATGACTGATGTTAGAATTGCCGAAAACGGACCACCTTTTGATTTGGGGGACGGAGGCTAAAATGGTTCCGATGTTTTTAGAAAAAAATAAAAGGCTTATATGGTTTAAGGATAAAGTACAATTGTCAACTACAATTTCAGACGAGAAAGACGATGATCTACTTAATAATTAGTATATATCAATTACATAATAAAATTTAGAGATTACTCTTCAAGAATTGAAACCTAGTAGTGACAAATTTCCGAATACAATTGTTTAACTTCATTTTTGTATCAAAATCTCAACTACTAACGATTTGGATTGCCTTTGAATAGCATTTTGTATAAACAACCCAAGTGATTATTAGAAATGAATTCCTTATGCACATTTAATGCATATTCTTTGGGTGCTTAAAATGTACTTTAGGCGCATGTTGAATTGGCAAGTGAAATTTTAGTATATGTCATGCTCGCATATTAATTGCATGCTTTTTAAAATTTGTAGTGCAAAGAATTAAAATTCTACTTATAATTTTTCATCGTTAAAAGTCATTACTAGTATATTAGTCAAAAGCGCTTTTACTTTGTCATAGCCAACATTAAACAATCAAAAGCTACCCTATTGCTCCGAAAGGACTATTTAATGCTTAGTAACTAGTCCTTTAGGTTTTGTAAATCATTTCTTGCTTAGCAAATCATTTAAACATATTGTTGGCTTAGAGCAGAGACTCATTAACTGGCAAAAGGAATTTTTTACTGTACAGCTGTTTAGAGAATAAGTATTAGCTTTTAGGTAAAAAATATGTATTATAAGCATTTTGACAGAGTTAAATATCTTTTGTGACTGACATAAAAAATATTTTTCGTCATGATGAAATAAGCATTTAGTGTCTTCGCAAAAATTTCAGTTAATGAATTTCTGCTCAAAACTGACGATATAATCAATTAGAAATGCTCATAATTGACTAAGAAGATTTTTATTAGCAAGTTAAGCATGAACATAATGGCACCACAATATTGTTCGCAAAAGCCATTTTTCCAAAATTGAATAATATGGAGTTACAGCTTCAAGGATGCAGAGAATCTCACTACTATTAGTTGCATTCAGAGGGGAGATGATGTGCATTTTCTGCTTGAAGAAATTAGACATGAAATGTTACTTTTTAAATCACTGGGTCTTTGGAATGACATTCTGCAATTAAACGGAATGTCAGATGCTTGGCATTCAAGTTAAAAAGTCCGTTCTCATACGTATTTCAGTATTTCATAGAAAGCAGTTGCAGAAGGAATAATTGTAACAGAATCATGCCATATTATTTTAAAATTAAATTATAGATATGTTTTTTCGATAATGCATCGATAATCATCGCAATTTCGATAATGCGATAAGGCCTGCGATAAATCTGAAATGCATAAAATATAGAAATCGTGTTAGGTCAATTAAATAATAACAATGATCTTATGAACACTAAATTGTTAGATTAATTCATTTTCTGATGTGTGTTTTAATATGACTGCATTGATATAATTTTTGGGTAAAAATTGATAAGTAAGTCTAATACCATTTAAAGCGTCATATGTGACTACTCATTTCATGAATATATACATTTTAAATTAAAGTTCTTTTTAAAATTCTATTGAAAGATGTATGTGAAAGTTAATAACATACATGTAACATTAACGCATTATCAACTAGTGTTATCCGGCATTGCTAGGTGCGCAGTAAGAATTGGAAATTATCAGAATAATAACTTCTACTTCATTACAAAAGAAAAAAAGAAAAGTGTTAATATCCTTTTAGTGTCTTGGACCTTACACACGTTTCCAGATTCCATCAAAGTTATTGGTTAACAGATAAATAATTGCTGAACTTTGAACTGAAAACTTTGATTCGCTATCTATGATTTCTTTAAAAACGAAAATTTATTTTCTGAAAATCCCGTTCTAGAAACAATTCCCGTTATAGAAAAACTTCAGTACAGACAAAAGTTACTAATTTTTTAAAAAAGGAAAACGCAAATTTAAGCAAACTTTTTGCAGATTAAGTTAAGCTTTGGAAAATAAAGTTTTAACTAATGAAATTGATGCAAGAGGGAATTTTAAACAGTTTTTATGTAAGTTTACAGTTAGTGTTTTTAAAGAAAAGAAGAAAACATGCTCTGCCAAAATTGAATTCGTTCATCGTAAAGTATGCAATTAACCTGCTTTCATTATTCCCCGTATAGCAAAAAACGTTCGCAGAACTAGAAAACAAACCAAATTAACAGATTTGGTGGGATCGAGGTCTGCAAATTGGTTAACTTAAAATTATTCCTAATCAAATTAGAATCAGCAGATGCAGTGAATATGAATCTACAGTTTCTATTAAGTAATTAATGGTGACTATGTATAATTTAATACCGAGGAGACATGTTTTACTGAATTTTGTCTGTTGAATTGATTTTCTTCAAAATTTCTTAACATTAATGTGTACACACTTCATATAAAAGTCTACTAACATGTAGTTCAGAACTTACCGGTGAATCTCCTTTTCCAAGTCGCTCGGTGTCTGATTTTGGTAATGTTCTGATTTTGTTCTCATTTTCTTCGGATTTCTGTATGAATTTCAATAATCCTGTAACACATCAAAAAGCAAGATTTACAAAATTAGAACAGCATTCGTAGTTTAATCAAAATCAAACAACACAATCTTATCAAGGTAATGTGTGGAAAAGAGTTAAAGTTTCCCTTATTAAAAGAAATATGACAGGAGAATAAGGTATGGCAATAGTAGTGATGATTACATATTGTGTGTGGTTGTAATTAAACGGGAGGTGTTTAGAACTCTAAGGATTGAATAAGCCAAATTCCACACGGACCAGTAGAGCTTGAAGAGTTCAAAAATGTGCTACAATTAAGGAAGTTTAAGTGCTGAACAATCAAGATGATCACAATCCATACGTGCGGAGATACAGAGTGGATTTTGTAAGTGTTGTTCCGGTCAATAATACAGATAGGCCTGAAGGTAGTTATGCCCAGTCATCTAGGGAAAGGCTACCACACACAGGACGATCATAACTTTCGTTAGCACGTGAAAGAGACTACACGAAATTTCCTCATAGTGTGAAACTTCTGAGGTTTTTATTTGAGAAATCGAAATCACATGGTCAGGAAAATAAGTACATCCCTAATTTGATCGAGTTTGGTCTAATATTTATTTCTACACAGGAAAACACTTTCTGTTTAATTATAACCATTCTGTACATTGTTTCTAATGCTCAGACAGTTGACAATTACTATTATGACTGCTACTACAAGAGCGGCTTTTATGAATAACCTTGAGTTACTCTGGTGCTCCACGGGCAGTGTGTTTACGTTACACCTCACATACATAGTAACAATTTAAGGACAACCAGTTTATAGAGAGGTCACACATTTATTCCAGACGAACAGACCTCCATGCCTTACCATGGATTCTAACAAGGCACCCTGACCACAAGACCGATTGGCATCCTGTACATTTTAACGTGAATTTGATCAGAGCAATGATTAATTGTAGAAAGACCAAACAACTTCGTATGATTCGTATCCACTATTAAGATAAGTAACGACTTGCCTGATTTAGGATCCTTAGGAAGACTAACAGTAGGCGCCTGTTCAGATTTTTTCTCTTGTGCACCTAAGAGTCGAACTCTTTGAAGCAAAGGCAAGCTCTTGTTCAGTGGAGTGGTGGAATCGGCGCTGTCTTCTGTGGATACGGATGAAGATTCCACAAAAGACTTATCTGCTCTTGTTCGAAAGCTAGATAATCTTTCTGTAAAACCTGAAAGCATAACAAATCGCTTAGTATAAGATGCAGGTATTAAATTTATATTTGTGTGACTTTGGTTCTTATTTAATATCAACGCATATCAATGCTAATATTACTATGTAAACGTTAAAACATTTTAAATAAACGCATATTGGGAGAGGAACTTAAATAAACGTGCGCGCATGATATATTTTCCCGTACTCTGAGGTAAGGTCTTTATAACTATTTCTTTAACTTTAAATAGTCAATATATTCATGAATATCATAATTTATGGAAAGGTTTTGAAAATAGATTCATTAGTTCTGATTCTGATTCTTAGTTCAAAAGGAACTAATAAATGACGTTGGGACATTAAGGAAACGTGAAAATTTATTACTGAACCAGAATTTTTCTAGTTTTGTTTCTCCATTAAGTACAATATCATTAGACTGACTTTGTTCTTCAAGCATGGCAAATCATTTATAAAATCAGGATAATAATTTGCAAAATATTCATAAAGACACACATATTTAATTCTAAACTTACTTTTAACGCTGGACATGGAATCTTCTCTTTTGAATTGTATTTTTCTGAAAGTATTTAAGATGCATTTTACAGAAATTCTAATAAAGTTTAGACAAAAATGAATTTTTAAAGATTTAATAAAGAT
The DNA here is from genome assembly GCA_933210815.1 of Meta bourneti. NCBI lineage: Eukaryota > Metazoa > Arthropoda > Arachnida > Araneae > Tetragnathidae > Meta > Meta bourneti. The sequence continues at coordinate 61,869,759 of OW119924.1, read as the reverse complement.
TTTAAAGTTTATTTTCTAAACACCAATCAGTTTGTCTTTGAAATCTTTGAAAGATAAAATGTTTTGAATGTTTTAAACATCGTTCTTTTTAGCTGAAATATTGTTCATTATAGACAACCAATACCATGGAATAAACGTAAACACAATACGACTATGTTAAAATATTTGAATGGGATCCGCCATTAAATTTGAAGAAAACTAAATTATTCAACTTGAGTACTCATTGCTTCAACAGTATTTAATATGATGTAAAATGTCATTAAAAAGCACTTATTGGATCATTTGGAAATCTTATTTATAATCTCATTATTTGGTATCAGTTTTGTGTTCCAATTTTACTGCATGAAAAATGTGATCCTACTAATCCCTTGAGAACAAAATTAAAAAATTGAATTTGAAGTTTGAAAGCAGAGCGAATATAAAAATCGTTGAATGGAATTGAATTAGACTTACTGAATCATGGTCTTGAAGGATACATTCCTTCTTCTTGCACTTGATACATCTCCTTTCGGTGTTTGTACTTCGTCGCCGGAATTCAGGGGTTTCAATTCGATGGTCTCCCCAGAATCACTAGTGTTTCCTCTAAAAACAAATCGAATCAAGAAATCCAATCAAAATACAATTTTACTTATTGTTATTATGCTATTCTTGGTGGGAAGTTAAGTGGCTGACGATGCTCAAAGGCATGTTTAGTATACGGTCTCTTCACAGAAATAAGATTAATAGAGACTATAAGAAATGCTCCTCAATACAAAAGAAATTAAACAAAACGTTATTGTTTACTTGATATGGATAAAAGCTTAAAAATTTCATTTTTTATAAATAAAGATTAGTAATAATGCTCAATAGGAATAAAGTTGTTTCAAAACTTGTTGACCTTGCATCATAAAATCCAATCAACTCACCACCAGTGTTTTGTCACAGGTGAAAAGTATTTTTTTCAGAGGAAAATCACTTTAAAGGATTTTAAACGGTAGGGCATAGTGAATGCAAGACAATTATTTTCTGTAGATACGCCATTTTTGCGATTTGAGTTATGGCTATTTTGCACGAGACGAGATAGAACAAGAGCATTCTTAATCACTTTAAAATTATAAAACCTACTTTTTGAGTTATACTTCTATGAAAGGGGTGCAATTTTATTTTATCTAGTAAATCATAAAATTTTAAGAAATTTAATCCCCAGTCTTTAGAAACTTCTTTGTCAACTAACGCGTTTAAGTTTTATTCGTTCAGAATTATTTTTGATATTTTTCAAGAGGGGACAAAATTACCTTTTTCCACTAAAGTTTTCTAATCCATATATATATTTACTTTGTTTATTTAATTTACCTGATTTATCAATTGTAGTACTTAAAGCAGTGTAAATCTGCTTATGTATCCCATCAACTACCATACCTTCTCAATGACATTCGTGTTTTTTATATATGAACCAGATCACCAAGTCTACCAACAAGGGCTTAAGGAAGAAATCATTCAATAGGGAATAACGTCCTCTACAAATTCAAAAGCAAAAACATTGTATAAGAAGCCCCTTTCATATCAATTTTTGCATAAATAACAAAATTTCAAAATGCAACACATGTTTTAATGCCTTAATCAGATTCTACATTGCCAAATTAGTCTAAATATGAAATTTCATGAATTTACTGTAGTTATATCCCGAGATATTCAATGCTAAAGCCGTTGTCCATTCCAGGGATCATCTCCAAAATGAAAGTCTCTATTCGTAGATCAAGATTATTTGTAATTAATTGGGAACTGTTCACTTGTTGCTTGACTAAAAGAAGATGCCAAAGAACCTTAACCCTCCTTGTGGTTGTCTCGAAAAGGAATCTCGTCATCAGCAAAATTGACCAAATATTGATGGACAAGAAGTTTTTGAAGGAATGATAATCAATATTTACTGTTTAATTTTACCGTCAACTTCAATTTTTAACAGTTAATGATAGCTGTTAAGCCTAATCACTAACTGTAATTTTTAGTTACTATTAAATGAACTTTTCATTATAACAGTTAATAATAACTGTTACAGCGGGTTAGCAATAGCCGCTAAGACTGTTATCGTAAAAACATAGTTATGCCCATCTCTACAATTAGATTGATCATTGTTCAGCTGAACCACACATGACAGGTAGAAGGCAATGTCCATTATAGATTATATAAATGATATTTCCAAATATTTTTCCAAAATTTGCACATTCCTCGGGTTTGACATAATTTGTTTCAACTCTCTCTCCTCTCTCTCTTGGATGCCCCTACAATCACAGTAGTGACGAAAATTTGAGTGTAGTGCAAAAACTATCCATAGGAAAGCGCTGAAATTTTTATGGTAATATTAAGTTTTTCTGAATCGATTTTTGTCAAAATATATCAAGGCTTCAATTCAAATTTTTTTCGAATATTAATTTAATTATTAATATTGCAAACTAAAAACAATTTAAAAACTAAAACATTATCTATATTTTGTTTGGATATCGTAATAGCAACATGCTACAAAATATCAGCGCTATAGGAATATTATTTAGGAAGATATCCATAAAAGTCTGGGTAACAGATTAACAATAGGAGCTCCAAACTTTCTGTATTTATGAATGACATGACACTTGGTATCTGAAGTTAAATTATGATATAGATTCGAAATTTTGGGTCAAAATAAGGGGTTGCAATTGGAAATTATGAAGTTGGTGCTCAATTTAATATGAAGACGGTCCTCTGTGGAAATTTTATGCATATGAATATATAGAAGACGTTATTTCTTATCGAATGCCATCTTTGAATTCGCTCTACTGTTAAAATTGTTTGAATTAAGAAGGGTGGTTCGGTTTTTTTTCGCGACTGCACATATATATAATTACAATCATCCGCCTGCAAGCGATATTATGATAATCACAAGTTTAAAAATTTCAGTGAAAACATACTTTTTTCTAAATAACACTAGCAAAAATTTTGTATCAAGACGTGGACATATACCAAAACTTAATTATTACACATTTTAAATAGACAAGCACCAATTTTGAAAAAGATGAGCACAAATACCGAGACAAAATTAAAATTATTTGAACAGAACTGAACATACATTTGAACAAATACATTATTTAGATGCATGTACGTTTAAAATATATTATGTAGAATTATTAAGTGGTTTAGGTAAGAAAGGATATCGAGATGAATGACGTACGTGGGTGTGGATCGAGTCCTGAGCAGCTTTGTCAGACTACGAACGTCCTCTTTCAGCTTGGAGACGGTCGATCTTGCCTTGCCACCGTCATGCCTCTCACCGTCTGCTTGAACCTGGATCGACGAAGGCAATTTACTTTCGTTAGCACCACCACTCGCCCTGCCTATGTTGGCCGCTAATCTGGCTTCCATCAAACGCTTACGACCCATCGTTTGCAGGATATCCTGAAATAAATGGTCTTGGTAAACAGACACACAACTTTGATGGATGAGCAATAGTAACTGTGCAGGCCCTCAGGGCCATTCCCGTATGATGAGCAGTGTACACTTCTACCTTGTCAAAAAGAAATAAGAGAGGGTATCTGGTTATATAAGAGAAGGAAAACGCAGTATACCTCCAACCTTAAATAATATGTCCAGCAATAAAATTTTCAGATTTATCAATTTTGTACCTATTCGGTCTTTGTGGATTTCTTTTCGATTGTTATAAAAAGGTATTTTTGAATCTGCTGTTTTCTTATTTTACATCGATATATTCAAAAAACACTCATGAAAGGAAGGAATGTTTTGAGTAGGAGTCTCCAGTGCTTGAATCCTTCGCGAAATGATGTTGGAATTAAAAAGCAATCAAAACCACATGTCTGGTTATATAAGAGAAAATCGAAGTTTCAATAGTTACAGGTGGAATATTCGTCTGAATTCGTCAATAATCTGAAAGCTGTAAAAACAAATCTTTAAACATAATGCTTATTTAACATTATGGCATTTAGGGAAGCGGGAGAAAAAACACGGTCATCGAAACTATTTTCTGTTAACGTGCTTCAAGAAAGGCGTTCTTTTAGAAACTAAACAGTTTTCAGAAGAGGGGGGGGGGGAGCTTGCCGAGGTTTGCATGTGGGCGGTTCACACTTCGGAAACGGTCCTGCCGGTTCATTTTAGGACTTTTTTTACCATGCCTAAGAATGCAGTCAATATTATCAGCTTATTTTGGTGTTATTTGAAATAACATGAAGATATATACGGTCTACTTAAGAGCGTTTGATATGTATTTAGTCAGGATCGTTCCTGAGTGGTGTGGTAAACGTTCACTTGCATGTTCTCAGAAAAGATAGGCGTTGCCGAAAGAAGTGCGATGCGTGACTTCAACTTAAAAACATGTCTAGCAATAAATTTTTTGATACTTTATTTTATACGAAAAAGATATACTTCTGTTCCTTTTTCGATTATAATATGTCAGACGAATTTATGCATATTTGTAAGTACTTTACACTGTAGTGCAGTCACCGGTACTATGGTACTGTTGTTTTAGGTCTAAGGGGGACTCTAGCGCAGCATGTCCTTTTTGGACCTTGCACCATAAAACCCAAACTAACAACCAATCTAAGTTTCCGAGGAAATGTGAAATGTCTTAGCACTGTAATGTAAAGCCTGTTTTCTAAACTCAAAAGGAAAAGCACCTTTTCACACTTATGATACACGTCTCAATTCCATGAGGGGCCCGGAGTGCAGATGTGGCGGAGAAGAATAAGGTATAGAATAGAATAATAATAATATAATACTAAGGAATAGAACACCAAAGACACTCATCAAGTGATATTTGTTGGAAAATCGAAGGTTTTTGAAAATAGGGGTATTTTGATAAGGTTTACACGTGGGCAGTCAATATTTCAGAAAAGGTCCTGCATTCAACGTCAAAAATAAAATGCGCAAACTATAAATAATGCATGATTTTCCTTGGTAACTGAATAACACATATTTTTTGAAATCGATGTAATAGCTTCAAATTATTTGCGTTGAAACAGCCCAATATAAATATTATGTCAAATAACAATCAATGAATAAACTGTAGTTATTCTTATCTAAGTGAACATCGAAGTGCATTCCATACGAAGTGCACACCCACGTCTACTGGAAAACCTCCTTTCTGAGAAGAGTTCCGATTTATTTCGTGCGTCTTTGATATGCTATTAAAATAACTGCATCATTAGAGATCATTGTTTATTTTCCTTATCTAAGACTATACTCTGTTCAAGCTACTTATTACAGTGAAAGATGAAGAGCATAGTTTCTCTTACATACAGATATTTAACCCTAACCCTCCTGGTGGTTTATCTTCGAGCCGCAAACTGCCAGCCACTGGTGCAAATTCCTGTTCAAACTATCACCAGTTCTGGGCAAGGGACAATTTGTTGCTCCTACTTGGATCTTCATTCCCGTTGAGTAATAGGGAAGTTTTGTCTCAACGATATATCTCGTCCTTAGCAAAACTGACCAGATCTTGGACGAGATATCTCGTCGAAACACTTGGAGGGTAAAAAAAGGGCTTTCCTTCCCTTCGAGTCACAAAAGCAAAGTTAAAGATTGGCCAAAAGTGAAGCTAAATTAATATTTTTGAGCTCAAGAGAATGCAACGTACTTGTGCCTCTGGATAATCTTTCATAGCTGCTAGAATATCTTCTCTAGAAAGACTGAAGAGTTCTGAATAGCCAACAGATCGAACATCCGCGGTGCGCCTAAAATGTAAGTAAATGGCATAAAAATAAAGAATCAAAATAAAGTATCTGAAGAAATATTAAGTTATTCAAAGCAGCTTTCCAAAACGAAAAATTATTTTCATTTAGTTTACATTAACTGTGAATCAGATGGTAACAAGTAAAACTGAATATCACTTAAACATGTTGTTTTATTTTAAAAAATTACTGTCGCTTAGAAGAAGCTTTTACAAAATTTAATTACTTTATTTTTTATTTATAAAGATGTTATGCTACCTGTTGAATCCATCCAAATTGAGAATTCCTATTTCGCCAAAGAAGTCTCCAGCTTTCATTTGAGTTAATACTCTTCCGGTCTCACTATAAAAATTATTAAAAAGACAAAAACGCATTATATTAAATAGGGTATAAACATATGACTGTCACTCATTAACAAATTTGATAATAAAACCTTTCAATTAAAAAAAATTAGAGAAAAATTTGTATTTATTTCTATAGAAAACTGGATTTTTGAAAGGGAGTACACAATGAATTGTAACGAACTAGTTCTACATATTAAAGAACCTTCTTCCATAGAAATGCAAATGAAATCAATATAACTCTTTCTTAAATTCAATCTTGCATTTAGATTATAGGCTCAGATATAGTTAGACGTTACAATAAAATCTAAATTAGGATATATAACATACGACATGTTATGCATTTCGTTGATTTTATTAATATTAATTTGTCCTAACAGTACTTGTTTTGAAAGAAATGATACCCCTAAGAAATGAAAAACCTCAAAGAAATGATACCTGAGTAAATGAATATTTTATGAATGAGGATGAAATGATTTTTATCAGTCTTACTTCTGATTGACGATAGCGCAAAAGGTAATGGTAATTAACTAACGTCACACTTGATGGGCTTTTGGTGATGGTCCGGGAACTTTTTCCAAGGGAAAGGACCGAGGACCACATCACGTAATTTTGAACTATGGTCAGAGGACGAGGTCAACATTTGATCTGGCATCCCACTCTTCAAACTTCCACACCAGGCCATTATGAGGACGTTTGAGACCATGACAGATTTAACGTGCACCATCCCCCGTGTACACGACGATCTTAGGCTGGATCTAGTTTCGAACTCACAACTTTCCAGTTCCTAATCCGTACTCTTCCAACCGGGATACTTTGGCCCATATCACAAAAGGTGTATATTTTGAAAAATTAGTAATTTTTGAAAAACATGAAAAAAATTAAAATCTGGAAAATTTTAGTTTTATAGGCTCTTAGTTCTATCTTTTGGCATAACTAGAAAGTTAGTTCTAATTGAATTGTTTTTAGGAAAGTCTTAGGTATTTAACAGACGCTAGAAACACTTTATTTCATAAGAATTTAGTTTTAGGACTGTAAGTAAAATAGTAAATGACAGAATGTATTTTACTGCATTAATGTTTTGCATTTATTGTTTTAATGAAGATACTTTTCTGCTGAAAGTTGATACGTTCTGATAAAGGTACCTTATAACCTCTAGAATTCCATCCGCGATGATAAACATTTCTCTGGCCACCTCCCCTTTTCGACAGATGAGATCTCCCGGTGTGAAGATGTAAGCCCTCATCTTGAGCACCAAGTCGTGTAAGAATTCGGGCTGACACTCCTGGAAGATGCTAACCTGGACACATCAAAAGTAATGCGTTATGACATTGTATGGCCAATAAAAATATTGGTAAAGAACGGAAATTATTGGTCAATAAGGGATTCTAAAATATTTTTCTGCATTAAAGAAGGTAATAGTAAACAACTATAAACTAAAATAAACATGTCTTGTAAATGTATAGAAAAGATACAAATATTGTTACTAAAAGAGAACGACTATACTTTCCCGTCAAGTTACCATTGTAAATAAAATTTCTCTATTTTTTTATTGAACAAAAGCAAACTCTCCGTGCACCACAGAAGTACGACACGGGACTTACAGAAGTAAGTTGAATTAACAAAGAAACTGGAAAACAATTTGACTAAAATTACAAGATTTGATGAACACATTTTGTGTTCATTAATTCATTTATAGTTAAAATTTCATACCTAAAATATAACCCATTAAATTACTTCTATTGAATGGGCTAATCCATTCGATCTAATTGCCGTGCTAATAAAAATGACAATATATCCAGGTTTAGTCCATGTGAGTTCTTAACGACTGTTAAATGCCGCATATATAAGTATTAACAAACACTAGATAACAGCATAATCACTCAGCCAACTGTTGATTGAGTACCCTATGACCATTTTCAAGTATTATGAAGCAGATAATATTCGCAGCATTTAAATAATTTTCAACCTCTTAAAAAACCCAACCACCAAATAGACTCAGTTCTGATTGAGCCTTCAGTTTAGAACGTAGGACTAAGACTTCCATATCAGAGAGTTGGAATGAGCTAGATGATAATTGTTTCAAAGCGTTTATTTGTTAGGTTTAAATCACTGTAAACTGTTCTCATATTTGAATAGATCTCGTCGAGAGCTTCGAAAGTATACCACGCATAGTCGTGAGACAGAACACGGGGTCAACTAAAAAGATATTCAAAATCCCAACATCAAATGTGCTTAGTAATAAAATAAAAATTAGGTTTTCATTTTGACGATACGTTGAGTTTCATTTCATCGTCGCTCATTGAAATCGAGTATACGTACGAGTGCCTTGGTTTATCAGCGCTCTAACGATACATTATCTGATCGTGGAATTGGATTTGGTTTGTACCTCTACGGTCATTGTTTGCTACACGCGGGCTAATAAGACACTTACGTGTCAGAAATCTTTTTTTGTTCATAATTATTTTCTTTTATTTTGCTACGCGAGTGCCGATTAGTCCTAGACCTATGGCTTAAAATGGATTTCAAACCACTAGGAACATCATGCTCGAATAATTATTCAAACTCAAAGCATGTCAAACCAGAGCGCTAGCTACTCAGCTACCCTGACTCCAATAGACTCTTTCTTGCCTACATTAAAAGCATAGAGTGTGCAGAGAGTTTCTACAACTCATTTAGCACGACTATAACTACTTTATGCCCGATTTGATCAAGGGTGACTGTTAGATGTCTACAATTGCTTATTTAATGATCGAGGAAATGAGGTGCTCATGTTGGAAACGAACTGCCTTATTTTTAATCATAAATCCAGGACAGCTTTTTCGATGGTTCTAAAAATAAAGCATTTCCTAAAATAAAAAAAGCAAATGCTCTAAGATTGTTTGCTGATTTAAACCGAAACAAAAGAAATTTACTCGCGATATGAGATTTTAAAAAAATCAGGCAGTGTTTGAAAAAATTCGATACGTTATTATCTCAACTTTATAATAGTGATCACGAATTTAACAAAATATGGATGCCAGAAACTTCTTTACGAAATACCGTAGCGATTTTTTGAAACTTCGTATCAATAACTCTTCTCTCAAAAGACTTAGTCTTATGGAATTTGTCGGGGGAAAAAAATCGAACATATTCTTCATAGTGAAGTTGAAGAGATGTCTTGTGCCGACATTGTTATGCACAATTTTCCAGGTTTTATCCCGAAACCATGGAAACGAAGAGGAGGAGCTCGTTGTGGGGTAATTTACCTTCTTGAGGGTCTTGAGATTGACGTGCAAGGCGAGTTCTGTCTTCAGCTTATCGGGTAGGATTCCTAGAGCCGAGTTGATATCACCTCCGCCTTGCATGCGACCCCTGAAAATGAATAGTTCCGACTAAACTTCAAGAAAGAATGTAAAGGAATTTATGTACTTACCAGGACTCTCAAAACTGTTTAAAACAAACATTTGTAAGTGAGGATCTTAGATGTAAAAACATCCAAGTTACATTTAAGTTTTCTTATTTCTTTTCATAAACACAAAAATGTAAAATGTTTTATGATACTTTAAAGGTATACATAAAATTGCAAATTTTGGTTCTGATACTTACATTGAATGAATTAAATTATGTTCAAAACTTAGTTGTAAAATTCAATGTTTAGTTTCATATATGAGAACAAAATTCGGAATATTTTTAAGTGATGCTTTTTGTCTGAACTCTTCAATTATAAAAGCAGTTAATTGAAGAGCTTAGAGATGTAAGAAAACGTAATGGATTCCGCAATATTTTGACAAACTGTTTTTTTTATTAGAATGTGTTATTTTAATAGGGGAAAACTTAATTTTTCAAAAAATTAATGTCTGATAAATAAAGTAAGGTTTATTGTTTTTTCAAACATTGCAGCACGTGGATTTTCTTTAAATGCATTTTTAATATCGATATTTTAAAAAGTTATACTCTATTAAAATAACATCTTTGTATATTGTCGTTCCCTTTGTTTAAAAGAGACATTTCTTTCCTTTAATTACTTATGATATAATGTAACAGAAATTATATTGGACTAAATTGTTTTTTTTTTCATTTCAAATTTTGCATTGCAATATTATTTCATAAAAGTAAGTTTTAGTTCGGTTAATTTTATTTAAATGTGTTACCTGGACCAAGAGTAGTCGTACCATCGCTGAACTCTGCGTTGCATATTTCTGGGAACTTTGTGGTGACGCATGTAAAGTTTAGCTCCATCCTAGAAGTGATTTACAATTGAAATATAATAACCCTGCTAATACAGCAAAAGAAAGATGGCAAAGGTATTCCGAGGAGGGATGACAGATATTCGAGATAGAGTCTTTAATACAATATGAAATTAAACCCTTAAATAAAGACTATTATTTTTGTAATTAAAATATATCCTATTTCACCATCGAGAAATTTCGTAACTTATTTAGCTCACATTTGAGAGAAAGGAAGATGTTTAGTGGGTACAAAAACATCAACATAATTTATAAGGTTAAAATATTTGAAGTAAATGCAAAGAAAATAAGTCTTTTTACTACATACCAGCAAGCGCTCGAATTCTAAACGACTAGCATTTCTGTTTGTTATAACCGTTCCAACTTGTCCTGCAAGGAAAAAATTTCCTATATCATACAAATAAAAAAAGGAAAACACAAGTTTTAATGATACACTTTGTCTGTTCTTAATATGCAGGATTACATTTCAAGGGCACTTCATGCAGATGTACTCTTATGAAAATACTTCTAATTTAACTTTTCCTAGATCAAAGTGTGGTGATCTTTGGTGAAGTCCTTCAAGTCATTTTTCTTCTTCGTATGATGATTAGAATCCTTCTCGAGAAAAAACGTATATTAAGAAAAAGGGGAAATTTTATTTTTCCATCGAATTATAGGGGCCACAGGGTTCAGTGTGAAAGCCCACTGCACTAGTAATTTGCGAGTTATAGGAGCTGCAGTTTCGATTCCAGAAACGAATCCTGAGTATATTTATAACTTCTGTGTCAGTAAAACTTTTCTTGTGTGTTCACATGTATATTTATTTGTTGTATGTCCTATGTTTAGCTCAGCGTTTCCAAATATGATCATTAAGACATAAAACTCTACCCAACCAATCAAACAAACTTCGAATTTTACTATTTCAGAACAATTTTAAAAGCATGCATGGTTTTGAAAAAACGCAAAAAAATATTTAATTGTAAAGCATTGAAAATGTTTAAAAATATAAGTATATTTTACTTTTATGTTTGTTTGCTTGAAAATTACTTTAATCGAGCATCCCCTCGTTTAACATTATTATACAATAATTATATAATCTTATTGTGTCGTTAACACATGACACAATAAGAGGTTTCATTATAAACTTCTCTTTGAAGTTGTTCTAAAACAATTCATAGGTAGAATGTTTTCGTTCAATTAAAATATGATTGCATATTACAATTACGAAAAGGACAATATGGTTCTGTTTGGTTGTAACAGATTCAGTCATGTTACGTCAACTTCTTGAAACATGAAATATTTCCAAAAACCATTCATTAGAAAAAGAATAAAAAACCTTAATACCACCAAAACGATATTTACTGACAATTTAATAAAGAAACTAAAATATTCATTTTCTCAAAAGCGGAATAAAATGAAAAGACTGAATAACACGATTACATTGACAACTCTTCAAAATCGATCAGGTCGCTGCACTGAAAGAAGAGACTCGGGATTAAACAAGATTTCATGAAATCTAAGTACTTTGAAATAGAATATACATTCAAGTGCGTTAAATTTTTTTTCAAAATTCATAATATTAATTCATTTGACTTAAAGAGGCAATCGATGTAAAAAAAATAAATTATTTAATAAAACTGTCATGAAAAATTATTGAATATTTTTTTAACTAAACGTAAAAAATTAGAATAAATAATAACCAATGTATATAAAAACATTAACATTTTTTAAACTAATTAGAATTTAATGTATCTGAGAAGAGAATTCCTTTGATATCGTTATTTTAAATGTCATACTCGAACGTATAAATATAATTCGTATTAAATTATTCGTCTTACACTTTTCTACCTTTTGAAAGTTATTAAAATGGTTAAAGTAAAGTAGTTAACGAGACGATAGAGTTAAGAATTTTAAGACGAGACGTTCTTAAATATATATATATATATATATATATATATATATATATATATATATATATATATATATATATATATATATATATATATTTATATATATATATATATATATATATATATATATATTATATATTTAACATTAGCTTTTGTTTCAAAAGCAAGGAAGGTCAGAAATTTAAACAGAAGTAAAATGCATACTATCGTATTAAATCTATATAGAAAAGTAAAAGCAGCTATTACTAAATACTTTATGAATACAGGCACTTTTTATTTTTAATTGCATTGCTATGTCCCTGTTTTTGGATTTAATAAACACGAAAATAATTTTAGGGCAGAATATATGTTTTTTTAGGGCAGAAGTAATATGTGAATTCGAGTGTGAAAGTTTTCAATGTTCTGTTGAGTGTTAATATTTTGATCCCTTCAATATAGTCAGAGAAAACAGAAAGAACTTTTAGATATAATAATAATATATGAGTGATAATATAATGCAAATTGAATAGATCGATCCATGTAGAGTTCTAAACAAGACGTCTTATGCCTGAGTTTTAATGCATTGAGAATGAAAACACCTAAAAATAGTAAATAATAGAAGTCGATATTAGTTTGGAGCTATTTACAAACAAAATATAAAAATTCTCATGATACAAAGAAGTATAAATTATTGGAACTATTAAAAACATATCCCTCTTCAAAAATACACACAATAATTATCTACCCTAAGTAAATATAATTAGTTAAGTCAAAAATACACACATTTATTGTAATCATTAGAAAGTAATTATTATTAAACTGAATTAAAAAGCTAATTAAGTTTAATCTGTTATGATCTCAGTAAAAATATGAATATAATTTTTAATGCATAATACTTATTGTGGTATTATGATGAAGTATTTTTAATATAGATCGGCTGCTTGATTAGTTCTCTATTTGATTCATAATATATTTAATAATGAGTTAATTAATTGGAACCTTTTACTGCAGATTCTTTTCCCCTTGATTCTCTTTTTAATAATTGAATATTAATGTGGAAAACTCCGAAATTTTCAAATGTTTCAATTATGTATAGCAAATGCATTATAAGCGATTTTAATAACATAAAGCTGTAGAGGCTTAAATAAAATATAAAAACGAGTCATTAACTTCTTTAAGCTTTCACTGCTAAAATTTTCCACCAGTATACCTACATTCAAACTGTAATTTATGTTCTATAAATCAAAATGGAAGTATGAACTATTTGCCTCTTCCCATTTTAAGCTTTTAAAACGTTATTTCTATTCCTTGACCGCTTTGTACATTTAGTAAAGACAATTTGTTTAACTTTCTAGGAATCTTCATGAAGTACATTTGGAACATTTTTGAAAAGAACTTAATGTCTTTTGCCACAGACATTAAGTCATCAAATCTTTCATTCATAAGGGATTTTTGAAAATGCTTAGAGTAAAAAACATTTTTGAAAAGAATATAAAAAACTTTTGGGGGTAAAAATAATTTTTGCTTTATGGGAACGTATTTTGCAAATTACAAAAGTATTTATATTTTTATGTTGTGGGTCTCTTTATGTCTCCCTATGTATTTATGTGGGATTGCAGACGTTCTACCTAAACGCATGACTTAACTGTTAATAGACGCTGCGTGAAAAGGGGTGGAGGTTTGTTATTTCAAAATTTTGTGACTCAAAATGTTCGACAGTATTCAGCTACAGCAGTCAACGTGGTTACTTTTCGATCCAGCATACAGTAAATTCTGACAGTTATTGACAGCGAGTCATCGGTCTCTTTTTCAAACAACGTATTTTATTCCTGTACCGGAAGTCGAGTCATTCGATCCAACCCAGAAGCGATCTTTTATTTGTTCGGTGGACCCTGATATGCCTTTTGCTTTCTTATATGAACATCAGATGACTCGGATAAAGAAATTTCTTCCACCCTCCAGCCTCCTTTTTCTTCTTTTGTTACCTCCCAACTTCCTTACGCGTTAAGCAAGAGGTATTAGGTTGACCGTTAAACTGAGTGATAATGGGATTTCGCTCAGTGTGGTCGATAGGGGAATTAATCTCACATCAAGATGTCTTCTTGAACGACGTCTAATGGATTTTATTTGAAAAGGTAGTCTATTATTAAGGTCATCCTTAGAATTCAAGTAATGAAAGAAAGTCCCAGAAGATACAGAATACAAAATGAACGAAAGTAGTTTTAAATATAAATTTACAGTATCCAAATGAATTTTGATTTAGCAGGTAATACATTCTCTTTGAGGATGATAATTTTTCTTTATACATTGAATATAATAATTACATTCTTGACTCATTTGAGCTTAAAACTGATAAACTTTAAGTTGATGTCATTTAGAGTAGTGCGTTCGTAAACATAAATTTATTCTTATTTATCTCACTTGGTATAAGTAAACTACACCAAGTTTATTAGCCTGTGAGGCGTGAGGCTTTCTAGAATCTGCTCAGGGTGGTCAATAGGTTGACCTGAGCGACTGCCGAGGCAGTAGATGATGTGTTCGGCGAATCCTAAGCTGAATTGCATTTAGAGCACAGAGGGAAATGCTTGCAACTCAAATCGATCTTCATTGGCTTCAAGTGTCCACTGCAAAGTCGAGAGAGAGAGAGGGAGAGAGAGAGGGAGAGAGAGAGGGAAGGAGATGAGAGAGCAGTTTGGTCTTCACTATGATAAATTTACTAACGTGAATTTATATGATTAATTGTATGAAGCATTCCTTTATTCTTTTCGAATACCAAGATACAAAGATGGTTATTGTAATATGAGAGATTAATTAAAAATTTGGTTAACCTGAAGTACAATGTTTATATTGGTTCATAATTAGTTACCACATGTCCCACGTTTAAGAATGCGTCCAGGACGGTTGGTCATTTTGACTCGATCAGAAAGAAAACACCGTGAGAAAACAAGATAGGTTTAAACAAGATAGGATAAAACAAGATAGGTTGCTTAAAAGTAAACAATGAACTAGGCTGCATTAAACTTCTATTTCTTCATCTTACAGAATATTCATCTGTGAAGAGAACATAAGCTATAAACTACTCTACAGCACTTTTCTTCAGAAACCAGCGTGAGAATTCCACACAGAGGGAAATTTCCAGCTTGCAGTGAATGAACTCGTTACAGATAATGTGGATCTAAACACTTCTTGTACAACACTTGCAACAGCTCGTGTACTGAATTGGGTTCTTCCATGGAAAGAGTGCGCGTTAATTATCTCCGACCAGTATCATGCCTGCTGCCATGGAATATTTTGGTATCACGCGAAGTCTAATGCAAGCTCTCAAACGTTTGATTATTTGGTACATGTCTGTCGTTTACGATACAATCTCACAGCGGCTCGTCCATTTCCATCAGCTTCCCCCCCCCAAAAAAAAAGGGGCATGCCAGACAGCTCTGTATTCGTAAAATGATACGTGATACCGATGTGAAGTCAGAGTTTAAAATTATGATGTCCAAATGCCACACCACCAAAGAGCGCCCTCCAGAAAATACAGATAGCGGACATACATCCGTAGGCGATTACGGTTTAATTTTCTTTACTCTACCTCTCCTAAAAGTTTGTACAGGAAATTTTGAAACACGTACAATGTAAAAATGTTTACTGTTTGAAGTTGTTCCATTCCATACATTACCACTTGTCAGTGCCGCAAGAATTTTTGACTTCAGAGAGAGAGAGAGAGAGAGAGAGAGAGGGAGAGAGAGAGAGATTTAGCTTACCGACAATCGTAGCGAAGATAAAGACTCCTATGAGGTAACTTACGATGGTGAACATGTACCTGCAATGAAATGTTCATAGAAATGAGAAATAGATAATAAAAGGCCATGCAGCATTCTGAAGATAATAAAAAATACTCCTCATAAATAAATATGCTAGAATTTTGCTTCTAACTTGTCTTACAACTATATTTGTAAATCAATGGTTTATTTTTTAATGGAATCCAATATTAAAACTATTTGTTAACCAAAGCTACCAAAGGCCGCGGTAGCTCGTTTGGAAGAGTAACGGACTAGCAATCGGAGGGTTGCGAGTTCGAATTCAACCAAAGACCGTCGTGTACAAAGGGGGCTAGTGCACGTTTAATATGTCGTGGCTTCAAATGTCCTCATTTGGCGTGGTGTGGTAGTTTGGAGAGTGGGTGCCAGCTCAGGTGTGACCTCGTCATCTGACCGTGATTCAAAATTACGTGGTGTCCTTCGGGGGTTGATCCCGGACCGTCGCCAATAGCCCGTTGTGTTGCTTCAGTGCGACGTTAATCATATACATACCAAAGCAATGAATCTTTTCTCAAATGTTTTTATCAGATCTTATCTCAAACACGCTTATTAGCAATACATGACCAACCAATAGGAGGTGTTTCAATAGAGCTATCGAACTTGCTGTGCTAATTTCTGATATAATTAACTAAACGGGCGGCAAGCAATATAGTATTTAGATTTCACATAAGTTAGAAATACTTATAAACCAAAAGAGAACAGAATAAATTAGATTTTCGTATGTTTTGAGTATGCGTATGATAAAAATACTTGTGGTGAAGACTTAATACATATGTAAAACTTGAAAATTTTTATATTTCATAACAGAATTACATTTATTCATATTTTTATCTAGGTTACGAACTATTACTATATAATTATAATGCATTTTCAGTTTCATATACACAATATGACCAATGGTAGAGAAAATTACACCCAAATGGCTATAAATACAAACTTTTCACACCCAAAAATTGTGAAGTTTTTAATTTAGACTTGATTGTAGTTTATTCCCTCAATTAATTTTGGGAAATTTACGGATAAGTGTCATAACTTTTTGATATATCGTGTTTTACTAATAGAAAGAGACTAGAAAATGCCTTTTGAGAAAAAGCTGAAAACATGAAGTGCATATGATGGAAAAAAATGTGGTCAAAAGTTTTCAAAAATCCCTTAATTTCTATTCTACTTATAGAAAAACTATTTTGGGCGCATGTCATTCGGTCAGCTTTTGTTTGTTTGTGGAATAATAATATCAGTCTTATATTCGACGGATCCTTTAACGTTTTGTGAATAAATGGAGGAAAATGTGTTATTTTATCAAAAGTGGGTTAAGATAATTCAGAAGAGAACACGGATTCAGAAGAGATATGGAAACTTGGACTGAGAAGTTTGAAAAAATGTAGTATCGCAACAAAAACATTGTTACTTGTAATTACAATCAGAGTTAACCAAACAACGCTTTTCAAAGACCTGAAAATTTCTTCCTTGGATTTTAATGGTCAGTTTCAAAAGCTATATATCTAAAACCATCTAAAGTTATTTAAAGTAGGTAAACCTCAAGAGATATCGTGTGGAAAGTCCAATTGCACCAATGTAGCATATTTTATTTCAAAACTTTGGAAAAAGTTTCAAATGAAATGTAGCAAGGAATAGAAATTCTAAATATAGACACACATAAAAGCGTATTTCATCGAATACGGTTCTGTACGATTTAGGTTTGATTTCTGAATATTTTCCCAGAGTATTTCACTTATATTATATATGTATATATATATATATATATGATATGACTTTCGCTGTGTTTCTCGCAAGAGTTGGGTGAATTTTATAAGCTATTAGGTAAAATGAGTAGCCACGAACGTTTGGATGACGGAATGAGATGGAGAATCGTCGGTAGATTGGAGACAGGGCAAATCACAAGTGCAGGTGGCTACAGAGCTCGATGCAACGCCCAGTGTCGTCTGCAATGTGTGGAAAAAATTTCAGGACACTGGATCCATATCGAGAAGACCTGGACAAGGTCGTCGAAGAGCCACGACTATCAATGAGGACCGTTATTTGGCACTTTCAGCGCGGCGCCACACGACTGCTACAGCTTTACAGATCTCACGTGAGCTGCATGCTGCCACTGGAACACCCGAGTTTCACGGTTTGCTGTTGCCCGAAGGCTTCATGAGAGGGGGCTTTATGCCAGAAGACTTGCTGTTTGCGTCCCGCTCACTGCAGCACACAAGAGCGCGCGTTTAGCATGGTGCAGGCAACATCAGCCTTGGACCAGACTTCAATGGAGCACCGTGTTCTTCACAGATGAGTCGAGATTCAGCCTGGACATTCAGCCTGATTCTCGACGTATCCTCATCTGGAGAGAGCCTGGGACCCGATACCATCCCTCCCACATCAGGGAAATGGACCACTATGGTGATGGAGGTGTCATGGTCTGGGCAGGCATCATGTTGGACGGCAGCACACCCCTCCATGTGTTTAACAGAGGGTCCCTGACTGCTATGAGGTATAGAGAGGAGATCTTAGAGCCTTATGTTCGACTTTTCGGGGGCGCAGTTGGCACTCGGTTCCTGTTCATGGACGACAATGCTCGTTCACATCGGGCTCAGCTGGTCGACGTTTATCTGGAAAGTGAGAATATTCGGCGTATGGATGGGCCAGCCAGATCTCCTGACCTAAACCCTATAGAACATGTCTGGGACGCTCTTCGGACGGCAATTGCATCTCGCCATCCCCCTCCGAGAACCATCCCGGAGCTAGAAACTCCTTTGCTGCACGAGTGGGACCGACTGCCACAGGGACTCCTTAACTGCCTCGTGTCCAATATGTCGTCGCGCTGTGCGACCTGTCTGACTGTGAGAGGGGACCATACCCCATATTAGACTCATTTTCGGTTCGATCTCGCAACGTGGATTTTGGACATTCCTGCACTGATGAGCTTTACTGACAATCATCCGTGCGTACCATGACTTTTGTATGGTACATCTCTTTCTCTGCTATAACTATATATTCGTACCAAATTTCATTAAAATCTGTCCATTAGTTTTTCAGAAATTCGACATAATGTGCAAATTCTCTTAATTTTGCACATGAGTGTATACAGGGTAAGTCTAAATTGTTTTTGCAAAATAAGAGGGGTGATAGTACCCATCCAGACGAGCAATAATTACCATGGAACATAGGGTCGCATTCCACTCTGAGAGGCAGAAAAGAGTAAAGTCGAAACGTGTCGCGCATGAACAAGTCATCGCCTCTGACGTCGTTTTGTACCTGCCTACGTAGCATATCTCCTAAGCAAGATGGCCTGGTCGGTAACGCACTGACAGACCTGTGGCTTGGCCTCCTCGCTCACTGGACCTCAACCCACTGGATTTTTTCTTCTGGGGCACATGAAATCTTTAGTGTACCAGACTCCTGTGGACTCGGCTGAAGATCTCATAGCGAGAATCGGTGTTGCCGCAGACAAAATTAACACAACACTAGGAATCTTCGAGAGGGTACGCCAATCATTCCTTCGCCGGTGTGAACTGTGCAACGACACGTGTGGCCGCCACTTTGAGCACTTGCTGTGAGTTTTTCTCTGATCAATAAATCAGATTGTGCAACTTTTGGTATCGTTCATTCGCTTTCCCAACACTGTTGTAAATTCATGTTGAAATTCTAATTTTACTCTTTTCTGCCTCTCAGAGTGGAATGCGACCCTATGTTCCATGGTAATTATTGCTCGTCCGGATGGGTACTATCACCCCTCTTAATTTGTAAAAACAATTTAGACTAACCCTGTATATATATATCATGAAAAATTTTTTCAGAATAGGGAAAGAAATTATCATACCTGATTTTACACAGGATATTTCATAAAATCTGAGAATAACTTTTTGTAGCTTTTCAATACGTAAATAATAAATAAAGTAAACAGTCACGTGGCCCAACTAATTCGACGATTATTCTGTGGTATAAGATATTCAAAAATGACCTATTGTTGGTAATATTCCCTCTTAAGCCTAGTCACCTGAGAAGATTGTTTTATAAACAATTGTTAACACTGTTTGAGACCTCTTGAAAGAGAATTGGCAGGCCCATGACGCATGCAAGTATAGTAGTAGCTCTGAACATATCGAAAAAAACGTTTTTTTTGCATAGTTTACAAATTACGGAAGAGGTAGTTCACTACTTGGGCAGAATAGCGTGAGCGCAACGGATGAATTATATATGAGCTGTAAATCGAGCAATTTTAAGCTAGAAATGATAAAAAAAATAAAAAGAGAGAAAAAAGGGAAAATAACTAGATAAAGAGAGAAATTGATCTCGATCAGGTTCAGCACAATACCAACTAAGGGGCTTGCACATTATACACGAACACAATAATGTATAAAATATAGTCCTGAATGAATTTTGCCAAAATATCCCGTTATGAATTTTGGTTGTTTCTCATCCTGAAAGAGATGCTCCGTGAAGCAAAATTTGCTTGCCATACCGAGATGGTTATTTTTATTTTTCACTTCTCTAAAAGCTAGTGAAATTTTAAATGAGTTTGAATCAAGATGCAAATGATTTTAACAGAACTCTGCTGTCATAATAGAATCTCTTCAAAAAGTTATTAATTTTTCATTGTTGTAATATTTAGTTTACTAATCTGCAAATGATTAAAGGGCTACAGTTTTCTTGTTTTCTTTGTTACGTGAAATTTGTAATTTGAAATATCTTTTCTTCCATTAACGTATGGTCTAATTTTTTTAATAGACTTATTGCATGTCTAAATAAAATATCCTGAAAAATTAAGCTGGTATCCTTTGTAATTCTTTGAGTTAAATTTTATATTTTAAAATGTATGTACTTAATTTTCCGAGATTTGTCTGATACGTTCATTAGCACATTGAAGTAATCTAATATAAACGTAATTGCGATTATCTCTGAATAAATGATTTTGATCTTTTTAATAATTCTTAAGCACTTTATTAAAGAGAAATTTAAAGGAAATGTTTTCATATCTTGCACGAAAAAGATCTGTTGTCAATCTCTTCTCTGAATCCAAATGTCTTTACAGCTATTATATTCAGAATAGTTAAACAAAAAGTTGATCTGCAATGCTGTAACAAAAAATTTCTCCTCACGAAAGTGATACATATTCCTGGCTATACCTTAGGAAATAAACGTATTAGAGAAAGTACGAAAATGTAAACAAAGAAATATTTCATTTTGAGTTATCTCCTCTGCATGCTTGGATTCGATTCATGGAATGTATTCTTCATTTATCATATAGATTGGATTTCAAAAAGTGGCAAGACCGAAAACAAGACCAAATTAAAATAAAACAAATAAAATTATTAATTAAAGCCACATTCAAAAGAGAAATTTGGCCTTATAATAAGATAAGGTTCAACCAGGAGGCTCAGGTAAATCTAATGATTGAAATTGCTTTCCACATATCAAGATTTCACAAAGATCCAGCCATTACTGGAGTTAATGAAAGTCTTATGCAATGTTTAAAAAAAATTTTACAAGTCATGGCTGCAGGGTTCAGAAAAGAGATGTTTCATACATATTGCAGAGAAATTGTTAATTTTTAAGTAAGTTGGTTTTACATGCTGGTATGGCCTATAAGATAATGCTACAAGGAACTTCTTTTGTTTCCGATTCATTACTGCCAATTGGACAAATATCTGAGGAACTTCAAGAGGCGAAAAATAAGGATCTTAGCATTTTAGAAGTTTTACTAGAAAAATGTCGAGAGAAGCAATAAATGATTTGATAACTTAATCTCAGTATCTTCAGATCCTTTTGTTAGAACTTTACTCTCGCCTCTAACAAAAGACACAAAAGTCGTTTCTTATGAAGCTAAGCATTTGTTGAAAGAGCCAAAAGTATCATAAAGTCAATAGTCAGACATCAGTCTTGATAGAGAGAACGGCGAGACAACAGACTAACTCCAATGAAGGATAAAGTGATTATGTTCAAGAATCATTAATTTGTAATGGAAAAATGTACTTATTGTTAATAAAATACGTTATTAATCATATTGTTCAATAGATTATTCATAATTTCCTAAACAACATAAATAAATTTTATTTTTTAATTTTGATCACGTTTTCGATGTTTTGACCCATTGTGGAGTGTTTTCTTTTTATCAGTGTAAGCAATGGGCATGTACTTTGATTTCTAATGTTAGTTACTATAAACGTATAAAAAATAAATAATTGTTTACAGTAATCATATACAGTGAAAGAAGATATAAATCCTCAACATCCTCTCCTATTTTCCCTTTGAAAAGAGGAAAATATATTTAGATGCTACTTTTGTTGTGCTTTTTTACAAGAAACAAAACGATGCTTAAGCCTCGTTTATTCATATTCTTAAACTCAAAGATGAGCTACGGAGATCCACTCACTACGATAACCTTGATATATTGCTGATAACTTTTAAAGATTTTTTTTAGTTTCTCAGATCAGCTAAATAAAATTCATTTAATTATCAGGACAATTCAGCTACTTGGAAAATATTTTATAAATTAATTTCTTTCTGTTCTTTCTTTTTACTTTCTGCATTTTACTCCAAGGATTTTATTTGCTAGTTGATGGCGTCTTTTTTGTAATGTAAAACCTGTGACAGCCCTCAAAATTATTTTTTTATACTAATGTAAAATTACTCATTTATTGTTTTTGCTTTAAATTCCGTAATTACATTCGTGCATTTTCCTTTATAGATTTGGTTCGCGAGAGGGATTACTGGATGTTTGATTCAATAGTTGCCATACAACAAATACAAATGAAGCCACGTAAAAATAAATAAATATATAAATCAACAACAATAAGGATGCACAATAATTTATTACATTACTGTATCCCTATTGTGTAAAACGATCTGAGATTAATCGTAGTTTATTTCATAGCTTCATAACATTTATCATCAAATTAAACATGACATCAGCGCAATTCTTCGACGAGGTTGTAAAAATTAGCTAAATTCCATTCTTAAATAGCATAATGTAAATATACATAAATGAAACGTTTTGTGGTAACTTTCATTTGCATTACAAAAAATTTGTAATTCAAACTTTTTCAAATTTGTGATTCAATACAAATTTGTAATTCGTTGTAGAAATCTAGAAACCTGAAATTTTGTGCAAAAGTAGCTTACATCCCGAAGTTGTGCACGTCGGCTTCAAATTTGTAGGTTTTAGAAATGAAAAGAAGTGGGAAAGACCTGAAAAACAAATGCCTTGTTGTGTACGTTTTTCCAGAACAGAACACGGGAAATCAGTCAAACTCAGATTGCTTTAACAGTATTGCTGGAGAAACAATTTGTTCCAAAAATTATTTTTATCGAATCTAAATTCTAATCCCTTATATTTGAACTTTTTTCTCTACAAAATATGAACAGGGCCGTGGTAGCCTGGTTAGAAGAGTAGCGAATTGGCAACCGGAGGGTTGCGAGTTTGAAATTCGATCCAAACAAAAACTGTCGTGTACGTTGGGGCTGGTGCATGTTAAATCTGCCGGGGCCTCAAATATCATCCCGTTGACGTGGTGTGCAAATTTGGAGAGTGGGATACTTGCGTTCCTCAGACGTTGCCTCTTAATCTGACCATGGTTCAAAATTACGAAGTGTTGTCCTTGGACGACGTTAATTCAACTATCTCCTAAATATGAAGAGTTTCTAAATATTTGAAAGATGATTATAAAAAGAATTAGAAATCTTTAATGCTTTGAAAATTTCAGTGATGGAAATTAACTTCGAAGATCAAATTTTGTCACAATTACAGCTACTTTAACGCTCATTTTATAGGGAACGAATTTGCATTTAATAAGAGAAGCGTAAGAGATAATACACCACTCATAATAATAAATTAATTTTGCTACTCGGTATCTGGCAATGCCAGAATAAATCTTTTATTTTTAATTCTATTTAGAATTCTGAGTTTATGCATCTGACAACAAAAGATTAAGACAACAAAATGCGTTGCATTTCTAAGCATGAGCTTCTAGGTTTGATCATTTCTAGGTGTTATCAATGTGTATTCTGTTTGTAAATCAATGGTTGCTTTTATCGGTATTTTATTGCAAGTACTTTTGGAATTTCTGAGTAGATTCGAAGTTGACTTTTGGTCACATCTTTCGGTTTTCAGAATTTTGCATTTCTTCAATGACCGAAATTGCATTTTTGTACGTTATAATTATATATTTTTTGAATTCTGACATAGGTTTCCTTCACAAAACGATTAAAATAAGTTAAAATTACATATATTTTCCATATTTCGAATTCAATTATTGGAAGAGTCAAGAAACTACATACATAATTCTGAACAAGTACGTGATTTCCATACAGAAAATGAGTCTCCGAATTTAAAAAAGTGTCATGGATTCGATATGAACCTGCATACCAGTTGGTAAGTTGTTGAATTAATGTTGTACTGGAGCAACACACCGGGCAATGGCGACGGTCCAGGATCAATCCTGAATGGAAAGACCCGAGGACATCAGCTTGTAAATTGTAACCACGGTCGGAAAAGTAGGCATGTCAAATGGACTAACGAAAATTTCAAATGAAATTTTGCCATTTTCGGAAGATTATTGACGTTAGAAAATATTCGATCTAGGACTTAAAAAAATGCCTTCATGACAGAAGGTCTATGTTGCTTACTTTAAGAATTGAAGCTATTCTAATGCACGTTACCTGTAAAACGTTTGCTGAAAACAGTGATTTTCTTACAAAAATGCTTTCAAAAGACATGTTTTCTGAAAAATTGTAATCGACTACCTTTGCTTTGGGCCGCTGTAGCTCAGTTGGAAGAGCAATGGATTAGCAATCGGAGGGTTGCGAGTCAGCCAACTAGGCCAGCCAAAGACCATCGTGTACACGGGGGTTGGTGCACGTTAAATCTGTCGTGGTCTCAAATGTCCTCATATTGTCATGGTGTTTAAGTATGGAGAATGGGGTGAAACTCCGGTGTTTTTTTCGTCATCTGACCGTGGTTCAAAATTACGATACGTTATCCTGGAATCTTTCCCTTCGGGGTTGATCCCGGACCGTAGCCAATAGCCCATTGTACTGCACCAGTGCGACTTTAATTAACTACCTACCTACCTTTTCTTTGTTTATGAGATGAATTTTCAGTGGGCAAAGAGACGAAACACCGAAATGCGAGTATTTTACTTCCGGTTACCCAGCACAGAATAAGTACAGAGAGTACATTGTACCACAAAACGCTAGTGCCATCAAAATTTACCTTTACAGAAAAATCGTCTCACACGAAAGACATTTAGTTTTGAAACAAGCTCTTATTTCATTATAGTTAGCTCTTAGCTCATTAGCTTGGTTTTGAAACAAGCTCTTAGCTCATTATAGTTAGTGCATGTTATTTTTTCATGGACAGTGAATGGAATTTTCAAGAAGTGTGTTTGCTTTAAAAAAAATTAATCATGAGTATCGTATCAAATTAATTTCTCATAAATTTGTTAATGATGGTGAAATTCGGAAATATCTCATCCTTACTGGAAGGGTGTCGCAAGTCAAAATATTGATAGGAAAAATTAATACAAGATTATTCGCCGCAGGTTTGCCATTTCAACCCGAGTAACATAATATTCTGCTAATATTCTTCTGTTCAATATGCTGCATGTTATTTTAAACAAGTAGCTTAATTTTTAATTTTCTGAAACTATTTTTGTTGGAATCTTCAGGATGTCTATGCATTAACCCTAAAAGTGGTTTCGATATCTCGTCCATCAAGATCTGATAAATTTTGCTAATGACGAGATACCTCGTCATCAAGAGATTGCCAATTTTTTGTGATGACGAGATCAATATCTGGTCAGATTTGCTAACGAAGAGACACCTCGTCGAGACAACCACCAGGAAGGTTTGAACTTTGAGTTCTTTAATACTGCCGATGGAGAAACAACCATTTATATATTTAATAAGACTCTTGCAGTTAGTGCAGGAAGTCAAAAACACAAAAACACATTACGTACTGCAAATTCGTAGCCGGCGTAGCTAAGTCTCCTATGGTAGTGAGTGTGAGAGTTGACCAATAGACGGATCCTAAATACTTCCTGGAGAGTGTAGCATAGTCGTCGATGGGTTTACGATATGACCATTCCCCCACGAAACCTTCCAGCTCTGACAGCAAATAATAAAAACATCCGAACCAATGGGCTAGTAATAACAGTATATGAATCAGATTCACCACTCGCCATAAGTTCGGATAGATGGTTCGTGATTCCACCATGTAGTATAAACGAAAAGATCGATATAGTTTCAGGAATCTTAAAAACAAAAAAGAATTATTATCAAAAAAAGAAATATCATTTTGTTCATAGACATTATTGAAAAAAATTAATTGGTGCAATATATCTTTCTTCATAGAGTTTTCAAATATGACTAATTAATATATAAGGGTGTGTTATTGAAAAATTGTCAAGAGAGAGAGAGAACAGGTTTTAAATATTTATTTCATTCTTAAAAATACACATATGCGTTAAGCGCACATCATATCTAAGCAGTTTAAAATAAAACAAAATATAAGTCCAAAAATTATGATAAGTCATAAGTTACATATCCATGTAAGGGAACAATATAATGATTCTAATATTGAAAGAACGAGTTCAATAAAGCTGCATACTTCATTCTGTTAAATTTGAGTTGTTATGTATTGAACACTTTTATGGTGTTCTCTTAAAATCACTTTAAAAAAATGTAATTCAAATCTATTTTGCTAAAACGAATGCTCGAAAATTATTTCTTTACCTGGAACATTAAGTCTTCCGAATCTGGTGTTTATGTTGATTGCTCAAACGTAATTTACTACTACAGTTTCTTAAAAGAATTTCTCACACAAATACTATGCGGTTGGAAAATTATTTACTCATTTCTTGATTTGGAACACATTTCAAAACTGGTATTTTCGTGTTTTTATCACAATGCGTATCGCGAAATGGTTCAACCGACATATAAATTAGATAATCAATTCATAAATTGATAATCTAAATCTAAATTCAGAATTCAGTGGGTTTCTTTCCATATCCTTAATTAAATAAAAACTACTATAAAATATTTTAGCTGTGTACCATTAAAGGAATGGCTTAGATTCTTTTTAAATCCTATTTTTTATAAAATATAATATTGCCAACACACTTATTATTTCTTTTAAAAAAGCATGTTATTTTAATGTGATTATGAAATTAAGTTTTCTTACCTGGGAAACCGTAGAATTGGTATAACTCCGAAATGAAATTGGAATAAATCCAAGGGTACAATGGCCAAGATGTCGAGGATGAAGCTCTTTGACTTGATATAGTGACCCGCTAATTTTTTACTTTCACATACCATCAAGCCTTGCTCTAAGTAGCCCGTTCGGAACTGAAAAGCGATATCTAATGTAAAAACTACATCGGTGAAGCCGTCTAAGCAATACCAAAGCGTTGACCAACCGCTCTGAAGTTCGGGAAAAGCCTGTTAAAAGCAGAATGAATGAAATATTAAGAGAGCTTGTTATTGTATTTATTTTGTTATAAACCCGATGAGTTTTCGAGAAATATTGAAATTGTTTCTTTGATCTCCGAAATTTAATTTCAATTGATAATAAATTAATTTATGCCCAAAACTGAAAAAGTACAGTTTTTTGTTTAAGTCTTTGATATCCCAAATTAATATGTCCATATTTTGGTTCACAATTGAAAAAGTTTGCTCTTACACAAATGTGCTTCGAAAGGTGCATAAATTTTTATTGGCAGTCGTTATCGAATTTTTAAACTTACTCTTTTCCAGAAATGAACTAAGAAAAATTGTTTAAAGTACCATTTAAATATCCGAATATTGCAGATTAAGTATCTCCAGTTGGATGTTGGTGCATATCAAATCCTAGAAACGCTGGCTCTTAGTTCTAGGAAAAGAAGCCTGGGTTTCTTAGATATACTTACTTAGATATTAGAGTCGTAATCTAAGTCGTCTTATAATTCAATTTATACTCTTTTTTTCTTATTTCACCGACATTATTATGCAATACGACGTTATTACGCGATTCTGGAGCTATTAACTCCCATTTCACGGCGTCTACTATACAATCTTATAGCAATGGTCATTAAATGAAAACTAAAAAATACAGTAACAATCGATTGGGAGTTAACAAACTTATAAAATGTTCTCTACAGAGTTCTCTCCAATGCAGAAAAATAAGATATGTTTCAATATCTTTTTTTATTCGAACATACAAGGCACCTTCCCGAGTCCACAAGGTGACACCTGTATAGATACACTCTTGTAAAAATCTGGCCCTGACTGCAAAAGTGGAAACTGGCGAGGGACCCTCTTTAAAGTATACAAGATTATTGAGTTTCTTTAAAAAGGCAACGACCTGAACCCGTGTTATTCCAGAAATCGCACCACTTCCGTCTCATTTCGTTCTTAATCCTACTCAACCTCCCGTGAGTGTAATCTGTGACAAAAGAACAGGCCTCGACAGAGAAGACAAGTTGGCAAGCCGTTCGCCAATCCATTTCCACGGATGCTACAGTGAGCGGGAAACTCACTAAAACGTATTTTTTCGAGAGAAAAGTAATATCCTTTAATAGGAATAGATTTCTCAACTTTACAATGTGAAAAAAGTAGTTACTCGATTTGTGCAGATCAAAACATTGAAGAGCCTCCAAGAATTCTATCAATCTATAAATATGCTTATCTTCATCCAAGGATAGGCAACGAGAGGCCAATTTACCATTATTATATTTGCCTAATAAAAAATTTAGTTCTCTAAATATTTAAAATTCAAATAAAATCAAAATAATTTTCTCTGGTCTGGTCCTGTGTTAATAGATGCCAGACCTTCTAGGGTTTGGTCCGGTCCGTGGGCCTTATATTATGCAACCTTGATTTAAAATAGGTTTCCTTTAGTATCAGATTTTTCTGCAAAAACACTTTTGCTTACCTGTCGCACTATGATGGTCCACGCATTGTATAGAAGACAAATGGTAAGCAATGAGAGCCAATAAAAGAGGATGTTTTCATCAGGATTGACGACTGAGCGCCACACGCCAAGGAAAGGACTCTTGACCATTCCGTCGCCAGCTAAACGGGACGAACCTTCCATAACGTTTGGATCTGGTATCGGACGGGTTGAGAATCGCTTCAAGAATGAGTCTTCCCTCTTGAGAGGCGGTTTTTTGTTCACCTGTGGACATCAAAAACTGATTTCAGAATTAAAATTTTACGATGCGCTACTAAACAACATTAAGTTTGGGAGAACCTGAAATGTAACTAATATAGTTTAGAGAAATGTCATGGGACATTTTATTTGTGAATATATACACATATTCCGTAATTTAACATGTCTCCCATAATATGGGTCTTGATACTTTATAACTGGGTACACACATGGTGGAGATATCTACATGGCGATTCAGGTGGAAGTTTACATTGCGATACTGTCATTCTTATGCATGTATCAAATCTGTGTGTGGATAACATTTCAATATCTGAAATAAGCTATGGTTATTCCCTTAAGATTTTCCACCTAACTGGTAAAGTGGACATAGCGCTTGTCTGCTATCCAATAGATAGGTCCCAGGATTGTAATTTCCAGTACTCGTAAAATATACTAAGGTATGTAGATAGGTTGGGATTTAGCTGGTACAAGAACTAACTTTAATCCACTGAAGAAAGCAATAGTGAAAGGATTATTATTCAGGGTTCCTCGTCATCGACCTTTGTGATATCCATCAGAAATGCAATAGAAACTTTGACCTGAATTGCAATGTAGGCGTGTTTAGCTCATCCGTATTATTAGCATTAGAAAATAGGAATTGTGACACATGATATCAAAGTTTTGAAAAATATGTGTCCTAGATGTAAATGGAATATTGAGTTGAACTAACTTCATGGGATTTTACTTCGAATATTCCTACAGATGTGATAAAAAAATCCAGGAATGAGTGGCATTAAACAATGGACAAAAATATTTTGCTGAAAAACTACGTGATTAATCAGGTTAATTGATGTAAATCAGGTTAATTGATATTTTGTCTGATGATTGTACATTACAGCACCTGTGTGATGGCCGAAGATAACTGGACGGTGGTTCGCAGTTTCATCCAACGGGACCGACTACTCGTTGTCACCGATGTCTCTTCTGCAACTACTGGTCCTGCTGATGTAGACGGTGCCACAGATAAATTATCTGCTGGAAGGAAAGTCAAATTCATTAGTCTCATGAAATACTTCATTAAAATGTAACTTTCCTAAGTAATCACACTGCTGAAGCGTATTGGCGATATTATCGTTGATTGCACTGAGCTTTAGGTCATCTGCAAAGTCAAATTTGCACCTTTCATTACAGAACGGAACTAATTACACGTACGAAAAGGAACGATAATGAATACAAAAAGAGGCGAGAGATGCTGCTTCAGGATTGGATTTTCGGTTTTATGTTGAAAAGTCGTGTAAAGGACAAGCTGCGTCAAACACAAGTTTATGCAACTAAACTTCTGAAAGCAGCGTAAAGAAAACGCTAAAAATGAGAAATAAAGAATCAGTCACAGATGTAGAAATTTAATTAACATGCTTAAAAATATTTAATTTGAAGAAATTGTGGTTTCAAAATTTTGAAAAGGTAGAATTATGACTCATTACAAATTCAAATTGTAAATTTATGTTGAACTTTTAGAACAAAAGTTAGATGCCAATTGCATGTAAAAATGGAAAAAGATTCGATTGGGGATTTTCCCCAATCAAATCTTGCAAATTTAGAATTGTACTTTCGAAAAATTTAAGACGATGATTGATAGACAGATAGGCAATTAAAATATGACGAACAGTTAAAGGAGTAAAGCATAATTGACAGATGGGGGGCTCTCAACCCCCCAAAAGTTGACGATGGGTGAATCGTGTGTTAAATGCGAATACCGGTCAGTTTGACATCCCTTCGCAATAGAGGCATTGGCCACCGATGTATTAATGGTTTGATGAAAAACCATTTGTTGATGACTTGCAGATTCCACGACTCTCGGCGTGTCAGAAAAATGGGAAAAAAAAAAAAAAAAAAAAAAGCACTGTCGAAACTATAACGTCGATGCGCAGATATGTGTTACAAGATTGTGACGTTTATTCGCCTAACTGAAGAAGTGAACATTCAGTACGAATTGGCACAAATCAATAGAATTAAACAATGAAAAATGTTAGAATCAGAAATACAGAAAGCTTAAAGAAACTTCCAGATCTCTGGAATTTCATATAGATATTACTACAAAATATTTCAATAAAAAGAAAGAAAAACAGAACGTTAATGAAGATTTTAATTGCTGCTTTGTACAGGATGCTTTGCACAGCAAATAAATGTTTTCATCATTTTATATGTCCTTAGGAATTTGGACATCACTTCCTGAAAAGGATTAATTTTGCTTTGCCAAGTGAAGAATATTGTTGAATTGTTTCGTGTTTTGCTTTAATTTATCTTACAATTGTATAAACAAAATGATATATTTCTTTTCGTTTATAAGAGATAAATAATTGTAATTATTTATTTCAAGTTAAAATAAATTTATTTTTAATTAAAATAAAATAAAAGATAGAATAATACAATAAAAACAACAATGAAATGAATATGAAAAGATCAATAACATATTCCCTTTAATCTAAACAAAAGAATGAGTAACAAAAAATGAGTGTTTAGCCATAGTTACGAAGTTTAGTTCCTATACTGACTGTTTAGTTTTAATTATAGTCAGAGTTTATACATTGAAGTATAAATTAAACAAAATTAGTTTGATGTTAGAAATTTTTTATGAATTTTTTTTCATAATTCTCGAAATTAATTAATTATTAACTTTTTTTATTGAACTTCAATAATTTAAGACACCCAGACTTGAATTATATTCAAATTAGGGTTTAATAGTCTGGATTTACATATTCAACAAATAAAAATGTTAAAAACAATACGATAAAATATTGTATAGTCACGAAAGTTAGATTTTTTAAGACAAAAATCTAAATGTAGGCAATTTGCATTAATTTGGAAATTTCAAATATTCAATAACATTTTTAGCTTACAGTTCAGATAGATTTTATTTGCCTTTGTTTCTCTTGTTACTGTGCGCTCAATCTATTTTTAGATTAAACTTTCAAGCTCTTACTTTATGTTATAGTTTTATTCCTTGAGTGTGCTTTCATGAATTCTCTGGGAATACATTATTTTAATTAAATTTTTATATACATGTGCTTAGGTCTATTAAATTTCTTTAAAATTAAGTGAAAACATTTGAACATATAAAATTCGTCTTAAGCTCATCTGTCACTTGAAATTTATGTTTAGTAAAAATAACATTACGAAACTTCGAAAAGTAGCACTTTACTTAAAATATAAATCAAATTATTGAATGTGAATTTGGCAAGTTCATATTGCTGGTTCTTTAGGTAAAAGCATTACAAATGGACGAATCAACTGTATAGAATAATCATCTTTCTAGGACTTAATGCTAAATTCGGATTGCTTTTTCCTAAACAGCAACTCAAATGTCAAAACTTGTTTATATTCCACAGTATCCCGAAATTTTCTTGAAATGTAAATGCATTTGTTTTTTGTAAGGCATGCGCCTTAATAAAAAAAGTATTCCCGCATAAGGGAAAATATTTCATTATTTTCCAAAATCTTAAATGGTCGAATGGGATGGAAAAGAAAAATTTCAATACCTCCTGTATCGATTTCCTTGGGCTTTGTTTCTTGAGACTCTTGACGTTGATTATTAGTGTCTTGGTGGGGTGGTGGAGGGATGGCACCGCGACTTCCATCAAACATCATCACGCCACCACCACACTCAACGGACTCCTGAAAAACACAAAAACAAACACCTTTTACTTTCCTCGAAATCTCAATACTTTTTACTTTTCTTTGGATTGAAAGAGTTGATTAGTCTAAGTGATAAAGATTGAATTTTACCTGTAATTACTCTGAAGATTCAAGACATTTAGAAACTAAAGTATGATTCAAAAGTCAGGATATGGTTTGAGGTGTGTGGAAATTGGAGTAGATGTCCATAATGATATACTGGCGTGGAAAACTTAAGGAACGCCACTATTTTTAAAGTTTACAACCTCAAAATTGAAACAGACTGGAGATTTACATAACCGAGAATAATTGGTAGAAAGCTGGTGAATATTCAAATTTTGGAAACGTGACGTCAGGGGTTCTGACAGAGGAATAGGTTCTGCTACCACAGAAACTCATATGCAATCTCATTCTCAGTATGTTATTATTCATTCATCAGTTCATTAGTTTGTAGTACTGCGGTGCAGACTGCATCAGTGTTCGAGGTGGTCACAGAACCTACTAAGGACCGCCTTCTCTTTATTTCTTGTCTTCGCAGTTATCCTTCTGTCTCATGACACCAAGTGCAATATCACCACTTCAGTTCAATTTTTTTTACTGTTCACTTCTGCTCTTGTTATCGTCTTGTTTTTGCCCATCCGTTCGATAACGATAACGTAGCTTTTGTATAATTTCCCCAAATCCAGGTTATTTCACTGCAAAGCAGCAGCTAAAAACATCCCTGTTCTTTACATTTTGAAAGCCAGTGTACAAGAAGCAAAAAACCAAATGATAACTAGGCCCAGAAATTAATAAAACAAATTTCAGCAACAAATGTGCCGGTGGACGTACGTACATGAAGGATGAAAAGTGAAAAAATGTTTTAATGCTTTAACTGCCTACATTTGTGGTCGAGACACATCCTGATGCGTTCGTAACCGTTTGCAGTTACTTGCAGCAGTTGTGTCCTCGGTGATGAAATTGATATGCAGTATGACATCCTTGGGATCTTGCATATTTTGAGGGTTGTTCTGATAGAAACAGGATTTCAGATATCCCCATAAAAGACAAACGAAGTGAGATTAGGTGATCGCGGAGGTCAGTCAATCGGACCTCTTATCCATATATTAGGAAGTTCTTGACGCAACCATGCTCGTACGAGTGCGGCTTATTGAGTCATAGGTTCACCCACGGGAGAGGGCTTTGAAGTCTTAAGCCACCTCAGACCCGATAAAGCAAATATATTTTTGGGGCTTTAGCCCACAACGTATAAATGCATCTTGAGATATTTTCGGGTCTGAGGGACTTGCCCCCTGACCCCCTCCCAAAAAAGATAACTTTCTTTTTAATTCACGGGCATGCCTGCGGGGAGCTAAGGGGGATTAACGCCCCTTGATCCGAAAAAATTAATATATCGCTTCTTAATTCATGGAGGAACGTACGGGGGATTAAGCGTCTTAGACCTGAAATACGCAAATATATTCTTTTTACTTTTTGGAGAAATCTACGAGCTGGGGTGAGGATTAAAACCCCTAACGCCCCAAAAAGAAGCAAATATATCCTTTTTTAACAAATAGGCGCATCTATGGGGCTTAAGCCCCCTTGGAGCCAAATAAGGAAATATATACTTTTTAATTCATGGACGCATCTACAGGGGTGGGAGTCTTAAGGTCCTTAGATCGATGTTGGATTTTATTTTCAGACGCACCTAGGCCCTACAGAACTGCATCATTCAATGTGAATTAGAATTTTATAGGTGAATTCCATCATAAGAATTTTTAAGAATGGCTAATCCAAAAACATTGATCAGAAAGCGAGGAACAGTGCAAAGACTAGTAACCAAATTAGAATCCTATGAAATCGAAGATATCGCTTCAATGCACATTATTGAACTGGAAAGAAAATTGAACGACATAGAAGGAGTGAATGAATTGCTGAAAGAGATCCAAGAGGAATTCTACTTTGTGCTGGATGATACTGAAATGGCACTCAGAGACGATGAATAAGTAGCCGACAAAGAAAAGATGCAATGTGCTAGCGGTAAGGTTCAAACGTTTAAAGTGTTTAGTGAGAGTAATGATAAATTTTAAATTAATTTTAAAAATATATGCGAGTCAAAAAATTATAAAACTACCAGAAACTCCTCTGCCTAGAATTTTTTGTTCTTAAGATGAATAGTGCTAATTTAAATCTCAATTTGCTTCATTAATTTACGACAATAAGCAATTGACATGTTCTCATAAACATTATTACTTGCAATCGACATTATTAGGTAGTGCTAAGAAAGTAGACAACCGACGATTTCTTTGTCGCTGTTTAAATCATTAGAAAATAAGCGATTAATTGTTGATACTCACATATCTGAAATTCTCAATTTGGAAAAAATGAATAGTGAATCTGCCAAAAATCCTAGATACTTAGTAGACAGGCTATAACAAAGCTTAGATAGTAATCAATTAAGTGAAATTATTTTAGTAAACATAGTATTGCAAAGGGTAGATACAGTAGATAGAAAGCAATTTGAAGTGTCTCAAACCTCTACTGACTTGATTAACTGGAATGATTTTATTGAATTTTTATAAATGAACGTTGCCTGATTCTCTCTCTCTCTCTCTCTCTCTCTCTTTGCAATTTGCAAGGCACATATTTGTTACCTCAGGCGAATTTGAAACTTGCAATCCCGAAATCGAAAACCTTACTCATCAACTCTAACACTGTATCTAATTCTATGGGGGCTTAAGCTCTTAGAACCCAAATAAGCAATTACATCCTTTTTAATTCATGGGCGCATCTACGGGAAGGGGTGCTTAAACTCCATATATTGGAAAAAGCAAATATATCCGTTTGTAACACATGGGCTAATCCATAGAGGTTTATACCACTCAGTCTGAAAAAAAAGAAATATCCTGCTTAATGCAATATCCTTAATTCATTGGCGCACCTACGGGAAGAAATCCCTAAACCTGAAATAAGCTAATTCCTCCATATTTGATTTATCGAACTGTTCTTAAATTATGACTTAAACCATTTCTGACTTCCAGATTGGTTTAATTAGGATAGTACTTTACGTTGATATTTATTGGACTCTCTTCATTATACAGTAATATCAGGAGGTAGAGATGTATGATAACCGATGGGGCAGATTGCGAAGGTCAGCATTTTGGACAATAGAAAGAAATACAGATAATTTGTAATTATCCCTTATGTCATATTTATTTAACATTGGTTCCTCTTATGTGTCCTGTAATAGATAGTCCGGCTCCCACACGAGGACAGTCGAGTTATGAGGTTTTGGACGAGTCTATTTATATAAAGTGATAAGTTGGAACTTAAACAAAGCGCTTCCACAACTGGAGTCTTTAGTGCGGATTCTAGATATAAGTTTATTGTTCGGTTGCTTAAGCTATAGCAGTGATAATGAGTTGGCGGGGGAAAACCACCCACGGGGATTACCATTCATACTTTTGCCTAAGGCAGCCCTCCTCCTAACGACCTTTCACACCGATTCAAAAATCGACTGACCCATGGTCGACAGCCTTCTTATCGGAGCCGTACTATAGAAGGTGTTCAGGTGCGGAAGGTCTTAATCACCTCAATCAGTCAAATTGATATAGTCATTTCGTTTTACATAAATCCAGATTTCTATTTTGTTGATGGTTGCGGTAATTTAACTGACAGGTGCAAAGTTTCTATTTATAAGTAAAAATATGCACAGCAAAGGAGAATACCGTCTAACAAGTAGAGCACTAATTACTCGCTTGGAGCTAAATCTAATCACTTACAATTCTGTTTTAAGGTGTTGACTGCAGTTCCGCTGTGATTTCTTAAGTTTATCATCACACAGAAAATTACTTTATAATCAGATCACATTGGGAAGGTAGGTAGGTATTTTAGTTAACGTCACACTGGAACAATACAACGGGCTATCAGATCACATTGGGACCTCAGAGGATTCTCACTCCACTTGAAAAAAGAAGTATCTCAACTGTGTTTAATTAGGAGGTCTCATGTTTTTACCTGTTTAGTTCTATTCAGTCTGTTTCAATATGGTAACATGTTTTTATGATTTGGGAACTCTTAAATAAAATATGCAAATTTTATAAAACCTAAAAATGTCTAATTTGGTGGTTTCTACCTATAAAACCCCAAAACGGTTTTAGAGCCTAAAAACATCTAAACTTACTTGAAATATAGGAAAAAAAATTTTGCTGCATTTTGGCCAGAGCAAATATAATAGATTTTACTGTTATAAGTGACGACACGTTCCGTCTAATCTTCACCGAAATGGATGTTTGCTTTTATCTACATTTTTACACACCCAACCAAAAACCACAAAAAGACGGGTTGAATTGTGAAAAACTAATTTTAGAAAATAAATTTATTCATGAAAATGAGATTGATAATGGTGTTTAATATGTATATTATGTTTAAATATTTTTGTATAAAATCGAGCATAATCTTCTGCATTTTACTAATTAGAAACGTTTTCTAAAAATTGAATTAAAAGTTAATACATTGTGGAGGTAAAAGTTGCTATATAATGACAATAAATCTTTATTGGCGTAATAAAAAAAATAATCTCGATTAATTATTAACTTTGTGAACAATTAATTAATGAAGATTAATAAAACACTAATTAGGATTACCTTAACTTCATTGTTTTAATAAATAATTTTATTTATTTCAATCAATCACACAAAAAAGAAAGGGCTGACGATATTAAGGTAGCATCCCTCAGAATAGAATCCTGGGTGCGCCCCTGAAGTGAGCTGATGATTTTTGACATACGTGTAAGCAATTTGAATTAGAATATCCATAGAATAAATAATATCGTACGAAACGTGCATTCAACTACCTGTCAGCTTCACCGGTACACTCACTGCCTAGAACTGCGTCCCGTCAAACTGTTCAGTATTTCCCGCAGCAACCATTGTATTGTTTTGCGATCTTTATTAGGTAATTTATCATTTCCTCATATTTCGTTATGCAGCATGACAAGGTTTCAGTCCGGTTGGAAAAGCATCGGATTAGGGTTGCGAGTTCAAAACTAGGTTCAGCCAAAGACCGTCGTATACATGGGGGCGGGTGCACGTTAAATATTTTGCGACCTCAAATGTCCTCACGTGGTGTGGAAGTTCGGAGAGTGGGGGGCTAGCTCAGGCGTTGTTCTCGTCATCTGACCGTGGCTCAAAATTACGAGGCTTTGTCCTCGAATCTTTCACTTCGGGATTGATCCCGAACCGTCACCAATAGCCCATTGTGTTGATTCAATGTGACGTTAATTAAGTACCTACGTTCCTCTTTGTTTACGAAAAGGATTTTCAGTGCAAAGAGACGAACCACCGAAAGGCGAGT
Source organism: Meta bourneti (assembly GCA_933210815.1). Taxonomy (NCBI): domain Eukaryota; kingdom Metazoa; phylum Arthropoda; class Arachnida; order Araneae; family Tetragnathidae; genus Meta; species Meta bourneti. The sequence continues at coordinate 61,831,684 of OW119924.1, read as the reverse complement.
ATTTTACTTCGGGTTATCCAGCACAGAGCACGTACAGAAAGCATATTCTACCACAAAACGCTAGTGCCATCAAAATTACGAGGCGTTGTCCTTGATTCTTTCCCTTCGGGATTGATCCCAGACCGTCGCCAATAACCCGTTGTGTTTGTTACTCGAGTGTGACGTTAATTAACTACCAACCGTAACTTGATTTTTGGACCATACTGGTGAATTTTTACAAATGCTTAACGGAGAATGTTGGTGAAGTTTATAAGGTTAGTGAAGTTGTGAGAAATAACACAAAGGTGCGAAACAGAAAAATGTTCGTTTTTTAAGTAAATGAGACACAGTTTGAATAATACTTTCTATTATACTTAAAAATCTTTCCCATGAAGAAGTAACTGCCTTTTTTCTTGATGATTCAATCTTTACAAATTTTAATCAATTTACTGGCTGAATAGATTCATCTTTCTTGTTAAAACTATAAAATTACTTAGGAAAATAATCCATTTTAGTAACCAATTTATTAATTAGCAGATCTTGCAGATAAAAAATAAAATGTTTTGAAGTTTTGAATATTGTAGTTGTATTCTGCAGTGCAGAAAAAATTGTTATTGTAAGCAGCTTCGAAATACGGTAGAATGCTTTTTTCAAACAAGATTACTCGTATTTATATCTTTTAAATGATCTGCTTCTCTTACGTGACATGATTGATCACATTAAAATATTTTGAATGTAGATTTTTCAGTCAGTATATGTATATTTTTGAATTGAAAATTATTTTCATACATTTTCTCGTATGGTTCAAAATTAAATATTGTATTTTCAAAAGGTGGCTTATCTATATTTTCAGAGCCAGACAACTTCATTTTAGTCTTTCATTTTGATATTTTTGAGTGTTCTAGAAGTGAGTTCATTTTTTGAGTAGTCTTAAAAATATTTGAACAATCCATTTTTATCCAAAATTATATCTTCAATACGAAATTCTTATTTTAGTTTAATAATTATATTATAGTCAGTTATAAATTTCTTGTAGTTGGTGAAAATTTTAAAGCTCTAGACGTGTCATCTTTTGAGAATTAACAATTCAATTCTCAGTAATAGTGTTATTCTTGTAGTTCTGTAAAATCTACTTTTGAAATCACATATATGCTGAAACGGTTACTTATATCTGAGTATTTTAACTTTCTGTTTTAAAATGGATTGCTATGAATGTGAACATACACCGAGTACCAGAAAAACTGGTACAGTCTAATACGTAGTAGTACCAGTCTAATACTTAGTAATACCAGTCTAATACTTAGTAATACTTGTCTAATACTTAGTTATAATACTCCCATGGCAGCGTAGAACTGTAGAAATACGACTGAGCATGGACTCCACGAGTTTGCGGAAGTATTCTGTAGGCATTGAACACCATAGTTCCTACAGAGCTATGCACAATTCTGTTGTATTCCAAGGACTTGTGTGGCAGCGCATTGTCCTGTTGGAGGAGGCCAATCCCCTTGAACTCAGGACATGAACGGGTGTGACTAGTCAGAAAAGATGTACTCATAGCTGCCAGAAATACTTGTCCCACTGTCAGAGACTTTAGTAGACGTACCAGGGGTCCCGCTGAATGCCAACTAAGCAAACTCCATACCATCACGGAGCCACTACTAGCATTTACAATCTTCTGTCGACATGCAGGATTCATGGCTTCATGGTGTTTTACCTACACACGGATTCTTCCATTTATCCGACTGCGACTCGTCAGAGCAGTTTACTCATTTCCAGACATCAAGTGTCCAGTGGCGGTATTCCCGAACCCAGGTTAGGAGCATAGCTACGTGTCAAGTATTCATCAAGGGTACTCGAGTTGGTCGTTTGGCTTCTGAAGTCCATCTTTGAGAGAACGTTGCACAACCCTCGTGCTGATGTTTGTTGAGGATCCATCATTGAATTCAGTTATTAGTTGAGGCAGTGTTGCACGCCTATCGCGTGAAACAATTATTACCAACTGACACTGTTCACATTTACCCAGAAGCTTTTAGGGCCACAAACTGCTGTCAAAAGTTACAAGTTTTGCCAGAATTCTTCTAGTCATGATACTCTTGAAATGATAGTAGGTGAAAATCCAACGTCTCCTCTACCTACGAAATGCTATGACCCACCTCACGAACTCCAGCAAATAAAACACATGGAAAATCGCTTAAATCGTGATAACTTGCCATTCTAGTGTCGTAAAGAGCTCTTGATGCTTCCACAAATGTCTTTCGTTTTATATATGCAACAGGCAGACGCAATTAATGGCGTGCATAGGCAGTGCTGCTATTTTGCATAGACTTGTCTATACTTGTTTTTCTGGCTCTTCAGTGTAGCATTGAATGTTACGTACTCCAAGTATGAGCTTTTACCTTTACATAAGAAAAAGAAGTATGCACATTTAATTTTTCGCATCCGAGTGCAAATATATTTTCTGTCGAGTACTTTTCTACTTGAAAGTTTCTTAGAGAGAGAGAGAGAGAGAGAGAAAGAGAGAGAGAGAGAGAGAGAGAGAGAGCTGATATTTAAAGAGATGTACTGTGTTAAGTGCTTCGAAGTTAAATTTGCAAAGCACGTTCGGGCATTTTTAAACTTTTCTATTACTATTAAACTATCTTAGGCCCTCCTTTGTATGATTACTTCAACCGGGAAATTTTTCTTATTCACAAACTTAACAAAGAGTTATCACGTGACTGAAATATTTCGACTCAGCATTTCTTACAACGCTTGGAGTATTCTTGCAAAAATTGTTCTTAAATGAATGCTTAATCGTCAAACTTCTAGCAAAGAAAGTAGAAAATTAAAAGAGGATGCACGTTAACATAGATATTGAAAATGAGATATATTCTGCTCTGAGTATAGCTCAATTTGAATGAAGAAGTCATTAAAGAGGCATACAAAAGATTTGTACTAAAATAGCATACAAATGGTTTGCACTTCGATTGATTACAGAAACAGTGCTTGACTTTTACAGATTTGGATTTTTAAGATTTGATTAAAATAAAGATACTAAATTTTAGATGCTTCCTGTGAAAATGAGGCATTATTCACTGTTCGACGGAGAAAAGCAAGTCTAGGGAGTCATAAAGTTGATATAGAAATATTTTCGTTGTAGTTACTCAGTAAAGTATTAGCATTCATAAATGATTTTTTAATGCATCTAATATATATTAACGAAATAACATTTTTTATAGTTAAAGTTTTTTATAGTTAATATCTTTCCTTTAGGGAACTTAATATAGTTTAATAAATTAGGGGTTTAAATCATGATGTATTTTACTTGATTAATACATTAGTAGAAAGTATCCTTAAGTATAGGAGTTTTAAAAATATCCCTTAATTCATTACTCTTATTTTATGTATTGTAATCTAATCTTAAAAGTATTATTGTAAATGATCAGGATGTATTTTTAAAGCTATAAATAGTTTATTGCAATAAGTCTTGGTAATTGACCACCAAAACGAGTTGAGTGGAAGAGATCTGAATTATGAAAGTCATGATTACATGGTTTGTAATTAGAAAGAAAAAACCGAACCAGACAACAGTAACTATCATGTTTTGTAGAGAGGGGCAAAACGAAATTTTATGTCCTAACAGTTATTATCAGCTTCGTTAACAATTCGTAATTGCTAAAATTGTAAGTAATTTCAACTTCTATTCTTACTCAATTTTAATATTTTTATTTGGACAACTTCTGTTTGTGTTCAGTTGTTTTAACGTTATTTCTTAATATTTATCGAAAATATGCAAACTTAAAATTTTTGATAACAGTTGCTAACTGTTAATTTGTAACCACAATGTTATTTTAACTGCTATTGGGATGATAGCCCACCTCTAATAATAAATAATAACAAAGGAATAAATTTGCAACAAAGGAAATTAACACGTATCGTTATTTTAACATAAGAAATCTGTCTCTCCTGAAGAAATGTTTTTAAGTTAAATTTTAAAGGCCTCTCTCTTTTGCATTTGGATTCATTCGTCCACTGGAGCAAGACGCGTCTAACGCTACAGAAATACATAAACTAGTCCCACTCTTAGTTGTGAAATTGGCGGCGAGTTAAATAAAATCTTTATTACCTGCTGAAAGAGGAAGCAACCATCTCTGAAATGGTTTTGAGGACATCAGGTATCATTACGTGCTCCAATATATCGCAGTAGGTTGCTGAGTTCAATTGCTCAGGAATCCGGTGCAGAATTCTAATGCCTTGAGCACCCATGCAACCCCACACGAAAATACACATTCTTCCGTTCGCTGCAATGCATAATTTGATACGCGAAAAAAATTTGTATAGTAAAAAATAAATTGAAATGAGGGTTATGAAAAACAATCCACATTAGCTATGCAAGAAAGTGTATTCCAAGAAGACGCATTGCTTCCTTTAAGCCCAACTCATATGATAAGCCCAACTCATATGATAAGCCCAACTCATATGATAAGCCCAACTCATACCTTTGATCCAAATATGTTCCTTTGTCCTGCACAATCTACTGCATTATTCTTTTACAATTGTACACAGCTGTCATACGTGGTACTTCATGCAATATCTAATTGAGAGAGACATGTGCGAACCTTGGCCTCTTGTCACTCTGAATGAAAGAGAGCGAGAGAGCCGATTATTTCGCTGGTTTCCCAATAACATTTATCGATAACTCTTAGTATTTTCGATTAAAGATGCGCTGTTATTCCTATAACAGTTAAAATAACAATGCCATTACAAATTAACAGTTAGCGACTATTATCAAAAATAGTAAATTATTAAAATTTATTAAAAATTTGGAAAGAACGATAAGTAGTATTAACTGTTTAATTTTGCCATTTCCGTCAATTTTTAACATTTAATAATAGCTATTAATTAACAGTTAGTTTTAGTAGTTAACTATTAAAAAGCTGTTAAAATTAGCAGTTAATTATAGCTGTTATCTTAAGTTAACAATAACAGTTAAGTCTACTATCGTCAAATGACAGTCTTAAAGGGTTGCTTATCTTTCTTATTAGATTGAATATTGATTTTTGAGTGTTCATCTGTACCACACAAAGAAAGCAATATGCGGTAGATTAGATAAATGATATTTCCAAACATTTTTCAAAACTTTAACCACTCTTGAGGTTTGCTATAAGTTTTCAACTTCTGGACGACCCCCAAAATCACCGCACTGACGAAAATTTAAGTGTAGCAACAAAACTATCCGGAGGTAAAAGCTGAAATTTCTCATGGTCATATTCATAGGCCTAAATTAATTTTATCAAAATATATCAAGGTTCGTATTAATATTTTTTTCAAATATTAATTTAATAATTAATTTCGCAAATTAAAGCTATTAAAGAACGAAAACAATAGATAGATTTTGTTTGACTTCCTAAAAAGTGACATGGTACAAAATATCAGCGCTATTAGAACACTATTTCCGAAGATATGAATGGAAGTCTGGGACTGATTTTATCATTACGAACTCCAAACTTTCTATGCTCATAATTCTGAAACGTCTGAACCAAATGACATGAAACTTCGTATTTGAAGTTAAAGTTTCATATAAATTTTAAATTTTATGTCGAAGTAAGAGGTTGCCATTGGAAGTTACGAAGTTTGTGTTCAATTTAATATGAAGATGGCATCTTACGCAAATTTTATACACATGAATTTATGGAAGACGTTATTCCTTGAAAATTCCATCTTAAAATTTTCTCTACTGTTAAAATTACCGGATGAAGAGGGGTGATTCATTTTTCATCTCCGACTGCACATATTTATACATCTATCAAACCAAGCGTCTGCTCTCACTGAAACTGAGTTCTAAAATGCGAATGAAAGCGTATTTTAGAAACTAAGTTTAATATATTTCGAATTGTATTAAATAAGAGACCATGAGCATACCAAAGTTCTATTGTTTCTAATAAAAGTCCCTACATTCTTAACTATTTGTGAATATTTCATTTACATGTTTTAGAGATTTGAAGTATTATGTATTAAAGTATTATGAAGAGATGGTAATTATAATATATAAAATAAAGACTGCGTGTTTTATCTGCGGTCGTTGAATTTCTGAAACTAAACTTCGTCTATTTTTTCTAGTTACTTTAGTAGAAATGCTCCAACCTACCCAAGCAATAGACCATTATAGAGACCATTTATGCAATACCTTTAGCAATAGAGACCATTGTGGTTAAAATGGCACTCTAATTCTTTATAAATTTATTTCATGTATGAATTGGTTAGGAAATACGGAGCGCGTGTATGAGAGGATTTCTGTCATGATAAATGAAGGTAGCAATAGTGTTTCTGCGATAGAACCTGTTTTCTGTACGTATTCCAAACATGACGTCACTTAGCTTGCTTTTCGAATAAGATTTCAGCACTTACAACAACAAAAATTCCAATGAATGAATTTCGGATTGATATTAAATAGTTGATTGGTCAACGCCATTTCGATTAAACGCTAAAACTCGCCAAAACGGCAATAAACTACATTTTGAGGTAACCTCGATGTTCAACATGCGGAAACATTTGGGTTGTGTAACTAAAAGTTTCACATTCCGTCTAGTTTGTTGGTTTTTACAATGAAAATCATAGGAAAACAGTATCAACAATATTTGAGACTAATTTAATTTTCATGTGTCTGAAAAAATATAAGATTGCTGCATTTATTATTAATATAAAAGTTTCCAACTGATTGTACATAAGCCCAGAAATGTGCAGGATAAATTTGCAAAGACGTCTTTTAAGTATAGTCATGTGACATCACAGCGAAGAATAAATGCAATGTTTACTTTACTTTCCTTGTAAATTAAAAAAAAGTAGTTGCAGTTTTTATCCGATTGCTATGAAATTTTCACATATATTTAGTTTTCTACTAAAAGGCTTATAAATAATGTTTAATCCAAAAATATGAAATCATTCAAAGTTTATAGCATAAAATGGGGTCAACAATTTTAATAAATTAGCAAACATGGATAAGTCCCATGTGCATTATTTTTCCATGTATTGTCAAAATTTTAATTCATATAATTGTAAAGCAAACAAAAATTGTACTTGAACCACCTAAAAGTTTGCAAAAAAGCATAGGTTGAGCAACATTTTAAACCAAAATTTCGAAATTTGGAGGCATGATGAATTTCTCTTTTGCACTTGATAAATACAACAGATTTCAAGGATTATTAAAAAAACTCCAAAGTATAAACCAATTAAAACCAAATGTACAGAGAACATTTTGATATCAGAAGAATATCGAAAAATCTCAATCGGAAAAAAATGCGTTTTGTAGTAGACTTGCTTTCATTATTTACTATATCTTTGAGTTTTGGTAGTTTTAAAAGTCTACTGCCCCTTAATATAAAAATAGCCATTTTTTTAAAGAACTGTTACAAGTAGATGATAATGGTAATTAATTAACGTCACACTCGAGCAACACAACGATTTTTTGGCAACTATTACAAGTAGAAGCTAAGAGTTACCAGATTTTCTTACATCTGGCTGGAAAGCAAAATATCGAAGTTAAACGAAATTCAGAAGGTTAAAAGAATTTCGACACAGATTCATTTACCCAAGTATTTAAAAAATGTGCATTCATCACTATTCTACAGTATTTTTCAAAATGCAAAGGAAATGAAGGTTTTGAAAGTTTGCAGTAGTTCACGTACACCGATAAAAAATACGCAGAATACCCAAATAACAAGTTTCTTTCGTAAAAGCCATTTTAATATTAGTCCACATTTAAGAATGCATTCAAACCAGCAAAAAATATCGCTGCACATAATTTTCGGTGGCATTTATGATATTTTCGACTGTTTCCGAAATCTAACAGCATTGGTCTTCAGGGAAATATCTTTCTCATCTTTTATTCAGAGGTGGATCCACTTTAAAACTCCAGGGAAGAGAAGTAATCGAGGCACTTTTATCCTTGTTGCTGTTGGCACTAAAAACTTCTCGATACCTGATAAAGAGAATTTGTTGTTGGATATCTATGTCGTCGAATGACCGTGGGCAGGAACATATAATGTAGGATTCTGCATTACAAGACAGCTGGATTATAAGAGAGAAGAAATCTTTGTATTTTTTCTCAAACTGTTCTTCTCGGTGATATTATTGATATTTCTAATAAAATACTTACGATGGCAACTCAAGAGCAAATGATCTAAGATAATATAAAAAATCCTATTCTTTTGGAAAATTGTTACAATCTTTTAATGTTACTCTGTTGATAAATCTTATCGATGAATTAGAACATACGTTTTAAAAATGAGAAAATACTCTTATAACTTCAACAAAAATAAATAAAAGTACCAATTAATTGAAATACTTAATAGTTGAAAACCAAATTAAAGATATTCCAATTCAATTTTGTTCTTAAAGCAGGATTTTTCAGTTATAAGGTGTCTTGAAATGATAGAGCCAGAGTGAAATTGGTAAAATATAGTAGTTCACACAATTCTCAAGGAAATTGATATTGGCAACTACTTTAATTTATTAACAGAATAGTATAGAAATAAATGGGTTTCTATTTCTATATGAAATAAAGCAATAACAGAATAATTTCTGGACGCATTCGTATCCCACTATGATAGATCCACATTCAGTTACAGAAAGTGTTAAATATAGTTATTTTGTCATTCAATAAAGTTTCACTAGCTATTGATTACATTAAATATGCGTGTTAGCAGATTCTACACGCTTCTTGCATTGCTCTATTAAAGTTTCCTAACATATAATAGCAATGGCTTGTTTAAGTACAACTGTGTTGTTATATTGGCGGTTTTTCTCGCAGATTGATTAGGCCCTAATCTTGAAATATTTCCAACGCATTTGAATCAGGTTCAGTACATTACCAGGAATTATATAAAATTAAAAATACTCCCAGAGTTACATTTTGTATGGGAGCATTGTTCAATCGAAATTGTTACCTTACAGTATTCAAAATGTCAATGTACGGAATGTAGTGGAAAAATAAATGCTCCTGGTAACTTTCAGCAATAACACGTGGAATTCGAAAGGCGAGTGTTGCCTTCACGATGATATCGAAAGATCCTCATGATATCACATTACCATCTTCTTGCTGCCTCTGAAGTCTCATTCGGGGCCGTCATGGCACAGTGGCGTATTCCCATTGTGCTGGCAACCTATGAGTTGCAGGTGGTGCAGGTTCGATTCCTCCCTGGGTGTATTTCTCTCTTTTCTGTTAATAAAAATTTTCCTTATTTGTGTGTATGTCCATTCTTTGATGTTATCTGTCTTGCGTTTGGAGCAGATTGTCCAGATATGGCACTTGCGCCAAAAAAAAGCCAACCGACTTGAGGTCTCATTCTGTCATAGACAATGGCAATGATATTTTCAACAGTCTGGTTAATAAAAATGAACTTTTTTCATAATTTAACACAGCCCTTTCCCAACCGTACGTCGTGGTTGGTCTTATTTTAACCTCTTTTCTTTATGCATTTCACTTAAAAGAGAAGACTTTATTTTCTAAAAGCGTAACCGGTTATATGGTTGAAGAACACAGTAAACAATGAATTTGGGTGCTCTTATATCTAGGATCCTCGTCACATCTCAAATAACTAAAATAAAGTGGGTCTTATGTTCAAAAAGAGTCATTTTTGGTGGAGATTCAATACTGTAGACCAGTGGTCGGCAAACCGCGGCTCTTTAGTCACTTGAGTGCGATTCTGCCACGAATCGATTTCGACTCACGCACGAGTTGAGCGAGAGCGAGTCAGTCACAGCTCCGTGAATTTAAAGTTTGGACCGAATCGTTCGCGTTTATACAAATCTCAAATGGGCTTCCGACCTGTCTTATTTGTCAATAAAAATTATCGCATAACAGGAAATCAAATTTGGAGAGACACTACAACTAATCAAGCGTTATTTGGCAGTAAATATACCGCCGGTGATGCGAGGAAGAAAGCAGTTGAGGAACTTCAGAAGAGTCAAGAAAAATCAAGTTCTGTATTTAATTATTGGGTGCAATCTTCCAACAATGTTAATATTGCAAGCTTTATTGTTAGTCAAGAGATTGCTAAGAGAGGCAAACCATACACAGACGGTGAATACATTAAAAGTTGTTTTATAAATGCATCTGAAGAGCTATTCCGGAATGTTAAGAACAAGGCAGAAATTCTTAAAAAAATTAGAGTTACCACTGTCTGCTAAAACAGTAAAAGACAGAACAGTCAAAATGTCTTCGAATATAACCAATCAGCAAATCGAAGATCTTAAATTGGTTTCAGCTTTATCAATAGCTGTTGACGAATCTTGTGACATAAATGACACAGCGCAAGTTTCACTTTTTGTTCGATTTATTTCGTCTACCGGTCCTAAAGAACTTTTAGGATTATTGTCACTGAACGGTGAAACACGTGGCGAGGATTATGCAAATGCTACCATTGAATACATGGAGAAACATCATATTCCACTCGATAAAACTGTTTCAATTTCAACAGATGGGGCAAAAAGTAGATCGGTGAGAAAAGGTTTTGTTTCTATTTTGAAGGAAAAAATTAATCACGAGATACTATTGCATCATTCATCAAGAAGTGCTTTGTGCGCACACTTCCAGAAGAAATTTGCAATGTTATGGAATTGGTTATCAAGATTGTCAACACAATTGTAGCTAAAGCTCTTTATCATAGTTAATTTAAAGAATTTTTAGTTGAAATGGAGAGTGAATACGCAGATCTTCTGCTGCATAATAAGGTACGTTGGCTTTCAAGAGGAAACGTTTTAAAACGTTTCGCCTTCTTATTATTTGAAATTAAAGCATTTCTCCTTGAGAAGGACGTTGACTATCCTGAACTAACGAACGATCAGTGGATCCAAAAATTTTATTTCATGGTAGACGTTACGTCTTATCTACATAATCTTAAATGTAAACTACAGGGGAAAGGAACACAATTTTTTCGATGTTGGAAGAAGTCATTTCATTCTAAAACAAATTATCCTTTTTGTTCAAGATTTTAAAAGAAATATTAATTCATTTTCCAAACCTGCTGACACGCCGCCAAGAAAATAACTCGGTAATTGACATTTACTATTTCAAAACAAAAATTTTAAAAATATGAGGGAAGCTTTTCTACGGAGGTTTCACGAATTCAGATATAGCATAGCGACGTTAGCCTTTGTTAAAAACCTCTCAGTGCTGACGTAACAGAATTGAATTTTTCTCTCTTTAATATTGACATTGGCGCTTTTGAAATGCAACTACTGGTGTTAAAAAACAAAGAATTATGGAGCTCCAAATTTGAACTCCTTAATGTTGATATGGAGAATAATAAATGTGTTCTTAGTTCACAGAAAAAGTGGTCTGCTTTGAAAGACCTGGAGAAGGAAGACATGATAATTTTCAACACCTGGAATAGTATTCCTGACTCATATGATCAGTTAAAAAACTAGCATTTGCTGTTTTTCACTCTTTGGCTCTACATATTCATGCGAACAATCTTTTTCAAGCATGAGCCTTATCAAAAGTAAATTGAGAAATCGTCTTGATGAGAACCTGGAATCCTGCTTGAAATTAAAAAAAAAACGACATACAAACCTGACTTATCCAAACTTTCCAAGGAAATGCAAGGTCATTGTTCGCATTAAATGCGTGTTTTGTAATTTTTATTTTAATGTAAAAAATATCTTTTGTCAATAAATAAGATTATTATTATTATGATATCTCGTTTTATTTAATGTTTGTAGCTAGTTTAAACCTACTCCTAAAAGCATGGTTCTTGAAAAGAAATTTGGCTCTCAAAAGAAATATTAATCGTTGTACTGCTGATCTTTGGCTCTTTTGACTAACGAGTTTGCCGACCACTGCTGTAGACCAACCATCTGTATTCCTTTCACAATATATTTCTTTGGAATTTAAATAATTGCAAAAGGTAGGTAGGTAGTTGAATTAACGTCACACTGGAGCAACGCAACTGTTTATTGGCAACGGTCCGGGATCAATCCCGAGGCGAAAGATTCGAGGACAACACCTCGAAGTTTTGAACAACGGTCAAATGATGAGATCAACACGAGATAATAATTGCAAAAGACGCGATGAGAAATGTTAATTTGTCTTTGAATACATCCTAATAACTGTTCTTTAAGCCATAGGTCCGTTATAACTAGCCCTCGTGTATCAAAAAATAACCTTAGAGAAACAAATTAAACCAAATTTAATGATTACCCCATTGTTTCAATATAAATAACTAATTTTACATTGTTACAACATTCTTTTTCAAACTTTTACTTTGCCCCTGACTGCTACTCAATTACCTCGTTAAGAAGGCAAAATAAAATCAAAATTGATAGCAGAACATGCTATCATTCTCGCATATACGAAGATCTGTCTGATGAAATACAAAAGTTTATTGTTAACCCTATTTTTATTTAATTGAGATGAATCCATCTTTTATAAAATGTAGTTTAAGATATATTCCCAAATTGGCATGCAACGAGTTTTTAATGACACTGTAAATCACTTCATATTTGCATTACAATTTTACTAATCAGCAACCGTTGACATCATACTGAAAACGAAATAAGTTCGGTGAATCTATAACTTTTTAGGACAAGGGCTTATATATTATATATAGCTACAATTAATTGAACTTCTCTATTATATAAAGGTATAAATACTGTTTTTGAATAATGTTTATGTTGTATCATTGTTACTTTGCACTCAAATGTACACTGCTGGCCACCGTAAATGCAACACCCTGAAGGAAGCATGCAAATAATATGAAATTTACAACATGCATTAGCGGAGGTGAGATATGCAAATGATTAGAATTTCAGCGCAGACGCACATCACGCGCGCCTGTGGCGCCACTTCAAAGCGCTATTTAAGGCTTGGAGATTTCGACGATTTCAAGTACGGCAATTGTGTTTTTCTTGTGGTTTTTTCAAAAAAACGATCAATTATGCCTCGTAGAAAACAGCGATCATCTTTCGATCAAGTATCCGAGTTCGACAGAGGAAGGATAGTGGCCTACCGAGATTGTGGATTATCTTTCAGGGAAATCGGTAGTCGTGTTGGACGAAAGCAAACAACTGTAATGCGGATATGTGATCGTTGGATGCAGGAGGGTACGACGGACCGACGTGTTCGATCGCATCCACCTCAGTGCACCACTTCACGTGATGACAGGCATATTGTGCGTATGGCGGTGACGGATCGCTCAGCCACATCACGAACCATAGCACAGCACATTCAGTCTGTACCGCATCATCCAGTGTCTGCGCGTACCATTCGACGCCGTTTACAGCAGAGTGATCTGTCCGCAAGACGTCCATTGCTTCGTCTACCCTTGACGCAGAACCACAGACGTTTCCGCCGCCAATGGTGCGATGAAAGAAGGATGTGGACGGCAGAATGGAATGAAATTGTCTTTACTGACGAGTCACGCTTCTGTCTGCAACACCACGATGGTCGGATTCGAGTCTGGAGACACCGTGGAGAGAGGATGCTGAACAACTGCGTTATGCACCGCCACACTGGTCCTGCACCGGGTATTATGGTATGGGGCGGTATTGGATATCACTCTCGCACTCCTCTAGTACGCATTGCCGGTACTTTAAACAGCCAGCGCTACATCTCCGAGGTGTTGGAGCCAGTTGTCCTTCCTTACCTTCAGGGCTTGCCCACAGCCATATTTCAACAGGATAATGCGCGACCACACGTGGCACGCATTGTCCAAGGGTTATTCGTCAATCGCCAGATTGAATTGCTTCCCTGGCCAGCTCGCTCTCCGGATCTTTCGCCGATAGAAAACATGTGGTCCATGGTTGCTCAACGATTGACCCAGAATACATCCCCAGCTGCCACACCAGATCAACTTTGGCAACGTGTGGAAGCTGCTTGGTCTGCTGTACCCCAAGAACACATCCAAAGTCTCTTTGAATCAATGCCGAGACGTCTGGCAGCGGTGATCTCCAACAATGGCGGCTACTCTGGCTACTGATTTTGGCAGGAACCACACTTCACAGAAGTCTATAAATTTAATCATTTGATACTTGGTCAACATGTTATCTACAAAATAAATTTTGTTGTGATATCTCTTGTCTTTCTTGGTGTTGCAATTTGGGTGGCCAGCAGTGTATTTAAAAATATCAAAAAAAAAATTCTTTATTATTAAGAAATGTACCATTTCTTAAACTTTAACACAAAAGTTTTTCTGAATCAAATAATTACTATTTACCAAAATAGAAAGATATATTATTGATCGCTAAGACACAAAAAATCACGAAAAAATAGTCAAAACACAACTTCACAGTAATATCAGTTTCTTGTCTCAACGTACACTTTATAGTAAATATTTTCATCATAGTTTTCAAACAAGACATAGGCTGAAAACATAACAAATCTGCTTGGAGCGTAAGAATAGATTATATTTGTGCATGGGTATCCTTTATTTTATCGCAAGGAAATAATACGAAACTTAAATGTATTTTTAACAGCCTTTAAGTTCAATATACACTGCTGGCTATCGAAATGCGACATTATGATGGAAGCGCAGCAAACAGCTTTAAAATTTGCACGATGCGTAGATCTTTAGCAGGACGCGTGAAAAACAGTGCGTCTTTCAAAAAGTAATTCATGATGATGTTGGGTTACGCTGCAATACATATTATTGTATTGTAAGTTAATTTTTGTAGTGGTAACTGAATTCACCACAGATCATGGAAAGATATGCAAATGATTAGCACTGCAGATTATATGCAAATCATATGCGCCAGTATCAACCCTGTAAACAGTATAAAAACGAGAACTAAAAAACGAGGAAGATTAATTATGCCTCGTAGAAAAATACCTCAAACATACGAACGCGTTTGGAGGAAGAATGGAGGAAAAACTGTGTTTTATCGAGATTACGGATCATCCTTCCTAGGAATATGTTCCGAGAAATCAAACCACAGTGATCCAAATAAGGTATTACTGTCGACAGGTGGATGCAGGAGGGACGAACTGACCGACGTGAATAATTACAACAGTCTCGTCACACCACTTAACGAGGACAGACATCTTGAGCACGTGGATATTATGGATCGTACTGCAACATCAAGGACCCCAGCTCAAGAATTAGTGAGTGCGTACAATAACCTGTGCGTAGAGTTCGACGTTGTTTTGCAGGAGCAGGGAATTTTTTCAAAGTGCCTATTGCTGCCACTACCTTTGAATCTATACCACAAGAGTATGGGGCTGCAATGGTGAGTAAAACGCAGCACATAGACAAATGGCACGACATCGTCTCTTCAGAAGAATTTAGATTCTGTGTACAGCACCATGATGGTCGTATCCGAGTCTGGGGCACCGTGATGACAAACAGCATGACTCATGCCTTATGTATCAGGATACAAGTCCGCCACCTGGTATTATGGTAAGGAGTGCCATTGCACGCAGTGCCGGTAAACTCAACAGCCACAGCTACATCTCTGAAGTTTTGGAGCCTGTTGCCCTCCCTTATCTTCATGACTTGCCTGCCACCAGTTTTCAACAGGACAATGCGCGACTGCATGTGACATGTAATATACGATTCCTCAATGTCCATCAAGTCTCACTTTTTTCATGGTTCCCCTTTCACCAGGTCTGTCACCCAACGAACACGTTTGGTCTGCGATCGCCCAACGACAAACATACCACAGACCATCCGCGACTATGTCAGATGAACTTAGGCGAAGTGGGAAAGCAGCATGGACTGACATTCACCAAACACGCATCCAAAACCTCTTTCAATGCCGAGAGGTGTAGCAACATTTATTGCCGCCTATAGGAGCTACACAAAATACTGATATTTCCTTGTTCCGCAAGTCAAACGGAGCTATAATTTCTATTACTTCACCCCTGTGCCTTATGTTATTTGTACAATAATATCTCTTGTTTTTCAGTGTGTTGAATTTTCGATGACCGGCAGTGTATATTGGAAAAGGTTCCTTTGCATCGAGGTGAAATTTTGTTTCTAAAACACGTTAAAAAGTAGACAAAATTAATAAGACGTGTTGGAAGACTAGGACAGGAGCCATCTATCCATATTGAGACCAATTGTTCGAATACATCATATTGGAGTGTCTCGTTTATTGATTTATTTTAAAATGAGTAAATTGGAGAACAAAAACATTTTCCAGGCTACAACTAGAATTATAATAAATTCCAATCACTGAAGTAACAATATTAGCTGCACATAATTGCTGAGCAATGACACCCAACAGATAATAGTTATTGCAGCTAAATGTTAGACCATGTTGATCAATACTGTGTGAAAAAGGCACAACAATATTGTGCCTTTCCTAAGAAATAAAGAGAGAGAGAGAGACTAAGAGATAGCTTGTATAACATAGCTTGTATAAGAGATAGCCTGTATAACAAAACCTTTTGTCCCTTTGAGTTTCAAAAAGTCAGAAGCATTCTTTGAAAATGGTATCCTGAACAGTGGAATTTGTCTCCTACACAATGATTCTATTTGATATTGACAAGGAATAAAGATTTGAAATCCACGAAGACTTGTTTCAAGTTTGGAGAGAATAAGTGACATTATGTTGTTACTTATCTCACTTGACAAATAAACTACACCAAATCTATTAGCTAGTGAGATTTGAGGCTCTCAAGAACCAGGTTAGGATGGTGAATAAGCTGGCAAAAGCTGAGACAGGAGATGCTGTGCTCGGGCGAAGACTAGATGAATAACATTTAGAACACCTAAAAATGCTGATATGCGTTATTCAAATTCACTAACGTTTCTTAGAACAGTATTCTTTTGTTTGTGGTAGTGTGCTGATGTTACGTGCCTTTCCATTTGGTGGGGCGCACTGACCTTCATGTGTTCTCCCGCTGTTCTGGTATTGCGTAAAAGTATCAAAATTAAGCTCTTCATAAGTGTCTCAGGCGCAGTCGGAAAATACTTTCTTTAGCACAATTGTGATAAAGTTTTCCCACGCAAAGTTGAAAACTGAAATCGGAAAGTGTATTGCAGTTTATTTTAAAGAGGGATTTCTGGTTTTCAACACTTTGCCTTTTTAAAAATAAAATTATCTTCTATTTCGGAGTATAAAGTACTTCGTACTCGAAATACAAGCTTCTAGGTGGGGGATAAAAAACATTGTGTAAGAATGGTTTATGGAAGTAATGGAGAACTTTTCGTACTACTTAGGATTTTTCAATCACTGAATTTCCATCCATTTTAGTATTTGTAGTATGAATACAAAATGACAGCAGGGTTCACTATCCCAAATTCTTCAAGAGTTGGAGGGGACACTGATACTTTATAGAGGCTATATAACAGGAATTTAAGCAGCAGCGGGGATGAAATGTCGCCCGTCAACACATGCATTATGCCAACCTAATAATTTAGTCCCTTAATGAAGATGATATAAGCCATTATGAATTTATCGTTTACTTTTGACTATGGAGAGTAACTATATATATATGTATATGTGTATACATATATATATATATATAATATATATATATATTATATATATATAATGTATATATATATATATATATATAATTCAAAATTACAAACTAAAACAAAGAGAAATCCAAAAATTTTTAAATTGAGAAAATTAAGAAAATTTCGAAAAAAATGATGAAGTGTTGGTGGATCAGGGCGTCATCAGGGAGGAGCCTCACCCAGTCAACACAATATGGTGTTTTCTGCGTGTGAGCGGCAGTACACCAAAAGTAGCCCACACACCCCTCCAAACACCATAAGAAGAAAGGCAAAATTAGAAAAACAAAAATTAGAAAAACAAAACCAGGGACAACCAAAGGACACATACCAAAGACAAGTATAATACAAAACTAAAAAGGAGAAAACATTGTTTTTTATTATATATATGTATATATATGTATATATATATATGTATATAACTATATATATAACCATAGATGTGAAAATTTTTTACAGCGAACCTGGTTGTCTTTTGCAGACAATTTTTCTAATTTTATTGTGCATTTTTGTTTAATTTTCATGCATAACAGAAAGAGCGATTTCAATACAAGAAATTATGTCTAATTTTGTAACAGATATCCATTACTATATTTATGGAATAATTGCCGAAAAAGTACTTACTATAATGTAACGTGAGTCACAAAACTTTTAAAATATTCCATGTTTAAAATTAAAAATTCCACTTTTCTCTTACTTAGGATGAAGAGTAAAAGTAAATGACACATTTTATTTTAATTAATGCTTTTTCTTAAAAGACAGATCACATTTACTTTTGTAACGCGACTCACACATAACCTGTCATTAAGTTAAATGTTGTACACAAATAATTGGCTTTAATTTTTCTATTAATATTTGAAGTACAAACGATTTTGTGATAGATTTATTTAAAACTTGTTAAAAAAGAACAAGTTCGAAGAACTTTATATGACATAAAAATTATATTATCGCGCCTACTGCGGCTGCAGAGTCCAAGAAAGAAGAAAACTCAAAGAAAAACTAAATCAAGAAAGATATTACGACGAATATAAAGAAAAGTACCATCTTACTATGAAGTACTGATGCAGAAGGGAAAAAAGTTAGAAATAGAGTTAAAAAGTATCGCGTTTTAAGGAACAAAGAGAATTCAAAGATAAAACTCACTTCAATTGTACAAAAATGCAAACACTTTTGGTAAAGCTATGACCCAAGCAAAACGAGATTTACCTAACACACAACATCGTAATGAAGTTGTGGTGAGTAAATTGTTTAGCAGAATTTGTAATGTGACTTTGAATGCATGTTTTAATTCAATTAGTAATAATTCGAAGTCATCAGCTTTGAATAGAGATAAAATGGACAAAATTATATCATTTTATGAACGAGATGATTTTAGCCGAATGGCTCCTGGACGTAAAGATGTCGTTACGATTTGGGAAAATGGCCTTAAAATAAAAAAACAAGCTCATCATCTTATGTGGTCGCTGAAGGAAGTGTTTGAAATGTTCGAACTGGAATATCCATCATAGCTTGGTAATAGCAAGATTTTTGAATCGAACCCAAAGCATGTTCTTTTGAATGTGATCTGAGAAATAAGATTCCGTATAATGTCGCTTATGTATATAACATGAGGTGCTCTGTAAATACATTACACTTCTATATTTAAAGTGTTCCCGCTTACTTCCATTTATTCCCAGAAAAAACATTGTGCAATCCTTCTATAAATTGTTGGCTAAGCCAATGTACATTTGCAAAGATGCACGAGGTTTTAAAAATTTTTATCCATTGCTTGGAACACAAGAATTTGACCGGACATGATATTTTTGAAAACGAGATGCAGAAAACAATCGTCAAAAGATAAAAGGTTCTGGGTCATATTTGGATTTGTATCGATTTATTTCGGGTCTCATTCCGCAATTTCTGGAGCATTGTTACTTTAAGCGCAATCAAGCTAAGGCATATCAATGCGTAATGCAAGTAGACTTCTGAAAACTACGGTTGTACCCTTCAGGATGAGATTAAGGTGCTCATAGAAAACAGAAACAAGTGAGCTTGTTTATAGCTGTTATTTATTATTTGGGTTCCATCCATAGTGGAGTAATAGTATCAGATTATTGGGATCACTCAAAGAGGTCATTATTGAATACATCTTTTTTATTACAAAGTATTTCAACTTGTGTGCAAATGTTGAAATTTGGTCTGAAAGTCCATATGGGGGGCAATTTAAAAACGCACACAATAGCCTCTCTTAACACACTGGAACAAAGGTACAAAGTATTACGTGGAACTATTTTGCAACATCACATAGTAAGGATACAGGTAAAAAGTAGTGACGATTAATGTTTTTGATACAAAAAAGAAATAGCAAAATTTAGATCTAAACACAATTTTGAATCAAAATGATAATTTACTTCGCATTTTTACTGCACATAAGTATGTTTATAGGACATTATTTAATTTTTTAAAACTGCAATTTCTTTCATTAATAAGCAATTATTCTCAAATATATGTAAGAAAGTTAATTTTAGCACCGATTAAAATTTCAAAAACGTTATTAAGCATTCAGTTCTCAGAATTCACAAATATAACGTGATTCACAAAAGTATATGACGTGAGTCACATAAAACTGTCAATTTATTTTATTAACTAAAGCAGTAATTTCATTTTTCTTAGGTTTAACATGACCTATTTCTCTTAGTGAAGCATCCGAATAATTTTTCCGATTAACTTCTGTTAGAAGAAGAGAAAAACTAATTTTGAAAATCTAAAAAATGGATGTCGTTTTTTTGTAAAGTGAGTCACAGTCCGAAATGTCACCATTAAGGAAACTAAATTTACACTAAAGCTCTAAATTATAACATAGATGTCTGAGGAATATATCAATGAGTTTATAAATCAATTTGATTTAGTAAACTTCATCCATTCTTTATTTACTTTAAATTTAATATTGAAAATTGACGTCTGATTGTAACGTGAGCTACATGGAATTGCCCCCACACACGCACACGCGCACGCACGCACACACACGCACGCACACACACAAAACAAGGAGAAATTTAGGAATTTAAGTTTGAGATAGAAAAAAATGAAGTGTTGGTGGATCAGGGCGTCATCAGGGACACTTAATTTTCTTGGTACTCTCAAATTTAAATTCCTAAATTTCTCCTAGTTTGTATTATTGAATTATATTGCATAAATTATTGAATTATTTTGCATTGAAGCTGCAGACATAGTCATGCTATGTCTGCAGCTACAACGCGCGTACATGGACAGTTCTATTTCTGGCATTTGTTTGACTATATTTATAACCCGGTATTTTGGGTTTTTAGCCTTTTTGTTTGTCCGCATTGTTGGCCTTCTGACGACTTTTTGCTGATAGCATCTCCCACCCTATATATATATATATATATATATATATATATATATATATATATATATATATATATATATATATATATATATTTGTGTCCTCAACAATTTTATCTTTAATGGTGAACATCTTTTCCAACAAGTACAAGGAATACCACAAGGTACCACTTTCTCCAGTATTCTTGCTAACCTCTACCTCCATTTCTATGAAAGATCACACACTTCTAAATTTATTAACTCCTATCGCTACATAGATGATTTAATCATTTTTAACTCACCAGAGTTCACTGATTTTTGGAAAAGTATTTATCCCACTGAACTCATCCTCAAAAAAACAAATAGCTCACCTTTATCTACTAACTTCCTTGACATTCATATTGATGTCAGTTCTAAATCTTCAACCGATATCTATGACAAAGAAATGACTTTCAATTTAATATTAACAGACTTGTTCCCTGGAATTCTAATATTTCTTTCAACATCTACAGAAACTTAATTTATAATCAAATCTATAGAATTCATCATATTTGCAGGGACCAAACTACTATTGATAATCAGCTCAAAACTCTTAAAACCACCCTCTTAAATAACAACTTCCCCAACAATTTTCTTAAAAAGTTTTTTCCTTAAAAATGATTTTCTTTTTCTCGACTTTAATTTCTTTCTCCTCAGACAGATGGAGCCAAAATATAATTATATAATTATTTTTTTCACTTTTGCCCTCGTTTCTTTCTTTCAATTTCATCACTGCCCACAATCTTTACTCCTTGTCACAATTTTATTTTCTTGTTAAAATTTACCTTTCTTCCCTCCCTTTCATTTACACTAAATTGTTCACATTATCTCCAAGCCACCCTCTTTCTTTTTTAAATCCGTTATTCTACATAATACGGATCTGGCAATGTTTTGCTCTCCTAGCTTGCGCGGCAACTTTCGGTAAGGTATTACTTTGGCTATGTTGTTTTGATTCCTAACCTTGGTAACAGGTATTATTTTCATGATTTTTTTCTCTCTGTTAGTACTTTGAGTTTTCGGGGGGTAACTTATGTTGATCTCTTCGGCCTGGCCTCACATAAGTACAGAAAAAACTCAAAGCATCGCATTTTTAAGTGACAACCTGGCCTTGCTCCCCTTGAAAAAGTAGGCAGGCTCACTTAACATTTACATATTTTATTTCATCTTGTCGGGGAAATCTATTCTATTCTTAGGGTAGTTTTACTTATTATATATATATATATATATATATATATATATATATATATATTTTTTGGAAAAATTATATATATATATATATATATATATATATATCTATTTTTTGGAAAAATCTATTTTTTGGTATATATATATATATATATATATATATATATATATATATATATATATATATACCAAAAATAGATTTTTCCGAGAAACCAGATCAAATGTGTATATGCGAAGAGATGCTCTTTTTTCTGTACTTGTGTGAGGCTTAGCCAAAGAGATTGACACAAGTTACCCCCGAAACCCCTCTTAAAAGTGACTCCTGTTTTTCTCCCCTTGACAAAATAAGCTGGCTCACTTCCTTCACATTTACACATTTTATCTGGTTTCTCGGAAAAATCTATTTGAGGCAGTTTAACTTATTGTTTTCCTTTATTGGTTCTCTGCGGCTTTCAGAGCTGTTCATCTAAAGAGGCACTATTATTATTATTTTTTATCACTATGGTATTTTGTTTCATTATTTGTTCTTGTTATGATTTGCGTTTTGTCTGGGTTCTCTTACTTGATTTTTGGTGATGGCCTATATCTATCTATCTATCTATCTATCTATCTATCTATCTATCTATCTATCTATCTATATATATATATATGTGTGTGTGTATATATGTATATATATATGTATATATATGTATATATGTATATATATATGTATATATATGTATATATATATTTATTATATATATATATATTTATTATATATATATATATAATGATGATTCATTTTATATATACCTAAGATTTTACCGTTGACTTTTGATTATGGAGAGTGACTATTTATATATTTATTTATATATGTAGAGAGATCAAAATTTAATTTTTTATCTATATCTTTAAAGCATTTGTTAGCTCTAAAAAGAAAAACAATGTGAAAGCAGTCCAAAATTAGCTTTACGAAAGGTGATTTAGGGATTTTCAAACCAATCATTTTGACCGTAACTGAAAACGAAGGAAAATGGCCATTCCTTCTAAAATTTACGAAATACAGAGAAAGAAAACCATTTAAATAATTTTACGTTTAAGGATTTCCGCTCTAAATAAGTCGTTTTAAAAATATCCTTAACGAAGTCGAAAATATTAAAGGAAAGCAAAAGGGATATTTAAAGTGGGACGAGGGAATTTTCATCCTTTAAAATGAGCCATTAAGGTATCGAGGTTCTTTCATCTACGAATTTTTAGATTGCATAGAAATATTATTTTTCTCAGTCATCATGCTGAAGGAAACTTTCCAATTTTGATTACGTTTCCTCTAGTCAATTACAGATTTTGACATCACATGCATACATATATACAGGGTGGTTATAAAGTAACTTACCTTATATAGGACCCCAAGCAACCACAAATTTCACCGAATTGGAATGAAACTTGAAATTTAGTGATTTCAAGGTATGAGCTCGAGAGTTGTTGTAAATAACAAGAATAGAGTTCTTATGGTTATGGATACAGTTAACAAATTTAACGTACGCATTTACAACGAATATATTTCATTCAAATCTTGACAGTTTTTCTTCTGTAAAATAGAATAAATCTCAGTGGAATTATTTCTAAGTGTCCATATGTATGTATGTCATCAAATCTAGCTCCTTATAATACATCTATTTCCAAGGTACATAATTATACATTTAGGGTCAATTTTTTCATTTGAGGCTTATTTAAATTCTATAAAGAACATAAATATTATTTTGTAACATAGCTATCCATAAAGTAAAGGTATCAAATCAAACTACATAAAAACTGGGAAGCTATGGTTTCTAAATATAAGTTTTCTAAAATGTCTGTCTTGGGTATTTTGTGTAAACTGCGTGTTCAAAAGTTAGAAACTTAGAAGACAACGGTGAAAACTCAAAAATCTTCACAACTTATTTTTAATAAAATTTCACTGTTTTGTGAGATTCCTCATAACAGAATGGTTTAAGAGTAAATTTCCTACGCCCAATGAAAGCATACAAAAGAAGCTAGTTTCAAATTCACATATTTTAATTCAAAGATTATTAATCATAAAATTTCAAAGCAAAACAAAAGTTTCATTTGAAATTGTATAAATGACAGTTTTAAAAATCCCATGAAATGAAAGCTTATATCAAATTTATTACCACTTTAAAAAATTGATTTTTAAATTTAGATTGCGAGCCATAAAAGTCTTCTCAATGTAAGCATTCTATCTCATTAGCTAACCACTTTCTTGTAGAAGACGCAGGATAAATTCTTCATTCCCTTCTGTGTGTTGTGGAAAGAAAGAATAAATCCTGACAAGAAAAACAAAGCTCCGATAGTCTAGCTAATCACTTTAGAGGTTTCCCGTTTGTTCCCTTGGACGCAGAAGATCTTGTTGGACAATTCAAATTCTCAGATCTAACATAAAAACACTTACTACTGCTGCGGTAGAGATTTAGAGATCGCCTATAAATAGATTCGTCTTGAAAATGTTTATGCTTAAAAGTGAACAATATAGTCTGAAGATTATTAAAATATGAAATGTGTTATTCACAATAATGGCTTTTTATCGGAATTATATCAGGTGTATCGAATTTAAGTATCTATTTTTCTGGGTTGCTTTTTCCATATGTACTATATATATAAGAGAGGCATTTTCTGCCAAGTCAAATGTGTTTATGTTTTATACGTGTTTTATGTACGTATTCTGAACGTGACGTCAATTGGCTTGTTATTCCAATATGATTTAAGAACTTCGCAATGAAAATTCTAAAGAATGAATTCTGAATTGATAAAAAGTAGTTGTCGACCAATTAGAATTGGCGCCATACATTACACAAACGGCGGTAAACTACATCTGAAGGAAACTCTGATATGTACCATGAGAGAGCGTTTGGGATCAGCAGTAAAACACTTTTCGTCTGGTCTGTTTATTTACACTGAAAATTCTTCACATATTTATCGTGCATGAAATTTGACACTATTAATCTATCTTCCAACACATCGTCCAATTTCAGTGAAACAGACCTTCATTTCAAACGAGATTGTCTTTTTTCCGAGTGGTCATATGATTTTGTCCCCCATATTTCTTTCAACTTCTAAATCAAAATTCAAAGATTGAATTTTGCCAAACTATAAAACAATCGAACAAATATTGATCGAAAACGACAACGAGAAATAAGTTACAGGTGTTAAATAAAAATAAAAGTAATTTTATGTCTTGACGAATTTTAAAATCTCAATTTATATTCAAAATTTCAAATAATATATATCAAATCTAAAATCAATATTTATAAAAAATGAAACTTTATGCACCACGGTAGCACTGTAAGCACGATAGTTTCCGAAAATATGAGAGCCGAAATTCATAAGAAATTCGAAGAGTAACACTTTTTTGTACCTGATAACGTAAAAGATTATTGATATTCTTGACTTTTGACTCCTAATTTTAAAAATTCGGAAGCCAAGGATAAATTACTTTTTCAACAACATAAAAGAAAAGTCGCTTTTGAAAAGATGACTGGGTTCAGACGACATGTTCTAAATTTGTAGACACAGATGGTCAAAACAATGTGTGGTATGCGTTTCGTACAGAAAGGTTTGAAGTAAATTATAAAACTTATTGGCTCATACTTCTTTATTAGGATGTTATTACCTACATCTTTTATTCGAAGCGATCTCAAAATAATTCAAAACTTTTAATCCCTTAGTTTCAGCAAGAGCTAAATATACTTACATATTTATATTTGCATTTTATTCATACCTTCTAGGGTTTGCGCCCGAAGCTTGGGTAAGTTTAAGCTTCTATAATTCCGAGAGAAGAATATCTAATACATGAAATTTACAAAACATTTTCCTGTTGGTTAGACAACCATGTTTCATAATCATCTCCATTTAAATTAAAATGTTAACCATAATTAGAGAAAACTTAAGTATTACGCTATTGTAAATATCAATACATGCATGAAATTTGGTTTTTGCTTATTATATCCCTTCAGTAAAAAGAAGTGCCATAAAGATAGCACATTGTTTATTTTTTAAATTATCAAGAATTTAAACTTTTTAGTTCACTTCTCCATAAACATAACTTTTTTATATTAGGAATATTGTAGACAATTTGCATATTTGTTAAATATGGCAAGTAGAGATTAAAGCTCTGCGTTTTCTCTACTTGCCATACTTAACAAATATGCAGAAAAAATGCAGAATTCTAAAAAACGAAAGATGCGCAAAGTGTCGAATTTCGACTGCCTGAGTGTATTCTGAAATAGAGCAATTCGAAAAAAGACATTTGAAAAATATTAATAAAGACGATAATGATTTATGAAATTTAGTAATGATCAAATATGACTGCAACATTTCGCTGTGGTAACTCAAATAGACAAACACGGGATTCTAAATCAAATTTATAAAATAATAAAACATTAATTCTGGTTTGCCAAATCGACTTACCGTGTCAGCTTCCTTCAAATACGACCAGCTAAGAATTGAGTGGGTGCTGGAATGTTCTCCATCATGAGTCCAAGGAAGTTTCCGTTTCCCCAACTTTCAAATTACGCTTTTATGATCAATGAGTTTTTCGTTTGTGCTTTTCGGAATAACTGTGCTTGGGTTAGAAATAAATGTAATGGTGTAGACAAATTAAACTGAATAGATAAAATTTTTTCAAAAAGCAGAAGGTCGATTTTACAGAATTTTTAAGAAAGAAAATCACTGCTTTCAACGGAGGATTCACATGTATCTATTTCGGACATTTTAAAATAAGTTACACGCCTTACCTAAAAAGCTTATGAAACAGAATTCTACAAATCGTCACGTACTCAATAAATTATTTAAGGAAAGTTGGTCAAAATATACACCAATTTTCCTTGAAAATCATCCTTGAACTCCTGAAAAACTTTCCTTGAATTTCCTTGCAAAAATAAATATGTATTTTAAAATATTCTTTATTCATCAATAAAATATCTATAATTTATTTACATCATGGCAAGAACTAAAAAGTCAGTTCAAACATAAATATTGTAATTTCATTTGTTTCGGAAAAAAATGTTTTTCGATCAACACTGGTAAAGCAACCATAGCTGCCTAAATCAATCAATCTATGCTCAATGTTATTTCTATGGCGATTTCGAATAGTTTTTAGCTCCCTAGGGCCAATAGAACGTGGGTTAAGAGTTAGCTTATGCTGACCGCAGTGTTCAAAAGTATAAGTGTACCAAATTTGGTGTGGATTGGTCAAACGGTGTAGATTTGTATAGAAAATATACACACACACTTCCTATTTTATATATGAGTCGCTCAGAAGCCATTGCGGTTAAATCCATTTTTTGATATTTTCTGATTTTTGTAAATTTCAATGGAATAAATAATATTCTTCTTAGTTATTAAAGGATTTACTCGCTGCTTCGTTTTTTCTAGGTCAGACAGCCCTTTTTTTATAGCTTCTGAATATGTCGTATAATAATTTCAGAAGCCATTGCGAATAAGTCCACTTTTTATCAATATTACATAAACTTTGAAATAAAAACTAAATTATTCTTCTTTCGATATTTGTTGGTACACTGAAAAACAACAAATTCATAATAACTGTAACTGTTACTTCTACTATTTAGAATTGTTCGAGATACAGACTTGAAAAGAACGCCAATTTTTAGTGAGTTTTATGTAGGTGCTTTCTTTTAATTTTAAGTATCTAAACTTTGGTTAAAACATAAAAATATTACATTGAAGTGTTTGTGAAAATTATTGTGTTATCAAAAACATTAAATAATTTTTCTTTAATAACTGTAAAAACTCTGATTTTTAAAATAATAAAATAGATTTATTGTAAGGGTATAAAAAATAAAAATGCCAAGGGAAATCGAACACAGTGAAAGTGATATGCCATTTTATCCTAATTCAAGGAGAGTTAATCGTATTGATACTGATACATCGTCAGATAACGAAAATGCAGAAAATAATGCAAATGGCCGAGAAGTTGGTAGGAAACGTAGCAGGAATCCTGATAAATGGTCTCGAAATACTGAAAAACTAAAAGGGACACAAGGTAAACAATATCAAAATAGAAATAAGAGAATAATTCCTGCAATGAAATTTGATAATAAACCTTGTAATTGTTTACGACTTTGTAACCGCAACTTAACCTTTTCTCAAAGAGAGAAGGCGATGAAAAGTTTGTATAAGCTTAATGATCATCATAAGCAAAATATTTTTTAAGGGGGTTGATTAGAGTTTGTGCTATCAAAAGACAACGACCCAGAAATGACACCAAAGGACCAAGATCTCAGTCTTTTGAATATTTTATTAGACTTAACGGCCAAGATGTTGGTGTTTGCAAGAAATATTTTAAAGAAACATATAAAATAAGCAACGGGCGACTATATAATTGTTGTTCAAAGGAAGATCTGAAGGACCACCGGGGGCAGCATATTCCAGGTAACAAAATAGATGATTCCCATGTAATAAAACATATAAGTTCATTTCCTGCTATTTCGAGTCATTATACAAGAGCTCATAATCCCAGACGCCGATACTTGGATTCAGATCTTTCTATTGCAAAAATGTATAAACTGTATGTCGAACAATGTAATGAAGAGCAAATTGTACTAATAAAGCAAAAGTTTTATTACCATATATTTTCGACAAAATTTAACTTACACTTTAAGGGCAATCTTCAAAAGATACTTGTCAAAAATGTGATTATTTGGTAATAAGAAAACAATCTACAACAGATGAAGAAAAACATGCGGCTGAAGTTGAACATGACGAACACTTGTGAAATGCAGAAATTGCCCGTAATAGTATGGCTAATGATCGATTAAGAGCTTCAGACGAAATGTACGTGTTTAGTTTAGATTTAGAAAAAGCATTACGATTTCCAAAACTCTCCACATCAGTGGCTTATTATATGAGAAACTTTTATGTATATAATATTGGTTGTCATGATTTAAAGACTAACAAGGGCTACATGTATGTTTGGCCTATAACTCAAGGATCGCGGGGTTCACAAGAAGTGTCAACGTGTTTAACTAAACACATTAAATTATATGCAAAGGATTTTCTAAAAATTATAATGTATTCAGATTCGTGTACAGGACAGAATCGAAATATAAAAACTGTATTAAGTTTACTGAAATTGATTCAGAGTAAAGGCATAAAAGCTGAATCAATTGAGCTTAAATTTTTATTAAGTGGGCACAGTTATTTGCCCAATGACGCTGATTTTGCAGTTATAGAAGCTCATGCAAAAAAAATCAGTATATTTATAATCCTAGCGACTGGTATCACATAATTCAAAATAGTAAAAGAAAAAACCCTTTCAGCGTTGTCGAAATGAATCACCAAGATTTCCTTTCCACAAAACCACTGGAAGATGTTATTACCAACAGAAAAAATCAACAGGTGGACTAACAGTCAATTGGCTTAATATGCGGTGGATAAAACTAGAAAGGTCAAACCCAAGCAGCATTAAGTTGAAATATAATTTTGACGAGAATGATACCTTTCATGTAATTGACATAAAAAAAACAAAAATAGGTAGGCCAGCAATCTTAAAAAAATATAAACAAACCATTATTGTATACTAATGGTAGAACAATTTCAAAAGAAACAAAAAAAGACATGATGAATTTATTAAAGTATATACCTCCAATAAAACACGACTTTTACAGGACATTAAGAACAACACGTGGAGATCAAAATTTAGATTTAGATAACTCGGAAGAAGATGTTTGTTATGACGAATAAACATAAAACTTATGACAACAAATGTTGTATTATTTTTACATAAATTTCTTATCTTTTTCAGCTGCCGAAAGGTATAAGTCCTTTAAGGTAAGGTAAAAGGTAAGTTTTTAAGATGCTGCCATTGTCCCAATAAATACTTACGTTTTTATTTACACATCCTGTACATATCTTGTTTTGTTGCAGAACCCCTACCCTTAGAAAAAGACTATATACTTTTCTGATCAAATCAATAAACCAAAAATTTTAAAAATTAATGTATTAAAAAACATTAATTTTCTCAATTTTTGTTTTCTGGACTTAACCGCATTGGATTCTGAGCGACTCATATAGATGATGTTATGTATCATTTCACACAAATTCATAAAATTATAGTTCACAGTTTCTGAGAAATCCGTGATTTTATGCATGTAAATATAATTTTGGACATGAGTGTAGTTTGAAGAAAAACAATGTTTTGAAAAAAATGGAGAAAACTGTTCTAAACTTGATGTTGCTCACCTTTTGTTATTTGCACATTTTATGACAGTAAATTATTTTATTTAGCATGTAATTATAATGTTAAATAATATATGCATTTAGAGCGATAATTTCTTTGTAAATATTTCTGAAAACGAAACTTCAAATCAATAACTTCTGAGATGTAAAAATGGTGTCGGTTACAAATTTTGAATTGTTTTTCTAACAAAACCTTTAAATTAGATCCTTCAACTTCAATTTGAGATAGCTTTTATGAAACATTTCCATATTTCAGAGGCTAGTTGAGCATGTGTGTATGAAATCTACAAAAAAATAAAGCTATCGTTAAAATCAAGGGGGCTTAAACTGTGAACTATCAGCCATAAATGATGTTTCACAACCTTTTTTTCTTAGGGGTACCCATAAATAATGTCGTTTTTTATCGCAAGATGTAAATTTAGTATATTATTTAAAAAAAGGCCTTTAATCAACTATGTAATCGCCATATTTTTCTATGATCTTCTACCATCTGGTTATCAGGTTTTCTATCTTAGTTTTACAAATTCTGGGGTTTGGAGTCAAAATACTCAACCAAAGAATTTTCGATCTCTTCGTAAGAATTGAATTTTTTCCCAACAAGAAAGTGCTGTAAGGCTCTGAAAAGATGATAATCAGCCGATGAAAGGTCAGGTGAGTAAGAGAGTAAGAAGGATGGGGAGAACTTTCCATCCGAGTTCCCTAATTTTACTTTCGATCGGTCAAGGTGACCACAATAAACGTCTGCAGTAACGGTTTCTCCGATATTAATCAGCTCAAAGTGAACCACACCGTGAATGTTTCCCAAACACATAAGAGAATCATGTTTCCATAAACATTGGGCTTTGGAATTTTTTCCAGTGGTTCACCAGTGGTACGTCATTGTTTTTTATCACTGGGCTATAGAGAACCCATTTCTGGTCTCCCCTTATGATACGGTTCTTTTTTATGTTGGTTTATGAGCAAGTTGCATACTGAGGACCTTTGCAGTTTGTTCTCATCACTGAGCATATTGAGTACCCATACACTGGCATTCTGAAACTTTCCAATGGATTTCAAGGGGGTTTGAACTGTTGTCCAAGAAGCATTCATCCTCTCTGAAATTTTCTCAATTGTTTGACGAGAATCTTCTTCCACCATAGCCCGCAAAGCGTCTTAATCAAATTGAACTCAACGACCACTTCTTGGGGCATCTTCAAGGTTAAAACTGTCCCTACAAAATCTGTTGAACCACCGTTGGCATTTGCGAACGTCTAAACAATCTGCATAAATCGCATTGATATTCTCAGTTGCCGTGGTTGAGTTATGACAGCAATTAAACTTAAATAACATACAATGCCTAATATAAGCTTCCTCAGGTATACCGTTATTCATTTCGCAAAAGATATTTAACACTCTAAAAAATCTCAGCTGAAAGCACAAAGTGCACTTTAACAACCAAAATTGGAATGAGCTCAATTCTATAGCAGCTCTAAGAAACACGCCATAAGTACATGGCCGCAAAAACGACATTATTTATGGGTACCCCTAATATCAAAGCAGTCATTACTAGTAGAACAAATTCAAACTGTCAAATATACTTATTCCGAACTCTAAGTTCCCTTCCTATTTACTGTCTGTTTTCTATGGTTAAAAGTTACGAGTCTTTTCATTGTACGACTACAAAAAAGTTGTATCAGTGCACTAAGGAAAAGAAGTGAGTTTTATATATTTGGACTTTTATACAAGTTAAATAAACTGAATATTTGAAACAGAAATTCTTGCATCTTGTTTGAAGTATTTTACCTTTTCTTGGTATTGAACAATAAATTTTTGCTGAAAGAAGTTTTTTGTTCGACGGATTTTTCAATTGTATTTATTTAGTCAAATTGGAAATTTTAATATTTAATATAATTTAAAACGCATAGATCTAAATTTCATTACATTGAGATCTAAAAATCTCACATGATTTGTTGTTTGAAATTTTCACTCCACGATTTGGGGGAGTCGACATAAAAATAGTGAAGGGAGGTGGCAAAGTGGTACTATCCCTAGGAGTTGGCACTCATGGGGCCAGATAGTAATGATAGTCTTTTGCGATCTATTTCGAAGCCAAAATGGTGCTGAGTTAATTTCAACAGCAAATAATAGCTGTAGTGAAAGAGACGACCCAAAGGAAAAAGAAAGAGATAGGTTTTGCGAACGAACAAAGACGGTGTTTTTGAAAAAGGCCTGAAAGTAAAAAATCTGTTAAGTGTCAAATAATTGAAAAGTTGCTATACTTGGATAGATATAAACTAGATGATATTATAGATGAGAGAGATTTTCAATGAAAAAGTAGATGGCGAATTGAATGTGAAAAGGACCCAGTATTTTGGATCCAACCAAGAATGCATCGAAGTATATAAATCGATATAACCGATGTCAAATGTATTTATTTTTCAGTTAAATTATTTAAAGCTGCATCCATATGTGAGGTTGCTTCAATGATTATTTTATTACTGAATTTTTGTTACGAACACAGTTTTTGAGTTGATTCAACTTAGTGTACAGAGAAAGCAATCCAGAATTTATTCCAATGATACAGAAAAACTCGTACGTAGACTTTGAAGTTAAAATATTGTTGCAAAATACTTTAAATTCAGCTCTAAAAGGTATTTCAAAATATCAGAAATTGCATATTGCTAATAAAATTTATTCTAATTGTAACAATAGCTTTTAAATTTCTCGTCTGAGACACAGAATCTCGTAAATTTTAACATCTCAGAATTCCTCAGAACTGATTGCATCACCAACATATATGGCCCCTCTTCAAGAGAGACGATCATAAGATTATTTGATTGATGGGCAAGGTTTATCTATCCCATATGCAACCCAAGAACTGAACCTAAAACTTAAAGTTAAATTGAAAACATAGCCCTACTATCATACTCTGTAAATGATGTAAATAGTGTAACTAAATCTGCTTAATTTGTCAGTGCTATTTTTAATTTTTATCTCGACTTGTTTTTCTTTTGTCTCTCTTCTAAGCCAGACTCAATTAATGAGCTTCTAATTAAAATTTCTATTCTGTATAATTTAGAGGTAGCATCATTTCCAGGTTATTTTTTAGTTCTAGGATTTTTAAATGTTAGGAGCTTTGGGAATTTGTTCACTTCTACTTTGAAAAATGTAATACGAGTTTTTAAAAATCAAAGTAACATTAGAAAATGAAGCGAATTTATGGCATAAAATTTAAACTAGTCTTGAAATATCTATTTCCTTTATTGCATTAATATGTTCAACAGAATAAAGAAGGTAACTCTATGATTCAAGAAGCCGTTTGACAGTACAAAAGAAGTGGAACGAAAAATCGAAACTACTTTTTAGGCTTAAATATTGGGTTGGCAACTAAGTTCCCGCCGTTTTTTTAAATTTTAACATTCCGCATGTCATTAAATGTTTTTGGCATAATGTTTTAAATCATTCGAAAGAGGATGTTTTGTTCTACCTGAATCTATGTTTTTTTGTTCGAGTTAATTTTCAGATCATTAAAATGGAATGTCAAGTTGAGAAAATTGAGCATTTTCGACACCTCCTTCTTTTTGCTTTTAATCAAGGTTCTAAGGCCGCAAAAGCTGCTCTCGACATTTGTGCTGTGTATGGAGAGGGTGCTATAGCTGAAAGAACCGCTCGTGATTGGTATGCCAAGTTCAAAAATGGAAATTTTGACCTTAAAGACGCACCTCGTTCTGGCTGTCCAGTTGAGTTCGATAAAGAGCGATTAAACCAACTTTTGCACGAAAATTCGCGTCAAACGACAAGGGAACTGGTAGAGAAAATGGAATGCTCCCACACTGCTATAGAGAAGCATCTTCACTCGATGGGAAGGTTCAAAAGTGTGGAGCATGGGTTCTACATGCTTTAAGTGACAACAACTCTATGTTCAACAGATGGAACGACTCAACACGGCTATTCAAGAGAAAAGACCTAATCGGCAGCATGAAGTTCTTTTGCTGCACGACAACGCCCGCCCTCATATCGCCATTATAACCAAGGAAGCAATTCAAACGCATGGCTGGGAAGTGCTGCCACACCCGCCGTACTCTTCCGATTTGGCACCAACGGATTTCCACCTCTTTCGATCTCTTTCAAATGCTATGCGCGGAGTTTCGTTCAATACTGATGCAGAATTGAGAGCTTGGTTGGATAAATTTTTCGAGTCGAAACCGGGTGATTTCTACCAACAAGGTATTGAAAATCTTGTTGAACGTTGGGAAGAAGTTGTAAACAACAAGGGAGAATACATTATTGATGAGTTAGTTGTTAATTTTTATTGAAAAATAAACTTCTAAAAAATAAAAAAAGCGGCGGGAACTTAGTTGCCAACCTAATACATATCCAAGTGATTCGAAATTGCTTGGGAATGTACTGTTTATTGAAAGGGACCATAAGAAAACGACATTTGAAAATACAGTTTAGTTTTTTGTTTTCTTTAACATGGTTTGTTGTTGCTTTTCTGTAAGGGAAAGAAGTACCAGAGACGTATTGGGAAGGAGCATGTATATAGTTTCAGATACATTTTACAAGAACCGGATACGATATATGGAACGGGTTCTTTTTTCTCCTAGAAAACGACATTTTCGAGAATTCGGCAAACGAAGCAAAAACAACGTTGCCTGCACTTCATCTTTCTCCGATCGAATTTTTCGCCTTGTATTTTTTTTATTCTTAAAATCTTTGGTTCCCACGAAAGAATGAAAGTAGTATCGTTTTCTTTCGATTAAATATAAGTTATGTTTTCCCTTCACTGCAAGTGATTTCACTTGACTGGAGGAAAATGCAAGAAGGTAAATGCTATATTTTATTTATGACATCGACTATTAGGCAAATAGAAAATAAAATACGGAAAATTTACCCATTTATTTTGATGAATAATTTTCTAGAGAGAAAATAAGTTTTAGTAACATATAAACTAATTTTCTACTCGATCCAATTCTGATTATTAAAGAATGAGAAAACATTGTTTGTGTCGTTCTTAATTAAATGATTATCCTGTTCAAGACGTTAGTGCTTATTGGAACGAAACTTAGGAGCAACCCCTCCTCAAATATACAATCCGGCCCCTCCGTAATAGTTCAAAAGAAGGGCTTCTGTACCAAGTTGGATGACGGACCCCTCATGAAAAACAAATATGTAATCCGCGTACTCTAAAAGTGCTAAACTTGCACAAACGTGTACATTCTCTCGTCGCTTCATTTGCATACCTGTAGTACAAGTTTATACTTACAAGGCTGAAGGTGATTCAAAGACTACTTTTATACTACTATTTTTCAACCTTGACTACTTCGACTATCTTTTCAGCAAAATCGTTTCAAAAGTTCTCATACTCGAAGTTTTGGTGACTCTTAGAAACTTTTTGATGCTTTTTAAAAATTAACGAAAGGTAAACGAAAATTATCCTCCATGTAATTTAATCAATTCCATGTTTCAGTCTCTAATTCATGCCCTCTGCTTCCTCATTGGGGAAAACATTTTTATGATTGACCTACTGCACTACAATGATATAAAAAACTTTTGGTAAGTACACACATTCCGATCGCTTCATCTAGACATGAATGTTATAGATCGTACAGTATTTTTATCGTACAGTAATGCTATAGATCGTACAATATTTTTATGTTAGCTGAACTGTTAACTAAGCTCCAAGATAGGTCATACGCTTCTTCCTACTTCTACTCTACACAGCTCCATGGATGTAGATGAGGTTAACTAAAACTGTACACTGCTACTGAAATAAGCTTTAGAGTGGCACTATTGCACTATTTTAAGAATTTATGCTACAAAAGCAATATTTCACAAGTACTTTGTGGCAGTCCTGTAATTATTAATACGATGAGGTAAGTTGTGGTCTGTTTAATTTCGTGTAACAAAAAATGATAGTAGAGAGACAAATCAAACTAATCAAACGTTAAAATAGTCTTCTCATTACAGTGCAAAATTTTAAGTATTTATGGAACCTTCACTCACTCTTGATATCAGAAGTGGCGATTCCCCGTATGTGAAAGTTCTGCTTTGTAATGCATAATTTAAGTCTAGCGCAAAGAAATGGTTAAAAGGTTTTTATTGTTCTTATATATTCAAAAACTTCTTGTAGGGGAAGGTTTTTGTTTTTTTAAGCAATAATTTAGGAAGTTCATAGATAGTATTCTTGAGTCTATTCTCTTTCAAGCACAAAATATATAAAACCTTCACAACTTTTTACGGAATTTTGTATACATACTTGATATGACTTAAATGGAAGGTATTCATGGGTTTTAAAACTTATAAATTTTTCTAATTTGTGTCTAAATTTTTTTATTTGATTAGCCGTTGAGTGTATTTGAACAAATTTTACTTAATTGACTGACAGGTGGGAGTACTATAGAGCACCTGTTGCGTAGTTACCCAAAAAACCACTATAAAAATAGTCTAAAAATTTTGTGAGGTTTTCCACATTTCATTTAAAAGGGCTAATAATACAGCAGCTTAAACATGTAGTATGATATAAACAATTCAATTGTTTAAGAACAAATTAGTTTCTTTTGAAAGTTAATTTTCTGATAGCACTCTGATCTACTTTTTGCTACAATTATAGAATTTTGCGCTGTGGTGGACAATGCTTTAAAATTTGAGGCAGACAAATTTTGAATATTAAAAATTGTTTTTACAATTACTTTTGA
Source organism: Meta bourneti (assembly GCA_933210815.1). Classification (NCBI taxonomy): domain Eukaryota; kingdom Metazoa; phylum Arthropoda; class Arachnida; order Araneae; family Tetragnathidae; genus Meta; species Meta bourneti. The sequence continues at coordinate 61,794,810 of OW119924.1, read as the reverse complement.
AATAAATTACTTTGTTGCAGATTAAAGAATCATTATGGGTTATAATCTCAGTTTCACTTCTCACTATCGTCGGATTACAAGTACAAATGAAATAAACTATGTAAAAAGCGTAGTTCTAAGAAAACGAAGGGGAAAAAATTCTACTCTCTAGCTAAACTCAATAAGCGTGTTTCTCAAGAAGAAACATAACCTTCATGCAAAGAAAAAATACATAAGAATATTTAAGCAGAAATTTTAATCAATTTCCAGATAACACGAATAGAATCTTTAGAAGTTTATCTGATGACTTTTATACTTTAACAAAAAAAATGTTTAAGTTATTTTTAATTAACGTTTCAAATTAATTTTTGTTATTTTCATAAAGTCTTCTTTACATTTATAGCCATTAAAATAGGATGATGATCTCAGAAGTAAACGTATATCGACAACTCTTCGGTTTAGTTTTCATGTCTTTAAAATAAAGCTAAAACTAAACATTCAGTTTAAAATCTACTTTAAAGTTATTAAATTGAACTCGATAGACTTTTGAAAGTGAACTTAATAGCCATATTTTTTATTGAGCTTATTTTTCGTAGAACGTATTTTATCCTACAGAGTTAATGTTATTACTACTGTTATTGAAAGTTCTATATTATATGAATGTGTAGACGGAAATTTTATTTGTACTCTCCTGTTTTTCGAAATATGCTATTTTTTGGTCATTCTTTGAATTTTCTTAGTTTTAACATACTTTTTTCGTTTTGTCGTGTGTTTTAATCAAATTTTAGTCGAAACATTTCCCAATCGTAATACCATTCGCGGTTCCATTTGGGCTACAAAACGGACTCCTGAAAGAGGGTAGGTTGGAGGATTTGCTTTCGTTTCGGATAGGCGATACTCGGAAAATTATGTTTAAAAATAAAAAAACCTTAAAAATAAATGGTATATGTGTTCCTTATACTGATACACTAAGATGTTTAGAGAGATTTTAAAAATATACAAATTTATTTAAAGGAAAATAAAAGGGATTTTTCCTCTAGTCTCGACATTGTAAAACGAAATATCACACTATACTTTAGGATTTTTGAATTGGTAACCAAATTGTTTAATAATGTCGCAATTTGACTACATAACGCACTGTTTCTCAGTTATCCGCTGACTTATACAGATTCCTAGAACAAAAATAATCCTGTCATTAGAAAAATTTTGATAAACGTACGAAAATATCTCGCGTAAAAATTTATAACTGAGGTTGATACCAGTGGCATTGCACCAGAATGCATTGGATACTATATCCTACAAGATTTACCTGTTTAGGTGGTCACTTTTGGTGAATAAGTCGATTATATTGCATTCATTTATGAATAGAGAGGTAAGTGTTAAAACACTTTATTCACAGGTAATTAGAAAACGGATGTTTTGCTAATCGAAAATATAACAATAAAAGTTTTACGTCATTTTCAATAATTTTTAGATATTTTATTGGTTATTTTTATACATTTCTAAGTCAACTAAATCCGGGCCCCTGTGAGCATAGAAAAATGAATTTTAGTTGGAAAAGAAAGATTTTCATTCCATTTTTAGTGGCTGTAAAATTAAAACAGTCGATTAGGGACAGCAAAATATTCTAATTAAAGTGACATTCCCTATAAAAACAACGTAATATTTCCGTTTAAGCTTGTCATGAAAAGAATATCTGAAAAAATTAATTACGACCGTTGAAAAATTATTTTTAAAAGAAAATCATGTTTTGGTATCAATTTGAAGTAAAATTTGACACAGATTTGATATCCATTGAAATTTTCACTCTATGTTTAGGAATCATGAAAATAGAAACTTGGACTAGGGGAATAAAAAAGCCCTAACGCTAGCGGTAAAAACGCGTGTCATGTCAACATTCATTTGATACTAACGCGATGTGTCAATAGATTTATCACTAGGAATTTCATTCTATTTTCGGTCATAATTTTTCACGAAATTCAAAATGTTACACTTGTCTAATGTTACTACATGCAGTATCATGTTCTCCTATACATTACTAGTTTCATTTGTTTGACAAATAAATTTTATAGTTTACCGAGTCGTATCGTAAAAAGTCGTTTATTGTCTTAAAATTAATTTACATTTAATAATACAGTCGTTTAAAAGACTTTACAAAATAATAGTCGTAATTTAAATATAATAATACAGTCGTTTAAAAGACTGTGCAGGATTATTAACATCTTATCTAACGTAATGTGGTCTTCCATTGTCTTTTAATTACGGTAAATCATTAGCAATGAATGATTATTTATCCATATCGCATTAGGAAATACCTAGTAATTCCTTATAAAGCAGATATGCTGGTAATAAACTATGCATATCAGAGAGAAATTATTAATAACGTCCAAGCATTAAGCAAGGGAAAGAAAGAAATTGATAATTCAGACACATGGAGGGGACATTTATGTCTTTTGCTCTGCTACCATTCAGATTTTGATGTTGCAGAAGTTCGGCATACTTTGCTTCTGTCGTAAATATCTATTTAGATGGACCGTGACCATAAAATACTTATTCGGAAGATAACTATGACTTATACCTTTACTTTATTGATGGAACCAGGGATCGAAAGGCTGTAAGTTTCATTATATACTAGAATATTTCTTCTTGGTTTTCTTCCACATCTACTAATATTCTGTTTGGGATAAAAAAGTTTTGGTTTGCTTACTTTAGTTTTAAAAGCAATTATTAAGATGATCTTTGAATAAACAAATTCATTAAGTGGACATAGTACCTTTTGAACAATTACTTTAGATTTGACGTTTACAGCAAAATGTTTTAGCTACCCTATTCCAATACACATGAAATATCTATTACAAAAAGTCATTTTCACCTAAACCGTGATTCAAAAGTTCAAATTGTCAAAAAAGAATTCCAATATTTTAAAATTTATACTCCTGCAAATTTTTATTTTGCAAACATTAGTTCTTTGAATTTTTTTGGAAGTAATATACAATGTTATGAAAGAGATGGCATGTACTACTGTTATTCTTTGTTTTATGTATATTTTTGTGACAGATACTATGTAAAACAGTAAAAAACAGTCTCTTACAATTGATTTGATTAATTCTTTTAAAATGAACTATTCTTCCAAATCTTTATTCCATGCACAAAGTTATTAATTACATTCTAAAAATTCTAAGAACAACAAAAGTTTCAAATCTCTATATTAATAACAAAATAAGCCTCAACATTTTAAATACATTGTAGCCATGGGAAAACAAAAAGCTGAGAAACTTAAAAGTTTAAAAGTTAGTCGTTTCACTTCTGATATTCGATGCAAAAATGTCAATAACTAGCTAAATTATGTAAGTATAGCTATGAAATTTTGCACACATACTCTTTAAAGCTGAACAATTAATGTAAAACAATTAAAAAATTCGATACTTTGGTCATTTTTAGAGTACTGTGTCCTCTTAAAGTGTTCATACGTTTTAGTGAAATGACTGTTGTATAGTTAGATTTCTGTCGTTTTTATAATTGCCACTAATAAATTTAGGTAATTGTACATTTTCTTTAGGTTTGGAATATGGTTATAAGAATCATGAGGTTGGAAGAAGCCCATAGGGATTGTTAAGGTTGGACAAAATTTAAACGACTTTTGACGAAAAAGCCTCACTTACAAAGAAAAGTTTTAATTTTTATTTTTGCAAAATAATTTTAAAGGAATTTATTTTTAATTTTACTCTGACTGTTTCAAGATTGGATCGGGTTTTGTGGTATAAGGATCATATTTGGCCCAGCTGCACCAAACAACGTCAACTAAATGGACATACACACACAAGGAAAGCTTTACTAACACAGAAGAGAGAGAAATACATTTAGGGAGGAATTGAATCAGTGTCTCTTACAACTCACGGATTGTTAGCGCAGTGGGCAAACCTGCTGAACCACGGAGACCCCGGAGGTTTAGGGAAAGCTGCTATGTGCCTACAAACTTGAGGACAGTCTTGTGCACGCATACAGTTTGGACCACATTTAAAAGAGCTTGGAGGTTCTCTCATTTAGATCATAATAAGAACAGACATATCTTCTGCAGAGGATTACCATTGATTTAAATAATATAAACACGAATAAATCTTTAAGATAAAGAACATATCGCAGTGCATTATTTAAATAATTTAAACGAAATGTTTATTCTTCTTATTCTCATATATCGTCAGAAGTTATGCCATTTACTTATCAAAAGTTATCGTTAATGTATAATAGACTGAAGAGCCTGGAGAAAATTGATTCTTGCTAAGGTTTGCAGTTTATGACCTAAACCCTATTTTAATCCCATTGCCTGCAGATAATTTCCAATTCAAGAAAAAAACATGTAGGAGTTTGCAACAAGAAAATAAGGCTGCTTGCGATAGAAATGAATAAGATAATTTATGCGGCAGAAAGCGAAAAAATATTTTTTGAAGCAAGTTCCGAAGTTTTAGAGCAAGGACGAAAATAATGACACCCTATTTCTTCTTTTATAAAGTTCTGAGAAGTCCTTAACTCATCGTCATGAATTTTCCATACTCACTGAAAAAACAGTTTTTGAGTTGCTATGAAAATAAATGAAGGAATAAAATACCGAAACTGTCTTCGGAAACTCGTTTCTATGCAAAGACTACCCATCATATATTTACATATTTCTCAAAAATTCTATATCGCGAGGAAGAAAATCTCCAATAATTCATTGAATTTGAAGTATAATTTTTGAGAACGTTGTTATCAGCATTTTCTTGTACCTAATAGACTTTTTGAATGTCGAATCTCTTTTTCAACTAGTACTTTGTCTTAAAAAATGAATAGATTTCTATTCTATTAATGTACACAAAAAGACGGGCAAATAGAAAAATAAAAAAATTAGAATAAGCAATTTATTGTGAAGGAACAAAACGTACCTTAATAATTGTTCAAAGTGCCTTTGATATTGAACAATCGAAGCCATTCAAACATAAAGTAGCCTAATCCGGTTGCCTAAGTGGTTAGCTGTTTTATTTTATGAAATTAAGCTATAGTAATGAAATCAAACTATAGTATTTATGTTTGAACTGACTTTTTATTTCTCCCCATGATATAAATAATTTATGAATATTTGATTAAGAAAAAGAATATTCAAAATATTTAATTTTACTTAACTTACATTTTGTAATGGTGTATGGAAAGTCCAAACGAAAAACTCATTTATCATAAAAGCGTAATTTTGCTTTCATGACGCCAATATGAATGTTCACTTTTTAAATTTGATTTAGAATTCTGCGTTTGTCTATTTGAATTGACAGCGAAATGTTGCGGTCATATTTGAGCATTTCCAAATATATGAGTTATTCCGTAAATAAATCATTATTGTCTTTATCAATATTGTTCAAAAGTCTTTTGTCGAATTGTTCTATTTCAGAATACATTCAGGAAGTCAAAATTCGACACGTTTGCACATATCTTTCTCTTTTCAGAATTGTGCATTTTTTAAAGGATCGGAATTTCGTTTCTGTTCGCATTTATGTGTTCCAGTATTTTATATATTGCAGATATGTTATTTAGGAGTTAAATTTTAATGAATTATATATATATATATATATATATATATATATATATGCCTAAGATTTTATCGTTGACTTTTGATTATGGAGAGTGACTTTATATATTTATTTATATATAGAGAGAGATTAAAATTTTTTATCTATATCTTTAAAGCATTTGTTAGCTCTAAGAAGAAAAGGTGTATGTGTATATTTCAACCAACTTTCTTTGTCTGATTGAATACGTAATGGTTTGTAGAATGCTGTTTCACATAAAATAAATTAAATATACAAAACAAAATATTTTTAAGTAAGGTGTGTAATTTCTTATTTTAAAATGACCGGTTAAGTTAAAAATATCACTTTAAAATAAGATGAGTTACGTTAAATTATAATGGGTAGTCATACGTTGTAGTTCAAATATATTGCCACATTTTGACACAGATTTTCATTACAAGACGATTAAAATCAATTAAATTCACATTTGTTTTTCATGTTTCATGGGCGTTATTGAAAGCTCTACTCCATAGTCAAGTATCTACATCTATCATTCTAAATAGGTACATGGTTCCAATTTAGAAACCAAATCTCTGAATTTAAAAAAGTAACATAAAAGTTCGATTTAAAACTGAATGTCTGGTGGATAAAGGGAATTTTAAATAAGACTTTGCTGATCTTGAAATAATATCACAGTTAGGAATTTTGAAAAATTGAAATTTTTTGTCTTAAGTGACAGAAAGTTGAGGTTTCTTACTCTACAAATTGGAGCTGTTCTTACGCAACTTAGATACATGTGAAACATTCGTTGGAAACAGTGATTTTCTTTTTTAAAAACGCTGTAAAATCAACCTACTGTTTTTTGAAAAATTTTAATGAATTGAATTTGCTTTGTTTATACTGATGACATTTATTTTTAACACAAGCTCCGTTATTCCATGTGCCGCTGAATGGAATTTCGAAGAAAAAACGTGTTTGTTTCAAAATAAATTAATCACGAATGCCATAACAATTAAATTTACCATCCTCTCATATTGATGATGAAATTCGAAAACATGACCGTACCACATTCGTATTACTGAGTAGAATTTTCAATAAAAATGCGTTTGCTTCAAAATAACTTAATCTAGAATGACGCAACAATTTAATTTGCTCAAAATTGACTTCTGTAGTAGTCACTTTAGGAAACACCTTTCGTAGTTTGTCTTACAGCAGGAGTGTGATGAATATGAAATTCATTATATGGATGGATATATCGTCTACATATTTGCGTTCGAAATAAATTGTAGAAGCTATGAAAAAGGTTAAACAATGTTGAAAATTATTTTCCGTACACTAAATGATGCTAGCATTTTTTTATAAAATAGAAGTGATTAGTCTGATCACTTTTTAATCAACATTTAACCAAATCAACCCGATCAACACCGGGTAATTCTGCTAGTTAAATTATAAATAGACATGTAATTTTTTATATTTGGAAACTCCTTACTATATTTAATTTTTTAGTTCCATTTAGAATTATTTATTGAGATGTACTTTTGAGCTGGTTTAATTGTGTTATTAAGTTCTGTATTGCTAAGTTTTTGCGAGATTATTGCTGAGACTGAAATGCAGTTTTGAGTTGTGAGTTTTATTGAATGATTGACTACTCTGAATATTTTGAGTTGTAAAGATTCATGAATAATAGAGCATATCAAGGGGATGTTTCTATAAGCACTCATTATTTGCCATTACTCCGCAGAAGGTATAACAAGCGATTGAATAGCAATAAGTGATTTCTAGAGCCTGTTGTATTCTTATCTTAACACGCTTTGCCCTGCAGAGAGAAAATAGAAGCAATTAAAAACTCATGATGTTTGATAGTAAGAATTTGGATGTGCTATAAAAAATCAGACCCTGTGTGGTTTTACCAATTTTACCTATTCAATCCAGCGTTTTTGTGTAAATATACGAAGGGACGAGTAAATGTTTTTATGAGCATCTAGTATTTATTTACTGTAACACAAATCCCATTGACAGGAACGGGGAAAAATTTAAAACTATCAATACATCATCCCAAGCAATAGAATCGATCTAATTCCTCCCGGGTATGTTCTATCAATTTCATTGCTCCCGGCATGCCTCTCTCCGAAATGGGATCTTTTAGTCTTCTTCCATTTCTAATAGAAGATAGCGGTGGCTATATCTTACCTATTCATCATCGATGGGAGACCGTGGTATGCGGGACGTGTGATGGAGAATTTTCCCGGTCGCCTCCTCTGTCGGCAGTTGTGAGAAAAACGATTTTTTTTACGAGAAATAAGAAATAAAACGAGGGATTGCTCAGAGTAAACTTTGAGTTACAGTAGAACACAAGTATATTTTCGGACGCTCTTCGGATATTGAGAAAAATAGAAATACAGTGTCTTTTTAGCCTGTTTGTTCAAATATCGATTTTTGCTGCAATCCTTATGGCTAGGAAGGTACAATGTATCTACCACAAAATTCGAAAGAGTGTGAACAGATTATTTGCATAAGAAATGAAAACATTGAAAAAATAACTACCACAGTTTAAATGCATCTGTATTAAAATACATTTTAGACGCTTAAACGTCACAGAATATGTTCCTTTACGGTCTAGTCAAACTGAGTTTTAAACAATATTAATTATGTTTAGGTTTGTTCAAGCTAAGATTTTTAATACAAAAGGAGGTACTCATATAATCTAAAGTTACATTGTGTTTTAAAAATTGTCAAGAGTGCCTGCAAGGAGCAGGGAGCAAAATATAATTTGGCAGTGTTGGATTTCACGATATCATTGAAGCCGTAAATTAAGAAGAGCTCCACGAGAGTCATAATTAAAAGTTAAAATATATCCGATACTAGTAGCGTTATAGAAGTGCAACCAGTATAACGTTTTCTAAATACGAGATACGATAAAATACCTATCTTAACTAGTTAACAATCCAATACCTTGTATTCGAAAACTTAGTGGAGTCAAATTAAACAGAAAAATTTTGAGAAACTGGTGTAATGGGAGAACATATTTGCTGTTCTAAATTCTAAGGTTACTTGGAACATTAAAATATAAAAAGGTACCGGAGATCCTAATATATTGGCAGTATTATATTTTAATTACTCCATCTAATGATGATTATTTTAATTTTCGGTAATATTGAATTTCACAGAAAAGCAAGGAGAAAAGGGATATAGTTGAGATAATATATTTAATTTATTTGTTTTGCTTCTGGTTATCTTTTTAGCTATAGATAAGAACGTATATTTAAATTAATGAGTTAAGATAAATATTTTAAGGATCGTATCCAGTATTTAGAAAATTGTATCTAAGCTGGTTACACTTCTATAATTTAAGTAGTTTCATGGAATATGGTATAAAAGGAATTGTAATATGGTGATGGTATTGAAATTAAAAAAAAAGAAAAGGAACACATATTTCAGAACGTGTTTGACATGAATTGAATAACAATCATGTAGCTTTTGTTTAATGAAGCTTATTATAAAATATTGAGATGGAAATTAAAATTGTATCTAGTTTCTCAAGATATGTTCTCAAATATTTCCTGGGCCTTAAGGTTATGTTGTCAAGCCACAGGGAGCAAAATATATATTGACAATGTTGGATTTCACGATATCCTTGAAGCTCTAAATTATCAAGAGCTCCGCGAAAGTCATAATTAAAATTGGAAAAGTCAGTCAGAAAAGTTAAAGCAATTTCAAATGTTGCTTTATGTATGCCTTGAACCATGAGGACGAAACGGATACGTAATTAGGAATTATCATTCGTAAATGATACAATGAGATACTTTCATTTCAACTATGGATAAATTTATTTGTATTTACTGCAATTCAATAGGTTTTAATCCTTTAAACAATGAACACAGTATTTTATGTTCTTTTCATTACTGATACAAATTTAGTTGAAAACAAAATGCATAGAGATGCAATGCCAATGCAATTGAATCACATTATTTAAATTGAATAAGAAAAACAACTATGAAGTCTTATATTGTTCAAATTATAATGCATCCATGTATTTTGGCATGAGTTAAGTTATCTTGAAATGTTAGATGTATTGAATATTATTGCAGGATATTAATTATGAAAATTGCGGTAGGAAGGGTCAGAAAAAACTAGAAACTGGTTATGATAGACTGATAGTTGAGTTATATGACGCAAGTCCATAGAAACTGGTTAAAAAAAGAAAAAGCAAGAAGAAAAAGAGAAAAAAGTTGCACTTGTTAAGTTAGTTACACTGGTTAAACGAAACAAAGTACACTGGTTTTTGAAAGTTACCCTGGTTTTTGAAGTGAAATTGTTTTGTAATTTTCAGCTTTGGAATCAATTCCTATAATAAAAATCAACTCGGAGGCACAGAAAGGAGAGGCTAGAGCTACTACTACATTGACCCACATCCTCGATTATCTCTGCTTGAGAAAACAAAACTGCTATCTCCTTACAATGACCGAACTGAAATATTTCACCTTGCTTCTCTCTCTACTATATGTGAAAATATGTTCAAAAGTACTTTGTTCTAAAAGGTTTTTTTGAATTCCAATTCACTATCCATTTTGACTATATTTTTGAGATAATACAATTTCCGAGTTTGCAACTTCATTAAAGGTGTCTAAATAGTGGGACACGTATATTGCCTTCTCTTTAATAATCAGTATAATTAGCTCCTGGGTAGCAAATGCTCGTAGAGGGACTCCCATTATTAAAGTTATTCATTCTTCTAGCACCGTGGAACAAATAAATAAAATTATGCTGAGTTAATAGCAGGATAATAGGAAAGAGCATTATAATGGCACCACCATAAGGAAAATTCACTGTACCCTTTTAAAAACAGTTATGATTCGATTTTAGTCATGAAATATGTTAACACAGCATTAACATTATGCTAACAGTATTCGGAAAATAACATTAAAAAAGGCATTTATTTTGAAATGTAACAATAAATCTAACATTTTAGAATTACTATTAAGCTCAACTGCTCTCCTGGAAACAATGTTTGAAGCAACCGATCCCTGAATCTCAGTTCGAGAATATTAAAAAACAAACAAACCTACTCTACTACATTGTAAACGTCTAAGAAACCATCTGAATAATACAGGATTTGAATCGGAATAAGACAAATGCAAATTAAATTCTGTTGCATGCTTTCAACGATCTCTATATATAGTCAAGTTACACTTTGTTTTGAGTTTTGTTTTCATGAAAGGATCACATGTTATATATTTTTGTATCACGATAAAGAATTTTTTCATTAGTTTTAAATACTGAGTTGCTACCCAACTATTTTAATAAAAAATGGAGAGGTTTGTTGTTCATTGTTTTCACAATGATATTTAATAGGGATTACATAGATATCTACCGAGTATCTTGAGTAACGACTTACTTTAAGAATTTATTTTCCAGATACATGCAGAGCCGCCATTAATTTTAAATTTCTATTTGTATGCAATCCAGTTTTGTTTCGACCAAATGTCAGACATATTTTAGTTTATTGGTTTAAAACTATGTATTTTTTTACTTACGAGATGGAAGAAGCAGTTGATACTGTCTACAACAGTTCAATACTTTTATATAATGATAGAAATACCTGGGTTCTTTGGGACAGATAGTCGATAAGATCTTCATAGTTAAAATGATATCAATGAAACAATTTTTTGCTAATTTTCATAACAAAATATAGTTGCATAACCTTCGTATAATGTAACAGCAAAACACAATATGTGCTTCAAAAACTATCAAATTGCTTAAAAGAAGTACAATTAAATGAAAAATATAAGTTATATAATGTCGAGGAACTTTGAAAACCATCCGTATTTATGATGAATCCGTGATACCCAAATAAGACGGAATAGTTTTACATTAAAAAGTTCTCCACTGTTACATACACTTAAATTTTTTTGTCAGTTTCTAAATTGTTTTATTTTAAAGGATTTAATTTATTATGTGACAGATATTTATCTGTAAAAGCTTTCAGCAATGCTAGAATTAGTTTTTAAATTATACTTTTCTATCAGATACCTGTATTTAAACTAACTTAATGATCTCATTGCTTATTATATGAAAGGAAAGTACTTACTTCTTTATTTCTTTAATAAATTTGAAAGGAATTAAAGAAGGCAATGAAGAAAAAAAAAATTCTTGAAAAGAAATAATCTTTTTTAATTTGAAAAAAGCATGAACCATTTCTGCAATTCGATCTATTTCAGAAATGAAATTCTTATTTGATTACTGGAGTATGGTGCGAGAGTATGAAGTTGATGAAGAGAAAATGATGTTCATTTTAACGTAAGATTGTTCCATCTTAATTCACTCAGGATTACAAAATAAAGTTGGAAATGCTGTAAAGGTGAGCATTGTGAAAAGTTTCTATGTAATTTAATGGTAATTAATGAAAAATGAAATCCATTCAAAATTTTAGAGATTTTTCATTTGAATTAAAGAAGTATTAGCTACAGCAAATAGATTTTAGTGACTACTAACTCGACAAGCATCTTACTTTTTTGTAAAAGTTTCTAATGGAATTCTGAGGTACCGAGAAGGATAGCTTTTAAAGTTTCACTGACACGTTTTAAGTCTTTCATTGAAATCTATTTCAAATTAAGTAACTTGTAATGAGCTAATAATTCATTGCTATGTAACGATTTTTATTTCACTAATCGTTTTTGCAATTACTTATTAATATGATACAGGAAAAGAACAAAAATGTAAAACTTAATTTCGGAAAGGGTTAGAATGTTGACGCGTTTCAGAGTAGATTCTAAACCTTTTCTACACTTACTTAATTAAAATATATTGATAACCTTTGATTAAACAGTAAACATAATTGAATGAGAAATGTGAAATTAAGTCCATTAAAACTATTGTCCACTTTCTTTAAATTGAAAAATTACAGTAGAACCTTGATTATCCAAATGTCCGTGTTATCCTAGTTGAATTCAATATCGAGTTTTTTAAGCTTCAAATAAAGCTTCGAACACGCTTTCAAGAGACTTTAAAAGGTTTTATCTCAGTTCAGATTAATTGTCAATTTTTTTATGATAAATACACACTGCGACACAATTTCGAGTATGGATTATTCTTAACTCTTATTTTACGAATCTGAGAAACATTAATAGTAACATATTGTTCAGTGAATTTTTTTATTTTGCATAGGCTGTTATATTTTATTACTTTCGTATTATCCGGTTTTTGATTATAAGAGGTGGCCTCGATCCACGTTTACTCAGATAATCAAGGTTCTGCTGTAGTTAATGTTTAGATATCCACGATTAGCACAAAATATGAGAAACAAATTGAAAGTAAACATTTTCCTACTTGATGAAGTTCATGTCAATATACTTGAAAAGAAAGTTTCTAGTTTAATTTATTGTAAGTACTGAATAACTCATGGTTCCTACAGATTGAATTTAAAGCCTTTTCATATTAAGAACTTTGAGAAGTTTATCAGTACTTCAAGACTTATATTTATAGACTTCAAGAATCATAATATTGAAATATTACATTGCTAGGGTAAGAAAGATTATCAAAGAAGTGAGATGTGATATAAGGAGTAAGGAGTATTGAAGGGTATTACTCAAAAAGGATATTTTAAAAATAGATAAGGGTTTCGGTTCTAAATATAAAGTGTTAACTTAAACTTCTGCAATCCTTCTAATAATGCTGATGACATTATTAGAAGCGGGATATTCTATAATTCATCGGTCATTTAATATAAGCAATTCTTAATGAAAAGAATTAGACTGATTCAAAAACAACTTGTTTGGAATGCAAGTAATTTCTGTCGTGAATCTGCTTTAAATACTTTCCAGCGTTCTAAATTTATTTACCACAATCAACTAAAAGATACCTACTATTTCCTCTTTACAATAACGTTGGAAATGAATTTTAAACAGATTTGCTGTGTAATGCGAAAATTGTCATGAAAACAGTTCGTTGGAGAAAATAGAAAAAAGTTTAAGGATAAGCAAATTGAACGGTATGAATTTATTCTAGAAAAAAAGTAAAAAACCCCAAAGCAAATATTTTTATGCTTAAAATGAAACTTGGCACGTATGAAGAGATAAAAAATGATCACAGTATCAAATCTAGCGGACTCTATTGTTGTAGAATTTCATCAGAAAGATCATAAATTTGTAAGTTGAAAAGCCTTATATTATCCTTAGGTCAAGAATTCTGGAACTGCTGTTCCAGATTTCGTATATTGTGGGAGTGGAGCAATTGATGGCCTAGAACATCCCAGGCAGATTCTTAGAGAGAGAGAGAGAGAGAGAGAGATATGGAGATTTTTCTGACCAAAGAAGTTTCAACACCATGGAGGTACTCCTGGGAGAAGCAAGTGATATGTGACCGGGTGTTATTGTGTTGGTAAATAGCCACATGGACTCGGGACATGAAAGGTAAAACAATAGATTGTTGGATTGGTGTCTCGTCATTAGCTAAACTGATTAGATCTTGATGGAAGAGATATCTCATCATTAGAAGAAAAATGACCAGATTTTGCACTCGTCATCATAAAAAATTCTGCAATATCTTTTTGACGAGATGTCTTTTCATTAGCAAAAGTGGCCAGATCTTGATGGACGAGATATCTCGTCGAAACCACTTAGAGGGTTAAAAAACACTGCTCTAATCATTACGAGACTGTCTTCCCAGAAAGCCAATCAAAGGAATAAACTGAACAGATTTTGCATTCGTCATCATAAAAAATTCTGCAATATCTTTTTGACAAAATGTCTAATTATATTCATTGGTCACAATTCAGTACATAAAATTGTATTCATGTCTAGATATGCATTTTTACCACGTTTATTTAATGAAATCTACAAAATTTAATTAGTTTAAAAAATAAGGTTTTAAATAACTCTCAAGCTTAGGTTATTTTTCATTTTTATTTTTGACCTATAGTTTAGAAAAATAAATAAATCTATTAATATTAATTTTTGTGTCTTTTTCTACCGAAGGTGGTCGTATTCCTCTAAAATTGTGCACTCACTTGGTATGACATATTACTAACACAATTGGCACTATGTGCTAGGGTAGTGAAACGAAATTCTATAAGAATACACCAATGTTATTTTCCCTTTTGATTTTCTATACAAATTTAATCAATAAGAATAATAACCTGTATAAAGATTCATGATAATTAAATTATTTGTTAATTTTATCTCTATGTGGAGCTGTAATGTTTTTTAACGTAACGGGTTCATATTGGCATATTCTTCAAAATTTAAAATTCAACTTTCAGTTTTCACTATTTCTTCTAAACCATCCTAATTAGTTAGATATCCAATAAGCGTTTTAATAAAGATCTCTTTTTGCATTTGATGTCATCCTTAAATAATTATTTTAAAATTTGAGAACAATCTTTAATTATGCCACTTCAACCTAGGTATTTCAATCGCAAAAGATACAATAATGTCGCATCATCGAATTTCAAACACTTACTATTCTGCTTAAAAATCCACTCAAATGACCCTAATGTGTTCAAATAAGACGTTTGAAATAGTTGATATGGACTAGTTAGGGACGTCGTCAAAAACCTGTCAATCACAAAAAAACCCCCAATTTTTGGCTCTACAGAAACAGACACAAAAAGTTGCAATGTTCAATCTACTAGTATTTCACGTCTAGGGAGCAGCCACAAATTGGGAAGAATTTATTTAGTTAATTATTTAAATACAATTGTTTTAATTCTTGAAAACTAATTCTTAGATGAGATGAAAAATGTATTAAAATTATGCTAATTATATCTTTGAAATGAGTTTGAAAATGAATCTGATAAAGTATAATTGGGACCGCAAATGAAATATTTGCAAACGATCATTTTAATTTCTGTTTTTACTACCTAACATAAAAATAAATAAGCCGTTTCAGGCACTGCATATCTCTGAAATGAAACTGCAGTTTTTCAGCTGCGATTTAAAACCGCATTTTTTATAGTTAGCAATATTTTAGGTAAAAAACTGCTGCAGTATCTTAAAATAGCATTATTGTTGCTAAATATTTGAATTAAGTTTTTTGATTGTTTGAAAATTGTTTGCTCGATCATAATAACGATATTGTTAATTTTACGGATTGAAATGAAACTGATCTTTTGGAAATGATTTATCTGTAAAATGTTTATTGAAAACTGTTTATTATTTTTTTCAAAAATGGTAAATCGATTTTTCTGTATTGAAAGCGATTAATTTTAATCCAAGATTGTTTTCATTTCACGTGTCACTATTTGAAAATTTTAACCCAAAACACATGTTTAGCTTCAATGATAATAATGAATGTCATATCAATTAGTTACCCCTCTCTTAGAAGAAATTGATGGAATTCAGAATTGTAAGTGTAATAGATTACCCTAGTAAATTATGAAAATTTTAATTATTTTGAAAATGAAGTTAAAAAACTATTTTCTGGACGTTTTATGATAGTTATATTTTTCTATGAAAGAAAATAAATTATTTTGATAATTTTTCAAGATACATTAAACTAATTCAACCCGAGCCACGTCGGGAAATTCTGTTAGCATTTTATGAATCACATAGCTTCCAATCTTTTTGATGAAACGAAATGTGTATTTAGGACTAAGTTATAAGAGTATTTGAAATAAAAGAATACATTTTCTCAAAATGAAGTGTGTAAATATCTTACTAAATTGCCAAAAGTATATTGGTCTATTAACATCTTGGTACTAAAAGTTCAATAGACACTCGCCACTTTGTAAGGTCTGGAGAACAATGTCAGATTGAGCCATATGTACATGTAATTTGGGTAAGAACACATAGAATTAATTGTTGACTTCTTTCCATTCAAAAATTAATCCACTATATATCTAGATACTTCATCCATGTTATAGTTTAAAAGGTGACGAACACGGCCATGAAGTTTTTTGAACTAAGAAAATTAAATATGAACATGAAGCGTATGTTTCGATGCGTGTTTTGAAATAGAATTCCAATCTACGAAAATACATTTCCTTATTTCTTTTATATTATACCGAAATCTATGTTATCCCAGAATCCATTTGTAAATTATTGATCTAATATTAACCTGCTGAAGAGTTCACATGCATATATCCGTTATGCAACCTATAGATTTCCCTGCATGACTTCAAACCACTTTTGAACTTCTTCACCAATAGAATCTTTCCTACGATTCTTCAAATCAATAGATGTGGTCATTTAGTCAATGTGTGTGCTGTGGGGAAAGTTTAAAGTTTTAACAATTAATGTGCTGGTCAACTGTAAAATAATCAAAAATATATCGACAAGGCAATTACCGATTATTTTAATTAAGATTTGTAGGATGCCTTTACATTATTCAAATCCTGCGAATACACCAAATCGTGAGGGGCATTTTGCTTTGTAACTAATTTATTGCTGAACAGAAACGAGTTTCATCAATTTACTATCTATGTTTACAATTTTTACGGAAAGATATAAGAGTATTAGCTAAATATCTTTTGTTTTTTACAGTGTTTTATATATCGGAATTTTTCAGTTAGTGCTTTGTATATCTTTGACTTTAACTAATGTTCCAATGAGAACCTATGGCCATCCTAACTTTTCTCTAGGAATAGAAATACGAGTTGATTGCTAATAAAGGTCTCCTACCAGTTGCTAGCAGTCAAGGAAAAAACATCTGCGCATGCGTTCAGAAGCCAATACCGTGTAGTGCACACGAGTTTAGTTTGAATTTACTTTTGACGTTCTTGACTAATAGCGTTCGTTAGTCATGAATGTTACCTCTGAGATATATAAAAAACTGCGATCAGTAATGGAGTTTCTGACACTATTTTTTGAGAATCATGCCAGTGGAAGGACGATGGAAGCATGGCAAACCTGAAATTCGAACTTCTTTCATGTCTTTTTTACAACTCAGATTTGGTACCGTCCATTCTGGTTGTTCCCAGAATTGAAGGGCCACGGTAGCCCACTTAGAAAAGCTACGGATTAGCAACCGGAGGGTTGCGAGATCGAAACTCGGTCCAGACAAAGACCGTCGTGTGGACGGGGTCTGGCGAGCTTTAAATCTGTCGTGGCCTCAAATGTCCTCACGTTGGCATAATGAGGAAGTTTGGAGATTGAGGTACAAACTCGGGTGTTGACCTCGTCATCTGACCGTGGTTCAAAATTACGAGGGGTGGTCCTTGGATCTTTTCCTTCGGGATTGATCCTGGACCGTCTCTAATTGCTCGCTGTGTTGCTCCAGTGCGACGTTAGTTAACTTTCCAATTCAATACTCAAAATTGAAAGTAAAATGAAAAGTTGATTGATAGTATGTTCGGAAAAATGTGTATCAGTAAATGGTGACAATGTTGAAAACTGAAGATCTAATGTTATAGAAAAATAAATTTCCTTCATTTTGATACAATTTTCATTACTTTATTTTGTAGAAAATTATTTGATACGATTGGAGACCCTACTTATCAACCAAACCTCGTAGTTATCCTTACTTCTAAGCACAGCTATGGAATAAACAAATGATTTCACTTATTGTGTACATTTTATAGTAGACAAATTCAAAGGTACCATTCGATAAGGGATAACATTTATCAATTCATATGCATACAGTTTGCATAAGGGAATGTTTTCATAACAGATTTCACAAACATTTATTTCCTATAACACCCCTCTTTGACGTGATATTTCGAATTTGTATAAAAAATCAACTTCAGATACCGAATTTCAAGTGAACCAAGCGTAGTTCAACCATTTCTTGATTATGAGAATGTAAAATTTTGAGCTCATACGGATAATTGGTTTCCCAGATTTATTCATATATTCTTTTTACGCTAGTTTTTATACTTTTATTTTATGGAATGTAAACAGAATCTACGTAATATTTCTTTTTTACAATTAAATTTAATAATGAATTATGCAATTTCTATTCGAAAAAATATGAATAGCAATCATGGTATATTTTGATAGTATGTAGGTAGTTGAACTTACGTCACACTGAAGAAACACAATGGGCTATTGGTGAGGATCCGGGATCAATCACGAAGGGAAAGCTCCGAGGACCTTGTAATTTTGCACGGTTGGATTGAGAAGAGCACGTTCTAGGAAATTGTACGTTTAGATCTGAATAAAAGCGTTGTTCACAGACTTTTTCTCTTTTGGAATCAAAACAGTATTTCGATGGAAATCGTTTTAATAAGACTGTCTGTCGACGACTGCAAAATTTTGAATAGTCCATTCTGTTAGTTATTTTGCTAAAGATAAAGCTTAAAATGTACCAAGTAAAAGCCTTAATTCAATATAAAACTTAAACTATTATACTTTTAGTAACTTTATGATTTAATTTTGGTTTTATATCTGACATCTTGAGTATTGGATGTCCGTTGACTTCTGGGACGATGATATATCAGCGGACAAAATATTGGAAATAGCTGGTATTAACACAAAATTGGTTTATTAGAATGCCAATGAAACATTTTAATTTTCATCTGCATTGACATTATTCACCTAAAGGAAACCTTAAAACTACATTTTTACACAAGAAAATTTTGTAAAAAGTAGTTTTCTTAATCAAGGTTCTAAAATTTTCCGTACTAGTTTTTCTACAGGTTTGGTTTGTCCCTGTAATGTCCCTGTGAAAATGACGTTTGGTTTCAATAATAAAATTTTTCCATAACTGCTGAGCAGTTTGATTAATTGCTGAAACAACCAATACTCCAAGCTTAAAGCAATATATTAAATTACTTTCATATTAATATATCATATCAGGCTTAAACTCAATGCTCTTTTCCCTTCGTCTTCCATATTGCACAACCAAGCATTGAAATTACACGATGTTGGGCTATTAGATAAATCAAATAGACCTAGAAATTTCTTCAAGTATTTTTCAGCCAATATGTAATGAATATTGCCATAGTTTGAAAAGTGATTTTTATTCAAGTGACCAATTCCTAAAGAAAGGCATATGGTGCAATTATCAAGCTCAATTGTTGTAGCATTGGATAATTGGCAAGAAATGATGCAAAAGTTTGGTTCCTTGCTTTCACACAGTCCATAACTTCTGGTTCATAAACTTTGAATGATCGCAGATCACGGGGAAAAGTAAAAATGGTTACTGATTTATTTCATTTATTCTAGTTCGAAATCTGTTCTGTCCAGGACATGGTTTTCAAAATAACACTCCGTCAGACATTGGACTGTTGGCGCCTATATTCAATATGCTGCGGTTTCGGTTGAGCCGTAAAGCGGCACTTTTATAGTCACGTTTTATTAAAAACGGACGCCATTTGAGATCGGAATTTGTAGAAAGAATGTCCGACACTTTTCGAGGACGGACATAAAACTTTCGATGACATCAATCGATAAAACCCCTCCTGCTGTGTCCGCGATTTTTACTTTTATATTTATCCAGTTTTAATTTTTCCTTTGGAATGTGAACATCTCGTCAGACCAGTCTGTGGTGGAAAACGAAATACGTTTTCATGTGTCACCAAGAGAGAAAAAACGATATACGATTTTTAGATAAGTACGGGTTGGCTGATTCTATTTGTTCATCATTGTGAAAATCAAAATTTCTACTCTTCCCTGGCAGTCAAGAAAACACTTTCTCCAAGTTTGATATTTAGATTTAATGGTTGCCAAAATGCTACGTACGAAAGTATTTAAGGCCCCATACCCAGAAAACAGCGCAATAATTCAACAGATACTTGAGAGATTATACTGTTATCTAGTATTTGTGAAGTATTAAGCAATTAGAGCGTACAAAAAGTATCAGGGAAGAACCAATGCTGGTAATTTAATGAAAACATATACACTTTCAAAAATTAATTTGTTTCCGTGACATAAAATTTCTTAAGACTAAATAATAATAGAGATTTATGAAATTTGTTACTTCTTGTGTTCAGAATAAAAGAAAGGGTTAGAAAAGTTTGAGATCCTTTGAATTAAATGAGTTTTTAAAATATGTTATTGATTAAAGTAATATCTTTTCGGACTTCCTATACATTTTATGTCTTTTCTCAATCTATTTTTGATTTGTTTAAATGATTTTCCCAAATTATTGTTTATATCTTTTCCATTCTGCAAGGAGTAATTGTAAAAATTAATTTTCATAGGAAATTTTAAATGTGCTAATTTTATATAGCAAAAATCTATCTCAAATATTTTCCAACAGAATTGAAGCCTAGACTTAATGCAGGAGTTTTGATGACTTTGGACTGGTATTAGGTCTAATAATCTACAAATATGGATATTACCATTAAAACTGAAAATGCAACAGCATGTCCATTTTAACACTTTATTTAAGCTTTTTTCAGAGTATTTGAATGCACAAAATTAACCATTTTACAGTCAAGCGTCTGCTACCATCACTATGTGGTAGTAAAAGTTTCCAGTGCATGTTCAGCGTTGTGTTTTCATCATACCAATTTGTTTCTATCATGTTAAAAATAATTTAATTCAGATTCATCTACAAATATAATCAAAATACAGAAATTTCAAAGCTGATTAATGTAGGTAACGTAATTCTCTTTTTTCTGCGAAAGCCATTTGATTTGTTTTATTAGTGCATGGTTTTTCTAAATATTCGAATTTTCTTGAAAGGAGAGATGTTGATTAGAGGATTTTTAAAATATCCGTTGGGTTTCAAAAGTCAATATAACTGGTCTGTTTTAAATGATATAAAGAATATTTCTCAGGATACACTTCTCTCCACGTTCACTGATACACTTTAGATGTCCAGTTTGGTTTGTTTTCGATGAAATTTGCCTTATGATATTTTGACTTATCTTTTAATATGAACAGTAAAATTGCTTGTAAAGTAATATTTCACTAATGTCTCTTACATTGTTTACCAATCCAGGTAAAAATGGAGAGTTTTCTAACTTTGAAATAAATCTCCAATTTTTAAGGACCCATACTTCCAAATTTGTTGTGAATATTTGAAATTCCCAATTTAGAGTTTAAACTCTCTTAAAGTATAGTTTAATAGAAAGTTCCTAGAAATTTATCTATTTATTGCACTTTATCCAGAATGATTTACACTTTACACAGAATGATCAAATATTTTTTTGACCACTACTTTCCCTTGAAGAATTTTCCTCCGACGTCAAATTTGAAGAACTCCAGTTACCCATAAAACGACTTTAAGGCACATTCTTAAAATAATGCTTTGAAATCTTATTCAAATTGTTATAATATTCATATTAATCTGACATACTTTTGAAATTGTCAAAATGAAAAACATAAAATTTGATATAAACTAAAAATGTTGAATTGAATAGCGAATGCCAAATCTCTTTATTGTGAATGTGAAAGAAGTGAAAGACACAAGTGTATATAAATACAAAAAAATAAGCTAGTGTTCAAGAGAGATTAAAATTTGAATGACACACATACAAATTTCGTATTCCTAAACTAATAAAAAGTTTCGTGTTTTTCCATTTTTAGTTGATTCTAAAATAAATTAATTTTTGCCTTTAAAATATTAACAAATTAAAATATGTATTAAAGTTGTTTTGTTAAAGCAGACTGCTTATAAGTACTAGTTATAGCATGCATTTAACTAACCAGATCTCCGACAAATCTTTTACTTTGCATATTCAATTAGGCGAAAACAATTTTATAATTTGGGAACAGCACTAGTGGCGATGAAATATAGTTTATCATACCTTTTTACTTGAGGTGCTGACGACAATTTTAAAAGGCCGGAAAGCTATTTAAAATTGCAGTACAAATTGAATAAAGGAACAAAGTGCTAGAAATATTTTTCAAAGTAAAAAGAACAACAATCAAGATCGCTGAAAAACTTGTTATCCCATTTGGGAGATACATTTTATCTTTAAGTCTTTGAAATTTGGTTACTTGACAAGGATAAATAAGAAATTTGCATCATTCTGGAACATCATACCAAAGGAATCTATCACCAGATTGATTGCTCTCTGATGAAAAATTTCTATCTTCTTTTGCATTGTTTATTATAACGAATCTTCACTTTTCAAAGAATCTTAAGACTAGTTCTGTTACAGTATGATATAATAGTGTTATTAGGAAGTATAGTTTAAAATTTCCGTAAAATAACTTTGGAGAATAACTCTTTTGTAATTTTGTTTGTATTTTATATGGAAGGTAAAATAATGGAACTTATATATTGGCGTTTAACGAAGAATATATCATTTTTATCTCTTTTTGATTTTATTATCCATTTTGTATAGTATTATTCCACACGGGCTAAATACATTTTGGGGAAACTTCATGTATTCTGAATGTTTTTAGAACTTACCGAACAAAGTATTCATTGTCATGGGTTAAAAAACTCTAAATGACATTTTAAATAGACGGCAAATATTATACATTCTTCAGATAAATCAGCACATAAACGCCTATGAGAGAAGATTGTTGATTTTATCAGAGGCCCATCCCAAAATTTGAAGAAACTTAACATTTCTTTTCTAAACAATCAGTGAAGCTTTCTGCAATAAAAAAACTTGGCACTTGCAGCTGATTAAGTATTTATGAATGTACGCTTTTTATCTAGTTAAGAAAAAAATAAATTGCTCTTAGATAAAAATACATATGAATCAATAAAATATTACTACGTAAAGGTTTACTCAAAAGCTCATTGTTTATTCATTGTTTTATTATGATTGGATTTGACCATGTATATTTTATTATGTTTGGTTTTGGTGCTAAAGAAAAACAACTTTTAATAAAAAAAGAAAGATTCACTTCAAAATTCAATTTGAAAATTTCCGGTAGTTGAATGCCTATTTCAAGATGTAAATAGAGAGGAACATGTGGCCCAATATCTTTCAAATATAAAGTATAAGGTATTTTCAAGGGTTGCATATTTATTTTTGTATGTGTTACAAAAGTAAAGGATATAATTTATTTTTACGCATCACACAACCACACGAGAGGGTGTGAACAATGACACGAATGAAACAATGCACATATATTTTAATCTTCTTAGACTGTAAAAACTAAAAATAGATCCATAAATGCCGTTGATTTCATAATTACCTGCTAAGATTTGTTCGTTGATAATACGGAGAATTATAAAGAAATTCTCATGCGATACTTACATTTTATTTATTGTACATTTTTATCAACAAATCATCAGGGAATAATTAACGCTCCACCAAGCATGCAAAGATTCAGACGTTTAATGACATTTTCGTCCCCTCCATTATGAATTATTGTCTTAGAGGGGATTTGAGGCAATTAAGCGAAACTGAATCAAGTTTGGAAATATTTTAATTTAAATATATATTTATGTGGTAGAATAGTTTAATCATCGAGGATTCTTGTGTTATTGCAAGGGAGTTTAATAACGCATCTGTAATTTTGAAAAGTAATTGCAAATTGTGCTTTGTGTTATCGTTAATGTATTTCCACTGAATCGAATCTCCTAAGACCTGGGCGAAAGGATTTGTTTTCGTGTTTGATGTTGTGTCCTTACCTTAGTAAACAAGTTGTCTCTCTTACTCCAATCCTCATTTTGTATTCGTAACACACTTAAATTTTGTTAATCTGTTTTTAAAGGAGGCAATGATTTCAAAAACTTGTTTGTGTTAAAGCGATCATTTAGTATTAACCTTGTGCGAAAAAATACTTCCATATTAATAATAAAATTCTGTTTGCTGAGACTTCTACATTAATTTAAAATAAAATTAGGGCAAATGTTTGATTTATTGAAAAAAATTTGTGGACTAAAATATTTGAATGGTTGACGAAATGGTGTCTTAGAAAGGAATGATTAAATTTTGGGCGTATTCTAACTGCAAAAATCAAATACTTGGCATAGTTGTGACATTCCTCCCTTTTTGACACGATAGTGAAAAGAAGAATCTATACTCGTCATTAGCATTTATATTGCATTTGCATAATACTTTATTAGCTTTTACTAAAACATCACCTTTACTAGAAACTCGACTTACATATTATTTTACTCTCGGAATCGGAAGTGGATAAGTATTAAGATAAATGATTCTTTATGAGGAAGTATATAGCAAAATTATACTACACTCACTAAATCCAAGTTCCTTTCATATTTTAAGATTAATCTCTAAATACCACGCCCTTTATTTTATGCGATAAGTTGAGCTTGTATTGTAAACACTCCTGTTCAATTTGTTCTGAAGCTTACATTTATATACAAGGTTTCTGAGTGTCAAAAGCTTGTGAAAAGGTTAAGATAGAAAACAGTTTTAATCATACTGGTCTGAAAATAAATTAGTTTACTATCTTAATATAATTTTGAGCTAGTAATCCGTTGGACAACTATCTGCAGAGACCAAATTTATGCAAGGGTCATTGAGAAAGCAAGTACCATTCCATAAAATAATTCAATCATTTCAGCGAACATGGTTGGGGCAGCGAACCAAATAGAATTACGCAGCAATTTTGGGGGTGGACGAGCGAGAGAGAGCTGAAGGTGATGCTCCCTAGTACGAAAGAATGGTATTTTTGCTGTTGAGGAGAAAATATATTATTCTAGTTGCAATGCAATATTCAAATATTTATTGTAGAGGATGTTAAGAGTGAAAATATTACAGTAAAAATATTTAGCTAAAAATAAGTAAAGTATTAGAATTTAAATTTTGTAAAACTAATTTTTGGAAAAATAATTGCTTTTACATCTGTACTGGTAAAACATTCTGAATAATTGTAATGCTCAATTTACAGCTCAGCTTCTCCAATATTGCCAAATTAAGATTGATTTAAGTTTGGGTTCAGCTGTTTTAGCATAAAACTTTGGAAATAATGTATTAACTAATTTTGAACGTGTTGTATTATATAAAATATTTAACATGTTATGAAGATGCATAAAGTTAAATTTTGTGATACTCACAAACATAAACACAAAAATAGGCATAAAATGGGAAGACAGGTAGACAAACTGACGCTGTTAAATTCAGTCACTAAGTTACTATGAGTACTCATGGTATAGAAAATTATATGAAAATATATTTAGCCATTTGGACATAGTGATGGCACACACATACAGACAAACAAGGAAACCACTGATTTTGAATTAGAAGGGCAAAAAACTAATAAATAACTTGTGGGATGAAAATATTTAATGTACAAACAAACATTTCCTATTTATTGATATAGATTATGTACAGATCTGACGAAGTCACTACTTCTAAAGTCGTACAAGGTTTTCAGGACGGGTATTTCACCCAAGAGCAGCAAATGCGAATTTTATGCTTAAGATTAAAGACATTAATACGCATTTTCTTTCCTCACATATGCTCCAAATTTTACATTACGTTTTGATTAAGCAATAGTTATAAACATTTAAAAAATTCTGGATAATCAAACTGAGTATTAAAACGTTTACGAATATTTGACTTGCACTTTAATGGCTTGGTGGCTATTTACATTTCTGCATCTCGTCTTCCAGCTTCTGCTTGATTCCAGTAGTATAAAATGGTAAAGGTATTCAATCGTTTCAGCTTGAAACATGAGCAGAAATATAGACAGTAATGTTAATTTTGTTCACTAAGTTGTGTGTATATATCATTGCATTTTATATCGTGCAGTTTAATTCTAATAATTACGCTAATGATGCATCTCTAAAGCAAAGTTACATTGAAATCAGAATATGTTGAAATGAATTCAGGTGCCAAATTCTTGTATAATTGTAATTACCTTCTGAATACATACAAAAACCTTCATTTGAATTAGCGAGACTGAGATAAAAAGTTTGTCTTTGCTGATATTTGCAAAATTTTTCTTAAAATATAAAAAAACATTACTTTAAATGCCTTGTATTTATGATTTAAGTTTCCTGCATGATACAATTTATTTTCAATTAGGATATTTGAGTTGATTCTCAGTGTTTTCCTCACATTATGTTTAAAGATATTCACTGAAATATTGACTTGCAATTAAACCTGTTTTCAAAATATCAAAAATATTTAGAAATAAGCATTTTACCTTCTAGGAGAATCGATTTAACCTTGAAAATCCCATTCAATTTATAACCAGAATGATGATTTTTTAACAGAACGGGCAGTGTCCATAAATAACTCGATGAGGAATTTAATACTCTGACCAAACTCTATTACTTTAAACTGAGTCCACACTACCATGATTTTAATTAAACCAAGGGGCGAATAATCATTTCACTCCAGTGTGCGGTCAATAACAGCTCTGTAAACATAGATCACAAATGGGTGCCTACATATTTCGCCTTATAAACATCTTTTTTTATTGTAGTTAAATTAGCGACAATCCTATATCTTTCGTTCTTCAAAGATATGGAACTATTAGTTGAATTTAAAGCAAATAATTAAATATTAACATGCATTTTCTAACATAGTAAAGTTATCTGACCGTGGTTCAAAATTACGAGGCATTGTCCTTGGATCTTTCCATTCGGGATTGATCCCGGACCGTCGCCAATAGCCCGTTGTATTGCTCCAGTGCTACTTTAATTAACTACCTCGAACATATTTGAAAATTTGAGTGCATTAAAATAAGATTTGATTTTACTGAAAAATCCAAACTCGGATATTGCAAACTATAAAATGCGATTTATCCAAAATATCCACGAATTAAATATTTTAAATGTAAAAAAATTAAATTATATAAGATAACTTCATATACAGTTTCTCACAAATCTGAGTACACACCATGAAGAGATTTCTTTAAAAGCTCAAAAACTGTTTTAAATAATAATTTGAACTAAATTTTGATAAGAAGGATAAAGTACACATTTAAAAACATTATGCTAAAAAACAAATTCCATGTACTCTATAATATTCTTAAAGATAGATTTTAGATGTGAAATTTACAAAAGTCTGTCACAAAATTATACATCAAGCTTATTTCGTACAGAAACACACTGAAAACGTAAAATAAATTTTTGTTGCACATAATTTTGTACATAAATCAACTTTTTAACAGAGGTACTGAGTTAACAAGAATTTGTGTTGTTTTTCTGAATATTTTTGTTCATTTCTCTCATAGAATCGTTCATACTTTCTGCCGTCTGAATATCGTGATTTTTAACCACTTTTACCTAGCACGACCATAACCTTTCGTATTCACCAACGTCAAGAGATTATGGTGGGGTGTATAAATGCTGTTGAAAGTAAAACAGAAACAATAATTTATAAAATCTGTTCCACATTAAATAGCAACAATGATCAACTTAATCTATGAACTTCAGAAGCCTTGAAAATTTGTGGTCCTACTAGGGAAAATTGATTTAAAATCGCGATATTCAGAGTGCAGAAAATAAGACCGATTCTATAAGAGAAATGGATAAACATAAGATAAACAACACAAATTCTTGTAAATGCAGTGCCCCTTTATTAAAAGCTATTCTACTCGTTAAATTATGTGCAAATCATGTATTTTACGTCTTTATTGTGCTTCTATACGAAAGAAGATTGATGTATACTCAATTTTGTGACAGAATTTTGTAAATTTGACAATTAAAATCTATCTTTAAGAATATTAGAGAACAAGGAATTTGGTGTTTTGTCCAAATGTTTTTAAATATGTACTTTACCATTCCTATATAAAAATTTAGCTCAAATTATTACTTATAACAGTTTTTGTGTGTTTAAAGAAATCTCTTCATGGTTTATATATACTCAATTTTGGAAATCACTGTATATTTGAAATAATTTTATCTGAAAGGTTGATCCTAAGTTTACAATACAACTTTTGCAGGACCTACGTGGATCTGCATTGTTAAATTTAAAAATCATTTTAGTGTGCAAATAAATAAGGACATTGAGGAGAAATAAAGAAGGAATTTGTAAGCATTTTAGTATTCGAATTTTAAATATCTGTAAGATATTTATTGAAAAACGTTTAATCTTCGTATAATGTAAAATTATACTGCTCTTCAGTCTATTTCGATCCTAAGATTTGTGTTAAAATATTCCGATAAGAGCTTTTAGTTAGATTAATGACTTTATGAGAAACACACAGAAGTACATAAGCCTATGTAACAAAATCCAGTTCGAACGATTTCAAATGAAGGTCTTTAGATAATGGAAAGGGGTTAAATATGTCCTTAAATACTACATATATCCTCCAAGGCAGAAAGAAAGACATTCCAGAAGTGAAGTATAGGACAAAAGTATTTCTGTAAGTTTTAAATCAACATTTAAGAGTAAAGTACAAGAGTAACCTATATATAGCAGTTGTTTACTAATGTACTTTATTTCAGTTATAAAATTTTGCATATTCAAATTAATACTCCTGTCTTTTTTTGTTTTTTTATATTGCGTATTAAATATTATACGTTCCTCATATCCCCTCTACTATGTAAAAAGTAAGACTCTAGATAATGGGATCACTTTTTATCCTCTCTGTCATGGTTAAAGTTAAATGAAATATTTAAATATATTTTTGAGAAATTGCTAGCAGACAATAAAATATCCGGTTTGGGCCATATTGATGCAAAATCAGTGGTTTTAGTGTCTGTCCCTTAGTATGTGTGTTTCCTCACAACGTCCAAACGGCTGTATACATTTTCATGAAACTTTGCATATATAAGTACTTGCAGTAACGTAGGGACTGAACTTCACTGCGTCAGTCTGTCTGTCTTCACGTTTTATCTGTTTCTCTGCTGTGTTTTTGCAAGTATGGTATAAGTTTTATTTATATTTTCACAAAATGTTATACATTTATTAAACATATTTTTGATTTGTGAATACGTTATTTTAATTTTCTTTTGCCTAAATTTTAGGCAAATTTTAAGCTAAAAGAGCTAAATAAATTAAGCTCTTTTAACAGCTAATCTGCCTTAATTTGGCAGTTTTTGGAGAAGCTGGGATGTAAATTAAGCACTGCAATAACTCGAATTGTTTTACCAATGCAGCTGGAAAAACAATTATTTTTCCAAAACAAAGTTTTTAGAGAATTTAAATTGTAATTATTTATTTGAGTTCCACTTTTTCTTTGCTAATTATAAAAAAATCCAAATATGCGGAGCAAGTTATATAAAAAGAATAAAATATTCAATTGTGCTCTAGAGTTCAGCATAAATTAGTTATTTTATGTTCAATATTGCTAAAGATGTGTGTTAACGAGGAGTGTTAAAGGAGTAAATTAATTTCGAGTTTTTAAATTTTGTTTTATTTTTAGTTGTAAGGGTTATGATGGGGGACTATGCGACATCACGGGATAAAAAATAATCACAAATTAATATCGTTAGAACAACTATTTTTCGCCTACTTTAGTTTTATTTCGCTAGGTTTTGAGGTTGTAAAGTTCATAAATATTTATGTTTTTAATAAATTGTAATTTCTATTCATCATATTTATCAAAAGCAACAACATAAATAATTAGATTTAAAATTGCATGAAACTTAGAGTGATGCAAAATTTAAATGTAACTTTGCAGTTATTGAAAGAACACATAATGTTAAAAAATCCGAACTAGGACTTTTAAAATTTGTCAAAATTCTTTGTCTTAGTGACAGTTGTTCAAAGTTGCGTAATTTAGGTGTTGAAGCTGTATTTAAGCAACATCTGTTAAAAGTTTGTTGAAAACCGTGATTTAAAAAAAAACGATGTCATCGAGCTACAATTTTTTGAAGAATGGTAATTTTTTACCTCTTAAAACAAGTTCTTTTGTTATTGCACGTGCTACTACTCGCTTTAAAAAATTAGTCATGAATGTCTTATCAAAATTATTTGTCATCCTTCCCTTAAAGATGATGAAATTTGAGAATGTCGCATGCTTGGTGAAGAGTCCACAAGTCAAAGGATATTGATAGAAAAACTACGATTTCTAGAATATTCCCATTGACTCATCATATTTACGAGTTGAGTTACGGCAATTTTATGCGAAAAAAGAAGCATTCATATCTTCCCCAAACTCAAAATAGACTTTAGTAGTAGTCACCTTAGTATCACCTTTCATTATTTTGTCTTATAACAGGGATGCGATGTGTGAAAAGTGAATAATTTGATGAATGTATACGATTGAGTCCAAAGTAAGCTGTAGAAATTATAAAAAGGTCGATAAAGTGTTTGAAAAATGGTTTTCCAGACACTTAAATGATAGCAATTTTCTACGAAAGAGAAAGTATTCTGTAATTTTTTCAATTTACAGTTAATCAATTCAACCCGAGTAAAATAGTAGAAGACAAAAGAGAACGATACAAAAAGTGAAAACGCGCATGCGATAACATAATTTATTATTACTATCTAATATTCTATATCTGGCAACAGGTATAATTTTTTAGCAATTATAATAAATAAGGCTTAGTTTTTTATTTCCGTTTAGAATTACTAATTGAGATATAGTTTTGAGCTGCAAGTTTAATTGAGTTTTTAGTTCTATATTACTGAATGTTTTTGTGACATTATTCGAACTGAGACGTATTTTTGAGTTGTGAGATTTATTGACTTAACTATTCTCTGAATATTTTGAGCTGTAAATATTCATGAACAACGAAACATATCAAGAGTAAGTTTCAATGAGCATTTATTTTCTACGATTATTTTATAAAAGATAATAATAAGCACTAAAATAGCAATAATGATTTGTAGAGACCATTGCATTCTTATCTCAAAGGATTTTACAGCTTCCTATAAAATAAAAAATTAACTTACTTTTTCGTTATCCAGGTGGATGTTCAACTGAGACCGTTGATTGTTTATAGAACTCCATACATAAAAAATGGTTTGGAAACCTCTTTAAGGATCTGAAGAACCTTCAGTCTCAATCAGAATTCGTAATCAGTTCCATTCTCTTTTCACCAATGAATAGTCAGTTAAGAAAAATGACTTATTAATTTCTTGTAAGAACATTTTGTATGAAAAATATTTGTTCTTATGCAGTGCTTGATATCAGAAGGTAGTATACTATTCACAGTGGGGTACATTTTGTGTTATGTTTCTGTCAGTTTCTTCTCCGGAATTTTCAGTAGTAGTTACTTGATAACAGTGATAAAAGCAACTTTGGAATGGAATGTTATTTTACAAGTTCTATTGTCTTGTTATAGTTGTATGTGTTTCAACAGAGTATCTTATATCTAAGTGTTCTAGATGAAAGAACTCATTGTTTATTTTTAAACGTCTCGAGATTCTTGTATATCTGTATTTAAACTATCTTTATGATGAAAACAGATAAAACATGCTAAGTTCAGTTTCAATATAGCTTCACTTCACTGGTGTAAGATTTTTAGTACATTATTTTATAGCGAATCTAATCTGAAAGGCACCACACGTAATAATAACGTTATAAACTCAAATCTAGACAGTAACACTAAACTGCTTTGTTCCCAGATGAAAAATAAATAAGTAAGCTCAAAATATTGATTTGACACAACTTTTTCTAAGGTAATGCAGAAATTAAAAACTAATAAGTCGAGGACCAATTCTTTTATTTACTATACTTGTATAATGTGTTTATACTCAGATAATACTAAAGATGATACTCTGCAATATTTTTGCCGTCTCTTTTCAACAAAGAAACGTAATTTTCAGGTACAAGTATTGAATGTAGAGCGGATTGATTTTTAAACTCTTGGATAATTGATTATTAAATTTAAAATCCATCTTAAGCAAAAATAAAGTATGCCTTGCAAAAAGGGAATCACGTGTAATATAATGTTTTGGAATATCAATTAAAATGTAGGAATTACCTTTTAAATAACAAGCAATAACGCGAGATAAAACTTGATCTATCTACACACTACTTAATCATATTCAGTACATTAGAAACGCATCAACCGTTCACTTAATGGTATTTTTTTCACTGAACCCATTCATGATTCTATAAGGAAAGGCATGACACATGTCTCGTAATATTTTTCAACGAGAACGTCCGGTATGAGCATATTTTCCTTTTTTCATGTACCAAGGCCGGTCCGAGGGGATTCAAGTCCGGCAAGCATCGTAGTAAATTCCATTCACAATTTCGAAGCACGATCAAGAACTAAAGCTAGTTCCTCATCTCTTGGAACTTAAAAGTGAAGAACAAAAGAAGTTGTTTCCTCTCGAAAACAAAATGGTAATGAATCGGAGCGACTGGGATTAATCAATAGCCGTATCGTTTATCGATTGAGGACTGGGATGTCCACGAGCAGATGAAATTCGCTACTTTTCAATGGAATGTCCGTGAACGAGTGTTCGGATGGTGGAGATGCTTGTCTCATCGTCTGTGGTACCATGCGCTCAGTCGAGCGGAGGTGTAGGACAGCCCCTTCAGCGCGCAAGCGTAATTCAATAGAAGGGGGCGCCGCCGGTCGGCGCCGCCCTCTCATATCAAAAGTTCTTCACTCAAAAGGCTCCAACTTCTTTCAACGATAAAATCAAAGGAATTTTTTCCTGTATAACCACCCACAAGGTAGCTGTTTTCTGGTAAAACGGTGTCTTCGCTGTCTTTTATCTTATAAAATTTTTTGAGGTTAATAAATTTAAACTCCCTACGGCACATTTTATAATTTATATTGCTTGATACGTGTGATGTTTGGAATTATGTACGCAAGTACGTTGAATAAACATGAGTTGCACGGTGATGCCTCCAAGGTGAAGGCTGCGTTATTGACAGCATTATTTTTTATTTTTGTAATGCGTTTGTTGCCTAGTAGCCGTTTGGGGTCACTTAGGATCAGTGGGTTTACGCACTGCGCAAGCAACCTGCGAGTTGTAGGGGTGTATGTACGATTTCTGTCATCGATTCCTTCCTGGTTGTATTTCTATCTATCTTCTGTGTCCAACTTTCCTTGTGTTCGTAGATCCATTTTCTTGATGTTGTTTGGGGCAGTTTGGCCAGATATGGCCCTTGCCTCTTAAAACCCAACCAACCAACCTAGTAGTCATCATTGGATCATTGACTAGCATTGGAATACAAAAGTCAATCAAATTCAAAAATTTTCATCCAATTCTGCGTCCGGAATTTTCATAAAGCTTCCATTTTCCAATTGCTTTAGTAAAACAATATCTCTAATAGTTCAAACATTAGCAAAACAGACAGCATCAAACTTACAATGCTCTTCATACCAACGACTGGAAATACAAGCGTTCATTATGAGTGGTTAACGCTACAGTTTTAAGATTTATTTTCATGGTTCAGATATGAGGTATATGTGCAGGATGTGAATGCTTATGCTGGAGGACACATTGAAAAATTTCTTTTGTATTATAAAACGTTTTCTTGTATAAGAAAATGTTTTGAATATCACTCTGGCAGTCATTGCTATCTATTGGTAAAATTTGGAACTTAATTTGTTTACTAACGAAACATAATTTAGGTGGGATTAATTAAAATAGAAAACTCTCTCTCTCGATTAGGGAAAGAATATATTATACAAATTCCAAAATCGGAAAATCAAATTGCAATTACTTTAATTAATATTTTAAACAGATCAATGGCAAATTGTTTTTCAAAAAATACCAAAACTAGTTTTTCAAATTTTTCAGGGTAGCAATTTTCAAGTCTTAAAAACATTCTAAAATTATAATTGGTGATCTACTTTTTAAGGAGTCATGTTAAAATGTCGAGTATTGCGCATACATTTAAACTACATTGGATTTTCTTTTAATGTTCTCGAATATTATGTTCTTATTTTGTTTACGTTAGAAAAATATTTCTGTGGCTTATCATTGCGTTGCCCGAAGCCCTTAAGTTGATTCTCCTTACTTTACAATTTAACACCCTTTATGGATATGCGTAGAATATTACAATAGTTTTCTAGTAATGCGCTGAGAATTATACTAATGCATCAAAAGAAATTAATTTCATTACAAGACAGTTATTCACAAAAATAATGTGATACCTGCATACACTTTTTGTTTCAACACATCTACTACAAAGTGTGTATCAATCTTAAAACACTGAATGGCTTAAAAGACTTAGCAATGTAAATTGTGATAGAATAAACGAAATGAACAACGAATAGCATAAACGAAACCAAACTACAAAGCAAGAATTAGTCTGTCCAACTGTCTGTTTTCAAAACACTAAACTGGCACACACCCTAGAGATGAATTGTAAATGAAGTAAGATTTATGAGTCAATTTTCATAAACGGAAAGAGGTTAGATACTCAGAGAAGAAAAAAATTTTGGAAATGTTTGGGGAAAAACAGGGATTAAGAAAAAGGATGAGGAATGGCAGAAAAATGGATATTTCTGAGAAAATTATTTTACTTTGTACAAAGTTCTTCTCACAAAATATAATTGCAAAATATGATGCAGGGATCATCCTCGAGCATATTTGGGAAAGCTGGCAAAAAGTAGTCAGATTTGAAGTGAAGAAATGCTTATACTGCATTCCTTTTTATAAATATTTATATTACTCAATAAGAAAGAAATTATTATTCACGCATAGTGAGAAATGGGATTCATATAAAAACGATCCAATATAACTATGATTTGCTTCTCGTAATGTAAAACAAAACAACTACTGCACTATTTACTTTTGATAGTATTGAATTCATTTCAAGGCAGAGGAATTCGATACTTTGTTAAGGGAGTATTTATAGACTCACAAATTATTTTTTTTGCTGTTCGCTGTAGCAATTGATAGACATAAATGTCTAGTCTTCTCTTCGAAATATACTGAAGAATGTACACTGAAGAATATATAGGTATCTTATGCATTATTACTAGATTTCTAACATAGGTTCCCTAAAAAAAGCGACTATTTAGAAATGTTGTTATCAAATATTTGTGACTAGGAAACAGATTATAAACTGAATTCGAATATTGAATAAGTATATTTATTTTAAATGCTATGTGTTTCCATGACGTTAGGAGATCCAACACAAAATAAGAATTTTACGTCACTGTGCCGAAAGAAAGTGGAAGGGGATCAAAAGCAACCACAATAATTGAATGTGGGATGAGCGGAATTGCTGACATTGGTCAAAGCATTGATTATGAAGCTAGGTTTTATTGAGGGTGGAGCCAGCAAAAGAAGATAATTGACAATTTCTCGAGGGAACGGACATAGATCTTGTGGACGGCGGTGTGCATGAACTTCGATATGCCGTGATCAATGACACCCCAGCCAAATACCAGAGATCTCATTCGGTGAGTACCAATCCTGAAAACTTGCCATCAATTTTTGACCCCTCACAACTGTGAAATTAATGATATATGATATAGACTTGTTGGACTTAGTGCTCCAATGATCCTTATTTAGTTATATTGAACTTAAATTATTACACAAGAGAGATTTTCCTTTCTGCTATTTATACATTTAATACCATGTATATAATTTTTCAATGAATTAATAAAAATTAATCCGTAACTCTTCATAGCGCTTGTTCATCTTTATGACACTACACCAGCAATAATATATTTAATCAGTGCTTACAATATGAATATTCATTTAGAAAATCATGTTTAAAGAAGGGATAATTATTTGATAAATATAATTGAGATATAGAAACTATCTTATGAGAAATCTTCGTAGAAAGCCTGAAAAAAAAACCCGACAGATGAATTTAGATGAAATGCTTTTTTTAAAGAATAGTTAAATGTTGTTTATTTCATTACTGGCAGAATTACTTGATCATACTCGAGTTGGATTGATTGACTGTAGACTGAAAATGTGATCAGAATAATCACATTCTCTTTTGTAGAAAATTGCAAACATCATTTAAATGTCCTGGAGAGTAATATTTTTCAACACCTTTTTGACATTTTTATAGCTTATACATCTTACTTTGGACGCAAATCATATACACATATATACATCAAACAACCCATTTCACATACATAATATCCCTGTTGTAAGATAAAGTTACGAAAGGTGATACCAAGATTATATACTACAACAGTCGATTTTGAGTTCGGAGGTGATTATGAATGCCCCCTCTTATGTTCAATTTTTGTAAAACTGTCGAAACTCAAATCGTAAAAATGACGAATCGACGACATATAGTCTTGAATTCAAAGTTTTTCTATCAATATTTTTTGACTTGTGGTGCGCTTGCACCAGGCGGTCGACATTCTAGAATTTCATATCTCTCATCTTTAGAAAAAGGATGAAAAATTAATTAGATAGATACCCAGGACAAATTTTTTTAAAGCCAGTAATTTTTTTTTCGATTTAGAAGCACGTGCAATAATAAAAGAACTTATTTTAAAATTGAATGTCTTCAGTACAGATAAAGGTACTTCAATACTGACAGTTACCATTTTTCAAAAATTGGTAGGTCGATTTGATAGCTTTTTAAAACAGAAAAATCACTGTTTTCAGCAGACTTTTAACAGATGTAATAAATTGTTTAAATATAGATTCAACTCTTAAGGCAGGCAACCTTGACATTCTGACATTGCGAAAAATAAGTTTTAATATTTCAAGAGTTCTAGTACGGATTTTTTAGCATTAATATTCTTTCAATATCTTCAAAGTTCCATTTAAAATTTGCGTAAGGAGTTTTAAATCGAATCCCTCGTGGGTTGTTGGTTGAGATGAATATGAATTACATTTTATTAAATAAATAAATATTTATTTAATTTAAATCAAGGAAATCAGAACGATATAAAACTAAAGAAATGTCAGAAAACAAAGTTATTCCAAAGATATTTATTCATGATTGTCTCTTGTCTTGTGAACTCGCCCCATACTTGCCACAACTTACTACAAATAGAACAAAATTTAAAAATAGAATATTAATTCCGAGCGAAAAAATCAGAAAATTATGTTACTGCATGTAGTCAAAGAAAACACGATTTCGTTTGGTTAAGCTTGCACTACATCTTAAATCACTTTTTGCTATTCAGGATTTAATTTCGAATGGATACTATGTACCTGTTGAGAATGAGAATGATGGTGTTACTTGCCTATTGAGTGCAGCTTTAAAATAATTTGATTTGAAATATTAAGAAATGCAAATTTCAATGAGTTTAATTGCTTTATAAAGGACACCAATGTTAAAATCTCAAAATAATTTAAATAAATTCGATTAGCTACCAATCTAGTTTCAAAAGGTTTTGTCGGAATTCTACAACCACGTGTGTTTAACTAAGGATTTTTGAGAAAAGTTGGTAGAAATGTACACATGTGGCGTCCTGAAATGAACATACGTTCTTAGAAATCTTATATATAAAGCAGTCTGTAGTTAGCGTCTGTCTGTCTTCCTGTTCTCTACAAATCTACACCGCTTGACCAATCCACATCAAATTTGGTACTTTAGAACACTGCGGATAGCGTAGGCTACATATTAACCTCCATTTTATGCATCTTAGGTGTCCAGAGGAGGTAGGTTATTAATTAACGTTGCACTGGAGCAACACAACGGGCTATTGGCAACTTTCCAGGGATCAATCCTGAAGAGAAAGACCAAAGACAACGACTCATAATTTTGTACCACGGGCAGACGACAAGAACAAACTTCAGATGGCACCCCACTCTCCGAACTTCCACACCACACCGACGCGAGGAAATTTGAGGCTACAGTAGATTTAACGTGCACCAGCCCCATGTACACGACAATCTTTGGCTGAACCGAGTTTCAAACTCGCAAACCTCCGGTTGTTAATCCATTACTTCCAATCGGGCTACCGCTGCCCAAACCCAAAACGATTAGAAATCCCTATAGCAATAACATTGAGTATTATTACGATTGTGGTACGCAATTCAGATTTTTTTAACAGTATTGCTGGAAAACAATTTTTACCAAACAAATTATAATTAAAGAATTTAAATTATACCTACGTTGTAATTTATCTTTTTATTTCATTCTAAAATATTAATAATTTATAAACAATTAACTAGTGATATTAAATGATTAAAAACATTTAATTTTGATAACTTTCATTTTGTAAGGAAAACAGTCTATTTAATGTGAAAAGATCAAGCGAAAAACCATCTAATAATAAAAGTGTTATTTTGCTACTTAATATCTGGCAACGCCAAAATTAATTTTTACTTTTCTTTCTTTTTTGCGAATTATTTATTTTGTGCAAAAAATCATAGAGGATATGGGTTTGTTTCTTGGTGATATGTGCATATTTCGATCAATTTTCCATAAACGCCATTGATTCAACACAACGATTTGTAAAATTCCGTTTCATAAAAATAAATCAATCGCACGTAACAACACATTTTCAAATAAAAAGGCATTAAAAAGAAAGTGAAGCCAAAATAAAATTATTTTAAAATAAAACAGTTAATGTTAAAATAAAGCATGTAACCATACGCTGTAATTCAAAGATTAAAAACATTTTTCACTTAGTTTTTCATAACAAGTCAATTAAAAATAATAATACTTGCATTTTTTTCAAATTTCAAATTATATTATTGTATTGAAAAAGCTGTACTCATTAGTCAAGAAACAACATCTGTCTAAATAGGTAGTTTCCATTTAGATACCAGATCACAGAATTGACAAAAAAGTTCCACAAAGAATCGATTTAAAACTGCGTGTCAGTTTGAGTAAAACGAATTGTAAATAAAACTGCTGATCTTGGAATAATATCACGGTTATAAAGTATTCTAACTAGGATTAAAAAAATGAAAGTTTTGTATTAAGTAACAGAATATCTATGTTATTAGTTGGCGAGTTGAAGCAACTTTGCTGTCAGAAACATTCTTTGAAAACATTGATTTTCTTTTAAAAAAATTCAAAATTGAGAATACGCTGTTTTCAAAAATTGCCATTGATTAAATTTGTTTCTTATGTACTGAAGACATTTAATTTTAAAACAAACTGTTATGTCACATGCGAAAAAGTCACCAGAAAAAATGTATCAGCTGCATGTATTAAAAAATGTATTGAAAAGAAATTGATTATGATTATCGTGTAGATATGATTTGTCATTCTTGCATACGGATGGTGGAATTTGTAAATATCGCATTACTGATGCAAGGGTGCTTGCTACAAGTCAAAATATATTGATATGAAAACTGGTTGCAATGATACTCTATAAGTTTGTCATTTTTACAGGAAATTACCTTAAAGCGCATGCACAACCACTCCAAGATTCAAAATCAACTTCTATAATATTCATCTATCGCCTTTGTAGTTTCGTCTTACTCTGTAGTGCGATACATGTGAAGTGGATTATGTGGATTGATAAATAAAGCTTACGTTTTTCGTCCGAAGTGAATTGTAGAAACTAAAAAAGTGTCAAAATGGAATTAAAAAATTATGTTCCGCTCACTTTTTTCTATATTTGCAATTTCTATGATGTTTGTATTTTTCTATGATGTAGAATTTTTGAAATCACTTTTAATCAACTTTTGACCAAATCAACCCGAGCAACGCTGAGTAATTCTTGCTAGTATTAGATATAAAAAAACTAATTTCTAAAAGGATCGAGTGCAAAATTGAATGTTTTATTATCTTTATATCATTGCGAAATATTTGGGAATTATTTATGTTTCAGAAATTAAAAAAATCATCTCAAACTAAGTAAAACATTAAAATTTAAAATCTGTGAGAAAATTGATTACTCTTGTCACTTTTTCAATCAATAGTTTACCACTTCAACAGGAGCAAGGTCGGGTAATTCTGCTATTAAAGTATAAAATGCTTTAGTATTTTCATGAAATACAACAGTCAAATCTGTTTTACATGCTTATTTTTCTGTATATCTATATTTTCGCATTCATATATTTAAACAACATAAATCCGTGCTTGCTTAATTTATTTATGAAATAGGAGAATCAATACAGGGCATGAGCATTCAATGCCGAAGGAACAGCGTAAAGAGAATAAGCAAAAATTGATACATTTGACAAAAAATATACAAATACAGAATTACAATTTAAATC
The DNA here is from genome assembly GCA_933210815.1 of Meta bourneti. Lineage (NCBI taxonomy): Eukaryota > Metazoa > Arthropoda > Arachnida > Araneae > Tetragnathidae > Meta > Meta bourneti. Next base: position 61,754,622 of record OW119924.1, on the reverse strand, counting down.
GATGCGGAATAGAAGTATCCATACTGTCTTTCAGAAATGTGACACATAAGAAACTCCGCAAGTTGTTTTGACATATTTCCTTAGCAAAGAATTTATTTGGACGTTCTAAGAACAGACTTTATCTCTGTTCTGCCCGGATTTATAATAGAAGAGTAAACTCCTTTATTTTCTTCCACTCGAAAACTACGTGGAAGCGGTGTCTTCCTCACTATCTCTGAAGATAAGTGTTTGATTAAGGATATTATACCCAAGATCTAATCGATTCTAGACCACTAGATATTCATTCACTGGAGGCCATAGAGACAAAAGCATTCTATAAAACTGGAGCAGAAAGTTTTTCCTTCGGTATAGATCAGGGGAGTGGGCGCCAGTCATGTGGCGCCATCAGTGACGTTTCTACAGATTTAAACATAGAAAGTGCAGAATTTAAGGACTGAACAAAAATTTTCCATTTTTCATTGGGCTATTGATTCTAAGGAATCGTTTTTAATTAAATTCGAAAGAAAGTTATCGCAAAATATAAATTTTCTGTATTCGTTTAAAAGTATTATTTAATGGTTAATTTCTGATACTTTATGAAGTTTATAAAACTAGCAGATCCACGCATAGCATCTGCTCTAACGTTTCTTGTTTACTAATATATATTGATGGCAGTGTCGTTGCTCATATTTCAAAATGTTTTAAAATCCATTTATAACGAATTTAAGCATCAACATGCACATCTCATATATCTATCTAAAATAAAGTTAATCAAGAATATAAAACGGTATTTTGTTTACATTTTTTTAATGTAATCTTAAAGGTATCAATACTTATTTCTAATAAAGCACATGGTAAAAAATGTACACCTCAATAATGTTACCACAGTTAGGTTCCGAATATCTATTTCAATTGCATCTCATTCACTGTTTTTCAAACGATTCAAATTCTTTTACCTCTTAACCTATTTTCGTGTTGGCTCCGATTTTCTTTTCTGTGCTATTTTCTATCTTACAGATTTCTCATTGCCTTCTCTAATCAGACTGCTGTAGAATTCATAAGATTGGTGGGAGCTTTTCCTTTCAGTTTTAGCAATACTATACAGCTCCTAGATCAAATTAAGCTTATTTAAACTTTGCATCGAAATTGGCGAATAAATCTCGTAGTGGTAGATTTTCTATTATTTACACCGTTTGCTGCCGTTCACGGCGCCGATACATATCGGCGATATATATTCGATGTCGTATACGACACACGAAATGGATTTATATACGACATCGACTATGTATCGCCTCTGCGATCAATAAAGAAAAGAAGTATGGAAACTATATATATATATATATATATATATATATATATATATATATATATATATATATATATATATATATATACATATATATATATATACATATATATATATATATACATATATATATACATATATATATATACATATATATACATATATATATATATATATATATATATATATGTATATATACATATATATATATATATATATATATATACATATACATATATATATATATGTATATATACATATATATATATATACATATATATATATATACATATATATATATACATATATATATATACATATATATATATATACATATATATATATATATACATATATATATATATATATATATATATATATATATATATATATATATATAGTGTCGTATCTCATTTCGTCCCTTTCCTATATATTTATAATAAATCATATGCGCATTTCATACCTCCAAATGAAATGCAATTAAAGTCAAAAATATGAAACAGCATTTTGTATTTTACTGGTGTTAATTCTTATTGTAATAAAAATGCAGTGAAAATAGTTCACACCTCAGTCATGTAAACATAATTATTTGCTGATCGACTACTTCAATTTCATTCCATTCGCATGTTCAAAGACAATTTGGTATTGTTTGAGGTCCAAGCAAATTTTTACATCCTCTCATTTTTTCCTCATTGTTTTCTGTCTTCCAGATTTCTCATTGCCTTCTGTCAACAGACTGTTGAATTTTATCAGAGTGGCGAGCTCTTCCTTATAATTGGGCAATCGTATACAGCTCCATAGCTAAAATATGGACCATGCACTGTAAAATCCAAAATCCACTCCGATCCATAGCTCAAATAAAGCATTTATGAATTAAATGGCTAAACTGGTGAACGAATCCCATAGCGTTGATTTTATATTGTTTATATTCATTTGTTGCTATTTGCCACCACATGAATAATATCACTTTCTGAGCTACTTATTTTAGTGAAATTTATAAATAGATGTCATGACATTTTAGAAACACCACAGCGAAATTTTGTTATTCATTGCAGGGATTTATTATTTTTATAAGAGAAAAAGGGGAGAGAGAAGAGAAAGTGCAATTTTTGGATGAAGTACAAACACATATCAAGATTAGAATGTTTTGAACTCTTGAAATTAAATTAATGCGCTACAGACAAACTTTGAATGAGGAATTCAAGTTTGGTACTAAAGTTTGAACAGCACTAGTTCTTTTAAAATGAAATTAAGTTACAATTTAATTTGCTCTCTAGATAGTCTGAGTCACGTTAGGGAAACAATTTTTTAAGTATATTTTATTTCTATTTTAGACGAAAACAGCATTTATGCGAACCCGTCATTTTAAAAACATTTGAATAAATATTTTCAACGGTCTTAAAGTCGATCAACACATGTTAACTTGATTTGTGTATTACAATTAAACGTTTGAATCTCGTACTCATAAAACTCATGATGCGCATATACCGATCGAATTCTAAAAAAGTTTCCTTTTCAAAACACATTCGTTAAACAAAAAGCAAACACTAATATGATGTGAGAAAGATATCCTTTTGGTAGTTATAAAAAATTTCAAGTTTTTTATACTCTAAAATAGCTAGTTCTCCTGCTCAACAAACACTAATTTGATTCATGAAAATTTTAATGAGATTAGAACATAACTGTGAATATAAATAGTGATAAAAACAACCCCTCAGAAGCCACTTGAGGACGTTCATTAAATAATAATAATTATTAATAATGATTGAATAATATAATGTTCTGGGAATTTCAAAAATAGTTGAGGAAAGTAAATAAGTTCTGTCACTGCCTGTACACAATCCCTTGAATTAACTAATAATTTAAATGACTTTTTCATGGTGTGACAGAAAAAGTATTCATACACTTAGGAAATAAATCAATTTAAAATATCGTACATTTATCCATTCCGTATATTTTTCTATTATCAAAATGGAAGAAATTACTAGAATTTTGATATATTATAATTTATTGGAAAATCATGAACACGTAAAATAATAGGCAAGCCTACAATTATTCCTGCGCATTTTCTTGTATCGACATTTTTACAGAGGGGAGGTTTAAAACTAAATACAATACTTTTTAACCTCACATGTTGATAGTAGATCCCTAGGAATTGAATTAATAAAATTTAAGCACCGTCTTTATTGATTTCGTCCCAGCATTATATCTTGTAAGATCGTGTGAAGTAGGCAATTAGCATTTCTAAGAGTTAAGTTAAATTCTTCCCAATTATATGATGAGATTAATGTCTGTTGAACACCGATGTTTCTAGTATGCGTGGTGTGTTATACATCAACCACTTATCGAAAGAATCAAACCTTATGTTTAGAGTCATCTGGCTGGAATAGTAACTCCCAGAAAGAAGTTTCTGTATGGTGTCAAGTATTTAAAAATACTTGAGTACTCATATTGGTTCATAATACCAACAATTATTAAGACTTTCCTGCCTCTTTGGTTTATGCACCTTATACCATTACACTGTTATAGACGAGTTTTACGGATGTTTAAATATTTTTTCCTTCGTAGCTTTCACACTTTTTCTGCAAGCTCGTTATCTTCCATTTGATTGTCAAACATTGAATGCTAAATTTCTTTAAATATATTGATGAATTTTTATCTATTTTTCTTGGTGATGTGTAGTTTTAATTTTATTACATGAGCATGATATCCAGTATATTTTATGGAATCTTGAATTTCAAAAATAAATTTGTTTTCAATAAATTTCATTTAGTTCTGATGCAATTAAAGAGACAAAATATTTTACTTATATTTTTTTTCAAAATTTATCTCACGCACTTGTTAAATTACTAATTTTCGATGGCTTGTTAGAACGAAGGTTATTTTCGCACGATTCTAGATTAAAAAAGATTTATCTCATTGATGGATGTTTCTCTGTTTTGATACTTATTTTCAACAGAGTTGCGAAATTCAAAAAATTATTAATAAAAATCACACTAGCAAGTACAAGACTAAGTACTTTATCTAACGTTTTTACTGAATATTTTTTACTCGTGCGAAGAAAAAATGCTCTAAGTGAAAGAGGAATGTATTTTCCCAATGGTTTTCAATTACTTTTAAAACTTTTACAAAAATTGTAAAACTATTTCGCTGTATTTATATCAAATCTATGTTCATCAAAATCAATTTAGACATGGTTTTTATGTCATCTTAATTATGATACAAACATATTTTGGGCTAATCCACGAAATTAAGGACAGACGAAGTAAAAAATAAAAAATTACATATACATGAATTTATTATTTATTTCAGTTGTAAATGTTCAAATATATAATATTTACATGCAAAAATAATTGTTGAAATAATGTTTTCATTTCAAAAAGGATATCTGCATCTTGAGAATTTTTTATTTTTAAGTGCATCATAGGTTGATTTTGAAATTTTATTCTTCTACAAAAATAAAAAGCTTAAAAATTTTTTCTACGATTATACCTTTTCTTCAGCGCTTAGCTAAGTAATCATTGATTTTTCAAAATAATTGGTTTATTTTATAATTTAAACTAAAAAGTCGTAAATCTTTGTTTCACATGTAACATGAGTCACGGAAACATGCATTTTTCTTACAACCTATAGAACTTGACCAATTTAAATATAATTTCATAGCTTCCTTTTATGAATATGATTAATCAATATATAGTTTGAAAAATACTAAAAAACCCCTCTGAACCTTAGCAATAAACTTTAAAATGTGTTGTAAAAAGTCACATAGAAAACAATCAATAGCTCAAGAAAAAGTATGAATTTTGACTGATTTAAAAAATAAATTCACCCAACAGTGATTGTTTCCAAAGATTCCAGTTCCAACCTACAAAGAACTGACACTGGAACAAGTCAATGAACTAAAAAATTCTGTGATATAATCTCAAGACTTTAAAATGAAAAATTTGAATACATATTTCGTAAGGAATGAGACTTTTTTTCAAAAAAATTCATGAACATTCTTGCAAAACAGCACTTTTGACCCAAACAGAAATAAAGCGGAAATCTGAACACTGTTGACAGCCCCTCTGCACAACCCTGTTAAAAAGAATCGCATGGCAGAAGAACTTTATACGTTTGGAAGCTAATGAAAGGAAATATACTAACCTATATTGCACAAATTGCACAAATACACATGAAGCTTATTCTAGAAGGTCAATGAACTTAAATACAAGCTTATTCTAGAAGGTTCAAATGCAAGTTGATACCCGTTCGTTTACACCGAAAAACATTTTCTTCAAGCCACTCAGATTTCTATTGCTAATAAAACAATGCCTGAATTGTTGATACCCGTTCGTTTACACCGAAAAACATTTTCTTCAAGCCACTCAGATTTCTATTGCTAATAAAACAATGCCTGAATTATACGAAAATAATGAATATAATTCACTTCTCATTTTCTAACACATCCACTGTTTAGAAAGAAAGTCGATAGATGGCGGTAGTATACAATTATGCATTCTAAATGTTCACGAGTAAACTAAGATGTTTTTCTGTCATTACCTTAAAATCATCGAAATTAATTAAATTACATTACCTCAAAATCATTAAATTAATCGAAATCGCCTATTTTATCGTCTATTATCAAACTTATGAAAGCAATTCGACAATTGAACAAGTACATGAGATTTCTTCAAAACAATGCCAACTTTTTTTGTTTGACAAAATTTTTTTACGTTAAATTAAAAGATCAGAGAAAAATGCACTCACTAAATATGCATATAATTAGAAAATTAAAAACGCATTTTAAAATTAAATTTGAAATTTAGTTGAAGTGAGCCAAAGCTCAAATTTAATTTACAATTTTAAATTCATTTATGCATTTTTACATTAATTTCCTAGTAAAAAGTAGGGGAGAAATTTTATTAAAATTCAAAGCATGCATTAAATTGATTTATGCATAGAACATTTTGTAAACTCAAAGTAAACACGCACAAAAACAGAAATTTAGCTTCTATACTGAAGTTACATCAACTAGTGTGAGTTTACTGTCCAGACGTGGCCAGATTGATTTTTCCCATTTTGTGTCTTATTTGTTCGGATTCTTTTCAACATTGCTTTTAATATTACTTTATATGAAAGAAATGTGGATGAATTTTTTTACTGTTCTTATTCGTCAATAGGCTGTCCCATGTTCAGAAAATAATTTCGGGTTGTCTGCAGATTTTTAGCCATTCCAATTGAATTGTAATGTTGAACGTGCAATGCGTTTAACTTATATGTTTATTTTATCTCTGCGATTAGCTATTTTTTATTAAACAAACTTCAAAATAAACTACCTAGATCATAAATATTACTGTAATATGACTACTTGCATTTTACCAGTATGATTCATGAAACTTGAACTTGCATGTATCAAACTAGTCTCGGAGAGTATTTTTTACATAAAAAAATATTTCCCCGTAAGACTCGAGTCTTTTGGTCGCTCTAGCCAGATACGTCCCTGCTACTAGGTTAATTTTATGTAATGTGGAACAGCACTATACCTCGATACGTTAATTGTCAATATCAATTGATATATACAGGGTATTTCGAAAATACCTGGTCAAATTGTAAAGGGTGGTAGAGGGCCCGAAATAAACATTTATGTTTCAAAGATTGTGTGTCCGGAAATATGGGGTTTAGGTGGTAGAGGACGCTGTCTAGGTCAGTCGATAACATCGTTTCTGTGGATTAAGGCGCCATTTCCTGCTCGGATTTTTAACGGCATGCATCTCTACACGAATTTGGAGCTTGCTGTTGAAAATCCGAGCGGGGAATGATACCTTTAGCCACAGAAACGATGTTATCGACTGACCTAAACAGTGTCCTCTACCGCATAAACCCTGACACCTCTTAAATAAGCCTCAAGACAACTTCACAAGTGGTAGGGAACTCCATTTACATTAGCAAACAAACTTAAATCATCTGCATGTTTGACCCAGAGGATTTTGCACACTAAACTTCATAGCTATCGATGAATGTTTCTGTTTTGATAATCCTTTTTGGCACAGAGTGTATTTTAATGAGAACGAGTTCAAAAAATATTCAAAAAATAACAATCCCGTATAGTCATAGGCCCCCCGTGTGGTAAGTAGGGGGCCTATGACTAGGTCTGGCCCCATTTTACTTCATTTTACTTAATTGGATTTTGTTTTTAGTATTTTAAAACTTTCTTTTTAAAAATTTTTAATTGTATATATGGTAAAATTTTTATATAACTGTGTTGTATTATATATATATATATATATATATATATATATATATATATATATATATATATATATATATATATATATATATTTATTATATTATATTACTGTTTTAATTTATTGTATTCATTTTGGGTCATCTTATATTTTATTACAACGACCTTGTAAACCAGCATGTGCTGGTCGTCTTATTGTTTGGACCCTGTTGGTCCTTTTGTATTTTTTGTGTTTATTGTTCGTTCTAATAAATATTGTCCGAGTGGGTGGCCTGTTGGCCTCCCTTGTGCCGCTGGCGGTCGCAAACTAACCCCTCCTTCCCCTCTATATGGGCTCCACACCTTATGGTGAGCCGAGGTGAGGTGAGTCTGGAACAATCCCGTATTATATATACGGGATTGTTACACTGCTCATCGTAACACATGTTTATTTGTTAATATTCACTACTAGTTTGCCTTTGTTCATATTACAAATGTATCTTTTCCATCAAAGAACGTTGCAGAATTATTGAACTGGTTGTTTGCATGCCATGGGGAAATATTTCATAGTACGCTCATAGGAATGTATCATGGACTACAGCCGAATTTACATGTTATAAACTATATTCTCTATGGCAGACGAGGATTTTAATCAACTGAAAATTAAGTAACCAATGTTTTGCGTCCGAACTCCCGGATGACTGAGGAGCCTCGGTAGCCCAGATGATAGAGTGGTGGATAAGCAATCGGAAGGTTGCGAGTTCGAAATTTAATCCAATCAAAAACTGTCGTGTACGTTGGGGCTGGAGTCCATTAAATCTGTAGTGGTCTCAAACGTCCTCTCGTTGGCGTGGTGTGGAAGTTTGGAGAGGGGGTTCCAGCTCAGGTGCTGATCTCGTTATCTGACTGTTCCTCAAAATTAAGGGATTTTGTTTTCGATTCTTTCCCTTCGGGATTGATCCAGGACCGTCCAAATAGCCCCTTGTTTTCCCTATGTGACATAAATTCAACTACTTACCCGGAGGATCGAGTTTGGTTGAAATACTAAGTTCGCGGAATATTTCAGAAGTCACGAGACTTTACAGATACGTATATTGCATTGTATTAATATAGGATATGCTGTATATTTTATTATACATTATACACTTTAGAGTTGTCATTACTTTTTGCAGGAGAAATCTCTTGCATCATCTATACAAGAAAATCACGAAATAGAGTGGGATGGATATGGCGTGAGCTGTCCGAGAAAGTGGGACAGAGAAATTGAATCAATATCGGTAAATGCTCCATGAGGTAGGAAACCCATACAGCGTAAAAGTTTTAGAAGCAAAGCTGATTGAACATAGCACCGATGCGGATAAGTTTTTGATCTGAGGAGGCTGGATTTATTACGAATGACGTTTCCAAAATCACTCCAAAACCTTTCCAATGTGCAAAAGAAATTTAAAGTAGTAAATGTGAAAAGAAAAGTTATTTCTTTGCACTTTTTGATCAAATAGATGTGCGTTTTGGATATGAAAAACGTTTTTGTGTTTATCCAAAAGCATGTCCTTACATGTTATTAGACATTAGATTTTCAAATAGACGATTTTGGCTTAAATATTTCTTAGTACAACCTTAAATTCTTTGTTTGATAAATTTTTTATTTGCATACGAATTTTAATCAATTCTATCATGTGTGATTTGACATTTGTTTTGTTAACCCCCATACTTTGGCATTCTTTTAGTAACAAGTGTTCCCTGTTTTGTGCCTTATATCGGAAGTATTAAGGAAGTGATCACAGGAACAATAACTTCACCCGACGTTGTTCGTATACAAGAATATTTTAAATGAAAACTCGAGGATTTTGGTCCTTAACGGCTCCAGAACAGATCTTCAAACGATACTTTTGAATACATCTCTGAAGGATATTAATGGACGTCTCTAATTTTTGGTGCAAACATTTCTGCTAAGTGATGATTGGAGATTATTTCAGGATCGTAATTGGAGTGTGGCTACTGGGGCTCTCTTCAATGAGAATTCAAACTTTTGGCATCTCCTTGAAATGTCAATCTGCCATTTCCAAGATTTTGATGAGAATTGATTCCAGGATGAGGCCCATGAGAGGACTATATGAATGTTTAGAGGTGGAGCAGGAAAACTTGATTTTATATTATTTCGCAAATGTAGAGCTCGAGATGACTTTCCGGGAAGAAACGCAAATGCCTACTTGATGAAAATTAAAGCAACTTGGAAGATAGGTTTTTAACGGAGAATGATGTAGAGATTATACAAAAAAAAATCTATCACTCGTATGGACTGCCCCACGTGCTTAAAGATTTGAATGTTATAGAACATGTGTGGGACGCTCTGGGGAGACGTATTGCGGCACGCTCACATCCACTGCAAAATGTCCATCAAATGAAAAGGACACTAACTGAGGAGAGAACAATGCTGTCCCAAGTGCTCATCGACCAACTCGTGTTAAACATGGTTAGATGCTGTAAAGAGTAACCAAAGGAGTTAATGGACATCATATTCCCCATTAAGCACCACCTCTTTGCTTAATTCCATCTCTAGGAAAGATTCTTCTGTACACTGGTACTCAATGCTTTACTGTCCTTTCTTAATACTTCCCCCGTTTTAATCTCTGTATTAATTTTTGCAAATGTTTTTTTCATTCATCAATGTACTGCATACTGAGGTCACTGTGGTATGAATTTAATTTATTCTGGTTGCTCCATTGAGAGGGTCTGCAAAAAAGCGGGACAGGTCCTTAAATTTTGCACGCCAGTGTATTACAATTTTTGAGTGTTGAATTCTTGACATGGCGACGCGTAATTGAGCATGCGTAAATGCTGAAGTTGGCGAAACTTATTACCTCATTAGAGAATCACTGCGTTCGTTGTGGAAATAAGTGCTGATACACCCCTTTCAAAATTTTTTAAGTATTCCAAAATATCGAACACAGTTTTATCATGATATTCTCAAAATATTCTAATTTTATTGTAGGTAATTGAATCTTTTGAACTTTCCAGAACATTTTAGACTTTTTTAAAGTATTTTCTGGAATATTTTGGATTGTTCTAAAACTAACATTTTCTGGAGTTTTTCGAAGCATTATAGGCTTTTCTAGTATGTTCAGAAATTTGGCAATGATTATACTTAATGAATTGATATTGTATAGATAAATAAGTTACAAAAATCGGAATTACATTTTTCAAATTAGCACCAAGAAAACCTTTCTATTGGTATCACTTTTACATTGCACTATTAATTTAACTTATACTTTTCTATGAATGGAACAGTTCAAGGGAAAACGGGAGACAAGCATGATTTACACAAATAACATAATAATCAGCAATGTTATAGGATTGAATCGATTGTTAAGAAACGGATGTTTTTCATGAAGGAACTTAAAAAATTTGTCATGATTTCTTTTTCTTATATATTGCATAACTGTAACTTCCTAAATTTCAAACTTCTGTAATACGGACGGCGTGAAGTACGGTTATATAATTTATATAGTAGTAGTAGTAACAAAACTCTTTTATAATATCGATTTGAAAGACAAATTAATTCCAAATTCAACATTTATTCAAAAATTATATATTCTTTACCAAATATGTCTTAAGTTTTTACTTTACTGTCGCTTTTTAAAATGATGCCTTCTGCTTATACTTTTCAGTCAAGCTGCGAACAACATGCTAAATTTATGATAAGCGTATATTTATCTTTTGTGGAATGAACTATAAATATCTGTTTTAAATTTTAAGTTTAAAACATTTCTGAGTGCAGATTAGGTTCGTTTTGTGAATTACAGTCATAGTTTTTGCAATGAAAACGCTAATTACGACGGAGTCTCCGACATATACCTGAATACCACGGAATCAATAAAGCATTTCTTAAAAATGTAACATTTCAAAGCGTGATGCAGCAATGTATACAAAAACAAACTAACACCAGCACACATTCTTGTACTTTGTGTCGTGGGACACTAAACCGGTTTAACACTACATTCACCACGAAGGCCAAATGACCCGTTTTAAAACTCTCTCTCTCTTTGACTCATAAACTTATAATCACTTTTTAAGTTTTATAGATTTTCCTCAATTTACTTTATAACTTTTCCTGAAACGTTTATAGAACTAATTTAGTAGTGTATAACTAAACGCTCTTTATCTCCCTGCATCCGACATACGTATGAAATATACCTATATTTACCGTGACGGGTCATTTGACCAGTTTAATATTTTATGTGTTCTTATCAACATTGTCAACTCTAAAATCATTCCATATAAAATGCTGTGCAAAACAATAAGCACACACCACTGCAAAGAGTCTCAGTTTCATTGCATTCTAATGACAGCAGAACATCTGAATTTCGAATTTCTTCTGAACTGAAGTAACGGTATCAATTCGAGATCAAATCAAGATCGAAATTCGAGTCAAAATAATATCATACTTATATATATATATATATATATATATATATATATATATATAATTACAGAATTTTGTTATTTTGTTTATAATTTTATTAAATTATTACTTAAAGGTAATTTTGTTTATTATTTCAATCCCTAATTCCACCTGTTACCTGCATCTGTATGGAAAATGGGTCATTTAACTCGTTTCGGTAAAAATAGGAATTTACAACACAAGGTCGGTAAATTTAGTGTTAAATGAATGCAGTGGGAATGAATAGAAACATGACTTAAGGTTGACCATTATATCTTACTCTTGTTCTGGAAATCTAAATTTGACAAGCAAAAATATTGATTCATATGCGAACACTTATCCGACATCTTGAAGTAGTCTCAATTGGAAAAATACCATGAGTACACAGACGTGCTCATCGGTTAATGTTAATTTTTGCAGTATCTGGATAAACCTGCAAAGACCAGAATTTTTAATTTCAAGTAAAGAGAAAAATGTTGGTTGTAAACATTGCTGAATTCATATAATTTTCTTCTAAATTTGTGCGGAGAGGCTAACAATTTTTTTTGATAATTTGCAGTAACTAAAACTCTTCAAAAGTAATTAACTTGAATTGTCAGCCACAAATGAATATCGGAAAGGATAAGAATATTCTTTTATAAGTGATTAGAATCATAAATAGAAAAGTTCACAAAAGGGGTAGGACAACTGTCTTTATGAGAGATGTTTTCCGTCAAATGGAGGTGGTGATAGTGTTTCTGCAACGATACATGTCTCATGTACGCATTTTGAACGGGATGTTTATTAGCTAGTTTTTGGAATACAATTTCGGCATTTTAACAATAAAAATTCCAAAAAATAAATTCCCAATTGGTAAATAATAGTTGATTGGTCAACACCACATAGATAAAACACTAAATGTTGCCAAAATGGTGATAAACTACATTTTGAGGAAACTTCGATATGTATCATGGAGAACATTTGGACAGAAGACGTAAAATCTTCAGACAGTGTAGCTTGTTGGATTATACTAAAAATCCCTCTCATAAACTTTGTAAGAAGTTTGAATTGGTGCACCTGGTATATAATTGTAACTCTACATATCTTTTAACTCACAACATTTTGAATGAATTATACTAATGGAAATATTCAATGTTCCCCCAAAAGGCCTAAACAATCGAATGCATTTTCTATCATCCTAAAAATTGTAAATGGTCACAATCTTTAGAAACCACTGTGACTTTAAGCATTGCAAAATATATAAAGTAGACATACTACTATCTATAGCGTTGAAGTGGAATCGATCCCGGAGAACTTAAGCAACAGTTCAGATCAAATAATAATCATTTTCGGTTGGACTAATCCGAGTTTTCAAAGTACCGTAAGACTCCTAGCTGAGTAATAAAATCAATCGATGATACTACCACTTTCGATAAGTGACATTAGAGTTGACTGCACCTGTTTCGTTCCCTTTCGTCCGGACAGCAACACTGCGTAAAGGGGATGAAAAGAGATTTTCTCTTAAATTTAAACGGCACCATCAAATGTGATTTTTCTTTATACGGTTAATAAAATTCTATCAATCAAGTGGAAATGAAATTTGAGGGGAAAATTTCTCATTTTTAGTGATTAGAGTGAAGCGCAGTCTGCACTATTTTTTTACGAACTCCAACGAATAGAGACAAAGTTTTATAAAAATATAAAATTGGTTCCATTAAGTTTGGACAGGGTTTGACAGAAGTTTGTACAATGGTGTGGGTTCATTTAATAGGAGTTCGTTAAAATGAGAGTTGACTACTTGAAATTTAATTTTATATTCCATTCGGTAGAAATTGTTCTCATCTTTAAGTAATCTTTTTTGTGGCTGGTTGTTTTGGCGTTTTATAGCAGAAAGGTCATATTTGGTGAAGCTGAGACAAATGCAGCTTCAGTAAAAAATGTAAAAGGGAACAAAAGGAATTGGGAAACTGAATAGTGAGATGAAAGCATAAAAAGATCGCTTGGGTTTCCCGGGAGCCTGATCCATGTGTTTACTGAAGCCCAATCCCCATGTAAGCCCAATATGAAAGTAAAAGATCGATATAGCACCTAGGGTACATGAATCCCGTACACAACTAATAGAGATATGCCCCGAAATATTTTTTGACTATGTGCTAACACTAGTGATTGAGTATTCACCATAAGGCTGTGATTGAATTTTCACTTGCAAAATATTTTCTAGTCATATGAAGCATAAAATCTGTTTATATGAAGCAGCAAAAACTCAAACATTGAGCTCTGGCACACAGCTTATTCTGTATTGTATTTCTAGATGAACGCAACTATTTTCAGCTCTTTGCGTCATTCCCTTAGAACCATAGAAATAAAATTTAATGCAGAATTTTAAGCAAGGAAAAAAGTAAGCACAAAATGATAACTATCCCGATCCGAGCAATCGCTACAAAACAGAAGACACGCTCATACAGGGCTATAAAAGCTGCTCAACGAAGCAAGGAAACTGCTGTGGAAACAGGCGCGACTACATATGAAGCCCCGGTAGTAGAGACAGTGTGGGTATAAATTTCAATTTCTGCATAGAAATAAAAATCTCGGATCAGATTTACCACTAACACGAAAATTTAAAAGCCAATCAATCCTTTTCTTGGATCAATATTACAATCCAACGACAGTCATTATCTCCAGAAACAACTCACACAATCAAGGACCGAGTGTAGAAAAAAATGATCGAAGAGCGGTAAATCGAACCAAATAAAACTATCACGGCACAGTGTAACGTAGTGGGCCGAGTGGTGTGCCAATGAACACAACGAAACAGCCCAAATTACGAATGAACTTACGTTTATTTTACAAATACAATATGTAAAATATTTTACAATAGGGATTTGTATCCTTATGCCATGGCTGCTGCGAAACAGGCATAAATGGATCTCTTCAACGGAAGTGGCCCCAAAACCGAGAACCACAAAACCAAAGCTCTGCTCAGCTCGAGCTTTTCAACCGTCCCTTTTGTCACCAGATTTTTCAGGGGAAAACAGTTGAATCACCTGCACCTCTAAAAACCATCTGGACGGCTGCAACAGATGTTTCGAGAATTTTCGGCCGGAGGTCAGTGGTGCTGACATCTGATACTGCTATGTTAGGGAAGTTACAACAGTAATCTGAAAATGAAACTATTACACAATCCAACATTAAGCATTTGGCCGCCCATTCAATTGGAAATATTTTCAGCACGCTTTGTCATTTTCAAATGACTTTCTATCGATATACGAGTGACGAGTTCAGTCAACCCTCTATCTTTTCGCCGATTAAACTGAGGAATGTTAAGTTTGTCACCTTGGACCTATGCCAATTTTTGGGTTACACTTAGCAATTACGCATAGGATACATCAAAAGTTAAATCTTATATAGATGAGGTAGGATTCTTTAAAAACTTTGATCCAGAGATTTTGCTACAATCAGTTAATTGCTCCTTCCTCTCGTTTGTGACTTTAATTTGGGTGGCATCATTAGTCTCAAATGTTTGAACAATATTAGTTGCAGCCTGATTTGTTCAATTGGAATCCAGTCTACGATTGGTATGGGCAACTTCTGTCTCCCGAAAGGAACTAGTCTTTAACTTTTAATTATCTGATCCTTACAATTTCCCTATCAATTATTTCTTACAGTGAAGTGTCATAACATTAAATAGATTTAATATTTTTTTTACTTTATTTCATAGTTCATATGAGAAGTCATTGCACAGCTGGAAATTGCTAAATCGTTTGAAAACTATCTCAGTAATCCAAGGCATGCTGCTGCTTTATGTTTAGTTCCCTGACCGTAAAACGTGACTTTCTTTGCTGTTTTCTTTATCTTATTCGCTATGCAACTGCCAATTCCTGCAATTCACTATGAATCTTGTTTATAGTACGTCAAAATCCTCGAATGTTATACCTTCTATCCAGATCTATATATACAGGTTCAGAGAGAAGGGATATATTTAGTGTTATGTATGGCTATTCTCTCCGGCTGCAGCTCCGGTGATGACCTTAAGGAAGTCAATTTCTAGATAGGCAGTAAGTTCGTAGTTAGTCAGGAGAAAGCTATGGACGGCGATCAATGTTGTGGGTCTGAGCTGTAGACGATACGTCTCTGGGTGAATTTCTATCTTCTGTGTCAACAAAACTTTCTTTGTGTGTATGTCGATTCACTTGATGTTGTTTGGCGCAGCTTGGCCAAATATAGCCCTTGTTCCATAAAACCCAACTCAACCAAATAACCAACCACGCTAACAACACTGATTGTGGAAGAGCACTGCTAACGTTTAATATTCCTCAAATTTAACGAATTCACTCGTTCAAAACCATGTGACTTAAATGTCTCCAACTCGGTCTTACTATACTCTTAATTCTGCAATCTTTAGCTGTGTCTGGGCAAGATAGGCGCCATGCCACCTTTTTGACTGATCAAAATAAAAACTAATCCATTTAATCTGCTCGCAAACTAATGAATTATAATTTAGTTTTAAGAATTTCTTTAAAACCCAATAAACGATAGCGTATATTATTGATTTTTTCTTACATGGAACCATTTTGGAAGTTTTCACGGAAGACAATATCAGCAACTCCAGTTCTATTTTAAACTAATATTAATTCACTAATCTGAACACATATACGAATGATAGTAAGTTGTTAAATTAACGTCGCAGAGCAACACACAAAGGGTTATTGGCGAAGGTCCGGGATATATCCCGAAGGGAAAAATCCAAGAACACCACCACGTAACTTTGAACCAGGTTCAGTTGACGAGAACAAAATCTGAGCCCCCCAAACAACCCCATTCTCCAAACTTCCTAACCACGCCAACGTGAGGATATTTGAGGTTATGACAGATTTAACGTGCACCAGCCCCTATGTACACGACAGTCTTGGTTGGACCGAGTTTCGAACTCGCAACCCTTCGGTTGCTAATTCGCTACTCTTCCAACCGGGCTATTACGGCTTCAAGAATGATAGTATAAACACATAAGCAATTATATTATTTAAGTGAATTTGAGGTTCTAATCAAACTTTGAATATTACTTTTTACAAAGGAGTGAGAATATGTCTTAGTTCTGTTATCGTGACTGTCTTTTATAAGTCTTGAAAATGTTTTATCAGTTTTAGGTCATTATACGAAGCACTTACGTTAATATTAATTTTTCGTTAAAGTTCGTTCTTTAATTCTGTTTCCTTCTCTCTTTCTGATGAAAATTGTTTATTTTAGAAACACAAGAAGATAATTAATTTGATTAAATATCTCCAGTATAAATTAAAAGAGAAACGTAAACTTTTGTCACCAAAAAATTCCTGGTCTTTCGTTGAGTTCGCATGAGTTCTCGCTTATAGAAGTGACACATTCTAAAAGAAACCGTATTCAGTGTTCGTAAAACAAGATAAAAATTAAAAGTTTGAAAAATTGAAAATTAGCATTTAAAAAAGCCTACATTCAAAAAATACGATCTAACGGTTTATATATCTTATCTTTGTGACAATTATTTCAACACTATGGAAAACATTTAATTATGAATGATTTTTTCAGTTTCTTTCACTTTTCTTTCTAGATTTATGCTTTATTTCTTTTTAACTCTACAGAAAAAGCTTTTTGTTACTTTAATTGAAGTTAGTTTTTACTTTGAATATGTTTACATTAAAATAATTAACCTTAAATATGAGTAACAGTTTAAAAGAGTTCTAAAGTTACTTGTTGTATGCAGAATAGTTCACGCATACATTGAAATAAATATTTAATAAAAGTGCAAATCTGGATTCATAAAACTTAGAATCAATAATCTACTAAAGGAACCTTCAAAGCATTATACAAGAAGTTCCGTATATGTCAAATATTTTAAAATACTGATATGAGTGTAAAAGGTGTTAAATGATCAACTTTTTCAAAAAACAATTCTATGTACTAAAAAATATGAAATGTACTAGAAGTTGAATTTGCAATTAGAAATATTAAAAGTAACTACATTTCCTGTAATATCTGTCTAGTTCTGGCAATAGTTACGTACCATTGAGAAATATCAATATTGCAAATCTGTAAATCTATAAAATTAATATTGTATTCCTTAAAATCCTGATTAATAAAATCGCTCCAAGTAAAAAGGTAGGATTTCTTTCTTGGCCGCATACACATGATCCATTTATTTTCCGGTTGAAGCGATGTAAATTCATTGGAAATGGATCACGCAGATAAAGTAAATAAATAATTGCATTTCGGATTTGATATATGAGACAGGTGGAAATCGTAGAGGTAATGATAAATGTATCCGTTGGAGAAATCTGCTACTTATCTAATATCAGGGTATTATTGAAGGAAACAATTGATTACTTTTGGAACATTTCAAAGGAGTTATGAGCTGTTGCACTCGTTAATATAATTTGCTTATATTCTATACTTACTTGTTAATTTCAATCGAAGCCTGCATGAGATTTAACTTCAAAATCGTTGACGTTTGGTTTAGCCACACATATCACCTTTCCATCATCAATTACCGTAGCTGCAATACCTTTTGTCATTTTAGTTTATATGTGGTTACGAATGCCCATTGAAAGAAAATCGCCCATTGAAAGGAAAACAGTTCTACATCAAATTCAAAACTGTTTATATGAAATTTACATGAGAAGCGGTGAGACGTTTTGAAAATCCCTTTTAAGTGCTTCCGAAATCGAAGTGAGTGTTCAGTGAAGTTCTCCGTGTAGATTGATGTTGCTATTCCAATGGAAGATGGTCTGAAAGTAATTGTGTGTATGGAGACTAGAATAATTCGAATTTATCAAACAGAAATAATCAGATACAGATTTTTAGGGATTTTCGTATTTTGTTGGGGTATCGTAATTCTTGGTTATCGAGTTTATTTTTAAATAGTCAGATAAAGAGGTATGTGCAGTCGAAACATTTAAAGGAATAAAGTTGAGATCTTTTCGTACTCATAAGTATTCAAAAAATGTTCAATTACTGATTTAAGCAACGAATCATTTAATGTGTTAATTGAATGCAATAGAAAATATACAATATTAAATTATAGTATTATATATGTATTATTGTTTACTATAACTGTTTTTACTGTTTTATTTTATTGAAACCTCATTTAGAACATAGCAGTTGTTAAAAACAATTGTTTATAATCACTTGACCCATTAGTGACTTAATGCTAGACACTAATGGATCAACTGATTATAAACAATTGTTAACAACTTCTGGGGTCTAAATGAGGTTACGGCAAAATAAGACGCAATGTAAAATATAATACAACTCATTTTCTGATTCCACGAAAATGGACGACTAACAAGTACATGAGTGGTTTCTTTTAATCACTGGCAGAAAAAGTAAAAAAGCATGAGAGCATTCTCTTAATCATGAGAAATCTTTTATTTTTAATTTCCTGTTAAAATCGGAAAGGATTTGGGGACAAGAGAAAATTCTTTGATTTCATATGGATCTACTATTTCCTTTTCCTAACTATGTCCGAGTTGTATTGTTTTTCATCATTTTCTTACACATGCCTTGGGCGTAGTACTAAATTCGGTCAGATTTACTCTTCTGAGAAAGTTTTGATAGAGAAAATCTTTCCTCGTACGATTCAACAATCCTTTTTTGGAAATACTTATGATTCTTGTAAGGCTTACTATGATACTACATACATAAAGTCCTTTTGCCGTACTGAGAATTTTCTATCAGTTCTTTCAAAAATAACGAAAGGGGGTAAATAAGGGAGTACTCACCAATTCCACACAATTAATTAAGGTTGCTAAAAGCATTTCTTGATTTTGAGATTAATGCTTTTAGTTTTAAATCATCATTAATAATTTAATTTTTAAAATTACTTAAAACTACATTCCTTTTTCCTAAAAGCGACTAAAAAGTACTTTTGTTTAAGTCATATATAGTAAAAAGTGGTTGGTCTAATGCATTTCAAAATATATTAATACGAAAAGTGTTTCGGTAATGGAGAGAATAGTGAAAACGCTTTGTGATGCCCTGTGAATAAGCTTTTTACCATGTTTTGCATAATTTGGCATAATAACGGTGGAAAACATTTTATATACATAAGATCAGATGCAAATGCCACCTGTGCTTACTTTCATAACAAATGAAGTGTAAACATAAAAGAAAAATTTCGCAAATAATGTGACAAATGTTTATTACTTATATATATATATATATATATATATATATATATATATATATATATATATATATATATATATATATATATATATATATATATATATATATATATATATATATATATATATATATATATATATATATATATATATAAATATATAAAGCGTCTGTCTGTTCTGTATACAAAGCTACAGCTGACTTGACCAATCTACACACGAAATTTGGTACACTCATTCTTTTGACTACTGCAGGTAATGTGGGCTACATATTATTCCCCGTTCTATTTGTCTTAGGTGTGCAGAAAAGGCTACATATTATTCCCCGTTCTATTTGTCTTAGGTGTGCAGAAAAGGCTAAAAACAATTCGAAATCCCCATAGGAATAACATTACATTTTTTTTACGATTTAGGTACGCAACTCAGATCGTCTTACCAGTACTGCTTATAAACAATTTTTTCGAGCTAAATTGTTTTATGAGTATTGCTGAAAAACAATTTTTTCCCAAAAAATTATTTTTAAAAATTTTAAATTAAATTCTAATATTTATGTTTGAACTGATTTTTATTTCTTTCCAAAATATCAAAAATTTCTAAATATGTAATTAATAATTTTAAATGTTTAAAAACAATTAATTTTGTATAACTTACATTTTGTAGGGTAGATGGTTAATTAGTGTAGCACTGGAGCAACACAACAGGCTATTGGTGACTGTCCGGGATCAATCCCGAAAGGGAAGATCCGAAGACAACACCTCATAATTTTAAACCACGTTGAGATGATGAGAACAATACCTGAGCAGGCATCTTACTCTCCAAACTTCCACGCCACTTCAACGTAAGGACATTTGATTCCGCGATCGATTCAACGTGCACCAACCCCCGTATACACAAAGGTCTTTGCTTGGTCCGAGTTTGAACTCACAACCCTCCGGTTTCTAATCCGTTGCTCTTCCAACTCGGCTACCACGGCCTTCATTTTGTTAGAAACGAGTATATTTAATACGAAAAACCTACTGATAATAAAAGTGTTTTTTGCTACTTTGTATCTGGCAACGACAAAATTGATGTTTCGTTTTCTAATTTTATAATGAATTATTCATTTTGTGAAAAGTATCGCTAACGCGTTTTTTTTGTTTTATGTGTATATTTAATCCAATTTTGCATGAAAGTGAAGGATTCAATATATAACGATAAGTAGAATTCTGTTTCATATAAATAAATCAAACGCATAAAACGAAACCTTTTAAATAAGATGATAATGTTTCTTTGAGA
This sequence comes from Meta bourneti, assembly GCA_933210815.1. Lineage (NCBI taxonomy): Eukaryota > Metazoa > Arthropoda > Arachnida > Araneae > Tetragnathidae > Meta > Meta bourneti. The sequence goes on along the minus strand of OW119924.1, from coordinate 61,733,287 downwards.
AGGGTGTAACGCTAAAATATATTTTAAAATAAAACAGTTAATGTTAAAATAAGACGTGTAGCCATACGCTGAAGTTCAATTGTTTTTTAATTTGACGTAGGTTTCAATTACAAGGCAATTAAAATCAATAAAACTCACATTTATTTTTCAAGTTTCAAATTATATTATTGGATTGCATTGAAAGCCGTACTCAATAGTCACGATTATAAAATATTCTAATTAGGACTTTTCTAAAGTTAAAAAATTTTCTCTTGAGATTTTGAAGTACAAGGGAGCACATAGCCCCGAAGGGGTTTCATCTCCAGTGTTGACAATAATGTACTTTGATAATTGCTCCTTAATTGGAAAAAAATAATATTTTTCCAATTGTGGTCGTTTAATTATTTTAAAAAGTTTCAATAAATTTTGAGGTTGCAGGATCTCAATTCCCTACCATTAAGACTTTACGGGAAAGAGTTTTTGTTTTAAGTGACAGAAGATTGAGGTTGTTTACTTTACGAGTTGAAGCTATTCTTATGCAACTTTGCAATCTCAAACATTCGTGAAAACATTAATTTCCTTTTTTAAAAAACGCTGTGAAATTGACTTTCAATTTTTTGAAAAATTGTAATATATCAGCTTTGTTTTGTCTGTACTTAAGACATTTAACTAAAACAAGCTGTTATTTCACATGCGGAATGGAATTTTCGAAAAAATATTCCATTTCTTGAAAATAAATTCATCTTGAATAGCGTATCAATATGATTTGTCAGTCTTTCATATTGATGGTACGCTGTAAGTTCGTCATTTCTACAGAAAATGAACTTAAAGGGCATTCACAGTCACTCAAAAACTTAGCATCGACTTCTGTATCAGTTATCTCACTATCACCTTTTGTAGTTTTATCACACTAAAGTGCGATGTATATGAAATGGATTATATGGATGTACATAGCAAGCATACGTATTTCATCTAAAGTAAATGGGACAAGCTATAAAAGTGTGAAAGTGAAGTTAAAAAAATTATTTCCCTCTAACTTATTTGTTTTATGTTTACATTTTTTGAGATACTTACATTTTTCTATGATAGAGAAAAGTAATTTTTATAACTTTCATTCCACGTTTAACCAATTCAACCCGAGCAACGCCGAGTAATTCTGTTAGTACATATATGTACAGAGGATTATAATTACATCGAATGAAGATGCCGTATGCAAATCTGAATTAAGTCCCACACTGATCATATAAGCACTAAGTTCGTGAACATTTTATGCTATTTGTGGTATTGTTGGGAAGGCAGCATCATGAGTATGGTGAGGGGTCAAATATGGAAGATGAGAAGTTCAAGAGAATGGTACTCACACACTGATCTTTGCCATTGAGAGCTGGGCTATCGCTGATGCAGGGTACGCTGAGATGAGGAAGATGCGACGAGGCCAGGGATATTTTGGAAGGACTCACTTGTCGGTTTGTCGAGAAGCTCACTCTATACCAGTCCCTCAGTCTTTGCATTTTTCAGATTTCTGGTGCTCCCTGAGAGGTTTCCAGTTTTTGTCCTATGTCGGTAGCTCCACCCCCAGTAAAATCCAGCTTCACACCCAGTGCTCTCACCAATGCCAGCAAGTTCATTCATTCCATATTCAATCCCTGTGGCTCTGCTTGACTCCTCCCAATTCCCTATGATGTAAATTATTGTTGCTTTTCAACTTGTCACACTACTATGGTGACAGCAGTCATTGGACAATGACTTCACATGGTTTACTGCAGTTGACGTGTCCCTCTTAAAGTTTGCTTTCCTAGAAAATTGCCGTAGCTCAATTCATAAACATGACGAATCTACAGCAAATACTCTAGAATTCTTAGGTTTCCAACCAATATTTTTTGAATTGCGTCACTCTTACAACAGGCATGCGACATTTTCGAATTTCTCCACCTTTAAGGGAATGAGGACATTAGTTTGATAAGATATTCATCACTAATTCTTTTAAAAGCGAATACATTTTTCTTGAAATTTTTTTCCTCTTTGAACGTAGTTTGGGCACACACATACAAAGACATTAAACACGGAAACTACTGATTTTGCAATAGAATGACCCAAAACGAATAAATAACTTTAAATGGGATAAAAATATTCAATTTACAAACAAGCACTCCATTTTAATTTACTTATATGTTTACATTTGAGGTATTCTCGTTCTCTTGTGAAAAGTTAGTTTTTTGTTTCAGTCTCATGCGCCACGCTGAAAATTCTATACTTGTAATCTATATATTAATACGTGAAGAAAAAGCTTTGTACCCCTTTTTAAGCACATTACGCGCACGGAGGACTATGAGATTTGGCATAATTAAAGTTCATATGGAGAAGGAGTGCAGAAAGATAAAATTTATGTATAATATGCGTTACAAATGTATTAAAAATTAAACTAAATAAAACATTCATTGTTTACGTTCATATACTGTAATCTATATATTAATACGTGAAGAAAAAGCTTTGTACCCCTTTTTAAGCACATTACGCGCACGGAGGACTATGAGATTTGGCATAATTAAAGTTCATATGGAGAAGGAGTGCAGAAAGATAAAATTTATGTATAATATGCGTTACAAATGTATTAAATTAAACTAAATAAAACATTCATTATTTACGTTAATATACTGTAATCTATATATTAATACGTGAAGAAAAAGCTTTGTACCCCTTTTTAAGCACATTACGCGCACGGAGGACTATGAGATTTGGCATAATTAAAGTTCATATGGAGAAGGAGTGCAGAAAGATAAAATTTATGTATAATATGCGTTACAAATGTATTAAATTAAACTAAATAAAACATTCATTGTTTACGTTCATATACTGTAATCTATATATTAATACGTGAAGAAAAAGCTTTGTACCCCTTTTTTAGCACATTACGCGCACGGAGGACTATGAGATTTGGCATAATTGAAGTTCATATGGAGAAGGAGTGCAGAAAGATAAAATTTATGTATAATATGCGTTACAAATGTATTAAATTAAACTAAATAAAACATTCATTGTTTACGTTCATATACTGTAATCTATATATTAATACGTGAAGAAAAAGCTTTGTACCCCTTTTTAAGCACATTACGCGCACGGAGGACTATGAGATTTGGCATAATTAAAGTTCATATGGAGAAGGAGTGCAGAAAGATAAAATTTATGTATAATATGCGTTACAAATGTATTAAATTAAACAAAATAAAACATTCATTGTTTACGTTCATATAGAAATATATACACCATCTTTTCTTGAAAATCATCCTTGAACTCCTGAAAATTTTTCTTGAATTTCCTTGTAAAAATAAGTATTTTAAAATATTCTTTTTTGATTAATAAATATCTATAATTTATTTACATCATGGGAAGAACTAAAAAGTCAATTCAAACATAAATATTGTAATTTAATTTGTTTAGGAAAAAGTTGTTTTTCGATCAACACTGGTAAAGCAACCATAGCTGTCTAAAGCAATCAATCTATGCTCAATGTTATTTCGATGGCGATTTCGAATAGTTTTTAGCCCCCTAGGGCCAATAGAACGGGGGTTAAGAGTTAGCCTATGCTGACCGCAGTGTTCTAAAGTATAAGTGTACCAAATTTGGTGTGGATTGGTCAAACGGCGTAGATTTGTATAGAAAATATACACACATACATACACACACATCCTATTTTATATATAGAGATATGCGTTACAAATATATTAAATTAAACAAAATAAAACATTCATTGTTTACGTTTATATACTGTAAAAAATTTAGCGGAGTAAATGCGAAGTGGATGATTTGTAATTGATTTAATCCCCCCGCAGTGAAATCCACTCCCAAGAGGGAGTTTATTTAGATTATTTATAAAAAAAACTCTTCGGAGTGAAATACAAAATGCGGATAATTTAAATCTGTCAATGTCAAATACATATTAGCCTGTGGCAACAGTCGCACTTATTTATTATTGGTGGTTTCAAAAAAGTGAGTACATTTTATTATTTTTAAATTAAACTATGTCTAATCTTGGTCATTAAATGTTTTTTTTACATCCAGTTATTCGCACCTATTTCCATTATGCCTCGACATAGAACATTGACGGATCGGAGTGAGAGACAAAGAAGAAGGGATATATATTCGCGTATACATAATAATAGGCCAAATGCAAATTTAAATAGTGTAAATAGTATACAAAATGATGAATTTATTTTGAGAGATACATTTAAATGCGCACTGAATGTCATTCCAAGAACTTTTAATACTTTTGATTGTGGATTGATGGATTTACAATGCAGGTTTTGCAATGCAAAACATTTCGAATCTGAAGTCACTTTAGGTGAAAGGACTGCATTCACTTCATGTTGTCATAAGGGTAAAGCAATATTACCGGCCTTAAGTCAAAATGAATATTTTAAATCATTGTATGATGGACTTACTTCAAATGAACCTTCAATAAAAAGTAAGTCAAAAAATTATTTTGAAAACATTCGTAAATACAATTCATCATTTGCTATGGTTAGCTCAGAAGCTAAAATTTCGGATACAGTTACGAAAGGAGTGTATCATTTCAAAATACATGATGTTTTTTATCACAGATCAGGTCCAATGACTGCTGGATATGGTCGCTCACCGTGTTATGCGCAATTATATTTTTATGATGTTGACACTGCTATCAATTATAGATTACGTGAACACTTTAACCGAACATGCAATAACAATATAATGCGCGAAATCTCTCTTGAATTGGAACGCATTAATCCTTTCGTTCGGTCATTCATTGCAATGAAAGATCATTGTCAGAGAGTTGAAAATCAAAATAAAGAAATTTGTATGCTCATTAAAGTAAATCGTGATTTAGATCTACGCCGTTACAACGATGCAGTTCAAACTGATGTAGCAGTAATATTTAGTACAGTTGATGGTGAGCCATCTTTTGAACGAAATATGATTTCATTTTCAAAAGTTAATGGTACCATTAAAAATATCTCTGTTTTGGATTCATCATTAGACCCTTTAGCGTATCCATTACTTTTTCCAAATGGTGATACTGGGTGGCATATCAATATTTCTCATAATGTACCAACTACATCTAATTCAAGAGCGCCCAGAAATAAATTAACCATGCTTCAATATGCAGCCTATCGAATTGCAATTAGAGAAGATTTTAGCATGTTGCACCATTCAAAAAAATTATTTCTGCAGTGGATAGTTGATATATATGTGAGAATAGAAGGCACAAGGTTATATTTCATTCGACAAAATCAAACAATTCTTAGGTCTGAAGCTTATAACAATTTAACAGATTATTTAGAATCGAACATCAATGCCAGTAATGTTGGCCGTAGAGTAATTTTACCATCTTCATTCAATGGATCTCCAAGAAATATGTATCAAAATTATTTAGATGCAATGTCAATTGTACAACATTTAGGAAAGCCTTCTTTGTTTATTACAATGACTTGCAATCCAAGTTGGCCTGAAATAGTTAGCAATATTGGTGTAGGTGAGTCTGCTAATTTTCGGCCTGATATTATTGTGCGTGTATTCAAGTCCAAACTGAAAGCATTAATTGAGGGCCTTACACTAAAAAATATCTTCGGTAAAGTTGAAGCACTCATTTATGCAATTGAGTTTCGAAAGAGAGGATTGCCTCATGCTCACATTTTACTCTCTTTAAATGAGCAAGATAAAATTGTTAACGCTACCGATATTGATAAAGTTGTATCTGCGGAGATTCCTAACATTCAAACGCATCCTACATTACATGAATATGTTGTAAAACACATGATGCATGGTCCATGTGGTGTACTTAATCCAAATTCTGTATGTATGAGAGATGGAAAATGCACAAAAGATTATCCAAAACGATTTAATGAATTTACATGTGAATCATTAAATGGATATCCATTATACAGGAGGCGTGATAATGGTATTCATGCAGAAGTTCGCGGTAGTTGCCTTGACAATCGTTATGTTGTACCATACAATCCTTATTTACTTGCCAAATTTAATTGCCATATAAATGTTGAAGTATGCACTACAGTTAAAAGTGTTAAATACATTTATAAATACGTGTATAAAGGCTATGACAGTGCATCTGTTGAATTAGGTTCAGGGCGAAATGAACAAGGTCAAGAAATACAAATTGATGAAGTTACAAATTTTTTAACAGGTCGTTATGTTGGATCAACTGAAGCTGTATGGCGCATCTATGAATTACCAATGCATTTTCAGTCACATGTTATCATCAGACTTGATATTCATTTACCCAGTAGACAGAATGTTTACTTTCGAGAAGGGCAAGAACGTCAAGCAATTGAAAATGTAAGACAAACAAAATTATTAGCATTTTTTGAATTGAATCGATCAGATCCATCAGCACGTGAATATAAGTATATTGAAATTCCTCTGCATTATGTGTGGGAAGATTCCCAAAACAAATGGAAGAAGAGAAGGCGTGGAGGTGATAAAATCATTGCACGCATGTATGTAGTATCACCAAAAGACATCGAACTTTTTCATTTACGATTGCTTTTATTACATGTCTGTGGTCCAAAATCATTTGAGGATGTTAGAACATACAATGGAATTATACACACTTCTTTTGTTGAAGCGTGCCATGCTCGCGGCATTGCTTCAAATGATAATGAATGGCGCGAATGTTTAAATGAAGCAAAAGAATTACATTCACCAAAACAAATGCGAAATTTATTTGGTTACATTTGTGCATTAAATGTGCCAGCCAATGCATTGGCGTTATGGAATGAATTTAAAGTATATCTTAGTGAAGATTTTCTGAGAGTTTACAACGTAGAAGCATCCTTTAATATAGCTCTATTAGAAATTGAAGATATTTTGAATGTTCATAATTTGTCATGTCAAATACTTGGTTTACCAGTTCCCACATATTCGCAGAGAATAGAAGAAGCAAATACTATTGATCCAATAGAACAAGAGTTCCTGTTTTGTGAGCATTATGAAACTGCAAATATTGAACAGCGTAATCTCATTGATCATGTGATTCGTGAAGTTTTGCATCATGATACTGGATCTAATGTTTTTTGTTTAACCGCTCATGCAGGTTGTGGCAAAACATTTACACAAACAGCAATCATTCACAAATTAAATTCGCTTAATCTTCGTTGTATTGCAACAGCGTTCAGTGGCATAGCTTCAACTCTATTACTTGGAGGTAGAACTTTACACAATGTGTTTAAATTGCCTATACCCATTTTGGAAAATTCTGTAGCGAATATTACCGCAAATAGTAGCTATGGTCGTTACATAAATTCATCATCATTGATAATTATTGATGAAGTTTCTATGTGCCCACTGCAAGTGTTGAAAATCATAGATAGATTATTGCGGGATCTATGCGATGAAAATGATAAACATAAAACATTTGGAGGGAAAACGATACTTCTGTGCTGTGATTTTCGGCAAATCTTACCAGTTATCCCACATGGATCACGTGTAACTTTAATTGAAAATTGTGTTACGAGTTGGCATAAATTTGTTTATTTTCATAAACTTACGTTTACTCAAAATATGAGAGCCTTACCAAGTGAAATAGAATTTGTCGAATTCTTGAAAAAAATTGGCAATGATGAAGCCCTACAATTTCCTCAGTTTGGTGAAAATATTATTGAAATACCTCAGCAATTAATAGGAGATGAAAATAATATTATTAATGAGGTGTATGGAAATATTTCCGAAAACATACTCTCAGATAACATATTGAACTCAGTTATTTTAGCACCTAAAAATGATGATTGTACTTTGATTAATACTGATATACTTAATCAAATACCTGGTGAACAGAGAATATATCATAGCTACGATAAAATAATTTGTGATGATGACAATGACATCAATAACTATCCAGTAGAGTTTTTGAATTCTTTGACTATTAGTGGTTTGCCACCACATAAGTTAGTATTGAAAGTTAATTGCATCGTTTTGCTGATCAGAAACTTAAATACAAAGGAAGCATTAGTCAATGGAACAAGAATGCGCATCAAATTTATGTATCGTAATACTATTGATTGCGAAGTTTTAACTGGAACCGCAAGCAATAAGAGAATTTTGATTCCACGTATAAATTTAACATATTCCGGAACTATTTTACCATTTAACTTCCAAAGAACTCAATTTCCAATTATACCTGCATTTGCGATGACAATAAATAAGTCTCAAGGACAAACATTCGAAAAAATTGGAATTTTATTGAGGCAGCCAGTTTTTACACATGGTCAGTTGTACGTCGCAGCAAGTAGAGTTCGATCATTCGATGGTTTGAGATTTTATATTTCAGAATATTACGGTCAAGGGCATTTAGCAAACGATGAAAGAATTTTTACAAAAAACATCGTCTACACAGAAGTTTTGAATTATTCAATTCGTTGTCGAACTATTTCAAGTTCAATGGACAACATTTATTTTTTTAACCACCAGGTTTTTTTTTTGTTTCAATAAAAAATATATAAAAAATACGAAGCACGTATTCCTTATTTCCTTTTTTGGATTTATTTTTATTTCAATTTTATATAATTTGGAAAAAATAGGCAGATTAACTGTGTAGCCTCGGCGAAACCTGTGGCCAGTATAGCAATAAAAAAAACCCAAGAAAATGTCAAAAAACGCGTTATTCTTTTCTAGATATGGCTTAACCAAGCTATACCGTATTTTTCCTGTGACGTATTTGTACATGCCCGCAGCTTACGTAATAGAACAAAATTCAAAAAAATTATATGCAATGAATATAGATGTATACTCTTTGACAAAAGAACCTTATTAACGTTCAAACATAAAAATTAAATGAATTATGGTCGAATTTCGACCACTGGGCCACCTCTAGTAGTTTTTATCGAGAGTAATTTTAAATATGAAAAAGTACAAATTTTAAAGATTTTAAACTCACTAAATCCCAGTCTTGACCTAATAGTCCAATCGAACTCAAACTGGATTTATTTTGTAGATGGCTTTGTAACTTTAACTTCTATTGAAGACTTTTTTGATTTCAAGGTAATTCAATTTGACATCTGAGCATGACCTGACCTGTTGAAATATATTGTAAAATTTTTTATTTACTTTTTCTAATAAATATAAGTCAAAGTTACACACCTTGTCTTTGTAATTTTTTTGTGTCTATTTGACATGTAATGAACAAATTATAATTTTGATATGATATTTTCGAATCGTATATTATATAAGTAATTAATGATACAAAAACTTTTTGTTCCAAGCTGACTTTTCAAGTACCCAACGCAAATATAATAAAAATATCTTAAATTTTATTACTAGTTTTAGAATCTATTATAATATATATGCTATTTTGTGATTATTCGCTAAGTGGAAGTGATTTAGCTTTCGATGCTGGCCTCATGTGACTAATGTATGGATCCGATCATATTAAAATCATGAAACATGTCTTCATTTGTTGCCAAATGAGAAAACCTTTTGATATCATTTGGATACAAAAATACAAATCTTTATTATTTCTTCCCTGCTCCTTTTCCGAGAGTGAATTTAAGGAAATCCGCACACTCTATTATTTTTTTATGTATAAAAACATTATAGACACCAGGGGTATAATGAAATAGTTGCATCTAGTACATTAATTCCAAATTTGGCTCTATTGATCGAAACTTTGCTATGAATCATTTTTAAGATAACAGGCAATCGCTTTATTAACGTTTCATTAATTTGTATCTTTTAAACAGTTATATAGTGGGGTTCTAAAAAACCATCTGGGTGTGTTATCAGCATTCCTTGTCACCGTTTCCTATATTAACAATATTACCTCATAGCCTTTTAAATTGATTTTAAATTCGTGAATTCGTTTTTTCGTTTCGTTTGATGGCTTGAGTGGGACCGTGCGAGAAAATTATCTCTTTTTCCTCATTTGGCCTGATATAATATTTTGTGACGTCATTCACTTATCTGACCTATATGTAGAAGGGACTATATTTTTCTTGTTATGTAGGGCTGAAATAGGCGATTAAAAGACCTTTCGCTACTATATTTCAAACTTGGAGATTAGGGGTATCTTCTAAGGCAAAATCATCTCAAAAGCTACTAATTTCAAAATTTTGGCGACTTTCCTGAAATTTTGGTGACTGTTTTTGAAAATTCAGCAAAGGTCAACGAAAATGTATTCCCCTTTTTTAATTAACAGATGACAGGAAAAATATTTTTCAGATTTTTTTAGAGAGAAAATTTTCCAGGGACTCCAATTTCGAATTTTTGTGCCAAGCAGTGGCAAGCATGAAATAAAAATATCGGAATCTGTGGTTGTTAGATTGTCATGAAAACTTTATTAAGAAAATATTCAGCTTTTAATTTTAAAATTTTTAGTTGAGATCTTCAACGTCTGTTTCATACTCAAATGGAACATTTTATTTTAGCTGATTAATTTTCTATCTGAGGAACTAAAATTGCTACTAAACTAGGGTTTAAGAGGAGATTTTTTTAAACCCTATTTTTAAAAATGTATGCAATTAATGCTACTATTTCACAAGTCCTTTGACTGTGCCAGCCTTTGAATAGGAAAACGATCTATTTTTCAAATCATTACGCGCAGTTCTCATTTGTAATTTATAATATTCTTTCAAAGAATTGTATGAACTTAGAGCCGGGGAATTTAATAAATACTGTGTAAAAGAATCCCAATGAATTACGATTCTAATGATGCATTTCTTAGATAATTTCTTAATGCAAAACTACTTGTTACTGAAATGTTATATACGAGATATGATCTAGAAATTAAAATTTCCAATTTCAATAAAAGATTAATTGGAATGCTTTTTAGCACTGAGCATAAAATTTACATCAAAACGAGATCTAATATAGCAACAAAACTTTAATTATTTCACACCATTACACAATAGATCCAAACTCCGAAAACGTGATCAAATTCAAAAATGAAAATTGCTTAGGTTGTTTTGAAAAGAAATAGGTAGAAATGTAAAGAATGACCATAATTTTTAAATGGCTGCTAAAAGAGGTGCTTTTGAGGAAATAATTGACTGCAGGGCAGTTCTAGGGAAGTATAAGACATTTTTTCAGTCAACTAATCAGTATTAAATTTAGGTTGAGCTTCCATGAAATCACTGCCATTTCTCATCCATTCGGCAAAATTTAGTTAATCACACCTTTAAAAACGTTTCTCATCTTTCAGCAGGAGACTACTTGCGTTTAAGTGCTGATTCACTTAATAGGTACGAAGGTTGATTTAGGAAGAGAAACAGGTGTGCTTCCGAGGTGAGTTTTGTCTTGGTACTACGCGATTACTGCCATCATCTCGAACAGCATGACCTTCTATCACTAAATTGTTCTCTGAAGTGCTTTATTCATACAATACTATTTGCAATTGGAGTGAAATCCAATCAATTCACTTTTTGAATCAACAATTCCTTTTTATTTTCATCCTTTGAAGAAAAATAATACATAACTTGATGTATTGTCCTAATTGAATCTAAATCCTGGAGCACACTTACGGATTCATTAATATAAAAATAGAACAGAGCAGCTACTTTAACTGAATGAAAAGGTTACCATAAAATAGAATGATAAATCATCTCAATAAATTTTAGTATTAAAGTACATAAAGTTAATTTTCATAAAGTTAAATTTCACATATTAGATCAAATAACTAGAGCTTTTCAAAATATTAACGCAACAATAATAACTTTTTTAGTTCTTACAGCATACATATGCAATTAATTTATTCAAGTAAAAAATCATTGTTTGTATCTGAATCACTTATTTGTCGAAGTCTGAGAAGTATTTTGAAAAATAGGTTTACATTCACTTGTAAAGGTAGGTAGTTAATTAACGTTGCACTGGAGCAACACAATGGACTATTGGTGACGGTCTGGGACCAGTTCCGAAAGGAAAAATCCAACGACAACGCCTCGTAATTTTGAACCAGGGTCAAATGACGAGAACAACACATGAGCTGGCACCCCACTGTTTTAACTTCCACATCACGCCAATGTGAGGACATTTGAGGTCACAACAATTTTAACGTGCACCAGCCCCCGTGTACACGACAGTTTTGGCTGGATCTAGTTTTGAACTCGCAACCCTTCGGTTTGCTAATCCGTTGCTCTTCCAACTGGGCTACTGAATCCCGCACTTATAAAATATATATGCTATTTAATTTTTGAGTGTTTCTTTTTCAATGTGTTATTTTGATATGTTATGGTATGTAGAGGGTTACTATTACCTAAATAGATTTATCTTAAATTGCACTAATATTCTTATGTAAACAGCATGTTTCCTTTAATAGTCAATTACTAAAATATTCAACGAAATACAATACTGCTATAGATAATTTCTGAGCCACTCGAGACAATTTTCAGCGATAGTCTTTATATATCAATTACAGCTTTCTAACAATTTTCCCAATACATCATAATTGTTTTTAACGAAATTTACTAAATTGTTAAAAAATGCAGTCATACGCACTTTAAGCTATAACTTTTAGTAGCAAACAAAGCATTAACAAAAAACGCTTACTACTGAAAGGAAATCTGATACGTTACATTTACAGATAGAAAATCAAATAATTGAAAAGCAATCAAAATATTGAAATCACAAGGATTCTAGCTCTATACACAGGAACTGTTAAAAATTTCGCTACAAAATTTATTTAAAAGAACAGCAATTTTGAAACACAAATTTATAACATACAATACATGCGCACGAGGGTGTCGTCACATAACCATGAGAATGTTCACAACAAATATCTCGTCGTTGTACAAACACACGTAATGGAAGCTACGAAAACCGTTAAGAATCGCGTCGTGACGTAAAACTCGATTGAGAGCTACGTTCAAACTCGATAATAAGTAAGATATGTAGGTAGGTAGTTAATTAACGTCGCACTGGAGGCACACCGAGGGCTATTGGCAACGGCCCAGGATCAATCCCTAAAGGAAAGATGCAAGGACTCGTGATTTTGAGTCAGATGACGAGAACAACACCCCACTCTCCAAACTTCCACACTAAGCAAACGTGAGGACATTTGAGGCCACGACAGACTTAACGTGCACCAGTCTCCATGCGTGACAGGTAACTTTTACATACATTAAAATTTAATATAGTCTGCCTCCTAGTCGAATTCTTAGCCTGATATCATTTTACATTTCGTTAGTATTAAGTCAACATTAGTACAATACGGAGACTTAATAATGAAAAATAATTACAAAATAATCAGACGTTGTTTTAGGTAATTATGTGTTGTGTAAATTGAATATGTTTTGCTATGGATTAAGTTCATAATTCGTATAATATGTCTTATGTTTTAAAAGTAGAAGTGAAACATTTATCTTGAAAATAAGTTATGTGGACTGAAATGGAAACGCAAACGATACTCATACAAGGCAAAGCAGATACTTATACTAGGCAAAGTCAGCTAAACAATTATACTCTTTGTTTTTCTAATATAAAATTATTTAAAACAAGATTATTTTCCTCTATTCTCATTAAAAGTAAACAAAGTTAGATAATCTTTTTTACAGGAAATACTTTTATAAGTAACATGAAATATTTAAAAAACGTTACACTTAATCCATTCACTCTTAAATGGAAAGAGAGTCGAAAGTTTGCAATCTTTTCTTCCAGTATAAAGTAGATGATGGTTATCGAATTCCGATACAAAGTAGGGTATCTGTTTCTTCACGCAAATGTTAGTTTTGTTGAAAAATATCTAGAACCCACTGCCTGAAGGGTTTTGAAATACATTTTTAGTAAACTTAGGACTAAAGGAGATTCGGAATTAAAGCATCCATACGAATGCTGCAGAATAAGAAAAACATGACACTATTGATAATATTTAAAATATAAATACATAAAAATACTGTAGGTGGTGGCAAATATCTTTTAATTTCATAAAAATTACGAACAACTCATAAATGCAAATATTCTACTATCAGAGAAAAATAGTTTTCTATTTAAATTTATCAGACAATGAAAAAAGACAAAAAGTATACTAAAAATAATTATTAAAAAATGTTAATGCTTTTGTTCATAAATCATTTATCTGTATATATCGACTTATTAAACAGGAACAATCAATAGAGTATGAGTGGCTTATTAACAAGGATTAGAAACTACTGTGATGGGAACACTCATCTGCTATTATTACTATGAAGATTATTCACAAAAATAACTTCCCTACGATAAATTTATATCAACGATTTTGGAAGTTTTCATCATTCGTAGAAGATAGATTTCTAAGTTCCTGCATGTGACTTAGATTGAAATTATCTCTTGATTTCGACTTACAATTAACACTCTCAACGTCACGAGATTTCCAAATTGGGTTGTATTGCCTTTTCTCTACAGCACACATAATGAATAATTATCTGCTGGTTGAAAGAATCCTTGGAAAGATTCTTTCAGTGAAGGTCAAAACTGAATGGAAATCATGCAGGGAAGACTGGAATGGAAATCATCAGGTTGCAGAACGGATATATGCAATTGGACCCCTCAGAGGGTTAAAGAAATGTTGCGGATCGACTCTCTACTCCATTAGGCGTCAGAAAAGTTCTAAACTTCAAGCGTTTAATCCGAAAAATCGAGCAATTTTATGAATATTATATAACTACATCAAGAATGGTACAACCTGTTCTGCCAGAAAGACCTGAAACTTACATAGTGCTGTATTTTAAGGTCTAGCAAAACAATGAAGGGAAAAAGCACACACCATCCAATAAAGAAACCAATAACCAGGTCGCTCTAAGGGAAGTCAAAGATTTTAAACTATTCTTACTAGTTTGCTAAAGCCTCCCTAAGCTTTTAGAGAGAAGCTGTTCTTTTTCTTTGGTAAAACAGATGGTCACTGTCTTCATCTGGAAGATCCACCCTATCAAAGTCGTCTGCATAGATCCCGGATTTTCTGTGACCGTTGGGAAAATATATGACCCGGATAAAATCTAGAGAGAAGCTGTTGAACTTGCTCCATCACTTCAAGATTAAAAGTATTTTACAAAAATCATTGTTTTAAGATACTTCAAATCAGAATCTGAAATAATTTTGATTATTTACGTGAGATTACAAAACTTTGTGAATATTTTTATTTCTTGCTACAACAGGAAGATAAAGCAATAAACGACTTTACATTTTTGGATTGAAGCAGAAACTCATTAAATGACATCACTAAATGATTATTATTATTATAGCAATGAGAAATTATCATATTGCATTATCATATTGGAATCAGTTCAAAAGATATATAGCACCATCAAAATGATTATAATTTTAATTTTTTACCTAAAAATTAATAGTTAGTTTTTAAAAAGCATTAAAGTAAAAATTATTTTGTCAGTTAATGAATTTTGCTTTAAGCCGACGATATGTTTAATATCTTTATCAGTTTCGTACTTGATGTTCTGTGAATTCTGTTTAATTTAATAAACTGTTAAATTCTGTAACGTCAATGTTAGAATTCACTCTAATGGTACTAATAGTATACACAAAGCATGCTCTACAATACAGTTCTGATTTTAAGTTTTAAATTGATTCCTTTTCTATGGTAACGTACCTATATTCATTAATTGTGAGCTATCTTGAAAAACTGCCAATTGATGTTATTTTTTTAGTATTAACTTACGTTGTAAATGTTTAGATTGTAGCAGTTTGGATTTACAATATTTTCCTTTCATTGAGTGGGTCTGATAAGACCTCGTGTAGTAGTGTAATACCCTAACTGTAGAGCGACAAACCAAACATTTAAACGAACACAAATTAACTGAAAAATTGCTCTCTGATAGAACTGATCAGCAAAATTCTTCTATACCCCGCATTAAGTGGAAAAAGAAATAAGAAAATATTGAAATAACATCATTAGCGATATTGAACCTATAATTTAACAATGGAAGAGATTATTATAAACAAATTTGATTTTTTTTTTGCAAAATACACTTCCTGGATGCGTTAGTACTAGGTTTCAAGAACGAAGCCGGTTTTTCAAAACTATTTCTTAGAATCAAAATATTGGAAAACAGTTTTAATATTCGGTTTTTTAATATTTGCCATAAAACAGAAAACAATAAATAAACAATAAAAGAAGTTCTCTCTTGCTTTATGTTTGTATTGGGAAGTAAAAATCAAGTTATTTTTCTCAAAGTTTAACTATTCTAATTGACCATTGTTTCAAAATTTGCGAATTCTGAACATGTTCCTTGAATTTGTTTTCTAAATCAAGAATATCACCCCGACATAACCGCTTACATCATCTTCATCTTTGAATTTCTCACTCTTTTTGCTGACACCACACATAAAAAGGAAAATTCTTTAAAGAGAACATATCTTTACAAATCTTAGTGATATGGCGTGTTGAAGAAAAACTCAAGTGTAGCCTTAGGGATGTTGGGAGAAAATGGAAAGAAACCTTAGAAATTTATCGATGGGTTTATGCATGGCTTCTACTTCTTGTATTATTATCATCTTTCGCAACAATTCTATTCTCATTCGGAAACTATCATCAAAGACATTTCAGCCATTCTTTTGTTTCCTTTTTATGCTCAGAGTTGAAATTAAAAATTCAAAGTAAACTTCTAAAAATCTATCTAACACTAATATTTTTATTTATTAAAACATATTTCGCTTACAATATTGTTAATTTTAAAACTACTAATGTGTAATTTATTACCATATTTCATCTCAAAACGGAATCAGAATTGAGTAATACTAGTAGATATTCAAATATTATAAATACTAGTGTGCTATTAGATTTCACACAATTAAATAATTATAATTCAATGAATTGTTTATTCTTTTAAAAGTTCAATCATGTATTTCTTTTTATATAGATGATTAATCACCTTCAAAATCATATTTATATGGAAACGGAGATGTTTAATAAAGTAATGGTACAATATCACTAACTCAATATGTTTTGTACAAATAATTTTTCTAATACAACTTAAAATTGTAACTAATTAAATTAGGTAAAATAAACATATATATAAAATATCATAATATCCTAGTTTGATAATGCTTTAGTATCATCTGATAACAAATTAATTCTACTGGCTAGAGGTTTTAAGGTACACAGAACACAAATCCCTCAATTCTGATTGAACAGATTTGAATACAATATGTAACCGTAGGAACCCTTACGATTATTTGAAGACTTTTCCTAAATCCCAAATTTTGCGTCACTCCCTGCTGTCAATTTACCACTTCAGTATTACAGTAAAACCTATGTTATCGCCTGTAAAACTTGACCTACCTCAAATATAAGTCTCTGTTAGTGTCACTTGCACTAACGGAGACCTAGGTTTTCGAATCTTTTAAAGGAACCCTCAATGGCACTCCATCGTATTTTATTGTCACCATTCAGTTTCACTGTAATTTGGATTAAGTATATCCACATCATACTTCAGCAAATTTTTTTACCATTGTCTCTTTTATGATCTGTCAGTCGTTGAGTGTTGTTTGTCTCTCTGCAAGAACAGTAATGAACAGCAGAACAAATGTAACGAATCAACATTATTTGTGTCAACACCGTCAGCCTTTATCCCTTAAGAATACTATAATGTTTTTAGGAATATACGTATAAGTTTCTACTGTATGATACAAATACATCTGAAACTGATGTATAATGAGAAGAATAAAACCTTTTATATGTAATAAAATTTGGATTTATAATAGAGTGATAAAGATGACTAAAAGCATTCGTTTTTCGTAAGTAAATTTATATAATTTATAGCCTACATTTTTTATGCATTTCATTTCTTTTTCCGCATCATATTTATATGAATTTTATGTAATATCAATATTCCATTATGACATTACATACACACTTTAACATACTTTGATTATCACTGTCAAAGGTATCCCTTGTTTAAATAATACCCTTCTGAATAAAAAATGATATGTGATAAAAATTATAAAACATGCTAGAATGAAACGAAAGTGAAATATTTTGTTTTTCGAAGGTGGATTCAGAGATATGTCTTTATTGTGATGATATCACCTGCTTGAAACCGAATAGAAAGTGATCGTTATCGATCAACGAAAGATACTGTCTACTTATGATAAAGAGAGAAAATGGTATTTTATAATAGTTTTTTAGGATGAATTAGATTTTTCATTTATGATATGGAATGATTATGGCATTAGCTTGAATTATACTTTATTTGGGTAACAACAGAGCTGAGATTTCTTCTGTGACTTAGATTTTGTATCTTCAAATGTGTCTTGAATAAAATGTTATTGCTTCCGAATTTAACGAAACCATTTTTATTCTGAAAACTATTTTAAATTTATAATGCGAACTTTTCTAATTTCCGAATTCTTCAGTTACCATTTCTTCTCTAAACTTGAAAATAGAAATTTTTATGCAACTAGCAATTTAACTTTGGACATCTCAGTATTGTCACTTAAGAGCTACTAATAAAATAATTTTTGAAACATTTTAAAAACTCTTTTCAAATACTTCAAACAATGGCCTGTAAATTACTAGCATAATCTGAAGTTTGCCTCTAAAAGTGACTCAAATCTTTTGAAGCATAGTTCGCAACTAATGCACTACGTCACAGTAAAATTCAAGTCGACTATCTTGAAATTCACTAAATTTTTAACCCAGTTGAAAGAACAATATTGAACAGATTGGATTGAAAAGAAATCCAGGCTTTTGAACGATCTGTTTCTTACTCATGCACTTAGGCCTTCTTGGACAAGTATGTTTTATTGGCTAATCTATTATATGATTAGAGTAAACATGCTTCCTTATTTGATTTGATATTTGTCATTTCGTAAAGAACTCTGTTCTAAGCTGAAATATCTTTGGTAAAAGATGTTGCGAAAAGAATTAAGGACGTCTTGCACGTACCAAATATGGACAACATCTACCTCACAATCTTAAAGAGTAGATCTTAATAGACTTGTATGGTATAATAATATAGTGACTAAGTAATATTTCAAGTGTGAATTGTTACATTTTTAAATTGTGTCAGATCCATTCAATGGACCTAGGAATTTGAACTTCATAAAGCAATGACTCTACGGATTAGATCATCAATCATAGGTTTACTTTCATTTATTACAAATTTAAATCGCAATTGATTAATTTTACAGGACATTAAACCAAACACTTCGGTGAGTTCGAATCTGTTTGCCAGCATCTGAAGACTAAAACTAACGGTTAAACAAAACCGAGTATAGCGCAAAATATTGCAATGGTTTTAGTCTTAGTTCCCCAAGCTTAAATTGTTATTATTTAATGCTTTAAATTGTAATTAATAATTAATTTTGAATTGTTCAAATAAAAAATATATATCGATTTTGACTTTTTATTTATCAGAAATGAGAAAGGCGAACTCTATAAAATTCAAGTATAACTATCAAACAAATGATCTATGCAATAATAGCTAATATTTATCAAGATAGACTTTTAATTTCGAGTTATTAAATACATTTATCAAATTGTAATTTAATAACAAAAAAAGTTAAATATTACATTTTTAATCTTTTAATGATTGGGCTGAATGAGTTAACAAAACATGCATTTATGGGTCTCAAAGACCCAGTCCAATGAAGTGTTAAGAAACTATTGTATAAAATGTTTAAAGTTGCACGAACACGCTTCATAATTTGATCTATGTATTTTATAAAGTGGTTAGTAAAGGAAGGCATTTATAATTTTAATGGATAAGTTTATTCTCGAATGTAATCCAAGGTATCTGATAATTATTCCTTTTAATAACAAACATGATTAACTCTATCAATATAAAGAGCTTAGAAATTATATGAAATCTTAAATTCCTGTTATAGTTTTTATTTTGTCCATTATTTTTGTAATAAAATGCTTTTAACCAAAAGTGAAACTTATGCACGAGTACGTAGAAAATGGTATCAATTGAATTACCATGGTTTCGTTATAAGACAAACATTTAACCCTAAATTAATACGGTACGTAAAATTTACGTACAGTACACACATTCATAACATTACCATTATAGGGTTAAAATCACTTAATGCGAAATATTTAAACGATTTATAACAAACAATAATTGGCTACGTCAATTTTTTTATCGAGTACTCAAGCGCATCGAACGTTTCTTCTATGCAGTTTTCTAGACCTTCAGAACTCATCAATGTAATAATTCAATACATTTGTAAGCTCATTTTTATTTCAAGCATATAGCTGAGCCAAGAGGTGTCAGCTATAGTTTTTCACTTGAATCTTCTTCTCTATTAAGCCATGAGGAGCATATGGACGCAATCTTGAGAAAGAACCAACGATGTGAAAAAATATCGATTGCTGTCACAGCTGGAATATAGCATTTTGTTTTTCTGCAAGCTCAAAACAAGATTTTATGGAACGATTCCAATTCCTTTGTCACCCTAGACACTTCTTGGAAAGTATCACCAAAGATAAAAAGATGTTGGACATTGTTTCTCTTTTAGAAGCTCTAAATAATATTACTTGTACACAAATTTTTATCCGGGAACAGGTAAATTTCGAACTCTATTCGACATAAAAAGTACCTACGCTGATCATGAGAGTATTATATACTCATATACAATAGAGCCTTGATTATGCGAAAGAATGTGGACCGAGGCTACCTAGGATAACCAGACACTTCTCGGATACTACAGACACAATAGCAGAAAACAACCTTTTTGAATTACAGAAAACATTAACCGCGCACATGTGTTACAACTACTGTTACTAAAAGATCTGTAAAGCAAGGATAAAGAATAATCTATATTCGGATTTATGTCTCAGTATGTAATTAGCTTGATAATTTAAGACTCATTAGACAAATTTCAGTCACTCGTGTGCTCGAAGATTTACTTAAAGCTAAAAAACTACCTCGGTATCGAATTTCACTCGGTTAACATGAACACTCGGTTAATTGGAGCTAGAATAATCAAGGTTTTACTGTATTTTAAAACAATGCGGTTGTAAAATGATTAGAGAAAAACAAATAACTCAGTCTCATCTCCTTGAATTCGTCTGGCTATTCTCTAAAAATTTATATGCTCAAATTCCCTAGTAACAAAACAATACAATGACAATATACAACTATGTTACAAAGCTGTAGTTTTATTTTTGTTCCTTTTTTTCCGGGGAAAGCCAAAGACGTGGATTGTGGTTGCTTGTCTTGTCGATTTTCTTGATGCAATCCCTCAACCAAAAAGTTGGCATCAGTTTCAATTATATATCAAGCGAAGAAAGTATTGGGCCCTCTGGAAACAGATCCTGTATTTACTTTTAACTTCCATTTATCTTGGGATATATCCTTTATGTTTTGAAATAAGTTGTAGAAATTGTACCATTTTCAAAAAGAGATTACCTTTATATGGAAATTTTACTTTATTTTACAGTTGTTTCGTTTAACACTGAATAAAATTTCATCACAATACTTTGTGGGTATGGACTGTAAAAATATTTCAACTATTACCCATCCAATTATTTAATTCAAGGAAAAGCTATTCTTCGAAGAAAGTAAAAAATTACAAAGATAATTAAGTAAAACGAAAATTAGATTTTAAATGTGCATTAATGTTGAAGTTGTATATAGACAAGTACCATTAGTAAACATTATTAAAAATCTTGAGATAAAATATAAATATTTAATATATTAAGTGGTATAATACATGCATTGAACTTTTTATGAATTTTATTGTTAATTTCTAATTTAAAATATATCTCTTTCGAAATCCCTTTGTGGGAAGAGGACTTTTTAAAGCATTAATGTTTTGTCCAAACAAATATCAAATAACAGTTAATTGCTGGATTGTTTATAAAATAACTTAATATTCTATAAATAACGAGGAAAGATAGATGAAGCAGCTTCATGTTCGACTCTAATTCCGAAACTGGTTTTATGGTCTCGTATTCAAATGTTGCCATTTTGTAACCCCTAATGAACATTTTAGAATTTCGGTTGTGGCCATCTACATGAAATAAAGTAAACTACTTTATTTCAATTGAAATATAATTTATGAAAGATAAATACAACTAGATCTTTTCAATTGAAACAGTTCATACCTAATTAATAATTTATATTTACACATAATAATACAGTTATTAAACCATATAAGTTATGGCAATACATTACTATGGCAAATGAGTTCATGATATTTCACCTGTGTTGCATATCTCAAAAGAAGTAGTGGCATGACTATATTGGAGAACATCTAAAATGCCTTTTCGTAGAGGATAACCAGTTGTTAGTAAGTTAGCAAATATACATAGTCTGAAATTAGAATATCCAGTCTCATTAGTTGTCTCATCTGATGATGGGAGTTATGGCAGTTTAATAAATCCACCGAGTAGCGAAGATATAAGCGAGGCAGTTAATTACTAGAGTATAGATGTTTACGGTGACTGCATAAACGATACGAAAGGTCATGACAGAAAAATGCAGAGAGGAATGTGGGATACACATTCAAACAACTCGTATGCGGAAAAATGAAAAATTTTCATACCCTGGCCAAATGAATAAGCGGTCTTCCTCAATGTATAGTATGTACGGTTAAGAATATACTGTGCATAATGGGTTTTATATTTGGGCGAAGTAATTTATAGTTTTGTTTGTTTACTCGCTTAAGTCTTTGGATAATGTTAATTAGGATTGACAACATTAGAAAACCATAAAAATAAGTGTTCAATTGGAATTTTCTGCTTATCTACGTAAAAATTATTTCGTTTTGCTATTTGCTTTTGAATTGACATTTAGGCATCGAACATTTCAAATACAGGTTCAAGTGCATACAAATTACAGATGTTATGAATACATATAAAGAAATCTGACTAAAATTGAAATTGTTTAACCTTATGAAGCGTTCACACATATGCCGTTCTGCAAACAGCAGTCTTTCCGGCATGACTTCTAACCACTTTTGACCTCCTTCACCAATACAATCTTTCCTAGGATTCCTTTCAACCAATCGATATGGTTTCTTAATCATTATGTGTGTTGTGAGGTAAAAGCAATATTACACTCATCGGAAATCTCATGACAGCTCAGAGGGTTAATAACGTCGAAAACTATCATTATGAATGAAAAACAATTAAATTCAGATCCCTACTATCTACTCATGGGTGCTTCTTTAGGAATTCTTGACCCCAAGGCAACCTAGTGACCCTTACTCTTATCTCTTTCTCATCTTCTGTCTTCTTCCTTTCCTCCCTCATTGTGGTAGCCTCTTCGGAGTTGAGGGCTCCCCTTGAGAAGCGTTTAATTTATGTTTCTTTCAAGAATAATATCACCTACATGTTTACAGTGAGGGGAGACCCGTGCCCTTAGAAAAGGAAATCCGGGTAATTGAGAGACAATCAACTTGCCGCTACGATTTTCCAACTTGCTGCTACGACCCCATCTTTAGATATACGGGAAGTGTACGTCGCTCTTGTGTGCATCAAGAGGCTGGTCTCTTGGAAAGGTTGGAATCAAACAGTCGGTAACCTAATGTACAACTGGTTACGGGTTTTTGTCTGCTTCATGGGTGATCCGTGAGATATAGACCTGACAAACACTAGTGCCTGCAAACACTCTTGCATCCCTGTGTTGAACTCCATGGAGGATTATGCCGGGGATGTCTGAACTTTTTCCTCCATATTATGAATTTTAAATTCTTCAAACTCTCCTTCCATGGAGAATCAACAAATAACGGTACTTCTTTTTTTTCGTTGAACTGCTCAACAATTTACATAAACGTTCTTTCCAATCTCTATAATCCTTTACATCTGTTTCACCATTCCTGAGGAATAAAACATTTCAATCATATTTAGGCAATCGCATATCTAGACAACCTTGGTTCCGGGAATTTCTATGTAGAGGTTTTCTCAGAAAATTCCCAATTCAACAACTTTTGTCTTTTTCAGTTTCTGTCAGATCTAGTGTTTCGCTGAACACATCCTGGGGTATATTTCCAAAGCTGATGGTTTCAACATTTCAGAGAAGGAAATACTGAAAAATCTACTAGACGAACATGTTTGTGGTCGTCGAAATACTATATGTCAAATGAAAGGATAATTTTAACGAAGTACCTCATTTTAACTTCGACACATCCAATCTGCCATCTTGGGTTAAAGCTCTCTATCTAAGCTGTATAGTTCCCGCTCCGAGAACGCAATGGGGCTTCTAGTATGGCAACGCTCCATTGTGTCAACTGTCAAGGTGACAATCGGCCTACACTAAATCTTGCCCAAATTAGCAGTTTGAAAAAGAAATATAAGCTGTGAGAGTAAAACAGAAATTTTACTTCCCTGAATCCCGAAAGTTTGTCGAATCCCGAAAAACCCCAAAATTCGGGATTTTGTATGCGAATGTTAAGTCTAAATCAACAAAAAGCGCGGCCAAAAATATGTTCTCGCTATATTACTATGAAAAATCTAAAACATTGTCACCATCCCAAAAATTCAGTCTACGTTATGACCCCGAAAAATTCAGGCTACATTCAAAGCTCTTCAAGCTTTGAAATGGAAAGCCAAAGACAGTGTGCCACAGACACAGAAATCCAAATCCAAAGACAGTGTGTTTAAACACAGAAATCCAAATCCAAATATCATCCCCTATTAGATAAGATGCAGATGCTGTGAGACTGCATCCTGCTGATGATGATTTTCTAGATGTCCTAATGAGTGTAGATTGAATGGGAACTCAGACAAGTGGGAATTGAAAGTGACCCTCTTCCTAATGACTTCGATTGTTTCTTGAAACTTACATGGTTTACGATCTAAGTTAGATAACATCAAAGCGATTGCATCTTCCAACCATTTCGCATATGGATATCGTATTCGTGATTCTGAATTATTACTCTTGGAATTAGTTAAATTATATGATTGGTGTGTAAAAAAGGATTATCTAGAATATATTTAAATGTTCTGTAATTACTCTTACTAAAAAATTGAGTCCTGTCATATGTGATTGTGACATTAATGGGGAATTTATCAATAGGAGATACAATATTTCTTATCTAGGAATTAGGAACAAATCCAAATTTACTTTTAATACGCATGTACATGAAGTCAAAAAAGGGCATGTAAAATGCTCGTGTTTTGAAAGGAATGTGTCAAAACTTTGAAGCGCCACTGAACTTATTTGTCTTTTTATTTTCTTTAGTAAGACCTATTTTGGACTAGATGCTTGGTCTGGAATTCATCTCATAAATATCTCAGTTATATCGAAAAAATTCGAAATAGATTTCAAAGGCATACATTTTTTTAAAACATCTGGTTTTGCGAAATTTTAGTGTTTTATTCTTTTTTACAATACAAGTACAATATGTTCTCTATAGAATGCAGAACTGTGTTTAAATTTTTTATAACTTATTACATAACAAAATAAATTGTTTCAGCCTAATTAAT
This sequence comes from Meta bourneti, assembly GCA_933210815.1. NCBI lineage: Eukaryota > Metazoa > Arthropoda > Arachnida > Araneae > Tetragnathidae > Meta > Meta bourneti. The sequence goes on along the minus strand of OW119924.1, from coordinate 61,707,966 downwards.
GAGAAATATTCATCTACCCTCTTATATACTCGCAGTACAACTATTTTTCAGGATCCTTTTTCCTGCAAAAATTATTTGAAAAATAAATCAGTTTACCTGAACTATCAATAATTTAACCGCAATACTTGATATATAAAGATTTTAGAATATTTATACATTTTATAACTTAAACATTTGAAAACTGAGATAACTGTTTTCTCTAGGATTATGTTTTGATCGTGATTTTTTCTTTTATCTGCCATTTTTGATCTATAAAATTATTAGTTTTGTGTTAATAATGTGTTCTATGTTGCCTAAATGTACAGTCTTTTATTTTGTTGTATTTTTTATGTTATTTCACTGTCATGTGATCTTAGGTCATTGTCATTTGATCTTAGGTCACTGTCATTGGATCTTAGGTCACTGTCATGTGATCTTGGGTCACTGTCATTAAGAGTCACATGTTTATTAATTTATACATACTGTCGTTTTAACTGTACGTATAAATTAATAAACATGTGACTCTTAAGGAGACGTTCTTGAAACCCATGCATGATGGGCAGATATCGTTGTGTCAGAAAAGATCATGACGTGTAAACTAGTGTTACACTGTAATGCACTATCACAGCACTGTAGTTACACCTTGCAAATATTTGCAGGCTGTAGCAGTACGAATCCATGTCAATTATCTAGTTATAGTCAGCTGTCTATACCTGTAACGCATGATGTCATCAAACAGGAGGAAATAGACTGATTCACCAACACTCCCTATCTTTAATTCTGCTAAGTGACCAGTTCACTAGGGAACATATCGATCTCAGATCACGAACTTTTTCCACGTACCCACAAAACTTTTCACTCACTAGACTTGAGTCACTTAAAAATCACTTATTAAATTTCGCTGTGAGAAACCATCTCCATATTAGAGATTACTTCTCCTTTCTGTCTCACATAATTAGTAGTAGAAAGTGTGCTCATATCCACATACCTACTCATATCCTCTAGCGGATTGGGATGCATTCAAATGAAGAAATTTTACTGAAGAAATTTTCACCAGTGAAGAAATTAACAGCAGAAAGGCAATGTTACAGAAACCATCATAAAGGCTGCATGTATAGCCATTCCTAACAGTTTCTCTCAATCACACAGAATTTGTATGCCCTGGTGGACCACCAAATGCTAGTCAGTATACAAGAAACAAAGTAAGGTATGGAAGATATTTTGGAGTTATCCAACTACTACCAACCTTATTCTTTCAAACAGGTCAAAGCTTGTAAAATGGACGTCAGAGCCAGAAGGAGTTTTAGACTAGATGTATACGTTTCTTCAATAACATCGTCAACATCTGGTAAACAATCCTGGAGGAAGATAAAAGTAGCCAATGGTCTTCCTCAATAATTTTTTATCCTCATACTTGAAAAACCGGTGATGCTATATACACTTTCCCAATGTCCTCGAATAGGCTTTTGCTAATGTGTACGTCAGTCTCTTACAGCCTTGCTTTTCAAGAAACAAGAACTCAGAGATGAGATAACGCCCATCAGTTTTAACCATCTGAGGAATTCACACGTATAATTCCACCTCGCAACCTGCAATTTTCCCTGCATTACTTCTAACCAATTTTGACCTTGACCAAAAGAATTATTTCAAAGCATTCAGTTATAAGGAAATGAGCACTAGAATCTTTTCGAAGGATTTTATACTAAAAAAGGAGCAACAAAATCTTTCGAAAGGATTCTATTCTAAGGAAAGGAACAATATAATCTATCAAAGACATTCTATTCTAAGGAAAGGGCATTTTTAGTGAGTGAAAGAATCTGTAGATTTTTTAAACCAATAGATTTGGTTATAGATACTCGAGTTGAAGATGGTGCTATATCAAGCGCATAACATCAGTTGTGGGCCGGATGGAATCAGTGTCAGATGCTTCACCCAGATTCCTGAAAAATATTAATCTATTCAGTAGAATCTGTCTGAAGAAAGCTGAAAATTCCAGCTCTGTAGCAGGAAAGCATCGTGATTCCAATCCTGAAGTCTGGAAAAGACGAAAAAGACTTTCTGAGCTATCGGTCCAGTTGCCTTGACGAGCTGCCTGCTTAGAGCGCACATGGTCAAGGCCCGTTTCATGCGTTCTTGAAAAGAACCACTGTATTTATTCCTCCACAGCAGATTGGATTCCGTAAAAAAGATATATTTTGAATAACATCGTGCATCTAGAAATATACATTCTTAATGCTTTTATACAGAGGAATAATTCAGTTTCCATCTTCTTCGATATAGAGAAGACATACGACCTTACATGACAATACGGTATTGTACAAAGTATGTCCGATTTTGGTTTCAAGGGAAACCTTCCTCTTTTTATGCAAAATTTTCTTAACAGCTCACAATTTTAGAGTCCTCGCTGGACAACTTTTCTTTTTATTTCATTCAAGTTGAGTTTTCCTTAGGGGAATATATCTTAAGCTTTCATTCTTCATTTTAGTAATAGCATTCATACCCTTCAGCCATGTCCATAGAACGTTATATGTTGAAGACGTTGAACGTTATGTTGAACGTTATATGTTGAAGACGTTGAACGTTATATGTTGAAGACGTTGAACGTTATATGTTGAAGACGTTGAACGTTACATGTAAATATCCTGCCAAAGACAAAATACAGGGCTAAATGAAAGATTTCATACCACTTTAACAACGTGGTCGTCAAGAGGTGCGATTATAATGATCATATGCTATCCTCAAGCTAGGTCAGCTGAGTATATTTCTGTAGGAAGCTAGTTACATCCAGATCCTACAGGGGGTAATCTTCAACAGTAAATTTACCTTCATCCCCATATTTTATACCTACGAAGAATCAGAAATCGTTGAACTGAAAGTGATCTCGAATACATCTTGAGGCATCATTACTCTCTGAGTTCAGCAATCTATTATCTTGTCTCATATGGAGTACGGATGTATTGCATATGAAATCTCTAATACTCTAACCGATGCAGATTGGAAACGTTCTGAAAATATACTTTTCTGCATTCCGCATACCATCAGTTTAAAGCTTCTGTGTGCTACATGCGATCGTTTTTGAGCAGGCAAATTTCACCATCCACGATACAAACCTTAGTGATATCATGCCCCCACTCCCAAAGGAAAGCATGAAGGATTCGTACCATAAGGTTTTCCATATTTGAATCATATAAATCTTTTTACTCCATACGCTGAGTCTGTTCCACTATATTCCTACAATTATTTAATTTATTGTCATTATAGCACCTACATACCAGTTTTCACGGATGGGTCTAAAGGAGGGGATTATGTAGACTGTAGAATCGACTTTCATAATACTATTTATTCTTTCAATCTTCATACTCCCTGCTCCGTATATACCACTTAAGACCAAAGACATTCGTGTACATAGGGGCTGGTGCACGTTAAATCTGTGGTGGCTCCAAAGTATTCGCGTTGATGTGGTGTGGAAGTTTGGAGATTGTGGTACCAGCTCAGGTGTTGACCTCGTCATCTGATCTTGGTTCAAAATTACGAGGTCTTGTCCACGGATCTTTCCCTTAGGGGTTGATCCCCGATCGTCACCAATAGTTCGTCGTGATGTCAATTACTACCTTAACCTACCTTTACCTTATATTGCTGAAGAGGTTGCAATTTATTGTGCTTTTCAATAGATACTTGCTAGTACCCATCCTAAGTACTGAATATACACTGACAGAACATGAGTGTTTTGCAAGTTGGATTAATGCATCATTTACCATATTTCGTCAGATGTATTACCATCTTGTCTAACGTAGGAAGAATGGGCTTCAATATCTCATTTTATTGGCTCTCAAGCTACGTGGGCACCAAAGCTAACTTGCTTACGGTTCTGCGAAAGCAGATTCCGTCCCTTTGCGGTAAGCCGTTCCTTTTAGAGACATTCGAAGTCCACACAGAAGTTAATCAAGTCCGTATGGAAAAAGTGGTGGAATTAACAAATCAATAACAAATTACATTTAAATTATTCATCAGTGATCATTGTCATCAATGAAAAGGACTGATGTAAAGATGACCCGTTATTTCACTGGACACGAGCGATTCACTCATCGTCCTGTTTTCGTAGTAAGTAATGTATCTAATTATAACTCATACTCAACTTCTTTTTCTGTTCATATTTTGATTGTTTTGTCAGCCTTTATTCATCATCGACTAAAGTGTTTTAAAAGTATAAGTTTGAATTTCCAAAATTTGGTTGGAGGAAATTCCCATTCAAACCATTTTACGCTTTTACTTACTATTGTTATCTCAAATCTTTCTAATTTTTCATGACTCAACAAACAAGCTTTTCAAAAACGTTTAGAGTTCAATTCTTTTAGTTTCCCTTTTTAAAATTGTATGCATTTAAATTAAGTTCTTATAGGGCTGACTCAATAATTAATTTCTCATTTTTAACACTTATCTTTAAGCTGCTGTTTACTGTTTAATTTTATAATCTTGGGTCAGGCGGAACTTGTCCTGTTTAGGACTTTTCACTGTAAAATCCAAAATGCAATCAAATTCCTACTCCAATTCACGCAATTATTTATTAAAAGGGCAGTTATTATATGGAAGCTTTTGGAACGATTTCAGATACAGTATTTCATATAAAAAGAGCTATTTTGATTTTAAATCTTAAAATGATTAGAACGATTCATGTACCAATGTATTTATAAACGAATCTATGAAAAATGAGCATTTAGTATCCATCTCAAATTCCTATGAATTTGCTAAATGAACGTTAAAATTTGATGTGAAGATATTTATACTCTAATTTAACAATGATTCTAATCCTAAACACCTTTAAATCCCTCGAATCAATCCCTATGATTATCAGACCGTGTTTACTTAAGAGGCTTGCCCTTTCATATAAGATCTAACTCGAGCGCATTCTCCATTAACCACCTTTCAGGACAATCTTAGAGCCCGAAATTTCCAACCAATTAGGGCCTCTTCATTTCAACCCCCCCTTGAGCAGGAGAGTGTTTGATTATAAGCTGCAGAATAGAAGATGAGCTCCTACCACTTCCGAGGACAAATCTCTCTCTCTCTGAACTAGAAGTAATCTTTTAGTAAGATCCTTAAGTTCCCCCGCTTTAAAGCGAGAAAAGTTTTAAATCCAGCTGACGTTCCAATAATGATACGTGGCAGAACTTCCCCTTTCTTTCTCCATTGCCCTCATCGACTTAATTGAGTTGGTTAGAAAGGCAGCCTCAAATGTAATCATTTACTGATGCATTATTGACGCTGGCCTTTGCTTACACCGGTAACATTATCTGTGAGAAACGGATTCTCTAGTAATTAACAAGAGCGACTTCGAAACCAAAGTCCTTCGTGACAAAAGTTGATTGTTTCTGAGATATTCCTTTGAGTTAAAACAGGCTTCGATTCCTTTGATTATACCCACCGGACTTACGCACTATATACACCACTTTCATTAATTTTGCTTTATTTCAACGCCCGACCAATGATCTCTTTCGCCTCCGGCACTATAAGGGTCGAACTGACGTCTATTTGTGAAAGATTAGCCAGTGAGTAAGCCGCCGTTACTTATAACAGCGACAAACATCGACATCCGTGTGCTTATAAACCTGGATTCGAAACTGGGATCTACTGGGTTTCACACAAACGCTCTAACCAATATACCAGGTGGGTGGCTCAGTAAATGTAATGTATATCAATTGATTTAGTTTGACGATCATTTTTTGCTACAGATTTTCATGTATTGGATACATGTGATTAAAACAGTTCGGCACTGTGTGAGAGATATTCATAATGAGCTTGACTCTTAATAAAGTGTGTTGACATAGCTTTAAAAAATAAAACTTTCTATCTATGAAGGAAAACAGAAAGAAAGAGAATCCTCCGCTCTCTTCATGAGCTGATCGGACCACCACAACTAATAATGACCTGGTGGCGTTTTACTGTTATGTATGGAACACACACACTGATGTTTGTTATGTAAATGAATGAATCTTTTGTCATTCCTAAAATTAATCAAAAACCATTTTTTGTACTTAACTATCTTCCCTTCAAGTCTTCGGATCCAAAATTTAGAGTATATCTGTCATTTCTTCCTATAATGAAAGAGTTAATAACAAATAATCACACATATAAAATCTTTTTACAAATGTCCCATATCTAACAGTGGAATACCCCAGGTACCGAATATTTTATAGTTATGTATATGCTTACAGTCCCACCGTATTTTCTCTCCTATGTATTCTTTCCCACTGTATTAGGTACAACAAGGTGTATTCTCCGTCCTGTCCATGGTTATCCTAATTAAATATGTTAGAATAATAAAAAAACGACTCAAGAAAAACCCTTAATAGGATGAAGAAATTACAAGAGGAATTATCTCACTGTAGTATGTAATTTAAATTAATTATCATATTAAATTTAGTAATCATACAACCTTTCAGAATTGCGACCCCATTTGGGTATTCTCTCTTGTTTTACATACACGAAAAAGAAGCAGATAATATCGATGTTTGGCAAATGGAATTCGAGAATATACCTCAGGTTAAAAAGATATTCTGAGCTTGAATGGTATCTTTCTTTGAATAATGTCTTTTTAATGGTTCTTAAATTGACAGGGGACTACTTAAAGAAGCCTTCAAATATCGGGTTTGCGTGAACTCTACAGATTGTAGACGACATTTTGAAAAACTTCCTATAACGAATTTAGCAAGCTTTCCGTTAACGTTAGTTTCAATACAAAATGTAATGTTGATTTTTATAAATAGTATAAATCGCCTAACAGATGTTGGGGAAAATTATATATCTGGAACAGTGAAGAACAGAAAAACAAGTATTTCAAAAAATAAATTTACGGAACCTGATTATTAAAATATAGTTAGTAAAAAGAAATACACGTGTTTCACTGCCACAAATTTTATTTTTGATTTAACGTTTTTAAACCAAAAACATGCATAAGATTTAAATTTAATGCCATTTCATTTCTGTGACTATAAAAAAATTCAACCTTAATTTTTTCAAAAAATTTTATACTTGATTTAAATATTCTGCATATCAATCTGTTTTTGATAAGTTTAGTTAATTCTGAATGATGTATGGAAAATGCATTACGAACTTTTCATGAAGTGATTTCTTTAACTATTGATATTTAGTTCACTATAATTCCCATAATTACAAACGTGGTTGTTAGAAGCTTAATACTATTGCACCCCATAAAAGTATACCTACTTTAATAAAAAAAAGCGTTTTCTCCAACAGCTCTTGCTTGACATGTAAGTTTTCCTATGATAAAAATGTTCTCAGATGTAAATGGTCAGAAAATGAACAGCAGAATTTGACAAAATGTCACTTTTATTGAAATTTTAGTTGTGTCGGCCCATTTGAGTATACCTTGAATCAGTTTTAGTCAATATGTGGCTGGTATTTTGCATCATTCTTCCTTGAACGTGACAGTTGGTTCCGACAGGGAAATGCGGAGTACTAGTAACGCTGCAGCTCACGTTTTTGTTTGGCCCAAAGGACCTTTATTGCATTTAAGCAAGGGTTTGAAGAAGACCACGTTAAGTTATCCACTCACTAACACTGCTGAAAGAACTTTGCAGTAAAACATGGTGCAAGAAATATGGCCTCTCTTAGTACCGCAGTATTGTCTAGTTTGGTTTGACCTTTCGTAGCAGCACTTGATAGCCACCATAGTTTCTAATATTCTGTATATTCAGAAAGCGCTTTAAGATAAAAGTATAGCATTTTTAAAATAGATTCTCTGTTACAAAATATTTTAAAGAATTTAGTTAACTGAATAGTAAGTAATGTACGTTCAGTAATGTAACAAATTGAAATAAATATAAAATATTTATAGTCTAGGGTTTTTTGAAAACTGTTTCAAAAAAGGACAATTACTTGACTCTTTGAAATAGTTTATACCTTACATAAAGTTGGGATAACGTTTTATGTGTAGTATTTGATGCAGTTGTTCGTCAATAAATAATTTTTCATGACGCATTACCTTTTGCATTATCTCTGACACTTTAAGGCTTCGCGAAACGCTCTGTAGTTTTGTAATTTATTACAAAATATTTAAATTTACACATAAACTATACATTCAGTTTTATTGTTTTTTTAATTTACTGCATTATTAGCTAATTTAAGATATTTTATTTTTCCAATTTAATTTTCATGTTTTATTTTAAAAGGTTCTAAGAAATTATAATATTCGAGGAAGATACATAATTTTGTCCATATCTACACAAAAATTACTGTGTGCAATAAGTATTTTATGATAATTTATTACAAGCACCAAAATGCGTTTAATATCTGGACCTGGTTTAGAATGTCTCTTTAGGAAAATGCTAATGATTGCGCTAAATGAATATTTTAGGTGAAATAAGTAGATTAAAGATTTTAAGGGAACTAGTTTGAGAAACCCTGCTGTCAAGAATAAATTGCCTATACAATCTATCCAAAAATAAAATTTCTTAAGAGGTACTTTAAGAGGAATTTTCCTTTAGAGAAGTAACTAATGCGAATAGTTTCAAATTGAAATTTTTTGTGTGTTGATCTTACATTCCTCCCAAATGAATGAGCGTCCCACCCAAGTGTCGCTCCTGACCAAGATTGGTAAAAGATTGATTTAAGTTGACTGGCTGGGTTGGATTTTGTGGTCAAGTTGCGCCAAAAAACGTCACAGCAGTAAATGGACATGCACACAACGAAAGGTTTTAGTAAAACGGAAGAGAAAAGTGCACATAGGAAGGAATCGAATCTGACACTCAGGGCTAAGATGAGGCTAGATTGAAATATCAATTTACGAAAACTTTTGCTGACATGCTATTCTGTAAAAACATTTGTTGACATAGTAATGTCATAACAGTTTCGTATCAATTCGAAACATAAATGTTTCCATAACCACTAAAATGAAATAGATAATCTGAAAAGAAGCACAGCTGATTAGTTTATATCTGACTTCAAAACTGTCGTGACTACAGTATAGTCATACTATATTGCAGTCAATATAATAAGACTGAGAACATATTGTTATTACAGAAGCATTTTCAAATCTTTAGGGAGACCAAGTTCACAAAATTTACAAGTATATTTGAGAGGGCTTTCTTTTCTGTAGGTTCGATGTATTTCAATTTTTTTCCAAACTAGTATAGAGTTAGCATCACAAAACTACATCAACATGGAAGAAAATTCGAACCGTGAATTTTATTTTTTTAAATTAAAACTAAGAATACGTTTTTATAAACGTCCTTTCTTAGTCCCTTTAATTGGTACATAATCCTTTTATGCCATATGCAAATTAAAGGGTGAATATATGAAGGATTAATTAGAAGGTAGTAATTTTGTCCTGGGGGTTTAGTAGATGTTGATTTAATTTTGTACTTGACACTATTTTATGAATGCCATGCCATTGAATTAATAAGCAAATGCCCATGAATGGATCAATGAACGTGTTCTATTTTTCCATCAGTTTTAGGGTAAAATCAGTATTTGTTTAATGTCATAACTCTTATGTTGTATACGTGATGCAGTGAGTAAAAGTCTCATTAGAGTAAATAATTCTTTGGTGACTTTATATATATGTATTAAAAAATTAAGCTTTAATGCTTTCTTTTTAAAGTTCGAACATAACAAATGGTATTGTATATGATACGATTGATCTCAGCTAGAGGACGTGATGTCGAAATTCCATGTCTTCATAACTCGATCGAGTTCGATATGTGCTTATTGTTAAATGTTAATAGAACAACACGTCATTTCTATTTCAGACACCTCTGACCGACTCCCTAAACATGTTGCGCATATTTCCTACTTGTCGTTTCGTACATAATTGTATCTCTTAAGTCTCTAGTTTCCAAGTAGCTCGGACTTACCCCTTAGATCGAGTTCGATATAATGATTTCTATATTATCAATTCTATATTATTTCTATTTCTATATTATCAACGCGAACCAAACGAACCTAATGTCATTCGATAGCTCAGAGAACAAAAACTTGCTTGTGACCTTGAATTCGTGATCCATGATAAGCGGGAATGGAGGGGAGGAAGCGGTGTTTTGGGGATTTTCCGCTGCTTGGCGCTAACGTCAAATTAGTATAACTCGAGATTGCGAAGCGCTACGACGTCGAATTTGGTATCAAATGAAATCTAACATTGAGATCTGTCAGCATGATTATTAAGACATTAGAAGTGAAATGGAACACAGTGTTAGTTGTAAAATTATGGATCGCAGTTGAAATATTAAAAAAAATTACATTGCCGGCATATACTCGTTGAAAAGCCAAGCAGAAATACACTGGACGTAGTCAATGCGGAAGAGCAACTCATAACCTTTTGTTATACATTAAATTAAATTTGTTTTTCTTTCATTTACTACACCCAAATAAATAGTATACGCTAACGAGATGTATTCACGGTCATGCACCAACACAGCCTACCCGATGTTTTCGGATATTTAAGATATTTTCTGATATTATAGATATATTCTGATATATTATTTAAGATATAAGATACTTTGGTGGCGCCAGAAGCTTTTTGCCAAGTGTTTAGAAAATGAAATCGGGAGCAATTGCAACGCTTAAACAAAAATTTGATTAAAAAAACAGGACTACGAAAACTGAAAAAATGATCTAAAAATAAAAAAATTAGAAAGAAGTACTTAAAACACTGTACATATGTAGAATCAGATTGCTAACAGAATTTCTATTTGTAAGGGTTTTTTTATGAATAGCTAACAAATAAATGATCCATAAGAAATCCGGGTCAATGATAAGTAATGTCTGGAAATGATTTAGCATAACAGTTTTCGTGTATTTCCTCAGCTGAAGCTACGTTTTTAATGAATTTCTTCTTAGTAGAGTGGATGTAATTTTTAAAAGGTTTTAGAACATTGTGTGTGTGTGTGTGTGTTAGAATCTGAGTACATGGCCAAGAGAAAGATCAACTTCCTAATAAAGAAAATGAACAATCACTGACATACCTACCCACAAGTTGTTCGTGCACTTCTGCCTTACTTAGAATTTACACTTCCTCAGTTTGAGAGACAGTCAAAATAGTTATCGTTCTTTTAAGTGGTTTGTTCAATATGGATTGTAAATTTTCAACCACAAACGTAACAAAATATATATAAGTAAGCTTTTTATGTCAGATTAATTTTCCTAAATCCAAAAAATTTAATATCGTTTTTGTGAAATGTATATTTTGAAGGTTTCAATCTTAAATCGTTTGTTCATTTAAAAAAAAAACGTTCTGAAATAGACCAAATATGCACTTTTTTGGGACCAATAATAACACAATCAAAACAATTTACAGCAGTACATTTTATGTTTTGCTACAAAATCCTGAGAACAGCGCTTGAAAACACACTTGTAATTTTCATACAATAGGTAAGTGGCACCACTTAATAATACTCAGATTAGTAGCATTGGATATATGAGTACATGCCAATAATCTGGAGAAGATCCAATGATATTTTTAGTAGAATTGAATTTAACCAATAGTATTCCAAAAAATATTTATCATTTTTGTAATAAAATTAAATTATTAAAAATATATGCACATAAGTTTTTTCTAATTATCCTTACCCTTCGTCCTCGTCCATCAAGATCTGACTGATTTTAGTAATGATGGGATATCGTCATGAGACAAGATATTGCTGGTTTTTTATGACGACGACATCAAGGTCTGGTCAGTTTTCTTCTAAAAACAAGATATATCGTCTATCGAGATCTGGTCACTTTTGCTAATAACGAGATTGTCGAAGTAACCACCAGGAGGGTTAAACGCCTAATGAAAATGAAGGATGAGGCGTTTAGTGTTCGATATACTCCTCAATAGACCGTTTCTTTATTTGACTTTTTTCACATTATATATTACTTCTGTAGGATATCCCAAGAGCGTGGAATAAAGGTGGGTGATCAATGAATTTAAATTGATCTCTTTAGATTTTGTGCTTATATTCAAATTTAAATATGGAAAAATGTCATGAAATTCGTTTTGTATTGACATAGTTATTTATTGTACAGAAGGGTCTGCAGATAATTTACCTTTTTAAGGATTGCAAATTTATTTTATGAATTAAAAACTTGAACATCATTAGCATTGTTTTGCATAATAATATTTCTAATCAGTAGAATGCACTGTTTTTAGAAAATTAACTGTTCTTTTAAAAGATTTTTCTCTCTTTGGTAAAACTTACCACCCGTAGGAGAGAAAACATTCACTAAAGAATCACTAAAGCAGTAGTTTTAGTGATTTATAAGCATGAAACAGTATTAGTAATATGAAATATAATGGCTTTATATTTATCGAGATATAAAGCTATGGTTTCTACAAATATGCTACAGAATTTTTTATGCAATTGAATTCCATTTTTTAAAAGTAAATGTGTGTGGAAATGTACGTCTTTAATTTTTTACTGTTTAGATTTCTGTTTTTGAGATTCATTCACACTTAATAAACGTATGTAATTTACGTTTTTGGTTATTCAGAATGGAACAGAATGCTTAAACTACCTGAGATGATGATTTTAATTTTTATTTTTGGCATAAGAGTCTTGTTTTACAATATAATTTCAATACAGTTGATATCTAAGGAGTTTAAATTTCACATTCTACCCTATTTCACGCTTAGAAACGACGGAAGAATAGAGATTAGCATATAAATCAGGCACATTAACATATACTGGTGCGAATCTTGACGTAAAAGCTTTCGTTCTCTGATGGAGATTGAAAAAGTGATTTGAATAATTTACTACGTCTCAAGGGTACTTTTTCAGCTTGTAGAAAGCACTAGAACGTGTAATTAGAGGGTCGAAAATAACAACAGAAAAGCGTTTAGAAATGAAGTATCAGCTTTGTATTTTAAGAGGCGATGTGGGCAAAGGGTATTTTATTAATGTTAGAAGCTGGAGTTGCTAATTTCATAAGAATGGAAGAATGAGTCTGATGTGTATTATTTAGGAGTTTTAATATTCTTGTATTATGTCCAGATGTATTCCTACAATATATTTCAACATATTTTCAAATTTTAACGTTAATAGCATTAAAATGTTTTATTAACTAATAGGAAGTTGACATAAAAATTGTACTCTCAATAATTTTAAATAATATTAGAATCATTAACTGAATATTAAAATTATATTAAAGTAATTATTTGATAATAATAGTATTTTGAGAATTAAAGAAAATTTGAATTTCGTGGAATTTTTGTTTTCGTTTTTCAACTGATTTTAATCATCGTTATGCTTTTATCATAATTTAATTTAATATGTCAAGCCAATATTCCTATTTCATCTTTTAATAACAAATTATTTAAATCATGTTCAAAACTATTTCTTATTTTTATAAAACACTTTTAACATTAAATTCAAATGAAATTCCTTGTTTTTAATACGATTACAAAAACCATTTTTATATTAGATTTAGAGGGTTTTCAGAATATTTTTGAAACTATGTTTCTATTCCCAACCTGTTCTATTGTTTATTGAGTTTTCTAGGGTCTTACCACCAGGAACATAATTTTTCATTTGTACAGTGAATAAAAGTGTTCATTTGAATAAAAAAGAACAAATATATTTTATAAAAACTTAGTGGTCTTTCTTTTTAAAACTAGGAAGGGCATTATCATGGTTTTATTCTGTTTTTTTTTGGGGGGGGGGAGTTTTGAAAATTTCGACAATAAAATGGAACCATAAAATTACAGTTTCGACATTCTGCTGCAAATCATGAAGAAAATAGACCATGAAATGGTTTTTGAGGAACCTGGGTTTTAAGTTTTTTGTTACAAAAAAAATGAGCGGAAATGAATGAAAGCGGAAATGCAATTTGTAGTATACTGGTTTATTTTCTAAGCATCACGGATGCATAAAAATCTCACCCACATCTGAAATCTTCTGAATTTAACAATTTGTACTTATATATTAATGAAATATTTAATCATCTGAGCTTCAGGAGATTTCCGAGTAGTATAGTATTGCTTTTACCCTACAACAATTTCAATGACGTAAGAACTACATCTATTGGTTGAAGGAATTCTAGGCGAGATTCTATTGGTTAAAGAAGGTCAAAACTGGTTAGAAGCCCTGATGGGAAAACTGCATAATACATACGTGTGAACCCTCAGAGGATTGTTTTACTTTGATATACTATTTTGAGGTTCTAAAAATTTAGTTTTTCGGAACAAACTACATCTCTTAAACTTTTTCTTCAGTTGTAAACCCTCCTCAATGATTATGATTTTAATTGGCATTGTTCAGGGCCTATGAGTGAAGGCTTACTTCTTTGAATACGAGTTCAGCACTTCGCAAATAAAGGTTACAAAGAATGAATTTCGAATTAAAATATGAAAGTTGATTGGTCAATGCTTATAAGTTTAAACGATAAACGTTGCCACAAAGTGGCGAGAAACTACATTTTAAGGTTCCCCGATATGTATCGTACAAAGGCATTTGGATAACTAAAGTAAAATCTACATATTCAGTCTCGTTTGTTTAATCACACTGAAAATCCTTCATATACACAAGACTAGCAGAAATTACATGGCGTTGCTCGGGTTTAATTAATTAAATGTTGATTGAAAAGTGATCATACTAATAACCTCTTTCATAAAAGAATGCAAGCATCATTTAAATATTCGGAAAATAATTTTTTAAGTGTTTTAACTTTTTCATAGCTCCTACGATTTACTTCGAACTCAAATATGTATACATGATATATCCATCCATATAATCCATTTCATATTCATCGCACTATTTTTGTAAGATAAACTACAAAAGTTTTCTTCTAAGCTGACTACTAAAAAAGTCGATTTTGAGTTTTGGAGTGATTACGAATATCTCCGTTTGTTCACTTTCAGTAAAAATGACGAATTTTCGGCGTATAGTCTTGCACTTAGTTTTATGAGTATTTTTAGTTTCCTATGAATATGTTTTACTTGTGGTATTCTTGCACCTGGTATGCGATGTTTACGAATTTCATCATCAATATGAAAGAATGATAAATTAAATTGTTACGGCATTCGTGATTAGTTTATTTTGAAGCAAGCACATTTTTCTGGGAAATTCTATTCAGAGGCAAGTGGTGTAACAGAGCTTGAGTTAAAAATAAATGTCACCAGTGTAGACAAAGCAAACTCAATCGATTACAATTTTTCAAAAAACAGTAGGTCGATTTTACAGCGTTTTAAAAAAAGAAAATAACTTCTTTCAACGACATGTATCTAAACTGCTTAAGAACTTAAATTTGTAGAGTAAGAAACCTCGACCTTCTGTCACTTAATACAAAAAATTTAAAATTTTCAAAATTACCAACAGATATTATTCCAAGATCAGCAAAGTCTTATTTAAAATTCCTTTAACCAACAGACATTCAGTTTTGAATCGAATCCTTATGGCACTTTTTTAAATTCAGAGATTCGGTTTCTGAATTAAAACCACGTACCTATTTAGAATGATAGATGTAGTTACTTGACTATGGAGTACAACTTTCAATAACTTCATGATTGGATTGAATGTTAGGGTTTTATGGTTCAAGGTCCAGAAACGGACAAGCTGCGCCCCCATGAAACATGAAAAACAAATATAAATGTAATTGATTTTAATCGTTTTGTATTGAAAATCTGTCAAAATTTTGCAATATACGTATATAAACTACAACGTATGACTACCCATTTTAATTTAAAGTAACCCATCTTATTTCAAAGTGATTTTTTTAACTTCACCGATCATTTTAAAATAAGAAATTACACACCTTACTTAAAATTGTTTTGTTTATTTTATTTTTATGAAACAGCATTCAACAAACCATTACGTATTGAACCAGATTTCAATAAAATCGGTCGAAATATACATATACCGCCAAGAAATTACCCATGTCTAGTGATATTTTGCAGAAAATAAATAATTCATTAAAATTTAACTCCTAAATAATATCTGCAATATGTAAAATACTGAAATACATAATTACAAAAAGAAACGAAATTCCGATCCTTGAAAAAATGCAGATTTCTGAAAAAGAAAGATATGTGCAAACGTGTCGAATTTCAACTTCCTGAATATATTCTGAAATAGAACAATTCGACAAAAGACTTTTGAATAATATTGAGAATGACAATAATGATTCATTTACAAAAAGAACAAAAAAACGAACTACTCCCTTTATTTCGAGCACCATTCATAGTAGAACATATTAAAAGATATTCAATAGGGAATAACGTCCTCTACAAATTCAAATGCAAAAAAAATTGCATAGGGGCGGTCTTCATATAAAATATAAAATTTTGCACAAACAACAAAATTTCCAATGGAAACACCCTCTTTTGATGCCTTTATCGGATTCCGCATCGTTAAATTAGTCTAAATATGAAATTTCATGACTTTATTGTCTTTATATTCGGAGATATTCAATGTTAAAGGGATCATCTCCACATCGAAAATCACGATTCGTAGATCGGGATTAATTGTAGTTATTGTTACCGAATTTCAAATTTGAACACTGTTTCAAACGTATTTGTCAACGGGTGCAAACGATCAGAGAATTATTATATTTATTATGCAAGTGAAAAGGATTCGAGAATTATGTTATATTTATTATGCAAGTGCAAACGATTCGAGAAATATTATATTTATTATACGAGCCCAAACGATAATATTGTGAATTGTAATCATGATTAAAATGTGATAAAAGAAAGATTTTGGAATTGAGAACAATTCGAAACTGAGAAAGTGTTGATCGATGTTCTGTATAATTTTGTATCGTCTTTAGTGTTCTTAAATGTTAATTTTTTTAATTAGCGTTCGCTCTATGTATGCAATCAAAAAGCCTACCTACAATTATTTAATACAATCGAACTGATATTCCGATCATCCAAAAAGTGAATAGTGAGTCGTTCAATTGATCATTGAGTAGTAGAGTTCATCTATACGACATATAACTGGTAAAAGGCAATGTATTTTAGATTACATCAATGAAATTTCCAACCATTTTTCAAGAATTAAAACATTCCTCAAGTTTATTAGACGTTTTTTAAGCTTTTGGTTGCACCTAAAATCGACAAAATGAGGAAAATTTAATGTAACGCAAAAACTAACAATTGGAATGACCTGAAATTTTGCATGATCATATTAGAAGTCTTTCTGAATAGATTCCCATCAAAATATAGTGAGGTTTTAATTCATAATTTTTTCAAACATTAATTTAATAATTATTATTGCTTACTAAAATCTTTTAAAAAATAAATATTAGGTGAATTTTGTTTGGGTTGCTTAACAGTAACATGTTACAAAATATCAGTGCTATAGAAATATTATTTTGGAAGATACCCTTAAAAGTCTGAGAAATTATTTAAAATTTGGAGCTCCAATTTTTTCTGTATTCATAACTTCGAAACGGTAAGACCTAATGACATGAAATTTGGTATCTGAAGTTATATTTTGATATATATATTTGAAATTGCGTGTCAAAATAGGGGGTTTCCATTAGAAATTATGAAGTTGGTGCTCAAGTTAATATGAAGACGGCCCCTTATGCAAATTTTATGCATTTGAATTTATAGAAGACGTTAGTTGCTGTCGAACGCTATCTTTGAATTTTCCCTACTGTTTAAATTGCTCGAATGAAGAGGGGTGGTTCGTTTTTTTTCGCGCGACTGTACTAAATGGTATATATCTAACTATAAATTATTTGGAGATGAGTGGGAATCCGCAGAGCAACAAAATTAAAAAATGAGTGCATGCATATTTAGAAAACAAGCAGTATGGCATGTTGAAAATTCTTTTCACGAAAGGCAAATCTAAATCCAAATAAATTATACAGGTTCCAAGTATTCTCTAGCAAACTATACTTTGAAATAGCCTAAGTGAAAAGTGTAACTGATTCGCCCTGCATCTCTTCTCCAAGCCACGTTAAGTGAGACATCGTTTCTAACACTCCCAAGATAGTGCTAATGTAGAATTATTTGATCCAACTTCCATCTTCATGACGAACATAGGTTATAAAAATATACGAATGCCCAACGACATAAAGCGTAACTGAGACATAATTCAACCCGACATGGTGTAGCCCAATATTGTCATTCGGGAACGTGCAGGAGCTGTTGTCATTATGTCTGCCAAACTTCATATAATTTCCATCAGTTAAAACTAAATGAAAGAAGACGTTATGACTAGAAAATCATAAAAGAATTTTATTCCTTTCCGTAATCTACATGACAGTGTTTTAAATGCAGAGCGCGTTGAAGTATTTGTTACAGGCTTAAGGTGAAGTAATTTCTACGTGAGTTAGTTTTGGGTAATGTAATACAGTATTTTTAAATTTAAAAATTTTTTGAAAACATTGTTTCCAAGCATTTTAACTTGCAATATTAGTACATCAAACTTAAATATTAGACCTCTGATTTACTAAGCAAGCACTTCTAATAGAAAAATAATTTGTCTATGTTATTTAATAAATTTTCGATTTCATCATGTATTGTTTAAAAATGCGAAAAATTTTTGTACGGGATTTTGAAAACATATAGGCTTTAATGAAAATATACATAAGAACGCCGTGTTTCACAAACACTGTACTCAATTGGTACAATATGTTTTACACAAAGGTTTTATTTAAAAATATTTTCCCCTGGTAGCATTTCTACACTTAGATGATTAGATCAATTTCTCCATGAACGACATCGTAAATAATAAATACAGAGGCTGTTCGGACATTTTTTTTGAAATATTTTGATGATCCGTAAAAAAATTGTATGATACGAAATAATTTTATTTTCGTAGCAGTTAAATATACTCATGTCCAAAATTATCTTTACATGCATAAAATCACAGATTTCTCAGAAACTGTAAACTATAATTTTATGAATTTGTGTGAAATGATACATAACATCATAACACATAAATACAGAGGAAAAAATTTAAGAGCACAGCATAGGATATAAAACTGTAGCATGAAACAATAAAAATTGCAATAATATGTGATAAGGAGAGTTCAGAAAAAATAATTCAGAAAAAAAATTCAGGCTTATGAATTTAATATGGAATGTGATATCCCCTTACGTGTACACATATATCACAAAGTGTTTTATTGCTGGCACAGTTTTAGCCACAGTTTGAGGAATTAAGTTCCACTCCTCCAGCAATGCGGTCTTCAGGGCATTTATATCACTAGGAGGAGGATGTCTCCGTGCAAATGCTTTTCCCAAGTAGTCCCATAAGTTCTCTATCGGGTTCAGATCAAGAGATTCTGCTGGCCATGTATTTGCTCAATGGCTTCACTGTCAAGGAATTCGTCAACGAGGTTTGCTCGATGTGGACGAACATTATCGTCCATAAATAAAAAGTCAGATCCATATGCATCTCTGAAAAGTCTTACATAAGGTTCTAAGACACCATCCCGATATCTCCAGCCGGTCACAGATCCGTTGTTGAAAACGTGTAGAGACGTACGTCCATCGATCATTATTCCTCCCCATACCATCACACCTGCACTACTGAAACGGTCACGTTCCATAATGTTCGAAGGAAGATTTCGGGTTCCTGACTCCCTCCAGATGTAAACACGTTTAGAATGAGATGTTAAACCAAATCCCGACTCCTCACTAAATAGAACATGGGTCCATTGGTGTTCACTCCAGTTCTGATGTTATTTGCACCTATTAAAGCGATCCCTCTTTTGTTGTGAAGACAGTGAAAAACATACCCTTGGCTTTCTGGCATAAAGGCCTTTTTCATTAAGCCTTCTATATACAGTTTGCCGTGATACAACAATTCCAGTGGCGGCTGCAACCTCTGAAATTAACTGCCGAGCAGTAGACTTTCTGATACGAAGGGAAGTTATTGCCAGATATCGATCTTTATGAGCAGTTGTTATTCGTTTACGACCTTGTAAAGGCCTCCTTACAACAGTTCCAGAGTTCTGGAATTGTTTCCATAGCGTAGAGACTGTCTGTCTTGAAATATTCACACATCTCGCTGCTTCCATGATTGTTGCCCTGCTTCTAAACGGCCGATAATTCGCCACTTCACAGATTCTTCCAAATGATACTTCGGAAACATAACAAATCGTTTTAAGTCCTTACACACTAAAATCAAACGCTGTATTGCAGAAATTCACTCAGATATTCACTTAGCGCAAAGCGCTTGATTCACCGTCGGATGACGTAACGCCTTGATTTGCATATCAGAAACCGTTTGATCAATTTTGATTGGATAATGCTAATTAGGCTTGTCTTTCACACATTCCCTGCAAAAATGGATTACATCGATTGTATATTTCATGGAATATAATTATTTTTGGGTGTGTAAAGATAAATTTGGACATGAGTGTAGTTAAAGTATAACTTATCGTCTGCTAACTGAGAGTTGTTTACTTTCAAAATGGCGCTTTTAATAAGCAATGGACGGAAGGCTATGTTTCCGCTCTTTTCAAAGAGAATTGTGCTTATTCTATTATTCAAAAACGTTGTAAAAGTCATGGTTTTTCGATATCCAAAGGTACGATAAGTAATATTATTAATGAGAAAGTTAAAAAACGTAAAAGTGGAAAAATACTTCCAAATACGTATCCAAAAAAGAAAAGAATTTCTGAGAATATTTGTAAGGTAAAATCTTTAATTTTAAAACAGAATCTGCCAAGTCAAAGTACTATTGAAAAGTCATTAAAATGTTCAGTTGCAACTATAAATAAAATAATTAACATTGATTTGAATCTTGAAAAGGCCAAATAATACAATGTTCATCGTCTATCTCCACGACATATTGCAGAACGCAGAACTCGCTGCAGAATTTTGTATGAGAAGCATTTAGCTGGAGAAAGATGGAAAAATGTTGTGACAATAGACGAGGCGTGGGTTAATTTAAATGATTGCAATAAAAAACGAACAATTTATTATAAAAGAGGAGAAAAAATCTTAAAACGTGGTTTAAAAAATAAATCTAATGAAACTTTCTCTAAGGGATTTATAATTGTTGCCGGTTTTGCATATAATGGAAAATTAAAAGTAAAGAGTGGAGAAAAATGTAAAAATCAATTCCACATACTACCAAGACGATATCTTATTCTCAATATTCAAAAAAGAAATACCATATCTTTACCCACAGTTCCAACAATCAGTAGAGCTGCATCATGATAAAGCAAGCAGCCATACATCTAAATCCACTATTAAATTCTTGGAAAAAATGGAAGAAACTGGTATCCAGTCAATACCCTTTACTAATATTCCTGCTAAATCTCCAGATGTCTCACCCATGGACTTTCGTGCTTTTGCACTTTTAAAAAGGGCATTATCGAAACGTCGACCGAAAACCATTCAAGGACTTTGGAAAACTGTGGAACAAGAATGGGAATAAATACCTCTATAGATACTACAAAGGTCCTTATTATCATGGAAATTAAGGTGTAGAAAGATAGTTAACAATAAGGGCTATCAAATAGAACATTTAAAACATAAAATTTCATGTAAAAAAATTGATCTTCAGTTCATTAAAATCGTTCAAAAGATGTCCGAATAGCCTCCTGTAAGCCCTTTTATTAATATTCCTTAATTTTTTTTATTGCTTTTTAATACTTATGACACAAATTGGATGTGAAGAGCCTTATTTTAGTCTACTATTATAAATGATAAGACATAACAAACATTATTTTGTTACATGAAATGCCTTTTAAAGAATTCAAGTGCTGATATTTTCCAAAGAAGCATCAAAATATTACATTTTCACTATTAATCTTTTTTAAATTGCAATCGAACACTCATGTCAGTTAATACATAATTGACACTTAAATTTTAATTTATACTCGGGAAACATGTCTTAGTTGAGTGTAAAACACAAACAAAATAAATATATATTTATATTTTATGGCGTATTTTGAATTCAAGCACCGCGACCTTTTTTGTTTAAAGGAAATGAGATTGTAAAATAGTAATTTAAAGAGTACCGAATGTACAAATTGAAAACAGCTAAGTAAGTATCAAGAAAATAAGAAATAAGCAACGAATTTAACTGAAACTTGTTTAGAACATAAAACGCTCTTACAAGTTTCATTCAATTTCGATCAGGTTACGACCCTGGAGATACCACGATAAAAACGAGCTTTAATCAGCTATTCATAAAACCTATAAAGGATATAAATAGGATAGCTTTCTATCAGCGTTTTTCTTTATTTTTCTAACTGATTATACTAACGTTGTAAAAAGAAGAAAAGGTATTTTATCTTTACTTAAGAGCACATTAGTGTTAGAAGAGGTGTTCTAAATTAAAACTAGATAGAGTGTCTTCTTCAGATCACTATAATTGATTTTTTTATAATGAACGATACGTATCTAAGTACCTAATGTTTTAGTGCATTTCTAATTTTTTATTCATATTTTTTTTTATCTGGAGAGATCATTCTTGAAAAAAAATTCAAAAGTAGTAGAACATAAAATACTTTTTCTTGAAAGAAAGACCCCTTTTAATACGTAAGATATATTGTAAGATAGGAACAATATAAAGTATTCAAATTAAAAAAAAGATGATGTAATTCATTAAAACAGGATTGAAGTTTTTTAGTCCCTATTTTTTAAATTTTGGACTTTGAATGATTATTGTAGACGCTGATGTTTCATTTACATTGGAGGTAGTCCAATTATTCATTTTAATGCATTAAATAGAAAAGAGAATTTGCCGCGGCTAATTTTTTCCTTTGAGCTTGGAAGAGAGAAGTTTGCAGTATCATCCCTATTGTAAAATTAATGGTTTTATTATGTTTTAATATACAATGTTTCGTTTTTTATATAACTCTACTACGGGTGTTTACTTTCTAAAAAGTTTTGCTATAGCAGATCATAAAAAGTTGGTTTCTCTGACCCACATTGAAATTTTATTGATATTTGTATAATTTATTCATTGTTAATCGTGAAGAAAATGTTTCTTTTATATTTGGTGGCTGTGGTTTAGACCCTTTAGTTGTCATACGATACCACAAACAATTAAACTTAACTTTCTCATCATAAATAGTTTTAAACCTCTATGTGCAAATATTTTGTCCTTAATATGCTGGTCATGGTATGTTTACTACATAAACAAAGGAATATCATTTAAATTTTGATATGAATTAGAAAATAATATAAAATATTGACATTATAAAATTTATTTTACTTTCGAACATACAACAAATGATGATTAAGTATATTTTGTATTGGGAAATGTGTAAGATCCTAGACACACAAGTATCCGAAATCAGAAAATATTTCAGAAGTTCTCTTTAATAAATGTTATTGTTGTTTTTAAATGACGTTTTCTATACTAACACGATGGTAGGAGCAACTTATCTAGCACACATTTCAGATATAGAATTGGAATTCTATTGCAACATGTTAGACAATTTAATAGCTTTTAAAAGTAAGTATGGAATTTGTTTTGTTACTAATAGTTTATATCTGTGAAACTAATTTGTTTTGACAGCAATGTAAATAACAGAATCACAACATCTATCTGTTTACAAAATTCTATTTGTTCTATTTGGTCTTTTCATCAGAATCATTTAACATACCAAAATAATTTTACACATGGTAATTTCAACGATATTGTTAATTTAATTTTCACAATAAATGGTAATAAGAAGATGAAGTAAAACCTGATTAAAAATAGCAAAGTATGAAATCAGGAAGTTAATTTGTGTTACTGTATTTTACGTTTGAATAATAGAATTGCATTCCTAATGCATAAAGCTCAGCTGTAATGAAACAGAACATTCTTGAATTCAACAAATAATGGTTTGATCTATAATTTATGTTATTGTATTTTACGTTTGAATAATAGAATGGCGTTCCTAATGCATAAAGTTCTGCTGTAATGAAACAGAACACTCTTGAATTCAACAAATAATGGTTTAATCTATAAACTTAAAGTTACTTTGCTGTCAACTGTACTACGATTTGTAGGAAAATCTAACTCAAACTCTGAAAATCTGCAAGAAATGAGGTGAAAAATGCTTGCTTGTAGCCACTGAAAATATTTCCTTTCACAATCGAACACGCTTTTAGTATTCGGAATCTTATAGACTTGAGTAAAAAGTAGTGCACAAAAGTAAGAAAAGGAGAAGGAAAATGTTTACGAGAAAGTATTGACATTTGCTTATCATACAACTGGAAGGCTATTGCAATCTACATTGAAAATAAATATACTATCTAATGGAATCTCCAGTATTTACTACATTAAAAAGCAGTTGGTATTATTTTATCCAAATATATTTGAATATAATATTAAATGTGTTCCACATACATGTATATGAAAAATATTTTTCATTTTTTATGTAAAATTTTTTGAGAATAACCTACTTTAACACAACGTTAATAACTGTATTTGATAATAATGTACAACATTTGGGAAGGTTTGGTGTAAATTTTAAAATGCATACGGACAGTCTTCGAGTAAGCCGCAAGAATCCGGAATTAAGTTCTTATACAGGAAGTTCATACTGGAATGTTCTTTTAAGTACACAAAACTAGGGTTTTATTCCTAAATGGAAAGCTTCTTAAGGTGTAGCATTAATTGATAGCCATTATTACAGTAAAATATTGTTATATAATAGGAAATAGTTTTGCTTTAAAAAATATAATAGATTTATTAACTATTACGAATTATGTATTTTATATAACTCGGTTTCCTGTATGCTATCTCGACAAAATTTCGTGATTCTTCTGAAAAGACATTTATCATATGGTATTTTGATAAAGAAATATAAAAAGTTTGTATTCTGTGAATTTGTACAAACTCCTGTACCTAAAATAGAAGTTCGCGTGTAGACGAAGAAAGACATACTTGTATGCGATGCTCTTTATTGATTGATGGCCGATTCTCTTGGCTTTCCCATTTCAATGACATCACGCTATTTGTGTCCAAAAATCGATAGTCCCAATCTTTCGCTTTCAAGAATTTTGACCAATACAAGGTGTCTTACTTAATTACATTAATTGATGACATTGAAGTTTAAATTAACTGTTACAGACAATCAAATTATTTGCTTCAAACATCAAGATTCTAATGAGCTTCTATGTAAGACCGACATTAATAGGGTATGTGACCACCCCTAATCCTCATACAAAGCTTACAGCGTGTGACCATGCTTTCCATGAGGTGATCAACCACCCCAGAGTCAAGCAATCGCCATTCCTCCTGTAGAGCAGTTTGCAACTCAGAGAGTGACTGAGGGTGGGAAACGTGCAGACACAGCACGGCCGAGGGCATCCCAAAGATTTTCAATGGGATTAAGATCGGGCGAGTACGCCGGCCAATCCAAACGTGCAATCCCCTCACTCTCCAGGTAGTCGTCGACGATGTTGGCTCGATGGGAACGCGCATTATCATCCATTACAACGAAAGCAGGACCAACTGCTGCAGCGTACAATCCCACAGTGAGTTCTAGGACTTCATCCCGATAACGGGCAGTCATCACAGAACCCCGTCTATTGATATGCAGGTCGGTGAGATATCCCAACGAAATCCCTGCCCACACCATGATGCTTCCACCTCGGAATGCGTGATGCTCGATGATGTTCTGGGGCCGATTGCGTGTGCCTTGTTCTCTCCAGACCCTAACACGCTGTCATCTGGCTCCAGGGCAAATCTCGACTCATCCGTGAACATAACGTTGGTCCAATCAGACACAGTTCAATTGACATGTTGCCGACAACACTTTAATCGTGCCCCTCTAGATTGGACGAATAGAGGAACACAAACTCGTGGTACCCGGGCGCACAGTCCATTCATGTGTAGCCTTCGGCGAACAGTAGTGGCAGATATAGCCTTACCAATGAACGCTACAGTCATAGATGTCACACGTGTGGAGGTCGCTCTTCGATTCCGCTTGGCTAAAACAGCAATATATCGATCTTCCGCGGGGGTCGTAATCCTTGGGCGACCGGACACAGGTCTTCGGACAACTGTTTGGCTTGTTTGGAATTGTTTCCATAATCGTGAAATGACGGAATGATGAACGCCGAAGAAAAGAGTAACATCTGTGATTGATTGTCCTGCTTCAAGGCGTCCCACAGAACGCCAGCGCTCACTATCTGCCATTCGTCTTCTGGAAGCCATAGAAACACGTCTGTCTTGAAAACTAATAGTACGAAAGTTCTAAACACTTTTTATCAGCACTTACATGAAACTCCTCTAACCCTTCACAATGCTGGCTTCTTATACGACTGCTTTTTTTGCATATTTCTCTACACGAAACCGTGATTGGCTGTTACAGAACATATTTGCATACTTCCATCTACCTCTGAAACGAAATGCAGCCTCTCAAATTCAGATTGGCTTCCGGAAATTAACATTTTCCTCTCCGTGCTTAACTTTTGGCAGTGAGTGTATAAAGTAATAAATTATGTGTAATTAATATTAACAACGATAGTCCGTAAAAATGGCTTTTTATTAAGATAATTATATACTCACATCTAAATTTTTAATTGAACCCGAAGGTGTCTCATACCTATGAATATGCTACTCGAGGTTTTAAGAAGTTTATAAAATCATACACAAAACCCATTACCCCAAACAAGCCATTGATTAGGAAAAATGTACAATTATTGTAACAATAAAAATTATTTATATTAAAGAATTGCACATCTTCAACACGCACCTAGAATATTTATGCATAGGATATATGACTTTTAACGAGTATCTTTTTAAATGCAGTGTCTACTATCTTTTATATAACAATAATAATCTTAGGGAACGAAGCTAACTAGTATGATTTTATAAAATTACGCTATTAGTTTCGACATAGTAATGTAAACGCACTCACAACTGTTTGATAATTATCAATACAAACTGCTATAAATATTTACAAAGGAATCAAATTGAGGAATAATCAAACTGTATAACAATTAATATCGCACAGCAAATATTTTCGGGGAATTCTAAAAGGTCATAATTGTGAAACCTTATCTATTTTCCATCAACAAGCCGACCTTTTTATGTTTCTTCTTGCATTTTTTGCTTTTTTCTCACATCTCAGATCTTTTTTACTACGAAGACTTCCTTGATAGATAGCTTCATCAAAGCTATCAGTTTCCATCAGAACTCTCAGATCACAAAAGACAGCAAAAGAAAAATAGTAAATTGCATTAATAATTTAAGGTGGCAATACCACTCATATGCGCTGCATAGACATGTTCTAAATATAAATAAATTCTTCCTCTTTCAGAGAATGTACTATAAAATGACGTTTCTGTGATTTTCTAGGGATTCATAATGCATTTTTTTAAGAACGCAAAAAATATGATTGTACATATCATCAGCATAATGACAAGACACGAATAAATGTTTTTGGTTGCTATTCAATGTTTCCAGAATTCTGCTTAGTAGTCTAAATAAGTTGAACTCTTGCCTATACTCTCAATAAAACTCCAGTTTTCCTAAGCCGTCGACTTTTCAAATGCATTTTTTTGAAACAATGATTTTTGGATGATTTTAATAACTCGTGGTTTTGGAGTGATGTGTCTAGTAGTTAATGGTTTACTTGTGGATAATACTTTTAAATTGACCACACTCATTTATTTTATTCTTTGTTTGATTCATACTGCATTTCAAAGATAGTATTTACTCTTTTACAAAGTGAACCAAATCACTAAGATGAAGTTTGAAGCAGAAAATGACATTCTTTTCAAAAGTTATAACATTGAGTTAATATTAACTGTGATGGTAGACAGAAACTACCTCTAAGAAAGTATTTTCCAGTATATTCGTACGCTTCTTAATGAACGTCGATATCAGTACATAGAACTTCTCTTTAGTGTAGTTGAAAAATAGAAAAACTCACTGATAAATTTGGCGTTTGTAATACGAAAGATCTGCATGAACCTCACCAGCAAGTGTTTAAAAATTGACAACATCATTTTTCAGCTTATTGATCTTTTTTTCTTCGAGAATACAACAAAGGTTAGATTTAGTAAAGGGAGAGTTTTATCTAATTGACATTTCACTTTTGCCTGGAGTGGGGATACGTCCGAATATTTGACACTCTTTTTTTGTAATGACAAAGGAAGAAAATTTGGATTAGGTAGTGGTCAGAATACTCAGAATAATGCTTCTGCAGCTGATTACAAATGTCATTCGCAGGTTATGAAAATTTTATCTGATACATCATGTGAGCAGTCGAGATTTGAGCCATTTATCAATAATTGACCAATACCACTTAGTTTTGGAAGAATTGCATAAAACTAAACTTTTTTTAACATCAAGAATAGTTCTATAAATTTAGATGAATTTGTTTTCCTAAAAATAAAGACAGGAAAGTTGAGACCGCTAAGAAAGCATGTGCAAAACTAAAATGTTTTGACCAATCTGATATTGTGTACAAAGTTTTTAATAAATACGATTTACCATTGTACATGCTTTCTTAACAGTTTTAACTTTTTCTCTTTATATTCAGGAACATAGTTCCACTTAAATTTATGGAACAATTCTTGACATTTGGAAATAAGGTTAGCTTCATGTAATTCTTCCGAAATTCATTGGTAGTGATCTCGTATTAAATTATACTAGAGCAAATCTCCGCTACTCATATGATATATCAGATAAAAAATTTCATTGCCTACGAATGATATTTATGATCAGCTGAAGAAGCATGAGACTACTTTTAAATTTAGTTTTAATTCATTGGTAGTGATCTCGTATTAAATTATACTAGAGCAAATCTCCGCTACTCATATGATATATCAGATAAAAAATTTCATTGCCTACGAATGATATTTATGATCAGCTGAAGAAGCATGAGACTACTTTTAAATTTAGTTTTAATTCATTGGTAGTGATCTCGTATTAAATTATACTAGAGCAAATCTCCGCTACTCATATGATATATCAGATAAAAAATTAATTTCATTGCCTACGAATGATATTTATGATCAGCTGAAGAAGCATGAGACTACTTTTAAATTTAGTTTTAATTCATTGGTAGTGATCTCGTATTAAATTATACTAGAGCAAATCTCCGCTACTCATATGATATATCAGATAAAAAATTTCATTGCCTACGAATGATATTTATGATCAGCTGAAGAAGCATGAGACTACTTTTAAATTTAGTTTTAATTCATTTGTAGTGATCTCGTATTAAATTATACTAGAGCAAATCTCCGCTACTCATATGATATATCAGATAAAAAATTTCATTGCCTACGAATGATATTTATGATCAGCTGAAGAAGCATGAGACTACTTTTAAATTTAGTTTTAATTCATTGGTAGTGATCTCGTATTAAATTATACTAGAGCAAATCTCCGCTACTCATATGATATATCAGATAAAAAATTTCATTGCCTACGAATGATATTTATGATCAGCTGAAGAAGCATGAGACTACTTTTAAATTTAGTTTTAATCCGTTGCAAGTCATTTGAAAGTACTTTCAAAAGTTGATGTAGGCACGGACCTCACCAGTATGTGTATGTTTCTTCAGCACATTTAAAAGTTAACATGTCATAAGAGAATTTAAACATTTTGAATGGTGTCTCAATTTTATCCATCAGTTAGTTTAATCAGTTAGATAAATAATTAAACAAAATTCCCACTGAGGATCACGTACATAAATTCTAAATGGATTTTCGATTTCACCCATTGGTTAGTGAAACAACTGACGAAAATTCTCAATGAGGCTCGTGTGCAAAAATTCTAATTTAAAAATTCTAAATAATTTTTCAATTCCACTCATCAGTTTGTTAAACAATCAGTTAGTAAACTATAAATGAAAAAAATTCTCATTGAGACTTGCATACTTTCGTAATGGCCGCCAAGTTAACGAAGGAAAACCACTGTTCTGAACGGAAACTATTCCAATTTACACATCGTCTCGTTTAATTAGTCTGTTTCGAGATGGCCACTAAGTCCTTTCGCTCGACTACTGAGCCCATCCTCACAAAAGGTCATGAGTATCATTATAGCCTACAAGGTATTCACAAATGTTAACGGGTAATTCACTTTTAGTTTGAATATGTTTGATTAGTCAATTGTTTGATATCATTCAATCTCATTCGCGCTAAATGGTAGTGTAAAGGTACTTAATGGAAAACCAGATTTAAAAGATTGCCAAAAGTATAAGAATGGAATTTTTCGATCCTTTTCGACAAATGCCAAATCACGAATAACTTGATTGAGATTCCTATGTGAATAGAACATTTAACAAACTTATGAATTATACAAAAAAAAAACCTTTTTACACAAACGTTAAATATAAAGAAATAAATTACACTCCCTTTAATTTACATTGAACTTCTTTTAGAATTGGGAAAATGTTCGGGGTATTTTCGATAAGCCATTTTTACCAAAAGATATTTCCTCTTTAAATCAAAACCTCTTATTCATATCAATTCTACATTCAAAGTTTGAAAAAGAATTCACTTAATTCATTTCTAATTGAATCATCGACAGAATTTTTAATAAGCAAGTAATTATTAATTGTAACAATCTGCTGTGATCAATTGGAGTAATGAAAATATGTTTAGTAACATATTATTAATTCCTTAACCAAGCAGAAGACCTAATTCGTTGTTTTATAATGTATCTCTGTGTTATAAAAATATAATTTTAATAATATTATTAATTTAGTTTTAGCTCAGCCAATAAATAAACGAACAAACAAATTTTATCAAATTGTTCAAATTCGTTCTTTGCCTCTACTCCCAAGCGTTTTATGATGTGGGATACGATTTGTAGAAAAAAACTTGAGTTTTGCATTTGTAACATAATGTAAAAGTTGTGAGTAATCAGAAGTAGTCCTTTCAAATACAATGGATTTCTATTATTCACAAAGATAGCTATCATGGAATAGGAAGTATGCGAATAGAACTTAGACAAACCCCTCTAAGAAATGGAAGAGTGAAAAGATAGTGGAACTTTAACATTATCCTGGAACAATAAAATGGAACATCACAAGTTCAAAATTGTCTTGTGAATTCAATCGAGGGTCAAGGTATTAAGTTGTGACCTATATGGAGTACCTGATGAGTACTTTTACTGACACAGAAGTGAGTACTACACCCAGGAATCAATCGAACCTGAAAGTAATAGAATCTGCACCGTCAACAACTCGTAAGTTGCTAACTCAGTGGGAAAACCTACCAAGTCACCAGTAACACAAGAGGATAATGTTCCAATTGTTTGAGACTTATTGATGCAGAAAATCCATTTTAAATGAACTGTTACATATTTCAGTGTGTAATGAATATGAAATTAAATCCTATTAATTTTCACTTGCACAAATGTTTGTTGTCTTTTGTACCAAAGGCGTTTAGAAAGTAAGAGAACTATTTTAAAATATGAAACTACTCAAATATTTTATTTCATAAATACTAAATATCGGTGTCCACCTCCGTGTTATATATAGCATTGGCCACACTATGGCCATATTTGTTTGGATTCCTTTGTTAGTTAGCAGTTGTTTGAAGCTATATGATATTAATTTAATATATATTTAAATTAACCACACATATGATATTAATTTAAATATATATTTAAATTAACTCATTTTGTTACGAATTATAATTTCACTGAATATATAAGAATTGATCACTGTCACTATTAGTGAAAAAAATGTTTTCATTTAAATCATCATCAGATTTTCCACCACATTGAAAATTTATATTATTTGTTTACTACATCTTGATTAATCGATTTTATTCCTCCAGACACCGAAAAAATGTTCTTCATTTAGATTAGAAAACTGATCGAAGGAAAAGTTTCTGAAATGAAAAGATAAATGATTTCAATTACCGCTTGAGAATTTAATCTCTCCAGTGAAATTACCGGCTCTACTTTTAAACGATTCCTAATTATGGATTCATCGCTTATAATTTTATCTTTATATACTCATGCTTTCCTTTACTTTTATTTGTAAAATTGATTTTTAATAGAATCCAAACAATATTTAATGCATCAATTTGGATAATTTTGAGATCAGGAATGTTCTTAGCAGTGAAATATCTATATCAGGGGTGGCCAACCTTTTTGGAAAGAGTGCCACTATCTGAAAAAAGTTATGCGTGCCACTATCTGAAAAAAGTTATGCGTGCCACTTCCAACTTTTTCAACATACTAAAAAATATAAAAAGGTGAAAAAATTTTATTTATAGGCTGATTATGGGATTTTCACGCAAATAGCACATTTTTTTCCATGCAAGTCTGAGTAGTGGAGATTTAAAAATAATATAATAAATAAAACAAAAGTACAAACTTAGGTTTTATTGTTAATAAACATTTTTAAAGGTTCAGTCTGTTAGGTTATGTATAAAATAAAAATGAGTGACTTGAAACATTTAGTTATAAATAATTATTAAACCGTTAGTACTTAATTAATGTGGCTTTTGAATGTGTAGTTTTTTACCAAGTCATCTATATTAGGATTAGATCTTGAAGATGCTAACAAAATTATGTTTTAGGTGCATATCAGTTAATCTTGAACGATATTTTGATTTTATTATGGTCATAATAGAAAAGATTTGTTCACAAACATATGTTGATCCAAACCTACAACAATATATGACAGCCAAATCGTGTAAATTTGGAAAATTGCTTGTTGGTACAAATTTCCAAAATTCAATATAATTCGGATCACTTGCAGTTGAAATAAGTTCCTTATATTTGATTTTCAGTGTAGTATGGTGCTGTAGGTCAATAATTTCGATTTGTATTTCAGGTGGGTAACAATTAACGTCTTGCAGAGAAATTGAAAAAGGATTTGTGTAAAGATCAGCATTTTTTTTATCATCTTGAAAATCATCAAACCTAGCACTGAGTGAATCCTGCAAAATGGATAGTAAATTTTAAAATCTATCATAGTTCGGAGAATTATTGACTTTGGTAGCTAGTTCCTGCATTAATGTGAAATGTGTTAATCTTTTTTCTCCAAAATCGAGACAAAAAAAGCAAAAGTTTGTTCATTGTCATTGCACTTCCTTTGGAAAGCCAGCGCACACTACAATGAAGGAGTAACTCGCCATACTCTTCCGTTTCTTCCGGGAAAAGCTCACGAAATCGTCGTCGATTCAGAGCTGGAGCTCTTATTTTGTTGATACAGCGCGCTACAGGGTCAACAACAGAAGACAGATTTAAGTCCTTGGCACAAAGAGCTTCTTGATGAATAATACAATGATACTTAAAAACTTTTCTTCCCAAATAATTTTCAAGCAATGTAACAAAACCTTTTATCCTGCTAACCATGCAAGGCGCTCCATCTGTGCAAACACTATCTAATTTTGTCCACTCTACTTTGTTAACTTCAATTACATTTTTAAGTTCTTTAAAAATCTCCTCACCTGTAGTTAAAACTAGTTGGCGCAAATCAAGAAGTTCTTCCACAATATCAAAATTATCGTTCGTGTAACGCACAAATATGCTTAACTACGCATTGTCTGTGATGTCACAGCTTTCATCCAAAGTTAATGAAAAGTATTTGCAATATTGTAGTCCAGATACAATTTGTGTGCCAACATCCTGGCCCATGTCATCTATACAACGCATGAAGGTATTTCTAGACGAAGCTATTTTATGAACCATATTTTTGACGTTTATATCACCGACATTTTGGGCAAATATTAAAAGGCTATTTTTTATTATCTCCTCTCCGTCAGAATAGGGTTTTTTCTTGCGGGCTAACAACAGAGAAACTTCATAAGAAGCCTTTACCATAGTTTCCATTTCGTCATTTCTCTTCTGGAACAAGGATTATTGGTCGGCTAAAGATTTCTTTTTGTTATTGATAAATTCCGTTCGCAAGTGTGATCCGACAGGATATTTTGTTGTTGAAATCACTATGCAGTTGTTTGAAATGTCGGTCCAGGTTAAATTTTTTCGGCACTGCTACACAAATTCCACATATCAAACAAACAGGCTTGGAAGTATTTTGATGCGTAAACAAAAATTGTTCTTCCCAGACAGTTTTAAAATCACGAATTGCAATATCCTCTTCATATTTTCTTTTCGATGTCGAAGGTTTACTCATGGACATAGTGAAAATAAACTTTTTAAAACAACAACGCTCGACGCCAAAATCTAAAAACAGTTTTTAAAAAAAGCTTAAAATCTTGCTCGGCAGTTTAAAATCAACTGAGCCAGACAACCAGAGTGTCGCACTCGCTCTCGCTCGAGAACGGACAACCATAGCAAAACGGCGCCAAAGCAAGGCAACTCAAACCATTGGGCTTGTCCCATGACCACGCTGTCTTACCGCATCGTTGTACTGATGTCAAGCAGTGCCGCTTTCCGGCGCTGTTGTATTCAGTAGAGTATGAGTAGGGTTTTACGGATTTTGATAAAGTTCCTGAAGATGACATTATTATTTTTCAAATTTTTAAATTTTTCAATAAGTATTCGCGTGCCACTGTTAAAACTCCGCCGTGCCACACTGTGGCACGCGTGCCGCGGGTTGGCTATCCATGATCTATATAAAGGATAATCTTCAAAATTTCAAAAAATCGATTTTGCAATTTTGAAGTTCGAAAGTCAGATTCTGCAGTAAGAAAATGAATAAAAAATCCCATTAGTTCACTCATAAATGAGATTTTTCTGAGACCCCTTATTACAATTTTAATTCTTTCAGCTTAAATTTGCATTTTTTCTCAGAATGGAATTTTCAAAGATGCACGCTTTTTAACTCCCAAGCTATTAAACTTAGACACACGAAATTTGGAATGAATTAGAATTATTATTAGAGCTTCAAAATGAAACCAAAACTTTTCACAAGAGTAATAGATTTATGGAAAATTTAAATATAAGGGGAGAGAAATTTTGCAAAAGATATATAATTTATATATTTGCATACTTATTATTAAGAATATATATTTATAATGGAGAGTAAATTTTCAATTAAATTCATCCCCAAGGCTATGACTTGCATCAATTCTATCGATAGCTAACGTATTTCTATACATTATAAAAATACTTCTTTTACAAATTAATTCTGCTTTCATCTATAGAGACGACTTGATTGTTTTTAATACGAATAATTTTAATGATATCTGGCCCATTATTTTAGAAGAATTAATTTTAACAAAAACTAACTCAGAAAAAAACAAAAACGATTATTTGTACCTAAATATTTTTTGTAAATTACGATGTTAATATTAATATGCAAAAATAATATATTTTAAATTAATTCATTCAAATTCTAATATATTTCTAAAAAATTTATTTTAATATAATTAACTATTACATTATCCTTGCTGAATACTCGACACACACACCGACACCTCGTCTGGGTTCGGGAATATCGCCGCTGGAGACTTGTCTGGGAACGAGTAGCTTGGTCTGACGAGACACTTTCCCAACTGTTTCTGGCAGATGGAAGGATCCATGTGTGGAGAAAAAGCCATGAAGTGATGAATTCCGCATGTCAATAGGGAATTGTACATGCTGGTGGTGGTTCGGTAATGGGATGGGGTTTTGATGAATGGGACCCCTGGTACGTCTACAAATGTCTCTGTCAGGTGTAAGCTATGGGTGCACTAGTTAAAGTTTTACATTCTACTATCCCATGATTGCACTTCAGTATATAATCTTAGAAAACATAATTAATTTTAAAAATAATAAATATGAACATAAGAATTTTGAATATGAGTATTCGTTCAGAGGGAATTTTAATAGGTAACGTAAGAGAGATGTATCGTTTTAGTTGATTCTGTTTTTAGTAAAAGTATAAAATCAAAGCATTAAAAAGTATGAAAAATAATCTATATCTATATAAGCAGAACAAAAAGAAATAGGAGCTCTGAGTCAACCTTAAGTAAATCTAATTTTTACATTAAGGAAATGCGTGTATATACTCTCTCTTTTTCCCTTTATTCTATTTATTATCTCTTTTAGCATCCACTTTAATGTCGCATCAGACATCACATTTAAGACTTATCTAATTAACGTTAGAATGAGATTGAAGAAAGAATTGTCTGCTAAACACTTAGTGTTTGTTTCTTCTTTAATTGCTTGAGATGTTTATATCCTTTTAACTTGATTTTGAATATTAATTTATTAAGCAGTTACATCTCAATTTTGTCTCAATTATTTTTAAATTTTTATGTGTTGCAAAGCATCGAGATGCATTATTGTTGAAACATCGAAAATTCTTTATAATGCAAGCAATATAAGTTGTTTACCTGAAAACATTTTAATTCTCAAAATGTTACACTTTAAAATACTACCACATTCACTGTAATACATTTGTCATTTGCTCTGACTGCGGCCAGAAGTATACACTGCTGATTTAAAAAAAATTTGAAAAATTATTTTTTATGTCTGCACTTTATTTTTAGAAATTTACACAGCAATTTCAAAACTAATTAAACGATTGTTTCAATTCGAAAATTTATTTTTAGCCAATACCTATAAAACTAAAATGTTTCTAAGCGTGCAGAGATATTTTAAAACACTTTGCTTGCTCTTTGCTATGAGGAAGAGGACTCAAACATTTTTTTGGTAAAGGGTATATTTTTGAATTCCCACATCAAATAACTTAATACTTATCCTCTTGTGATGTTTAGAGCATTCAAACGTTAGTTTAGGGGTATTTCGTTGTTCGCAGAACAAATTTTAAGAAATAATTATTAGACAAAGTATACCAATTTTATTTTAATTACAAATATCCATTTTATCCCTCATAAGCAACTGAACGTGTTGAAAATTTTGTCTATTTTAGATAGCGTGTAAGATATTACATGTAATGAAATTTCATAAAAATTATGTAAATGGTTAAAATAATTGTGTTTCCCGTTTGGATTATGATTCTATGTTTGTTATTCTCCATTTGAGTTTTCAATACACAAGTGCTTATCAAAAACCGTTTTGATAATTTACTTATATGTTTTAAAAATAAAAAAGTACTGTCTTGGAAGCAAAAGGGTAACTGAATTCCGCTAGTCGATAACCTTAATTAGAAGCCAGTGAATTCCGGTTATAACGGTATGTACAGCAGCTATTTTTGTGAAATGTGCACATTTTTGTGAAAATTTTGAAGTTTAAAACCCACTACATGCTCTTACATTCTAGCTGTCGTGCAAATTCAAGAACTGAGTCAACTGAAGTAATGCTTCTTACAGAACATTCTTATTTGATATAAAAATTTAATTAATAATACCTGATGAAGAAAAGAAAGTACTTAGCGCAGCTATTTATAGAAAAGTTCTGGTATTTCGTATTTTATAAAAGTGGAGTTTAATTTCCCCCCAACATTAGAGTACAAGTAAAGCTCCCTCAATTAATTACGAAATTAATTATTTCCTTGCTTTGATGACAAATTAAAAGAACATTTATGTTAATTACCAGGATTATAGGACAACAATGCGAGATTATAAGCTCGAGTTCTAAAGAAAGTTTTAATCATTATTGGAAATACGCTTCGTTCCAATTGGAATTACGTTATTTGCTTAGAGCATGATAGTTTCTAATACTGAAAGATACATACTGAGATCAGGCTTATGTTAATTATTCAAGTGAAACGGAATTTTACTGGTATACGAAATAGTAGGTAGGCTGCTAATTAACGTCGCACTGGAGCAACACAAAGAGCTATTGGCGATGGTCCGGGATCAATCCCCAGGGAAGG
Organism: Meta bourneti; assembly: GCA_933210815.1. Classification (NCBI taxonomy): domain Eukaryota; kingdom Metazoa; phylum Arthropoda; class Arachnida; order Araneae; family Tetragnathidae; genus Meta; species Meta bourneti. The sequence continues at coordinate 61,670,429 of OW119924.1, read as the reverse complement.
TATACGAAATGGTAGGTAGTTTAATTAATGTCACACTGGAGCAACGCAACGGGATATTGGTGACGGTCCGGGATAAATCCCAAAGGGAAAGATTCGAAGAGAACACCACGTAATTTTGAACCACGGTCAGATGACGAGGCAACACCTGAGAGGGCACTCCACTCTGCAAACTTCCACACCACGCCAAAGTGAGGACATTTGAGGCCACGACAGATTTAACATGCACCAGTCCCCTTTGTACATGACGGTCTTTGACTGGATTCGAACTCGCAACCCTCCAGTTACTAATTTTACTCTTCCAACCGTGCTATTACGGCCGTATATGAAATGGAACAATTCAGTTATGTATTTTACTATATCAAATAGAACTATTTATCTCCAAAAAGAATCCGATACACTGCATTAGTTAAAATAAATAAAGTAATATATTCAAGTAAGTCAAGTAATTGTCATACTAAAACGAGTTTTGGGGAGTGTTCTAAAATAGTTACACGTCTTACTTAAAAAGTATTACTTTTCACAAATAACAGGAAATTTAAAATTTACATAACACTCAATCATCCATAACACCTGGCTTATGTGGCAATACCGTAAATGCAGCTGCTGACTGAACAGGTTTTATTGTCTGTGTAATGATAGCATTATAGTTTGTAAAATAATTAATTAGTACTAATTAATTGTATTTTTACACATACTTCTTTCCATCACATTATTCTTTGAGTACAAATTGTTTATCATTAGACAGTTTGTGTAAACTATTTTTTTGTACAAAATTGTTGACGGAAATATATGATATCAAAGTTTCACGGAACAAATCTACTTATACAGTATACTGCAGTTTAAAAGTAATACACAACTGTCAGATATAATAAATTTAATGTGATATGAGACATTTCAGAAAACAAATGTTGTGGAATGCAATCTCTCTTCCGATACAGGAAAAATGCTATGGAATATAATTTACATATGAACCTGGAAAATCTGAGAAGTAATATATAACATTTTTTATAAACAATACCTATTTTGATTGCACGAGAAGAAATATGTGTTCAGCTTATAGTAATACCTAGTTATTTTTGGAAAACTTTTGAAAAATAAATCCAATTCATTGATCATGAATACAAATGCAGAAAATCCAGAAACACTTAATTATTTAGCAATGTTTTATTTCTTATGTAATGTAAAGTTATTAACATGCATGTAATGTTTGATTCATTTAAAGATGAAAAAAATATTAGTATAAAAATGATTCATTACACACATAAAATCATATCTTGTTTCAAATGTTCTACGATCATTTAAATATAAATTTGAAGATATTTAAAGAACCTTATATATCAATAGAAACGTAGCTTTAAGCCTGTAATATTTTACTTCAAAAAGATAGTTCTTTTAAAAAAATGCTTTTTCACGGTATCATGATGAATTCTTATTGTATATCTGAGAATTACTGTATTCTAATGATGAAATACTGAATTAAAGTCAAAATGTGTTTTTACCTTTGAATAATATCTAATAAATTTAATAAATTTCTTCCTCCTGTAACTTTACTGTAAGATCTGGTAAGTTCTTGATTTGTTATAGTGTACCATAGCATAATTTATATTTACCCTATGTCTGATATACCATGTAGCATAGTATAACAGCAATTGTCATGGTAACAGCATGACTAATTCTGACCATGCAGTGTTCGAAGTGTCATGACATTCATGATAATTCGATGCATCTTACGGACATTTTTCGCAGGAAGGACATTATAGAACTGATCCAAAATTTGTTCCCAGGATAAGAAAAAGAATAGTATAATGAATATAAATGCTGTGATACATTGGTTGATAGCTATTCAGTAAAATTAGTGCTTTGGTACGTTTGAAAACAATTCGGAAACTACTTCATAGATTGAATGCAACACTTACCCCCAAAATTTGGAATGATTTCTTGAAAAATTTAGATGACAGCAATTTCGGAAGATTGCGTGGGTTTTGAACATAGACATAGATATGGACTATAAATTGAAAGATCCACAATTTTCTCACTGGTTTGGTATTTAAACAACACTGTTCCAGATTGGAAATACGACTATATTTTATCGTAAAAATTAAACTTTTTTCACTCAAAGGTACTAAAGAATTACATAAAATAATTATGTGTTACGTTTATATTTTTCATGATTTACTGACCACTTAAACAAGTATGTTTTGCATTTTTATTGAAAATAGTTAAGAAATAAGGCCAAAGAACCGAAGACATACAACGATTCCAATCGAAGGGTTTGGAAGCAAAGGACTAAAAGCGAGTTTTGAGAAAAAAGACAAAAAAATTTTTCGTTTTGAAAATTATTGTGTTGTTATGAAGTAATATTATCCGGCTATATATAAACATTTGATAAATTTGCTTTGTTTGATTTATGGGGGCCATGGTAAGCTAGTTGGTAGATTCGCAAATTAGCAGCCGGAGGGTTGTGAGTTAGAAACTCGGTCCTATCAAAGACGGTGTGGCTGGTGCATGTTAAATCTGTCGAGGTCTTAAATGTACTCACGTTGGCGTGGTGTGAAAGTTTGAATAGTTGAAGGGGCCATCTCAGCTATTGTGTTTGTCATCTGACTGTGGTTCAAAATTACGAGGTGTTCTCCTATCTTTCTCTACGGGGTTGATCCCGGACCAACACCAATAGCCAATTATGTGGTTACAGTGCGATATAAATTCAACTACCTACGTATCTGATTTATGTAAAATAAAATGTGTTGGGTTGATTCTTTAAGCTTAAAAGTATCAACTTTCACTTACATCCTTTTTCTCCCAAGAAGTGCTCCTGCGTTCTTTTGCCTCTCCCATTTTGGGCAAAAAATCTTTAGATTCGTGACAAGTTCTTCAATGTCAATAGTTTCTTTTTTCCAGCTGTACTGTTTAAGTTTTCCTGATGTTATGCTTGAAAGATTCAAAGAAATGGGATTTAAATAATTCAATTACTTAAATTTTCGAGGTGAGAGAACTTGGCTTTTTAGTAAGCACTTCATCGTGATGTACAGGCAGATTCAATATATGCTGAGTATGGGCATCAAGAGGTTTTTTAGGAGGTTAAGTTCACTTTAAAAGACATATTTCCATATAGAGTACTTTTGAAGTTCAGTGTGAAGAGATTCCCATAAATGCATTTTATCTTTATTAGAAAGTATTTTTTTTTGTTTACGGTACCGGGGTTGTGAGACTTAGTGGATACATGCACAGACTTCTTGTTCCACGGAGTAGTGAGAGAGAGAGGTCCTGTGTTTTAGCGCAGAGTTCATCGACACGCCCTCAAGATCGAGAGTGAGTCAATAATTAATCGCATTGCATTTGTATTTCTATTTCTTTTGTCAACAGCGTAGTTTCCAAGCTGTGTCAAGTCGCCAGGTCATTTCCACTGTTGCTGACGTAACGTTAACCATGCCAGCTTCGGATTTCGTTTGCACCAAAGAGCAGCTTTAAGCAATCTGGTTTTTTTATAGTCTAAAAGTATATCAGGGGCCGAAATCCATCGAAACTTTCAGCATAGTACGAGAACAGCACTTTGCTGCAAAGTAGTGACTATGAATGGATTTTAAAGTTCTAAAATGGTAGCACATGTGTTAAGCATGGAGCCAGGTGGCCATCCAATTCAACAACCGACAACAGCTGTTTATAGTGTAGGTTTCACAGAATATTGCAGATAAAGTGGCAAATGAGTCATTAACCACGGACCAAGAACTGAATACGTGACTCCTTGCTGATAGGAAATCGCTTTTATTGAGGGCATGAAAAATCGCTTAGCAATAGGTCACTTGAGTTGAGAATCAAGGGGGCTATGATGAAAAATGATGTAGTAAGCTGCCTATTTTTATTGAAATAATGTATATAGCTGCATACGAATAGTTATTGACTCAACCTCGTGCAAGACGAGTATTCACTCCTTAAATTCGTCGGCCGGTTAGTTCCGTCGATTGATAGGTGGGAGACAAGTAAGGAGAGTGCGAGTTCACACATTGCCCCATTATGCTTTAAACAAAACAGAATATGCATTTTTGACCACGACTATCCAAAAGGGTAAATTTCCAAGGAAACGAAGCAATTTTTACTTCCCAATGAGTCATATTTTTGTGTATGGGGAAGCTTTAATTTTTAATGCTATTGTGTGCAAGAATTACGCCTTTTAAAATCCCTCCGATAGTATTACATGAAAGAAGCGTTACCAATTCTTATATGTTAACGTCAGTATATTATATTATACATTTAGTGTAACCGGTGTGTGATGTTTTAGATGGATTGGAAATACTTTTTTCCCATTAAAACGAAGGCTGAAAAATTTCGACTTGACTTTGCCAACAAAACATATTGATTTCTTTCTTTGCTATATTAATCAAACCAAAATATTGTTCACATTCCATATGAATGTTCCGATTTCAAGAATTTGCTATCGAATGTTTTTATTTGTATAGAAATGATGACTTATTAAATCAAATTTGTTTTAATGGAAATTGCTGAATAACTTATCAGTAATCTCTCAAAGCACTTATTCTTGATTGATTTTAAGGTAACGCACTCTAAGGGAATTGAAAACTAACGTATGTGGTAGATGTTGACATAAGAGTTGGAAGTGTTTTTTCTAGTCTGACCATGGATAGAGTTTAAAGGTAAAATCAGAAATTAATTAGTCAAAAGTTGGAAACTGCTCCTTATGCAGAAATGATTATCTAGTTGTTTAACTTGGGGCAGCTGTTTCTTATAAGTTCAGCAAAGCATGGATGAAAGGAGGTTTCATTTAGAGACAGAGGGGTGTAAGCGCACTTGCATCCCTTTGCATCCAAACGTAGTTTCGTAGTACCTTTTATTTAAATCTGCATCTCATCAAAAATCCCAAATCGTTAACATTTTTGTCCCAAAATAGTTTAATGCTTTTATCATTCTCTGCATCTATTTAAAAATGTTCAATTGTGTTATTTACATCTCTTTGTGTGTGTCAGATCTTTTCAATTAAGATAAAGCAAAATTCTCTTAAAGAAGCGTGGACGTCCTAACGAAGTAGACGGATCATATGAGCGGAGTCACTGCTGATATTGTATTCAAATGCTAACCAATCCAGAAAATTCACAAAACAGTTGTAGACACTGCTATGGAATTGACAAAAATAAGTTATAAAACGAACGAGTCATAATAAAACAAGAAATTATGCTTTTTGTGGACTCTTCTCACTGTAATTACTGATTTTAACTGATTCATTAGGAAAGAGCTCAAAAGTAAAGTACAAATACTACGATCACTTAACATTTCATGGGAATGTTCATAATAACACCAATGTCCAAAGCTAAGAGATTCTCCAGTTCGCGAAATTGCCACTGTTTATTAAAATATAAAGTGAATACTAATGCTACCCTGAAAGGAATAATGGAAATTCCCACAAAATGAATCGAGAGAATTTCTATAATTCCGGTATAAGTCAGTTATAGAAGTTGGGGTTTGAAGAACTTGTTATTGTTTTGCATCTGGAAGCACTGTTGACCTTTGGCTCTAAAAGAGGATTTTTTTATAACAAATATGGCACAAAGAAGTCGTATCGATGACATCATGTGAGGCGGATGGAGCCTGGACACACTCATAAGCTTTCCCAAATGTCATATAAAGGCTATGGAGACGTTTCCAAATTGACCAAGATGTTCTAAGAAAATATGGTCGATGTCACCCATGCCACAGGACCGGACCGAGGTCACAGATGTCTAACACGACTTGAATGCGGCCGTAAGTGCCCGAATTCATCCAACCAACACAGCCCTTAACTCTTTAGGAACCACCTGTAGATAGCCTCGGGAATCACCGTATCGAGGAAGCTGTTTATTTTACATGATATCAGCCTATATGCAAGGGAGGATGCTGTATGCATTTCCTTAATTGTATGGTCCATACAGACCCGTGGAATGTGGTGTACTGAACACCTTACTTAGACTCCACAACAATGGGGCAATGTACTGTTTACTGACGAATCCCGTTTCAACCTAGAGAGCGATTCTCGAAGAGTGTACATCTAGCAAGCGCAAAAGACACGTCTACATCGTCAAAAGTGATCATTATGGAGATGTAGAAGATCTTGCTTGGAGTAGTATCATCATAGGATCGCGCACACCTTTCCTTGTATTCAATAGTCGTACCGTAACGGTCCATGTTTATAAGGATGCATCTATGTGAGGATTTTTTTGGGGGTGCATTTGGTCCTGGGTTCCATTTAATAGACAATAATGCACGTCCTCATTGGACTAGCTTGAGTCTGGAACACCTGATATCAGGATATAACACGTCTCGACTGTGTCCATCCTGTTCACTAGACTTAAACCCTATTGAACATGCATGATGCTCTTGACCTCCAAGTTGCAACATATATTCCTCCAGTAGACATCGACCTTCTAATGAAATAGACAGAAATCAATAGACATGTATCGGGATCCTAAGATCTCCCGAGGGCTTGGGAATCGACTTGGATTGATTGGCTAACTAAGCGTAAACTAATATTTTTCATTACGCTCGTCCTAGATTAAGGTTCGTGCTTTCTTCTAAGCATCAAACTTTTCCCGCGAGATCTTCCAACGAACGATCGGGTGAAATAACATGAAGCTGCGTGGACAGGCTTTATGTATTTCATCGGAATGTTGATGGAAAGAAATGAGGTTATTACGAATGGAATTTTACTGCTACTGTCTTGTGTATATAGGGTGTATCATAAATTTGTTAATGTTTCCTTTATTTATAAAATCGTAAAAATTGATAAATTGATGTACGGTTTGCACGAAAAGAAATATCAAAAGAGGATAATTTTTTGACAAGGGGTAACTTCAATTTTTTAAAGAACACTATAATACATGCCTTTTGTGCAAGAGATATGCAAATGAGAGTTCTTTAAAACAAAAGGTGTATCTCTGGCAGATCCCAATGAAAGCGTGCATTCCCAGTCGTCAGTGCATAGATAGTTGTAAGGTTTGTTGATGTCATGAATGATAGGATGTAGTCTGTTGGTGGATAAATCAGTGTTAGTAAAACTGTTTTACACAAGCAGGGAATTGACAACGTAAACTATGCAAAACTTTCAGATGCTGAAAATAGATGAATGATCGAGGTCCGCAACGTCTATCAGACAAGTCTTCAGTACGACGTTTCAAGGAAGAAGCTTGTAAGAACACTCTGGTACCAGTAGACCAGTGTACCAGAGGTGTGGAATCGAAAATGAACGACCTATCCCTGCTAATGAATAAATACAGTTTGCAATGTCACTCTGACTGTCATCACTGAGGTATCCCTCTATCGGAGGAAGTTTGTGTGTGTGAACTACATTTGCTTATAACTTCATAACTTCCCTTGCCAAAAAAAAAATCCCCCTCCTTGAGATTTTTTTTCGTGTAAATCATACTTCAGTTCTCCCTTTTTGCAATTTGTATGAACTATTGAAATATGAACAGTTATAGGACATCCTGTATCTCATTTCCTGTTTGAAATTACATCTCTTGGGATATTGAAGTCTTGTAATATTGGATAAAATACTCTAAAATGCCCACGAAAAGAAATCCTGAGTCTTTCAGACCCGAGTCCTTCAAATAAATGTCCGGATTATTTAAGGGGATTACGTAAACTCGCAACTGTTTGGCCTTAAAAATATTCCATAAACTAATTTCAATAAAGTTATTGTTTTCAAAACTTTTTGAAAAAATATCTTTAAAAGTAGGTAGTTAGGTAGTTGAAATTACGTCGCACTGGAACAACACAACTGGCTATTGGTGACGGCCTGAATCAATCCGAGGAAACCTCGTAATTTTGAAACATGGTCAGATGACTTCAAAATCTGAGCTGGTAACTCATTCTACAAACTTTCACACCACGCCAACATGAGGGCATTGAGGCCACGACAGATTTAATGTGCATCAGTCCCACGTACACGACGGTCTATGGTTGGACCTAATTTCGAACTCTCCGGTTGATAATCCGTGAATCTATCAACTGGGCTACAGTGACTTCCAATATCTTTAGAATGATGTTTTTATCTTTCCAATATATTGTATTTAGAAGTAAAAACAAATTAACCCTTTTATTTGCTTTGAGAAATATTAACTTAGAAATCTCTCTATAAGGTAGGTAGGTAGGTATTTTAATTAACATCGCACTGGAGCAACACAACAGACTATTGGCGACGGTCAGAGATTAGATCCAAAGGGAAAGATCCGAGGACAACTCCACGCAATTTTGAACCACGGTCAGATGACGAGGTCACACTTGAACTGGCATCCCACTCTCCAAACTTCCACATCACGCCAACGTGAGGACATTTGAGGCCACGACAGAATTAAAGTGCACCAGCCCCCATGTACACGACGGTCTTTGAACTCGTAATCCCTCCAATTGCTAACCGTTGCTCTTCCAACAGGGCTACCCTGGCACTTAATGCTTAAAACTATTGGTTTAAATATTTTTCAAAACAATACAAAAAAATGATTAAGAATACATTGATTTTGATTCTTTTTTCAAATGTTGCATACGTTCAAAACAAATTGAAAATTCTACCTTGCGCTTTACAAAGAAAAATATCTTATGAAGATTATTAAAAGCATTGAAAGAGTGCATGTTGTATTTTCTACTTCCATTTCAATTTACTTATTTTATTGAACTGTGATTGATTGCGATCGTCATAGGTTAAACAATGTCTTTTTCACATGCTTCACAGAAATGAAACTAAACGATTATTGACATCAAAATCATGTTTTTTGATTTTTGAAGGAAACAAATTAGTGTTACGCAAATTTCTTTAAAAACTTGATTCTTGCAGAAGGCGTGGTCAAAATATTTCACGATCAGAACAGATATACCTCTGAGACAACACCAGGCCTAATATTTTTAAAATAGTCCACTTTTATCTCATAAAACACTAATAAAACTATGGAGAATTACAGAGTACTCCATGTACAGTCATATGCTCAGGGTTTGAACTTTTTATTTTAATACTTTAATTGATTTCTGATATTCTGATAATGAAATTTATATAAGGACTGTTGTATCTGATACAGGTAAAAGATATCGAAAGAAAAAATTATTTACATTCAAAACAAATTAAAAATTGCACATTGTTTTGGTAACAGTGCTAAAACTTTCATAGAACATTGCCTTTTAATGAGCTTGTTACTTGCTCTGTGGACTAGTAGCTCCTAAAGTGAAGAGGGTTCTCCGTGACTCAGTGGGTTTGTCCACTACTCTAGGAACCTGTGAGTTGTACGCAATTCTTTTCTGGGTGTATTTCTCTGTTCAGTATAAGTAAAACTTCTATTGCATGTGTTCGTATATTACTTGACGTTGTCTGTGTTGCGTTTGTCGAAACTTGGTCAAATATGACCCTTGCGCTACAAAACTCAATGCAACCAACCAGCGATATATCGCAAGTTCTAGTCTACCAATTTCTGCTTCAAACTGAAGAGTAAAGAGGCATCTGGCAGGTACCATCTGACAGATAAGCATCTGATAGGTTAATGAACGATATATGCAATGGGTGGCATAGAAAAAAGGAAGTAATTTTTCCTAATTATTTTTAAAATGTTGTACATATAGAATTATTGTTTTCTGTCATTACTGTTTCCACCGTTACATATACATAAATTTGTGAAATGGCTTCTATACTATTCGAGTAATCAGAAAGCCAATTTTCTGACTGAGTTAAGAGTTCTATCAGTTCGCCAATAATGGCCTCTCTCCGCCTCATACTGGTGTTAAGCAGTGCTTTACACTGAAGAAAACTTCATTTTTATTTATTAGGTCAAGATATAGATCAATAATTTCAATTAATTCAACTTTTGTAGTACGTAATGTTCTGGAAAATTATTTTGTGCATAGAGTGAGTTTTATCAAATTACTTCCGGTTTTGAAGCATGAGATTGAGGCTCACCAAATTCCAAATCAAAGTAATTAGAACTGTTATCGAAGTCTGAGAGTAATTAGAAAAGATGGAGGGAATACATTGAGATTTACTAGGGTAGTGTAATAGAGGGTATAGGCATTTAGAGAGATCCAAAATATACTTGTACATGATTGTAAAAAGCGATAAAAGCAATTGCAGTAACTCAATTTTAATAATTAGCTCTTTTCTCAAATTCAAAAGTGCAGCAATCAGCTGTTAGAGATTTTGCCTATTAAGTAAAACAGTACACATACTCGGTAGAAACTAATATCTAAGAACCTACTCTCACTATATTACTCTTTTACTTGAAATTAAAAATTGCAAGTCAGTGCTTAAATTCATTATAAATGTAGGGAGATATGAAATATTAGTACTTACTTAATCAGAACGTCTTAAAAGTTTTTATCAAATTTCAGATTCTGTTTTGAAACATGAATTTTTAAATTAGTCTATACTATTTCAAATTGCAGGGTATAAAAGTACTTTTATCACAGAACCAAGTGGAAAATACTTCAGAAAACTACTTAACTGATATTTTTGAGATTTCCTACACTCAAACAAAGAGTTTCTTGATAGACGCGCCCTAATATAAGTTCTTTGTATCAACTTTAAGGAAAAAGCTAGTTGAAAAGTTCCATTTGCATAATTGAGTACCATAGTTGAGGGACAAATAAAAGATGTCTACAACGGTTGTATCACGTCTGAAAAGGTTTGCTAATAGTTTTAGGTTTTTATTCTTTTCAGTTCCATTGATTGATATTCAAAGGAGACGTTTTATATTTTTTCTTATATAATTTGAATAATTTCGAAGTTTTCATCACTTTAGGAAAATAACTGGAATTTTAGAAACTGATTATAGTTGTTACCACCCTTACATTTCGTTTCATTGAATTGGGAAAAATATAAAATGTAAAATTAATTCTAGAACCCCATGGGGCAATATAAATGAAGTATAGGAAATGAAAAAAAGGTGTAAAATAATTATGGGATATTAGAGTATAGTTAAAATGTTCAAAAATACTGTCTGTCTATCAGAACTGCTCCAAACACAATGTCTTGGTTCTGGGGATCACTATAGAAAAAGGTATAGTACACTTTAAGTGGAGATGAGTCGGATGAGATTTTGGTAATCGGTGGTTTGTCAACGTTTTGAATATAGCCTCTTGCAATCGTGTATTCTCTTATTGCACGAACGTATGAAGAACCAATTGTCGTCAAATGCGCCAATTTGACAAATTTTAATGCTTCAAGAATCACCAATAGAAAATAGGCAAAATAACTTTTCTACGACAGTCGTGAACTTTCTGTCTGGAGCAGTTCCCGTGGTAGACAGACAGTATCTATCTGTATGCCCATCTGTCTGTCTATTCCATTTTGGAAGGTCATAATAATACAGTGGAAGCACACACACACGCAAAGTAATGTATTTCTTCATTAAAAGAACATAAATTATATGTAATATGAACGTTCTGATTTGCATCTTACTATGGTAATCAACATTCTCACGATTAGTTTTGTCATGTAAGGAGGTTGAAAGTAAATAACAAACTGCAAGAAAAATCCGAGAATATATTTTTTTAACGCAACCTACAGGAGAAAAACGAACTTATAATTGAAATAAATTCTACTGAAACTACTGATATAAAATATTGAATTCCTTCAAACAAAACTGTATCGCTTCTTACTGCCAGAAAATCCAGATAAAAGTCAGGTTTTCAATTTTTTATCTTATAGAGGGAAAACAATCACAAGAATTCTTCTATAAAACTGCAGTAGGATTACAACAATTGACAGCAAAGCCCCACCAAGGGCCCGGTTGACTTTTACGAGTGTGTTCTAATGAAGATGAAACTTCAGAAATCTTGCTCGTAAACTAGGTGTACCCTTACCATTTTTACAGACGTTTGCCTTATAGTTCGTACAGCTAAAGAAAAGAATTGTTTTTCTAGTTGTACGGTTCGAAGTACTTTGGAGGGCTTTTATGATGTGGATTTTATCCACTGATTTACAGTTTACGGTTTTGGTCTTGCTTAAATTGTATTGGGAAAAGGTTTTAGTACACCAAAAAGGACCAATTTCTGTGGACGTAATTTATAATAAATTTTATTCTTGCTTGAAATTTGTTGACAGCATTATAATATTCATCCATTTATCAGCCAGAGTTAACAGTGTTACATACCAGAAGACTACTCAATAGATGAGTACAGTTTCATTGACCTTACAAGTGGTTTTGACGAGATATCTTGTACATCAAGATCTAACCAACTTTAAATAACAAGAGATATCTTGTCATCAAGATATTGCTGATGTTTTGAAGAGATCTGGTCGTTGTTTTCTAAAAACGAGATATCTTGTCCATCAAGATCTGATACTTTTGATAATGGCGACAACCATCAGGTGGGTTAACTAAATTTTAAAAATAATGAATATCAATTTTTTTGCAAGTAATTCTCTTTAATAACTGAAGTGTAACGATAATAAACCTAGCTCTGTGTAATTCATTTTGTTTTAGTGCACTTGATATTTAAACAAGTTAAACATGACAAAACGACCAGTAATAGCATAAATGTCACAAAATTAATTAAAATTTGACGATGATGTGCTTATAGTCTTACCAAATAGACCAGACAACCTTTGTTATACTTTTATATAGTTTATTATTTGCTATTTGATGTATTATTTATTAGATTGTCAGTTTGAATTAGATAATGCTTACTTTTGTTGCTATCAACTCCATTTCCCTGAAATAATCAAGCTGAAAATTAAAAAAAATATTTTTAACTTGTAGCTAAATAAAACAAAATAAAAAGCTAAACACTCGATACAGTTATTTATTTATGAATATTACAGCATGACTTGAATTTTGAATATGATAATATAATGCGCTTTTACCATCATCAATGATCCTATTACTTTTTGTACACATGATGTTTTATGTATGAGGATAATCACTTAAACCAAAGGATCGGAACTGCTATATTGAGAAATAACGAGGGCTACGTATGGAATAGCAACTCACAACTTTTAACACTATGCTTCAGTAATGCCTTTGTTTTACTTTTTATATAATACACAAATAACTGTTTAGGAAGGAAATATCTTAGCGTATTTCGAAACTCAGAAAACAGAATCTTGAACTGAAATTGATGCACAAAAATGATATTGATTTAAAAATGTCATATAAGCTTTTTAAAACTTAAGGTAGAGGTGCTTTGTCTTTTATTTAAAACGCTTAATGTTCATTCCCCATTACCTCTATATCCTATTTTCTTTTTAATGAATAATTTAGTCCCATTGTAGAACTTATCAGATTTGTCATGAACTCATAGACTTTAAAGCAAATATAATTCTATACAATCAACAAACGAAGTAATTATGTCAGAACACACAAAAATTTGAAATGTAAAATAGAGATATGAAATACGTGTGTAATTACTTAACTCACCCAATACCTTAAAAGAAGAATATAGATTTATGATATCAACTTTTTTTGAAGGATATACTTCAAAATTGCAAAATAAATTATGTAGCTTAAAGTATGATAGCTATATATGGTGGAAGTTGTGAAGAATTTTGTAAGCTTGAAGTCTGAAAAATATTAGATTATAATTTCAATACGAATAAGAACATTTAATGATAAACAACACATATGAGAACATATTCAATAATAAACCTATCACATATGACATCTTATTAAATAATAAACCTAACACGTATGAAAAGATGTTTTAACTTCTTACGTGAAGTTCAAGACTTTATTTCACACTGTCAATTGTTATTAATGGACTGCAAGCGAAATGTATTTGACCTTTCATTCTAAAACAAATTTTGCCCGGTATTTCATATAGACAAATAAAAATTACAAACCACAAGCATTTTATGTATGCATTGATAATATAAAGGATAAAAAAATATTATAGCTTTATAATTAGCCTCTTGAACTAGAAATTTCCACTCTGATATAATATTAAAAATATTACGCGTTGTTATATATTTTTATACATATATCAAAAGACAACCCATCGACCCAAAATAAAAAATATTTAATTTTCTCTATGGTAATAAAGTAATGAATTTCAATGTAAGACATTATGAATGATTTTCATATTTACATCTTGGATAACAACTGTTCCGACATCATGAACACAAGAATAAATAAAAGAAAGAGGAAAGATCGGGAGTATTTCCTATATGTTATTATTCATTGTTGATTCAAATGAAAGATTAACTCATATTCTATTTTCATTGGAGACATTAATGAAATATCCTTTGTTTTCCTATACATTTTTTAAGCAAATAGTTTTACTCTTCCTTTAACTAGAGTATAATTTTGAATGCCTAAGTCGAAAAAATAGGATGGCTAATTAAATAAAATTATTTTCATAGAATTTACTCTTTCATCGGAGCATATTCAAAAAAAAAAAATAATAGAAAACAATAAACGTAATGTCGCTTTTCGCAATAGAGATTTCAAAAGATTTTTCTCACTTAGCACCATCCATTTATTATTAAGTACAAATGTTTCCATTATGATTTTATCAATTGTTATTTAATTCAAGAATAGTCACATACACATTCTAATATGTAGTGCAATCATGATTGAACACAAATTCTATTTCGATTTAATTTAGGAATAGCCACAGTAGAATTTGTGACATTACATTTCATTGAACTATATTACATTTTCACATGAATTATACCGAAGATTTTCAATGAAATCATGTAATAAATTTATTCATATTGTTTAATTTTAAATACAATATAGTTTTCACTTAGATCGTTCGGGAAACTATTAAATTGAAACAGTATTAAGAAATTTGCAGCTTTTAAATCTATCTTACGATGGTTACAAATGAAAATGTTCATTATTACTGATTATTGGTATTTATTTATGATTAGAAAAATTATATTGGATAAATAAAATCTTTTCAAAATATGATGATATATTCTGACAGTAAAAATTTATAGTTTGTTAAAATATAAATATATTTAGACCATTGTGATGTTCAATCAACTGAAATTACGTAATTTACAATCAACTTGAATTTTAAATATATTTTTAAAAGAGAGATTACAGCGATCAATATTACTAGAAAATGTTTCAAATTGAATGAATTCTTTCAGATATTCTGCTTAAATTTAGTAGTTCTTCATTATCATACCTGTACTTTAATCACTAAAATTCCTAATGTACAAAACGGTGTGCATATAATTTTTTCACCTAATATAAGCGATAAGGAAAGAACAAAAACTAAATTATGAATGCACAAAGAAATGTTTTTACTCTGCTATTATCTAACATTTCATTATCTCTAAAAAATCGTTCTAGTCTGTTCTTATCAGGGACGTTCTGATACAGTATTAGTTATAATAGCAAATAGTAAAACGAATACTGATAGTTAAGTAGTTGTAAATTACTTATAACAACTTAACTTGCTTAAATTGAAAATTTCAGAATATAGTTCTAATTAAGCTAAATTAAATTACTCAAGTTTGTTAAAATAATATATAGATTATTTACATTCCTGAAGGAAGAGAATAATCCATTTTCATCATTAGTGTCAAAAATTCAAGGAATGTACTTTCCTTTAAAATGTGCCTTTCGGGACTTTGTGTGATATATTGTTACATACTTATTAATTGCTTAGAATGTTGATTTATATGCGTGTACGTTGTTTAGTATCATTGAATTTCTATTCCCTATAGAACTAGTTTTGACGTTTCTAAATAAAATGTGCAAATGCACTTTCAGTTTTGTTGACAAGTAAACATTTTGTACATAACACTCCAATAGATAACACCCTAAAGGTGAAAAAAATTCATTCACATATTTTGCTCCTATAATAGATTAATTTAATAGAACTAGGGAACATGAAAAAGAAAGAAACTTTTATTCAGTTTGTTATGTTTCAGTTCTTTAGGGAGCTGGAATTAAATTATCCTCTTGCTCTTAAATTGGTTTAAGCTTGTGAAAGACTTGATCGAAACCTTTTGTCGATGTTTTACTAGTTTTTCCAATAAATCCAATAGATAACAATCTAGCGCACCTACAAATTTGTTTTGACATGTTGGAAAACACAACTTTATGAAAGTGAAGCAAATTAAAAGCATTTTTAACCTTTGATAGTTATATATATATTATCTATTATATATATATATATATATATATATATATATAATAAACAATCAATCATTCAAACATACAGAACATTAAAATGCAAAGCAGCAGAAATGCAGACCATCAAAATGCCAAAGGTAAAAAAAGTCAAATGGCTGGAAAGCCGAACACAAAAGACAGAACAGAAAGCAGAACTGTCCATGCATGCGCGCTGAAGCTGCAGACAAACATGGATAGCAATATAATTCAATATCACAAAAAAAATCCAGAAATTTAAACACAAGAACACCAAGAAAACTTCGAAAAAATGAAGTGTTGGTGGATGAGGGCGTCATCAGGGAGGAGCCTCACCCAGTCAACACAATATGGCGTTTTCTGCGTGTGGGCGGCAATTAACCAAAAGTAGCCCAGACACCCCTCCAAACACCATAAACAGAAAGGCAAAACTAGAATAAAGGACCAGAAAATCAAAACCACAGAAGAGAAAACGAACTTACCCAAATTAATAAACCGTGCAAACTACATGAAGGTCGCCAACAAATGCCATTTATAGCACCCAAAAATCAGAGTTGAGAAGTCGGAATCAGAGTTGAGAAATCGGAATCGCAATTCCGATCTCGAACCCGGAAATCAAAAGGATAGTGTTCGAAAACCTAGTCAAGCAATATTACCATTTTTAAATCTTTCAAAAATAACCCTATAAAAAGGGGGGGGGTATTTCAATTAACGTCACACTGGAGCAACACAACGGGCTATTGGTGACGGTCCGGGATCGATCCCAAAGGGAAAGATCCGAGGAAAACACCACGTAATTTTGAACCACGGTCAGATGACGAGGCAACACCTCAGCTCCCTATAAAAGGAGTG
This sequence comes from Meta bourneti, assembly GCA_933210815.1. Lineage (NCBI taxonomy): Eukaryota > Metazoa > Arthropoda > Arachnida > Araneae > Tetragnathidae > Meta > Meta bourneti. The sequence continues at coordinate 61,653,510 of OW119924.1, read as the reverse complement.
AGGGTATTTATTATTAAGAAGTGTGTCAATGAGAATATTAGATTGCAAAAGAAAATTAGATTTAAGAGTTGAAAAATTTATTGAAACGCATCAGTTGACTAGCAATTGTATTATAATAAATTCTTTTAGAAATATTGGAATCATAATATATCAACTTAAAAATCGGAAACCTGAAATCATCTCTATCATAAACACCAATGTCAGTTCTATCATTCAAAGTGCAAAGATGATTTCGGGTTTCCGGTTTTTAAGTTGATATTGGGATTCTATATTTCTAAGAGAATTTATTATAATACAATTGCAAGTCAACTGGTGCGTTTCAATAAAATTTGCAACTCTAAATCTAATTTTCTTTTGCAATTTAATAATCTCATTGACACACTTCTTAATAATAAATACCAATACCTTTTATAGGGTTATTTTTGAAAGGTTTAAAAATGGTAATATTGTTTGACTGGGTTTTCGAACACTATCCTTTTGATTTTCGTGTTCGAGATCTTTACCTCCTTACTTGAGGCGGGGAGGACACCAACGCTGAGGAAGAAGAAAACTGAAGACTCTCCTCCGCCGGCAGGATATATATATATATAATAGACAATCAAACTTGCAAAATATTACAAATAAAACATATAAACATTTAAACGTAAAGTAACAGAAATGCAGACCAGCGAAACGCCAAAAGGTCAAAAATGCAGACAAGCAAAAGCCAAATGGCTAAAAAGTCAAAATACCGGGTATAAAAATAGTCAAAGAGAAGCCAGAACTGTCCATGTATGCGCACTGAAACTGCAGATATAGCATGGGTAGCAATATAATTCAATATTACAAAAAAACCAATGAAAAATTCAATAATTTAAACTTAAGAATACCATGAAAATTTCGAAAAAAAGAAGTGTTGGTGGATCAGGGCGTCATCAGGGAGGAGCTTGACCCAGTCAACACAATATGGTGTTTTCTTCGTGTCGGCGGTAGTTCACCAAAAGTAGCCCCCAAACACCATAATAAACTAAAGCAGAATAGCAAAATTAGAAAGGCAAAACAGGCAAAGAATACACATGTTCAAGACAAGCACAATCATAATACTTATCATACTTTTAATATACTAAATTTATGATTTTGAGCTGTGTCCCATAGTAAAATTTTTGTGGGCTTTATAAATGGCATTTGTTGGCGATCCTCATGCGAGATGTTGCAGTGGTGTCTAAATGAAGTTTGCTAATATGGGTAAGCTAATATTCTTTTCAATAGCTTTTTACGGTTTAGTATTATGATTCTGCTTGTCTTGAACATGTGTGTCCTTTGATATTTTGTTATGCCAGGACTCTTTTGCCTGATTTGACCCTTGGCTATTTTGCCTTTCCAATTTTGCTATTCTGCTTTAGTTTATTATGGTGTTTGGGGGGATACTTTTGGCGAACTGCTGCCCATATGCAGAAAACACCATATTGTGTTGGCTGGGTTAGGCTCCTCCCTAATGCCCTGATCCACCAACACCGCTTTATTTTTGAAAATTTCTTGGTATTCTTAAATTAATATTCTTAAATTTCCCTACGGTTTGAATTTTTGAATTATATTGCTAGCCATGCTATGTCTGTGTCTTCAGCGCGCATGCATGGACAAACTGATTTTTGGTTTCTGACTATGTTTATACCCCAGTATTTTGGCTTTTTAGCCTTCTGGCTTTTTACTTGTCTGCATCTTTAGTACTATAACTTTCTAATATTTTGTATGTTTGATTTTTCTACATATATTTTACCATTATGAACGAACCGGTATTCAAAGCAAGTCTGGACCAAAATCGGTAATTCGGTCGGTCACCTGTGATTCACGTGCTCATCGATGAACCAAAAGTTATAGCAGTACCTCTTGAGTCCCGTAGTATTATCTCTGGAGATTACATCCGGAATCAACTACATACCAGCGCCCAAATGCCAGAAACCAAAATTGACGAGTACCACTCCTAAAATCTTGTCATCAATGTAACTTTCACCCTTCACACACATATCCACTTCCATGACATTCCTACTGTGTAATCAATGATATATAATGTGGTCTGTTGAACTGAATGCTCAAATGATCACTATTTAGAAGATAATTGAATATACATTGTTACACAAGAGATTTTCTTAATGTTATTAACAAATTTAATAATGTATAATTTGAAATTAGCAAATAAAATTTCACCTTTAACTATTCACAAAGCCTATACGCCTCTATGACACGCGGTAAAGGTAATGTGTATCCAAATTAAAGAACCTAAAATTCAATGCATGGTTAAACTCTCATGAAATCTTTTGACCAAAGATAGCGTGATTTAAATATGAGTCATGTGGCATTAAATGTGTTAAAACTACGTCCGTTTCAAACAGAATATAGGTATCAAATAATATGAAATATATTTCACAATGTGAAAGATTTAAATATTTATTCCTAAAGTGCATATTCATGTTGACTCAATGAAATATTTTTTGGTTTCCGCAGCTTTTCCTTTGTTTAAAATACCCTTTTCATTTTACAACCTATCCCATGGGAATTTTTTCGAATCTATCCATATATCCTCTTATATAGAACGAACATATACATCATTTATTTTATCGTATATTTTCAAGTTTCAAATTTACTTAAGTAAAAACCAGGTAATCAATTCGTACAAAGAAAAATAAATTTAGAACCAACATACACATGTTTGTTGATCCAAAATTTTCGTAGTGAATCAATTTTTATTACTTTCGTAAATAATGTATCATTCGATCACCATCTCTTCCGGGTTTTGAATTTTCATCGATAGGTTTCCATTTTTAAGGGACTGAAATGCATCACAATCGCGAAAACATAATCCATCTTTTATCAAGCTAGTGATCCTATTACATGAAAAATAAATCATGATTTAAGTCTACATTTGAAAAAACTGGAAAATAGAAATAAGTTCGAATAAACTGGAAAGGGAATCGATATGCTGCATATTAATTGAAAAATATACGATATCAATCATAACAAATTAGTTTAAAAATCTGTGTGTATAATTTTATGAATTTGAGTGAAATAATACATAACATCATAACACATAAATACAAAGGAAAAAAATTAAGAGCAGATATAAAACTGTAGCATGAAACAATAAAAATGGCAATAATATGTGACAAGGAGAGTTCAGAGAAAAAAGAATAACTCAGAAAAAAATTAGGGCTTATGAATTTAATATGGAATGTGATCACCCCTGACGTGTACACGCATATCACAACGTGTTTTAATGCTGGCAATTATGTTGTTAACCACAGTTTGGGGAATTAAGTTCGACTCCTCCAGCAATGCGGTCTTCAGGCCATTTATATCTCTAGGTGGAGGATGTCTCCATGCAACTGCTTTTCCATGGTAGTCCCATAAGTTTTCTATCGGGTTCAGATCAGGAGATTTTGCTGGTCACGGCATTCGCTCAATGGCTTCACTTTCAAGGAATTCGTCAACGAGGTTTGCTTGATGTGGACGAGCATTATTGTCCATAAATAAAAAGTCAGATCCATATGCACCTCTGAAAAGTCTTACATAAGGTTCTAAGACCTCATCTCGATATCTCTGGCCGGTCACAGATCCGCCTTTGAAAACGTATAATGGCGTACGTCCATCGATCATTATTCCTCCCCATTCCATCATACCTGCACTACCGAAACGGTCACGTTCCATAATGTTCGAAGGAAGATTTCGGGTTCCTGACTCCCTCCAGATGTAAACACGTTTAGAATCAGATGTTAAACCAAATCCCGACTCCTCACTAAGTAGAACATGGGTCCATTGGTGTTCACTCCTGTTCTGATGTTCTTTGCACCAATTAAAGCGATCCCTCTTTTGTTGTGAAGACAGTGAAACACATAACCTTGACTTTCTGGCTTAAAGACCTTTTTCATTAAGCCTTCTGTATACTGTTTGCAGTGATACAACAGTTCCAGTGGTGATTGCAACCTCTGAACTTAACTGCCGAGTAGTAGACTTCCTGTTACGACGTGCAGTTATTGCCAGATATCGATCTTGAGAAGCAGTTGTTATTCGTTTACGACCTTGTCCAGGCCTACTTAACAACAGTTCGAGAGTTCTGAAATTGTTTCCATAGCGTAGAGACTGTCTTGAAATATTCACACATCTCGCTGCTTCCATGATTGTCTGCCCTGCTTCTAAACAGCCGATAATTCGCCACTTCACAGATTCTTCCAAATGATACTTCGGAGCCATAACAAACCGTTTTGAGTCCTTACACACTGAAATCAAACGCTGTATTGCAGAAATTCACTCAGATATTCATTTTCGCAAAGTAGCGCTTGATTCACCGTCGGATGACGTAACGCCTTGATTTGCATATCAGAAACTGTTTGGTCACTTTAGATTGGTTAATGCTAATTAGGCTTGTATTTCACACATTCCCTGCAAAAATGGATTACATCGATTGAATATTTCATTGAATATCATTATTTTTGGGTAAGTAAATATAAATTTGGACATGAGTGTATTTCACTAACGTATGTGGCACAGAAATCGGTATTATTGTACATTGACGAATGGCAATAAACGGATATAAACAATATAAAATCAACCGCTACGAGATAATTTCCTCAATTTCGCTGCAACGTTTAAATATGCTCAATTTGAGCTAAGAGCAGCTTTATATTTTTAGAACTGCGCTGATAAGCTCTCGCCGCTCTAATGAAATTCTTCAGCAGCTAATTACAGAGAGAGTACAATGAGAAATCTGGAAAATAGAAATTAGTGCAGAAAAGAACATATGAACCAACCCAAAATTACGTTTAGAGGTTATAAAATATCGAGTAGCCTTTGAAGTAGACGTTTAGAAAAAATATAGTGACATTACTGATGTGTGTACTTTTTGTCATGAACTTTATTCGAAATAAGATTTAATACCAGTAAGAGCATGAAATTTCGTTTTATAGTTTGACTAATTTTATTCCATTTGGAAGTAATGTGCTTATTGTTACTTATTATTACAAATGGATTTAAGTAAGGAATAATACGAGTAAAACGACGCTGCCATCACGAAATATAGGAAATTAAGAAACATAAGCGCAGTGGATCTGTAATTTCTTGTAAAAACACTTATTTCTGGTTAGTTTTATCTAAACAATAGATTTTAATCATCTGAGCATCACTAGATTTCCCGAGTTTTGTAGCATTGCTATTGCACCATAACACATATGATTGAATAACCACATCAACTGTTTGAAAGAATCATAGGTAGGTAGGTAGTTGAATCAATGTCGCACTTAAGCAACTCAACGGGCTATTATAGACTTTCTGGAATGAATCCAGAAGGGAAAGATTCGTGGAAAAACATCTCGTAATTTTGAACCAAGGTCAGATGACGAGATCAACATGACGAGATACCTGAACTGGCACCCCCTCTCCAAACTTCCATACCATGCCAACATGAGGACATTTGAGGTCACGGCAGATTTAACATGTACCCAGCCCCCACGCACACGACGATCTTTGATTGGATCGAGTTTCGAACTCGAAACCCTCCGGTTGCCTACCTAAAGGAAGCCGCACCTCGTTAGAATACTGCGGGTTGCTTGACGGTGCTTTACCTTTGAACCCATCAGAGGGTCAATACTAAATTCCATACAGTTGCATGAAAAATCAAAAGTATTTAGGGTGAACCGATACATTAGACAGTTATTCATAGTTTCTGAAATAATATAATCGAAGTAGAAATCAAGCATATTAAATACAAAAAATAATACTTCTATAGCCAATAGTTATATTAATTTAAGTATGATTAAAAACTAGTTTGTGTACCCATATTTCTTTTATTATTCCATGCCATACCAAACTAAATAATTTTCCTTTCAAAGAAAACAAATTTTGCGTTCATACTGATTAATTCAAAATGGAAATTAAGCTTTATGCCCATGTCTTTTCCTAAAAAGCCGGTTTACTTTTGCTTTTAAGACACATCCTAGAAACTAAAATAGTGGAGTAAGTTTAAAAACTTCTATCTCATTTTCTTTCAGAAATGCAAAAAGCAGAAAGCTTAGTCTTTAGAAAGTAAAAAAAAACATAGCCTTACTAGATTTTGAAATGTGAAAATGAATTAAAGGTTCTCAAGAAAACACATGATAGCTGAGGTGAATAAATTATTTTATAAAATTCAAACAAAATCAGTAAATGTAAACTTCGTTTGATCCAAAAATTTCTGATTATGTTGGACAGAAAATATGAAGATTGTATTTCCTTTAATCCTTTTTGACGTACATGTTCCTATTTTTTTTAAAAATAAGACTATATTAATTAGATTGAAGAGAAAAGAAGCTCCTTCAATTGTTTGTATAGTATATAAGTATTAAACGAAGAATAATTTTTACTTGGAAATTATTTCTTTTCTCTAAAATTACCTTCATTATTAAACATTTCTTTGAATACGGGTTTAAATATGTATGTTAAAAAATTGTGATTATGAATCGTTTTTATAAAGATAATTTTACAAACTTTAGTATTTAGAATTCAGTTATCATTTTCACTCATTACCAAAAACAGAAAAAATTTAATTTGATGGCTTTATTTGCCATTGACCGAAACTACAGTATTATCACTGCATAAAATATTTTGATTTTTTTTCCAAATGACAGAAAAATTCTAGTTTTAAAATTTTAAATTCACGAAATGAATCTTTTAAAACACGTATTTTCCTATCAATTGAATTTTCACAGGTTTTTAATGCACTTGCAGTGATATAGATGGAACTCAGTATTAAAAACTAACCACAAATGAAACTGTCCGTTAATATTTTAATTAATTCCCACTAGTCCATAAGTTAAGGAAGTTACTGCAATTATTTTGCTTCATCCAGCTATGGGAATCGTAGACCAGGAGGATGAATATAACATGTAAAGGCAGAATAAGGCTAAGACGGAAGTTTGGATTAATTTGACTCACTGAAAAACAGTAAAAAAGGTACACGCAGTGTACAACATAACACCGTTTGTGTTTTGAATGCCATTCGATGATCATGGAAAGATTTAATGCTATGCATGGTTACCTTGAGTGGCTGTGAAAGCTATGAATGGTCCATCATACTACCGATAAAGGTGTCTAGAAGTTCTTGGGGTAAGATATCCCATTTTTGAACAACCACTCTTCTAAGAGGTTCAATTGACAATGGTCAACCTTCCAATGAGTGTGGAAAAAAGCATGAATGAAAAGAATGAAGAAATTATTATTGATTGGTTAAAACGATTATCCAGCGTGATTAAAAATACTAGTCTGCGCAGAATAGCTATTCGGTCCATCGATTCGTAAGCCTACGTGACTTACCCTTCTGAGATATAAAGACCGTGACACATTTCTATTAATTTCTGTCTATTTCATTAAAAGATCGATGCCTAATGGACGAATATGTGTTGCGACCCGGCGGACAAGAGCGTCATACACTCCAAAAAAGCCTCACATAAATGCATGATGACATGCTCATAAACACGAGCCGTTACGTACGACTATCGAATACAAAGAGAGGTGTATGCGATTTATTTCTATAAGCAAACTTTAAACGACTTTATTTTTCTGGGTTTTTTATATCAAATTCAAACTAACGGATTTTCAAATGTGTATGAAATCACATGGTAGTTTTTTGTCTTACCCTTTTAATGGTTACCAATCGTATTTTTTCAAAAGAAACGAAACAATATTAAATTAAGAGTGTATACGCGTCGTCAGTTTTGCTCAATTTTAGATGGTGTATGTAATTTTAATTTTTCTATTTAAAAAGTAATTTATTACCAAAATTTTGATGTTTTAGACAGGAACCATAAGATTATATTAAAAGTTTGCAAATGTGATAAGATTTGTAGGAAACATATTTTAAAATATGTGTGTTCGCAATTTTAAATCTTCTTAAAACTTTACCCCCTCCCCTTATTATTTATAAACAAAACATTATTTTTCATTCAAACACTTATTTATGTGATTTGCAATAGGTTTTCAAATACATTTTCGAGTTAAGTGTATAAACAATAAAATTAGTTTCCAAGGTACTTATTCCCTTCGAATTGCGATTGATCTCTAAATCATACACATTACGCAAAACAACTAAAATTTCAAGCACAATTTTTGTAATTAAAATACTTTCCACACAATCTAGAAAATTAAACGTGCAATATATGTTACTATTTTACAGTAAACACAAGAGATTTTTCAAAGCATTTTTAATTTTGAAGTAAGAAAAAGGATAATATATACAAAGTCATATTTTATTTTAACCTTTAAAAATACTTACTTGAAAACATTAAACTGTATTTAAAACAGATACAATTTTAAGTAAAATCCATATAAATATTTATTTTCTAATACCCGCCCAACTGAACATTTACTCATTATGACATTACAAGGATGGCTTTACGAAACACTTTGAGTTACTCTGGAGTACCACGCGGGGTTCATGTTACACTTCGCATACATATCACACATTCTAGACACAACCCATTTACAGAGAAGCCAAACATTCATCCCAGACGAATGAACATTCATGCCTTACCACGGATTCAAACATGGAACCGATTTCGATACAGAAGCCGTATAAATATATTATATTGCATTATATGCATTCTAATAAGAAAACGATTACCATTATTCTCTTATTCATTTTTGACTAGGATATGCATTTAAATTTTATATAATAGAAAATCTACTGCAATAAAACTACAATTTAATTAAAAAACTTTTCATTGAAACAAATTTACCTCATCATCTGTATCATAATCGAAATCATTCGCATCCTCTTCATCAGACAGATCAAAGCTGACGACCCTTGCTCTACGAGGTGGTGGAGGAGATAATAGCCTATCACTAAAGGCTTTCCTGTAGATTCCTGTATACCTAGCAGGAGCACTATTGGGAAGCAAGCAGCTGTCCAGACTGCTTCCTCTACGAGCTGGATTTGTAGAACCGTAAGAGGACTGACGAAGCAAATTCAGTCGTTCGCAACTAGCACGGTAAGTCATCACGCTCAGCTTCATAACTATGTAGTCTCTTTAGTAATATAAGTTCAAAATAGGAAATGAAAGCAGGATACACTGACTAACAGTTTCCGACTATCAAGTGGTACTTTGATATGTATTTGATGCTTGTTTGCGTTTAACCTACCTTGAAAATTCTCCACAGTAATGGATCATCATAATCTATGACTAATCTCGATGAAGATATCAAACGTTATGTTGTGCAAAGTCGTTTACACTTCAGGATAGATATAAATTGGCTATGCAAGTTTCCATGTGAAATTGTTATTAATTTCTGTAATAAGAATTCAAAAATTATTATTGCGAGCTGGTTTCCTCAGGCAATTATTTCGCTTGTACTGTGCTGGAAGAATAAGAGTGGGATGAATAAAGTAATCTTTAAGAACCAATCTCGTCTCTTAACTCTATCATTCAAATTGAAAATCCATTTCTGAGATTTCTCATTTTCTTTGTGAAAATTAAATGCGCACTTTTATGAAGACAATCATTGCTTAAGAATATTCTAATCACTCCAATAGAATATATTTCGATTAAATTATGTCCTTGAAGTTTTTATATTTATTATTTTGATATATATTTCCCATCAATTTTATTTCTCAATAAATGGCATTAAACTTATGGATGCAGTTTTAAATATAACAGCCTATATATTAAAGGCCAATTTGCGATTCATGTGTATTTGATTGATTCCTTATCGCTGTTCTTAAATGAAGCAAATTGGGTGCTTGAATGGAAAATGGTGATTTTTAAAAGAATTATTTCAGCTTTTTTTATTTTGCTGTCACATTTTAAATTGTTTACTCGACAATTATCTCCAAAGGCTACTGTATACTGTTTTCATATATTGTATATGACGTATAAAGGATCTCAGCAGAAAAAAGTGCATTAATAATAAATATTTAAATACTTTGTTCAATTTCTTTAAAAATTTCGCAAATAGTTTTTCTAATCAATTGGCTTTCTGTTCGTTATATGATAAATAGTCTTAAAATATTTAAATCTTACCACGTAACAATAGGATTGAGGATATTCGTTCTATCTAATGTATCACTAAAGGTCGTAGGAGCTTCGTATATTGATCACGTAAATGCGGAATGTGTGCTGATACTCGATGGCAACGATACATACCTATCAAATTGTGCAGATTCATTCATTTAGAGATTAGAGGTGTAGGAATGCATGTACACTTAATGCAATGGCTAAGCACTGATCATTACTTGATGATATGCGTTATAGAACAGGTTCTAAGTGCACAGTGTTTGTAAATGGTAATAAACGGAATATATGCTTCTAATAATATCATCCTTGATTTCCTTTCACAAGTTGAATGTGATATCAGCTAGATATATGGTTATTTATAAAATATTTAGGAATCAGAATTTTTGTGTAAAGGATTCAGGAAAATTCAATTTCTTTAATTATGTTGAGTAATAACGACTGTTGTTTAAAATGTGGAGTTAAATGTTCTTTATTCATTCAATATTCAGTAAGCAATTCTATTGTGCATATGTAGTTCATCTATGAAATTAAATATGCTATATTCAAATACTAAGTATATATCACTACATTATCGGTATATTCAGTACAAATAGTTTACAATTCTATCCAGTCATTTACTTTAACTACAGAAAAATCTTTCATCACAATGGACAAGTTAGATTTAAGCAAATGGTTGTATTTTTATATCAAACACAACTAGGAAGAAAATAGTTTTTCACTTACTATATTCTTTAGAGCATTTTATTGCAATGATTTAATCTTCCAAAAATACGCAGTTTGATTTGCAATCAAGCAGATTAGTAAAACACTTCAAGCGTAATCGTGCACACGTAGCTTTTCAGTGGTTTCAGAAACATAAATCCGTTTTGATCCACATCGGTTTCAGATTTCAAATTAAAATATCCAATCAGGCACAAACCGAATCGGATGTTTTTGATACTTTTCTCAATCCAAGAGAATGCATATGGTTTTTCACTTCTTTCAGGAAGGTCTAGAGACATTTACAAATACACCAAAGTTACTAAACTGCCAAAGTTGTATGGAAACTTGATATATCAGTGCCACACACTTTGACACAACTCCGAAACAAATATATGACAGTTTTGCAGAATGTTAAAGCAAAATATATGGCTTTTGAATCATTGTATCTTCATGTAGAGGAAGTATATTTAATTTACACATTTCCGAACGCTGATGAAAAGAAAAATGTATCTCATCAAATAGCAAATCAACACAACTTTAAAATGACAGTTTTGTAATCTGTAGCTCTCAAGCGTTTCTATATTTTTAATTGTTATCCAATTTCAAAAACTGACAGTAATTGAGAACTCAGACCTGTCAAAACCAACCACTCCAACACTTTTCAAGCAAGCATCAGTGTCGACGGGCAATTATTCCCGTCTCGGACCATAGGAAGTTCCGCGGTCATTGTAAGCGTGCGCGCATATCAGCAGCGGCAAGAGAAGTGAGAACTTCAACCAGCGCAAGAGAGAGAGAGAGAGAGAGAGGGATCGGTAGACGGAAGCAGGTACAAGCAGAAAGTGCGGGTTTGGGAAAGCCTTATCGACCCATGACCATAAAGGGGGATTTTGCCCTCGTATATTTCTTTTGCCATGAGGAGTTTTTGAGGTTCAGATGTTCTTTCTCAACTACTTTAAAGAATGGGGAGGGATATCGGAAAAGGTACCATCGAAGAGGAAAATATAATCCATTTCCTGCTATGTTATTTTAAACGCAATGTCAAATAAAGGAGCATGTTAGGAGTGATGAGCTTTCGGAAGCAATGAGTAACGTATCTAGGTTTCTTTTCAGCTTCGTGGTAAGCAGGCCAGGTGTAAACGCTTAAACGCACAGATCGCACGAAATTTTGAGTGTCGTAACTTTAAAGACATTCTTTAAATTATGTGTGAATTTTGATCTATTCTTAAAAAGTGTAAAAGAAATTTATTTTAATCGTGAATTTTATCAATTCTGAAATTATCAACAGTGAATGAAAGTAACCGATGTCATTTACAAAACAGAGTGAAATATAATTTTAGAAATTGCTTTTTTTGGGTTATGATATAAGTAGTACATAATGCTTCTTATTGTTTTATTTTTTTCTTAGATGCAGTATTGAAAGGGTTTTGCAATTCCGTACGAAACTTTATGATCCCAATACTTTAAATTTTATACAGATCATATGATAATCTAGTATCATACCCTTAAAGATATTCTTGAGAGCAAAAGGAATCTTACTCTTAGAGTGAATTTTATCAATTAATCCGGAAGTTATCAGCAATGAGGATATAAGAAAATAATTGACGTTCCTTACAAAACAGAGAAATAGCACGGTTAGAAATAGCTGTTCTTACGTTATTGTAGCATAAGTAGCATACAATGTTCTTAATGTTTTACTTTTTCTTGGATACAGTACTCAAAGAATTTCGCAATTTCGTATAGAATACTAGATTAGTGCTTTAAAATTTGAAAAGAGATTAAGTACTAAATTCTGTTTTCATTTCATCTCGTTATTACCAATAATTTGGATAAAAATATAATTCCTAATGTCCTCACTAGAATAGAACTTCAAAATAAAATAGTAGGGCAAAAAGAAAAATTCCAACAATAATGCATCCTTAGAAACTCCAACTATTGTAGATCCCAATATTTTTTTCTGCTAGTATTATACATAATAAACCCATGTCCAAATTTATCTTTGCATACACCAAAATAATGATATTCCATGAAATATCCAATCGATGTAATCCATTTTTGCAGGGAATGTGTGAAAGACAAGCCTAATTAGCATTATCCAATCAAAAGTGATAAAACGGTTTCTGATATGCAAATCAAGGCGTTTCGTCATCCGACAGTGAATCAAGCGCTTTGCGCAAAGTGAATATCAGAGTGAATTTCTGCAATACATCGTTTGATTTCAGTGTGTAAGGACTCAAAACAGTTTGTTATGGCTCTGAAGTCTCATTTAGAAGAATCTGTGAAGTGGCGAATTATCGGCCTTTTAGAAGCAGGGCAGACAATCATGGAAGCAGCGAGATGTTGTGAATGTTTCAAAACAGACCATCTCTACGCTATGGAAACAATTTCAGAACTCTTGAACTGTTGTAAGGAGGCCTGGACAAGATCGTAAACGAATAACAACTACTTCTCAACCTCGATATCTGGCAATAACTGCCCGTCGTAACAGGAAGTCTACTGCTCGGCAGTTAGGTTCAGAGGCTGCAGTCGCTACTGGAACTGTTGTATCACGGTAAACTGTATACAGAACGCTTAATGGAAAAGGCCTTTATGCCAAAAAGCCAAGGGTATATGTTTCACTGTCTTCACAACAAAAGAGGGATCGCATTAATTGGTTCAAATAACATCAGAACTGGAGCGAACACCAATAGACCCATGTTCTCTTTACTGATGAGTCGGGATTTAGATTAACATCTGGTACTAAACGTGTTTACATCTGGAGGGAGTCAGGAACCCGAAATCTTCCTTCGAACATTATGGAACATGACCGTTTCGGTAGTGCAGGTGTGATGGAATGGGGAGGAATAATGATCGATGGACGTACGCCATTATACGTTTTCAAAGGCGGATCTGTGACCGGCCAGAGATATCGAGATGAGGTCTTAGAACCTTATGTAAGACTTTTCAGAGGTGCATATGGATCTGACTTTTTATTTATGGACAATAATGCTCGTCCACATCGAGCAAACCTCGTTGACGAATTCCTTGAAAGTGAAGCCATTGAGCGAATACCGTGGCCAGCAGGATCTCCTGATCGGAACCCGATAGAAAACTTATGGGACTACCTGGGAAAAGCAGTTGCACGGAGACATCCTCCTCCTAGTGATATAAATGCCCTGAAGACCGCATTGCTGGAGGAGTGGAACTTAATTCCCCAAACTGTGGTTAACAACATTAGTGCCAGCATTAAAACACGTTGTGATATGTGTGTACACGTCAGGGGAGATCACATTCCATATTATATTCATAAGCCTTAATTTTTTTCTGAGTTATTCTTTTTTTTCTGAACTCTCCTTGTCACATATTATTGCCATTTTTATTGTTTCATGCTACAGTTTTATATCATATGCAGTTCTCTTAAATTTTTTCCTTTGTGTTTATGTGTTATGATGTTATGTATCATTTCACACAAATTCATAAAATTATAGTTCACAGTTTCTGAGAAATCCGTGATTTTATGCATGTAAAGATAATTTTGGACATGAGTGTATATTTCAGAACAATAGTTTAAGTTCAGAGATCACACAAAAGAATTACACCTGAACTTCGAATTCTTTCAGATGGCTTATACGAACTATCATTTTCAGGAGCAAACGGATTATACTAAAATTTCTATGAATTTGGTGACTTTTGAACTAGGTACTTCTTAGGATTGAAAACGGAATTCGATCTTTCTTGACACGCATTCCAAATTATGATACATTAAAAAATAATATAATTTTGGAAACAGGAAAACTATAACTATAAATTAACTGCTGTTATTTTCATACAGAAGTAATTCATCACGTTCTTTCTACTTGTTCAAAGAAAATGGTTATACTTCTATATCACTTATCTGTGTTTCTGTCTCATAGCAAGTCCTTAATCTATCCAGTTTTATTGTACATACCAGGCAAACGTATGTATATAACAGATTCTTCAGTAAGTACTATCGGCCAATTTTTGTTGGTGGATAGTGTTATAAAGGGAACTTATCATAGAAACAACGCTTAACAAACGTAGTTTCAAATATGTAGTTTAAGTTTAATCTGGAGAATCTAAAGGAACTTTGTCAGACAATGCGTTAAATTTTACGTTAAGTAATTAAGAAAATTGAATTTTAGCTAACACGACACCGACACATATTTATGTCCTTTTGGCTAATTAAATAGTTTTCTAGCTAATGTAATAAACCATGAAACTTAAATCAAAGAATATTGAGCTACGTCTTCACTCTAAATTTTAAACTGCAATAGCTCCATGCAGAAACCTTGTTCGTGCAGATATTTAAGACGGGAATTTAGTAAGCTGTCAGTGTTGAGAAACATTTGTAATGTATGAATTAATGTTCTACAACGTAGCATTTTTAATATTAGTACTACCGCTATCATTAGAAGTATTTTATTTATAAAAGGGTACATTATCAGAATGTTTCTGATAACTAGGTATATGAATTTATTCATAGGAATAATCTTGGTCTTATAACATTACTAGACTAGAAATGTTAGTTTTCTGCAACCAGATTATATCAGAAGCTAAATACTTATTTTGTATCTGTTTTTCTACCTCTTAGGCCAACGGATTACAAATAAATAAAACTATTTTCAATAATTTATGGGGCAACTGTGCTTTAAGTGCATGTAAATATTTCCTTTAGTAGAAAACCTGTTTACATAAGCTTAGAATGCATCAATTCCGAGGGAAATCATAAAATTATCAAAATCAAGAATGGTCTTGAGTGTTTCAACAGTGGGGAAGAGAGGAGATATGGTAGGTCGTTGAAACCATGCAATGCCCAACCATGCAATATATATATATATATCTATATATATATCTATATATATATATCTCTCTCTCTATATATATATTTATATATCTATCTATATGTATATATCTATATATATCTATATATATATTTATATCTATCTATCTATATATATATATATATATATATATATATATATATACCCTGACAAGCCAAACCATTATGACCATCCCCACATTTTTCAATAATGAACTCGTCGGGATGACGTGGAGGACACGTGATTAAGTGAGAATGGTATTTAACTGCTGCTGGAGAAGGTAAGTAATCATTCTTGCTCTTACTTTTGCGAGTGATGGGGAAGGCTGCTGATCTAAGCGAATTTGATAGAGGGCAGATTGTATCGGAACGAGTATCACCGAAACTGCACGACTGGGAGTTCACGATCTGCCGTTGTTATTATTCATGCAAAGTGGATAAATGACGGTGACACCAGCAGTAGACGCCAAGGTGTTGGTCGTCCACGCGTCGTCAAAGAAAAAGGACGTCGGAGACTGTCCTGCTTGGTAAAGCAAAATCGGCGCGAGACAGTGGCTCAGCTGACAGCCCAATACAATGCAGGTCCAAGCGCAAGTGTTTCGGAACACACAGTTCAGCGGACACTGTTGGATATGGGACTGTGCAGCAGACGTCCCACTCGTGTGCCTCTGTTCACCAAGCGTCATTGTCAACTACGCCTACAGTGGGCCCGGGAACATCGAGACTGGACCATGGATGAGTGGAAGAGAGTTGCCTGGTCAGATGAATCCCGATTTCTCATTCATCACGTCGATGGTCGTGTCGGGGTACGCCGTCTGCCAGGTGAACAGTTGCTCCCCTCTTGTACAGCAGGTCATACACAGGTTGGTGGCGGCGGTATTTTGCTTTGGGGGACGTTCTCATGGGCGACTCTGGGACCCGTAGTTGTGGTAGAACAGACCATGAACGCTGCGAACTATCTGAACATCATTGCGGATCAGTTGCACCCTTACATGGCGTCTGTCTTCCCAACTGGAAATGGAATCTTCCAGCAGGACAACGCCCCATGTCACAAGGCTCGTATTGTGTTGGAGTGGTTCGAGGAGCATACTGATGAATTCCACTTAATGTCCTGGCCACCTAACTCGCCGGATATTAATCCGATAGAGCACATTTGGGATGTCATGGAGCGGCAGCTCAGAACTCAAACACCACCATGTTCGAATATCTCGACTTTGCGTGACCGCTGCTTAGACATTTGTGTGGTACAACCTGTCTCCAGTTATGTACCAAGAACTTGTGGCATCTATGACCAGGCGAGTTGCAGCTGTTTTGCAGGCCAAAGGAGGCGCAACGCGTTATTGAGTAGGTGGTCATAATGTTTTGGCTCTTCAGTGTATATATATATATATATATATATATATATTATTTTTCAAAGTTTTTAACTGAAATTTGGATTCGATTGGTCATGGATGAGTAGAATTTGCTCCATGGTTGCACGCAGAAAGAATTTCGCCTTTCAGCAAATTAGTTTATGAAGCTCACACGAAAAATTATATAAATCTTGACTAATTTGTAAAAAAATCAACTTCGACAAAAAATACTAAGTATTATCAAAGATTTACTGAGTTGTTGCAATAATGGATGATGTCATTGGTGTGATGTAAAATGGAAAGCACGTCACAGAAATTGGTTTAGAGACAAACTGAAGTTTTGAGCTTTTTAGACATATTGTCTCAGATTAACTATAATATTAATAATCATGAAATTATAGTCGAAGTTTTTTAATATCCTTTTAAGCACATACCTCTAAATAGCACGTCGAACCACTAACTTCAAGGAGGAAATTGGATTAATAACAAGTCATTGTAGAGTAGTTAACTTTTACGTTCAGCGCATTTTAATTTAATATAAATATATTAAATATCATCATAGGAGCAATATAGCGCTTCTTAACCCTCCTGGTGGTTGTCTCGAAGAGATATTTCGTCATTAGAAAAAAATTGACCTGATATTGATCTCGTCATCATCAAAAAACGAAATTGAATCAGCATTCTTGATGACGAGATACCTCGTCATTAGCGCAATTGGTCAGATTTTGAAGGACGAGATATCTCGTTGAAACCACTTGGAGAGTTAAAAATATAAAGTAACAATATGTAGAGAAATAAATTTTCATTAAGATTTATATATATATATATAAAAATCTTAATGAAAATTTATTTCTCTCTCTCTCTCTCTCTCTCTGTATATATATATATATATATATATATATATATATATAAATTAGTAAGAGGAAAATAATTTTGAAACTCGATTTTGACGCTTTTCTACAGTATACTTTGGACGAAATACGAATGTGCTTGATTTATTCATTCATATAATCCATTTCACATACATAGCAATATAGTGTACAAAACCAAAATACAAAACTAACAAAAAGTGATAAAGAGAAGACTATTACAGAAGTCGATTTTGAGTTTCGGACTGATTGGAGATGCCTTTTAAGTTCATTTCGTGTCAAAATGACAAACTTACAGCATATTATTGATGCCAGTTTCCTTATCTATATTTTTGACTTGTCATTGATACGATATTCATGATTAATTTCTTTTCCAGCAATTAAATTTTTTTATTCAAAACTCCATTTCTCATGTGAAATAACAGCTTGGTTTAAAGTTAAATGTCTTCAGTTTTAGATAGCAAAGTTGCATAAGAATAGCTTCAACTCGTAAAGCAAACAACTTCTGTCTTCTGTAACTTAAGATCAAAACCTTTAACGTTTCAAAAGTCCTAGTTATAATATTTTACGACCTGTGATTCCAAGATCAGCAAAGTTTTATTTCAAATTTGCTTTACTCATACTGCGTGCAGTCTTAAATTGATTCCTTTGGGTACTTTTGTTTTTTCGATTCAGAGAACCCGGTATCTAAATAGAAAATAGATAGATCTAAATAAAAAATGTGTGTGTAATCTATTTAATCTTTATTAATATTTAATTCAGTAAATAATGATAATACAGCCAAAGGTTTCTAAATCTACTATTTCGAACTCTTGAATTACATTTTATGCCATTCAAGTTATTCTGTTAATTAAATATTCTGTCCTCACGGGAGTGCAATTCTCCCGTGAGGACAGAATATTTAATTCACTGGTACACTTAAACAAGCCTAATTATACATATATTTATAAATATGTTAATTTATCTCTATTCTTAAAGCAGGTACCATATGCTCCGTAAATTCAGGAACAGCAAAAATCGTGATAACATAAAAAAAATATGTGATTGGCTTTAAACGTGATAAAGAAACCAATGACGTTGATGCCTCTCACACACAACGTATGCAAATTTATTGGAGAGACTTTACGTGACTGCAGCATTATAACATGAACGTTTGAAAGTAAAAACAAAAAACTGTATTCGAAGTAGTCATTTTACAAATATGACCTCGGGGAAACGTTTGACTAGAAATATGATATAGAGCTATTGACTCACGACGGTACCAAATAAGGTAGTGCAACATGGCTGAATGTAAGCCGTTCGGTGGTCCACAGGTTGTGAAGAATATCAGAATCAACTTCTCGATGATTAGGCCGAGGGCAGCTATTGACTCCAGTGGCACTATGTGAGTTTATCTGCGGGAAGGAACAGGACCGCTACTCTGACACCTGCCTGGTATCATCGTCTACTTTACACAGAAGCATGCATGAAGAAGGATTCTACTCTATGCGAATGCGATCGGTACTGAGCAGGCCCCTTACTACCGTCACAGGAGGGATAATTAGGTTGCACTGAAGATCAATGAGATCATACCATTCAAGATCATACCATTCAAAGATGAGTTCAAATTTCCTATACAGAGTGATTCTCGATGTATTTCCATCTGGAGAATCTGGGACACGATATCACTCCTCTCATGTCTATGAACGGGACATGTATGGTAATGTACTCGTTTGGGATGGTATCTTTTTAGAAGGACGAAAGTGACCTTAATGTACTTTCGTGGGCACCATGAATGCTCATTACTATACAGATAAAGTTCTGGACCACACTGTTTGTCCGTATGCATGTGCAATCGTCAATAAACTTATTTTGGAAGTTGATAAAATCCGATCACACACAAAACGAATCTCGTGACAGTACCTTTGGAAATGAGTATGGATTGGCCAGCATATTCCCCTGTCCTGAATTCCACTGATCATCCACTCTTGGAAGACTTGTTGCTTCCCTTAACTCTTCAAGTGGTTTAGTCGAGATATCTCGTCTATCAAGATGTGACTAATTTTGTTAATGACAAGATATCTCGCCATCAGGATACTGTCTATTTTTTGATGATGACGAGATCAAAATCTGGTATTTTTTCTAATCACGAGATATCTTGCCGATAAAATCAATAGGAGGGTTAATCCTCCTCCCCGAACCCAGCAAGAACTTTTAAATGTTTTTTGGGAACAGTGAAAGTTTATCCCTGCAGACCTCATAGACAACCTCATTGTGGCTCATAGGCCTGCGGTTGAATTGTGTTTTCTATTTAATTTGTGTGTGTGTATTTATTGCTTTTTGTTTACCTCGAACAAAATGTACGGGACTTATTCCGTACATTGGTTCCTGTAGCATAACGCATGACATAGAATTTGATCAAATTTTGTTTAATTTGAAAGAATAAGTTTGATTTAGACTGATTTTTTCCATTCGTTCTTGAATTTGTGGAAACCGTTGTAGATAAAGTCAATAGTAGTTAAAGATGCGAATTTGAGAAATGTCATTTTGAACCTGTAATGTTGAGTTGTGTTCCTTGGGTATATATACTTTCTTCGTTGTGAGAACCACTGCAGCATTTAGATAAGTATTTTGTGCGTTTAACTCTCAAGGTCCAATTTATATTTTTTCATTCTAAATTAAATAATGATGATCTAATATCCTCTGAAATTAAAGTACGTAATTACGAATTGAATCCTTCGATTTGTGAAAATAATTGAAATCTTAATGATTTTGAGAGAAAAGAAAATCAAGAGATAGTAAAAGAAAGTACTTTTTGTAATAGAACATATAAAGGATATATTACAGAAGAATAACAACTTAATGTCTCGAAAGTTTTGAATGAAATGGCTCATTTAAAATTTGTTACGTAAAACAAAGAGAAAAAGGCGAATACTTTATAATTCGAAGTCAGATATTATGTTGGGTAAATTGTCATCTGAAAGCACTTTAGTGGATTATAACAACATTAAGACGAAACCCATTTGAAGTGTGACTTCGAGATAACGAGAACTGAAGTATACAAAATTATGTCATTTGAGCGTGACGTTATTTTATGTTGTATTAATTTAGATTGAAGAAGCAGATATTGGTCGTAAACTACCAAATGGACTATTTACATTTTAATTCGATCATCTTCCATAAATGCAATTTAAGGGGATCGCTGCAACACTGTTATTTACTGAATGCCTTTCTAGTTTCTAATAACTAAATTACATTTACTTGAACAGAAGAGTTACACATAATAAAATTAGAACTTTTAAAATTGGAGATTTGGATTTATCGAAATAATTTTTAAAATGGGCACTAAAGTTCAACTAAAATATATAAAACCTTACAAAATTCGAACATAGTGATAGTTTACAAACTTTCGACATTTGCCGTAAATAATCTGTAAAGATAAAAGTATAAATTATGTTTGTGTATAATCAAAAATAACATATTTCGTAAAACGAGATGAATCAAAACGCTTAATTTCATCTAATTATTGCTTTAAATAGTTATTATTGAATTATTAACCATAAAATGCTAATTGTAGTTCCTCACTAAAATATATCTTATTTTTAGGTTGATTGGGTTTTATGGCGCAAGGACTATATCTGGCTTAGCTGCGCCAAACAACGTCAAGTAAATGGACATACACACACGAAAGTTTTACCAGTGTCAATAGTTAATAGTAGTTGCAGATGAATTTTAAAGGATGTAATTTGGACAAATCTGCCATTTGACCTTTTATACTGAACTGAGTGTTCCTAGGGATCTAGTATTATAGGGGTTCTAACTGTGTTCCCAGGGTCCCTAGGAACAGAGCTTCTTCGTTGTGATAACATCTGAAATATTTAGATAACTTGTTTGCATGTTAAACTCTGCAGATTTATTTTTTTCATAGTAAATTGCATAATGATGATATGATACTTTGGGAATTAAAGAATGTAACAAACCAAATGTTTACCAAAATTTTCTACTGAAGAGAGAAATACACCCAGAGAGGTGTATTTCTCTCCTACAGCTCGCGGATTGCTAGTCATCGTAAGCAAACCCACTGAGAACCTATTGTCCATTGAGCACCCAACCATATTGTTTCTAAGATAAATAGGTCTGCTATCTTAGCCCACTGTAAACTATGCTTCTTGCATAAATTTCTTTTAATCCTATCAATTTGTAAGGAATGCAAAACAGTGACTTTATAAGAACATTGATCTTGAACAATACTTGATGTATTCCACATTGTATTATCCGGTACCGTTCAGAAAATCCACCTTAGGGGCATGAAAGCCTCAGGCGTAGCGAAAGCCTTGCGTAGGAATCAAACTAAAATAATCACAGATTGTTCTAACAGCGGTCTTCAAAACCGTGCCGCAGGGCCACGACATAAAAAGCCATATTTTTAACCCTATTTTCTTTTCATTTGAAAAGAATGGTGGCTTTATTTTTTACCAGGTGAATTATTATAGCTAGCTTCTGAAGAATTTATTCGATCAGAAATCCTAGAAATACTGGAGGCTGTTTAATTTGTGATTGTTTCAAAATTCACAGAAAGAAAGTAATCGAGAGCAGAAAAGGAATCAGTGAGGTTTAGCGTATTTAATTCAAAATACATTTTAAAGAACTAAGGGGACAAAAACTATGAACATGCTATCGATTTGATATTGCTCATTTCCTGAGTCGAACGTTTGATATAGTAGTAATTCTAGTTTTAGTTTGAGGTTTTGTAAATTTGAATTCATTTGAACTTAAAGCAAAAACCCTTGGAATTAAACGAAACTTGCAGAAAATGCAAAACAGGTTAGGATATGCAAATGATTAGAATTGCAAAGCGATCACGCATTTTGGGGACGAGAAACACCTTCTAAACTTCCAAGTGAGCTGTGTATAAAGAGCACTGTAAAGATGCGCATCTTTACAGTGCAAAAAACGCATCTTTACAGTGCTGTTAAAATGTGTGTATTGTCGTTTGACTGATGTAAATGATTGATTAGAAGTCAATATGCCTCGCCAAAAACGCAGAGAAAATACGAGCAACTAACGGAGTTCGAACGGGGCCGCATGGTCGGCCTCCGTGAGGGTGGACCTTCGTATCGTGAAATCGCCACTCGCACGGGGCGTAATGCCACAACAGTGATGCGTGTCTGGAAGAGATGAACCAAGGAGAACCGGACAAGTCGAAACCACGGCAATGGGCCACGCAATATGACGTCACCACGGGTTGACAGACAACTCATCCGCATGGCGGTGACGGACCGTACAGCGTCCTCTCGTGCGTTGGCACAACATTGGAGCAAGTCTACAGGTGTGTCATGGTCTGCCCCCCCCCCGGTTCGTCGACGTCTGCTGCGACCTTGGCTACCTGCAAGGATTCCCATGCGTAGGATTCCATTGACGCTGAACCACCGACGCCTCCGGCTACATTGGGTTCACCAACACAACCATTGACGTGCCGATTGGCAACAAGTCGTCTTCTCAGATGAGTCCCGCTACAATCTGGACTATAACGATGGACGCGCACTCGTCAGACGCTACAGAGGTGAACGCCTTCTCACGGAGTGTCTTATTCATCGTCATACTGGACGAACGCCTGGCGTTATGCTCTGGGACACTATTGGATATCATGGGAGATCCCGCCTACTCCAAATTTTGGGGATCTTGAACAGCGGGCGTTACATCAGGGAAGTTGTGGAGCCCGAGGTCCTACCCCTCCTGCAACGCATTCCCGGAGCTGTCTTTCAGCAAGACAATGCCCGTCCACATGTTGCTCGGAATGTACAAGCCTTCTTCAGTGCACGACAGGTTCCGCTTCTTCCATGACCTGCACGTTCCCCGGATATGTTGCCCATTGAACATGTCTGGGATTACATCGGACGGCGACTCGCTCGTACCGCTCGTCGGACAGAGAGTACGGCTGAACTTTGGCATTAGATAGAGGCCATCTGGAATGCCATTCCTCAGCATGACTGTCAGAATCTGTATGATTCGATGCCACGACGTGTCTTATCGCTGCGCGTGGCGGCTGAACAAGATATTGATTTCCAGCATTACTTTTGTTTTATTGCTCTGTAAATTTGATCGTTTATTTAAACCACTGTAAGTAATATGTGGAATAAATTTCATCTATTTCAGTGATGATTCTTTCACAGTGTTGCAATTTGCACAAACACTAGTGTATATATATATATATATATATATATATATTCTAGTGTTCTAAAGTGATCAAACGGTTTCGGATATGCAAATCAAGGCGTTGCGCAATCCGACGGTGAATCAAGCGCTTTGCACAAAGTGAATGCCTGAGAGAATTTCTGCAATACAGCGTTTGATTTCAGCGTATCAGGTCTCAAAACGGTTTGTTAGGGTTCCGAAGGTATCATTTGAAAGAATCTGTGAAGTGGCGAATTATCGGCCGTTTAGAAGCAGGGAAGACAATCATGGAAGCAGCGAGATGTGTGAATATTTCAAGACAGTCTCTACGCTATGGAAAAATTTCAGAACTCTGGAACTGTTGTAAGGAGGCCTGGACAAGGTCGTAAACGAATAACAACTGCTTCTCAAGATCAATATCTGGCAATAACTGCCCGTCGTAACAGGAAGTCTACTACTCGGCAGTTAGGTTCAGAGGTTGCAGTCGCTACTGGAACTGTTGTATCACTGCAAACTGTATACAGAAGGCTTAATGAAAAATGACTTTAAGCCAGAAAGACAAGGGTATGTGTTTCACTGTCTTCACAACAAAAGAGAGGTCGCTTTAATTGGTGCAAAGAACATCAGAACTGTAGTGAACACCAATGGACCCATGTTCTCTTTACTGATGAGTCGAGGTTTAGTTAACATCTGATTCTAAACGTGTTTACATCTAGAGGGAATCAGGAACCTAAAATCTTCCTTCGAACATTATGGAACGTGACCGTTTCGGTAGTGCAGGTGTGATGGTATGGAGAGGAATAATGCTCGATGGATGTACGCCCCTACACGTTTTCAACAGCGGATCTGTGAAAGGCCAGAGTTTTCGGGATGATGTCTTAGAACTTTATGTAAGACTTTTCAAAGATGAAAATGTATCTGACTTTTTATTTATGGACGATAATATTTGTCCACATCGAGCAAACCTCTTTGACGAATTCCTTGAAAGTAAAGCCATTGAGCAAATACCGTGGCCAGCAGAATCTCCTGATCGGAACCCGATAGAGAAATTATGGGACTACCTGGGAAAAGCAGTTGCACGGAGACATCCTCCTCCTAGTGATATAAATGCCCTGAAGACCGCATTGCTGGAGGAGTGGAACTTAATTCCCCAAACTGTGGTTAACAACATTAGTGCCAGCATTAAAACACGTTGTGATATGTGTGTACACGTCAGGGGAGATCACATTCCATATTAAATTCATAAGCCTTAATTTTTTCTGTTATTCTTTTTTTCCTGTACTCTCCTTGTCATATATTATTGTTTCATGCTACAGTTTTTTTATCATATGAAGTGCTCTTAAATTTTTTCCTTTGTATTTATTTGTTATGATGTTATGTATCACATTTCACACAAATTCCTAAAATTATAGTTCACAGTTTCTGAGAAATCCGTGATTTTATGCATGTAAAGATAATTTTGGACATGAGTGTATTTATATGTATGTATATATGCAGAAAATTCCGATTTTCTCGAGTATTAATTTTTTAATTTCAAATCCACGAAGACTCGTCCCTTTCTACGCCTAATTATTCACACAAGTTGATAAGGTCTTGTTTTTGACTTTAGATAAATGCAAGAAACGCCATTTTTAAGTCGACTAATTACCAACAGCCATTATTTTTTGAAGCAAATATAGAGTAAAATATTCTAAATACTAAAATGACAGCACATTGTTAATTATCACCAATCTAATTATAATAGATTCACACACAAATAATTGACAATACGAAAGTCTCACCCGGCACCACACTTCACTTTAAGAAAGCTCTGAATGAGTCGTTGGAAGAACAGCCATACGAACCATCACACAGAAGCTCAGAAGGGGATACTTCGGACGATGGGAACAACATGCCTGGGGACTAGATGAAGTGATGATGGCAGAGAACTTATCACATCATATGTAGTCGGCGAAAGACAGCAGACATTCCAGACAACAGGCAATGGAGACGTTACGAAAACTTCAATTAGCCTCATTCCGTAGCTTTTTCTTTTCTTTTTCTGTGTGAGAACATCACTGATCCATCGTTTCACAGCAGACGAGTTACTTGTTACTATTTGTCTTGTTCCTATCTTCTACCAAGGTTCCCCTGCATAGAAAATCCTACCGACTTTTATCAAGACCGAAACGACCCCAACACCAACGACCAATGCAGTCGTATAAGTCGTCTTTGAGCGTTTCCAGTGACTACAACGCACGGAACTCCAACCAATTAGAACATAGTGGCCAGAACGCATAGAACTCCAACCAACTACACTGCTGGCCACCGTAAATGCAACACCCTGAAGGAAGCATGCAAATAATATGAAATTTACAACATGCATTAGCGGAGGTGAGATATGCAAATGATTAGAATTTCAGCGCAGACGCACATCACGCGCGCCTGTGGCGCCACTTCAAAGCGCTATTTAAGGCTTGGAGATTTCGACGATTTCAAGTACGGCAATTGTGTTTTTCTTGTGGTTTTTTCAAAAAAACGATCAATTATGCCTCGTAGAAAACAGCGATCATCTTTTGATCAAGTATCCGAGTTCGACAGAGGAAGGATAGTGGCCTACCGAGATTGTGGATTATCTTTCAGGGAAATCGGTAGTCGTGTTGGACGAAACCAAACAACTGTAATGCGGATATGTGATCGTTGGATGCAGGAGGGTACGACGGACCGACGTGTTCGATCGCATCCACCTCAGTGCACCACTTCACGTGATGACAGGCATATTGTGCGTATGGCAGTGACGGATCGCTCAGCCACATCACGAACCAGAGCACAGCACATTCAGTCTGTACCGCATCATCCAGTGTCTGCGCGTACCATTCGACGCCGTTTACAGCAGAATGGTCTGTCCGCAAGACGTCCATTGCTTCGTCTACCCTTGACGCAGAACCACAGACGTTTCCGCCGCCAATGGTGCGATGAAAGAAGGATGTGGACGGCAGAATGGAATGAAATTGTCTTTACTGACGAGTCACGCTTCTGTCTGCAACACCACGATGGTCGGATTCGAGTCTGGAGACACCGTGGAGAGAGGATGCTGAACAGCTGCGTTATGCACCGCCACACTGGTCCTGCACCGGGTATTATGGTATGGGGCGGTATTGGATATCACTCTCGCACTCCTCTAGTACGCATTTCCGGTACTTTAAACAGCCATATTTCAACAGGATAATGCGCGACCACACGTGGCACGCATTGTCCAAGGGTTCTTCGTCAATCGCCAGATTGAATTGCTTCCCTGGCCAGCTCGCTCTCCGGATCTTTCGCCGATAGAAAACATGTGGTCCATGGTTGCTCAACGATTGACCCAGAATACATCCCCAGCTGCCACACCAGATCAACTTTGGCAACGTGTGGAAGCTGCTTGGTCTGCTGTACCCCAAGAACACATCCAAAGTCTCTTTGAATCAATGCCGAGGCGTGTGGCAGCGGTGATCTCCAACAATGGCGGCTACTCTGGCTACTGATTTTGGCAGGAACCACACTTCACAGAAGTCTATAAATTTAATCATTTGATACTTGGTCAACATGTTATCTACAAAATAAATTGTGTTGTGATATCTCTTGTCTTTCTTGGTGTTGCAATTTGGATGGCCAGCAGTGTAGAAGATCGTTCACGGAATGCGAAACGATTGAATGGTCTAAGAAGAATGGGAAAGCCTTTTCCACACGCACTCACACACACATACACAAATGTTGTTTCTGTGGGTGGACATTTAATTTAACACTTGCTTGAAGATTATAGTTAGCAACATATCTGACTTTTGCATTTACGCGAACCAAAACACAAGCTTATAGAAATTCAAAATGAAAGTAGTTCCAATTAAGATCCAAGATTAGAAATGAAAAGGAAAACCGAAAATCTATACATAGGCTTCATTAATTAACATTCGGAGGTGCGAGCAAAAGCAATTAATTAAAAATACCTTTTGAGATGAAGAATGAACTTAAAAACCTCTTATACGAAGAAGCTTCAGTTAATTATTTTTAACAGGTATATTTTTCATGATATTTCCTGTTTACTTTGTGGACCCTTCAAGAAATTTAAATAAAGGGATTTCAATTTTTTTATAAAGGTAAGTTTTTTGAGGTTCAAGACGTTTGTATTGACTCTATAACATTTCTGAAATACTTTTAAGACACATCATTGTAAAATTTTGTAACAAAACAAATTGAATATATTAATTAAATAATAAGAAAGATAATGGTTTGAATATGTATCTAGCTGCTTTTTAAATTCAATACAACAGCAGTATGCATTTAATTTGGTCAGTAAACTTTATGAAACCTCTAAAACTAAGAGTAAACTATGCTTATTTTACAAAATATCAGGTATTTATTTAAGTTTTGCTTTAAAGCCTCACACACACATTTACAGTAAGTATAAAATAACTTTGAAAAACTTACTTTTATTTGCATCAAAAGGTTAAAACTTTTGCAGTTGATTGTTATGTGCAAGTTGAAGTTTTACAAGATATTTTGATGTATACTTTTAAGATAATGATTCATAAATGTAATGATGATTCTGGCAAAGACGTAAAGATTTATATACTGTATTCTATTATAGAAGCTGAATTGCTTCTTTTACCATCTGAGCCAAAGAATTTTTTATTTGGATAACGTTTATGTATACACAAATTAGTACTTTTTGTTATTGGTATTACATATTTAAGTATTTGCTTTTTGAGGTATTATACAGTTAATAAGTAGTTTTACATGAATATACATTTATAAAGTTTCATCAGATTAATATTACACAGAGCACTTTTAAACAATAATCGCCACGGTTCCATTTATTTCAACCTAAACCTTCAACGTTTCTCCGTAAAAGATGTACTCAAACACTATTTATAACAAAACAATCCAATTAAAAAGCAAGACTTCGCAAAATTGCAACTTGATTCCACTGAGTAACATCAATGTGTAATCATTACATTCTTCGTGCAATATAAAGGTCAGAAATATCGTGGGATCTAAAATAATAGCTCAGAAACAATCTCCTACCAACTTCCTGTAACCTAACAGAAACTAAGATTAAATATTCAGTTAATGTTGGAACAAACAATTCTCTACCTTCATCGTTCCTTTTGATAAAAGATCTAAGAGATGTGAAAATAGAAGTCAAGTCATTGATCCTTTAGGCTGGAATTCCACACTTATAGCATTCCCAAAGCAGCTTTACTTGACAGAAACTTAATAAATTACTTCTGCAAGGTATCACAAGATTACTTTAACACGTCTTGGCATGATAAAGAATGACGAGATACATTCCATATGACTCAAGAGTTTGTTAAAAATGTCAATAGACGGAAGGGAAGAAGTATTGCCACTTTCGCAACAAGGAGAAATGATTATTTTATTTCAATTATTTTTAAATTAGTTGTAAAGCCCGTTGAGACAAGAAAACAGCGGGCTCTAGAAATCACTTATTGCTATCCATGTTCTTATTATTATCTTTTGCAGAGTAATCATAAATAAGGAGTGCGAAATGAAACATACCTTGAAATTCTTCATAGTTCGTGAATATTTACAATTCAAAATACTTAGAATAGTAAGGCGATTAATAAATCTCTCACAACTCAAAAATGTATCTGTCTCATTAACGTTTTCACAAAAAGTCAGTTATACAGAACTCAATAACTCAATTAAACTTCCAGCACAAAACTATCTCTCATTTAATAATTGTAAATTGAACTAAAAAATTGAACATATTACTGACGTAGCCGAGTATAAAATTATATACTTATAACTAATTTAATAAGCCAGGTTGGTAGAGTAGCGGATTAGCAACCGGAGGGTTGAGAGATCGAAATTCAATCCAACCATATATAGTCGTATACATGGAGGCTGGTGTCCCTTAAATCTGTCGTGGCCTCAATTGTCTTCTTGTTGATGTGGTATGGAAGTTTGGAGACTGGGATGAAATAAATGTGTGTTGAGCTGATTATCTGACCGTGGTTTAAAATTATGAGGTGTTGTCTTCGGATCTTCCCTTTCGGGATTGATTCCGGATCCCGTCACCAATAGCCCAGTACCATGCCAGTTCAACTACCTACCTGCATGTTTCTGCGCAAATATCACTTGCGTTTTCCACAATTTTATTATTTCTTTTATTTATCCACTTTCATTACTAGCTTCCTTATATCTATGTCATTATACAATATTATTTATTTTTTAAATATTTTATTTAACTTTAACCATGATTGAGGAAAAAAGTGGTCCAAGCAAGTTTACCTTTTATATAGAAGGATGCTATAAATCTATTATTTATTCCTAAAAATAACAGATGGAGGCGAAAGTGTTTAAATAATAATTATCAAAATGGTACTACAGCGTTTATCATATAGCTAAAGATAAGGTTATTACTAATGCGTATTTTTAGTCCGTTTAATTTGATTTGGCTCTAAAACAAACAACGACACATTTTTTCGAGGAAGAAACCCGTTATAATAAATTGCTTGGTAAAAGAAATATGTATTTATAAATATGTGCCTGGTTTTTAACTTTTTTCTGATTTGTTACTTTTTACAATTGAATAATTAATAAAAGTTTAATTTAATAATAATTAAAAATTTATCTTATCGACATTATAATAACTAACTTTATGAATACCAATTAAAAGTAACAATAGATAAAAAATTTCTAGTTCTTTCAACATAAGATTCCTTTATACGAAATTCTAAATTAGATGTGTACATATCATTTCATAAACTTTATGTTAAAGCTTATGGTATATTAGTGTGAAGTACTGGAAAAAATTAAATGTTACATCAGTAAAAGAGTATGAAGGTAGTAAAAGCCTGATACTTCTAATGCATGGAACCGAAACTTTTATTTTCCAAATATCTCTTAAAACCAATAATTTATATTTAAAAATTAGATCGTATTTTGTTACCCATAATGAGAAAGATAAATTATTTAATATTATAACGCATATTTGCACTCTGTAAGAATCGGAAATTGTTCTTATCTAATACAGAAACAAGTTCAAGCATTTATGTCATTTCCAAAGAGGCGTGTGTAAGATATAATGCTGTATTCACCATTCGTTACAATTATCATCCCTATGTGCAAAACATTCCGAAATATAAATTAATTGAACATAGATAATCAAATTCAAAGGTAATGGAATTCACAAAATGCTTAATTGTACTTCAGAAATCTAGAGGGAGTTAAGTGGTGAACCGTAAATAAATATATTTGTAACTTAACACTATTAGGAATAGATGAAACGCTTTAATCATATTACATTCTATGTAGTGCATCGTCATTAACTTAATATGAGTTTTATTAATCCCCAAAATTAGCTGTAGATATGGCGGGCGAATAATTGAATCAGCTATCTTCCCATATTCTGGATATTTCGTAAAAGACTATGTTAAAAAATTTTTGAAAATGTTTATGTGTTAAGGCAAAACTAAAAACAAAAGCGAAAACTAAAAACAGGTCAAGCGAAATCGACTGCACAGAAAATGGAACAGTGTTTCTTAATTTTAAGAACTGTCTTTACAATTCAGGAAGTTTTCGATTTCATGAATCTTTGTATTCGTATTTGTGCTTTAATTATTCAGATTATTCTACCTGAAAGCCAATAAAGTACATTTTATTATTCAACACTTTTTGTAAATACCTTTTCAGTAACCTAAATGTTTCGAAAAAATTGCTCTTTTATATAAAAATAATTTTTCTCTGAAACCTATTTGCAGTATACTAAATTTTAACGTGAACAATGAAATGGCCTACATATTTTTAATGCTAAAAATTTGACGACGAAGGCATGTTAACGAAATGAGCTATTATCTGTATTAGTTAGCTGTCTTGTATATTGAAAGTGCATCATTTTTTATAGGGGAGACGATATTGTTTCCTATAAGGTTTCTATATATTTACTCTTGATGTCTTTCACTTTGAGTTGTGATCTGAAACAATATAAAAATTTTCACGTTTAAACTTTCTTGAGATTTTGCAATCACTAGCTCTTTTAAATTTGAATTTTAAATCTATATATGGTGAATAATATTTTGCCTTAGGTAAATTCCAATTTAGTATTCATTATTCAAGATGTAAGTTAAGTTTAACTCGCTGTACCTTTTTCAATTTATTAAAGAATATATACACACTAAATTTTAAAATGTTGAGTGACTAAATCAGCCTTTTTAATATTAGCTGGTTTAAATTGTAATTTATTAAAAATATTGTGCTATGTGAATTATAAAAATCAAAATTGACTTAAAATAATGTGCTACAAATAAATTATCATGAAGGTATATTTTAGTAGTTGGTAACTACGTTAAATTAACAAATAAACACCAATGTTCGAAAAAGAAGATAATTTTATTAATAGTACCAAACAAGAATATGTATACAAGTCAGTTTGCGCAAATTTTGAAATAGCCATTTGCGAAATAAAGCTACGCTTTTTGCTTTACGCTTTTTACTTTTTCAATATTTATTTCCTAGGAATGAGTGTCCTTTAGGAATATCTGGTATCGGTATCTGGTTTGCGGGCCGGGTCAATTTATTCAGAAGCAATATCTGATCAGCGGATTGGGAAAACCTATTAGAAGGACCGTATCTGGACTGCAGGCCTGATAAACCTTTTCGGTACAACTCCTTTATCCTTTTGTGGAAGCCAGGAGACCTCAAATAGAACAATAGTTAAAAGCAAGATTCGTAGCATACATACATTATACCTCGTTTATACCACTTGTACTTTTAAATACTTTATGGTTTTTAGTTAAAGTGACGAAATCCCATATGTACCACAATCGGAAGTCAGTAATATGAGGCAGGCACTTAATTGTAACGAGACTTCAGAAAATTTGGATGCTTTAACTTTATAGGTAAATGTTCAATATTGTTTCATGCTATCCGTGAAATAATTTGTTGCTGAATAGAATTATATATTTTGATCTCTTCTGTGATTCAGAGCAGATCCATGGAAAAGAAGTTTTATAAATAATTGTGTTATTTCATTACATTTAAATGTTTTATCACGTTAACACATAGTAAATTTTATTGGATTGTGGTGAAGTTTTCATTCAATACAAAAAAATCAACCAATATACTGGAATATATAGGGTCGAAATTATGTGGCCAAATTTTAAAAGGTGGAAGGGTGCACCAAAATATATATTTTTGCCAAAGAGTATTTCCTGCTACAAAATAAATTTTAATGGAAGTAAATGTCATTCTATGAAGTCTTTATAAAAGGAAAGTTTTCCTGGAAAGACAAATTTTTAGCTAACTATATAAATAACATCCATCAAATCTTAAAAAATAGAATGTTTGAAAATCAAAGACATAAAAAAACCCCAGCAAAACTAGTCTTTAAATAAAAATCACAGCTTCCGGATAAAAATAATCTTGGGATTAAAATCTGCAGCAGAATAATTTTCTTTGGATAACAGAAAAAGTTCGAAAGGAAGTTCATGATTGATGGAAGGAGGAAAATCTCTGCATTCATAATGCGCTGCGATAAGACGGATTAAATTCTACTTCCAAAGATCATCTTTGGAATTCTTCACCATTTTTTCCTCTATCCCTTGAAACCTCAGCTGTTAGAATCCGCAATTCCTCTCCAGGTTAATGGAAATAAAATAAATAATTCAGTGTATTTAACATACTTTTCTTCAGTCGTATTTCAACTGATTTTCTGTGGAATATATTACCAATTCAAATTTGCCATGTGAGACAATTCAACGATTTCAAAAAGTATGAGCTTGTAAATATTACTTTCAAAGTCATGACAAATGCTATTAACACAAGATCATTTTCACCGTAGTGTCTCGTGATCTCGTAAAAATTGGATTGACTTAAGTCACGATGTCACATACAAAATAAAAGGACTTACGTCACTGTACCCATTAGAAATTGAGAGGGATCAAACAAGCGCAGTAATTAACTATGGGATGAATGGACTTGCTGGCATTGGCCAGAGCATTGATTGCGAAACTGGGTTTTATTGAGAGTGGAACAGATAAGAGGAGAGAGTTGGAATTTCTCGGGGGAAACAGGACCGATCTTGTGAATGCCTGAAGTGCATGGACTTTTGATGAACGTGTTCATCTCGATGAACCAAAAAGTTAAAGCAATACTTCTTGAGCCCCGTAACATCAACCCTGGAACAATGCTTCCTGAATCAAATACACCCCAACACAAAAATGCCAGAGATCAAAGTCGGTGTGTACCACAGTACTAAAACTACCATCAATTCATCATATCATCATACTCTGCTATTAATGAAAACACTATTGTTGTTGGACCGAATGATTTAATGATCACTGTTTAGAGTTCTATTGGACATAAATTATGATAAGAGAAATGTTTCTTAATATTATTGAAAATTTCAATAATGCATATATTATTTTGTAATGAAGAAATAGAAGTTAATCTTCAACTCTTCACAATACCTGTGCTCTTCAACAAGTATGACAATAATGTTCTTAATGTTTACAAAAATATGTTTTTGTTTCTACTGTGCTATTGGCAAACTGATTAGAGTTCATTTTCAACATGTGAATGCATTGCATATATTTAAAATGTAATATTGGGGCTTCCTTTTATTTATCTACTGCAATATATAGAAGTTATAAGATCACGTTATCAGTTTTCTGTGATAAAAACTTCGAAGTACGAAGTATCAATTTGAATATACACAATGTGAACATTTAGTTTATCCTTTAAAATATACCAATAGTATCAATAACTTTAAGAAGTGGAAAAAACATAAAGCTGGGGTCGACAGGAAACCATCTATAGCAGTGTTTCTCAACCTTTTTTGGTTGACGGCCCACTAAAAATATGTGGAATTATTTGCGGCACACCTGAATATAAAAAATGTAAAAGTTATGATACAAAAAAAACCAAATTATTTATTTACAAAATTTATTCAATGAGAGGGCTGAACTTGTTTTCTTGAACAAATTAAATCAAAACGAGGTTCCAAAGTCGCCAGGCAAGTTCGCATTTCATCGTCAACTTTTAAAAGTCTTTCTCGCTTTTTGTCAATGCTAAAAATCCAAATTCACAGAATCATGAAGAGGCAAAAGGCAGAAGAATTTTAATAGCTTTCAAGGTGATTACAGGGTACAAATTTTTGACAGAAAGCCAAAACTCATCCAAATTTTTCTCGAAGAATGTTGAAGGTAAAACTTATCGTTTCTCAAATCAATGAGCTGTTCTTTTCCTGTTGTCAAATTTGGTGTCTTGCAAATTACAAATGGGTTGATTAACCATTCATATTCGTCAACTGAAAGCGAAGGAAAGTAGCTTTTAAGTGAGGTTTTAAGTTCGTCAATGGTGCTTATAATTTCGTCTGCAATTTTTTTTCGACTGAGATTCATTGACACCCGGAAAGCAGTCAAAATTTCCTTTTGATATTTCAGATTTCCACAGTGTTAATTTTTCCTCACATGACTTCAGTTTTGATGTTGATGTGACGATATTCTCGGATGGACCTTGAAGACTTGAATTTAGAGAGATCAGCTTTTCAAACAAGTCCGAGAGAAATTGAACTTTAAGCCACCAAATCTCGTCATGAAGAGAAAAATTCAAAAGATGTTTTTTCGATCTCCAAGAACAAAATCATCTCTACTTTCAGGTGTATGAGTCGTTTCAAAACCTTTCCCTTCGAAAGCCAATGCACTTCGGTGTGATATAAAAGAGTTTTGTAGTCGGAATCCATTGCGTCGCACAGCTGAGAGAAAATTCGGGATTTAAGAGGTCGACTCTTGATGAAATTGACCACTTGGATGACTTGGTTCATAACAATCAACATATCTGGAGTTAAAGATTTTGAAACGAGAAATTCTCTGTTAATCATGCAGTGGACGCTAATAATATTTGGATTTTCTTGGCGCAAGTGTGATAAATCTTTTTTGTTTCCCAACATTGATAGACATCAGTCTGTGCAAATACCAACGCAGTTAATCCACAGCAAACCAAAGCTTGAAATATTTTCTTTTACAAGCTCAAATATGTCTTTTCCTGTCGTCGTGCTCTTCAAATCTTCGCAGAAAAGATACTCATTCAAGAATTTTTCATCTTTAACGAATCGAATGAAAGCAAGGAGCTGTGCTTTTCCACTCATATCTGTCGATTCATCAATCTGAAGTGACCAGAGTTCACTGTCGTGCGATTCGAAATGCTCGACAATTTGTTTTTTAAGTCTGAAGATAAATCTTCGATTCTGCGTGATATTGTGTCATTGAATAATGGTACTTTCTTGACCTTCTCTGTCGCTTCCTTTCCCAGCATTGTTTCGACAATGATAGTTAATGCTGGTGCAATGATGGACTCGGCATCGGTGTGTGCTTTTTTTGCGTTGAGCTATTAATTGTGCAACCTTGTACCTGGCAATTAATCCCTTTTCTGGCCATCTTCATATAGTTTAAAATTTGTTTTGCTGTTTTATTTTGCTGCGCTGCCAGGTTTTCAAAATATTCTCTTGGTTTGTTTTTGACCTCTGGGTATGAAGTTTCCAAATGTCTTTTTAGTTTACTAAGAACGAGAGTTTCATTTGCAAGTTTCTTTTTACAGACTACGCAGAATGATATTTGAGGGTCTTCGGTTTCAATTGCGATGAATCCGAATTCGATGTAGTCATCTTTATACTTCCGTTTGTATCTTTGTTTATCTTCCGTTTGTGAAGCACCAGATTTTATTAAATATTTGTCCATTATGGCTAAATGAACAAAACATTTTTAATTAGTTTTCACAGCATGCAATCACATTAAAGAAATTTAAATACTTACTTATTTCACAAATCTTTAGATTTTAAGAAAGAGCCGATTTGAATCAACGTCAATTACAATTGGGGAAAAATAATATCAAATAAAAACGCGGAAAACTAAATTTAAAGAGATTTTTTTAGAAACCATTGAGGTTTTTCAAATACTATTTCAAAGTTATAAAACCCATGCAATTTTAATTATTTGTCAAAAACCTTCGCGGCACATTTGACAATCTCTCGTGGCACACAGTTGAGAAACACTGATATAGAGTATGAAGACTAGAGAAAAATGACGTTAAAAACGGAACGGGAGCTACGTAAAATGCGGGAGCGATAAAATATAGATTTCACTATATATCACATAGTAAATGTTTAAAATATACAGTTTATTGATTTCACATTTTTTCAACTGCCCGCTTTCTAGAATGTTTAGTAGATCGAGTTACCCTTCGCGGTATGTACCATTCAAGCAAATAGAGTTTAGAAAATAATAGCCTTAAAATATTTAAAATATAAATGTAAATTAGAAAAGATGTTATATTGAGAACTAAATAATAATTAATGTAATCTTTATTGTCAGATATATTTGCTACTCCAACATTGCGAAGTCCAAAGGTTATCAGTGATTACATCAAAACAATAAAACCTTTTATTAGAAACACATATGGAGTATAACTCCTGAAAACATGTACCTGGAATTGCTCAAATGAAAGAAAAAATAGTTTATAAACATGTTACTTTCCCAAAGAATCAATGTCTCGGGAAAGACTAATTTCTAACTATGTATATGTTCATATGCATATTATCTTATTGGTAGGAATATAGTAGGTAAAATGTTCATAAGCCTATCATTAAGTATTATTATTTAGTACCTCAAAAATCCCATTCACATTCACAAATCGTGTAATGATCTTCATGAGAGGTAGAAGACAAAATATCTTTTTAATGATAGTCGTTTACATAACTATATACAAGAAAAAACAGCTATATTTAAAAAAATAGATAAAAAATTAAGTTCAGAATTCAGTCTTGTATTTTCAAGTTATGTTAATAGATTTTTTCACAAAACATAATACATATCATAGTTACAGATAAGAGTTAAGCAATATTTTATGTAAAGTTTATCTGCCACAATTTATTATTCATTCAGACGTGTTTAATCTTAACATTTATAGAAGGTGATTACTATAGGTGATTTTATTTTGAATTAATTTATGTTATTTCACTTGCGATCGAAGTAGATAACTGTTTCTGATAGAGAAAATGTAAAGGATACAGTTCTTTAAGTAAATTCTTTACTCCACTTCACTTGCAACAATATACGACCAGCTTAGCCAGTTTCAAACGTACAAAACAGGTAATATTTTTCTTCTCTGGAAATATTTTCTGCTTTCTTGAGTATTAAGAATGCGCATATATCTTAAAGATAAAGCATGTGCTAGCAGAAACAAATGAATAAAGACACCGGCCTCATAAATATTGAACACATCTATTGAAATCTGATGTACCTGACAACAGAATCTCATTCTCAGATTACTATGCGATTTTATAAGCATTTGATGTGTGTGTGTGTGTGTGTGTACTGGAGGATTTCATTTCATTAGAAACCTTTAAATCGTTATCTTATCTCTTTTCAAAGAATATTGCTTCCTTATATGAGAAAAAACAATTACAGGGAAATCAAATAGAACATTTACTCTGATTTTCACAAGATTCATGTTCCAGGGACATTCGAGCTCGATGCGTCAAAGTCGCTTCTATTCTGTTTAGAATTGCATCTGATGAGACTAAAAAGCATTATGAATACTTTTTGAACAATACTATTCTTAAGGTGCTCAGCTTGAGTACTTTCAGAATAATTTCATTGAAATAGTAAATATCGAATGACTGGTACGTTAGGAAATTCTTCTATACAAATAAAGATATTGTTTCATAAAATTCTAAAGAACTTCGAAAGCATTCTAGAAATATTTTGTGTAAAATATCCAGTTTTTCAACAAGTTATACTTTACAATTCTCTAAAAGAATTTATTTACAGACTTATTTTTCATATTAATCACAGTTTATACATGCCACAACGCTAACACATTTTGCCATAGCATTTTATGCATTATGTAACAGTGCATGTTAATGGCTTAGTTCTATGGTACAGAAACATGCGAGTTATCTATACTTGCATTCCATCTGGAACATTTTTATTAAATAATGTCATAATATGCATGTTTTCTGATGCTTAAATCACATTGAAAAATTGCACAAATGAATATACTACCTACAAAGCTGGCCATCGAAAATGCAACACCATGAAGGAAACATCCACTTGCTTGAAATTTGCTTGATGCATAGATCATAGAAGTACATGCAAACGATTATCGCTGCAACGTATATGCAAATCATAGACGCTAGTAACGCCCCCTGTAAGCAGTATGAAAAAGGGAGAATAGAGAGCTGGTTTAAATTATTAGAATTGAGTTTTTACGTTCTTCCGATTAATTATGCCTCGTCAAAAATACGACAACCATACGAGAAAGTTTCTGAGTTTTACAGAGAAAGAATTGTGTTATCGAGACTGAGGATTATCCTTCCAAGAAATCGGTGCTCGTTTTGGACGAAATCCATCCACAATAATAAGAATATGGAATCGGTGGGTGAAGGAGGAACGAACTGACCGACATGTACGGTTGCAGCAACCTCGTCCCAAAACTGAACGAGAGGACAGACATCTTGTGCACAGCACATGACTATTACGAACCGTACTGCAAGTCAAGAAACCTAGCAAAAAATTAGGGTATGTTGTACAATAACCTGTGTCGCCACTTACAATTAGATGTCGTCTAAAGCAGTAAGAAATTTTTCAAGGCTTCCATTGGTGCTTGATGTATTTAAGTTGATGTCTACACCATTAGTGTCTGCGACTCCAATGGTGCTTAGAACTCACAAATGCACAAATGAATGGCATGATCAAGCTATTCTGTCTGTTCCGACGAATCTCGATTGTCTTCAGCACCAAGATGAACGCACCCAAGTATGGCGGCACCATAGCAATAGACTGCACGACTCTTGTATTATGCATCGCCATGCCGGTTCGTCAACCGAGGTTATGATATTGGGTGCCATTGAATTCTACTCCTGCACTCGGCTAGTACACATTACCGGTACAATCAATAACCACCACTACATCTCTGAAAGTTTTAGAGCCTGTTGGTCTTCCCCTTTTTCAGGATTGGCTGTGGCTAGTTATCATCGTGATCGTACATGACATGCACTGTACAAAATTCCTCAATGTCCATCAGGTTTCACTTTATCCATGGCACTCCCGGTCACTTGATCTGTCGCCCATCGACCACGTCAAGTCGATGATCGCCTAATGAGTGGCACACCACGACCAAATGCGGTTACGCCATTTGAACTTCGGCAACTTGTAGAAGCAGCGTGAAATGACATACCCCACACACACATTCAAAGTCTCATTCTTTCAATGCCGATACGTGTAGCAGCAATTATTTCCACCCATTGCGGCTACATAAAATACTGATTTGTTCGCGTTCCGCATGTCGCACGGAGCTATAATTTCAATTATTTCACTCTTGTGCCTTTTGGTATTTGTATTATAAATAAGGGATTGATATCTCTTGTACTTGGTGTTGCATTTTCGGTGGTTAGCAGCGTGTCAATAACTCGGAGATTTGATGCTTACTACTTGTTCATAAGCAGAAAATTAATTGTAGTTCTTTGTCATCGTTTTTAAAATACTACGTTGAAACTAAAAATAATGATGTTGCTTACTTTAAAAATAAAAGCATTAAGAAATAACATTAACTTAAAAAAATGTATAGCACAACTCAACATACTCTTTTGACCACAGAAAATATGGGTTTGTGCTGTAGTGTAGAATTTATAAATTAAAAAGTTACTGGTCAATGAAAACCAGGAAGATAAAATTCATGCTTTTTAGATATTAAGGAAATAACCTTGCTTTTTTGAACGAATGAACCAATTTCCTAAACATGTTATATATTCTACAAGTACGCAATATGGAGATTTTGAAGGAAGATGTGACCACACTAGCATCGCCCGTCATTAAAAATGCTTGAACGAGCATTTATTTTGCATATTTATAACATGTCATTTTTCACCCTGTTACTAACCGACTCCAATGCACACAAGAAATTTATTTCGCATAAAAAGTAACGAAAAACATTCATACAAAATTTTTTACGAATACTTAGTTTATGTTTTTAGCACTATTAAAATAATTGATAAACACCTAGTGCAAAACAATTTTCAGGTTATTGTGTGCATACATTTCAAATAAACATTTATTTTTACTGTAAAAGTTTTGTCTGTTGTGCATACAAAATACAAATACTATCATGAATCACAAAAAGGAAGATTATCAGGATTAGGAATTTAAAAAATTGAAGATCCCATAGAACTTGAACGAAATTTCTGAGAAAATGTTATGAATTCAATTCAATTAATGCTATAACTTGGGTCTTTGGAACTCTAATCGTTATATTTTTAATTTGATGTCTATTTTTATATGTAATTAAATATGCTTCTTATATTACAATCAGTCACAGGGGAATTTTCCTTTTAAGAAACTCACATTTTATAAATCTTTATTTTTTACATGAGTTAGTATTTGATTCATTAGGTTCTTAAAAGATTAAAAAAACGTTAAGATTTATGATCTAATTTTTTTTATTCCTCAGACCTTTTAAATGTAATTAATTAAGTTTAAAATTAAAAACTTCTTGGTAGCTGCTTAAATTAATTTTGGAATGGGTTTAAGGTTAACTCAATTTTAGTTATACGAGATTTTAAATCTAATCAACTAAGGCCAATAAAATAGCAATATATTTTTACGACGCTCTTTCTAAAAGAATAGAAAAATAAGACACAAGGCAAGATAATCAATTTACAGTTACCTTCGATCTAAAACAGTCTATTTTGAACAAGGACTCACTAGTTGTCTATATCAATTATTAAATGATCATTATAATTCCGAAAGGCATACAGTCAGAATGTCAATTTCAATAAATATTATTTCAAGATAGACGCTCAAAATTAAGAGAATTAAATATTCCTCTTCGTGACGTTTTGAAACTATTGAGCAAAATTGTAATATTTATGTATCACAGTCACACTATTTTATAGAAATTAAAGACTATTTAAATTTAAAACGAAGTCACTTTTTTCAAAAGCTGGAAAAACTCAGCTGCCTTTATTGCATTAACTCTCTGAGGAGATAACCCTGATGCCTCCTTTCTGCAACCTGCAGTTTTCCCTGCTGACTTCTAACCAGGTTTGACCAGGTTTTAACCAGGAATTATTTGTTGACATTCTTGGCCAATCTAGTCTTTTCAGGGATTCTTCAAGCCAATGGATGGAGTTATTTAGTCATGTGTATTGTGGAGACAAGAGAATACTTCACTCCTAAGAAATCTCGAGACGCTCAGAGAGTTGAATTATTTGTTGATTTTGTTCAATTTTTAGTTGAAAATAAGAGAATTATGTAAGATAATACATGATTGATAGATTAGATGACTAGTCTCTTAATAAAAAGATTTTATGGGATAATGGAAATTGAGCCTGATGCTTGATCGATCGATCTTGATGCATCGATCCTTCAATGAGAGCGTATATTAAGTTATACAATGAAGTATCTTTTGAAAAGAGGCCATGGGTTATTCGTAAAAGTCTTTTACTACTGGCGCATTAGACATTTCTGCCAAACATTCAGTTACACGTGTTCAGTAAAGTTCCTAGAAATGGGAGCGTG
Organism: Meta bourneti; assembly: GCA_933210815.1. Lineage (NCBI taxonomy): Eukaryota > Metazoa > Arthropoda > Arachnida > Araneae > Tetragnathidae > Meta > Meta bourneti. The sequence goes on along the minus strand of OW119924.1, from coordinate 61,611,051 downwards.
CCTTCTCCATTGTAATATATACCACATCATGGTGCCTGGAATGTTGGCTGGTTGATATACCATGATAACACTGCTCAATTTCTTATATTAAGTTGTAGTTATAGCATTCTTCTCCATGCCCTAAGTATAATATAGGTTACCTAATATGACATAGGGTATTCTGTATTAGTTGGATCCATATGCCGTGAAGGGAAAGTGCTTTTAGTATAAGTTAATGTGGTCAACTATGACTAAGACTTCTCTTGAAAGAGAAAATCTAATTTTCTATAACTAACTTTGTTTCACTTGTTTTGTTTGGTTTCAATAAAGCTCTGTTTATTTCATTTGATCAGCATAGAATACGATCTCGATCAATACAATATTAAACGGGCCAGGTTGCCTCAAAGCATATCGGTCCTCCCACGTTCATGAAGATGTCCCGAGGGTGACTTTCGATGTACATCTTCCAAATACCACTCACATAAGTTAACTTGCTTAGATTAAGATTAAACTTCCTATTATCATCTCCTGATTTAATAATCAGTCATTCTTTCAGGATGATATTTGAGGGGGCTCACACAGACAATTGTATGTTTTGTAACGTATAATTTGTATTGAAAAATATTTTGAGTGGTAAGTCCTCGTTATAACATATCTTTAAAAGGTTATTCTTATTAATTGTAGATTGCCCTTAGCAACGGCGACTCACCCACTAGGAGCTCCTTCACCAAGAAATAAAATCCTCCACATTACAAATAAAATAATATTCTTACTAAAATTGAATATCTAGCAAACCAAGGAAAATTTTGCAAATTACAAAATATTAATAAAGCGGTAATGTTGGTTTTATCTTCGCTTTACTACCACCACGCTTATTCTTTTCTCACGTATTGTAATATGGCCTTCACTTGACATTTAAGACAGTTAATCACTCAAGTGCATAAAATAGTCGGTGCAGTTGAGTTAAGCTAACAAAAAATATTCTGTTACAAATAGGGGTTGAATGAAAGTGGAATATGTCAAGACAACATATTCCTTTTCATTCTGAAAAGATAACTAAATTTACTTAAAGTGTGGAATTAGTTCAGTTTCATTACAAGCTCCAAAAATGATTCATCATTAACCATCTAGTTGAATTAATAATTTAATCAATTCAAGTGCAGGTTGAATTGTTACGCAATTACTACAACATAGCATATCTTTTTGATTCCCAATCCATTATTAAATATTTTTAAAAATTAAAAAATAATTAAAGAAAGTGCTATAGTGTTACTATAAAAAATATAACTTTCTTTCGATATTTAAGGTTTGAATGCAAAAATAATAGATTTCTAAACCAGCTTAGTCTTTATTTTTCAATCAATAGCACTTGTGACTTTTGAGTTATGACATGTTTTCCGAAAACTTTACTTTGGAAACAATTTTATAGTCCTACAACCGCGAGAGGGCAGTTGGGTCACGTGGTTTTGAACGTCTATTAGTTGAATTAATGAACAGGTGAAAACGGTGAGCAAATCCCTTCTTCAATCGACGTCTTTTGCTGTGATTTTGGCGATGAGAATATCATTCGATTCCAATTTTGGTATGGCATAAATCATCCATGGCGATCGCCACACATGTTTTTTTGGTTCCTGCGTTTGACAACCCTTATCCAACACAATCTTTCGCACCTATTCAGAAATCAACTGACACAAGGTCGATAGCCTTTCTCGAGAGTCTCACTATACTATCTGAGATTGAATATTGAAATGAAACAAAATTATAATAGCATTACTTTAATCCTTTTGTTGGTTGTCTCGACGAGGCAATTCGTCATTAGCAACACTGACCAGATCTTTATGGACGGGATATCTCGTCATTAGAAGAAAACTGACCATACCTTGATCTCGTTATCATAAAAAAATCAGCAATATCTAGATGACCAGATATCTCATAATTAGCAAAATTGGTCAGGTGGTAATGGACGAGATATCTCGTTGAAACCACTTGAAGGTACTTTTTTATGTGCGACAAAATTTTAAAATAAGAATTATATTAGTCAAACCACGTAGAGCATCTGCTCTGAAGGAAATATTGCTCGTATCATGACAGCGTTGTTAAAAACATTTCATACCCCTTACAGCATTTAGTTGTAAGAGTAACGAAAATTTATCACTTATAACACTGCATTATCATTTCGTTTTTACTCTGTAGGTAGGTAGTTAATTAACGTCGCTCTTAAACAACGCACCGGGCAGTTTGCGACGATCCGCAATCAATCCCCAAGGGAAATATCCAAGGACACCTCGCAATTTTGATCCACGGTCCGATGACGATGTGAACACCTGAGCTGGCACTACACTCTCCAAAATTCTACACGGTGACAAAGTGAGGCATTTGAGGGGACGGCAGATTTAACGCGCACTAGATCCCTCGTACACGACGGTATTTGGTTGACCGAGTTTCGAACTCGCAACCCCCGGTTGCTAATCCGTTACTCTTCCAACTGGGCTACCGCGGTTCTTTTATTATGTCGATAAAATTTTATTGAAAACACTTTTTCATAATTAATGCTTTTTAAATAATGAAAATTTTTTTCGTAATTTAGAGATAAAATACTGGCATTAAAGTGACTGAATACAAATGGATTTATCGTTGTAAAACTTATGAGAAATGAGAAACCATACACCAATGTAAAAGATTGGGTAAAATAATTTTATGGGGGTAAAATTAAATGTATATATATTTAGACTATTAGTAGGTAGTTATTAACGCCCCACTGAAGCAACACATCCGGCTATTGGTGACAGTCCGAGATAAATCCCAAAGAGAAGGATCCGAGGACAACACCACGTAATTTTGAACCACGGTCAGATGATGAGGTCAGTATTTCCGCATCACGGCAATATGAGGACATTTGAGGCCACGACATATTTAACGTTCATCAGCCCCCGTGCACATGACGGTCTTTGGCTGGACCGAGTTTCGAACTCGCAACCCTCCATTCGATAATTCGTTGCTTTTCCAACTGGGCTACCGCGGCCCCATTTAGACTATTGATTGCAATCCAAATTCTAATCATTTAACCATTCATGAAGGATTTAAGTTTTTTTTTATTTTACATATGTTATTTCCCCATGACAAAATTTATCACATATTGAAAATAGCATTTTGTGTATTTTAAATCGTGCTTAATTCATATTTTTTTATGAAGTATGACAAACTTTGCACAATTCAGTCATGTATTTACAATTATGCACTTGAGGGTTTATCTAATTGTTAGATGAATATGATGAATCACATTCACAAGTTAGAATACTTGATTTTTTACGTATTGAAATTCAGCGAATCACGTGTTCTCTTAAATTTTATTTTCTGCTCTGATCTTTATCTTTTTCCATTTTTACAATTAATCGTTACGTTCTGTAACTAGACTACTGAAGAGCTTCATTAAATGAGTGAGTTCTCTGCGTTTTGAATCATTTTTGTTCCGTAACTCGAACAAAATAACATTAAAACTAAGTGGTACAACACACAATGAGTCATGGAGGTTGATTTAATTTGCTTATCAAATATTGTTACCATGTACCAATATACAAATAATGCCAATTTCTGTGCCACGTAAAATATATCGAGATAGATTTGAAGAATTGAAATGGAATTCATCAGCAGTATTACTTTTCTAAAAAAATGAACTTCAAAATATCATCCAGTATAAATTTGAATTCTTTGTGCGTTGCAGGTTGTACAGCAATATGCATTGAAAGCTTTACTTGCATTTGCATTGTAGAAAAATTAATTTCCCCTAGGAGATTCTTTGAAATGGAAAAACTTTTAAAGGATATTTTAAAACAGAAATATAATGGATGCTTCTGTAGTTATAAGAGCAACTACAATTTTAAACAGTATTATAAAATTATTTTTTAAATTTGTATGTTTGAATTTCAGAATTAACTCTTGCTTACTTCACTCTCCTATACCAATTAATAAGTAGGGCTGCATTCTAAGATAATTGGTTTGAAATAAAGAAGAAATTTAAAATAATAGTGAAATATCTTATTCCTTTCAAAGAAATTCCTACATTTTTCTGCGTTTGAATGCTGTAATTTTATATGACTTAGTTACGGAATTCTTCCCCTTTTTTGAAACATTACGATACGATATATAAAATAATGATGTCCTCATTTGGCGAATAGAAATGTGATTTCTTTTGACATTTTAACAAGGGGTGAATTAAAACAAATTCACGACAAATTAACAAGATTTTCCAATTGTTAATGTAAATTTGAAACTTTCATTTAATTAGTTCACATGAATATTTTAGAAGCATGTTATGCAGAAAAACAGCTGGATGATAAATGATTTCCAATTTAATTAAAGCAGTCAACTTTGAAAAATTAATTTACTGCATCGCAATTTAATACGTAAGCGTTAACATATATGCAATTACTTTTAATGAAATCAATCTGAAAATGAATATTCCAAATATAATGCTAATTAAAGTTGAAACCCTATTTGTGTGAATTTGAATAATTAATTCTTAATTTCTGTCGAGATTTAAGTTTGTAATTCACTGGGATTAGATATTTTACGATACTTTTCTTAAGTGATTGCTGAAAATGTAATGTAAATCTATGAAATCTGATGGTAATTTCGTTAGTCACGTTGTTTTCATCGAAGTCCAATAAAATAAACAAACTGAACAGCTTGTTTGGATTATTTTATATAAAATGTTGTTTGATTAGTCATTTTTGTTGTATTTCATATTTTGCTACATTACTGTGGCAAATTACAGAAACTACTGTTCGATTTCTCTAACGGTAAAGAATATTCAGATCCAATAAGAAGCTGCATTAGGGCCAACACCATCAATTATCAAGGTTGGTTTGGTTTTCTGGCGCAAGGGCCATATTTGGCCAAACTATGTTACACAAAAGAAAGATAACGGCAAGTACATGCACACAGTTTTTACTGACCCATAAGAGAGAAATACACCCAGAGAGAAATCCAACCTGCTCTGTATACAGCTCTCTGGTTATTAGCGCAAGGGCCAACCCCACTGGTCCACGTTGGCCTCTAAGCACCATGAACTGTTTCCTTAGAAGTATGAGAGATATTTTCTATCAAACTAAATGTAGTGGTTTTCTGTGCTGAACTGTCTCCTATATGCATTTTGAGCATGACGTCAGTTGGCTTGATTTTGGAATACGATTTCAGCACGTCGCCAATAAAAACTCCAAAGAATTCATTCTGAATTGACATATAATAGTTAATTGGTCAACTCTAATTAAATTAAATGGAGATTATCAAAATTTTAAGTTAATATGGTATGATGCATCATGCGAGAATAAATCGGTAGAGGAAGTAAAATCTTCATATTCCGTCTCTCTCTCTGGTTAGTTTGTTTACAATTAATATCTCTCCATATGTACCAGTGTGAGACTGTTTAAGAAAGCCTTTTTACTTGTTTATTTGTTTCTTAATTGCCTTGTGGTCACTTGTTTGAATTCTTTTCGTTAATTACTGTACAATATATAAAAAATAAAAGGACCAGTGGAATTTTAAAATGAATGATTAATAAATGCTGATTTAAAAATAGGGAAAATATCCAAAACTGTTGATCCTCATTACAATTTTAGGAAACATCTTTTTACAAAAATATTTTGTATCAACGGACTCTTTATTCAGCTAAGAATTTACTTTTAAGATTAAATAAATTATTTTTAACAGTCAATACATTTCAAAAGTCTTCTTTAAAGTGAAATCGCCAAATGATTCAGAACTTTGCAATGAAAAGGATTTTAAGTGTTTACAAATAAACCAGACGGAAGACTAATTTTACTTCCTGTTACCCAAATTGTCTCAAGTGATACATATCAGGCGTTTATCGACTTTTTCGCGAGGTTTGGTGTTTAATCTAATTAGCATTTACCAATTAAGTTTCATATCAATTCGGAATTCATTCTTTGAAATTTATATTGGCGATGTGCTGAAATTGTTTTCGAAAAACGAGCCAAGTCACGTTCGGAACACGAAAAGGAAGCACATTCCAACACAAAAACGCTACCGTCACCTTGATAAAAACTTCTCATAGTTTCTGTCAAAGTCGAAATATCAATTGAAAAACAAATGAAATTGATAAACTGTTATAAATACTTATTTATACCCATTGTTCGTTGGATCTAATTTAAAAGATCCGAAATATACATATTTCAAAGCAGAAAAAATACCAATCGTACAAAAACAAACTCATATTACAATTAAAAATGATGCTTACTTAAAAAATTTCTGCTTTGAAATTACTGTTTCGAGTCTTTTAAATTATACTTTATTTTTAAGAAACATATTTCCACGATAAGTGTTCCTTACACAAAAGTAGTTTTGAATCTAACCCTCCAAGTGGTTTCAACGTGATATCTCATCCATTGAGATCTGACCAACTTTTCTGATGAAGAGGTATCTCGTTATAAAGACATTGCCGAATTTTTGATAGTGACAAGATCAAGATGTGGTTAGTTTTCTTCCGATGACGAGGTGTCCATCAAGATCTGAACTGACATCTTTGGACTACGGTACTGCAAGGGGCAAATTGGTGGCTATTTGAGAAGTAGTAGCCTGTGGGTAAGCTGCCTTTACTACTAAGAGACAATCACTAACATCAATGAGCTTACAAACCGAGATTTGATCAAGAGGATATTACTGGATGGCAGACAAAAGCTTTGTTTACAGTTGAAGATAACATTTCTTTAGTATAGAACCTAAAATGTTGTTAGTCACTTTTACATTACTTTTAGTTTAACACGTGGAGGTACGACGCAATTAAGTATAAGAAATATTTATAAAACCACCATATCCACCATATTTTGAAAGATACTTCACTTTCAGATGAGCACAACACATTCTTGAAAGAGACTTTTTACAATCCAACGCAAAACTCACGCCTTTCAGAAAACCTTCCAAAGAACTGAATCCGGCATTTCCGTGACTTTTTATTTTATTCCTTGTCTGGAGGACAGAGCTGTCCATTATTTGAGTAAAGAATGAAGCTTAGAGAGGATAAAGAAATTCAAAGAAAGTTATTTCTTTCGACATCTGCTCTTTGCACTCCAATACTTTAATTAAGACACGTACTACCCTTGAGGCCTCCCTTGGTAACGAGTTGATTTTCTTTCATTCTATGAAACGAATTTTTCTTCCATTTCTCAGTATGTCTTCCCGACTTAAGCCCTTTTCATTACAAGAATGTGAAACCTGTCCTATTGTGACCTGCTATCAAGTTTCCCATGAAATAACATTGCTCTTGTTAAGGAGCAAACGGTACGATAAAACGAAATTTTCCCTTATTGTATGCATTTCTATTACTAGAAACCTATTAAAAAGATTTTATAATTGGAATTGAAGATCCAATTAGGTGAAGCGTGTTTATTTTAAAAGTACCTAAAATAAAAGTAATGTCAAGTTTACGCTAAAAAACGTTTTTATTTGAATTATCATTTAAAAATACTATTTGATATTGCATGATTGTTCTGACTTCGAAAAGTAGGTCGTTTAAAATGTATTTTTCGATTAATGGAATTTTTCTGTTCATTTTGAATGATTATTCTCATCACCAGTGTTACTATTATAAAAACAAAAGGCACCGAAACGCACACTCATAGATACTGAGAGGATTTGATTTGTCGCTATGCAACTCTGCTACAGTATACCTATTTAGACAATCTTACAACTTATAAAGTGGATTCCGAACTACTGCGAACATTCATGCAAAGACCGAAATTTGAACCCAGAGCCTCTTGAACTGAGAGCCAGTGTTAACCACTCGGTAACTAGTCAGGAGGATAGAGATAAGATATAAATAGACTGAACATTGCTATTGAAAGGATCTTCAAACAGTGTGACCAACATGTCGACTAGTAGTCACGTGACTGCTCTGTGAAAAATCTAAAAAACGATGAAATCACCTTTCTACTATAATGTCGCGTGAACAAATCAGATTATGAAACAATGGATGTGCGTCTTCTCCCGTTCTTTGTATAAAAAAACCAGATGATGAATGTTCGTTTCCACCCGGCAGACGAAAGTAGTCTAAGAGTGAATGGGCCCTAACAGATTTGCATTTTGGGAAAGAGGTTTTGGAACAAAGTTTGTTTCCTTGCGAAAAATCGCAGTCATAGTTTTTACCACTAGGCTGTTTAAACCAGTTAAAATATCTAATGGTAAAATACGATATGTCTCTTGTTTTCCCAATCTGGGCACCCTTGTCATCCAATATCCATCACATGATTCCATCAACATTGCTTTGATGACATTGTTGTAGTAATAGTCAGTCAGCTAATTAGCTGTCTTCCGAGAAGAATCTGCAGAGCATCAAGTATACCAATTTATTCCTATAGGAAACCAGTATTTCGTTGCAAAAACTATCGCAGGGCATAAATTAGATAGGGAAAGTTTTTCAGTCATTGTGTCTATGCGAGAATCGATTGCATGAAACCCTATCAATCTTGCCTCTAACTCATTAAAAACTACTACAGTGGGCCATTCATTTTTCTGCATTATCGATAAATTTTATAGTTTAACTGAAAATATGTTGATACCTTATTCTCGTTCAATACCTTAATAATTAACAAACCAATAAAGACACAGTGATGCTTAAGAAACAAGTGATGAGACTGATTTTTACATTATACACTCAATGCAAAAAAAAGAAAAACACCCAGAAACATTGGTATACAAAGTCCCATATATTCGACATTCAAATTATGGGAGTTTGGGTGCCAATGAACATGAAATTCCCACACAAAGATGAAGTACGCATCCTGAGGCTTATTAAAGAGCAGTCAGAGGCATGCTGTGAATGTTCTGGTGTGGTATTGACGTTGATTTAGTGGGGACAGAGAATGCCTGGACGACATATTCGAACTCAGTATATTCGACTGAAAGGTTTTGAAAAAGGTCGAATTGTGTGGGACTTCGGGTTTCCAATCGGTCTTGTCGACAAATCTTGGACTTCAATCGATCTTCATCTGAATTCAACGACTACCGTTACAATGGTGATATTCACCAGTATCTCAGTGAAGCTACTCATGCACGTCACGAGGGTTCTGATCGACACAGAAGTACAAATGTGACCAATGATAGGCTGATAGTGAGATAAGCTGACACTTCTCCAACAGCTTACTTAACGACCACTCAACAATGCATATCGTACACTATACAGCTTTCTGTAGCATTGCCAGTCTCACGGTAGTGCAGGACTGCAAGCCCGACTTTAGCTAAATGACACCGTCGGCTCCGTCTGGAGCGGTTGCAATGTCTAAGATTCGTGGACAGGCATGGAATGGTAGTTTATCAAGTTCATTGACTAATCCTACTTCTGTCTTGGGGCAGATAATCAACGCATGTGGTGTGGTGGACCGGGTAGTGACCCGATCAAAGGTGCCATTCTCACTTTACTGTCGATCGGTGCCCCACTGTAACTCCTGGTGGAATTGTGTGAAGATTCATCACTTACAATATTCAGTCCCCTCTAGTCGGGATACGATGTAATTTGATAGCCCAGGAGATCCTAAAACAGGTTGTTTTGAGTTTCGTGTCCAGGGCCTGTCTGGTTCAGAGGATATGCCCACTGTGCTAGCAACCTGCGAGTTGTAGGCGGTGCTGGTTAGATTCCTACCTGCGTATATTTCTCTCTTCTGTGTTCGTGAAACTTCTTTGTGTGTATGTCCATTACTTGATGCTGTCTGTTTTGTCTGGCGCAGCACGGCCAAATGTGGTCCTTGTCCCACAAAATCAAATCCAACCAACCTTTCGTGTCCAAGGGGCTGTTTGACAACACAATAACGACCGGCCACACAAGGCTAACCTCTCTCAGGAGTGTCTCATTGGTTTGACATCCTTTTTCCTAGAGATCTCCAGATTTGTCTGCCATTGCGCATGTATGGGGTTTTCTTGGCATTCAATACATAACCCTCGGAATATATGAGACTAGTAATGGTAATTAATTAACGTCGCATTAGAGAAACACAACGGGCTATTGATGACGGTCCGGGATCAATCCCCAAGGCAAAGATCGGAGAACAACACCACGCAATTTTGAATGACCAGATGACGATATAAAAGATTGGAGCAGCAGCTGCAGAAGGATTGGCATAATTTGCCACATCATAACATAAGGGCATTGTTTGACTCCTCGCGATTCTGTGTATCAGCATTACTCTGCCAGAAGGGATTTAGCAACTTATTATCATGACTTTCTGATGTAATTCCATAATAATAGTCTCCTAGATTTGATATTGGGATCATGTTTTTATCTCATTATGTATAACCACATGATTAGTTTCATTGAGATAGACAAATTTCGAGGGTGTCCCGACTTTTTTGGCACAGAGTTATTTGAAATACATTTTTACATTATCTTATTTTCTTACAATTACAACTTTTACATATCTTAGAATTACATTTTACGTTACATCGCAATTACATCTGTTACATTATATTATATTTACAAAACTCAGGCGTGTTGTGTTACAAAAACAATCCCACATTATAAAACACTTAGAAGTAAGTAGGAATGATGAACAAACGGGCAAAATTTCTTAAGAATCGTGTAATTTCGATCGCCATGCAGAAATAGAAAATACGTAAAAAATTTTATGCGTTCTATTTAGTTATTCTAGAGGCAACCATTTCAGCAGCGTAGCAATTTGCTGGTAGCTTATTTTGTATTCAGAAAAAAAATCAGTCACGTTTTGTATATTTTGGAAATTGCTGTCTTTCAACGCAATACGCGAATGCAAAATATTGTCTAATTTGAAAAGTATTGTAGCACTATCCTTCAGTGTGTCAAATACAGGTTTTCCGCACTACAACGACTTGATCAGAAAAAATGAAAAATCGATTTTTTCTATCCACCCTTTTTAACGTCCTACAATCCATCTTCAATACTTCGATTCACGGAATCGATTTACATTAGATTTTACCCAATTTTACATGTTGAAAGAAAATATTTGAAAGCTGAAAGATTTGGCAGCAACAGCTGTTTTATTCAACGGTTAAAGTTTTTATTTAAGGATCGAATCTCGGCAACGCAAACTTGTTTGTGTAATGCATTAAATTTGTTCTAATTAATTTTTGAGGTGAGATAAAACTAGTTTGTTTATTTAATAACTCTAAATTATTGAATTGAATGTAATTAAAAGCAAAGTGCAAAATTATACATGATAAAAAAACTCAAGACTCGTGGTCGGGTTTATGTAGTGGGAAGTTTATCGATAATTTAATTCTTCATTGAACCGTGGGAGGTAATAACTACTGACTATTTGTGTTGTCTGCAAGCAAGTATAAAGAACAGACGTAATAGGCTAGATATTAACCATGTTTTACTTGTTCTAAGTATACAGAGGGTGCTATAAACAATTCAAAAACCACTTAGGAATAAAATTGAGTACTATAAGTATTATATATTACGATTGAAATTATGATTTATGAAATAAAGTCTGGTTTACAGTATATTGTAGGAAAAATTTTTTTTTCCAAAGAATTATATTTGGAGAACATAAATTCTAATTCTTGTTTGAACTTATTTTTATTTATTTCCAAAATATCAATAATTCATATATATATTTGACCGATGACATGAAAAGATTAAAAAACTTGAAAAGATTAATTTTGCATAACTTACATTTTGTAAAGAAACGAGTCTATTTAATATGAAAAGCGCAAGTGAAAAATATCCCCTAATAAGAGTTATTTTACTAGTCGGTATTTGGCAATGCCAGAATTGACGTTTTATTTTCAAATATATATAAAAAAGGAGTGTTTGTTTATACATTGAATATTTTTTCACATTTCAAATTATTCATCTGTTTTGAGTCTTTCTAACGCAGAATCAGTGGTTTCCAGGTTTGGTGTATGTTTGTATGTGTGTGTCCGTACTGTCCAAGCGGCTGGGTATATTTTCATGAAACTTTGCATACTGTGAGTGCTCATTCATTTAGTGATTGAACTTCATTGCGTCAGTCTGTCTGTCCATCTTCTCATTTTTATGTCTGTTTTGTGTTTGTGCAAGCATTACACAAATTTTATTCCAGATATTTTAATAAAATAATATATATTTTGTAAAACATATCGTCGGCTTAGAACAGAAACTCATTAACTAACAAAACAAAATTTTCACTGTACAGCTTTTAAAAGACTAATGATTAATTTTTAGATCAAAATAATATTTATGAGCATTTTAGTAGTTTTTAAAACAGATTAAAATGTGACAACACTTTTCTTATCATCATGAAAATATGCATTTAGTGTTCCCGACAAAATGTTACTTAACGAGTTTTTGCTCTTAGCCGACGATATATTAGTTCAGTGAATATGTTATTTAAATTTCCTTTGCCCTTACATATTTAGGCAAATTCATGCTAAAGCATCTGAATAACTACACTTAAATCCATCATACTTTGTTAGTTTGGGAGAAGTTGGAATGTATATTGAGCATTGTATTACTTGGATTGTTTTACCAGTACTGCTGGAAAAGCAATTATTTTTCATAAATTATTTTTACGGAATTTCAATTATAATACTTCACTTATTTTTCATTTAAAAATATAAATAATTTACGAATATTTGGGACTGATGATATACAAGATAAAACACACAAATTTGTACTAGAGCAAGGTAAAAATGAATAATTTTGTGTCCAATATTGCTAAAGTCTTGGTTGTTTTACGGATTGAAGTTATATTTAAGCAACTTATACAGAGTGTCCTAATAGTTCCCGTACTCCAACTTTAAAAAATAATTTGCCCGTGTTTTTTTAATTATTGAATTTATTGTCTGCTTATAATTTTATGGATTCTTTAATTTTTATCGTTTGGTTTTCTTCTCGCTCAAGTTGTGCGATAATAAAGTTCCATATCATTTTGTTCTTCGTTGCAAAATGAGTTTATCACGCATACAGAGAATTGCGCTGCTTGAGGCTTATTTGAATGTAAATCATATGAAAGATGTAAAGAATTTTGGCGACATAAATATCCAGATGATGCAATACCGAGTAAAGATACGCTATACCAACTCGTTCGACAATTTCGTGAGAAAGGTTCGGTGGAAGACAAACACAGGAGTGAAAGATCGAAAGTCGTTACACCGACTTTGTGTAAGAAACTCAACAAAGGATATTGCAATCTCCTCATCAATCCGTGAGGAGTTGGTCGCAACAAATGGGCAAATCACGTGGATCGACACATAAGGTTTTAAAAGCTTTGCATTTGTGTGCTTATCGTGTAAAAATGTTACAGGAGCTAAAGCCACAGGAAAATGAGAAGCGGCTTTATTATTGCCGATGGTTCAGGAGATTTATTCGCAACAACATTAACATTTTGGACAAAACATTTTTCTCTGATGAGGCATGGTTTCATTTAAGCGGTTATGTGAAAGCGCAAAACTCCTGCATTTGAGCGACGACAAATCCCCATTCATTAATGCAAAAACCTTTACATTCTCAAAAAATTGGCGTTTGGTGTGCCGTATCACGCAAAAGGATTGTTGGGCTTCTGTTTTTCGAGTCAACTGTTGATGGAACTATATACAGAGAACTCATTCAACAATTTGTTGCATTATAAGTGAATGAACGAGATTCTTGGTTCCAACAAGACGGTGCAACCCGCCATACAAGTTATGAAACCATGGGTATGCTTCAAGATTTTTTTTGTCGATCGACTCATCTCCAGAAATCTTTGACCACCTCGTTCCCCTGATCTGAGCATCCCTGACTTTTTTCTGTGGGGATATTTAAAGAACAAAGTTTATGAAGATAATCCCCAAACAATAGATGATCTGAAAATTGCCATTACTCAAAGGATACAAGACGTCACTCCCAGCATCTTGAAACGAGTTTCTAAAAATATGCGTAAACGACTTCAGTTTTGCCTCCAAGAAAGGGGCGGACATTTTGAACATTTATTATAAATGTGAGTTCAAATTTTTTTCCTACGTTATGTTAAAAGTGCTTTTCACTATTAGCATAAAAATAATTGTCTTAAAGTTTGTTGTTTTTGTATAATAAATTCACGAATCGTCAGTACGGGAACTTTTAGGACACTTTGTATCTTTGTAGTCTGTTGAAAATAGTGATTTTCTATAAGAAAAGCGCTGGTCAAATCGATCTACCATTTTTTAATAACTGCTAATAGGTAAATTTTAAAACAAGTTCTGTTGTTATTGTACATGCCACTGAATGGAATTTTCATGAATTTTATGAAGCGAATAGAAATTTGATTTCTATTCGCTTTAAAACAAAATAAGTCATGAATACCGTATCAAATTAATTTTTCATCCTTCTCTTAAAGATGGCGAAATTCGAAAGTGTCGCATGCCTGTTGCAAGAGGGCCGCAAGTAAACAAATATTGGTAGGACAACTATGAGTGCTAGAAGTTTACAGCAATTTTACAGGAAACGAGTTTAAGAAAGAGTATTCATAATCATCTCCTAACTCAAAATAAACATTTGTAATAGTCACTTTACAGCATCACCTTTTGTAATTTTTTCTTACAAATAGGGATGCCATATATCTAAAATGGATTATATGGATGAACATCCATGAATTCAATTTAAGTCTAAAGTAAGTTTCTAAAGTTATAAAAATGTCGAAAAGCAATTAACAAATTGTTTTCCAAATTGATTCAAAATCACTTTCATTGATCTAAAAATTGGCACCTTTGTCAGTGATATGTGTCGTTATACGGCGTGGCGTAGAGAGTGGTCCAAACCCTTATGATATTCTGTAGTAAAAAATGCGTCAATGGCTGCAGTTACTGCTCCAGATATCTTATATTCCGGAGGTGGTGCAATCGATGGCCTTGTAAATCGCACACACGATTAATGTGAGATGGATCTGGGAATCTCGCTGCCCAAGGCATGATTTCAATTCTACGGAGGCACTCTTGGAAGAGGCTAGCTGTATGATGGGGTGTTATTGTGTTGTTAAATAGCCCCCTTGGATATTCGACATGAAAGGCAAAACAAGAAGTTATAGAATCTTCTAGACGTATTTTTGTGCTATCAAGCTACCTTGTACCACTATTAGAGGGGATCAGCTGTAGTTAATGATGGCTCCCCATACCATTGCAATTGGAGTTACAGCTTTGTGCCGTTCGATAGAAAACTGGGAATTTCTACCGAACATTGTCGACGGTTTTTTTGGAACGGTTTAATGCCTGAGAGTGTTATACAGGCATTGTATGGCAGCGAATTAAGTTTGTTAATGAATCCAGAACTCCTTGAGGCAGATTATCACCGCATTCTCTTTTGTGGAGGGGATCCAGCTAGCTCTAAAAAGAATGAAGCTGTTTTTGAATAACCCAAGAGCACTGCCTAATACTTTATGTAGATATGTACTGAAATATTATTTTTAAATGGAATTTAGGGGATAAGGGCATGAGAAATTATATAAAATTTGGTGTATTTACTTTTAAAAACATTGAAAAATGTGGTAAGGTCTCTTCTTGCATACACCATTCGCACATTTTACACTTGAACTTATGAGCCTCGTACAGAAGCATTTTTGGTGATGCTATTTCCTGGAATCCTAAAAGTTATTATATATTTTCAGAGCTGCAGGGATTTTACGAAATTGAATGACGGAAAAACTTATTCGAGTGAATAAAGTTATATATTTCCGAAACGCAGTGAAGCGCTTCGATCAACTCTGTTCAATACATACCAATTTCGCGTCAATTTAAACTTTCAATTCCATTTGGGTTTCCGAATTAAGTCGATTTCACCTAGTGATTTTAGATAAGATATACTTTTAAAATCAGAGGAATTAAACACAATGACTGACTTTGTATACATTAATTGTTTTTAAGCTCCATAATTTTGTTATGATTATATACCTCCACTCAATCATAACCTGTTCGTTAAAGGTTCTTTCCTGTAGTGTTCGTAGTCCTCGTCTAATTATCCTGAATGTGTTACAAGAAATGATCGTAAAGCGATAAACCAAATCAAACAATAATATTGTTTTATCGTTGGCTTACAAGTGAAACGCACAAAGTCGAAAATTTTCAAATATGTGTTTTAAAGTTTTATAAACCAAAATGTCCTGATCTTTAGCCTGATGAAGTCCCTAAGTCAATTATTCGTTGCATGAAGCTTGATTGTTTTCCTCGGAAACCACGCCTAAAGACACACTTCAGAAGCACATAATGAAATGGATAAATCCACATTATTTATCGCAATTCTATTAAAAAATCTCTATTGCAATACATCAAGTACTTTTTCTGAATAATCGATAAATTGAATAAATTCAGTGCAATAAATAATTGTTAAAATAAAAAAAATAGTATTGTGTGCAAATAATAATTTGGCAAATATTAATCTTGCGGCTTAAATAGCTAAAAGTGCTCAGATGGACATATTGTAGGTTTTTAGTTATTGCGAGAAAACAATTTTCGCTATGTTCAACGTAATCTAATAAGAAATATTTGTGCCTCTGACTCTAATGCATGCCTCGCAATGTGCAGACATGCTTTCCACATGGCTTTCTATGACTTTCCGAGGCAGGAGCTTCATTCTCACATTAGAGAACGTGTTTGCTCATGTGCGGTCCTTGGTGTTTTACATACAATTGGTCCTTGTGTATGCTAGAATTGGACGTCTTAAAGCATCCCATTTATTAATTGAAATAAAGCTACCTTGCTTGATAGAAATTCAATATTATCATTCATTTTAAGATATGTGTGTACATCAATTCATAATTTCATGAAATGTCATTTCTTATTGCAGTTGGTAAAGAGAGCGTATAATTTTAAACATCCTTGATTATTATCTCATGTAAACATTTCCATGCGTTTTATGCATGAAATATGCACTTAAATTAAAGTATCAGAATTAAAATAAAACATATATTTAGTCAGCATAAAAAAAGTTGTTTTAATGCTTTTTAATGTTTTTTGAAACGCATATTTCACTATCATTCTCACATAATAAATGAGATCGTATAAAGTGCAACAGATGCACGCTAAAAATACAATGTTTGTAAATACTTTACTCCTTTATAAAAAAGACATAAAATTATATTGTTCTAGAGAAAAGAGCGGATAGTCATTGGTACGGAAAATTAGATAGTCTATAAAAAGATGTCAAAATCTTTCAGGAATACTTATTTTATGATCACGCGTTTGCTCACAAATGATAGGTATAAAACCTTAATAAAGTCGGTTTAACGGGGCTCTCGAGAGTAGACTACCCTATTGGGCTTTTCTAACCCGAAATGGAGATGTGCATTATCTCCTCGATGCCTTCGCAGAACCGATCCCTAGAGAATAGGAAATGGATTTAAAACTTTTTACCGTGCTTACACGTCACATACATGTACTTTCAACGTTTTTAGTTCAACACTTTGGAGTGCTTGTTAAATGGAATCACAATGACCATCAGACCCCAAAAACTTGCCAAAGTACCCAAGACAGAGTTTATGTGCTTTTTACTTGATTTAATGAGAAATTCGTTTACTCGGTGCCTTAAAGCTAATTTAATCATTCTTATCTGCACAAATTGCCTATATGTAATACTCGTGTTTTCCTATACAATACTTACTTCGAAACAGGGAATAATTTTATAACTGAATTTTTACTGATTTTTCGAAATAAGGAAAGCAATTAGCAATTATTCTTAAATGTTATATCTAATGGGACGTTTAAACCTGCCATATAAACATCGACAATTTTTTAGAGTGTGGTGAAAGTCACTTTTAGCATAACTTTAAAATAAAGCTGTTTAAACCATTTAAATTAAAAATAAATTTATGTATCCGAATACATTACTTAAACTCAATATTAATACAAGCACTAGAAGTAGGTTTAATTTAACAGGTTTTTATAAAAATTAATTACCGTGTTAAACATAAGATAATGTTCTGTGCTGATGCACAAAAACCTTTAGTAATTGACTAACACAATTTCTAAAACAAAAAGTTAACTTTTTTATAAAACTTTATGAACTTATTTTCAATAGTTATTCAGGCATTCTAACTATAATTCTACTGAATGCCCACATATCAGTTCATAAACAAAGAAAAGGATGTAAAAAGTTCAAATTATAGTGCACGAAATTTTATTCGCTTTGGTTAGTTTGTTAAATGTGAAAAAGAGCTAGAGATAATGTAAAAGAGAGATAGTTTCCAGAATGTCTACAGACTCTCCAGAAAGGAAATTCTTTGACACGCAACATACGAAGCAATATTAAATAACTTAACGTCATTATTTAGGAGTAGTTAGGGCAGTCTCCCCCTTAACCCGGGAAAGTAGTGAAGTACCGTTTGGTACCAGTGAAAATGGGTTTAGAAACTTACGTTCCTCCTATAAATATTAATTTTTTTCAAGTCTGATTGAAGATGTTTTATTAAAGAGAAGGAAGACCTTCAGGTGTATTCACGACAAAAATTGGCTTTTACTACATTAATATCATAGAAGCAATGTACTACATGGAAATTGAAATTTGAAAAAAAATTAATTTCTGCCTTCCCGGGTGAAGATTACGTAGTTAATTTAATTCAGATTGGCTCTTGCGTAGTTAATTCAGCAAGGATATGCTATCTTACATGTTACCCATGTTCATTGATGGGTGGCGTGTGTGCCATATTAATTATTTGCGTGATTATATATGAGACTATTTCCATGTGCAACTGCAAGCATTTTTTAATATTTTCTGATATTAAATTCATTTTTACAGCATGATAATAATTCGCAATGCTTCACCGTAACTAGCGTATTCAAACTTCGTGTTAACGTCCTCTCATGCAGAAGTTAAAATCTGAGTGTCGACGTTATGCAAAGAAGAAATAACAATTTTAGAATGGCATAATGCACTTTTTAGAATATAATCAGAGTTTAATTTTTCATTTGTATATGGCTCATTTACTTAAAAATTGCCTTTTAAAAATCTATTTCATTTTTAAAACGTTTTATTGCTACGTAAGTTTAAGTAAATAAAACATTGACTTCGAAAAAATTACTTCATTATTTTTAGATAGAAAATTAGAATAGGAAAGTATTATGAATACATTATAGTTCATTCTAATTATGGATTGGTAGATATGTAAAACTTTCTTGGTTAAATTACATTGAGGTTGTGTCAAATATACATTTACCATGTATAAAATAAGTTTTCAGAAAGTATTCATGATAAATTGCCGGATTGAAATGTAAAAATTATTCTATTACTTTTTGTTTTATGATTTAATGCCCTCTCGCTTGGTGTGATTATTTTAAAAGCTTGTATTATTCTTGGTACTCATGTACAGTGATTAACTCCGTGCAATAAAACCGTACTTTTTCTCATTACTTTTACCGATAAAAATTTTAGTTAAGCGTCACAGATCTTGATCAATATCCAAAATAAAAGTTTTGCGATAGCGACATAGATTCCAATATTCTTGTACAAACTCAATTCTGAAAGTATTTTTTATCTCTCACAACGTAAGAAAAATGCAACGGTTGATAAAAAATCCTGTTTTGGATCTCTACTTCATCTTCCTGTATGTGCTCCATTTGCATTTTCAATTTTCAGTTCCAAAATTGTGTTTCGTATCAGAAGTTAATTTCCGAATCTTGAAAAGGGTGCTTTTGTCTGCAGTGAGCACACTATAAAAAAAGGAAATATACAAGTAGAAAGCGAGACACTCAAATCGTTAATAATACTTCTCTTCTGTGACTCTGAAATTGATCCTTGCGTTTTTGTTTCTTTAAAAAAGTCTGGAGTTTTTATTTGGCACATCTCTTTCAGACGAATATTTCCGATTCTTCTCTTGCTTCTCTGCAGGAATAAATATTACTTTGGAACACAAAAAATTTTATTGGATGGTAAGAGTCGGATATTTTTTACAGAATAACGAAAAAGTCTTTCGGAATTCCTGTGTCAAGGAACGACATAGTTTTCTACCTAATTTTAGATCTCCTCCAAATTACTTATCGCTCCTCCAAAAGTTACTTATCGCTTGTGAACAAAGGTTTCTGTATTAGATTTTTAAAAAATGACAGGTACCTGATCTAACAAAACTTTCAAGTGCATTCTCTGAGTTCGTAAGTTTTGACTCTTGAAGTTAGATTTTTACATTCAGATCTTATATTTTTCTTTTGAAATTATGCATTTGATTCAAATTAACTAAGTTTTAGCCTTTAAAAATATAAGATGAGGTATCAGGGACCTTGGAAGTAGGAGGGGGCTTTGGTACTCCCCGAGGATCGGTCTCGGGGGCGGACGGAATCCCCAATACTTCATTTTTTCTCGTGCCGGATGGAAATATAAAATGCTCAATTCGATATACTATATTAGTTTAAAAGCTCAACTCAGTTAAATTTCTAGCTGTTCAACTTCAAATGAGAGTGATTTTCATTCATTCATAATTTATTTTTAAGTATGATGTGTTTTCGATATAAAGAGAGATGTTTCTGAAGGAGCTTCAATTTCATTGTGATTTTGTAAGGATAATTTTTAACTTGTTTTACGCACTTTAAATGTAATTTGTAATCCTTTATTACTATCGGTGGAATATTTTTTACCTCAAGTACCTAGTATATCATACATCTAACTCCTAAAGAACGAATCTAATTTTTGATATTTCCTCCTAAATGCATTTTCAAGACTATTATATTCAATTTTAATACTATATAGAAGGCAGTAGTTCTGGTGTGTTACAAACGTAACCTGACAACTAAACTCACCACAAAGATATTTTTTCTATAGCAGCAGACCTTTAATCGTGTTTCTCTCGAAGAAATGATTTGGCAGATCGATATCTTTGACAGGTCACAGATAATGTGCAATTTCAGATATAGATATCATTAATAAATTAGAATTTGATTTGTCAAATATTTGTATTAGAGGGTGTTTAATTTAAACATCAACAAACTACAAGAGAAGAAAAAATTCTTCGAGTTAAATGCTAATTTGATTTATCACATTTTTGACGATTCTCGATGTTAATTTTTATTGTAAGCGACATGCTCGAATTGCATGAAAATAACATGAAAAGTTACGTCACATGTTCCGATAAAGGTTAACAAAACGCATGCGCCCTATTCTTTAGCTTTTCGGAAAAACCCTCTCATTAACTTTTTTCACAAATCATGGACAAATTAAATATAAGTAAATATTTGCTTCGTTTAAATGCAATTGATTTTGAAAAAGAAAAGACAATGTGATCAATGTGATGGCAGTGGCATTCGGGAAAAAAGGGTACAATTACTCTTGTGATTTCACAGAATATAAAATGAATAATAAGCGATACACACAACGTAATAGTAGGAAAACAATAAAATAAATTCAAATATATATAATATTCAATTAATTTAATATACACTGCTGGCCACCGTAAATGCAACACCCTGAAGGAAGCATGCAAATAATATGAAATTTACAACATGCATTAGCGGAGGTGAGATATGCAAATGATTAGAATTTCAGCGCAGACGCACATCACGCGCGCCTGTGGCGCCACTTCAAAGCGCTATTTAAGGCTTGGAGATTTCGACGATTTCAAGTACTGCAATTGTGTTTTTCTTGTGGTTTTTTCAAAAAAACGATCAATTATGCCTCGTAGAAAACAGCGATCATCTTTTGATCAAGTATCCGAGTTCGACAGAGGAAGGATAGTGGCCTACCGAGATTGTGGATTATCTTTCAGGGAAATCGGTAGTCGTGTTGGACGAAACCAAACAACTGTAATGCGGATATGTGATCGTTGGATGCAGGAGGGTACGACGGACCGACGTGTTCGATCGCATCCACCTCAGTGCACCACTTCACGTGATGACAGGCATATTGTGCGTATGGCAGTGACGGATCGCTCAGCCACATCACGAACCATAACACAGCACATTCAGTCTGTACCGCATCATCCAGTGATTGCGCGTACCATTCGACGCCGTTTACAGCAGAGTGGTCTGTCCGCAAGACGTCCATTGCTTCGTCTACCCTTGACGCAGAACCACAGACGTTTCCGCCGCCAATGGTGCGATGAAAGAAGGATGTGGACGGCAGAATGGAATGAAATTGTCTTTACTGACGAGTCACGCTTCTGTCTGCAACACCACGATGGTCGGATTCGAGTCTGGAGACACCGTGGAGAGAGGATGCTGAACAGCTGCGTTATGCACCACCACACTGGTCCTGCACCGGGTATTATGGTATGGGGCGGTATTCGATATCACTCTCGCACTCCTCTAGTACGCATTGCCGGTACTTTAAACAGCCAGCGCTACATCTCCGAGGTGTTGGAGCCAGTTGTCCTACCTTACCTTCAGGGCTTGCCCACAGCCATATTTCAACAGGATAATGCGCGACCACACGTGGCACGCATTGTCCAAGGGTTCTTCGTCAATCGCCAGATTGAATTGCTTCCCTGGCCAGCTCGCTCTCCGGATCTTTCGCCGATAGAAAACATGTGGTCCATGGTTGCTCAACGATTGACCCAGAATACATCCCCAGCTGCCACACCAGATCAACTTTGGCAACGTGTGGAAGCTGCTTGGTCTGCTGTACCCCAAGAACACATCCAAAGTCTCTTTGAATCAATGCCGAGGCGTGTGGCAGCGGTGATCTCCAACAATGGCGGCTACTCTGGCTACTGATTTTGGCAGGAACCACACTTCACAGAAGTCTATAAATTTAATCATTTGATACTTGGTCAACATGTTATCTACAAAATAAATTTTGTTGTGATATCTCTTGTCTTTCTTGGTGTTGCAATTTGGGTGGCCAGCAGTGTACGTACGACGTATAACATTCCAGATGAAGAATGCTTTGAATTTGGAGCCAGCAACAAACATTTTAGTATAAATGAAAAGCACATTGGGTATTAACTTGTGAGAGTTTCAAATGACCTTTCACATATTGAAAGATAACAGTTTCCTCCAGTATCTCTTCACGCTTTCGAAGCTATACATTTCGATTAGACTTTGTTATAGTAAATTGTCTTTCTGTGTAGGATGGAAGGATGATTTAATGGGAGATCTATCACACTGACGTATGAGTAGTTTTGAAATGTGCAAGAAAAGGAGCCATGAAAAATAGTCAATTTTACGAAGGAAAAAGTAGAGAATAAAGTCAAAATGTTTTTATTCTGGAATGTCTTGTCCAGTAATGGGAGTACAAATGATGTCCGAATGGATGTTTTCCGTCTTCGAACTTGATGCTCACGAAGAGAAAATATGTCTTTTCTAGTTTATCAAAAATTCTAAGGCTTAGGTTTTCGTGACTTTCTTATAAAGGTGTTTTTTCAATCGGGAAAAAAGACGTTAAAGTAAAACATGTTAAATTAATTTTCTTCTCGTAAACAGTTTGTATGCATTTATAAAATAAGCTGTTTCAATACTTGTTACCTGTATTTGTTATATTTATTCCATAAATAACTTAAGTACACTATAACTACAATACAGTTCCGTCAATATTTCCTATTCATAAAACGAGTAAAAACCGAGGCGAAACTATTTACGTTACCAACAGAAAACGTGTTTATAGATGAAATATCTATTTTACTCATATGCATTGTTATGTTTTTATAATATAAGGCAACGTCAGGAAATTTGGTTGTTTTCTGGCAATTGGGGATGTTGGATATGAATAAACCTACACAAATTCTAACGTTGACAATGTGTTGATTTTTCCGTATTACGTTTACATTGAACTGCATGTACTGTATTTTTTAAATTTGGTAGTTGGTAATATGTGTGGTAACAATATCTTTATGTAGTACTTTTATAATGCGTTAATGTATAGTGTAAAAATTGTGGAGGTGATCACAAAAGGAAAGAACTTCAGTTGGAGATTTTTGTCGAACCCAAAGGGGAACATGTGAACGAACTAGCCCTAGGTCTTCCCGTAAGGAGAGAGATGGAATCCTTAACCTCATTTTTATTAGATAAATCTCTGATTTTAACTGAGATAACAAAAACATCAAACTGAAATCCTAGAAATTCAGTAAAATCTTTTTTATTAATTAGATCATTGAGGCCTAGTGCGAAGATTTGGAGGAAAAACCGGTTTTACTGATTTGCTGTTTTTGGAACTAATTTACCCAGATGACCAACCTGGAAGGTGCATTAATGCTTTTGAATAAACCTGGGATAACTGAGGAACTGATAATGTAATAATAAAACTGTGTTCATAATTAATTTTTCTTTTGGTATTAAGTACCTGATTAAGTAAAGATAATCATTGTGGTCTGCATGAATCAACGGAATAACGCACTTACGGGGAACAAATGTAATTGAAACTCGCACTAGATGAATCAAATTGTTTTGCAACAATTGAACTGATGTAAACACAGATGGAACCCTTTCTTATGTGGCTAAGTGCGATTTAGGTAATGCCCAACAAACAAATGAGACTTCATAACATCTTGATACATTAGTAATACCTTATTCTATAAAACTGATGATAAATTTAATATAGTGTAGAAAGTTACGATTTCCTTCCTTACTATGCTCATGATTACAGTTGTTCACATTTCAGACGGTTTACTTAATCTAAAAATACTTGACACAAAAATTAGGTCGTTTTAAAACAGCCCCTGCAATTTAATAGTTTAAAAATCAGAGAACATCTTCCAATTGCTGACTTCCACATTAATTTGAAATCAGTACCCATCCCCTATGGGCACTTTAATAGTCATTTTTGTGACCAAATTCAGTGTAAAACAGAATTAAAATCTACTGTTTGAAAAACGATCTCTTAAACGGTTTTGAAGTTTAAGCAATCGAAAAAGCGTATTTTTGTACAGAAAAAAGCGTTTTATCTTCAAACTTTCGGACTGGTAGAGCCCTCAAGATAATAAACTATTTTGCTTCAATTTTACGCACTGCCGAATTACCAGACTGAGTAATTCTTGGAAATCATTGCGTTAACAATTTTTAAAAAGGGTTCCGACCCTACTATGTAAATGTGCTTGAAAAAGACACAAAGTTTAAGATTGAACAAAAATCTTTTCAATTGATCCACCCCTATATGATTTATAAACTATGATATAAATAATAGATAAACCTTTAGTAGAAATCTTGAATCGTTTCCTGCATGCTATTCCACATCATTCCCAGGATCTCGAATCTCCCTTGAACAATGCACCGAATAAATATACTTCTAAAACACAACTTATAATGATCTGTGGCACGATAGAAAGTTGTTGATATCGTGTTGAACGAAAACGGAATGTCTTGCGTGCTTCTGAATATCGAAGGGACCAGGATCTCTCTTGCGAAGAATCACTCTGCGAATAAATGTATAACTTTTACGAAATAAAAAAAACAGCTCAGGGAATATTTCAATGTACGTCTGAAAAATATGTTTTAGAGATCTGCCTACTGAAACCTATTTCCATCAAAAGGGATCGAAAAATCTTTAAACTTGCATTATTTGAGGGATGGGGAGTAACATTTCAACAAGAAATATTTGTTTTATTCTCTCATCCGATGTGTAAACAGTGGATGTAAGATGAAAGTTAATAATTTTCTATCGTAGCTTTCGATGAAATGTAGCTTTTGATAGCTGGATATACATGAAAGAATTTTTCAATGCAAATCTGATGGGTAATATGTTTATATCTTTCAGGAACTATATACCATTTGAAGTGTTAGAACTTATTATGGAAAGTAGTAAAATATTAAAATTACAATATGCCTATACCAATTTATTTTAAAACGTCTTTTCAGCTGACGAATGTGTTGTGCTATTGAATGTATCATTAGAAAAAATCACAATGTTATTCATATTTATCCTAAAATAATTTACAGCTTTCATATCTACGTATTTTCAATTGTAGAATGGACGAGTGAAATGAAATATTGAAACTTTTGGGTGTCTATTCCAGAAAGTTTTACTTTTCATGGATTTATGAAAGTGCATCTTGACCAGAAAACATTTTCTTCTCAAATTCGCTTAATCCCAATACGGAAAATTTAACTAGAGTGTCAAAAGGATTTAATGAAAAACTTCAGTGAGATAAAAATATCTAGTTGGACTCCTCTGGGCTTGGAAAAATATTAAAAGTGATATAAATTTGAAAAATTGATATTTTATTAATAATGGTTAGTAATCGTGTAAAACAGTTGATGAATGGAACTCTTATGCTGTACAGAACATTTCAAAGATAAACATAAATATAACCCTCTAACCTTGAAAAAATCACAAATCACAAAAAATGGTGTTTTTTAGAATTAAAAAAATCCATATTTTTTGTTATCGTTAATAATAGTGTAAAGCAGTTAAAGAAGAATACTCGTATGCTGTACAAAAAATTTTAGTGATATACATGAATATCTAGCAAGGCCCTTTTATCCTTGAAACAATCACAAATTTCCAACAGTTTCGACAGGTACGATTTTCTATCACTGAAAAAGTTGAGTAATGTCTCTTTGTAAAAGAATGATTTAATCCAAATACTTCAATACCAAGTAATTTACATCTGTGGAAAGTGATAACACTTTCAAGGCAATTCTCAGATCAAAGATATAATTTTCAATCTAATTACGGATAATGCTTACTTATGACAGCATTTCAGAGAATTTGGAGAATTATTGATGCAAGAAAAATTGAGAAAGCCATTTCAAACTACCTTCCCTAAGTTATCATAAATTTGACTACGTTGACCGTATCAATTGGGGAAAATGATCTTTCACCAAATCACCTCCGCAATGATTTGGTAAACTGAAGAAGTTTGTAAAATAATGAAAGAAAAGGAAAAAACAGTTAAATTTTGAAAAATTTCCCTGCTTAACTCGATCTGTTGAAAAATGTATTACATGTCACTTAAGCAGAAGTTAAAGTTTGTTGAAAAGCGGCGCGAGATGATTAAAGTTAGAAGGAAGTTAAGATTTGTCACCATTTGACAATAAGCGTCACTATGGTATAATCAAATGATTTTTTTAAATATATATAATTGTGTGTTAAGTATTGTAAGTCATTTTATACGCTATATCAGCAGTCTAAGCTGTGTTCTTGTGTCATTTCAT
Organism: Meta bourneti; assembly: GCA_933210815.1. NCBI lineage: Eukaryota > Metazoa > Arthropoda > Arachnida > Araneae > Tetragnathidae > Meta > Meta bourneti. Next base: position 61,584,093 of record OW119924.1, on the reverse strand, counting down.
TCAAATTACACAGTATTTTGTAATGTATTTAAATTATATATATCACATTACAGATTCTGTAATTGAATTATGTTCAAATTTTCACATTTTTTTCTCAAGTTAAATTATTTCTAAATTGTTTGCTAGCAATGTAAGTCATTTATACGCTATGCTATACCAACAGCCTACACTGCATCCTTGGCATCTCGTTCAAATAACACAATATTTTGTAATTCTGTACTAAAAATAAATACGTATTACAATATAGATTCTGTGATTGAAACATGTTGATTTGTGTGCTATTTTCGATTTTTTTTCCTCCTAGGTCCGAGAGGCCGATACACATGGCTGTTGATCACAGAATTTGTTTTGACTAGAATGTGTGACGCTTGACTGATTAACTACCTGAGTGTAAAAAAACCTTTCTCGTTACAAGTGATTATTTCAAGGTCCGAGGGGGTTCGGTTAGATATTTATGTAAATAGCTGAAATTTTTACCAATAAGAGTGCCAATCGTCAATTATTGCACACCATTACTAACCATTGGTTAAAAAATACTTAGTTTTAAAACAAATAAAAAAAACACTGTTTTTTAGAATTTTCGATTTTTCAAGGACAGATAGGCCCAGCTAGATATTTACTTATTTCTCTAAAAATTTGTTACAGCTTAAGGTATAATTCATCACCTGTTTCGCACTGATACTATCTAAATACATAAAAATGGAGTGTTTGTACATTGAATGTTTTCGAGCCATTGCAAGTTATTTATCCGTTTTGGACTCTTCTAATGAAAATAAGTGTTTTCCAAGTTTGGTTTTCCGTATGTGTGTGCCCAAACGACTGTGTGTATTTTCATGAAATTTTGCATACTATGAGTACTTACTTTCATTTAATGACAGAATTTAGTTGCGTTGGTCTGTCTTACCGTTCTGCCGGATTTTGCGTTTGCGTGTTTGTACAAGTATCACATAAAATTAGTGCAACAAATTTTGATACATTGTTCTAAATTTTATAAATAATATCCTATTTTAGTGGATGCATTATTTAAATTTTCTTCGCTTACATCATGCTAAAGCATCTGAGTAACTATACTTAAATCAACCATAATTTTGTAGTTTGGGTGAAACTGGAAAGGTTTTTGAGCACTGCTTTCGTTTTGCCAGTTCTACTGAAAAGCAAGTATTTTTCCAAAAATTATTTTTGTGGAATTTTAACTCTAATATTTTATTTATTTCGAGTCTTATTATTTCTTTGCGAAACAAACAATTTCCGAATATTTGGGAGAGACGATATTTTGCAATGGACGGTAGGTAGGTATTTAATTAATGTCGCACTGGAGCAACACAACGGGCTATTGGCGACGGTCCGGGATCAATCCCGAAGGGAAGGAACCGAGGACAACACCACGTAATTTTGAACCACGAACCACGGTCAGATAATGAGGGCAATATTTCCACATCACGGATAATACAACGTAATTTTTGCAATGAACGGAAACGAGATGAAAAATCGTGTTCGTTGACCACGTGCAGTGATATATTCTGTTTTTTTTTTGCTCGGAATAAATTTCGCATTTTTTATGCGTTGTAGTTGTAAGTTGAGGCAAATATGCGAAATCACGAGATATAAAATGATCACGAATTAATATCTTCAGAACAACTTTTCCCACCTACTTTACTTTAGTTTTGTTTCACTAAATTTATTAAATATGTATTTTTTTAATAAATTGTAATACCTTTTCATCACACGCAACATCACCACAAAGTATGAGGCTAAAAGCGGCAAGTAAATTAGAATAAAAAAATTAAGTGGAATTTTGCAGTTATTAAAAGAACAAAATCCGAACAAGGACTTTTGAAATATTAATTTTTTTGTCAGTGTCAGAAGTCAAGGTGGCTTATTTTATGACTTGAAGCTTTATTCAAGCAACTTATTATATATAATTCAAGTTTGTTGAAAACAATGATTTTCTTTTTAAAAAATGCTGTCAAATCGATTTACCATATATGTTTTTTAATTTGAAAATGGCCGCATGCTGCTGCCAGAGCTCCACAAGTCAAAAACATTTGAACGTAAACTATGAATGCTAGAGTATTCAATGTACATTTGCAATTTTTACGAATTGAGTTACGAAAAGTTTACAGGAAACGAACTTAGGGAAGGGTATTCCTAATTTACCCCAAAACCGACTTTTGTAGTAGTTACCTTAGTGTCACATTTCGTCATTTTATAGTTTTGTCATACAGCAGGGGTGCGATGTATTATATGAATGGATATGCATATATATGATTTGTGTCCAAAACAAGCTGTGGAAATTATAAAAATTTCAAAAATGCGTTAAACAAATTATTTTACTCACACTTAAATGATTTGGAATTTTTCTATGAAGGAGAAAAGTGATTATTCTGGTCCCTTTTCTGTAGTTAATCAATTCAAACCGAGTAGGATAGGGTAATTCTGTTAGTTACTAATAAAATATCAATTTTTTAAAGTTATATCTTACTACATTGTTTTTCAATAATTTTCGGTTTTCCAAGGCCAGAGGGCCACGACTAGATATTTTTTTACATTGTTGAACACTTTTGTCACAATTTTTTGATACAATAGCATAGTTTTCCTCTTCAGGACTAAGTGCATTTTCAAAAAAAAAATGTTTCTCGGTCTACCGTAACGTAAACTCCTTTTGCTGGTGTCAGAAGTGGTTATTGAATAATAATCTCGAAGTATTAAATAAGTAACGTTTTTTATTGACATTACGAAACAAGAATTATACATATCGTACACACAGCGAACTGAATATATATAGGAAGTTCTCCTCGGTTTTTTTCCACCAGGGAGATATGTCAGCAGTGACGCAACGCAGTCAGACTACGCAATGCCATAAAGAGAGGATTACGATATACCAAACGGCACTTCGGCTGTTTGGTATATCGTACGGCACTTCGGCCGTCTGGGTTACGAGACATACTACATAGTATCCCCCAGTGACGGAGGAACGATACATTGAAATACAGAGTGCAAGTACATAGTAAAATAAAACGAATTACAAAGTTCAAATACAAATTTGTAAACATATACATGCATTTAACAAAATATAGTGTGCGAATATAAAGTATTAAAAATAATTTGACATTTAACAAAATACTGCTTTAAAACGGTTAGGAAAATGTACTCTACAACCTGACTTAGTAGTAATTACTTTTTCTCGATCAGTCTCTTTGCTTGGGACCGATACATTTGAGTGTCGTTTACCTGTAATTACATCAGTAGTATGAGATAATGCAGGCAAATTTGGTGAAATTACAGAATCGGAAAACTGGAAGGCTGGTTTTAACCTATCGATAGAAACTGTAATTGTTTTGTTATTAACTTTAATCACAAATTGTTTGTTGCTTCTGTCAAGCACAAGATGAGGTCCAGTATAGGGAGCAATTAATGCTGGACGGAGACTGTCAACTCGTAGAAATACATGTGCACATGATTGTAAGGATGGATGCACATAAACACTGTAATTGCCATGATTTTGAGGATTGAGAGGAGATAGTTTCCTCATAGTTTCGCACAATTGCGACACATGTTACATCAGGTGGAGCTGTGAAAACATCGATAGAGAGAAGATCAGATGGTAGTCGAAGTGTTGTGCCGTAAACAAGCTGGGAACTACATGCTTGGAGGTCATTTTTGATAGCACAACGTAATCCTAAAAGCACTATGGGCAACGTGTCATCATGTGTTTCAATGACGGATTTAAAACAGTGATGAAATCGCTCAATCATGCCATTCGACATTGGGTGGTATACAGTTGTGCGAATTCGAGTGATTCCTAGCAGATCTGTGAGTTCCCGTAGAAGTGAAGATTCAAAGTTCCGACCTTGATCGGTAGTGATTGTAACTGGGCAACCAAATCGGGAAATCCAACCATAAACAAGTGCCTTAGCTGTAGTATTAGCTGTCATATCGGATGTTGGTAAGGCTTCGGGCCATCGAGTGAATCGATCGATGATGGTCGTACAATATCGATGTCCGTCAGACGATGGAAGAAGGCAGATGAAATCCAAGTGAATATGTGCAAATCTTGCATCTGGAAGGGTAAAAGTTCCAAGTGGAGATTTCGTGTGCTGAAAAATTTTGCAACGCTGACATTTGTCAACTTCTTACAGCATTCGTGATAAACTGTCTTATCTTCGTCCATACAAAATGTGAACAAATCAGTTTAGTGGATGCGGAAATACCGGGATGAGATAACTGATGAACGGTTTGAAAAAGCAGATGTCGAAAAGATTCAGGAATAAAAGGTCTTGGATATTGTTGAGATGTGTCGCAGTATAAGTTGATGTGTTCAAGAGGAAAATAGATCTTTTCCAACTTCAACGATGAATCAGATTGCAAGAGTTGTAATTCTTTGTCTTGGGATTGCAGATCTGCTAGTTGTTTGTAGTCGATAGAAGCTGGTTGAGAAATGGCAGCGGTGTCAACCCGGGAAAGGGTGTCAGCAACAATATTATCAATACCCTTAACATGACGAATATGTGTTGAAAACTGCGATATGAAATCAAGATGTCTTAATTGCCTGGGTGAGCATTTCTCTGGCTGTTGATGAAAGGCATAGATCAGAGGCTTTTGATCAGTGCAGACAGCAAATTGCCTACCTTCAAACATGTACCGGAATCGTTTTATGCCAGTGTAAATAGCCAGGAGCTCGTAGCCAGCCCGATCGTAGGCAGACCAATTTCGTTGACTGGGCGTGAGTTTCATTGAAAGAAAGGCAATAGGCTTCCACTGAGTGTCATATTGCATGAGAGCTGCACCAACACCGACATTCGAGGCATCTGTCCAAAGACTAAGAGGAGCATTTGGAATAGGGTGGTGCAATAAAGTAGCTTTTGCCAGGGCTTCCTTTGCCTCGATGAAAGCTTTATCTGCATCTGGAGTCCAACTGAGAGGATCTGGAGGATTTTTAGATGGTCGTTTGGACATCTTGGTGTTGCGTCGACCCTCTAAACATTTTACTAGAGGAGCAAGGATGTGAGCAGTTGGAACGAATCGACGGTAAAAATTGAACATACCAAGGAATCGCCGCAGTTGAGTCAAGTAGTAGGAACAGGATACTCTTTGATGGCTTGAATACGATCGGGCTCAATACCTTGGTTAGTGATTCAATACCTTCTTCAGAAACACGATGTCCCAAAAAATCAATTGTTGAAACACCGAAAGTACATTTGGAAGTGTTCAAGCTGAGACCATAGGAGTGTAATCTTTCAAATAAGGCTTGGAGGTGTTGATGGTGCTCTGCTTCAGACTTGGAAGCGACAAGGATGTCGTCAAGGAAAGCATAAGCGAAAGGTAAACCTCGTAGTACATTGTCGATGAATCTTTGAAAGGTGGAAGAGGCATTACAGAGGCCGAATTGCATTCGTGTGCTTTCAAAGAGTCCGAAAGGTGTGATGATGGTGCTTTTGTGCACGTCGTCAGGATGTATAGGTATCTGATCGTACGCCTTAATAAGATCTAAGTGTGAAAAAATTTTGACACCATGTAGTTCAGAGCTGAAGTCTTGAATATTAGGCACTGCATATTTATCTGGTATAGTTCGTGAATTTAAAGCTCGGTAGTCACCAACTGGCCTCCAATCTAGAGAGTCCTTTTTAGGAACCATATGGAGAGGTGAGGCGTAGTTACTTTTCGATGGTCGTAAATGACCCAGATCGAGCATTTGTTGGAATTCGGCTTTAGCATTTTTTAATCGATCCGGAGCTAGTCTCCTGGCTTGGCGTGAACGGGAGGTCCAGTTGTTTCTATGTAGGGAAACACAGAATGTTTAATCGGTTGATCAGCACGGGGAGGCTTGGTGATGTCAGGATATTTAAGAAGCAGTTCGTGATAAATGCTATTCCCCGAAACAGTTTTTATCGTGTGTATTGATGTTGACTGCAATTTTCCAGGGGTAGCCAAGTTCGTGACAGTGTCCACTAGTCTTTTATTTCGAAGATCAGGCATGAGGTGAAAATGGTAAAGTAAATCTGCGCCTATAATGGGCGTACTCACGTCGCCAATCAAAAAGGGAAATCGAAAAATCCTTCGGAGGTTAAAATCAAGCATTAAGAGCTTTTCTCCGTAGACATTTATTTGTGAGGAATTGGCGGCAGATAAGGTCATAAGCGATTTCTTTTTCTTGTGGGAAAATGACGCAGGGATAATACTGATATCTGAACCGGTATCACACAAATATTGTATATTTGTTTTCCTGTCCTTTAAAAATAGGCGACGGGAGGTTTTGTGCAAGGTGGTTGTCGACACTACACCTCGCTGTCCGTGTTTTTTGAGAACGAACAAGGTGCGGAACATTTCTTTGCACTAATGCCAAATTTTGTATGATATCAACACTGTTTATTAGAATTTCGAGAATTACTACGGTTTCGATCAAAAGATCGCCGGCGAAAAGGGCTACGGGATCTGCGTAATTCTAATTTCTTAATTCGATCACTCAGTTTGTGAATTTCACATAAAATTTCTGAGTTAGAATTTGAAGGTACCGAAACTGAATTTACGGCAGCTGGATTATATTCGAGAATTCTGTCAGCGACTTCTGCGGCTTTTTCAAGTGATAAAGGTGAAATAGAAGCCAAAATACTTTGAATGGATGATGGTAAATGAGGAAGAAATAATTCTAACATTAATTCATTAGATACATTGTGAGATTCGGCTCTGCTCTGCATGGTTCTTAAAAGCTCGCTGGGCTTATGATCACCAAGCTGTTCGCCTGACAATTTTCTGATTTCCGCTTGGGAAGAATCACCTGTGCGTTTAATTAAATCAGTTTTCAAATCTTCATAGGGCGTTGTAGCCGAAGGTTTAAGAATGAATTCGCGTACAACAGAGGCAGCTTCTGGCGGTAAAATAGCCGAAATATAATTAAATTTTGTACGACTATCTGTTATAGCTTTAGGATTGGCCAGTTCAAAAGAATGTTCGCACATGGCGAACCAAAGACTAACATCGTTAAAGTTAAACGGAGGGATTCGAACAGCACTAACTTCAGACATAGTTAATAAATTTCATTACCAAATACCGAAATAACAATAGCAATACCGGTAGAATACAACTTACTTCAAAAAATGCGCGGTAGAATACAATCCATCTGCCGAAAACGAGATCTGCTAAAAGGTTCGAATGCGTCAGAACACGGAAAACAATTCCCCTCGGAACAAAAATAATACTATCCAAAAGGGGTCCAGGTCACCATTTTGCTGGTGTCAGAAGTGGGTTATTGAATAATAATCTCGACGTGTTAAATAATTGACGTTTTTTATTGACATCACGAAACAAGAATTATACATATCGTACAAACAGCGAACTGAATATATATAGGAAGTTCTCCTCGGTTTTTTTTCCACCAGGGAGATATGTCAGCAGTGACGCAACGCAGTCAGACTACGCAGCGCCATAAAGAGAGGATTACGATATACCAAACAGCACTTCGGCCGTCTGGGTTACGAGACATACTACATCCTGATATAATTTCTTGCTGCTTTCTGATAGAATGTTGAAACTAGTATCATCTGACTGATTACATGCAATTCATATTCTTATTCAAGCATATTCAGCCTTTAAAAGCTATTATTCAGCCTTTAAAAGCTATTTCATATTCTTATTATCCTCTTAAAATTTATACGAAACACGAATCTGCATTTTTGGCTGTTTTCACTTTAACATAGACTGCTAGATGTTGTGTATTGTGCCAAAGGCACAAGCTCATAAAATTGCTGCTTTCCAATACACATGCATTGGCCGTTGTGAGATGGAGCATGAGAAAAGTATTGAATCATTTAGATATATTCCAAACAAACATATTCCCAAAAGTACTAGACTAAATACCTTTTATTCTCATAAACGTCTCCTTATTAAACAAAAACACCATTTGTTTAAGCTTGAAAATATTGTAGAATACAATTACAACAGATGGTACGATTTCAAAATTCTCTCATATTTGAAAAATAACATTTTAAGCGTTAAAATTTTAAAATTGAATTTTACCGTAAGGTCACGCTCTTTTAACATTAAACTTTACACTTCCATTCAATCTTTCCACATAGATTTACCTATTAAATAATGATTTTGGTAAGTTTTAGCCCGATATTCTTATTTGTCACTGATATGTCACTTCCTTATCATTATTGAATAATGTCTTACTACCATTTGTGTTATCAAAATACGACACAGCTCTCTACCGATGCAAATGTAATCAATAAAACATTTGTGTAATTAATCTCGATTTTAATAGAGTTTGTTTGCAATCCCATAATATGCTGAGCAAATGACTTTTATCCATTACTTAACACTTAATCATTCCAAAGTTTTGACAACTAGCTCATCAAGAACGCAAGCATTTCATTCATAATTTCATTGAGTGTATTTATTAGTAATATTTGAATATCCTTGTTACAAAACCTCTTTCTCTAATGAATCGAATTTAGTGAGTGCATAAATTAATTACGTGGGATCCAAAGTTTTTTATTCCTTTGTTAATTACATATTTGTTTAAGCTAATAGTTTTTGATAGTTCGGAAAGGAAACACGGAGTATTATAATATATCTACAGGGACAAGTTGTTTACCGCATTAATGGCATTCACAAATTATTCAACAAAATAGCTTTCTGCATCGAAAAAGGGTATATCTGTCAAAAGAAGTTTTGACCTTTGAATTTTTCACTTTTCCTTTTAAAAACCTCAATTTCAATATTCATCTGATTAGAAAAACAAGGGTTAAGGGTAAGAAAATCTATTAAAACAAAAAGTATCTGTTATTGTTGCAAACAAGAATATTTATTACTGAAATCAGCAAATACAAATCACGAACCCTATACTACATACACATATTTCTAATGCTAACAGAAAAATTAAATCACAAGCTGTATCATTAAATCTTGATGCCAAATGTTAGTATAATCTTTAAAAATAACGCGAATAAATAAATTATTACAAAAATTGTATAAACAGATGAAAAACTTGATCAAATTGATAGTAAGAAATGAAACGCTTTCGTTGTTTACTATTACAACGTTTAATGTATATGGAAGCTCATATTTAAAAAAAAAGCAGAAATTCGGATTTAAAATTCAGATTAATAATAAAATATTCTCTAAATCGAAATCGTATAAAATAGATTCATTCATACATTTGAAGATTATACCAGACGGCGACTAGATACATATGAATTTCTTTCTTTCCTAAAGTCTTACTTTAAATCTCAGTTGTATCAACAATTGGCTTTTGAAGAATAATTCTCATTCCTATCACGTTTTACAAAAATGGTTGATCAATTTTATCACGATATGTAGTAAAGAAATCACGTGAGCAGAATTGTCAAATATGATATCCTACAGAAAAGTCTCGTTTTCGGAGCATAAAATATTTTCCAATCATCATTTATATATCATGTACGAAAGGAATGCCTTTCCGTCCTAGAACTGATGTCAGCAAATGTTTAATGGTTTAGTAGAATTTTTATTAAATATGTTAGTTTTCTAGTCAAAACATGTACACACATATATAAATTTATATATTCAATGGTATAATACTCGGAATCAACATACTATGGGTTACAATATGACTTGTTATAATCAATGGAACGAAATTTTAATCATAAAATTGAAACTTTTCATAAGTCATGTATGATATGGGGCATTCTACTGCCATGTATGGAACAATCACACACAGATTTTACTGTCGCATATGGGACATTTCAATGTTACCAGAGATGTTCCATACGTGACAGATTGATATTTTTAATAGTGAAAAGGTGATAGATGTATCCAAAATTTTGAGGTACGCATACATCAAAGAAAAGTAGTTAAAAGTTTAAACATGATTTTTGATTAATAAGGAATAAAAAATACAGCCATTTCACAACTAAAATCCGTGTATGATTAATCCATACGTGACAGTGGAATGACCTATACCAATTCTAGTCAATGCAAAATATTGGAGTAGATCAAGATATTTTGAGAAAACTGTGGTATAATATAATATTCGTTAACACTAAAAAGACAAAGGAATTGCTTTTTGCCTAGAAAGATGGAAGGGGCCAGTGTGACTCCACGTTCAGAAAGATCGCTGGATCAAATTAGGTAACAAATGTGATAAATTATTATATTCCAATTCAAAATTTCATTATCCTGTTTTCTTATTTAATTTTAATTTTTACACTCGTTGAAGCAGTCAGTTCATACCACTTCTCTCGAGGAGCTTTTTCCTCGGACTGCTCTTTTTGCATTCCTGTTATCTATTTGTGTGTGTGTGTGTGTGTGTGGTTTCGCTTTCAAGATCTTCGAAACGGGCATTTTGATATTTTATGACGATCTCTTCTATACAGCCTGTGTTGAAACCCTTGTGTTAGCTGCATTATTATTTCTAGGTGGCTGTTATTGACTACAAAGATCTTCACACGGGAGGATGGAATTTCTCTAGCTTCCTCGGTACTTCTTTATATAATCCAAGCATTTACAGCAGATATATCTAAAATATTTTTAAAATACTTGCATAAAGTAACGACGAGTTCTTTTCCTCAATTTGATGGTATACAGGTATACCATTCGGTGAACAATGTCGACGCCATAATCCGTTTAGCTATCTTCGGATCTTTGGTCTATAGTGCACTCACATCCACAGCTTTGTGGAGTCTTCGTAAATAAAAGAGGTGGAATTCTTGTTTTAGTTTATTCATCGTTAGAAATGCTAATTTTCCTATCTTCATTGGACTTTCACATCTATAAGTGGGTGAGACCATATCTTCGAGCCATCTTCCATATTATCTCCCAGAAAAGAAATTAAACATATTTCCGTATTCAATGCATGACATGAGTACGGTATCAGACATTCTAAGCACTTAGAAAAAGAATTATTCCACAGCCGAAAGTCTGTCACCAAAACAGTGTTTACAAATGGGAAGGCGAACACAAGCTTATAAACATAACATCAAAGACAGGAAAACAAGGACAAGCTATTTTGAATGTCATTGCAAGGCCCCAAAAGAGGTGCATTTCGAGATATCATTGCGAAACACCATCTGGGCCCCTCCCCTCTTTCTAGGTAGGGATAGGTAGTTAATTAACGTTTCTTTGGAGCAACATGACGGGCTATTGGCGACAGTCTGGGATCAATACCGAAGGGAAAGATCCAAGGACAACACCTCGTCATTTTGAATCACTGTCAGATGACTAGGTAACATCTGAGCTGGCATCATTTCCAAATTTCTACACCACGTAAAAGTAAGGGCACGGCAGATTTAACGAGCACCAGCCCCCGCATACATGACGGTTTTTGATTGGACCGAGTTTCGAAATTGCAACCTCTCCGGTTGCAAATCCTACTCCTCCAACTGGGCTACTACTCCCACCCGTCTTTCTCTGTTTAAGATCCTATATTTCCGGTTCTATAGCCCCCCCCCCAGCTAGGTCAAAATGATTAAATACACAATAAGTGTGGACAAAATAGTTAAAAGCAATGAAATATCAGCCTATTCAATTCATTGGTAAGGAAATTACAGGCTGACAAAGAGCACGAGGGCCACACAGGCCCTATCTGTCTTTCTAGTGTTGAGTATCTGAAATAAATATGATAAACTACATTTTGTATAAATTGCATAACTTCAATAATAATTCAAATTATCGTTAAATTATCAAAAAATATTTTATCAACTTTCTACACTCCCATTTAAATAACAACTTATTTAGTCATATTCGCATAGTACATTCTAGTACTTTCTATTTTCGTTTGTATACATTTAAACAGCTTTTATGCTTTTTCATGGGGTTATTTGAAAGAAAATATTTTTTAATTTAGATGTTGCAGGAGATGTCAATTACAAACCTTACATCGTATTTTATTTTTAATGCGCGGAATTTCAGATCAGTGCTTTTAAATATTTTAAAAGTATAATCCAACATAGTATGTGAAATTCTCTGTGATAAAATAGGAAAACAAACAGTTAACCCTCCTGGTGGTTGTCTCGACCAGGTATCTCATAGTTAACAAAAATGACCAGATCTTGATGGACGAGATATCTCGTCATTAGATAAAACCTGACCAAATCTTGATCTCGTCATCGTAAATATATATGATTAAAACTGCATACTGTAAGCTCCAGTTCAGTACAATGTCTTCATGAATATGGCGACACTGTTACATATTTAATCTTACTAGCATATAAGCGCTGCATGTTAAAAAGTGATGAGAGCACAATTTGCCATTCAACACACCAATGCCTGCCTTCGAGACCACAGTAAAAGTTCGACACCGCTGTGGCTAAATTTCAACGAAATTCGTAGCTGTGTGAAACAAGAAACTGTTGCATCCCATTGTTTGTTACAAGCAGAACTAGTCTGAAAACATTACTTGAATAGTACTAGCTAGCCCTATACGCTCGGGCACTGCATACGGGGGTTTATCGTGTGAGTGGAAATTAATCAGTTAAAGTATACAGTTACTACAACCATTCCTAGTTCCTAGAGATGATAGGGAATTGAGGGACACAATAAACAATATCGGTTCTCATTAGCAACATCTTTCATTCACAACACAAACTTATACTCGAGACCGAGAAAACGACGATGCTTCATAATCACTTCTCCATTTTCAATGAAATTATAATAAATTACAAGTTTTCTAAAGGATAGCCTAGTAATTTCAAGTGTTTACCATCCATTCTCAATAGTGTCATAACTCTAGCACAATTGTCTTACATGGATTTGGGAAAATCGAAAAATTGACCATAAATGGCCTATAAAGTTATACTAAGTGAAATATGAACTTGTAATCCATTTATATGGACATACAAGCTTATTTATTAATTTAATATCAGTAGGATACTTTGAACGCTACTTAGCTAACTCATCTCGTTTTAAATACTTTAAGGAAAACACTGCATAAAGAAGTAACATTTGCGTTAAAATCATTTAGCTAAACACAAAAGTGGTTACTCTTAGATTGTAACTATACATCAGTATTATCACTAATTACGATTCTAATTGTTGCGAATGCCATACTTGACACATTAACAAATATTCACATAATAATTTACTTATTTGGTTGTGAAATATTTTAGAATAAGACTTTTGAAACATTTATTTCATAGTTTTGTTTCCACAAATTCTTTAATTCCACTAAATTGAGATAGTGATTTAAATAAAAATTGGATTACGTTCTAAATAGTTACGATATGTATGGTTTTTCACTTTACGGGCATTTGTTTGCTACACAAGGGCCAATTTGTTAATTACGGTCAAGAAAAGTGCATTACTCGAGGAAAATATTTTATGGTACATTATTTTATCTTTTAAAAACTTGTGTATCTCTACCGCTCTGGATGTGTCATTAAATAAATTTTTAAATGCCTTATGATTCTGATGGTTTGCGTTTTATTTGGGCATTTTCATTCCTCAGTATAAACAGAGAACCTCATTACAAAGAGAACTCTCTTGTCTTATGTTAACCCGTAGCTTCTTTTGGAAACGGAATAAATGTTCTAGTACCCACGAAGAAAAAGTATAGGGAAGCTGGAATGTTAAGTACATCTCCCTTCATGCATAAAACAGGTAATGCGTTTTCAGAAAAATCAAACCTTTAAAAAGAAACGAGATAAAACTCTCTCTAATGATTATATTCCGGTCGCATAAAAACAAATTTTACGAACCGTAAGTCGTCTCTGTGCTACTTTACACCCTCTACTGAATTAAAAATGAGGCATGGAAGTCACTTGAAAAACCAAGAATTAGGCAAACGGTTATTATATAACAGATTTTGCGATGGAATGTGAGAATTTTCCTAACGTCTATTTGATTTCTTATGAAAGTAAGGTACAAAAAATTATGCAAATATTACGTAGATTTGATTGTATGTATATGTATATATATATATATATATATATATATATATACATACAAACAAATCTACGTAATATTTGCATAATTTTTTGTACCTTACTTTCATAAGAAATCAAATAGACGTTAGGAAAAAATATATATATATATATATATATATATACACACTGCTGGCCACCGTAAATGCAACACCCTGAAGGAAGCATGCAAATAATATGAAATTTACAACATGCATTAGCGGAGGTGAGATATGCAAATGATTAGAATTTCAGCGCAGACGCACATCACGCGCGCCTGTGGCGCCACTTCAAAGCGCTATTTAAGGCTTGGAGATTTCGACGATTTCAAGTATGGCAATTGTGTTTTTCTTGTGGTTTTTTTCAAAAAAACGATCAATTATGCCTCGGAGAAAACAGCGATCATCTTTTGATCAAGTATCCGAGTTCGACAGAGGAAGGATAGTGGCCTACCGAGATTGTGAATTATCTTTCAGGGAAATCGGTAATCGTGTTGGACGAAACCAAACAACTATAATGCGGATATGTGATCGTTGGATGCAGGAGGGTACGACGGACCGACGTGTTCGATCGCATCCACCTCAGTGCACCACTTCACGTGATGACAGGCATATTGTGCGTATGGCAGTGACGGATCGCTCAGCCACATCACGAACCATAGCACAGCACATTCAGTCTGTACCGCATCATCCAGTGTCTGCGCGTACCATTCGACGCCGTTTACAGCAGAATGGTCTGTCCGCAAGACGTCCATTGCTTCGTCTACCCTTGACGCAGAACCACAGACGTTTCCGCCGCCAATGGTGTGATGAAAGAAGGATGTGGACGGCAGAATGGAATGAAATTGTCTTTACTGACGAGTCACGCTTCTGTCTGCAACACCACGATGGTCGGATTCGAGTCTGGAGACACCGTGGAGAGAGGATGCTGAACAGCTGCGTTATGCACCGCCACACTGGTCCTGCACCGGGTATTATGGTATGGGGCGGTATTGGATATCACTCTCGCACTCCTCTAGTACGCATTTCCGGTACTTTAAACAGCCATATTTCAACAGGATAATGCGCGACCACACGTGGCACGCATTGTCCAAGGGTTCTTCGTCAATCGCCAGATTGAATTGCTTCCCTGGCCAGCTCGCTCTCCGGATCTTTCGCCGATAGAAAACATGTGGTCCATGGTTGCTCAACGATTGACCCAGAATACATCCCCAGCTGCCACACCAGATCAACTTTGGCAACGTGTGGAAGCTGCTTGGTCTGCTGTACCCCAAGAACACATCCAAAGTCTCTTTGAATCAATGCCGAGGCGTGTGGCAGCGGTGATCTCCAACAATGGCGGCTACTCTGGCTACTGATTTTGGCAGGAACCACACTTCACAGAAGTCTATAAATTTAATCATTTGATACTTGGTCAACATGTTATCTACAAAATAAATTTTGTTGTGATATCTCTTGTCTTTCTTGGTGTTGCAATTTGGGTGGCCAGCAGTGTATAATGCCAAGAATTTTCCTAACATCTATTTGATTTCTTATGAAAGTAAGGTACAAAAAATATATATACATATATATATATTCAACCAGCTTATATTCAAATGGTCTAATCAACTTCTTACATTTATTTAATGATGCCCGCCGAATAATCGGTCTAATGGGCATGATGCTGATTTTTGGATCGAGAAGATCCTGGTTCGAATCCGGGGTTAAGGCATGTGTGTTCGTCAGTCTAGAACGAATGTGTGGTCGCTCTGTAAACGGGTTGGGCCAAGTAATCATTATAAGAAAACTGACCAGATCTTGATCTCGTCGTCGTAAGAAAATTAGCAAGATCTAGATGGCGAGATATCTCGTCATTAGTAAAATTGGTCATATATATATAATAATAGTTTTCATTTCACGAGAGAAACTGAAATTATTACCCAGGTAAAGATATTTTAAAGATCTAAGTGATCTTTCAGACAAACCTTCTCAACCGTAGAAGAGTATATCAATCTTTTTGTAAAAACTTAGCAAATGGGTTTTCAAGATCACACACTTCATTAAGGAATGCTATATTCCATATAACTTTCAAGGAGAATTAAACCTCTCAATTTACCTACCTATATTTAAACTATCTCCCCTTCATCTTTCAAGTATCCAGAGAAAGAGACATAAGAAAGCAATCTGTATAAGCCACGATTGTTTTGGACGGTAATTTTAATCCTCTATAAACATATTTATTTCTCAACAAATCTTACAAAATACGATATCCATGGCAACACTGACGATATCTGAACTTTAAAACGAAGCCATTTTATGACGTAATTGAAATACTCAATGAAAACGCTATTCTACTCACATATATTAAAATAAACAGCGTATTCCAAAAGTTTAAAAATAGATCTGGTATATGTTATACGTGTGAATGAAGTAGTATGCATCTTTCGGTAAGAAGTTAATTGCTCAACTTTCGATAAAAGCTAATCAGAATTTATAAAAATTGTTTTCTAAAAATTTACTTACCATTAAAATGATATTTATATTTTACTGTGAAAGATAGAACTTTTTCTGATAGTTTTGAATCGATATAGAACTGAATCAATTTAAACACCAGAGTATCTGCCTAAATATACTTAAAAGTAGAAATGAGACATATGCCACACTTGACTCACTATTTCCATCTTTTTGCTGCATGAGAACTAAATAGGTAAAATTAGGGCTTACAGATAATTTATGGGAAAGTGAAAGCTTTTGAAAGCACGTTTTAAATTCTCCCATACTTTCAACATTGTTAGAAAAGAGCACAATGCTTCATTTCTTTCAAAATAACATTTTCGTTGGATAAAAAATATACTAATGGCGATAGTAAAGTGCCTAATCTTATTTTGTCTTCTCGCAGAAAATACTTGTGCTTATTTTGAACGACTTCAAAACTTCGGGAAGTCTAAGAGCTCAGCTTAAACCGCCTAGAGTGAGCAATTTTCCTCTAGTGCATTTTAATTAAATTTTGCATGCGAAATCACACGATTGTTACCTAAATTAAACTTCGTTTAATCTCTCGAAGTAGCATTTTTATTAACTAGGCATTTACTATAGTCAAAGGACAGAACTTGTCTTCTGGATTTCTACACATTTCTACCTAATTGCTCTTACTCTTGAAATTCGTGTTCGTTTGCATAAAGTCGTGTGCTAAAATCCCTAACATCTTTTTTGTAATTGCTCTATAAGGCGTTACATGTACAATCGTTGCACTGCATGCTCACCGTTTTTAATGCAATCAGATTTAGGTTTCTATTGAGGCTAAATTAATCTTGTATATGAAGCAGAATTTCTGTTCACTTGAAGCAGTAAAAACGCTGAGGTCTGGCTTCATGAAATTAGCAAAGATTTTTCTTTTTCACATTCTCTTTCTTTACGCGTACGGTCCTCTATATTACGAGTACGGTTTTCTTATGGACATACTGCTTGAACCTTTTACCCCAACAAGAATAATAGCCATTTCTCAAAGAGCTAATAAGGGACAAAGAAGGAGCTGTTGCATTACGGGATCAGGAGGTATTTTTTAGTTTCATCTACATTAGCGAAGCATATACATTTTCTGCTAGATTAAATTAATATATAATGCTGTACATTTATAGAATATTTGTTGTGGTGGTTTGTCTGATTCCACGAGTGTATAATCCGACAGTGTAATTGTTCCCCTTTGTAAACTTCCACGCGTAGTCTTCAAAACAAACTCAGCCACACTGAGATTGGAGGACTGATTCCTGTTCGAATGTTGTGTCAATTAATCTGAAATAACACCTAATCCTCTAAAGTGGTGCCATTCATACGTAATACATTAATGTAATTCAATGATTTACATGATCTATCTTCATACTTAGTTTTCATTCATATTCGACAAGAGATGCGAGTATTTCAGCACAAGTACCTACCTGTCCATCTTTTTACATCTATACTACATACTACCATCCCAGGTAAAATGCTGTGAGAGGCATTAACTGTCAAATTAAATGTAGGGGGATGGTGTTTCTGCAGCGGAACGTGTTTCGTGTATATATTCCGGACGTAACGTCACTTGGATTGTTTTTCGAATATGTTTTCAGCACGTTACCAATAAAAATTACAAAGCATGAATTCCGAATTAATAAATGATAGTTGATTGGTCAACAACAATTAGATTAAAAGTCAAACGTCGCGAAAACAACGCGATATACTACATTTTAAGTTAACCTGTCATGCATCATGCAAGGTATATAGGTAAAACCTTCACTTTCCGTCTGGTTTGTCTACACTGAAAATCCCTGTCATGTGGAATATTTTAATTCCGCTATCCAAATTCTTTCCATGATTCATATAGCAGTTACCTAAAAATGTAGTATATCACCATTTTAGCGGTTTGGCTTTTAATCTAATTAATATTGACCAGTTAGCTATCATACACTAATTCGAAATTTATTCTAGCTAAATCGTATTCTAGAAGCAAACCAAGTGACATTACGTCCTGAATACTCATAGGAAGCAGGTTCAACCTAAAAGATATTGCCTACATTTAGCTTGACAGTAAAATACGTAATTCATTCTTTGTGATATCCTAACTGTGATATTATTCCAAGATCAGCAGTCTTAATTAAAAATTCCTTTTACCTAACAGACATACAGTTTTAAATTAAATCCTTATGGTACTTTTGACGTGAATACGTCTTTAAAATCGGTATGGAGGTCATCCGCAGAAACTTGCGCGTCACAAAAAGTGTTGATATCTCAAAGCACCATAACTCCATAGGGAATCAGCCTATGGGGATAAATGACCTACCATCGTGTAGAGGAAGGTGGTCCAGGTAGACCACTAATCCACTCCCCTTTCTGACCTTTGAACCGCGTGGTGGGAGAAATGAGTCACATTTCGGGCATACGCTGACCGGTTTAACTGCTGTAACTTCAGTTCTAATCGACAGATCGTGGCGAGTGCGTGCTTAAACTGAAGAGAACGACGAATTCTGCAATTCCATTTACTAGTTGGCAATTTAAACCATTTGTGTGGAAATTGTGTGCAGTGGAAAGTGACGATTTGTCGAAGATTTCAATATGAAACCAAAATATCACTCTAAATTTCAATTGCGGCATACGAAACGTAAACAGGTTCAAAAAGCAGTTCAAGACGAACAAAATGATACCGAGAAATCTAAACCTATCACAAGTGTGGAGAGATATAGAGCTTACCGAAGAAGCAAAGAGCAAGCCGAGCAGGAAGGCATACGCTGTAACTCCGCTGGACCATCTAGCTGCCACCACGCTTGGAAACCCCACCATCGACCTTGCCTTTGTCAGGAACATCGGCATCAATCGGCATTAATTCGTGTAATGCATTTCATTAGAAATAAGAATAGAACCAACACCAGTATGTACACGAAATACTGTTTTATGTTTTTGACAAGTTCATTTCTTTCGGAGGATGAAATGTATATATCAAAGCTTATATTCATTATGAATGAATTTAAATGCAGCATGAAACGGAGTAACCCACAGCAATGTATAAGCAATTAGTATGGATAAATTCACAAACTTTTGCGCAGATTCTATGAGGTGGGCTAATTTAATAAATACCTTCAAGTGGATACCCTATGTTTTCGATACATAATTTGCTTCATTCAAAAGTTTTACGAAAAATTAAAATGATTGTTAATGTTAGATTGCGTATAAAATTTCACAGATTATACTTCATTCACGTACCATAAAACTAGGGGCCTTTAGGCCCAGTTGGTAGAGTCTCTGATTGCCAACCAGAGGGTTGCGAGTCCGAAACTCGATCCAACCAAATGTGTACATGGGGGTGATCCAAATTAAGTCTGCTGTGGCCTCAACTGTTTTCATGTTGGTATGGTGTGGAAGTTTGGATAGTAGGGTACTAGTTAAGGTGTTGTCCTACAATTTTTTCATTCGGGGTTTATCCGAATCGTCACCAATAGTCCGTTGTGTTGTGTCATTGCAACGTGGATTCAACTACCCACCTATCTGCGCACTATAAGTGTAACGTTTAACAATAAATTGTTTTAAGGATATTTTATAATAGACTATCAGAGTTACAATGCGTTGCTTCGGTTGAATTAGTTAAGCTTTCATTGAAAGTGATGCGAAAAATCACTTTCCTGTATCAGAAAAATGCAAATGTTATTGAAAATGGAATATAGAAGAAAAAATAAAGTGAGCTGGAAATAATGTTCCATTTTGACATTTTTAAAGCTTCTACAATTTACTTTGAATTTAATACGTATGCTTGCTTTAACCATCCATATAATTCATTTAAAATATATTGCACTATAGTGTATGACAAAAGGTGATAGTGAGAAGACTATTACAGAAGTCGATTTTGAGTTTTTGGAGCGATTATGAAATCCTTTTAAGTTCATTTTCTAAAAAATTACAAACTTACAGCGTATAATTCCAGCCAGTTTTTCTATCAATGTTTTGACTTGTAGTACGCTTGTACCAGGAATGCAATGAAATTCTCATTTCCACCATCATTATAAAAGGAAGGCAAATCATATTGATACTATATTAATGGTTAATTTTTTTTTAAATGTGGGAAGGCACAGTCCCCACTGTACCGTAAGGTTTGGTTCGTGAATACGTTTGGGCGGAATACCTGGTAAGTGGGTCGCTGGTGAAATGAAGACGTTGAGTATTTGTTTGACATTTATTTATTTAGCCAGTTTTGGTGGATACATAAGAGTGGTGTTAGAGTGTGGAAATGCTTAGTATTTACTGGCGACTTTATGGATGATGAGTCTGATAACTAAAGTACGAGACAAAAGGCATGGTGTCGATACTGATGTACCTGTAAGGTCGATGGTATTTCCAAGGTAAGGTCGATGGTATTTCCAAGGTAATGTCGATGGTATTTTCAAGAGTGGCAGCTCGTTAGATGGTCCAGCGGCGTTGCAGCGTATGCGCTCCTGCTCAGCCTGCTCCTTCTTGCGTCATCGGTAAGCTCTAGATCTCTCCTCACTTGTGATAGGTTTAGACTTCTCGGTATCATTTTGTTCGTCCTAAACTGCTCTTTGAACCTGTTTACGTTTCCTACGCCACAATTGAAATTTAGTGTGGTATTTTTGCTTCATAGTGAAATCTTCGACAAATCGTCACTTTCCACTACACACAATTTTCACACAAATAGTTTAAACTGTCAACTAGTCAAATGAAATTGTAGAACTCGTTGTTCTCTTCAATTTAAGCACGCACTCGTACCGACCCGTCAATTAGAACTGAAGTTACAGAGGTTAAACAGGCCAGAGTATGTCCAAAATGTGACTCTTTTCCCCCACCACGCGGTACAATGGTCAGAGGGGGGACTGGATTAATGGTCAACCTGGTTGACACGGCCTACCTTCCTCTACACGATGATAGGTCATTTATCCCCATAGGCTGATTCCCCCTGGAGTTATGGGGCTTTGAAATATCAACACTTTTCGTGACTCGCAAGTTTCTGCCGATGACCACCATACCGATTTTAAAAATGGATGGAAATGTATTACATGGATGGATATGTATGTATAGAATTGGTGTCCAAAGTAAGTTGTAGAAATTATAAAAATGTCGAAAAGGTGTTAAAAAATTATTTTACTCATATTTAAAATATTTGGCGTTTTTAGACGAAAGAGAAAAGTTATTCTGATTACTTTTTCAATCTATACTTAACCAATGCAACCCGAGTAAGGTCGAGTAATTCTGCTAGTTCGTTGTTAAATTAGAAAATGAAACATTAATTTCGGTGTTACCAGATACAAAGTAGCAAAACAACACTTTTATTATCATCGTGTTTTTCACTTGCATTTTTCGCATTAAATTATACTCGTGTCTTGCGAAATGTAAATTATGCAAAATTATATGTTTTTAATCATTTTAATCATTAGTAAAACATTTATAAATCGTTGATTTTTTTGGAAAGAAAAAATACAAGTTGATTAATAAGTATTAGAATTTAAATTCTTAATACATAATTTTTTGGAAAAAAATTGTATTTCCAGCAATTCTGATAAGCAAATCCGAATTACCTACTGCAATCGTGATAATACTCACTGCTATTCCTATTGTTTTTAGCCCCCTCTGCACACGTAGGACAAATATAACGGAGCTAATATTTAGCTATATTAACCTCAGGGTTATGAAGAATAAGTGTACCAAATTTGGTGTGTATTGGTCAAACTGTGTAGATTTTTATAGGGAACAGGCAGACAAACAGACACCAACTCTGATTTTTACATATAGGTGTTGCCCCCCTGACTTTTATACAAGCTTCGCGTCGTCAATGCAATCCTTCAATCAGGTGATCCAGAGCAGAAGAGGGCAATAATTGCCACTACTTTGAAAGGGCAATTTTGAGCTCTTGGAAGGTAAATGAGCAGAGATAGCTCTTTCGAGACTATTCCACAGATTTCGAGATCTGGGATATCGAATTTACATCCGAGGAATATGTTGGTTGCCTGAATCTGAACTATACTTTCGTTCTCAAGATAATCTTTGGTCTGTGTGAAAGAACGTTATCGTCCATATCAGAAGGAAATCCGAGTCTACTGCTTCATCATAAAATATCACGCAGGGCTCAATGAATTTAGTTCCAATAACTTTAGCCTGTCATAGTATCTCTTATGAATATGTGCAGGGCGGAGCTATGTCTCAATCAAAATCTAGTCATACCATACCTCTACCTCTACTAAAGGTGTATTCTTCTACGATAGTATTCGGCTAAGTGCGTGTTCCAGTTCTTCCCAGACCCTCATGCGACTATTATCTTATTCTAGGACAAATATTGAGTCAATTATGTGAAAGAACATTGGACCATTCTGCTTGTGTCAAAATGGCATGCTGCCGACAGCACATTAACTGCGCTCCCTTGGCCTTGGGGCTCAAATAGATACATAGTCCTTCGAGACCTGTTTCATATAGTCGTCTGCCCCTTACATCAACATCGCAAATAAAGAGATCTACAGACCATCTTCAATTCAAGTAGGTCAGGAACATTGCTTCTAAAAAGGGTTTGACTTCAAAATTATTGGCATGATGAAATTCAGACTCAACAGGACGATAATTCTAGGAGATTGGCTTTCAATATGCATGTTGCAAGTGAAGTATAAAATAATACAATGTAGTGCCTACTATTGAGCAACAAGGTTTAGACTGGATTACAGTCTAGATTATTTTCTATGCATATTTATTATTTCTATGCATATTTATTATTTCTATACATATTTATTATTTCTATGCATATTTATTATTTCTATGCATATTTATTATTTCTATGCATATTTATTATTCCTATACATATTTCTAATTTATGTACTTATAAAATCTCTATCTCTGTATTTAAAAAATGTAAAAATGTTGTAATATAACATAACATTCTGGATAGAGATGCTAGGTGATTTTGTGTATTTGTGTATCCCTCTTAAAGACCACAGTTTCACGTAATGAAATCCAAGAATGTGCTCGATATTGGAAAATTTTCATTCCACACTTAAGCAGTGGACCTATATATCAGTCAAGTTAACTTATATAAATCCATAAGCATTCTTTGTAACACAGATTTTCCTTTTTGTTCAAAAGAATTGTACGTTACCTAAATTATGATGTACAACATATCTATAAATACGAAACTATTTATTTAATATGCGTATTTTGGAAAATATTGTGATTAAACTTAAGAGTGTTTGATGTATCACAACAAAAGATAGAAAATAAAATGCACTTTTTGATGTTGTAATAACAGTTTACTTTAAAATTGAAAAGCGAAAAAAAAACTAGCGAGACAAAAATATAGAATACGTTGAGTACAAGAACGTAGCGTGAATGTTGTGTTGATGGTAATATAATTATTAACAGTCAATTCTGGGTGTGATTGATTACTACGCCTTATTGATTGATGATAGTGATATATCATCATCCAAGCTGTCATTACGGCTGCTGGTGCCTTACCGTATTTCACTTTATTGTAGCATAAATCTAATTATATGAATTACAAATAAGCATTCTTTCCAATTTAAGAAATTCTGTTACCCTATATGAAAGATACTAAGAGGAACTTTCCTAAATACAGAACAGCATGGTTAATTACAGATGCAACAACTAAATAATTCAGGAAGTTAGCAATCAGAAACAGTGTTATGGAAGCGATTTCTCTGGGGAAATCATGGGACGAAAGCAAATTGATGCGTTTTACTTGATGTGATATGTAAGAAATTCGGGCAAAATAATAGTAATGTTGTAACGGAAATATAATACATTTTATTACAATTTGCATGTTCTTTCTTTCTCGCTTAATATATATTAAACACAAATAAAAATTAATTTTGATCACATAGATCAATTTAATATTCAAACACATATTGTTGAATATAAACACAATTTTTTAAAAACAGTTTTCAGACTGAAAGGCCTACGGTTTATGATATATGTAGAATAATGTTTACTTTAAGTAAATATTTAACATACATAACAATTTTTCTAAACATTTAACAACCATAACAATTTTTCTAAACATTTCATCCATAACAAGAGCTTTTCAACGATCCACGACAACAAAAGTGGGACATACTTTTTCATTTTGCATTTTTTGGAACAGAGGGAAAATTAAAGTACTCTCTTGTTATGCTTAGAATGACTTAAAATCACTTAGGAATTCTAACATAGCAAGTATAATATGAAAATTTGGCTTTTAAAATTTGTGTAGTAATTTCCTCGTATGTTATTTTTAAGTACAAGCAAGTATAGAGATAAAAAAAATTTTAATAGGTTTTTATATAAATTAGAGTTACTGTTTATCTATTGCATGTGCATACTTATTTAAGGCTTTAGAAAATAATAGTGCCAGTTTGCTGATGACTATCTTGTACAACTGACTAAATATATGTTCTCAAAACTTCAAAATTAATATCACGACCCTGTGAATGTCCTACGATCTCTGAGAAGTTTACTATTACTTTTCACAAAATTCAATGATTTAATAGTCACATCTATTAGTGAAAATATTACTAGAAAACATTCTATTGAGTTAAAAGGGCTACAACTGGTTGGAAGCTGATCAGCAAGAACATCTGCAGTCTGAAGAACTTGGCTTTCAAAGAGTTAAGTTAACATGATGGTTGAATTTAAAGCAGTTTGTTGAGAAAATATAATATAATAATTCAAATATCCAAAAATAGAATTAATTTCTGGAAAGAAGAATTAATTTAAATGACTTACTTGAAACGTCCCCTGCAAATCCAAGAAGAGCATGAAAGAAACAAAAACAGTATATTTACATTCTAAACGTGTATCACTTATGAACATATTTAAGGTAAATTATGCTAATTCATATAGGACTTCAAGAGGTTAGAATTTTGTACATATTCAATGCTCTAAGTGACAGTACCGCTATCTCATTTCATGTGCAATAGTATTAAGGCTCCATAGCAGTTTTACTTTGCCCCATTCTTTCATTGATTGTTTCTTTTAACAGTTACATACCATTAAGATAATTTGTGTATTTAAACTATATTTCTTGTCAAACCTATGTAAACGTGCAAGACACCAGAGTACAGAGCGATTTGTACTTTAACAAACTCATGTCATCCTTCCTCAAAGACACTAGTTTCTCTAGTGTTGACTAATCCAAACATTTTAACCAAGCATTCGTAGCATTGAATTCCGCTGGATTTAAAGATATCCTTTTTTTCTAATTTTGGTTAAATTTGGTTTGCACTTATCTACGGGGGTATTAACAGAAATCTGAAAAAGACAGATTGCTTGAAGATGATTAAGATGCAGAAATGACAAACAGCAAATATGTGTAGAACATTTTTATCAGCCCTAATTTTACAGTCTGACAGTACAGTTCATTTCAGTAGTGGCCCAAAGTTGCGACCCCGACAGTCATGCACTCCTGGTAGAGTCAACGCTTAGATTGCTGTTCCTGTTCAAACAATTATGGCCTTTTGTGGGCACTTGCAGCTGCGACATGCAGGTTTGTTACCGTGAAATGTTCCGGTGTCACACAAAATATAGGCAAACCTTTTAATGATACAGCCCAAGTCTTCCGGGGTTCCACTCAAGATACAATCTCACAGCAGCCCACCCATTTCCTGACGCATGACAGCCATCTCCACATCATAAATTGACATATGTTAATCAGCGTTTCAAATTACGATGATACAAACTGACAATAACAGATGTACGATTTGCGGACTAGCAAACAATAAAAAAAATCATGTGCGAAAGCAAATTCGTTACATCTAAGTTTTTAAATTAAATTCTTATTTCAATGTGCACTTTTTGAACTACATTAAAATTTGTTAAATTTTAATATATACATTATATATATATATATATATATATATATATATTATAGAGTTTAAGAATTTTGAACTAACGCACTATAAAATATATATGGAATTAGTTACATTACAACTGTATATAGGATGAAGTTATACAGAGAAATGTGTTAATAAGTTCATATATAAAAGTTATAATTATGCGTGCATTAATTAATTTTAAAAAAGTTAAGGATCATTGAAATTAATTTTAAAATCAATAAAGTTACGAATAAGTATTTAATTTAAAAGAACAACTTCATATACTAGACTAATGCAGATGAAGTTATTTTATTTAAATGTCAAGGACGAGGAGCCTCAGCAACGCGAACAGCACTTAGCTACGTGACCTTCAGATGGAACGGATATACTTTTCTTCAAAAGAAAACGAACACTCTTGAAAGTAAGAGGAAGAAGGAAGGATGTTGCTTTTTTTGAACTATGTGAACTTAATTTCGATTTCTGTAAATACCTGTACATAGTTTTAACTCCAATCCAATTAAATAATCTAAAATATACAGAGTTATTTTTCATTTAGTTCTGACCCTTATTTCCTCTCCAGCAAGACACAAGTCTATCAAGACTTAAATAACTAGCATAAACTAAAATTAGATGCTCTGAGCAATAACACTGAAAATTAATATAAATGACCTAAAGTTGTTTTATTGGCAGGTGATTTTACCAAAAAAATTTCAAGAATTTTGCGGATCTAAAGTAATCTTATTTTCTAGTTAAAGTATATAATCCCAATAAACTAAAGAAGTAATCTTACTTGTAAAAATTAATTTTCAAAATCTTCCACATTTTGAAGCTTTAGAAAGCTTAGACATTGGTTAGAACAGATTTTGAATGTAATTGAAATAAACTATCAATAAAGACAGTTATTTTTATAAAACTGGTTTTTAGCAACTTTTAGATCGGAGCTTGAAACATTTTGCAACGGATAAATTAAAAATTGGGAGGATTATCTTTAGAGACCCCGTATGGTTTGTACAGCCGGTCAACAAAGCATCTGAACAATTCTTGTTATTCGAGTCCCTGGAGTACAGTGAAATAAAAAGCGTCATTTGACTTGGAATAATGTGTGCCATAAATAAATATGAGTTTCATTTGCATTAGGACTCATCTTCATATTAAGTTTTTTTATCAACTCAATTTTTTAATGTAACTCTATTTGTTTCTTTGTCGTTTTGTATATATTACAATAGCCTAACAATTTGCTAGAAACGATGGGACAAAGATGAACGTTTTTAAAAATTTCTTTAATTGCCATTACCATTGAAAGAAACACAGCATAACATGTGAGCATTTTTCTAAATTGTTAAAAGTCTTTTGTCCGTCACGAATAATGCATTTAGTAGAACTCAACTTCACTATCCATGTTATGTAAGTGTATGTGCACCTTCACTGGTGGAAATATTTGTTTGATTTTGAATATTATTTTCAAAGGCCCTATATTTAATAATTGCTACATTTAAAGTAGAGAGAAAAACAAAATTTTCATTTCAAAACTAATTATAAATAAATAAGAATTTTTTAAAAACCAAACAAAATGGTCATTGTGTAAAAAAATGTCTACCAAATGTAAGCGATGGAGAGAAACGAATCTGCATCTGTGTTTGAAATCTATCGCATGTAATATCTTCAGCTTCATGCGTTGTTAGAAATAACAACCAATAATTTAATTTTATTTATGTCGTAATTTCTTCAATATTCAATTTTACGTATTAAAATCATGTTTCGAATAAATAAAATTCTGAATTCAACAACATGTAAAGACTATATATGAAATATGCGGGAACAATTTTAAACAAGCACAGACACTTCATCCTTTCAGTGTAACAAAATTACCTTTTAGATTATCTTTTAAAATAACTTTTATTCTTCCATTGTACAATAAATCGATAAAACTCAAACTTAAGAATAATTGATACATCAATTCCAAATCAAGAAAAAAAAGGCAAACTGAAGTATTTAAATTTAAAGAACATGATTCCGATAGAATTCAGAATGCAATCATATTCTCTTCAAAGAAAAAACATTTCGGGAATGAAATTAAAGTATTTTATTTTTCTGTCAAACAAGTAGAGAGAACACTTTCTTCTGTAATAGAAGTCTTTGGAGATCACATTACACGGTTCCTTGACAATGCCTTTCACTTTAATGTTGTTTGCCTTGTATGAAATGAACCGTAATGCTATAATAAATTTCATTCTGTAAGTGGAGAAAATAAAATTCCTCAAATGGAGCAAGACTTTTTCTGGCGTTACACAAAAACTGCTTTCATTGGTTTATCAATTACATTAAAATTCATGTATACGTGTAACAAAATCCCAAAATACTTCTATTCAATAATATCGTATTCATAATCACTATTTATTTTGTGATAAAGTTTTCAGGCATAGACTTATTATTAACTAGCAGATTTACCTGACCTTACTCGTATTGAATTGTTTCACTTGTAGATTGAAAGTGACCAGAATAATCACTTTTCTCTTTCATAGAAAAATGCCAACATCATTAGTGTCAGGAAAATAATTTTAAACTGCTTTTTGACATTTTTATGATTTTAACTTCTAACTTTTGACGCTAATAGAATGATATGCATATCCATCCGTATAATACATTTGAAATACATCGCACCCCTGTTGTATATCAAAACTGCAAATAAAGAGGTGACTACTACAAAAGTCAATTTTAAGTTTTTCTTTGGGGGATTAGAAATGCCCCCTTTTTAAGTACGTTTCCTGTAAAATCGCCGCAACTCAATTTGTAAACATGACGAATCTACGGCGAATACTCCGGCACTCAATTTTCTTATATTTTTTTGACTCATGGTTCTTTTGCACCAGGCATGTGACATTTTTGAATTTCGCTATCCTTTAGGGAAAGAAGACAAAGAAGGGGAAGAATTATAAGATATTCCTGACTAATCTTGTTCAAAGAGAATAAATTTTTTCTTGAACACTCCATTTAGTGCGCGTGTAACAAAAGAATTTATTTTAATATTGTATATCTTTGGACATAAAAAGCAAAGGTAACCTATTACCATTTTTCAAAAAATGGTACATCGATTTGAAAGCTTTCCTTTAAAGAAAATTGATGTTTTCAAGAAACTTCTAACAGTTGTAATAAGTTGCTTAAATATAGCTTCAGCACGAAAAACTCGGTAATATTGACCTTCTGTCACTAGAATAAAGAATTTTTAATATTTAAAAAGCCCTAATTCCGATTTTTTTAACATTAATATTCTTTCAACATCAGCAAAGGTTCATTTAAAATTTTCTTTACCCTAACCTGCATGCAGCTGTAAATCGATTCTTTTGTGGGGTTGTTGCTGTGTGCGATGAATAGGAACTACAGTTGAATAAAAAAAGTAAATATTTATTAATTTACAACCATAGAAAACAGACCGAAATAAAACTAAAGGCGGTGGGAAATTAAAGTTGTGCTGAAGATACGTGTTTTTTTATCTCTCATAGTTGCCACAACTAAAAATAGCACAAAATTCAAAAATGCGAAATTAATTCCGAATGAAAAATCATAAAATAATATTGCTGCTCGTGGTCAACGAACACTAGCACGAGAAATGCAGGTGGCATTACCAATTCACTCAATTGGCTGGTTCTTTTTGCTCCGAGCTAGTGACTTCACAATGGTCATTGTGAGATATTACAAACTTCTACTTGGCGGTAAGATCTGAAGTTTTGCATTGTTGTATGAGAAGTTTTGATTTCTATTAAAATATATGAAGGTTGTTATTCATAATTTTTCAAGTATTGAACTCATAATTAATATTGCATGCTAGCAAATTTTTCTATCGGAATCGGTAGCATGATATTGCTGTGCTGAACTGTGCAGAAGATAAGTAACTGAAAGGAAACAAAAATATTTCCCGATTCAAAAACGTCAAAAACTTTTATGGCAAACGATATTTTTACGAACAATTGTTTTTTCATAAAAGTTCGTACTTTTCTTAATGATATAGCAAAAGTTTCTAGTAGAATTTTATAATGAATCATATAACTTCAAACGATGTTTCCTATTTTATATAATATTGATCAGTATTTCTTAATAATTCGATACCACTTTTCCTTCTTTTATGTTTTGTTGTTTCCTGTGTTTCTTTTTTCCAAATAAATCTTTAAATTTTGTTCTTTCGAACTTTAAATTCATTCTAAGCAACAGTTTAAATGTTGATTACTTTTTCAAATATCTTATGCATATTGATACAAAATCTTTACAGCATTAAATTTTACATGATCTCCCAAAGACCCTGTATGAAGAGGAATGAATTATCTACTAGTAAGTTCATGATTGTAATTAACGTGCTTCGAGCCTAGACCTGCTGAATTTAAAATGCCTATTTAAAATAGGTATGTATGCGAGTGATATTAAAATCGATAATTTTATGCCATTTATTTGCAGTATAATTGAATCCTATCTCCTGGAAAAATAATTATTTTAATTACTTGTAATGTTTTGAACTTTATAAAGTGATGGCTAAGAAGTTTATTCCTAAAAAGAAGAAATGTCATAAAAGTAAAACCTTGAGTTTGTGATGATCTTGATAGAAACAAGTAGCAAATTAACATTGTTATGTATACGATAGTCATAATTGTTCTCTAAATATTGTATTATGTATCCGCATGAATTTAAAATCTCAGTCTTAGCTGTTCCAAATGAACTAAAAAAACCTGTATGCCCAGTAAAAATCTAGAGGCAAATTGAAAGTTAATATTTTTAATAATGGCATGGCAAAACTTTTTGGAAGCATTTTTTATAGCGGATCATATAAAAATTAAAACACTTTGGTGTTATCTTTTTCTCTAAAAGTACCTAACAGCAAAATCTAAACTGAAAGGATGAAAGGTAAATTGCAGTTTTGTTCTGAATCAGAAGCATAGTTGTATGAGAAGTTTTGATTTCTATTAAAATATATGAAGGTTGTTATTCATAATTTTTTCAAGTATTGAACTCATAATTAATATTGCATGCTAGCAAATTTTTCTATCGGAATCGGTAGCATGATATTGCTATGTGCTGAAGATAAGTAACTGAAAGGTCAAAATATTTTTACAGGAACACTCTTTGACTTGTGAAAAATAATTAGTTTTACTAGATTTATGTGAAAGTAATTTCTCGATTGTTTTTTAATCTCGTGCTGCCATCTATGAAGCATTCCGATAAAAGTTTTGCAGAAAGTAATTGAATATTTCTCAAACTAATCTTGCCGATTGAATAATTGCTTGAGTTTCATAATTCTATCTGGAGCCTGTTTCATAACTTTTGAATTGTGTTTATGTTTTTAGAGTTTCTGTTTATTGGCCAAAGGTCGATTTAAACTACTCATTTATCTACATACATGGGATCCTAAAATTGGGATTCCTATAAAAGCCGAATACCCAATAATAAATAACAATTTGATCTTAATTTTATAGGAATGGTAAGGTACACATTTACAAATGTATTACACTAAAACACTAATTCATATTTGCTATAATATTTTAAGATAGATTTTTAAATATTAAATTTACAAACATTCTGTCATAAAATTGAGAATACACCCAGCATATTTCGTACAGAAACACAATAAAACATAAAATAAAGTTTTGTTGGACATATTTTTCTAATGTAGAACAGATTCTATGCCGAGGAGCACTTCTGAATGTTTTTACCCATTTATTGCATAGAATTTGTTATGTAAGGACAAAAACGAATACTTGGAATAAGGATAAAACATTACTTGGAATAAAAAAACACATGGAAAACAGACACATAGAATCGCCGGCATCGTTGTCAGTTTCAGTTCTAAATCGAAATCAAAAACATTCTGGTTCACTTTCTTAACGTTGGCAGATTCGGTTTAAGTTTTATATTCAAAATATCTGGCTTTACCCAACAGAATTGTTCTTAAGTCCTCCTTATTATCATAATTATTAACCACTTTTTCCAAATAGGACCACAAATTTTCAAGTCCATTGAGGTCTTTAGGTTATGGTGGTGTGTATAGTGTCTGTTTAAGGTGGTACACTCAAATTATACTTTAATTACTTTTGCTACGTACGTCTTCGCGTTCTGTGGAGAAGTAATTTATAGATTCTATTTGCTATTTTTCCAAAAATTTTGTGTACTTTAAGAAATGGTTCTCCAATAGAGTTAAATATTTCACTCCTCCGTGATTTCATGAATGAATACTAAATTTTCAAGCTCTCCAGTCAGCATACAACCCCATACAAGCACAAACGCATCCACCCTTTTAACAGTGAGTATAGTGTACTGAGGATGTTATTCTGTTAAAGGTTCTGATAAGCCTGTTATCGTGCGAGAAACTGAATTTGCTTTCTTAGCTAAAACGTACATTATTTTTTAGGCGGTATTGATCTGTTATTGTTTATAAGAACCCTAAAAGTAAGCAGCTTCCTCAGCACACTATACACACTCCTAAGTATGAATGTGTTTCGGTGTTTGTATGGGATTGTATATATACTGATTCTTCTAATTTAGATTTTACTGGTGAAATCATGGACAGGTGAAATATTTTTAAATCCATCGAATAACACTTTTTAAACGAAATTCTCAAAATTTGTATTTAAAGTCAAAATTTGGATTTCATTTTTCGGTCTATAGATAATGCCTCTACAGAGAGAGAAGAGGTACAGAGCAAACAGATTAATTTTACCTAGATTAAATTAATCTATGTTTAATTTTATCTATGTTAAACTAATTTATGAAATTTTAATTTTTTCTGCCTCACCATAAACAGCATTTAAACACCCCACCATAACCACAGGACCTCAATGGTCTTGAAAATTTGTAGTCCTAACCGAAAAAATTGGTTAAAAATCGCGATATTCAGAGCACAGATCGTAACAATTCTGAGACAAATAAAGTATTCAGCAAACAAAGTATTCAGCAAGAGAAAACCAACACAAATTCTTTTTAATTCTGTGGGGGCTGAGGTAGCCCAGTTGGAAAAGTAACGGATTAGCAATTGGAGGGTTATGAGTTCGAAACTCGGTTTAACCAAGGACCGCCGTGTTCCCAGAGGCTAGTGCACGTTAAATCTGACGTGGCCTCAAATGTCCTCATGTTGGTGTGGGATGGAAGTTTGGAGAGTGGGGTGGCAGCTCAGGTCATCTGACCGTGGTTAAAACTGCTGTCCTCGGATCTTTCCCTTGGGGATTGATTCCGGACCGCCGCCAATAGCCCGTTGTGTTGCTCCAGTACGACATTTATTAATTACCAATATTAATTCAGTGCCATTCGGCTCAGAAGTTGTCCCACTTGCAAAAATATATGCAAAAAATTATTTTACACCTCTATTGTGTTTCTATACGAAATAAGCTGGATGTATACTCAATTTTTGGAGACACAGACCTTTGCAAATTTGACATTTCAAACCTATCGTTAAAAATGTTAGGCAATATGGAATTGTTTTTTCTAATATATTTCTAAATGGTGTGCTTTACCATTTCTATAAAAATTCAAATTGGGATTTATCACATAGTTTTTGGCTATTAAAAATTTCTTCACGGTGAAGATTAATTTTTTTGTATCAAATAGTGTAACAATAGCGGTTGGTTGTTTTGGCGTTTTATGGATCAAGGGACATATTTAGCCAAGCTGTGCCAAATACAAGACGACGACAAGTGAAAAATGTTTTGAAAGGTTAAAAGAGGAATTGGGGAACGGAGTAGGGGTTGAAAGCATAAAAAGAAACTCGCTTGGGTGTTTGGGGAGCTAGACCTCCGTGTTTCAGAAAGACAGTAAACCCCATGGATAAAGCAAAGATCACTAGAGTACCTCGGGTTCGGCAAATAGAAGTGAGGATCCTATAACAACTTCTTTGTATACTAGCATAGCAATTTTTGCAATTTAATAAATAAACTTGATGTAGTACATTTAAAGTTTTCTAATATTTCCATCAAAATAATCTACTAAAATTGTACTAAAATAATTTATATTAATAGTTTTTTGAAATAGTGAATTGGAAACTTTTCCACACGATTTGGAATCCTTTTGTCATGTGACAATCCCAGGAAAATCTCGAAACGATTTAAACGTTTGTGAATATGTTTGGTGCATTATCGGTTAGTTAATTCTCATCTACAAATTTCGTGTTAGCGGAGTCAATCTGTCTTGTGAATTTAGTGTTAAAATACATTTATAAAATTGAAAAAAAAAATTCTATACGATGTTATGCCGAATAAATCAAATGGATTTTCAAATGACATCTAGTAAAAGAAAATTATATAATTTTAAGTGTTAACAAACTATTGTATCTGTTGTGGTTCATAAGAAAGAAATAGATCCCGAATCTCAAAATGCAACCAGACATTAAGCTGCATATTTACAGCTAGATTCCAACTGCTAAACTGCATTCTTATCAAGTTTAATTTTAAATGGCTCGCTTGATTCAAGACTCATAACGAGTCATAATTCTAGTGTCGTCTTTGCAATTATCTACAACACAGACTATATATTTTTATCAAGCCTTAATCTCTGACGATATCTATATACTATTACGTAACAAAGGTATGAACTCGAATCGAAAGTAATAATGAGTACTAGACAAAACAACTGCCTCTAATAAGCAGGAATCAGACTTTAAAAATTTTAATACCATACAATAAATCTTGGAAATGCAATTACGGGAAGATCTTATATAAAAGTCTCATTAAAAAGTTTCATATATAACATAATTAATTTTACTGTGATTTTCCTAAACGTATTTTTTTTATCCTTCACTTAGAAATCCAAATTAAAGTATGATTTATTTTGAAGTTAATTGAAGCTAATCCTTTCCTTACAAAACTAAGCTTCGTCCGTACAATAGGTTATCTACTTCTTGTTTGAGATTTTTAAATACATTTCAAAAATTTACATCAGAACCTTAAATTCAACCAAGGATTATTAGTCTCAGTATGCTCATTATACTTCTAAATCAATCAGTAATGAAAGTACCAAAAAGATAAATCTTTATGATTCGGTTGTGAAACATTGCTAAAATTCTCTTAAAAATCTTTATCCTATGAAGCATTTCTATCTATGATCACTGAAATTAACAAAACTTCAGAAAGGAAAGTATGTAATTACGTAAAGGATGCCATTTGTTAAATAATTAGTTTCCGTGTACTTTTCATAGATAAGACAGAAACTACAACACAAAAAAATTTATTGTCCATCATCAAAATGTATTGTATAAAATATAGAAGCAGAGGTAATTAAGGAGATTAGGAGACTTACTTTCCATGGAATTATAAATTTTTTAAAGGTAAACACGGATTCTTTAATGATATGGGCCTATCATCAATGTTCACATACGAAAATTTATTGATGTTTGTTTTCTGTATCATTAAAGTTCTATTCACAAAGAATTTCGATTACTTTTGTTTTCAAGTTCATATAAAATTAACGTGGTACTCATTATATTACTGACATAAATAGAAAATTTCAAGCTTAAAGTCATTTGGATGTTTTACTTACCGGTGCAATCATTTTTGCGGCAATGTGTTTTAAATTTAAATCCTTTTTAAAAGGAAAAGACAGATACTGCACAATAACTTTAACATTTTCAAAATCACGAAAACTGACCTCAAAGTCTTAAATCACATTTTTAATTTCTGCAACAATTTTTCAATGATATAATTACAATTTTGATGTTTTTGTAGGTGATCGGACATGTTTGGAAAGTGATTCAAATTGTTTTGTTGAAGATCTATTGGCATAATACATTTTGTTTTGCATGCATTAATGCTACTGATCATGTTTTTCTTTGCAATTCTAAATTTAAATCACTTAATTTCAATGTAAAATCTGTAAGAAACTCTAAATCACTGAGCCAAGTTTCATCACTTAAATTTGCACATTCTTGATCTTGCTCTTCGAGAAATTTTTTATCTCAGTTAAGAAATCACGAAATCGTTGCAGAAATTTACTTCTACTTGGCCACCTTACATCGGTATGTAATAATAACTCCGGCTGTCCTTCATCAAGTTGCAATTGGAAGAGACGCCGTTTGAGGGAACTTCCTCGAATGGAATTAACAATTTTGAATGCTAGATTCATTATTTATTTGTATTTAATCTTTTGCTGGCTAACACTTTTTGCTGAATTATGTAGTGGTAGCTAAAAAAACCTTGGGAATTCGTCATCATTTTGGCATAGAGTTATAAGTCCATTTATGCGGCCTATCATTGCTTCTGCTCCATCTGTTGGTATTGAAACTAATTTAAAAAGTGGTAGTTTCAAATTAGCGAGGAAGTTTTTAAAAGAGTTGAATATATCTACACCTCCTAGCCCTTTCTTTCAAAGAAATCATACCCAACAATTCTTGCTTAGATGTATAATCTTTAAAAGCCATACGAATAAAAATAAGCAATTGTGCTGCGTCACGTATATCTCTCGATTCTTCAGATTGAAGCGATACACAAGAACATCTATTAATGTCGTTATATAACTGTTCTTTTATATTTTCACTCATTTTCTCAATTCGCCGCATCATAGTATTTCGAGACAATTGTAGATCTTTAATTGCAGCAATAATTTCAATCTTATTCTTAAAATCATTAAAAGTGAATCTGACAATTCCAAGAAAGTTTCTTCTATAAATTCCCGTCAGAAAATGGTTTACATTTTTCTGCTAAAATATGGCTTATTTTGAATAATGCAATAGTCACTGCACGTGATTTCACCATGGGCTTTTTAAAAACATTTTGTTGATTTGTTAATTGAGCCTTAAGATCCCCAATTTTATTTTTTCTCAAATCACTATTTTGTGAATAATCTGTTTGATATTTGTTATGTAAAGTTAAAAAATGCTTCTCCAGATTACCCTTTTTAGTAACGGCTACGGAGGCATTGCATATTAAGCAACAACATTCATCATCGTAAAAAGTAATCAAATTCCCATTCTTCATGAAAATGATAAGTGTTCGATTTTTTTTGGTTTACTATTCATTTTAATGGATACTAAAATGCAAAAGAAGTATATAAGTATACAATTTTAATTTAAAACCATACCAATACCATAGAAAGAAGGTACTTACATTTTTGCACAGTAGTTGTACACTGCTGGCCACCCAAATTGCAACACCAAAAAAGACAAGAGATATCACAACAAAATTTATTTTGTAGATAACATGTTGACCAAGTATCAAATGATTAAATTTATAGACTTCTGTGAAGTGTGGTTCCTGCCAAAATCAGTAGCCAGAGTAGCCGCCATTGTTGGAGATCACCGCTGCCACACGCCTCGGCATTGATTCAAAGAGACTTTGGATGTATTCTTGGGGTACAGCAGACCAAGCAGCTTCCACACGTTGCCAAAGTTGATCTGGTGTGGCAGCTGGGGATGTATTCTGGGTCAATCGTTGAGCAACCATGGACCACATGTTTTCTATCGGCGAAAGATCCGGAGAGCGAGCTGGCCAGGGAAGCAATTCAATCTGGCAATTGACGAAGAATCCTTGGACAATGCGTGCCACGTGTGGTCGCGCATTATCCTGTTGAAATATGGCTGTGGGCAAGCCCTGAAGGTAAGGAAGGACAACTGGCTCCAACACCTCGGAGATGTAGCGCTGGCTGTTTAAAGTACCGGCAATGCGTACTAGAGGAGTGCGAGAGTGATATCCAATACCGCCCCATACCATAATACCCGGTGCAGGACCAGTGTGGCGGTGCATAACGCAGCTGTTCAGCATCCTCTCTCCACGGTGTCTCCAGACTCGAATCCGACCATCGTGGTGTTGCAGACTGAAGCGTGACTCGTCAGTAAAGACAATTTCATTCCATTCTGCCGTCCACATCCTTCTTTCATCGCACCATTGGCGGCGGAAACGTCTGTGGTTCTGCGTCAAGGGTAGACGAAGCAATGGACGTCTTGCGGACAGACCACTCTGCTGTAAACGGCGTCGAATGGTACGCGCAGACACTGGATGATGCGGTACAGACTGAAGTGCTGTGCTATGGT
Organism: Meta bourneti; assembly: GCA_933210815.1. Classification (NCBI taxonomy): domain Eukaryota; kingdom Metazoa; phylum Arthropoda; class Arachnida; order Araneae; family Tetragnathidae; genus Meta; species Meta bourneti. The sequence goes on along the minus strand of OW119924.1, from coordinate 61,545,923 downwards.
TCGTGATGTGGCTGAGCGATCCATCACTGCCATACGCACAATATGCCTGTCATCACGTGAAGTGGTGCACTGAGGTGGATGCGATCGAACACGTCGGTCCGTCGTACCCTCCTGCATCCAACGATCACATATCCGCATTACAGTTGTTTGGTTTCGTCCAACACGACTAACGATTTCCCTGAAAAATAATCCACAATCTCGGTAGGCCACTATCCTTCCTCTGTCGAACTCGGATACTTGATCAAAAGATGATCGCTGTTTTCTACGAGGCATAATTGATCGTTTTTTTGAAAAAACCACAAGAAAAACACAATTGCCGTACTTGAAATCGTCGAAATCTCCAAGCCTTAAATAGCGCTTTGAAGTGGCGCCACAGGCGCGCGTGATGTGCGTCTGCGCTGAAATTCTAATCATTTGCATATCTCACCTCCGCTAATGCATGTTGTAAATTTCATATTATTTGCATGCTTCCTTCAGGGTGTTGCATTTACGGTGGCCAGCAGTGTATTAAGCAATGTCAAATGTAGTGGTGAATACTAAATACTAAACAAGGTGTTCAGTCTAGCAGTAAAAACTATTCGACTTTTGTTTTTCTTTTGGTTTGTCAGAGGTGGCAACGGCGCCACGTGTGTTTTGTATCTGCTATGCTATCGTCAGTCTGTATGTGCTAATGACAGCGTGCAGTCGAAGTGGAATATTAAAGAATGCTTTTTAGCAGATGCTTTCGTTTTCTTTATGTGTGGTATATTCCTCGAGTTATATTAATTTTTCTCGACGAGTGTGAAGCCGGGTAGGTTTTGCATTCGATTTGGTACATTTTGGCGTCCGCGACAGGACTCGAAGGAATATAATTTTCGAAAGCGAAAATAGTTTGTGAAGAACATGCGACAGTTAAAAACAAAGAGGATTCCACTTAGAAGTACATTTACGAGAACATTTAATTCATTGTAAGAAGCATCGGGATGTTCTCAACAGGACTTAAATGTGGTGGAAACTTTATTAGAGCAATTTGAAGATAAAGGAAAAAGGCTGCGCGAAATAGATAGTGAGATATTGAACTTTATGTTAGAAAAGGGTACTCAGCAAAAGGACTATGAAAAAAAATTCGAGTCTTGCGGAGAATATAGTGAGAAGCTCTTATTGCGTATAAACTAAAGGTTAAAAAGATTCTTTCTACGCCTTCGTGGGAAGGCATTTCAAGTGTTAGTGTTCCCGAAATTGAAAGTACAACTACAGGACTGGTACGGCCCCTGCGACTACCAGAAATAACATTAAAACAGTTTGACGGCGATCCTTGATCATGGTTGATCTTTTGGAACACGTTTAAGAAGATCCACGAGGATAAAGTTCTGGATGGTCATTTAAAATTCGTGTATTTAATGCAAGCAATGACTCCCAAATCAAAATCATATGACATCGTCAATAGTTATCCGACAACGGCAGAGAACTATCTTAAAGTCATCCAACATTTAAGGGACAGATTTGACAGAGAAGATACATTAATACAAGTATACGTGAGAGATCTTCTACAATTGGTGTTATGCAATAACAGCGGATCCCGAAAGGATGCTAACTTATCTTCACTTTATGACAGTTTAGAAACGAAACTCCGTTCTTTGGAATCCCTAGGTGTTACAGAGGACAAATCTGCAAGTATTTTATTTCCTTTGGTAGAATTTTGTTTACCTCACGATATTTTGAGAATTTGGGAAAGAGAGCGTGAGAAGACAGCACAAGGTAAGAGCGAACTTAATTCTATTCTTGAATTAAAAAAAAGAAGTTATGTCAGAAGAACGAGTTACATTAGCTCGTACTAGTTTTGGTTTCGATAGGACAAAGAAATTGTCCAAAATTAATAGTATTTCTGAAGAATGCATTGTTGCTACAGCTCATGATTTAATTGTTGGTTAGAAATTTAAAGAGAAACATTTTATTAAGAAATATGATGAAACATGCATATTTTGTGACAAATGTCACTCATCAGAAAAATGCTTTAAAGCTAGTTCACTTCCTTATGAGGAAAAGAGAAGTTTAATTTTGAGAAAAGGATCGTGTTTCATTTGTTTAAAGAAAAATCATATCGCGCAATTGTAAGGCTAAAGTTCAATGCATGATTTGTAGGAAGAAACATTCTACGGTTATGTGTCAGAATATTCCTGCTGAGGGATGCAATGGGGCGCCAGAGAACCGCAAGCATGAACCAGGAAGTAGTAGCGACTGCGCAAGTGTCCGATTCTGCTGTTTTATTGCAGACCTTGAGGCCCTGTTCACATGGACTTTTTCCAACGCGCGTTTTATAAGAATTTTCGAGCGCTATCATGTGAACACCTCTTTGCGTTTTTCAAGGTCAGTTTCCGTTATGCATTAAACTATTTTTTTTATTCCCTCAATCCAAGTTTCTATCTTTTGAATGGTTAAAGATACAGTCAAAATTTCGACGGATTTCAAATCAGCGTAAAATTTTACGTTAAATCAATACCAAAATCATGATTTTCTTTGAAAAAATTATTTTTTTGTCAATAGTCGCAATTAATCTTTTTTCAGATATTCCTGTTGTACTAAGCGTAAGGGGAAGTATTGCCTTGTTTTTAAAGGGAATGCCACTTTAATAAGATATTTTCTTGCCCCTTATCAACTGCTTTAATTTTACAGCCATTAAAAATAGGATGAAAATCTTTCTTTCCCAATCTAAAATTGATTTCTCTGTATTCACAAGAACCTGGATTTGGTTAACTTAGAAATGTATAATGAGCAATAAAATGCCTAAAATAATCTAAAAAATATTCAAAACTACGTAAAAATTTGATATTCTTTCGATTTGTAAAACATCCGTTCCCTAATTGCCTGTGAATAAAGTGTTTTTGAACTTCAACTTTATACATAAATAAGTGCAATATAATCGACTTGTGCTGACCAGAAGTGACAACCTAAACAGGTAAATCTTTCGTAACGTATAGTATACGATGCGTTCCGGTGCAATGCCAATGCCATCAACCTGGGTTGTAAATTTTTGAACGTTTTCTTTTCGTACGTTTTTCAAAATTTTTCGAATGACGGGATATTTTGGACCTAATAACCGGTAAGAGCCAGCAGATTACAGAGAAACATTGCTTTATGCAGTTCAAATTGTGGCATTATTAAACATTTTCATTAACTCTAAAATGTTAAAGTATTCGTTTTTTACTGTCAAGACTAGAGGAAGAAACCCTATAACCTTCACTCTCCAGTGTCGATGATTCACCCACCAATAAAAATAGTAAGAAGGATTTACTCTGTGTTAAGGGGCGATCACGGATTTTTTGGGCTCAAGAAGCTAGCAGATGAGTCATTTGTAATGCGTTTTATCGTAAAAGCGAAACTGCGTATGCGAAATTGAAATATTTCTGTAAAACTTTGATTAAAAACGAAACTAACTGGAAAATGACCAAACGATTTCCTTAAAATTTTAAAATTGACAGTGTAAAGTAAAAAAAAATACCCCAAAAAACTTTATTTCTAGAACCAGGAAATTGGAAACGGAATTTCTGTTTATATAGCATTGTCTACGAAGTACTATCAAAATATGACACGCAAACAAAATCCGGCACTGGTGATAACCTTTCTTTTTTAATGCTATTTTTGCAGGTTTTATCGTGTTTCCTACGATCTATAGCTAATTTTTATTTAATTTTCCTTCAAATAAATCTCTATACTTTTTTAGAACCTATCTTTAAACATTTTAATTTATCAGCACAAATAACACATTTATAACAATAATTAGTTTTTTAATTTTTAAACACAATTTTCCCTCAGTTCCGACTATCCGAAACGAATACTAACCCTCCAACCTACCCTCTTTCAGGGGTTTTGTAGCACAAATGGAACCACGAATGGAATAATAACTGGGAAATATTTCAACTAAAATTTGATTAAACCCCACGATTAAACGAAAAAATTATGTTGAAACTAAAAAAATCTCAAAGAAAAACAAAAAGCAGTATATATCGAAAACCAGGAGATTGCTAATAGAATTTGCGTCTACATGTATATAAAATATAAAATTTTGATTAAAGTAGTAATAACACTAACTGCAAGATTAAAATATTAATTAATTAAGTTCATTTTCAAAAGTGATATCGAGTTCAATGTAATACGAAGATGTGAAAAATGAATGAAAGTTGAAACTGATCGTACGCATTTCACCCGTTGAGGACAAATAAAAAATAACTAAAGTTTAGCTTTTAAATTGAATATTTAATTTAAGCTTTATTTTAAAGACGTTTGCCGCACATGAAAACTAGAACGGACAGTTGTCGGTATACATTATTCCCAGAAATAAAATTACCCACTATCCTTTTTAGTTATAAACTGTCACATTTTTACAAGTTTTGCGTGAAAGCAGGGTAAATTTCTTCAATAAATCGAATACGATTAAATTTTCTCATCCTATTTTGAATGGCCATAAATATAAATCAGTAGATCAAGACAAAATACTCCTATCAAGTTATATCTTTTTTATAAGAACGAGATGAATACTCCCTTTTGTGTTCGTAATGAATATATTCGTCAAATCCGTATCGCGAAAATAGTAAAATTACAGTAGAAAAATTATTTATTTAAAGAAAATCACATTTTAGGTCTTGTTCTAGTATAAAATTTTCCGCAGATTTCAAATCCGTTGAAATTTTCACTCTTATCTTTAACGATCGCGTAGATAGGAATTTGGACTAGGGGAATAAAAAAAACCTAATGCGCGTTAAAACGCGTGTCATGTGAATGGTGCAGTAGAAACCTATGCTTCTCCAAACGCCTCCTAATCGCTAGAACGACCGGACATTGTTGAAGCTCCGAAGCTATCTAGAGCTTGAATTCTCGCGATTTCTGCATGTGAACACTCCAGTAGAACTCTATGTACTTTGGCTACCCGCGTTTTGTTTTGACGTAAAACGCGCGTTGGAAAACGTCTCATGTGAACGGGGCCTGCGAGAATCCAAGCTCTAGATAGCTTAGGCGCTTCAACAATCTCCGGTTCTAGCGATTAGAAGGCGTTTGGAGAAGCATAGGTTTCTACTGCACCATTCACATGACACTCGTTTTGACGCGCATTAGGGTTTTCTTATTCGCCTAGTCCAAGTTCCTATCTTCGCGATCGTTAAAGATAGAGTGAAAATTTCAAAGGATTTGAAATCTGCGGAACATTTTACATTAGATCCATACCTAAAAAGTGATTTTTTTTAAATAAATAATTTTTCAGCTGTAACTTTAATATTTTCGCGATACTCATTTGACGAATATATTCATTACCAACACAAAAGGGAGTATTCATCTCGTTTTTATAGAAAAGATACAACTTGATTGGAGTATTTTGTCTTAATCCACTCTTTGTATTTATGGCCATTAAAAATAGGATGAGAAAATTCAATCGCATTCGATTTATTGAAGAAATTTACCCTGCTTTCACACAAAACTTGTAAAAATGTGATTGTTTATAACTAAAGAGGTTAGTGGATAAATTTATTTCTGAGAATAATGTATACCGACAACTGTCCATTTTAGTTTTCATTTGCGGCAAACGTCTTTAAAATAAAGGTAAAATTTAATATTCAATTTAAAAGGGCTAAACTTTAGTTATTTTTTTATTTGTCCTCAACGGGTGAATGCGTAAGATAAATTTCAATTTTCATTCATTTTTCACATCCTCGTGTTACATTGAACTCGATATCACTTGAAAATGAACTGTGATTTACTGAACTTAATTTACTTTGAGCATATTTTTCATAGAATTTATATTTTAATCTTGCAGTTAGTGTTATTACTAAAATCGAAATTTTTATATTATATATACGTGTGCAAATTCTATTAGCAATCTCTTGGGTTTTCGATATGTATTGATTTTTGGGCTTCCTTTGAAATTTTTTAGTTTTAACATGATTTTCTCGTTTCGTCGTGGGTTTAATCAAATTTTAGTTGGAATATTTCCCAGTCGTTATTCCATTTGTGCCACAAAACCCCTGAAAGAGGGTAGGCTGGAGGGTTAGTTTTCGTTTCAGATAGTCGGAACTCGGAAAATTGTGTTAAAAAATTAAAAACTAATTATTGTTATATATGTGTTTGTGCTGATATATTAAAATGTTTAGAGATAGGTTTTAAAAATATAGTGATTTATTTGAAGGAAAATTAAATAAAAATTTGTTATAGATCGTAGGAAACACGATAAAATCTGCAAAAATAACAAAAAAAGAAAGGGTATCACCAGTGCCGGATTTTGTTCGCGTGTCATCTTTTGATAGTACTTCGTAGACAATGCCATATAAACAGAAATTTCGTTTCCTTTCCTGGTTCTAGAAATGTAGATTTTTGTGATATATATTTTTATTTTACACTGTCAATTTTAAAATTTTAAGGAAATTGGTCATTTTCCAGTTTGTTTCGTTTTAATCAGTTTTACAGAAATATTCCAATTTTTCATACGCAGTTTCGCTTTTACGATAAAATACATTACGAATGACCCATCTACTAGCTTCTTGAACCCAAAAAATCCGTGATCACCCCTTAACACAAAACAACTCCTTACTATTTTTTATTGGTGGTTGAATCATCGACACTGGAGAGTGAACGTTATAGGGTTTTTTCCTCTAGTCTTGACAGAAAAAAACGAATACTTTAGGTTTTTAGAATTAATGATTAATAATGCCAGAATTTGAACTACATAAAACTCTGTTTCTCTGATCTTCTGGCTCATATCATTAGCTAGGTCCAAAATAATCCCGTCATTCGAAAAGTTTTGAAAAACCTACGAAAGGCTAACGTGCAAAAATTTACAACCGAGGTTGATGGCATTGCTCAACGCATCGTATACTATACGTTACGAAAGATTTACCTGTTTAGTTTGTCACTTCTGGTTAGCAAGTCGATTATATTGAATTTATTTAAGTACGAAGTTCAAAAACACTTTATTCACAGGCAAATAGGGAATGGATGTTTCACAAATCGAAAGAATATAAAATTTTTACGTCATTTTGAATATTTTCTAGATTATTTTTGGCATTTTTTGCTCATTATACATTTCTAAGTTAACCCACTCCAGGCTCTTGTGAACACAGAAATCAATTTTAGGTTGGGAAAGAAAGATTTTCATCCTATTTTTAAAGGCTGTAAAATTAATGTAAAGTTGATAAGGGGCAAGAAAATATCTTCTATCATTGTGAATATTTTCTAGATTATTTTTGGCATTTTTTGCTCATTATACATTTCTAAGTTAACCCACTCCAGGCTCTTGTGAACACAGAAATCAATTTTAGGTTGGGAAAGAAAGATTTTCATCCTATTTTTAAAGGCTGTAAAATTAATGTAAATTTGATAAGGGGCAAGAAAATATCTTATTAAAGTGACATTCCCTTTAAAAACAAGGCAATACTTCCGGTTACGCTAGTTCGACAATTGAGAAAAAAACAAATTTTTCAAATAAAATCATCTTTTTGGTATCGATCTGTCGTAAAAGTTTACGCTGATTTGAAATCCGTTGAAATTTTGATTCTATCTTTAACCATTCAAAAGATAGAAACTTGGAATAGGGGAATAAAAAACACAATTTAGTGCATAACGGAATTGACCTTGAAAAACGCCCAAGAGGTGTTCGCATGATAGCGCTCGAAAATTCTTATCAAACGCGCGTTGGAAAAAGTCCATGTGAACGGGGCCTGAATGTTCGCGTTAAGCACGGCGCCAGAGAAAGGATAATTCGTGCCGTTATTGACACTGGGTCAGAGCGAACATATATATCGGAAGATGTAATCAAATCTTTGAATTATAAAAATTGTGGTGAAGTGAAATTAATTCATAAATTATTTGGAGGAGTAGAAACAAATGAAAAACACATCATTATAAATATAAAGTTCATTTAAGTAGTATAGATAATCGTTATAACTGTGAAATATACTGTTTGGATACACACACACCTGTTATTTGTTCCAATATAAGAAAGGAAGAAAGGTGCAGAACGGGCCTTGGTTAAGAGAATTGAATAAATATGACATTCAAATTACAGATATTGAAAATAATGTACAGGGAGTTGAAAATGAAATTAAATTATTGATCGGTTCCGACGTAGCGGGAAGTTTGTTTACCGGAAATGTTAAATCTTTAAAAAGTGGTCCGGTTGCTGTACAAACCCGTTTAGGGTGGAATCTGATGGGCAAAATTTCTGGAATTAAACCTGAAACCAAGGACTCTCTTATGGTTATTTCTTCCCTTTGGAATGAGAGTTCCATTGCTAATTTATGGAAGGTAGATATTGTGGGTATAATGGACCCAGTAGAATCTAAAACAAAGCCAGAAATGCATGAAGAAACCATGCAATATTTTAAGAATACCGTGAAAGTGAAACCAAATGGAAGATACGAAATCGCTTTGCCCTGGGTCCTAGATAATTCCCGTTTGCCGAATAATAGAGAACTGACCGAAAAACGACTTACTACCACGCAAAGAAAGCTATCAGACTCAAATAAAACCAAAGTTTACAATGAAGTATTTGATACGTGGTTAAAGCAAGGAATTATCAAAGTAGTTGCTGATGATAAAGAGTCTCTAGTTCATTATTTGCCACACAGGCCTGTATTTAAAGATTCGAGTGAGACCACGAAGGTGAGACCGTTTTCCCTTTAGCTTCACAGAGCTAACACCGTTTCCCTTTAGTAACCACAGTTTTTGATGCCTCGGCTCACGTCAAAGGGTCCCCTTCACTAAACGACGCTCTGGATAAGGGCCCTAACTTAATTGAAATAATTCCTTTACAACTAAATCGTTTCCGGAAGTATTCCGTTGGAGCAGTATCCGACATTGAAATAGCGTTTCTTCAAATCGGTATTACAGAAAGAGATAGAGACTATTTGAGATTTTTATGGAAAGATGAAGCTAAAGGGGAGTTTATAGTTTACAGACATAAACGTGTAGTTTTTGGGGTCAATTGCAGACCTTTTTTATTAGCTGCCACACTGAATCATCATTTAGAAAATGCTCCCAATCATTTCGCTTCTACAGCAGAAAAATTAAGAGAATCGTTGTATGTTGACGATTGTGTTTGCAGCTATAACACAGTTGAGGAATTAAATAAATTTAAAATAGAATCGAGAATGTACTCTCCTCTGCAAAATTCAATCTTAGAGGATGGCAGTCAAACTGCTCTACTGAAATTCTTACACAAGTGCCAACAGATGATGTTATACCGGTTTTAGGCTTAAATTGGGATTTAAAGATGGACACACTTTCTTGCAAAATCGAGTCGTTTAACGAAGATAAAATTGTTGTTACTAAGCGAGCTCTCCTCTCATAGGCTCAGAAGGTGTTCGATCCTCTCGGATTTACTTCACCTGTGTGTCTGATCCCTAAACTTATTCTACAGGAGTGTTGGAAATTGAAATTGAATTGGGATGAGATAATCCCTGAACATTTGGCTAAACAATTTTAAAGTGGGTTCAGGAAATAGATTTAATTTCTAACATCAAATTACAGCGTTATATAACTCTAGATCATCCTGAGGATAAAGATATCAGTCTTCACATATACTGTGACGCGAGTAGAAGGGCGTATGTTACTTGCATTTTCCTGAGGGTGAAGACAAATAATCTCATTGAAGTGAAGTTAATATAATCACGTGCAAGAGCAGCTCCTCTTAAGAACAAAACAATACCACGGTTAGAACTTTTGTCTTGCTGTATAAGAGCCAGACTGGCAAGTCGAGTCATTGCTGATCTAAGAATACCAAACATAAAGATCTTTAATTGGAGTGACTCTAAAATAGCTTTGAGTTGGATCCAACGAGATGGGGAACGTTCGTCTGGAATCGCGTTCAAGAGATCAGATCACTGATCCAGAAAGATGAGTGGGGACATGTTGCTGGAAAACTGAACCCTGGTGATCTTCCTTCAAGAGGATGTTCCGCTGAACAGTTAAGATGGTGGGAGGGGCCAACGTGGCTAGCTAAACCAGAATTTTCTTGGCCTCAAGATGTCGAATCACCAGACGAAGATGTTATTAATGCTGAGAAGCGGAAGAGTGTAATCAGTCTTCAACAAAGGAATCAAACCTGATGACTGGTATTATAGACATTTTTCATCTTACAGGAAGATTGTACCCTTGATTGCCTGGATATTACGATTCATCAATAATTATAAGAATGTGAATTCAAAAGAAGTATCTGATCTTACGTACTCGGAATTAGAACAAGCCGAAATGAAACTAATGATAATGATACAAAGAGATGCATTTAATAAGTATGATGATGAGAAAATCTGTGGTCTAAGACCAATTATGGGTGAAGATGGTGTTATGAGAGTAAAAACACAAGTGATATATCGAGAAGATACTGCCAACTTTAAGTACCTAATTCTTTTGCCATCGGATCATCCTGTAGTCCACCGACTGATTTTTTGGAAACACCAAGAACTATTACATGCTGGAGTGGCTCATTTAATGGCAATTCTGCGAGAAAACTACTGGATCCTGAAAACCAGGAAAACAATTCGTGCAGCAGTTCAGAAATGCGTTCGATGTAAAAGATTCAGTGCACAGAAGATAGAATCAGAGCCTATTGCGTTACCGACTGATAGAGTTCAAGATGCTGCAGTGTTCCAAATAGCTGGGGTTGATCTGGCGGGTCCCCTTTATTTAAAGGGCGGCAGAAAATCGTGGATTGTTCTGTACACCTGTGCAGTCTATAGTGTATCCAACTGAGCAATACACTTAGAATTAGTGTCGTCATTGTCAACAGAAGCCTTCCTCCAATCTTTCAGGCGCTTCATACCGAGACGAGGAAGACCCACAACAGTGTATTCAGACAACGGAACAAATTTTGTCGGGGCTGACAAAGCCTTTTCTAACATCAATTCGAAACGTATCTCTGCAGCAGCAGCTGTACAAAAAATTCGCTGGAAATTTAACCCGCCTACCGCTGCCTGGTGGGAACGGCTGATCCAACTTGTGAAACGCATTTTGAGAAAGGACCTAGGGAGGGCTTTAGTAAACTATGAAGAATTGATCACTGTCCTCTGTGATTGTGAACAAGTTCTGAACTCTAGACCACTAACTTATGTGACTGAGGACTTGAACAACCTAGCACCGTTAGCACCATCCATGTTTCTACAAGAAATAAGATCTTCAGAAGTAACAGATATAGATGCGATTGACACGCAAAAGTTGAACAAAAGAGTGAAGTACAGGCAGCAAGTGCGAGAACATCTTCGAAAACGGTTTCGCATTGAATACTTAGGGCAATTGCGACAATGGAACGTGCTTCAAAGACTATGAAGCCACTCACCATTGGTGATATGGTTCTTTTAGAGTCTGACAATAAACGTGCATATTGGGCTTTAGCTCGTATACAAGAGTTGATTCCGGGAAAAGATGGCGGTCCCAGAGTTGTTCGAGTAAAGACTGAGGACGGTGAACTCCTAAGACCAATTCAAAAACTTTAACATCTTGAAATTCCTAAAAGTTATCAAAGTGATTGAGGAAAATGTGTTACTCAACTTTCTTTAGTGTGTCTTCTGTATTAGAATAATTTCAGTATTATTTTGCATTTCGTAATATGTATAATATCTCTTTGAATTTTCAGGTGATTTAGAAATTATATGAGATTACTCTTAAGTAATGACTTAGTTTGTAACGTAAGTGTACATTTGTGTTCTAGTAATGTAAGTATTTGTTGAATTTTTCTTCCATATTTTGATTTTGTATTTTATTGTACTTTATTGTTGTGTTTGCTTGTTGATATAAACTCAAGGTGGGAGAATGTTCAGTCCAACTGTAAAAACTATTCGACTTTTGTTTTTCTTTTGGGTTGTCAGAGGTGGCAACGGCGCCACATGTGTTTTGTATCTGTTATGCTATCGTCAGTCTGTATGTGCTAATGACGGCGTGCAGTCGAAGTGGAATATTAAAGAATGCTGTGTTTTTAGCAGATGCTTTCGTTTTCTTTATGTATGGTATATCCCTCGAGTTTATTAATAATAAGTTATTAATAAACTTTTATTTTTAAATAATAAGTTATTAATATAACTCGAGTTATATTAATTTTTCTCGACGAGTGTGAAGCCGGGTAGGTTTTGCATTCGATTTGGTACACAAGGAATACAGGAATGCCAACTTATGTATTGTTACACCGAGGATTAAAATAGGGCGCGCCCAGAAGCCCGCTAGATGGCGCGTTGGACAGCGAGCGGATGACAGGTGACGTAGAAAGCCGCTCTCCCACTCTTTCGACAGCTGGCGCAGAAGGCGAATTGTCAACGTCAACTTTGATACTAAAGGAGCCACGACCGTTTGTTTCTATGACTCACGACTAAGTTGGGTTTGCGGGTTGAAATTGTCTTCTGACGGCTGTGATCGACCAAAAATCGCTTCGCGATCGACCGGTCGATCGCAATCGACTTGTTGACCATTCCTGCCTTAGACAAACCCGCCGCAGAGAATAACAGAAGTGACCACGACTTTAATTAAGCAGACTTCGACTGATGAACTGATGTGTGTTTAAAACCGAAAGAAACCTCATTTGATTACCTCGTTGTGAAACCGTCTACACTGTGAGTACAAAATTTCCTTATTGTGAAAAATCGTTTTGTTATCCTTGATCATGGCAAAAACTCTTGGTGATATCCCCAGGATGCACGAAATCAGCCATCCACCAACAATACCAAACTTTTTCATTCTTTGAAATTTGAAACAGACAATGGAAGACTCGACAGATCAGATTTGAGAAAATTTTCTGCCCCTCATTTCTCTTTGCCCGATCTTATTTCAATATCCAACATTCTACGCCTTGAAGTAACAGCTGATATTAACGAATTAACTGTTCAAATCTTGTTTGGATTATCTAATTTAGACTTGAATAAAAACGCGCACTCCAATTCTAACGATGACGAAAGTGAAGGCGAAACATTCTCGTCCCAACACAAAGGATGAAATAGTTTCTCATGATGATTCATTCGAAAACGAACTATTATGTATCAACAACCCGTTAATCAAAATGTAAGTGGTTCTAGCTTACCCCATCCCATGCTTAATCGAAACGAAGAACAGTCTTACTTCAAAGGAAACTATGATTCACGCTCCTCGAAAAAGTATTCCATTTCCTGTTGCAACAAATTCTTTTCAAGAGTGTTAGCCTATGCTTACTCAAGGTGGAGTGTTTCTTTCATTGAGAGATATTATTGAAACTGTTCGCGTATTTAACGGAAGATACATATTCTATTGATTTATTTTTGGATGAGATAGAAGAAATTTTTTACTTTTTATTATATCACCTCCGATCAACAAAACATTTTGTTCACTAAGAAAGCATTAGCTGATCCTGCCAAACTGTATGTAACAACTTTGAAAAAAAAATTTATTTTGATAAGTTGAACGAACAATTGCTTTTGAAATTTAGTTCCCAGGTATCAACGATTGACATTCATAAAATTTTAAGTTCCAGTAAACTTAAAATTACTGAGTCAGTTTCTGAATATTGAATTGCAATGCGACAAATATTGATGTAGCCCCCTCATAGAATGTGTAATTACCGGTATTCCTGAAAATAATAAATTGTTTTTGTTTGGTGCCAAAAATCTTTTGGAATTTAAAGAAAAATTACAGATATATGGGAAAATTTCTGTTCATGGAAAACGACCAAACATCTTTCAAAACATTCAACCACGATATTTCGATGCTACGATACCTCGTTTTAACGAACCAAAAAAATAATTCGTGGGAAATAGAACACTCGCACAACAAGAATGCAAATCTACGACAAATGAAAATAGATGTTACAATTGTGGGAAAACGGAACACAAATCTTTTGATTGTCCCGATAAGTTTAAAGGGAAGAAATGTTCCAAATGTAATTCTTTTAATGGACACATGGCAAGAAACTGTCCCGAAACTCATGAAGTAAACACTATTGTAGTTGCAGATTCCCGAAAACTTCAAGAGAATGTTATCCTCAACGATTCAGAACACATTGCCTTAATTGACACAGGCTGCGAGGTGACAATGACCAACAAAGAATTATATGACACGCTCGAAAACACTTCATTGATTCCAGACAATATACAATTAAAGGGTATAAGTGGTGGCAAAATTACTCCTATTGGATATTTCAATGCCCAAATTCGTATTGATGATGCAATTATATTGGCAAATGTTTATGTTCTTACAGATAAATGCAATAATTTTGTGATTGGAATGGACATTCTCAATTAAGTAAATTTTAATTTTACAAATGGTATCATACGAGTGCATACAAAAATTCCACATGTAAGAATTATTCAGATTTGCAGAAACGACAAACTACGTCGAGAAAACACCAACTCAGATTCCAATACCTTGATGTACATGACCAATGCAATTAATTTGGACAAAATAGAGGTCTCCCACATCAAAAATCAAGAGCACAGACGTCATACTGTATAATTATTAGTAATTACAAACCAAACAAAACAGAAATGGCAGATATGAAAATTAACACAATTTCAAGCATTGAAATTCCTAAATCAACTTCAGTAAATGATGCTCTCGAAAAACTCAAACTTCAGCAAACCACTTTCGGAAAACCCTAGTCGAATAATTTCTGACAGAGGTAGTGCTTTTACGTTCCAAGAATTCGAAACTCATTGTGAAGAAGAAAGTATGGAACATTTGCTAATAACAACCAGAGTACCCAGAAGCAACGGCCAAGTCGAACGTTATCACAAAACTCTTATCCCAGTTTTGATAAAATTGTCCATAAAGAAACCCACTAAATGATCCAAACACGTCGCAAAAAAGTTCAACGCATGATCAACAGTCCCACATCCCGAAGCACTAAACTTACACCTTTTAAATTCTTAGTTGGAGTAAAAATGAAAACAAAAGATGACATCCAAATCAAACAAATATTAGAAGATGATTATCTAGAAGCCACGATGAACGATAAAATCCATCTTCGAGATGAATCCAAACATAACATCTTAAAACTTCAAGCAGAAAATACACGACAGCACAACAAACGAAGAAAACCAGCACATTCATACAACATCGGCGACAAAGTAACAATCAAACGAATACAATTTGAACTGGCCTTAAACTCTGTCCAAAATTTTATGGTTCATACCAGATTATTAAAGCTCTCCCAAACGACCGGTATGAAGTCAAGAAAATTGGTCAATATACGATGGACCCAACCAAACTTCAACCACTGCCGACCACATGAAAGCCTAGCTCAATTGAAAACATTGAAACACATTCACAAAACTGAACTGTTCAATTTATATATTTTTTCATATAACTTTTTTTCTGTACTTTTTTACCGATGTTTACGTGTTACCGATTTTTACGTTGCAGAACTCCACGACGTACATGATTGAAGACAACGATGAATGCAGCTTCTTCTAAAGACAGCCACACGACGAAAACCCGCAGTAACGATGTTTACCACTGCACACGACGAAAAGATGCTTTTCAACATAACGCTGCAAGAAGACGCTGAAATCAACCCAACGTTGTACAAAAGTGCTGCATTGTGGAAACAAAATGCACAACAGCTTCCCAAATATGCTCAACTCAGACATTTTTCTTTCACTTTCTTCCTTTTTCGCTTTCTATTTTTCAGGTAGTCATGATGCCATATTCCCATTTCGTGTATAGCCGGAGTACCTGGCTATGTCAAGTTGGACGAATGTGAGTTATGTTTTAAAGATCAGCATTCCATCTGCCAACCCTGTTTGTAATACAGGAAATGAAGAAGCGCAGCGAAGTTTAGCCAGTCTGGTGACTGACGATTTTCCCAGAGATTCCAGAGTGTGAGAGAGAGAGAGCTATACAGACATGGCGCGTCTAATAAATAAATTTCCTGCTCACAAAAATTGAAAAATTAATACCGTTTACATATTTACCAAGGATTATAACGTGTATCATTTTCGGTGCACATGGCCTGAAAAATGATATTTACACAAAAGGGTTTGGCAGGAAACGTATCAAAATTGGCCTTAGAAATAAAAGACACTCCAAATAACCTGTATCCACAAAGTAAGCCCTGACTCATATTACAGAAAATAAATTCGAAATATTGGTGGAAACTCATTATTCGTTTTAATTAAAACTTTATAAAAGTTTTCTCATACTTTTTTATTTCCAATAAATAAAAAAATATTTTTCACGTGCTCGTCAGAAGATTAAGTCTCCAAGATTAAACACATGTGAATGTGTTATATTAAACATCCAGCCATTAAATACGAAAAAACGTTGTCTTTGAAGAACTCAATTTCTTTTTATTGCTATTTAACATAAACGGAAAGATAATATCAGCAATTATTATTTTGCAAGTCCAAAGTAAAGCCCCAAATCCTAAGCAAAATTTCACGAGATTCACCGAGGAAATGGATTTTTCTCGATATAAAAAGTCAAGGATGGTGACGTAACTTTATTTCCGAAGCAATTGGCCTCATTTTCAACTGATAAAAGATACAGATATAACTTTAACGGAAATTACTTAGAATAAATGTAGGAAAAAGTAATGAAGGTATTAAATGAGGTTCTGTGAATTTTGATTAGACTGTTGCAATACATTTCTCCACGAATATGTTTCGGTAAAAATAGAAGCTTTTAATGTTAATACCGAAAATTTGAGTCCCTTTTGATAACTGAAAATATTCATGCAATATGGGGCATTGCATGTGAAATGAGCAAAAACCCGGAATACATGAAACCTGCTACAGGAGTTTATTTTGTGCATATATGACGATATCCAAAATATTTTGACTCAAAATTAAATATTTTGGAAGTTTCAGGCATTTTAAGGACGCAACTTTGAAGAGCAGTTGTGAAATCGCTTGATCTTGCATGTTTGAAGATCTCTTTCTCAAAAACTACTATAGACAACAATGTTTCATATCTTTGTAATCTATGAAGTATTTGTTTTTAGAAACAAGAATATTTTAAACATCCCATTTAAGCTAAAAAATTAGTAGCGAAAAATGGAAAATAGTCGATTTTGATAGAATTAAAAAGGTTTCTATGGTCTAGAGGAATTTAAAGGCAGCGTTTGAAATACAGTGCTAGGTATGATAAAACTATTGCTGAAGTTTGGAAGTCTGCTTTTATTTCCTTCATCTTCCAAACAGCAAAGAAAAATTATCAAATGATGTTTTTTTAAATAATAATAAAAATAGTCATAGAAAATCAAACTAAGGAAAGCTCTGACGTAAACTATATTTTGGTGGAATATTGTTTAATATGTCTATTACTTGTAAAAAAATTAAAGATTGTATTTTGAGTCCCAAAGCAACAGTAACAAAATTAGTAACACGCATAACACCTTGCCCATAGATGAATAGGCGACTGATAGATTCATTGCCAAACGACTATTCGGATATGCCTACGACGGGTTACTATATTTCATAACTATCGCCATAACTGACAAGGTTTATAATCGCCAATCATAGCATTTCCTTCTCATTCTATGAATATTACTCGCTTCGAATGACAACAATGAAACCCCAAATCAATGAAATACCTATTTGAACTTTTGAAGCAAGTTACAACAGCAGGACATCAAATGAGAGGTGTGAAAAGGCTTAAAAAATTAAAACTTATACTTAATTGTCTTTTAAAATTAATTTTCAATCTGATAAAGGTCTCTTCAAATTGTAGTTGCTCAAATTGAAATATCTTCTAGTGCTGCCGATTCTTGAAATCTTTACTTATTTCACTAGTGATTGTGATAAATATGGAACAAGGATTCGTGAGTTATGTACATTTGGGAGAATCGGGGTATAACAATAATGTTTGAATTCTTTTTACTCTCAAAATTAGTGTTTACCTGTCTAATAATGCTTAATATTTACAAAACGTATTTAATATTCACAAGTAATAGTATCTAGTACTTACGTTTTCTAAGGAGAAAGCAAATCGAAAAGGCTTCGCTAACAGATTGAAGGTACATATATATCTAGCGCCTCGTCTGGTGGCAACGATCTTGGCGCACTTTTTATGTCGCCAAGGAAAGAAATCTTAGAAAAAAATCTTTATCTTTATAAATCTTTCCACTTACCGAGGTTGCCATAAAAACGGGAATACCCCTAATAAAGATGGGTTACCTTCACCCGCCATAACTCGTTACTAAAAAGCGCCAAGACAGTTGCCACCAGACGAGGCGCTAGATACGTCTGTACCAAAATGAACTTTCCACTCAATATTTCACTGATGGAACACTCCTTGGATCAAGCAAAGAGATTTTAAAAAGAAATTTCATGTAAAATTTTGCACGTATACCATAATAATAGTTATTTAATATTTATATCGCATTTTTTTATATTATCAAAGAATATAACTCATTAGCTGCAAAACAAATGTAAAATTTACATCTTGTTAAAAATGTTCCTCAGGCAAAAGTAATCAAATTACTATAATGAAAATTTCAGGACATAATTCAGAGACATCTTGATTTTTCATGTTGAAAAGTTAGGATGTTTTTGGTGTTTCCTTTTAAAAAATTGAAAATTTGTATTTTTCCATAATTTTACTTTCAAATGTTTTTTTCTTTATAAAGATCGATACGATCTCTTAGTCACGCCACGCTATTTCTCATGAAAACCTCTTCATTAAGAATAATTTTTAATACTGACTTCCATCCTAGAGATACCAGAGCAATCTGACAAAATTTCTATTTTCGTCAGATTCATAAATGACGACTATTAAATTATTTTCTGACGTTTCCTAAGAGACCTTTTTCTGAAGAATGTAACTATATAAAAAATTTAAGTTTGTGTCACAACTTATTAAAATATAGGGTCGAAAACAGGCCACCTTTAATGCTAGAAAATCTAAATTCGTTTGACCTTGAACACTCTTCAAATGCCAATAATTAACAAAACTTAGATTTCTGAAATCTTATATTTTCAATTGCTCATTACTAAGTGACCAATTTAAAAACTGATTTTCATTACAATCAGTGACATGCCAGCCACAGTCGAGTTGCTCATTTTGCATGGAATGATCCGGTAGCGATTTACTTTCATGTATTGGGAAAAGTTCGATTTTTCCCAGCTTCACCTATCTTTTTTCAATACTATATGAATGACAACGATCTAAAGGTATAATTTTAAACTGAACACTCAAATCTTTGATTAGGTAAGTAGTCAAGCTGTGCCACTATATATATATATATATATATATATATATATATATATATATATATATATATTTCCTTTCCTTCCGTTCTTTACAACCAGATGGAGCCAAAACACAACTTTATATATATATATATATATATGCTGCTTACTTCTTCAAGGGGGGCAAGAGCAAAGACAGATTTTCACTTAAAAATGAGATGCTTTGAGTTTTTTCTGTACTTATGTGAGGCCAGGCCGAAGATTGTGGCAGTGATGAAATTGAAGGAAAAAAAGAGGGCAAAAGTGAAAAAAATAAATATAAAGTTGTGTTTTGGCTCCATCTGGTTGTAAAGAAAGGAAGGAAAGTAAAGATAAAAACCAATCTTAAAGAAAATTGTTGGGGAAGTTGTTATTTAAGAGGTTGGTTTTGAGTGTTTTGAGCTGATTATCAATAGTAGTTTGGTCCCTGCAAATATGATGAATTCTATAGATTTAGTTATAAATTAGGTTTCTGTAGATGCTGAAAGATATATTAGAGTCCCAGGGAACAAGTTTGTTAATATTAAATTGAAAGTCATTTCTTTTGTCATAGATATCGGTTGTAGATTTAAAACTGACATCAATATGAATGTCAAGGAAGTTAGTAGATAAAGGTGAGCTATTTGTTTTTTTGAGGATGAGTTCAGTGGGATAAATATTTTTCCAAAAGTCAGTGAACTCTGGTGAGTTAAAAATGATTAAATCATCTATGTAGCGATATGAGTTAACAAATTTAGAAGTGTGTAATCTTTCATAGAAATGGAGGTAGAGATTAGCTAGAATACTGGAGAAAGTGGTACCTTGTGGTATTCCTTGTACTCGTAGGAAAAGATGTTCACCATTAAATATAAAATTATTGAGGACACAAAGATTGATCAGGCTATTCTAATATTGTTGAGAAATATAAAGAAGAAGGTTAAATTCAGTGTAGTAGGAGTTAAGAACATCTATAAGGTTATGGAATGGAGCGGGATGCTGGTGAAGAGGTCTTTAAAATCGAAGGAGTCAATTTGTGAGATATTTTTATTAGAGGAAAGAAAATTAAGAACTGGAGTGTTATTGTTAATGATCCAACAGTTTTCTTTCAACGTGATAGTTTTAAGAATTATTTTTAAAAATTTAAAAAAGATTTTGTCTGGTTTATGCATGTAATTTTGGTTAGTGCCACAAGTGATGAATCTAAAAGCTATGGGGGTTTTGTGAAATTTAGGGGTGATGGTAATGTAGGGGAAGTGTATAATGTAGTTCTTAAGCTTAAGAATTTTGTTGAATGCAATGATTTTTTAACAATAATATTATGAGTAGCATGTGGTTTTTTGTAAGTGATGGAATTTTTAAGTTCAGAATCTAGTAGGTTAAGATAAAGTTTTTTGCAGAAGAAACCGAAATTGCTGTTGGCTTTGTCAATTGGAGCAATAATAAAAAGAGATTGTAGGTTTTTAATTGAATTTTTAATTTCTGCAAAATCGAAAGTGCTAGTTTTAAAAGAAGTAGAAGAGATGAATTTTTAAAAAAAATTGTAGAAGCACCATTTCCATTCAGTGAAAAAATCCAGGGCTAAAGAAAATTTGTTTGAAATTTTGAGGCAGAAGAGGTCTATGTCGTTAAGAAAAGATTTGAGTGCTAAGGATTTTTTAATTCTAAGCAGAGGTCGGAAATTAGTGCCTTTTGACATGAGTTGTCTAAGTGATGCGTTTTTGACAATATCGAGGTTGCCAGTGATTATGTGTGTATGGTGGGGATCGATAAAATTAGAGTAGTTTTTGTCTTCACAGATATAGATGGACAGATATCGGAAAAGATTGGTGGAGTTACAAAATTTGGATCAACCGACCTAGTGTGGTGTGATATATGGAATTTTTGAAAATATTGGCATTTTTAATGGGGAAGAGATGGAACAGTTGATGAAGAACTGAGGAGAATTTTAAATTATGATAAGTAGGGTTTAGAAATTTAATAGTAAAGTAGAGAGGGTCACGATTCTTATTGAAGTTTAAGGAAGGTATACGAGAGTGAAAAAGGTCATAGATTAGGATTTTAAATTGCGTACTTTTGAAAGCAAAAGTGTCAAGCATATTAAGGAATTCAAGACCTTCTTTTTTATTTAGAGAGAAAATGTAGTTTTTAACCGTTTTCCAGTTAAAAGATGTGTTGAAGTGTGATTCCAAATCTTCCAGATCTATTGTGAGATTTTTACAGGGTGTAGAATGACCTGTTTTGCTTCTATCTTTATTTCTTTTTCTACCACCTCTACAGCCACGTTTAGTTTTAGTTTCAGTGGTGTGAAAGATTTGGAATGTGTTACAGTTTGAAGGATTGATGTGTGTGCCAGTAAAAGCATCATTGAGTCCATACGACAAGATAGTTTTAAATTTGGAAATATAGAAGTTTTCTAGTTCGAGTCTTTTGTTGAGGTCATGAAAAATATTTAAGATGGAGATTTTAACATTGGTGAAGGATTGAATTTGAAAATGAGTCTAAATTATTTTTACAAAATAAGAGGGGTGATAGTACCCATCCAGACGAGCAATAATCACCATGAAACAATGGGTCGCATTCTACTCTGAGAGGCAGAAAAGAGTAAAGTCGAAACGCGTAGAGCATGAAGAAGTCATCGCCTCTGACGTCGTTTTGTACCTGCCTACGTAGCATATATCCTAAGCAAGATGGCCTGGTCGGTAGCGCACTGGCAGATCTGTGGCTTGGCCTCCTCGCTCACCGGACCTCAACCCACTGGACTTTTTCTTCTGGGGGCACATGAAATCTTTAGTGTACCAGACTCCTGTGAACTCGGCTGAAGATCTCGTAGCGAGAATCGGTGTTGCCGTAGACAAAATTAACACAACACCAGGAATCTTCGAGAGGGTGCGCCAGTCATTCCTTCGCCGGTGTGAACTGTGCAACGACACGCATGAACGAACACGCATGGTATATATAGCCATTTTAGCTTTAAACTTTTTTTATATTCTAACTATTTTTAGCTTTAACATTTTTCTTTTACGATTGCTAAAATCTCTCAGTTCGCATTTAAAACCTCGAACTCTAGTATGCTCTAATTGTAGTTTGTGTTCAAATCTATAAATTTAATTAATATTTCCTCAACTTTCAAACGTATAAAAAAATTCTAAATATCTATTTAATAAAAATTTTCTTAATGTTTCATGAAGTGTAAGACAATACCTGATACTTAGAGCAAACTGATGCCTTAGGATGTTTTATTAAGTCTCGAACTAAAAACAATAAATATTGCAGCTATCTAAATCGTCATTACAAGTTGAAAATCTCATCACCATGTGATGACGTAATATAATATTCATATTTTTCTTTTCCTTTGAAACAGACTCAATCGCATTTTAGGTACCCCACACTACAAAAGACGTTATTTTATTTGATAATTTATCTGGTAGTTAGCTGATTTGCTGGTAAAGGAAGGTTACGAGAACGGATCAGCTCAATAAATATCATCTATCAAACGCGGAAATTTCCCATTTGCCCGAATTCAAAAGCCTTAAAATATGGTCTGATCCTTCCCCACATTCTTGGTACCCGGCAAATTGTCCCCGACTATCATTGCTTTTAAGGGTTCAGAAATGCACCAGATTGCTCTGGCAAAATTTAAAAGCCAAGACACACTATTTTGTGTGAGAAGTGAAGAACTATCTAACTTGCTCCACAACCCCAGCAAATCCTTACATTTTTTAATGTATTGGTGTCCCTCTGAGTTATCTTCTGAATGATCCAGAGTTGATAGCTGTTCAAATTGTTCAACATGGTCTTGGTCATACCTTGAACCAGGGGATAGGTAGCAACAACACTATTGGACAAAATTAATAAGGTAAATTTAATTTTGAAATAATGACTTTTGACCTTCGCCAATAGCCCATTGTGTTTCTCGAATGCGAAATTAATTAACTACCCACCTACCATTCAAATAAACATAAATTTCTGCGGCTCCTTAATTTTGAATACATAAAAAATACATTTTCAGGCAATTTCAATACATTTTAGTTTAAATAAATCGACCCTAAATTTAACTAAATATTTAAAACTGAATTTTAATTACTACTTTAAAACTAAATATTAAATTAAATAATAAACTAATTGAAATTTTAATCAATTGATCAATTTTAATATACAGAATAGTAGGAACAGTAACTAACGTTCAATCTACTGTAACACAGGATCTAAGAAACAGATTTTGAAAGAAAGCGCTTTGCCACCATTACTTTACTAGATATATTAGAAATAGGACTTAAGTCACTTTATCTACAAGAAAATGGGAGGGGTCAATCAACCACAATAATTGACTATGGGATGAATGGACTTGCCGGCATTAATCAGAGCACTGTTTATGAAGCTGGGTTAAACATTAATTTTTGCACAAGATATTTTACTTAATGTTACTGCTAAATATAAATCGTCTTTTATTTTGCAATGAATGATAAATAATTCACCTATAACTCTTCACAAAGCCTATAGGCTTCCATAACACGTTTTCTTTTGGTAACATTTCTTTTACCATACACAATCGATGGAACTCAAGGTTTAGCAGAGGTGTCAAGCAAAACGTATGATGCTGAGAGGTATGGGTTTATTCAAGTGGCATAGGATCGCATGGAATGATGGTCGCGTTCGATCCCAAAAGCAGGCTGTACCCTCATGTAATACTCACGGTGTTATCTTCAGATAGTCCTTAATGATATGGTGATTGGATTGGACGAGGGAAGGAATACTTGGTGTAATTTTGAACGTAATTATTTGTAGATCGCTTCATGCTAAGACAACGGTGAAGAGCTGGATACAGTGGAGGTTTCATCAACCCAATCAACGATATACGTTACGAAACCATCCAACGAACGATCTTTTAACTGATTTCCTCACCCACATCATTCCCTAAGCACCCTTCATTTCAGACTTTAGGGTGCAGTTTAACAAATTTTGGAATAGTTCCATAAGCCGATACTAGTGTAGTGTCATTGTGTCATTTTGTATTAATTTTACTATTTTGTTCTGAAATTTTAGATTTTAGAACACATGACATTCATTCGAGTAATTCAACTTTTAAGAAGTTGATATGGATCACAACTATTGTAAACTTAATCCAAATGCTGGATGTACTTTTATGTTTAGCACCCTACTTTATTATTCCATATAAGCGTTTTAACGAACTGGATTTGTACATAAAAAATTCCATCAAATTACTCATCGATCTTTATGAATCGAATAAGATAAAAACGAAACATGTGTCATTAAAAACTTCTGTAAAAATATACATTCTGCTTTATTTCGTTGAAAAGTTTATTGAGAAGAGCAAGTGAATTTGAATAATAATTTGATTAGAACTAAATCAATAGTCTCAGTGTGAAAAAATGTTTCATCCTCATGTATTCTGAATTGTATCATTAAGCAAACTATTGTACAAATAACACATTTTATAGGTTTGTGTATAAAATCTAACAGTGCATGATAATAGGAGAGTTCAAGTAATATAATTGTTTTGTTAACACAAAAGAAAGTTCTAAAAGAACCGTGTAATAGTAATCGAAATCGAATTTTGTTATTACTGGAGAAATATGCTTTCCTAAAGTAAAAGTATTAAAATAACTAATAAATGTAAAATAGCAAAAATTGTTTCCATGTTTTAAATCTGTCTTATTGATAATTCATTCTGGACTCATACAAATATAACCCAGAGCGGAGACACTAGTATATTATCAATAAATATGCCCTATTAGCCCATTAACCAGTGAATTGTCTCATCAACTTATGCAAATGGAGTAGTGAATGTAAAATAGTAAAATTGGCTTCCATATCTCGCAAATCTGCTGCATTCTCAAATATTTTGGTCTCTTAAGTATACAGAAACAAAGCGGTCCAAATATGGTTAACAAATGTTCCACATTAGTGCATGTATTAAAAGATCAACTTATGCTATCACACATGTAAATTATATCTTTCCGCGAACTAAAAAGAAACTAGTTTCGCAGCAGTTTGAAAAGCCACTGGAACTGTTGCAATTTCATTCGAGTTCACTCCACTTAATTAACCTCGGCGGAAACACTCGTGGAGATTGTCTGGTGAAAACAAATATCCCCTATGAAAGAAAAATGTGTGATAGCAGCTGACAGATGTGAAACGAGGCATCGTAAATAAATTTTGTCGGCTTACGACACGATCCCAAAACATCCATCCACTCCATCCATCAAGACGAAACGTCACGAAGGGAGCCCCTATCTATGGATGCTGTCAAGATGAAGCCAGAGGTTTGCAAAAGAAGATTTGGCGAGAATTTTCTGATCTAGTTGTAGGCAATTTTCTATGCCCCAGAGCGAAACGTTACACTCCCAGATAAATGTTAATGGTGTCACGAAGGCAAATAGTGTGGTCGAGGCGATCTTATTTTCGATGCTGCCGATATCCGATAAAATTAAAAGGAGCTATTTTGGGGTGGACTGAGGGATTGTTTGGATAGAGAAAAGGGGATATAGGATAGTTCTTGAAACGATTATCTAGTTTGGGGATTTCTAGTATTTGATGACATTCCTGCAATATATGTATATTTAAAGAGCTCTATTTAACTTCGATGACTTAACAGCATTTTATGTAGTGATTTGAAAAGTGACAGCTATTTTCATTATAGAGATATTTATGCATTTTAAATTCACGTATTGTGACAAAAGATATCGATAAAAGGTCGCAAGACGCTAATGAACGAGTTTTTATAAAATTATAAATTATTCTTTAAGAAGTAAATATTTGTTAAAATTCTCCCAATAAATAATATTGATTAAACAGAGGGGATACAAAAACAAATAATTTAATACATCTTACGAATTCAACTAGGAAAAACTTATTTCGCTTCAATAAAATTTTGCAGATGTAGGTTACGTTTTGTCAAAACACTATCGCTATGTTAAGAACATAATTTTCATAATGCAGTTTAAAAAAATTTGGAATTATTTTGTCTACTTAGTATTTTATTCTTTTCAAATTTTTGTGTTTCAATCAGTGCATTTATGCCTGCGAATTTATTTTATTCCACTTGTTCTAGGCCATAGCAAAACGCGACATAAATATTTCTACACTGATCTTAACGTATCGAATATAGACGGATTTTACCGTTACCGACATTGCACTCAATTAACTCTGTTATATATTCTCAAAACTAGATTTTTAGCCTCTGAATATTGCCCATAAAGACACAGATAAACTTGATTTACCTCAAATTTTAGTAGGTGGTACGAATGGAAAAGATTACCTTTTGGATGGAAAAACGCCCCTGCAATATTTCAACGTTTCCATAAGGCCAATTCTAAATAAGCATTAAATTTGCCCTAAATTATTTTGATGACAATTGTATTTTCCCAAAATTATGAAGCACATCTGGAACATTTAAAAATCATCTTTGAGATATGTGAGAAAGAGAACGTGAAACTCGAACATTCAAAATGCAACTTTGCAAAAACAAAAATAAATTTCTTGAGATATGAAATTGAAAACAGTACTTACAAACCAAGTAACATCGAAACTATAAAAAAACTTCAACCATCCAGAAACACCAAAGAGTTGCAAAGATTTCTTGGTAGTATTAATGTCCATGACAAATTCATTCCAGATTATGCGAAAATTCGAGCCCCTTTGAACAACATTCTTAAAAAAGATGTAAAATATCAATGGTCGGAAGAATGTCAAGCCTCATTTAAGAAACTCCAATATACAGGGTGCAACGCAAAGTCCGTTACCACCCTTTATTTTCGCAACGGTTGGTCGTAGACATATACTTCCAGTTACAAAAATGTTTCAAATGAGGTAAACATTCATGTTATGACATTTTGAAATTTAAAAAATCAATTTTGTAAAAATTACAAAATCTTACTTTTTATACAGTCCCCCGTTCCTTATAGTGATATTTAGTAAAAGTTTACACTCATCCTAACAAACGTAACACAAAAAGTTTCACTTCTGTGTGACAAAAATTGACCGAGATATTTAACTTCAAAGTTTGGGATTTATTCAGATTTATTTTGCCTTCATTGAGGGGTCGGTTAAAATATAACTTAGAATAATTCGAGATTGAAATCATAGTGCAACGCCCATTTTACGGCCAAAGGGGGGTTCCCCGACCATAAACGATGGGTGCATGTATAGTAAAGTGGACATGCCCGATTCACGGAAAGTGGTCGCAGCGCCCCCAGTGGGGAAAGTTTGGAAATCTAACTCCGAAACTAAGCAAGATAGACAAAAGATGTTAATTCGAAAGTTGTAGACCATCGTCGAATTATGTAGAATCGACACCCTGAAAATGAAAAATGCGCAAAAAGAACCGGATAAATGGCAGCGGAATGCAAACTACCAGAGGCGTTGCACTCTGATTTCAATCTCGAATTATTCTAAGTTATATTTTAACCGACCCCTCAATGAAGGCGAAACAAATCTGAAAAAGTCCCAAACTTTGAAATAAAATATCTCGGTCAATTTTTGTCACACAGAAGTGAAACTTTTTGTGTTACGTTTGTTAGGATGAGTGTAAACTTTTACTAAATATCACTATAAGGAACGGGGGACTGTATAAAAAGTTAGATTTTGTAATTTTTACAAAATTGATTTTTTAAATTTCAAAATGTCATAACATGAATGTTTACCTCATGTGAAACATTTTTGCAATTGGAAGTATATGTCTACGATCAACGGTTGCGAAAATAAAGGGTGGGCACGGACTTTGCGTTGCACCCTGTATATATATATATATATATATATATATATATATATATATATATATATATATATATATATATTTATCTCTATGCCCGTGTTAAGTTTATTTAAACCGAATTACCCCTGCTATTCATACACCGATGCCTCAAGAGCAGCAATTTCAGGAAATTTAAAAAAGGAACATCCAGAAGGTTCATTAGCATCCAGTTTTCTTTTACTCTGGAAAATTACGATCTTACGAGAAAAATTACGCGGTAACGGAACTCGAATGTTTTCTATAATAGATTCCGTCGAAAAATTTCACTGCTATCTTCATGGAAAACACTTTACTATTTATACCTGATTTGGCTCAAAAATATTAAACACCCAACCGGTAGGCTTTTGGATAGTCATTGAAATTGCCTATTGTAACGTCTTGATTCACGGGTAGCTAGACTAGTTACCATTGAAAATATCCGATTCTGGACTAAATTGATTTATTTTACAATTTGTACAAAAAGTCGGAAAATGAATGTAAAGTTCATTAATATTAGTTCCTTGGAAGGTCCAAAGTTCTATCGAGGCGCTTAGGGCTGCTGGCGAGCCTCACAATTTCGCTCGGGGAAGTCTAACGCACGGCTACGGGTGAGCCTATTCTCAACACAAAATTACTCGAAAGAGTACAGAGTTCCAAGGCAGGAAATCTCAGTCTTTCCGGACAGGATCACTACTAGGATGAGCAGTTACACGGATCTCTAGGAGGGTTCTCCTTTACGGCTACGGTCGAGCCTTTCTCACTAAAATACTCCGGCGAGTATAGGATCCCAAGGTGGGATAAATTGCACAACAATGAACAAACAACAAGTTCACTTCAAGCTCCAAAAACGGTCTCTGCTGACCGCTTCTCTCCAAGCTCTCCGATCCTCTGTGATCCTCTGTCTCCGTCTCTCCTCTCGTCTTTCCTCTCGTGATCTCTCTCTTCTCTCTCTGTCTCCGTCTCTCCAAAAACTCTCTATGTTGGGTGCTTATCGACTCCTCCTTTCCGTTTCTGGTCCGCCTTTTAGTCGGTTCTGGATTGGGTGTTGAAGATTTCTCACGTTCTTGATTGGCTGTCTCACGTTGGTCTTTCCCCTCAACTTTTACGACAGACTTCGGCGGACTTGAAAGGGTCCATCAAACCCTGTCGGAAACTCATCATCATTTATATCAATCTTCTTGGTCTCGAAATGTCGAAGAGAGCGACAAAAAGGCGCCTGCCCTTTGTTTTGAAACCACAGCGATTTCCGATCCCTGCTGGCTGGCTGTCGTTAAGAAATCATTAAGATGTTTTCGGGTGGTCGTTATGGAGTGTGGGCTTTTCCTCTCGACACCTGAGTCAACAAGATTTTTCATTTTCCCACGCTGGCGTGGTGATCGTTTCTCTAGCCGCCGTTACAGAATTCCTCCCCCCATAGAGAGATTTTGCGATGTGTTAGAGAGCAAAATCTAAAAGGAAGGGGTTAGACATACAGGAGGTCTTGACAATACTTCAGAGGCAGCTATAACCAATGGTTTTAACCTTCCAACATTTTACAATCTTATTCAATTATTTAAATTACAAACACAAGCATCATTTGTATTTACATTTTACATAGATCACAACTTATACACTATTAAATATTTACAATCAAATTTTCATTTGAAGTGTCAGATGTTATTTATTCCACGCGACTTAAGCAATCAGCGTGCTTATTGTCTTTCCCTGCTCTGTGGACTATTGTATAGTCAAATGGTTGCAACGCCAACGCCCATCTCATGAGTCTAGGGTTATTTCCTGCGTTCGTACGCAACCAAACTAAAGGGTTGTGGTCAGTTTCGATTGTAAACTTTTGACCATCTAGGTAATGTCGCAATTTCTTAATTGCATAAATGATAGCTGCACATTCCTTTTCTGTAGCACTAAACTTCTTCTCGCACTCGCTAAATTTCCGACTCAAGAACAAGATCGGATGTTCGTTATTGTGTGGCCCTCGTTGAGCCATAATGATCCCGATTCCTTTATCTGATGCATCGGTTTGCAGGATAAATTCCCTACTATAGTCCGGGGCATAAAGTACGGGTTTTTCGGTGAGTTTCCCTTTTAGTGTTTGGAATGCGTGCTCATGCTCTGGTGTCCATTCTATCGCTTCCTTTCTATGTTTTCCCTTTAAGGCGCGGGTTAAAGGCTCCGCGATGACAGCATAGTTTTTAATATATCGTGAATAAAATCCACATAAGCCTAGAAATTGGCGTATCTGTGTTTTCGTTTTGGGGGCCGGAAATTCCAATACTGCCTTTGTTTTGGCTTCGGCAGGGGATCTGAGACCTCCACCTACCTCGTGTCCCAAATATTTTACGCTGCTTTGCGCGAACCGACATTTCGATGGTTTGATCGTTAATTTGGCCTCCGGGATTCTATTTAGAACTAGGCCTAGGTGTTTTAGATGATCTTCCCACGTATTTGAAAAGATGGCTACATCATCTAAATATGGTACACTAAACTCGTCGCATCCTTGCAAGAGTTGTGACATGAATTTGGAAAAACAAAAAGGGGCATTTACCAGACCAAAAGGAAGGACTAGTGGTCGGTAAGTTCCAAAAGTAGTCACAAATGCGGCTAATCTCTGAGCCTTGGGGCTTAACGGAATCTGCCCTTTTGTTAAATCAATGACAGTGATGTACTTTGCTGCTGATACCTTCTCTATTCTTTCGTCGATATTCGGTAAGGGAAAATATTCGGTTCTAATTATAGAATTTAATTTGCGGTAGTCTACACAAGGCCTTGGATCTTTGCCTTGAGCTTCCACTAATATCATTGGAGAAGTATAATCTGACTCTCCTATCTCTATCAGTTGGAGGTCCAACATCCTCTTGATTTCAGTTTTTAAAATTTCCGTTTGTCGGGGTGACGTCCTGTAGGGTTTTGACCTCACTGGTTGATTACTGATCAATTCTAGGTCGTGTTCTACCAAATCTGTCCTACCTGGGTCATTTGAAAATATTTTCTTATGAGACAATAATAACGTCTCGAGTTGGGCGATTTGTTCAGGGCTGCATTTTCCAGCTAAATCACTATCCCTCACTATCTCCTCGAAATCATACAAATTGGGGTTTGACGACGGGTAATTTATCTCTAAATCAGAATCTGATGTTCCGACATTCTCTCCACTAATCAGTAAGTTCACTGCTTCCGCCCGCTTATTATAAGGTTTTAGAAGATTTACGTGATACACCTGAGATTTTTCGGTTTTACCAGGCATCTTAACTATGTAGTTAGTATCTGAGAGTTGACTCTCGATCACTCCAGGGCCTATCCAACTAACAGATAATTTGTTTGGTTTGGATGACGCTACGACTAACACCTTATCTCCCTTTTTAAAAATTCTACGAACGGCATCTTTATCGTACCAGGTTTTCCTTTTATGTTGCATGTCTGAAACTCGTTCATAGGCCAATTCCTGACAATGCTTCAACCTGTTAATTAATTCGAACACGTACTCGGTCACGACATTTTCTTCTTCCTCCGGTTCTACCCAATGTTCGAAAAGTAAGGTTTCGGGGGTTCGAAGATTCTTTCCGTGCACGAGTTCAGCGGGGCTAAAATTTGTGGACTCATGAGTCACCGTTCTTAATGCTAAGAGAGCTGCGGGTAGATTTTTCTCCCAATCTAATCCCGATTCCAAACACAAGACTTTCAATAATCTTTTTACGGATCTGTGCCACCTCTCTAATGGGTTACTTTGTGGGTGTCTTACAGAGCTGTGTGTAACCTTAATGCCAAATTTTTCAAAAAACGTGGTGCTCAAATTGCTCGTGAAACAAGTGCCTAAGTCACACTGTATTTCTCTGGGAAATCCCAATCTACTAAATATAATCATGAGAGACTCCACTATTGATTCTGAACTGATGTCGCGAACGGGTATCGCTTCAGGATATTTTGAGGCCATGCAGATAGCAGTTACTAAGTATCTATTATCCTTACTTGAATAAGGAAGGGGTCCTACTGTATCTACATTAATTTTCGAGAAGATCTCTTTAATCACCGGCACTAATTTTAATGGGGCTTTCTTCTTTTCCCTTGGTTTTCCCACTCTCTGGCACGGGTCACATGTTCTGACGTATTCTTCAGCATCCTTAATGCAGTTCGGCCAAAAATAATATCTCAATAGTTTATCTTTGGTTTTTGTCGAGCCTAAATGTGCGGCTACTTCTTCGTGGCATAACCTTAGAATTTCATCCCTCATTCTTGCGGGAATGACTAATTGTTTCCTTTCCTCACCTCGGTGATCTGCGGTTATCCTAAACAACAAATTTTTATCCACCCTATATTCCTGAGTTCGCTTTTCTTCCATTTTTTTCCACAGCGTACTCAATTCAGAGCATTCCTTTTGTGCGTTGGAAAACTCCTCGGGGGTTACTTTCAAAATCGCAATTGTATGCTTTTCAGCAGGGGGTAGGTGAATGGGAAGCTCGCGCTCCTGGCTATTCGATTGAAGAGGTGGTTTTTCGCTAACGCAGTTGGGGGTTTTGAGTTTCTCCAAACTCCCTGATCTTTCGTTTCCCCTGTTTTGACTACGCGTAACGACAGCATTAACTAAATGTGGGTTTTTCTTTGCCTCCTCGAGCAATTCTTGGGTCGAGTTTCCCAGGAGATAATGGTTCAATTCTACCGTTTTATCCACTACCGCTGCTTTAGTGATTATCTTGCCGAATTTTTCACTTTCTAAACTAATTGTTGCTATCGGTAAACATCGGAAATGATTTTCCAGAGCCTGTTTCAACCAAACTGTTTCTCCGGTGTAATCATCTGGTCTTACTAAGTGGTTGGGAGCTACGTCCAAACTGGTTCCACTATCTCTCAATATCACGGTATTTATCCCATTAACTTTAGCCTCACTCAGATAAGGGGCAAACGAAGGTGCGAAATTCTCCTCCATTTTTAAATGATTCACGCGTTCGTGATTCGGGTTTCTCCTTAATTCAGGGCATTGCGGTCTCAGATGATCCGTCGAATGGCATATGTAACACGCCGGCGCTGTTCGCCGTTCAAATTCTCGCTTCCTCCACTTTTGCTCATTAGGATTTGGGTTCCTCCAATTCGAGCGTTCGCTCTTTTCTGGCTCAAATTTCCTCACTACTGCAGGTTTGTTTTCAGGTTTGGGCTTATCTGGGAAACGTTTTTCTGGGAACTTAGCTGTGAGAGGTCTTCTAACAGTGCGTCTAGCGGCTTCATATTGGTCTAATTTAGATACTAATTCTTCGGGGTCTACTATGGCTGCCCACTGATCTATGAAATGCTCCTTAATCTCAGGAGAAACTCTCCTTTTTATTTGATCCGTTAGCATTAGGTTTTTGAGGTCCTCAAAACTTTCCACTCCGACTCCATCTAGCCATCCCTCTAAGTAACTTCTTAATTCAAATATTAGATCTTTCCAGGGCGCTCCTGATCGTCTCTGATGCTGTGTAAATTTGGTTCGGAATGTTTCCGGATTTAATTTAAATCTATTTAGGAGGGTACTCTTAACATGATCGTAATCTTCTGATTTTTCAGGGGGCTCTCTCATGATAATTTCTGCAATATCCATCGGGAGTAGGTAAAGAAGGTGAGTCACCCAATCAACCTCATCTATTCCAATCTTTTTCGCCTGTCTTTCAAACAAGGTGAGAAATAGGGCCATGTCTCCTTTTTCTGGGTCAAATTTCTGCATTACGGATTTCAAGTTTTTCGTTGGTCTAGAATTATCCGTTTGTGACGAACCTAAGCTATTTGTTTCAGCAGCTTGCGTAATTCTGAGTTTTTCTAACTCGAACATTCGAATTCGCTCTTCTCGCTCTTCCGCCTCCCTAGCATTTCTCTCGGCTATCTCCCGTTCCTCTCTAGCCTGTCTCATCTCCCGTTCCTCTACTATAACCTGCAACTGAGCCTTCACCCATTCTTCGTCGTATTGTGGATGCTCTGATATCTTTGTGGTTATATCTAACACCCTATCATTAGGTCCTAGGTCGATACCTAACTCATAAGCGAGTTTCTGCAAATCTGCCTTACGTTGCCTTGCTAAAAATGCCATTTTAAAATTCTCCTGTCCCTTACACACAATTATACACACAATAATATACTAATATATGTGACCAATACTTAAAACACAATGCAACACTATAAAACAATGTACCATAAATTTCAAAACAATCTTAACTCAAATTTCACAAAATATACTAAGCGTAACTCTACACAGAATACTTCGATAACTTTTAGATTACAACAGTACTTAATTTCAATAAATGACTTTTACTCTAATTTCAAAGGAAAGTTCTTCCTGAATTGATAACACAATAGTTTTCTAAATTTTTCAAATCAAGCACTTTGCTAAATGTTGCAACCACTCAATTACACATACAATATAATTTCATTAAGACAATTTTAAATTCCTAGCACATTAATTTACTACAATTTTTGCCTCTAAAGTAAAATCAAGCCTTACCTGCTGTCGTGCTGCACAGGATCTCGTCACTTTCATCTACTTCAGATCAGGGTTATTGGTCGGTCACTTTCCACACAAAACTTGGTCTTCTATTTCTTTTTCGGGACTCGGCGTCTTCCGTAACTGTATTTCGGACCAGGCGTCCTTTTCTCCGGGACTGGATGTCGAACGAAGTCGCTACTTCTCCGGGACTGGATGTCGGTCGGTTCGATACTCCTTCAGAACTGGATGTCGAACGAAGTCGCTACTTCTCCGGGACTGGATGTCGGTCGGTTCGATGCTCCTTCAGAACTGGATGTCGAACGAAGTCAATCGGTTCCGCTACTTCAGGACTGGGCGTCGGTCGGTTCCGCTACTTCAGGACTGGGTGTCGATCGCTTCCGCTACTGCTTTACGACTGGGTGTCGATCGCTTCCGCTACTGCTTTACGACTGGGTGTCGATCGCTTCCGTTACTTCTTCACGACTGGGTGTCGATCTCTTCCGCTGCCACCAGAAAGTTAACTAGTCTGTAACGTCTTGATTCACGGGTAGCTAGACTAGTTACCATTGAAAATATCCGATTCTGGACTAAATTGATTTATTTTACAATTTGTACAAAAAGTCGGAAAATGAATGTAAAGTTCATTAATATTAGTTCCTTGGAAGGTCCAAAGTTCTATCGAGGCGCTTAGGGCTGCTGGCGAGCCTCACAATTTCGCTCGGGGAAGTCTAACGCACGGCTACGGGTGAGCCTATTCTCAACACAAAATTACTCGAAAGAGTACAGAGTTCCAAGGCAGGAAATCTCAGTCTTTCCGGACAGGATCACTACTAGGATGAGCAGTTACACGGATCTCTAGGAGGGTTCTCCTTTACGGCTACGGTCGAGCCTTTCTCACTAAAATACTCCGGCGAGTATAGGATCCCAAGGTGGGATAAATTGCACAACAATGAACAAACAACAAGTTCACTTCAAGCTCCAAAAACGGTCTCTGCTGACCGCTTCTCTCCAAGCTCTCCGATCCTCTGTGATCCTCTGTCTCCGTCTCTCCTCTCGTCTTTCCTCTCGTGATCTCTCTCTTCTCTCTCTGTCTCCGTCTCTCCAAAAACTCTCTATGTTGGGTGCTTATCGACTCCTCCTTTCCGTTTCTGGTCCGCCTTTTAGTCGGTTCTGGATTGGGTGTTGAAGATTTCTCACGTTCTTGATTGGCTGTCTCACGTTGGTCTTTCCCCTCAACTTTTACGACAGACTTCGGCGGACTTGAAAGGGTCCATCAAACCCTGTCGGAAACTCATCATCATTTATATCAATCTTCTTGGTCTCGAAATGTCGAAGAGAGCGACAAAAAGGCGCCTGCCCTTTGTTTTGAAACCACAGCGATTTCCGATCCCTGCTGGCTGGCTGTCGTTAAGAAATCATTAAGATGTTTTCGGGTGGTCGTTATGGAGTGTGGGCTTTTCCTCTCGACACCTGAGTCAACAAGATTTTTCATTTTCCCACGCTGGCGTGGTGATCGTTTCTCTAGCCGCCGTTACACTATATACAATTTTACAATTAAATACAAAAAGGATCTAATAATGTAGAAACTCACATGCTAACTAGAAACCCCATAAATCATCATGTGCTGCCTGGAGCACAATTATTAATTCATTCTGAGCTTAAAGAAAGTCAAGAAAATGATAACGTTTGCAATCTCAAATACAAAAATTGGACAATCTTTGGATTATTAGAAAACAAGGTTTGAATAAAGTTGCCCATTTTCACTACGTTGAAAATTGTTAGAGAAAGCACATATTTCGTATCGGCACCTAGGAGTGTCATCAATGTTAAATTTATTATCGCCACACTATTATTGGCCTGGTATAATAAATGATAGTAGAAATTATGTCGACAATGTGAAGTTTGTCAATTGAATAAAACCAAAAAAAACGAAAGAAATATGACTTGATAAAATCCCTTCCCACAAGTCATGAGCCATTCGAATTAATTTCCGTGGATACAGTTGGCGGAATGAATGTCCCAAATTTGATATGATTTGGTCTGACATTGATCGTAAAAATACTCAATGTTATTCCTATGGGGATTTCAATTTTTTTTGCCCTTCTGCAGATCTAGGACCAATTGAACGGGGGTTAATATATAGCCTACGTTGCCAGCAGGATTCTACACGATGAATGTACCATATATTTGATATGAATTGTTCAGAGAGTGATCGTAAAAATACGCAATGCTATTCCAATGGGGATTTCGAATTGTTTTTAGCCCCCTCTGCACACCCACGACAAATAGAACGGGGGTTAATATGTAGCCTACATTACCCACAGAGTTCTGAAGAATAAGTTTACCAAATTTGGCATGGATAGGTCAAACGATGTAGATTTTTATAGAGGACAGAAAGACGTCAACTCAGCTTTACATATAGATGTCTATCCCCTTGTTGCATTATGTGCGTTAAACGTATTTCGTTTCTTATCTGAAATTTTTAAAATTAAATGGAAGTATACGGCAGATAAAATAAGTAAAGCTATATAATTATGATGATTTGGGAAATTCAGATTTAAAAAATTTAGTCACCTGCTAGTAGCATGGTGACTAAATTTTAAAATAATAGTGTTAAATAATTTAAAGACATGTACCTAAATAACCAATTTTTGGTTCCTTACGTACTTGTTCAATTTACGAATTTTTGGTTCAATGAATTTGAAGCAATGAATGAAAAATTGGTTCGTAAGGAACCAATTTTTTTCATTGATGATCGTATTCTGAATATATCATCAGTGTCCCATCAACCGAATTCATTCGTGACTGCATATACATATGTTCCTAGGTTAAATTTCTCATAAAGACATTCAAAAATGTGAGTTACTGGAACATTTCGTTTCTTAAAAATAAGTTAAAAGTAATTTGTATAATCTTTTAGTACAAGACTGGCAAATGTTAACAATTTTAGGGCGGTTTGACGTCTCATTACCTTCAAATAGTAAAAGCTCGGTATAGGTATGTTCTAGGCATACTAAGACTATGTATTCTCTCATTTGATAGTGTAATATCTAGGAGGTATTCTAGAAGAGACATACAAGAGCCCATTACCCCTTAGAAAAGTAAATTTTGTTTTCCGCAAATTACATTCATACGAGGCGAAAGGTCTTTACCCCAAGTTTCTTTTTTTTCAAAACATATTTTATTTAGCAGGATTTTCAAAGGATTAATTATCCATTGATAATTAATGTTTGTCCGAAAGACCCAAACAAGAGGTTTTGAAAATTTAAAATTATTTATCGCATCGATGACCCACAGGTCGTCGGTTTCACCAAACCTATTCGAACTCCGCTAATTATCGCACTTCATCCAGTTTTCAATACGTACTGAAATACTAAATTAAACAATTGTGCGTACTATTTTAAAAAGTATGTCTTGTGTCACTTCGTGTTGTTATTTGCTTTTTGTTTGTAAAATGTTTAATCCTACTTCATATGAAGCATTTTTATGTTTTCAAAAAGTAAAAGCAAAATAGCAGTGAGAATACATTTTCGAAAAGCTCTTGTAGTTCCAAATTTCCAATTCAACTTCTTTTTCCCGAAGAACTTGAAGACAGACTCTTCCAAAGTGTAGCTTAACGAAGACAGGACGTCGTGATACTCAACAAACACGCCAAAGGCAGTGACTCAAGGAAAGCATTTTAAGGACTATCCGTTCCTATCAGAACCCCTCGCACAAAAGGTCTCCAGCCACTACCCCTAATAAGGGGATATGGGTGGTCGAGGGGAAGGAAAAGTGACCATTCAAAGATTCTCGGGGTTGACACTTAAGCTTGCATTTTGGTTTCCAAAATATCTCGTGGTGGCCGCCTGGAGGGTTAAGAAGTGGGTAACAAGCATAAAACAAGTGAGATTTTTGGATTTTTTCAAGAAATTAATGCATCAATGTCTGGTTTGATGAAAGTTGCTCCTAAAGTTGTCTTTTTGTATATATATATATATATGAGCCCTCAGAGCTATGCGAAACACCCCCTACCCTCACACAGCTTAACCTGTCGCTTCACGTCTCCAATTCAATATACACGCGTCGTCCAATTATTTTTCCCGTTTGTGCATTGTCGTTACTGGCAAAGTTCTGAGAAATTTTTTGCCATCAATTCTTTACTTTTCGTTTAAAACGATTTTGATATTGAAACGTTAAATGTGAAAGAAAATGTTTAGAGTTATATTTATCTTTTTATCATGCAGGGGGGAAATTTGATGAGATTTGAAGTCATAATTATGAAATGATACTACTACATGATGCAAGCAATATGTTCGAAAGCAAATTAATAACGTGTCGAATAATAATTTATTTTCATGGTGAACAGTGTTTTTTGTAACGTAATGTTATTTACTTGAATAACCATTGTCATTTAACTCATTCTATTGTGTTAGTAAGGGATGGACCAACGAAAATTTCTATTTTGTATTTGCAACACTTTTCCTCAACATTCCAGTCTCTTATTACGTGTATTTTGTTTTTGTTGTTGTACTGATTGATAATGCAAAGGTAATGAATAAACGAAATTCCACACACATATTGATCGCAAAACAGACTGATTTGAAGTTTAAAATGGTTAAAGAAAACTTCATCACATACAACACAGCACACACATTTTCAACTTTTCAGAATGATTCATATAAATTAGTAGCTTACAATGAGCAGTTACTCATTTAGAAGTATAGGGAGCTCATTTCTGGCCTAATTACAATAACGCTCTCGTAGGTAGAGACACCACTGACATGTCGGTACTGCTACAGAGAAGTCGTCCCTGTTGCACATCTAAGTTCCTGAGTTTTTTCATCTTCCTTTTTACAGATTTTGTTGCGTCAAATTAATGAATAAGAGATAAAAAGAAAAATGAACGAACATTAGAGTTTTTATAATGTAACATTAAATTTAGAAATTGTTTAGTGATGTGATTATGATGTCGTATATGGTTCATCCACAAAACTTACAATACTTTGTATTTATTCAGTCACCATGCATAGAAAATTTGGACACAATACATGAAAAATGTTTGAATATTTTCTGAACATAAAAAATTTAAGAATTGTCACTAAGTAGAGAGGAAAAATGAAAACTTTTATGAAGGTTTTTACTTGATGTCTTTTATTTTTATTAACCATCTATTTGAAATTTGTAACTAATTGAATTATATTTGTGTATCAAGTGTGTAGGTATCATATTTTGTTCTGCAATGTCATTTTATATCTTTGTTATATTGTATATTTTGTATTGAGAATTTAGTGAAAATCTTTCTGGAACGGTAAGACTTTCCCTTCTAAATGGGGGATATGAAACGATACCTAAATCTAACCCCCTAAGTACAATTCTCACTACAGATAAGTCCCTTAACGCTCCCCTCTTCTCCCTGTCCAAGTGGTCAATATATCTTGCACCCCCTTTCACCTTCGAACTCAAGTCATCTCATTACTATGACCTCCTACGGACTCTCCTGCTTTCGAATCGCATATGGAAGATCACATTACTCCTTCGTTAAACCACTGACTCTACCAATGAATTTTCTTGTTAGATCTCCTGGTCCAATGTATTTCTCTTAATCCTAATCCCTCTAGCGAGATCATTGTAAACTATTCATTCTTTCACGATTCCCTTGGGCTAAAGAGCCGTCCGAAACACCCTACCCTCAACAACCTCTACGCCTTATGATGCAAGCTTCTCGTTTGTGATATCAATAAATTATTGTTATGTGTTATGGAACCTTCTGCCTCTCCATTCGAGTAACCTACATTACACTCAATACTAATGGATCATTCTCTCCGGTTGCCTTACACCACCACTTGCCACTCATATATATATATATATATATATATATATATATATATATATATATATATATATATATATATATATATATATATATATATATATTTGTGGTGCACAGCCTGCCACTAGAGGGCACCTCCGCGCTGATCTCATCTCCGACCACTGCGCAGCCATACAGCGCATTGGACGAACGCAGAGCCAAAAGCGACGCAGAAGTAATAAGACGGAGCTACGAAAAGGACGTAGCGTTGGACGGTGCGTTGTTGGCGGGCAGTGAGCGCCGATGGAGTTTGTGATGATGATGATGTCTGTGCTGTGCACTTATCAGAACATTGTTTAACTGTAATTGTCTTGGCCAAATTCATTGTACATATTCATCAATTTCATTAAACTTAATTATTCTTAAAAACGTTTCATCATATTACCAATTGCCCACATCTCAGAAGCGGGATGGACGCCTTGGAAGATTCCAGAAAGTATTTTCGAAAGGATATTTAAAAAAAAAATTTACAAACGAAACCGAATTTTAAAAAAAAGAACTACGTTCTCCAGTCTCCAAGCTGCTCCTTGCTGCCAAGTTTCTTAAAGGTACGTGTCAGCGTTGCATTGAAGAATTGCAAGACAGACAAAATAAATATTTTGCATAGATTCATTTTCGAAAATGACGGCAATCGATCGAATAGAACACACATTAGAAATTTTTCTGGCTTTAATTTCGGAACGAATAGAGAAGAATTTAAGGAGAAATTGAAAAATAAAGAAGACATCTTTTCTCTAAACGAATTGGTTACAATATCTAATTTGCTAAGCATTTCTTTCGAAGGCACGAAAACAGAACTAGCAAAAATAATTCTATCTATGTTATGTAACCTTGAAAGCTTCGTCGAGAACGAACGCGCCGATCTGTCTGAATCAGAAGAAAGACGTTAAAGACGAAAGTTTGAAGACGTTGAAAGAAGAAAGACGGAGGAAGTTTGAAGAAGACGGAAGACGTTTAAAGATAGACGAGAAATGACGTTTAAAGACGACAAATGAAGCTAGGTTTCGCGCATTCTGGGGATATCACCAAGAGTTTTTGCCACGATCAAGGATAACAAAACAATTTTTCACAAAAAGAAATTTCGTACTCACAGTTTAGACAGTTTCGCAGCTAGGTAATCCAATCGTGTTTTGTCACAATTTAGGTTTCACGACTTGGTAAAGCAATCAGTTTTCTTTTGGTTTTAAACGCATTTCATTTCTGCAAGATAATTCATCACTGGAAGTTCGCTTAAATAACGTTGTGGTCTTCTGTTTTCTTTCACTTCAGCTATTCTCTGTAGCGGGTTTATCTGAAGAAGGGTAAACTTGAAAAAGTACGGGCCGAGCGCCCATGTAGAATATGTAAAACTCTTATTTGCAGTAAAAGAAATGGACATTATTAACAATTAAAGATATTTATTTAAACTGGATAAGGTGGGGGGATATTTATAGGTGAAACAACGTTTTTTAAATATTCAAAACATTACAAGTTATCTTTACATTGGGTATTCAACAGGCATGGTCGTACGTCATCCTCTTGAGTCAATCTGTGAAACTGTCTCTGCGAAATCACTGAAAACACTTCCGTCGCTGGTACGGCTAGACATCACAGTGCTTGTTCATTTCCTGTATCACAGGATGTGGCAGGTGTTCTGCTTGTTCTTTAAAACATATCCCACATACATGTAAATTTTAAATTTACAATTTGAGTTACTTTACCCTCTCACCAATTTTTTTTAAAAATCGGATATATAAAGGTTGAGTGGTGTGTTCAATTGACATGGAATGACCCCCAATAAGAAGGATGTAAGCGAAAAAATACTCACATTTTCCATTCATGGTCAAAGGATACTCAGTTTAATTTATTGGTTGAGACAAAATAGTTTCATTTGCCATTAGTAACCGATGATGGTATTTAACGTAAAAATTAATGATTTGGTTGTCAACTCTTGTATGATGCCAGATTTATTTTTCAGGTTTGAATTTTGTATAACATATCGTTGACTTAAAACCTAAACTCATGAACTGACATTTTTGCAAGGACACTAAATACTTATTTTCTTTATTATGAGGAATAAATACATTGCCATATTGTAATGTGTTTAAAAGTTAAGACTATCAAATTGTTAAAAATCTATTCTTTTATTCTTGAACCTAAAAATTGATTGTTAACTTTTAAACAGCTGTATTATAAAGTTTGTTTTTATTAGTTAGAGTTTCCTCTGAAAGCTGATGCTATGAGTATTGAGGACTTTAAACAGGTATTTTGTAAAAGCTTATTTATTTTTATTTCTTAAAATTAGAATTATGTATTCTATATCTCAAATCAAAATCCGAAAAAATTACTTTGTATAGATATCTGTATGAATTTATTACGTTAGATTGCTTATTATATGAATTATGGAATGAACGCTGAATTATCATTACTTATTTCATTAAAGTTATGATAAAACTTGTCGCAAAAAATTGAGTAATTTTAAAATCGAAATTTAAAGTGTCAAAAATATATCATTGAAATGATATCGTAGTGTAGTATTTCTAAACTGAAAATGTAACTATTCTTGAATTAAATATCATTATCTTTGATTCCCGAATGTTCTGCTTTTCCAAAATGGCATAACGGACAAATTCCGAAGGCGAAGACATTTCTTTGTCATTTTGGTGGACGCTCCTAGAAAATTTAATTATGGAAGCTGTTTCCAGTCGCTCGCTAAATGCTTGAGAAGTACGCAATAAGAAAAGAATTAACAGAGATTGTTTCCGCAATAACGATTCAATCAGCGCCCCCTAATGTCGTTGGAATAAGGGAAAGTGTACTGTCACTTCATATTAAAAATAACAAACCCGCTCAAAACGGTAAGAATCCTTATTTAATAATGAGACGACATCAGCAAAACAAGCATCATATTGATCCAGCAACTTTGTTATTATTATTGCAATGAGTTCTGTTAGGAAGTTATTAA
This sequence comes from Meta bourneti, assembly GCA_933210815.1. Lineage (NCBI taxonomy): Eukaryota > Metazoa > Arthropoda > Arachnida > Araneae > Tetragnathidae > Meta > Meta bourneti. The sequence goes on along the minus strand of OW119924.1, from coordinate 61,502,816 downwards.
ACGGTAACGGATTAGAAAAGACACGAGATCTCCGACTTTATTTGCATATACCAGAGAGGAAAAAATACGGGTTAAGTCAGTTGATAAAACACAATTTTTTTCCTTATCTCACAATGATTGGCTGGTGATTACGTTTTACAATAATTGCATTTCTTACTTTAATTAATACATATAAATGGAGTTGTTTAAATTTAACTATAAAAGATATGTATGTGATATTTTACTTGTATGTTAAATATTACTCCAATTTTGTTTGCACATACTAGGATGGAAAAAAATACAGCTTGAACATACATAATAAAACAAAAGTATTTTCCTTAGCTGACAGATTGACTGACGATTACGTTTTTTATATATGCCTTTCCTACATTAATAAATGCATATGCATGAAGATGACTCCATTGGACTGCAAACTGCATTTATGTGAAACTTTTCATGTTTGATTAAATATTAATAAAAACAGAAATATCTTTCGTTCGCTGTGAATTTTTTTCAAAAACACATTAGCTACTAAATAATCTCTCAGCATCAATCTTGCTTATGGCACAACTTTTAATTTTAGAACGTACATATAAAGCACGAATGTATTTAATTTTACTAATAATATATTTTGAGCTCACAATCAAATGTAGCTAGAAATAAAATCATTTCAAAATGACGTTGACAATTGGTGCGTTTTTTGCACACGAAAGATTTTAAATTCTCATATTTTTAAAATAAATGTATTTCGTTGAGTGAAATCCTTTGATTTTCGAATAAAGGAACAGATGATAAAAATAGTATTCAGACCTCTTGTTAATTCATCCCTGGATTCGCAGAGTGAAACTGAAAGTGTCATTAGACTTGGAATGTCTATTACACAAAATGTATATTTCATTCACTTAAGGATCCGACTACATATTAAAATTTGTATAAAATCTACTTTTGAAAGAGCAACCCCGATTTTTGTTTACAGACTGATTTTGTTTGATCAAATAGCCAGAATTCATACAAAATACATTTGTTTTAATCAGTTACATAAGTTGAGGGATTGAAATTCAAATCTCTAAATCAGTATTTCAGTCTTTTCCTTTTAGGTTTCGAAATAATCATCTTTTATCAAAGTAATTATAATTTATATTGAACTATTATAAAATACAAGCAAATTGTATACCTTCTTTACTTTCTAAGCAATATTTTCCAGTTAGCATAAATTAATAAATTCATAATTGAATAAACATAAATAGAAAGTATATAAATTTTGAGTGCAATTGACTCAAGTATTTCTAACCTAGGTGTGCAAAATTTGAAGTGTAGTTTATTCTTTTCGGTAGTTTTTCCACAAGAAAACCTTTATTCAAAACTAAATCATTTTGACTTGTATCGGTGGCCGTACTAAAATTAAACTAAATTTATGTTTAAGAAATTACTTTTATGTGAAATTTAGGCTCCAAAATGTCACACGTCTGACTTTTTTTCAAAGTTGGGTGAACTTTAAAACGGCAAAAATCATCTGGGAAGACGTTGTCACGCGAGTAACACAATGAGCTAAGAAAAATTATCTTCTAATGACAATCTTGGTTGGACTGTGCGATTACAGGGATGTACTGCCAAAAGGTGTATGGGAACTTTTTTGTTGGTAGGTAGTTGAATTTACGTTGCACTGGAGCATTATCACGGGCTATTGGCGATCGAAGTGAAAGATCTAAGAGCAACACATCGTAAGTTTGAATCACGGTCTGATGACTAGAAAACTTTTTGACACATGTATATCACCACGAAAGCTCTTTAAATTAGTTTGTGGACGGGTAGGCCTAGCTGTCTTCTTTGCCAGGGCCCGTTCCTTCGACACAGAATGCACGCACAGGGAGTTCGTGTAGGATTAAGAACAAAATCAAACTTAAGTGGTACATTCCTGTAGCAACACAGACAAGTCTACAACTTCCAAAAATCTTAAAGAAACTGAATGATCTTGAATTCTATAAGAGGTCCCTCTCCTGTTTTTTACTTTTCTCTCTAAAGCAGGTTTGAATTGCATTGTTACTTTCTTTATACAGGTTTATTCTTGTAGACTTGGGAAAAAGAAGAATAAATTATTATTAAAATATGTCAAATAAATAGCCCAGTTGGAAGAGCAATGGATTAGAAACTGGAGAGTTACGAGTTCGAAACTAGGTCCAGCCAAAGACAAGACAGGGGCTGGTGCACGCTAAATATATCGTGGTCTGAAATGCCCTCACGTTGGCGTGGTGTAGAAGTTTGGAGAGTGGGGTGCCAGCTCAGGTGTTGACCTCATTATCTGATCGTGGTTCAAAATTACAAGTGTTGTCCTCGGCTCTTTCCCTTCGGGATTTATACCGGACCGTCGCCAATAGCCCGTTGTGTTACTCTAGTGTGAAATTAATTAACTACCTACCTACCAACTATTAAACCGCGTTGAAAATGACTTCTCACATCGGAAACAGTTCTAGATCTAAAACAACGACTTTCATAGATAGTGTTGCTATGTATTGTACATAGGGTCGTCTGTACCTGTTTTCTGGAAATTCAGGATACGTAGAAATTAAAAATAATGATACTAAACAATGACGGTTTTAAGTTTTCCTTATACCCAACTTTCATCACCCCACTCATCTTATCTAATCAGTTTACAAAATTTAATGTTTCAGGAGAAGCATTATGAAAATCAGAGAAACTATAAATCCATATCCAATCTGTTGTTTAAATACTTGACTTCTATTAGGATTTCCTATCTCGGGAGATAACTCTGTATTGTTTCCAGATAGACTTGCAAAAGCCTCTGGAGAATCTGTCTCAATTGCGGAAACAAGACTTGGTAGTTATTTCCTTATTCATTGTGCTTCGCGGAGAAGACTAACGATTTTAATGGATTTCTAAAATATCCCACTTTGAAAGAGATCATAATTTGACATTAATTTCGAAACCCAAGACCTACCGTTTACTGGCTACCGACAATGATTTCTGATCTGAAAATCATTTTTCCAAGATTAAAATATGCTTGATCCAGTTACTTGGGTACATTTCTCTCCTCTTAAACCCTGGTAATTTATTTATATTAAAGAATTTAAAGTCACAAATCTTCCATTAAACAGATGTTTCCTTATTCGTTATGTGTTTGGAAGAAGAATATCGCTCTTTGTAGATTTTTAAACAACTTCACACAATAAAAAAGTTAAGGTAGGTAGGTAGTTCAATTTATGTCGCACTGGAGCAACAGAGCGGGCTGTTTCCAACGGAATCAATCCCAAAGTGAAAGATCCGAGCATAGAGGTAATATAAAAGTAAGGAGCCATGGTAACCTTTTTATGTGCCCAAAACTAGATGTAACTTGACCATTAGACTCTTTTCGTCTGCCGGGGGAAACGAATATCCATCATCTGATTGGTTCACAGGACTGGACCAATCAGATGATTTCAAGACTATCCATTTATTCATCATCTGATTGGTCTGCACGTCATAGTAGTAGACACTGGCAATTTCACCATTTTTGTCAACAGTTTGTAGAAATGTGTATTAACACATCTACCATGTCATTACATATTATATTTTCAAACTAGGCGATAAGATACCAAATCGACCAACTAAGTCAAATTTTCACAGACAGTCACGCGTCTACTAGTCGTCATGTTTATCGCACTTTTTGAAGCTCCTCCAATAGCAATGGTCAGTCTACTTATATTTCATGTCTATCTTCGTGTCCATGTCCTCGATCTCATGTTGGATGCGAGGATAACACCTTGTAAGTTTGAACCACGGTCAGATGATGAGGTCAGCACCTAAGATGGTACCCAACTCTCTAAACTTTCACATTATTCCAACGCTAGGACATTTGAGGCCATGACAGAGTTTGAAATGTACCAATTCACTCCGTTCACGATCCTTGGTTGGATCGGACTCGCAATTTTCTGGCTTCTAATCCAAGTACCAACTGGGCTACCACCGCCTGAATAAGACCAGAATTCGACATTTGTTCCAAACAGTGGCGAAGGAGACCCGCGGCCACCGTTTACATGCTGTGTATATGAAAAATCAGATATTTAAAACAGTATAAAAACGTTGTAAGCGAATTAAAAAAACAGGCTTGTGATAACACAACAGTTTATCAAGATGCTCACTATGGTGGGCCGAATAATTCCGATTTCTCAGGAACGAATTTCAATATTGAAAAGACTTTGTTATTCCAACCCAGATGAACAAATGTATTAATTTTTTTTCTAAATTAAAAATATTTTAGTGATTAAATCGACAGTTGGGGCAATTTCCGACAGCGGCAATGCCGCAAAACACCACAGTCAATCACCTCAACAACCTTTTTCTTCAAGTGTGCAGTGTTAAAGTTGCCTAACACAATAGTCTTCAGTTGTACAATTCTGAAACATTTTGTGAAGTTCAGTTTTGAAACATTAAATATTTGTAAATAATTTGAAATACTAAATAATTTAAAACATTGCACTTCTTTGTCATAGTAACAGAAAGTCAAGGTGGCTTATTTTACGAATTAAATCTTTGCATATTAAGCAAAGCATTATGTGTTAAAAGTTTGTTGAAAACAATGATTTTCTTTTTAACAAACCGCTGTCAAATCGGTTTACCATTTCTTTATAAATGGTAATTGGTTATCTTTGCTCTGTCTGTACTGAAGGCATTCAATTTTTAAACAAGATCCTTTATTGTCACGTGCCACAAAATAAAATTTTATTTTCAAGAAAAAATATATTCCTTTTACAAAAATGTAGTGATATCTATCTTATCAAATTAATTTGTCACCCATCCATTAAATCTGGCAAAATTCGGAAATGTCGCATGTATGGTGCACTAGTGACACAACTTAAAAAATGTTTGTAGTTAAATATGCGAGAATTCGCATACAACATGATAGCGAGAGTATTCACCATAGATTCGTCATTTTTACGAATTGAGTTGAACAGTTTTTCAGGAAAAGAACTTAAGGGCAATAATTATTACCCTTCCTCACACTTAAAAACTACTTTTGTGGTAGTGAAATTAGTGTTACCATTCGTAGTTTTGAAATGTATCATGGGTGGGATGTATGTGAATGAAATGTATTTTATGGATGGGTATGCATGTTTACGATACGATTACAAATTTACTGGAAACGAACTTAGGAAAGGGCAATCCTAATTCACCCCCAAAACCCTCCAAATCGTCTTTTGTAGATTTACTTAGTGTCACCTTTTGCCATTTTATAGTTTTGTCATATAGCAGGGTTGTGATGTGTATGAAATATATTACATGTATGGATATGCATGTATAAGATTTTTGTTCAAAGTTGCAGAAATTATGAAACTGTCTAAAAAGTGTTAAAAATTATTTTACTCGCACTTAAATTATTAGGCAATTTTCTCCGAAAGAGAAGTGATTATTCTGATAATTTTTTCAATCTATAGTTAACCAATTCAACTCGAGTAAGGTCGGGTAATTCTGCTAGTATGTAATAAGGATTACCTTTATTTAAGCGTATTATTTCCGAAAGTGTTGTAAATAAAGCGCACGAAAGAATTCGCATACAACATGCAGGTTAAATATTTCATGAAAAACATATCAATAAAATGTATTACTCAGCGAATTACTTTTTCTGGACAAAGTAAATGGGTATCAATATTTGAATTTCTAAACTGTCTCTCTTCTACAATTTATTAAGGCTTAAATCTTCTATTTATAATTCAAACATGTCTTTCTTGCATTGTTCTATGTAATATTTTAAGACCTTTAACGTACTTCTAGGAATGCAATACAAATTATATAAAAAGTTTTCAATTCCAATATATTACATAAATTGCTTATACTATGATTTCCATAAATTAAGGTAATCAGAAAAATCATAACTTAAAATCTAATTGGTAGAGTTTTATGAAAGTTGGGGAATTAAATAATGTTTCAAATTAGTCTACAAAAAGTAAAGCAATGTTTACTTTTATTAGAAAATTCAACGATCCAGTTACTTGACCAAACATAGTATACCTGAGTTGAATGTGTAAGCAGCTTCAATTGCGGAGTGTGGTCACCTCTAACATATAAGTAAGATCAACAGAGATGCTCCATCCTTATTATGATGGTGTCAATTAACTCAGTAGGCTTCTCATTGCTCCTTGAAAGCAGTGGAAAGCCCCTCACAGGTTTGAGGAGGTGGAGAGCGCAATAACACATCTGCCAGACATGCTTAATCGGATTGAGGTCAGGATGTCTAGTTGTCCATTCCATGCTTACAATATGCTCATCGGGAAGATACTATTCCGTTAAGGGACATCAGTGTGAGGGAGTATTATCATCGTGTAGGATAAAGGTATCCTCTAATGCAATAAGGACGTTTAATTGGGTCAAGGAATTCTATTTCTTTCTTCATTAAGGTTACCGTTTGGTAGCACGTAGCGATATGTGCCCTCACCTAGTGAGATGCTACACTAAACGCACACAGTCTCCACCATAATGATCTCTTTTACAGAATGAAAGCGGGTCCCAAATTATTTCTTGATGAAAACACGCCCAGAGTCATTCTCCAAACTACCTGGATTTGTCTGTGAAGAGTACAGACTTCCATCCAGCTGCAGTTAATATCAGATTTTAATTACAGGCATCAAGAGCAGATCTGATTTGGTTTGGCGGGGGTCTTTTGCTTTCATACGACTAAATTCAGATATTGGTCATCAACAACAGTTGTAGCTCTAGACCTTCCTTGGTTGTACTTTGTAGATGCTGAATCTGATCTTTGAATTGAACTACACAGTCTTCGATACATTCAGTCATTGTCACATCTGTTTTAATCTGATCTGCCTTCAGTCGGCCAACGGCTCAACTTTTGTGGTAAATGATGTCTTGAACTCATTCCTAAAAATGGCAATCTCCAAATTGTTTCATCCAATATGTAAACAAGACATCGTGACAGGTTTTAAAATTGTTCTTTTTATACCAATGTCTAATGACGTCATAAGACGCCACGCCACAAATTTGCATTTATAGTGGGATACAGCATTACTTTTTATGACACATATCACAATTTTGTGCAAATCGATTTATATTTTAGAGTGAGCGATTTTTATATTTTTTCCTAAATTTATGAAGAAAAGAGTGTTAACATTCAACGAGAAATAAATCCAAACCCTTAACTATCATTTACATGTATTCATATTCGTGCATAAAAATCCATTCGAAAAAAGTATGCAAACTTCATTTAACGGTGACTATTTTAGGAGAAATTATACACTAGTTCTGAAATATATATATTAGTTTTTGTGAAAACCTCTATCCGTAGATCATTTTGAAAAATATACAGAAAAGGATTGGGCAACTTGCTATCAACAATTATAATGCACAAAGTGATGAAATACTCTTCACGAATAACATATTTCCATTTTATTATCTTGAATAAATTCATAATATTTAAAGTATTAAAGTTGTGTAAAGATTACATGACCACATTAAAAGCATTAAAGCGAATATGAATAAATTTATGATTGCTTCGTTCAAATCATTATAGATTAAGATTTCATAAATTTATTTTATACTTGTATATCTTTGGGTAGGAATTATGCATTAAAGGGGAAGAGAGGGTCACGTTATTTGAAAATATAGCAGCGTAAATAAGATGGAAGGTTAATGGAATCGTTTCGGCTTACGGTAGTTTCGGGACAAGAAAATTCGACATCGTTTGAAACTTATCCCGGAGGAAATTGTACCTCAAATCGGAACATAAGCGGTCGCTTGAGTTCTCTCCTACCCTAGGCTTAATTTGTACTTAGAACGCTGAATTGCATATCGTATTGCTTGCTTAAAAAATTTTAATCTTATTAACTTAATTATGAAATCAAAATTATTAAAAGCCACGAAAGTTAATTTGTTAGCAGAGAACTTGTAATTGCAACAAAAGTAAAATATAGTAGTAAACAAAATTGTTACCTTTTATGATAAACCCATCAAAGTAATCACCAATAAAGATTTATGCAACCGTTTCTTACACAAACATCATAGGTTTAGAACAATTTATAACACTTGAAGCACTGCATTCTACTTTTTTCTTTTTCACCATTATTTTTGTTTTCACCTATGAGTTTAGTATCTGAATCCGAAGGCTGAGTTATTTCGTCCTCATCATCTACTTCTGTTTCTGTGTATTATGATTACTAAAGATTTCGGTATCAGATACAGTCCTCCATTTTTCCGAGACTTTCTTCGTAAGAATATACTGTTTCTAAAAAAGTGCAAAATTTTTCTCGTAGGCACCCTGTTTCGGAGCCATTTCATACACTATACACAGACTCAGCTATTATATTAAAATACAGTAATTAGTATATTGGCATTTAGATTTCACAAAAAATACATGCAAACATGTGGACTTCAGACAAACTCCGTGGCTACAAGTATAACATCAAGGCTACAACTGTGGGAAAAATTCCTAAAATTTTGTTTAATTTGAGTTCAATTATGCTTGATTGGAAAAAACGTGCTGAGTCATTCTTACTATTTTGTTGGTGATCCGTGATAATTCACATTCTAAAAATCCAAGGTAATTAAAATTTGTTTTTCTTTTCAGGTGCGAGAGAGCATAAAAGTCAACTAGTAATGAGGTAATCCTATTCTCACGATAAACATTTGTATAATTTAGTTTTATTTGAGGATTGATCTAAGATATACCCCATGTGAAAACTTTCGGGTTAACATTTGATCAAATAATTTGTAAGCCATATTATAACGACTTAGGAAATATCACGATGCAATAGGATAAAGAGAGCGCAGTACCAAAACACGATGAAAAATATCCTATTTTCGATAAAATATTATAACATTAGGTACATGTAAATAAACATTTTTGTCAAAGTTTATCTTTGCCTTTTGGTACAAAATACGAAAACAATGTGTCTATAGAAGAAAATGTAATGTTTTTATGTAAATTTACATATTGCGAGATAAATCGTAGAAAGCATTTTATACACGCTAATACAAAAGTTAACTTGATACTCTCTCCCGGCATCTCTGTGTTGAAAGAAAATCATTGGATGACATTCTCAAATTTTAAAACTCGGCAGAGGTCACAGACATGAATATTCCTACCGATACATCTTACATAAAAATATTTACCACTGGATAATTCGACAGAGAAAGAGGCTTTGGAAAACCAAGCACAGGGTGCTTTTCATAGATCATGGATTGATTTCATGGTTTGGAATATTTTTTTAAATACAATTTTTTTATTCATTTTTTTACATATTGTTTACTCAATTAATGACATTGTTTATGAAATATGGTTGCATGAGCTGTAAGACATATTCCTTTGTCTTATTGAAACCATATGTGCTGTAAACCTTTTGTCGAACAATTTCAGACAGATAGAAATTTCGCAACATCACACAATTGATAGTAACTACATTTTCATTGGCATCCTCGAAAAAGGGGTCCATTTATGCCTCCATTCTTAGTTGCAAACCCAAAATTTGCTCTTCTGGTCTGGTTATTATTAGGTAGTATTAAGTTGCTCATGAATTAATCTTGAATATTCTTATCCCGAATAAGGGCTGTTCTGTTTAATTAAGTATCCACTTATGTCGAAATGAAGCACAAAGAAATTGAACAAATCACATCGGCTCGATTGGTCGAAAAAACCCGTATTTGCTGCGTGACCAGAGGTATTTATTTGAGCGATGTAATATTCGAAAAATTGCCATTATTTGAGTGAAAAATTTATACAAAAATAAATAAAAATCAATCACAAAATCGTTATTTCGTCTTCTGAACAAGTTGTATAGTTGATTATTTAAAGATGTCTTTTTGTTATCGATAATCTTATGTGTGGGAGATAAGAGATGCTATCGATGCGTTGGGTTGTTTTGGACCCATCCAACATCTCACTCTACTATAATAAGGTATTGTAAAGCAAGCTTACACACAAAGATATACTGGAAACAAGACGTGTAATGATTTTTTAAAACAAAATTGTCAAAGTATATTTAGAAAAAACTTTTAGTATTACAGCTTAGAAGCAAAAGCTTTATTAAAATTTCCATCGTTATTTAGTTAGTTTGAAAAGCAAAACGTCCATGCTGTTGCAATGCCTTGAGCTCAGGTGCTGTTCTCGTCATCTGACCGTGATTCAAAATTACGAGGCGTTGTTTTTGGATCTTTCCCTTCGGGATGGATCCCGGACCTTATTCAATAGTTCATTGTGTTGCTCCAGTGTAATGTTAATTAAGGGGGGGAAATAGGTTCAGACGACTCAAAAAATTGAATTTTTTTTATTCCATAAATTGTTAGTAAAACTATTCAAGAATATGTTCCCAAAGTTTCAAATAAAAATTTCAATTCGTTCTGAAGTTATGAGCGGTTAAGTGAGCGTTTCTCGTTAAGTGCCGGAGCGCGTGGTATGTAAAACGGTTCATTTGCACAATAGAGACCTCGAGTAGAAGATATTTACTAAAATCATTGGCGTTGTTTTGACAAAGCGTGTTTTAACATTAGTTTAGCACCTACCTTCGTAACGTGTGTTTCAAGTTTGGAGACAAAATGTCAACGTATCCGAAAAAAGAGCATGGTACTTCTAACCACACTAGTACACCACGTAAAAGATCCTTCCACGGATAATAATTCGGAGTAATATCATTGTTTAAAGTATTTTTTAAAGTATTCTAATAGTGAATCAAGTAAATGTGGCGAAGATAAAGAAAGTATCAGCGCAAAAAAACTTTCGGATACCACTAGTGAAAATGTGATTGTTAATCCTTAACATTGTTATAGAATTATTGAATTTTTTACCGTATTCACAGCTTTGTCGGATATTCTTATTTGTCGAAATTGCAAGCAGGATGTTAAATTTGCAGAAACTGGAATATGGCCTCGGGTTCAAGCTCGTTATCAATTGTGTTATGTTATGATCTTCGATGTACGAGCCGAACTTGGGGATGTCCGCTGGATGGCGAGAGTCGAGGCGAAAGGGGGTGGCGAATGGGGGTGCTGTTCCCCTGAATGACTTGCCAGAGCGGAAGAGAGGAGGAGAGAGAGAGAGTGCGAAGGACTGCAAATCGGTGAGGTCGCAAGAATAAGACTCGGGGGACAAAAACGAAAACTCCGGACGCGAGCCAGCGTCCATGCTGAGACAGCCTGATAGAAGTCCAACAGAATCCCGGCGAGTCGTCTCCTCTCCTTATCCGGCCTGCCCCGGCCTCGGCCTCTCACCATATTCAGGTATCCGGATCCCCAAGGTAAAGCCGATTTGTTTTTAAACTGGACCCCACCAATAAATGAATATCAAGAAAAGGAGTTGATTATTTTACAAGTGCTAACCACTACACGACAATTGCAAGTGTGGATCGAAACAAATTCAATCAGGTCCTTTCATCAATACTGGTTTTGAGATAAATCGTAGAATTGTGTTTGTCATGCGACTCTTGGGGGTTGGCAGAGAAGGATTAAATTTATTTTGCACTTACATGGACATCTGCAGGGGTATATCTGAAGATACTTATAACGCAATGTACAATCATATCCACGCCGCTGTGAAAAAAGTGTATGAACTTTGCTGTAAGAAAGCTATAGAAGAAAAAAGAGAAAATGAAAAACGCGAAAGAGCTATTCTGAATTTAAAAGTATCTGGTGATGGAACTTGTAAGAAATGAGGATTCAAATCATTATATGGCGTAACAACTCTTATAGCACATTGTTGTGGAAAAGTCATTGATCTCGATGTACGGAGTAGTTACTGTCATGCGTGTGAATATGGAGGAACAAGTCGAAAACTTCACCAGAGTATCTAGCTTGGCAAGAGGATCATGACGAAGAAACTTGCACAAAAACGCATGAAGGATCTGCGGGAAGCATGGAAGTGGAATCTGTTAAAATGATGTTTTCAAGATCAGAGAAATTATATGGAGTGAAATACTGTAATTATATCGGCGATGGAGATTCCAAAACGTTTTCGGCAGTACTCAAATTAAATCCTTATGGTGACGATCTGACAGTTATCATTATATGGTGCTGAATTGCTGATTAACCAGTAAGTAGTTCAAATAAATTTATTACTGCCTTGAATTTGTTGTTTTCGGTCATTTTTTTTTCAAACGCGTTTTTCTCGAAACGACTTTTTTGAATTTGTGTACACACTAGCTCAAAAAATTCTTAACCAATCATTTTGAAAATTGATAGTTAGTTTCTTTATACATTTACGCTTTATATGAACCTAAATTCGGAGTAATATCATTGTTTAAAGTATTTTTTCATTGCAAAAAATGTTATAAAAAAATGGCAAAAAATTATGCTCTTTTTTTAAGCACCTCTAAAAGAATGCAAATTTCAATTTTCGGGGGAGAAGTTAGGTTCATAGACATGTCCTTAAAGTAAATTTAAAACCCTATTGATTTCAGTTGAAAACTGGCCTCCAGAATGCACACAAACAGCTACGTCTGATGGTGACCTCCGATGGGTGGCAGCTGATATCTTCAATATTTTCCGAGGAAATACTTACTGTACTTACTTAAAAATATGTATAAAATGTACTCAAAGTTTCAATAAATTATATACATTCCTTCCTTGCCAAAAAAATTCATGAAAATCAGTAAAAAAAACGTAGTTCTAAACCTATTACTCCCCATAACTACCTACCTGTCTACCTGTTGTAATGCTTAAATTTTAGTCTGCATGTCAAAAGAGATACTAAATAAGATGAAAATTCCATGGGAAGGATTGATAGATTTCACATCAATAGGAATAGTTTGATATTCCAATAAAAATAAAATCACCAGTGTCGCAAACATTTTACGTCTTAGGACGTAGATTCCCTTGTGTAATGCACTCACTGCCAAAGGTTAAGCACGAAGCTGTAAATTGCGAAAAAATCGACAAGTACAGCTTTGATTGACACGAAATGCGGCAGGAAAGTAGCAAATATGTTTATGCATGAAACAAAACAAAGAATTACAATCAAAGATGAAAACAATATCGAATTTTCATAAATTATAAGATGAAGCCATATTGGAGTCATTAACAAAATGATGTTTAAATCCAAAACAAACAAAACCGATATTAATAGGGTATGTGACCACCCTTCATCCTCATACAAAGTTTACAGCGTGTGACCATGCTTTCCATGAGGTGATCAACCACCCCATAGTCAAGTAATCTCAATTCCTCCTGTAGAGCAGTTTGCAACTCTGCGAGAGTGACTGGGGGTGGGAAACGTGCAGACACAGCAAGGTGGAGGGCATCCCAAAGATTTTCAATGGAATTAAGGACGGGTGAGTACGCCGGCCAATCCATACGCGCAATCCGCTCACTCCCCAGGTAGTCGTCGACGATGTTGACTCGATGGGAACGCGCATTATCATCCATTACAACGAAAGCAGGACCAACTGCTGCAGCGTACAATCTCACAGTGGGTTCTAGGACTTCATCCCGATACCGGACAGCCGTCACAGAACCCCGTCTATAGATATGCAGGTCGGTGCGGTATCCCAACGAAATCCCTGCACACACCATGATGCTTCCACCTCGGAATGGGTGATGCTCGATGATGTTCTGAGGTCGATTGCGTGTGCCTTGTTCTCTCCAGACCCTTACACGCTTGTCATCTGGCTCCAGGGCAAATCTCGACTCATCCGTGAACATAACGTTGGTCCAATCAGTCAGACACACTTTAATCGTGCCCCTCTGGATTGGACGGATAGAGAGGAACACAAACTCGTGGTATCCGGGGGTACAGTCCATTCATGTGTAGCCTTCGGCGAACAGTAGTGGCAGATATCGTCTTACCAATGGATGCTGCAATCATAGATGTCACACATGTGGAGGTCGCTCTTCGATTCTGCTTGGCTTAAACAGCAATATATCTATCTTCCGAGGGGGTCGTAACCCTTGGACGACCGGCCACAGGTCTTCGGACAACTGTTTGGCTTGTTTGGAATTGTTTCCATAATCGTGAAATGAAGGAATGATGAACGCCGAAGAAAATGCAACATCTGTGATTGATTGTCCTGCTTCAAGGCGCCCAACTGAACGCCAGCGCTCATTATCTGCTATTCGTCTTCTGGAAGCCATAAAAACACGTCTGTCTTGAAAACTAATCGTACGAAAATTCTAAACACTCTTTATCAGCACTTACATGAAATTCCTCTAACCTTTCACAATGCTGGCTTCTTATACGACTGCCTTTTTTGCATATTTCTCGACACGAAACCGTGATTGGCTGTTACAGAACATATTTGCATACTCCATCTACCTCTGAGGCTGCTGCGAAATGCAGCCTCTCAAATTCAGATTGGCTTCCGGAAATTAACATTTTCCTCTTCGTGCTAAACTTTTGGCAGCGAGTGCAGTATGTGACTAGTTCATTTTATGATGACAATATAAAGTGAAGTGCTGGACAACATCAACAGAGGAATTTCAAAAAGAAATAATATAGTATAGTGATTTCCAAACTTTTTCAGACCGCTCCATTAGCCCGCCTACACACTGAAGCAGCATGCGAAAAAACGTACGACATGCACATGTACATTCCCTTTCTGTACAGAAAACATGTTGGCACACATGCACATTTGAGCCCATTTAATGTGGCAGGACTGATGTTGGACCAATGTATGTTTGCCTTAATTCTTTCTTTTACTTTCGACACCAAAGTCCAAGACTGGCAACGCCCAGGGAGTCAGGACATGCAGTTTGGAATCCCCTGATATAGTAGATTTTCTGAAACAATACTGTCATGAATACAAACTAAGAAATGTTCTTTAAAAAATTCATATTACCAAGGGCCATGCGTGTGGAAAGGAAACCATGGTACATTACATGTAAAATATAGATTTTTCGTGATAAAATATAGAATTTTTGTAAGAACTACATAAAAACTAAGATAAGAAGATAAATATTTATAATTTCATTCAAAAAGAAGTTGTAAACTATTTATTTGTGTTGTGTTGGCCTCGAAAACTTTCAGAAATGCATAATCGAAATATATTTTCCTAAATCATCTGCCAATTATTAGTTTCAATACATTAGAATCTATGACAACAGTTGTAAAAACGTTTGACTAGATAAGATTAGAAGCTAAGAAAAAAAATTTCATTTAAAAATTATATTTTTCAATCAGACCTGTTGACCAAAGTATAAAATTTATTTACTCTCATACTCACTAAAATAAATTAAGAGCATAAAATGTACCAATTTTGGGCTATAGATTTTTTTATCAGTTTCTCTCATTCAATTTGATAAACTTGACAAAAATATTAGACTCATAAGCTTCATTTTGTAAATAAAACTATACTTAATTCCACCCCTTCCCTTTCTTTGAACTAAATCCCGAATATGTAGAATTATAATTTCTAAAATCATATTTGAAAATACCTTAATTCAAACTTACTAATACTTCAAACTTTTTGTTCCTCTTACCAAGTGTTAATAAATATTTAAATTAAACAATATAAAGAATTCTAATATTAAGGCTCAATTAAATTTCAGTCATGATAGCTCTCTTAATCCCAGTATTAAGACTACAATATTTACAGCAAAATAAAAATGTACCACGCTTTCCGTTTTATTAGAACTAGCAGAATTGTCCGAACTTACTCTGGTTGAATTGGTTAACTATGGATAGAAAAAGTAACCAGAATAATCACTTTTATTTTTCGCAGAAAAATGCCAAATAATTTAAGTGTAAGTAAAATAATTCTTTAATATCTTTTCGACAGTTTAAAATTTTCTACAACTTTGGACAAAATCCTATACAAGCATATCCATAAATGTAATACATTTTATATACATCACTGTAAGACCCCTGCTGTATGACAAAATTATAAAATGACGAAAGATTACACTAAGGTAACTACTACTAAAGATAATTTTGAGGCTATTTGGGGGATTAGGATTGCCCTTTCTTAAGTTCTTTTCCATAAAATTGTTCTACTCAATCAAAAAAAAATGACAAATCTATGGCGAATACTCCTACGCACTCGTATAGTTTAACTACCAATATTTATTAACTTGCATATACCATACATGCGACATTTTCGAATTTCGCCATTTATAAGGGTAGGATAACAAATTAATTTAATAAGATATTCACCACTATGTTTTTAAAAGGGGATGCATTTTTTCTTAAAAGTTCCATTTTGTGGCACGTGCAATAATAAAACAACTTGTTTCAAATTGAATGTCTTCAGTACAGAAAAAGCAAAGGCCATTATTACCATTTAAGAAAAAGGATAAATCGATTTGACAGCATTTTTTATAGAAAATATTGATTTAAAAAAACTTTTAACATTCTTAATAAGTTCTCAAATATAGCTTCAACTCGTAGGAAAAGCCATCTCGACCTTCTGTCGCTGTAACAAAAAAGTTTTAATGTTTCAAAAGGCTTAGTTTGGATTTTCTTAACCTTTACGATACGGCGGCCAAATTTCTTTAACGCCTCGAGAACGGCATATTTCGCTTAACTCCCATCTCCCTACAGAATTTGGGCGAGAGAGTCTTGAACGACTTTTACGACTGACCACCTAGCGCGCTTTCCTTTCATAGTGTTGTCCCAATGCCCCTCAATGGAAATTGGGGGAATGATTGTTTGAATATCTCTGGGGTTCCCACTTTTCGCTATAAGCGCTTTTTTCTACCCCACTTGATTCTTCGTACTAGAAACTGTATGAGATTTCAATTAAAAATATTTTAAGGTAGTTAGAACAGTAGCAAATGCATTCTCCATTTGTTTAATTGTATTAGTATTTCAATGAGTGATTTTGATAAGCGAAGTCATTTTTTCAAATTAAATACAATATTTTGATAGTTCATTTTTAAAATGGTCCGAGTGATTTTGTAAAATCGATTATCTTAATTATCGTTCATAATATTTACATTTTGTTAGAAAATAGAGTGTAAAGTGTTTGCATTACAAAAAAATGGCAGATACTTTCTATTTAAATAATTAATACCTAAACAAGCACATAAAGAGTACACTTATATTTCGTTCTCTTTAGGAGTATTATTTTATAGCACATGATTAAAATTTTATTATTTTTATGAGTTTGTAAAAAATGATTAAATAATGAAATGAATGTTTGCTTGACCGATGGTATTGAATAAGCTCAATACTTTATGAGAACAAACTACTGAGTTTTCAAAAGACGTTTTAACTGAATGTGGAACACCCGTCAATACTTGCTTTGAAATTTATAGAAAATTGTACATGTAGGGAAGTAATTGGTTGTTATTTTAATAGATGTTGTAAAGATTTTAATTCACTTTAAAATCAATTTTAGAATTCAGTCATAGAGAAGAGAAGATATATAAAATGACTAAATTTCCTTATCAAGTGAGTATCATATACACACCAATCTCCAACATTTTGATCTAATTTTAATATTCTTATAGCGCTCAAGTTTCCATTGAATTTAAGAAAATCACTTCTTTGGGGACAAAGATTTTATAACACAAAAAAGATGTACAAACTTTCTTTATGAACCGACAGTTTCATCAGTTATTTTTGCATATGGTTTTAAAGATGATTGAAAAATCATCTTTTTAAATTAAAAGAATTTGGAGATCATGGTTCCACCTAAAATATTGAATGTTTAGGTACAATCAAAATGTTGTAAAAATAAATTATTGCAGCAGTTCGAATAATTTTTGGCTAGCAAAAAACCTGGTCACATTCTACCATTATGTTAAGATCATGAAAAGTGGATGCTTCTTTTACGTTAAAATAACGCCCTCACGCCCACATCTTATTTAGGTGTGTAAGGGCATCAAGATCCCGAGACACCCAAGTGATCTTTCGTTCCTTTCATTTTTATCCTAGTCTACCCTTCTGCTTTTTGCTTTTTCTTCCTCCCTCATTGTGTTGTGTGTCTTGGGTTTGGCGCAGCTTGATCAAATATGTCCCTTTAGCCATAAGACTCGAAACCAACCAACATTAAAATAACATAAATGCGGCAATTTTGATGCTCCGTAAACTTTTAAACTTAGAAATTTAAAGTTTTCTGATTCTTCAACATACTCTTGTGCAAATCAAGTAAAAATCAACCAATTGAAAATCGGCAATTTGTAAAGTAAAATATTTAAAATTAGTACTAAATTTCCTTCTCTATATGGCCTATGAGTAGAGCTAATCCTAAGAATTTCTGCATTTCTGAAGCAGTCGTGGGCTTCCAATCCGATTAGTGTTTTCTCTTTGGAAAGTTTACACGTATGCTCAAAATTTGTACTGATAACTTGCTAGTTTTCAACAAAAATTACTAAGACTTCCGAATTGAATATCAGGGAAAATAATCAAGCTCTTTTTTGAGTTCTAACGGTTTGGACGTTTGAGGAAAGCTCAACATTTCCACTGAAGTCGTAAACAGTTACTTCATCTGATGGTTTGGGAAATTTCAAATTTGTATTTGGGAATTCTGTAGATGAGCTATCAACTACAAAAGTCTCTTGTTCGGGCACAAGATCCGTTTCAGGATGCTCAATTTCGCCATTCTGAATCGTTATCATCAAAATTATCATCGTCGAATTCCTTCGGCCTCTTTTTCATTAACGAATAAACGGATTTGAATATGAACAAACTACCGCGTAATATATATTATTGAAAGCAAGTTGAATTCGATCATGGTCATGTATTGCAATATAAGGGCTAATTAGACCAACTAAAAGAGGAAGATTGAAAATAGTGCTAACAATTGAAATGTTTCCAATCCAAGTGGAGATAAAAAAGAAGAGCTGTACAACCGTTCCGTGGAGAGTGATGCTTTGACAATACAAAGAAAAGTTGCTTCGGTGGTCACCGTGAGAACCTTTCGTGTCCCCTCGAGTCAGATTGCTGTCAATATGTTTTAACCCATTCTACCAATGTGATAAAGGAAGGTATGGCTTGTTATTTCCCGCATACTCAGGTGTCATTAGTTAACAAAAAGGAATGCCACGGTCATTGTGATGGTTCAAGTAAAGACATGTGTGACGCTCGCAGAATATTTTTGTGTGAAGTTTTCAAGAGCTTCCCGTTTTTTATAGGAAGTAATAAATATTTTCGACAAGGAGTGAGAAAAAAAATAACCCTCTGTATACCCGTCGAACGTTCCGAGTCCCATCGTTACGAAAGGCTCGGATTCTTTCAGACTTCAAACTAAGAAATGGCCGAGTCCATCCCCTCTTGTCTATGATACAAAGGGACCCACGCTTGAATAGATTTATCTCCCCGTCGAGAAAGATGTCAGGTTTATTGACGGGGAGCCTCGCAAATCGTTTATCCTCGAGCATCTAGAGTCTGAAATTTTGAATAAATGAAAATAAATACACTTAAAAAATCAAGATTAGTTTTTTAGAACACGCAAAAAAGCATTTTTTGTTCTGCAGTGAACTTGTGAAATCTGTAGATTATTTCGTAATATACTACTTAAGACAGATAAAGAAATCTTTAAAAAAACTGCAAAGAAATTCCGTTAGGAAATTAATACAAGGTCCAGAAATCAGATATCTATAGAAAAAATAGTCAATAGCATATTGTAATATAGAATTGGAAATTTAAAAACCTACAACTCTTGGACAATTTAAAAATTAAATTTAACAATTTATTGACTGAAAAGGCTATAATTTTAGGTTCTGTTTCATAGTTCATCAGCCTTTAAAAAGTTATTGTTTTATATATAAATAATAAAAGTTTACATTTGTTCTGTTTTTTAAAGGATCGAGTCAAAGTTACGTTGTGTAACTAGAGTGTAAACTAGATATCCAAAATGTTTAGAAATTAGTTGCAATGCATATAATCAATATTTGACAAAAATTCATTTGCCCTTCCTTAAGTATCTCGGATTTTTATCTAGAGGAGTGGTATACAAATTAAAAACTGTATCCGCTTAAATTGTTATCACGTGATAATTTTATTCACATATCTTAATTACTTACCTTATTTGGTGCACTTTTGCAATTTACATTGCCTACTTATCTCCAAATGGTAAAAAGATAAATCGCGGAACATCCTTTTTGGGACACCCTGTATACTATCCATCAATGTAATTTTTTATTCTAAACTTACTAGTATTTACATTTCAGGACATTAAAAATGCGTCTAAAAATATTTAGTGCACAAGTGAACAACAATAGTTTAACACCATACATTACCATCAAATTTTATATGCACTACAAAAACCATTAAATTTTTCACTACAAAAACCATTAAATTTTTCACTACAAAAACCATTAAATTTTTCACTACAAAAATCTTTAAATTTAGCCCCTTACAATATTATACACATCTGTTTAAATATACAAATCCATCTAAAGAGTGAAAAATTATGAGCAGTGGAATTTAAGGTTTAAAAATTTTCACTTTGTCTCTTGTTTGCATTCACAGCAAAAATTAATTAATTTCAGTGTTCTGAAAAGCAGTTTATATCAACGCAAAGAGCAACATTGCACGTTTTTCACACAATGGTAGAACGCCTCTGTTTCTTTTTGAAGAGCATACAACACACCTTCGAAGTTTGCGTTCATCCAAAGGCCAAAGTTGCAAACGATGCCTCTTTTGAGTTGTCGAGGACTGAATATCCTCAGTTCCCGTCGAAGAGTTGCCAATAAGCTGCTTGATAAGCTTTAAGATAAAAGCTTTGTGGGTTAAAACATTATTATTTAGTCTGTGTAGTATAAATGCATTTAAGACGGGCAGATCAAACAAATGAAAAAATAATTTTTTTGTCCATTTCAGCGATTTTCTTCCGAAAGTATAACTATTAGCCATTCGATCGCTGAGATCAACAAAACCCATATTTTTATTATACTCAGCAACAACTTGCGGCTTTACGTGTTCTTTTTTTGTTTGTTTTGATCATGCATGTTGGTGAACATGTATACTTCTCGCTTATCTTTCCAGCATACAACCGTCATCCCCTCGCTATATTTATTGTAATATCACCACGTTACAACTTCGGCAAAGAAATATCTTTAGGAAAATTTTTTCAATTGGAACGAACTGTGCCACAAGAATTTAGTTTGAAATTTGCGGCCAGCTCTTGAAACAAAACAGGCGAGGAGAAAAAGTTATCCATAAATAATTTATGGCATTTATTTTTAAACGTTCAACCATATTTCGAACAACCTGATGTGAAGCTGGTAAACCAACACCTTCGGAACAATCCTTTCCGGTGTACACTTTCATATCGTAAGTATAACCGTTCTTATCGACTATTTTGTACAGTTTAATTACCCACCTCTTATGTGTTTTGGGGATGTATTGCCGAAAGATAACACGACCTTTGAAGATTACTATAACTTCATCAATTGCCACTTCTTCGCTAGGATTATACACTCTTTTGAAATTATTGTTTAATGAGTCAAAAATTTCTCTTAGTTTCCACAATCGATCGTATGATGCATGATCATTTGGAACTTTTTCGAATTGTCGGAGAAATGAAGGAATTTTAAAATGAAGACAAACCTGTCTCTCCCATAGTCTTCCCAAAAATCGGTGATTCCAGAAGTCCATCTGTGGACCAATACTTAAAAATATTGTCCTTCTATGTGGCTCATGAGTAGAACCAATCCTAAGAATTTCTGCATTTCTGGAACAGTCGTGGGCTTCCAATCCGATGAGTGTTTTCTCTTAGAGTTTTCACATATGCTCAGAATTTGTACTGCATACTTGTTAGTTTCTTCAACTAAAATTTGTTAAACTTCCGAATTGAACATGAGGGGAAAATAATCAAGCCCTTGTTTTAGTTCTAACGGTTGGACGTTTGAGGAAAGCCCAACATTTCCACTGAAGTCGTAAACAGTTACTTCATCTGATGGCTCGGGAAATTTCCAATTTATATTTGGGAATTCTGTAGATGAGGTATCAACTACAAAAGTCTCTTGTCCGGTCACAAGATCTGTCTCGGGATGCTCAATTTCGCATTCTGAATCGCTATCAGCAAAATTTTCTTCGTCCAATTCCTTCCTAATTCGATCTATTTCTTCTTGTGTTAAACGTCTAGAACAGTGGTAGTCAACCTGGTCCCTACCGCCCACTAGTGGGCGATTCAGCTTTCATGGTGGGCTGTAGGGCTTTTGTCCGATGCTGAAGCTACTTTCCATTATCCCGGCGCATCTGACTCAATGAAAGAGCAGGTTGTACTGCACTGACGTGCGCATGACGAGGACGGGGTGTACCAGCGGCCATCACTCAAATCGAGTTCGTTTCATGGTGGGGCCATTGCGTAGTTAGATTTGTGAAAGTAAGCACGTGCCTACGGCTTCAAACAAGTTTTATAAATTGTGTGAAATATTGTGAACCTATGCCTCAAAAAAAGAAATACTCTTGTGGCTATTTACAGGAGTATCTTAAGATGGGTTTCATCGAATCTGTTGTAAATAAACAACTCCCAATGTGCTTACTGTGTCATAAAACATTATCCAATGAAGCCAAGTCGATTGCGAGAACATCTTGCTACAAAGCATCCAAAAGATAAAGGCAAGCTTATTGAATATTTTCAGGAAATATATTAAAAATTTTAAAATCGTCCAACAATCCTTGCATCATTTAAGAAACAACATGTAACGAACGAAGGTGGATTAACTGTCGCTTATCGCATTTCACTATTAATTGCAAAAAGTGGTAAAAGCTATAATATTGGAGAAACTTTAATAATACCCTCCATAACAGAAAATTTATCTCTGCAGTAATGCATCAGGGTATCCTGAAGCTTTAGAAACGTTGCCCCTAAGCGACGAATTGAAGAAATGGCAGTTAATGTTGAAAATAAACTTATAGGTATCTCCAAAACTCTTCATTTTCTATACAATTGGACGAGTATACATTGCAGATAATAATATTTTATTTATGACATATGTACGTTATTTTGATGAAAACAATGCATTACGAGAAGAAATGCTATTCGCAATAAATCTCATTACAGATACAAGAGTATTATCAATATTTAATGCTGCGAATTCATACTTTGCAAAAAATAATATACCTTTGAACAATATTGTTGCATACGCTACTGATGGAGCACCATCAATGGCAGGTCGCTATCGGGAATTTGTTGCTTATTTGAAGGAATAAGTGCCAAATGTTTTATGTATTTATTGTGTGGTGCACAGACGACATCTTGTAGGAAAACATTTAAGTACAAGTCCCATTCATCATTAACTATAATAATTAGAGCTGTAAATAATATCAAATCCAATGCCAAACAGGATAGAATATTTCGACAGTTGTTCCAGGACAATAATGAGGAATTTATTAGGTTACTTTTACCCACAGAAGTTCAGTGGCTGTCAAAGGGTAGATATTTGTCTCGTTTTGTAGCATTATATGTACTGTCATACATTTTTTTGAAAGTATTAATGAGACCAATCTCTGTCACTAATTAAAAACAGTAAAGAAAGATACCTTTTATTTGGCAGATATTTAATGAAATCAATTTGCAGTTTCAAAGAGCTAATAAAACTTATCAATTGCCAAACTATTGTGTCATTATTTATCGACAAACTTGATCTTCGTTACAATCTATAGAAGAGAGAATTTCATTAGTTTCCCGAACTATCATCTATAAAAGATGATGTAACTCCAGAGGAGATTGAAAGATTCAGTAGCCACCTTAACGAACTTAAATTGGATATGGAAAAGCGATTTGAAGATATTTTGAACTTGAAGGTGTATGACTGGATGAAAAATCCTTTTACTGCAAATATTGAGTTCTGCTTGGTAACTTGCCAAGAACTGTTAGAACTTAGATATGATGAAGAGAGTAAATATATTTTCGATAGTGGTGGTTATGAAAACCTATGGCTAAATAAAGAAAATGCCTATGTTATATCCAAATATGTGGAAAATGATATTGAATTTATTGATACCTTTCCCTACCTCATATCTTGTAGAATCAGGCTTCAGTGCTGTTAATCATATTATCACCAAACAGAGAAGCCGTCCGAATATTTCCGAAAGAGGAGACCTTCGTTTGTTCCTTACGAAAATTGAACCAGATATCAAATATTTAGCTTCGCAGCATAAGCCTCAAGGATCTCATTAATAATTAATTAAAGGTCATTTAATAAATTTATACTTTTATAGTTTTTATATTTAATTTTCTTTTTCTTCAAGTAGCTTCCGCACTAGTAGGCGCTGTATCGATGGAGATGCAGAAGTGCTGCATCAAATTAAATTTTCTGTGTATCATAAACCTATGCAAAGTATAAATAAAAAGATAAATTTAACTACATATTTTTACTAAAACTCCACTCAAACATTACGAGTACTTTACAGTTGCGTTAAATTAAGTTACTGCGGAACCGGTGGGCGGTAAGAAAATTTTACTACCAACAAAGATACAAAGTGGGCGGTAGGTATAAAAATGTTGACTACCCCTGCTCTAGAACGTCGAGCCATTTCAGAAGTAATATTTCTATCTTTTATACAAAAATCTAAAAAACTCACAGACAACAAATTTCGTTAGCGGTGAAGGTATTTGGTGTTATACCAATTGTACTAAGAGTACCAATCGTATAAAGAGTAGCATTGAATGAGAAAAGAGCTCCCATAAATGTCTTTCGTACTTCTTGGCGTATTCTTTGGTGTGAGAGAAATATCACCGGCGCCACTTTCTATCTCTCCCGAAGAGTTCCCACAATGACAGACAGGGAAGGTACCGAACAAAAG
This sequence comes from Meta bourneti, assembly GCA_933210815.1. Lineage (NCBI taxonomy): Eukaryota > Metazoa > Arthropoda > Arachnida > Araneae > Tetragnathidae > Meta > Meta bourneti. The sequence continues at coordinate 61,478,218 of OW119924.1, read as the reverse complement.
GACGGACCTCTTAAAGGCCAGTCGCATCAGTACCAAGCCGCTCTAGGAAGGAAAATTCTCACGGTACAACTGTTGTACTTGCCGTAATCTAAAGGTTAATGACTAAATAACCACTCCTGTAGATTGAAAGAATCCAAACATTCTTTCAGCCTTAGAAAGATTCTATTGGGCCTCTGCTTAGAATAGAATTATTATAGAAAGTTTGGAAAATTCTATTAGCCCATTATAAACAATAGAATCCCTTTGAAAGATTCTATCAGCTCTTTCTGTACAATAGAATCATTTGGAAAAAATCTATTGCTCCGTTCCTTAGAATAGAATCTTTTAAAAAGATTCCATGGCTCATTTCCTTAGAATAGCATCCTTTGAAATAATTCCTTTGTTGATTTTCTTAGAATAGAATCCTCTGGAAAGATATTGGTCAAGAAGTTCAAAATTGTTTAGAAGTCGTGTTGCAGCAAGACTGCCGGATGCAAGGTGGAATTATGCATGTGAACTCCTCAGAGGGTTTAACGGTTCAGAAACGAAGAACTGCTATAAAATACATGATTCATCATCAGAAAGAATATACATCAAGTCAATAATTCCATTTATTATACTAACGGGAAAAAAAGTTTTGAAAGAAAAATTAGAGTACACAGTTTGAGTGGAAAGATGACGAAGTAACAGCAAAGACATCGAGAATTATCTCTCTTGGAAATGGATTTTCTCTTTTGACCTTGGATGTAATCTCTTTCAGAAATAAAACAAATACAACCGTTCTTCCAATATCTCGGGAAAATGTCTCCAGCCCATTTTCTAGAACACAAACATCCAGGGGCACATAGATCGAAATTCGTCCGAGGAAACCAAAAGACGGCATATCCATTCAATATGTCATATGCACTTCCACTGTCTTCAAGATTGATATATCATTTATGTACTGAAATAAGTTATCCAAAGGAAGTTCAGGAAGGATTTATTAAGGACAAGATAATATGTTTTTCTTTTCAATTCAAGGTGGGAATGTAGGATTTCTAATTTTGGTACTGTTTTGTCATCCTGCAATTTTAGTTTATGTAACGCTTTTAGCGTAGAAAGCATAAAAATAAATTTTCTTTTACGTTATGTGTTCCCCAAATTGTACAATGTTTTTAAATGCAAACCAAGCTTTAGCACATGTGTCTCACCATAGTTTAGAGACTAAGTTTTAAATTATACTCATCATCACATCCTGCTTATCGTGGGCCGTGGTAGCCCGGTTGGAAGAGTAAAGGATTAGCAACCCGAGGTTTATGAGTTCGAAACTTGGTCCAACCAAAGACCGTCGTGTACACGGGAGCTAGTGCACGTTAAATCTGTCTTGCCTCAAATGTCCTCTCGCTGGCTTGGTGTGAAAGTTTGGAGAGTGGGGTGTCAGCTCAGGTGCGACCTCGTCATCTGACCGTGGTTCAAAATTACGTGGTGTTGTCCTTGCGTCTTTCCCTTCGGGTTTGATCCCAGACCATTTCCAATAGCAAATTGTGTTGCTCCAGTGCTACGTTAATTAAAATACTTACCTACCTTCATATCGTTATCATATATATGATAAATATTACTTATACAACTATTTTTAGATCAAGTGTTATTTCCGTATAGCTGTATTATAATTTAAGAAGAAAAAGTTTCACTGGAAAGAAATTTGACTTTTACTATTCATTCAACTATATTTCATGGTGCACACTATTTCATTTGGCATTATTATAGTTACCATTTACGCTACATGCTAATTATTCTGTTTAAGTAATTGCGGTTCTACTATTTTTTAAACGTGAATTCAATTGCATTTTATTATTTAAAAAAAATACAAAAGTACTATATTCCAGGTTTTAGTTCAATCCATGCCTTTGTCATCGGATTCAAATTTGATTGTTCCGAAAATAATTGCACCCCGCTTTTTCCTTTTAATTTTCATCCAGGCTTGGAAAATATACTGTTTCATTACTTAATTGTAGCTCATACTTCCTTTTTGTATATTTCTTTCTACATATCAAGGTTCTTAACATGATTTTTAAATTCAAGGGGCCGCAAATCAAGTAAACATTTGTCAAGACTTTTAAGAAAGTTTTGGAAAATTGCATCTAATAGAGTTAAAAATGTACTATAATTCGTACCTATCCAAGTTGAAAGATTATGCTTAGTTTTCTTTTATAACGATGACTGCAATATGTGAATTTGCATCACTAAATAACAAGGGGTGAGTACAGAAATAAATTGATGTTGTATGCAATATAAAGTGGTTATATATCCAATAGATAAACGAATGGAAACCTTAATCAAAATGAGTAGTAAAAATAGAAAAACCTTCAAATCGGTGACTAACCACGCTTTAAAAATCTTCTCAATGCAAAAAATGCTACGCCAGTGTAAAATATCATGAATGGACATTTCGGTGGAGCAAGGCGTCCACATCGTCAAGACGGAAGTAAGTCACAAGAAGAAACGGGAGTTTAAATATCTTGGTTTTAGAACAGTTTTCCCACCAACTCACTTTTTTATTAAGTCTTTCCAAGCCTCGTGTAAAGGCGGAGAAGCACTAACGTCCTTCAATAGTGTGGTCGACAACGTAAAATCGGTAAGGCTTCTGCCATGCTTTACTCCTGAATAGACCTCTCTCACTTGTTTGAAATCAAATTGTAGAGGGAATTCCCAACAATGTTGGACGATGAACGATGTGTTTACTTGTTTTTAAAACAGCGCATGAATTCTTGCAACAATAATTTAAAGGCTTTCCTTGTCTGACTAACATAACGCGTACCACAGGTGTAAGGTATGTGATATATTCCTCAACTGTTCGTGTTTTTTATGGGATCTTTAACATACTGGACATTGATTATGTATATGAAGAAAAAACAACTCTAAAATCAAAACGTTTAAGGGTTTGTGCGATGGTGTAACTTAAATGGGGAATAAAAGGAAGCAAGTCAATTTTAATTGAGCTTGTGCTAAAAAACTATTAAGGGAGCAGTCGATTAAACTTATGGATTGCCTGGTCAGTGATGCGGGAATTGAACCTTCCGTTATAAGCTATGTCCTGTAAAAATTTTCTGTCTGAACATAATTTAATAGCTCGGAAAACATGTATAAAAAGCTATTACTTTCTTTTTCAGGAGATGAAAAGATTGAAAAAATTGTGGTTTGACACTGAAAAAATCCTTTCTATACACGCGAGTGGAAAAACAGTTGTCATGCATATTAAACAAAAAGCGTAAGGCGTGGTTGTATTTTGACTCAAAGGTAATAGAATATGCTAGTAGAGGTAACTGACCAAATTTTAAAGAGAGATATCTTACGTCGTTTTATGTTACGAAATTGAAAGTGTCGTTAAAGTATTGGATCTAGCATTGAAATTGAATATGCCTGAAGAGATTTGTTTAAAAAATGCATATGAATGACCTATAAAATGGGATTCGAAGGATTGCCCATGGCCAGGCCATTAAGCATTTTGTAATATTTACAAAAACAATTATCTGATTGATACAATTCACTGTCAAAGTCAACAAATCGTAAATCTCAAATTGGAACAATGGAATTCCAGAAGTCGAAATCATAGACATTCTCCAAAGCACCCTTTACCTTTACCGGAAAAATTGTGAAAAGGGTTTTGGCATCTAAAGAAATCATGATTCAATCTTTGGTTGGAACCATATAAAGTCTGGAGACGAAGTCGATGGAGTTTTTTCCAGCATCATTCAGACAACTTTTTACTTTTAACAGTAAATATTTCAAAGTGCTTAATTACCTGGTTATGGACAATTCTTTAAATCCCATTTTATGCGAAATGTTTATGCATTATTTTGGAACAAATCTATTCAAGCATATTCAATTTAAATACTGGATTCGATATATCGACAGCACTTTCATTTTATGGTATAAAAAGATGGAAGGTATCCCTGACCTTTTAAATTCAGTCAATTCCTTCGACCAACATATTAAATTACTTTTGAGTCAGAGGCCAGCAAAGCCGTATCTTTCGGGGGTTACTATGCATGACCACTGTTTTTCAACACTCATCTCTTGAAAGGATTTTGCTATGCTCCCTTTTTAAATCATGTCGTCCACTGAAACACAAAATAGCAATTTTTATACATATGTTTTCTGAGTTCTTAAATTATATTTCGACAAACAATCTTGCCAGAATGAGCTTGTTCTTTTACGTGACGTAACCTTTGACAGGATTTAATCCCCACATCATTGACCCGGCCATCCATGAGTTTAATCGACAGTCCCTCTCCCTATAGTTTTTAACACTAGCTCAATCAAAAATGGGTTTCAATCTTGTTTTCCCTTTATTCCTCACTTTAGTTGCACCATTGTACGAACCCCTAAACGTCTTGATTTTAGAATTGCTTTTTCTCCGTATTATATGACCAATTTCCAATCTGTTAAAGATCCCATACAAACCAAGAACAGCAGGGTGGAATATATCACATACCCTGCATATGTGGTATGGATTATGTTGGTGGCAAGGCGATCCTTAAAATTCCTGTTGCAAAAACAGATGAGTTGTTTAAAAATAAGTAAATTAACAAATCTTCCATCGATCAACACCGTTGTGAATTTCCTCACCGTTTTCATTTCAAACAAATAAAAAGCGTGATCCATGTTTACGTTGTCGAACACAGTAATGAATAACGCTAGTACTTCTCCGTCTTTACTTGCGGCCTGGAAAGGCTTAATTAAATAAGTGGGTTGTTTCCAGAACAACATATTTAAACTCGCGTTCCTTTTGTGAAGCTTTTCTTGCATATATGTGTCCATTTACTTGGCGTTGTTTGGCGCAGTTTTACCAAATATGGCTTTTGCGCCATAAAACCCAACCTATTAATTTTACCAGAATTTCAAGCCAAATCAATCAAGTCTTGTTGAACATTCTGTCCCATAGCTTTTATCAGCACTTCTAAATTCCAATTTAAGTCTTCTTTCTTAAAGAAGGATGAAATAGATGAAGAACACTCATAATGGAACAGATCAAGACACTGCTAACTTCGGACAATTAAGGCGAAAATATAGAGGTGGTTCGTGGTTTGTGTTACAGGATAAGTTTTCCTTATTCTGGTGACCACCGTCAGGTGGTTGCGTGGGTGGTTGCTATGCAACGGACTTCTGATCCACCCCTTAATGACTTCCCGAGTTTTCTGGGACAAGAAACGAAGAGGCTGCAAACCTGACCTCTTAAGGAGTAGAAATTTAATCCAAGGACGGGCAGGTTTCTTAAAGAGTAAGCTGATTAATCCCGAACAAAGAAAAACAAATTAATTAACGATGCTTCGAAGCTTTGTTCATAGGTCCTTTATGATTAAACGTAGACAATACAGTAGTTGGATGTTCCTTGAAAGAAAGAATTTCATACAAAAAATGTAAATATACTATCTTTCAGTTACTTCTACCCATTAAATATTATGTTGAAATGTTTAGGTGGTTTAATAAAAATGACCTGATTTGAGTCAATATAATATTACAGTGTTTTTATGTAAGGCACCATTTTGTTTTGGAATAACTTTAGTAAAAACATTTTGTTATTGATTTCTTTACATATTTTTTAATCAGTTAATGCCAAATAACCACCATACGTCACACTGCAAATACGGGTTCTTTTGACCTAGTGATTTGTTCACTTCCTTCGCTCATCATTGGATACGGAAACAAACAGAACAGTCGTTATTGGATATCAGAAAATCCAAATTTAATTAATGAAATACCTCTTCATTACTATAGAGCAACGGTTTTGTGTGCAATTTGTAGTGTTGGTAGTTTTGGACAATTTTTTTCATGTTTGATTCATACTTTAACAGGAAAATGTGGATAAAGAGGTCATTTATGATTTAACTTTGGTTGTTCTTATCCCGGCGGTATACGGTGTTTCTGCTTGTTTTCGTACCCATTGATGACGAAATTTAGCGCAAAGAAACTGAACAGATTACGTAGTCAAGAATCCGTACTTGCTGCTAGAGGCGGTTATTTGTCGTCGATTGAGTATAAAATAAGTAAAAAACAATTCAATAAGAATGTTTCATTGAAAGTTGTTTCAAAACAAAATATTGCCTATATTTAAAAAGAACTACATTATTTTGAGATGAGTGAATGTTAAAGTAGTATTAGCAAATATAATCCTATTGGTAATTTTGAACACAGTTTTTTTCCTTTCCTCCGACTACCAAGAAGGTTCATATTTAACCCACTCTACACTCATTTTAAATTCCGAAGTATGTATTCCTGAATCAAGAGCATGTAAACTATTGATGAACCTAATGTTGCTTCAGTTTGAGTATATCGTTCTCTCGATGAAACTCTTAATAATTAAACTCATAAAGAAACACATGTTACATTTATTGTTCTTTTAAAGGGTATTTATTTCCCATTAACACTTTATTGTCTGTAACTATTAAACTTGTTTTAATTTATCGATTTGTAACTATTAGTTATATTTAATTCCCAATAAATTACACGAGAAGTGGAAAATGGCGTTGGATTCCATTTATACATTTGTAATTTATACTTAGAAATTTGAAGTATTGAAAGTCACTGACAAAATGTGCATATAAAGTAAATACCTTTCAATAAACTTCAGACAATTGTTGTTCTTCTTTCGGATTTTGCTAAAAATAAATTCAAATCTAATTTAATTCCATTTAATTGTAGTCTAAAAATAATGAATCATGATTTAAAACCTCGTAAATCAGTCATCTTATATTTTAATAAATTGACGAACTGATGCTTTGTATGTACCAGGATGGATCAATCTGTTGAGTATCCGTTTAATTGACTATAGAATCACAAACAGGTTCGCTGTGTTTCAGTCTGAAATATCACCAATTAGTTCGTTTAGTTCTATGTAGTTCGATCGCAATCAACAATAAATATGAATTATAAATATAAATAGATTTGCAATATCACGAATTATTTCGATGACAGTTTGAAGGAAGACTAAACTATTCAATATTATCTTTGTAAAATAACGTGATTACTTATACATATCTTATTGTCTGCCATGATTATAAGTGTACGAAATTTTATGCAGGAAAAACACCTTATATTTATTTAATATGTTAAAGGATTTCAAATCATATAAAATAAACAGCGTAAAATGGTAATCCGTTGCAAGAGTAAAATTCGTCCATATATTGCCCGGAAGATAAGTTGTGGTGGACCACGCACAACTACAAAAATTAACTTACAATATAATAGTATGTGTAGCAGTATGACCCAATTCTATCATGAAGTATTTTTTGGTAGACAAGGTTGTACTGTCTTTCAGCGTATTGCTACATTGGTAACCCAGACGTGAATTGAACACTTAAACTTTCAAAAACCAGATCAAGCTTCTAACGAATTCCAGATGGCTCTCGCCTCAATAGGCACAAATCTCAATCAGCGATGAGTAATTGAATTGCCAGTTGATGATCCACTATGAGTAGTTGAATTGCCAGTTATTTGGATGGTTCACGATGAGTAGTTGAATAATAGCCAATGCGATGTGTGTGTGTGTGTGCATATCACTTCCAACAGATGTTTGAAGCTCTGTGATATAACAGACACTGCTTCTACTCCTAGAATAGCTTTACATTTAGTTGCTGCTCAGTCTCATTTCAACAAGCTGACATATTGCGCTAACGCTCTGCTACTAAAGGCAGCACAGGACCGCCAAACTTTCCCAATTATCCATTGCAAGACTATGAGCGTGTGCGAGTGATCTGTGAATTTAATTTTTATTGCACGCGTGCAACTGCTACTAGTATATTTGAAGACGTTATTTTATTTATTAAGCACGAGCAAACTATAATATTAATACATGTATTTTTTATTATGCACGAGCAAACTATGATATTATGAATGTACTTTTAATTATGCACGTGAAAACTTTAACCATGATATAGAATGTGATAAAAAATTAATCTAAAATTTATAATTGGAGATGGAGTGAAAAAGAAGTTGATCGATGCTCTTTGTAACGCTGTATCTCTTTAGTTTTCTTAATAAATGTCTATTTTTTCCAAAGTGTTTCGTCTTCAGTATGCAACCGAAAAGCTAGTCTAAAACTACACTGCTGGCCACCGTAAATGCAACACCCTGAAGGAAGCATGCAAATAATATGAAATTTACAACATGCATTAGTGGAGGTGAGATATGCAAATGATTAGAATTTCAGCGCAGACGCACATCACGTGCGCCTGTGGCGCCACTTCAAAGCGCGATTTAAGGCTTGGAGATTTCGACGATTTCAAGTACGGCAATTGTGTTTTTCTTATGGTTTTTTCAAAAAAAACGATCAATTATGCCTCGTAGAAAACAGCGATCATCTTTTGATCAAGTATCCGAGTTCGACAGAGGAAGGATAGTGGCCTACCGAGATTGTGGATTATCTTTCAGGGAAATCGGTAGTCGTGTTGGACGAAACCAAACAACTGTAATGTGGATATGTGATCGTTGGATGCAGGAGGGTACGACGGACCGACGTGTTCGATCGCATCCACCTCAGTGCACCACTTCACGTGATGACAGGCATATTGTGCGTATGGCAGTGACGGATCGCTCAGCCACATCACGAACCATAGCACAGCACATTCAGTCTGTACCGCATCATCCAGTGTCTGCGCGTACCATTCGACGCCGTTTACAGCAGAGTGGTCTGTCCGCAAGACGTCCATTGCTTCGTCTACCCTTGACGCAGAACCACAGACGTTTCCGCCGCCAATGGTGCGATGAAAGAAGGATGTGGACGGCAGAATGGAATGAAATTGTCTTTACTGACGAGTCACGCTTCTGTCTGCAACACCACGATGGTCGGATTCGAGTCTGGAGACACCGTGGAGAGAGGATGCTGAACAGCTGCGTTATGCACCGCCACACTGGTCCTGCACCGGGTAGTATGGTATGGGGCGGTATTGGATATCACTCTCGCACTCCTCTAGTACGCATTGCCGGTACTTTAAACAGCCAGCGCTACATCTCCGAGGTGTTGGAGCCAGTTGTCCTTCCTTACCTTCAGGGCTTACCCACAGCCATATTTCAACAGGATAATGCGCGACCACACGTGGCACGCATTGTCCAAGGGTTCTTCGTCAATCGCCAGATTGAATTGCTTCCCTGGCCAGCTCGCTCTCCGGATCTTTCGCCGATTGAAAACATGTGGTCCATGGTTGCTCAACGATTGACCCAGAATACATCCCCAGCTGCCACACCAGATCAACTTTGGCAACGTGTGGAAGCTGCTTGGTCTGCTGTACCCCAAGAACACATCCAAAGTCTCTTTTGAATCAATGCCGAGGCGTGTGGCAGCGGTGATCTCCAACAATGGCGGCTACTCTGGCTACTGATTCTGGCAGGAACCACACTTCACAGAAGTCTATAAATTTAATCATTTGATACTTGGTCAACATGTTATCTACAAAATAAATTTTGTTGTGATATCTCTTGTCTTTCTTGGTGTTGCAATTTGGGTGGCCAGCAGTGTATATTTTGGAATCATATTAATATTCTGATCACCTTAAAAGTAAATTCTACAGTAGCCAGTTGTGTTTCTCCATTGTGACGATAATTAAAATACCTACCTAATAGAGCGAGTCTTCATCTCCAAGTGAATTACAAACTGACACGGATCACCACGCTACATCCCGGCAACAACCTTTCATAACAAAGTACACCGGTGTTCTTAATAGGGCTCTTAAGGTCTCCTGCAATTGGCAATCAGTCACATAATGGTAGAGACTATCGAATTGAGCTACTCAAAACTATGAAGGAGGAGTATTGTGGAGAATTTAACCACCTCTACAAACATTGACTTACAATTCAATAATGTACAGTATATCTCAACTTTACCATGAAGGACGTTTTGATAGACAAAGTTGCATTGTCATTCAACGTCTTTCTAAAAAGTGAGGATGAAGTGGCTGAAGGGACCTGCCTCTCTCCTTTGTTTTAAATGGTTATATATAAATATGTTAAGCTTCCTTTTAACTCTCTTCTGATATTGTTTGATTCTAATTAGACTTGGCTCTGAATAGCTTCTGAACTTTATGACATTATTACGTTCCTTATATTATACAAATTATACAAAGTTTCATGAAATGAGTACAGTTTTGTTGTCGTGGCAGTATTTTACATAAAGAAACACTTTTTTTAATTTACATGAATATATTATTTGGTTTACAAAAAACTATTATGGTAATTACTTAAGTTGGTTTGTTATTTACGAAGCAATCGCCAAATATGACCAAGCTGTGCAAAAAGCAATGTTTTTCCTTTCAAGTAAATAGGTAGGTATTTTAATTAACTTTGCAATGGAGCAACACAACCGGCTATTGGCGATAGTCTGGGATCATCCCCCAAAGGGAAAGACCCGAGGATAACACCACGTAATTTTGAATCACGTTTAGATGACGAGGCAACACCTGAGCTGGGACACCAAACTTCCACACCACACCAACGTGAGGACATTTGAGGCCGTGACAGATTTAACGTGCACCATCCCCCTTTGTACACGACGGTATTTGGTTAGATTGGAACTCGCAACCCTTCGGTTGCTAGTCCGTTACTCTTCCAAACGGGCTACCGAGGCCCCTTCAGATAAATAGAGATACGCACAAAGTTTTCATTGATGCAGAAGAGAAACATACAGTCAAGAGTAATTACAGGAATCAAACCTGCACTACATAGAGCTCTCAGAAATCGATGAAAGTTTAGGTAGGTAATGGATTTATGTCTCACTGGGGTAGTTCAATTAAAGTCGTTCTGGAGCAACACATCGGGTTCAAGATCAATCCCGAAGGGAAAGATCCTTGTAGTTTGACAACATTAACCTTGTAGTTTGAACCAAGGTCAGATGACGAGGTTAACACCTGAGCTGGCACCCCAATCTCAAAACTTTCATACCATGCCAACGTGAGGACATTTGAGACCAAGACACCAGTTCCCATGTACACTACGCTTCTGTACTACTACGTCTTTGGTTGGATCGAGTTTCGAAAGAGCAACCCTCCGATTGCCAATTCGCTATTCTACCAACTGGGTTACCACAGCCCGATCCAAGTTTAGGACTTCATCTAATTAGCTTGATATTTTGTATACAATTACTTCGATACATTATTGTCACTTAATGAATTGACCTTGAGCAAAATAATTTTGCTTCGTCAAGATCAAATTTTATAATATTACTTTTGGGCCAACAGTTGCAAAATCAAACCCCGATAATTCTTGCTGTAAACAAATTTTGGGTAGGTAGGTATTTTAATTACCATCACACTGGATAAACAAATCTTGAATAGAATCATTTTAGCTACTATGGATGCTAAGTGGGTAGAAAAAATAAGTAAGAGATGTTTCAAAAAGAAAAATTGTCTATAATCATTTCCAAAGGATTATTTGTTGATGGGTCCCCTAATAATTAAATTTAATACAAATTATACGTACCGAAATTAAATACATCAGTAAGACGCAATACAAATTTACCTTACCAAAAACATTAGTTAACGGTGTTAATATTTATTAGCCTTTGTATGGTAACCTGAGAGGCCTTACTTACTGTTGGAGCGTGCGAATTCGTGTTCGCCATTTAATGTGCCTACTTCCTTTCATGCTCGTATTTATCATTTGCGCAACTTTCTCGCGCAAATTTGATTCTAACTTCAACCGGAATTGATATTCTGATTTGAAAAACGCTAGTTTTCAGAATAGAATTGTCAGTTCAACGGTTGGTGCCATGTAAATATGTGATTGTAATAAATGTTTTGTCTTTAAATGCAGTTTTAATTCCAATGACTTCTAGATTCACAATTTAGTATGACACGAACTTTGAATGATACTTGGGTCCTTGAATAGAAAAGGCGGAAACACTAACAAAAGTCAGCGAAAGCTACCTGCTAGATGAAGATTTCTTATGTAAATCCGAGTTTTCCAATCAAAATTTATTTTACAGAGGCTGTTCGGACATTTTTGAACTATTTTGTTTGATGAGCTGTAAAAAAATTGTATGCCAAGAAAGAATATTAATTTCACAGCCAGTTAAATAGTTAAAGTATAACTTATCGTCTGTTAACTCAGAGTTTTGTTTACTTTCAAAATGGCACTTTTAAATAAGCAATGGATGGAAGGCTATATTTCCTCTCTTTCTGAAGAGAATTATGCTTATTCAATTATTCAAAAACGCTGTAAAAGCATGGTTTTTCGATATCTAAAGGTACGATAAGTAACATTATTAATGAGAAAGGAAAGAAACGTAAAAGTGGAAAAATACTTCCAAATACGTATCCAAAAAAGAAAACATTTTTGAAAATATTTGTAAGGTAAGATCTTTAATTTTAAAAGAGAATCCGCCAAGTCAAAGGACTATAGCAAAGTGAACGTGGGAACTTTCTCTAAGAGATTTATGATTGTTGCCGGTTTTGCATATAATGGAAAATTAAAAGTAAAAAGAGGGGAAAATGTAAAAAGCAACTCCCACATATTATCAAGACCATATTTTATTCCCAATATTCAAAAAAGAAATACCATATCTTTACCCACAGTACCAACAATCAGTAGAACTGCATTAGGGTAAAGCAGGCAGCCACACATCTAAATCGACTATTAAATTCTTGAAAAAAATGGAACAAGAAACTGGTATCATGTCAATACCCTTTATTGACATTATTGCTAAATCTCCAGATGTTTCACCCATGGACTTTTAAAAAGGGCATTATTGAAACGTCGACCGAAAACTATTCAAGAACTGGAAAACAGTGGAACAAGGATGGGACAAAATACCACAGTCGATACTACAAAAGTCATTATTATCATGGAAATTAAGGTGTAGAAAGATAGTTAACAATAAGGGCTATCAAATGGAACATATAAAACACAAAAATTTTAGGTAAAAAATTGAACTTCAGTCCATTAAAATCGTTCAAAAAATGTCTGAACAGCCTCTGTATACTGAATGTATTGGGAGAATAGTCCTTCCGAAAGGCTCATAGAAAACCATACTTGCTAGAATATTTCTTATTTAAGTTTGAATGTTCCACTCATATTCATTTTAGTCTTGATTGTATTGGGAGAATAGTCCTTCCAAAAGGCTCTTAGATAATTTTTTCTGTTATCTTTATAATTTACCCAGCTAACTAAATTTTTATACATCTGGAAGTTTTCGAAAGTTCGATATAATTTACTCGCGTTAACTTCCCCTCCCATAAAATATTTGGAGTAAATTCTTTCATATTATAATGTTCTAATTGAAATTTTCATACATAACGAATGCAAAATTTTTGTTTTTGCAACGAGTTTCGCTCTTATGAGATACTAGCAGTACCCGCACGGCCTTGCGCGTGGCATCATTCTTGTTTGTCCTCACTTATTCCGAAAACATTAAAAGGAAAAAATAATAATTTTAAGAATGAATCCCACCACCACCCGACATGACACGGGCATGTCGCCTTATTCCTTTCACCTCACTGATTCTTGCTTAGAGAGTTTCATGATACACTATGTTCAATGTCCTTCCATTTGGAGCTAAGATGTAAAGATTCTCGACTTTTCCAACTCTTGAACAACCCACAAACAGTTGGCCACAGGAGAAACACTTTTTAATGAGATCGAGTTCTACAACTTTCAGCGATTGTCCTTGTGCCTTGCTGATGCTCATGGCAAAAATTGAACGAACAGGGAACTGATGTGGTTTACATTAAAATGGGAGATCCGAAGGGATGATTGGGATCCTAGGAATGAATACGTTTCGCCTGTGGCAAAACCGCTATTTTGTAATAGAAATAAGATTTGGTATTAGAATAATTCATCTATGACCTTGAATGCTGCCGACAAGCAATAATAAATTTTTCGGCTTTTATGTTTTCCTCTGTGATGCATAAAAATTAAAAAAATAATAATAAAATTAAACAATAAGTTGATGTATGGAATTTTTCAAATATTTTTATTTATATTTAATTTACCAGATTTTAAAGTGAGAAATTTAATTCTTAAAGGATATGTTTGCGAAACTAAAAAATAATTAATTGTTTAAATATATAGTAAATATTTTTCATTTATCTTTAGTTTGGTTTTTGCTAGTCATTTTCTGCAACACAAGGGTTAATCAAACCTTTTAACAGCATAAAAGAGTACTCAGGAATGTATGCATATATTATTTTTTATTAAAGACTAGCAATACCCGCACGGTGTTGCCCTCGACATCACTCTTGTTATGTCCTCACTGATTCTGAAAACATTAAAAAGAAAAAACAATAATTTTAAGAATGAGTCCCACCACCACCCGACATGACACGGGCATGTCGCCTCATTCCTTCCACCTCACTGATTCTTGCTTATGATACACTATGTTGAATGTTCTTCCATTTGGATCTAGGATGTAAAGATTCTCGGCTTTTCCAACTCTTGAACAACCCGCATACAGTTGACCATGGGAGAAACAGGGTTTAATGAGATCGAGTCCTACAACTTTCAGCGATTATCCTTGTGCCTTGTTGATGTTCATGGCGAAACTTAAACGAACAAGGAACTGAAGTCGTTTAAATTGGAATGGGAGATCCCGAAGGGAAGATTGGAATCCTAGGAATGAATACGTCTTCGCCTGCGGCATGTCCAGTCATAATGGTTACTTCAATAATATTCGGCATCAGTTTCTTAATAGAGTCTTGTTCCATTGCAGAGTGAGGTGGATGCAGATTTCTGAGAAGCATAATCGGTGCCCCAATTTCTAGCTGAAATATGTCCGAGGGTACCCCAGATGGCTCCAATGTTTTCAAAAACTGTATTGTGTATTTCACAACCTCATCTGTGTCACATGTAGTATCGATAGATTTGTATTATACAAATACAGAAATTATACAAATTCAAAAGTAAGTTATGAAAAACCACTACTGAAATAAAAATGTGATTGAATATATAAATATAACACTATATTTTTAGAAAATCTTGCTATGTTACCTCACTGATTCCAACAAACAACCTAACTGAATCACAATATCAGCGAAATCAAAACCAAATTAAACAGTAATAAAACTGATACTTCATTTCATGTAATTTATTAACTGAGTTGCAGAAAATTTCCTGATGGTAGGAACTTGGCACTTGGAGTCGAACATGTAGGGGGTGGAGCTTCAGTTGTTTGCTTTTCATTGGTGGTACCAAAAAGGACAAAATAGTGGCAATACAGAGAAACCAGTTTCAGAATTGAAAAAGCTGTATAAAATCAATTACATTTTTAAAAATAGTTGTGTTCAATTCAAAAAATAAAAAGATAAAGTAAATGTAAGTACAGAATAATAAGTGGAAGGATTAGAGTATATTTACTATTTAAAAAATATAGAGGCGAAAAATAAAAATTATCCGTCGGCCGGGTTCGAACTCAGGAGGTCTCCCTCCAAAGTACTAAACGTCGCTTTGCCCACTACACCATCATTTCAATGTGAGAAGGGGTGCTTTTAGGAAGACGTAGCATGCGTGATAAGTTGTCAGATTGGTCTGCGCAGATACGTCATAGTGGAGGAGGGGCTACACGCGCAGCACAAAATATGAATTAAAAAATTTTCAAAATTAAATTTTAAAATTCAGGCTTCGCGGGGCATTCAGTCACCTTTAATACTACCTGTGTGCCGAATTTCCTGACAGTAAGTGCTATAGATTCATCTGGACATCGCAAACACAGACACAAACACTTCCTTTTATAATAGTAGAGATAGGATATTTAGGGATAATAAAAAGTAGAATACCAGTTAAAAATAAAGTGAAAATTATATATTTCGCCCTGGCATATTTATGTAACGATTAATTGCGTTTCCTCTTTCCTAATGGTTTAATAACTCAGCTAAGAGGAGTAATCTAATAAATGTCACACTGAATTCGTTTTGTTTATCTAAGAAGACAAAAGTGAGTTTTGGAAATACGTTTAAACTATTTTCATTCATATAGAAAATCTGTCTAGAATTTATTGATGAATTTATCTCAATTATCATACTTATAATCAAATCTAATCAACATTTCAATCAAAAGAAAGTTGTATACAGATAAAAACTTCTATTAATTCCTCCTCTTAGAAATCAAGAGATGCTAGTACACGCTGAATTCGTGTATTCGGTAATATCGGGAGATACGCCAATTTTCGAATCTAGACATACATAAATTTCAAATTATTGTTTTCTATGCATAGGTAAATTATTCAAATGGAATATTTAAGACTTCATTTAACGGGTTACTGAAATTCTTCAACCAACACCTATACATTCTAGATGCCATAAATCTCACTAGAGAATTATTCCATTGTACTATCATGGATTCCATAATGTCAGCAAAAAATCGGTTTATAAAAAAGATGGCCTCTTTTAGGGAGTGGCGAAAAAGATTTTTTTTGCTTGTGGTATAAATATGAATCTATTCACAAAACTAAGAAAATCCTTTTTCTTAGTAAGTAACAAGTATAGACTGATCCATACGTCAACTTCACTGAAAACAAATATTATGTGGAGAGTTTGTCAAACATAAACAGTTCAATATCTGATTTTCATGATAACATGCACATACTTGAAATAAAAGTGAAGCTAAACGAAAAGGAAAAGCATTTGATAAAAGTAAATAAAAACTGTATAGTAAATTTAATGAAATATGTTTCCTTTGGAGTTTTCCTACTGTGCACTATATTCTGTATCCTTTATTGAAAAATTATTTTTTCAGACATTTACACTCTGCTCCAACCTTTTATCATTAGATATGAAGCTTTTGCTTTTGTATTCGGTTGAATATTTAGTTTTGGTTTACTTGAAGATCACAAGAATAAACTTTTCGTATTAAGAGAATAAAATTCGTGTGGGTCATAGTAATAAAAATGAATCTTAAGATTTGAAAAATTGCTTCGGAGTAATTATTTCTTTTGGAGTTGAGTTGTATATAAGTTCTACGTTGTAGTCCGAAAAACGAATTCGGTGTGTATTACTGTTAAACTTTGTGCACAACGCATTAGGGTTTATGATTCAAATAATGTCTTGATTTAGGTCTTGATGTTATAATACCTCTATGAGGAATTTACTATTGTAATTTAATGCACCTCGAGTTGGTTTAACCATTGACAATAGTTTAATTAAGAAGTTAATACACAAAATTAACATACACAAGTACAGACACATACATTTAAAATAGCTCAGGGGAAAAGGTTACAGGGGTGTGTTCATGATCGCAGCCGGCGTGAAACTGTTTTCGTTCTCACTTTTAGTTCGGCAACCGTTCTGAGGTTTATAGCTCCGCAGCTGGCGCTGCGCTCGTAGTTCACTCGTTACAGGTTTAAATATAGTTTTTGGAAATAATAAGGAGACATACGTACTTGATGCTTTATCTACAGGTGCAATTATGAATTTATTTTGTAAGTCTTTAATAGCTAGAGCTATTGCATTATAGTTATCGGTGTTGTTTCTAAAAGGGTGGGAGATTTTCGTTTATAAAAATTTAAAAATCATCTATCTATCTATCTATGATAGATAGATATAAAGATATATATACAGATATATAGATATATATATACAGATATATAGATAGATATATAGATAGATATGTAATAAGTAAAGCAACCCTAAGAATAGGTGTCCCCGAGAAACCAGATGAAATAAAAATGTAAATTTCTCATTTTATCGATCCCGACCATAAGCACATAATCACTGGTAACCTTGATATTGTCAAAACTGCATCACTCAGACAACTGATGTCAAAAGGCACTAAATTTAGACCTCTGCTTAAAATTAAAAAATCCTTCGCACTCAAAACTTTTCTTAACGACATAGACCTATTCTGCCTCAAAACTTCAAACAAATATATATATAAAATTCAAAATTACAAACTAAATTTTTTATTATTATATATATATATTATATGTGTCTGTCTGTATGTTCTCTATACAATTCTACACCGTTTGACCAATCCACACAACCCTGCGAGTAACGCAAGCTACATATTAGCCCCTGTTCTCTTTAACCTAGGTGCGCAGAGGGGGCTAAATCAATTGGAAATTACCGTAGGAAAAACATAGCGCATCAAAAAATTGCAATACGCAACTCAGTTTGTTTTACCGGTATTAATCGAAAATCAAATTTTCTAATAAAATTGTTTTCAGTATTGCTCAAAAAACAATTTTTCCGAAACATTATATTTAAGCAATTTAAAGTTATAATTATGTTTGAACCGATTTTTTATTTCTTTCCACAATATAAATAATTTAAGAACATTTGAACGATGAAAAAAATGGATATTTAAAATACTTAATTTTACACAACTTGCATTTTGTAATGGGACATGAAAAGCCAAAACAAAAACTCATTGATGATAAAAGCGTAATTTCGCAATTCGGTATCTGGCAACGTCAGAATCAATGTTTTATTTTATAAATTAGATTTATTATTCCGTGTTTGTGTTCTTGAGTGAAGACAGAAATTTTGCTGTTATATTTGAGCATTTCTAACTTTTGTAAATGTGTGTTCTTTTGTAAATAATTCATTATTGTCTATATATATCTTCAAGCGTCTTTCGAATTTCTCTATTTCAGAATATTCTCATGATGTCTAAATTCGAAACGCTTACTCAGATCTATCGCTTTTCAGAATTCTACATTTTTCGATGACCAGAATTTCCTTTATGTTTGTATATATGTGTGTTCCATTATTTTCCATATTACAGATATATTATATAAGAGTTAAATTGTAATTAATTATTTTTATTTTCTACCAAATACCACTAAACATGAGTAATTTCTTGGTTGTATATGTATATTTCGGTGAAGTTACCTTAAGTCTGGTTAAATACGTTATAGTTTGTAGAATTCTGTTTCATAAAAATAATTGGAAACCTTTTTAAGTAAGGTGTATAACTTCTTATTTTAAAATGTCTGGTAAAGTTAAAATAAAGTTATTCTAAAATAAGATAAGTTGCGTTAAATCAAAACGGGTAGCCATACTTTGTAGTTCAAAGATATTTCTAAATTTTGACATATTTTCATTACAAGACGATTAAAATCAATTTAATTTACATTGTTTTTCATGTTGCATGGATATTATTGAAAGCTGTACTCCATAGTCAAGTAACAACATCTATTATTCTAACTAGGTACGTGGTTTCCTTATAGAAACTGAGTCTCTCAATTGAAAAAAGTACCTTAAGGATTCGATTTAAAACTAAATTTTTTCTGTTGGAGGAAATCAAATTTTAAATAAGACTTTGCTGATCTTGGAATAAGATCATAGTAAGGAAGTATGTAAACTAAGACTTGAAAAATATAATTTTTTTGTCTTAAGTGGCAGAAGGTCGAGGTTGCTTACTTGAAGTTGAAACTGTTCGTATACAACTTAGGTACCTGTGAAGCATTCATTGAAAGCAGTGATTTTGTAAAAAGTGTAATCGATTGAGTTTGCTTTGTCTACACTGATGACATTTGTCTTAAACAAGCTTCGTTATTCCATGTGCAGCTGAATAGAATTTTCAAAAAAGAAATTTGTGCTTCAAAATAAATTAACCACGATTGCCGTAACAGTTTAATTTGCCATCCTCTCACAATGATAATGTAATTCGAAAACATCGAATCCATGGTGCAAGGATACCACAAATAATAAATATTGATTTGAAAACTGAGTGCAAGACTAACGGCTGAAAGTTCCTCATTTTTACTGAAAATGAACTTGATTGGCATTAGTAATCACTCCTAAACTCAAAATCGACTTCTAAAGTCATCTCAGAAAAAGCTTTTCTAGCTTAGCTTTTGTTTTTTTCTTACAGCAAGAGTGTGATGAATATGAAATGGATTATATGAATGGATATATTATATATACATATTTGCGTCCGAAGTAAATTGTAGAAGCTATGAAAAAGTTAAAACGACGTTAAAAAATATTTTCTGCACACTTAAATGTTGCTTGCATTTTTCTATGGAATAGAATCAACGTTTAACCAATTCAACCCGAGCATCGTCGGTATTCTGCTAAATAATACAAAACAAGGTGAAATTTCGGAATTTAAATTTAAGAGTTTTAATTTAAGTTACAGAGTTAAATTATATTAAGAGTTAGAGGAATTTTTAAATTTAAGAGAATTCCAGTTCCGGGTAAACCGGTTCTGAATTCCGAATCGGAATGCAATTCCGATTTCTTGACTGTAATGCATAGTATAATTTATGGGATTTATGAAGGGCATTTGCTGAGTTGCACCGGGTTGTTGTCGATTTGGGGTTTCATAAAGTGAGAAAGTTTGGCTTTCTTGTATAGTTTTGTGTGATTTTGTATTATGCTTGTCTTTGCCGTGTGTCCTTGGATGTTCCATGTTGCTTGGACTTCTCTACCTGTTTGACCTTTTGCCTGTTTTGTTTTCTAGTTTTGCCTTTCTACTCGTGGTGTATGGGCTGCTTTTGGTGAACTTCTGCCCACACGCTGAAAACACCATATTGTGTTGACTGGGTCAGGCTACACCCTGATGACGCCCTGATCCACCAACACTTCTTCATTTTCTTCGAAATTTTTCTTGGTATTCTTAAATTTAAATTCCTAAATTTCTCTTTGTATTATTGAATTATATTGCTAGTCATGCTGTGTCTGCAGCTTCTTTATTTCCAGGTATTTTGGCTATTTAGACTCGTCAATAACATGTCTAATACTTTAAAATATTTTCTTTACGTTCTTATGGTATATAAGAAATTTAAAATCCATTAGACTAGTCACAAATAAAAGGTACCTTTGAGAAGACAGAAGTTAGTTAGCAGTTAGTTTGCACATCTTGCTACAAATAATATATCTATACATATCTAAACACACACAAATATTTTCTTTTCTTTTACTCTAATCTAACTTCCATACTGTAATCTAATGCTTCATAACGATAGAGTATAATAAATCTCAAACACTTCAGAATTTCGCTTCGACATCAATTAGCCTACTGTTGAATTTCTAACTATTTAGAGCATCCCAGGAACCCTCATTGATAAAATTACTTTTCGTTAAAGACTTATCCTCCCAACTACTTGCCTCAGTCTCGTCGAAATTCCTGCGTAACGAAAGTAAAGTGGAAAACTATGTTTCAATTCTGGTACAAGGGAGGAAATGGAACCTCCCACTTTTTCTTGCAATAGATGCATTTTAATAGACTGAACCTTAGGTTAGAATTTTCTCCTAAAGTATTTTCCTATCTTATGAATTCAAAATTCAAATATTTATTTTAGTTTAGCGTTTATGAATTTAATTAACTTTGTGAACTCATAAAAATCTTGTATTTAAACGATATTTTAAATAACTCGATTCCTTAATTTATTTTTTACGTTTGTGATTGCAATACACATAAAGGGACAGACATATTTATTGATCTCCGAGGGCTTCGAACACCAGTTGGCAGAATTGTGGATTAGAAACATGAGAGAAGCGAGCTCGAAACGTGTTCCAACGAAATACTTTTACTTTGAGACTGGTGTACTAGAAATCTGTGGAGGCCTCAAATGTCCTCACGTCGGAGAAGTTAGGAAATTGGGCTGCCAGTTCCGGTTGTGATCTCTTCATCTGATCGAGGATCAAAATTATGAGGTGTTGTCCTCGAATCTTTCCCTTCGGGATGGATTCCGAACTGTCCGAAATTTTTGAAAGATCCGATAAATTTACTATATTTACATTCACTGTGTTTTTTGCTAATACTTTTTTGTCATATCTCACACTGTTCCAGATGGAGACTCCCCTGATTTATATTTTATTTTGCAAGCAGAATGAATTAGTGAGAAACATAATGCGTAATTTTATAAAAACTGATGTTGTTGGAATAAAAGAAGGGTTGCCCCTTTGCAATGTTAATTGTAGTGAAGCCAGTTCTTGGTTACCCCTAAAACGTATTGAAGTTGGTTCCGGAGCAAAGAAATTGCTCGTTTGGCCAGATCATAAAAATTTCCTCCACAACATCCGAAGTGTGTACATAAAAACATGCAATTATTTACAGAAAAAATTGCCTCTTTCCAGTCCATTATTGCATGACCTGCAATATATACATCCATCTAAACAACAGGATTCCAAATGAAAGGAGGCTATAACCCGCCTTGCTGATCACCTGTTAAAGGTCACAAAAACAAACCAATTCTGTGATGCTGTGAAATCTGAGGTACAAATTTACCTGTGCGAGAATGTAGAGAAAGAACTTGCTTCTTTCGAAATAAGTCATGACATTTGTCATTACTGGGAACAAATATCACAAATGAAAGACCTTTCTGGAGTACGAAAGTATGATCATCTGACGAAATTAGTTAAGGCATGTTTAACTTTATCTCATGGCAATTCGACACCAGAGCGTGGATTTTCATTCAACAATGCGATTGTTACTCAAGAAATGTCATCACTGTCAGATATAGGTATTCGATCATTGCGTGTTTGCAAAGATATTTTGCAAAGACAAGATTCTATATCAGATCTGATTACAAAGGAGTTGATTAAATTTATGCAGAAAGCACATGCTGAGTATACATCGTATTTGGAGCAGTTGAGAAAGGAGAAAGAAAATAATTCTAGGAAAAGAAAGCTAGAATTAGAAAAGGAAGAAGCAAGGAATCTTAAGAAGAGGGAGAAAGAAGAACTTAAAGATGTATTTGCTGCTCTTAATGTGCAAGAAAATGAACATCTAAAAGATGAAGCTGCTGCTCATCATCTAATGAATGATGCATTTGAGAAATTAAATGATGCTGTAAAGATCAATGACTTTCAAGCAGTAAAAGTTGCCCAGATAATGTTGGAAGCTGCTAATGAAAAATAAAGTTAGTATCACAAAAGCTAGCAGCTACTAGACAAAAATTTGCAGAAATTAAAAAGAAACTATAATAAATTCTTATTTTATTCTAAAGAACATTGTTTCTACTTTTAACCACAATAACACGAGTTCCAATTCCTCCTTATTTTTATTATTTTTTAATTAATGACATTACAATTTTTGTTTTGAAATTTCGTGCAAATATTTTTCTACCGTTAAACACAAAAAAATATGTAAAATTGAGGTAGAATCGTTTTTGTGATACCCCTGATTTATCCTTATTTTTATTATTTATCCTGATTTATTATTATTTGTATTTACCTTGCAAATTTACAGATTGTAGCCAAATTTGGGGTTTCTTTATTGTGGTGATGAATTCTTGGGCAGTGTATAAACTTAATAAGTAAAAGATAAATTATTTTAAAAATATGAAAATTTACGTTTGATTTTATCTAGTAAATTTAAGTTTAATTATGTGTATTTGTATAATAATACATTGTATGCTGACTATGTCATCAGTCCTACATGCAATATTATTTTTCTTTAAAACTTGGATTTTTTAAAAAAATCAGATCAGGTGGAGTAAAATGATCATAATAATAAGCCTAAAAAGGTAATAGTTAAACAGTTTTATTGTTTAAAAAAGCAAATAAAAATTGTAGCAACTCTCAGATAGTGTAAAGTAAAATATGTCAAAAATGTAAATATTTTATATAATTTTAGGAGTGTAGCTTAGCAAAGTTGAAAAAAGCCAATTTTATGGTCATTTTACCCCACCTGACCCTATTTAAGCATAAATAACAAAAGAGATCATATTGCGTTAACTCAGTTTTCGTAATTTATTGCCCTGAAAATGTCCTGAAATTTACTAAAAATGCTGTCCTGAAATTTGAAATTTGGCAGTACTACCCCTGTAATTTCTATGCGTTCTGGGTCACATTGGCACACTCTAGAGACTTTTCTTACTAACAATTTAAATTCTACAAAAATGTAAAATATTATATTGGACATTTATTTACCTTTGTGAAATCGTGTGTCTAAGAATTATGTGCCTTTTTTAGTATTTAATAAATTTACAACAGAAAACAGGCGAAATAAAACTAAGTAAAGTTGGCGAACAAAAATGGTTCGTGAGATATAAATTTGATTCGTTTTTATGTTGGAATCTCGCATAGTTGTAACCACTTACAACTAAAAATTGGACGAAATTTAAAAGTACGGAATTAATTCCGAGCGAAAAAAATAGAAAATAACACTGCACGAGGTCAACAAACACGAAAGTTTCCATTTCGTTTCCGTTCGTTACAAAACATTGCCTATCCCAAATATTCTAAAGGTGTTTATATTTCTCAAAGAAAAAATACGGCTCAAAATTAATAAAGTATTAAAGTTGAAATTCTGTAAAAATAACTTTTGAAAAAATAATTGATTTTTTTAGCAGTACTGATAAAACAATCCAAGTAATCGCAATGCTCAATATACATTCCAGCTTCTTCCAAACTACCAAATTGTGGTTGATTTAAGTATGGCTATGCTGCGTTTTAGCATGAAATTTGTTTAAATATATAAACAATGTAAATTCAAATAATGTATTCACTAAACTCTAAAATATGATTTATCAAACAAGAACATTGTATAAAAATTTGCCGAAACTATTTTATGTCATACTTGCTCAAACACACCGACACGAAAACATACGTATAATGGAAAGACATGCAGAGACCAACACAACCACGTTCAGTTCCTAAACGAGCACATTAATATGATTTGACATCTTTTCATAATGATGGTATTACAACTATTATTGGGAAATATCACAACCCTGGGTGGAAGAATGCTACAAGTAAAAAATTTTATTAGGAAAACTGAGTACAATACTACGCTGTAAGTTAGTCATTTTTACAGGAAAAGGACTTATAACTTCAAAACTCAAAATCGACTTCTGTACTAGTCACCTTATAACTTACTTTCTGTAGTTTTGTATTACACTATAGTGCGATGCATATGACTTGGATTATATGGATGGATCAATAAATCAGGTATTTTGCATAAAGTAAATTGTATAAGCTATAAAATGTCAAAATTGAGTTTAAAGTATTATTTTTCGCTCACTTATTATTTTTTTGTTCTCCATTTGCATTTTCAGTGATAGAGAAATTTGCATTTTGTTTTATAAAGAAAAATTATTATTACAATCACTTTCAATCAACGTTTAATAAATTCAACCCGAGAAACGTCTTGTAGTTCTGCTAGAGCCATATAAACGTTTATAAAATAAATTTATTAGCCTCTCTTGCATAAGAATTCTTAGAAGTAGAACTAATCTGCTTTTATGAAAGGATAAGTGTTTTAGGACCAGGAGGTTAACGTAATTATTAAGGTAAATTATTTGAAACGAGAATACAACCATTTCCTGTAAAACTAGAAACATTGTTTCAATCATTATTATCAAGTATGATATTTTACACCACCCATAGGCGAGATGTTTTTAGTCTATCACAAGAAAGAGTGCAGAAGTATATTTTGACTTGATCATGATTTTGAGTAGTTAATTCAAATAAAAAAATAATTAAAAACATTCTTTTAAAAATAAATTGATGCACATTTTTATGACAGTTAACTAATAATCCAATAATTTGGATTTAATTTCCCAGCATAACTAAATAAGTAATGATTTATGAACAAGAAAGAGACTTTTTTATGCCGCAATGCAGCAGATAAAAACCCTTTCCCTTTTCTGAAATTGATGTGACATCTTAAGGAAAATCCTTAACAATTTGAAAATATTGCCGTAATTATTGTGAGGACTTAAAAGAAATGGCAATTTTTTTTCTGTAAAAAAAATCGGTGCACCAGCACAAAAATACTCGATACGTGGTTATAGTAAAAGGAAACCATGTAATACTGAAGTGACGTGGCATCAACAATCTTCACTGACATTTATAAAGATGGTAGCCTGAGCTATCTACAAAATAAAAAACGTTGAATAGCTTTCCATTACGTTTCAGGGAACACAAAATGTTGGTTTTGCAAGCATCCTCTCCACCATGTTTTTCTAAAGGCTGAAAAGTAAGCGTTTTCTGACTGGAATTGTATCTATTTTCAGAATCTATTTTCTATTAAAATGCATTTATTTTCTTCTCAATTTCAATCTAACTACAGGTTTAAAAGAATGTTCTGGGCTAAATTAGTTTTGTTTATCCAAAGAACGAATAGAGTAAGATCGTTTTGTCAAGAATGTTTAACAAGTAATTTTCATTTGGAATAAACATTCCAACAATTAATTTCTTTCAAAATTGAATTATTTTC
This sequence comes from Meta bourneti, assembly GCA_933210815.1. Classification (NCBI taxonomy): domain Eukaryota; kingdom Metazoa; phylum Arthropoda; class Arachnida; order Araneae; family Tetragnathidae; genus Meta; species Meta bourneti. The sequence continues at coordinate 61,452,169 of OW119924.1, read as the reverse complement.
TTGATATTTTAATTTACATTTATGTTTTAAACTTAAGTTTTGATATTTAACACATATTATATCCATGGTTCTTTTATCTAGTTTTAAGGATTTGACTTTATAATCTGTTACTCGTGTAGTTGTTTGTATTTACGAATTATAATAATACATGCTTGTACATAGAATACTCTATAATCACTTAGGACATTTTTAATGATGTTTCGTTTTGCATACCAGATGTGTGACACAGAAAGCGGTTTATTCCGTGTCCTGAAATTTATTCCTCAAGATTTCTTTTCGTAAGACCTGAATGACACAAATCATTTTGTAAATCTTTACACACAAAATATTTATTCTCTATTTTGCGTTACTATATTTTGAATACAAGCTGCCTCCTCTACATAAATATGTACCTGAATTGTTTAAAATAATTTTTCTGCCTTGGTCTACTTAAACTGATAGAAAGTCCTCTATACCAGGAATGGCCAATAAGTCGATCGCAATCGACCGGTTGGTCGATCACAGCCGACAAAAGACGATTTCAACACGCAAACGCAACTTAGTCGAGACTCATAGAAACAAACGGTCGTGACTCCTTTAGTATAGTTGACATTGACAATTCGCCTTCCGCACTAGCCGTCGAGAGAGTGGGAGAGCGGCTTCCTACGTCACATGTCATCCGCTCGCTGTCCAACACGCCATCTAGCGGGATTCTCGGCGCGCCCTCTTTTAATCCTCAGTGTAACAATACATAAGTTGGCATTCCTGTGTTCCTTGTTTAGTATTTAGTATTTACTATAGTGGTAACATTGTATTAGCGTTTCTAGAAAAGTGTCAATTTTTTTTAATACTACTGCTGTGAAAAAATGTAAGTATCTTCTTTCTATAGTACTGGTATGGTTTAATTTAAAATTGTCTACCTGTATACTTCTTTTGCATTTTAGTACCCAATAAAATGAGTAATAAACCAAAAAAAATCTAAGACGTATCATTTTCGTGAACAATGGGAATTTAATTACTTATTTACAATGATGAATGATAAATGTTTTTGGGTAATCTGAAGAGGGGCTTTTTAACTTTACATAACAAATATCAAACAGATTATCCACAAAATAGTGATTTGAGAAAAAATAAAATTGGGGATATTAAGGCTCAATTAAGAGCTCAACAAAATGTTTTTAAAAAGCCCATGTTGAAATCACATGCAGTGACTATTACATTATTCAAAGAAGGCCATATTTTAGCAAACAAATGTAAACCATTTTCTGACGGGGAATTTATAAAAGAAACTTTCTTGGAATTGTCAGATTCACTTTTAATGATTTTAAGAACAAGATTGAAATTATTGCTGCAATTAAATATCTACAATTGTCTCGAAATACTGTGATGCGGCGGATTGAGAAAATGAGTGAAAATATAAGAGAACAGTTATATAACGACATTGATAGATGTTCTTGTTTTTCCCTTCAATTTGATGAATCGAGAAATATACGTGACATAGCACAATTGCTTATTTTTATTCGTATGGCTTTTAAAGATTATACATCTAAGCAAGAATTGTTGGGTAGGATTTCTTTGAAAGAAAGGGCTAGAGGTGTAGATATATTCAACTCTTTTAAAAACTTCCTCACTAATTTGAAACTACCACTTTTTAAATTAGTTTCAATACCAACAGATGGAGCAGGAGCAATGATGGCCGCATAAATGGACTTATAACTCTATGCCAAAATGATGACGAATTCCCAAGGTTTTTTTAGATACCACTACAAAATTCAGTAAAAAGTGTTAGCGAGCAAAAGATTAAATACAAAGAAATAATGAACCTAGCATTCAAAATTTTTAATTCCATTCGAGGAAGTTCCCTCAAACGGCGTCCCTTCCAATTGCAACTTGATGAAGGACAGCCAGAGTTATTATTACATACCAATGTAAGGTGGCTAAGTAGAAGTAAATTTCTGCAACGATTTCTTGCTTTCTTAACTGAGATAAAAAAATTTCTCGAAGAGCAAGATCAAGAATCTGCAAATTTAAGTGATGAAACTTGACTCAGTGATTTAGAGTTTCTTACAGATTTTACATTGAAATGAATTGATTTAAATTTAGAATTGCAAGGAAAAACAAGATAATAATTGAAATGAACAGTAGCATTAATGCATACAAAACAAAATTTATTATGCTAATAGAAGATCTTCAACAAAACAAATTGAATCACTTTCCAAATATGTCTGATCGCCTATAAAAGCATCAAAATTGTAATTATAACATTGAAAAATACAGTGCAGAAATTAAAACGGTGATTGAAGACTTTGTCAGATTCATGATTTTGAAAAAGTTAAAGTTATTGTACAGTATGTGCCTTTTCCTTTTAAAGAGGATTTAAATGTAAAACATATTGGCCGCAAAATTTTCTGACACATTTAATATTAAAAAAATTACGCGTTAGAAAATGAAATTATAACTCTACAAACTGATCCAACCTTACAAGCCAGAGAACTTGAAGATTTTTGGAAATACGTCACTCGAGAAAAGAATCCCAATATCACCAAATGTAGCAAATATATCTACTCTTGTTTTGGAACTACATACTTATGTGAATCGGCTTTTTCATATTCAAAGTTCACAAAGACTAAACATCGTTCCCTACTTACTGATTCCCATACTGAAGATTCATTATCATTTCTTTGTCTGGATACACACCAAATTAGGAACGTTTGGTTGGAGATATGCAGACGCAGACTTCCCATTAATGATAAGATAATAAAATAATATTTAATCTGTATATTTTCTGTGACTACTTTTCGATTAATAAATATTATTAATAAAATATCATGTTGGTTTAATGCCCCCTCCCCCATTGTCATTTATTAGTACACAAGACACAAGTTTGAATGTGTTAAATGTCAAGATTTTAGTAGGTAGATCGCGACACATTTTTAAGAAAAAAATATCGATCATATTTATACAGAAGTTGCCCATCCCTGCTATATTTCACCAATTTCAACTTTTTTCCCCAATTTCTTCCTATGTTTTACGAACATAGATTTTCTTGAATTAAAATTGCATTACCTTTATCTACAAAACTGGCTGAATGTTACGTTTATCACTTATTTCACTTCGTTATAAACAATGTTTCATCAAGTAAACAAGTATCGAAAAAAATGTATCCAAATCGTATGTTTGAAAGAACAATAAATTCATTTGTTTGACAGCTAATATAATTTTTTAAATTATATTTAGATCTGTACTACAATGCTGGATTCACTGATAAATTCAAATATGTTTACCTAAGAATTTAAAAGGATATTATAAGTGAAAGAGAGTAAATGAATTTGTGTAGAAAGGTAAAGTACGTAATGCTATTGTAATCTATCGTTGGAAACACATTTAGGTTAAACTCACTAGATTTATGATTTATCATTTAACACATATAACATTTCACCAGATACCACGATTTCTAATTAGACCTAATATCGACAACCACCTTCCCGACATGAAGTACATCGATTATTCACATGAGAAGTTGGTAGGCTTCGCCTTAGCTGCTTACTTAGGATGTTAGATTAGTCCCCTCTTCTAGAACAAGAATCTTAGAAATAAATAACAGAAAATTTTTATATGCACCAACTAACTCAACAAAATAAGGTATACTCAAGAAGGTGTTTCATTAAAACAGAAGTCTTAGTTGAATATTTCAAAGTCGTGGCATTAATTTCAGTTTTGAGTTTCACACGAGCTTATATTTTCGTTTCAAATATCGTTGCTAAGATATAGAGAAATAAATGTGATGATTTATGCATTACGCAAGGAGTTCGGAGAGCTATTGAGTTTACGGTTATACCAAAAGCTTTCTAGTTCATTTCCTCTTCACCTAATATAAAAATGATTCTCTTCATTAACATACGGATTGCTTGGAATCAGAAAATTTATAGAACTCATAATATTTTTCTCAAAATTTAAATTAACTATGTAAGATGTCAATCGTTAATTCTAAATAAGCGAAATGCGAAGATACCAAACGCACAAATCCTTGTTGCAACTGATAGAATAGAGTTTTGAGAACATTTTAAGTCAGAAAGCTAAGAAGCCCCACCAGCACTTCCAATCATTTGGCACTTTTTATGTGTCAAGTTTGAGGGATATGCTCATTACGAGACCAACGAGGGAGCTATATATTATATTGGATTTTTAGTGACGGTAGGAATCAAGTGCTTTTAAAGTGAATTCCAGTTTTTAAAGTTGTTGCTTCTGAAAATTACCGGCACAAAATACCAATGCAATCTTCACATAGACTTCTTATGTATTTGGGAAATATATTCAATATAATTGTAAAAGATGTAAAATAGTGCACAAATTTTAGTCTGTTTTAATTACACAGCCAAACATATAATTTGGTGCCGGTTTTTATAAAACTGATTTCATGTGTATTTCATGTGCTGAAAAAAAAGAATATGACATTAGTTTTTGACAGTCACCTCTTGTTTGTGAGATATTACAGTAGCGTTTTTAACGTTAATATATTAAATTAGGCTTAGGGTATAGGCTTTGAATTAAAAACCTTTTTCTTAATAAATTTTGTAAAACATTTTAATTAATTGAAAAAAGCACAGCAACACTCCTGTAAATCTACAATAGCTTAATTAAAAATTAGAAATAAGAAGAATCAAATAAAACAAAAGGAAAAATTATTTTGTTCCACTCTGAGAGCTTTTCTTGTTTGAAATTCTTGAGTAAACTTTGTTTACAGTCTCTTTGCTGATTCCAACAATAATCTGCCATCATATAAGTATCCCATCTGCACTGGTGTTGGTCCTCCATTGTCTTTATGTCCTGGTGAAATCGTTCACCTTGTTCTTCACTAGTATCGCCAAGATTTTCAGGGAAACGGTCTAAATAGCTGTGCAAGCAATGAACCTTTATGCTTATATTACAACCAAGGTCTCTGAAGTTGTTAAGCATGCTGTTAACTAGTTCAACATAGTTTTCAGCCTTGTGGTTGCCCAGAAAGTTCTTGACAAGGACAAATGAGATCCACGCTTTTTGCTCTCTCATTCATGGAATCCACGAAATGAGGATCGTTTATGAGCTGTCTGATTTGAGGACCATCAAAAATTCCAGCTTTGTTTTTCTGTACTTATTCCAGGCATTTTGTGTCCTATGAATGCAAAGCAAGGGTTATCCTGATCAAGAGCTTTCATGAACTGTTTCATTAACCCAAGCTTTATATGCAGCGGAGGCAAGATGATTTTGTCTCGTCCGACTAAGGGCTCACGAATGACATTTCTTTCTCCAACAACTATGTTCTCTCTCGTAGGCCACTCTTTTCTTATCCAGTGGTAACGTTCGGCTCTGCTATCCCATAGGTACAAGAAGCAAGGATATTTCGTATAGCCCCCTTGCTGACCAAAGAGAAAGTTAACCATTTTTAAGTCCACAAAAACTACCCATTGTTGTTCGTGAAACTTAATCTTATGCATGACCAAAGCTATGGTACCATATTCTTCTTTCAGTTTGGTTGAGTGAGCAATGAGTATTGACCCGTATTTGTTGCCACTGTGCAGAAGTACACACTTCAAACTCCACTTAGAGCTGCCAATAAACAGTTGCCAATCAATTGGGAAATATTCAGCAAGACCAATTTTATCAAAAGTCATCTAACATCTTGATAAACACAAGATCGTTTTCATGAGAGAAGAAATATAGCAAATCCTTTTCCCACTATCAAGTAGATTCTTATCACTTAATCTAGAAGCAAATAATTCAAAAGATTCTTTTGAGAGACTCAGATCCCTTATCAGGTCACTTAACTCGTTCTTTATCTTGGTCACCAAGCCTAACCAAAGTACCCAAGGTAAGCTCTTTTAATAAAATCACAAATGGCTTTTCTCATATAAAGCAAAATACATCAGGATGGTTAACACAACTTCTGGATGCCATTCTTTCTTTTCATCAATCCGCAAAACAAAGAACTTTATAAGTTATGTTAGATGTAAACACTAGGTTATGTCAACAAATATGGCTTCATACAATCAGCTGATACCGGTAAAGAGAAGAAGGAAGAAAAAAGCATGAACCAATCCGCATAAAAACCACTACTCAATGAGTTGTATAATGAAGCATTTTATAATTTAGCTACGCTGAAACTCAAAAAGTAGAGCTGATAGAGAAAAACTATATTTTCATATTTGAAACTAGCACACCAAATATAGTCAAAATCAGTTAAAAAATTCCATGCACCAAACAACATTTTTTTCTAGGGCTGTGTTATCTTTCCTATTAATATTGAATAGACAAACACTTCATTTTTTATCTATATAGATGTGGCTTAGTGGGCATGCCCACTGTGTTAGCGACCCTCGAGATGTAGGCTGTGTAGGTTTGATTCCTGCCTGGGTGTATTTCTATCTTCTGTCTGAGTAAAGCTTTCCATGTGTGTATGTCCATTTACTTGACGTTATTTGGCGTGTTCCAAATATGGTCTTTCCCCGTTAAAACCTAAACAATCAACCATCCCTATAGATTTTACACAAGGAGATGGGATATTAATTTCTGAGATAAGAAACTAGCTGAAGATGACATTTGTATGATACAACATTGGAATATACTAAATAGTAATAATATAAGAAAATTAATTGGCTTACATTCTTGAGAGGATAAAAAATTTCTAAAAGCGAATAAATCAACTCAATTAATTATATGTTTAAAATTGATATTCGTTTCTACTAAAAGACAGTTACTTTTTGTGAAATAAAAGAATTCATTGTTAGGGTGAGGAAGGGCAAGTGCAAATCCTTTAAAGCTCATATTGAATCAATTACTATTCTGTCCCATTGATCATTAAAATTTTCATATTTTCCTCACACACTACTACTACTTGACACTTTACAAACTTATATTGTGCTTACATTCTTATTAGTTTGAAGTTACTATTCATATAATTTTTAAAAAATTTCAATGCTATTTCATGGGATCGCACTTGCCCCACATGATGAAGCAAGTGTATAATACCATGGACTGTTTTCTTGTTCAATGACATAGTATTGTGTGTAATGAAAGAACATATAATTTCATTCATATACTTTAGTCATCGAAGTATATTCATCGAAGTTCATTCATAAGTTTAGTCACCTTTCCCCCATCAAGGAGCTTCCCTGCCGGTATCCGAAGCTCCTTGATGGGGGAAAGAATCTACAGCACTCCTTCAAGCAGTTCCAGTAAGTGTTAGTCCCTACTTTAATCCCAGACACGTTTTGTATTTAGTGAACGCACTTGCCACACTTCACCCTATAATGTCTGCTTCCATAAAGTATATACTAGTTAAACGGTTGCCTTTTTCATTTTATTAGAAATTTTATAACCAAATTATGTCATAAAACAGACCGTAGTCTCGCCAAATCTTCAGGCAGATATAGAAATTTTTTATAGAAAACGTTTTAGAAAATTGAACCGGATAATGAAGTGCGACTAAACTTTTGCAAAATCAACAAAAATAGGTTTTGCTTCCCATTTTATTGCAGCTATATACCCATTTTTCGTTTCTAAACTCTTATATTTTCAAAAATGCTCGTGAGTTGAATTTTTTCTAAACAACTATTTGCGATTCGATGTGTCGTTACTAGCACGGGAAACAACGTGGGCGAATTCACCCTCCCACGTTCACTTCTAGCGAGTTGTGCAATCATAATTTTATAAACCGTTCAATTTCAGTTTTTAAAGCTAGAATTTGTCTGAGATACATAGACTGTACAATCCTTTTTTAAATTCTTAGTTCGTTTATACATCGTAGAGTTTTATTACCTGGCTTTTCGCTTTTTCAGGCAGATATACGCAATCTCTATTAAATATAAAAAATGCTTGATCGCGATTACTTTATTTTAATGCTCAGTTTTAAAGTAATATTTTCCAACTGTTGCTTCATGGGGACAAGTGAACTTAAAAAAACCTTTGAAGTTATCAAAATGCTATAAAATATGCAGATCTTTTATTTAAAAAATGTGTTCCAAAAGTTATACGGAAGTGAATAATTTTTCAAAATATTTAGTAAATTAGCAAAAATTAATAGGTCCCAAACTCATCAATTTTTCTGTGTATTTTAGTTATTTTAATTAAATGATATTTGTACACACATTAAAACATATCAACTACACTTGAAAAGTGTAGTTCATCTCAATCATAAAAGTAAAAAAATTCTAAAACTTAAAATTTTTCTATAAGACAGATAAGCAACATTTTAAACCGAATATTCAAAATTAGGAAGAATGATGAACTTCTTAAGAACATATAAATACATATATGAGATTCCAATAATTATCCAAACAAATTTCAAAGAACTCAAGAAAAAACTGATGCTCAGGAAACAGTTTGATATTAGAAAAATTTCATACCAACTATTTTTATATAGATCTACTAAACTTTTCTAATGTTTTATACTGTTCATGTAACTCTATCAAAAATTATCGCAATCGAAATATTCTGTTTACTATCAATATTTGTTGGCATCAAATAACTTTTAAAGCTCAATTTTAATATAAAAAAAGAATTTTTAGTCAATTTCGGTGAGTTTGCCAATGTACTGTCTCCTTAAAATTAACTTAAATTGTTAAACAAGTTCTTTTCTCACTCTTGTAAAACTGGAAATTTAATCTTCACGAGAATATTTTCTATTTAATTTTTAAAGTGTGTGCATAAGTGTCCTGATTGGAAAGTTTCTAAGCTTCTACCACAAATACTGCAGTTTTTACACATTTTGATGAGGTAGGTAGTTAATTAACTTCGTACTGGCGCAACAGAAATGGTCTATTGGCGACGGTTCGGGATCAATCCCGAAGCACATGTTGATGAATATATGGACACTTTTACATTATCTGAAATTGATTAACTCTGGTTTATACATTTGAGCAGCCATAACTGTAAAACGTATCACCAGTTAATATTGGTGTATACTGATAATATAATTTACTTTGCAAACATTTTATGGTTTCATTAAACATTTCTTCCTTTCATATTTGCAACTATAACTTCCTACTGTCCCACGCAGATGCATGAACCATAGGACATCAATTCAACTAAAAGAAATTCGGCCAAACACAAATAGCATATGCCACTGTAGTTCAAAATCTATAAGAACTTGAAATGAAGTCCAATAATATACGATGGTCCAATTTATCCTAGGCAAGAATCCTCCTAGAACTCAGCAAAATACAGTTCTGTGAGAGCAATTTAATGACAATAAGACTATTTCGTGGGACACTCGGGGTTTCTTAATAGTTATTAATGGATCCTTGAACAGTATTGCCTACCTGGAGGTGTAAACCAAGTATATCCATTCAAGACGAACATTATACTCATCAGGAAATGAATCATTTCATATATTCAACACGGTTCCTGTATCTTAATTTTGTAGAGTCAACGCGATGGGATCAAATGGATTACTCAGAGGCCACCATCTAATTTACAACAATTTAGGGAGTCCGCGCTAGTGATACGGGACTCAACTGTAGAACATGTGGAAACATTGCCAAATCAAACTATAGTTACTCGAAAGGCAAAGAAAGATTCAAAAATATACTAGTGGGGTGTTTAATAAATTTTCGTACACAGTATATTAGCAACGATTTCAACTTTAAACTATTACACGCAACATTTATGGTTATAGCACCTTTTTTCCAAACATAGAATTACCAATTCTATAAATGAAAAACAAAGTAAAAAAAAACTATAAAAATTGTATTAACACAATTTATTGATTCAGAAACTCAATTTTTTACTAAACGTTTCGTTTCTCACTGCTTACATCTCGCTTTTGTGGCTTAAAGAATATTTTTATTGAAAATTTGCAAAATGAAGTGACAATTTACCTTTAGCGGAAAAAATAGTTTAAAACATTAAAATAGTTTCTTCATGTTCAAACACAGGTAAATTCTTTTGCAAAACAGGTATAAAATGTTAGACTTTGTTTTTCTAGATTTGAATTCTATTGATTGAGATTCTATTCTAGATTTGAAGGCATAAATCCGTAATGCATTTACGCTATCTTCAACAATGATTTAAACAAGCGATCGTTTGCATCAGCATACAAGGTATTATGTATCTTTTTGAAACACTGTAACTAACAAATTTTCCTAGCTACAACTTATTTCAAAGGAAAAATTCCTAGCAATAAGAGCTATTCAGTTTTAAACATTTACTCCCTGTATATACAGTGAGTCAACATTCCTAATTCGTAATCGTAACATTTTTGTTCTTTCCAACAATTATTATTTTCATATTTGAATCCGCACTTTAATTCTACTGTTGTCAGACAACATACAAATGTAGAATGGAATTGCCGAAAGAGAACAAAAATAATTGCAATAATAATAATAATGCTTTTAACAGCAATAGAAACTATTGTTCTTAAAACTGAGAATTGGTTAACATTTTTTAAAATTAATGTGAATTAATTCATTACAAATTAATGGGAATTATATTATGGAATTAAAAAATCATTTTTAGACTTTTATCTTTATTACTAAGCAAGTCTCCCTATAATTCTAGTTTATAATTAAAATTTCTATAAATAAGCATGAATTGTAGTTTCTTGTATATTTAGTCATTGATAATCGTAATTTGATATTGATATTCTAACTGCCATATCTTAATGCAACTTGCCTTTTATTTTGATAAGGGATTTTTAAGCTTTTCAAATGAAAATTTTAAGATTACTCAATTACCTAAATTAGAGTATGGCTATAAAGATGCCTTTTATTTTCTAAAGTAGCGCATAAAGAGCTAAAAACTGTACATGTAGGCTTGAAAATAAACATTTCGTGTAATAAAGAATCCCTTCAGGCATTCCTTTGATTTTACACACCAGTTTATGAGCTCCATCATTTCCAACGTATGTGACTATACTGCTAATTTTCGATCAATATGTCTCGACTTCAATTCCCGGAGTCCATAAAATCGATAATTTCCGATTTCGATTATGAAAAATCATTCTATAAAACTTGGCACGTCCTATGCTTTACTTTTCTTCGCAGACATTGTCTCCGAGACATTTATTATAGTATTTCAAAGACAATGTCTGTAAAGAAATGTCTGATCAGTGTGAATAAACTCTAAATATAATTCATATAAATTTTTATAACTAACGTTATAGGTATATATTTCTTTATTTCAAGGACTAAGCTATGACGATATACTATATGATAGTCTATTCAGGAACCAACATCCAATTGTTGAAAACTTTCAATTTAAAACTTTTAAGTTTTGTTTAATTTTATTCAATTAATTTGGCAACATTTACCTCGAATATACTAAGAACGATTAACCCATTTAGTTATTGAAAATACTCATCATTGGAAATGTAATAAAAAATCAATCCAACCACTTTAATGCAATGTCTATCTTTTTACCCCGTTCATGTAAAGCATTAAACAAGAACTTCCATTGCATATATCAATAGTAACAGTTTGGTGTGACTTCACTGCATCCTTTAGCGTTGGTCCTTACTTCTTTGAAGTAAATACAGCCTCAGGGTCAGTGAAACATTTAGTTAATGGCTCCATATATGCAGATATGCTTCGGTACTTTGTAATTCCATCACTTCAACAGAGGAATTGTCTTGACACCACAATCTTCATGCAAGATGATGCACCCCTCCCATCTCTTTGCCTGTGCAAGCCTTACTACTGCAAAACGTTTCAGTCGACAGTGATTACAAGATCAAATTCAACTCATGGCCTCCCTGGTTACCATATTTGATTACTCCTGTGACTTTTGGGCTTAGGACTATTTAAAGAGAATTGATTGTCTTGGTAATGTTCTGAACTTAGCTGTTTTAAAAGACAGAATTTCGCAACATGTGACACAAATGAATACGAATCAATTGCTTTCTGCTGTCGAGTGTGTTGTGCAGCAAATGCAATTGTAGAGCAAGATAAAGGAGGACAAGGTATCTGCGATGCTAGTGTGATTCCATAGTTGCAATAAAGTTATTACACGGCTCTTGTTTTTCCAATATTTGCTATTAATTTAATTTCCACATATGACTGCAATAAATCTATTATACGTTATCTCTTTTCTTGACTACATTGTTAGATGAGTTTAACCCTTCAGGCGGCCACCCCGAGATATTTCGTAAACCAAAATGCCAGTTTAAGTGTCAACCCCGAGATATCTCGTAAACCAAAATGTAAGCTTAAGTGTCAACCCCGAGAATCTTTGAACGGTCACTTTTCCTTCCCCTCTACCACCCGTGTCCTCTAACGAGAGGGCGTGACTGGACACCTTTTGTGCGAGGGGTCCTGATGGGAACGGACAATCCCTAAAATGCTTCCCTCAAGTCATTGCCTTTGGCGTGTTCGTTGAGTATCACGACGGCATTCCTGTCTTTGTTAAGCTACACTTTGAAAGCATCTATTTTTGGGTTCTTCGGGAAAAAGAAGTTGAATTGGAAATTTGGAACCGACACGCACTTTTCGAAAATGTATTCTCACTGCTATTTTGCTTTTACTTTTTGAGATGAAAACATTTTTAAATGCTTCATTTGAAGTACGATTAAAATTTACCAAACAAAAGCGAAAGGACATGAATTCAGGGAAAAAGATTGAAAATTAAAAAAATTAAAGGTATGATTTTTGCAGCAGCCAAAATCACAAGACATACATTTTAAATTACGCACAATTGTTTATTTTAATATTTCTCTACGTATTGGAAACTTAATGAAGTGCGATAATTGACGGAGTTCTAATAGGTTTGGTGAAGCCGGCTACCTGCGGGCCATCGATGCGATAAAGAATTAAAAAATTCCAAAACCTCTAGTTTGGTTCTTTCTCACAAACATTAATTAACAATGGATAATTAACCCTTTGAAAATCATGTTAAATAAAATATGTTTTGCAAAAAAAAGAAACTATGGGTAAAGACCTTTCGCCTCGTATGAATGTAATTTGCGCAAAACATAATTTAGTTTTTTATGGGGTGGTGCGCTCTTGTATGTCACTTCTAGAACACCTCCTAGATATCACTATCAAACGAGAGAATATAGTCTTAATATGCCTAGGACATACCTATATCGAACTTTTACCATTTGAAGGTAATGAGACGTCCTACCGCCCTAAAATTCTTAACATTTGCCAGTCTTGGCAAATGTACTTCGTACTTGTTCGTACTTCCTTTCGTACTTGTCTTTAAAATTCTTTAACACCGCCATGCTACTAGCAGGTGCGACTAAATTTTTTTTTAATCTGAATTTCCCAAATCATCGTATTTGCATAGCTTTTCTTATTTTACCTGCAGTATTCTATTTAATTATAAACATTTCAGATAAGAAATAAAATATATTTAACGCACATAATGCAACAAGGGGATAGACATCTGTATACAAAGCTGAGTTGGCGTCTTTCTGTCCTCTATACAAATCTACACCGTTTGACCTATCCACATCAAATTTGGTACACTTATTCTTCAGAACCCTACGGGTAAAGTATGCTACATATTAACCCCCGTTCTATTTTTCTTGGATGTGGAGAAGAGGTAAAACAATTCGAAATCACCATAGGAATAGCGTTAAGTATTTTTACGATCACTGTCTGAACAATTCACACCAAATATATGGTACATTCATTCTATAGAATCCTGCTGGCAACGTAGGCTATATATTAACCCCGTTCAATTGGTCCTAGATCTGCAGAGGGGCCAAAACAAATTTGAAATCCACTTAGAAATAACATTGAATATTTTACGATCACTGTCATAGCAATTCACACCAAATTTGGTACATTCATTCCTTAGAATCCTGTGGAAAATATAGACTACATATTTAACACGTTCTTTTGCTTTAGGTCTGGAGAAAGGCTAAAAACAATTCAAAATCCCCATTGGAATAACATTGAATATTTTGAAGACGAATTCACACCAGATTTAGTACATTCAATTTTTGGATGTCTGCGGGAAACATAGGTTATACAGGATATTAATCCCGTTCTATTTGTCCTGGGTCGGGAGAAGGGGCTAAAAACAATTCGAAATCCAAATGGGTAGGTAGTTAATTAATGTCCCCCTGGATGTTAATTAATGTCCCCCCAACACAACGGGCTATTGGGGGATGTTCCGGGATCAATCCTGAAGTGAAAGATCCCAGAACAACGCCTCATAATTTTGAACCACGGTCAAGAACAATACTTGAGCCGGCACCCCACTCCAAACTTCCACACTTCGCCAACGTGAGGACACTTGAGGCCACGACAGATTTAACGTGCACCAGCCTTCGTGTATCCGACGGTCTTTGGCTGGACCGAGTTTCGAACTCGCAACCCTCTGTTTTCTAATCCGTTGCTCTTCGAACTGGGCTACCGCTGCCCTCGAAATCCCCATAGAAATTACCATTGATTATCCTTACTATGACAGTTTGATCAACTCATATCGAATTTGCTACACTCATTCTTTAAAACTCTGCGAGAAACATAGTCTAGATATTAACTCCATTTGATTTGTCCTGGGTCTGTAGAGAGATCTCAAAACAATTCGAAATCCCCATAGGACTACTATTGAAAATTACGATGAGTTACAAACAATTCGATCGACGCCGGGTAATTCAGATAGTGTTTTATAAGAGGGTCCGGTTTCAACAAATTTACTCGTAAATACCTTTAAAATTCTTTTAAAGTGCATGCATTAAAAAACAATTATTAATTATGTCATGGTTATAAGGAAATGGAGGAGGAAATTAGCTATCAATCACTGAACTAATGAAATCTTGTAACGCGTTGTAAATTTTTTCAGGCCAAAATTAAAATAATTTGCGCTGATTTTCATCTCATTCTGTTCACAAAATATTTATATTTGTTGGGCTATAAACACCTTCCATACGAGACTTCTGTACACCAAAGTTAAACGAAATCCCTTGTCTCTTATTCATATTAAAATTTTAATCTTTAGGGCTTATTACTTTAAAAAAAATCACGTCACTCGATTTTCGAAACGAAAACTTACACTGCTAGGAGAACTTGCGAAGAAACAGTATTTAGTATTATCAGATTTGAGACCCCGATAGATGATTCATTTCCCCTTTGATTTTCATTTTCAGTGGAGAAATTTTCTTTACTGTTACTTGGTCAGTGATGTTATCTATACAGATATTATTAAGGCTTTCTGATTCTGAACATTTTGGCACCATTCACGAATATTCTCAGAATATTATCACTATAAAATATTTCATCATAAAAAATCCTTAGATATCAAAAATGACAAATCCCAGGATAACCTCTTACGACCCGATATAACTAATGCTAGGGCAAGGTAATTGGCTGAGACCGGCGGTTGAGAAACACTTCATTTTCAGTGGATAGGTATTTAATTAACGTCGCACTGGAGCAAGACAACGGCTATTAGCGACGGTCCAGGATCAAACCCGAAGGGAAAGATCCAAGGACAACACCACGTAATTTTGAAACACGGTCAGATGTCGAGACACAGATCCTCGAAAATGCTGGTTGAAATTTAGGTTTTTTTTATGTAAAACTGTTGAGGGCTACGTCAAACCATTATCACTCAAATAATTTGTATGGATTTATAAAATTATTTTCAACCATTTATATGAAACAAATCGCAAATGTTTCGGGATTTACTTAATTCCTCCATTTTTGTATTCTGTATCTTGCGCCTATATACCCGGATAATTAACGGTTCGTTAATTATCCGGATGCCATTTTAGTCTATTGGGGTTCTCAGGGATTGTCTGAAATAACTAGACCATTAAAATTTAATAAAAATAATCGTTCAAAATTGTGATCAAGAAGATTCCAAACGTCCCATACTTCATTTCTTTAAAAAGTTATTGGTGCAAAATAACTCAGTTTACCATATGTGTACGGTTTTGATTCTACTCATTTCTTCACGGATATGTGAACACCCAAAATCTGAAAACCTTTGGGGTAATATCCGTTGTGGTTACTCTTTAGGATATTTTACATTAACAAAGCAAGTATTGAATATTTTTTGTTTAGCTTTGCTTTAAGTCTCTCATGTCTAACTCAACTGCGATAAATAATTTCATCGCTTCATTTATACAAAAATTATGCTGTAAATCTGTGTAATGGAGGCAAACTTTTGTGGGGAAGAAAATCAATGCTAGAATTTAACTTATTTACAATTAGTATAGAAAATTACTCATTAAAAGAAAAATATATAAATTTATAATTTCAAAGTTTCCCATTGTTACAGTAAATATTTGTTTTTTCAAACACGTATAAGAAAATTTGTATGGATCAGTCGAATGTATCTTGGGCCCCTGCATTATTTCACTATTTGAAAGTCGTTGTACAAGCATTTGAGAAGCACCCTCGAGAAGGTATACTTAGGGTATTTTGGGAAGTAGCCCGTGGCTTTGCTATCTATCACTGTCATCGCTCTCTTTGATGGTCCGGTCTAAATAGACCACTGCTGAGACCAATTGACTGAAGAAGGGGAAAGCACTCCCTTTGTCCAAACCCTGACACTTTTAAAGGGAACTCGCTTTTTTGGGGTGCCGTTTTCGGGAACACAACTTTGAGATGCCTCGCCGCCAGGAGGGTTAACAATATGTGTTAATTAATTGGGCCACAGCGCCAAATTTCACCCTAGCGGCTTAAATATGAACTATTTTTCCCTTCAGAAATCAAAACCGCATTTCCCCAGTAGTTTTTTGTACAGAGAGGTCTAAACACCTCTTGCTTAATTTGATTCACCCTGTACTTTGAAATCAAGAAAACGAAAAAGTTTCCAAAAGTAACATGTTTTAATGCCTTAATTAGATTCGACATCGTCAAATTAGTCTAAATACAAAATTTCGCAAGTTTGCTACTTTTATATTCGGAGATATTCCATGTTAAAGCTGTAGTCCATTTCAGAGGTCGTCTCCACAATGTTATTCGTGGATCGATATTATTTGTAGTTAATCAGGAACTGTTCATTGTTGCTTGACTAAAACATTATAAAAAATCTTAACCCTCCTGGTGGTTGACTCGACGTGGTATCTCTTCATTAGCAAAATTGACCAGACCTTGATATACGATGGATCTCGTCATTAGAGGAAAATTTACCCTTGATCCGTTTTCATCAAACACTAAAACGATATCGTGATCATAAAAAATTGGCAATATCGTGACGTCGAGAAACCCCTCATTAGCAAAATTGGTCAGCTCTTGATGAATAAGATATTTCATCGAAACCACTCGGAGGGTTAAAAGAAAGGTTCATTCTTGACATAATATTCATTTTCAAGTAACAAAAATCCAGATATTTGCTGTTATTCAGACATTAGTTCTAATAAAATTGTTTTCACGAAGTAACAGTTAGCAAATGATATCGAAACTCTGAACTGTCAGCAACTGTTTTCAAATATATTAAATTCTATCGATAGCTGTTGTTGCGATAGCATTAAAGCAAATGAATTTAAACAGTTAATAGCTGCTCAAATAAACTGCTTACGTCATTTTTATGTCAATAACAATTGTTATGTTTAGTTGCAAACTGTACCACTTGCTGATACTTGAGATGGATATTTTGAGAATACCTCTGGTTAAGTTATATCCTTCTTCACTGCACACTCAATCACAGCAGAGAGAGAGACGGTTGTTTCACTGATATCCCAACAATTATCGATAACTTAATATTTTCGATTGGAAATCCACTGTTATTCTTACAACTGTTAAAATAACAGTGCTATTAAAAACATTTAGCAACAGCTATTAAAAATATTAAGCTATTAAATTTTGTTAAAAATTTGGAAAGAATGATAATCAATATTAACAGTTTAATTTTACCGTCAACTTCAATTTTTAACAGTTAATGGTAACCGTTAAACTTATTCACTAACTGTTAACTTTAGTAACTATTAAATAAGATTTTCATAGCAACAGTTAATAATGATTATTAGCGCAAGTTAGCAATAGCCGTTAAGACTTATCGTAAAAATTTCGCCTATCTCTACTATTAGATTGATAATTGTTCAGCTGTACCACGCATGACAAGTGGAAGTCATGTATAAATGTACGTTGGATTAAATAAATGATGTTTCCAAACATTTTTCAAAAATTTACATTCTACTCAGGTATGTCAACTTTTTTTCAACTTTTGGATGCCCCTAAAATCACCATAGATACGAAAATTTTAGTGAAGCGCAAAAAATATACGGAGGAAAGAACAGAAATTTTTTCATGGTCGTATTAAACGTCTTCCTGGATTGATTTCTGTTATAATAAATCAAGGTTCTTATTCATAAATTTTTCGAATATTAATTTAATAATTAATATTGCAAACTAAAAATTATTTAGAAACTAAAACATTATGTAATTTTGTTTGGGTACCTTAATAGCAACATACTACAAAATATCAGCTCTACAGGAATATTATTTGGATAATATCCATAAAAGTCTGGGAAACTGATTAACATTAGGAGCTCCAAACTTTCTGTACTCATAATTGCGAAACGGCTGGACCAAATGACATGGAACTTGGTATATTAGTTAAATTATGATATAAATTCAAAATTTTGTATCAAAATTTTTGTGTGTCAAAAATCAAAAAAAGGGGTTTGCTATTGGAAATTATAAAGTTTGTGCTCAATTTAACATAAAGACGGCCCCGTATGAAAATTTTATACACATGCATTTATAGATATCATTCCCTGTCGAATGTCGTCTTTGAATTTGCTGTACTGTTAAAATTGTTTGAATGAAGAGGGGTGGTTCGTTTTCTTTTTCTGTGACTATATATGAATTACCATGTCTTCATACGGAATCACCTCTGTACAACGGAGCACAGGTTTCCGGTCTATCGTCCCTTCCTAGACTGTCTCGTCTCCTCTAGTTCCATTTTACTCCTCCCTCATGTCCAATGGGTCCCCACTGGTCGAATTCTCTAGACCCATGGTGCTCCTCGCCTGAGGAAATGTGATGTGGATCTCACATTCGTTAAAGTTGAGAAAAATCCGGGTACTCATAATCTTATGGCACGCAAATAAACTGTGGTCTAAAATTTTTATGTGTAGCATAAAACTTTTAAACAGTTTTCGATTTATTGACTTATTATTGACTTATTTATTATTATTACGTATTATTATTTCGATTTATAACTTGACACAGTGATTAAATCATAAGTAGTGAAGAACTTTTTTTCTCAATATTCATAACCTTACTTTGAAACAATTCTTTATTGTTCATCTGACATTTCTTGAAGCACAATCAAAATGTTGTACAAAAAGCGATACTGTAATGGAGGAAATTGGAGTCACTCAATTCAATTACAAGAGTTTAAAACACAAAAATATATAAACGCAATTACACACACTATCAAATAAAAACACATATCAGAGGAAAATTACAGTTTGATCTTTTAACTCACGCAAGCTGACTGACGATCGGAACTGATGTTTGTTTTAAACAAAACTTTAAAGTTTGAAAGATAAAGGAGGTTTATAGCTCCATAGTCCGCGCCACGCCGATTTCTCTCCAGGTACATATTTGCTGATTTCGCAGTTCATTCGTTCCAACACAAATTTGTATATATGCCTTATCGCATCTCTAAAACATTATATATTAAACTAATTTATAACAATACTATAGTCACACATTATAACAAATTATTTATATAACTAATTAATACCAACTAAACACATATATACAACTATTTTTTAATAATTTAGCTACAGAATTGTTCGAAACATTTTTACAAACTTTATGGAGAGTTAAGGCACACAAAATTTAATCGTATTCACAAAGGATATATGCTTGCAAGTGTCACCTAGATTTGCTTTAGGGCTGTTCGGCAGAGTGACTGTCGGACAGTTTGACGTTTGACGACATTATGGCAATATGTAAAATTAGGACTAATAAAATGTTGTTCATATGCACTTGTTGTCTTTCATTTTTGTATCTTAGCTTACCTTATACACAACCGGGGAGCTCTTGCAGATATGCATACCTGGGTGAATACGGTTTACTTTAATTTTCCTACTTTACCTTACAATGTGTATATAAAGCTTCAGAAACCCCTGTATTTTAGTTTATTGCTTATGAATAACTCACACTTTTTCAGTGTATAACACAGCAGTTATATTGTCAATTGGCAGCTTAGAAAGATATTTCAGTACCTAATTAGGATAGTCTTCAATCATTACAGATGCAAAATCTTATGATCTCAAATATAATTGTCTTAAAAGTCTTCCTTTTCAAAGAAACAATAGAAAGTTCTTGTTTCATCTTCATTTAATTTTAGTGCACTTCTCAATCATTAGGACTTGACCGTGCATAGGTTCATTATTTTCCTTTGAAAACGGAGAACTGATATCTGGAAGTAGTATGAACATTCTTAAATCATCTCTTCTAGAATTTCTTTACTGAAACTCAATTACTTTTCGCCCTTGAAACTTAATTAGATTGTGCGGTGCGTTCTAGCTTCTTTCTATCTAGCTTTTGGGCAATTTTTTAATTTGTCGTTAATTAATCTAATTGTTTTCTCTTTTGCATACTGTTTTTCACGTTTACTAAATTGTCTGTACTTTTTCGTTTTTACTGTATGATGCTTAAAGTTTTCTAAATTAAAATTTAAAAAAAATGTTAGTTTTTCATATAACGTTTTAAAATGCAAGTGATGAAATTTATACTTGATGTGTAGAAAATATAATAAAACAGGATTATATATTTTTAATTCAAAAATAGTCTGCTGAATTTAAGTTGAATGAACTAATTTGTAAAATTTGACATATACATGGATCAATATCACGATACGACACAAACCTTCTCCTTAACACACTTCTCCAAATTTTCTCAACCAAACTTTTCATCTCTGAAACTTTGTCCTGTTCATAATTTTGTCTCATTTTGAGCCGAGGCGTGTTTACGTACTAGGAAAATAATACCAATCGATTTTTCAGACACAATGTTTTGGAATTTGTGTTTTCTGGTCTTTTATTCCGAGTCACGTTTCATCTTATTTTGCGTACGTATCGTATTTGCATTATTAGCTGAGATTTTAATAATTTGTATTGCCATAATACCGGTATCGTCAATCGTCTGCCAAATTCCCTATCAGTTCAACTCGTCTTTGGTGTCGCATTTTCAATGAACGGAGTGTCTAAACCATGGGTTTTATCATATCGTATCGTATGCTTTCATAAAAAAAACTAAACAATAAAGAATCATAAGAATTAAAATCATAATAAATTAATCATAACTTTATCCAGCTAAAATGGTCATTTTATAAAAAAATTTCACTAAAGGTTTATCAGTATTTCTCGGTGACACTTATATTTTACTGTAAATTTGCCTCGGTATTGAAGTTTTACTGGAATTTGTAATGTGCAGAAATACCCGTTTTTCTTGCTATCAAAACCAGGGATTGTGATAGCATCATTTCTACATCAATTTCTTAAGACACTTAAGAAACCATTTGATTTCAAGATTCTATTCAAAAAATCTTCAATAAAATATCATTAGGCAGTAAAGGATGATAAAGATGTCTATAAAGCTTAGAAAAGAGCGAGAAATAGCTTCAGAAATGGAATAAGAAAACCGATCAGGCTGCTGACAACAAAAAAAGATGCGAAAATGAAATAGATCAAGAAATAGCTTTTTTGCTATAATGGGAGCAGACGATTTTTTCACGTCAAAGGAACAGAAGAGTAAAAATTCCCGCCTCAGTTTTACAGATAGTAAACAATGTCATAATGTTACTAGCACACTTTGATAGAATATAATGGTTAAAGTTATTGATTTGATGAAATCCTTTAAACACACTTATCGATTAAATATCGATAAAAATTAAAGAGGATTTAGTGATATTTTTAAAAATAAAAGTTGTTATACATAAAATGTGTAGTTATAAATGTAAAAGAGTGTCCAAATAATTACGGTAAAGCTATTATGTTATAAGGAGAGGGGGCGATATAACTACAGATTTGTTATCCCACTTCTATAACGGGTCATAGTTAAAATAATGTTGTTAGCTGTGCATTAATATGTTGAAAGAAATGATGTTATAATTTGCCATGGATCATCTAATTAAATACAAAATTAAATTTTTAAAATTAATTCAAAATTGTTCATGACTCACAAGATCTGCGTGCAAATGTCAATTGAAAAGCTTATCTAAGTCTTTCAGTTAACCGGAGCTTTATAAAAAGTGTATAATGGGTATTGCAAGCAAAATTTATGCTCTAATTGTACCAAAGGGTTTTCTCTACGTAGTACTGGAATTCTTTCCAGAGAGGGTGTTAGTCAATCTAGTCTTGATAACAAAACAAAAATATTTAAAAGTAACACTGAAATGAAGCTAATAGGAATCAAGACTTTGTCTGAAAAAGTTCCCCAATATTTTCGACACAAATGGACGTTGTCACTATTGAGTATATTTACGATGTGAAACTGTGTTAAAAGCTTTGAATACAATATGCCATGACGGTAAATAAATATATCACTTGCGCTTGTAAATACCGAGTTTTGTATACGATTCTTTAGGAACACAAAGCTAGTTTCTTTCCAACGAATTTGAAAAAAAACTTGAGATTTTGAGATTTCAAGTATGACCTCGAGAGCTATGTAAGTAACAGGAATTGATCTCGTACCTATAAAGTTAACAAATTTCAAATAGCAACACGCTATTCATATTAACGCAATGTGATTGGCCCAGTGAAAAACCAAAAATGGCATTGAAGCTTTACTTTGCACTTTACCTTTAGTTCCAAAAACAACTGCTCAAGAGCACTGTCATAGAAGATGAGCGTGAAACAAAAGAGGAAATACAGGTAGCAAGCAGCATTGATAATGCACGCAATTTGAATATATCCCAAACACCACTAACAAAACCCCGATTGATAACCACTGTTGTAATAAAGGTAAAATGCTGTGGTTTCTTGTTGCCTTCCTTTCCACTTTTGTCGTGCACACTCATCTTCTTTGACAGTTCTCTTGAGCAGTCGTTTTCAAAGCTAAACGTAAAACTTCAATGGCATTTCTGGTTTTCCATTGTACCGATCACTTTGTGATGATGAAAAGTCGTAACTTTTCGAAATTTGTTAACTATCCGCAACCGTGCGAGCTCGATTCTTGTTATTTAAACAATTCTCTAGCGCATACCTTGAACTCTCTAAACCTCAAGTTTCATTTCGAGTTGAGAATTGTGGTCGCTAGGGGCTCGTGCATATAGGGGAAGTTACTTTATGACTACACTGTTATACAGGGTGTCCCAAAAAGTTTGTTCCGCAATTTATCTTTTTACCATTTGGAGATAGGTAGGCAATGTAAATTGCAAAAGTACACCAAATAAGGTAGGTAATTAAGATATGTGAATAAAATTATCACGTGATAATAATTTAAGCGGATACAGTTTTTGATTTTTAAAAAACCCCTCTAGATAAAAATCCGAGATAGCAAAAATGTTCCTTACTTGCATTCCTATCGTTAGCAGAAAACTGCATTTCTGTAGGCTGAACAGTAACGGAGGCATAATGACGCAAAAAAGTTGACTTATACCGCTTGTGCACAGCTGTTCAAGCAGTCAGATTAGGGACCGTATACACAATGCTAAAAAGCACTTTTCGGTCAGAAAGTGCAACATTGTGCAAAGTAATGTAGTATTGCAACTGCAGATGAAAATCGCACTGAATAATAGTAGACAATGTAATCTTCAATAAAAATATTGTAGAAAAAATGGTTTAAATAAAAATAAAAGGAAATTTACAACGCATGTTCAAAATGTTTTCCATCTGCAGCAATGCAGAACTTAGCTCTTCATTTTTGGCCATCGTTCTAAATTAGATACGGCCCCCTTAAAATGGAAACTCTTGTATCTCCGTTACTATTCAACCTACAGAAATATGGTTTTTTACTAACGATAGGGATACAAGTAAGGAACCATTTTGCTATCTCGAATTTTTATCTAGAGGGGTTGTATAAAAATTAAAAACTGTATCCGCTTAAATTGTTATCACGTGATAATTTTATTCACATATCTTAATTACTTACCTTATCTGGTGCACTTTTGCAATTTACATTGCCTACCTATCTCCAAATGGTAAAAAGATAAATTGCGGAACAAACTTTTTGGGACACCCTGTATATTCATTCACTATTATAAATGAATAAGTTTTGTATTTGGCTACAATAATCATGCTTCACTTTTAAGGCTACGTTGATCGGATTTATATGTGTATGTGATCAAGTGAGCAGGAAACCACGACTGGGACCACCACTGAAAATCACTGAAAATGAGAATTTATCGCTGGAAAGTAGCGATTATCTGCTTGAATTGATTCCAGCGAAAGTAAGAATAAGCATCCATCTTCTAAGTCCGAAGTAGCTTATTAAGTCCTCTCCAGATGTTGCTAAACAAGGGAACTACACTAATCTAGTGTAAAGTTAAGTCTTCTTTGAGTTAATCTGCTTACAAAATGATAGTCTTCGCAACGCGTCTCGCAATAGCCTTGGTATTCATAATATAGTAACAAGAACAATTACTAATCATTTTATAATAAAGTATTAGGTATGCTTACTACTAATCAGTTTTAATTTCAGGCTACAGGAAAATTTGCAAAGGAATATTAATCCACATGTTGGATGGGCTTAGTTATATAAAATAAGATAAATGTTTTATGCTATTAGAAAAATGTGCAGTTATTGAAAATATGGCATTAAAACATATGAGAGATATTTTTGTCCATTTGTAAAACATTTTCAATTTCGTGGCATTTATTATTTGAATATTACGGTTATATTGGACTCATTTGAATGTAAGTATGCAGAAGCAAAAGAACTGATTACTTAATTGGGACAAGTTCTTGTCTACTCTGCTGGTTTGCACGATTTATGTTGTTGGCTTTTAAAGGTGCATATAATGTATTCAAATTAAAAATGGTAACATTTGAACATGTTTTAATGTATGATATTAATGCCATAAATGTATAGTCAATCATATTTTACAATATGAATGTCTGCGTTTTTGCAGATTTTGCTTATTTTTTGAATTTGTGAATTGCATTTTAGAACTACACTCTTTTCCACACTACACATTGTTGTATGTATATTGATATTAATAATGAAAAAGTGAAAATAACAATGTTATTATCACTGTAGATAGAGAGTTGAAATCTCGGCAATGGAAATATTCCGAGATGAACCATTTTCATGAGAAGAACTTTAAGTATCTATAAGAACTTTTGGGAACATCGACTTTGCAATGAAATAGACAGAGCATGTGGGCGGAGTCACTACTGAAAAATCTCATAAGTGTGTCACGTGGATTTGGGAACGAAATTAGGCCGATTGGTAATCCAAGCGTCACCACGCTCATCAATAAATCTTGCAGTAGGATTTGTATTTTCTTCAATACCACGTATACTTCACCAGGAAATTTCAAACCGAGCGATCGGACGAGATAACATGAAATTGTGTGCGCATAGTACTTCTATTTTATTAATAGGTTGATGGTTGGAAATCAATAGTGTAATGATGGTGTGATTCACTTAAAATTATGGGGCATTTAAAATTATATTTCTTGTTTAATATAAAAGTAATAACTTGCAGACATTTGTAGATGTAGATGGAGGACATTTGTAGATGTAGATGGAAGGTTAATTAATACAAATACTGAAGTCTAATTTTCTAAACACGTTTATTTAATTTTAACAAAAATATGTAACAAATAATCTGTCGGATAAATACATATAACAAGCTTGCTGTCGATGGAGATTCTAAAAGGAAAGGAAGCGCTGTTGCTTAGCGACGGGAGAGAGTTTAGTTGTTAAGTGGCCGCGTGCTTGAGTAGTTCATCTACTATTCCAAGAGCATAGCGTTGTGAGACCTTTCCAATCAACGGTCCTCTTTTTTGCATCAACTAAATAAAGCCTTTGTGTTTCACAACAACTAGAGTGTAATATGCATGCTATTGCCTGGTAACACTTACGCAATGGTAGAAAATTTTACTAAAACATTTGTTAATTATCTAGATTTTATATATTTTTAGCTCTCCAGAAAGAAAACAGGAAGAAAATTTTAACTTCGCATAAGAAAGTTCGATATAATTAACTGATATAACTAACAAAATATTCAAGTTTTTATGATGTCTCAGGATATTTTTTAAATAAAAAAAATTTCATTGTCAGTTCCATCGAAAACCTACTCCTCGTCCTCACTGGCAATTATGAAAAGTAGAGAGGTAGGTCGTTTATTAACGTCGCACTGCAGCAACACAACGAGCTATTGGCAACTCTCCGCGATCAATCCCGAAGGGAATGATCCAAGGACAACAAAACGTAATTTTGAACCACGATAAGATGACGAGATCAATATCTGATCTGGCACCCCACTCTCCAAACTTCCACACCAAGCCAACGAGAGGACATTTGAGACACGACAGATTTAACGTGCATTAACCCCCGTGTACACGACGGTCTTTGGTTGGATCAACTTTCGAACTCATAACCTTCCGGTTGCTAATCAGTAACTCTTCCAACTTGGCTACCGTGACCCAGCAATTACGAAAGGTTCTAGCAAAAATTCAGAAAATACACATAATCGCCCTCAGCGAAACTAATTTCATTTCCTTTATGTGACTATTGTTGAAGCAGTGTTTTGATGTCTCGTCTGTACAACCAAGTCATGCTACGAAAACTATAAACTGCAGTAATGAGATAGTATTAGTTCAGCAAGTGCACTGTAAATAGTTGTTGTCGTTAGTTATGGGATAGTGGAGGCCACCTCACTTCATGTGTAACACTTGTGACTGCTTTTGAGTTTTTCAATCAATTAATGAATTCTCCGTTGCAGCAAACCACTATGTCCAAACTGCGATGAAAATCTTTTATGGATATTCCGGCCCCAGATACACCTTAAGACTTCCAAAACAGTACGTTGAGCTTCTCCAGTGCTACGTAAATTCAACTACTTATCACACATACATATCAGACCACAAAGAAACAATTACTAAATGTTGCTCTTTGTTGGAAATGGAGAGTGAAAAGGCAATTGTAAACGTCAAGGCAGCGACAATGGAACTGACATCAACTTCACACCTGGGTACCAGAGATAGGGCAGAAACTTTATCAAGCGATTCACACGAACAGTGCACATCACTAGGTGAGGTTTCTGTCAGGTGTTGTCGGACGGTCCACCTTCTAATGAAGTAGACGGAGCATGTGCGGCGCGCGGCTGCTTCATCTTATATCTCCTGAGCGTTCGGTTTGAAGATATGTCAAGTAGTAATGTGAAAAAGCACAGATCCTAATGTAGAATTAGTTAAGATTTTTGCTCCGATTATCCGCTTGTGTTAATCATCGCACATTAAAAGTCACCAACCTCTAATGAAATATGCCGAGCATGTGCGTGGAGTTTTGTATAGTTCTACCTATCGCTGGGTTTGGTCACGAGGTGTTGGGAGAAAGTACGAATCCCAAAGTAGGACTAATTATCGACTGGTTAATGAAGTTGTCGAGCGTGATTAAAAACTCTAGTTTGCCTTTTTTGATAACCAATCGGTGCAAGTCAATTCCCAAGCCCTGGGCCTCTGGCCTGCGCTTCAGAGATTTTACGACAGCTACTCCGCCTACATGCTCCTTCTATGGTGTTAAACGGTGCTAAAACGACAGTGCTACCAACGGAAAACAAATAAAACTTCATCACAGATGATTACTGACCTACTAGTATAAATATAATTGTAAACTATATTAGCATAGCTAATACTGCTTGATTAAAAAATCAAATAAAAATGTTTGATAGTCAGAAATTACATTTGGCGAGTCAGCTACTAGCACAATTTCTTATCCTGAAGATCAAATATATTATTAATAGAAAGGCATCATTAGACACAGTCCACCAGTAAACGATAACACCCTTGTGCCGTTTTAAAAGGTTGAAAACCCCACTCTTAAAAGTACGTACAAATAATTTATGTAGATTGTGAATCGTATTGAGTACCATATTGCTGACTATTGAATCTTTCCAGAACCAGAAAGATATTCATTTAATCAATTCTATACATATTCAAATCCTTTTCAAATAAATCAATCCTAGCATATTGCATAAAAATAATTTTGCAATATGTTAAAATGTTATGGAAGATAGCTACTTCTCTCTCTATTGAAAAAGTTCCCATTCTCATTCGAGTAAGAAATTCATTTATTTCAATTTTATAGTACCGTGGATTTTTCATCCTTATGTCAATTTAATGTCGGCTTTGAATGATCGCTATCAAAATGTTGCGAACATATTTTCTTGTGTATAAAATTAATAAATTCGACCTTTGATAAAATAACACGTCCAAATATTGACAAGAGAAAGAAAGGTCGGTCCCATCTTTAAATTTCATCCCAAATTTTATTCCGTCGCTCAAGATAATAATTCCCATCAATACTGTGTCACCTTGTTGCAGAAGTTGCGGCTGTGCAGTTGTCGAATTACGATAAAAAACAATTTATCTGCCATTTGGAAAACGAAGGTGTCGAATTTAGCGTAAATTAAATTTGGGACTGGATACAAAATAAATGGTTTCTCAAACCTAACTCACAAGAACGGGAAAAATCGTTCCAAGTGGAAATTCAAATTAATGTTTGATGAAGCAAAATTGAAACAAAACACCATAGTCCTTCGAGATGAGCTTTATGTGTCCATTTTTTGTACTTTGCAAGCATGCAAGGAAGAACCGCCTTTTTTTATTTTTTGTCATCGTGTGAAATTACCGCTAATGGTAAAAAATGAGACAGATAAGTGTCGTTGAACTATGTATGGTCTGAGAAAGGAAAGTGATTTTGAAGTGAGCAAGCTTTTTAGGTTTTTCTTTTGGATTTACAATTTGCTTAAAAGTGCACATTAAAACGTAATTCAAAAGAATTAAGAGATAAAAGATACCTTAGTGAGAGTTTTTACTAGAGATATTTATACTATTGAATATTTTAAAACCTTTACTGAAATGCGTCCATGTAAAGCTAATCATTACATAGGTCTGCAAAATTTGACTCCAGAAAGGTTGTTTGAATTTTTTTGCTTACACACACAAACATAAAAAAAATTCAAGCATTTCTATCACTTCACATTTTCGCAAAAAATCGGTTTAAAGTTACATATTCAGTGTATTTAGTGAAAAAATGCAATCAAATTATCATTTCTATATCCTTTTTCTCGATATCGCTTTGCCTAAAAGGGAAACATTATAAATAGATTAATATTTTGAAAAAAAAATGTGTTTTTTTTTCACCTTCTTGGTTTTTAAAATAACGTTTAGTGGCACGACGTTTGCCTTCTGCTTCAGGTCCATTTCTGTGAATCAGCCAAGAGTCATCTGTAATTATGCTGACGTATCTTTGGTAACTACTTTCCATGTCTTAAATATCTTGGAGGAACCTTTCTCCCTAATCCTCACTCATAGTTCACTTCCTTGATCCAACTTCCGTTCATGATCCGAACTCTTAATCATATAAACGTTTATAATATTTATTCCAATAAATATTCCATCCTTTAATTTCGCATCGGATAAGGCTTCAGACTTACTAATTAGGTACAAAATTACATTCTTAATCAAAGCTGTGGCGAACTGTTTCATCAGTCCAATCTTGAAAAGAAGGGATGGTAATAGCACTTTCACTGGGTTAACCAAGCTTGGCTGTATTTTATTCTTGGTACAAGGTTTCAAGTCTTGCTAGAGTGGTCATTCCTTTTTAGCCCAATGTATTTCTTTGCTTGTCTGTCCTACTCAGACAGAAAATGTGTTATTTGTATTGAGAACCCCGAAAGCTTTACTACATCTATATAAAACGCAATATAAGTGTGTTACTAAATCGTTTAGTTTTCTTTAAATTAAGGATGTGGCTCACTATATGAGTTCTTAGACATTAATTCTTCATCATCACTTTTAGAAATCTCTTCTAAGTCATAAACATGGGAGTCCAAATTTGTAGGTATTGAAACATCAGGTCCATGCGGCACAAGTTCAACAGCAGACTAAATATAGGGTTATAAAGTGTTATTCTTACTCTTTTAGCTATAGCAGTGTATTTTGCATGAGTAAAATTAACAGTCACCTTTGTGTTTCTTTCGTTTCCTACAAATCATTAGAATACCAAAAGCAAGAGTTCTTCAAAACACAGAGCAAAATCTCAGTTATGTTCTGCCTCTGCTTCTGGATAAGAAACTGAACACACGTATAACAAAAGAATTTGGAAAGCTTACACAAACTCTAGAAGCCATTTTTGGCTTTTACCACATAAAAACTTTACAAAACATTCGATCTTATAAATTGAGAATTTTTAAATACGAAAAGCTTCTTTAAAAATGTTTTTCACACAAGTCAACAATTAGGGTAATGCCCAGGGTATCATATATATATATATATATATATACATATATATATATATATATATATATATATAATAAGTAAAACTACCCTAAGAATAGAATAGATTTCCCCGAGAAACAAGATGAAATAAAATATGTAAATGTTAAGTGAGCCTGCCTACTTTTTCAAGGGGAGCAAGGCCAGGTTGTCACTTAAAAATGCGATGCTTTGAGTTTTTTCTGTACTTATGTGAGGCCAGGCCGAAGAGATCAACATAAGTTACCCCCCGAAAACTCAAAGTACTACCAGAGAGAAAAAAATCATAAAAATAATTCCTGTTACCAAGGTTAGGAATCAAAAGAACTTAGCCAAAGCAAAACCTTACCGAAAGTTGCCGCGCAAGCTAGGAGAGCAAAACATTGCCAGATTCGTATTATGTAGAATAACGGATTTAAAAAAGAAAGAGGGTAGTTGGAGATAATGTGAACAATTTAGTGCAAATGAAAGGGAGGGAAGAAAGGTAAATTTTAACAAGAAAATAAAATTGTGACAAGGAGTAAAGATTGTGGGCAGTGATGAAATTGAAAGAAAAAAACGAGGGCAAAAGTGAAAACAATAATTATATAATTATATTTTGGCTCCATCTGTCTGTGAAGAAAGAAAGTAAAGTCAAGAAAAAGAAAATCATTTTTAAAGAAAAAACTTTTTAAGAAAATTGTTGGAGAAGTTGTTATTTAAGAGGGTGGTTTTAAGAGTTTTGAGCTGATTATCAATAGTAGTTTGGTCCCTGCAAATATGATGAATTCTATAGATTTGATTATAAATTAAGTTTCTGTAGATGTTGAAAGATATATTAGAATTCCAGGGAACAAGTCTGTTAATATTAAATTGAAAGTCATTTCTTTTGTCATAGATATCGGTTGAAGATTTAGAACTGACATCAATATGAATGTCAAGGAAGTTAGTAGATAAAGGTGAGCTATTTGTTTTTTTGAGGATGAGTTCAGTGGGATAAATACTTTTCCAAAAGTCAGTGAACTCTGGTGAGTTAAAAATGATTAAATCATCTATGTAGCGATAGGAGTTAATAAATTTAGAAGTGTGTGATCTTTCATAGAAATGGAGGTAGAGGTTAGCAAGAATACTGGAGAAAGTGGTACCTTGTGGTATTCCTTGTACTTGTTGGAAAAGATGTTCACCATTAAAGATAAAATTATTGAGGACACAAAGATTGATAAGACTATTCCAATATTGTTGAGAAATATTAAGAAGGTTAAATTCAGTGTAGTAGGAGTTAAGAACACCTATAAGGTTATGGAGCGGGATGCTAGTGAAGAGGTCTTTAAAATCGAAAGAGTCAATTTGTGAGATATTGTTATTAGAGGAAAGAAAATTAAGAACTGGAGTGTTATTATTAATGATCCAACAGTTTTCTTTAACCGTGATAGCTTTAAGAATGATTTTTAAAAATTTAAAAAAGATTTTGCCTGGTTTATGCATGTAATTTTGGCTAGTGCCACAAGTGATGAATCTAAAAGCTATGGGGGTTTTGTGAAATTTAGGGGTGATGGTAATGTAGGGGAAGAGTATATTGTAGTTCTTAAGCTTAAGAATTTTGTTGGATGCAATGATTTTTTTAACAATACTATTATGAGTAGCATGTGGTTTTTTGTAGGTGATGGAATTTTTAAGTTCTGAATCAAGTAGGTTCAGATATAGTTTTCTGCAGAAGAAACCGAAATTACTGTTGGCTTTGTCAATTGGAGCAATAATAAAAAGACATTGTAGGTTTTTAATAGAATTTTTAATTTCTGCCAAATTGAAAGTGCTAGTTTTAAAAGAAGTAGAGGAGATGAATTTTTTAAAGAAACTGTAGAGGCACCACTTCCATTCAGTGAAGAAATCCAGGGCTAAAGAAAATTTGTTGGAAATTTTAAGGCAGAAGAGGTCTATGTCGTTAAGAAAAGATTTGAGTGCAAAGGATTTTTTAATTTTAATCAGAGGTCGGAATTTAGTGCCTTTTACCATGAGTTGTCTAAGTGAAGCATTTTTGACAATATCGAGGTTACCAGTGATTATGTGTTTATGGTGGGGATCGATAAAATTAGAGTAGTTTTGGTCTTCACAGATACAGATGGAGGTGTCTCGGAAAAGATTGGTGGAGTTGCAAAATTTGTTGTAATTAAAGATCAACCTACCGAGTGTGGTGTGATATTTGAAACTTTTGAAAATGTTGACATTTTTAATGGGGAAGAGATGAAGTAATTGATGAAGTACTGAAGAGAATTTGAAATTATCATCAGTAGGGTTTAGAAAATTAATAGTAAAGTAGAGAGTGTCCCGATTCTTATTGAAGTTGAAGGAAGGTATGCGAGAGCGAAAAAGGTCATAGATTAGGATTTTAAAGTGAGTACTTTTGAAAGCAAAAGTGTCAAGCATATTAAGGAATTCAAGACCTTCTTTTTTATTTAGAGAGAAAATGTAGTTTTTAACCTTTTTCCAGTTAAAAGATGTGTTAAAGTGTGATTCCAAATCTTCCAGATCTAATATGAGATTTTTACAGAGTGTAGAGTGACAGGTTTTACTTTTATCTTTATTTCTTTTTCTTCCACCTCTACAACCACGTTTAGTTTTATTTTCAGTGGTGTGAAAGATTTGGGATGTGTTGCAGTTTGAAGGATTGATATGTGTGCCATTAAAGGCATCATTGAGTCCATATGGCAAGATAGTTTTAAATTTGGAAATATAGAAGTTTTCTAGTTCGAGTCTTTTGTTGAGGTCAGGACAAATACACTGCTGGCCACCCAAATTGCAACACCAAGAAAGACAAGAGATATCACAACAAAATTTATATTGTAGATAACATGTTGACCAAGTATCAAATGATTAAATTTATAGACTTCTGTGAAGTGTGGTTCCTGCCAAAATCAGTAGCCAGAGTAGCCGCCATTGTTGGAGATCACCGCTGCCACACGCCTCGGCATTGATTCAAAGAGACTTTGGATGTGTTCTTGGGGTACAGCAGACCAAGCAGCTTCCACACGTTGCCAAAGTTGATCTGGTGTGGCAGCTGGGGATGTATTCTGGGTCAATCGTTGAGCAACCATGGACCACATGTTTTCTATCGGCGAAAGATCCGGAGAGCGAGCTGGACAGGGAAGCAATTCAATCTGGCGATTGACGAAGAACCCTTGGACAATGCGTGCCACGTGTGGTCGCGCATTATCCTGTTGAAATATGGCTGTGGACAAGCCCTGAAGGTAAGGAAGGACAACTGGCTCCAACACCTCGGAGATGTAGCGCTGGCTGTTTAAAGTACCGGCAATGCGTACTAGAGGAGTGCGAGAGTGATATCCAATACCGCCCCATACCATAATACCCGGTGCAGGACCAGTGTGGCGGTGCATAACACAGCTGTTCAGCATCCTCTCTCCACGGTGTCTCCAGACTCGAATCCGACCATCGTGGTGTTGCAGACAGAAGCGTGACTCGTCAGTAAAGGCAATTTCATTCCATTCTGCCGTCCACATCCTTCTTTCATCGCACCATTGGCGGCGGAAACGTCTGTGGTTCTGCGTCAAGGGTAGACAAAGCAATGGACGTCTTGCGGACAGACCACTCTGCTGTAAACGGCGTCGAATGGTACGCGCAGACACTGGATGATGCGGTAGAGATTGAATGTGCTGTGCTATGGTTCGTGATGTGGCTGAGCGATCCGTCACTGCCATACGCACAATATGCCAGTCATCACGTGAAGTGGTGCACTGAGGTGGATGCGATCGAACACATCGGTCCGTCGTATCCTCCTGCATCTAACGATCACATATCCGCATTACAGTTGTTTGGTTTCGTCCAACACGACTACCGATTTCCCTGAAAAATAATCCACAATCTCGGTAGGCCACTTTCCTTCCTCTGTCGAACTCGGATACTTGATCAAAAGATGATCGCTGTTTTCTACGAGGCATAATTGATCGTTTTTTTGAAAAAACCACAAGAAAAACACAATTGCCGTACTTGAAATCGTCGAAATCTCCAAGCCTTAAATAGCGCTTTGAAGTGGCGCCACAGGCGCGCGTGATGTGCGTGTGCGCTGAAATTCTAATCATTTGCATATCTCACCTCCGCTAATGCATGTTGTAAATTTCATATTATTTGCATGCTTCCTTCAGGGTGTTGCATTTACGGTGGCCAGCAGTGTATTTAAGATGGAGATTTTAACATTGTTGAAGGAGTGAATTTGAAAATGGTTGAATTCAGCATTAAAGGATTGAGTTTTACTGTAATTTTTAATGTTGGATCTGTGTAAATTGATGCGGATATTTAAGGAGTTGGAAGTTTGGCCAATGTATTTCATGTTACAGAGCTGACATTCAAGAAGGTAAATACAATTGCTGCATTTGCAGGCAATATTGTCGCAGTCACTACTGATTTGGATGAGGTTAAAGTTAGGACAGGTTTTACATCTGGAGTCTTTACAAATTGAAAATTTAAGAGGTTTGGCTACGTTTGCTTTGCTCCCCTTGAAAAAGTAGGCAGGCTCACTTAACATTTACATATTTTATTTCATCTTGTTTCTCGGGGAAATCTATTCTATTCTTAGGGTAGTTTTACTTATTATTTCCCTTTATTTGTTCTCTGCGGCATTCAGCGCTGTTCATCTAAAGGGTCAATATTATTGTTGTTACTTTGCTCCATTTTTGTTCTTTTTATTATTTGCATTTTGTTTTTGTTTTTATTTGGTTTTTCCCTTTTGATTTGTGGTGATGGTCTATATATATATATATATATATATATATATATATATATATATATATATATATATACAAACTTACAGCGTATTATTGCACTCGCTTTGCTATCAATACTTTTTGACCTCTTGCCTCAGGAATGTTATGTTTCCGAATTACACTATTATTAATAAAGGATGACGAATAACATTGATACGATGTTCATGATCAATTTCGTTTCAAGTAAATACACTGTTTTCTTGAAATTTCAATTCCGTCCCGCATGTGAAGTAACAACCTGCTTTAAAATTAAATGCCTCCAGCACAGACGAAACCAAGTTAATGAGCTATAATTTGTCAAAACACGGAAGGTCAATTTCACAGCATTTTTAAAAAACAAAAGCAATGTTTTGAACGAATATTGGAGATAGTAAGGTTGTATAAGAATAGGTTCAACTCGTTGAGTAAACAATCTCAATCTTCTGTCACTTAAGACAAAAATTTTCAATTTTTCAAAAGTCCCAGTTAGAATATTTTAAAACTGTGATATTATTCCAAAATAATCAACGTTTTTATTTAAAATTTGCTCTACTCTAACTGGCATGCAATTTTAAATAGATTCTCAGTGACCCTTTTTATCAATTCAGAGATCCGGTATTTAAGGGGGGTCTTGGACTCAAAATATGAAAAAAAGTCAAATTTTTTTTATTATCTTAAAAAATACTATAGATATTTCTGAAAAAATAACACCTACATTTTGTTTCTACCATCAGTAGAACTGGAAATATTCGGCTTTTTATAACATGATAGCTGCAAATCAAACGAGCCTCACCCATCAGATAATATAAACAAACTGTTTTGGAGTCTACTTTCTACTGTTTCAGCTCTATTTTTTCTAACTCAAATAAACTACGCTACGAACACTTTTGAAGTGATCTGAATTGATTATCGTAATATTCTCACTGTTTTTATTGTTGAATTTGCACGTTTTCGAATTTTCTGTACTATCAATATACTTTAATAACACTTTCCATAAAGGACTGTAGGCGGTTCAGGAAAGCGATAATGAAGTCCACAAATACTTTTAAAAGGTATAGGAAAAAGGTCCAACTTGTTCAAATTAAATTAAATGAAGCAGTAAAACTAAGAAGTAATACGCAATACTATCCAGTAGGATTTTAAACAAACATAAAGTATTCAAAAGTGCTTTTTAATAACTTGAATATTTTCATAATTTTAAACGCTCGTTTTCTCCTTTTCTGTTAAATGGGATTTCGATCGTGAAAAATGGATATAACTTAAAAACTACTTGTCATAAATGAATGAAATTTTCTATAATTACTTTTCAAATATATTTCTATAATTTGTCTTCAGCAATTGTGTATATATATATTATTATTTTTTCTATATTTTTTTAAACTTTGTATACTATGTATTTTATGTAGTTTTTGAACAAAATATTTTTTAAAATTTTTTCTAACTGTTTTAACCAAAAATCACGAAGACAGTTTAAAGTATGAACTTTTAGGAGTCAATAAGTGCAAAAATGAAGTGATTTGTTATGAAATATTTTAAGATATATCAATTTTGCCCAACGTCAAAATTTTTTAATTTTTTAATTTTAATAAAAAAAATTTTGAAGTTTTGAAAATATAAAATAGTTATTATAATTGTAAAATACAATGTATACCTACAGAAAAAATTTCAGAGCAAAAACTTTAAAATTGAAGATTTTAGAATTTTGAGTCCCGGACCCCTTAAATGGAAACTGCATACCCATTTAGAATGTTAGATGTTTC
The DNA here is from genome assembly GCA_933210815.1 of Meta bourneti. Taxonomy (NCBI): domain Eukaryota; kingdom Metazoa; phylum Arthropoda; class Arachnida; order Araneae; family Tetragnathidae; genus Meta; species Meta bourneti. The sequence goes on along the minus strand of OW119924.1, from coordinate 61,415,382 downwards.
TTGACTATTGAATAGAGTTTTCAATCCAATTCAATAATACATTTAAAACTTGAAAAACGAATTTAAGTTTTATGGATTTTATTTGCCTTGTAATGGAAACCTAGGTCAAAATTAAAAAAAAGGAGTTGGATTTGGAAATCAAAAGTTCTCTAGTTATTCAAACTAAATGTAGCGGCTAGTCAAAGGCACGAGGAGTGTTTGGTGTTTGCACAGGTATTTATTACACAGTATCATAAATCCGTAGGCTTGCAAATCCTCACGAGAGATGAATGGTTGATAAATGAGGGAATAGATTCCATACCAAAATACATACAAGGAAGAACAAGAAGTGGTCCACAACTCACTGATAAGTAAAAATTAAGGCTTTATATTATCTTCAATGGTATTTTGTATGAACAGATAATCTGTTTCTGTCAGCATATGTATTTAAATACTTCTTGATCTGATTACCATTTCAAAAATTGATTTTTTTACGATTTTGCATTTAAAATAACGCATGTCTGTAATGAAAAAGTTTTTCTATTTCTTTATGTGATTTTAATGTAATTTCGAATGCAGACTTCAAAAATGTAAGTCATTTTTCTCCACCACGTCAGGATTTTTCAGAATAGTGAAATATTGAAATTATTAACTTTTCGTTTAGTCTTTGACGTAAAAATGTACTATTATCTTTTTTAAAGGCAGAGTTCCCATCTGTCTGTTCTCCATACCAATCAACACCGTTTGACCAATCCACACCAGATTTGGTACTCTTCCTTATAAACCACCCTGAGGGTTTTCATAGGATGTATATTAATACCCTTTCTATTTGTCCTTGTGAAGAAAGGGCTGAAAATAATTCGAAATACCATAGGAATAACATTGAGAAAAATTACGACTGCGGTACAGAACTCTGATTGTTTTAGCAATATGGTTGGAACAATGTTTTCATAAACATTGTTATGAAGAATTTAAATTATAATACTTATGTTTGAACTTATCTTTTACTTGTTTCCAAATTATCAATAATTTATAAATATTTGACTGATATGTGAACTGATTGAAAACGCTTACTTTTGCATAACTTACTTTTTGAAAGGAAGCCAGTCTGTTTAATTTGAAAAGCCCAAGCTAAAGACCCACTGATAATAAAAGTGTTATTTTACAACTTAGTATCCGGCTACGCTAAAATTATTGTTTTATTTAGAACCAGCAGAATTACCTGACTTTACTCTGGTTGAATTGGTTAAATGTAGATTGAAAAGTTAAGAGAATAATCACATTTCTCTTTCGCATAAAAATGTGAACATAATTTGTGTCAGGAAAATCATTTTTTAACTGCTTGTCGACATTTTTATGATTTTTACAACTTGATTCGAACTCAAATAGAATACATGCATATCCATTCATATAATACATTTCACATACATAGCACCCAATATTGTATGCCAAAACTACGAAACCTGACGTAAGACTACTACAAAAGTTGATTTTGAGTTTTTCGGGAGGAGTGTTGTGATTTGGAATATCTCTTTTAAGTTCGCTTCCTATAAAATTGCCGTAACTGAATTCGTAAAGATGCCGAATCGACCGCCAAAGCTTTAGCACTCGCAGTTTTCCTACGAATATTTTTTGACTTCTGGCACTTTGAAATCAATTATGCAAACATTTTAAATTTCGACATATTTAGGGGAAGTATGACAAATTCATTTAATAAAATATCCATGACTAATATTTTAAAAAGAATATATTCTTCCTTAAAAATTCTTAGCAGAATTTTCAAGAAAAAAACGTTTTTTAAATCGAATGTCAATTCAAATTCAATAAGTACAAAGTGCAAAGCAAACAAAGTACAAAGCAAAGGTAACCTAACGCCATTTTTCAAAAGATGTTAAAATGTGCTTTATTTTAGCTTGCATGCAGTTTAAAATCATATAATTTGTGTGATTATTGCTTGTGATGAACAGGAATTAGAATTTATTAAAATACATATTTCCTACATTTACAACAACAGAAAAAACGAAATACAACTAGAAAAAGTACGCCTGTAACGAGTGAACTACGAGCGAAGCGTCAACTGGCGGAGCTATGTTACGAACAAAAAGTGAGAACAAAAACAGTTACACGCCGGCTGCGATCCTGAATACATCCATGTAATCGTTTCCCCCCAGACATTTTAATGTTGGTATCTGTACTTGTGTATGTAAATTTTAGGTTTAAACTTCTAAATTAAACTATTGTAAATGACTTGAGCGACTCATGTTCATTCCATTACAGGTCAGAAAAAAGTTGTTCTGTAGTACTAATTCGTAATTCTTTTTATCTAGTGATCTCGTATAGTTGCCACAATGTACAACTAAAAGTAGAACAAAATTTAAAATCTAAAATTAAATGCGAGCGAAAGCAATTTCAGAAAATGATATTATTGCAAGTGGACAACGAGCACGACTTTCTTTTTCTTTGAGCTACTTCAAATCACATTTTTTAATTCAGAGATTCAATTTCGAATGGATATCAAGTACCTATTTAGAACGAGAATGAACTTTACTATTGAGTGAACTTTCAATAAAACCAAGTAATGCTTATTTGAAACACGAAAATGAAATGCAATTTTTAATGAGTTTAATCGTTTTATAAAGAAAACCTTCCGAAATTTAAAATACTTTGAATAAATTCAATTAGTATCAGTCTTTTTTAAAAGGTTTTGTGGTGTAAGTGTTTTACTTCTTTAGAAAACAGAAATTCTACGACCACGAGGGGAAAATTAATCGAAATATACCCATGCTGTCCAGAAAATGAACATACAGCTTTAGCAATATTGAAAGCAAATAAACTTATTCCTACCTTGCTATAGTGCAAAATCGAACGTTTTATTCCCTTTATATCATCTGTTCCAGTTATTCGGAAATTATGTATATTTTGAAAGAAAAAAGTAAAGTATTACAATTTAATTTCCGTAAAAATAATTTTTGGAAAATAATTGCTTTTTCAGCGGTACTTGTAAAACAATCCAAGTAATCACAATGCTCAATACACATTCGAGCTTCTCCAAAACTACCAAATTATGGTTGATTTAAGTATAGTTACTCAGCTGTTTTAGTGTGACACTTTGACGAAATATATGTGATACTTGCGCATAAGCAAAGCAGACATAAAATGGGAAGACCGGAATATAGACTGACACAACGAAATTCAGTCACTAAATGAAAGTGAGTACTCACATTATGCGAAGTTTCATGAAAATATAATTCGCCTTTTGACGTTGTACGGGCAGACAGAAAAAGCAGAAACCACTGATTTTGCATTATAATGACCCAAAACGGATAAATAACTTGAAATTGGGTAAAAATATTCAGTGTACAAACAAACAATCCATTTTTATTTATATAGATTCTGAGCTTATTTTTCCTAGTTAAGACAGCAAAATGATGCCTCGTTATATTTGATCACTTCTAACATTTAAGTGTTCAAAATAAATTATTTTGGAGTTAGATTTTAACGAATTATTTATTTTGTGCAAAATATCGTTAGACATGGGTTCATTTCTCGGCGGCATGTGTATATTTAGACCAAATTCCCATAAAAGTCATTGATTCAATGCACAATGATTTATAGAATTTTCATTTCATAGAAATAAATTAAGCATACTAAAGAAAACCTTTTAAAATAAGTTGGTAATGCCTTACTTTAAAAAGACTGTAAAGCTAAAATTAAGTCATTTTATAATAAGGTAGTTGACGTTAAAATAAGACGTGTAACCAAGTTGGAATTCAAAGATTTTTTAAATTTTGACGTAGGTTACCATTTGAAGACATAAATCAGTAAACCTTATATTTCGTCGAGCTATTGCAAAAACAAGATAACTCCACTTTTTCTTTTTTGAGTTTAGTACACTTTCACACGTATAATACGGTGCTGTAAACTATTTCTGTTGTGCATGTACTAGATAGGCTTCAACTAGAGTTGATGATCTGCAGTTGTGTTTTCTTGTTTTTTAGAAAACACTAAGCACAATTATGTTCGAAAGTTTAAACTCAAAAAGGAAATAGTGTTATAATTGATTTTACAGTAACCCTACAATTTGTTTAATAAGTTTCAAACTATATTATTGGAAAGCTGTACTCAGTATAATCAAGAATCATGATCCATAATTATAAATAAGTACATAGTTTCTATTTAAATTCCTGATACCTGAATTGACAAAAAAGGACCTTAAAAATCGGTTTATTCAAAATTACATTAAAATCACAAAAAAAACCTTTCCATTGCAGACATGTAAAGGAAAAATCGTAAAAATACATGTTTTTTGAAATGATAATTAGATCAACAGGTATATTGAAATACATATGATGGAAGAAACAGATTATTTGTTCGTGCAAAACACCATTGAAGAAAATATAAAACCTAATTGACTTATCATAAGTTGTGGTCCCCCTCTTGTTTTTAACATTCCTTGCATGCATTTTGGTATGGAACCTATCCTCTCATGTATCAACCATCTAACTGTCGTGAGGATTTACCAGACTAGGGATTTATGGAACACATGCATATATAAACATCAAACACTCCACGTGGCCTTGACTGTCCACTACATTTAGTCTGAATAACTAGAGAAGTTTTGATTATCAAATCCAAATAATTGTACGTGAAATTTGAGTTTTAAAAATGAAGTTAACTTTCCGATACTACTGAAAGAATTTGATTTATCAGTGAAATCTCCCACTGAAAACAATATTCTCTCAGTGTCATGCAACTCGCTCTTGAAGCACTTGCTGAATCTCAGCATGATAGCAAAAATAGCAACAGCAAGCATTTGTAAGAAAGCAAAAGAAAATACAAGAACGGTCTGAAGACGACAGCTGTTTCCTCATATTGAAAATTTAAGAACTATTAATATTGGTCCCATGTGCTGTCACCTAATTGGTATAGTTGTCATAGCGTTTATCTGCCGCTCAGTAGGTCCGAGTTCGAAACTCGTTTGAAAATGCATGTATATTGGTGATTGTCCCTGTTAGGAGTAGCCAAAGCTTATCCCCTGTGTGCTCCCTTACAAGTAACAGTTATTTTGCCCATTATAGTGCCGAAGAGCTCAGTGGTTAGACATTAGAAATAATGAAAAGGTGTTTTTAAAACTCTTCGAGTTATTGCTGAACTACCTTTTATATTATTTTTACTGTACTTGTTACTATAACTATTCTATATATTACAAACTGTTTTCCATGCTATAGTTTAAATAGTAAAATTGAAGTCTTGTAAGACGTTTTTCCATTCTGAAGTCCTCATATCCTTTTTCATAACAAGAATTCAGATATATTCCCAGCCAACGGAAAAATTACTTTCTACATATACTTTCTGGCTCCTATGTTTGGAAGGAAGTGCATCTAGCTACAAGTTACTTCGGATTAACTAAGGCTCTGGTATAAATGGTTTTAAAGAATCGAATTAAGACCATGTTACTTTCGCAGATTGTACTGGTGTAATAGGACAGTGCAGAAGTCAAAGACAATACCCATCTCTATTCTAACTTCTAGCCATCTCACTAATCTGTCCGTCTGCTTCTCAAAATCTTTATTGATAGGTTAGAACGTCTGGGTCATGAAAACATCCCACTAAGAATTTCAGAGCACATACTGTAAAAATACTATCTAGTTTACTAGGTATAGTTATCTAGATGTCGTTATTTGCCTAGCTTCGGTCCTCGAAGCATCGATAAATATATATAGGTGTATTGATATTTAAACTTTTACAATCTTACTTAAACTACTTTTCGGATAAATAAATACAGTTATACGGAATACATATTAAGAAAAGGTTTTCTCAAAATATTGAAACTTTCAAAGTATGCTTTATTTATAACAAAAATGTCTGTTTCAATTTAATTTATCGATGTCAAAGAAGAATATTTCGTTTTAAAAACCTAACACGAATAATCAACATAGTTGTCTTAAAAATATGGTTAAATTGTTTTCAGATAAGAAATGGATAACTTTTGATTCACAAAAGATAATTGTTCTATGGAAAAAATATACTAATATTGTATTTAATTTATTATAAAGATTTCAGCAAGAATACATTTTTCAGATCTCATTGAATCAAGTTAAACTAAGAGGTAATATTCTGTTATAAAGTATATATGTTATAAAGTATTTGAATATATATATATATATATATATATATATATTCAAATGTTACTTCAATAGGAAATCAATATTAAAACTATCTAAAACTTTTTGAACCAATCCGTCTTTCTCACCATATGGTTGCTATTTTCCTCAGAATTGTGTACTACTGAAATCTGTTCTTTTTCCATTGTCGTTAAGCTGCATCTGTTCCACCCTTTCCATGTTCTTTCAAGAAAAACAATGAAAAAGTTAGACATGAAACTGATTGAATGGGAAGTTAGGAAACTCCGAAAAAATGGGTACCAATAAAAACTCAAAACTATTTTTTCTGAATAAGTATAATCATTAGTTGCTTTAAATTAAAAATACACATCAAGTTTTTTAATTTTAACAAACGTATAAAATATCTTATTTGAAATAATGCATTTCTAAGTATTCTTATCCATCGTTGGATTCATGGAAGTATTAAATGTGAATTCTTAAAGGGAAAACTTCACTAATCAGAAGTTTAATAACACAATTAAGTGTATCGCTTTTCGTGAGAAGAGATACATTATCTTTATTTTAAATTTATTTATTTTAGAAAGGTACAGAGACAAATAAGTCTTCGTTTCATAATCTCTAAGCAAATTGCCATTTGTAACATTTTATTGCCACTGTTTCGTAGAAATTAGATTTAATGCATGACAGATATCGTTTGTTGCGTGTGATAACTGAAACCGTCAAATGAAGCTATTGTTCCATGGCAATTATAATTAATTTAGACATTGTTTGTACTGCTGTTTTCTTTAATAAACTACGATGGTAGAAAATAAATTCTTAATCATTAACTGAGTCTTAATTTGTTTGTTTCTTTAAAGAAAATTAGTCATCAGAACATGAGACTTGATATGGTGTCAGGAGTAAAGTACCATATGAGGAAAACTAAAGCTGACTAATTTAGAGCAGGTTTTAAAATTGATAAAGGATGGGAGGTCTGACTAAAATAAATTGACTCTTAATTATGTTTATATAATTGGGGTTTGTATTCAAGGAAACGTAAAAGAGAGAATGTCAGATATCGTTTCTTACTTGCCATAACTATAACCGTCAAACGAAGCTATTTTTCGATGAAAACAACTAATTTATAAATCGTCTGTACTGTTTCTTGCGTAGGAAACTATGATGATAGAAAATGAATTGCATTTATTTGTTTCTTTCAGGACTTGTACCCAAAGAGCTAATTTCTCAAATATTAGTTATTTGATATTATTGTGAGTAGTAATTTATCTTCTTGAATCTATGTAAAAGCCTTTTCAGAAAAATATTTTGAAATTACCTCCTAATTTTAGACAATTAAATATTTTCGTGAATTTTTTAATAAAGCTAAAATATAACTCATCTTTCACTTTGCAATATTTTGGCTTGATATCTTTAATACCCTCATAAAGTAAAAATCGAAACTGAGAAAACTCAGTTCAAAGATTTTTGATTAGTACAAAATGTATAAAAATTTAATTAAATATTTTATTATTTCTTTGCAAATTACTATAACCTATGTTAATATGTCTATTATCTTTTTAAACAAGTACGGTAAACATTTTACTTTTATATAAACAAAGTTAAAGGTGTACAAGGCATCGCAAGAAATAGTTAAAATGTGAGCTCTGGTACAAAAACTTCTGTAGAATAAAAGGTTATTAATCAGCAAAGTGATAATAATCTTTTTAAATGCTTAAACAATAATTTACGATGTTGAAAATTAGTACTTAAATCACTTCAGACAAAATATTAATTTTCATCATGAGACCGAAAGCCAAATTTTTAAATAATAGTTAGTGGCAGAAATTTCTTTGAATACACAAGCCTTGCAAATAATATTTTCCCCTTTTGTTGGTAAGTTTTTGTTTTTGTATAATGCATTTAATTAACTTCTTAACATTCTCAAATTTGATATGCATCTGATTTGTAAAAGCACTTTTCTGCTAACCAAGAATGCTCAAAATTTGTAGTTTTCATTTTTATTATTCTGTCCTAATGTGCAGCTTTTGGAAACATGATACTACTATTAATATACAGAGACTCGTTCTCGATGTGGATTTCACATAAAAGGCATTTTTTCAAAATATCTTTAGTTGGCTAAAGTTTTTGTTAGTTGGATATTTGAAATATATCCAGAATACGAGGAAAAATAACCCCATTTATTGATGTGTCACACACTATGAGACTGCACTTTAAAAAAAATCTGACCATAAAAGGTTAGGTTGATGAATTTTTGAATCCAACAGCCTTTTAGGGAGTATCGAGAGATGGCAAAATCGCTAATCTTCGAGTCAACAACAAAAAAATATTATTTGAAATTGTCACAGGGACATAAAACTTTTTAAAAACATTCTTCAGTGCATAAAATATAGTATGAGACAAAAAAACAAAAACAAATTGACATTTTCACCTACTTTTAGGTGCCAAGTCCCCTTCAAAAAACTTTATCATAACATTGGTCTCGAGTCATGATGTAACATGTCAAGATTAGAGTATGTATTAGCGGGAATGTATGAAAAGCAGGCATTGTATAGAATGCCTAGGCAATATATAGAAAGTCTGGCGTTTTGGGGCAAAGTATGAAACATCCGAATTATTTTAATGTTATATATACTTTCCCTAGGCATTGTATGTAATATATAGGCATTATATAGAATTACAAATACTATTTAGGCAAAGTATTAAAAGAGTCATGAAAAGGCTTTTATTGAAAAGACATGAAAAAGAAAGAAATACAAAATATAGTATAGGACTTTCTTATTGAGGAAAACAAGAGAAAATAAAATATGAACCTACTTGTTGCAACTAGGAAAGAAATAATTTTATTTTAAATTGGCACTTAATTGTCTTTCACACAAAAAGGTAATACTAAAATAATAATAAATAATAATAATAAGTAAAGTAGTGGGGAATTCTCCGTCTGCGGCGAGCGGCGAAAGTCACGTGCCTTTCCACGTGACATTAGAAACGTCATTAGCGGGAGGGAGTATTTTATACTTTTCCTGTTTGTCTTTTGGCAGTGCGCAGAATGCCTAGGAAATGTGTGAAATATTAATCCTTTCATACGTTGTCCCAAAATCGCAGGAATTTTATCTATTGCCTAGGCAATCTATACAATACCTGCTTTGCATACTTTGCCGGTTACATATGCATCATATTCATCAGGTATGCAACCTGAAATAAATTTCGAGAATCCTTCTGCGTATTGTCAGAGGTTATAGAATATTAAGCTGTGAAGCAACCTTTGGACTTGGAAATTGGGGGTAAAAATGAATTGGTTTGCTTCGATTTTAAATGATTTTTCGATGGACTGTGTTGATGGAAAATTGCATCTTTGCGACTTCCCTCATCCGGCTGTTTCAGAACCAATTTATCTAATTAAGTACGAGAAAAATATGGAGAAACTTTTTCAGAAAGTCTGTTTTACGGACCGTAGTAAGATGAACAACAAAGTTGGTCTTCCTTTTGTTTTATTTGAAGACCACTACGAATGCGGCTTTTATAAACATCGTATCTGGAATGAATGCACTATCTTTCAAGCAGAATTGCTTTGTATTAATTTCGCAGTTAAGTGGTTTAAAGAAAATGGAAATTTTTGTTCAAAGTACCTTATTTGTAGCGATTCTCTTTCCTCTTTACATTTGCTGAACAACATTACAAGCACAGAAAAATTAGTTGTTGAAACGCTTTTAACAATTAGTTCTCTTAAAAATAGAAGAATTGAGATTTTCTTTGCCTATGTGCGTGGACACTGGGATTTACGGGAATGAAAGAGCTGATTTTTTAGTCAAAGATACTTTGAATTTGGCATTAGATGTAAATGTTAACAGTTTTCTAACTGATACCTACTCGAATGCGAAAAACGTAATCATATCCAAAGCATTGAAAATCTAATTTTCTCTCAATATATATTTTCAAGATTTTAAACATGCTGCAAGAGGCCTTGCCAGCTTCTTACATTATTTGTAATTGTTTTGTTGGATTACGCAGGATCACCGAGTTTTACTTTGAAATTCACGTTGCGTTTGTGATAAATCTTTTGAAATTACTCATGGGCGATGAAGTCATTCAAGAGAATGTTATTAGTTAAAACTATTCATTCCTTCCTAATTGCTTAAAGACGCATCAAGGATTCACAAGGATTCACGGACTTCTTAAAAAGTATCAAAAGAGGACTGCGATCCACCTAATTAATGGATGTTAATCCATTTGATTTGCAAACAATCATGCTCCGTCCCTTATTTCAGAGATCAATTATTATAGTTTAATTTGGGTTTTAGTTTGCTCTCCTCTTCCACGATTAGATGGCTAAGTAGTATGTCTAGAATCAAATTCCCTTTTGGTGAAAGGTACTTCCTAGATTAAAAAAAAACACCTGATAAGACATCAAAGGGTGCTCACACAATGAACAACATAACAATGTAAAAATAACATACATATGAATAGTCGATATGCTTTCCTAAGTTCATGTTTATGTGAAAAATATCCTGATCTATCATCAAATTTGTTAGTAAACACTGCGTACTTTGGAATAGGAAAATAGAAATTTATGACGCTGATTAGTTTGTTTTCTCCTCTGCAAATGAGTGGGTGTTAAAAATTGGAAATACCTATAAACATCTTAATATATGCTGTTTACCATTATAAATGGGAATCTAAAAAATTAAATTTCAAAGAAAATAGATATGTATTTTACTTAATAGTAATTGATACACATAAAATCGGTAACATTATGTAATTTGTAACAGGAATATATGGTTACGGATTGCATAAATACATAATTTTTAATTATATTTAGAATCAAAGGAATATTGAATTTTATGACAGAACATTTTCTTTTAGATGCAACTTAATGAGAGTTAAATAAATATTTTTTGCTGAAATCTCTATCATAAATTAAATTTTATAGTAGACTATTTTTAATAATAGTTATTTTTTGGAACAAAAGTTATACTTTTTTGGAAACAACTTAACATTAATTTCTTTTGCAGGATATATTTTTCACATATTTTATTCGTATGTTTAGCAGGGAAAACCCATTCATATTTAAGATATAGAAATCATAGATACAAACTAACATATATCTTATATCTCTAGCATAGACTTTTGACTAATTTAATAGGAACAGTAACAGATCAGTTTTCTGCGGGAAATACATTGTTTATCATCTCTCAGAAAACAAATTAACTCTTTTTCAAGATAATAATTAGCAATTTCTAATTAATTACATCGATAGTAACAAAAATACACAAAATTTAACTTACATAGAAAAAATGTATCCCAGAGTGCAATTTAATCAATTACTTTTTTTCCTATACTTAAATAACGTTTATTCATTACCTATGAAAGTTATATTGAGCTGAAATACTTTAGTGTAGAGTTAACTTTTGACTAGCTTAATAGGAAATAATTTAATTTCTTAATATGAATATTTTATTCAACCAGCATAACAAAAACAGGACTTGATATTTATTTCTTTTTTATTGAACAAAACAAACTCCCAGTGCACCACAGAAGTACAATACGGGGCTTACAGAAGTAAGTTGATTTAACAAAGAAATAGTGGAAAACAACTTAACTAAATTACAAGATTTATGAACTTGACAAATGAGTAGAAAAGCAGATTAGATTTAACAAAATATTGAGTTTCACTGGCCATGTTTTACCTAATTTTCTCAAATCATTTTGGAGGCACATTTTTAAATTTTCAAATGCAGGACAACTAAAAAGCAAATTCTACACATCTTGTGGCTGATTTTTAGAACACTCGCACATATCATTAGTCCGAAGATGAAACCTATATAGATATTTAGAAAAAAATTCCGTGGACAGATAAAAATTGTGTTATTTTGAAGTTTGTGAAGGAAAATAATTCTGAGTTTGTGTATGCTGAATAGTAGGAAAATTTTTTTGGTGTGGCCAGCTTTCTCAGACGAGACATACTCTTCGTCTATAATGCTAAAATTGTGCATTAGAGATAAAACATGTAATGGTACATTTTAAGCATTTAGACTACATTGAACGAAATTAAGGTACATTGCAAAATAAAATGTATAACTTTTCTAGTTAATGTGTATGTATACACTAGAAATTACGAAACTTGACAAGAATAGGGATTTTATTTTTATTGCTTCAAAATATTTCCCAATTTCTTAGCTTTCAAACGATACAAAGATCTTGTAAATAGTCCAAATCGTTTTCTAGTTACGAGGATTTTTGTTAGGTACTGTCACCTTATAGAAACATGTTTCCAAACCTTGGTAGAATAGACAGTAAGATAGTTAGGTTTAATGGACCTTTCGCCATAAAACCTAACTATCAATCAGCCAAAACTTTAAACTCGATTTCTGAAGAACTGTCTATTTGCAATACGATGTTTTGTTCAAACAGTGGTAACTCAACAATGAATTGATCTATTATAGCTATTTTTGTATCGCTATAATCTATATAATACAGAAGATATTTTTAACTTCAGAGTTATTCGCTAAGAAATTAATTTTTAGTTGATTCTTAAATATTAAAATTCCTGAAAAAATCTTCATTTTTTTAAAAACTTCCTTGGTAAAAACAATTGTAAAAAATAATCTATTCTCTCTAGCAACTTGCTTTAGAGTCAAATAATCAAGAATAATACTAGTAATAATTTCCAACAGGAATAGTTAGAGATATCACTGTTCAAAAACATGCTAATTATTTGATTATATCAAACTAGATAATTAATAATTAGCTTAATCTGATTTTTTCTCTATGAAATGATTTTAAGCATAAGTCAATGACTTCTTGGAAAAAGACTGGATTTTTGAAGGTAAAATTAAAAAAAAAAATGATATTCTAGTGTATACGAACACATTAAAGGCTATCACAGATGTAACAAAAAATAAATGCAGGAAGTGAACATGAATTAACCTTTGTATTCTAATCCTGGGGTGTATTTTTTCGTGTTATTCTATTTATTTCATTTTACGTAGCTTTTATGAATATGTGATCATCTAACAAAGTTATAGGCCGCTAACAGTCAACTCTGCAAAGCTAAAATCTATCTTTCTCTAAAACTGATCTTTTACTTTTGTGACCCTTAGTCCCTCCTTCACCCCAAACGAGATCGCCGGTCATTCGCAGAGAAGCTACTCGGTGGACGCAGCTTACATCCGAGGTCCTGATATTTCATCTGTCTATGAATGATCTATAGAATCTCGGTATTGTGTTAGTAAATACTCCCCATTTGGACTAACCTCGAGTTCTCAATCACGACTGGTTAATTAGAATTAGTAATCCCTTGTTTTCTGAGATTAATACATATGTATATGCGTGTGCTTCTCCGTTAAATAAGTCGTTGTAGAAGTGTAAGCAGAGATCAACCCTACACTATTATTCACAGTGTATTATTACCAAAAACACTGTTAATAATAGTTTTGTGAAAGAAATATATCTATGTTTCTAAGCTTAGAATCCAATGTCTGCTTCGATGATTTCGATTTGTAGCCTAATAAATGCATTATATATATATATATATATATATATACATATATATATACATATATATGTATATATATACATATATATGTATATATATACATATATATGTATATATATATGTATATACACTACTGGCCACCGTAAATGCAACACCCTGAAGGAAGCATGCAAATAATATGAAATTTACAACATGCATTAGCGGAGGTGAGATATGCAAATGATTAGAATTTCAGCGCAGACGCACATCACGCGCGCCTGTGGCGCCACTTCAAAGCGCTATTTAAGGCTTGGAGATTTCGACGATTTCAAGTACGGCAATTGTGTTTTTCTTGTGGTTTTTTCAAAAAAACGATCAATTATGCCTCGTAGAAAACAGCGATCATCTTTTGATCAAGTATCCGAGTTCGACAGAGGAAGGATAGTGGCCTACCGAGATTGTGGATTATCTTTCAGGGAAATCGGTAGTCGTGTTGGACGAAACCAAACAACTGTAATGCGGATATGGGATCGTTGGATGCAGGAGGGTACGACGGACCGACGTGTTCGATCGCATCCACCTCAGTGCACCACTTCACGTGATGACAGGCATATTGTGCGTATGGCAGTGACGGATCGCTCAGCCACATCACGAACCATAGCACAGCACATTCAGTCTGTACCGCATCATCCAGTGTCTGCGCGTACCATTCGACGCCGTTTACAGCAGAGTGGTCTGTCCGCAAGACGTCCATTGCTTCGTCTACCCTTGACGCAGAACCACAGACGTTTCCGCCGCCAATGGTGCGATGAAAGAAGGATGTGGACGGCAAAATGGAATGAAATTGTCTTTACTGACGAGTCACGCTTCTGTCTGCAACATCACGATGGTCGGTTTCGAGTCTGGAGACACCGTGGAGAGAGGATGCTGAACAGCTGCGTTATGCACCGCCACACTGGTCCTGCACCGGGTATTATGGTATGGGGCGGTATTGGATATCACTCTCGCACTCCTCTAGTACGCATTGCCGGTACTTTAAACAGCCAGCGCTACATCTCCGAGGTGTTGGAGCCAGTTGTCCTTCCTTACCTTCAGGGCTTGCCCACAGCCATATTTCAACAGGATAATGCGCGACCACACGTGGCACGCATTGTCCAAGGGTTCTTCGTCAATCGCCAGATTGAATTGCTTCCCTGGCCAGCTCGCTCTCCGGATCTTTCGCCGATAGAAAACATGTGGTCCATGGTTGCTCAACGATTGACCCAGAATACATCCCCAGCTGCCACACCAGATCAACTTTGGCAACGTGTGGAAGCTGCTTGGTCTGCTGTACCCCAAGAACACATCCAAAGTCTCTTTGAATCAATGCCGAGGCGTGTGGCAGCGGTGATCTCCAACAATGGCGGCTACTCTGGCTACTGATTTTGGCAGGAACCACACTTCACAGAAGTCTATAAATTTAATCATTTGATACTTGGTCAACATGTTATCTACAAAATAAATTGTGTTGTGATATCTCTTGTCTTTCTTGGTGTTGCAATTTGGGCGGCCAGCAGTGTATATATGTATATATATATGTATATATATATATGTATATATACACTGCTGGCCACCCAAATTGCAATATATGTATATATGTATATATGTATGTATATATATATATGTATATATATATATGTATATATATATATAATTTAAAATTACAAACCAAAACAAAGAGAAATCCAAAAATTTTAAAATCAAGAAATTTAAGAAAATTTTGAAAAAAATGATGGAAGTGTTGGTGGAT
The DNA here is from genome assembly GCA_933210815.1 of Meta bourneti. Taxonomy (NCBI): domain Eukaryota; kingdom Metazoa; phylum Arthropoda; class Arachnida; order Araneae; family Tetragnathidae; genus Meta; species Meta bourneti. The sequence goes on along the minus strand of OW119924.1, from coordinate 61,400,018 downwards.
CAGGGCGTCATCAGGGAGGAGCCTCACCCAGTCAACACAATATGGTGTATTCTGCATGTGAGTGGCAGTACACCAAAAGTAGCTCACACCCCCCTCCAAACACCATAAGAAAATAAATTAGAAAAACAAAAATTGAAAAACAAAACCAGGGACAACCAAGGACACAAACCAAAGATAAATATAATACAAAATTAAAATTAAATTAAAATTAAAAATTAAAATTAAATTCAAATTAAAAAGGAGAAAACGAACTTACCCACATAGATTGACCTAAGCTCGACAACAACCTGCCGCAAACTACATGAGGACCGCCAACAATAGATAGATAGATAGATAGATAGATAGATATTTGGCTTTACTTTATTCAACTTGAGTAGTATATGGGGACCACTTGAGGACACTCAAATATTACCCATATACTACTCTACCCAAATTTGGAAGCCTATTAGTCAAAATTCAGACCTTCAGATTTTCCAGCCCGTTTTTGCATCAAAATCACCCATTTTTTGCCAACTCTCAAACCCCTCTCAATTTTAGACCAAAATTTTGTTCATTTCACTCTAAAAATGCTCTATTTTGTTTGAATTTTCCAGCCATTTTTACAAAAAAAATTCTGAACCCAAAATTTGAAAAATAATCGAGACCAAAAAAAATGGAAAACTCACTTCAAAAGATGCGAAAAAAAGATAGCCCCCAAACGGAGCTCCCTTCATTTTTTAAGAAAGTAAAATTAAATAGTAAATTCAAATTCAAATAAATTTGCTTCATTTCCTTTTCCACATTCTTTAGTTCCTTTGTATACAAAATTCAAATCTAGAATTTTATTTAAGTTTTTCATTTCTTTCTCTGATATTTCTCTCCCTGATTTTTATTATTACATCGTTCGGGTAGAAAAACAGTAAAGTCATTCCATTCCTCATCTATTAGTCTACAACTATTTTTTCACCATTTTTTGTGGATATTTGTTTGATCTCAGTAACAGGAAATTCTTTAACCTATTACAAGTTCATGTAATTTTTTGAAAGGTGTAGTTTTAAGAGAACCCAAAGAGTTGAACTTTTTCAAAGTATCCATTTATTGTACTATTTTATTTTTTGAAAGACAAAAGTTTTTATTCAAGTCGTATAAAATTTCTAAACCTGCTGCTTTAACATCTGTATTTTTCTCTTTAATGATTAATATTTGCATCTGGTTAAAGTATTTTGAACATAATTTCGTAACATTAATGTCATCATATTTTTCATAAAGTTCAAATAAATCTTCACATTTACGAGATAATTCAAAATGTTTATCACCTCTATCTCTACAGTATAAAGCTCTAATATCTCCAAATAAATCACTAATTTAATTAATATTCACTTCATTTAATTTCTTTATAAAATTATCCATCAAAGGAAGAAGAAATGGAAAATCTTTTTTTTTATAAATTCATCAGTTTTAATATCTGATACTAAATTATGTATTTCTTTAATATATTTTAATATTAGTTCATCTAAATCTGATCTTAAATATTTTAAATTTATTTCCATGAGTTCTTTAAAAAGGTCTACTAGATTATTAAAATCATCTATGGTTTCCATTGCACTATTTATTCTAACTCATTTTTTAAAAGACAGTTTTATAATACATACATTTCCTCAATGAACAGCCAGGACCTAATAATTCAGCATATTTTAGCACATTTAGGTAAAGAATTTAAGTCAAAAGACTATCTATTCAAGTATTTCTTTTTCCATAATTCCTCCTTTATATGCAAATGTTCCCCCATAAAAATCATGTAAATTTTTAATATAAGGTTTTAATTCATCGTTATTTATCCAGAGTTCCTTATCATTTGGATATCTTTTGAATCTTAAAGCGTGAACTTTATTAGTACATTCCTTTACGATGTTTAATACTTGTTCATCCAATTCGCAGTCTGAAGTAAATACAGATAACGTTTCACCGATAGGTTGAAAGGAAGAAGAAATGGAAAATCTTTTTTTTATAAATTCATCAGTTTTTTTTTTAATATCTGGTACTAAATTATATATTTCTTTCATATATTTTAATATTAGTTCATCTAAATCTGATCTTAAATATTTTAAATTTATTTCCATGAGTTCTTTAAAAAGGTCTATTAGATTATTAAAATAATCTAGTAGATCTAGTAGTCTGGGTGATTGAAATGAACCCAGCTTATCTTACAATCTTACGATTCGGGAGAACGAAACCTTGAGTATTGATGATAAGAGTTATGTCATCCATTTATTATTAAAACATTTTTATAAATTAATATCAAAAGGGTGATATTATACGAGGGCTGTCTAAAAAGTATCCGACCTTTGGCCAGGAAAAATATATTACTTAAGTGAGGAAATTGGGACCCTAATCCCCTTCAAAGTAGGCCCCTTGCCCCTTCACACACTTAGCCCACCGATCCTTCCACTGCCGAAAACACTCCTGGAAGGCTTCTTTTGGAATGGTGTTCATCTCCGTTGTCGCGTTCTGCATTATCTCTTCTCTACTCAAAACGGGATCCTTTCAACGGCATCTTCAATTTCGAAAACAACCAGAAGTCGCAAGGAGCCATATCTGGAGAGTAGGGAGGTTGGGAGACGACTGGAATTCCGTATTTCGCCAAGAAAGTCTGGATCAGGTGTGACAAATGAGCCGGAGCATTGTCATGCTGCAACTGCCAGTTTTTCGTCGTCCAGAGGTGTGGTCTTTTGCGCCGAACAGCATCTCTGAGTCGGCGTAGAACTTGTTGATAGTACTCTTTTGTCACTGTTTGTCCTTCCGGTGCGTATTCGTGATGCACAATTCCACAGATATCAAAGAACACAGTTAGCATCACCTTGATTTTGCTTCGCACCTGTCGCGCTTTTCTCGGCCTTGGAGACTCGGGATGCTTCCATTGCGACGACTGTGCTTTTGTTTCTGGGTCGTACCCGTATACCCATGACTCATCCCCAGTAATCACAGTGTTCAGAAACTGAGGATCAGTGTTGGTAGTGTCCAGAAGGTCCTGTGCAATCTCAATACGGAGTTCTTTTTGTTGTGCCGACAGCAGCTTGGGCACAAATTTTGCAGCCACTCTGCGCATGTTCAAATCATCACGAAAAATTGCATGTGCGGAATCTTTACTGATCCCAACCTCTTCGGCAATCTCTCGTACGGTCAAACGACGATCTCCCTTTACCAGATTTTCCACCCTCTCAACAACGGCTGCATTCCGAGCGGTTTGAGGCCTCCGGACGCTGATCACTCGCCACCGATGTGCGGCCATTTTTGAATCGGTTAAACCATTCCTTCACTTGTGTTACCCCCATAGCATCGTCTCCAAAAACTTGCTGAATCTTACGAATTGTTTCGTTTTGAGAATCACCAAGCTTTTGACAAAATTTGATGCAGTATCTTTGCTCAACTCGTTCATTCATTTTGAGAGAAATCAAAAATCCGACGAACACTTATAACAGCACCTTACTCAGCGGCCAGCAGGCAGCGACTGACACACTCGAACACGGAGAAAAAATTCAAGCATACGCATTAAGTTGTCTTCTTCCATTGTGCACAGTGGCGCCGCTCTAGCATCATTACCGTAAACAGGAAAATTCAAGGTCGGATACTTTTTAGACAAACCTCGTATATAGATGATATTAATATTAAATATTAATATCACCTATTATAATCCTCTAAAATTCGTCTTTTATCAAATCCAAACGTGTATCTTTTATTCGTTTTATTCACTGTAATATTTCTATCTTTTTGTATTTGAAATTGATTTATTTCTATATTCTTTCTTCGAAATTTAATTTGGTTTCACTTTCATAACTCATTTTAAAACCCTCCACCTTTCCTTTGACATATCCATCATTTAGCATGTAACCGTAGTGTTTACTAGCAAATTTCTTCCGTAAAGGTTAGATATTTCCTCTTGTAAATGTCTCTATATTCAGATATTCTCACTCTATCTCCAATTATAAATTTCGGTTTATTATTATCTATTCTTTGTATAAATTCTTATAGACTAGAGATTCATTTCTTCTTGACTAGCCTGTACAGGTGTCATTTTTATATATCTATGAAATGAATTATAATTTTTAACTAAATTATCTAATACATTTAGATACCTATATGTGCTGTTGTCTGCTAAATAGCTTCTGATTTTCTTGTTTATTGAATCTTTCAACGATAGAGCATTTTATTTCCACGTTTTCAGTTGTAAACCAATGTATATTATTTACTTAAAATAGTTGTTGAGTACGTTTATTGATAAACTATGTTCCCTTATTTATAATTTTTCAGGAATTCTTTCTTTAAATATCTTTTCGAAAGCTTTACAAACTTCTCCTGTTTTTCTTTTAATAGGTATAGCCCAACCATATTTGCTAAATATATATCAATCACTGTTAATAGATAATTCATCCCATCATTATATTTACTAAATGGTTTGATGAATGACAAATCAGCTTGCCATTGATCATCGATATGAGATACATAAACTCTTCTTTTAAATTTTCTGATAATGCGTTTATATCTAGTATACACATCTTGTTCGTGTAAAAAATCTGTAATTTCTTTTCGACTTTTACCGTTTTTCCTTTTTAACTCATTTATACTACAATAGCCCAGTTTCAGGATCATAATATACTCTTTTAAGAGTAGACCCCCTTGCTAGAGGTATCTAAAATAGAGGTACCCCCGAAACGGGGGATACCTCTATTTTAGATACGGTTTATTATTTTAGATTTAGTTTCTTGAATATTATTAGTTTGTGATTTACATTTTAACAATATATTTGATATCCCATTCCAAATTTCTTTTTAGCTTTGATAATAGGTTTAACAACTCCTCTTTCAAATCTTTCTCTAACTGTTGGATTTTCAATAGCATCCAATTCTTGAATCATATTCTTATCACATACTTCCTTTCTCGTTTTTGTATCTTTATTTTTTAAATAGCAAACATCATGTCTATAGACTGTTTCATCAACTCTATTAATTGGTTTAGACCATTCTTTGTAAGTTAAATCAGGATTTAATCTTATAAACCCCATAATGTCTTGACCTTGTTTTACCCCATAATAGCTGAGATCCCGGACCCGTAAATTGGTGACCTGGTAAATGCATTTCAAAAGATAAATTGTTAATGGCTGTATTAATAAAATCAGCATCTTATTTTACTGTTTTTGGTTCACTTAATTCAGGTATTAATTCGATTAAATCAGGTAATAATTTAATGAAACCAGATTGAATTACACCTGATCCAACTTTTTTACATCCTCTTTTAAATTTCCCACATTTTTAGATAAAGATTGAATAACACGTTTTACACTTGCCAAACCATTTATTTAGGGTGAATTCTTTAGTGAGCCTTATTTCTTCACATATTTATATTAATTCAGTTGTGTTTGTTTTACATACTTTTCTACAGGAAAATACTTTAAAGTTTGAATAAATTCGTCTTCTCTTTTATGTATTTCTTGATCCAATAACATTTTGGAATTTAACAATTGTTTATAAAATTTAAAAGCTTGTCTGTATTCTTCTTTTCTTTCCGAAATGTTTAAAGATTTATCTATTATTTCAACGATTCCTGTACTTAGACTCAAAGCGGCTAGAGGTATGAAAACGAAAGCAGATAAGCCTGTTCAGTTTAAAATAAACTTAATCACTGATAAAGATATGCTTACCTTGTGAAAGCAATTGAAGCTCTTTCTATAAATATAATTTCTTTTTTCTAAATATTCTTCCATTTATATAGGTTCAAAATTGGTATCACTATACTTCATTTCAGGATTAAAAAATCTAACATATTGAAATCATGATGTTTTTTAATGAGTTTTTTATCTATTTTTTTAATTCTTCTTTTCAAAAATATTCATCTATTTCTCTTATAACTTGATGAATTTCCTTTGGTTTACGCTCACCAAAAAATATGAAATAATCACTATTATTTCTTATGCTTGTAGGAATTTTGTAAAAATCCTACGATATATAAAACAGTAAAATTTTTCTTTCTACCTCTCAAAAAATTATAGAAATCCCCTATAATTTTTTTGATTATTTTCAATCTCACAATTATTAAAGACGACTATATTTATAACAGAAGGATCTAAATCATCTACAGTTATAAATTCATTTAAATCAGAAGAAAATAACACGTCCTTATATTTATCATACAATTCTAATAATTCTTTCCTTTTATTTAATTCCTTACATTTTGCAATATCTTCTCTTTCTATATCTTCAAACATTGTATAGTTGTCTTGTAATTTAAAATATTTAGTTTCGTTTATATCTATCGCACATATAAATAATCTATCAAAATTTAAATACTCATATATCAAATTAACTAATAAATTAGTTTTACCTGACCCAGAACGTCCATCTAATACACATCTAGCAGGATGTATAGGCATTAAGTGATGTTGATTAGGATCTTCAAATTCATGTGGTTCATCATAATCCTTTATTACTATTTTTATACTCTTTCATTTATTTAGGATGATTTTACTAGCAGTAAAATCATTTTTGCTGGCAGCAAAATTCATTCCATATAAATGAACGAACGAGAAAAAGCTTAAAAATCAAATAACACATTCAATTAAATTAGTAAAATTAGAAAAAGAAATAAGAAAAATAATTAAGAGCAATTAAAAGGGCAATTAGGTATTAAAAGAACTTTGGTTGAATTTCATAAACCCCTTACTGAAAAATTAGTTCAGCAAGAAGAGAGTAGAAAAACAAAACATGAATGCATTTGCAGATGCTGTTGGAAATATTTCATTTCCACCGATATCCCGGTCTGAACGTATTGAAGATGTGAAAGAATTATATAGAGAACCCACTTATAATGTTGATCAAGGTTTAGATATAAAATATTTAAAATCTGTAAAACTATACAGACCTTCAAAACTCTTAGGTGATCAAGAAAAATTAGATGAAATGCATGCAAAGGCCAAGCTGTTAAAAGAAGAATTATCAAGGAAAAGAGATACCTTAAAGAGTACAATTAAGAGAGCTTAAAAATTAACAGATGTGGAAATAACTCAGAAAAAGATTGAAGTAGAAGAAATTGAATATAAAGATGTGTTACAAAAATATTTTTGTAGATTAGCTACATTTGAAGGTAGTAAAGAAATGAAGATGGGCAAAGGATTATTAAACCATTTGGAATTATTAATTGATAAAATATGTGAAGTAAGTAAGTCAAGAAAATTAATTGATCAAGCAAATGTAATAATAGATATGTTATCTAAAGATAAAATGTTACTCTCAAGATGTAGAACGATTAAATAAGCAATTTCTTCTACAAAGGAATTATTCCTAACTAAATAAGTTATATTAAGAAACAAATATATTTGAGTGAAAGTCAGATTAGTAAATTGAAATCTGCTTTAAAAAATAGAGAACTAACATTACAAATAGATGCATCTAAAACACCCAATTATGAAATGTATCTAACTAAAACTCAAATTAAAAATGGAAAAAGAATTACTTTAAGTAAAACCCAATTAAAGAAAAATGGAGGTTTTATACCTTTTTTAATTCCTATCTTAACATCTTTAGGACTTGGAGCAGCTAGTGGTGCTGCTGGTTGGGAACTAAAAAATATTAGATAAAATATCAGGACCTGGCAGTGCTCGATGAATATATCAAACTTACGAAGGATCTGGGATGAAAGTTGTTTCGAAAATATTAAATCCTGACTTTCTCGATATTTACATGACCTCATTATTAGAGGTCCTGATCCAAGCTTAACCTTAGAGAGATCATTAAAACAGATACCTACTCATGGAAAATGAGTATATCAAACTTACGAAAAAGTTGAAGGAACCGGGTGCAAAAAAAATCCTCGTGGAAAGGGAAAATAACAAAATCAGGAATAAGTGATGATTTCATCACTTATTCCTGATCATTTGATTAAGAAAGAATATGGAAAATGAAAAAGGATTTAGATGTGTATTTATATCAGATTTATTACCTAAAAAGATGAGAAAATTTGAAAACGGAATCATTAATTTAGATACATCAACAAGTCTTGGAACTCATTGGGTTTGTTATTATAATGATCCCAAATATGATTTTGTAGAATATTTTGATCCATTTGGTGAATATAAATATAAAAACATACAATTTAATAAAAAATATATTCCTGAAAATATTAAGAAATTTCTTGAAATATCAAATAAAATTAGTTATAGTTCATAATACAAGCTTTTACAAAAACCTACATCTGTGAAATGTGGATTATTTTGTATGAAATGTATAAGTGAAAGAAATAAAGGTAAATCTCCTATAAGTGTACTATATTCGTTTACTCAAGAGCCTAGTGACTATAATGAAGAACTTGTTCTAAAGCCGTAGGGAGGATTTAATCCTAAATAAACGATTAAATTATGTGTCATGAGAAATCAGATTTTTCACAGTGGCTTATTTAAAACCTCTTAAAATAAAGAAACTAGCTTTACTATCTTTTTCAATAGAAGTTTCATGCTTTAGTATAAGCGAAAATTATAAAAATAACCATTTTAAGGTGTACATAGATCAACGTAATATTATACCTATATTTATACCTGATGTTAATTACACTTTTATAGGATTAAATGAATATTTGATGATCCTCCTGTAAAATTTGGTATTGTAGACAAAGAATATCTATTAAACTAAAAAAAGGTTGGAAAATAGATTTGACAGTGAATTTTATAAGACTATAGGTTTTAAAAAAGCAGCTTACGGAAGTCGTAGTGATATAGAAGAATCAGAGATAGAAGGTGAAAATGAACTAATATATCAAATGGAAATGATAATATTTATATTTAATGTGATATGGTTAATGGATCTTTAATCAATCAGTTTAATTCGGAAGTTATTTATTCTTTTACGAATAAAAATCCACCAGTTAATATAATTTCAAAAGAATTCAACAATTTAATATATTATCCTGTTAAAACTGATTCGGTTGACAGTATAAGAATGAGAATTACAAATAAAAAAGGTGAATTAATTGATTTAAATAAGGGTGTAGTTGAATATAATTTTATTCCTATATATGAGGGAAAAAATGAAAACTATGTTAAAAAAATATATCATTTGTTGTCATCCTAATTTTCTTCAGAAATAAATGAATAGGAAGAGTAAAAAAATACAAGGAAGAGGTTTTTTAAGGATTTACTTGTAACCGTCGGTAAAGAAGCTAAACCAGTTTTAGAAGAAAAAGCTAAAACATTTGTTCGTGATAAATTAAATGAAATATTTTCATAAAAGATAAATGGATCTGGGTTTAAAATTATTCCTAAATAAATGGGAAAGATTTATGATTTAAATGATACGCACTATTATTATAATAATGATATGCAAAATTCTGAACTTAAAAGAAATAAATCAGGAAAATAAAGATAATTTAATTGAAAAGCAATTTATGAATTTCATATTACAGATACCAATGCTACTATTTTATATTCTAGGGGATATCTTGAACGAAAATTAAAAATTTTAAAAAGTGATGGAAAATCAATTGGTGATGAAAATGTTATATGTATTAGTGAATGGAGGAGGTCTGATATATTCTAAATGGTTAAATATTGGAGGTACAGAAATTGAAACAAATTTAAGATTCTGTTCAATCCAAGATCAAGGTTTAAGATTAATTAACTTTACTCCTGATTACGCAATCCAACAAGCCGAACAAATACTATTTTATGTTGATACAGCTGATGGCTGTGATAAAAATAAAAATATAATTGAATATGATGGAACAGTAACTTCTCAAACTCCTATAAGAGGCATTTACTAAATTAAAATCTGTAGAAAATGAAAAGTATAATGAAGGATTTAAAAAAGATGGGAATTAACAAGAAACAGTACAACAGTTATTATATGGACACCTTTAAAATATATGTTTAATTTTTTCAGTGATTATGATAAAGCAATTACGGGTTTCAAAGTACAAATGAGATTTCAGAGAAACTCTTATAACAATATGTTGTATACAGATGTTGAAAATGTTAATTATAAAGTAGTTGAAGAATTATCTCTGTTGTTACCATACATAAAATTTAATCCATCTATAGATTCAGAATATGTAAATCGATTATCTAATAAAGATATAAAGATCTATTGGAATCATTATCAAATTATTAGATCTATCACTCAAGAAAAAAATGCTAGTGGATCTTATTCATTACCTGCTAACTCTGATGAAGTTTTAAGGATATACTTTATTCCCCAATATGTTAATAGAGAAGAAAATATAACAAAAATAATCTTATATTTGATAATTTAGATATGACTGATGGTTGGTTGATGGTTAACGAAAAACAAGAACCTTTTATGGGTTATAAAATGAATTTTAAAGAAATTAACAATAACAATAGATTATTTGAGGCTTTGTTACATGAAGGATTAAATTATATCAATTCAGAAACAGGATGTATGATAAATAGAAAGACTTTTGTTGAACTGCATCCTATTATTTGTTTTGATTCATCTAATCATGGAAGCTATGCTGATTTAGATAATATGATAATAGAATTTAATTGGACACTAAAAAATAATACTAGTGAAAAGTATAGATTTTATTTTATTTTGAAAGAAAAAAAGAGATGTGACTTAAATATGAAAGATCAATCTATTATAAACTTTAAAACTCTTAAAAACTAGAATATAGTAAATGAGTACTTATTATCCACCTTATGATAATCGAATAAAAGAAGGGCCTATGGATCCTCCTGGTTTTAGATTTAAAACAACAAATAATGGAAATTATGATATGGAAAAAAAAGAGATTGAAGAATTTGAATAATCCTTTTGATTCAAATGATTCAATGACTAAATTTTATGTTGATATTATTCAAGAGGATTTAAAATCTGAATTTAATGAATTATCAAAAGTAAGTCTCATTCATACTAAACAAGGAGATTTTGATGCTAAAGGTAAAATTATTGGAAATGCAAAAGTTTCTATTCGTGATATGAATGTCGTCAATAAACAATATTTTGAAAATAAGGTTTAAAGTCTAGTTTTAAAGGAATAAATTTACGATGTGAAAAGTGTTCCATTGAAACATCTAGCAAATTCTCAAGAAAAAAAATGATGCTGCTCATAGAAAATATGTGGATAAAAAAAAACAAAAATAAATGATAAAACTCGATAATCTTTTAACTAGAGATAACGATGGACTTTATGTGATCATACCTGAAGATACATTTTTTGCAACTATAAAAGACAGATACCACACCTATCGTGGAGGATTTTTTTTACTTAAAATTGAATGATGAATATCTATTCAACGGAGATATGGGATATAGAAACACAATAACAGTTTTTGAGTACGGTAAACACAATGATACTATCTCTGTACTTTTATTACCCCATATAATAGGAAAACACATTTCAATCAAATTAAAAAAATTCTGTACATTGAAAAGCTTCTATAAAATTTAATATACAATAAAGATGGCAGATGTGGACTGGAAAGAAGTTTTTGAAAAACGTGGATTAAGTGATGATCTTATAAGAAGATTTAAAAATGCTGTAGATAGGAAATTAATCTCTAAACATCAAGAATTATCTGAATCATTCATTTTAGAGTTTAAAGATAGAGTTGATTGGGAATCAATTTCAGCTTAGAGTTTATCTGAAAGTTTTTATGTAAACATGGTGGCCTTGTGGATTTGGATATTGTATCTAGATATCAAAATCTAAGTGATAAATTTATAATGAATAACGTTAGTAAATTAAACATGCAGTTAATTTGTAGATATCAAAATATGTCTGAAAGCACAACTGAAATATTGGATGAGGTTGTCGATTGGAATGAAATTTTTAAATATCAAAAAGGTCTATCTTCTCAATTTGTTATTAAACATATAGAAAAATAACTTATTGTGAAGTTATGATGGAATTAAAACTTTCAGATGAAGAATTTGATAAAGTGTATAGACCTATAAAAATGTGATATAGAGCAAAAGAATGTATGAGAAAAGAACTTTAAAAAATGTTTGCTAAATATAGTGATGGAATAAATATATATTTTGAAAAAATAAAAGATATTTTAAAATCTCTAAATGTTGTTAAATTAAATTGTTGTGATAATAATTTAATATATCTTAAAGGAATAGAAAATTTAACAAATTTAGAAAAATTAAATTGTAGTATAAATAATTTAACTTCACTTAAAGGAATAAAAAATTTAACAAATTCAGAAGAATTATATTGTCGTTATAATAATTTAACTTCATTTGAAGGGATAGAAAATTCAACAAATTTAGAACTATTATGTTGCAGTTATAGTAATTTAACTTCACTTGAAGGAATAGAAAATTTAACAAATTTAAAAGAATTATATTGTGATGAAAATAAATTGACTTCACTTAAAGGAATAAAAAATTTAAACAAATTTAAAAGAATTAAACTGTCGTAATAATAATTTAACATCCTTAAATGAAATAATTTTTTTACCTAGACTAAATAATATGCATTATGATGAAGATAAAGTAGTATTACATCGTATTCCAAGAAGATTTTTATTTCATAATAATATATACATGACACTCAAAATGTACATAATAGTTTTATTTAAAATTCTTTAAGAGATTCGATTATAAAATTACTAAATACAGAAATTAAATAGGATTTAGATGAATGTATTAAAGAATTAAATATATCTAAAAAAATTAAAAGTTATATTCTAGATGAGGAATTCCACAATATTAAATTTAGAGAAATACTAGTTACTGTGTTTAACAGAATTCTAAAAAAATGTGAATAAAAATGAAAAAAGATATTAAAAGATGAATTAAAAGCTGGAGAAGATAAAAGTTTGGTAAGAAAAGTAACTATAATTATTAATGTATTAAACGGATTTGATCCTGATGGAGGGGGAGGAGGGTTACTATTCATATTTCTGAAAATGAACCAAAAAATAGTATCATAGCTCTGAAAATATCTAGAAAATCAAATTCTAATGAAGAATATAGAGAAAAACTTATAAAAGAAATGAAAGAAAGAGGATATACAGATTATGAGGAATGGTCGAATTGGGATGAAAGACTTTAAAAAGTGTTTGCTAATAAATGTTTAATTACTTTATTATTAGTACTCTACTTTTTGACTGTCTATCTCCTACACCTCATTATTTTAAATTTGACTCTGTTATATTAGCTCATAAGATTGCTAATTCTAATAATTATACCATTTTCAAAAGTTTCAACGATATAATAAAAATAACATTAAGAACTAAAATTTATAAAGGAGATAGACCTAACAGATTTTCTCAACCTGATGTATATTTTTGGATAGACTAAATGTGATGATAATTGGAATATGATCCCTGAAACTGAAGAATATTTTGATATTGATTTTCCAGGTATTAATGAAATTTATTACTCTATAGCAGCGGTTCCCAACCTGGGGTACGTGGCGACCTAAAAAACACCTAAAAAAAAAAAGGAAGTAATAGGTGTAAATCTAGTAATTGATTTATCATTGCCCCTCCCACCACCAATTATGTCATGAGATTACGCATGTGCCCTCCTTTCTCCTTTGTTGTTTCTTTCGTTTCTAGTAATACTTCTCTAGAAAAATATCGAATCGTCTCAGAGCTTCCGGCATCGATATTTCTATTTAAAACGCGATTGAAAACAGGCCATCATTTTAGTGTTCGATTGGGCGCCAATTGAGTAATGTGAAATAATAAACCTAGCTTCGTTCCTTTTTTATGAGTGCTTAATTTGAAGTGTTTAACTATTGCTTTAATGTTTTAAATGACTTTCTCTTGATACTGTTTTGTGTCTCAAAATGGATAATTGGTTGAAAACCGGTACTATTAAGAGAGCTGCAAATAGCATTGAAATTTAACCCGGAAGCTGCAAGTACTTCGGAAAAGTCTGATGATTTACAAGCGCAAGGGAACCACAACAAGCAAGGGAACCACAACAAAAGTGCTCGTCGAAAAAAAATAAAATATCGTGATGAATACTTGTCATGGATTTTCAGTAAAGGGAGATGAAGACTGCCCAAAACCACTGCGTTGTTTGTGGAGAGACTTTGTCGAACGGTGCTATGAAACCATCTTTATTTGCGCCATTTAGAGACAAAGCATCCAATTTATAAACATAAAGACGTTAGTTTTTTGGGGGGCGACTATCAAACGGTCCTAATCTAACTTCTTTTGTGTTATCTGCAAACAAAGTTCATGAGAATGCGGTTGAAGCATCGAACAGAATAAGTTATCGTATCACGAAAAGCGGTAAAAATCACACAATCACTGAAACTTTGATATCTCCTTGTATCAAAGATGCTGTTCGTTGTATGTTCGGTGAAGACCATGTCCGAAAAATTAACAATATTCCTTTCTCAAATAATAGTTTCTAGAAGAATTAACGACATGTCTGACGACATTAAATCTACAGTAATTGAAAGAATAAAAAACAGTCCCTTCTTTTCAATACAGGTGGATGAAAGCACTGATGTTTCCAACCTGGAAATTTTGCTTGTTATTGCAAGATATTTACATGACAACGTGCTTGAAGAAAATCTTTTACTGTGCTATCCTCTCACTGAAATATGCACAAGCGAGATTATATTTAATGTCATTCAGGGTTATTTCTGTGAAAAAGGTATTGATTGGAGCAAATGCTGTGTTGTTTGCACGGATGGTGGAAAATCTGGCTGTTATACAGGCTTACGTGGTCGCATCAAAGAAGTCGCTTCCCATGTAGCTTGGAGCCATTCATGTATTCACAGACAAAGCCTAGCGTCCAAACCCCTGACACATTCATTGAAGGAAGTGCTCAATCAATCTGAAAGTTGGTAATTTTATTAAGGCCAATTCAACAAACTCTAAACTATTCAAATCTTTGTGTGAAGAGATGGACAGCCTCCACATAACATTACTTTTGCACACTGAAATGGTGCTTTCACGAAGAAAAGTACTCACTAGATTGTTTAAATTGAAACATGAAGTTAAACTTTTTTGAAGACCACCCTTTTCAGTTGAGCTCTAAGTTTCATGAAAGCAAGTGGCTTCAACAGCTTGCATATTTATCTGGTATTTTTTTAGAAATAAATAAACTCAACTTAGGATTACAGAACTGTTCTTAACCGTCTTTAAAGTGTCTGATAAAATCGAGTCTATGATCAAGAAATTGGATTTTGGGGGATCTTATATCGAAAAAGATCAGTGTGTTTTTGAGACACTTCACAGTTTCTTATATGAAAACGAGCTGAAATTGTCAAAAGAAGTAAAAAGTAGTATAATAGCTCACTTAAAAGGACTTAAGGTGTCCTTCAGACAATTTTTCCCAAAGCGAAATAGTGAAGATAACTGGATTTCAAATCCATTCGACGAATTGTTCTTTCAACAAGCCGAAAATTATCAATTTCTGGAAAAGAAATGTTGATTGCACTTTCGACTGATTTTTTAGAATCTGATTAAAAAAAATCTCATTAATTTCTGGGTAGCAGTGAAAGAAGAGTACCAAGAACTCAGTTATAAAGCAATAAAATATTTATTGCCTTTCATGAACACAGCTTCTCGTCTTATGCATATATTAAGAATAAATATCGAAATAAGGCTTGATGCTGCTCCTGAGTTGAGATTATATCCGTCTTATATTTGAACCTGATTTTAAAAAACTTAGCTCCATGAAGCAAGTTCGCATTGAAATTCTTGAAGGCCACGTTTGAAAACTTAACCTATCAAGTTGAAAATTTGTTGTGAACATTCATCATAAATTTATGTGATTGAAAATTACTATAATGCTATTTGTTTTGATGTTAGACTGCTATTTTAAAAAATTGTAAAATCAAAAATAAAAGCCTATAAATGTCCTGAATTTGAGTCGTTTGATTAATTTGCTAGCTAACCTGTAAACATTACTACCTAACAAAAACAAACTTTTCTGGCGTAGAGTGTAGAGGGATGGGTGAGAAGGGTTATGAGAGAGGGGTACTCATAAAAGAAAGTTTTATCAAGGGTTACGGAAGAGAAAAAGGTTGGGACACACTGCTCTATAGCCTTAAATTCTACAAAAGATTTTAGAATAGCTTATAAAGCTGATAATATATTATATAATGCAGGTCTTTGTTTTCATTATAATTATCAAACATATCCAAGAAGAAAATTATTTATTTCATATTTATAATGTTTATTAATAAATGGAAAATTATTTGAAGAGTTAAGATCTTATTTTACAACTTACGATAGTGGATATATGAATGAAACTATTCATAAATGTGAAGTTTTAATTGATCTTTCCAAAGAATATACATATGATGATAGGCTCTAAGAATTTATTTCAGACTATTTTGATTACTTGTATAGAATAGTAAATAACACTGATGAATTTCTTAGTAAAAAAGGTTTAAGTATTTTACATCATTTAGATAAAAACTTTAATCTTTCAATAAATATTCACATCATGAAATTATCAGATTCTGTACTTGATGAATATGGTTATAATAAATGGGAAGATAAAAACTCGGGCCTTTAAAGATTTGATTTTACATCTCGTTGATTTCATTTTTTCCCCATGTTGTAGTGTGGAAGTAGTTTTCCCATTTTTTTGGTCTCAATTGATGATTTTTTAATTTTGGGTTCAGAATTTTTTTCGTAAAAATGACTGGAAAATTCAAAGAAGCTAGAGCATTTTTAGAGTGAAATGAACAAAATTTTGGTCTAAAATTGAGAGGGGTTTGAGAAAAATGGGTGATTTTGATGCAAAAATGGGCAGAAAAATCTTAAAATCTGAATTTTGACTAAAAGGGTTCAAAATTTGCGTAAATAGAGTAGTATATGGGTAATAGTATAGTTATATATGGGTATAGAGTAGTATATGGGTGTCCTCAAGTGGTCCCCATATACTACTAACTTGAGAAAAAATATTTTCTTTGCTGAGAACTTTTCCGTTCGTTACAAGAGACTCTTCAAGAAACTCAACCTCATATAAAACGGAGCAAAAGTTACTCAATATAAACATTGAGTCTCGTTTTTTCGTTATTAAGGAAGGCTTATTTTTCCCGTAATTCATTGATACTACAGGTCCTTGGTATCCAGCTTGTACCATAAAAATAGAACCTGCTGAAACTTTCTACATAAAACTTATAAGGAATACATGAACTTTTAAATTTCAGCAAACCCATGATTTTTACATTTCCTTTCCTTCAGCAGTAAATCGTTGTTTTGTAAGCTTTCTTCAGATTTCCATTGCATGAGCCAAAGATGTAATACTGACGGCAGACGGTTGTAGTTATTTAGCAACTTCACTTCCAAATTAAATTTAACTCTTTTCAAGCCGGCTTTGACTGCTTTACAGTAGTGTTCATTTATAACAAACCATTTTAACACCCAAATACCGAATGAACTTTCATCCATTCTGTTAGTATAGTTGACCAAATTTCTGAAAATGCAATGATTTTACGGAGGGTTCATTTTAATTAATATAATCTAACTGTGTAGTTTTCCTTTCTCAGATTAGTCAATTGAATTTTTTTTGTTTTTACAGTGCACATTACACATAAAACTGAAGTAATCGTGATTTTACTCCAAATAAATAGATACTGCAATTTTTCTTTGATTAATTTATAAGTTTAACCCTTCTGGTTGTTTCGACGAGGTATCTAGCCATTAGAAAAACTGACTAGATCTTGATGGACGAGATACCTCGTCAAGAGAAAAAAACTGATCAGATCTTGATGGGATAATGATAAAAATCGGGAAAATCTCTAGAACGAAATATCTTGTCATTAGCAAAATTGGCCAGATCTTGGACGAAATATATCGTTGAAATCAATTGGAGGGCAAAGCACATAGTCTAGAGTCTGTTTCATTGATTTAGTCGTAATTGATTATTTGGTAAATATTAAATAGTGATGATGTTTATTAAAATTATCAATAACTTTACACTTTCCCTTTCTTTATTAAATTTTTCTGATTTGTTTATGCAGTTTATTCGCTCAAACAATTGATTTTACATGTTTTTCTAATGATGTATGATGGTTAGTATGTGGAACAATAAAATTAATAAAATTGTCTTTCTCCTAAGAAAGTATTTCTGTAAGAAGTTCGTCTGGGATTTATGTATTGCAGAAATGTTACTCATATGCACATGAATCATATTAAACCAATAAAGCTACCTGAGTTGCAATCACTTGTAGAGGAATATAATGTTTTCCTTAAAAAGAGAATGAATACGTTTGGCTTGATGATGCCATTGGGACAGAACGTGTCATCTTTTGAATGCCCCTCGTTCAACCTCTTTTCAAGGCTGCATTTAAAACTCACACTACAAACAAACTGCAGTCGTTATTGACCTGTATTACCTTACGATGTTATTATACTCATCCAAATTCGACCCCGTCCTTCTAAAAAGAAAGAGAAGAAAGAAAAGAGATATTTCTGCAGCATTATTTGTTACTCGGTGAGTTATTACTCTTCGAAGAAGGGGCAGGAAATGGCGGATGAACGAGTCAATATCGAAAAGAAAGCAAATCAACCGTAAATCTGGAATAAATTGCTGCGATAAATGCTGCAGACTACTGCCATTTAGGGGTAGCTTCCATTCGGTGTCCGTGCTTGTGTCGTCTTCTTTTCTTCTTTCTTTTACTGTTTTTTTTATTTCTAACGACAGCTCAGACTCGTTCGGGGCAACCATTGTAAACAGAGCGGAATTCCTCGGCTGATAAACGCTTTATTTTTCGTTTTAACGCGCGAAGCAAAGGATTTTCGTTTTCTAGCTGCGCATTATTCTCTTTTCCCAATCTGGCGTTTGAGATGAATTTTCGGAGGATGCGGCGTCGAAGTGTCGAAGAAAATGATAAAAGGAATGAGGAGAGATAGTGCAGGGAAAATATTACAAAAAGAGCTCTATAAAAATTTATCGGAGAATGAGATATAATAACTCTATCTTGGCTGAATATGAGTGGAGACGGGTAGGAGATGAATGGAGAGGAAAAATAAGATGAGGAAAGGGCATGACAAGGGATTGAATTTCACTTTTGAGAGAGCTAAAATAAAGTTTGGATAGTTTTTTATGAATAAAGATATTTAATTTCTGGGAGATATTTTATTTTAAAAGCATACTTCCCCTTGTGTAGTAATTCAGTCTTATTCAAATTCAGAAGCAAATATAAAGAGCATCCTGAATAAAAAAACATTTGGTGCAGAAACAGGATCTTTTTTCTTTTCAATGTTTTGTTTTAGCGCTATTTGTTTCTCATTAAAGTGATAAATAGAATTCTTAATCATTTATGCTTACTACCTTTTGATTTCTCGATACAGAAAATGTATATTATATTGTAAAGGTTCAGGTGGTGTTACTTATGTTTTAAAATTATTGAAAGTATATACATTTTATATTGGCAATTTTATAAACATAAAGCATTATATAAATTGTGTAAATAAAAAATGGAAATGTCTAAGACATAACATCTACTGATATTGATAATTTGATACATTTAAATGTCATACTCTTTCGTAAATAAATTCCTAAGTTGATATTTTCCAAAAATATACCTAGTATTTCAGGACTTTCATTACTCTGTTAATAAATGTAATACCAAATAAGTAAAAATAATCATATAACATAAAACAAGAGTTATCAATAATTGGATTATAAAAGTGTAGAATATCTTAGTTTCAATCAAAGCAGAGTTTCTAAGCCATCAAAAAAGATTTAACAATGTAATGATGAATTCAAAAATATTATCTTTATACATCCAGTAAAACTGTTTAAAGTAGTCA
The DNA here is from genome assembly GCA_933210815.1 of Meta bourneti. Taxonomy (NCBI): domain Eukaryota; kingdom Metazoa; phylum Arthropoda; class Arachnida; order Araneae; family Tetragnathidae; genus Meta; species Meta bourneti. The sequence goes on along the minus strand of OW119924.1, from coordinate 61,380,289 downwards.
CAATTTGCTATTGCAGCACATAACATTTTTTTATGAAAACAATTCATTGGGTTCAAATTCAAGCGAATCGTTATACCCATATTTGCAACAAAAAAAGGTATTTCATGTCACAAAAATTAAGCAATAGAAAACAGTTTTGTTTGCATTAAAACGCTCACATAACGGAAATTTATATGATAAAGTTATGAGTAATATCTGTTATTCAGATTAACCCTCTGAGGTTCACAGCATGTATATGAATTTTGCAACTTTCAGTCTTCTTTTCTTGACTTCTAACTATATTAGGACTTTTTGACTCATAGAATCATTCCTAGGATATTTTCAACGAATAGATATAATTATTTATTCTTTAAACATGTAAGATATAAGTAATAGTACACTACCCGGAGATCTGGTGAATCTCAGAAGGTTAAGCAAATTTTTTTCATAAATGACCAGTACATTGTTTCCTAATTTTGTTAATCTGGAACACTGGACTTAATACATCGAGCGTTTAACATGTTCTTCGGGGATAACACCATTAGTATCAAACGTATGAAAACCAGTGTTTTAACGAAACTTAACTAGATATTAGCAACTAAAAACTTTTTAGTGCGTGGAATTTGGAAATAGTTTTTAAAATGACTGCTTCATCATGAAACAAAAATTTGAATTCGTAAAGTAATTTCATAAATTGCAAATTGCTTTCTGCATTGCTATATGCTTATAGAACAGTATGGCAGAATCGTGACTTAATTAAAAATATCTACCAATTTGTAAAGTACTATTCTGTACCAGTAACGTTTAAAAACTTCATATATTTGCCATAAACCACAACTATTTTGTTCATAGAAGTATCGATTTAACGAATACTGTTTGATAAATGAAAAACGATTTATCAATCACACATTTGGGTAAGTAGGCAGTTTAATTAACGTCACATTACATCAACACAATGGGCTATTGGCGACGGTACGGGATCAATCCAAAGTGAAATTACACATTTATGACTTAACGATACTAAAGTAGACTTTTGGACTTGTGATGGATGATCTAACCAGAAACTAGAAATAGTATGTCTTATACCTAAGAGAAGACTTAAAAGCATTACATTCCTTAACGTATTGATGATAATTTCTATAACTATTTCTAATTTTGCGATCAGCTAAATCAAATTTATTAAATTATCCTGATGATCAAATTACTTCCGGAGTTTTGATAATTTCGTGTGGTTTTATACATAGTATCTAGTTTATCAAAATTCCCGAACTCGACAAAGTTTTATTTTCATATCAAGACACCATTACTTCATGAATGTTGTGTATTTTAAGAGATATGCTAGTACTGAAATTTATAAGCGGTTAGGACTATTTTCAGTACTTTGCTAATTAAGTACAGTATCTTTCCCGAACAGAAGTGCATTTCTGAGGTTCGTGCCTCCCAAATATAATTTTAATAGTGAGTGTTTGAAACAGTTTAGAAATAATTGGTTTTTATACAAAATAATTCATCTGTAAGCAAATATTTCAACCAGGAACTGAAATTTCAACTTTGTTTCTGTATAATTTCAAATTTGATTTTCTTTTCGGAACTTCATTTTTAATAGCAAAATTTCCGTTACCTTAATTGATGTCAAAGACCCTAGAGTCATTTTTCAGAATTGAATTTGAAGAAACAAAATGTCTTTACATTTCGATCCGTAATTCTAAGAGCAGAATGATGCCACGATAAAAGGGAACAAGTCTGAATATCGAGTGATTCTATCTGAGAAGAACAAGCTCACATTTGGAGGAAGACCACATTGCTCCATTTCAAATGCAAATCGAGAGAGAATAGGAAATCAATCTGAAATCATCATTGATTGACCTAACCTTCTCCACGTTCATTCGATCATTCTGCATGTTACTCTAATTGCAGAAAATTAGGACTGCATTGGATTTGCCATTAGAAAACGACTATTTTCTCAAATAGATTAATTATATGTATTAAATTAAAGCTCTCTAGTCTTTCTGACCATTTTTGAAAGTGATGCGTAATTTGTGACTGTACTAATTCCCAATTTATAAGAAAAGGTCAACAAAGTTACTTCGACATAAATTACCATTCACTTGTAAAAAAAAGACTTGAATTAATTTCAAATTCAAGTGAAGAAAAACATTTTGCTTTTTAGTAGTTTTAAAAATTTATGTACACACTGTGACTGAAACAAAATAGAAACACTCTGAAGTCAGTGTTCGATCGGAATGAAACCTAGCATGGGTAATGTACATGATATAATAAATAAATTATGACTACATCAAATATAGAGAATTCTTTGTTATTACAGAATTACACCAGAAAGGTAAAAAACTCGCAAGTTATAAAGCCCCTTCTGGTGGCGATACATTTCGATATTCGATATACGCTTGGCATGCAGTCAAACACCCTATGGGAGATTGCATTAAAGATGAATCTGCTACTCCAGGGTTTATATTTTTTATTCCTGGGTTGGCAAATGAAAGCCCAGCATATCATAAACATGCTCAATAGGGTTACAGATCTGTGGATCTCGTTGGCTAAAGTAGTGTTTCAAAACCATAAAAGCATTCCTGGGAGATGCGAAAATTGTGTGGCTGGTGTTATGATGTTGATAAATAGTCCCTTTAACACATGACATGAAAAGCAAAACAACAGGTTGCAGTAGTATCTGCTGAACGCCATTGCTCATTCTGCTATACTTCTAGACCCAACGAACCATATAGCATATCTATGATTATTCAAGTTTGCCATCTAACTACTTCTTAAAGAAGATTCATGGACATATGTTTGTTATAAATATATTTAAAAATATTGTGGTAATTTTGATGTCTAACACATTTTCCTATGGAATCGTGTACTAAATAATGTCTTCTGATTACATGGTAAAATACTCGCATAGTACAAAATTTTCAATTCCAAATAGCCACATTTTCATTTATCCTCTTAAAATCATGAAATTTGATTTTGTTAATACTCATTAAACGTTATCAAAACAATAAGGAATAAAATTAATTTTTGTTTCGAAGAAAATTGCTTTAACAAATTACACAGAAGTACAACAAGGGGCTTACAGAAGTAAGTTGATTTAACAAAGAAACAGTGGAAAACAATTTAACTAAAATTACAAGATTTTATGAACTTGACAAATGAGTAGAAAAGCAGATTAGATTTAGCAAAAACATTGAGTTTCACTGACTATGTTTTACCAGGCCTTGGCTCTTTTACCTTCATTCAATTGTACAACTATGACTAATATAACTATAAAGGATATTTGTAAGTTTTCGGTTTTTTACTGTTTCTTTTGTTACAAACATTATTGAACTGCAAAAACTGCTTATAAAGGAAAAACGTTTTCCCTTTATAAATTGCATTTTTTTATCATTTTTAATGCGGAATTACTTCATTTAAAATATAAATTTGTATGTAAACGAATATCATAAACAATTATCAAAAAATGCAATTTGTTACGTCCTATTGTATTCATAATTAATCCATTTTTAAAGTCAAATGTATATTTTGCTGTAAGCACATATATTGCTTACAGAAATGTGTGGTAGTAAAGCTAAAGAATAAAAGAACTAAAAGTCATAAATATAGCTATAAATCTCAAATTCATGGAGACAAAATTCTCTAATTCATGGAGACAAAATTCTCTAATTCATGGAGATAAAGCATTTCATTTCCCAAACGCTACTGTTTTACATGTTTATATTTATCATTTGTATATAGTGCTATGTTGTTCAACTTTACATTACTAATTATTTTCTAGTTAAAGGGGATTTTGTTATCGCTAAAGATAGCTTTTTAGAACTTTTTACTGACAAAACTTTGGAATCAAATAATTTCAAACTTTATACGTCTATTTACTACCATTTCAGGTTAAAAATGCAATATCGATTTTTTTTAAAGGGAAAAAATAGCTTGATAAAAAACAGCTTAATTAGAATTATATAATTTTATTTCTCCTAAACAATTTTCAATTAAGATATCATGAACTTCGTTGAATAAAAAAAACTACTTTTACCAGGAAAAAAATGATATTTACTTTTTTCAATTTATTTTGGTTTTTACATGCCCATTAAAGTTCATTTTATATAAATTTGTACTAGACACTCTAGATTTGATTTTTTTTCCATAAAATATTTATTTTCATTTTCTGTTAAATCACGTGACTTACTCCCCCCACCTGTAGAGCCATTTAATTTAAAACTTTCCCTAAAAATAACTAATGTATCCGAATATAATAGTTTTGTGAGAAAATATTCATTATGTGTATTTAATTGAAGATATGCATGCATACATTTCATATAGAATCAAGTCTTTAATTAAAAATATTCACTTATTCAATGTGCACTACAGTAAATGATACATCAAAATAATTTTGATCACTTTGATGTTTTGAGAAAAAATATTTTTAAGTGACGTGTGATTCTGTGTAAGTAAACATTTATTTCAATCTATGTATGTAACGTACATTTGTGTTCAGATGTACTGTAATGCAATACCAGTTTTTAAAAAAATTTGCCCGGCCAATTGAACATTATTCAACATGGTAATACAAGAGAAGATTTGTGAATATCACTTGATATTATCCTAGTGCCCCACTGAAGTTGAGTTCATATACACCTCATATACATACTACGCATTATAGGTACAACCCATTTGATGAGAAGCTACACATTCATTCCAGCCAAACATCCATGATTTGCCCCGGATTCTAACCGGAACTCTTCGATTCCGAAGCCAACACTCTCACCACTAGACAATTTTATAACTACCAAAATCATATGTTAACTAGTGAAGTACAGTTCTCAATAAAGTTATTCCTACTACTATAAAGTGGCTCTTAATTGGACAAGTTTAGTTGTATACCTGCTCTGATTTGAACTCTTCCCTGATAACTTTAACTGATATAAATTAATTGTGAAAACTTATAAGAACATAGACGAGTCAAAATTTTATTTTTAATATTACTAAAAATTATCACATATTATTTGCATTTTTATTTAAGAAAAACCAAATTCTTCATAAATCTGACAATTGAAACTGAATTTCTAGTGAAGAGATATTTATAGAGTAAAAGTGAATCCTTTTGATTAAAATTTAAGAACAAACAAGATACCTCTACCTTAAAAGAAATTCTCAGTAATAACTCGTTAACGAGCTGGAGACAACGTCGACAGGAAATTATAAAAATAATTTCTTTTGATGCACAGATAAATTGCGTCCTAATTATATGCAAGCCCTTTTTTCTTTTCATATTACTAATAAACGCTACGCGTTTAAAAAGTTTGTGTAGAAAAAGAAATACTCTTTTTTCACATCCTAAGAACAAAAACAGAAAGCTAACGGTACAAATACTTACTTAAATGAAGTACATTCGGTAAAAACATTCCAAAATGACTGTAAGTCATTATTTTAAATTCCTAATTACTTGAAATCATTGATTCAAATTTTTTTAATTGAACTGTAGACTTTTCTCTGGGTTATAGTTTCTAATCGGTTGATTGTATATTCCACCAAAAGGGAAATATTAAGTACTAAGAAATTTAATTTAAACGTTTACAAAACTTAAAATACTTTCATAAGGATCCGAGGTAAAGTACTAACACGATAAGCACTTCTTTTATTCATTACGAGTGTACTACGCGATTAGCATAATTTTCATTAAAACAGTAGCAAAAAAATTTTTAAAGTAATTTTTATGTAACAGAAAGTATGTTATGATTAAAAGACATTAATATAATTTTCTTTTAAAACTACTTAAATGCAATAATTTGAACGCTTTCAAACATTTTAAAGCTTTGTATAGTAAGAACGAATCAATCCTCATATTAATTATCTTGGGTATTAATTATGGTATTAATTAGTTTTACGTATTTTACTGGTTATATGTAAAACCTTGAAAATTAAATCCATAATGCAAAATGAAAAATCATGCATATGCATGCCCCCTTTCACAGGGCTCAAAATGATTTTAAAACTGCTGGAATACTTATGTAATTAGTAATGTAAAAAGAGCGTATTTTTAACCCTTCTGGACGAGGTATCTTATCATAAACTGACTAGATCTTGATGGACGAGGTACCTCGTCATTAGTAGAAAACTGACCAAATCTTGATGCACGAGATACCTCGTAGACAAAAACTGACTGGATCTTGATCTCGTCATTACCAAATTTGGTCAGATCTTGATGGACGAGATATCTCGTCGAAATCACTTGGAGGACTAAAAATGTTGCTCTGTTTAGTAAAAAACTGAACTAAAGCTTTAAATATGTCAGTTTCATCTTAGCGTAAGTTTTGTCGGTTTTAGCTTGAGTTTGTAGATCGTAATTTAGTTTTTTGCTGCCTTTAAGCTACAATAAAAGTAGTCAATGATATTTTGAATGAAAAAACTGGCCGTTTTTTTCACGCATTAATTTATTCAACTTACTGAAAGTGCATAGTTTTATATTGTTTAAATTGTTTTGCTCTATGAGATATTCATATCGTCTATTGGTACATTTTGTTTAATTAATCTTAAATTTTGTTACGCTATATCCTTCGGATAGTAAATTTATTATGTTTCGAAGTCCCTAACATCAACTGAACTTTAGATTACTTATGAATGTTGTGTAAAAAATACCCATGAATTGATTATTCATTCAATGTCTAAATTGTAAAGTCGTCAAGATTAAAATAAACATATCTGATTTCTCTGAGGATCAGTAAAAACAACCTGGTATGTTCAATGGTGCCGTAATGTAACTTTTATGGCATGATGTTCATAACCTATAAATAGAAACAAACTATTAAATTAGATTCATTTTGCGTACTACTTCTTACATCAGTCATGATGAAATCTTTTATATCCTTCGAAAATCACATGAGATAGAGGTGGTCTAAATGTAAGTTAAATTACCTTCAATTGTATTTCCTTTGATGAGGGCACGTTTATCTTTATTTCAATTAACAGCTCTAAACAAGTTTTTAAGAAAATTCATTTTTAAACTTACTTCAGCACTACTCTTTAACAAATGATTTTGCGTAGTATTTTCAATTCGTTTAACAAAAGTAGTTCATCCTTCATAATAAGGAACAGTATTTGGATTCTAGCATATAAGCATGTTATAAAAAAATCCCAGTATCAGAAACTGTTTTATTCTTCATCTTCTACATCTGAAATATGCATACATTTCCAGGAATATTACGTACGGAAGTATATACTAGAGAAGATTTTATATTTGATTTAAAAAGTTTTTCAATAATTAATAGTTGGATAGATAATGTTTTATGCTTATCCCTTTTGAAAAAATATATCTTTAAAAAGTTATTTTCTTTATTTTAACATTCTAATATCTCCAACCGTTACTCGAAAGTATATGTTACTTCAAAAAATGGTAGTTTTTTATTCGAGATATTTGGTAGCTGATGAAGTCGACATTGCAGCAAGAACATAATACTTTTCATATTAATTACTTTTATCGCAAAATTAATCTTCATGTATTTAAAAACAAATGATAGGAAAAGAAAGAATTTCATTAACTTTTTTCTAGCATTAAAACCTATAATATTCAGTACTCTAGAGTCTATAAATAAATTACAGGAACGTAAAATCATGTCTTTTAAACAAATTCTAGTCATAGTAAAACAATTAAATATGTAAACGACGTAACGTTCCCTATGAGGCTCCACTCAGAACATGCAGCATCAAGCAGTTTTACTTCAATTTATCCTGAAAAATGAGATCTCGATATTTTTGTCGATCGCAGAAGAGTGATTATCAGATTACTGTTCCCACTTACACGGTTGTCATATTATTTTGAAGAAGCAGCGGTGACATGTATCGCAAAAACGATTTGATAGGGAAATTGACGTATCCAATGATAGTAATAAAATTAAAGTAAATTTTACAACAGGGGGAAATTAAACAATTTTATACCTAGTAGTTTTAGTAACTTTATATGTAAGCAATATAATACACACTAATTTGCTGAGTAAACTCCCAAAACAGTATAAAAAATGGAGAAGATAAATACAAAAGTCGTCGTAAATTTAGAGTGTATTTTCAGATTGTATACGTTCAGTTTGGAGATCAGTAGACTCAGGCACTTTACGCACTACTCTTAATTTGCATAAATAAATGCAAGTCTCCCTTAAGAAAACGGTTTATAATGATTTGGGGAGCTTTGAGCTCACGAAACGGTAATCTTGGAACATATTATGAGTAACATATACAGAAATATTCTAATGTAGCCTACTCAAGCAAAACTTAACAGTTTTCCGACTAGGGAATTCTTTCAGAAGAGGCAACAGGAAAATACACGTATCTAAAATGTTGAAATCTCTGTTCCAAATTAGAGAATAATTTTGAACTGAATAATTTAACTGTAAAAATTGAATTGGTTCTCAGATCATTCTAATGTTAAACAATATGTTACTAACAAGGGAGGTAAAAATTAATCTCATATGCTTAGTATAACTTAGATAATTTTCTACAATTTATTTGTATCATCAATGAACTGTCAACTGAAAATAATTTCATGCCTCCTGTATTATTTACTTATTTTTAAAAACTCACGTTTCATGGTAATTTTTATTCTCATCGGATTTTGAAATTACAGAAAATTCTGGTATATTTCCATATTTTCTTATATTTAGTACATAATAATTTATTGGGGGGATGCTTTTCTTTGACGAAATAACTAATGACGATTTTCCCCCATGTTTACATTTTTTATTAGTCACATGTTTTGAAGTTCTTATATTTTTACCAATAGTTTATTGTTTGTGAACCACGAAAATCATTCTTGAAGCATTTGAATTGATATTTTCTTCTGGGTCATGTATTTCAGCTACTGTGTAAAATATTTAGAAATATACTTTGTTATGTTTTATCGCTTAAGAAAGTATAATTCTTATTCAAAGTAAAAGTACATTTACTATGAAATATTAAGTACATTAAGGATACTGAACTTTTTGAAATCTAAGTTTCTTAAGAAATTTTTTAACTTTTATCTACAAATTTAAAACGCTTTTTACGCTGCGTAGAAATCTTGATTTTTTTTGCAATCTAAGGTAAAGTAAATATTTTCAAACTGATTTTTTATCGTGTGCTTCTTAACTTTGATAAAGTTCGTTTGGTAACTTCTATTTTGTTTCTGTCGAAAGTTTATGAATTAGTTTAGTTATTTTAAAGTAACTGATTATAGTGTTCTTTATTCTTTCCCCAACACACACATAAGAAATTCTATCAATTTATTTACTATAAAACATACAAAAAAATAATTTCGGAACAGGTATTTAGTTGCATTTTAAAATGTTAAGAAACTTATATTATTGTAAGTAAAAACGAGGAATTGCAAAATTAAAATGCAGAATCTTTTTTAAAAGTATATTTTTAAACTTGTCAATTAAGTAAAAAATATTTTTTATTTTCAATCAATATTTATTTAAGTAAGTTCGTAAAGACGTTTACTTTTTCTATTTCAGGATGTGATGGGATTAATGCTTTAATACGTGTTTTAAGTTTCTATTTTAATGTCCATTTCAATATCCCTAGCTAATGAGGATTCTGAGACAAACGTGATTATTAAAATAATACCAAATGTGGGTCTTTCTAATTAAAAATGTTTAACTGAAACTAATCCCTGGGTTGCCGATACGGATGAATAAGCTAAGTAATTTTAATTTATCGAACTACCAAAATTCAGCGACTCAAGGGAAGTTCAACGCTCGAATGTCTATAAATCATGCAAAACTAATTCATTTACTGAAAAACAGGATTGAAATTTAGCCAGAAGCACTGATTACAGTGAAAGGGGAAATATTTGTTAGTGTCATCCTTAGTAGCTATTAACCTGCCATATTTGCCGTTATATGAGTAACAAAGACGGTCAACGCATCAGACAATACCAGAAGTACAAATAAAATCATCCGTATATCTAAATTCCTTGATTTTCTAGAACACATGTCTTTTAAAAATTAGCTATTTCGTTTTTCTGTATCACAATTTCTGTAGTCCATTGAGTTTGGTTACGTTATTAAAACATAATTTTGTAATTTGATGTGCTTTAAAGGAATCGCCCAATGATGCAGTGTTCCCGAATTTTACCGACAATCGATTAATCGATTGCCACGATACCAGATCTCCAGAACCGTTCACCTTCGTCGTCCATTTCTTATCGGCAACACGAATTGATTCTTGCTCTTCCAAAGAATCAGAAAATAAAACGCGAGATATATGCAATTCTGTTATAACCATCTTCATGTCATCCAATAATTTTCTTGTTACATTTTTCAATGGAACTCCACAGACTTTAATCATCAAATTTTTAACATACGTACCACTTTTTCTGTTTTTCAACATTTCTAGAGTTTCATGTGTGAAATAAGTGACAATATTTAGTTTCAGCAGGTTATATAGAAACATCTTCATTAAAGGAAAACAAAATATATTTTCGCTTTTACATGACATACTCAATAAAAATCATATGAGAAATAGTTTTGAAATAAAAATTAAAAATTATTTGTCGCATCCAAAAATGTGCTACACACAGTTATACCATTCTGAACTAGTTTAAAACAAAACATATTTAGAGATTTATCATAATTTGAAGTAATCAAAAGTACTATAAGATTTTATTGCGTTGTAGACATGTCAATATGTTAATGAAAAATGATTATCAAAAATTGCTTTTGATAAAATTGTATTGAGTCGTAATTGATTTTTGATTAATATATTAAACTTTTCGTACTCTGCATCTTACTTTGAGTATGTTGTCGCTGAAACTGTATTATTTTTTAAAAGATTCGAGGTTAAATGACATTTTCTTCACTTTTCCTTTTTCTTATTGTTTGATTTAATTTTTAAAGGAAAATATTTAATCTTATGTATAATAATAACAAATAAAAAACATTCATAATGTCATTAATTAAAATGAAATAAAACATAAATTAAGTTCAGCCAAGTATATTGTTTCACAGTATCAGTCGGTTTTTATGATGTTTAGGAAGACAATGATATTTTCTATTGACGAAAAAGACTTTAATTATACTACCTTTGTTTCCAATTCGCTGTACGATTTTTGAAGTAGTTCATACCCCATTTTCGTTAGATTACCTTGCTTTAATTTTTTAGTACAATCTAAAGCTTTCTGTCACTTCTTATATTGTTAATTTCCAATCACTACGCGTTAATCATTCATAGTTGTTACAATAGAACTAATCACTTAAAGCTAACCCAATTGGGAATTTCCAAATTTATCCAGTCTTAATGAGCCTTGAAGCCAGCAAATCAAACATGATAAACGCATCGAACTGGAAGAAGAAAAGACATGCTTTGTGCAAACACGCCATTTGACAAAACGATGTTTTCAAAAAGGTTATTTGTGTTAAAACAAAGTGAATCCAACGCTTTTTAAAATTTTATTTCAATGAGTACTTTACAAATCATACATAAAGAGCAAATATTACGTATCGGATGTTAATCTATTCACATTTATGAAAAGAATTTATTTACTCAAGATCGATTTTATGAGAATTGAGTAAAATGTGTGAAAGATGAATTTCGAAAACACAAATTTTTCTCCAAAACTCTCAGATCTTATCCATTAATTTTAATCATACAACTAAAATCTGGATAAAATGTACTTTTTAAAACATATGTTTATCTAAGCATATATTTATGGGTAAAATTAACTAGGAAATATTTCAAACCAAATACTTTTAATTGCTAAAAAAGAAAATTCTTTATACTTCATCTTATAACTAATAAGACATTATTTTCCTTTTGGATTAGTTTTTATGCTCTGTATCATAATTGTTATAAAAACTGCTAAATCATGAGTATACATATAAAATATTATAATTAAAATGATTTCGAAGGATAACTTATATGGACATTTTTACTATATTTGTAAGGCCTGACAAAGTTATTTGTGTACGAAATACTTTTAAAAATTTTAAATAGTCCAAATGTGCAAAACAAAGTATTATTTCTACTTTGAGCAAAAATCGGTTATCGTTTAAATATTTACTAGCACAATTAGCAAATCGAAAACTATAATTTAATACTTTCATCTTCATAACGAACAATTTTAAATACACATTAGTTACTTTATTGGAATAAGATATTAAAAATCATCAAGGAGTGCATCGGTAAAGGATCGTAATGGGTTCCGTTTAAAACTATTCCGTTAAAAACTATCCAGTTCATTGAAGCTTTTCTTTTAAAGAACAACTCTGAAGATAGGTTAACACATGCTATGTCGTGCATTGCGCTAAATAAAAATCTGCAAATATTTTTTAATCGACCATTATTTGTGCTAGCTTTGCTGCAAACCAGTAAAGACAGTCGTCAATTTTTCCAATTTGTATTTGTGTGCACACGAATGGCTTATTTTCAACCTTTTTCATTGAGTTCAAAAACTAATACGAATTTACTTTAAGAAATTGTATATACAATGCATAGAATTACTGTTATTTAAAAGGATTGTTTGCTATTTCTGAAATGAAATATTATTTTTCAATTAATGGAAATAAAAAAAAACATTTCAGGCAAATGTAAGTGATATGATTAAAAATATGTCGTAAAGTACAAAACTTCAGGTTCAAGGGTATTAAAGAGGTTTGAACAATAGTTTTCTTTCAATATAATCACCTGTTATATTAATTTATTGTTTAAAAAGGCAAATTAATTTTTCTATACTACTAAAAATAATCCGAACTTTGGTCCTTAAAATGGTCTCACGCAGATCCAACATCAATTTTGAAAACAAGAAAAATTCAATTTCAACCTTTAAATTACAGCGAGATATTCAAGTTTTAATATTTTAAGGTATTGGTTTTTTGACGTTTCATTTAGCACTCGAGCTGGCTGGAGTGATACTGACATAGTTTTATCTGTAGTGCAGCAAAACACAGGTTGGGCGTTGATGGAGTTAGACTTGTCAATTTTTGTTCTAACGTGTCCCTTACTACGCAATTTAACCCTCCTAGTGGTTGCCTCGACGAGGTATTTTGTGATTAGCAAAACTGTCCAGATCTTGATAACAAGATATCTCGTCATTAGAAAAACTAACCAGATCTGAATCTCGTCATCATCAAAATATCGGTAATATATTGAAGACGAGATATCTCGTCTTTAGAACGAGATCTCGTCTTTAGTCAGATCTTGATGGACGAAATATCTCGTCGAAACAACTTGGAGGATTAAATAGCAAGTATGAGGGGGATTTTCAGTGTAAACAAATAAACCACCTGTAGACGAGGATTTTACTTCCAGTTAGCCAATACGGAATACGTACAGGAAGCCGTTCTACAACAAAACCACAAGCACCCTCTTTACTTAGCTTTGCAGAAAAAGTCTCTCAAAGACAAGATATCGTGAATACAAAATCAATGCAGAAATTCGAAAGAGAGAAATACGCCCTTTACGCGTTCAGTGGAAAAACCTCTTTTCAAGCTCATTCCATTTCAAATTCATAAACCAGTTCGATTTTTAAAATTCAGCAATGACGGATCTTATAATAAGCTACTATAATTTAATTTCCCTGTTCAAATTTTTCAAGACAATGCAAGCAAAATTTTGCGGATATACTTTTCACGGCCCTTAAACGTAGTGAATTATCAATGATTTATAAATTCTTGAAATGCACTTTCAAAAATTGTAACAGAATAACAAGTGTACAGATAAAGTTGTAGTAAAGAGCTCGAGAACAAATTTCTCAACAGCATTAACTTTTTCTTGAAATTTTAGTAAAATGTTTTATGAACTCAATCTACTTTATCAGGGGTGTAAAGTCGGAGACACTTCAAAAACTTTTTTGAGTTTTTCAGAACTTGAGTACAGAAATAGATACTCAAGTAATTCTGTAAACACAAAACTTGTAAACAAACGAACAAAAAAACCATAAAATTACAAAAAATCAAATTAAGCCAAAATAACATTAAATAAAGGCAAACCCAAGAAAATAAGCTCACCATAAGCGATATTTTGTTATTATTCAAAAGTTTTGAAATAAGTAACAATTCGAATAATGCAACATTATCCATAAAAAATATAGAAACATTAGCATATGAAATATATCCCTTTTCAGATAAATTTCTCCAAATGCAAAATTACTTACCTTTTAACTTGAAACACGTATAAAAGGGAATATGTTAAAAGAAAAAATAGCTGTGCTATTAAAAAAATTATATCTTATGTTTTCTATTAATATCCCGCATTTGCACACAGAAATGAAATATTAATATTTCATAACATATCTCTTAAACTTTGAAAAATAATGATTAAAATAAAAATTTCCATGAAAAAAAAGTTATTCCCAGGAATCATCCTAGTGAAGACGCTGTTTTTTGTATAACAAAATTAATTTTGAAAATGATCCAATTTTTTAAGTGCATTCCCAGAAATAATGCATTTTATACAGTTTTAATTAAACTGATTCATAAAAAGGATATGTTCCTATCATTTTCAGTGGGTCATAATTTTTTACAGTATTCTCAATTACATGAATGACTAATTACATTTTTTAATTCGTAAATGAAACTAAAAGAGGTAGTTTTATTTTGTAACTAATTTATAAATTTGAAATAAAAGCAAAATTTGTTCAGCTACTAAAATCTATATAAATAAAAATAAAGTGTTTGTTTGCACATTGAATATTTTAAACCCATTTCAAGTTTTCTATCCATTTTGGGTCCTTGTAATGCAAAATTCGTCTTTTGCGCGTTTGGTGTCTGTCTATCTTTATATGTCTGCCCTTAGTCCGTCCAAACCGTTGCATATATTTTCATGAAACTTTGCATACAGTGTGTACTTACATTCATTTAGGGAAAGAACTTGATTGGTGTTAATCTGTTTGTATATCTTCCCGTTCTATGTCTGATTTTGTACGTTTGTACAAGTGTGTATCACATAGATTTTATTCCATATATTTAATAAAATATCCTTTATTTTACACATCATGTTTTATTCTAGTGAATACATTATTAAAATTTTCTTTGTATATTAGGTTAGTTGTATGCTAAAATATCTGATTAACTATACTTAAATAAACTATAACTTGGTAGTTTGAGAGAAGCTGGAATGCATATTGAGCAATGCGATTACTTGGATTGTTTTATCTTTACTATTAAAAAAGCAATTATTTTTCTGAAAAATAACTCTGAAACTACTTATTTTGAAACTTATTTTTTTTGCGAAATATAAATGATTTTTTGAATACTCGGAACAGACGATATTTTGTAAAGAACTGAAACTTGTGTTCGTTGACCACGTGCAGTGATATTTAATGTCTTTTCGCTCGGAATTAATTTCGAATTTTTAAATTTTGTCGAATTTTTAGTTGCAAGTTGTGGCAACTATGCGAGATCACGGGATAAAAAGAATCACGAACTAATATCTTTAGAACAACTTTTTCCGCCAACTTTTATTTTGTTTCATTTCCCTGTTTTCTGTTGTTTTCTGTCTTATGTGTTTATAATTTTAATGAATTGTATTTCCTTTTCATCACACGCAACGTAACCACAAAACATTCGATTTAAAATGGCATGTTATTAAGAACAGAGCAAATTTTAAGTGGAAATTTTCCATTATTGAAAGAAGGTTAATGTTAGAACAATCCGAACTAGTACTTTTGAATATTACAAATTCCTTGTCATAGCGACAGGACAAGGTAGCTTATTTTACGAATTGAAGCAACTTATGTATGGAAAGTGTGTTTCAGACAATGCTTTTTTCAGAAGAAAAGCTGTCAAGTCGATTTAACATTAAAAATGGTAATAGGTTACCTTTGATTTGTCTATACTGGGGACACAATTTTAAAGCAAGTTTTTTATTATTGCACTTACCAGAAAACGGAATTTTCAAGGAAAAGCGTATTCGCTTCTAAAACAAACTTAGTGATAAATATCTTTTCAAATCAATTTGTCATCTTATAATTAATGATGTCGAAATTCGAAAATGTCGCAATCCTGGTGTAAGAGTGCCACAAGTTAAAATATATTGGTAGGTAAACAATAAGTGTGAGAGTATTCTCCGCAGATTCGTCATTTTTACGAATTGAGTTGAGCAATTTTATAGGAAAAGAACTTAAGAAAGGGAATTCCTAATCCTCCCTCAAAATCGTTTTTTCCAGTAGTTACCTGTATCACCTTTCATCAGTTTGTACCTTTAGCAGGGGTTCCATATGTGTGAAATGCATTACATGGGTGGATATGCATGTACAGGATTTGTGTCCAAAGTAGGTTGTAGAAATTATAAGAACGCCAAAAAGGTGTGAAGAAATTATTTTACTCAAGCTTAAGTAATTATCTACGAAATTTTAGGCATTTTTCTACAAAATAGGAAAGTGATTATACTGGTCACTTTTTCAATCTATAGTTAACCAATTCAACCCGAGTGAGGTTGGGTGATTCTGCTAGTACTTTTTGAAATTTTATCCTCGAAGAATCGTTTGAGTAATAGCGAAATGTAGCTTTGCGGAGAAAAAGAATACTGCATTCTTGATATTTTCTTACAAAACAATGTTTACTTCGTTTTCAGAAATAATAGTTTGCTCAACTTTGAAATTCTTTCAATAAATTATTTATAGCTTTCCAAAATTCCATTAATTCACAGATTACAAAGCCTCGTATATCTTTGACTGAACGGGGCAAATAAAATAGCTCAATATACCACATACAATAAATTTGAGCAGTTGACGAGTTGTAAGTAGAATTTAAACATAAAAAATGGTTAGCTACTACACTTCAATTTACAGTGATTTACAAAAAATAATTTTGTCCATTTCAGCGATTTTCTTCCGAAAGTATATCTTAGCGATTCGATCGCTGAGATGAACAATACCTATATTTTTATTATACTCAGCAACAACTTGCGGCTTTCTTCTTTTTTCGTTTGTTTGGATCATGCATGTTGGTGAGCATATATACCTCTCGCTTATCTTTCCAGCATATAGCCGTCATCTCCTCGCAATATTTTACCATAATATCACGTTTGCAACTTTGGTAAAAAAAAATGTCTTAAGGAAAATTTTTTCAATTAGAACGAACTGTGCTACAAGAATTTAGTTTCAAATTTGCGGCCAGATCTTGAAACAAAACAGTCGAGGAGAAAAAGTTATCCATAAATAATTTATGGCCTTTATTTTTTAAATAAGTTCTAACAGTTGGACGTTTGATGAAAGCCCAACATTTTCACTGAAGTCGTAAAAAGTTACTTCATCTAATGGGAAAGTTCCAATTTATATTTGAGAATTCTGTTGATGAGCTATATATTACAAAAGTCTCTTGTCCGGACACAAGATCCGTCTTGGGATGCTCAATTTCGCATTCCGAATCGCTATCAGCAAAATTTTCTACGACCAATTCCTTCATAATTCGATCTATTTCTTCTTGTGTTAAACCTTTAGAACGTCGAGCCATTTCAGAAGTAATATTTCAATCTTTTATACTAAAATCTAAAAAACGCACAGACAAAAAAATTTCGTTAGCAGTGAAGGTATTTGCTGTTATATCAATCGAGCAAAGAGTAGCATTGAATGAGAAAAGGGCTTCCATAAATGCCTTTCGTACTTCTTGGCGTATTCTTTGGCGTGAAAGAGATATCACCGGCGCCAATTTCTATATTTACCAAAGAGTTCACACAATGATAGACAGGGGTGGTACCGAACAAAAGGACGGACACTCTTAACCTCCAGGCGGCCACCACGAGATATATCGGTAACCAAAATGCAAGTTTAAGAATCAACCCCGAGATATCTCGGAAACGAAAGTGCAAGCTTAAGTGTCAACCGAGAATCTTTGAACGGTCACTTTTCCTTCCTCTCGACCAACTATACCTCTAATGAGGGGATGGATAGAGACCTTTTGTGCGAGGGGTCCTGATGGGAACGGATAATCCCTAAAACGCTTCCCTCAATTCACTGCCTTTGGCGTGTTCGTTAAGTATCACGACGGTATTCCTGTCTTTGTTAAGATACACTTTGGAAGCGTCTGTCTTCAAGTTCTGCGGGAAAAAGAAGTTGAATTGGAAATTTGGAACTACAAGAGCTTTTCGAAAATGTATTCTCACTGCTATTTTCCTTTTACTTTTTGAAAACATATAAAAATGCTTCATATGAAGAACGATTAAAAATTTCCCAAACAAAAAGCAAATAACAACACGAAGTGATACAAGACATACTTTTCAAACTACGCACAATTGTTTAATTTAGTATTTCAGTACGTATCGAAAACTTGACGAAGTGCGATAATTAGCGGAGTTCGAGTAGGTTTGGTGAAGCCGCCGACCTGTGGGCCATCGATGATATAAAGAATTTTAAATTTTCAAAACCTCTAGTTTGGTTCTTTCGGATAAACATTAATTATCAATGAATAATTAACCCTTTGAGAATCATGCAAAATAAAATGATTTGCAAAAAAAGAAACTATGGGTAAAGACCTTTGGCCTCGTATGAATGTAATTTGCACAAACAAAATTAGTTTTATAAGGGGTGATGCGCTCTTGAATGTCTCTTCTAGAACACCTCCTAGATATTACACTATCAAATGAGAGAATATATAGTCTTAATATGCCTAGAGCATACCTATACCGAGCTTTTGCTATTTGAAGGTAATAAGATGTCAAACCGCCCTAAATTTGTTAACATTTGCCAGTCTTGTACAAAAAGCTTATACAAATTACTTTTATCTTATTTTTAAGAAACGAAATGTTCCAGTAACTCACATTTTTGAGTGTCCTTAAGAGAAATTTAACCTAGGATTATATGTATGTGCAGTCACAAATGTATGTGCAGTCCCACAAATTCGTTTGATGGGACGCTGATGATATATTCAGGACACAATCATCAATGAATCTGAGTGATTGAACCAAAAATTGGTTCCTTACGCTTGTCTTCAAAATTATTTAACACCACCATGCTACTATCAGGTGTGACTAAATATTTTTAATCTGAATTTCCCAAATCATCATAATTGTATAGTTTGTCTTATTTTATCTGCCATATACTTCCATTTAATTATAAAAATTTCAGAGAAGAATCAGAATACGTTTAACACATATAGTGTGAATGGGGAGAGACATCTATATACGTATAAAGCTGAGTCGGTGTCTTTCTGTCCTCTATAAAAATCTAAACCGTTAGACCTATCCACACCAAATTTGGTACACTTATTGTTCAGAACTCTGCGGGTAATGTAGGCTACATATTGACTCCCGTTCTATTTGTCGGAGGTATGCAAAGGGGGCTAAAACGAATTCGAAACCCCATAGGCATTGAGTATTTTTACGATCACTGTCTGAACAATTCATACCAAATATATGATACATTCATCCTGTAGAATCCTGCTCACAACGTAGGCTGTATATTAACCCCCGCTCATTTGGTCCTAGATCTGCGGAGGGGCCAAAAAAAATTTGAAATCCCCATAGGAATAGCAATGATTATTTTTACCATCACTGTCAGACCAATTCAAATCAAATTTGTGACATTTATTCTTTAGAATCCTGCGAGAAACATACGTTATATTTTAACCTCAGTTCTATTCGTTCTAGATCTACAGAGGGAGCTAAAAGCAATTCGAAATCAAAATAGGAAGAGCATTGAGTATCCTTATTATCAGTTTGACCAATTCACAACAAATTTCGCACACGGATTCCATAGACTACTGCGGGTAACTGGGGCTATATACACCCCTTTCGATTCGACCCGTTTCGATACCCCGTTCCTAGGTCTTTAGATGGAGCGGTCCATGGTGGCCCGATTGGAAGAGTAACGGATTAGCAGACGGAGGGTTGCGAGTTCGAATCCAGCCAAACACAGTCGTGTAAAAAGGGGGCTGGTGCACGTTAAATCTATCGTAGCCTCAAATGTCCGTTGGCAAGGTGTTGAAGTTTGGAGAGTGGGATGCCAGTTGAGGTGTTGCCTCGTCATCTGACCGTGGTACGAAATTACGTGGTGTTGTCCTCGGATCTTTCATTTTGGGATTGATCCCGGACCGTCACTAGTAGAGCGTTGTGTTGTTCCAGTGTGACGTTAATTAAAAATCTACCTACCTACCTTTAGAAGGGACTAAATATAATTCGAAATCCCCATACGAATAACAATATGTATTTTAGTAATTTTACGATCACTGTCATACCAATTCACACCAAATTTGGTACATTCATTCTTTAGAATTCTGCTGTAAATATAGACAGCATATTTAACCTGTTCTATTTGTCCTAGGTCTAGAGAAGGGCTAAAAACCATTTAAATTCCTCATAGGAATAACATTTGAGTATTTTAACGATCATTGTCAGACGAATTCACACCAAATTTAGTACATTCAATTTTTGCAATCCTGCGGGAAACAGTCTATATATTAACCCCGTTCTATTTGTCCTAGGTCGAGAGACGGAGCTAAAAACAATTCGAAATCCAAATAGGTAGGTAGTTCATTAACGTCCCCCTGGAGCAACACAACGGGCTATTGGCGATTGTCCGGGATCAATTGCGTAGTGAAAGATCCCAGAACAACGCCTCGTAATTTTGAACCAAAATCATATGACGAGAACAACACATCAGTTGGCACCCCACTCTCCAAACTTCCAAACTATGCCAACGAGAGGCCACTTGAGGCCACGAGAGATTTAACGTTCACCAGCCCGCGTGTCAGGCGGTCTTTGGCTTGACCGAGTTTCGAACTTGCAACCCTCTGTTTGCTAATCCGTGGCTCTTCGAACTGGGCTACCTCTGCCCTCGAAATCCCCATGGGAATGACATTGACTATCCGTACTATCACAGTTTGACCAATTCACATCGAATTTATTACACTCAACTTGTGAAGAAACAGTATTATCTGATTTTCAGTATTATCAGATTTGAGACACCGATACATTGCTTTGATCTTCATTTATAGGGGGAAAATTGTCTTTACAGTTCCTTGATCAGTGATAATTGCTATACAGATATTTAGGCGTACCGAGTCTGAACATTTCGGTACAGTCACGAATATTATTCTCATAATATTATCACTATAAAATATTTCAACATAAAAATCCTTAGATATCAAAAATGACAAATCAAAAGATAACCTCTTACGACCCGATATAAATAATACTAGGACAAGGTACTTGGCTGCAACCCGGCGGTTGAGAAACACTTCATTTTCAGTGGATACATATGTAGGTATTTAATTAATGTAGCACTGGAGCAAAACAACGGGCTATTAGCAACCGCCCGGTATAAAATACGAAGGGAAAGATCCAAGGACAACACCACGCAATTTTGAAACACTCTCAGATGACGAGGTCAAACTGAGCTGGCATCCCACTCTCCAAACTTCCACACCTCGCCAACATGTGGACATTTCAGGCCACGACAGAATTAACTTGCAGCAGCTCTCCTTTTACGCGACGGTCTTCGGTTGGATTCGTACTCGCAACCTTCCGTTTGCTAATCCGTTACACTTCCAACCGGGCTACTCATTTTTAAGGGAAGACAAAATAAATGACTGAGACCTTCGATAAAGCTGCTTGAAATATAGGTTTTATTGTGTAAAACTATTTGAGGCTACGTCAAACCATTATCACTAACGATATTATAAAATTACACTGCTGGCCACCGTAAATGCAACACCCTGAAGGAAGCATGCAAATAATATGAAATTTACAACATGCATTAGCGGAGGTGAGATATGCAAATGATTAGAATTTCAGCGCAGACGCACATCACGCGCGCCTGTGGCGCCACTTCAAAGCGCTATTTAAGGCTTGGAGATTTCGACGATTTCAAGTACGGCAATTGTGTTTTTCTTGTGGTTTTTTCAAAAAAACGATCAATTATGCCTCGTAGAAAACAGCGATCATCTTTTGATCAAGTATCCGAGTTCGACAGAGGAAGGATAGTGGCCTACCGAGATTGTGGATTATCTTTCAGGGAAATCGGTAGTCGTGTTGGACGAAACCAAACAACTGTAATGCGGATATGTGATCGTTGGATGCAGGAGGGTACGACGGACCGACGTGTTCGATCGCATCCACCTCAGTGCACCACTTCACGTGATGACAGGCATATTGTGCGTATGGCAGTGACGGATCGCTCAGCCACATCACGAACCATAGCACAGCACATTCAGTCTGTACCGCATCATCCAGTGTCTGCGCGTACCATTCGACGCCGTTTACAGCAGAGTGGTCTGTCCGCAAGACGTCCATTGCTTCGTCTACCCTTGACGCAGAACCACAGACGTTTCCGCCGCCAATGGTGCGATGAAAGAAGGATGTGGACGGCAGAATGGAATGAAATTGTCTTTACTGATGAGTCACGCTTCTTTCTGCAACACCACGATGGTCAGATTCGAGTCTGGAGACACCGTGGAGAGAGGATGCTGAACAGCTGCGTTATGCACCGCCACACTGGTCCTGCACCGGGTATTATGGTATGGGGCGGTATTGGATATCACTCTCTCACTCCTCTAGTACGCATTGCCGGTACTTTAAACAGCCAGCGCTACATCTCCGAGGTGTTGGAGACAGTTGTCCTTCCTTACCTTCAGGGCTTGCCCACAGCCATATTTCAACAGGATAATGCGCGACCACACGTGGCACGCATTGTCCAGGGGTTCTTCGTCAATCGCCAGATTGAATTGCTTCCCTGGCCAGCTCGCTCTCCGGATCTTTCGCCGATAGAAAACATGTGGTCCATGGTTGCTCAACGATTGACCCAGAATACATCCCCAGCTGCCACACCAGATCAACTTTGGCAACGTGTGGAAGCTGCTTGGTCTGCTGTACCCCAAGAACATATCCAAAGTCTCTTTGAATCAATGCCGAGGCGTGTGACAGCGGTGATCTCCAACAATGGCGGCTACTCTGGCTACTGATTTTGGCAGGAACCACACTTCACAGAAGTCTATAAATTTAATCATTTGATACTTGGTCAACATGTTATCTACAAAATAAATTTTGTTGTGATATCTCTTGTCTTTCTTGGTGTTGCAATTTGGGTGGCCAGCAGTGTATATGAAACAAATCGTAAATGTTTCGGGATTTACTTAATTCCTCAATTTTTGTATTCTGTATCTGGTGCTTATGAATAGTTGATTGTCCGTGTGCCATTTTATTCTATTGTGCTTCACAGAGGTTTGTCTGAAATAACTAGACCATAAAAATGTAATGAAAAATAATCATTCGAAATCGTGATCAAGATTCCAAATGTCACAGACTTCCATTCTTTAAAAGTTACTGGTGCAAAATGACTCACTTTATCATATGTGTACGGTTTTCTTTCTACGGTGTACGGTTTCCTTTCCTCAATGATATGTGAACAGGGCCGCGGTGGCCCGGTTGGAAGAGTAACGGACTAGCAACCGAAGGGTTGCGAGTTCGAATCCAGCCAAACACCGTCGTGTACAAAGGGGGCTGGTGCACGTTAAATCTGTCGTGGCCTCAAATGTCCTCACGTTGGCGTGGTGTGGAAGTTTGGAGAGTGGGGTGCCAGCTCAGGTGTTGCCTCGTCATCTGACCGTGGTTCAAAATTACGTGGTGTTGTCCTCGGATCTTTCCCTTTGGGATTGATCCCGGACCGTCACCAATAGCCCGTTGTGTTGCTCCAGTGTGACGTTAATTGAAATAACAATAACAATAACAATAACGATATGTGAACACCCAAAATCTGGAACCTTTGGGGTAATATTATCCGTTATGATTACTCTTTTGGATATTTTACATCAGCAAAGCAAATTTTGAATATTTTTTGTTTTGCTCTGCTTTAAGTCTCTCATGTCTAACTCAACTGCGATAAATAATTTCATCACTTAATTTCTACAAAAATCAGGCTGTAAATCAGTGTAATGGAGGCAAACCTTTGTGGGGAAGAAAATCAATGCTAGAATTTCAATTATTTGCAATTCAAAGAAAATTACTCATTAAAATAAAAATATTTAAATTTACAATTTTAAAGAGAGTTTCCCATTGTTACAGTAAATATTCTTTTCCAAATACGTAT
The DNA here is from genome assembly GCA_933210815.1 of Meta bourneti. Classification (NCBI taxonomy): domain Eukaryota; kingdom Metazoa; phylum Arthropoda; class Arachnida; order Araneae; family Tetragnathidae; genus Meta; species Meta bourneti. The sequence goes on along the minus strand of OW119924.1, from coordinate 61,356,315 downwards.
AAGATATTTGCTTCAATCAGTCGAATGTATCTTGATCCCCTGAATTATCTCACTATTGGAAAGTCATTAGACAAGCATTTCCCTTGAGAAAATTCTATGTATACTTTGAGTATTCTGGAATCTGGGGAGTAGCCCGTGGCTTTGCTATCTATCACTGTCATCGCTCTCCTTTAATGGACCCGTCTAAATAGTCTACTACTGTATCCAAATGACTGAAGAAGGGAAAAGCACTCCTTTTGTCCAAATCCTGACACTTTTAGAGGGAACTCGCTTTTTTGGGGTGCCCTTTTCGTCAACACAACTTTGAGATGCCTCACCGCCTGGAGGATTAAAGGCCAGTCGCTGACAGCTCGTAAATGGTGATCGATATCAACGGTCACTTAAAAAGGGGGAAAATTCGCGGTACAAATGTTCTACCTGCCGTAGTCTAAAGGTTAGGAAAAATATAGGCCGGCAGCTGAGTGGTTAGTGCTCAGATAAAATGTAAATGTAGAGAGAGCGATGGTAACCTTTTAATGTGCCTAGGATCATATGAACAATATTAGTAGTAACGTGACCTTTAGACTACTTTCGCCAGTTGGGAGGAAACGGTCTGATTGGTTCATGGAATGGGAGAAGATGACCATCCATTGATTTATCATTTGTTTGGACAGTACGACATAATAGTAAACTGGCGATTTCATCGTTTTTGTCGCCATTCTATAGAAATGCGCATTTAACACCCTGTCATAAGATGTCAGAAGAAGTGATAAAATGCTAAATAGGCCAACCAAGTCAATTTTTCATGGATCAGTCACATGACTACTTGTCGACTTGTTGGTCACACCTTTTGAAGCTCTTTCAATAGCAATGCTCACTCTACTTTTATTTCATATCTATGTCAGTGCTATGGTTCACGGTGCAACAGGCACTGGGTTTGAATCCTGGCCGAAGCGTGCTTGCTATTCAAAGAAAAGACAATAGAATAACAAATAAAAATAATGATGTAGCATTTGTAAAATACAAACCTGGATGTTCGAAATGCTTCTGTATATTTTTCAAGTCATAGGCCTTAGCCCAATTACCTCTTCAGTAATAAAAAATGACCGTAGAACGACAAACCTTTCGAACATGAGAAAAATATCGATAATCGAAAGCAGGCGGAATATTTTATCTAAATGCAACATGACTTTATTCTGACATCGTCTTTGGGCTAATAAAATAGGCGTTATATACATACGGACATCATGGGAATGCTTAAGGCCGTTTCTCGGTGTTATGCTAGAAGTGCACCTTGAACGTCGTCAGAAAAGAATAGATACGACCAAATTATATCTTCATGGTAAGCTTCCAATTTCTACATGTTACAAAATGTCTAGTATTACAATGTCTGATATTCGTTAGTTATTCATCTAAAAGATAGGTACTTTGTGGTTTTGATGACACTTATGTATCTACATATCTTATGCTTAATTTACATTATAGCATTCTAAAAGGCACTACAAGGGATGATTGTCAGCCCATATGTGAGAGATCAAATTCAAAAGAAGGACAGTACAAACGCGGATGCGAAGTTTATCCAAAGGTTTATTCTACATGTTTGGCTGAGTACGACAAATGACCCTGAAATGCAGCCCTATAACGAAGGACAAAATGAACATTATATTAATGCATATTACGTTAAGCGAGGTACAAGAATATGTGGGGTTATCCCAGAATGCTTAAAGTAGGTAGGGTTTTAAATTTACGTCACATTGGAGCAACACAGCGGGCTATTGTTGACGGTCCGGGATGAATCTCAAAGGAAAAGATCCGAGAACAATACCTCGTAATTTTGAACTCATAATGTTTAAGAGCAAGTATGTTAGTACTATTTCACGAAAATCACATAGTAATTGTTCCTACAAAAATGTTAACTGAATTTCACCTTGTGGCCAAAAATGGATTATGAAATCAAACAAAGTGTTCGGTCTTGTGATATTTGTCAAGTAACACAAAATTCTATTGATAGGTAGGTAGGTATTTTAATTAACGTCACACTGGAGCAACACAACGGGCTCTATTGATAGAGTTCAAACTCTAAATTGTCCTTTAGCAAAGGGTAGGTAGTGTGTGAAAACTGATTTTGAGAAAATTCTCGAGTAACTGATTAATTAAACCTAGTACAGGACATTATTTATTATGCATTGTAGATGCATTCCCGAAATGGGTGGAAGTGTTAATGATCCAGACAACAGCTCACACCATTGAAAAATTGCAACAGTTAATTGTTTGATATGGGTTTCCTGAAGCGATTATGTGCGAAAATTGTCCTCAAATCCTGAGTGAATATTTAAAATATTTTTGAAAAATAAAGGAATTATACAAAATTCAACTTACTTCATCTGCAATCCAATAAGCCTTGCAAACTTTTAGAAAAAGTCTACTCAAGTTTGCTTTTGAAGATAAGCCGCACTTCAAACGAAATATGCAAAATAAATTTATTTCTTTTTTCCTCTAGGAAAGCCCCCATGCTTCCATAGGAAAGTCTCATGTGGAAATGTTTCTTTTTATGCATCCGTGCACCAAACTAGACAAACTACCTTTCTTAGAGAGCAGCGTGATGCATACAGTATTTCAATCAAATTCTAGTCCTGATAATCCGTTGTACGTCCAGAGCGTTTGCAAGGTAGGTAGTTAAATTTACGTCGCATTTGAGCAGCATAAACGTATTTAAGGGAAGAATATAAATTTGATTCCTGGAACTATATTTTATAAGAGATGTAATGTGATTAATGTTGTTTCAGTGCAAGACCAAAAGACGTGTCGCCACAGCAATCATCTAAGCCCTCGATTCATTTAGCCAACAGATAATTTCACTGATACCGATTCTGAGGTACCCAGACTGGAGATGTCAACAATAAAACCTGAACACAGCAGTCTTCTCACCGATGTTTCAAAGCCGATATGACACTTTAGGCAGTTATACCTAGGTCCGTACCTGACATTCAGCAACTCGCTGAGCCAGAACAAATGACAGCAACCAGCCCAGTACTCCGAGTCCAACTGCCCATTGTGTCATAATAGGGTTCATTAGCCAGGCCCTTTGAAGCAGCTTTGAGGGGATTGAATCGAGTGAGAAGAGTACTTGACCGACTATCTTAAACTTTTAATGATGACTTAATGATTTGATTCTGACTTAACTGATTTAATTTTGAAATTTTTCAAGACAAGGTTTTCTCCCTTTAAAAACTTCCACTTGGGGCCAAAGACCCTTAAAAGCGCCAGTGCTAAAAGGTGTTATCATATGTAGTGACCTTATGTAATAGTGCTATAGGTAAATCTTTTTAAGAGAGTGCTATGTCCAGTTTAAAACATTTTAAAGATTTCTTTAGTGAAAAAGTGAAGTGAGATTCCACTGAAATTGGTGGTTTTGTTATTTTGGAAAAAAGTATGTGGTAACGATATTTTTAAATAATCCAAAATTTAAACCCTTTTAATCATTTATTCGAATTTAAAAAATTCGGATACCTTCATTAATTAACATTGGAGTATTAAAATAGGAACTCGGTTCTCTTATAAAATGGGTAATTCTTCCCATATGAGTAACTCTTCTTGCTTAGAGGGATATTTCATAACCAATCTAAATGAATTATTTGACTAATAGATTAATTTGACTAATGAAAAGATGTTTTTATTTTTGGAAAGGTCATCTTCTTCTAAATCAAGAAGTCTTTATACTATGATAGCACTATGATATAACTGCCACTCGCAATTATATCATAGTGCAAAACCCTAAATTGTTACCTCACTCTTGATTGTAATATTACCTCGAATCGAGGCTAACGATTCGAATCGACGACGATTTCAAGTACGGCAATTGTGTTTTTCTTGTGGTTTTTTCTAAAAAACCGATCAATTATGCCTCGTAGAAAACAGCGATCATCTTTTGATCAAGTATCCGAGTTCGACAGAGGAAGGATAGTGGCCTACCTAGATTGTGGATTATCTTTCAGGGAAATCGGTAGTCGTGTTGGACGAAACCAAACAACTGTAATGCGGATATGTGATCGTTGGATGCAGGAGGGTACGACGGACCGACGTGTTCGATCGTATCCACCTCAGTGCACTACTTCACGTGATGACAGGCATATTGTGCGTATGGCAGTGACGGATCGCTCAGCCACATCACGAACCATAGCACAGCACATTCAGTCTGTACCGCATCATCCAGTGTCTGCGCGTAGTACCATTCGACGCCGTTTACAGAGGAGTGGTCTGTCCGCAAGACGTCCATTGCTTCGTCTACCCTTGACGCAGAACCACAGACGTTTCCGCCGCCAATGGTGCGATGAAAGAAGGATGTGGACAGCAGAATGGAATGAAATTGTCTTTACTGACGAGTCACGCATCTTTCTGCAACACCACGATGGTCGGATTCGAGTCTGGAGACACCGTGGAGAGAGGATGCTGAACAGCTGCGTTATGCACCGCCACACTGGTCCTGCACCGGGTATTATGGTATGGGGCGGTATTGGATATCACTCTCTCACTCCTCTAGTACGCATTGCCGGTACTTTAAACAGCCAGCGCTACATCTCCGAGGTGTTGGAGCCAGTTGTCCTTCCTTACCTTCAGGGCTTGCCCACAGCCATATTTCAACAGGATAATGCGCGACCACACGTGGCACGCATTGTCCAAGGGTTCTTCGTCAATCGCCAGATTGAATTGCTTCCCTGGCCAGCTCACTCTCCGGATCTTTCGCCGATAGAAAACATGTGGTCCATGGTTGCTCAACGATTGACCCAGAATACATCCCCAGCTGCCACACCAGATCAACTTTGGCAACGTGTGGAAGCTGCTTGGTCTGCTGTACCCCAAGAACACATCCAAAGTCTCTTTGAATCAATGCCGAGGCGTGTGGCAGCGGTGATCTCCAACAATGGCGGCTACTCTGGCTACTGATTTTGGCAGGAACCACACTTCACAGAAGTCTATAAATTTAATCATTTGATACTTGGTCAACATGTTATCTACAAAATAAATTTTGTTGTGATATCTCTTGTCTTTCTTGGTGTTGCAATTTGGGTGGCCAGCAGTGTATTAGAACTATTTGCCTCAATTTCCATTGTGCGGATTGGGATAACATTATCAAAGAAAAGCGCGCAAAGTGGTCAGTCGTAAAAGTCCTTCACGACTACATCCCTCAAGTTCTGTAGGGGGAAGGAAGTCTGGAGAAATCTGCCGTTCTAAGACGCGGGTAACAAAATTTGGGCACCGAAGTGTAAGAGTTAAATACTATTTAAATTTTTGAAAACTTTCAATCCAATATCAAATTTTAGGCATCCATTAAATACTACATTACAGTTACAAAAATTCTAACTTAACAAGATGTTTAATTTGTGTAGCTTATTTAATTAAAAATCCCTTATAAAATGAAGTATTGTTGCATTTTTAAAATTTTATGCATCCTATTTGATTACAAATCTGGTTTTTGAGAATTTTTTCCTTCATCCCCTGGTATTCATCACTTCCCAGGTCCCTATAGAAGCAATTATTAAATTTTAAATATTCACTCTCTGGATAACATATATATGCTTTTGTAGCTGCTGCAAGAATAATAGCTTTAAAAGACAGGTACGACGGAGATGGTTATTCAAGCGATGAATTTTCAATGAATCTCAATGAATTTTCTAAGTGCGAGTAAGAAGAGAGAAAATTATTGTTTAGAAATTATCAATCTCGAAAGTGGTCTGAAAAAATTGCTTTCCCTTGTAAATAGCGACCAACAACCAGCTGGCCTAATTGGCAAGTGGTTGGATAGCGCTATATCTCTTGGTCGTGTCGGTATAATTTGTCCTCGAAAATCAAAAAGTGACCTTCAAGAGCGGTGACAGCTAGTATCACTATCTATAGAGGTGGCATTTCAAAAATATTCATTAAAAAGTGTTTAATCGTGGGAAATTTCTATACTTATTCTTGTCACAGAAATTACGTGTGAAGTGAATGTGTTTTCTCGCATTCCATCTTTAAAATACAAAGTTTAAAAGTCAGCTCTCCTTTTCATTACCAACAATCATATTGCTATTTAGAAAATAGTGAGGAGAAATTATTCAATTTCAGATGAGCATACAACACAGGAGAACCTATTCTTACTTCCGTTCAAGAGATCCATAAACAGGAGCCATTAACAAAGACCAATCTTTTGTTGGACTTTATATACGAATATCCAATAATTAATATTGATAACATTTGTATATTAACAATATTAATATGATTCAAATGAGTACATGTTATCTTAATTATCTTAGTTTTAACCTTCCTGGTGGTTTTCTCTAAGAAGTATCTCGTCATTAGCAAAACTGGCCAGATCTTGATGAACGGGATATCTCGTCATTAGAAAAAAACTGAACAGATCTAGATCTCGTTATCATAACAAAGTTGGCATTATCTTTATGACGAGATATATCGTCGTTTGTATAATTGGTCAGATCTTGATGGACATATCTTCAAAACCACATTAGGTTAAAAACGTAATTTTGTTTTGGACAGCCTTGTTTGCCTCAGGTCTCAAAAAGTCTAGCTTCATCTCTGGTGACAGTAAAGGAACAAATTACGCATCAAACCAAGTGACTTCATCATCTTCTGATCAGAAATCCATGTCTACAATTATTTGAGATTGGCATAAGGAATGAGAATAATTAACTCTTCTGCGGGCCAGGTGTGTTGTTCTTGTGTGTCGAAATGTGATTCAAGTAGGCACGACGTACTTATGAGATAATAGTAGTTTTTTTATTTCCTAAAACATTGACTAATCATTGAAAAAGTAAAATAGAACAAAATGCACTCGCCCACACATAAACAGAATTCGTATTTGGATTTTTGATATTTAATTCGTGCTCATTAAAATTTTAGATACCACAGTTGTAAAATTTGAGTGGAGTGGTGTATTTAACAGATAAAAAGAATTGGAGCGAAAAGTTGATTTAAATTCAAAACAACAAAAATCGTATTACGTAAAAAGCAGTTTAAAAGCGTTTGAAATTACCTAACTTGAAAAGAAAATATACAAACACTCGAAAGTAAGTTGTCTCCTGTATCAGGTAAGAATGCGCAAATTAAAAACTCGTCTTAAGTTAAAATGCTATTTTTCCTACTGTACAAACAGTTCTTAAAGCTCGGCGTTGTCTCCATGACGTCACATTATCTAAAGGAAAATCGAAAGAGTTACGTCATGACCTCAAACGTATTTACCTCTAATGAAATAGATAGAGTATGTGGACGGTATCGCTGTCGTAAGACCTCAGAAGGGTAAGTCACGTGGACTTACGAATGACTTAGGCCGACTGACTATCAGATCTTCAAACCGAATGACAGGAAGAAATAACATAAAACTGTACGCACGAATTCAATCTATTTCATTAGGAGGTCTAGGGTCAAGTGATCCAAAACAAAATAAGGACTTACGTCACCGCGCTTATAAAAAATTGGGATGGTTAGACAACAACAATTGACAATGAAATGAGCAGACTTGCTGACATTGATCAGATCATTGATTATGAAAATAGGTTTTCTGGAGGAAGAGCCCGCAAGAGATAATTGGAAATTCTCGGGAGACCGTTGCGAGATCGTGCAAATGACGAGAGTGCATAATGTGTGATGCACGTGTTCATTGATGAACCATAATGTTACAGCACCTTCCGAGACCCGTAGCATTGTTTTGGAACATTGCAGTTAGAATCTACTACTCCACAGCTCCCAAATTCCAGTGACCAAAATTGGTGAGTGCCATTCTTTTAATAACTTGTCATTAATTCACCTTTGATCCCTCACCACACATATCCACATCCATGAGATTCCTACCAAGCAATTAATTATGTGGTATGAAATGTTGCAGGACTGAATGCTTCAATGATCACTGTTCAGAGTTCTATTGTACATAAACTATTGTGCAAGAGATTTGCGTACTGTTATTGAGAATTTTAATAATATGAAGCTAATTTGGCAATGACAAAATAAAAAGTAACCTTTAAGTCTCTTCACAACGGCTGTAAGCCTCTGACAGGCACATAGATGGAGATTAAGCTGTATATTGTCATAGGTTGTCTAGCAATTCCTTCTTAAATTATTAAGATATATCGGACAGACCACGCGTACTGAATGGTTGGATGGAACTATAAGTTCTCTCTCTACTTCCCCATTATTTGCAAGAGGATGTAGAGAGATGTGAATACATATTATGTAATTACATATTGTTTTGGTGAGTGTTTCTATGATACAGGAGAATAAGTCTGTTACTAAGTGAGTCTGCCATCACGAGGCATTGACATCTTATGATGTGATTCTAGGAAGAATGAGTAGGTGCTGATGTCGAGCAACTGAAACTGAGAGATTAACTGAAATCAGTAGCGTCTTATTTTAAGGTTCAATTCAGTTTTCAAGCCCCAGTGACAGAAAGTTTGCTGTACTAATTTTAATAGTGATACTAATTTCTGTAGTGGTGAAAGCAATTCTTTTACAAAATCATTTGCGGACATTTTCCCTGATCGTTTAGATATTTGTAAAAAAAGTGTATATTCTCTGAAATTTTCTATATTACCTATATTATATACTATAAATATATCTATTATATATATACATGCCATTTGCTATCTATATTATATACTATAGGTTATCTATATTGCATGATATATGCTATCTATATTGTATACTATATATTATATACTAAATATTACCTATATTATGCTAAATACAACTAATCCAAATTCCGTCTGACATAGGAAAGCAGTCTGTTTTACTTCGAAATTGACATCAAAATTTATGTTTTCAGAGAGAATATAATTATACAATTAATTCATAATTCTTCCTGTATATGTTTTACACATTTATATTTCAATTAGTTTCTAACAAAGTTATAAAATGCAACTTTTCACAAAATCAGTCAAAATTAAAGCAATGAAGTGATTAACATATAAGCTGTTTTTTATTTACATATTTCGAAAATATAACAACATTGTATAAAATAATTTTATGTTTCCTTTTTCATATTTATTACATTGTATACATTTCAGTGTTTGATAACTTTATAGTCATTTTTTTCAGTATTGTAGCAAAGATGAAAAGCAATGAAATGTGTTAGCATATGTATGTAAATGCACAAGTATTTTCGTGTTTATAACTTCGAAAATGCCAAAACGCGGGGAAAATGGAGCAGAATTTGTGAATTCAGTAGAAGTAGAAGCAAACAGGAAAGGAAAATCAAAACTATGATGGCACAAATATTTACTTTTTAGGAAGAAATGTTGGATAAAGGATGGATAAGGGAATTATTTTTTGAAGCAAAGAAATTCCTTTTCCTTAAATTTTATTTTGTTTGTATTATTTAAAAAAAACAATGAATAGTTTTCGAGAAAAGAGGAAAATAATCTTATTTTCAAAATACGTTTGCATTTTTGTATTCTTTTGCATATACAAAAGTGACTCAGTATATCAAGATTAAAATGATAGAAATAAAAATGAGGACAGTTATAAAAATGGGTTAATATTTTTCACAGAAATATCTGCAGCAGTTACGTTGTAGGTAGGTAGTTTATTAACGTCACACTGGAGCAACACAACGGGCTATTGACGACAGCCCGAGATCAATCCCTAAGGGAAAGTTCCGAGGACAATACCAAGTAATTTTGAACCACGGTCAATTGACGAGCAACACCTGATCTGGCACCCCACTCTCCAAACTTCCACATCACACCAAAACGAGAGGACGTTTGAGGCCATGACAGATTTAACGTGCGCCAACCCCCGTGAACACGACGGTTTTTTACTGAACAGAGCTCCGAACTCACAACCCTCCTTTTGCTAATCCGTTGCTCTTCCAACTGGGCTACCGCTGCCCCGTAGGAGTTACGTGATACATAGGTTTCACAATTTTATACTCTAATTTATGTTCCTGAGATGTATGTGAAAATATTTTATTTATTCCGTGAAAAAATCTAATTCATCTGTGTGAAAGTTTAATTCGGTATTACAAAGATTTTTATAGCACAAAAATATCACCCTTATATGCATTTGAAATTAACTTAACGTATATTAGGAAACCCTGCCACTTAGTGAGATTATATCTGTAATATTGATGCGATAATATTAAATTGTCAATATCGTAAGTCAGTTTAGCATTCACTATGTTGAAAAACATTTTTGCCAAAAATTACTTTAAAGCTATGTAAATTAACAGTAAACTAGAAAATTGGATAATCGGCAAACAATTCTATTAAATATTAAAAATATGGGATGATAATTTTAAAGTTTTTTGGTTTTGTCTGGCCACTCTACTGTCATTTCTTTTACTGCATGAGAGCTAATTAGTAATTAGATTGGTACATATGGCATAAAGTATATTTCAAAACACTAATAAAATCCAAGCTTATACCGGGATTCGAACCCTTAGCCAACTGAACTGATAATCAGAGCTCCTTACGTTTCTGAGTTTGGTTTGTAATTAAATGAGTTATTTTATAATGGAAATTCAGCCTTTTTCTCTGGACCTGTATAAGACTACCATTTTAATAAATATTCTCAAGTCTAAATCCTAAAATATAAATTCTAGAATCTAGACGACCTTGGCAACAACCAGAGTGTTAACTACTAAGATACCAGGCCGTAACATTTTTGTACCGATCAACTATATTAAGAATACCTTTAATGAAAACTATGCATCCCAAGAAAAAAATCTAAATAAGCGAAAATATAATATTTACGAAAAGGCATGAATAAAAACTATGTCAGTTCGAGTAGAAAAGTAGTGCAGACTTTCAGCTATTAAGCACCCTTTCACCTATTAAGAATATTCGTGAACGAAATTCTTAACTACCGTGTAAGTAGCTGTTTTAGATTTTAGAGTTCAGAAATTCCTGAGAATACTCTAAACATACCCACTATACTTTGTAAAGGTAAAATAGCTATAGGCACAATTATGTTCTTATAAAAACTGTGAATTAAACCTTAGGTGAATGAAATACAAGAAAGAAATCTCAGAATTTTCTTAATATATAAATTTGTAAGAAATATATTAAGAAAGTTAATATTAAAAAGTTGGATTAAGAATTTTTAAGGTTGCTTAGATATTATTTCTGCTAAGCAAACAGAAGAAGCTAAGCTACAATTTGGTAATTGTCAAAAGTATATTTAGAATACCATTAATGAAAATTCTACATATCCCAAGAAAAAAATCTAAATAAGCGTTTAATTTACTAAAATAAAACATTTATAAAACAGAACGAATAAAAATTATTTCAGCAGCTTTCAGTACTTCAAGTAGAAAAGTCGTGCAGACTTACAGTTAAATCTCTTTCGCCTATTAAGGACCTTTCCTATCTTGAATGCATAGTAATGAGACAGCACAATGGCTGAAAAGAACTGAAAATACCGCTATCGAGCGATAATAAATTATGAGAGTAAAGAGGCATCAAGTAGCCGTCTTTCCTTGGTGAAAAGGATCGACAAGGGAAATGGATGGACCATTAAAGAGCCATTTGTCAGTCCTCGTCATTATGGAATTAATTCACCGAGCATTAGCTACCGTCTATGTGAATGCGCTGAGTATGAAAGAATTCCACGAATTATAATGATGAATCCGATTTCATGTCAAGATACAAATAAATATTTGTCAAATCGGATCTAATGAAATGCAAAATAAGTTTAAACGTTTCTCGGATTGGAAGTTCATTTTAATTAAGGGATTTATGGGAGGGATGTGGGATGATGTCTGCAATATCTAGGAAATTTAAATTTATCCCTCTTTTTGATATTGATGAGATAGCAGTATTATACAATTCCACGAATTGATACAGCTCTGAATAAGTCAAAGGAAAATAATTCATTTGGTACACTAATAAACTTTTATTTTATTTGAAATTGTAATAATATATTATATATAAGTATATATAATATATATATACTTATATATATATATAATATATATATATATATATATATATATATATATATATATAATAAGTAAAGCTATCTTTAGAATAGATTTCCCCGAGAAACAAGATAAAATAAAATATGTAAATTTGGAGGTCAGCCTTCTTACTTTATTAGGGGAGTAAAGCCGGGAGTCGCTTAAAAGGGATGCTTTGAGTTTTTTCTGTACTTGTGTGAGGCTGGGCCGAAGACATCAATACAAGTTACCCCCGAAAACTGAAAGTACTCTCAGAGAGAAAAATCATAAAAAATATTACCTATTACCAAGGTTAGGAAGGAAAAATCAATAGAACCTTACCGAATGTTGCCGCGCAAGTTAGGAGAACAATACACTACCAGATTCGTCCTACCGGATTTGAAAAGAGCTACACGGTGGCTTGGAGATAACATGAAAGATTTTTACAAGTGATAGGGAGGGGGAATGTAAATTTTAACAAGAAATTAAAGTTATGACAAGAAATTAAGATTGTGGCAGGGGTGAATTTGATGCAATTAAAGAGAGCAAAAGTGAAAAGTACAATTATTAAATATATTAATGGCTCCATCTGGTTGTGAATATAAAAAGGAAAATAACAATAAAAACTATTTTAAATGAGGTTTAAAAAGGGATTATAGAAAAAACTTTTGAAGAAAACGGTTGGTGAAGATGTTATTTAAGAGGGTAGTATTAAGAGTTTTGAGCTGATTATCAATAGTAGGTCCCTGCAAATATAATGAATTCTATGGATTTGATTATAAATTAAGTTTCTGTAGATACTGCAAGAGATATTACAGTCCCAGGGAACAAGTTTGTTAATATTAAATTGAAAGTCATTTCTTTTGTCGTAGATATCGGTTGTTGATTTATAATTGACATCAATTTGAGTGTCGAGGAAGTGACTAGATAAAGGTGAGCTATTTTTTTTAGTTTTTTCTGTAACCCTTTTCATCCTCATTTAAAAATAGTTTTTACTTTCGTTTTCTTTTTTATATTTATTTTCCTTTTTATATTTGTTTTCGCTTACCATATCTTTATTTACCATATTTAGCATTTACGAAAAAGGAAACAAATATTGATCACTCATCTGTTTTTCCCTCGGAACTTTTGGAAATTGATGAAAATCTGGGATATATTGAATCATCTCACATTCAAAAGGATATTTGCATCGTTTAGGACTACCGAAGCTCCATACATATCATTAAGTGATGGATCTTACCAGTAGAAACATCTTCAGCAAATTCAGACGTCTGTGTGATAGAAACATGATCTTCGAGTGTTCCGTTCACATGTAGCTCTGGAAGGTAACGAAGCAATCAACCTTTTGGACAAGGAGTGAAGTCTAGAAGCGTTACTATCTTACTTCAGACTTACCTATGATAAAATCGTTTTGAAGATTTAAGTGTGTATGAAAACAATTTGGAGAACTCCTACTCATGACTTGTCCGCCTGCAGTTTGCCCGGTTCCTCCTTATGTAAAATGGGGAGCAGAAAAGACCAGATGGTTCTCTCTAAGCAGGTTTCGCAGTGGATGCTTGAAATCGATGGATATCGAATTGGGTTATCGGCATTTTCCTCTGTGCTTTAAAACCAACTCAGCTGAACCTTCTCCCGATCCAACAATCTATTGTCTTTGTTGTCCCTCGATCCAGTTGATTCACCATCTTGAGCTGATTCGAGAGGGCCTGAAGTCTCACGGGCTAATAGACGATGCAATTTATTTATGACAAGAGAGATTAAATAAGAAAGAAATATTGCTTTGAAAGAAAAAAAAGATCCCAAAAGAAATTTTTTGGAATTATTTAATAGTTTAATGTAACATAAAAGTTACTTTGATCAGATGATTATTTTAGAAGGCATAAAGAAACACTACATGCCCATTCAACGTTATGAGCTCTGAATTTCAACCACTCATAACCTATTAGACCTAAACATATAATTTTACATGAATCCTGGCTATTTTGATCTAGAGAATAAGAACTTGGAATACGCTTTATCCCATTAAAAACTGTTGATACAAAATTCAATATGAAGACAGAGACTTATTAAAATAAATGCTCATTTATTTATAGTAGACATAATACCAAGTATTATGAGCCTAGTTTGCTTCTGAGACTTTTGGAACGGGAATAGCAAAATGTATTCGACTACTTTTATGAACGATTGTGTAATTGGGTATTCATATTATTGTTTCTGTTTTAACCGTATAAAAGAGCTGAAACCAATGTTTGAACAAGGATATCACAAATTCTGGTTACAAAAACAGATGCCAATTTTATATCCTGCATTATGGGCCACTGTACATAAGCTGTCTATTGCTTTACCGTCTTCCTATTTAGTAGAACGTGGATTCAATGCAGTTACGAGCCTCATCACGAAAAAAAAAAGCCGATTGCAAATTAGTGCAAATTAGTTGAGACGACTACCATTGACCCAACAGCACAGACGTCTCCGTTTGCAATGGTGTCGGGATAGAGCCACGTGGACGGCGGAATGGCACAGGGTGGTGTGCTCAGACGAGTCACTCTTCTGTTTTAGCAATGACAGTCGCCGTGTACGAGTCTGGCACCGACGTGGTGACAGGGCCAATCCGGCCGCATCTGTGGAACGCTATACCGCGAGACAACGCGGTATAATGGTTTGGGCCGCCATCGCTTACGATAGCAGGTTACCTCTGGTCCGTATTCAAGGCACTATGACGGCCCAACGATACGTGGATGACGTGCTGCAGCCGGTGACACTACCTTTCCTTCAGGGGGTGCCCAATACCATTTTCCAGCAGGATACCGCCCGGCCGCACACGGCACACATCAGCCAACATGCCCTGCAAGGTACCCAGGTGCTTCCCTGGCCAGCTGTCTCCCCTGATCTATCACCTATCGAACATTTATGGGACGTCATTGGACGTCGCTTGCATGCGTTGCCACCGGCACGTTCAGAAGACGAACTCCGGCAAATGGTTGACAGGGAATGGGTAGGCATCCCTCAGGACACCATCCGCACGCTCATTGCGTCTGTACCTAGACGTGTTGCTGCCTGTATAGCCGCTCGCGGTGGTCCTAGAACCTACTGATCAGACGTTCTTGCTACTCAGAGGCAAGGTGTATAATGTTGCAATTAAGATCACTTATTGCTCGTTGCTGTTTCTCTCTGTTTGCCAAATTTCATCACTTTCTGCCAACTCCTTCTTATTGTTGCATTTTCAATGTCAGGTAGTGTATTTGATTATTTCAAACTTCTTGTTGGTTTTGAGGGGAGGATGAAGTAGGGGAGGCTTCTGTGTGGGAAAGTTCTATTAGGAGGACTCCAATCCTGTGAATGTGCAGAAGGGTAGGAATCACAATTCTTGAAAGCATCGGGAAACATTTCCGTGTAAGGAAGTACATTGATTTTCTTGGCTCGATACGAATGCATCGAATTCAAGTGCAAATATATTTTGCAAGGTATTAGATACTTATCATTTCTTAACTACCATTGTAGCATTCACCATAGTATTTGACATTGGTATTCTTGCGAGAAATATGTATTTATTTGTTTTTATTGGGTTTTCGTGTCTTCTTCCTCTTATAGTTAAAGCTAGATCAAATTCTTGAATCAGTGTATCTTCAGAAAACAAACCTAGGATCACCAAAATCCTATCATTTTAACACAGGAAATACTGTTAAGATAAGATGTTCCATACGCGGTTCTAGAGAGCAAGTAATGCAGTTACGCAGAAATGTAAGCATTAATTCTGTTATGTGACTTTTTTTGGTATTAGAAAATCAATCTGCCCAGAGAAAAATATCCCTCACTTTATAATCACGTATTATTCATGTCATCGCTTTTGGCAGTACATACATTTGAGAACAACTATTTTCAAGGATTAAGCACTACGAAGAGTAAAATTAGACCAAAATGTTCTAACGAAAAGCTTGAGAGCAACTTTCATCAAACCAGACATTGATGCATTAATTTCTTGAAAAATCCAAAAATCTCACTTGTGTTATGCTTGTTACCCACTTCTTAACCCTCCAGGAGGCCACCACGAGATATTTCGGAAACCAAAATGCAAGCTGAAGTTTCAACCCAGAGAATCTTTGAATGGTCACTTTTCCTTCCCCTCGACCACCCATATCCCCTAATGAGGGGGAGTGGTTGGAGACCTTTTGTGCGAGGGGTCCTGATGGGAACGGACAATACCTGAAATGCTATCCCTCAAGTCACTGCCTTTGGCGTGTTCGTTGAGTATCACGACGGCATTCCTGTCTTTGTTAAGATACACTTTGGAAGCGTCTGTCTTCAAATTCTTCGGGAAAAAGAAGTTGAATTGGAAATTTGTAACTACAAGAGCTTTTCGAAAATGTATTCTCACTCCTATTTTCCTTTTACTTTCTGAAAACATATAAAAATGCTTCATATGAAGAACGATTAAAAATTTCCCAAACAAAAAGCAAATAACAACACGAAGTGACACAAGACATACTTTTTAAACTACGCACAATTGTTTAATTTAGTATTTCAGTACGTATCGAAAACTTGACGAAGTGCGATAATTAGCGGAGTTCAAAATAGGTTTGGTGAAGCCGCCGACCTGTGGGCCATCGATGCGATAAAGAATTTTAAATTTTCAAAACCTCTAGTTTCGTTCTTTTGGACAAACATTTATTATCAATGAATAATTAACCCTTAGAAAATCATGCTAAATAAAATATGTTCTGCAAAAAAAACAACTAGGGATAAAGACCTTTCGCCTCGTATGAATGTAATTTGCACAAAGCAAAATTAGTTTTTTAAGGGGTGATGCGCTCTTGTATGTCTCTTCTAGAACACCTCCTAGATATTACACTATCACATGAAAGAATATATAGTGTTAATATGCCTAGAACATACCTATACTGAGATTTTACTCTTTGAAGGTAATGAGACGTCCCATTGCCCTAAATTTGTTAACATTTGCAGACATGTACTAAAAGTTGATACAAATTAGTTTTAACTTAATTTTAAGAAACGAAATGTTCCAGTAACTCACATTTTTTAATGTCTTTAAGATAAATTTAACCTAGAAACATATGTATGTGCAGTCACGAATGAATTCGTTTGATGGGACGCTGATGATATATTCAGGACAC
The DNA here is from genome assembly GCA_933210815.1 of Meta bourneti. NCBI lineage: Eukaryota > Metazoa > Arthropoda > Arachnida > Araneae > Tetragnathidae > Meta > Meta bourneti. The sequence goes on along the minus strand of OW119924.1, from coordinate 61,339,284 downwards.
AATCATCAGACTCGGAGTGATTGAACCAAAAATTGGTTCCTTACGTACTCGTCTTTAAAATTATTTAACACCACCATGCTACTAGAGGTGTGACTAAATTTTTTTAATCTAAATTTCCCAAATCATCATAATTGTATAGCTTTTCTTATTTTATCTGCCATATACTTCCATTTAATTATGAAAAATTCAGAGATGAAACAATATAAGTTTAACGCACATAATGCAACAATGGGAGAGATATCTATATATAAACCTGAGTTGGCGTCTTTCTGTCCTCTATAAAAATCTATACCGTTTAACCTATCCACGCCAAATGTATTACACTTATTCTTCAGAACTCTGCGGGTAATGTAGGCTACATATTAACTCCCTTTCTATTTGACGTGGGTGTGCAGAGGGGGCTAAAAACAATTCGAAATCTCCTTAGGAATAGCATTGAGTATATTTACGACCACTGTCTGAACAATTCATACCAAATATATGGTACATTCGTCCTGTAGAAACCTGCTGGCAATGTAGACTATATATTAACCCCGTTCAATTGGTCCTTGATCTGCAGAGAAGCCAAAAAAATTTGAAATCCTCATAGGAATAACATTGAATATATTTACGATCAATGTCAGACCAATTCACATCAAATTTGTGACATTCATTCCTTAGAATCCTGCAAGAAACACACGTTATATTTTAATCTCAGTTCTATTCGTTCTAGATCTACAGAAGGAGCTAAAAGCAATTCGAACTCAAAATAGGAATAGCATTGAGTATTCTTATTATGAGTTTGATCAATTCACAACAAATTTCGCACACGCATTCTTTAGACTACTGCGGGTAACTGGGGCTATACATATACCCTGTTTGATTTGTCTTAGGTCTTTAGAGGGTTGCGGGCCACGGGGGCCCGTTTGGAAGACTAACGGATTAGAAACCGGAGGGTTGCGAGCTCGAATCCAGTCAAGCACCGTCGTGTACAAAGGGGGCTGGTGCACGTTTAATCTGTCAATCCTCAAATGTCCTCACGTTGGAGTGGTGTGGAAGTTTGGAGGGTTGGGTGCCAGCTCAGGTGTAGCCTCGTCATTTGACCGTGGTACCAAATTACGTGGTGTTGTCCTCGGATCTTTCATTTGGAATTGATCCCGGACCGTAACTAGTAGCTCGTTGTGTTGTTCCAGTGTGATGTTAATTAAAAAATCTACCTACCTACCTTTTGAGGGAACTAAATATAATTCGAAATCCCCATACGAATAACAATATGAATTTTAGTATTTTTACGATGACTGCCATACCAATTCACACCAAATTTGGTACATTCCTTGCTTAGAATCCTGCGGTAAATATAGACTACATATTTATCCGGTTCTATTTGTCCTAGGTCTGGAGAAGAGCTAAAAACCATTCAAAATCTCCATAGGAATAACATTTGAGTGTTTTGACGATCATTGTCAGACGAATTCACACCAAATTTTGTACATGCAATTTTTGGAATCCTGCGGGAAACATAGTCTATATATTAACCCCTTTCTATTGGTCCTAGGTCAAGAGGAGGGACTAAAAACAATTCGAAATACAAATAGGAAGGTAAGTAGATCAATAACGTCCACCTGGAGCAACCCAACGGGCTATCGGCGATGGTACGGGGTCAATCCCGTAGTGAAAGATCCCAGGAAAACGCCTCGTAATTTTGATCCACGGTCAGATGACTAGAACACATCAGTTGGCACCCCACTTTCCAAACTTCCAAACTACTCCGACGAGAGGACACTTGAGGCCACGACAGATTTAAAGTGCACCAGCCCTCGTGTATCTCACTTTCTTTGGCTTGACCGAGTTACGAACTCGCAACCCTCCTTTTGCTATTCCGTTGCTCTTCGATCTGGGCTACCTCGGCCCTTGTAATCCCCATAGGAATGACTTTGACTATCCTTATTATCACAGTTTGACGAATTCACATCCGAATTTATTGCACGCATTCTTTAAAACCCTGCGAGAAACATAGGCTAGATATTAACCCCATTCGATTTGTCCTGAATTTGTAGAGATAATCAAAACAATTCGAAATCCCCATAGGACTAATATTGAGTATTACGACGAGTTACAAACAATTCATTTCGAGCAACGCCGGGTAATTCAGATAGTGTTTTATAAGAGGGGGGACGGTTTCAACAAATTTATTTGTAAATACCTTTACAATTTTTTTAAAGTACATGCGTAGTAAAAACATAATTATTAATTATATCATGGTCATAAGGAGTGCGTAGATGTTACTATGAAAGACCGATATCTGGCAAATTTCGATATTCTCCGGTGAAAGTCAGCATTCACATAGTCGCTTGGTGTATGTCCGAAATATTTGCTAAATATCATTATTTCTCACTTACACCGGCAAATGTCGACATTCAGCATGCACTAATGGTGAATGCTGAATAAAAATATTTTGTTACGTTAAGACAAAAATGTGCAGCTTTTTAAATCATACTTTATTATTAAAACATATTATCATGTATGTCAAAATAGGAGAAAGCTTAAGTAACAGCACATGTAAATTAACTGCTGGACCTAAAACGAACAGTACATTCTAAATGTGAAAAGAAAATCATACCAATAATAAACTTACACATAAATTATGTGATTAACGTTATACAATCTTATTTATTGCAACAACTTAAACTGAAGGCGGAGAGGCCTCTCTGGCTGTGGTCTCTCCGCTTTCTCGTTTCGACCCCCACTAGACCTTATCAGTGCTTGTCGACATACACCGGCGATGGTCCAAATGTATAAGAATATAACCAAATATTCGGTCTTTCACCGACGTATTTGGTATGTGTCGAAATTCACCGCAGAATATTGACATTCTCTAATTTCGTTCTTTCACAGTAACCTATACACTTATGTATGCGATGTGATATGTTACATTTAAATTAATTATCATTCACTGGACTAATGAAATCTTGTAGCGTGTTGTAGTTTTTTCAGACCAACATTAAAATAATTTGTGCTGATTTTCATCTCATTCTGATCACCAAACATTTACATTTGCTGGGCCATAAACACCTTCCATACGAGACTTCTTTACATCAAAGTTAAACGAAGTCCCTTGTCTCTTATTCAAATAAAGAATTTAAATTTTAGACTTATTAATTTTTAAAAAATCACGTCACTCGATTTTCGAAACGAGAACTTACACTACAAGGAGAACTTGCGAAAAAACAGTTTTATCTGATTTTCAGTATTATAAGATTTGAGACCCCGATAGATTGCTTTGAACTTCATTTTCAGTGGAAAATTTTCTTTACAGTTCTTTGATCAGTGATAATTGCTATACAGATATTTAGGCGTACCGGGTCTGAATATTACGGCACATTCACGAATAATATTCTCAGAATTTTACCACTATGAAATATTTCAAAATAAAAAATCGTTAGATATCAAAAATGACAAAACAAAGGATCACCTCTTACGACCCGATATAAATAATACTAGGACACGGTACTTGGCTGCAACCCGGCGGTTGAGAAACACTTCATTTTCAGTGGATAGGTATGTAAGTACTTATTTAACATTGCACTGGAGCAAAATAACAGGCTATTAGCGACCGTCCGGGATAAAAATACGAGGGGAAAGATCCAAGGACAACACCACGTAATTTTGAAACACGCTCTGATCACGAGGACACACATGAGCTGGCATCCCACTCTTCAAACTTCCACACCTCGCCAACGTGTGGACATTTCATGCCCCGACAGAATTAACTTGCACCAGCTTCCCTTTTAGGCGACTGTCTTTGATTGGATTCAAACTCTCGCAACCTTCCGGTTGCTAATCCATTACACTTCCAATTGGGCTACTCATTTTCAAGGGAAGGCAAAATAAATGACATTCAGACCTTCGAAAAATCTGATTGAAATATGTTTTATTTTATAAAACTATTTGAGGTTACGTCAAACCATTATCACTACCGATTTTATAAAATTATTTTCAAGCATTTATATGAAACAAATCATAAATGTTTCGGGATTTACTTAATTCCTCAATTTTTGTATTCTGTATCTGGCGCTTATGAATAGTTGATTGTCCGTGTGCCATTTTATTTTATTGTGGTTCACAGAGGTTTGTCTGAAATAACTAGACCAGAAAAATTTAATGAAAAATAATCGTTCGAAATCGTGATCAAGATTCCAAACGTCCCATACTTCCATTCTTTAAAAGGTATTGGTGCAAAATAACTCAGTTTACCATATGTGTACGGTTTTGTTTCTACTCATTTCTTCACTGATATGTGAACACCCTAAATCTGGAACCTTTGGGGCAATATTATCCGTTGTGATTACTCTTTTTTATATTTTACATTAGCAACGCAAGTATTGAATATTTTTTGTTTTGCTCTGCTTTGAGTCTCTTATGTCTAACTCAACTGCAATAAATAATTTCATCACTTTATTTATACAAAAAAAACAGGTTGTAAATCTGTGTAATGGAGGCAAACTTCTATAGGGAAGAATATCGATGCTAAAATTTAGCTTAACTACAGTTAGGAGAAAATAACTCATTAAATAAAAAATATATAAATTTATAATTTCAAAGTTTCCTTGTTACAGTAAATATTTGTTTTTTCAAATACGTGTAAGATATTTGTATGGATCAGTCGAATGTATCTTGATCCCCTGAATTATCGCACTATTTGAAAGTCATTAGACAAGCATTTCCCTTGAGAAAATTCTATGTATACTTTGGGTATTCTGGAACCTGGGAAGTAGCCCGTGGCTTTGCTGTCTATCACTGTCATCGCTCTCCTTTGATGGTCCGGTCTAAATAGTCTACTGCTGTATCCAAATGACTGAAGAAGGGGAAAGCACCCCTTTGTCCAAATCCTGACACTTTTAAAGGGAACTCGCTTTTTTGGGGTGCCGTTTTCGTCAACACAACTCTGATAGGTCTCGCCGCCAGGAGGGTTAATGTTATAAAAATTTATAAAAACGGAGGAAATGTTGTTAACTATATACATTAACTATATTTTATTTAATATGCTGCCCAGATAATACCCAACTCTCATCTCAATTTTCATCTACTAAAAATTACCAACACATTTATATGAATATTTTTTATATGATACTTTTGTTAGCATATCTTGTTTCAAGGCATTGAAAAAAAACCATTTATTATCTATAAACTAATACTTGAGCTGTGGAAACTGGCATAATTTTTTAAACCAGAATCCTAAATAAAGCACTGCAATGGTATGCGAAGCGTTTGAATAATGATTTAAATATATAACAGATACTCGCACTACATTCGCTATTAAAACGGTTCTCATTCTCTTCAAGCTAAATAACGGTGAAACTAACTGATTTAACTGACGATATAGAAGGACGGTAATATGGATAAATAAAATTTATTAGTTCAGTACCGAACTTATAACAGCTGAGTACCAAAGTGATCATCATAAATCAATGTCTGTCGTGGGAACTTTGCAGAAAGCGATCAGACGAAAATGAATTTTAAAGGTTATTTTCACCGCTGTTCTAATTTCAGTAATAATATATCAGTCATTATATTCTAAGTACTGAAATGCAAGTTAATGATAAAAACTAAGTACGAAAAGCGCAAACCTTACATTAATACTTATCCACTTTAAATATGATAACCAATAAATGTTTTAAAATTGAGTAATTCCCTTTAAAAAGAAGTTTTAAGTTTCTATTGAAATTGCTACCTAATTTAAAATAGTTCACGGTGGTTTTCTTATTTCCCATTTAGGGAGGGGCCGCGGTAGCCCAGTGGTTGGAAGAGCAGCTGATTAGCAATTGGAGGTTGCGAGTTCGAATCCAACCAAAGACCGTCGTGTAAATTCGAATCCAACGTTAAATCCGTCATGGCCTCAAATGTCCTCACGTTGGCGTGGTGTGGAAGTTCGGAGAGTGGGGTGCCAGCTCAGGTGTGACCTCGTCATCTGACAGTGGTTCGAAATTACGTTGTGCTGTCCTCGTTACTTTCCCTTCGGGTTTGATCCCAGACCATCGCTAACATCCCATTGTGTTGCCCCTGTGTGACGTTAATTAAATACTTATCTACCTAACCATTTAGCGTGGTGGTAGCCCAGTTGAAGAAGTTACGGATTAGAATTAGAGACTCGATTCAACCGAAGACCGTAGTGAACATGGGGGCTGGAGCATGTTAAACTGGTCATGGCCTGAAATTCCTCATGTTTGCGTGGTGTGCAAACTCAGGTGTTGCCCTCGTCATCTGACCGTGGTTGCGTGGGTTTTAATCCCGGACCGTCTTGTGTGTTGCTCCAGAGTGCGAAGTAAATTCAACTATCTGCCCATCTTATTTCCCTTTAATAGGTTTGGACTGTCACTTTAAGGTCATTTTTAGACGAAGGTAGTTAGACCACTGTAAGTGCAAGAAGAAATTATTTCAAATATCAGATAAAATTGTGTTAGGTGCAAAAAGTATTCCATTATTAATAATGAGATATTGAAAATTTAAACTTGGATACGAGTTCAAATATTTAATGCCCCTAAATTTTTTATTTAAATACCTAAATGTGACAATTTTTTTATTTGCGATTCATCATAAATATTTAAAACTTGAATTACCTAAGAACAAGGTATTCTTATTTATGGTATAAAACTCTTGATAATTGGTTTTCATTTACTTTAAAATGTAACGTAACCTATTTAAATAAACTCAAGACTATAAACCTTGGGATTTCAGACATGTTTACTCGAGGTAATTAAGATAGAAACGTAAGTAGGTTGGTAAAATAAACTCATTTTGAAATCAAATTTGAGAGTGTTTCAAGATGTACAATCGTGGAAAAAAACGATCCACCCTCTTTATTTCGAGCACTATTCATAGTATAGCAAATTCAAAGATATCATTCAATAGTCCTCTACAAAAAATTCAAATGCAAGCAAATTACATAAGGGGACGTCTTCATATCAAACTTTGCACAAACAAGAAAATTCTATTGGAAATTATAAAGTTGGTGCTCAATTTAATATGAAGACTGTCCTTTATGCAAATTTTATGCATTTGAATTCATTGAAGACGTTAGTTCCTGTCAAATGCCATCTTTGAATTTTCTCTGTTGTTAAAATTACTCGAATGAAGAGGGGTGGTTCGGTTTTTTTTCTTCCGCGACTGTACAATGTGTATATAAATGAACAAGATGGCAAGATAAAAAGTATTTCGATAATGCAGTTACATTTAATTTAGCTCTCATGTATTTGCCAAAAATACACTATTATATTTCTCAAAATTCTCTATTGACCATTTTGAAGGAGCCTCTTTCTCTTGGTGTAAAACTCCTAAATATGCAACCGCATCATTTAAAGCATTCTTATGGCGCATAATAACTGAAAGGTATTCCGTTATGCCCATCTTGTTACAGTATTTTGATGGATCCTATTCGATGAAAGTTATGTTATCCGTACTTGAATAAACTGCTTTATTAATGACACCACTTTCAATAGATAAAATTTGCCATGCACATTTCGGGGATGAAGCAAATATTTTATTCCTGTAAACATCATTATTGAATATTCATAGTCGTTCCAAGTTTACAATCGTTCTATCCAATTTTACTTAGGTGTCCAGTTTCCATGTTGACCTATTCAATATGAATTCTACCACACAATACTTATTCGAACTTCAAAATACATTACTTTGGATTTGCAAGATTACATTGCTTTAAGTTTTAAAAGACAATGTAACCCAATCGACTGAAGAAATATTTTCAGAAAAGAAGCATCGTTAATATGACTGTTTTTTGATGATTGTAAAATTCTTATCTAAAATTATAACAATAATATTCTTTTAATATAATAGTAGAAACGCAAAGGGCCAGAGAATAGTATAAAAAGCACTTATTGGAGTCACATTTCTTATAATACATACATATCGTCGAACATTCTTTATATTCGACGATATGTGCACAAAATATAATAAATGTATTAAACTGCAAAACTTCGATACCATTTGTTATTGTAAGAAACCAAAACTTATGTATTCTTGGAACCTAACTTGGAAAACCTGAAGAATTTTTTTTTATTTCTAACAGATGTTCACACACACACAGAAGTATGTACCATTGGATTAGGCTCAACACCAAATCAATTTACTAACTGCTATTTTAATTAGAAATTTCAAAATCAAAAACTGCAACATTACACCCCAGGCATCCAGAACAGCATAAGGTACAAAGGATGATTGCGAGCATTTTAACGACTTTAAATGTAGTAATTGTGTAATGTTTTTCATTGAAATATCTGAAATTATTTCTAGACCACCCAAAATTACATAATTGTTTCTTCAAATATAGTGGTTCCCAAAATATTTCTCTATAACAGACTAAATAAATCCTCATATTTTGCATCAACTTTCTAAAACAACTCTTTTTATATCAAGTACGCGAAGTCTTGTTACATACCATTCATCTGTATCTTATTAAACTTATTTTCTTCGAAACACACTAACTTCCTTTCAATATATCCAAAATTTTATACTCTTAAAAACTTTAACCAAATACGCGTCTTTGTGCATACTTTTGTAGATAAGAGATAGAAATTTATACAATAGAAAATAATCTGCGGAAGCAATAACATGAAATGGGTAAAATATAGATGTTGAAATAAAAAATTGTGAACAAAAGATACAATTTATCAACACAACGAATCTTCATTAAAACTATCTTCATAAATCAGATTAATAAAATTAAGAATTTTACGGTACCACTAAAAACACAAGGCAATGCAGGGTGAAGTACTTCATCGTTTAGTCTCAGGCGTTTAAGAAGGAAATTATTCTCTATCAAATACTTGTGCCATCTTGACATAACATCAACAAAGAAAAATCAGAAACAAAAAGGGCAGAAAGTGATGAGAAATTGAGATGCATTATTTTAAAAGCCAACAAAGAGAAAAGAAAGAAAATAATAAGGCAACCCTGTAATGTAAATTTATAACTGACTATAGAAGATTACCTCAGAATTGTGTATGTATTTTAATAAAGAGCCCTTAACTTGTGCAAGGTTAATGAAATTTTTCATACATGACATCATCTTAAACTCCGGGTGTTGACCTCATCATCTGACCGTGGTTCAAAATAACCAGCTGTTGTCCTAGGATCTCTCCTCCGTCCGATGCAATCCCAGACATGCTCAATGGGCAACATATCCGGGGAACGTGCAAGCCATGAAAGAAGAGGAACCTGTCGTGCACTGAAGAAGGTTTGAAAATTTCGAGCAACATGTGGACGAGTATTGTATTGCTGAAATACAGCTCCGGGAATGCGTTGCAGGAGGGATAGGACCTCGGACTCCACAACTTCCCGCCTGCCCGCTGTTCAGGGTCCCTACAATTTGGAGTAGGTGGCCCATGATATCCAATAGCGCTCCAGACCATAACGCCAGGCGTTCGTCCAGTATGATGCTGAATATGATACTCCGGGAGAAGGCGTTCACCCCTGTAGCGACTGACGAGTACGCGTCCATCGTTATAGTCCAGATTGTAGCGAGACTCATCTGAGAAGACGACTTGTTGCCAATCGGCACGCCATTGGCTGTGTTGGTGAGCTCATTGTAGCCGGAGACATCTGTGGTTCTGCGCTAAGGGAATCCTGCGCAGGGGAATCCTTGCACGTAGTCCATGGCGCAGCAGACGTCGACGAACCGTGGGGGCAGACAATGACACACTTGTAGACGTGCTCCAATGTTATGCCAACACACGTGAGGACGCTGTTCGGTCCGTCACCGCCATGCGGACGGACCGAACAGCGTCTGTCGAACAGCGTCTGTCGTTCCGTGGTGACGTCATATTGCGTTGTCTACTGCCGGGGTTTCGACTTGTCCTGTTCTCCATCGTCCATCTCTTCCACACACGCATCACTGTTGTGACCATGCGAGTGGCGATTTCACGATACGAAAGTCCATCCTCACAGATGCCGATCATGCGACCCCGTTCGAGCTCCGTTAGTTGCTCGTATGGCACTCTGCGTTTTTGGCGTGGCACATTGACTTCTAATCAATCATTTACAGTAGTCAAACGACGATATACACATTTTAACGCACATTTATAGTGTTTTTATACACGGCTCACTTGGAAGTTTAGAGGTTGTTTCTTGGCCCACACATGCGTGATCACTTTGTAATTCTAATCATTTGCATTTCCTAACCTGGTTTGCATTTCCTGCTAGTTTCACATTTAATTTGCATGATTCCTTCATGGTGTTGCAATTTTCACAAACAGTATATATATATATATATATATATATATTATATGTGCCACGAAACAACGATAGGTGAAAGGTGACACTAAAGTGTTTAATGCAAAAGTCGATTTTCAGTCGGGGGATTGTGAATGCTCCTCCCTGAAGATCGTTTCCTGCAGAATATCAGTCAGTCAATTCGTTAAATCACGAATATATGACCGACTACTCTTGTATATATAGTTTACCTACCAGTATTTAACTAGTGGTACTCTTACACCAGGCATGCGACAATTTCGTATTTCCTTATCTTTAAAGAAAGGGTGACAAATTAATTTGATAAAAATGTATGACTAACTTTAAAAGAAGGGATGCCTTTTTTGGAAATTCCATAGCAAAAGAACTTGTTTCAAAATTGAATGTCTTTAGTACAGATAAAGCAAACTAAACCTATTGCCATTTCTCAAAGAAAAGTTATTTTATTTAACCCTCCTGGTGGCTGTCTCGACAAGGTACCTCGTCATTAAAAGAAAACTGATCATATTTTTATGGACCAAGTATCTAGTCATTAGAAGAAAATTGATCAGACCTTAATCTCGTTATCATAAAAAAAGTGACAATATCTCGATAACGAGGTATCGCTCTTTGTTAGCAAAATGGGTCACATCTTGATGTACACGATACGTAGCCATAAGCAAAATTGGTTCGATTTTGATGGGCGAGATATCTCGTCGAAATCACTTGGAGTGTTAAAATATGGGGAAAATACAATTTATAATGAGTTTAATCGTTTCGTAAAGGAAATCTATGTCAAAACACTTTGAATACATTGAATTAGTTTCCAGTGTCTTAGTTCAGAAGAGTTTGTGCTGCATGTTTTTGATTTTTTTTCATGAAACAGAATTCTACAACCATGTGTTTTAATGACTTACGAGGAAAGTTGGTCGAAGTGCAATATTGAACACAAAACAACTAATTTATACATTGCTCGAGTGCAAAACTGAATGTTTTATTCTCTATATATCACTTGTCCCAAATATTCGGAAATTATTTAAATTTCGCAAAGAAAAAATTGTTCAAAATAAATAAAGTATTAGAGTTAAAATTTTGTAACAAGACTTTTAAAAAATAATTGCTTTTCCAGATGTACTGGCAAGTCAATCCGTATAATCGCAAGGCTCAATATGCATCCGAAAATTCAATTTCCATATTCGACCGTCCTAAGCTTCTTCTGTACTCAGAAAAAGCATCCAATTCCACAGTCAGAATGTCTGGGTGGTATAGTTTGTTATCAGGGAAAAGCTCGTCTTGCTAGTACAACTGCAACATTAGGCTAATGGTGTAGATGTCTAAAATTAAAGAAAACAAGTCTGAAAAATTAAAATATATTTTCTTTTGGACCTATAGGAAGTCCCCTTTCGGAAGTCAGTGGACTTTGGATTCTTATGGTCGACATAAGTCTAGGTCCACCTTTATGGAGTGAGATAGTCCATAAGACACATCCATAGAGACAGTCTTTGTTGAGTTTTCTTCATACTGTTTATTTCATTTTGTAAAAAAAACATCATAAGAGTACATCTTTGTAACAGTAACACTGTTAAATTAATTCTTTAGAGTATTTAAATCTAATTTCAAGCTCTGTATTCTCAGATATCAACTTTTCATGCTCAGGAAAAGTGCATTCCAATTTTTCAAACATATCGACATCTTGACTTTCATCATGTTTCTCATCAAACAGATTAGTTTAAGGACATGAAACAGATTTTGCTTCGTGACGAATTTTAGAAATTGATGTTTCCTTCTCTTTATCTAATGATCAGTTGCTTTCCTCAGATCATACTTCATATTTTTCCAGTGTGTTGAGACGTTAATTCTTTTATTTTATCAACATACATTTGCTCCATATTATCCCGTTTAGAAATTCTCTTTTACACCTTCAATAAGTTTACAAATTTTGCTTTGATTTTCAATCAGTTTATCACTGAATTCAGAATATTCCAATTCGGCCTCCTCGTTTTCATTTTTTCAATTCTCTCTATGTGTGAAGCATTTAAAATATTACGCACTTCGATCTCATCAATGCATATTGCATTTGACAATTCAGCTTTAAAACTTCTTGCTGTTTCGAGTCATTTGTTTATCTCTGAGGAAGGAAGTGATATGAGTTTTCTTTTCTTGATCTTTTGATTTTTTTCGCTTCCCACTTGGATTGGTATCGAAAGTTGAGTCGTCAAAGATCCATGTCTCCTTCTTAGAATGGTATTGGTGTAATTAAGTTAAATCTTAAATCACAAAAGTATTCATCCACCTCATGTTTTATGCTATTTTCATGATTTTATAAGATGTTATAAAAATTACGATTTAAAATATTCTACCTAAAAGCTCCATCTTTATATTTCAGCCTTCCATTAAAATAATAAAATAATTATTAAAAGTTTTGTAAAAATATTTAAAATGCAGCGTAAGCCATGAAATCAGACATCCAGGTATTCAGCCACCTACTGTAAAAAGCACAAATATTAAACAAAAACGTGAAAAATAATTTGAATTTTTTTGTCTTACGCCTTATAATGTTTAAATATAAATATCATTGTTTGTATCAGGTATTTGGTTAAATTTGAATATATTTCATTCTATTCTGCAAAAAATATATTTTCAATTCATCTCTCTTTTTTCTGAAAAAATATCTGTATGGTTTTTCAGATTTATTCATAGAGGTATATATTAATCTTTGAACTGAGGTCATGTTTTTAGTCAGTTACATTTTTATGCACCTACTACACATTTGTATGCAGATCATTGCGTTTTGGATTATTGTCACCGTGGTCCAAAATCTGTACTTTAGGAAATTTCAAACTTCTTTTTAAAAGATCAATGTATGTGTATGGAATCTTAGTACTAGCAGTAAATTCAAGTGTATCTACTACAAGTGTAACAATAGATACACACATCTAGATAATTACAGAAAAGGCATGAAGTTGGCGGTGGCCACTGACCAAGCTTTGGTTTCAGATTACTTCAAATTAAAAGGAGATAATAAATGATGAATTGAAGTATTGACGAATACTATGCAACGCGAAAATACTATTCTAAGAAATGTATGGAAACGAAAGAGAAAATTGAGTGAGAGAAACTCAAATCGGAGTTCATCAGTGTAATAGCCAATCGACTGTCAAAATTCAAAGATAATATGAAATTAAGTGTAGGTATGTATCGGAAACTGGAGTAGATACACTTGAATTTATTGCTAGTACTAAGATTCCATATGTATACAATACATTGATCTCTTTACAAGAAATTTGAAATTTTTTGGCCATAAACTTGAATTAAAGTTTAGATCTGGATCTACCATGCAAACATTCAAAAAGTATTGTTTTAAACATAAATGTTCTTGTTTGCATCAGGTATTTGGCCAAACTGATATGAATTTCATTCTCTTTTGCATGAAGACATTTTGGATGGATTTCAATATTTTATGATATAAAAATTTTGTGATTTCTTTAGATTTGCTCATAAAGGTAAAAGTACAAATCTTTAAAATGATTCATATTTTAAGTTGTTTTACTTTTATATACCAACCAGTCCTTTGCATGCAAATAGTATGTCAGAGAAAATACAAAACAAATTTTGGGCATTAGTTTTGATGTTTTTGTTTAATATTTGCTCTTTTCATGGTAGGTGACCGAATACTTTTGTGTGTCTGATTTCAAGAGTTGCTTTATATCTCTACTATTGTAAAAGGAAGTGTTTGTGTGTGTGAGGTGTCCAGACGAATCTATAGCACTTACAGCCATGAAATTTCGTACACAGGTAGTCCTAAAGGTGACTGAATGTCCTTCGAAGCTCGAACTTTAAAATTTAATCTAGAAATTTTTTAAATTAATATTTTGTGGTGCTCGCGTAGCCCCTCCTCCACTATGATGTATCTGCGCAGACCGATCTGACAGATACTTATCGCGCATGCTAACTTCTATTAATGTTTTCAAACTGCGAACCATCCAACGTATTCAAAGCTCTCTTGATTTTTATTTCAGTAGTGGTTATTTCATAACTTACTTTTGAATTTGCATAACTTCTGCAATTTTAATCTAATTTTTATTAACTACATTATTTTGATTTAGCGTTATATTTAAAGATGCCACAGCCTCCCAGAAAAAAGAAACGTCTTCGAAAAAAAACAGCGAGATAACAGAGAGGGAAATCAAAGAAGAGAAGCTGAATCCACCCCAGAAAGAGAAACAAGACAGCGAGAGATCAGAGAAAGAGAACAAAAAGAAGAAAGGCTGAATCCACCCCAGGAAGAGAAAAACAAGACAACAACAATTTAGAACCGGAAGAAGTGTTGCTCAAATGCGCATCTGTAGAAATTTAGAGAATGCAGCTTTTATTTACGACCCATCAGCAGATTATGTATCTGATACGTCGTGCGTCATTGGATCAATGTCTGTAACATGTCAACACTGTGAAGTAAAGAAGTGGAAAGGTTAAGACCCGTTATGTCCTGCAACGGAGGAAAGGTTCAACTGCCACGGTTAATAGATCCAGTAGAGCCCCTACATATTTTACTGATTGGAGATTCAACGGAAGCTAAACATTTCCTGGCAAATATTAAAAGGTATATTCCTGTTTCCAGATGACCTCTTTCGGCACGACAAAAGAAATTAGGGAGTCCAGATACATGCCGACATTTAAGGTTCAGGGTCACGTCTATCACCGCATCGGGAGTCTACGCCCTCTCTACCAAACGAAGAGCCTAAATTTCTGCAAATATATTTTGTTGGAGATGGTACACAACAAGCAGAGCAGCGTTACAATCACGTTCCGCAGACGAGACAAGACATAGTACTTCAGTTACAATATAAGCTGTATCATGACAACTCTTACATCCACAGCTTCAAATCAACCCTGAATTCAAAGTGGTAATCTTAGCGGACAAAACTCCACATGGTGAACATGAGAGGCGGTTCGATGCACCGACAACAGGAGAAGGTGCTTTAATGATGGTGGGAGAATAACATGGAGCAAGAGACATAGTTTTGAAAGAAAGAAGTGGCACCATCAAGAGAATTCCCGATGCTCACAGGTCCTACGATGCGCTACAGTATCCGCTCATGTTTTGGCAGGGGTGGATGGATATAATTTTGAACTGCGACAGACAAACCCAACTACAAGAATGCCGCAAACTAAGAAGATTTCTGCTATGCAGTTCTACGCTCACAGGATGATGATACGCTCTTCAAATTTCAACATTTTATTGAGAAGCACGAAGACCTGTTCCATCAATTTATCGTTGACATATATGCCAAGATTGAATCGGAAAGGCTGTTGTACATACGACTAAATCAGAGGACGCTGATAGTGGAACAATATGCACATTTGAGGGATGCGGTTATGAACGACGGAAATGTTGCAGACATTGTGCAGTTGATCATCTTGCCTTCCAGCTTTACTGGGAGTCCCAGGTACATGCACGAACGTACTCAAGATGCCATGACCTACGTGAGAAACTATGGTAGACAGGACCTCTTCATCAAATTTACATGCTATCCAAACTGGACAGAGATACAGCAAGAACTATTTGTTGGGCAAAAACCACAGGATCGTCATGATTTCTTGGCAAGAGGTTTTCATCAAAAGAAAAAAACACTCATGAGTCTCATCACAAAGACAAAGAATTTTGGAAAAATTAAGTTTCATATGTACACGATAAGTGGCAGAAGTGAGGACTTCCTCATGCTCACATTCTGATTTGGCTGAAAGATTCATTACACATTCACAGAGTGGATGACTTTATCAGTGCAGAAATCTCTAATCTACAAGAAGAGACAGAACTTTTTGCATTGTAACGAAGTAGATTGTGCATCCCCCCCTGCGGATGCATAAATCTACTCTCTCCATGCATGAATGATGGAATTTGCACAAAGCGATTCCCACATCGTTTTTTGAAAGAGACGCAAACAGGACAAGACGGATATCCACTTTATCGTCGTAGATCAGCAGAAGACGGGGGATTTACTACAAACATCAATTTTCGAGGTTCAGAAGTGTCTGTGGACAATACGTGGATTGTTCCGTATTGCCCTCTATTAACAAAACTTTTCAATGCGCATATCAACGTAGAGTATTGCAATTCCGTAAAGTCTATAAAGTACGTTTGTAAGTATGTTAACAAGGGATCCGACATGGCTGTGTTTGAATTGACCAGTGGAAAGAATGACCTTAATGAAATTCGTCAGTATCAAATGGGAAGCATAATATGGATCTGGACTACAGTAATGACATCTTTAACATAGCTCTAATCTACATTGAGGATGAGATTATATTGTTGGGTGGATCGGACCTAAAAAGCTTTGGACTACCGCAACCCAATTGAAACGGCGATTCAGTCCTACCGAGTGAAGAACTTACTGTAAGAAACTATGACGCGAATGTACTCGCAACATACATAGAGGAGAATGAGCCAAAAATAGTCCAAGATCAAAAGGAAGCATTTAACAATATTACAAGAGCAGTTTTTGATAGGCGCGGTGGCATATTCTTTTTGGATGCTCCTGGCGGTACAGGGAAGGCTTTTCTCATCATTCTTTTGGCTAAAGTGTGACAGAGAAACGAGATTGCCCTGGCTGTTGCTTATTCAGGCATTGCCGCAACTATATTGATAGGAGGGAGGACAGCTCACTCGGCTTTAAAGTTACCCTTAAATCTTGCAGACACGGAGGTTCCTACATGTAACATTTCAAGAAATTCAGAAAAGGCAAAGGTTCTACAGAATTGCAAGCTCATTGTCTGGGATGAATGTACTATGTCCCACAAAGCCGCATTCGAAGCACTTGATGTCACATTGAAAGACATCAGACGTAACAATGACAGAATGGGAGGCACCACTATGTTGTTGCCTGGCAACTTTCGACAGAAACTTCCGGTTCTTCCCCGTGGAACAAAGCGGATGAAATGCAGGCCTGCTTAAAATCATCTTACATTTGGAATGGCATTCATAGACTTGGACTATCAACAAACATGCGAGTTCATGTCAACGGTGATCCCTCTGCCCAGCAATTTGCATATAACCTACTTCAACTAGGAAATAGTGCCGTTAACTCGGATAATCAAGATGGATGTATAGCAAAGTATGGTGCAGTATTAGTAGTATGGTGCAAAGCATTGGAAGGATTGTGAAAACTCAACAAGCGCTGATATAGGCGGTGTTTCTAAATGTGATGCAGCACTTTACTGATCATGCATGGTTGTGCCAAAGAGCAATTCTTGCCCCAAGAAACGAAGATATCAATGTCATCAATAAGCAACTTTTACAAGAATTGCCCGGCCGGACCACTTTGGTTGTCATCCGTGACACCCTTACAGCACGGCGGTACGTCGACGAGATTCTACGCCCCGTTGTGTTGCCCTTCCTTTCACGGACCCCTAGACTTACACTCCAACAGCATAATGCTCGGCCGCACACAGCACGCCTTTCTACAGATTGTCTTCGTGCTTCTTCAACACTTCCATGGCCGGCGCGATCGCCAGATCCCTCCCAATAGAGCACGTTTGGGCTCTGATGAGCAGACGTTTACGACCGTCCCTGAATCGCGCCGATCTAACTCGCCAATTGGAACGTGTATGGCAAGCAATCCCGCAGGAGGACATCCGCCAACTCTACGAGTCAATGCCCAGCCGGATAACAGCTTGCATCAGGGCCAGAGGTGGGCCAACGCATTATTGATTTTTTTGCTCTTGTAGCTGTATTTCCTGAATAAAACACACACACACACACACACACACACACACACATTCAATTCCTATGACACTGTTATTGTTTCGTTTTCAATACATATACATCACATCTACAGATTTTCAACCCATTCGAATAACTCCTTCACGGTGCATCGATTTTTATGTTATCATGAAACATGAATTTCGCCATTTTCAACTATTTTAGCCTCCATTTCTAAAGAAACGAGTCTATTTAATTCGAAAAGGACAAGCGAAAAATCAATAGATAACAGAATTTTAATTTTACTAGTCGGTATCTAGCAATGACAGAATTAATATTTAATTTTTTAATTCGTTTTAGGATGATTCTGAGTTTGGGCAGAGTTAGGACAACAAAATGTTGCATTCATATTTTGAGCAATTAAAAATATCACAAATATGTTCTTTTTTTTATAAATTATTGTTTTTATCTGTATTTTATTCACAGAGAAATTTTGGAATTATTTTTTTACTCCTGAGTATATTCGAAGTCGAAATTCAACAAGTCTCACATCTTTCGCTTTTCGGAATTCTTTATTTTTTAAATTAACTGAATTTCATTCCTGTTTAGTCAGCTGTTGCTGCTGTATTTAAGTGTTCCCTGAAATATTTTAGTATTAATTTGTAAGATTTTAACGAATTATTCACTTTGTACCTAATACCGCTAAAGATATGGGTTCATTTATTGGTAGTATGTGGGTATTTTGATCGACTTTCCTTCAAAGTCCTCAGTTTAACACATCCGGCTGTAGAATTCAGTTTCACAAAAAGAAACATTATATACTAAATAAAATGTTTTAAAAAATTATTATCTAATTGACAGTGTAATTATTAAAATAGTTTAAATTTGGACATGTGTTTCCTTTACAAAAAGATTAATATCAATAAAACTTACATTAAAACTGTGATAAAATTATTAGGTTTTATTGAAAAATGAACTAAATAGTCAAGTAAATACATATATCATTCTGAACAGGTACGTGATTTCCATTCAGTAACCACCAAATCTACGATTTGACAAAAAGTGTCATACGAATTCGTTTTTAAACTGCGTGTCAGTTTGGCTATAAAGATCATTTTAAATGAAAATTTGCCAATCTTGGAAAAGTGTAAATGTTAAAGAACACTGAAGATAGAATTTTAAATTTTTTAATAAAAGTCCTGACAAAAAGTCGAGGTTGCTTTCGTTAGGAATTGAAGCTATGCAACTTACCTGTAAAATGTTTGTTGAAGAAAAGTGATTTTCTTACAAAAACGCTGTCAAATCAATATAAATATAAAGTTTATTACAAAATTATATTATCTGTGATTACATTTGTGTAGCTTGAAGATATATAATTTTGAAACGAGCTCTTTGTTATTTCACGTGCAAGAGAATGAAGTTTTCATGAATAAGGGTATTTGGTGCATTCCACTATTACGTATGGGACAATCACACATAGATTTTAGTCACGAAAATGACTGTATTTTCTATTATTCTTTATTAATCAGAAAATTTTTGAACTAAAATTATCTTCCCTTCAAGTAAGATAATCCCAAATTTATGGGTATATCTGTCATTTCTGGTACAAAAAGAGCTAATATCAAATCGTTATGTATGGGACATATCAATGTGACCAGAAAGTTCTCAAGCATAACTACTTGATATTAGCTCTTTTGGAACAGATGTACCAAAAGATTTAGGATAAACTTGCTTGAAGAGAATATAGTTTGCTTAAAAAGTTGTTTGATTAATTAAGAATAATAAAAGATACAGCTATTTTCATGATCTGTGTGTGATTTTCACCTAAGTGACAGTCTTAATGTAGCATTTTTTAAGAAATGAATCATAAATATCGTATCAAATTAATTTCGCATTCTGTCATTAATGATTGGTGAAATTCGGTAATCTCTATGACGCACTAAGAGTAAAAATACTGAAATAAAAATTGAAGGTAAGATTATTTGAAGTTGGTTCGGTCATTTTTAAGATTTCAAACGAAGGTGGGGAGTCATTAAAACTCAAATTGTACTCTTCCGTAGTAGTATCACCACATTATTTATTAAATTTTGGTGAATTGAGGGTGAATTGACATTAAGGGTGCGATATATGTAAAATACGTCGAGGGAAATTATAAAATATCAAAATTGTAAAAAAAATTATTTTCTGGATACTTAAATGATATTCACATTTTTCTATTAGGAGAAAAACTATTATTATCATCACCGCTTTAAATCTACAGCAAACCAATTCAATCCAACCAATACAAGGTAATTTTGATAGTAATAATAAATTAAATAAATTTGCTTTCCTTGAAAATTCAGTCAATTAAACTAGTGTTATGTATTATCTTTATGTATTAACTTTAATGTATTATCTTAACAATCTTGTACTTGTTCGTTTCCATGTTGGAAAGAATCTTCGTCTTCGTATGATAAAGCATCTTAGTTTTCTTAAAGGAACTGCGACATAGTTGAATTATTTATAAATACAGTTGAGTTTTTCCGCTTGAATATATGTAACGGGTAATATGATTATCTTAACGACACTCATAAATTTAAAAATAAAATGGACCGACATGGATAATTTTATTTTTATGAAAAATCGGATTTACGAAAAAGTAATTGTAAATATTTCGTTTTATGTATTTTACTAAGGAATTCAACAGTCAATAAATTTAAATATCTTCCCTTTAAATGTATAATTTATTATTATTAAAAAATTAACCTTGATACCGCTTAAACTATAATTAGTACGCAGCAAAATGACGAAAACTGAGCAACAAACACAGAATAGGCAATGATGTAAATTTAATATTCTGTGAATATATCTATCTTTAATTCAATTTCCAAACATTTCCTTCCCGAAACGAAATACTAATTATATTTATTTATTCTCCTATAGCAGTTACTGGTGACTAAAAATCATTATAATTGCATTTTGTTCATATTTGTATTTTACCATCAGTTTTTGCTTTAGAACGTTTATATACAGATATTCATAAGATAAGAGACGTTTGAAGCAATTGAAGCAATTAAAATAAATATCGTACTTGTTTTAAGCCAAAGCTGATGATAATACAAATCAAATCATTTTTCCATACTTACTATGTATATTATGTTACTATTCTTCGATTAAAAATAAATGTAAATTAAGTATACGCTATTATTAAAATTGAAAAAAAATACAATTCAAGTAATTACTGAAATTAAAGAATAATAAAATATGTTTATCTAGGCATATTATAAACCCAGTATTCCATACCGCGTTTTCAAAGATTTTAATGGGTTCTCAATTTATTTCTATTCAATTCGACATGCCAGGTGTTTTGGAAGAAAATATTTAAAATATTACAAATTATGTTATACATTTTCTTTTCTTTAATATAATTATATTATAATTTACTGGAAAAATATTGTTTTTCCAGCAATACGGGTAAAACAATCGGAGTTCCTTACCGCAATCTTAATTGGGGGTATTTCAATTAACGTCACACTGGAGCAACACAACGAGCTATTGGTGACGGTCCGGGATCAATCCCAAAGGGAAAGATCCGAGGACAACACCACGTAATTTTGAACCACGGTCAGATGACGAGGCAACACCTAAGCTCAATCGTAATTGGGATTTCGGGCCTATGGGGATTTCGAATTGTTTCCAGACTCCTCTATAAATAGGGCAGATAGGTAAAAACATTAGTCAAACAGAATCCAAAGTCAGAACTGTCCATGCATACGCGCCGAAGCCGCAGATATAAGGATAATAAGCAAGATAATTCAATAATTAAATAATTCAATTAAAGAAAACCATAGGGAAATTTTAAGAATGATTTAAGAATATTTCAAAAAATGAAGTGGTGTTGGTGGATCAGGGCTTCATCTGGGAGGAGCCTGACCATAACAACAGAAGATGGTGTTTTCTGCGTGTGGGCAGCGGTACGCCAAAATTGGCCCCCCCCTTCCAAAAAACCACCCTAATGAACAGAAGTAAAAAGGCAAATTAGGCAAAAAGGAAAATCAGACAAAAAGTCTATACATAAGTTAAAAACAGAATATCAAAAATGACACAGCGAATTCAAAACAAGCACACACAAAACAAACACAATACTGGACCGTAAAAAAGCATTAGCTTACCCATATGATTAAAGAAACATCAGCTATAATAGTACGTCAAAAATTTCAATACTTTGGGACACAGTTATGTATCATAAATTTAGTATACGAGTATTAGTAAGATGATGATAGTGCCGTGGTGATAGCGTGTTCAATTACATAAAAAAACAGTAGTGTTCAATTACCGCTTTAAAATTAAAGATCAAATGCATAATAGAGAGTATTCAATTCATGCTTTTCAGAATTAATAGAGTTCGATTCCTGCTATTTTTTTAGAATTGATATTCAATTACTGCTATTTTTTTAGAATTGATAAAATTCGATTCCTGCTATTTTTTTGAGTTGATAGTCAACTAGTACTCCCCAAAAATAACAAGCCATTAGAGTTAATCATCTCAAATAATTTTTAGTACTGTTAAATTTTTCAAAAATAAATCTGTAAAAAGAGTAAGGGTATTTATTATTAAGAAGTGTATTAATGAGATTATTACATTGAAAAAGAAAGTTAAATTTATGAAATTACAATTTTTTTAAACGCACCAGTTGTCTCGTAATTGTATTATAATATTTTTTTTAGAAATATTAGAGTCCCAATAAATTACATGGTTCAAAACGACGTGTTGTTCTCAGATCCTTCTCTTCGGGTTTGATCTCGGACCATCGCGAATAACCCTTTGTGTTACTCCATTGCGACACCTACCTACCCAATAAATTAATTTAATAGGTAGGTAGGTATGTATTTTAATTTACGTCACACTGGAGCAACATAGCGGGCTATTAAATTAATTTAATAATCGGAAATTTAAAATAATCTCTTTTATCATAAATGTTAATATCAATTTTATTGTTCGTAATAGATATATTCAATTCTAAGAAGTCGGCTTTATAATTATCTGAATTAATTTTTGATAAATACTGGATATATTGATTTCCATAGGTTAGTAAAATTACTGTAATTAAATTGCTCTTACTATTGATTTTGATTAATGGGATTTTTTGGACAATTACTGTATTTCCAATAAATTCATTTTTAATGGTGAGCATTTATGCATTCAATTTAAAAGTGTACCAGTTAAAAGTGTAAGTACGGTTATAATTTTTCTTCTATTGCTAATTCATTTTTGCACTTTGAAAAAAAATTTGCCTGCAAATAAATTCTGCTTTGAGATATGGTATTTTTGGTATTTGGTATTTTCAATTAACGTCACACTGGAGCAACACAACGGGCTATTGGTGACGGTCCGGGATCAATCCCAGAGGGAAAGTCCGAGGACAACACCACGTAATTTTGAACCGCGGTCAGATGACGAGGCAACACCTGAGCTGGCACCCCACTCTCCAAACTTCCACACCACGCCAACGTGAGGACATTTGAGGCCACGACAGATTTAACGTGCACCAGCCCCCTTTGTACACGACGGTGTTTGGCTGGATTCGAACTCGCAACCCTTCGGTTGCTAGTCCGTTACTCTTCCAACCGGGCCACCGCGGCCCTTTTGAGATATGTAGATGATTTAATTGTTTTTGGTATTTGATCTTGCGGTAACAAACAGCTTTGTTTTTTATGTAACTGTTTTGTTTCATGATGTTCATATATGTCTATATATATATATGTGTGTGTGTGTGTGTGTGTGTGTGTGTGTGTGTGTGTGTGTGTGTGTGTGTGTGTGTGTGTGTGTGTGTGTGTGTGTGTGTGTGTGTGTGTGTGCGCGCGCGAGGCAAGAGAGGCGAAAGCCTTTCCCCATTCTTATTAGAATATGAAAATCGTATTCGTATTCTGAGCGTGATCTTATTGGTTGGAGCCGTGCATTCTGGTTACGCTGGAAACGCTAAAAGTAGAGCGAACAAAAGAATGCTCACTAGTCGAACATCGGAATTTTCGCACGTAGTAAGCAGACCCGTTGGTTATCATTTTGGTACATATTTCAGCTGTAATATATTTTAGCTCATCATAGTTAATAAATGGTCTTCGAAACGCGAATACTTGACTTCTTAATTAACAAATTATAAGACTGCATTGGTCCCAAGTTGGGGCCGTTTCGGGCTCGATATAAGTCGGTAGGATTTTCTATGCACGGGAACGCTTAGTAGAAGATAGCAGAAAGTAAATAGTCTGCTGTGAAGCTACGGAATGTGGCTAAAAGAAGTTTTCGTTGTTTCCACTGTCTGTTGTCAGGAGGGCCTGCTGTCTTTCGCTGATGACAGCAGTTGTGAACGATATCTGCCATCATCACTTCGTCTAGTCCACAGGCCTGTTGTCCCCATCATCCGAGGTATCCCCTTCTGACCTTCTGCATGATGGTTCGTATGGCTGTTCTTCCAAATACACATTCAATGCTTTCTTAAAGTGAAGTGTGGTGCCATGTGAGACTTTCATTTTATCAAATATTTATGAAACTATGATTATATTGGTGATATTTAACAATGTGCTGCTATTTAGTATTTGGAATATTTTACTGTGTATTTATTTTAAAAATTAATAATTTTTAGTAATTAGGTGACTTAAAAATGATGTATCTTGCAAAAGGTCAAAAACAAGACCCTGTAGAGGTTTCGTCCGGTACCTCTAGATTACCGCGTAGTGGGTGTTGGCTCGTGTTCAATAACACTGACTACTACTAATAGGAATAACATTTATTAAACTTAACAGGAAACATAACTGAACAAGCAACCGTTCTCGTCACTGGGCTACGTTCCCACTGCTTCCTTCCGCGCGAGCGAGAGATTTTATATCTAAGCGAAAAACGTCAAGGTTCGATCTCGTCTCATTGGACGACGTAGAAGGCGACAGCAGCGCCGCTCGCTGAATTAGAGGAGAGTGGTTGGATTCACTACAATCCTATAAAATTGTGTGAAGAATTAGGCTTAGCAAGTGATGAGTCTTTTCGAGTATTTGAATTAAGAAAATTAATACTTAAGGATGATAATTATGATGAGGAATATACTAAGGAGGCTTTGATCAGAATTATTGAAGATAGAAAATTTGAGCAAGAATCTCAAAAAGAACTCAATAAATTAGCTCTGCAGTTTGAAGTTGAGACTGCTAGAGATAAAAATAAAGCTAATGAGAATATTAGTCACTCCTTTTTCAGAGTATCATTAATGCAAGTTACCTCAAAATTTGACGAAAAGCATTATGAAATACAATTATACTTGACTAATTTTGAACGCAGGGCTGAGATAGTCAAGGTCCCTAAAATGAATGGGTTGTATACCTCTTAGGGTTAATATCTGTAGATATGGCCAATCAAATTGCTCGTGAGCCAGTTGAGCTAGCTAGAAGATTATGACTTTGTAAAACATTCTTTATTAAAAAATGTAAACTTAATCCTGAACAAGTCAAACAGTTATTTTTTGGTCATCGTAAAAACCTGATGATTCCTGGAGTAATTTTACTAATGAAATTAGAAATTATTTTGATCATGGTTACAGTAATTGGTTGTAGATACTTTTGAGAAACTAAGAGATTTAATTATTACTAATCAAATTAAATTTAGAGCTCCTCTTGACGTCAAAGAACATTTTATTGATAACTGGGCAAAGTTTTGTTCTCCTTTTAAAGTGGCTGAAAAAATTGAAGAATATGAAAATTTGAAGTTAATTATAAAAAAGAAACCAGAGTCTGTAAAAACTAACCCTAATTATCCCAAGAGTACTGTCCGATCATTTCCAAAAAAAATCAACTCAAAGTTCCCAAAGACAGTACCAATCTAATTTTGCATTCACTACTTCTTTCAAACTTAATTGTTCCACTTCTAATGTGAACTATCCCTCGTCTTCAAGAAATTATGGATCTAACTTTCCTACATCTAAATTCCCCGCAAATTATCAGCATGTCTTATCACCAAAATTGGATTTCAAAACACCAAGGTGGTTAAAGTGGTGGAGATCAGCCCGCTCAACAAAGTCATCATGGCCATGTAGATAAAATAGATAAGTATGAACAAGTTAAAAACCAGACCGAGAATTTTAGTGTTACCCAAGGGTCACTAAATCAGTCCAACTCGTGACAATTCATTGTGGTGCTGTTGAGACTGTCTAATCTTAGTGAAGACAAAATAGAATTACCTGGAGTATGTGACACTGGGTCCACTGTTTCAGTGATCCCAGAGAAATTTGTTATTAATATAAAGTATGAAATAAAATGGAAAAAAAACTCTACAACAAACTGCTGGAGTCATCAAAGTATACAAATTAACACATGTCTTAGTTACTATTGGCAAACTGTGCAAAGTTATTGATGTTTGCAATTCCTACCGGAATTAATTATTGTCTTCTTTCTCTATGTCACATGAAATTGTTTGAATTGGATTTAAATATACAATCTAGTAATGTTTATCAACATGGTGAAATTGTCACTTCTAGTTTATGTGATGTACCAAATATGTCCATGAGCTTGAGTCTAGTAACTGGTGATTCTGAACACGAGTCTGAAAGAGGACTTGAAAAGGAAAATAGAAGCTAACTGGTGGGAATATTATCTCCCAGTTAGACAAACCCACAACTTCTGTGGAGGAAAAAATACCACAGATCGTTGGAGAGGAAAATCTTGATACCTTGTTAAAAACCTTTTCTCATATTTTTCCGTGGATCGCTATGACGTAGGGTATATTAGACTTGAACCTTAGAAGGTTATGTTGACTTCTGAGTTACCAGTGTCTCTTCGCCCGTATCGTTGTTCTCCTCAGGATAATAAAGAATCCAAACTCATATAACTAAGTTGCTGGGCTCAGGTATAATCAGACATTGTAATAGTCTTTATTCATCTCCAATCACCATGGTAATGAAGAAGGATGAAGGTATAAAAAGTAGATTTTGTGTGTATTACCGTAAAATTAATCTGATAACTAAAACTGATTCAGAACCTGTCCTACGAATTGATTCTTTACTTGACCAGCTGACAAAAGTCACATTTTCTACATTGGACTTAAAGTCTGGATATTGGCAGTTAAAATTAAAAAATGAGGATGCTGAAAAACTCGTATTTACTTGTCAACAACGATTATATGAATGGCTTAGATTACCTTTTGGCTGGAAAAAGAGTTGGGCAATTTTTCAAAGAGCTCTCAGGCAAATTTTGAACAAGTATCACGTTAACTATACAATAAACTATTTTGGTGATATAATTGTATTTTCAGATAACTTAGAGAAACATATTCAGCATCTTAATGACATTTTTATTATTTTTGAAAAAGAAAACATAAAATTAAAAATGTCTAAATGTCAATTTGCTCAAACTGTAATCAAATTTTTGGGGATGAAGTGTCACAGCGACAATGTTATCCGAGTAACAATAATATTGAAGTCATACAAAAGTTAAATCCCATTAAAAATGTGAAAGAATTGCAACTTTTTCTCGGAAGTATTAATGTTTATCATAAATTCATCGAAAATAATGCAAAAATTAGAGTGGCACTTGATAAGTTGCTTAAAAAAGAAACAGAATGGCATTGGAGTGAGGATTGTCAAACAGCATATCAAAAGTTGAAAGATGCTTTAATCTCTAAACTAGTTTTGTCATTGTTTAATCCTAATTATCAGTGTCATTTGTACTGCGATGCATCCCAGGAAAGTGTGGGAGCTGTGTTAAACCAAGAGCACCCTGACGGTTCACAGCATCTAATTGCTTTCCATTCCCGACAACTGAGAACATACGAGAAAAACTATGCTATTACTGAGTTAGAGTGTTTGGCGATTGTGGATGCTTTAGATAAATATTATCATTATCTTCATGGTAGTAACTTCACAATACATACTGATCATGCTGCTCTTATTTGGCTAAAGAATGTAAAACATTTAACTGGTAGACTTTTCAGATGGTCTTTAAAACTTTCAATGTTTAACTATTAAATTAAATATAAGAAAGGCTGTTCTAACTATGAAGCGGATATGCTTTCTAGAAACCCTTTTTCCCATCACACTGTGCAAATCAGTCATTTACAACAAAAAGAAAAATTAATTTAACATTAAGAATTAGATAATGTGAATAATTCTAAATTTAAAAAAGTTAATAATTTGTGGACATAAGTAAAAAGGTATTGTCAAAATTGTTGTCCCAATTTTCTTAAGACTGGAATTAATAGAAAAAACTCACCAAGATTTGGTCACCCAGAAACTAAAAAGATGTTAAATCTAACTTCTACTCAATATTATTGGAAGGATATCATTAAAGATATTAGTAATTTTGTCAAACATTGTGAAATTTTGCAAATTAAACAAAATGTCACATCAGAAAAAGTTTGGACAGTTACAGGTTATGTCACCTTCATCAGAACCTTTTGAATTGCTAGCTATTGATACTGTTGGTGGATTTAATTATTTTAACTCGACAAAAAGTATCTTCATATGATCATTGACCATGCAACTCGATATATATGGACTTTTCCTTCTAAAAGTGTTACTACTGAAACTTATACTTACTGCTTAAAATAAATTTTTCAGCAGCAAGTACCTAAAAGTGTTTTAAGTGATAGAAATGCAGCTCCAACTGCTGGAAGATTTCGTAGATTTCTCAGAAACCATAACGTTAAACAATTATTAACTTCTGCTCATCATCCACAAACAAATGGAACGTGTGAGAGAGTTAATCAAACCATAGTCACCCGTTTAACACTAAGGTCTTTAATTCATCTACAAAGATACCATGGACTAAGCTTTTGGAACAGGTCACGCAAGAGTATAATAATACTCTACATTCGGTAATTTTTTTCTCCTGCTTATTTAATGTATGGTAAAATTCCATATGATTCCCTCATAAATCAATAAATTTATCCTCCTATTAATGAAGCCAGGCAAATTGCTAAAGAGCGTACTGAAGAAAAGCACAGAAAAAATAAAATGACGTGATACCCGATTTCTCGCCTCTAATTTTAAAGAAGGTGACTTAGTAATATTGGAAAAATTTCAGTACCGTAACACGAGAAAACTGCCTTCCCCTTTTTCTGGTCCCTATACAATTTTTAAAAAATATCTGAAGTAAATTTTGAAATAAATAAACCAATAAGAGGTAATTAACAAGAATCAAATATTGTTCATGCATCAAAACTTAGATATTTTTATCCAACAGAAGGCTTTAAATTAACCAATGTGAAATACTAAGACTTCCTCTACAGTGTTTGGTGTTAGCTAAAAAATTAACTGATAGAGAAACTTACTCTATTTTTATGGTAGCGATATAATACATTAAATTTGATAGAGTTGTAATTTCTACATCATATTTGGTATATTTGGAATGGTATCCTACTTTGAGTTCTGGTGATATTTTTGGAACCATCCTTGATATAAAAAATCCTGCCCCATGTATTTAGTTCCACCCATAAATAATAATATAAGAAGTTTTAAGAGTGTTTATTTCCATGATGCTATATCACAATGATTTTATGTTTTCATATGTGAAATGAATTTATGGACAGACACAGTAAAAGTGTCATTTGTATTGAATTTTGAACGTTAGTGCTTGAAATGTATAAATGTGAAAAAGCTGTGTTTTCCTATTTGAAGTGAATCTTTAGACACAGTAAAAGTCTCATACCTATTGAATGTTCATGCTTGAAGTGCATTGTGATTTCATAATGTTTTGCAGATTTTCATAAATGTTTTTTGAAGTGAGTTTTAACAAATGTCAACAATTTCCTTTGTGATGGAATGATGGTCATAAGATTTGAACTTTGTCAGAAAACAATTTCGTGGAAGCTTATCAGAACATGTCTATTGTGATTATATTTTGAATTTTGATATTGTGTTTTTGTAGTTTGAATAATGTTAATCAGCATTTTCCGAATTTTTGTTCTCTTTAGTTATATCTGTGGATGGAGCCTCATAAACTCCATCTTCAGTTTTTTTAAAGGGGATCTGAGGAAGGAGAAACGAGCCTCACGCAAAGAAAATGCGGAAATACACAATCAGATAAACAAATTATTGGGAGCTGGCTTCATAAGACCATCTCCCTATGCCGCTCAAGTTACCTTAGCATTTAAACGAGATGAGGGTACAAAAATAAGACTATGTATAGACTAGAAAACTAAATCTTATCACTCAAACTGAGTGAATCAGTTCCTAGAATTGATAGTATTCTAGATCAGTTGTGTAATGCCAGTAACTTTTCAACTTGAGACTTAACATCAGGGTATTGGCACATAAAATTAAACTATGCTGATGCGGAAAAATTAACATTTACTACCAATTTCGGACTGTATGAATGATTGAGATTGCCTTTCGGATGGAAAAACTCTCCTGCAATATTCCAAAGAGCAATTAGACAAATTTTAAATAAATACCAAATTAACTTTGCTCTCAACTACACTGCTGGCCACCGTAAATGCAACACCCTGAAGGAAGCATGCAAATAATATGAAATTTACAACATGCATTAGCGGAGGTGAGATATGCAAATGATTAGAATTTCAGCGCAGACGCACATCACGCGCGCCTGTGGCGCCACTTCAAAGCGCTATTTAAGGCTTGGAGATTTCGACGATTTCAAGTACGGCAATTGTGTTTTCTTGTGGTTTTTTCAAAAAAACGATCAATTATGCCTCGTAGAAAACAGCGATCATCTTTTGATCAAGTATCCGAGTTCGACAGAGGAAGGATAGTGGCCTACCGAGATTGTGGATTATCTTTCAGGGAAATCGGTAGTCGTGTTGGACGAAACCAAACAACTGTAATGCGGATATGTGATCATTGGATGCAGGAGGGTACGACGGACCGACGTGTTCGATCGCATCCACCTGAGTGCACCACTTCACGTGATGACAGGCATATTGTGCGTATGGCAGTGACGGATCGCTCAGCCACATCACGAACCATAGCACAGCACATTCAGTCTGTACCGCATCATCCAGTGTCTGCGCGTACCATTCGACGCCGTTTACAGCAGAGTGGTCTGTCCGCAAGACGTCCATTGCTTCGTCTACCCTTGACGCAGAACCACAGACGTTTCCGCCGCCAATGGTGCGATGAAAGAAGGATGTGGACGGCAGAATGGAATGAAATTGTCTTTACTGACGAGTCACGCTTCTGTCTGCAACACCACGATGGTCGGATTCGAGTCTGGAGACACCGTGGAGAGAGGATGCTGAACAGCTGCGTTATGCACCGCCACACTGGTCCTGCACCGGGTATTATGGTATGGGGCGGTATTGGATATCACTCTCGCACTCCTCTAGTACGCATTGCCGGTACTTTAAAAAGCCAGCGCTACATCTCCGAGGTGTTGGAGCCAGTTGTCCTTCCTTACCTTCAGGGCTTGCCCACAGCCATATTTCAACAGGATAATGCGCGACCACACGTGGCACGCATTGTCCAAGGGTTCTTCGTCAATCGCCAGATTGAATTGCTTCCCTGGCCAGCTCGCTCTCCGGATCTTTCGCCGATAGAAAACATGTGGTCCATGGTTGCTCAACGATTGACCCAGAATACATCCCCAGCTGCCACACCAGATCAACTTTGGCAACGTGTGGAAGCTGCTTGGTCTGCTGTACCCCAAGAACACATCCAAAGTCTCTTTGAATCAATGCCGAGGCGTGTGGCAGCGGTGATCTCCAATAATGGCGGCTACTCTGGCTACTGATTTTGGCAGGAACCACACTTCACAGAAGTCTATAAATTTAATCATTTGATACTTGGTCAACATGTTATCTACAAAATAAATTTTGTTGTGATATCTCTTGTCTTTCTTGGTGTTGCAATTTGGGTGGCCAGCAGTCCAGTTTGATGACATCATTATATTCTCACAATCTTTTGAGGAGCATTTGTCCCACTTACAAAGAGTTTTCAAAATTTGTGAAAGTGAAAACAAAGTTAAAATTGTCAAATGCCAATTCGCCAAAACACAAATTAATTTCTTAGGTTATGAATAAGAAATGGAATATATTCTCCTAGCAACCGAAATATAGAAACTATAAAAAAAATTACTTCCTCCCAAAAATGGTAGAGTTGCAAAGATTTCTGGGTAGTGTAAATGTGTATCATAAATTCATCCCTGATTATGCAAAAATCAGAACTCCATTAAATAAATTATTACGGAAAGATTCTAGTCGGCAATGGAGTGATAATTGTCAGAACTCTTATGAAAAATTGAAAAGTGTCCTAATTTCAAAACCTATTTTGGCATTATTCCAACCTGATTACCCATGCCATCTGTTTGTAGACGCATCAGGTGAAGCTATAGCTTCCATCGTAAAACAACACCCTGATGGAACTTTACATCCTATTAGCCTATCTTTCTAGACAATTAAAATCATATGAGAAAATTATGCCATCACAGAACTGGAATGTTTAGCAATTGTCTAGATAAATTTCATTGTTGCTTACATGGAAACAGTTTCACGATTCATACAGACCATGCAACATTGGTATGGCTCAAAAAAGTGAAACACTTAACCGGACGGTTGTTACGATGATCCCTGAACTTGTCCATGTATGATTATGATATTAAACATCGGAAAGGGTCAACAAATTACGAGGCGGATATGTTATCTTGAAATCCTATAGCTCATCATGTAATTCATCGAACTCATTTATTAATTGTCGAAGAACTTGAAGAAAAACAAAGTGAGGAAAATTTTAATAATCCTAAATTTGTCAAAGAAAATGACATATGGACAGTTAAGATAAAGGGAATTACTAAAATAGTTGTACCAACGTCATTGAAGTTCCAATTGTTAAAGAATACACATGATAATTTCGGTCATCCTGGAAACATAAAGATGATAAGTTTAATATCCCTGAGTATTATTGGAAAAACATTCACAGTGACATTTCCAACTTTGTTAAACTTTGTGAAGTATGCCAATTCAATAAAAAATCTCATCAAAAGAAATTTGGGTTTTTAGAAGCATTGCCCCTACTAAAGAACCTTTTGAAGTAATATCAATTGATACTGTAGGTGGACTTAATTACTACAATTCAACGAAAAAATATCTTCACATAATTATTGATCATGCTTCACATAATTACTGATCATACAATATGTTTGGACGTTTGCTTCAAAGAATGCTACTAGTGAAACTTACATTAATGTATTAAGACAAATTTTCAATGTTCAAGTCCCCAAACAAGTATTGAGTGACAGGAATCCTGCATTTATTTCTTCAAAATTTAGACGGTTTTTAGAAAAGAATCATGTTAAGCAATTGTTAACATCAGCACATAGACCACAATGTAACGGAAAAAATTAGAGTCAATCAAAGCATTGTGGCTAGATTAAGGTGGAAAGTAAATTCCAATTCGAATAAAATACCATGGACTAAGTTACTTGAACAGGTAACTTCTGAGTATAATAATACTCCTCATATAATTACAAAATTTACACAAGCATACTTATTATTTGGTACTTATCCTTATCAATCCCCTATTCAAAACTCTACGTTTCAGTATCCACCACTTGAAGAAGCTCGAGAAATAGCCGATTCAAGATCATCATAAAAATAAAGTACGGTGTGATAAAAAGTTTAGTGAACCTAAATTCAATGTTGGAGATTTGGTTAGGTATGATGAATTTCAATACCCGAATACAGGAAATTATCTGCTCCATATTCAGGACCTTACCAAATTGTAAGTAAAATTTCAAATGTGAATTATGAAATTGATAAACCAAATCAGATTAACAATACGGACACTGACATAGTTCTTTCAACCAGGTTAAGAAAGTTTTATCATTTTAGTGAGTTTAAATTACAGGTTGATAACGAGTGAGAGTTGACATGAAGTCAGATTTCCTTAGTTTTTAGAATTTTTAGGGATGTGGAGAAAGTTTTGTTTTTGCATATCCAGAAACTGGAAAAAATATATTGTTTACTTTGAATTATGAATAATAATTCATGTTTTTTGTGTTTTAAAACTTTAGATATTTTAAGAATTTGACATTAGGAACCTAATGCTTTGAAAGTTGAACTTGCGAACATAGTATTTTGAAAATTTTGAATTCAGAATGCAATATTTTATCAAAATATAATTTTTGATGTTTTGAGAAAGAGCAAATAGCTCAACAGATTCTCGTGAAATGAGAATTCTCTGAAATTATACCTGTGATTATAATTTATGGTGTTAAGAAATTGAAATTGTATTCATGAAGTACTAGAAAATTATAGTAGTAACAAGTGTCTGAAACTATGATTGTTGAACATTACAATATCTGACAATTGAAAGTTAATTTGGAGCTCTGGAATTTGAAATAATTCCCTGTAATTAGGTACCTTAGTTGTAAGTTGTTCCAAGTGTGAAATGTAAAAATTTTGTGGGTATGTGAAAAATTCATATTCTAAGACATTTTGTTGTATAATTTGACGTGAACTATTAAGTTTGTAGGAACGAACGTTGTCAAATTGATAGAAGGAATTTTTGTATACATTTATATACAAATAGCCAAATATTTTGTTTGTTTATTTTGATAAAATTATATTTTTTTGAATGATACTATATGTTGTTATGATAACATCAGCATTAAAAGGGTACATTTTTGCACAGTATGATGGTATGTAGGAAAGCGTCACGACCTATATATTGGAAGATCAGTAAACATGTTGCCCTGTTCTGAGATATTTTTGTGGACTTGGGGTTTTCTGGGGATTGCCTTGGCCAAGCTGTCCCTGGGATGATGATGTTTCAGAATATGACACTTAAAATTTTAGAAGTATTAATTGCTGTTCAATGTTTTTTTATTGCGGGGTACCCCTTCCTGTTTCTTGTCCTATTTTACAATGTTATATGATTGTTAGTAAACTTGTATAACATGTGAAGCGTGTGTAATATGTAACAGTTAACACAAAGTAGTGTTTTCCCTTTTTTTTTGCATAATATTCTTAAGTGAATAGGTACGTCATTATACTTTTGTGATATTGTATTTCATAAAGAATTTGAAGGCGGATCATGGGATCTACAAAACAGTTTAGGGATTCAGATTCTGAATCTTATAGCAAAGTTTAAAAGGGGAAGTTATAATGGCATAAAAACTCTAAACCCGAATAACCTCTTGGCGAACAACTTAACCTCTTATCGGAATCCCAAACGCGCTTGCCCTGTCGTCATTAATCCATTCCCGCCTTGTCATTTTTAGAGACTATCCCATGACGCACCTCTAGAAAAGGACGCCACGCCAGAGATAATGAATTAACAGCGCCTCGTGTGCCAACATTATTTTCATATTGTAAATGCGGGGTATAAACATAGTCAAACAGATGCCAGAAAACAGAACTGTTATATATATACATATACATATATATACATATATACATATACATATATATACATATACATATGTATACATATACATATACATATATAGTATATGAACAACAAAACATTAAAACGTATAGTACCAGAAATGCAGACCAGCAAAAACCAGAAGGCCCCAAAATGCAGACAAGCTAAAAGCCAAAAGGCTACAAAGTTAGAAGGCAAAAAAATGCAGACAAGCAAAAGGCCAGAAGGTCAAAAATACAGACAAGCAAAAAGCCAAAAGGCTAAAAATAAAAAGCCAGAAGGCCAAAAATGCAGACAAGCAAAAAGCCAATAGGTTAAAAAGCCAATAGGTTAAAAAGCCAGAAGGCCAAAAATGCTGACAAGTAAAATGCCAAAAGGCTAAAAAGCCAAAATACCGGGGTAAAAACATAGTCAAACAGAAGTCAGAAAACAGTACTGTCCATGAATGCGCGCTGAAGCCGCAGACAGCATGGCTAGCAATATAATTCAATAATACTAAACAAAGAGACATTTTGGAATTTAAATTTAAGAGTACCAACAAAATTTCGAAAAAATGAAGTGTTGGTGAATCAGGGCGTCATTAGGGAGGAGCCTGATCCAGTCAACACAATATGGTGTTTTCTGCGTGTGGGCGGCAGTTCGCCGAAATTAGCCCACACACCCCTCCAAACACCACAAGTAGAAATGTAAAATTAGAAAAGCAAAACAGGCAAAAGTCAAACAGGAAGAGAAGTCTAGGCAATACGGAATTACCAAGGACACACACTAAAGACAAGAGCAAAGCAATATCATATAACACAATAAAAGAATCAATATCATACAGAAACTACTGCAAATGATATATACGAACATGAAAGTAAATTGGCTTATCGAATCGCAAGTACGAATTAGCAAGCTCCAACTAACACAATTATTTTTATGTAATAGAACGCTTTTCCCCGTGGCACTCTGGGTGTACTTTTGACTTGCTGGATTTATGATTCTTAACTGTGTTACAAAGTATAATTTTTGTGGGCGTTACAAATGGCATTTGTTGGGAATCCTAAGAAAGAGAATTCATAACACTTCCAAACGCATAATCTACTTATTAGATTATGGGTTTGAAAGTAATCATGAATAATCACCTTAGGAGGTAGTCACAGTAACAGCTATTGTTGTTTTGTCTTATTCCAGGGGTACGATTATATAAGGATAAATATTGCATTTATGCGAATTTGCTTGCTAAGTAAATTATAGAAATTATAAAATGCCAAAACGGTGAAAGAAAAGTAATTCTTCTGACCAATAATCTTATGAATTTTTTTTTCTTTTATAAATTTATCATTCTTACGATCTGCATTAGAATAAAACTAGAAATGTTTTAATTTTCAATAATATTGTTAACCTTGAAGTATATATGCCTAAAAATTATTTTTATCAAACGTCATACAAAAACCTGTTATAAAACATGTTCTATCTTATTAGATATGTCATTTCATAGGTAACATATAATTTAAATTTTCATCCTTGTCATAAATTTAATTTCTGTGAATTAGCTGTTTATGTTATCAGTGTTCAAATAAACTCAGTCGCTCATTAAATCAGTAATTATTATCCAATTAAAAGACACGTACTGTTATAGTTATGACAGATAGCATCAGATATGATCGAAAGGTATACGTGGTGATGACATACCCTACTTGATGAAATAATACTGCATCATTGATTCCTTTCATCTTCATGACCTCACCCAGTTCGGTTTTCAGTCATTACTACCAGCAAGATCATTAAGCTACAAGCAATTTACACCACTTCTGACGATCATGACTTCTTACTTAATATAATCTATGCCTCGACGTTCTGCTACTACCATCAGCTCTAGAGATGGTTCAACTAAATATTAGACGGCAGTTGTACATAATTCATTCTGTTTTCCAGTTCTAACGATCATCCCACTTCATTTCAGGGTATCCAATCAAATTTCAACCATAAATGTAGAGTTTACAAAAACTTTTGTTTGTAATGATTGAAAATGCTCATTTTGGCATATTTTCATACCACTGCAAACAAATTTATTTGGGGTTAAATTAAAAAAAAGATTTTCTTGCTAGTACTCTAGAGTGTAATAGTATTCATTATATTGTCCTACACTGTTAAGTAACATCACACTGAATTGATTATATTATGAAAATTCTAGATGTGGCTCGTCTTTGAACACTTCTGTATAGAGTTATATTTAAATTCTGGTAATTTAGAGAGCCTTGAAGCTATTTTATATTCCTTTAAATGTTTGACAAAATATTTATATAATATGTAGCACTGTGTTATACACGCTTATAGGTGAAAATAGTTTCTTTGCATGGTTTTAACCAATGAAAAGAGCATTAAAATCCGTCATGATAAATGTAAACTTTATACAATTATCTTAAACAAAATAGTTTGTTTAACTATATTTTAAAACTAACAAGATTTTTTAAAACTATAGTTCCTATATTTATAAACTATGATTTAAATAAAAGGTTAGAAATTACAAATTACCCCTAACAAGTTTCGTCTAATAAAAATGTTGAAATCAATCTTTGGAAATTCGGTCTTATTTGTAAATTAAAGAAACCTATATTTATTATCTGACTTTGGGGGATAGTTATAAACTAGTTGAACGTTTGTGTACGCATAACATTTTTTTTCTATTTTAACGTCTTAATGACCAAGTTTTAAGTTAAATTTTTACTCAAAATTTAACACCAAATAATTTTTTCAATTCAATTGTAATAATATATTTTACGTTCGATCTGCAATTCGTTTAACTATGTTCATCAAGCCTCTTGGAAGAAATTATTTTAGCTGTCAATAGAGAAACAATTTTTTGCTTTCTTTTTACTTACTCGATTTAAAATTTTTGATTTTGAAATACATATTAAATTTCATGGCGATTTTGCAACTTAAGGGTCTATAGAGGTTCCATAAGTACGAACACTAAAATAAAATTGATAAACAGAAAACAGAGAAAAAATAGGACATTTGATTTCATTCTTTTTCATTATACTTTAAAAGATCCACAATTCTTTTTTTAGTTTAATTGCATGTCTTGTAAGGTAAGGATATTGAAAAGTGTGTGTATAAGTGTTTATTCAGATCAAATAATGATATGATTTTTCAAGATCAGAATGGAGGAATGCTATCAATACTTACCTTTTTTGTAATTTGATGAGATTTTCGTCAATTAGAAATTATAATCAAGTGATTTTTGCGATCGTCTAAAACATTGCCTATCTGATTCAATGTCACGAGATTTATGAGTAGTGTAGTGTTTAATTTGCCCCACAGCAAATATACTAATAACCACAAATATTAGTTGAAAGAGTTCTAGGAACTATTCTACTGGTCATGAAGATCAATACTCGTAAGAAGGCAAGAAGGGAACACTGCATATTACAGAGCATATATATTCGGGTTACCCCTCTGAGGCTTGATTTTTAAACTAGAAATATAAATTATCCAGAGAACCGCAACTTGCGAACATTTCTCTCATTACTAGAATCATCAACTTTGAATAAATCTCCAATTAATTTCAATTTATTTTCAGATTTTAATATGAATTCGTGCTTAATGTAGAAGTTCAAAATAAAGAATGTAGTATGTAATTTGAATCTACTAAACCAACTTTAATTTGGGTTTATATTTAAATAATTTACACTTATCTATGCATATAGTGGTTATTTGGATAAGTGTTTAGAGTATATCATAAACTAAATCTATTGTTATAGATAGATAAGTTGTTTTAACGACTACTTTGGGAAAAATTTCTACTATATTAAATGCAAAAATTCGAAGGTAATATTACAATTCTAAATACTCATTTTGTGTGTGAGTTCAAAAACTTCAGTGTTAGTAAAACACTGACTGATGAGATTGAATTAATATTTCAATTCATTTTCTCATTATTATAATATAACATTTCTATGTTATAAACCAATTTATAAAGGAAATTTCTATTTAAAGATTTTTCTATGTATATAATACTTTACTCTCTTATGATTATGAGCAGCAGTGATATAAAATCGGTTTTATGAGCAAGCTACTGAACTCAAGTGAATAGTTATTATGAAGTGTATAAGGAAGTTTAAAATAGGAGTTGATACATAAAGAGTATCACGGGACGAAACCCCTTCCGAAATTTCTTATAAAAATCTTTGATTTGAACTTTTATTATAACTTATCTGTGCACATTGCTATTTCATTTATTTAATTTTTTTTTTCTTTAATCGAAGCTACTTCATGCATTTTTTGTATAGTTTCGTTTATAAGTAATGTGTATCTAATTACTTTTTTCTACATAGAATTAAAAACAAGGGATGCTGTTTGAAATTCTGTGTTAAGTATACTTGTAAAAAAAATTTTGGTCATAATTTATTTGTAACGATTTAGTTTCCAAAATATTTCACATTTCATTAAAATCTTACGTTACCTCTATTTACGATTTCACTAAATAAATATCGTTGGCTTAAAGCAGAAACTCATTAACTAAAACTTTTTCTGAGACACTAAATGCTTATTTTATGATGATGAAAAATACATTGTCATATTGTAATCTGTTTAAAGGATATATAGCACTATCAAAATACTTATAATTTTTATTTTTTTAATCTAAAAACTAATAGTTAATCTTGAACCAGCTGTACAGCATACGAATTCTTTTGTCAGTTAATGCGTTTAGGTCAACGATATATTTTAGAATTCTATAAAAACCAAAATAAACCATAATCTTTTACATATTGCAATATATTCAGGAATTAAATGTACATATTTGCGTCCGAAGTATATTGTAGAAGCTATGAAAAAGTTAAAACGTATTTTTCGTGCAACTTAAATGATTGCATTTTTCTGTGAAAGAAAAGTGCTTATTCTGATTCACTTTTCAAGCAACATTTAACCATTTCAACCCGAGCAACGTCGGATAATTCAGCTAGTAAATAATAAAAAGCAGAAAAAATATTAAATTCGTGTTTAAAATAGTTTAAACAATTAACTTCGCACCACCAAATAATGTTATCTCTGGCTAAATTTATAGTTCACATGTTATATTGTGTCGCGTTCCTTAATTAATGAATTTATTTAAGTAGTTTTATGACGTCTTTTAAGAAATGCCTGAGTAATGTTAAAGGTGAGCAATCAAAATTTCTTATAATTCCATATATTATAGTTGATAGTCCATAATTAATTAATTAGCACACTTGACTGAGTAGAGATGCCTACGTAATGTTAAAAGTAAGTGAATTAACACTCAAATATTTCATAATCCAATCCATAAAATATCATAAATATTATAAATTTATTATCTTCAAAAAATAATTAATAGTTAAATAAATGTAAATTTCCATAGAAAAGCATGACCTCAGTTTTGGTAAAGTATAGCATTTAAGTTTATAAATATTAGTATCTCACACTCCACATAAGAGCAACATTAAAAATGTTAGTTCTAGATAAGCAACATTTTAAATAAAGTTTGTAATTTTATTTAATATTCATGCAGAATATGTTATTTTCACACCAATGCAAATAAAATTATTCAAAGAAATCAAGCAATTTGTTTTAGTACATGCTGTGTGTATATAATACCCAAACCCCATTTATAACCTTTATTATTGAAAAAAAATTTATAGTTAATCATTCCTAGTTTCAACAGACAACTTTCTATTATTAACAACATAAATATTCCTCTTTGTAAAACACCATTTAAAATCCACCTACCAAAAGCAATAACAAAATCTCCAACATACACAGTCAATTCAAATATCTGAAAAATCAACATGTGTCAGCCGCTATCAAAAATTCCACAGCCATATAAATAGGATTGAGATAAAAACTCTTACCTGTGAAAGTCCAATGGTCGTGACACTCCGTGGTGTTCGTGGCTCGATTTCCTTCTTGTCCCCCAGGTCAAAAGAGTCCAAACTGTTCACACGTCTAGGCAGTAAGAACTCTGCATCATCCTCTATGGTAGAGGGAATATTCAATCTACTAGGGCCTATTGAGGGAGGCCTGGTTGGATGATTAGTTTGCCAAA
Organism: Meta bourneti; assembly: GCA_933210815.1. Taxonomy (NCBI): domain Eukaryota; kingdom Metazoa; phylum Arthropoda; class Arachnida; order Araneae; family Tetragnathidae; genus Meta; species Meta bourneti. Next base: position 61,297,985 of record OW119924.1, on the reverse strand, counting down.
GGGTTGTCAATCGTTGGGCACCTGCCCTAAATGTTGTTACGCTGAGTTTCATGGTGGCCGGTCGACCGTGCCCCAAAGGTCAAATGAGGCTCTTCGTAAGCTTCTCGTGCACTTTGACGGACACTAAGCTATCTGTCGTTGTGTCGGTTTCTTCCTTGAGACTTGTCATTATGCCCATCAGATTTCAATTTGGCTAATATTGAAACAATACTTCTTGGCCCTTTCTTTATACGTAACTGTGTTTAAGTTCCAACAGTAACTAAGACGAAGCACAGATTGAACCAAAAATATATCAACTGGGTTAATTTGCTTCTATCTAAATTGAGTAAAAAAATTAATCACCAACACTTATATATTAGGCACACATTAGACATTGATCCATCAATATTAATTTTTCATATAGTCGAAATTCCAGATAGTTTCAGCAATCACAGGGATTAGGACACAAATGTAATCATTCTTCCAATTATTAACAACTAGTTATGAAAAATATTATGCTTAATACTCAAAAAGTCCTAATATTATATATAATCGCGTAAAAATAGTATTAATGATCCCTTTACACCCTATATGCTCTACAGTTGTATATTCTTGTTCGCCTTTTTATGAATAGATAATTTGCTATTCAAAATATCGTCTCTAGAAGCTCATAAACTTCAGCTCATTTACATATTTAAGTTCAGCTCATTTACATAGAGAGGTTAACACATAAATAAAATTTAGGTTTGCTTCCTATAACACCGAATAGGAGTTTTGCTTCCTTATCTTTCTCTAACAACAGCACATAAATATTTAAATGACAACGATCTTCTCCAAGCTCGATTTCTGTTCAGGTAACTAAATTTTGGGTTTCACGAGCATCCCTGTCTCCATACAAATCCGGACAACCAATACTGCAACACCAAATATTGGCAGATACAAATATAAAATATTCCAAAAGGATCACACACGTCCAGTATTTCCTCTGGTAAACCAACTGTTAAAATTCCGTTTCAATCCGTCTCATCAAGGCCGCTGTCCATATCGCTCAGTGGACTGTCAGCGAAAAACTTCTTCAGTGCGAGGACGAGGATCCGGAACATCATCATGAGCAGGTAAGAGCAGCAGAAAACAAAGGTGTTGAAATCCATGACCACACCTCCAACGAAAACGACTGACCACACACAATGAAAAAACTTTTTTTCTAAACTCGGGGATGCATGGAGCGTAATTTCCGGGACGAGTTCCAACACATGAGGTGTGAGACCGGATGGATAATCCTCCAGACGGGAAAGGAGCTGGAATGGTCCGTTCTCTTTAGCACCGTGGACGGGCAACGCGAGATAGGCCTACCTGGGGTGTCATCCGGTGCGCGATCTCAGCGAAGTATGAGGAGTTCCTCCCACGCCTCTTTTCTGGGGTGTCTGAAAACAGTGATGGAGACTGCGGGGCTGCGGTCCTGTTGCTCGCGTTCTCCCCAACGCAACTTCGGGCGTCGCAAGGTCGCCATGGTAACGGTCCGCTTCCCGGATGCCGCGCGTTCTCTCTCACCAGCCTTTCAGGTGAGGCCTCTCTCTGAGATTTGGGGGCTTTCTGACCGTCTGACCGGCAATATGTTGGGCAGGGAACACCAGACGAGATACACGGGTCGGGGAAGACTACTTCGATTTTACACCACCTGCAAGCGAGAAAATTTGAGGAATTCCTCTCACACCGGACGTGGACGTATCTCGAAAAATTTCTCATCCCAGACTTGGGACCGAATGGAATTCTGAAACTCATACAAACTGGAGAAAAAGATTATTATGCGAATGCATAGTATACATTCAGCGTACCTTTAAAACAAAAGTTATTTTTATAGATGAAATCCATTAGATGTCGCTTTAGAGATACGCCTTATAAATACAAGGCATAAACATACTCCTTTCGGGAAGAAGCAACAGTTGTTCGAACGGAGGGGTTATGTAGATGTGACTAAGATGCAAACCCAGCTATAAGGAAAAGCATTTTACATCAGTTAAAGTAGAATTTTAAAATTTGAAAGTATTGGTAAAAACTGTTGCAGTGAAATTCGTAGCATATTCTAGAAGAGGCAACAATACATACGAATATACACTACTGTTTGTGAAAATTGTAACACTATGAAAGAATCATCAGAAATAAATGAAATTTATTCCACGTATTACTTGAAGTGGTTTAAATAAACGATCAAATTTACAGAACAATAAAACAAAAATAATGCCGAAAATCAGTATCTTGTGCAGCTGCCACACCCAGCGATGAGAGCTTGTACACGTCGTGTCATCTAATCATACAGATTCTGAATATCATGCTGAGAAATGGCATTCCAGATGGCCTCTATCTGATGCCAAAGTTCAGCTGTACTCTGCCCGACGAGCGGTACGAGCGAGTCGCCATCCGATCTAATCCCAGACATGCTCAATGGGCGACATATCCGGGGAACGTGTAGTCCATGGAAGAAGCGCAAACTGTCGTGCACTAAAGAAGGCTTGTGCATTCCGAGCAACATGTGGACGGGCATTGTCTTGCTGAAATACAGCTCCGGGAATGCGTTGCAGGAGGGGTAGGTCCTCGGGCTCCACAACTTCCCTGATGTAGTACCCTCTGTTCAGGGTCCCCACAATTTGGAGTAGGCGGGATCGCTCATGATATCCAATAGCGCCCCATACCATAACGCCAGGCGTTTGTCCAGTATGACGCTGAATGAGACACTCCGGGAGAAGGCGTTCACCTCTGTAGCGTCTGAGGAGTACGCGTCCACCGTTATAATACAGATTGTAGCGGGACTCATCTGAGAAGACGACTTGTTGCCAATCGGTGCGCCATTGCCTGTGTTGGTGAGCTCATTGTAGCCGGAGGCGTCGGTTGTTCAGCGTCAAGGGAATCCTGCACAGGGGAATCCTTGAACGAAGCCCATGGCGCAGCAGACGTCGACGAACCGTGGGAACAGACAATGACAAACCTGTAGGCGTGCACCAATGTTGTACCAACGCACGAGAGGACTCTGTACGGTCCGTCACCGCCATGCGGATGAAGTGTCTGTCGTCCCGTGGTGATGTCATATTGCGTGGCCCACTGCCGGGGTTTCGACTTGACCATCCATGACTCTTGACCCATTGCCATGACCCATGACACTTGACTCCATGGTCCATCTCTTCCACACACGCATCACTGTTGTGGCATTACGCCCCGTGCGAGTGGGAATTTCACGATAGGAAAGTCCATCCTCACGGAGGCCGGTCATGCGGCCCCGTTCGAACTCTGTTAGTTGTTCATATGGCACTGCGTTTTTGGCGAGGCATATTGGCTTCTAATAAATCATTTACAGCAGTCAAATGGCGATACACATTTTAACGCACCTTTACAGTGCATTTTATACATGGCTCACTTGGAAGTTTAGACGGTGTTTCTCGACCCACATATGTGTGATCGCTTTGTAATTCTAATCATTTGCATATTCTAACCTGTTTTTCATTTCCTGCAAGTTTCGTTTAGTTTGCATGATCCCTACATGGTGTTTCAATTTTCACAAACAGTAGTGTATGTTAATGGTGGCTTTGAGAATAAATTCGTTTCAATATGGATAATGTGTGAATCTAGAGTTTCTTTCGAAACACAAACAACCTCACCCTTGGATCCGGTAGATTCTCTAAGGTTAATCCTTATATAACTCCAAGAAATATGCTTCCTTCTTAAATTCTCTTTCGGTAATTCTCCAATACTTAAATCATTTAATCTAATGAGACATTTTAAAACTAGAGAATAGATATGTAGCATTTCTTACTGCTAAAACTAAGCTGTTGAATTGAAAAAAATGCTGTTAAATTTATTTTAATGATAATCCCTCTAAGCATCACGAGATTTCCCAGTAGGGTAGTATTGCTTTTACCTGGGATCACATTTTATGACTAAATAATCACTTCTACTGATTGAAAGAATCCTAGGAAACATTTATTGGTTAAGATCAAAACTATTTGGAAGTCATGCAGGGACGACTGTGGATTACTGAGTTTAAGCTCTGAACACTAATCGATTTAAACGCATTCAGAAACATTACGAAGGTGCAATAATTGTTTAGCAGCAAATGAAAATATATACTACAGAAAATAGTGTACAATAGTGTAATAGCAAATGAAAATATACTACAATAAATAAATTTTCAAATTTAGGCACTTGGGACGGGTGTTAATACATTTGTTAGAAATATCACGGAATACAAACCACAAAAGATCTAAGCTACATTCTTAAATACTACATTAGAAACTCGAATGACTTTATACATTACGCTACACAAATGCACCAGAAATTTAGGCATTATTGGAAACAATAACCAGGCAAACTGAATGGATTAAAAGATGACAATAATGAGATAAATTCCATTTCTATAAAAATACTAATACAAAGTGCATTAGTGAGAATCTTCATTGGTTTCGGAAAACCATATTAGCCATAAAATGAAAATATGATAGAGTAGTTTGAGTTGTTAATGTAACACTTGGGGCTGAATACATTTTTCGGGGAAAACGAATATTGATTGTAGAATTTCTTTAAATTTACAGAGAAAATTCCTCCCTTGATATGATGTGTGGGATATATTGTTGATGCTACTTTCTATAGCAAAGTATAAAACTTTTCCATTAGAAACGGAGTTGATGTTTTAAAAGTAGTCAATATGTTTAAGTTATTGTAAGACAAATTAAGTAACAAAATATTGTCATTTTTATAGATATACCTGAATGGCTATATGACAGATATGTTTGTATAGGTAAAGCAATTATTTGAGGCACCTCGCTTAAACTAGAATAAAATTAGTGGAAGAGTATGGTGTACAGAGGCGTATATAGGTTTTGATGGATAAAAGATGAATTTTCATTATTCATTGTAAAATAGTGAAAACACTATTATATATTTCAATAACTTTCGCCTGTGTAATAATTTATGTTAAATGTAACTCTAAGCAATAATTATTGATGCTTTCAGACAGCTTAACAACGGTATATGCCACTTATCATTTATTTCACAGTACTAGTCATAGAGGTGGACATGTTTTATGTAGGGTTAAAGGTGAATTGATGGTAAAGCTTTAGGAAAGTAGTACTCACTGGCTTTTGGACTGGGGTATCGTTGATCACAGCTGCAATGCTCCGGAGATAATGCTATGGGTCTCAGTGAAGCTTTAACATTTTAGTTCATTGATGGGCATATACATCACAAGTCATACGTTTTAGCCTCCCAAAAGATCGCTCTCCATAATACAAGTAATAAATATCGTTATGGAACTGTAAGAATTTACTTTGGCGAACTCTTTAAAAACTGGTACAATAGTCCTTTTACTGAGGCTATAACTTTTCAAAAATTTTTGGCTAGTGATTATTATGAATTCAGACGATCCAATATCACTTCCTCGTGCAAAACTTGTGCTTGAATTCAGCTGGGAAGACATTATCCTTTCTCCTGTCGAATTAATTCCTGATACCTTAACTGATCAGATTACGCAATTGAGGTTACAAGTTGGTAGCATGCTTAGAGAAAACTTTTAAGAAAAAAAATTATTAATTCCACAATTTCTAAATATATCAAACCAAATTATCAATTGGTTACTTAAATTATCGTGGCACTTTCACTTTGCAACTGCTGTGGAAATAAACGAAACACCCATCTATATATTCATGCATCATTTCATAGCAGAGCAGATTCAAAGGCATATATGTATATATAGCAGCCATAGTATAAGGTTAATAAGTATTAATAAGGATCAACGATGTCTACTAATAAGCACCTCTTAGAAAAAACGAATTCAGTGCACGACTGTTGCCAAGCACTTTTTTATTAATAAAGATAATATTACTAGGATCAACGAGAGAGAGATGTTCTTCAAATAGCACCTCTTAGAGAACCAAATTCAATCCATGGCTATTAGCAAGCATTTTAAATCTGCATCAAATTTAGCCTCCTCCCCGCAATTTTACGAAAAAATATATCTTTTGTTTACTTTTTTATAAAATTAACTTTTTATAAAAAACTTTTAAAATATCTTTTTTGTATTTTTCAATTCCGTAAAATTGAATCACAAAATGAACTGTTTTCGAAACTGATATAGTGAAGCCTCTACATTTTTATTCCATAAACCAAATCAATAAATTTTATTAAAACATGTAAAATTCTTCCTTACTCAAATGCATTTAGCAGCAAGATTTCTGAAAATGCTCATACTCTCCCCAAACACCACTGAGAAAAATGTAGAAAAATCGAATCACATTATACAAATTCGAAAGTACACGACGACTAAAATACACGTTCAGTGATAACATAAAGATAAAACATAAAGCTAGAAAGATTAAGTAGATGAACATTTAATACGGAATTACCTTATAAAATGCCGAGTCAAAGTTACCCGCTTGTTGATCAAAACTCGTAATACCCGCCTACGATTACAGCTATAAAGAGCTTATCTGATTACTGTTATGAAACGGGAAGAAGCAATATATTGAGAAAAATGTTTATGTAAATTATTTAAAGCTTTTGATCGATGGATATTTATACGTTACACTGCTGGTTATCAAATATGCTGAACAGAACCATAAAGGGCACGAGATATCCAAACTATATTTATTATACAAATAATGCAAGGTACAATGGTGAAATGATTGAAATTATAGCTCTGTTCGATTTGCTGAATGCAAAGAAATTATTATTTGTGTAGCAGCCATAGACGGCTATAACTAATATTCAAGTTTAGTCACATCCTTGAATTTTTCGTTGAATGTTTCGAAGATAATTCTAATGAAGGAAGTAGGATAGTTGATAGTGGTAAGAATATTTATCAGTTATACCTTTGATTAAAAACGTTACAACCCAAATTACAGATCTTATTATAATGTAATAGTTGATTGACAATAGTATTATAAATTGTTTTAGAAATATTTGAATTCCAATAAATTAGTATTCGGAAATTTAAAACAATTTCTTTTATGATAAATATCAACATAAATTTTATTGTTTGTAATAGAAATATTGAAGTCTAAATAATCGGCTTCATTTCTTTATGTGTTAGTTTCAGCTAAACTTAATAGTTCCGGATAAATTGGGAGAGAGATTGACAGATAAATCATCAAAGTTATATTAAAAATAATGAAGTCATCTATATAGATGAAGGCAGAATTTATGTGTATATGGAAGTTTCTTATATATTGGGAAAAAATGAGTTAGCGATAGTTGATCAAAAATTTGAACCTTGTGGAATGCCCGTAATTAGATGGAAAGTATCATCTCCGTGATACGTGAAATTAATAAAGATGTAAAATTTCACTAGAATTTCCCATTCCTGAAATTCAAAGGTAATTAAATGATCGGGATAATAGTAATTTTGTACTTCGTTGAGTTTATCGAAAGGTATGCTTGTTTAAAGATACGTTGTCATAGGTTTGTATACTAGGTAGGTAATTAGGATTTTATTAGCGTCCAAAAGCGGACAAGCGGCACCATGTTTGTAAACTTATAATATTCTTATTTAGGAATTTTTTTACATTATCATTATTATTTGTGATTCATGTGTAGCCATCTTCCATTACAGCGCTGAAAATTAATTTTTTTATTCAGAAAGCATGAAGACGGATCATTAAAGTGATGGCCCGATTAAGTAATCACCAATGATACATTCACGGAGAGCCGTTGTTGGGCAGCATGTGGACACATACTTCGTGACTCCACACATGAACATTGTGTTGATTAAAGATCCCCTAACGAGAGAAATTGCCTTTATCCGTGAACAGAATGAAGGTTGGAAACGTCCTCCAGAGGATAATTGCTCTCTCAACCTTTCATAACTGTGGATGGTAAGAACTTTGAGCACTTGTTGTGAAATTTAACGTGTACACGGACTGTCGTAGTGTAAAGTATCGCTGAATAAAGAGTTTTTCCACCCATTATTGGCTTGTCATTTCTGCATCTTCGTTTATTCTCCAGCTGATCAGGTTGAGGTTTCCGGTCACACATTCCTATGTGATTCTGTTTAGTTTTTTTTTTTTTACCTCCCCTAAAAGTTTGTACGTTGAGTTTTGAATCACCCTGTATTTTCCTGGTAAACCAAAGTACTCCCTCATTCGCGGGATGAGATTTGTTATGATTCAGTTTCATCACAGGAAAGAAGGTTTTGCGGAACATATGTTGGAAGCAATGCCCTCTAATATCTTTCAGAAAAGGGGAAATTTTCTATTAAGAAATACTTTAAAAAGGAATTTAAAACTACATTTCTAAGTACTCTCCGAATATTTACTAAAAGCCACTAGGCAAAACATGAAGAGAGAAATAGCAACAATTGAAATGGAAGACGGAAAGCGTAAAAGGAGAGCGATGAAGTGTTGTTGGGTTTTGAGCGTCACCAGACGTCGTATTATGCCTAGATATTAGTGTTAAAATTTCAGTACTAGATATCCCTTTACATTTCGAAATACAAAACATTAGCTCTGTATGGTTTAAATTACTTATTTCAATATTCACAAGGCAATGTAAATAACTGTAATACATATACTCATTTAGCATATCTAAGAAATTGCAATCAGAGGATACTGGTATAGCGACGAAAATAAAAATCAAAGACTGCTGATACCAATGAACCTTCCTCAGTATTAGAATGAAATGAACTTTATTGAACATTTCAATTTCAAATCTTTAAAAAATGCACATCTCAATGAATGATAAAATGTAATGATAAAATTTTACTTTCCTTAGAGCCTTTCCTTGAATCCAAATATACTCTAACTACACGATGTATATAAGGTTAGACTTCCTAAAATAATTAAAAAATAGCTGATGTTAATCACTTTTATATAGCAATAGTATTTAAACATCCAATGCAGGACAAATTTAATTTCAATAATTTCAATAACTCTTTAACAATGAAATCACTCCCTGTTCAATCTTATATTAAAAATGTTTTAAACATGACATACCACTGGTGAGAAATATTTTTAACTCTAACCACTTGTGTAGTACTATTAATCTTTTCAGAAAAAGCTGTGATTGCTTCTGTAATAACGAAATTTACCGACATGATATTAACACAGGCCTTGGTGATATTATGACTGGTAATAGTGAAATACTGGGAGATATACAATTAAAAACATGACTGCATAAAGGTATGAAATTCCGTCCGACCTTTGATCTGAAGTGAGTTAGAGCTCAGGTGCTGACCTCGTTATCTAACCGCGGTTCAAAATTATGAGGTGTTGTCCAGGTATGTTGTCCATCCAGGGATATTTCCCTTCTCGATTGATCCCGGACTGTCACCGATAGCCCGTTGCGATGCATCCAATAGCTCCGGCGCGAAGCAAATTCAACTATCCACCTACTTACCTGAGGAGACGCACACTGATGTCCATAAATTAAGGGTCAGATACAATATGAAAATTTATGGACGTAGGAGTTGCTCTTTTGTGTCTCTCTCGAGAATCTCTGACGGTAACGACAGACGTAAGAAATAGACTACAGATTGGTTGACTATAATTAACATTTCTGGAGTCGCGTGACAGCACAAGATTGCTTAAATGTGACGAAATCTGAAGCTGGTGTCTGGTGACAGAATGATTATTTCATGTGTTTAACTGGTTGTGTCAGATCTCGATGATTTTACCCGTAGGACTTCAACGCTAGCCAATGAGTTCGAAATGGGCCAAAGCTTACTCGCAAGGATGTGGAAACAATTTTCCGATCTTGCTGCCAGATGGTACAGCAAGTGGTCAACCACCCAAAACAACCCAGCTGAAGATCGTTATATAATAGTGATGGCGAAGAAATGTTCCCCGCATAACTGCTGAAGGTGATCACGATATCTTCAGGTAAACACGGGGACAATAGTATCGCGTGTGACCGTGTCCAGACAATTTAATTATTTTGGTTTTCATGCCTGCAAACCAAAATAATTAAACAAAAATAAATAAACAAACCAATAAAACTAATTAAACAAAATAAGAAAGCAGGGTACTGGTTTGCAGGCATGCAAACCAGTACCCTGCTTTCCTTCGACTATACAAAGCACATAGGCTTCGATGGTGTCGTGAACACGCCAACTGGACTGACGAGCAATGGGCCAATGTCCTGTTGATGGAAGAAAGTATATTTTGTTTGTCGTCCGATTCAAGACGCCAATACATCTGGCGTGTATCCTGCACTGTCTATTCTTCCACCATCTTCCTGGAAGTAGACCATTACAGAGGTAGTAGAGTGATGGTCTCGGGCGGTATCATTATGAATGGATGCTTTACGTGAATGGAACCGAGCTTTACGTGTTGGAAAAGGGAACCATGAATGCTCAGTATTATTGTCAGGATGTTATAATTCCTCATGTATGTATTTTTCGTGGTCCTGTTATAAATTCCTTATTTTTATGTATAATACACTTTTCCAATATTCGGTCTGTTGATTACCTTCTAATCACCAAAGGTATAGACAGAATAGAGTGGCCTGCGTACTCTCCTGACCTCAATCCCATAGAACATGTATAGGAGGCTCTTGGGAGTCGCATGACAGAACGAAATCTCCTATCGCGTACCAAAAACCTATTTATTGTGCTGAATCAGAAATGACGAAACCTACCCCAAGATTCAATGGACAATCTTGTGAAGAGCATGAGCACCTGATGTCATTCGTGCATTGCATCGAAGGGTGGACATATACCCTATTAGACTTTGACAGGGGACAGTATTCGAAGTTATGGACATTTTGCTTTAGCTTCACCAAAGATCTATATTGGTGCGTTATATTAATTTAGCATGCATTAACAGTACATTCATGCAAGTTTTTTTATGCGTGTTAATCTCTGTGAAGTTTCCCTCTATTTTTAATTATTGTATTTATTTTCATCCTTCTTTCGTAATTTTATATTTCTCTAAAAATGTAACTGACCCTTAATTTATGGATTTATGGATCAGTGTAATATGTTTAAAAGTTTCCTTGAAGACAGATAGTTTTTGTCTTTGGTTTCAACAAGATTCGGTATCCCAATTTACCTATTTACGCAATGGAAATGGTCTTTATGTAATTACTTTAACATATTTATTAATGATAACCTTTTTTTCTTTTATCGGGAGTGCAACCTACTGCAATTACAAAGATATTAACCTAGCTATAAAACATTTACAAAATGAATTTAACATAACACCAGTTGACAAGTACTATCTTGTACAAGAAATTATACTTAAACTTAATTGGTAATGTATTAAGATCCTCAGATACAGATTTTATTAACAAATCTTGCTATTCGACATATTCCATTACTATTAAAAATTATCTCTTTAAGTGAAAGATTAAAAATTTACATTTATCCAAAATTTCATGAAAATCCAAACACATTTTGATTCATATAATATGTGATATAGATCTTTATCTTCACTTAAATGATTAAACCCGATGGTGAGTTATGTGCTCAAAGAGTTCCAAGCCTCACGGAGAGCAGTTTTCAATTCCAGAACGGATCTTGGTGGGTGGCGGAGGGCTGCAATATGTCTCCACACATGGTCTATAGGATTCAGATCAGGAGAGTTGGCAGGCCATTGCATGCGTTGGATATCTTCACTTTGAAGGAAGGCGTCGACCACGTCTGCACGGTGAGGAGGCGCGTTATCATCCATGAATATGAAACCAGGACCGACAGCACCTCGAAACAGGCGAACGGTAGGCTGAAGGAATTCGTCTCTGTATCTTTGACCAGAAACAGACCCCGTGTCAAAGATGTGGAGGTTTGTGCGGCCGTCCAGCATGATGCCGGCCCAGACCATGACTCCCCTGAGTGAAAACGTGTTCTACGTTCTCTCCAGATCGTGGTACGACGAGAATCAGTATCCAGACTAAATCTGAACCCGTCACTGAACATGACATTGCCCAACTGTTGTAGACTCCACTGCCGATATTCCAAACTCCACTGTAAACGCGCATGTTTCTGTGCAGACGTCAGGGGAATGTAAACTGCTGGTCGTCTGGCATAGAGACCAACGTGTCTGAGTCTCCTGTAAACAGTTTGCCTAGAAAACTATGACTCCTGTGGCGACTGTCAGGGCTGAACCCAGTTGTCTGGCAGAATTGGTCGTCGCGTAACATCTCTACTGGTTTGAAACTTCTTCCACAGTCTGGAGATCACACACTGAGATTATTCAGAATTCGAGTCTTCGGTTTGGGATCTACATGATTCCAGCATTCCAATAATTCGTCTCTTCACAAACATGTCCGGTTGGCATCTTTGAGACATCTTTCGTCCTTATTGATTGTTAACAACACTCCGTACCACATCAATTGCGAAATTTCTATCTAAACTGGTCATGCCGCTCGAGGCCGTTTTATATTCGTTCCAAAGCGCGCCGGTGCTTTGCGCATGTCGACGTCGACTGAACTCTTTTGCATATGCACAATGTTTTATCATCTTCCCACGATTCTCCACAAATGATTTTGTACCATTGTATCCATATTTACTTCATTTTACGAATTATGCTTAACTTTTGGACATGAGTGTACTTCTCGTAAAATGTTGAGACCAGCGAAATAACCAAAGATATAAAGTGTAGCAGATGTGACTTCAAGCGTTCTGAAACATTCACAGAAAATGATAGGGTTACCTTCAGCGTTGCATATAGGGTCTCTCTAATGATAAACAACTAAAAGAAATTTTATAATAGAACACGTTGAGAAAGATAAGCTCAAACCTAGTTTTAAAAACCCTCCTAGAGAGGGAAAATGTGCACCATATTACTTTGTAAAAAACACAAAAAAAATGGAAATAGTATACCAAAAATATTTGAAAGAATCCTTTGCATCAGTAATAGCTCCATAAACACGGCTTATTCACAAACATTGATAACAGAGGATAAGGTAAATTGCCACATCCACTAATGTCACTGATTAAAACCTACTTAGAATCATTCCCTATCCTTGAGACGCATTATTGCCTAAAGACTTCTTCCAAACATACTTGGATAGTAACCTCTATATACAAAAAATGTGCAAGTAACACTGAAATGAAATAGGAAGAATGACAGTAATGCAGCAAAACAATGTTTTCAAAGAAAGAGCCAATAACGACCCAACATTCCGATCAATAACACTTGATTTACAGTGCTCTTCAAATACCTAGTGGCAGCATCTCTTCGTTATATTATAGTCGAAAACTTGTGTATAACTTAGCAATTTATGAAGCAAGATTCCCAAATGACGATTATTGTTATGTCAGGTTAGAGGTAAATGGAAAATGGGAAGCAATGAAATCGGAACAGCTCTCTATAAGTGAATCCATTTATTACCTCCTTCGGTGAATGAGATATCCTTTTTCAGTGACACATTTTCTGGTCAGAACGGGAATCAATACATAGTTGCTTTATGCCTGTACCTAGTTGAAACAACTCAGTTGAATGAAATGTAATTAAAATACCTAGAGTTCGTATATATCCATTCCTGGAAACAGGCAGCATGCACAGCGCAATAGAGCAAATAGAAAACACGTCAACATTTTCTCATTTTTCAGTCATGAATGACTGGTTGATTGTGATGAGAAACGCACATATGCTTGCCCTTACATCGTGACGGAAATAAAGTAGGAAGACATTTTGAATTTGAAACGTTTGAAAAAAGTAGTTGTTAAAAACAGGAGCATAGACAATCACGGAGAAATAGTATCACAAACCAAATGAAATTTCGCTATAACAACGCAGGATAATACAGAATAATCTTTTTTCTGGCAAAGGCGCAACGAATAAAAAGCGATTGATACGAACTCGTAAAATTATTCGACAAGAAAGCCTTAGAATTCCTTTGACATCCCAAGAATATGAGGGAAATTTTCGTATTTAAGGCCAAAAATAAGTTCTTCCCATATTGATGCTAAAAAAGGCAAATCTAGTTAAACTATGTATAAAAATTTTACCAAATGAATAAACAGACATGAATTGAAAGCCAAAAACGAGTAACGTCCAAGACCGATTGCAAAAGCTTAACATAGAAGCAAAACATTTACAAGACGACGAGGAGATTGAAGATGAAGTGAAAGAATGAGATGTTAAGAAAAAGTAAATCCCTTGACTCTTACTATAATAGTTAACAGACAACTATCTTCCGTTCGTTAATTTGATCAGTCATTTTAAAATTCACTAAAAGGGATTTTAATTTTTAAATACCTAATATCCTTATTTTCTAATTGATAAAAAATACATTAATATATTGTGTGTTTAAAAACATTATCAAAATGCTGTACTATAAAGTTTACTTTTTGTCAGTTAATGTGTTTCTGCTCTCAGAAATCGATTTATATAGTTTTATAGCAATATTATTTTACCTTTGTAAGACATATCATCATAGACTGAATTCTTTTCAATAAATACTCTCAACCATAAGAGGTCACTTCAAAAATAACTTTACATTTAATCTATCATGAGACTCGTAAAAGCATTTTAATTATTAGAATAATTTTTGCTATTTATAGAATGTTTCAAAACGTAGACTAAAATGTGAAAATAACTTGAATAAGAATTCTTGACTCCATCCAATTATATTAGAATGAGTATTTAAATTATTTGACTTATTGAATTAATTAAGCATAATTTAATTAATGTAACAATGTGTTTTTGTTTTTTGAAGTCATCGATTTTAATCTATTTCAAAATTTCATAGCAAACAAGTATATGAAATTTAAAAGCAGGAACCCTTATAGTGTTTCATTCTTTGACGGTGGTGTGATACTGAAATAAAAGCAATTACAGCATTATTTTGTGTCTACAAATACAAAAAAGATCACTGTCTTGTACATGGAATGATGGCTAAATATTGGATTGAAATAAAATCATGAAGTTTAAAAATCATTCGTTAGGCTTGCGAATTATTAATTTTGTTTCTCAAATTTCCGAACTTGTTTCGACATCATGAAAAATACCCTTATCTTAATTATATTTGAAAATCGTATTTAACTCTCTAAGGAGCGTAGATTCATATATCTGTTAGGAAGCCTGCAGTTTTTCCTGCAGACTTACCAGTTTAGACATCTTGACCAACAGACGCTCTGGTTTTTCTGAATGTTCACACATAAAGCTGCATTTTCCTGACCTGGTCTCTTAGAATGTATTGTGTGCTTTCGAGAGTCTTGTTCGTATTCCTTACACGCTTGACGTTGTGGTGTTCCAGTGCCACGCTAATTCACTGCCCCCTAACATGCTAAAAACTCGCCCGAAACAACATTTCCACTAAACGTCAAAAAATTTTGTTGGTTTGTAATAGACACCACCACGGATCTTATCAAAACTTTCTCAGTCTAGCCGTAGGCCAATATTGAACCTTATAGATATCGCTTCGTAGTTCCTACGCTATATGAAATAAAATAAATACTTTTGACTTCAACTGCATTAAAGGGAAAAACTTAATGTGTTGAAGTGAGTGTATATTTAAAAAGAACCCATTCGATGTGACTTTACCCACTCGCAGATCTTGCAACGGGGCTCAGCTCCAGCCAAGATGGTCACTATAGTTAGAAGACCCTAAAAATGTGAACATGAGTACAAGAAATAAAACTCGAAGCAGAAACGCCTAATTATGAAGATTCGTGTAACGAACACACCGTGGCTTAAAGAGGAATTAACATTCACACAAACTTCTTCCTATTCCATATTAATATATCTTACTTCCAATCTAGCAAATATGTTGTTAGTGATAGTAAAATGTTAAACTTGTCTTGGTGAAAACTTAACTTCTCAGTAAGTTCACAGTAATGTTATAAATGAGCTTATTGGTTTTATGGAAGAAACTGTAGTGTTGACTAATGAGTCTTGATAAAATATCCTCATTTATAGTTATTTACTGTCTGCATATCCGTCCACCGACCTATGCAATAAATTCACAGTTTGTCAGAGAAAATTCATGCTTTGGGATGCCATACGATCCGTATAGCACTCCAAACCATACGGATATATGATCGTATGCAGCTGATGTATTGTGGTGGATCTAACGGGAAAGAAATAAAAAAGTAATATGCAGGATAAAATTATATGATCCGTATTGTTACCATATCATTAAGATATACAAAAATACAGTTTTCAGTGTAATTGTCTACTTTTACACAACTAACACAAGTCTTAGTTCTCTATCTCAAATAATATCGTCCTATATATGAATGTAGCTGTGTTTTACAACTAAATTTGTCCAACAAATGACTGAAAGTACCACCATAGTGGGTGGGTGGTGATTTCAAATTAATGCAGAAATCTGTCTTTTTTAACTTTAGGTAGGTATTTTAATTAAATTCGCACAGGAGCAATATAACAGGCTATTGACCACGGTCCGAAAACAAACCCGTAGGGGAAGATCCAAGGACAATACCACGTAAGTTTGAACCACGGTTAGATGACGGGGTCACGCCTGAGCAGGCACACCACTCTCCAAACTTTCACACCACGCCAATGGGAGGACATTTGAGGCCACGACAGATTTAACGTGCACCAGCCCCCCTTTGTACACGAAGGTCTTTGGTTGGATTCGAACTCGCAACCTTCCGGTTGCTAATCCGTTACTCTTCCAACCGGGCTACCTCGGCCCCTTTTAACTTTAGGATACCAAACGGCGAAAAAATAATCTGATTTCTTTGATCATGTTGCAAAATACTATCATTCATTACAATTGGAATTGATACTCGAATTCAGGTTCCTTACCTTTTTAGCAACGATTGGACTGACGTCAAACAGATGTAACTCACATAACTATGTCATGGGGCTCTTATAACATGGGGTTACATATTCTTAAGTCATTGGGTAGTGTTATACACCGTTTCTGTTTCTTTAGTACATTTGGAACTTTAAACTATCTATTTAACTTCTCTTGCGTCTTGGAACTAACTTTAAGATGTGAGAATGACTATAAGCAGAAAAATCAGTGCGTTTGTCAACTCAGTCTGTAACTGTAGTGATAAGAATTTCTTAATATTTCAGGTCACACAATGCGTAACTTCTTTCCATTTTAAGACCCTTTTCGTCAAAAATGACGATTATCTATAAGGTAACTGAAAGAAAACGGAACACGTGGTGCATAGGGGATTTGATTCAAGTACACTGCTGGCCACCGTAAATGCAACACCCTGAAGGAAGCATGCAAATAATATGAAATTTACAACATGCATTAGCGGAGGTGAGATATGCAAATGATTAGAATTTCAGCGCAGACGCACATCACGCGCGCCTGTGGCGCCACTTCAAAGCGCTATTTAAGGCTTGGAGATTTCGACGATTTCAAGTACGGCAATTGTGTTTTTCTTGTGGTTTTTTCAAAAAAAACGATCAATTATGCCTCGTAGAAAACAGCGATCATCTTTTGATCAAGTATCCGAGTTCGACAGAGGAAGGATAGTGGCCTACCGAGATTGTGGATTATCTTTCAGGGAAATCGGTAGTCGTGTTGGACGAAACCAAACAACTGTAATGCGGATATGTGATCGTTGGATGCAGGAGGGTACGACGGACCGACGTGTTCGATCGCATCCACCTCAGTGCACCACTTCACGTGATGACAGGCATATTGTGCGTATGGCAGTGACGGATCGCTCAGCCACATCACGAACCATAGCACAGCACATTCAGTCTGTACCGCATCATCCAGTGTCTGCGCGTACCATTCGACGCCGTTTACAGCAGAGTGGTCTGTCCGCAAGACGTCCATTGCTTCGTCTACCCTTGACGCAGAACCACAGACGATTCCGCCGCCAATGGTGCGATGAAAGAAGGATGTGGACGGCAGAATGGAATGAAATTGTCTTTACTAACGAGTCACGCTTCTGTCTGCAACACCACGATGGTCGGATTCGAGTCTGGAGACACCGTGGAGAGAGGATGCTGAACAGCTGCGTTATGCACCGCCACACTGGTCCTGCACCGGGTATTATGGTATTGGGGCGGTATTGAATATCACTCTCGCACTCCTCTAGTACGCATTGCCGGTACTTTAAACAGCCAGCGCTGCATCTCCGAGGTGTTGGAGCCAGTTGTCCTTCCTTACTTTCAGGGCTTGCCCACAGCCATATTTCAACAGGATAATGCGCGACCACACGTGGCACGCATTGTCCAAGGGTTCTTCGTCAATCGCCAGATTGAATTGCTTCCCTGGCCAGCTCGCTCTCCGGATCTTTCGCCGATAGAAAACATGTGGTCCATGGTTGCTCAACGATTGACCCAGAATACATCCCCAGCTGCCACACCAGATCAACTTTGGCAACGTGTGGAAGCTGCTTGGTCTGCTGTACCCCAAGAACACATCCAAAGTCTCTTTGAATCAATGCCGAGGCGTGTGGCAGCGGTGATCTCCAACAATGGCGGCTACTCTGGCTACTGATTTTGGCAGGAACCACACTTCACAGAAGTCTATAAATTTAATCATTTGATACTTGGTCAACATGTTATCTACAAAATAAATTTTGTTGTGATATCTCTTGTCTTTCTTGGTGTTGCAATTTGGGTGGCCAGCAGTGTAGTTTAGTAAACTCCATTTAATGTAGGTTTAGAGGTAAATGTCTTTCGACGGAAAATACATTGTCTAATAAGAACAAGTACTCGTATTTTTTAAAGATTTGTTACTAAAGAGGTATTAAGAGAGAGAGAGAGAGATTTGCATTTTCCTGAAGTCAGAACACAAACTTCTGAACGTACTGCAAGAAAACCTCATTTTTGAATGTTTGGATTTTATGCTCTTTCTTTATAATCCCACTCTATATTCTTATATATGACGTCACCTAATAGTTTTAAAATAACCGAGATAGATAACCCAGGAAAGCGCTATAAAAACATACATACTTTTCTATTTAATTTAGCTTATGTTTTGTAAACAAATGTACAATATATTGAATACCATTAAAATTAATACTTTTATGAAGCAATTATAACAATTCTTATTGATCTTACAAGTTTTTTGTATAGCAATACTCTCATATAGATCATAATGTTTACATAAAGGGAAATATGGGTGAGTATAGATATACATTTAACAAAAAGGTATCTACTATTTCCCATTTTTATACGTTAAAATGTGATTTGGGAACCATTTTGTAAGTCTATTTATATAAGTTTTTTAATGCCCTCAAAAGCGGTGGTATGATTCTTAAGTATCCCAGTGAAATTAAACATTTTTTGTGTTCTAATAGAGTAATAGTGTATTGCAAGACGATTATCTGAACCTAGCAAATGATGGTAGAAAGCCTTTTTAAAGTTAAAAGATTTTCCCTTTCCAATAAATGATTCAATAGTTACTAGGCACCATTTAGTTCCAAGATTAACTTTGCGCTCAAACGAAGGTGGAAAGCCATCTTACAGGAGGACAATAGCCTATGCTGGCAGATTTCTCGAAGGCTGTGCTGAAGTGTCGGAAAAAGCACACTCTTGTGGAAGATTACTGGAATCTTTAAGGGGATCCTAATTAAAATCGACTCGTAATTAAAGAAGCTGACAATTTCCTCCAAAGAAACGACGTAGAGTTTATTGAATTCAGAGTGAACATGGATAAAGTATTAGAAGCTCTTACATGCTGTGGACAGAATGAATGCAAGTCCATAGTTTGGGAGATAATTTTTTTTCAATTTTTGCTTCAATTAAAGCCTTTGTACGACACGAAAATATTTTTACAATGTAGTAAATAGGACTAATTTATGTCGCGATCTGATATTTATTCTGTTAAACTGTGGTAGTAATTAAAATAGTTCTCTCTTAAAAGCTTATTTTTGAGTTAATCAATAAAATGCAAAAGTCGCCCTTTATAGATTTCTGAACTTGAACAAAAATTCAAAAGATCATTCAAGTGAATAAAAAATCCTAATTAGCAACTAGTGAATAAAAATATAATTTCATAGAATAAAAATTCACACTTTTATGAATGTGTTAAAACAATTATGTAGAAATATTCGCAAAGAAAATTTGTGTGATGTATAAATTACAGAAATGACTAAGAGAGCATTTAAAGTATACCAAAGCTCCCATAATGTTGTTACGATAACAATTATAAATAGCAAGGGTGTCCCTTCATTTAATGGCACAAACATGCAATAACACATTTTTGAATTATATGAAATTAAGCTCGCATAAATTATTTATTTAAAACAAAAATCAGCATTATTTTTAATGCAAAAGAAGATTAGTGGAAGTCTAGAAGGTATCCTGTGTTTGATGTCATAAGTATTGCATTTTACTTCGACAAATGTTCTGTCTCTTCCAGAGTTTAAATAGCTCTTAAGGACAACTGATGATAATTGGATTGTGTACCTTTCTTCTTACTTATTGGGCCGCGGTGGCCCGGTTGGAAGAGTAACGAACTAGCAACCGAAGGGTTGCGAGTTCGAATCCAGCCAAACACCGTCGTGTACAAAGGGGGCTGGTGCACGTTAAATCTGTCGTGGCCTCAAATGTCCTCACGTTGGCGTGGTGTGGAAGTTTGGAGAGTGGGGTGCCAGCTCAGGTGTTGCCTCGTCATCTGACCGTGGTTCAAAATTACGTGGTGTTGTCCTCGGATCTTTCCCTTTGGGATTGATCCCGGACCGTCACCAATAGCCCATTGTGTTGCTCCAGTGTGACGTTAATTGAAATACCCAAATACCCATACCCTTCTTACTTATTTCACTTTGCGTAAGTCAATTACAAGTATGTTAACTCGTGAGACTTGAAGTTCTCAAGGACCAGCGAATGGTGCATAAGCTGGCTTGAGGGACTGCCGAAACCGTAGATGATGTGCTCTATCGAAGTCAGAGATGAATTGCTCTTAGAGCACAGAGGTAACTGCTTGCAAACCAATAAGATCTTCATTGGTTTCAACTTCTCACTGCGACGACTGAAGTGAGCAGTCTGATCTTCTCTAATGCCTACTACATATATCTAGGGAGGCATCAGGCTGAGTGTGACCGTACCAGTCATGTGAGTCAAATGAAATCTCCAAATTCTGTTCATGCACACTTTAATTTTAGAAGTGTCTATATATCATAGATAAGTCCGCCATTAGATGGTAAGGCATCTAGACTTCTCTTAGCCAAAAGATCTGCGGTTTTGTTTCCTTGTAGACCAACATGTGAAAGGATCCATTGAATATGTGTCACGTTCCTCACAAATAGACTTCTCCCATTTTGATGATGTTTCTGATGGTTGTACTTTAAGTTAAGTATTGAAATTTCATAACAAGTACTAAAATAGAAATGAAAATATTATTAACCTTCTGATATAATTTAAAATATTGAAATAACTTTAGAACTAAGACAATTTCGTTTTGACAAACTTCAAATTAACTTTCTGATTAAAAAAACACGACTTTATAAGTTCCCATTTACTTATTCCAACAATATGTAAAATGATAAATGCACAAAAATACTTATTCAACCATAATAGTAAATTGTATAGACAAATATATATATATACAAATAAAACTTCAACGAAACATGTGTTCAACTAATTATGCTCACATTTGCTCCAGGGATTAATCCTTCAAAATCACTATTACGTAAAGTAAACGTAATTAATAAGTACAAGATATATTTATAAGTACAGGATATATCTCTAATACTTTATTATAGCAAAATTTTAGGTGCTAGTTGACATTCCAAGCACTATGAATGGAAACCTGTAAATTACCTTTCGAGTAATTGCATTTATTTTAAGATTCACGTTTGTTATATAAAAACTACGTTTTAACAATATCGAATATTCAAAGTGTATAATATGCCGATTCGTGTAGTTTATTTTCTGTATCTATAACAATGGATTGATCTTACCATCACAAGCTTACGTGGAGCAGAAATCGACGTTATTTATAGAATGTTAAATGGAAATAAGCGGATATAAAACAATATTAAATCAACGAAAATATCAATGAATATAAATTCGTCAATTCTCCCTGTAAGTTAAAATGTACTTAATTTGAGCTAGGAACTGCATATATCAATAACTGCACGGAAGAGCTCTCTAATGAAATTCTGCAGGAGCTTGTTGACACAAGGCAGTGAAAAATATGGTTGATAGATAGTTGACTTCACGTCGCATTGGAACAACACAACTGGCTATAGCTTAAATTCATTGTAAATAGTTTTAAAGTACGAAATGTAATTAACTGCACTGCCATCAATAGATATTAGCAATTCAGAAACTTTAGGGCAGATACTATGCGCGGGTCTGCTAGTAATTAAAAATACTGGATTAGTTGAACAATATAAATTAATTTTCAGTGCTGTTAATTAGAAGAAACTTATCAATGGGGGTATAGAAATAACCCAATTATTAACGAAGGGCTCAGAACATCAAAAAAATTAACCCAACATGTATTTAGAAATATCGCAAACATTTTAAAAGTAAGATAAACACTAGTGAAATAATTCAAAGTTCTTTTCGAGTCCAAATATTTTCTATCGGGAGATGTTTCACTAATTGGATTCAACTCGATTTTTACGAAAAAATCAAAACAACTCTTAAAAAAGAAGCTATATTCCTTAAAAAGTAAAAAACGCAACTGATTGCTACTGGATTTAATTGATAAATTAGCCTGAGGATTAAGATAAAGAATACAAGGAATCAAATGTAAAGAATTTGCCTTTTAAATAATATTATCTGGAATGTGTTATAGGGGAAACTGCAAAAAATGGCTTCTAAATAGTGATTATTTTATTTCCCTACGTGACTCAAAAATTATTCTACTCACATAATCATTTTTATGATAAATGTTTCCCAACAGTGTTATATTAAACTATGGGTCAATTTTAAATATTTTCTGAAACAATTTGAAAATATCTTAAATAAATTATTCATTATATTGAGTAAAAATTATCTCTCTCTCTCTCTTTGTGTGTGTATCTAAATTCCTTTCAAATTATACCTACCTTATACATATGACGCAAAATATATTCTGACCTTTGATCCTAATAACTTTTCTTACGAAAAACACTATTTAATGTATAAAAGCATATTTTGTCTTAAATTAGTTGGTGATATAACTAGTAGTTAACGCGCAGGAACAAAAATTCCAATCTTTCGTTTGCTTTCAAAAATAAAAAACACCATAAAATATATTTGCGAATATTTTAAAGTTTGAAGGTTGACTGCAACCTCTAACTAAAGGTCCCACCTTAAGAGATGAGTTATTAATAAATTATATTTATTTTAGGAATAGTTTTCTTCATTGGGGATCGAATTGAGGTCCAAAAGTTGATAGGAAATGTAAGTGTTATGGACGAGTTCGTTTTAAATTATAGATATACAAATTATGATTTAAAACCCATCTACATTTACTTCACAAGATAATTTTGCATATTTTGATAAGACATAATGGTCCGTTTGACTACCAAAATTAAAATTTATTGATATCGTTTCACATTTTATACCTATTGAAATATTTTCGAGGAATGAATAAATAGTTAAAGGATGAAAGAAGGAAAGTTAAGGGAACGAATTTTGTTTCATTGATTGATTGACTGGTTGGTGCTTATCCCGTGGTTCTAGATAAATTCTACATTAAGATATGGAGGTTTTTGCAAAATTAATTTTTCAGTTATTGTAGTGGGGTTGGAAAAGATTTCTTGGTTATGGACATTAATACAATGGGGCCGTCGTGACTGAGTGGGTCCACTGCGCTAGCAACCTTCGAGTTGTATGCGGTGCAGGTTCAATTCCTGTCAGGTGCATTCTTCCCTGAATGCATTTCTCTCTTCTGTGTCAGTAAAACATTCATTCTGTGTATGTCTATTACTTGATGCGTCTTGTGTCTGGCGCAGCATTGCTAAATATGGCCCTTGAGCCATAAAACACCAACAAACCAAACCAACCATTAATACAACGAAGGATGCGATGTGGAGAATGTGATGTAGGAGAGGCTGGCTCTTTTTTTATATTGGTGCACTGTGGGAAAGATTTCTTATCAACGACTAAGGTCATATTCTTTAGGTGACCAGTGCGCAGTATTATCAACATGGAAAAATCATCTCTACATGTTAAAATCTTAAAGTGCACCCGGAGATTTGCCATGTACAAATGATGGGAAGGTATACTATAAAGTTTGGTTTTCTATAAAGATAGGATTTTAAGCTGGACAAAGAGTTTTTGTCGAAACCTGTCATGTAATCATCATACTTCATTACCCAAAGAGGTGGTAAGTAAGTGGATTGCATTGGATTTTTAATTTTATGGCACAAGGTGCTAAGTAGGACAAGTGCGTTAGATGCAAGATTATGAAATTAAACAATAAATAGCAGCATAATGCTAGAGGCTAAAATTGAGAAATCAAGAGTTGAGACACAAGTATAGGAATTAAATTCACATGTATAAAATTTTGAAAGATTGAAGTTTAAAGGATTGAATTATAGCAGAATTTAAAAAATTGGATTCACGAATCATTTTGGATTTGTTAAAAAAATTAAATGAAATCCAAAAAACCAATTGAGCGTAAAAATTCGAAAAGGTTTAAATGGGGACTTGCCCCAACCAAATCTTGCAGATTCAAAATTGTACTTTTAAAAAAACTAAAATTTTGATGATCAAATGCAGGACAGACAATCAAAACCTAATAAACAGAAAAAGGAGTAAAACATGAGTCGCAGATGGGTGCGCTCTCTCCCAGTAATAAATGACGATTAATGAATCGTGTGTATCCAATACGAAGACGGGTCAGTTTGACATCAATCCTCCGCATTGGAGACACTGACCACTGATATAGAATATAATTATTTTATAGAATATAATTTATTGGTGACTTGTAAGTTCCACAACTCTTGCCACAAGGAGTCAACGAACTCCTTTGTGGACATCTTTATGTTACTAAGAGGAACGGCTTGCTGCAATGGAAAGGAAGCTACCTTCGCAGCAGTGTCAGCAAGTTCGTTACCCTTTGTGCCCACGTGACTCGGGACCAAACAAAACAGAATATCAAAATTCTTGCTTTGCAAAGTACATAAAGTGGTAAACCTGACACGACAGGATGGGCAAGCGGGGGTATATTTCTCCAGCTGTTGTAAGACACTCATGCTGTCAGTGTAAATGCAGAACTTACGGTGGGCACTAGAAGATATCAGCTGAAGGACGCAATAAATTGTCACAGCTTCAGCGGTGTAGACGGAGCAGGAAGTACGAATTCTATAACTATAAATAGTATTGGGAAAAGCTATTCCGCAGCTTACACAATCTCCTTCTTTAGACCCATCCATGAAAGTTGGAAAATAGGTTTCAAATAGACAGCGGTGTAAGTGATATAGTTGTTCGAAAATTGCTGAAGCAGTGTCAGTCTTTGGTTACGTAGTGAAAGGGTTGATGCAACTCAGAGTCCCATGGTGGGAAACGAAAAATGTCATTTTGTTGGGTCACAATACCACTAAGGTAAGAATCGTTGATGATGGAATTTGTCTTCTGAAAAAAAAAAAGGTTTTATGCAAGAGGAACGAGCGTTGGAAAGTCGATTCAAACCAGCGGCAAGATACATAGTTGAAAAAGAGAAACTCCAGGTAGACTTTCCTTTCAGAGAGTCACTCTGTTGCGGAGGGATGCAGTGGTTCTTCTCAAGAACACACAAGCGTCGGGCACTGATCATACGCTCTAAGGTCTTGCACAGTCAGCACGTCAAGGCAATTGGACGATAGCTCAGAGGGTCTGTGGGGTCTTTACCAGGCTTCAGGATCAGAATCACCACGCATTCGTTCCACGGAGTTGGAAATTTCTATACTCTCCAGCTTCGATTAAATAGAAGAAGGATGCTTTGCAAGGAATCTGGAGACAGGTGGCGAAGCATCTGGTACGAAATTCCATCCGGCCCGGGACTCATATTAAGAGCTTGAGATAGCGCCATCTTCAATCCAAGCATCTTGAGCTGGCAGTTATAGGGGAAGGTGTGTTTGTTTTGGAAATTGATTGGTGTTCTCTCAGCTCAATTCTTTGTCGCTTTAAAAGCAGGACTGTAAGAGTCGGAACTGGACACACTAGTAAAAGCCTCTCCGATGACGTTGGCGATGTCAAGTGGAGAAGAATAAACTACAGCGCCGGTCTCTAGTATAGGGATGGAAAAGTCCCGATGCAAACAGTTGGCTGCCTTAACTTTCCTCCATATCTGCTTTCTCGATGTTGACGATGTAATTTAAAATACGTATCTAGTCGAAGACTCACTCTGGCTCTCACGTCTCACCTTACGAGCGAATGCTTTGGCCTGTTTGAAGGCGATGAGGTTGGTGGTTGGCGGGTATCTCCAAAAATTGTTCCATAACTCTCTCTGTCTCTTGTAATCTGACTGGCATTCGGTGTTCCACCTGGGCTTGCAAATTCTGCGTGGTTGAGCTGAACTTTTAGAAATGGCTGTATCTGCATCCTGTATAGTTGCTTCGATGGCATTGCTCACTGAGATGTTTATATCTTCACTGTTGACAATTGCTTCCGTAATCACTGCCAGTTGTGTGAATGTATCCCAATCCTCTTGATGATACGAGTAATTAGGTAAACAAGAGATCACATTACTGCTACTATCATGCGACATGAAAAGGAGAAAGTGATCGCTACTGTGTATATGGTTTCCCACTTCAAAATTCAACAACAGAAAAAGTTTAATAGAACAGATGGATAAGTTCAGTGAGTGAAACTCCTCATGGGTTGTGGAAGTATGTTTTCTCGTCGTTATTGAGCAAGCAGAGCGAGTGATTCGATATGAAATGCTTGATCTGTTGTCCACGACGATTCGTACTATCACTTCCCAGAGGATACTGTGACCAGTAAAGTCACCGAGCAGAATAAATGGGACTGGGAGTTGATAAACCAGTCTTTTGAGTTCCTCTTGGTTGATTCTCTTGACGCCTCCTCTCGACGCCTCTTGGTTCTTCCTCTTGACCCCTCCACGCACTATTATAGTTCCAAAGTCATGATCTTTCCTGACGCAGCTGTACTTGCGTATCTTGCATGTGTGGGAGGGCTTCAAGAAAGTTTCCTGAAGGGCCTGACGTGCAGGATGGTAGGAAGATACATTCTCTTTGATGTCATTTGTCTTAGATTTAAAACCACGACAGTTCCAAGAAACAAAGGAAGTCATTATGTTAGAAAGGATATTCCACTTTGTATCCCATCCATCTTAGTATCATCCCCACTAAGGTATTTGTCGTCAGAAGGATGCAATGAAACAGCATATGTATCTCTGACGGAATTCAATAATGGAAATCGGTTAGAACGCTTACGTGGGGATGAACGTTCTTTTGAAGATTTTAGTTTTAACGCTTTTGATGCTTTAGATTTTGATGCGTTATTTTATGGGGATGAAGCATTCTTTTTTGCGAAGGAAGTAATCTTTATTGGAGACGTATCCTTTTTCGAGGGTTAGGTGCTTTTGTTAGTAGTATGTTTGTTTTGTTCTTGTGAAGATGGGGTAAGGATTCTCGAGGAAGATTCTGATTCTGTTTGTGTACCTATGATTTGGGAGGTTTTTTAACCATTGTCGAATAAGAAATTCCTGCTTAAGGGGTTCGTGACTCAACTATTTTTTGAGCTTCGGGGTAGGAAAGTTTTTGTAAAACCTTTAGAGATTGGATTTCTTTCTCTAGAACTCACTTCGAACAAGTCCTGGAAAATGAGGGATTGTCTCCTCCACAGTTTACCATTGAGCCAGAGTGATACAGCCGTCACTGTCGTGCAACCTCACTGCAACGGGAACATTTGATGGGGCTGCGACAGGAAATCTTCGAATCTCCAAAACTCTGGCAGCCGAAGCAGCGCTGAGGATTCGGGTCATAGTCTCGGACTGGGCAGCGCAGATATGCGTCTGTGATACGTGTCGGCAGGGCTTGTGTGTCAAACGTCAATATCAAGTGTTTGGCGGGAAGGGTCTTCCCATCTCGACGTATTGTGATACGACGAACATCAACTACTGTCTGATCACGTATATTTTCTAGGATTTCTTCCTCTCTGGTGAATACAAAAGATCCGGTTTGGAGATGACGTCACATGAAGTATTGTATGAGAAATGGGGAGTAAATGTAACAGTGAATGAGCCAAGAGTTTTTGCATTATGTAGTAAATTTGCTTGTAGTTCAGTTGAGACTTCGACCAGGAGATCCATGGGATGAAATATTTTAAGAGACTTTATGGTGGCCTAAAAAAATGAAAATTTTTTTGAATCAAGAATGGCGGAACAGAAGAAAAAGAGTTTTGCATTGGTTTTAAGCGAAATGAGTTATTTAAAAGTTTAACTAAGAAAAAGAGAGCATTTGATAAATGTATGTCTTATTGTTGCTGGAGAATTTGTATTTTCATTGTTCGTAGTAAAAAATAGGAGGATTCAGACACCGACAGCACCACCACCATGGAGCCCAACAAGGGGAAGCAGGAAATTCCTGCCCCAGAGCTAATCGGTGTCCTTACGCGCTCAGTGCACCCCTGAAGCAGACACCACCCTTAATGAGTTGACCAGCAAGTGACCGATCGCTTAGTCCTAGCCGATGACCAAGTCAAATAGACCAGCCGATTGATGCACGCGGAACCAATGGGTACCTCTCGTTTACCTAGAGTAAAGCTGGGGTCGAAGCAATGTGTTGTGTCGATATGTTGCCCCTCAACTGCCAGGATTCCCTTTTCCGGGGACACGGATCTCCACGCACAGCAAACACGTAGGTGGTATAATCCCCAAGAGAAGCTATAAGCAACAGAACTGAAATACGCCACTCTAGAATTGTGCCATTCTTTCAATATGCACTAAGTGGGTCAATGGAAACTAACTTACAAAACATTCCCATTCTATGTGGTTTTTTCAATAATGTCTATCCAGAATGAAAAAAATGGAAAAATTATAAATGTTAAGAAACCTTTTAATGCTTCTAAAATTATCCTATGATTTGATGCTGCTCAAAAGAATTTCCGCCAACAGTAATGTATGCGTGACAGCGTCGATTGCCGTACGTTTTCAAAGATACCCGGTATTTCGGGAAAAGCGACTTATTGCAGCAGTGACAGAAACTCTTGCAAAGAGGTCATCATTGGAGTTAATTGGAGGAATCATTGGAGTACTCAAGGCTTTTCAGGAAATATATCCCCATAGGAAGAAATTGAAAATGTCAAATCGGACGATAGTGATTTGGATTGGTTATAACTTCCTGCCACTGAGGACATATGAGACACTTTGGAGAAATTGTGCCAATTTCAAGACATAAAATGAAAAAATATTCAATACACTATTCAATAAAACTAAAACAATTCTTGAATGCGTAAATTCATTTCTAAAAATATCTTATACATATATATATATATATATATATATATATATATATAAGAAATTCAAATTAAAAAGCTAAAAAGATGCAATACAATAATAAAATGAAATGAAAGTAAAGTGATAATAAAATATGTAGTATGCAAAATTAAATTGGTGTATGAGACCAATGTCAAGCTAAAAAGCTAAAAATGTTTGGATGAAGATTCTTCCGAATATTGTCTTCTAAAACTAAGGTATATGAATTAAAATGTTTAAAACGCTGAACATTAAAATGAGATCATTCTATCAAAATATGTTTTACCGTTAATGGACAAATGTATAATTGTAATGCAGTAATATCTAATATGGAGGCATGTGATTATTACATTTTGCCTTCTTAATGGTAATGACCTCCATTGAGATATATTTGGTTTGATGAAATGAAGCTTATTCTCCTTTTGTTGATTCCATTTGTTTCGCCATTTTTCTTTTCTTAATTTATAGGTACTAGATTTTAAGTCACGGTAAGGAATGGTATGATTAATATTATTCACTGCCGATTTGGCGGCTTTGTCAACTATTTCCTTTCCTAATATCCCAACGTGAGATGGGGTCCAACAAAATACCAGGTTAAAATTTTTTGAAAGAAGATAATTTTTTTTCACTGACTCCCAAACAATGGGATCACTAGTATGATCAGGATATTTTAATGATTGTAAGAAACATAATGAATCTGTGAAAAAATGATACCTCTCATTTTTATGATAATAATCAGATATATTTTTATGATAAATATCAGATATTTTATTTCTAATCAGATATATAATATATGGCCATCATTTCAGGAGCAGAACATGAAGAATGAAGTTTAAAACTATGAAGAGAGTCATAATGATGAATGCAGCTCCAACATAATTTTTTTTATCCATATGTGTAAATTTGTGTAAAATTAGATTGTTTCTCTTTATGCTTTTCAGAGTTGTCTGTAGGTAATATCAGAGGCGTCTGCTTCATGGAAGTTCTGAAATAGGTTTTGGATTTCAAAATCATTATTAAACCAAAGAGAAAAACCATACAGTTTTTTCTGGTGACTTTAAGTGTATGAATTTTGGATCCGTTCATTGAGAATTCTGCATTCTTAAGTAGAATGTAGGGATGGTAGATACTTTTGAATGATAAAGAGGTTTTAACTATGAAGTGTGATGAATGGTATGGGTGATGAGGGGTTGATGTAAAACTAAAATAATATGTTAGAGACAACAATTGTCGCCTTAACTCCAGAGAAGTTTCAAATTTGTCTACATATAAACTCTTTACCGGAGAAGTCCTGATGATGGATAGAATTCAGAATTTGCAGTATAGATTTTCTGGCTGAATCATACACCACGCACAGCCGTAATCTAATTTTGATCGTATTAGGGTTGTATAGATTTTTAAAAATCAAGTACGATCAGAGCCCATGATAATTTCGATAAAATTAGTAATATGTTAAGAGCCTTTTCGCAACGTTGCGTAGATTTTATTTTAGTAGAGTGCGTAGAGTTTATGTGGACACTGGAGCCGAGATCACGTGTGTTGGGAAAGACTTTGGAAGCAGCAGAGGAACCGATCAAAGGTCAAGTGATCTCGGAAGTTGCATTTGGAAATAGAATACGGGCGAATATTAAAGTTTTGAAACTCAGGTTATCGGGAAGAAACAAAAATGGAGATTCGGGAGTAGAGATAGGTTGTGCAATTACACCTACTTTGTGTAGGGAAGGTGTATTGTCCCTACAGGATTTCAACATTTTAGTGCAAAAAGAGAATGGAAAGTTTTCCGATCTATCGCTTGGATGGATGTGTGTAGAACTACAAACAGTAACTTAAGAGGGAAAACTGAAACTTCTGAGGATATTGTTGAATCGGAGGAAGAGAATTAGTTGCAATGAGATAGTAAAGGGCATGAAGGGAAAACAGGTTTAGTAGAAACTCAGGATATTTTAGAGGTGGAAAGGGATGATCGCATAAATGGAGAATCAGAATTCGTATTACAGGAAAACGGAAAAACGGGAAATTTCGGAAAGTGAGAAGTTGAAATTAGAGCAAGGGGAAGATAGTTCATTACAGGAAGCTTTTGAATTTGCAAAAAGGAAGAACAGGGGATTCAAAATTTGAGATGGGTTTCTTTATCATGAAGAATATATGCAGGATACTATCATATGTCAGTTGGTGTAACCTAAAAGGAAAAGACACAGGATTTTAGGATTAGCGCACAATGCTATTTTGTCTACACATCATGGATTTAAGAGTACTTA
Organism: Meta bourneti; assembly: GCA_933210815.1. NCBI lineage: Eukaryota > Metazoa > Arthropoda > Arachnida > Araneae > Tetragnathidae > Meta > Meta bourneti. Next base: position 61,266,519 of record OW119924.1, on the reverse strand, counting down.
AGAAAGGATAAAACTATCATTCTTTACTGGCCAGGGATGAAGGCTGAAGTAAGACAATACTGTGAGAATTGCAGACTGTCAATTAAGAAGGAAAGTTTCTAGATCCGATCGAACTCCTATAACTAGGTAGAAAGTCCTAAAAACGTTTGGGAAATTGTTAATGTTGATTGTATTACCAAAATTTCACCTCCTTCTGCTAGAGAACATAAGTATGTGTTAACGATAATAGATCAAAATACTCGTTATGCAGAAGCTGTTTGTTTAAAATCCTCATATGCTAAAGCTACTTGCAATGCTAGGTATCTTTCAAGGGTATGGAATTCCTGAAATTGTTGCATCGGATCAAAAAGAAAATTTCACTAGCGAGTTAACGATGAAATTAGAGGAAATATTAGGTGTAGCTCCTCGTTTTAGTAGACCAGAATATCCACAAATGGTTTAATTGAGAGATTTAATCAAACTTTGATGCTTCATTATACAATAAGGAACGATCCAAAAATTGAAATAAAAGCATATCATTTTGCCTTTGTGTGTATAATGAAGTTTCTAGCAGTACAATTGGTTATTCACTATTTGAAATGAAATTTGGGAGAAAACCACGAGGAGTTCTTAATCTTATAAAACATACGATGGCAAATGAAATTTCACTACCGATAGGAATGACCAAAGGTGTGACTGAATGTTTAAAAGAATTAAAGGAGAGGTTAGAAGAGATTGCCGAAAAAGCCGAGATAAGAGCCGAAATTAATCAAAAGAAGTATGAGAACAATTTTAATCCGAAAACTAAAAATGAAACAATTCAAAGAGGGGATGAAGTAATAATTCTTGCCTCTGATTCTACAAATAAATTATATGCACGATGGCGAGGACCAGTGACAGTGTTAGGAAGAGTAAAACAAAAAACAAAATAGTTATCTTGTAGAAATGCCGAATGGTGGACGAAGAACCTTTCATGCAATTGAAATTAGAGAATTTAAGGTTTCGTGCCCAGTAGTCGGTGTAGTTTTTAATGAGGATGCATAATTCGGAGATATTCGAGAAACACCGCGGGACGTAGAGAAAAAATAAATTTCGGGATAATCTAAAGAAGTTGCTGAAGGAAACAACTGATCTTAGCAATCGTCAGAGATCAAAATTACGTGAAGTTCTTTTGCAGTTTCCTAATTTCTTTTATGGGAAAATGGGTAAAAGTAAGGTTGGAATGTATTATATTAAGCTAAAGAAGGGAAGCGAGTTAAAAAACACTCATAGATACAAAGTACCTATGCCAATGCAAGCACAGGTGGAAGCGCAAATACAAGAATACTATATTTGGATTTGATTGAACCGTCAGATGCGGAATTCAGTCATCTGATTGTATGCGTAGTAAAAAAGGACGGTGGATTGAGATTACGCTGTAATTTCAGAATGGTTAACTCACATACCTACTCGAGTGCGTTTCTAATGCAACATATTCCAAATTTGTTAGCTAAAGTAGGAGCGGCAAATTATATTACTACAATTGACTGTCAACTAGATTATTGGCAATTACCCTTACATAAAGATGGCCGATATTTGACTTCTTTTACCTCACATAGTGGGCAATATCAGTGGAAAGTAATGCCATTTGGATTATCAAGTGCAGGAGCTAGTTTTCGAAGAACTACGAATAGAATGTTAGCTAAACATAAGGGCTATTCAGATGCTTATTTACATGACATTACCATATTTTCTCAAACATGGTAGGAACATCTAGTTCATATAGGTGCAATATTAAATGTGAGTTAGAAAAGAACGGTTGGACGGGTAATATAGTCAAATGCAAATTTGCTCAATGTAAAGTCAAATATCTAGGACATGTAGTAGGATCTCAAACACATCACCAGATCCTGATAAGTTGAACGCAATTAGAGAATTATACAGACCCACTACCAAGTCACAAGTTCTAAGTTTAATGGGATTGTTTGGGTACTACTGGAGTTTTGTGCCTAATTTTGCAGAAATTGCGCGTCCGTTAACATAGTTAACTAAAAAGAAAATGCCAGATAAAATCTTAGGGAGAGAAAGAAGAGAATTCTCTCTCTCTCAGTATTTTAAAGGAAAAATTGTGCAGTTCTCCAATTTTAATGTCTCCTATTTCGGGTAGCCAGTTTTACCTTACTTGTGATGATAGTCAGAACATTGTAGGGGTTTGCTTGAGTCAGTTGGATGATGGTGGAATTGAACGACTTGTTGGTTATTCAAGACAAAAGCTGACAGATTCGCAGAGAAAGTGGCCAGCTATTCGTTGAGAAGCGTATGCAATCGTGTTTGTACCGAAAAGGTTTTAGGAATGGACTTTCGGGACGAAAATAACTGTGATTTCGGACCACAATCCTTTATCCTTCCTCTGTAGTTACAACGATGGGCTCTAGCTCTGCAGAACTACGATCTACAAGTACAACATTTTGTTCAAATTCCACATAGACGCACTGTCTAGATTAATTCGACTCTCGAGAAATTCATGCATTAAAGGGGAGAATTAGCTTAAACTGCGCTAGTGCTAAATCATTCGTCCGCAACTTGACTGATTAAAGACTTTGCTGATGTCAAAGACAATTTTTAGGAAACTTTGATAAGTGTTTTTTGTGTAGTTTTATGATGAATCTTTCATACTTTTGTGTGCTTTTAAGTGTATTTTAAGTGTATGGATTTAAGGTCTTAGGACCTCTGCATCCAATTTCGTAAGGGAGGTGTGAGATCATCACTCCTAACTGCAACCGAAAGGCTACAGTGGGGTGTGGGAAGAAAAAATGAGCGGGAAATGAGAGACTTCCTTTTTGTGCTCGAGGCAGGGTGGATGTGTTGTCCCCTGCTCGGTCATGTTAAGCTTACGATCTTGTACATAATAACTGTTTTTATTTAATTATAATGTCCTGGTCTAGTGTAGAAATAAACGTGGTCCTCAAAGCTCAGTGTTTTTAATCAGATGCCAATTCCTCAAAGATCGAACCCAGCAATAATTCAATCCTGAGGAATGTTTAAATTTTTGAAAAATTGTTGGAAACTTCATTTATGTTTAATCTAAAATACATTGTCTTTTACCAGTTATGTGTGGTATAGATGAACTCTACTTATCAATGATCAATTGAATGACTCACTCTATTCACTTTTTGGATGATCGGAATAATAGTTCGATTGTATTAAATAATTGTAGGTACGCTTCTTGGTTGCATACATGGAGACGAAAGCTAATTTAAAAAAAAAATTGCATTTATTAAGAACACTAAAGACAATACCAAATTATACAAAACATCGATCAACACTCTCCTTTTCGAATTGTTCTCAATTCTAAAATCTTTCTTTTTATCACATTTTAATCATGGTTGTAACTTACAATTTTATCGTTTGAGCTCGTATAATAAATATAATAATTCTCGGATCGTTTGCACGCGCTGACAAATACGTTTAAAATAGTGTTCAAATTTGAAATTCTGGTAGCTATAACAACAATTAAATCGATCTACGAGCAGCGATTTTCAATGTCGAGATTATTGCTGAAATTGACGAATGACTGAAATTGACCGAATTTAATGATGCGGAATCTGATTATGACATCAAAAAAGGGTGTTTTCCATTGGAAATTTTATTTTTTGTTCAAAATTTTATATGAAGACGGCCCGTTTTGTATTTTTTTTGCATTTGAATTTGTAGAGGACGTTATTCCCTATTGAATGATATCTTTCAATTTGCTCTACTATGAATGGTGCTTGAAATAAAGGGGGTGGTTCGTTTTTCTCTGCCACAGTACCTGTAATGAATTTAGCCACCACTTTAATAATTAACTTACAAAAGAATAGTATATACCAGTTTATATTACTTAATAATAGTATATGTTATATAAAAATACTTTATGGTTAGCTGTGCTCAACAATGAAGTACTTTTTGGAAAAATGAAAGTTGCACTGTCTTTCCATGCTCTGTTGCACACTCGAAGGTTTGATAAAAGTACGTACGTCTGTCCTAACGAAGACCATGCTGTTACGTCAGAATACAAGTCAATTTCGATTATTACTCATATTTTTTTCAAAACAAGGCACTTCCAGAAAATTTTATCTGCACTTTCTTTAACATATGCAAACGGATTTATTGTATGATCAAATTCAGTTTCATCTCACCTGTCAAGTTCGATTCCTCCTTGGGTGCATTTCTCTATTCTGTGTTAGTACAAATTTTACTTGTATGTATATGACAATTATTTCATATTGTCTGTATTGTGTTTGACACAGCATGGCCAAATATGGCCCTTGAGCCATAAACCCAACAAAATAGATTCATCTCTTTCTAGAGAGAAAGATCCATCTACCTTGGTAATTTAGTGGGTTTTCCTACTGCGATAGCAACCTGCGAGTTGTAGGCAGAGCAGGATCGATTCCTGTAATTTAACCAGCATCGATTCCTGTAATTTAACCAGGATGTATTTCTCTCTTCTGTTTCAATAAAGTTTCATTGCGTGTATGTTCATTATCTGAAGGTGTCTGTCTTGTGTTTGATGTAGTTTAGTCAAATATGGCCCTTTCTCCATAAAACCCGATCATCTAACTTGACTTAGTGAGGCTGTCAATTTCGAAAATATTAGACATTTATTTGTAATATTGTGAGAAATAACTATATTTTTAGGTAACCCCAAAATGGATCATGTAAGAGTATTTCAATAGCAGAAGTAAAATCTTTGCAGAACGTCTGGTTTTTTGTTTACACTGAAAATCTCCCATAAAAGCTGTTTCACACACTTCAAGCGAAGCATAGAGCAAGTGTCCTGGCTGTCCTAGCGTAGACACGACACTGTGTTCTGCTTTTAGAAAAGTGTGTCTAATGTTGAAATATTTTGTAAAGAACAATATTTCAGTTCAAAGTAATTATACATTATTTCTTTATATATTTTCTTTCATTCTTTACGAAATAAGTTATACAATAATAAATAATACAATTTAAAATGAAATCCCAAATTCAATTACAAGAAAGATATCTATGGCGGTCTAAAATCTATACATATGAAGCAGAGTTGGCATCTGTCTGTCTCTGTTCTCTATAAAAATCTATACCGTTTGACCAATCCACACCAAATTTGGTAAGCTTATTTTTTGGAACCCTGCGGATAACGTAGGTTACATATTAACCCCGTTCTATTTGTCTTGGGTGTGCGTCTGGGGTGTAACGTCTCGTCATCCTGGACAGAGCACTTGCTAGGAGCGCTTTCTACCGGTCTGGCTGTGCAGATGACGTCAGATTTAACGTCTACAGGAGTCGCCTCTCAAGATGATCTTGGAATTTTTTTAGAATCTTAGAGTATGGTGCAATCGAAGATGGATGCGGTTGCGCTGAAAATCGCACAGTATCATATCGTTTATGTATCCCATCTGTAAAATGCGGGATGGAATTTTCAAGCATAAAGTATAATTGCTTGAAACGTTGATCATGATATCGTATAAATGGGATTTGCCAGCCTTTCATAATAATGGTGGAATTCCGAAATTCGCATTCCTAGTGCAAGGTGCGACAAATAAAAAATATTGATGAGAAAAACTGACTGCAATAAAAAGATGTATGTCATTTTTTAGCAAATGAGCTTAAAGTTCAATCACAATCACTTCAAAACTCAAAATTGCCTTTTGTATATAGTCATCTCAGAATCAGTTTTTGTAGGTTTGTTCTACCTATAGTATGTGAAATGGATCTAAATAAATTGTAGAAGCTATAAAAATCTGTTTTAAAAGTATTTTGAACTCGCTTATTTTTTCTATATTTGCATTTTCTATGACAGGAAAGTGATTTTTGATTCACTTTCAATCGACGTTTACCCAATTAAACCCCAGCAATGCCGAGTAAATTCAGCTAGTAAAGTATAAAGAACTAAAGAAAAAGGTACATATCTTAGTCAATCTGGTAATCAAAAATTAAGATGAAACAAGATGATAAAAGTATTCTATAGCTATTTCGGTGAAACAAACCGTCCACCATCATCAGGACTAAAGTAAAAGCCATTTACTTTGGTTCTCGTGGGCTGTTATTAGCTACTTGAGAAGCTAACAGATGTCCACCTAGTTGGGATTAAGTGAGCCCACAAAAAGCCGTAATCGTAAGATAACTGTAGCCCGAATAAATTAAATGTACTATAAATGATTGCCGAATAAGGCCCGCAGATCAGATACGGCCATTAGAACAGGTTTAACCGGTCCACCAACCAGATACTGTTCTCCGGACACGTTTAACCTTCCTTGTGGTCATGACCAGACCAGAGTATGGTCCAGATCAATACGACTTTCGAGGTGACATTGAATGGGAAAATGAATACGAAGACAACAATAATTCAAAGGTAGAATGTGTCTGCGGTAGTTGATACGTTGCATTTATAAAAGATATTCATTCACAAAATAATAAATATTTAAATATTTTAAGAAGGTAATTAGTTGAATTCACGTCACACAGGAGCAACACAACGGTCTATTGGCGATGGTGAGGGATCAATCCCGAAGAGAAATACCGAGGACAACACTGTAATTTTGAACTACGGTCAAGTGACGAAATACATATTTTAGAAAAGTAATACAGCGTAGCATTATTTTGCAAATAGCTACGCTGGAATTTCCGCGAACATATTGTTGTTACCATCTTTATCAGTCATTCTTTTTAAGCTTTTGATGTTTGTTACTATAAGAATATATTCAACTATGCTCTTAATTTAATTAGGTTTTTATTTAGTTTATGCTCGATTTTTTTTAAACTTGATTGAAATTAACATTGATTTCTGATTCAGAAACTGACAAATTCTAAAGCTATTAACTTTAATTAACCGATTATTGACTGTATAAGCTCTGTCAACAGCAAGCCACACAAAAGTATAAACAAACCTGGGGTAGCATTTATGCTTTGACGTTCGAAAAAAAGCAAAATCATTACAAACTCTGATTCTCGAAGCATGTACTCAGTTCCAATATCTTCTTTTAACAGATGCCCGAAGGCATGCAATTCATTTCAAGAAAAATAAATTGTTTCCAGTGAAAAATGCAGAAAAGAAACTATCACAATGCATCCTTTTCTCTACACCATACGCACCACGTGTCGATAGAATTTGCATGGCAACGTTACACCTCCCAAAAAAACATAAGAGTCTCATCAATATTCCTAGCCAGCTTCGAAAGAGATTAAATTATTAAAAGTCCAGATGGAGAGAGCGTTCGTCTTTCTCTTCCTATTTTCATAAGTTGCCTTTTCCATCTTGTCACTTCTCTTAGTAAGAACGAGAAAAGGAACCGAAACAATACATATTAGTTGCCTTGGAAGCAAAATATTCTTTAAAAAGGCCTCCGTCCCTTTTAGCTTCTCCGTCATTATAATCTAGTGATGACGTACCATTAAATATTTTAGAAGAAAAAAATCTGTTTACTTCAATAAAAAAGAGAACTGCTTGGTAGAGTAAAAAATTTATCTTGTGAAATAAATGTAAGAGGCTGGATTATTTTTATTCGAAACTAAATGCCCAGCAAAATAGAAAAGATAGATTTTAATGTTGAGGAAATGTATGTATTTACCTCTATAGATCTTTCGGAATTTTCGCATGTAAAAAATGTAGTACGCATAATTTAAATATTTCGAGGAAGACTATTTTTATTTTGTGTAGAAGAATTAAGGATTCACATCACAGGCAGTTCATAACTGTATTTAATGTATACTAAATTATAAATGCCTAAATCGGAAATTAACTTAGAACAATTCTTCATTTAAATCTGAAGAATAAATTCTCCATGTCTTGGGGAGTTCAATATCTAGAAACTCATTAAGTTCAAAGCTTAATATATTAATTGAAAGATTATTTGCTGAAGAAAAAATTTCGCGATTGTAGTGGGGCTATACTTCAATTGACTCGATAATTTTAAAGAATAAATTATAAAGAATGGCTGAAAATTTTTCAATGTACTAGAATCTGAACTCAACAAAGTTTTGAAACCAGATATTCTGAATAAACAAACTTGATTTAATTTTTGTTTTGGACGTGAATACGTCTTTAAAATCAGACCAGTACTAGGTAGCCTGTACGGGAAGTTGAGCATTACGAAGTCGGGGACATCGAGTTCGGCCTAATAATTTCTACATTATCAACGCGAACCAAACCAACTTAGTGTCATTCGATAACTGAGGGAACAAAGACTTGTTAATGACCTTGAGTTCACGCACCACGATAAGCGTGGAGGGAAGGAAGAGACCGACCTTTTGGGGACTTTCAGTTGCACAGAGCAAACTTCAAATCAGTATAACTCGGAACTGCAACGCTCTACGACGTCAAAATTGGTCTGAAACAAAAACTAGCTTCAAGATCTATAGATATAAGGTATTGGAAGTGAAATAGAATGCTCGTGAAACTGAATCGCAGTTGGAATTTTTTTAATTTTTCACAATGTCAGCATATACTTGTCGAAAAGCCAAGCAGAAGTACATGGAACGTAGTCTACGTGGAAGATCAACTCGTCCGCTTTCGGATAAACATTGAATTGTCTTCTGAATTTGTCTTTCGTTCATTTACTGCACACTAGTAAATACTCAAATAAATACGAGACCGATTCAAGTGAAATCTTGCGACCGTGCTCCGACACAGCCTACCTGACTTTTTACTTTATTTACTCTTATGGAAATATATATTTGTCAATTACTCTTACAATAATCATGAAACGTCGAAGCTTCGAGATACAGTTAGGGTTAAACAAATGAAGAAGCTAAAGCAATCTGAGAATACATCTATACCATAATGAAAAATCACGTTGTATTTAAAATTAAAACTTAAATGTTCTCTAATAACTTCAATTTATAAGTTTATAAAAATATAAATTGATATAAATGTTATTGTACAATCATGCGTCACAAACCTTTCTTATTAACTTATTGTTATTGTCATTAGGAAGAATACAATTGCATTGTTTGGTCCCCGTCTTTGTGAACTAAGTTTTAATAACTTACGATTTGAAGTTGGTTGGTTCGTATGAGGCAAGGGATAAAATTGACCCAGCTGCACCATAGAATTTAAGGAGGAATTAATGAAAAACAACTTCTCTATACCAAAATGAATCTAGGACCCCAATTATATTAAATAATTCAAACATTTAATGTATTAAAAAAAATTTTAAGTTCTGAATTTGGAATAGTATACTGATAGATATTACCTTACATTTAAAAATCCAATTACTTACCTACTCTTAGAAATATACTTGCCAGTTTAAGATCACTCACTTAAAAGACAATATGCCGAACCTAAGCATATTGAAGAATATTCCTGAAATATTGTAAAAATCAATCGCGCTTCGATCTGAGTACAAATGTAAGGTTATTTTGCTTTCTGATTAGATTGTTTATAGTATTTAAGTTTTAACAATAATATACACAGTTAATTTAATACACATCGAAATGTTTTCATGTCTATTTTCTAATTAGACAAGTTACTTGAACAATAATTTATAGATTCAACAGACGAAAATTCCTCTCTGTAGTTCAACAGACGAAAAACTACTCTCTTTGAAAAGCAAAACCACTAAAAATCAAATGTTTGTGATTCCAAAAACAAGATTTTAATGGAAACAGAGAATAATAAGGGTCATACCACATAGTCCCCAACCTGACCCTCTTCGATTTTTTTAAACTTGGCTAATTTGTTTCCCAGTCACATGTAATTCTGGAAATTTTTAGCTTTCTACTTGCAATAGTTTTTTACTTGTTTTAATTTAAAATTTTAAAAATTGGGCAGTTTTTCAGGATTTTAGATTTATTATATAAATCTCCTTTATCTCTGTACCTGGAGGTCCAATCAGACTGAATGGGATCTCATTATGTAGAAAAATGTACAATCTTTCAAACGGCGTATGTATAATATGACGTTTTAAGTGACCTTTACAATTTCAAGGTAATTCAATTTGACCTTTGACCTATAATTACAGAAAAGGCGTATTTTTATTTTTTATCTCCAAAATATATGTAAAAGGTACGCTATTTATTTTTGCTTTCTGAAAGTTTCATTTGGGACACTCAGGAATTCACAGTTAAAAAATATTTGGTAAATGGAATGATGTAATTAGTACTCACGAACACCTGCATCTTTTGATCTGTTGGTCCAATAGAGATCAAAGGGGAGTTATTTTGTAGAAAAGGCATTATCTTTCTATGATATCTTATATGATACTATGAGTGACCTTTCCGATTTTAAGGTTAGTTGATTTGATCCATAACCTTTAATTAAAAAAACAATATATAATTCTTTTTTCTAAAAACAAATATGTTAAAGGTTTTTAACTTTGTTTTCTGAAGTTTTAAGTTGTGACACGCATAGTTCAAAGATAAGCAATGTTCAAATAAATACAATCAAACACATCTATTGAAAACTATGCTTTCATTTAATTATAATCACCAAATAGTAGCAAAGGTCTATTGAATTGTTTTATTTTCATCAAGTTTAAGATTTACCCTTTGATATAAATGTTAGCTTATTCAGGGCTATATAAATCAACAGCAATACAGGTCAGTAAAGGTATTGATCAAACTGTTCAAATGAAAATATAAATCCCCCTAATAAATTACAACAAAAAAGGAAAAAGAAATGTATGTACTACTTACAGTTTGACCCTTTTCTTGTACTGTCCCCTTTGAGACATAAAATTCAAATCCAATCTTCTACAACGATTTGTTTTTATCTGTTTGGGTGTTGGCAGTTTTGTAGCAATGGAGGATTGCATGTAATTGTTGCTAATATCGATAGGAAACAATTGAAGAAACCTAATCACTGCTCATTGCAGCTATTTTAGATCCGATAAACATTAACTACATTTTGATGCTCTACCCAAACACTATTGGTTCTATTTGCTCCAGCCAATATGTAATTTTCTGGTCTCAGCTCCGAAAACTTAGATAATTCAATTCTTATATCAGGATAATTATCTTTAAATACAGAATACATCTATTTTAAATTATTTAAAACAAGTCTCGAACGTGTTCCTTACCTCATTTTTTTCGTAGAGATAAAATCTCTTTTTTTCCTGGCATTGTATTCTGAAAACATCATCGTTTTTATATAAATCTTGTACCGTGACAACTATTTCTTGCGGCAGTATTTATCCACGCTTAGGATTTGGTGATAACATTAATCCCTTTCCTCTCATAAATTCTTTGCCCTTTTGAATCATAAACCTAGTCGCACCAAATTCTTTTTGTATTCTTCGGATACTCCAATACTTTTTTAAGATAGTACCTGTATTTTTTCACTTCTTCTTTCACTTTCATTACATTTTTCTTTCAGCTGTTTTATTACTTCTGATTCATTCGGTTCTTCCGATACATTAATAGATGTTGCAGTGTCCATTTCTGAGTCAGATGTCGCCGTGTGCATTTTGCACAGCTTTGGCAATGTCGATTATTTTCTCGATGTAAAGTTGTTCTTCAAGATGGTAATCGATGGTTTGAAGAGCAGCTACCATTGCAGGGAAGGTGAATATGATGAGGCGTGAGTTCAACACCCATACAGTTACACTATACGTTCTGGTTCCATCACAGCATTAATACATGTAAAATAAAACTTTGTTTTAAAGGCTTTTTGTATACATTTTAGTTGGCGCTTTGGGTACTTTCCTTCTTTCAATCTCTTACTTTTAATAGGTGTTTCACATAATGTTAAATTTAAATTAACTGACTGGATAACATTTTCAGGGCTCAATATAAATTCTTCATTAGTTCCAACAGCTGCAGTGCTTGTTGAAGACTTATCTCGCATTTCATTCTCACTATCAGATAATAACTTGCAAAATGAAGACAGTTTATTTCTACATGTGTCTCAAATTTTGTTTTTCAGAGTAATTTCTGGTTTCCTGTCCACCACCCATTTAAAAAAAACTATCCAATTTTTTTCCAGCAATAAATTTTGTTGAAATTTTTTCCCCATTCCACAGAGATTCGCAATTCCATTCGAATTCTTTCAGTGATTGATAATTTTAAATAAGTGAAAGAGCAGTTTTCAATGCATATGTTTGATTGCATTTATTTGGAACATTGCTTATCCATGAACCTTTTACATATTTGTTTTTAGAAAAAAATTATACACTCATTTTGGAATTCAAGATCAAAGATCAAATCGAGTGACCTTAAAATCGGAATGGTCACTCATAGTATATATAATATAATATAGCATCAGAAAAGTAATGCCTTTTTCTACAAAATAATTCCCCTTTGATCTCGATTGGACAAATAGATCAAAAGATAAAGGTTTCATTAGTACTGATAACATCATTCCATTTACTTCCAATATTTTTTTAACTATGAACCCCTGAGTGTCCCTTTATGAAACTTTCAGGAAGCAAAGATAAATAGCGTACCTTTAATATATATTTTTTAGAAAAGTTAGAATTAGTTACATTGAAAATGTTAATTTTCCTATATGAATTCATGCAACAGGATTTTCAAAGGGGAATATTAGTTGCTAACGATAACGATTTTAAATATTCCAAGCTCGAATAAAATTATCAGTCTACCACATTTACAGTTGTACTATGAATAGGTAAAAGGCGATAGTTCATAAAAGACTTTATCTAAGATGCATGATCATGAATAAAAAGCATTTATCTGAAAATTTTTATTTTAACTGGAGCCGTGTAGAAACTAAATGAAGAATATGAGTGTAACCCAGATGGATTTATTACGAAGAAATAATAGTTCGTTCTTTATGCATTAGGATTATAGATTGGTAAAGATGAAAATAACATGAAGAAAGAAAAAATATATAAATTATTACGTATTTCGTGGTGATAAATCAAGAAGCAAACATCCCGGTCAGACGTCGAAGAAAGAAGAATTGGAAAACTAATAAACCCGTGAGTACAAATTTAATTTAAATATGGTGTACTTACAAGAGTACGGACAGCAGACCTAATACTGTTTCAGATGAGTAAGGACTAATTTCATCCTATGTATTCTTAATTTATTAAAATATCTTTGAAAGATTCAGTGACTGATGTTGATCAGGAAAGAGAAGAAACAGCTGTCAATGCGTTAGAAGATGCAAAGTAGGAAATATCAATGAATGAGTGGAGAAAGGGAAATGGATATCAAGGTCTAAGATTGCTCAGGAAGCAATATCTGTTCCAAGTCCTCAAATCAGTCTGATGAGAAATATGAGGACAATTGACACGAAGATCTCGATGTGTTTGAAATATTGAAGTGCACTTTCCTGGGCATGAAAAGTTGATATCTGAAAATAAGAGCTTGAAATTAGATTTAAGTTCTGTAAAAAATTTGCTTGAGAGTACCACTAAGCAGTTGAAGATATATACTGTCATGACAATTTATCCAGATACTGAAATGAAAAGTCAACTACACACTGATTATGAAAGTCAACATAAAGGTAGCCCCAGACTAACGTCGACCGAAGTAGACCATATGAAGCTATGATACACTGACTTTCAAAAAGTATATGTAAGAAAATTCTTATATATATAAAAGTTTCAGATATTGTTCATATACTGTCAGACTGACGGGTTGAAGGCTGATGTGGAAGTAGATGCACCAGCCAGACGACAAGTGGTGCCATTCAGACGTGCTGAATTCGAAATTGGAAGCTTCTTCTGAGGGCGGAAGGTTTTAGGCAAAAACGGTTGTGTATTGATTTTTGTTAGAGAAGTGTTCAGCCTTTTCTGTAAAATTCAGTTAGATCAATGTGTTACTTGAGTGCATTTATCTGATTTTGTGAAGTTACTGTCCCCAGTACCAGGTTAAATGGAAAACCCTAGTATTTGGTTAGATATGGGATCCTCGTGAAATAAATGTGTCCCTAGTATATAATGTTTAATTCACTCAAGAAATAATTTTCTTTTTATAATTATTGCACACCATTTATTACATACTTTATTATACATAGACACCGTAAATCTGTGCGACTTATGTACTCAGTTAATGAAAGGAATTTTTGTTTGTTTGGGGCTTTCCTCGAAAACAATGTAAAGAATGAAAAAATTTAGCTTCCTATGAATAGAAGTCCAAAAGAATTCTTGAACACCTTCTTTAAAAATGGTGCAAGGATTCTTGTCGCCATTATTTTCTTTTCAACACAACGCATCTAATTATACGCACAATTAATTTACAGTGCATTATATTAATGAGGTATCCAGATACGGTTAATAGTACTTAATAGAATTATAATCCTAAAATTCAGGTGAATATGCCAGTCTTGATTGCTAGTTTTCCAATTCATGGCGTTATGTGCATTTTAATTTTGGTTAAGTTAATTCTAATGTACCTTTTAGTGCAGTGAACGATAGCATTGAACTTTGTAAATAATTAAGTTATAATATTCTTTTTCTATTAATGAAGCGTAAAAATTATTAACACAAAAAAGCTCGCACGCCACAATTGCTGACAACTTACGTTTTGTGGGTTCATTCAATCTTTTCATTCTGTCAGATTGTCCCTTTATCTGTCACCCACGTATCCCCTCAGTTTAAGTTTCGAATAACAAAAAGTATGTCGTTTATTTTGCTCCGTAACAGAAAATTTTCTGCATTCATATTCAAAGTTGATGTATGTTGCCTGAGGTAATTAGATTTTTATAATTTTTTTCTTACGCTGGCTTATGTTTTTAATATTTCAACATAAAGCCATTCATCACTAGATAATTAAACATTGCCTGAATTTCTACAAAATTTTTAAAGTATTCCTTCAATTTTCGAATGAATATTTTGTAAATCTTGTAAGAATATGATAGAAAGTTGTTTGCAAAAATGTTTGTTTTGGTTCTTCAGTGATATTCAAGAACTAGAAAATCCGCACAAAATCTCTGCGCTTAGTTTCTGAAATGTTTATACCTATTGATGGCAGCGTTGTTAGTCACAATAAACATTATTTAAATCTATTTGTAATCAGTATCGGTATACACGTTACCTTCAAATGGAATAAAATTTCTCAAAAATATAAAACTTAATTTCATACTCTCTTATTTCTGTTCATTTTTATTTTCAATCAAATACATGGCAGAAAGCCCAACTGAGTCCTTTTACTACAATTAGATTCTGAATATCCTTTTCAGTTGCATCCCATTCACTTATTAAAGGCGATTCTGTATTTTTGATGTCTAAACAAACAAAACAATTTTAGTAGATCTAGGAAAGAGAGATTTTCAATATTAATAAAATAATGAAATATTTATATTATTTGTGAAATATTTATTATTTGAATATTAATAAAATCAATATTAAAAAAAGATAAAAATAGGCATTATTTTTCTAAGCAATATTTTAGTTCAAAATTTAAATACTCGTTTCTTCTTTCCGTTCTCTAACAACAAAGCGTTTCTGTTAATTCGATGCTCACTCTTTGTTTCATACTAGAGGGAAACTTTAAAAATGAACTTTTTTCAAAATTCTCTCAATTCCAAATTCTTCAAAACACATCTAGCAAATCCAAGGAAAGAGGTGTAAAGATATTCCGATTTGCATTTTTTTGCAGCGCATAACCATTCATAGCGTAAGGAATCCGCCCTGGTCTTCTTCAGAGGGAGAAAAAGAATGGAAATACATGTACCTATATCTCGATATCCTTACATATTTTATCATAAACTGACAGAGCCGAGCATAACATCTGAGCTAAACGTTCTGAATTGTACATATATATCGATGGTAGTGTCGTTACTCCATTTCATATCTTATTTCAATCCATTTATAAAGAATATATCATAGCATTCATAATCAAAAAATAGATTCGATACCACTAAATGAAACAAAATTATCCAAAAAAGAGAGAAACATCATTTCGTTTACTTTCACTGGTGTCAATTCTTATTTCCAATAACATTCATGACAAAAAGCACATCTCATCCATGTTATTCAATCAGATTCTGAACATCTACTTCAATTTCATCCCTTCCCTTCAAAGGCGATTTAGAATTTTTTTAAACTAAACCCATTTTCGCTCGCCTTTTCTTAACTGCGCTGATTTCTATCTTCTTGGCATTATTTTTTTATCACTGCTTTCTTTTATCAGACTTCTGAATAATTTCATTAAATTGGTGAGCTCATTCATGTCAACATTAGCTATATTATTGACATTGAGGTCAATAATATTGCTTTATTTAAACTTAAAATTTCCTTGAAGACATTGATAATTTCTGTATTGACTTCCACTAAATTTAATACCCCTATTTACCACTCCACAGAATGTAAATGGAAACTTTGCAATGACTAAAATTTTTATAAATAAAAATTTACCACCTTCTGGAAAAAACACCGATTACTATAATGCAATAGCCCTAGCTTTTAAAGACTTACGAAATAAATTCATAATAACACAGGTAGATAAAGCACCAGCTAACTGTGCTATCATATGTTAAAATATATATTTAAATTTGCTAGTGCTGAGCTTAAAAATTATCATACCTATAAGTTCTACAAAACTATATAATACTATTGTTAAAAAAATTATTTCTTTAAATAAAAGATTAAGAATTTCTAATCATCATGTTATTTTACCTTGCATAACTATTGTACCACAATTTCATAAAAATCCAATGAAATTCCGATTTATTACCTGTGGTACAAATTCTTATATGATTAAACCCGGTATCTTACTTTGTAAATATCTAAAAGTTATCCTTAATGCCATTATTGAAGATGGTTACACAAGAATTGCTGGTGATAACAACGTTTTAAATTATATAAATAAAAATATTATAAATAATATACTAACCTGACTTCAAAGACCTATTTACTAGCATACCACTGGGCAAACTTAAAGATATACTAAACTACTATTATCATGACTTTAAAAATCTAATTACTATTGATTTTGAGGATTGGAAATTTTTGGTTAACTTCTGTATATTTAATAATTTTATTTTTAACGGTGAGCATTTATTTGTTCAAGTTAAAAGTATACCCCGGGGTTCCAATTTTTCATCCATTCTTGCTAATTTATTTCTACATTATTATGAAACAAATTTTTGCCTACAAATTAATTCTGCCTTTATTTTGAAGATTGAAGATTTTATTGTTTCTTATGATAGTAATTTTGCTAACCTATGCAAATCGATATACCCAGATGAATTATATATTTATTAAAAACTAATTCAGATAATAAGAAAGCCGTCTTTCTAGACTTGAATATTTCTTCTTTAAATAACAAAATTAATATTAATATTTATAAGAGATGATTTTGAATTTCCGGTTTTTAAATTAATATATTGGGATTCAAATATTTCTAAAAGAATATATTATAATACAATTGCTGGTCAATTGGTACGTTTCAATAAAATTTGTAGCTCTAAATCTAATTTTCTTTTGTAATGAAATAATCTCATTAACACACTTCTTAATAAATACCCTCGTTCTTTTCATAAATTTATTTTTAAAAGATTTAAAAATACTAATATTTATTGTAACTGTGATTAACCATAATGGCTTATTTTGGAGACTTTCCTGTTGACTATCAATTCTATTTGATATACTAATTGTAATAGGACTGTTAATTTATTAAAAGTCTGGATTTGAATACTAACTTTTAGGTTTCCGAATCGGAATTCCGGTTCCGATAAACCGATTCGGAATTCCGTGTCGGAATCGGAATTCCAGTTCCGAATTCTCAACCTAGATGTATAATATAATTTTTGGGCGCTATGGATTTGCTGGTGGTTCTCACGTAGGTTGCGGCGGGTTGTTGTCGAGCTGAGGTTTATTAATGTGGATATGTTGGTATTCTCTTCTACAGTTTTGCATTGTATTTGTCTTTGGTGTATGTCCTTGGATATCCCCGGTTTGGATTTTCTAATTTTGCCTTTTTACTTATGGTGTTTGGAGGGGTGTGTAGGCTATTTTTGGTGAACTGCCGCCCACACGCAAAAAACACCATATTGTATTGATTAGGTCAGGCTCCTCCCTCATGACGCCCTGATCCACCAACACTTCTTCATTTTTTTCGGAATTTCTTTGGTGTTCTTAAATTTAAATTCCTATATTTCTCTTTGTTTTGTAATATTGAATTATATTGCTATCCATGCTATGTCTGCAGCTTCAGCGCACATACATAGACAGTTCTGCTTTCTGGCTTCTGTTTGACTATTTTCATACCCCCCAGTATTTTAGCCATCTGGCTTTTTTGTCGTCTGCATTTGGACCTTTTGGTATTTTGCTGGTCTCCTGCATTTCTATTATATATATATTATATATACACTGACGAGCCAAAACATTATGACCATCCCCACATTTTTCTTTAAACTCGTCTGGATGACGTGGAGGGCACGTGATTAAGTGAGAATGGTATTTAACTGCTGCTGGAGAAGGTAAGTAATCATTCTTGCACTTACTTTTGCGAGTGATGGGAAAGGCTGCTGATCTAAGCGAATTTGATAGAAGGCAGACCATAAGGCACGAAGACTCGGAACGAGTATCACCGAAACTGCACGACTGTTAGGGTGTTCACGATCTGCCGATGTTAGTATTCATGCAAAATGGATAAATGACGGTGACACCAGCAGTAGACGCCAAGGTGTTGGTCGTCCACGCGTCATCAAAGAAAAAGGACGTCGGAGACTGTCCCGCTTGGTAAAGCAAAATCGGCGCGTGACAGTGGCTCAGCTGACAGCCCAATACAATGCAGGTCCAAGCGCAAGTGTTTCAGAACACACAGTTCAGCGGACACTGTTAGATATGGGACTGTGCAGCAGACGTCCCACTATGCCTACAGTGGGCCTGGGAACATCGAGACTGGACCATGGATGAGTTGAAGAGAGTTGCCTGGTCAGATGAATCCCGATTTCTCATTCATCACGTTGACGGTCGTGTCAGGGCACGCCGTCTGCCAGGCGAACAGTTGCTCCCCTCTTGTACAGCAGGTCATACACAGGCTGGTGGTGGCGGTATTATGCTTTGGGGGACGTTCTCATGAGCGACTCTGGGACCCGTAGTTGTGGTAGAACAGACCATGAACGCTGCGAACTATCTGAACATCATTGCGGATCAGTTGCACCCTTACATGGCGTCTGTCTTCCCAACTGGAAATGGAATCTTCCAGCAGGACAACGCCCCATGTCACAAGACTCGGATTGTGTTGGAGTGGTTCGAGGAGCATACTGATGAATTCCACTTAATGTCCTGGCCACCTAACTCGCCGGATATTAATCCGATAGAGCCCATTTTGGATGTCATGGAGCGGCAGCTCAGAGCTCAAATACCACCATGTCCGAATACCTCGACTTTGTGTGACCGCTGCTTAGACATTTGGTACAACCTGTCTCCAATCATGTACCAAGAACTTGTGGCATCTATGCCCAGGCGAGTTGCAACTGTTTTGCAGGCCAAAGGAGGCACAACGCATTATTGACTAGGTGGTCATAATGTTTTGGCATACATATATTATATATATATACATATTTATACATATATATATATATGTATATATATATATAATATATATATATATATATATATAGAGAGAGAGAGAGAGAGAGAGAGAGAGAGACCAGGGGTGGCCAACCTCTTATATATCTTGCGTCCATTTTTTTCACCTACGAGTTCAGATGCGCCATACAACTCAAGCACCTTTTCTACTTTCTTACGTTCACGGTTGGAGTTGGAAAATAGGGGAAGGATCTACTTCGCTTAGGGGAGGAAAAGGGATAACTCAATCACGCAATTAAATTAATTAATGTACGCAAGTTCGAAAGACACTTTTATTGGAGCCCCAATTTACAATGGTGAGAGATTATCTCTTGGACGAGAGGCCGATCGCTGTCGTGGATTCCGCTGATGGTGCTACAGCTGCCGGAGAGTCTGGTTTGGTGAAGATAGCTCTGGACTACAGTTGTTGGATGGGATGAGAGAGAGAGCTCTGAGCGAGATGGAGCACAAAGAGCGAGATGGAGCACCGAAAGCGAGATGGAGCACCGAGAGCGAGATGAAACACCGAGAGCGAGATCAGGTGTCATCTGCTCTCTCTGCTCGCTAGAAGGAGTCCTGGCAAATCCTTAATAATCTTTTTAACAAAAGTATGTTTATAGACATAATTAACATTTTTAAATGATTTAATTATTGTATGCAAAACAATATCTATTACAGCATATAAACATTACTTACCATTAATGAAACTTTTGATCCTGTTTTGATTTCGCTAGTTTTTCAATGTTGGTGTTAAATTTGTCACTGAGAGCAGCAGAGAATTCTTGAAATTTGAATCACTTATTCGTGACCTCGTTTTGCTTTTAATCAATTTCATGGACGAAAATGCTTGTTCATCCATGAAATGCTTGGCCGTTTCGGAACGACATCTCTATGTCATTCCGAAACGGCCTATATAATTTTTTGCAAATTTTCTTAGTTCTGGGAAATGTTCACAAGGTAATGAAGGCCATAAATTAATCATGTCAGAATCCTTTTGATCTGAAAAAAGCTCATCAAATTTCGTTTTCAATAATGAATTTGTTTTAAAATTAATAAGTTCCATTTCTATGTTACTAGGCATCTTCATTAAGTTTTGTTCACTAAGTGAAAATGGGTTTATAAATGCGAGTATGCAGTTTTCTTCTTTGGCCAAATCATGAAAACGACTTACAAATGACCCTTGCAATAACTTGATTTTTTCACTATGTTTGGAAAAATTGCTATTATCTGCAGCACTTTCACTCTGCTCTTTCAAGTGTGGAAATTGACTCAAATCCTGATTTTCTAACTGAGAGATGAACCGTTTTAATTTCATTTTAAATTAATTGATGCTATTTACTAAGCTAGGAAATAATTTATTCTTGCCTTGTAGTTTCAAATTTAGATCATTGAGATGGCTAGTAACATCAACTAAAAATGCCAAATCAAATAGCCAGTTGTTATCAAATTATAAGGTTCTTTCATTAGGTAGTTCATTTTCCTGTTCTAAAAAATTATAAACAACATTTTTCAATTTCCAAACTGTACTCAGAACCTGTCCTCTAGAAAGTCAGCGCACCTCACAGTGAAGGACAAGTTCACCATGTTCCAAATCTAACAATTCACAATATTTCTGAATTCTCGTCTGTTTAATGCCCTTGCTCTAATTTTATTCACACATTTTACAACCAGTAAAATAACATGCTGCATATTTAAAGTTAATCCACACAGTACCTCTTGGTGTATAATGCAGGGATTTTAGTACAGGACGTTTTAAAAAATTTTCAAGTAAAGTTATAGTGCCATTGACTTTACTTATCATTTGCGGCACTCCGTCAGTACACAAAGTGATGATGTACTTTTGCACTGTAATGGATAATAGGAATGTAATAAAAACAGAAAAGTACAAAATTCTAAAAGTCTAAATGTTGAAAGAGAACAAACAGATCACAAGAACGTACGTCGTATCACACAGAATATCAATTGTAAACTGTCAAAAAATTGCGACGAACTGATGAGTAAGAAGGCTATACGTTGGAATTGGGCCTCGGGATGACTCATTCTTTTCCGTGTATGCTTTTGCGATTCATTCGTCAGGGTCGTCCTGCAGTTTCCATTTCCAACACCAGTTCTTGAGGCCTTTCAAATGAAGTGGGGCGAGCTTAGTTTCAGTTCTCACTTCTTGGCTCCGCCCCCTCTGCTGGTTTCAGTTCGCACTTTCGCGAGTGCGAGCGTCGCTTTTTTACTTCTTTGTTATTTATGTGCCTTTTGTTTCTATGTTGTATGTATTGATGTTCATGTATGTGCTGTGTAATAAAAAGGCAGATTTGAAAAAGCAATCTCGGAGGATGGCTGTGGTTTTTTAGACTCCTTGTCCTTTCGTTTGATAGAGAATCATTATGCATCAAATTGACGTGAACGATCCTACAACTTTTATTGAAAGGGAATACATTTCACTTGTAGAGAGTTGTTCTCTACACTGTATGAATTGAACTGAGAGCACTCTGGTGTTGAAAATATGAAGATGGATTGTTATAGCACCTACTTCAAAAGAATAAATAGGCGCAAGGATACAATGTACCACTTGTAATCATCCAATGCACCCCGTTAGGCGCATGAGCCACCCCTGGTATAGACCTGATAACCTGTCAATATGAATGTAACCTGTAAATATGATTCATAGATAACCTGATTAATATGAATGTCAAGGAAGTTAGTAAGATAAAGGTGAGCTATTTGTTTTTTGCGAATGGGTTCAGTGGGATAAATATTTTTCTAAATGTAGTGAACTCTAGTGAGTTAAAAATGATTGGCATTCATATTGATGTCAGTTCTAAATCAACAACTGATATCTATGACAAAAGAAATGACTTTCAATTTAACATTAACAAGCTTGTTACCTGTCACTCTAATATCTCTTTCAGTATCTACAGAAACTTAATTTATAATCAAATCCATTGAATTCATCATAACTACAGGGAGCAAACTACTATTGATAATCCTCAAAACTCTTAAAACTACCCTCTTAAATAACAACTTCCCCAACAGTTTTCTTTAAAAAATTCTATAATCCCTTTTCAAACTCATTTAAATATAGTTTTTATTTTTATTTTCCTTTCTATTTTCACAACCAGATGGAGCCATTAATCATTTTCATAATTATACTTTCACCTTTTGCTCTCTTTTATTCCATCAAATTCAAAATTTTTTTAATTATTTGCAGAGAAAATAATATCATCGAAATAATTTAAGGCAAAGTCAACTTTATGTTTTGCCAAAATCCTACGAATAGTTCTTTGAAACACACTTGATGCATTTTTCCATCCAAAAGGTAGGCGGCACCATTTCATAAAGCCCAAAGTTAGTGGCGAAAACTAATTTTTCAGTATCGTTAGGATGTATGGGCACTTTCCAATAGCCTGAAGCAAGGTCTAAAGTTGAAAACACTTTAGCAAAATTTGGTTTATCCAAAATAACATCTATTCTTGGAAGGGGGTTCTTTATCATTTTTTATAATATTATCTAATTTTCGAAAATCTATGCACAAACGAGTTTTCCCTTCGTTTTTCTCAAGTGATAACGTTACAGGGGCAGAGTAAGGACTGGAACTTTCCTTAATGATATTTGCTTTTAAAAGTTATTCTATTTGGCTTTTAATTTCATTCTCTTCCTTAGGGGAACTCTATATGGTCTAAGGGAAATGGAGAATTAAGACTTCAATATGACTCTTTGAGGTTCCATTCGTATACAATCAACAGCATACTTATCTGCAGAAAAAATGTGTTGGAATTCTCTTAGTAATTTGGACAAACCACTTCCTGTCTCGTTATTTTTTTAATTTATAATGTTATTAATATGCAAAGATAAATATTGTGAATTGGGATAATACTTATTGTTCAGACAAGTATCATTTTGAAAAACTCTTCTGTAGATTGTATCAATGTTCAATTTAAAACAAGAACAATCATCGAGACCTAATAATCAATAAGAAAGTTCATTATCAATAATGTAAAATATGACCTCATTAACCTCTACACTAAGGCTGGGACAAATGAGTCCCATCAGAATTTTCCTTTGTAGAGCGGAATGGGACTGTTGGAATTTTCCCCCCTTTTAAGTAACCATTGACATCGATTATGATTTACGAGCTCTCAGCGACTGGCCTTTAAGAGGGTGCCTCCCCTATCTATCATTGTGTGAACTCTGGGAAAGATGGAAAGTGGCACAGGTGATATCTCTCTCGCCAAAGAATACGCCAAGAAGTAGAAAAGGCATTTATGGGAGCGCTTTTCTCATTCAACGATACTCTTAGGGAAATAACATGTCATACATTTCTTTATCACATTGGTAGAATGGCTTAAAACATAGCGACGGCAATCTGACTCAAGGGGGCACGAATGATTCTCATGGTGACATCGAAGCATCTTTTCTTTGAATTGTCCAAGCATCACTCACGACGTATAGGTTGTACAGCACTTTCTTATCTCCACTTGGATTGGAAACATTTCTAATGTTAGCACTATTTTCAATCTTCCTCTTTCAGTCGATCTAATTACCCCTTATATTGCAATACATGACATTGACCGAAATCAACTTTCTTTCAATACTATATCTTACGCGGTAATTTATTCATATTCAAATCCGTTTATCCATTAACCCTCTGACATCCGTACGCATCTAAACATCATGTCCTCAGAAACCCAAAACGCCCGAGTAGCATTAGTTCAATCACCAATATTTCTTCCCCCCTCGTTTGCAACTTATTTTACACCTAATCGGGGGACTCTACACTGGGACCGAAAACCGCGCTGGTTTTAATGGGGGGTTGTATGGAAAGTGCTCTTTTCAACTTATAAGTCGATCTTAGAATTATATATATATATATATATATATATATAGACATGTTGTGTATGCTGATGTTCTGCGTCCATTACATAGCATTTTTAAACTCTCAAAAAGAAAACACGGATAGAAAATTGTCAAATTGTAAGAAAGAACAATTTTCTTTTAATGAAATATAGCGCAAAAGTAAAGCAATTGCAATTACTTATAAAACAAGGAAAATATTTTTTAATTTTAGAACAAACACATTAGGTTACGTTTAATTTTAAGTACATATTTTTCATTAAATGTTTTAAAAAGGCAATTTAATTTCTTTATTTCCCTCTGATCTCTCTTTTACTTCAAATCTCTTGCAACAGGAATATACAAGGTATACTTTTTCTGTTGTGTTATCGGCAATTAATTTGTAATTACTTATCTTATTTTTAAAACAATGTATCAAAAATTCGTGATAATTTTCAAATTAATAATATATCTTTTGCTTTGAAATTGATGTTTAAAAAAGGTTTTCGGAAATATAATACAAAGTGATAAAAGTGGTTATTTTTCAATAATTCTTCCTTATAAATATGATCTTAAAAGCAGCGTGATTTTTTTGATAATGGTTTCTTTTAAAATTGTAGACCAAAAGCATCTTGCAATAAAATATGCAAGAATTACGTCACAGTTATGTCCCTGAAATGGACGTTTTATTCGTTTGCGGGACTTAAAAATATGCGCTTTTTCCTTAAAACAGAGATACGCAAACCTTTAAGTGTGATAACCTTTATTTATTAGAAATAAAATTCACACTTTACTACTATTACCTAACCCTCACTAATAAATCGCAAAATTAGCATTTATAGCTCGTAATTCAATTTAAAAGTCATTCTTTACACAATTTTTCTTTTCAGTTACTATTTTATATGCGTAGGTACAAAACATGTCTTGGAATTAAATTTTACATAACAATACAAGTGAACATGTACTTGAGTCAAATTCCGCGTTGAAAGCGACGGTCAAGTGAGCGTCACTCAAAATGAGAAGTGCATTATAGTTTCTTCTATTGTTATAAATTTGTGATAACTTCCATTCTAAAAAACCAAGGGGCTAAAATGGTCAGATGAGAGAAAACATAAAACTCAGCTACTAATAAAGTCATCTCATTCTTAAAGTATGCATTCTTAGAATTTTGTTCGTTTGATTATTGGGTTACGACATACCCTCAACGACCACTTCGGGACTAATGTTTAAAACATTTCTCGGATTATTTCATGTTACCGGTCGATACAAGTGGTTTTGTATACAAGAGAAACTGGCTTATCGACGCGAAGTCAATTGTTCACTCAAGAATCTCCCTCAGGCTTCGATTTCCCGTAACCTGTATACAAACAGCAACACTGGTTCTTTTATATGAAGCATAGTATTGAAAGGGACAATGGACAAAAACGATCACTTGAATCCTTCGGTCCCAACTCCGCTCTATTCTCTTCAACGCGAAAAACACCCTCAGCTACAGTCCTTTACGTTTCTCATTGCAGCAAAAACACGTGTTCATCCTCAAGCAGTGAGAGCTAAACCCAAGAGCCGCCTTGAATAGAGAGAGGCCATTTACTATTTTTCTACCTATCTTTAGAGGTCCAGTTAACACTTGGGTGGTAAATACCCACGTGAAATTTAACATTGTGGGGATCCCATGGGTAAGGTGAAAGAAATTGTTGGAAGCTTTGAGCCCTCAGTTCTAAAGAAACAGACATATTTTCTCTACTGCCTCCAAACCAAACTTTAATCCAAGTGAAAGTAACAATGTGTAATAGATCGAGGTGCTACCGAAGAACTATCTAACTGTATTCTAAAGCACAGCTACCGAACAACGGTAACTGTATTCTAAATTATAGCAAGAATTATAGAATTCTCCATTAAATTTGACCAGTGCTTCGTCAACTGATAAGTGAGCGTACGGCTTAAAATGTTCGGAAAATTCTTTTCGCAAGTATGTTTCTAGTGGCTCTACTTCTTGGTTAAAATAAAATTTTCACTGTCCTTAAGTTCGTATTCCCTGTCGGATATATGGAAATAGTGTTTAATGCGTAAAAATCTATTTTTACTCATCATCATTTTCACTCTTGAATTTCCAAGTGTCTCATTTTTGGACCAGTAATCAGTGATTCTAGGCTTGCGTACAATACTCATTACAAGCAGAACTGTAAAAAAAATCCACAGTTCTTTGATGCTCGCAATAGGTTCCCATCTCTCGTCTGCAAATCCTCGCATTTTGACACAAAATTCACCATACTTATTTGTACACTGCTGGCCACCGTAAATGCAACACCCTGAAGGAAGCATGCAAATAATATGAAATTTACAACATGCATTAGCGGAGGTGAGATATGCAAATGATTAGAATTTCAGCGCAGACGCACATCACGCGCGCCTGTGGCGCCACTTCAAAGCGCTATTTAAGGCTTGGAGATTTCGACGATTTCAAGTACGGCAATTGTGTTTTTCTTGTGGTTTTTTCAAAAAAACGATCAATTATGCCTCGTAGAAAACAGCGATCATCTTTTGATCAAGTATCCGAGTTCGACAGAGGAAGGATAGTGGCCTACCGAGATTGTGGATTACCTTTCAGGGAAATCGGTAGTCGTGTTGGACGAAACCAAACAACTGTAATGCGAATATGTGATCGTTGGATGCAGGAGGGTACGACGGACCGACGTGTTCGATCGCATCCACCTCAGTGCACCACTTCACGTGATGACAGGCATATTGTGCGTATGGCAGTGACGGATCGCTCAACCACATCACGAACCATAGCACCGCACATTCAGTCTGTACCGCATCATCCAGTGTCTGCGCGTACCATTCGACGCCGTTTACAGCAGAGTGGTCTATCCGCAAGACGTCCATTGCTTCGTCTACCCTTGACGCAGAACCACAGACGTTTCCGCCGCCAATGGTGCGATGAAAGAAGGATGTGGACGGCAGAATGGAATGAAATTGTCTTTACTGACGAGTCACGCTTCTGTCTGCAACACCACGATGGTCGGATTCGAGTCTGGAGACACCGTGGAGAGAGGATGCTGAACAGCTGCGTTATGCACCGCCACACTGGTCCTGCACCGGGTATTATGGTATGGGGCGGTATTGGATATCACTCTCGCACTCCTCTAGTACGCATTGCCGGTACTTTAAACAGCCAGCGCTACATCTCCGAGGTGTTGGAGCCAGTTGTCCTTCCTTACCTTCAGGGCTTGCCCACAGCCATATTTCAACAGGATAATGCGCGACCACACGTGGCACGCATTGTCCAAGGGTTCTTCGTCAATCGCCAGATTGAATTGCTTCCCTGGCCAGCTCGCTCTCCGGATCTTTCGCCGATAGAAAACATGTGGTCCATGGTTGCTCAACGATTGACCCAGAATACATCCCCAGCTGCCACACCAGATCAACTTTGGCAACGTGTGGAAGCTGCTTGGTCTGCTGTACCCCAAGAACACATCCAAAGTCTCTTTGAATCAATGCCGAGGCGTGTGGCAGCGGTGATCTCCAACAATGGCGGCTACTCTGGCTACTGATTTTGGCAGGAACCACACTTCACAGAAGTCTATAAATTTAATCATTTGATACTTGGTCAACATGTTATCTACAAAATAAATTTTGTTGTGATATCTCTTGTCTTTCTTGGTGTTGCAATTTGGGTGGCCAGCAGTGTATTAACCCTGATGAGTTCGCATATCTCTTCACTCATTAATAATTTTAGATAATCCAACGCTGAAGAGCCAGGTGGTAACATATGAAGGGGACCTGAAAAATTAATGAATTGGGGGACGTTTATGCGTTCGTTCTCAACCACTTCTGAATCCCATACAACGGTACCGTCATTTTTTTCAGTATGAAGAATATCTATATTTTCTTCATCTTCGGATTCACTATCGACACTGATCGAATTGTTTCCCAATTCCTTAGTTGGCAATTCTAATTCGTCATCTTCACTCCTATCCAAATCTGATTCATCTGTATCATTAAAAAGTATTGTTTCGATCTCTTCTCGAGTCAAAATTCTTCTGTACCGAGGCATTTTAAAGGCAAAAAATCTAACAGGTGGTTATCCGATCCGCAGACAGACTGAAGAACGTAGTTAGAAATCGACCCCCTAACACCTGATGATCATTTAGCACACCTTCAGGTGACAAGGAGATGTTCGAAAATCCTTTGTAGAGTGGGGATGACCGATTACCCTCCTCACTGGTAGAGGGGCAGAAACGCCGATTACATTAAGAGCCGGACGGGCGGCGAGCGGTTGTCTGAATGAAAAGGCGTTTCGGGCGGGTCGACATTCAGAGGGTTAATGAAAAAAGAGATCGAAGGAATTCGACGATGAAAATTTTGCTGATAGCAATTCAGAATGCGAAATTAACATCCTGTGACGGATCTTGTATCTGAACAAGAGACTTTTGTAGTTGATAGCTCATCTACAGAATTCACAAATATAAATTGGAAATTTCTCGAACCATTAGATGAAGTAACTGTTTACGACTTCAGTGGAAATGTTGGGCTTTCCTTACACGTTCAACCGTTAGAACTGAAACAAGAGCTTGGCTATTTTGCCCTGATTTTCAATTCGGAAGTTTTACGAATTTTAGTTGAAGAAACTAACAATTATGCAGTACAAATTTTGAGCATACGTGCAAACTCTCCAAAGAGAAAACACTCATCGGATTGGAAGCCCACGACTGCTTCAGAAATGTAGCTTATTATCAATAGTACCCTCTTAAATAACAACTTCCCCAACAATTTTCTTTAAAAGTTTTTTTTAAACAATATTTATCTTTACTTTCCATCCTATCTTTACGACCAGATGGAGCCATACTACAATTCTATAATTATTTTTTCATTTTTGCCCTCTTTTATTCCTTCAATTTCACCCCTGCCACAATCTTAATTTCTTGTCACAATTTTAATTTCTTGTTGAAATTTAATTTTCTTCCCTCCCTTTCACGTTCAAATCTTTCACGTTATCTCCAAGCCACGCTCTTGCTCTTTTTTTAAATCCGCTATTCCAGATAGGACAGATCTGGCAATGCTCTGCTCGTCTGACTTGCGCGGCAACATTCGGTAAGATACCACTTTGGCTGTTCTATTGATTCCTAACCTTGGTAATAGGTAATATTTTTATGATTTTTCTCTCTGGTAGTACTTTGAGTTTTCGGGGGGTAACTTGTGTTGATCTCTTCGGCCTTGCCTCATACATGTACAGAAAAAACTCAAAGCATCCCTTTTTAATTGAATTCCCGGCTTTGCTCCCCTTGATAAAGTAAGCGGGCTCACTCAACTTTTACATATTTTATTTCATCTTATTTCTCGGGGAAATCTATTCTTATGGTAGCTTTACTTATTATTTCCCTTTATTTGTTCTCTGCGGCTTTCAGCGCGGTTCATCTAAAGGGTCAGTATTATTGTTGTTACTTTGCTCCACATTTGCTCTTGTATTTGTTCTTGTTATTATTTGCGTTTTGTTTTTATTTGGTGTCTCTTTTTAAATTTGTGATGATAGTATATATATATATATATATATATATATATATATATATATATATATATATATAACTTTTATTCTATATCTCGTACATAACTTAATGATTATTAAGTACAAAGGTATATCCTTATATTTTCATTCGTGTTCCTGTTAAAACAAAAATATTTGCTTACTATATTCGGTACAGCTGTATCTAGTACCGCTCGCGGTGGCAATGGCTCTTGGCGCACTTTTTATGTCGCCAAAGAAATCTTACAAAAAATATTTTTTAAACGGGAAGTAAAAAGCTATTGCGGAAAAGAATACACTTTGAAAAAACATGTTTTTTATCAGCAAATAATTTTTAAACTGTTTAAACGGAAAGTGAAAAGATTTTGCGAAAAATAATTCAGAACTTTGAAAAAAATATTTTTTTTTAACGTAGAATAATTTTTAATTACGATTAAAAAAAACACGTTATTTTAAACTGGAAGTGTTGTAGACAAGTTTTTAAAATGTTTTACGATAAAAAAAAACATATTTTTATCGACATAATTCGAAGCAAAAGTAACGATTAGCCACTCCCTCACTTCCTAACATTTGCCTACCACCAGAAAAATTAAACTTCAAATTTCTCAAAATATTACCTTGAAACTTATCTACAACACTAAACACAGAGGGTATATTCAACACAGAAGGCATGTTCAAATAGAAAAAGTAACGAAAAGTAACGAGAAAATAGCAAACAATACAACCTGATGCGACTGCACTGGATCGTGTAACGGATGAACAGAACATCCCAGGAAAAGAACATTCTAGAAAAAAGAACATTCTAGACTCTGCCAAGGTTGCCACAAAAACGGGAGAAAAAAGTAATTAAGATGGGTTACCTTCACCTGCCATTACTCGCTACTAAAAGTGCGCCAAAAAACTCGCCAAGAGCCGTTGCCACCGCGCGCGGCGCTAGATACAGCTGCACCCTATATTCTCTATATTTTCAATAAATTAACAAGTCAAACCGACAAGAAAATGACATTATTTTTTCCACCAATTAAGTTTAAGAATTTAAAACTAGGTCACCAGGTGCCATCTACTACCAGACAGCAAATAGAAGCCATTTCTCAAGTTTCGTGTGTGTGTTATTTATGCCTAGGGGCATTTTATTTGTTTTTCAGTAATGAATGCTTTTATGTGAGTGAAAGTCACTTGGTAATTAGCTCATACGTATAATATTCTATAATGCATTTAATTTACTTCTAATCATAACCTAACTAGCACTAGTTTAGAAAAAGTGATCTTAGAGTACAAACCCAAGAAAACGTGTAAGCCTTTGTAAGTAGCATGCTAAATTTATTCCGTCACGCACCATTAATCTAAGACGGATATAAATGGATCCCCATGTAGAAAAAAATGATATTATCGAATTAAGATGAGATATTGCGTCTAATTTCATGATCTCTCCGAAAAAAGATGAACACGCAATTCTTGTGCCAGACTTAAGTGCACAATTCTTGTGCCAGGACCGAAGTATTTGTGAAAAATCATTAAATTTTAATTAAAAATCATTTTTCTGTTTTCCTAAGAAAGGAAAGTATCTCTTTGGCTCAAACAATGAGATAAAATTGGATAAACGGTATTTGTTTAAATTAGTATGTATGAAAAGGATTATCACAAATTGAAATTAAATTGTTGATTTTCAATCTTAATAAAATATAAAGAGAAAAATGGGCATTATTTTTCAATGCAATATTTCTGTTCAAAATTTAAATACTTGTTTCTTCCTTCCCCTTTTCTAATAACGGTAGAAAGCGTTTCTGTTAATTCGATGCTCACTCTTTTTTTTCATACCAGAGGGAAACTTTAAAAATTAATTTCTTTCCAGAATTCTCTCGATTCCAAATCCTTCGAAACAAATTTAGCAGATCTAAGGGAAGAGGTGTAAAGACATTCCTCTTTGCATTTTTTGCAGCGAACAGCCTTTCATACCTTTAGGAAATCCGTCTTGATCTTCAGAGGGAGAAAAAAAATGTAAATATATGTACCTATATCTCGATAATCTTATATGCTTTATCATGAACTGGGAAAATCGCGCATAGCATCCGCGTTAAGCTTTCTTAATTGCTCATATCTATTCATGGCAAAGTGTCGTTACTCTCCATTTCATATCTTAATTCAATACATTTGTGTGGGGGTGATTGAAGTTCAATGGGGATGTAACAGGGTTTTTTTTAAGGAACACTGAAATTATTTTCAAGGGAAAACATTTAATTAAAAAATATCAATTAAGGACAGGACAGTTATAGGGATGGCCGTCTGCAATCAACGTTTGACTAGTTCGTCATTCAAGTTCTCTTTCTCTTTCGGAATCTTCTTGCAACTCCATATGTACTTGTCACGGGATACCACAATATCACACTCGGGCATCTTGACCGGACCGGACCCTCTTGTCACGTGAATGGTGTCAGAAAACCTCAAAATGCAAACCACAAAAAAGAAAAAGAGAGAAGGATCAAATTATCTGATGCCATCGATAAACGTCATCGTATGATAAAAAAATATATTGAACATGTCAGTGGTGCGTCGTCTTTATGTCCTCAATAACAAAGTGTGTAGTGTGTGTCTTTCCGTGAAAAAATGAAAATGTGTCGTTAGAATTTGAAAGTTCGTCATTTAAAAAATTTAGAATCGTCTTAAAAATTAAATTTTTTTTGTTAATCGTCATTGTTATCAAAATGATAATTTCAAAGTAGAAGTGATGATGTCGTTGTTCACATGTCCTGAAAGGATTCATCGTGACAGTCATGTGAAATGATGCGTCAATCATTAGAAAAGAGTTCTCGTATTTTGTTTTTAAAAAGGTTTTTCAGCCACCTTAACAGAAAAAAAGTCATTCTGAAAGGGAGAAAAAGAAAAAAAATGTCAGTTCGTGAAAACGTTCGTTGTTGAAATTGAATTGTTTGGGATAAGGACTTCCGTGAGCAGCCGTGTACCGATTTCCATGGCTTCATACAATCGACAACAATTGGCGTCAGATTTGGGCTTCGTGCTGACCGATATTTTTCGCATCGTAGTGATCATTGGATTTCATTTTAACTATTTTTCAGGGGTCAAAAAGTTCAGGTCGAGGTTTTAGTCTGGAGCCAAATTGAGTTTGAATTGCGATTAAATCACTGATTTTGTAGACATGAGGTTTCTCTCTTTTCAGAATGCACTGTCGACGGTTTTGTTGACTTTTTTAATGGTTTGTGTTTGGCGTGCTCACACATGTCTTGGATGACGCAATTCTGATATTCTTTTAGTATTTTTGATTTTAAAATACACTGCTGGCCACCGTAAATGCAACACCCTGAAGGAAGCATGCAAATAATATGAAATTTACAACATGCATTAGCGGAGGTGAGATATGCAAATGATTAGAATTTCAGCGCAGACGCACATCACGCGCGCCTATGGCGCCACTTCAAAGCGCTATTTAAGGCTTGGAGATTTCGACGATCTCAAGTACGGCAATTGTGTTTTTCTTGCGGTTTTTTCAAAAAAAAACGATCAATTATGCCTCGTAGAAAACAGCGATCATCTTTTGATGAAGTATCCGAGTTCGACAGAGGAAGGACAGTGGCCTACCGAGATTGTGGATTATCTTTCAGGGAAATCGGTAGTCGTGTTGGACGAAACCAAACAACTGTAATGCGGATATGTGATCGTTGGATGCAGGAGGGTACGACGGACCGACGTGTTCGATCGCATCCACCTCAGTGCACCACTTCACGTGATGACAGGCATATTGTGCGTATGGCAGTGACGGATCGCTCAGCCACATCACGAACCATAGCACAGCACATTCAGTCTGTACCGCATCATCCAGTGTCTGCGCGTACCATTCGACGCCGTTTACAGCAGAGTGGTCTGTCCGCAAGACGTCCATTGCTTCGTCTACCCTTGACGCAGAACCACAGACGTTTCCGCCGCCAATGGTGCGATGAAAGAAGGATGTGGACGGCAGAATGGAATAAAATTGTCTTTACTGACGAGTCACGCTTCTGTCTGCAACACCACGATGGTCGGATTCGAGTCTGGAGACACCGTGGAGAGAGGATGCTGAACAGCTGCGTTATGCACCGCCACACTGGTCCTGCACCGGGTATTATGGTATGGGGCGGTATTGGATATCACTCTCGCACTCCTCTAGTACGCATTGCCGGTACTTTAAACAGCCAGCGCTACATCTCCGAGGTGTTGGAGCCAGTTGTCCTTCCTTACCTTCAGGGCTTGCCCACAGCCATATTTCAACAGGATAATGCGCGACCACACGTGGCACGCATTGTCCAAGGGTTCTTCGTCAATCGCCAGATTGAATTGCTTCCCTTGCCATCTCGCTCTCCAGATCTTTCGCCGATAGAAAACATGTGGTCCATGGTTGCTCAACGATTGACCCAGAATACATCCCCAGCTGCCACACCAGATCAACTTTGGCAACGTGTGGAAGCTGCTTGGTCTGCTGTACCCCAAGAACACATC
The DNA here is from genome assembly GCA_933210815.1 of Meta bourneti. Classification (NCBI taxonomy): domain Eukaryota; kingdom Metazoa; phylum Arthropoda; class Arachnida; order Araneae; family Tetragnathidae; genus Meta; species Meta bourneti. The sequence continues at coordinate 61,232,280 of OW119924.1, read as the reverse complement.
CAAAGTCTCTTTGAATCAATGCCGAGGCGTGTGGCAGCGGTGATCTCCAACAATGGCGGCTACTCTGGCTACTGATTTTGGCAGGAACCACACTTCACAGAAGTCTATAAATTTAATCATTTGATACTTGGTCAACATGTTATCTACAAAATAAATTTTGTTGTGATATCTCTTGTCTTTCTTGGTGTTGCAATTTGGGTGGCCAGCAGTGTAACATTTTAACTCACTAGAAAGTTAAATCAATGAGAACCCTGAGCTTGTTTCTTTGCAACGAGACGGTTCCATCTGGGGGTAATAGGAGACAATGACACCCGAAGTGTGTTGCTTATGTCCAGTTTATTCCGTTGTTTTGTTTTGGTTGCTGTCACTGCAGAAAACCCCGCTTCACACAGATAGGTTGTCGGAAATGGCAATAGGGATTTAAGTGCTGTGGTGGCAATCTCAGGGTATTCCGCCATGACTCTAATCCAGAACACCCTCAGAGTTGTTGAGACAAATGGGTCGCGGATCCATTCCTTACCAGTTCGTGGGTCTTTTGTGGTTGGAATGTAGCGCTCGAACTCTTTTAAAAGCAAAGACAGGTGATCGTGCACCAACTGGGAGAATGAATGTTCAGGCTCTGTCTCGCCTAAAATCCCCGCTAATGTCTGAAACATGTCCAAAATGCCTCTGTTCACGGGCGCCGTCCCCACAACTCCAGTTTGGCTTTAAATGCAGCTACTTTGTCTGCCAACTTGAAAACAGTTGTCATTTTCCCCTGAAGGTACAGATTGAGTTCATTGAGCAGGCTCAATATGTCACACAGGTAAGCCAGTTTTGCGACCCATACCTTATCACTGAAATGTGCTGCCAGCGGTGACTTCTTTTCTGAGAGAAATCTTTGCAATGGTTCTCGTAATTCAAATACTCCGATTAGCGATTTTCCTCTGGATAACCATCTTATTTCTGTGTATAAGAGAAGGCATCTGTACTCTGCGTCCATCTCCTCACAAAGCTGCTCAAACAGGCGCGAGTTAAGGGCGTGTGCTTTGATGTGGTTAATAACTTTAACGACATCAATCAATACGCTGTTAAATTCCGGTGACATTTTTCGGCTTGCCAGAATTTCCCAGTGAATGAGACAATGCGTAGATTCACTCTCAGGTGCAACCTCCTTAATCCGAGCAGTTAAACCAGACAGTCGTCCGGTCATGGCAGCAGCTCCGTCTGTGCATATGCCGATACAAAAGGACCATTTTAGTTGTCCTGATATATAACCATCCAGTGACTTGAACAGTTCTGCTCCTGTGGTGTAGGTTGGCAAAGATAGTGCACATAACAAATCCTCATGCACATCCTTCTGATATAGATATCGCACATAAACAAGTAGTATTGCCTTGTTGTCGATATCTGTAGATTCGTCAGCCTGGAGTGCGTACCACGGTGATGTATTAATCATCTCCAACAATTGTGTCTCAATGTCTTCGGCTATTATTTCCTCAATGCGTCTAGTCACAGTGCTAGCCGACAAAGGCACATGTGCTATCTTTTCCACTGCAGCCTCTCCTAGAAGTTCACGGCAAATGTATTTAGTGAAGGGCAAGATCAATTCTTCACCGACAGTAAATGGCTTTTTAGCCTTAGCAATACGGTTAGCCACCAAATATGATGCTCTCAGTGCGTTCTCCTTTATTGATGTGGTGATACTCATAAATTTCTTCTGTCCTTCATGTTCCCGTTTTTTTCTTTCAAAATACTCCAGGGGCTTGTCTTTTAATCCAGGGTGCTTGGCGATCAAGTGGCGAAGCAGTTTTGAAGGTTTCATTGCCTCATTAGAGAGCTGGTCGCCGCAAACTATGCAGAGCGGTTTTGGTGTGTGGGAATCACCTGTCCCGATAAATCCATATTTCAAGTAGGACTCATGGTGCTGTCTGTTAAAAGTTACATGTTTCTTTGATGTTGAAGGCTCTTCTTCTGTCTCTTCACTGGGCCTTTTCTTTTCCCAAGGAAACTTTCTAACGACGTCTGTTTCATACTCATTTTTGCTAATTTGTGGGTTAAATTTGCGCAAACACAATATACACGTACACCAAGCACTGCTAAACATGAGAAAGTACCGGTGAACAGAGAGAAGAGCGATACACTCCTTCTCTTTACCAAAGCTACAACGCCACTGCCGCTTGCAGCCGCTCAGCTCCAGACGTCACCTAAAACCGTCCCGATATCACGATATGATATTTTGCGCATGCGCGGTATTGGTGCGGCTTTAGATGACGTCTCTCAGCTCCCGGTTAACCTCTCGTCCATGGAAAGTCGCACAAACCCGAGAGAAATACACCAAAGTAAATAAAATGGAAATAATTTAATGTTCCTTGGGCGGCCCGGTACCGGTCCGCGGCCCGGGGGTTGGGGACCACTGATTGTATACCACTTGGTTGGGTCGTCTCTTGAATGTTTGATCACTACAGGTATGATGATTGCGTGAATACGTTCAACCTGTCCAACGTTCAACCTTGCTACCTGTAACTCCTGTTGTGATGATTACGTGGTCAATTTCTTCTTCCTTACAATAGTCTCGGAATTCGTTCGATGTGAATGCAGGTTCCAGGTCAGAAATAATTCTGACCTGGTTTCCGAATATGGTCTTTTAACGAAAAGACCATATGGTAAAACTTATGGTAAGTTAAGTTTTTCGATAACGTCGTGAACTCAAGTCGACTTAACAGGATGAATCCAAACAAATTTGGTGAACGCATCGATAACAATGAAAATGTGTTGGTATTTTTCGTTAGCTGACAATAGTGGACCAAGAAAATCCTAATTATAACAAATTAACCCACCTGGCGGCGAGGTATATTAGAGTTGTGTTGACGAAAACGGCACCCCTAAAAAACGAGTTCCCTTTAAAAGTGTCAGGGTTTGGACAAAGGGAGTGCTTTCCCCTTCTTCAGTCTCAGCAGTAGTCTATTTAGACCGGACCATCAAAGGAGAGCGATGACAGTGATAGATAGCAAAGCCGCAGGCTACTTCCCAAGTCCCAGAATACCCTAAGTATACATAGAATTTTCTCGAGGATGCTTCTCAAATGCTTGTAGAATTACTTTAAAATAGTGAAGTAATTCAGGGTATCAAGGTACATACGACTGATCCATACAAATATTATTAAACGTGTTTGAAAAAGAAATATTTACTGTAACAATGGGAAACTTTGAAATTATAAATTTATATATTTTTCTTTTAATGAGTTATTTTCTTCTAATTGTAAATAAGTTAAATTCTAGTATTGATCAAGCGATGAAATTATTTATCGCAGTTGAATTAGAAGAGTAACGGATTAGCAACCGGACGGTTGCGAGTCCAAATCCAACCAAAGACCGTCGAGTAAAAGGGAGGCTGGTGCAAGTTAATTCTGTCGGTGACCTGAAATGTCCTCACGTTAGCGAGGTGCGGCAGTTTTTAGAGTGGGATGCTAGCTCAGGTGTGAAATCGTCATCTGACCGTGTTTCAAAATTACGTGGTGTTGTCCTTGGATCTTTCCCTTAGCGTTTAATCCCGGACCATCGCTAATAGCCGTTGTGTTGCTCCAGTGCGGCGTTGATTAAATACCTATCCACTGAAAATGAAGTGTTTCTCAACCGCCTGGTCACAGCCAATTACTTTGCCCTAGCATCAGTTATATCGGGCGTAAGAGGCTATCCTGGGATTTGTCATTTTTGATATCTAAGGACTTTTTTATGATGAAATATTTTTTGTGGTAATGCTAAATGTTAATTTCGTGAATGTGCCAAAATGTTCAGACTCGGAACGCCTAAATAACATCTGTATATTTAACATCATTGACCAAGGAACTGTAAAGAAAGTTTTTCCATTGAAAATGAAGATCAAAGCAGTCTATCGGGGTTTCAAATCTGATAATACTGAATACTGTAAGTTCTCGTTTCGAAAATCGAGCGACGTGATTTTTTTTTAAATAATAAGCCTAAAGATTAAAATTTTATTATGAATAAGAGACAAGGGACTTCGTTTAACTTTGGTGTACAGAAGTCTCGTATGGAAGGTGTTTATGGCCCAACAAATATAAATATTTGGTGATCAGAATGAGATAAGAAAATCAGCGCAAATTATTTTAATTTTGGCCTGAAAAAATTACAATACGCTACAAGATTTCATTAGTCCAGTGATTGATAACTAATTTAAATGTAACATATCACATCGCATACATAAGTGCATATACACTCCTTATAACCATGACATAATTAATAATTGTTTTTTAATGCATGCACTTTAAAAGAATTTGAAAGGTATTTACGAGTAAATTTGTTGAAACCGGGCCCTCTTATCAAACACTATCTGAATTACCCGGCGTTGCTCGAATTGTTTGTAACTCATCGTAATACTCAATAGTAATCCTATGGGGATTACGAATTGTTTTGAGATCTCTCTACAGACCCAGGACAAATCGAATGGAGTTAATATCTAGACTATGGTTTTCGCAGAGTTTAAAAGAATGAGTGTAGAAAATTAGATGTGAATTGATCAAACTGTGATAGTAAGGATAATCAATGTCATTTCTATGGGGATTTCGAGGGTAGAGGTAGCCCAATTCGAAGAGCAACGGATTAGCAAACAGAGGGTTACGAGTTCGAAACTTGGTCCAGCCAAAGACCGTCGGATACACTGGGGCTGGTGCACATTAAATCTGTCGTGGCCTTAAGTGTTCTCACGTTGGCGAAGTGTGGAAGTTTGGAGTGTGGTGCCGGCTCAAGTGTTGTTCTTCACCGTGGTTCAAAATTATGTGGCGTTTTCCTGGGATCTTTCACTTCAGGATTAATTTCGGACCATCCCCCAATAGCCCGTTGTGTTGCTCCAGGGGGACATTAATTACCTACTTATTTGGATTTCGAATTGCTTTTAGCCCCTTCTCCCGACCAAGGACAAATAGAACGAGATTAATATATAGCCTGTTTCCCGCAGGCTTCCAAAAATTGAATGTACTAAATTTGGTGTGAATTCGTCTGACGACGGTGATCTTCAAAATATTCAGTGTAATTCCTATGGGGATTTTGAATTGTTTTCAGCCCTTCTCCAGACCTAAGACAAAATAACGGGTTAAATATGTAGTTTATATTTACCACAGGATTCTAAAGAATGAATGTACCAAATTTGGCGTGAATTGAAAATACTCAATGTTATTCCTATGGGAATTTCGAATTATTTTTTGCCTCCTCTAAAGACCTAGGACAAATCGAATGGGGTATATATATAGCCCCAGTTACCCGCAGTAGTCTAAAGAATGCATGTGCGAAATTTGTAGTGAATTAGTCAAACTGATAATAAGGATACTCACTGCTATTCCGATTTGGATTTCGTATTACTTTTAGCTCCCTCTGTAGATCTAGGACGAATAAAACTGAGGTTAAAATATAACCTATGTTTCTCGCAGGATTCTAAAGAATGAATATCCCAAATTTGATGTGAATTGGTCTGACTTGATCGTAAAATACTCAATGTTATTCCTATGGGGATTTCGAATTGTTTTAGCCCCTTCTGCACACCCAAGAAAAATAGAACGGGGATTAATATGTGGCATACATTACCCGCAGCGTTCTGAAGAATAAGTGTTCCAAATTTGGTGTGGATAGGTCAAACGGTGTAGATTTGTATAGAGGACAGAAAGACGCCAACTCAGCTTTATAAATAGATGTTTATCCCCTTGCTGCATTATGTGTTTTAAATATATTTTGTTTCTGATCTGAAATGTTTATAATTAAATTTAATATATGGCACGTAAAATAAGAAATCTATACAAATATGATGATTTGGGAAATTCAGATTAAAATAATTTAGTCGCACCTGCTAGTAGCATGGTGTTGTTAAAGAATTTTAAAGACAAGTACGAAAGGAATCAATTTTTTGGTTCAATCACTCTAATTCATTGATAATTGGATTCTGAATATGTCATCAATATCCCATCAACCGAATTCATTCGTGACTGCAAATACATATGTTCCTTGGTTAAATTTTAAAAGACATTAAAAAATGTGAGTTACTGGAACATTTCGTTTCTTAAAAATAATTTCAAATAAATTTGTGAGTATAAGCTTTTAATACAAGACTGGCAAATGTTAACAATTTTAGGGCGGTAGGACGCTTCATTACCTTCAAATGGTAAAAGCTCGGTATAGGTATGTTCTAGCATATTAAGACTATATTCTCTCATTTGATAGTGCAATATCTAGGAAGTGTTCTAGACGTGACATACAAGGGCGCATCACCCCTTAAAAAACTAAATTTTGTTTTGTGCAAATTACATTCATACGAGGCGAAAGGTCTTTACCCATAGTTTCTTTTCTTTGCAAAACATATTTTATTTAGCATGATTTTCAAAGGGTTAATTATCCATTGATAATTAATTTTTGTGAGAAAGAACCAAAATAGAGGTTTTGGAATTTTTAAATTCCTAATCGCATCGATTGCCCACAGGTCGGCGGTTTCACCAAACCTATTCGAATTCCGCCAATTATTGCACTTCGTCAAGTTTTCAATACGTAATGAAATATTAAGTTAAACAATTGCGCGTAATTTTAAAAGTATGTTTTGTGATTTTGGCTGTAGCAAAAATTATACCTTCAATTTTTGAATTTTCAATCTCTTTTCCTGAAGTCATGTCCCTTCGTGTTGTTATTTGCTTTTTGTTTGGTAAAATTTTAATCGTACTTCAATGAAGATTTAAAAATGTTTTCATCTAAAAAAAGCAAAATAACAGTTAGCATACATTTTCGAAAAGTGCTTGTAAGTTCCACATTTCCAATTCAACATCTTTTTCCCGAAGAGACACTTCCAAAGTGTAGCTTAACAAAGACAGGAATGCCGTCGTGATACTCAAGGAAAACGCCAAAGCCAGAGACTTGATTGATAGCATTTTAGGGCTTGTCCGTTCCCATCAGGACCCCTCGCACAAAAGGTCTCCAGCCACTCCCCCTCATTAGGGGATATGGGTGGTCGAGGGGAAGGAAAAGTGACCGTTCAAAGATTCTCGGGGTTGACACTTAAGCTTGCACTTTGGTTTCCGAACTATCTCGGGGTTGACACTTAAACTTCATTTTGGTTTTCAAGTTATCTCGTGGTGGACGCCTGGAGGGTTAAGGGCACATCTCCTTTAGAAACTGGATTTAAGAAACCTTCACTTCTTCCCCGTTTTCTATCACAAAGAATGTAATCGACACAATTGCCAGTGATGTTTTCAACTTGTTTCTTTAAATGGAGAATGTGATAGTTACATTTAACTACATCTACGATTTTGGATGCATCAAAATAATCATTATTATGAATTTCACGAATGATTTCAAGTTGCATTGCGTCAGGAACAATAAGTCTTAATACTTATCACTCAATACTTATTTCATCGAGCAGATATTTTTATAAGAATTCTATTGAGATATTTCTTTCTCAAAGAATTGATAAAAAATAATTTTATGCAATATTGAGGGAGAAATGGTTTTCATTTGTTTTCAATTTGTTTTTCCACCTTAAACTATATTCTTCTGAAGTTATCTTTTATAGATAGGCTAAAAAAGGGACTAATTTTTTGTCTACAGTGGTCTCAAAAGAAATGATACCGAGGAACTGGAAGAAAACATCTTAAGCTCGAGAGATAATAGAGTTGGGATTATAAACTTTCCTCTTTGTTAATTTGATGTATTTCATCCTTATGGTGTAATGTGATAAAGCTAACATCACTTGATCAGTTATGTTCAACATCAACTCCAAGACAATAAATGCAGAAAAACAAAAGGAGTAATGGTGGAGATTATTGTAATCCTGCTTAAAAATGTAGGGCAATGGTTTTGTAAAATATGAAAATACTAATACAAAGTATTTTCTAATGTTTCCCATTTCTTCAAAAAATCTTTGGACGATTAATATTCATGAAATAGTTTGAAGGTAGGTTTTTTTAGGTTTGCCGGTACAAGGACGGTACGGTTGGAGATAAATTGTGGATAAGTTTTCTTGGGATAATGGATCTAAAACTTAATTGTTCATTTTGATTCATGTAATTGACAGGTACAAATAAATTCATATTTGTTTTTACGTAACAGGTTACAATTAGTTTTATCGTGGATTGCTTACATTTTCAATATATACACCTTTTTCTCTGGGTATTTCCTGTGTGCTATTAGTAGGTGTATTATACTGTTCGTTTATGTTTTTGAATGAGCAGGTCTTTATCCAATGCAAGGCATTTAATATTTATCTACTCTCAAATTCTACAAGATCAGGGTAATTGGGTTTGAAAGTACATGAGTATCTGAAATCTGGCAGGTCGATTGTATCTTACATTGTGTGACCCATAATTAGTTTGACGGCCTATAATAGTTAGGTTGCCCTAGTGTGGAGTCATCGGGAGTGGGCTTGTGAAATGTCTTTGCACAATTTAGCATCTAAATTAAGCCATTCCGTGTGGTTTGTAGGGCAGCTATCATCAGTTGCTTCATGTCGGAAGGGAGACCATCCGTCAATCCTTCCAACAACATTTGACTTGATAAACCTAGACTTCCCACATTCAAGCTTTTTATCAAAGTACTTGGTTCCGATTTCTGTTTGGTCGTAGGTAAGGTTCATGAAGTCCCTAGTGAATAACAGGTTGAATCTAAATGTTTCCTCCAATATAAACACTATTCATAATGCTCAAGAAGGCTCACAACCCTAGACTCTTTAAATCCTCATTTTCTACTTTTACTGCATGATATTTACAAAGTTCGACTTTCTAAAATTAATATGAGAAAAACTATTAGTAATGATAATTTAATTTACTTGACAATAGGATTTAAACACCCAATTTTTGATAAATTTAATTTTAATAAAATTGGTAAATAAATATTTTTCCCATAAAATTTCATATAAAAATGCTTTAAATATGATATTTCTTTGGGTAGAAAAATACTTAATTATAATCATTTTTGCAGTAAGGTTAATTTATATAGGGATAACTGTGATGCTTTTGCAACAACATAAATTGTAGGCCACATTTAAATGATAGTCTAGGACATATTGTAACTGGTAATCTTGTAATTATTGATAATGAACAAATAAGGGAATTAATGTATAAAGGCACTAAATTCAGACCTATCTTTAATATAAAAGAAGTTTTATACTTAAAAGTTTCCTTGAAGACATTCATTGATAATTTCTGTATTGTCTTCTACTAAATTCAATATCCCTATTTACCTCTTCACAGAATGGAAATGGAAACTTTATAATGACTTTTTTATCTTACTTTTTTATATATGAAAATATCCCATCTTTTAGAAGCAATACCTTTAATTATTAGGCAATTGCCCAAGCTATTAAAAACTTACAAAGTAAATTCATCATTACACCAGTAGATAAAGCGTCAGGTAACTATGTATTATTTGCAAAAAACTATATATTTTTACTTGATACTGATAACTAATACTTGAAACTTACTTGATACTGAGCTCAAAAGTTCTGATGCTTACAAGTTCTGCAAATCTACATATAATACAATTATTAAAAAAATCATTTCTTTAAATAAAAGATTACAAATTTCTTATTACCATATTATTTTACCGTACATTACTATTTTCCCTAAATTTCATAAAAATCCAATTAAATTTTGATTTATCACCTGTGGTATAAATGCGTATATGTTTAAAACTGGCATCTTACTTTGTAAACACTTAAAAATTATCCTCAGTATCATTATTGAAGGTTACACCTCGATTATTAATGATATATATGTATAATAATGTTTCAAATTACATAAATATCAATAATGTTAATGATACACTAACCTATGACTTTAAAGACCTATTTACTAGCTTACCACTTGGCAAACCGAAAGATGATCATTATTATCATCATGATTTTAAAAATTTAATTAATATTGATATATACACTCAAATTAAAGGCATATATACATTCAAATTAAAGGTATACCCAATGTTCTAACTTTTCTTCCATTTTTGCAAGTTTATTTTTGCACTATTTTGGAAAAACATTTGCCTACAAATAAATTCTGCTTTCAGATATATAGATTTAATTGTTTTTAATAACAGTAGTTTTACTAACGTATGAGAAACGATATATCCAGATGAATTGTACTTATCAAAAACATATTCAGATAATAATAAAGCCAACTTCTTAGACTTGATTACATTAATTATGAACAAAAAATTGATATTGACATTTATGAAAAAGGATGGCATGATTTTAAATTTGCGATTATTAAATAATTTATTGGGACTCAAATATTTCCAAAAAAATTATAATACAATTGCTAGTCAACTGATGCGTTTCAACAAAATTGGTAATTCTAAATCTAACTTTCTTTTTCAATGTAAAATCCTCAAAGATTTCCTGTCGTGGCTCCACTAAATGCTCCAGTTGTGGTGAAATGGGCCATGACAGTGATACGTGCATTCCGCCATCCCATTGCATAAACTGCAATGGGGACCATCCGAAGTATTCCATATCATGCCCCAAGTGTAAATTTGAAAAAGAAGTACAATCAGTGAAGTTATTGCAAAATCTATCGTTCCCCGAAGCCCGAAAACTTGTGGAGTCCTGAACTGAGAGCTGGGACTTCCTGTGCATCCTCTACATCTGAATAACTTAATACAATAACTGCAACTAAATCAACAAGCACAATAGCCACTCAAACCAATCGTCTGTTTGAAATTAAACTTCCAAATACTTCTATAACTCTCTCTGCACAAACTTCAGTCGAAAATAAAAACTCTACAAACCAAAACGCAAATGCATCAACTCTTCAATCTTCTAACAGCAACCAACAACTTTCTAAAATCCTCCAACCTATGAACCCCCCCCCCCCAAAAAAAAATGCTTAAAAATCGGGCATTCCCCAATCAAAAAAGAGAAATCCCCAATTTTTAGACATCCTTGCAAAAAAACCAAAGCATATTCGGAAAACTGCTGAGGAAATGATTGAATGTGATTTGCATGCATCGGACCTTTCAGGAAATTCCGATTGCAAAATGCAACATGAACCTCCTGGACAGTTCAAAACTACTCCTGTAAATGCGTCATAATGAAAAGGTCTTTTATATCTTCATATCATCAGACATCTAGCTTTCACTTAATATATAATGACCTCTTTTGTTTCTTGGAACTGTCGCGATTTTCGATCTAAGCTTGATGACATTAAAGCGATTGTGTCTTCTTACCACCCAGCATGTGTGGCTCTTCAGGAAACTTCCTTGAAGTCCTCCCACACATGCACGATATGCAAGAATAGTTGCATTAGAAAAAGATCATGATTCTGGTACTACAGTGTCTGGAGGTGTGTGAATTTTAACTTCACAAAATTTTTCCAGCACTGTAATTACACTACGCACTCTTTACAGGCTGTAGCCGTAAGAATCCATATTCATTCCCTGGTTAGTCTGTTGCTTATACTTGCCACCGCATGCTGTCATCAAACAAGAGGAACTTAATGGAGTCATACTTTAACTTCCAGTCCTTTTATACTGCTTGGTGACCAAAATGGCCTCAGTAACCTGTGGGGAAGTGATAGTGCGAACCGTCGAGGTCAACAGATTGAGATGTTGATGTCAGATCACACTTCTCTGCTCAATAACGACGAGAAAACGCACTTTCACGAACCCACGAGGACTTTCCATTCAGTTGACTGTCATTTGTTCTCCTACGCTCCTTTCGTTGTTGAATTTCGTAGTAGGGAGTGACGAATAACAGCGATCACTTCTCCCTTTTTGTCTCGCATGATAGTCGTATTAGAGTGAATCGACCACCTATCTACTCATATCATCGAGCGGACAATGTTACATTTTCACAATTAACTGCCGTTGCGAAAACAATACTTAACATTTAAGACACCAACATCGCAGTCAATAATGTCACTGACGCAATTATTAAGGCTCTGATACAGCCATTCCTAAACGTTCCTCTCAACCACGCAGAATTTGTAAGCCATGGTGGAACATCGAATGCCAGCTGCCTACAAGAGACAAAAGAAGCTGTGGAATATATTTCGGAGATACCTGACTACTATCAACCTTGTCGCATTTAAAAACGTCAAGGCATTTGCTCACAAGGTGAGACGTCAGAGCCAGAGGGAATCTTGGACTAGATACGTTTCTTCTACCACATCGTCAACATCGAGCAAGCAATTGTGGAGGAAAGTGAAATCAGTCAACGGTCTATATCAAGACTCAACCATTCCGATATTAGAAACCACGGATGTTTTATACTCATCTCCACATGACAGTGCCAACGTCATCGGAGAGGCTTTTGCACTTGTGTCAAGCTCCGACTAACAGTCCTGCTATTCAAATGACGAAGAGTCGAGCTGAACGAACACGTCTCAATTTTAAAAGCAGAAGAAACCTCTCCTATAACTGTGAGCTCATGATGTTCGAATTGAAGAAGGCGTTATCTCAAGAACATAGCACCAGACCTGGTCCGGATGGAATCAAATATCATATGTGCTTCGCCACCTATCACCAGATTCTTTACCTAACATCATTTTCCTTTCTAACAGAATCTGGAATGAACAAAAATTTCCCAATCTGTGGCAAGAAAGCATCGGGATTCCGATCCCGAAGCCTGGTAAGGATCCCAAAGATCCTCTGAGCTATCGTCCAATTGCCTTGACGAGCTGTCTTTGTAAGACCTTGAGTATGGTCAATGCCAGTCTCATTTACAATCTTGAAAAAATAAAGACATTTCTCCGTACCAAGTGGCTTCCGCAAAGGAAGATCCACTCTGGACAATATAGTGAACCTTGAGACACACAAATACGCAATGCGTTTGTGCTGTGAAATCATCTATTCTCAATCTTTTTCGATGTTGAGAAGGCATATGACCGTACGTGGCGTTACGGTATCCTCCGTAGTATGTTCGACTCTGGATTTAGAGGAAATTTACCTCTTTTCATTGAAAACTTTTTATCTTCACGCTATTTTAAGGTCCGCATCGGATCAATTTTATCATACAGTTTTATTCAAGCTAAGGGAGTATTTTAAGTGTCACTCTTTTCATTCTTCATTTCAATAACATCATTCAAACTCTTCAACCACCAGTGCATGGGACTTTATACGTAGATGACTTACAGATATCTTGCCAAGGATCGGACATGAGACTAATCGAGCGACAACTTCAAACTGCTGTCAACAACTTGGTCAAGTGGTGCGACCAGAATGGCCACACACTATCCCCTAGCAAGAGTTGCTGTGTTCACTTATGCAGAAAGCGGGGTATACACCCTGATCCCGACATTTGTATTCCCAGTTTTCCAATTCCCGTAGTCAACGAGATGAAATTCCTCGGAATAATTTTCGACTGCAGGTTCACTTTCTTTCCGCTTATCTTATCTTTGCGAAGGAAATGTGAAAAGTCCTTAAATATCCTCAAGGTGTTATTTAACACATCTTGGGGTGCGAATCAGACATCATTACTCCGAATATATCAATCCGTTATCCTCTCTACGGATGTATTGTGTATAAAACCGCGAATTCAACGAATCTACGCAGATTGAACACCGTGCACCACTCTGCTTTGAGGATATGTTCTGGTGCTTTCCACACATCACCGGTTCACAGCGTCTATGTAGAATGCCACCAGCTCCCAATTGACAAGAGGCGAAAAAAGTTGTCCGCCAATTTTCATTTAAATCCAATCTATACCATATCATCTTTTGAAACGCATGGCTCTTACCCCAGGTTTGAGACGAATTTACGATGCCCGTCTCTCAAATATATTTCCATTTTACTAACGGGTACAACTTACCATCAATGCCTCAAACCTAAGTGACATCGAAACCCAACAAACTAAAATCTTGCGTTTTCTTTTTTGAATACTATCGAATTTCTAAATCCTTTTGCTTCCCACAATATATCTGACACCACCCCAACTGTTTCTCGACAACTTTTTACCATGCACGGCTGTCAATACTCATGATATATTCCAGTTTTTCCGGATGGATCGAAAGGAGTGGGATATGTTGGCTGTGGTATTTCTTTTGATACTGCCATATCGAGTTACAGCCTTCATACTTCCTGCTCTGTATATACTTCTGAAACTATCGCCATTTATTGCGCGCTCCAACATATATCTTCTCATTCCCACAGTAAATTCTGTGTATATAGTGACAGAATGAGTGTCTTGCAACGGAGTGCTACGACAATAAATGTCACCCTGTTGTGTCAGATATATTTGACATTATAAATACACTCTGGATGAGGAGTTTTGATATTTTGTTTTGTTGGGTACCAAGTGATGTGGGCATCAAAGGTAATGAGCTTGGCACGAAGGGACAAAGGAGTGCACGTGGACACAAATGAGTATATTAACTCCTTGTGGCAAGAGTCATGGAATCTGCAAGTCAGCAATAAGCTACGTTCCATCAAATCATTTATTCATTTGTGGCCATCTGCCCCAATGCGAGAGACTGATGTTAAACTGACTCGCTTTCGCATTGGGCACACACGATTCTCTCATTTTCATCTTTTGTTGGGCGAGAGTCCACCTTTTTGTCATGCATGCTCATCAAACTTTATGTCAAACATATTTTAATTGACTGCCCTGATGATTTAATTGATCATCATCGTTTGAAATTTTTTAAGACCAATTTTAAATTTGCAAGATCTATTGGAGAAAACCCTCATCCAAATCTTTTCCTTTATATAAATACCACTGGATTTTTAAATTTCATATAGTACTTTTATCCATTACGATATTTATATCATTCAGTATTTCCATACTTTTTATATTGTATGCCATGTTGTTGATCAGCATGTTTTTAATCATAGAGTTCCATCATACTATTTCAGTCAATAATTTCTACCTTATTTCTTTCCACTTTTATGTTATGTAAATTTCTTGCGCAGACTTCCATCTACCTTTTAATACAATGTTTTTATATTTACACTGATTTTATTTCTTTTTATCTTGCGTTTGTCGCAACTTGTCTTTTGGACCTTGCTCCATAAAACCTTAATTACCTACCAATGTAATAATCTCATCAATACACTTCTTAATAATAAAGCAAGCTAGATTGTAGTATTAGTAACATGTATAGTATGTATGTTAAAAACATGCATAGTAGCAAATCAGTTATGCAATGTGTTATCTTAATGTTACATTTAAAATTAACGTATGATGATTGTTTATTGCTCAACTATTTCGCTTTACTAAACGTTACTTTTTATATTGTATTTTGCATTCGTCAGACGTTTTAAAATTTGATTGCTTTGCAGATGGAACTGAACATAGGAAACTGCAATCAACAACGCTCAGGATCTCTTTCTACCTGCCATCGCACCTAATGGTGTGACTACAAAAGCATTTGATGTGTAGCCGACAACAAATAAGAAAGGAAATCGCAACGTTTCACAACCATAAATACTAGTTTCGTGGCCGAGAACACAAAAACCCATGTGAGGTCTGTGTGAAGAGCTATGTTGTTTCTACAAATGCAGACTAGTGATGTTACTGATAGTGATTCTAAATGTGGTAATGATAGTTCTAACTGCGATTGCAACTGAAGAATATCTATGATTCTAAACTGTGATTGCAACTGAAGAATATCTATGATTCTAAACTGTGCTTGCAACTGAAGAATATCTGATGCTAAACTGTGATTGCAACTGAAGAATATCTATGATTCTAAACTGTGATTGCAACTGAAGAATATCTATGATTCTAAACTGTGATTGTGCTCAAATGTGATTTTCGAGTGTTGTGAACTTCAGTGATCAGCGGAACTGTCTCTGAAACTCGTTGTTAATTGACTGCTCAGTGCCTTTTAGCTACCCGTCTCATCAGGGTGTAAAGTCCTATAGCTTTGCCCAGCACTCCGTTACGAAAATCACCATTCCCCACAAAATCTCTTGCGAAAAATTTCTATAGAATTATAAAACAATTCTATAGAATGAGGTCAATAGAATTATACAGAATTATTAAACTCTACTATTAATATTAACTCATTTTTCTATAAGCTCTATAAAGCAACTTCTATAGAATGTCTATAGAAGTTGCTTCTATAGAATGTCTATAGAAACCTCTATAGAACGACAATAGGAAATTCTATAAAATATTTATAGAAACCTCTATAGAATGTTAATATAAAAATGTACCATAATTCTACATAACTCCTTTTTCTATAGAATGTCGAAAGAAAATGGTGTCGAACATTAAAATTCTTGGCTGCACTCAACGAAATATTTGTCTCCTTAAACCAAACTTTAAATATGTTATTTAAATATTTAATCTGTCTCATCCTTTTTTCGTCCTTGAATTTTTACTGTACTGTAATTTTTGAGATAATAAAAACAAGTACTACATTATGCAGCTTTAGATAATGTACACATAGTAATATTTTGTTTAGTGTTCTTAGAATCAAGATTATTTCCTGATAAATCCGCATTTTTTTATACTTTCTGATGCCCAAAAACATCTTTTAAAACGTAAACAAGAAATTTCTGTTAAGTCATTAATATTGTTTCCCTTCATGGGATCTAACAATATACAGATATCTAAAGAATATTAGTTTTTATTTCATGCTTATTCACTGAGCTTTGTTAAGTTATAATTAGAATATTTGTTTCAAATGAAGATATTTTAGTTACATGATTTTAAATTTGACTTCTTAGAAAACATTTGATTACATTTAATTTTAATAGGTTGACCTCTCTCTGAAAACAAAATCAACCAACAATTTCAACCATATATATGATGGCTTATTAAAATTAATTTATTTAAACTTATTTTATTGAAGAGAATTGTGTTCTAACTTGAATGATCTTGGCTATAAAATTACTAGATTTTTTAATTTAAAGAGTTAAATACAATATCCATTTCCAACTGTTACTTTAATACATTTATAGTTAAAAAATAGCATGTTATTTGAAGAAAGAATTTCTGAAAGCGAAAGCTGATAGTTTAAAAAAGATGAATTGTACTATAACTATATTATATTGGAAAATGTAAACCAAGGATATAATGAAAAATAATTCAAGTTACCTCAAAATTTGAATGGTATCGAAAAAAAATTCAGGTTGTCTAAAACTTTTTTTAGATAAACAAATATTAGTCGTTGCACATTGTAATATTAAGTAGTTATCTTGCATTAGATACAACTTATGCTGAATAAAATGAGAAAAACCTTAGAAATTATTTATATACAACATTGAAAATTTGTCCAATTTTGTTAAAGCTTTTCATACAACAAATCTTGAAAACTTAAATATTCCAATCTTTAAAGATGTAGGTGACACACACACATACCTTCCAGTTCTTACAAATATCTGTGTATTGTAAGAACTGGAATTTATGTGTCTTTAAGTTTAAAAAGAGCACACAGTGGAATGCACGAAGGAAAAGTAATTTCATCAATAAAACTATAAAATTGACTTACCGTCTAACATACGTATGCTCTTGACCTTTTGCTACAAATCGAGCACTTTTATAAATTGTATTTTGCAGAAATATAATTTGATCTATTTGTTCCTCTTAAGCAAGTAAAGCAATTCAAAAATTTACTCTTTGAGATTTACTTAAAAAGAAATTTAACACTCTAAAAAATCCCTAATGCTGAACTATTTAGTGAGCAGTTTTTTGAGAACTAATATATTTTTTAATTTTTATAGCTTCTAAGCTACCACTTTCATAAAAACTTTTTTAAATTGTTATATTAGGAATTGCTATATTATTTGCCTTCAACACCCTCTTTCTGGTGAATCCCTAAATGAGCAATTGACCACTTTTGGTTCTGAAATTGAGATGTATAGCATTATACATGATCAACAGATCAATTTTATAGCAAATATTAATAAAAATATTAGATTTAAATTTTCTACAAAAACATTCATCATGCACAAGAGTTATGAAATATGGTTACACTACGCATTATTACACACAAAATTGTATTTTTAGATTAGGATTTGAAATACTACGTCCTTATTTTCTCTTAACTATTCTTAAAAAATGCCCACTTCCAAGCAATTTACATGTAAATTAAAATAAAAATTAAAAAATCTTAATATCTTTTGATCGTGGTGGCAGGTAGTGTATGAAAGAAATCAATGATTTAAAGAGTTATTTTTAAAAGTATGAAAAATGCAAATAGTTTATTTTATAATTCATAGGTTTTTCAACACAGATGTTTTTAAGAAAAATCAATTAAAATAAATAGAAATCTTAACTAAACTACAATTTCCTTTTACAGCTTCATGAAAATTACAAGCAGCAAAATCTGAAGTTGGCACTTTTTCATTATTTTGTGTAACAAAATAGTATATTTTATAAATACAAGCACTAAAAATATTTAAAACTACTTATTTAGGGATATTATTAAATTATTAGGAATATTAAGAAAATAAATTTCATTGTCACAAGTAATAAGTTATTTTATTTCCCTCAGTTTTTTTATCATTAGATAATGCGTGTTCCACGCATCCTTTCATAAGTGGAGCGTCTCCGCAAAGCGTTGTCTTACAGCCTAACTCGATAATTAATCTTTCATTTTGATTCCACAAGGCAAGGTTTACAGTATCGTCTTTCTTTTACTCCACACAAGTACCTCAGTTGAAGGTACAAAACTCATATAATTCCCATTTCAATGTTTCAAAACACCAATGAAACAGGAACATACCGCCATCATTGGTATTTACCAGCGATAATCAAGGGTATCAGGGATGCGCACATACGTAAAACTTTGAGATGAACAGAATCTTTTGATTTTGCTGTTCGGCGCATATCATAAATATAAAAATTGACTTACTACTCAAACAATAACTTGATTTTCCATTCACCATGAAGCAATATAAAGCCAGCAAATGCAATAAAATATAATTTAATTACCGTTATTCTGTTTTTCATATCACTGAGATGTATTTGGATGTAAATTTCAAATCTATTCCCAATTTTATTTCTATATTTATATCTCATCTTTTTATTTTGATCAACTTTTTCACTTTCCTTGATTAGTTTATTACCTATATATATATATATATATGTGTGTGTGTGTGTGTGCGTGTGTGTGTGTGTTGAGTATTTTCCTACGAGATGGCGCAC
The DNA here is from genome assembly GCA_933210815.1 of Meta bourneti. NCBI lineage: Eukaryota > Metazoa > Arthropoda > Arachnida > Araneae > Tetragnathidae > Meta > Meta bourneti. The sequence goes on along the minus strand of OW119924.1, from coordinate 61,213,227 downwards.
GGACAATCCGACCACTCATGTTTATGTTCAAGTGGCTGCTTAGCCATACCTCTTTTTTGTTGTTTATCTGTCACTTGCGAGGGGACTGCCTGCCGAGAACCAACTTCGTAGCTTCGTTCTCCGTTGTTACTTGTTAATAAACACCTGTTATTTGTTAAAAAAGTAGACTGCCTGCCGAGAACCAACCTCGCAGCTTCGCTCTCCGTTGTTACCTTTAATAAATATGTTATTTGTTAATCCTGAGTTCTATTCTGTTAACTCACAAAGCACAGAACGGGATCGATTGACGTGTCCAATCAATATCCTTTAAACAAGAAAAAATATTTATACCTTCAAAAAACACTTATATGAACTCTATTTATTGATCAATTAATGTTCTTTGAGCATTTACTCAATACTAAATTTCAGCATGCCTGAAAAGTTCTATACATGAATTGTTTATAAATCAGAGATATAGGATTTTTCTGTTCCATGTCTAAAAACCTACATCACTTTAAGCATATCAGTAACCTGTTGTAACATAATTTTCTAAACGACATGTGTGTCTATAGAACCAAGGCTTCAATTTTCTATAGACATATCTATAGAATTCTTTAAAACTTTATTTCTGTAGATTCAGAACACACTAAAGACATCTTTACAGAAATCTAAAAAAAAATTCTATAGGGTCAAAATTTATTTTCTCTATGGAAACATTTATAGAATTCTGTAGGCCTCAATAAAAAATTTTCGTATAAGAGTGTACTCAATCATCATTTGAGAATAACAAATAATAGAATGCATGCAATATATTATGGTATTAATGCTTTTTCTCTTAAAAAGAAACACAATAATGTGTTCGCAGGGGAACTTGGAAACTAGTGACTTCATACAGCTCTTATATGCATATTGGTCCTACCAATATGCATATAAGAACATCAGAAAAAAAACACCGATAAAGATCTTAATACATTGGTCCTACCAATGCACTAAGATCTTTTACTGATGTTTTTTACCTTAAATAAACAATCGAAATCATTCTGAAAAATTCAGCTCCATTTTCTCTAAATGATTACTGTTTCATTTCTTTGGTTACTGCAACCATTTTTTCAATACATTAATATGCAATTGGCAAATCTATACATTTGCAATAATGCTAAGAAGATTGTTAGTATCGTGTAAAGGTTCGATATTGCAATATAAATAGTGTATTTTGGTTATGCATATAAACCAAGAAGCTGAAATTTGTAATGTATAGAAAAATACCAAATTCGTTGAAATCTGATCTGGAAAGATTTTAGGTATTTATTTTGGAAATATAGTTAACGATTCAACAATTCATTAAAGAAATGAGATATATAGTGTATACAAATTTAATATGTCCTCAATTTTTGAAAAATTACAAGAGTTATCTTTACCTTGTATTTTTATTTGGGTACCTTTGTCTTATAAATTGTCTAATTTAAACATACACTTGAATTCTTTTAGCAATATTAACTGTATTTGTTTCGACAATGTTTCCTGACTTAAATTTTAAATCAAAAGAAGTATAGTAGTTCTTTTGTCTTGGTGTATGAAATTTAAAATACAGAAATAAAAGTTGTTTTCCATTATCATTCTGTAGCTTCAAGGTAGAAATTTTTTAAATTTTCAACTAATTTGTTTTATTGCAAATCTATTTGTAGTAATATATCTTTTGATAATATTTCATCTCAAGAAAAGGAATGTAATTAAAATCGACTTCTTTCTTTCAATTTTTAATCAATTGCCATTCGAAATTGATCGTGCAGATACTTTCTGAATCACTGAAGGGGAAACGTTTTACATCTACATAGCCAGCCAGTATGTTTCTTAATGTACCTATTGATTTTTCAATTTATTTTATGAAAATGATTCAGAGAACTAGGCAATTAAATTCATCGATGCTTTCATTTTTGTTCCTTGTATTGTTGAAATTTGATATAATTTTCCTCCCAATGAGATTCTCGATGTATAAAAAAGAAAATTATTCAGATTAAAGCATTCGTGCCATCATTAGTAGCTTAATTAAATGGCACTCATAGGAAAGTCTCTTCTACTATTAAGCATCTAACCATTATTTTTGGATAAAAACTCTCTGTATAGAGCAGTAAACATTTGTTATTTTCGCGTTTTAACCCTTCTACATTTAGTTGAGGGGAATAATGATACAAATTAAATTTTTTTTTCAAATTTGCATTGGTTGTTTTCTTCGTATTTAATAAAGAGCAGTACCTAAAAAATCAAGATTTTTGTAACTTAAATTATTCGTCTCTTAGAAATATATTACATTAAAGAAATGCTGAATTTTATTACATGTTGGAATTTTTATGATAAGGATTTTATATTACCATCAAAATCAATTTCCAATTTATACTTTTGGTATTGCAGAAACTAGTTCTGTGGTACTCTCGATGTCTGTTTTCTATAGAACTCGTCATCTTGGAACTAAAGGATGATAAATAACCTTATTTGAATATTTATTAGGATCAATGGATTTTCTTGATTGACTTTGTAGAGTTTCTAAATCTTTAATATGTGCATGTTTCGAATAAAAGCAGTATTCCTCGTTTTATCCCATGCACTTCAAAAAACAAAATAGTTTATTATTTAATATATCTGAATATTTCTACAGGTAACTTATCTCATTTGTAGTAGATACAATTTCTAAATGTATTACTTTCCTTTTAGTGACAAAATAGTTTCTATTATAGAACTAAACTGATATACAGCTATATTGCTACATTTTTATTACGTTTGAATGAACTATGCGTTTAGATGCAACATGATAGTTATTTTAAATACACAAAAATATAAATAAGATATTTCTCTCTATGAAATATTTCTTCACTATTAATAGCAATAGATATTTATACGTTCAAATGCTCCAATATAAAACTGAAATTATAAATTGCTTAAAAAAATTATTTTACCATTTTAAACGTAGCCTTTATAAAAACAGAAGATAGAAATCACACACAATGCAATATTTTTATTAGGGTTCTAATATGTAAGAGGTAACCTTAATTATTAAATTTTCATAAAAACATTATGTAAAATTATAAAAGCATACGTAAACATTTTTAAATGGATATTTTTAAGTATACTAAGAAATTCTCATTAAACAATTGTCATTGCATTCTTGCATTCTTTGGTAGATGCAGGATAAGTCTCAGTCAATTCAGAACCTAATTTCTAGATCCGTTGTAAGAGGTTTGCAAAATTACTGATGCAGTATTTTTTCGACTTTATCTTAAAAATCGCAATCGTACAAGCTTTTTTATATGTAACTCTTATAATTTGATATATTACAAGCTAAATTGAAAATTTTTAAATATTCAGCTTAGATTATGAGTATGCGAGTGAAGAATTAAATCTCCATTCAAAAATCTTGATTTTTTTCAAAATTAAATTCCAAACGTGTCTAATTTTTCTTTAATTTTATTCATTGTTTCAAGATGAGTCTTTTCATTTATTCTGCTATCTCTCTAAGCGAGTATCAACTCCTAGAGGGTCCCCGTGCCCTTAATAATTTTATGTAGGTGACAGCCTCCTCCCAAAGGTATCAAAACAAGTCGAAATAAGAAAATTTAAAGATGTATTTCGTGAAAAGAGAAACATAGCAAAGAGAATAAGAGAAGAAATGGAATAGAATGAGAAATAAATAACAATCAAAATAAAATAAAATAATAAACATCGTTTGAAGTTTTATGATTTTCGTTACATGATCCTTCTTTAAAGTTCTCCTAAGCCATTATATATAGCCCATTGGGTTGCTCCAGTGTGACGTTAATTGAAATACCCAACCCAACCCTAAGCCATTATCAAAGATACAAACTTCAATGAAAAAGTATTTACGGGAAAATATCGTCTACCATATCAAAGTCTAATGGCATTTTTGAACCTGGAACTCTGTATATTTTTCAGCCATTTATCGTCTGCACAGTTCAGCGCCTAACAATATTGATAACTCTGCATATAGGGTGATTCAACCTCATTCATTAGATCGTTTGACTTATGTATCTGGAAACAGGGGTGCCCAATTCTAGGGGCCCGAACACCATGAGTCACGATATTTTTATGATTGGGACCGGACTCTTCTCCAACATGAGGGATAAACGCTAAAAATATGCCGATAATATTGGTAATGATTTTTGTAAACATAATAAAGAGTTCCAAAAACATACTTGAAACAACTGCGGTTTTACTCGCCCCCTCTTCAACAATTTCGTCCGATTCATTAACTGCCTCCGCGTATGAATTCAAAAATAGAACCGTATCTGTACTTAAAAAAATCCTTAATAAAAGCTCTTAGAAAAATATTGGAATTAATCCTCTACCGATTGGGCTATTTCATCTTTTGTGTATTCCTTCTCTTTTGACTTCGTGCTTAAGATTCTTTTAATAATTATAACCTTTCTTTCTTTACAATTAAATATAAATCTATTATTTTCTTAGCCCTTCTAACCAATTTGTAAAATAAATTGCATTTTGCTCGAAGATACTTACAAAATAATGTATACTTTTATTTATCTCTCTTAATTATAATAAGGGTTACTTTAAATGAAACATCATTACATTGTTAAATTCCTAGAAATTATTTTGCGTTTATCAGATTAATTCGTTTTTTATAGATAAAAAATTCAAATGACTATAACTTTTTAGTTAACTCTTATGTTTATTCAGTTCGCAGTTTGATCGGTTTGTCCATGTTGATTGAATTTTAATTTACAATGCAAGCATTAGTATGACTTCTACAAATTTAATGAATTCTCTTTCTCATTGTCTGAATATGTGAAATAGCGCTATTTTCTTATTACACTATTAAGTTGTAAGTATTCTTCATGAAAGAGTATTGAACATATGAAATGAGAGATCAAAGTTTGAGTATTGAAGATTTTAAGGTAATTCTAGTAAACATTTTTCCAAATTGAGAGAATTTTCTTTAGGTAAAATGATAAGCTTTCTTAGAATTCTTGATGCCAAACATTATTTTATTTTCCTCTACTATGTAAAACGAACACATTGTTTCATTCTTAGAAGTCCTTTTTTGGTATAACAGAAGCCGAAACTCTCTCTATCGCGTTATGTAGAGCATTATTTCCAAGAAAAGTTGCTTTTACTCCAAAGCTATATGGTGAAATTTAAGCAGTTTGATTTATAACTTTGTTCCAGAAACGGTAAATATTACACTTAAAGATTAGTAAAAGTCTAATTAAAAATAAATAAAATTCAGAGTATTATATTTTAATTTCATGTTATAACATTGCGCGTGAGCAATTCTCTTTTTATTACAATCAGAAAAATTGCTCCATAGTATGGTACCATTGGAATATCAAATAAAAAATAATATAATGAATAATAATAAAAAAGAAGTATCGGATATATATCTGTCGTTAATTCTATTCATTGATACTCAACCTCCCCACAAAATCTGTTTTATAAATTACTATGTAACCTCGAAAGATTTTATGCTTCTGGTATTGTTCATACTCAACTATAAATGTTCGTTTTCTTGAGACTGAGCAATGAAGAATGTTCAACTAAAAATTCCTAAATAATTTAAAAACTACTTTATCATTTTCAGTTTCTCTGTTCACCATTTTTGACATGTTTAAAAAAATACTTATGCGTCAATTATCATAAAAAGTTATATGAAAACTGAGAAAGAAGATAAAAAATACCCATTATGCTAGTTAAATTATCTTTGATTTAGTTATTTACTAGAGCAATGTTTTTCATTGTTAATACTGAACCATCCATAAAATTTATAAGGAACTCACACCCTCCATTATTAAAAAATTTCGTGTTCTATAAACAATTTACTTCACTTATTAGTTGGTAGAGAGTATTTAAATTTCTTTAAACTTTAGCATTGACTTCGCTATGTAATTATCCCTTGCATATCACTAATCTAAAGTACGGGATATTTTAAAAAATTAAACGCACAAAACAGTCAAAGTGCCCATGTTATTCAAGAAAATCTTATCCTTAAAGTTTGGCCTTTAGGGTTAATGGTTGCTTAAATGCTGCCTTTAAAAATATCTGACGCTTCATAACTATAGAAAATAGCACACTAAATCAACAGTTTGAGAATTCGTACTGTTACTCAATCAATAATTGTAGAGTGCTCATACTGAATCGTTGAGTATTAGATACTAAGCAGGCAACATGTGACAACCATCAGCTCATTAGAGATGCCACATTTTGACTAGCATGGCAGCATGTTCCTACTTCTCAACAACCAATTGAGAAACGATGTTTTGTCCTAGCTAGTGTACATTCCATATCATGAACAAAGAGTTCAACTTGATTCTTAGTGTTCATTTAATTCTGACCTCTACAAAATCTTTGAGTTTATATGGAAAATTTATTTATATGGATGTTGAGTGAGAGAAGACAATCTTAAGTTTTTTATAGTATTTGACTGAAGTTGTGGAAAACTTCTTGAACTGTATGAGTTACATATGCATTTATGAATTTAAGTCTGAAATACCAGGACCCAAAGGAAAACTTTCGTACGGTATTATTTGAGGCTGTACTTCTACTTGTTGAGGTTTATATTTGTTCGGGAATCATAAGCCCAGAATGAACCATAGAATGGTATACATAAAATAGTATACAGTATGGTATAGTGGTAAAGTATAATTGATGGACATCCTTAGGTATTTATTCAATAAATTTGGGGAGCAAATTACATTCAAGCTTTAATAAAAAAATGATGAAACGTCATAAGGGTTGATTGTATTTATTCCTACCAGGTTAGTTTAGATCTATTAGAATCACGGAATACATTAAAGGGTCAGGTTAATACTCGCACTAGAGTATAATGCTTAATCTTACTTGTCCTCTGAGAGAGCTAATCAAATCTACTATTTCTCGTAGCTATTCTCAAACTGAACATGAAGATTTGTGCCTGCTTGCGAAATAGATTATTGCATTTCGCAAAGGTTCCAAACAAGAGTTTCTAAAAACTAAATATTATATTCTTTTGTTGATCAAATTATTTTAAATTATTCTATTCCGTTGAAGAAGCTTTATTTAACCCGTGCTTTTTTTATTTCGAGAAAAATCAGTACATTTTTAATTGACTTTTTTACTTCCGCGTGCTCCTTTCGATCAGTTTATATAAAAATATACAAGTATACAATGTACGGTGTTTAGTAATAAACAAATCGTATATAAGTCGATGAATTTATTACATAAATTGGGCAACGTTTAAGATATAAATTGTTTGGTTTTGGGTTTTATGACGCAAGGGTCATATTCGGTCAAGGTACGCCAAAATAAAAGAAGTTAAGTAATGGCCATACACACAAGAAACTTTTACTGACATGAAAGAGAGAAAACAACCAGGGAGAATCAAACTGGCTTCGGAATGTCTAAAATACTGTTCAGATTGGATTGGGTTGAATTTTAGGGTGTAATGTCTCAGACAAGACAAATTGTGCCAAACAAAGGTCCAGATAAGGAAATTCTTTTGCCTTGCCATGGAAATTAGACCACCCGTAGGAAAATACTTTCTGTGGTGTTTGTTGAACACAGGTCTGTCTAAAGTGCTTCTATAGTAATCGTTCATAAATAAAACAACATTTTTATCCATTCGAAAAAATATTTAAATGTAAAAAATTAAAAAAGGAACATCTGCCATTGGTTTTAAATTTTTTTATAAATAAAATCATTTTTTACAAAAAATTAGTAAACGCGAAATGTTTTCTTCTTTCTCTCTCATTTTCATCTAGTATTATGATTATGACAATTCCATCGGGATAGTTATTTGGAAAAAAACTAGTACAGAGGTGGGGGCTTTTCATTTTGAAGGATCGCATTAATTTAGCTATAATCAAATAAGACCGCATTCAAGAAACTTCAATTAGATATACAGGTAACCCCCGTATAACACGGCACTTCTATAGTACGGATTCACTCTAACACGGTTCGAGAATTGGGAACATCCCCGTGTAACACGGTGCTTTTATGGAATGATTGGAACAACGATGCGAAGAGGACGGCGTTATGAAAGTTTAATTTAAACAGGTGTAGCATGGGATTATCCTAAGAATTACACGGGCGGATATTATCTCGAGATAAATTAAAGAAAAAGAAACTTAGCTTAGAAGAGACATCCCGTCTCTTGGGGATCCCTTCTCGTCATCAAAACGAAAAAATGGCAAGAACGCTTAACGCGTTTCTTTCTCACAAAACTGCAAAGTCGTTGGACTGAGGCGAAAAAAAAGAGAGCGTATTCTTCCTCTCCACGCTTTTTATCAGTTTTTCAGGGGGTCGCAAATCAGGGGAAATGGTCTTGTCAATCAAGGGAGCTGGACTTCCTGATTCGCTGCTTTTAAACTAGCTCATCTGTAATTTGTTAGACGGACACACATGACATGGCATGACGTAACTTTCTGGAAGATTCTTAGCATAGTTAATGAGCGTCACTGGAGCGAGGGAGAAAACGGAATTGAGAAATAAAGGACTTAAAAATAAATGGCATCACTGATCTCGTGGCTGTCACTCAGAGGATGAGGATATCTTACCAAAAAGAAAACACCCTCGGTTAATAGTGCTTAGTGATGACGAAGAAAACATTGTTTAATTCATATTAATATGTATTACTTCTTAAGAAAATTTTAATAAAGATATTTATCTTAATTATGAAAACATAAAAGCATGTTTTTTAATTTTTGGAAGCTAACCCCCTTTTCGTACTAGTTCTTTGTTTCGTATAACACGGATTCGCATAACATGGCAATTTTTAGGAACGTAACTCCCGTGTTATACGGGGGTTACCTGTACTAAGAAAAACATTATTTTGCAAAAAAATCTAGTTACTATGAACTTAATAACTTCAAAAAAGGAAAACTATTTGTTAATTTTAAAGTTAACTAATCTTTTAACAACGTTATTGTGTCTGCTTTTGGTTGGAAAATATTTGAATAATCTGATTGCAGTATGGAGATCCGCAGTTTTGGTTGGTCCTCTTAATGGGTATCTCCGTCATTTGGGCGTCATTGAACTTAAGAGGGTCTTGATTTGGGTTAGGTAAGAGAATACAGATTCGCAGCAATAAGTGGTTGAAAAGCAAGAAAGCATTTTTCAGGCATGTTGTCGAAGGCGTGGGTACTCCACAGCCTTTTTCCATATTTCAATAGTATCTTTCTTAGCATCAACGAACGTCTTTAAAATGTCATCTACTGGGATCTCAATCAATACTATCTTTAGTTCTTTAGGTGTCTTGGTAACATCAACTAGGTGAGGTTGAAAAGCTAATTTGAGAGTGACTTCATGATTCTCAAAGTCAGTGAACCTTTCATTGTAAGTTATCAGACATTTTAGAGCCACCTTAGAACTAAAACATGAGCATAACAACCGTCAATTCAGACCTTATACTCAGCTTACTAATACTCTAATTGGGCCAGTCAATCTGAGAGGATTATTTCGTTAAAATATATTTATTCTTAGGTATTTTAAATACGTTTATTTGTAAAATAAATATAAATAAAAGAGGCGAAGAAACATGTATTAATAAAAATAAAAGGATTTGTTCTGTAAAATTTAGATTCAGTAAAAAGGCCGTACTTAAGGATATAGGAGACAGTTTCCCACTCATGCAATAGTCCATTCCTAACTTTTTAAATGCATCCCTATAACTAAGCAAGAAGTTAATGCTTGAGTTTTTGTGAAAGCTGAAGCTTTTCCTCTTGATTAGCTGCTTCGTATAAAATACAAGTTTAACATTTCAAATACGGATCAAACTATTTACGTGATTTTGAATCTATATTATATTCATTAAAGCAAGAAAAAGCAAAATCTTTAAAGGGATAGATGCTCTTAAAGTCTTATACTCGGAGATTTCAAAATAAGAATAACATAAATTATTTTTTATTGGCTATGTTTTTTTAGTAACCTGGAAATGCTTTTTACGTAGAGGGAACCCCATTCAAACACTAATTCTAGGAAAATAATTTATCCTCGTCTAGAAACCCCGCGAGGAAGGATTCTTTAATTAAATATTTGTTCAGAGATTAAACTATACACAATTTGAAATCCTAAAGAGATGAACAGTGGAAAAGTCAATCTAATATGGGCGAATTTAATCAAATCCTTCCCTTCAGATCGTTCAATGTGTACTAGTTTTTAAAAATTATCTTATGATTTATCTAAAAACATTACGCTTTTTAAAATGTTCTACCATTGATAGGATTTACTTAAACTGTAATTTAAAGTTCAAGTTAGTATGTTTCAAAAATGCTTAACTTTCTGAGCGTTTTAAGATTTCCTTTTACCCCACAATACATAATGTTTAAATCACTCCATATAATGGTTGAAAGAATTCTAGGATAGATTCTATAGGTCAAGAACGTCAAAATTGGCTGGAATCCATGCAGGGAAGACTAGGTTTGCAGAAAGGATATAAACGTATTGTATAAATTCATCAAGGGGAGTGAAAAATACTTTTAAAAAAAAACTTTTATCATATAGTTGAATTTATTTTTAAAAAGCTATATTCTCATACATATAATTTTTCAATAATGCAGGTTTGCATGTTTATTGGTTGTTTGGTATCAAAAATGTTTACATCGCCGTTTCTAATTTCAATATTTTGTTATACCAATTAGCATAATTAGGCTCTTCTAATACATATTTTTTACAAATACGAGTAATAAAAATTCATTTTATTAAATTTTAATGTCACAATAGCTCCCTTTAAAGTGCTTTTCACTAGTATCTTTTAAATAACCAGAAAAGTTATTTCTGCATTCCAAAGTAGTTCTCAATTGATTTTACGAAAGATGTAAATTCTACTATGAAGATTTGATCAGATATTAAAATAAAATTTTCTAAACTCCTAATACGGCTGTATGTATGTTGTGAAAAAAATTTAAATTTTACAATAAAAGTAAAAATTCAAAATAAAAAGTAACCAATAGTAGCTAAGTGACTTTGTCGAAATAGTTGCTTAATCTGCAGTGGAATTCCTTGATTACTGAATAAGATGGCAATAAATGAAAGAATTCACCGTGTCATGAGAAAAGCTTCCCATCACAACTTCCTAAGCACCTCACAGAATCCCAATTGCTGTTGTGACATATCCTGTCACAGCTTCCACGAAGAAGGTTAAGGTCATTAGAAACAATAACAGACTAATTTATTGTAGTAAAGCTGTCCCGCTACAAAAGTTCTCAATTTATTTTTGAAGCTGCATCATCATTAGAAAAAGAAAAATGTCACTTCGAAAGGACATATCGATTTTGAAGTTATTTTTAGAAAATCACGGGTCTTTTAAAACCATTTCCATTTTAAAACTGTTACTTCCGTTTTACATTAAAACTTATAAAACTTATTAAACAAGATATTCCTTTATTCGAGTACACAATTGTTCAGATAAAAAGGCCTTTAACCCTCTGAGGGGTTGCACATATATTCGTTTTGCAACATGTAATCTTTGACTTCTTACCAGTTTTGACCTTCCTTCTTTTGACCAATAGAATCTTCCCTTAGAATCCTTCGACCGATTGATGTGGTTATACATATATGTATTGTGTGTTATAGATAAAAGCAATATCACATTAAATGGAAATATCCTGATGCTTAGGAAATTAAGTATACAAAGTGCCCAAGTTGTCATGAATTTATTTTAAAAGTTTGACTGAAATTTTGACTAAATTGCAAAATTTAATGTTTATCAAATTTACATTGATGATTTGTTTTGTCGCTTTATGGTCATTGATGGATGCGGAAGATTTAGATATTAGTGTTAAAAACTGATCGAGGAAATAATTATAAAACACAGAGAAATAAAAAGTGCGTAGAGAGTTATAATTATTGTAAATTTTTGAGGAACAAAACTATTATTCTGATTATCTCATTGTGTATCAAAATATTAAAACGTGCGAAACAGCTTATTTCAACTAATTTTACATGAAGAGTACGTGGTTATTTTATCTCAATCAATTCATGTATGCATTGTCATGAAACAGAATAGTATATAGCGTATTGATGGTTTGAGTAACCTAGAGCATTTATTTTCAGCTGCAACACGAATTTTTGGATAATTCATTGCCTCGTATTCAATTCTCATTAAGCCTGCCGTTCAGACGTCATGCTTCTACGCCCCATAGATCTTGGAACATAATTATAAATGTTACCAGGTAGTATGATAGTATATTTTAAAGCAAGGATTTTCAATTTTTTTAATCTCATGTCCTACACAAACCAATAAGAATACTTCTGTGGAACATCAAAAAATATATTATACTTTTTGTCAATCTATCAAAATCGGAGGTATACTTTTGATTGATTTGCAAAAAAGTAGTAGTAAGTAAAAGAGTACTTACTCTTTTTGCTTCCAAGTGGCTTTTTGAAAAATCTATTTGAAACTTTTTGTGATACTTTGTAGTAAACAAATACTCAAAATTAATATACGGGTAATTATTTATACGGGTATTACTTGAAAGTATTTGTCCCACACTTATCCAAAGTTAAAAACTAAAAAAGTTGAAAGGAAATAAATCTTACACAATTTAGACCGTTTCACACCAGTTGAAAATCGCTGCCTTAAAGGGAACGAAAAATGTGATGGAAGTTCAAGCTTAAAAATCTCCTGCTCCCAAACTATAAGTAATGCTCAAAACTTTAGACTTTCAGCAGCCCAACTTCATCTGCGTTGGAGTGATGAATATCCTTTTCGCAGTTCACTTTTGTTTGCCGAACGGCTCGAAACGATGGCGGTAGAGTGGCTCTTTAGATCCTCATTACATTCGCACACACTTTACGACCCTACCAAGCAAGTATGCTTTAATCATTCTAGATCAGGTATCGGCAAATAGCAGATGGTGATCGATTAAAACTATCTGAAAGCTTTCATTACTTTAATAAAAAAAAAACGAAGACAATAAAAATTAAAAGTATTTTTCGAAATTGTGTGTAAGAAAAAATAAATTAAATAACATAAAATATTAAAATTTAGAAATATCAAACATTCATATTACAGTACTAGCTTTCATTGAAATTGGAAACTTAGGTTGGTTGGATTTTATGGCCCATATTTGGCCAAGTTGTGCCAAACAAAAGACAAACACCAAGTAATGACATAGACACACAAGGAAAGTCTTACTAACTCAGAAGAGCGAAATACACCCAGGGTAAGTGACAGAAACCGATCCTGCACCGCCTACAACTCGTAGGCAGCTAGAGCAGTAGACAGCCACCTAGTCGGTGACCCATCGTAAACTTAGGGAAAAGACATGTTAACTGACTGAAATAAGGTATGACATTTCCAGAATATATATATGGTGAGTGTGTCCTATAACAAATTTCGCAAAATTTACTCTTTGCCTGACAATAACATTTGGACTGTCGCGCCGAATTCACATCTTGCCTCTAAAAATGAGAACAGAAAAATTTACTTATTAGTACATCTCTTTCTGTTCTGTCTTGGTGTTTCAGTTTTTTTCTTGTTTACTTTGCTCATTAATACTATAAGATTCCCAGACGATCATGCTCCTTTGCTTCCGTCTCGAGGAATCGGATTACGTTGACTTTTTTCATTTATGTTAAACGTAATGTGTATTAAGAAATATAGCAGAGTAAATTCTTGAAAGATTAAAACACGACGTAGGAATCAGAAAGTTAATCGCATGATAGAGTAAATAGAACAGTGCCACAAATGCCAAGCATAAGAAATGTTTTCCCATCTAGTCCTCGAGCAGTTCAGATTACTTTGATTTTAATTCATAACTGGCCAATATAAAATTTTTGGACGTAGATGAATAAGATTGCGGAATCCTACCGACACCATATTATAAATTTGTATATAAAATTATTCAAAAATCAGAAAATTTCAGATTTTTTTGTACTATATATTCGTCATATATGAATAAAATGTATAGAATTTCTTTTGTTATTTTTACATAAAATAATTGATTCAAGACTTGTTTTTGAGAAAAATCATGTCACCAATAGAAAATAAAATAAAAGGAACTTGCATCAGGTTTCATGAAAAATTTCCTACTTCTCATTAATATTTAGTAGCAAAAAGTACTTATCTGTGACAAAATGTTATTTATAAGTAAACAGTAAAAAATGAGACAAAACATGAAAATACGTCAATTTAAATAAAAAATTCGTATTTTTCAAATTTTCTGTGATCATCGACAAGTATTTCATAGGTACATTCCAAGCACACAAAAAGGGTTTATACATAACTTACTAGAAAATTAAATTTTCTCTGTGAACAGCATAGAACGAGTGTAATACGATTTCACAGAACATACCAATTGAGTAGAATTTTGAGTTTTCATTAAAACATATATCACTCACACTGCAATCTTCATACTCATTAAAATAGCTTTCTGCTTCAATCCATAATTTATTCTGTCAATATACTTAATTATTATATGTGCAAATTAACTTTTACATTCCAAATTTTATTTCCACAAATACAGAATAGTTTACTGGTAGTGAAAAGAAATCCTAGGGATCAATGCATAACTTCCCACTAAAATTTAAATAAAATAAAAATTATTTTGTGTAGTATGTTGAAAAACATCACACAAAACAAAATGAAGATTAAAATTGCAATTACAAAGATTTATTTGCGAAATCGGAATGCTTTTGTGACACTGCAGGAAACATTTGCGTTGTGACTGTCTTTATTTTTGATGAACAAATTACAATACTAAATAAATGCCTAGAGCGATCTTTAGAAAAATAATACAAGTTGCCAAAATTTTAATAATTTGAATGAATATATATTTTGATCATCTCGTATATTACTTCTTATCCTTCACCATGTTCACCCATCACATGGAGGACAGTTCAAATTAACCACGTGCAATTTATACGGAATGTTTAAAACAACCCACTCTGATGAACAGGCTTGTAAATGACTCTTGTAGGCCAAAAGCCTAAGCGAGAAATACATACTTATCTGGTAATTATGATCCCAATCAACGAATATTGTTTTCGAGTCTTCAAAGGGAGGATAATTTTCATTATTTTTAGTTGAATTGAATACAGAGTTCTTAACATATTTGAACAAAACAACATGCATCTTGTTCATAGTTATTTCATTTTCAATTTTATTAAACTTAATACGAAAAAGAAAAGGAAATTTAAAATTTGTTTTAAATCAATGAATTTTTAATAAAAATCACTTGATTTAAATCAAACGGATTTAAATCGGCATACAATGATCCTGAGATTTGAATTTTATTTGAGGCAAACCTTACTGGCGCAGTGCGACAGGACCGAAATAATCCGGTGAGATCTTGACATGATCCGGAGATCTTGTCATGAGAATAAACCATTGTTTTATGAACATAGAAGGATAGTGAGTTTCATAAAGAAAACGCGGATAATCTCATCAGAGATTCGAGGATTAGTCTCAACGTGTTAGAGTCCCATCAGAGATACGTTACTTAGGCCAGGCACACGCGTTACGATATACCGGTGAGGTTTACCTGTACAGGTAACCTGTATAGGTAAACCGGAGCGTGTGTGCCAGCCGCTGCAGGCCAAACTGCACAAGCGTAGCGACCTGCGCAGGCGACCGGAGAAGAATCGAAATTCAATTCTTTCTAAGCGCAAGCGTGTAGACCTGAGCGTGTGTGTCACTCCGGCACGCCTGTACAATTTTGAGGTTAGTTGTGGTTAGTTCCTTCAGTAGAGAGCGTCGGTCGTCTTTGTATTTACGTGTACAATACTGTTAACTAGTGACTACGCGTACGATAGTGCTAGTGACTTTTGTGATCATCATGTCAAGCCGAAAACTTGAGACATTCGTACGATCGACCCGTTGCAAGAAACCTCAAAGTAGCTGTCAGTCTTTCATGGGGAGAAATAGAAGTTCTCATAACTGTATTTTTCTTTTGTATTAGAGGAGTTACAAGTGACAACAGTTTTTGGTAGACTTCTTCATCCATCCGCAAATAATTACGGTAATCTGAAGGATCTGAACTTAACTCTTGTATGAGTGTATTCATTTATCTTTGTAAGCCAATCTTTACACCAGGTTTTGCGTTTTCGCTTCTTTTTACACTTCACGGCCACTAACAAACCGACTAAAACAATCGCGTAGTCTTCTTGTTTGCTCGCCATCTCTCGACTGAGTTAAAATATTCCGGTTTACCGTAGCGTGTGTGTGCTCTAACCTGCACAGGTATACCTTTCCGGTTTGCCTGTGCAGGTTTACCTGACAGGTATATCGTAACGTGTATGCCTGGCCTTAGTCTCTTCAGAGATACGTGATATAATCTCATCCGAGATGCATGATATAATCTCATCAGAGATACGTGATATAATCTGTCTATTTAGTAGTGTTTGAGGAAACCAAGAGCAAGTCTGAAAAAGGAGGATTGGTAGTCATGCCTACTAACTCTTTTGCCAACAGATATAATCCAGCTGATTGCTCGTGAACCAGAAGAGAGATGAGTAAGATTCATCGAACTTCCAATCATCGATGCTTCTAATGAAATAGACAGAGCCTGTGGGTGGAGTCGCTGTCGTAAGATCTCAGAAGGGTTAGGTCACGTAGGCTTATGAATCGTTTCGGATCGATTGGCGGTCGAGGCGCAGACTAGTGTTATAAATCACGCTGGATAATCACTTTAATCAATCAATAATTTGTCCCATTTGCTTTTTCCCACAATCACGTTACAGATCTTCAAACCGAGTGATTGGAGGAATAGCACGCAGCACATCGTCTATTTCATTAGAATATTGAAGATAAGACCATGTGAAGGAACTGCTGCTTAAAAAAAATCAAGCTTAGACCGGAGTAATTCCGAGGGACAGTCCGGGATCGGTGACGAGATCAACATCTGAGGCTATTCAAACTGGCTATTGGAAAATTTAAAATGTTTTGTCAAGTGACAGAAAGTCAGGATGCTTACTTTTCGAGTTAGTTCCAAAGTTCAAAATTACGTATTGTCCTCGGATCTTTCCCTTCGGGTTTGATCTCCGACCGTCGCCAATAACCCGTATGTTGCTCCAGTGCGACGTTAATTAAAATCTACCGACCTTCGTTTGGGCTTTTCGTGTTCCATTACAAAATGTAGTAAGTTACGTAAAATCAAATATTTTAAAAATCTTTTTTCATCAAATATTCATAAATTACTTACATTATGAGAAGAAATAAAAAATCAGTTCAAACAGTAGAATTTAATTTGTTTTGTAGGTAGTTAATTAACGTCGCACTGGAGCAATACACGGACTATTGGCAACGGTCAGGAATCAATCCCGAAGGAAAAGATCAAGGACACCTCGTAATTTTGATTCACTGCCAGATGACGCGAACACCTGAGCTGGCACCCCATTCTCCAAACTTCCACACCACGACGAGAGGACATCTGAGACCACGGCAGATTTAACGTGCACCAAGCCACGTGTGGTGTTTGGCTGCACCTAATTTCAAACTCGCAATCCTCCGGTTGCGAATCCGTTGCTCTTCCAATTGAGCTACCAAGGCCCTAAATAATTTTTGGAAAAAGAATTGCTTTTTCAGTCAATATTGGTAAAACAATCCAAGTTATAGCAGTGCTCATATCCTTTCCAGCTTCTCCAAAACTGCCAAACTATTGTTGATTTTAGGATACGTACTCAGATGTTACACTTCTTATCGGACGACTATCTATAAATAATTTAAATTGTATTGGACTAGCGAGATTAGCTATCTATCCCCTTTGAAATGACTGGGGACCACCTCAAAGATTGCCCTAAAATTTCCGATTATTGCAAATTATGCTGTACGTTTTTAAACCATATTGAATCACTTGAGACCTATATTAGGACTTATGGCTGAGAGGACAGAGAAGGCATAGGATTAACATAATAATTCAAGGTCAAATAGTGACCTTAAAGTCAAAAAGATCGTCACGATGTCATGTAATACTATCATTGAAAAGGTTATACTTGTTTCTACAAAATAAGCTTTATAGGAGTCCGACCGAACAATTAGGACAAACGATATAGGCCATTATGGTACTGCGATTACATCATTCTATTTACTTCGTATGTTTTTTACAATGAACCCATGCGTGCGCCGCCTTGAAACTTTCAGAAAGCTAAGATAAATAATGTACCTTTAACATACATCTTTCAGAAAACAAATTAATTACTCTTTTTTTGTAATTCAAAGTCGAGGGTAAAATTGTATGACCTTGATACTAGAAAGGTCATTCGGGTAATGTTATACATTATAAGAAAGGTACATTTATCTACAAAATAAGCTCGAATTTAGTCCGACCGAATAACATGATCCAGATACAAGCGAGTTGGTAATTGTAAAAAAATCGACCATTTTTAAAATTTAAAATTAATATAAATAAAAAATTATTGCAAATAAGAAGCTTAACTTTTCCAGAATTTCTTATGTGGCTGAACAACAAAATCACCACGTTTAAAAAATCGGAGGTGGTCGGTTTGTGGACTGTTTATTCCGTCCATGTGGTTTGACATGACATTTCTCTTTATTAAAATGGTAAATCGATTTCTTCTGCATGTAAGCTATTTTAAACCAAGATTATATTTATTTTGTGTGTCCTTATATGTAATTTGTAAATCCAAATATACGTTTAGCGTTGATGATATCCCAAATATCGTATCAAACCAATTTGCCATTTCAGAACATGTTGAGAGAATTCAGAATTTTAAGTGTAATGAATATGAATGAGATTGAAATTTTAAAATATTTAAAATGAAGTTGCTGAAATTATATTCAAGGCACTCTTAAACGATTCTTATATATTTTATGAAAGATATAGATATTTTCAGATCTTTCAATCAATATTGAATTAATTTAACACAAACCAAGTCAGGTAAATGTTAGTGGTTGGTAGGCTTGGTTAATTTGCTTTTATGGCGCAAGGGGTCATATTTGGCCATGCTGCACCAAACACAAGACAGACAACCTCAAGTAATGAACATCACACACGAAGTTTTACCGATAAAGAGAAATATACCCAGGGAAGAATCGAAACTGTGCCCCCTACAACTCATAGGTTGCTAGCGCAGTGAGATACTCACTGAGCCATGACAGCCCTAACTAGTGATAAAATAATATAAGGGGTAAGGATTTTGGAAGAACCAAGAAAATCATACAAAACTACAATTCGAAGTTGGACAAACTTAATATCTTTCTAACAAAGTGAGAAATTACCTCTAGTCAATATTATTTGCTTAATATATTAATCTATATTGAAAGCTATAATTAACAATGTATTTTTAAAAATAAATTAAATACTGGAGTTAATACGAGATATAAGAATAATTGAGAAAAATTGTAAAGGTAAAGTTACGAAAGAAAAACTATGTTTTATATTAAAACACAGAACAGACATGGAACTAATTTTACTGAGCAAATGCATCAATATATTTCTTTAGAAATATTAACTACATTAATTGAAGCTGAAATAGAGAATAAAAGTAAATTTTAATATAAATTTTGCATAATATATATGTAGTTTGAATTTTACAAGCAAATGTTAATTGAAAAACATTGGCATACTTAATATTCGTCATAAAAAAGTCAATGGAAATAATTTAAGTTTATTAAAGAATAAGAAAATCAAGCACTTTTGGGATAAAAATTACAATGGAAAGTTAGGAAATGCAGATATACAATAAAAAGTAGTCAGATCTACTTTAAAGAAAGAACAATTGTGTAAAATGCTATCAGTTTAACTGTGCAGAAAAATATATCACAGTTGACAAGTAAAAATTGAAATAAGGCAAGTATAGATATCATTCACATATCCCACTCACATATACAGCAAATATACTAAGAAATAAACGTATGGATTCTAAATCCGATAGTGATATATCTAAAAACTAAACTAAATAGACTACAATAGACTTTCTTGCAAAATGTTTAACATCTATAATGCTCTCATAAGCAACTATTACATTAAGTACATTTAACCATACACAATTGAATCCTGTTATACTGAATCCATAACAGAAAAAAGGAATGACAAATATATTAAATAAGCACATCTTAATAAAAAATATAAATTAGTAAATAGTCAACAAAAGGTACATTGCGCTCAATTATAAGCATTTTTACATCTTCAAGACTAAGCTATAAAATAACCTTAAAAAGCATGTCAACAGTCTTAATGCATCACATCACTATACACATTTTCCCACTATACAAAGTAATCTATAAACAACAAACATAAACATTCAACAATTTTAGCAAATGAAATTTTCTTACAAAACAAAGCATCCAAATTCCTTTGCGAAATTTAAATATCACAAGAATGAAAGCAAGAAGGATGAGCAGATAATATCCTTCTTACTTTCACAACCCATCTATAGGACTCGACAGTGAAAAGCACTTGTAAAAGCATGTACAAGCTCACAAAATTTGTATTCTTTGTGTTTACATTTACTATACATATAACATGCAGTCTTTAGCATATTTTCATATTATCATAGAAACATTTTTGACCCTTATTTTAAAATGGGAATGTACTGAACAATAAAATTAAAGAGGAATCACTGAAAAAAAACTAGAAATACAGATGTATTCCTTACACAACTAGAAAATAACATTGATATGAGACATTAAAAAATAATTAAATACATAATTTAATAAATATATAAGGCAAAATGGAGCACTAAATAATTTCATGAAATGCAAGACTAATAACTAATCCCAAATAACACAAAACTATCATGCTGAATCAAAAAGTTAGTTCCACAAAATAATGTGAAAATAAAAACTGTTTACAACATTTTATGGAAAGATGTTCTCAAAGGCAAGAAAACAGACTAATTTCCTGTGATAAATTCACTCAATTAATTCGTTGCAAAAATTAATATAAAATAATGTTACGTATAAAAACTTCATAATTTTAAAGCTTATACTTTCGTAAAATGAGAAAAAGTGAATAGCTGGAACTCAAAGTATTATTTCATAGCATCATTACAAATAATCTTGATTTATCATAAGAACCATGTAAAATCTTCCATACATTAGCCTAAAACACTTTTTTGAATACTTTGGTGAAAATTATCTTGTATTGCATAGAACACCAATTAAATCAACTAAGTATTTAACTCCTGAATTTTAACAATTATAGCAATAGCAAACGCACATTCAGACAAGAAAATATATATAAATCATGCATAGAATGAGGCACAATGGTTTCATGTGAAAATATAGCACAATCAAGAGGTCAATTGAACCAGAAACAGATTTTGTCTGTTACCATGAACTCCTTCCGTTGCTATGTTTGGTGGTGGAAGTCACTGAAACAGGGGTTATATATTTTGAGTAGGGATGACTGGTGGAAGTTTCAAGTTCATTGTTTTAGACGAATGTCGCAGGCAGAAAGAGTTTACTCCATTTAACTAGTAAAATATGTAATATACTTCCAATTAGTCAATAGCTGTGCCAATGTGACAAATTTGAATACATTTCTTCAAGTACCCTTTTGGTAAATGGGATAAGGTCCATTTCTACAGTAACAAAAAGGCACAGATTTAGCGGGTGTAGTGGGTCATGGTCAGCAAACAGTAATTCATAAATTTAGAACCTAAGATTTATGATTAAAAGCCTAACCCATAAATGAAATAAAACCAATCAATGTCATTTGAAATTATTTAGGTTACTTCAAACAGGATTATGAATGAAAATTAATTATGTGCTCATTTTTATGAAATAATACATTTTACAGCATAAGCAAATACTACAAATATTACTTGAGTAGAATTTATTAAAATTGAATTTTTATACCACAATTAACTTAAATTAAAATTATCCACTGGTATGAAAGATGAAACATTCTACTATATAGAAATGTTCATATGTAAGCATTATATATAAATATGATTACTGACAACTTATAATGATACATCTGCTAACAAATGTGTGTGTGATTCCATATTAGGAACAAAATAGAATGTGATATTACCATGCTTATAAGTACATTTTGATAGAAAATTATTTTAATACATCTTTTTTTAAATTAGCATGGAAAAGATTGAATGCTTAGATATTCTTTAATACACAGTAGAATGTTTAGTAAAAAACTAATGAATAATTTATCAGTTGATTTTATTTTATTTATCATACAAATAACAAAATTAGAGAAATTGCTTATAAGTACATCATAACATAAAATAAGAGAAGTTGCATAGAAGTACATCAGCTAGTTAACTGTATGGTTTGAAAAATAGGTAGTATAGTAAAATAGGCAGTATAGTAAAATACCTGGTTATATTTTTCCTTGGAAAAATTGATTACATAAACACAGAGCATGATCTTTTATTTTTTAAATATTATTGAATGACTGGACAATACTAACCAGTAAAAGCAACTAAGAGGATTTTATAAATCTTATAAACAGTTTAAATATTAAAAAATTAAAGATAATAAAAAATATGCAAAGCTAAAAAAGAGTAAAGCATGTCAAACACCTTAAATCTAAGTGTTTTTAGCCAACAGATGTTTTATTATTTGCACACCTTTTCTCCAAGTGTTGCATTCTTTTTAAGACACAAATAATACTGTTTTTAATTTATATCTTAATTTTAGAAACATATGTGCATATAATAGACTTGACTTTCTAATTTAAAAACTGATTGAAATTAATAAACTTCAAATCCAGTTAAAATATCTAAGCAACATGCATTTACTTCAAATAAAGTAATACAAATAACAGTTGATAGTAAGTGAATAAAAACAAATCTTATTTCTTATAAATAATGCAAACTTTTAAGCTTAATTTAAAAGTGGGGGTAATTAAGCAACTAAAAGTTTTTAAAATTTTTATATTTCTATAAAATCATTTTATTGTTTCAGGAACAAATGGATCATCAGCTTAAGAATTTGAGTGATCAAAAATTTAGTCTGAGAAAAATATGTCAGAATTTATTCCATTGTCTTCTGCTACAAAGATACTCCATAAAATATGATAAATATCCATGTTATGTTTAACTTAATGTCATGAGAGTAGGATATAATGTATGGAGATGCCTTAAAAAATAAGGTCGAATATTGTTGTAGGAATACAATTTTTGAATTATAGTAAAACTGCAAATAGCAATAAACCAAAACATTTTGCGTTTAATGGAAGAATAAATAGCAAATTCAATGGTTGCTTTCATATCCTAAAATATACCATTATATAAAATTTAATTGTAGTAATTTTAAAGGCGTAGGATGCTAAACATAAAAATTCAGCATCATTTCACATCATAAACATTTAATTAATAACATTAAGTCAAAAAAGGCAATATTAACTAGCATTGACACTCCTTGACATTTGCAATCCTGTTTCATTTTGGCACTGTATTTGTCAATTCATGATAACTTTACTTAATATTTTAACAGATACCATTTTACATGTACTATTTTCTGGGCTCATAGGCATGAGTGTTGTCCACTATCTCACATAAAAGTTCAGAAACTTTTTTAGGAAACTCTGACATATATATATATATTCACTTAGATAAAGCATGCTCTATTAAAACCAAACTGACGGTAAAATTTAATACCACTAAATATATGGGATTTTCAATTGAACAAATGTTTATATAACAAATCAATAGCTGTGAATAGATTAACAATCTTTTAAGAAATTCAGACTAAATATATTCCATATAACCTTACATCAAATTGGCAGCCGGTTTTAAATCAGTTTTGCAAAGTTATAAATCTCTGAACCATATTAGCTGGAAAGCATTATCAAATTGATATGAAAATTTTGAGTATTAAAACCATAATAAAAAATATCTTTATGTAAGAGTTCCTCTTTACACATTTCTTTAAATATTACTTTATGATTTATGTGCAAGGTGAAAGAAATTAAAGATGTAATTAGGAAATTCTAATATTTAATTCTTAAAAATTAAATTGTGGATATAAAGTTATTCACTCAATGTGGAGATATATTTCTCACCTTTATGTGCACTTTCAAATGATAGAAAAAAATTAACTCAGTGCCAACTTTCCCCTAACTTCAGATTATGGAAACATCACTTTGTAAGTCTTTAAATGCTAAATTTCGTTTTTAAAGTCTTGTTTTCCAGACATATACTAATTTTCAAAATTAAATTCGTTTGAAGATAAGAAAGCATTAAAAAGAATGAAAAATGAGTTTCTTCAGATACAGATATCTTCATCAAAAAATATATTGAAACATTTGACATTATTTTGGAACTCATTAAGCAAGGATGTGAATGAAATATAACATTTAAAATACTTCAAAGTGATGTTTTCATAATTTGAAATAAGGAAAAAGTTACCACTGTGAAAGTTAATTTTTTCCATCATAGATATTGCAAATCTACACAAAAATAAGAAAACAAAGTACATATTACTAATAAACATACTACAATACATAATTAATAGCAGAGTAGTATATAGTAGTATTACACAAATACCATTACAGCTTAGGCAATTTGTTTTCTACTTCTAAGTATACTGATAATTAACTAATTTGGCCCCTAGAATTATTTTTTAGATTTATTTTTGTAAACGAAATTTGAAAATCTCCTTTTCTGGAATTGGTGCTGTAAGATACAGTAGTTTTGTCACACCCCAAATCGAGTCTGTAAGAATGGTAAACGGTACCATATCAGAACGAGAACCTGCTTTACTTGGGACCAATCCTGTTTTAGGAAACTGAATGTGACATTGACTGGGCTTCAAAGATCGACTATTACTACGAAGGCTCAACCTGTAAACTGTTTGGGGTAGCAAAAGCACTGGTCTCTTGAGCAAGACTTCTGTCTCAAACATTGGTTTAGAACTAGCACCAGGAAGGCTTGTAGTGATTTCAGTAACTTCAGCTAAATTCAGTTCAAACACAGTCGTGTTAACGCTTCCAGCTTCACTTACAAGAACAACATAATTATTTGATGTTAAAAATGATGTTACAGTTACCAAATGAACACTTATGAGGAATAGAGAATGGTCAGCCAGGAACCTGAAGCAAGTAAAATTGCTAACATTATCAGCCAGGCAATCAAGATCAATCAATTGCAGGCTAACTCGCTTGGCATATTCTAAAAGATTCTGTGTTACACAAAAGCTTTGTCTGGAATGATAACTGTTTATTTCAGCATGCAAGAATTGAGGCAAGGTGTGCATTTCATCACTGTTGATGCTGCGAGTGCAAAGGTACTTTCGGAATGGCACCATTATTTCGACAATACTTTCCTCGGTAAGAGGTTTGTTTTGACGACAACATTCCATTACAGCCCAACGAAGCAGAGCATTTACAACACACATTTCTCCATCCACGTTCAGACTGTAACTGGAAATGACAGCCATTACCGATTCCTTATTCAGGTATTCAAAACCTTGACTTCTAAGGACTATGCATCCAGTTCCCAAAATTATTTCCAAACAAATATTGCCTATAAAAGAAAAATATGTTTCAAACAAAACACAAATAGCATTTTTATGGAAATTCCTATGCTTGAATACTTGGTTGTTTTTCATAAATTAGAGACATTCGTAAATGGAAACTTTTACAGTGAATTATGGCTTATTTTAAATTATCAAATCATGAAAAATATTTTAAACATCACTAATATCAATAACAGTTTAGAACACGATTATAACCCTAAAAAAGATATATGTATACAAATCTATCTTGGTTCATTTACACAATATACTGACACATCACATACTATTATTTAAACTTTTAAAAACAATTTTCTATAAAAACATGTGCATTGCAATAAGAATTACCAATACTTTCTGCTTAAAAGGATACTTAATTTAGGAATCTGTAATATCATTTCAGTCAAACAATAGAAGTTTAATGCCAAAACTTTTGAGTTATCAAATTATTGATAAACTGAACACAAATTTGCCTCATTGTGAGTATTATATTGAGAATAATTAATGAGCAATCCGAGCCTGCACTGTATGCTCAGAAAACAGTCCTTGTCTAAAAGGGAAAGCAATTTCAGTCTTAAAAATAAAAGCTAGTGAATTTGTCTGTTATATAGTGCATTGATTCCAATTGCAAAACATTGATTAGTGCAATTAAAATCAATGCAATCATTGAATAATTTTTTCATAAAATGCAAGTAACATATCACTGCCACTTTTGGTAATGGTGTCAAACATAGAAGATTATTTTCTATGGATAAGTATGTCATGAATGTGTCAAACCTGTACATGACCGTGTTATTAAGGGCATGCATGATTGATGAATCCTTCAAAATTTTAACTAGATTTGAAACTTTCACTGGGAGCAATGCTTTGTATTTGAAAATACAACCAAGTTTATTCAACAGCAGAAATGAAGTTAAGCTCCCTAGCACATTTTCAAATGTGAGTAGGAAGATTTTAAAGAGGGAGGGCTAGCGAAGAATTAAAGCTTGGAAACAAAAAAAAAACGAATATTAAAGGATTGAAACAAGGTTATCGGGAGGGAATAATGATGGAGATTTGGGAGTAGAGATCTGCTGTGCAATTACACCTACTTTGTGTAGGGAAGGTGTATTGTGCCTACAGGATTTCAAAATTTTCATGCAGAGAGGAAGGGAAGTTTTCGGATCTATCGTTTGGAGGGATAGGTGTAGTTACTACATGCAGAAACTTAGGGAAAACTGAAACTTCTGAGGATATTGTTGAATCGGAAGAGGCTAGTTGCAATGATAGTAAAGGGCATGAAGAGAAAACAGATTTTGTAGAAATTCAGGATAGTTTAGAGGTGGAAAGGGATGATCAAATAAATGGAGAATCAGAATTAGTATCACAGGAAGACAAAAGACAGGAAATTTTGGAAAGTGAGAAGTTGAAATTAGAGCAACAGGAAGCATTTGAATTCGCAAAAAGAAAAAAAGGGGGATTCAAAATGATGATTTTCTTTATCATGAAGAATATATGCAGTATACTATGTTAGTTGGTGTTACCTCAAGCAAAAAGACACAAAATTTTAGAATTAGAACATAATGCTATTTTTCTGCACATCATGGATTTAAGCATATTTAGATCCATGAACTAGATCTGATCGAACTCCTATAACTAGAATAGAAAGACTTAAAAACTTATGGGAAATTGTTAATGTCGATTTTGATCAGGAAATTTCATCTCTAACTGCTAGACGACATAAGTATGTGTTAACTATAATAGATCAAAATACTAGTCATGCAGAAGCTGTTTGTTTAAAATCCTTACCTCCTAAAGCTACTTGCAATGTAATGCTAAGTACTTTTTCAAGGTATGAAATTCCAGAAATTATTGCATCTAATCAACAGACAAATTTTACTAGCGAGTTAGCAATAAAATTGAAGGAAATATTAGATGTAGCTTCACATTTTAGTACACCTGGATATCAAAAATTAATAGTTTGTGAATTAATCAAACTTTGAAGAACATTACAATAAGGAACGATAAAAAAAAATTGGGATAAGAGTATACCATTTTGTTTTGGGGCATATAATGAAATTTCTAGCATCATACAATTGGTTGTTCACCATTTGAAATGATGTTTGAGAGAAAACAACCCACGAGGAGTTATTAATCTTTTAAAATGTATGACAAATGAAATTTCACTACCGATAGGAATGACCAAAGGTGCAACTGAATATTTAGGAGAATTAAAGGAGAGGTTAGAAGATTGCCGAAAAAGCTGAGATAAGAGTCAAAATTAATCAAAAGAAATGAGAATTATTTTAATCGGAAAACTAAAATGAAACAATTCAAAGAGAGTGATCAAGTAATAATGCTTCCCCTGATTCTACAAATAAATTATATGCACGATGGCAAGGACCAGTGACAGTGTTAGGAAGAGTAAAACAAAATAGTTATCTTGTAGAAATGCTGAATGATAGACAAAGAACATTTCATATAAGTGAATAAGAGAATATAAGGTTTCGTGTTCAGTAGTCGGTGTAGTTTTTAATGCTGATGTAGAATTTAGAGATATGTGATAAACACTGCAGAAAGTAGAGAAAAATCAGTTTCAAGATAATCTAAAGTTGATGAAGGAAACAAATGATCTCGCCAATCATCAGAGATCACAATTGCGTAAATTTCTTTTACAGTTTCCTAATTTCTTTTCTGGGAAAATGGGTATGAGTAAGATTGAAGTTGTAAGGTATGACTACATCTTTCACTTAAAAAAGAAGCAATGTGCATCAAAATGAGAATGAGAATAAGTACAAAGCTTGGAAATGCAAATTATGACAAAGATGACTACGAGGAAAGGGCAATAGGTTGGTCTGTACATCCAGCTAAAACTTTCATCTGAGAGAATAAACCCAGCAGTGGGAGTACCTCACTCTGGCATAAGCTACTTCACTGATGGCTCCAAATTGGAAAATAGAGTGGGAAGTGATTTTTGTTCTATGCAAGAAGGGGTGTATAACCCAGCAATGGTTCACGAGAATGCAGGACAACAACTCCGTTTTCCAGGCAGAGCTGTAAGGGATTTTAGCAGCCATAAAAGCAGCAGAAGCAAGAGGAGACAAAAATGTAAAGATCTAGTCAGACAGCTAGCTGGTCTCCTGGCACTTAGAAATCCTAAAACGCCAAGTCCACTGGCACGAAGAATACAATATTTATTAAATAACAAGGAAATTTGTCTACGCTGGATTAAAGCCCATGCAGGTCATGAAGGAAATGAAGATGCAGATAGGTTAGCAAAAGAGGCAATCACAACGTAGTGCATTGATGAAGGGTGAAATGGCCCAGAAGTCATTGCAAGAGGGAAACCACTAGCTGGCTACTTGGTGTGTGGCAGAAGGAATGGGATGAAGGAGAAACAGGTAGGATGGTACATGATGCCAAGAGTGTCACTAAAAGTTGGACCAGGGAAGAGACACTCTTTTTCACAGGACATGGCCCGTTTCCATCCTACCTAACGAGGTTTAAAAGAATCAATTCAGAAATTGCTCCTGTGGTGAGGTCGGCACACCTCTACATTACATCACAGTCTGCCCCCTTACAGCATCATGACATATGACGATGCCTGCCAATCACCTTAAAATCGCATGGATCAGGAATGCTAATACCAAGGGCTCGAGGGTCAAAATTATTAACATGGTCAGATTCATTGAGAATCATCAGGACTTGAGTATCCAAAGAGACTGAAAAACCTACTTTTTTCTTCTTGCATTTTGTATACATATAGTGTGACTTAGTATAATAATGCAGATGTAATTACTGTATAGATGTAATAATGTATAAAAGTAATGTGGTTTAAATTCTGGATAGACATGTCACCTCGGTGGCATGATCTATTCATCCCAACCACATTTATTTAAACTGGTAGTGTCTCACGACACTAGGCACGGGAATGTGTGTTGATGTTAGTTGGAAGGTATGAGATTAAGATAAACGAAGAAATATAGTTAAAAATGATTCCTAGATACAAAGTACCTATGCCAATACAAGCACAGGTGGAAGAACAAATACAAGAGTTAATAGATTTCGATTCGATTGAACCATCAGATGCGGAATTCAATCATCTGATTGTATGTGTTGTAAAAAATTGGATTGAGAATACACTGTAATTTCAGAATGGTTAACTCACATACCTGCATTGGTGCTTTTCCATTCAACGCATTTAAAATATATTAGCTAAAGAAGGAGTGGCAAATTACATTGCTATGATTGATTGCCAATGAGGATACTACCCTTGCATCAAGCTAGCCAATATTTGTCTTCTTTTACCTTTTCTCTGTCACATAGAGGGCAATATCAGTGGAAAGTAATGCCATTTAGATTATCAGGTGCAGAAGCTAATTTTCAAAAAACTGAATAGCATGTTAGCTAAACACAAGGACTATTCAGATGCTTATTTAGATGACATTGCCATATTTCCTCAAACATTGGAGGAACACATTATCTACGTAGGTGCAATATTAAGTGAGTCAGACTACAACGGTTGGATGGGTAATATAGCCAAATTCAATTTTGCTCAATGTAAAGTCAAATACCTATGATATGTAGTAGGATCTCAAATGCAATCACCAGATCCTGATGAGTTGAACTCAATTAAGGTATCAGATCCACTAGAAAGTGACAAGTTCGAAGTTTAATGGGATTGTTTGGGTACTAATGGAGCTTTGTGTCTGATTTTGCAGAAAGAGTTAACTTTAAGAAAATACCTGATAAAACAACTCGGAGAGAAAGATATTTCTCCCAATAATTTAAAGAAAAAATTGTGAAATTGTTTTAATGTTTCCTATTTCGGGTAGACAGTTTAAGCTTACATGTGATGCTAGTCAGAACAGTGTAGAGGTTTTCTTGAGTCAGTTGAATGATGGTGGAATTGAACGACCTGTCGGGTATGCAAGCCAAAAATTAAGATTTCCAGAAAAAATGGTCAGTTTTTCATCGAGAAGCTTACACAGTCATATCTGAAGTGAAAGAGTTTGAGGAATGGACTTTTAGGACAAAAATAACTGTGATTTTGGATCACAATCCTTTTTCCATCCTCTGCAATTCATTGTCACAGAACTCAAAACTACAACGATGGGCTCCAGCTCTGCAGAATTACGATCTACAACATTATGCTGGTGTAAAAATTCCACATGTAGAGGAACTGTCTACGTAAATTCAACTCACTGGCAATGCATTCACGGAAGGGAAGAAGCTTGAACTGCACTTATTTGTCAATAACTTTTACCGATTAAAAAGTTTATTGATGTCAAAGACAATTTTCAGAAACTTTAAAAAGCGATTTATTGATATATGTAGTTTTTGATGGTGAATTATTGATATTTTTGTGGGGTTTTTTATGTGTAATGTATTGCCTCAAGGTCTTAGGACCTCTAAGTCCAATTTCGGAATGGAGGTGTGGTGATCCCACACCTCCATTCTGAATAGTGGACTATAGTCAATCAACTGGAGAAACCACAAGTATTTTTGCAGCAAACCATTGTTGTGAAGTTGAAGAGCAAGAGAAAAGAAAATTAGCAATGGCACTATTGAACACAGGAAAATAGAATTCCCATATTCTTAAAGCAACTGCCAACAAAATGGATTGTAATTCTCAAGAAGAGAAGGTGATTCATCGTCTTTTGAGAGGTGTTCGAGTTGAAGAATGTCAACACAAGTGTTAAAAGGTTCAACTCAGTAGCTTGATTGGAACATATTCTTCTGAGGATTTACTGAAACATGAGAAAATTAATGGAGAAATTAAGTCATATAAAACCAGGTCCCTGAATGAAAGAAATTAAGAATTTTTATAGAAAATCGACAGATAAAGGTGAAATTAAAGGGCAAATAGCTCTCACTGATGCAGGTACTGCAGAAAATTTACTAACAGGAAGAGTTAAACAGCTAACTGGTCTGGTAGCAGTGGAAACTTGTCTGGAGTGGACACTCATGGGGTAATGTTCCAGGTGAAAGAAGAAAAACTGATATGTCCTTACTTGTAACCGACATATGTGTATCAAAGATGCTAAAGTATCAGATCTCCAGGAGGTGGATACTTTAGGTATTAGAGAGCCTATAAAAATCTACTGAAGATAAGGAAAGAGTACTCTAAGAACATTTTCTGCAAAGTGACTTTAAATGATGAAAATCACTATGAAGTAAATTTGCCATGGGTCGAAAACAGCTCTCCACTTCCCACGAATAAAGAAATTGCTGAGAAAAAACTAGATACTACCACTAGAAAACTTCAACAGGACAATTTGCTGACTGAATATGATCAAGTTTTGAAGCACTGGGAAGGTGCGGGAATTATAGAGCAAACACCCAAGGAAGAAGTGGTAAAGTTTGGGTATTATTTACCTCATCATCCTGTTTTAAAAGAAAGTAGTTCCACTACAAATACGACCAGAATTTGATGCATCAGCAACTAATTAAGAACTGTCCTTAATTGAATCAATGTCCAGCAACAAGACCCAACTTAATTGAACAAATACCAGATGTCTTGTTACGGTTTCATAAAGGGAGGATAGGCATATCTGCTGATATTATGAAGGCTTTTTAGGAAGGAAGATTACTCAAGATAAGTGTTGCACACAAGGACCGAGATTATTTACGCTTTCTGTGGTGGAGCGATATAGAAAAAGAGGTAAAAATATTTAGACATGAACATGTTGGTTTTGGTATTACCAACAGTCCATTTCTCTTATGCAGTAATAAAGTACCACATGGAAAAATCACTGCAAATATTGTCTTCCTCAGAAAAATGGCTGGGGTACTTGGAAGATACTATCCACAGGCTAGGAAAAGGTTTCTACATTGATAATTGTCTGACCAGTGTGACCTACCAGAATTGAACATGTTTATTCAAGAATCTAAATGTGTTTTGTCACAAGCAAGTTTTGAACTAAGATGGTGGGAGTATTCAGTTATTCAAATCATTTAACATACATGCGTCAGGATTAAAATGGAATAGCCAGTCTTTCAAGCCTTTTTCCACCCTTTCAAGATTTTATGAATGATTTAAACTCTGATATGGTCACCTAGAGGGCAATTCTTTCAATGGCACATTGAATTTTTGATCCTATCAGATTTTCTTACCCAATTACCTTAGGACCTAAACTATTACTTCGACAAGCCTGGTCACTTGATTTTGGTTGGGATACTCAAATAAATGAAGAGCTAAAATCCAAATTCTTACAATGGTTCAAAACCCTGCCATTTTTGGTGTAGATCAAAATAGTAAGAGATCTATGTTAGGATATCTGTGATTCAAGTAATTGCATTCATATATTTGATGCAAGTCAAATTGTTTATGCTACAGCCATATTTTTAAGAACACAGACTGAGCAACATATTAATGTACAACTAGCTCAAGCTAAGTCAAGGATAGCTTCATTAAAAGGTTCAATGATTCCAAGACTTGAACTCCAAGCAGTTACTATAGATGTCATATTATCACAAGAAATAATGAGAATCATGCAGTAGGAAGTGGTGCCTATAACGTATTGGTCTGACTCAACTACAGTACTGGCTTGGATTCAACATGATGGATGTTGGGTGACTTTTGTTAGAAACCGGGTCCAGGAAATTAGAAGACAAACTGATTCCACAAGTTGGAGAAACCTATCTAGTAAATTGAATCCTGCAGACCTTCCTTCAAGAGCTTGTGATGCCACTGTTATTAGAGTCAAAATGGTGGGAAGGCCCTAATTGGTTGAGAAAGAGGGTGAATGGCTGAAAATAGAGCCAAAATTCAATGAACTTGCAGTGAATAGAGAAAACTAAGGCGCCTATTGTGAAAACAAAAATGATGGCCAATGAGGAAATCTAATTGGTATTTTAATTACTTTTCAAGCTATAACAGGATTGTCAGATTAGTGGGATGAATTCTTTGTTTCATATGGAACGGAAACAAAGAGATGAATGCAGAGGTGAACTTGCAATTGAAGAAATACACTGCTGGCCACCCAAATTGCAACACCAAGAAAGACAAGAGATATCACAACAAAATTTATTTTGTAGATAACATGTTGACCAAGTATCAAATGATTAAATTTATAGACTTCTGTGAAGTGTGGTTCCTGCCAAAATCAGTAGCCAGAGTAGCCGCCATTGTTGGAGATCACCGCTGCCACACGCCTCGGCATTGATTCAAAGAGACTTTGGATGTGTTCTTGGGGTACAGAAGACCAAGCAGCTTCCACACGTTGCCAAAGTTGATCTGGTGTGGCAGCTGGGGATGTATTCTGGGTCAATCGTTGAGCAACCATGGACCACATGTTTTCTATCGGCGAAAGATCCGGAGAGCGAGCTGGCCAGGAAAGCAATTCAATCTGGCGATTGACGAAGAACCCTTGGACAATGCGTGCCACGTGTGGTCGCGCATTATCCTGTTGAAATATGGCTGTGGGCAAGCCCTGAAGGTAAGGAAGGACAACTGGCTCCAACACCTCGGAGATGTAGCGCTGGCTGTTTAAAGTACCGGCAATGCGTACTAGAGGAGTGCGAGAGTGATATCCAATACCGCCCCATACCATAATACCCGGTGCAGGACCAGTGTGGCGGTGCATAACGCAGCTGTTCAGCATCCTCTCTCCACGGTGTCTCCAGACTCGAATCCGACCATCGTGGTGTTGCAGACAGAAGCGTGACTCGTCAGTAAAGACAATTTCATTCCATTCTGCCGTCCACATCCTTCTTTCATCGCACCATTGGCGGCGGAAACGTCTGTGGTTCTGCGTCAAGGGTAGACGAACCAATGGACGTCTTACGGACAGACCACTCTGCTGTAAACGGAGTCGAATGGTACGCGCAGACACTGGATGATGCGGTACAGACTGAATGTGCTGTGCTATGGTTCGTGATGTGGCTGAGCGATCCGTCACTGCCATACGCACAATATGCCTGTCATCACGTAAAGTGGTGCACTGAGGTGGATGCGATCGAACACGTCGGTCCGTCGTACCCTCCTGCATCCAACGATCACATATCCGCATTACAGTTGTTTGGTTTCGTCCAACACGACTACCGA
Organism: Meta bourneti; assembly: GCA_933210815.1. Classification (NCBI taxonomy): domain Eukaryota; kingdom Metazoa; phylum Arthropoda; class Arachnida; order Araneae; family Tetragnathidae; genus Meta; species Meta bourneti. The sequence continues at coordinate 61,178,842 of OW119924.1, read as the reverse complement.
TTTCCCTGAAAGATAATCCACAATCTCGGTAGGCCACTATCCTTCCTCTGTCGAACTCGGATACTTGATCAAAAGATGATCGCTGTTTTCTACGAGGCATAATTGATCGTTTTTTTGAAAAAACCACAAGAAAAACACAATTGCCGTACTTGAAATCGTCGAAATCTCCAAGCCTTAAATAGCGCTTTGAAGTGGCGCCACAGGCGCGCGTGATGTGCGTCTGCGCTGAAATTCTAATCATTTGCATATCTCACCTCCGCTAATGCATGTTGTAAATTTCATATTATTTGCATGCTTCCTTCAGGGTGTTGCATTTACGGTGGCCAGCAGTGTAGAAGATGCAAAGAAGAAAATAATAAAATTAATCCAAGAATCATTTGTAGATTTAAAACAAAAATCTTTTGAAACTTTGGATGTTTGATTAAACAGTTTCTCCCACTATATAATATAGCTTCTTTTGTTTCTAGAGTAGGTGATTACAATGGTGTGGTATTTTCCACCACACCTAAAACAAGGGGACCTATCCAATGTGTGATGGGGAGGAGTTTCAGTCCATATGTAAGTGCAATAAATTGTACATACCTTACTTCGAAAAGCATTTGTCACTATTTTTTTTTTTACCTTTTTAATAACATTTGTTCCAAGGAAATATATTTCATTCAGGTTATTTTTGTAATACTATATAATTGATAAGGACTTATTCCTATATTATACTATCATTTATGTGAGCTCTATAAAAAGCCCTGGTGCCTCAAGGTATGTCCTATTATTAATCAAAAATTAGTAAACATCCAGAATAAGAATTCTAGAGATAGGAAAAAGGAACAGGGTGAAAAAAAGTTTCTAATTCACAATAGGACAGCTTTTAAAGTGTGTATGACTCAAAAGTCATTAAATCCTAAGAAAAAGTATCTCCTGACACAAAACAAGTAACCTAAATTAGTGTAGAGTATATCAGACAGTGGAAAACAGCAATTTCCTTGAACGAAACAAATTCACCTAGCATGTTGATGGGAGACACAGGCTACTGTAAAAGTAATAAAGGATACTGTCTAGGACTTGTATGGGGGCTACAGTTAAACTTCCTAATAGTCAAAAACGAGAGGGATCATTCCACATTGCAGAGTAGATATACAATAATTATTTGAAAATGCTCATTTTTGGTTAATTTTTAATACATTTTTCAAATAAGACTTCCCTTAATCTTTAATATTTATAAACTACCTTTTGTTTATACTTCTGTGTGCATGTTGAGAGTTCTTACTATCATCTATTATAATGTAAGTTCACATAAAATGGGCTATATTGTAAATAATGTGAATTTCAGTGATATGGTAAAATTAGTGAAATACATATAGCACTGTTAAGGTTTTGCTTAAATCAAGATATTCTAAAAATGTAGTTATTCATTCCACATTTTATCAATCACCAGGGTGATGTCTGAATTGAATTCCGATGTTATTGTAGACAGTGTTGCATGTCTATCGAATACGATTCTGGCCAGCCAAAGCTGGTCAGTCACTCAGACTTTTTACAGCCACACTGTTGTCATAAGTTACAAGTTTTGCCAGAATTCTTGTCACACCCTTGAAATGATAGTATGTGAAAATTCAAACTTCTCTACCTCCGAAATGCTATGACCCATTTCATGAACTCCATTTATCAAACCTTAATAAAAATAGCTTAATCAATCATAACTTGCCATTCTCATGACGGAAAGAGCTCTAAATGCATCTATAGATAGATGTTTATCACTTTAAATATGCACTGAGCAGACTCAACCGATGACATGCCTATGTGGTGTTGCTATGTATTTTACATAGGCTGGGCTGGACCAGTTTTTCTGCCACTTCAGTGTAGTATCAATGTAAGTTTCAGACATGTAAAATGCACACACATTTCAAATATCTAAAATTATACATTATAATTACCTAAAGGGCTTAGAGTATAGGTGACAGCTTTGCTGTAAATGTAACAAACATTGCTGAGATCAATGTGGTCCTGAAGATAATGAGCACACTTTTGCACGAGTGATTCCATTTGATACTTATGAGCTGCCTTTAACAGCTCAATTGCTTCTTTCCAATCTTCTAGTATTGCATCTCCTAAATACATGTACCTATAAAAAAGGGATTAAAATAACTTATAACTAAGTATGTTTGAAACAAATAGCAGCTACTAATAGGTTTCTAAAAACTAAATTGTGAAAGCTGCTAAACATTTAAATATATATATAAGAAAATAATATAAATTCATAACAATCATTATATTAGCAGAGCAAAATTTACAGAGAAAAGCCGAAAAATACAGATGATATTAGAAGCAAATGTTTGAAATGAGATGACATTGACATAAATGCAAATACATCATATTTAACTTCACTGAAACGTGTTATGAAAACTTCAATTTTGAAAAACAATGAGTTTTATGATATAGAATGCTGTAGTACATTTCTGATTAGATTCTACAGATTAGAAAAACAAAGAATGACAATTAGGTTTAATTAAATTCTAAAAACAGACATTTAAGTAGTAAATATTGTATTTTTTGAGAGTATGCACATAAAAAAGTATATTTAAAATTTCACTGTTCTTTACACAACTATTTCGAAGTTTTGTCCAGAACTCTACATTGCAGCAGTTATTCAAAACTTCTATTGTTTTCCATTTCACATCATCAATCTAAGGAAGTGATTTCATGCAAAATCAACAAGAGTACTACAAAAGAGCAGTGTAGTATGTTAGACTACAAAAATATTCAATTCTTAAAAGTACTCATGCTTGATTCTTTCTTATTGTACTTGTGAATACAGATCATGTTTCAAATAAAGTAACTACAAAAGCATTTAATAAAATAATTGTTAGTAAAGTATTCATCTAAGTACTTGACTAAAGTACTCATGCCTGATTCTTTCTTATTGTACTTGTGAATACAGATCATGTTTCAAATAAAGTAATAACTACAAAAGCATTTAATAAAATAATTGTTAGTAAAGTATTCATCTAAGTACTTGACTAAAGTACTCATACTCAATCAGGTTTCCAGTGGAGCTCTTATTATTGTACTGTTTGTTTATATTGTGCATTATAGTATTTCTGGTCTCACACTTTGTCCCCAATGTAACTTATTTTATGAAAATATACATGTATATTTGTGCATATACATGTATATGTGTTGTTGACCATAAATCACTTCGTGAAAGAAATAATTTTGAAAAATCCCACTGCTTGGTAGAGATTGCATTTAGTATTATTCTCAAAGCAATTCCAGCATTTCTTAAAATGCTGATACCAAACAGAATGAATGGAAGTTGATACATGTACATACATGTATTTATATATTTTAAATACCACTGTTCCTCAATTTGTATTTAATTAAAGTACAATTGAGAGAGGCAAACAGCAGAAATATTTTGAACTTAAGTCAAAATATTTGAATAGTGTTGAATAAACCCCCTTTCTCCTAAACAAGTTTCTTTTGAACCTAAGAAATGGATTTGAAAAACTATCTCCAAATTTTATACTAGATGTTACAATGCACCCAATGACAGCAAATTGAAGGAATATTTCAGAATATATCTCATTTGAGAAGAATAAAATTTGAATATTTAAAATAAGGGTGTGTGGAAATTTACTTGTGAGGGTAACAAACTCATATTTTGTAATTATTAGATGTCATTTTATATCTTTATCTGGTTCTTACGTATTACCACATGCCATTGGCGAATATCAGCCAAGTTTTGTTTGCCATTGGCAAATATCAGCCAAGTTTTGTTTGCCATTGGCAAATATCAGCCAAGTTTTGTTTGCCATTGGCAAATATCAGCCAAGTTTTGTTTTGGGCGAAAAACGTTCAGCAATTGCCCTTAGGATGGCATCAAACATGTCATTATCATTATAAACTCTGCAAGGTAGGGACTCGAGGTGGTGGCGAGATGTTCCTCGATGTTTTTTATTTCGCCATTTTTCACTTCCCAAGATGCGTTATATATTCTGTGTGCGCGTGCCAGTTTCAGAATCAATGAAATTGTATTTGTGGTTCACTTAGCAGTGAATATAATCAGATTGTTCCAGTTCTATCATCTTATACCCCTTCTAACAGTCGGAAAAAATGGTCGATCCATCTTTAATGTTTTTTTCTATTTCGTTCATGTTTCGCGACAAATGCCCCCAAATATGCATTGGGATGGGAATATTCTTCCAGAATTATTTCATAACAATCAAGCGTTACGTAAAAATTTACTTCGACATAAAAACAGAAAATAAAACACGAGTATCTAATGCAACTGAACTCTGAACTGTGGTTCTAAAAAAGTTTCGCAAAACAATCAGAATCAATGAAATTGTATTTGTGGTTCACTTGGCAGTGAATATAACCAGATTGTTCCAGTTCTTCCATCTTATACCCCTTCCAACAGATTTGGCGATTAATCGCTGGCATGCGGTTAATATGTAAGTACCCTTTATCTGTTAAAAATGTAACAAGGCTAGTTTTTCACCTGAACTAAAAATAACTTTTCACTAGTTAACGAAAATTAATGATTTCTGCAAAATATTCTACAAAACCAAATCAATCCAATGTGGAAATCAAATTTAAAAATCAAGATTTTAGATTTTTAAAAGATCATGAAAATTTCTTGATTATCTTTCAATGATTTGCCGAAAATATTTGTATTGTTTGCATTAAAAATATCTGTACAATTAGAAAATTCAGAAGTTTGTACATTGGATAATTTTTCTGGTTGTTTGAGAAATTATACAGTGCAACTTGGATAAAACGAACATCTCTAATTTGAAATCGTCATTAATTCGAAGATTTCTCTATGTCCCTTGAACTTCTCATTAAATCAATGTTAAAAAATCGTGGATAATTCGAAGTTCAACTTCCTTAATTCGAAGTTTTTTTATAAAAAATTTCGAACCATAACGACTTTTCGGCCTTTCATTGTTAAGAAATCATTGCCGGAATACCCCCACCTGTTCGACACGTGACAGCTGAAATCCCCTTCCCGCCACCCGTTCCAAGTGTTCAACCGGCTTCAGACGCCATTCGAGCTTCCTACTGTCTGTGTCCGTAGTGTTGTGAGAGTTTCACTAGTGAACATTCATCATGTTTTGAGTATGCGTTCCAAGAATTTAACGTTTGCTGATAAGGTCACCGTCATTCGCGAGGTGGAAAAGGGTGGGAAGAGGAAATGCCAAATCGCCAATGAGTACGGGATAGCGCCGAACACTTTGTCTACTTTTTTGAAAAATAAGGACAAAATTCTGAGTAACGCTGCTACTACACGTGGAAATGGAAAGGATCGGAAAAGAGCTAGAGAAGCAGACAATCCTGAAGTTGACGAGTGCGTGTTGAAGTGGTTTAAACAAGCATGGGACAAAAACATTCAGAGTGGCCCCCTTATTCGAGCAAAAGCGGACGAACTTTCTGCCGGTTTCGGAAAAAGTGATTTCAAGGCAAGCACTGGTTGGTTGGATTTAAGGAAAGAAATGGAATCTCCTTTAGGTGTATGTGTGGTGAAAGTGGAAGTGTGAATCAAGAAGCAACAACTGTTTGGAAAGACGATGTTTTACAAATGATTGAGGGAATACAGGCCAGACATTTTCAAAGTTGATGAAATGGGTTTGTTTTTCAAATGTGCTCCAGACAAGACATTAGCATTTAAGGGAGAGCGTTGCAATGGGGGAAAGAACAGTAAAGAACGAGTCACTTTATTGGTTGGGGCTAACATGGATGGCAGTGAAAAGCTGCCTTTGCTCATGATAGGCAAATCTGCTAATCCAAGATGTTTCAAAAATTTCAAATCAAAACCAGTAGAGTATAAATCAAATGAAAAGCTTGGATGATTGCAGAGATTTTTAAAGATTGGCTGCTGAAACTTGATAAAACGTATCGACAAAAGAACAGAAAAATTCTCTTGTTTATTGACAATTGCACTGCGCATAACTCTATTCCACATATGGACAATGTAAAGGTTATTTTTTCTCACTAAACATGATTTCAGTTGTGCAACTGATGGACCAGGGTATCATAAAAAATCTCAAGCATTTTTACAGATGCCTTTTCGTTCGAAACCTTGACAGATTCTTTCAAGGACAAAAACAGAGATAAGTGTCCTTGATGCAGCATGATTGTGTCACAATGCATGGTCTCAAGTAATGGACACAACAATAGCAAATTGTTTTCGAAAGGCAGGATTTACCAATAAAACTGACCCAGCTGCGTTCATAAAAGAAAATGTCCCCCACCACAGGACGCATGGGATAACAATATGGGCTTGACATTTGAAGAATACGTCAAGTTGGACGAAAACGTGGAAGTTTGTGGAGAACTGTCAGATCAAGACATTTTATCAGAGATGTTAAATAAGATGAGTGCAGTGGGGTACGATATCGAGGAGGAAGAAGAGACGCCAATCCCTTGATCGTTGCTTTTTCATTTAGATGAATTTCGTCGGTACATTGAAGAACAAACCAACGTAAGTGAAGCTGTTTTCCATTTACTAAACATGCTTGCTGATTTTGCTAACCTTAAACGACTGAATTCTACAAAACAATCAGACATTGCACAATTTTTTGAAAAACTACACTGCTGGCCACCCAAATTGCAACACCAAGAAAGACAAGAGATATCACAACAAAATTTATTTTGTAGATAACATGTTGACCAAGTATCAAATGATTAAATTTATAGACTTCTGTGAAGTGTGGTTCCTGCCAAAATCAGTAGCCAGAGTAGCCGCCATTGCTGGAGATCACCGCTGCCACACGCCTCGGCATTGATTCAAAGAGACTTTGGATGTGTTCTTGGGGTACAGCAGACCAAGCAGCTTCCACACGTTGCCAAAGTTGATCTGGTGTGGCAGCTGGGGATGTATTCTGGGTCAATCGTTGAGCAACCATGGACCACATGTTTTCTATCGGCGAAAGATCCGGAGAGCGAGCTGGCCAGGGAAGCAATTCAATCTGGCGATTGACGAAGAACCCTTGGACAATGCGTGCCACGTGTGGTCGCGCATTATCCTGTTGAAATATGGCTGTGGGCAAGCCCTGAAGGTAAGGAAGGACAACTGGCTCCAACACCTCGGAGATGTAGCGCTGGCTGTTTAAAGTACCGGCAATGCGTACTAGAGGAGTGCGAGAGTGATATCCAATACCGCCCCATACCATAATACCCGGTGCAGGACCAGTGTGGCGGTGCATAACGCAGCTGTTCAGTATCCTCTCTCCACGGTGTCTCCAGACTCGAATCCGACCATCGTGGTGTTGCAGACAGAAGCGTGACTCGTCAGTAAAGACAATTTCATTCCATTCTGTCGTCCACATCCTTCTTTCATCGCACCATTGGCGGCGGAAACGTCTGTGGTTCTGCGTCAAGGGTAGACGAAGCAATGGACGTCTTGCGGACAGACCACTCTGCTGTAAACGGCGTCGAATGGTACGCGCAGACACTGGATGATGCGGTACAGACTGAATGTGCTGTGCTATGGTTCGTGATGTGGCTGAGCGATCCGTCACTGCCATACGCACAATATGCCTGTCATCACGTGAAGTGGTGCACTGAGGTGGATGCGATCGAACACGTCGGTCCGTCGTACCCTCCTGCATCCAACGATCACATATCCGCATTACAGTTGTTTGGTTTCGTCCAACACGACTACCGATTTCCCTGAAAGATAATCCACAATCTCGGTAGGCCACTATCCTTCCTCTGTCGAACTCGGATACTTGATCAAAAGATGATCGCTGTTTTCTACGAGGCATAATTGATCGTTTTTTTGAAAAAACCACAAGAGAAACACAATTGCCGTACTTGAAATCGTCGAAATCTCCAAGCCTTAAATAGCGCTTTGAAGTGGCGCCACAGGCGCGCGTGATGTGCGTCTGCGCTGAAATTCTAATCATTTGCATATCTCACCTCCGCTAATGCATGTTGTAAATTTAATATTATTTGCATGCTTCCTTCAGGGTGTTGCATTTACGGTGGCCAGCAGTGTATAATTTTCTGCATTGAATGTAATAGGTACAACAGCTTAAGTAATGTAAATCTTATTTTGTTTACATACATATAATGTTTAAGTCTTTCATACCATGATCTTTCTGAATAAATATTTACTTATTGACAGAATAATCTTTTCAAGCATTCAGTGGACCTGAAATTAAAGTTAAAAGATGTAACTTTTTTAATTCAAAGTTTTGGATGATTCGAATTTTTTTAGTGGTCCCTTCAGATTTGAATTATCCAAGTTGCACTGTACTATGAAATAAAAATGCATCCCTACATAAGAATAAATGTAATGAAAACTTTAGCAAATTTTAATTTCTACATCGTAAATTTGTAATTATCACATACCTAGTTTTTCTAGGAATATTTCCATTTTGTAAACTTTCTATATGAATACACTTAAACAGAAAAATTACAATAACAATGATATTTTTTATTACATGAAATTTTAAATTAATAATTCCAATGAGAAAAAATAAATTTTAAATTATACACATTTTAAAGTTTTATGGAAAAATAGTTAATTTTTAAAGTCACAGTTGAAAATTTTTTGTTTTTAACTTAAATAGTTATTTTATATGGTTTGATTCATAACTTTAGCTGCAATATAAAATACCATTTATACATACAGGAAATATTACCACCTGAAGGAAGTATGCAAAATAGTTAAAATTTAAAAAAGACATCAATACAGTAACCATGCTGAGCATTATGTTACCTTTCAAATTATGAAAGAGAATATTAGCTTTCAGAAATGTGAAGAATGTTATGCATGTCAGATAAAAAATAATTTATGACTGAAAAATATTAGTCATAGAAAAACATATCTGAAACTGGATTAATTAACTAAATGCTTTTACAAAAATCTATTCAGAATAATTTGTGAGCTCAACTATAATATAAATAAGGTGTATAAAGGAGAAAACAGTGCTTGACCATATTAAAATCTAAAAATGCAAATATCTTATAATACATTAAACATGGCAAAACTGAAGAAATTTACTTCGTGTTTAATTGTAAATGAGTTTGTGTGATTTAAAAAATTAAATTATCAAATTAACAGGACTAAGTGGAGTGAAATATCATAACACAAATAACATATTTATAACATCTTTAAACCAAACATTTGCTTACAAAAGAATGAAAAAGTACATGTAATAGAAGCCCTTTTAAAGTTTTAGTATCTATCTAAATAAAATTAATTATATTAAAATTATGCAATAGTTCAAAATAAATGTTGGTCTTTTGCAACAAAACATTTTCAACATAAAGTTTCACCTAAGTAATTTTTTAAGTGTTGATGGAGTCATATCTTGTAAAACTATTTCTTGAGTTTTCTTCTCAATGAAATCACTATCCAGCATACGATGAAAGACAATGCTTTGGGCAGCGAGAACTGTACTATGTGCCGGGAACCGCCAAACAGTACAGTCCTCAGTAATGATGATGGTTATGTCACTGCAGTGTTCATTCATGAAAAGAGTAGCTCCTGCTCCATGAACAGGAGATGGTTTGAAAGTATGGCTCATTATGGTATCTAAAACAAATGGGAAATTGTATAAACATGATAATAAATTATATAAACTAAAACAGTGCTAAGAATTATCAATTTTTATAGTTGTAGTTTCATAAAGAAAGTTATCAGCTTTTCTGAAAAATAGTGTAACAATCCAAGATGGCTTTACAAATAATCAATCAATAAGCAAAATATAAATTCGAAAATTTATATTTTGCTTATTGATGCACAACAAAATTATTTTCAAAGGTTCTGTTTAATGTTATAGATTAAAACTTTCCTGGGTTTTCTTAAAGTCAGAAAGCATTCCTAATATAGAATGGTATTTACATCACACAAAACATCAAAGCTCATTTTTGGTATTCTGTGAGTATTGTATCCTTAGTATCATTTAGATGGTTACAGAAGTGTCCCTTTCCTGATATAAGCTTCATGAATAGTGTGCCATATTCACTCTCATTATATTCAAATTTTTTATTGAGGTATTTATTAAAAAAATATTTTCAATTGATACCAACTCCTTGCTACTAATGCAGGAATGGTTCTCTAACACATAAGGATGGGGATATAATGAAGTCTCAAATCACTTCCCTTATATGTATAAATTTATAAATGCTTTTCTCAAAACCTTCATTGAACACAGCAGTAAAATTGGTAATATTGCACCTTTCCCATAATGTATCCCTTTTAAGCAGTTTAAAACAACATTTCTAATTTAATTAAACATTTAATAGAAATGATTCATCTGTGTTTATGGATTTTAATAGTTTAAGATTAAAAACATTCATTTTAATTTAAATGAACTCAAATTATTTTTAATGAATTTTAGATGCAGTGGCAATTTAATACAAGGAAAACCATCAAACGTACAATACTATAAAAATATTTTATTTTAGATAAAAACAGTTTAATGTTTGCATTAAAATTGTGAATATTAGTCAAGAAAAGAATCTTTACCTTGCAAGTACTTGTATAAATTCTAGATGCATAAATACAAAATGAACAATACTGAATTTATTAAACACAATTTGTTGCTTTCACTGTGTTTGAAAGATTTAGTGTTGACCACTTACCAGTAGATTTCCTCATATTTCTCATTAAAACAAGCAAACTAGTTTATTCAAATAAATTAAATTTATATTCATTTAGCCGATGGACTGCAATAAATGGTAACCAATACATTCGCTAATTTGTCATTTTTATGATAAAAATTTAAAATATGTCACATGTCAAATCATTGGGATCTATGAAATTGCAATATAGTGAACTTGTTCATAGGAATAATGTCTCAATTTTAATTAATCTCAAATCTATCTATTATTTTGAACTAAAATTTGGCATAAAGGTAAATAATTTTTATATACATAGTAATTTTTCATATTTAAATTAGTTTTAAGTCATAAACATTGTGGTCAATTTACTGGAAGAACAAAACTGCATGTGTTCCAGTAATCGACAAACCTGGTCAATTACAGGATTTTCAGGGAAACTGATTAGCAACTTCAAGTTAGATATTTCATTACTGTTTGGGGTAAATTAAATATAAAAAATGAGCCTGTATCCAGTATTTGAATAGGTGATCAAGCAATGAGATAGGTAGGTATTTAATTAACATTGCACTGGAGCAACACAATGGGCTAATGGCGATGATCAGGGATTAATCCTGATGGAAAAGATTGAGAACACCACACAATTTTGAATCAAGGTCAGATGACGGATCAAGCTGAGAATAAATGCAGAAAGGAAAGGGTTTATAATAGTACCACAATTTACTCTTTCTTTTGTTAGTTCTGCATTTTAATTCAAGATCATACCCTAAAGATTCCTATGTCAGAAGAAAGGTTCAAAACGGGAAAAGATAGACTGTCCCATGCAGCTGCATCTAAAAGGTGGTTATTATCTTGTGAAAAGAAAGGATAACAGTAGAGAAAGCTAAAAGCAAAAATAAGAACCTAGACAGGTTACCTCAAAACAAAAGAGAAGATAATATCAAACTGATTGTGAGAAAAGAGAAAATATTTCAATTTAAGAATTAATTGGTGAAAGTGTTAAAAATGTGAAGATAACTCAAAATGATAACAAATATAGTATAAATGAATGTGCTGTAAATGTGATAGTTGCAGTAAAACAAAACATAAAATGTTTTCCAAAAAGATATACTTTGCAATTTGAATCAGGTGATTTTTGTCTGATGACAATCAAGATGTGATGTTGGTTGCTTTGTTTTGAAGAAACTGATGGAATTTGTAGTGACTAACTTGTCTTTCTGTTATAGTTAATGCCCAAAAAATTCTTTCATATTATTATCACATTTGCTTGTTTAATATTAGTTTGATACATATTTTAACTAGTTTACTTCTTTAATAATAGATATTTTACTTAAAAAATCACATAAAAATTGTTTATTCTAGCTGTATTTCATACAAATATACTAGTGAACACTAAAATATTTCCACAAATGTTTCAATTTCAATTTTATTGCAGAAAATAAATAGTGGTTAATTACTGGATGGGTAGTGATCAATTACTGATCTGATCACTATTCTGAACTTTGAGTTAAAAATTCCAAAACTATCAAATATTAAAAATAGTACTATATATAGCTCATCTTAATCACCATCCTTACAAGTACAAAAAATATTGAAAGTGCAATTGCAAATTAGCTTCAAGGAAATTTTTTCATGAAAAATTAGCACTAACTGGTCAATTACTGGTTGGGTGGCTCTATTTTAGTTAAATGAATGGTTGCTTACATATATATTGGTGATGCATGATAGAAAATAAAGCACAGACGAATAAAAAAGCTTGCAGGCAAAACATTCAAGATTATAAATTTCAATACAAAAAATAAATTTCATTTAGCTTTATAAAAACCATTAATATTCTAAGAATATTATGTAATTCTATAATTTTTAATAGTACCCCTTCATTTTAAGACCATTCTTAATTTATAAGTGGAAGGAAGGTAATACAAAGCATATCAATTAAGAATTTTGATATAAATGAATAAAACCAGAAAACAGCTGCTTTAATATAATCTTAAGAAAAAACAGTAAGAAACAAATCTTGTGCAATGGACTAAAACTAACAATCATACCAATTTAAGAACAGAATGAAATACGAAAATTAATTCAAAAAATACATCAACACTTAATCACATAACAAACAACGAACAAATAAAAGTCAGTAAATAGCTTGATTTTCTTCGAGTCCTTTTTATATTTCCGTACCCCAAACTCAACACCGGTATAAGATAGGAATATTTTTAATGGGATTCTTAAATCGATAAAAATTACACTATCTTCTCAAATATAACTTGTTCAACAAACTCAAAAAAATTTCCTGAGCTGTAGTTTAAATAGCATTATCAAAAGAAACAGTATTATTTAGTTCTATTTTTTGATTAATTCGACCAATTCATACACTGAAAATTCGAGGATGACGAGAAGATCAATTGAAAAAAAATTGAAAACAGCTCACTAATTTTAATAGTTTTTTAATGTAACACAAATATTTTTGATTAACATTTCAAAATATCAATACTGTGCAACATACACTACACTTACCAGCCCGGCAGATCTGTTTATTTTTTCTAGTTTGTGTTTATTTTTATTATTATCTTCAATACGTTGCCATACTCAATCGAAACATTCGAGTTTCAAAGTAATTGTTTAATGATCTAAGGCTTAACTGTATTTACTATTAGGTAGGTAGTTAATTCACGTCCCACTGGAGCAACACAACAGACTATTAACAACGGTCTGGGATCAATCCCAGAGGGAAATATCCAAGGACAACGCCTCGTAATTTTGAACCACTGTCAGATGACGAGAACAACTCCTGAGCTGGCAGCTCACTAAAAACGTCCACAAATTGCCAATGTGAAGACATTTGAGGCCACGACAGATTTAACGTGTACCATCCCCGTGCACACGACGATCTTTGGCTGAACCGAGCTTCGAACTCGCAACCCTCCGGTTGCTAATGCGCTGCTCTTCCAACTGAGCTAACTCAACCCAGCATTTGCAGGTAGGTAGGTATTTTAATCACCGTCACACTGGAGCAGTATGGACAATGCCATGGTTAGATGACGCCCAGCATTTACAGACAAGAAGCAAGTAAGTAGGAAGTTAATTAACATCCAACTGGAGCAAAACACCGGGCTATTGGCGACAGTGATCAATCCCGAAGGGTTGGTTGGTTTGGAGAGTTTTATGGCACAAGGACCATATTTGGCCGTGCTGCGCCAGACACAATACAATATCAAGTAATTGACATATCAAGTTATTGAGACACACAGTGAAAGCTTTAATGACACAGAAGAGTGAAATACATCCAGGGAGGTGCACCTGGCAGGAATTGAACCTGCGCCTCCTACGACTCGAATGTTGCCAGCGCAGTGGGCCTACCCACCAATACCGAAGGAAAAGATCAAGGACAACGGCTCGTAATTTTGAATTTCGGTCAGATGACGAGGTCAAAACCGCAGCTGAATTGGCGACGGTCGGAGATCGAACCCGAAGGGAAAGTCGCGAGGACAACAACACGTAATTTTGAACACTAGCGTCTGCGCGTCACGTCTGTGTAAATCGTCAGCCATTTGTGACTGGTAGAGAAATTTTCTACGATAACGACTGAGAAAGCTTCTAAGCAATAATTTCTTTCCAAAGGCTACCTTGCCAACTTCAATCGCCAAAACGTGGAGCTTTGGCGATTGAAGAAATGAAAGAAATTCTTTTTCTTTTCATTTGACACCCTCAGAACTTGAATGGATATGAGTGCTAGGGAGAAATATGAAGCTGCGAGCATATGCTCCATGTATTTCATCAGAATGTCGATATAGCACAGTAAAGCTATGCATCTGTTGTGTTTTTGCATTGGAATCCATTCCAAAAGTGAAGAATTTGTTTCAATATAAATTTAAGCATGCTGTTTTTTGTCAACTGTGCTGCACAACCAAATGGAAGATTTTGTCGAGTTTATTTAATAATGATTCGATTAGATCGACTTTTTGGAATGCAGTTAATTTATCCTCTAATGTAAGTTTTGAAATGATTTTAACCAATTTTAACAAATTTGTCTTTAATATGCAATTCAGTAACTCTTGCCATTTGTATCACGTATCCTTCTGCATTAAAATGACATTTCTAAATGTCCTTTTTTTCTGTGCAATAAATATTGGTGCTATAGTTGAATAATTCTTCCCTGTTGTGTGTGTGAGAAGAGAGTATTGCTAATTTTAAACACCGGAAGAAGGAATGTATAACTGAAAACTAATTCTTGTTAAGTCAGCTTGCCTTTTATGATTACTCAATCTAGTTTGCTTTTGGGTTTTATTCCTCCATTTAATGTAAGTTATAAACTAAAATTGTTATATATTGTGTGTAGTTGTAGTGAGGCCTGGTGAAACACACACACAAATTAGATGGATTGTAAAGCTTATGCCTAAAGGAATTGGTTTTAACAAAGTAAGCTATTTTCTCATTTAAAGTAACAGGTAAATGAAATTAATAGGATTATTTAAGATATAAAAACAGCGCTTTAGTCTTAAAAAATACGATTATGTAAGACAAATGAATTGGTACAGTAATTATTCGTTATATACGATATTCGGCTATATGGCTCTTGTTTTTTAATATTGAAATTTCGGTCTTGAGGACACAGCAGAGAAAACTGCATAATAGTCTCTTTTGTAATTAGCGATTTAAAGGCAATTATTTGCAGCAGTTTTCTTCACCTTTTTACGTCGGATTCGTTTTCACTAACCAAAATTCCAACATAGTCAAGTTATGGGGGTACAGGTTCATCGGAATTCCTGGAGGAAAGTGAAGAAACCGTAAATCACTCCTATACAAAGTGGCTCATAAGAACATCTCTGCTTGAGAACGAAAACATGGTATTCATGACGTTGTGACTCAGTGGGTATGCCCACTGCTCTAACAACCTTCGAGCTGTAGATGGCGTAGGTTCGATTCCTGTAAGGTGCATACTTCCCTGGGTGTATTTATCTCTTATGTGTCAGTAAAACGTTCATTGTGTTTATTATTCGATATTGTATGTCTTGTGTCTGGCGCAGTATGGCCTTGCACCATGAAACCCTCAAACAAACCCTTGTTGAGAACATTAGAGTTACATAATACACTGCTGGCCACCGTAAATGCAACACCCTGAAGGAAGCATGCAAATAATATGAAATTTACAACATGCATTAGCGGAGGTGAGATATGCAAATGATTAGAATTTCAGCGCAGACGCACATCAAGCGCGCCTGTGGCGCCACTTCAAAGCACTATTTAAGGCTTGGAGATTTCGACGATTTCAAGTATTGCAATTGTGTTTTTCTTGTGGTTTTTTCAAAAAAACGATCAATTATGCCTCGTAGAAAACAGCGATCATCTTTTGATCAAGTATCCGAGTTCGACAGAGGAAGGATAGTGGCCTACAGAGATTGTGGATTATCTTTCAGGGAAATCGGTAGTCGTGTTGGACGAAACCAAACAACTGTAATGCGGATATGTGATCGTTGGATGCAGGAGGGTACGACGGACCGACGTGTTCGATCGCATCCACCTCAGTGCACCACTTCACGTGATGACAGGCATATTGTGCGTATGGCAGTGACGAATCGCTCAGCCACATCACGAAGCATAGCACAGCACATTCAGTCTGTACCGCATCATCCAGTGTCTGCGCGTACCATTCGACGCCGTTTACAGCAGAGTGGTCTGTCCGCAAGACGTCCATTGCTTCGTCTACCCTTGACGCAGAACCACAGACATTTCCGCCGCCAATGGTGCGATGAAAGAAGGATGTGGACGGCAGAATGGAATGAAATTGTCTTTACTGACGAGTCACGCTTCTGTCTGCAACACCACGATGGTCGGATTCGAGTCTGGAGACACCGTGGAGAGAGGATGCTGAACAGCTGCGTTATGCACCGCCACACTGGTCCTGCACCGGGTATTATGGTATGGGGCGGTATTGGATATCACTCTCGCACTCCTCTAGTACGCATTGCCGGTACTTTAAACAGCCAGCGCTACATCTCCGAGGTGTTGGAGCCAGTTGTCCTTCCTTACCTTCAGGGCTTGCCCACAGCCATATTTCAACAGGATAATGCGCGACCACACGTGGCACGCATTGTCCAAGGGTTCTTCGTCAATCGCCAGATTGAATTGCTTCCCTGGCCAGCTCGCTCTCCGGATCTTTCGCCGATAGAAAACATGTGGTCCATGGTTGCTCAACGATTGACCCAGAATACATCCCCAGCAGCCACACCAGATCAACTTTGGCAACGTGTGGAAGCTGCTTGGTCTGCTGTACCCCAAGAACACATCCAAAGTCTCTTTGAATCAATGCCGTGGCGTGTGGCAGAGGTGATCTCCAACAATGGCGGCTACTCTGGCTACTGATTTTGGCAGGAACCACACTTCACAGAAGTCTATAAATTTAATCATTTGATACTTGGTCAACATGTTATCTACAAAATAAATTTTGTTGTGATATCTCTTGTCTTTCTTGGTGTTGCAATTTGGGTGGCCAGCAGTGTAGTTCCAAGCCACTGTGTGAAAGTTATTTTGAATTAGTAAAACCATTTGAAAAAGTAGATGAAGAGGGATTTTTGTTTTCAGAATTTAGACTTTTTTTACAATGTATTGCCTATTGTGTGTTCAGCTTATAAATGAAAACGCGTAATTTAACCATCGCAATCCAGAAGGAACCGAAAGTTGGGTCCCGAGGTTTGTGTACCAGTTGTTTCTTTTATTTTTACGATACTCCGTTATTTACTTTTTAGAAAATTTAGTTTTTACAATAGTTTGGACGTATAATTTAACCTTTGGATAAAAGAAATATTTTTTGCTATTCTGAAGAACTGTTGGGTATTTAACGAAGGGCAAATGAATTTTTGTCAGATATTGATTATATGCATTGTAACTAATTTCTAAACATTTTCGATATCTAGTTTTCGCTCTAATTACACAACGTAACTTTCACTTTATCCTTAAAAAAACAGAACAAATGCAAACTTTTATTATTTGTATATAAAACCATAACTTTTTAAAGGCTGTATGAACTATAAAGCAGAACCTAAATTATAGCCCTTTCAGTCAATAAATCGTTAAATTTAATTTTTAAATTGTTCAAGTTGTAGGATTTTTAAATTTCCAATTCTTTATTGGGAGCAATATAATATTGACTTTTTCCAGATATCTGATTTCTGGAGTTTGTATTAATTTCCTAACGGAATTTCTTTGCAGATTTTTTAAAATTTCTTTATCTGTGTCTTTGGTATATTACGAAATTATCTACAGATTTCACAAGTTCACTGCAATACAAGAAATGCTTTTTTGCGTGTTCTAAACAAATCTTGATTCCTTAAGTATATCTTTTTTCATTCATTCAACCTTTCACAGACTCAAGAAGCTCGGCGATAAACGATTTACGAGGCTCCCCGTCGATAAACCTCAGATCTTTCTCAACGGGGAGAGAAGGCTGTTCACACGCGGGTCTCTTTGAATCACAGACAAGAGGGGATGGACTCGACCGTTTCTTAGTTTGAGGTCTGAAAGAATCCGAGTCTTTCATAACGAGGGGAATCGGCACGTTCAACCAGAGGATTCGACCAGATCCAGAGGGTTAATTTTTTTCCTCACGCTTGTCGAAAATATTTTTTACTTCTTATACAAAATGGGAAACTCTTCAAAATTTCACACAAAAATATTCTACGAGCGTCACACATGTCTTTACTTGAATCATCACAATGACCATTGCATTCCTTCTTGTGAACTAATGACATCTGAGTGTGAGGGAAATAATATGTCATACCTTCCTTTATCACATTGGTAGAATGACTTAAAACATACCGACAGCAATCTGACTGGAGGGGGCACAGATGGTTCTTACGTAACCATCCAAGCATCTTTTCTTTGTATTGTCAAAGCATCACTCTCCACGGAACGGTTGTACAGCACTTCTTTCTTATCTCCACTTGGATTGGAAACATTTCAAATGTTAGCACTATTTTCAATCTTCCTCTTTCAGTCGGTCTAATTAGCCCTTATATTACAATACATGACCATGATCGAATTCAACTTGCTTTCAATATTATATGTTACGCGGTAGTTAGTTCATACTGAAATCCGTTTATCCGTTAATGAAAAAAGAGGTAGAAGGAATTCGACGAAGAAAATTTTGCTAATAGCGATTCAGAATGCGAAATTGAGCATCCTGTGACGGATCTCGTGTCTGAACAAGAGACTTTTGTAGTTGATAGCTCATCTACAGAATTCCCAAATACAAATTGGAAATTTCCCGAACCATCAGATGAAGTAACTGTTTACGACTTCAGTGGAAATGTTGGGTTTTCCTCAAACGCTCAACCGTTAGAACTGAAACAAGAGCTTGATTATTTCCCCCTGGTGTTCAATTCGGAAGTTTTACGAATTTTAGTTGAAGAAACTAACAAGTATGCAGTACAAATTTTGAGCATATATGCAAACTTTCCAAAGAGAAAACGCTCATCTGATTGGAAGCCCACGACTGCTTCAGAAATGCAGAAATTCTTAGGATTGGTTTTACTCATGGGCCACATAGAGAAGGAAATTTTCCACTAATATTAAATATTTTACTTTACAAATTGTCAATTTTGAATTGGTTGATTTTTACCTGATTTGCACAAGAGTATGTTGAAGAATCAGAAAATTTTAAATTTCTAAGTTTACTAAGCATCAAAATTGACGCAATTATGTTATTTTAATGTTGGTTGGTTTCGGGTCTTATGGCTCAAGGGCCATATTTAGTCCAGCTGCGCCAAACAGAAGACAGACAACACAATGAGGGAGGAAGAAAAAGCAAAACGCAGAAGGGTAGACTATGGTAAAAAAATGGAAGGGAGGAAAGATAGCTTGGGTATCTTGGGGTCGTGATGCCCGTACACACCTAAATAAGATGTGGGAGTGAGGATGTTATTTTAACGTAAAAGAAGCATCCACTTTTCATGACCTTAACATAATGGTAGAATGTGACCATGTTTTTTATTAGCCAAAAATTATTCGAACTATTCCTATAATTTATTTTAATAACGTTCTGATTGTACCTAAACATTCAATATTTTAGGTGGAACCATTACCCCCAAATTCTTTTAATTTAAAAGGATTATTTTTCAATCATCTTTAAAACCATATGCAAAAATAACCGATGAAACTGTCGGTCAATATTCATAAAGAAAGTTTGTACATCTTTTTGTCATAAAATCTTTGTCCCCAAAGAAGTGATTTTCTTAAATCCAATGGAAACCTGACCGCTATAAGAATATTAAAATTAGATCAAAATGTGTTGGACTGGTGTGCATATGATACTCACTTGATAAGGAAATTTACAGTCATTTTATACATCTTCTCTTCACTATGACTGAATTCCAAAACTGATTTTAAAGGGAATTAAATCTTTACAACATCTATTAAAATAACAACAATTACTTCCCTACATGTACAATTTTCAATAAATTTCAAAGCAAGGATTGACGAGAGTTCCACATTCAGTTAAAAAAAGTTTTTTTGAAAGCACAGTAGTAATAGTTTTTTCTCATAAGTTATTGAATACCATCGGTCAAACAAATATTTATTTCATTATTTAATAATTTTTAACAAACTCGTAAAATAATAAAATTTTAATCACGTGCAATAAAGTAATACTCCTAAAGAGAACGAAACATAAGTGTACTCTTTATGTGCTTGTTTAAGTCCCTGTTCATAATGAGCCTTCGTGGAGCAAAAATGACATGACCGTCAAAGAGATAAGACCAACTGAAAGTTTGTATTTAAAAAAATAAGACCTAAATATTAAACATAGAAGGAAACTTATTTTCAAGAGAGAATGATTTTGTTCGGTCTACAACTGTAACATTGATTATTTTACTTTCCTATTTACAGAATTCCTTACACTTTAACTGTAAAAACACAGGAGCACACTTTAACTTCTTCAGTCCCGAGAAAAACGCTCTCCTCAAAATTATTTTGTCGTCTATTGAAGGCCTTTTGAGACTCAGAAATGATAAAAAAAATGTTGTTGTTGTTTTGTGGGGGGAATGGGCTTTAGTCGTCATTCAGTTTTGACTGGTAGAATTGAGTGATAACAAATGCTCCCAAAATGTTACATTGTAAACTTTAAAAAATCTTAATTCTTCTATAGCTTTCCTATGTATAATGTTTCCTTGCTTCTTGAATCAGAATGTATGAAGCATACCTATAAGCCTTCTAAAAAATATCAGATAACCAAACTCATCCTAGTTTACGAGTGCTATAGGGCAGTGGTGCGCAAACCGTGGGTCGCGACCCCTCTGGGGATCGCTTGAAAATTTTTGTGGGTCGCCAAATTCAAAGAAATTTATTTGACAATAAAAAATACAAGGATTTTCTTCAACCAGTATCAGGTTCCAGTAAAATAGTGAAATGAGGTAATATTTATAAAAAAGAACTTTAACATGTGGTTATCGCTCTCATGGAATCCGTCGCCATTGTTACCGGCGTGGGGAAAATTGCCATACTTACTTACTGGGATCCACGGGAACGGAGATACTTACTTTCCGAAAGGATTCCTGAAAGAAAGTCAACTCGCAGAATAAAGAGGCCTGGTTAGGCTAAATAATCTTTTATTCTGGGCTATACACATGTTAAATTTAAAGCCAAGGGGTATTCCGCAGAGTACACCCGGCCGATGTTACAAAAAGGGAAAAAATGGTTAAGACAACCGCCTCACACGAGGTACGAAGATCACCGCTACTACTTTTTAAAAACGACGCTCCTCTCCAAATCGTCATGACGTCACTGGACAAAGAGCGCAGTGCCATCTGTCGGTGGCATAAAGTATCATCTACTACAGAACTATATTTTTTACGAATACAATTGTCTATTAGTATATAACATCTATACTTGGGCAACCGGCAGGCGAACAGACATAGTGATAAAAGATAATTGTCAATTTGAGATGCCCTTTACCTGCTCTCCGGTGGGATTCATATGCAACTTGGGTCGGTCTGACGTTTAGCAGTGGCCATCTTTACTACAGCTTTTTCAATCTAGATGTGCACCCCTGCTATTTAGTCTTTATACTGTGATCACAACTAGGACCTGCAGTTCTTTCCGTCGTTGCCTCAGTAGTTCGGTTTTGCTGCTTCTTACTTTCATTTAAGTGCATTCTGCAGTTCTTTTTATATACTGCTTTTGCTAATTTTAAGTAAAATTTGCAATCGGGTATGTACATAACATATTTTTTAAGTATAGGACAGTTCAGTAGCGTGCTCGGAGGGCAATAATAAACAATTAAAAAATCAATATACATATAAAAATCTTTATAAAGAAAAACTGTTTTTTTTTTAAATATTTTGTATTATTTTTTTCGTTTTTGATTTTTTCGAAAATCAATTATCCTCAACTGATATTTCGTTGGAAACGCTACCAAGGTAGTTACTATTTTAAAACGTGTAAGGGAACAGTTAGTTCTATTTTTGGATTACAGATGGCGGAACACTAAACAAAACCTGCTTTTGCACTTTAAGTGCGAGTACAAATTTAAGATCATAGTAAGATGAATTTTGAAAAATAAACGCTAATTGTAATTTTTAAATATATATTTTACCTCTTAGGAGTAAGTAATGTTAAGCATAATTATATAAAATCACTATAATTAATTTTGTACTCGTTTTGTATTTTTAAGTAAGCTCCAATATTTGTATGTTATGATTCATTAACCTCTGTACAATGTAGATGTGTGCTCGACTGGCAACACCAGTTGAGATATTTACTTGCCTCGATTACCATGTGTAAATTTTTACTTTAGCGTTGTATTTTTATTTTAAGGAGCGAGCATGTGCAATTTGTATAAAGAGATGTTTCCTTTATAATTAGGTTTTCTTTTCTTTCATTCTCGTCTGAATAAGCTACAAATAAACATGATTTATACAGAGTAATCGCGGACTTTATTTTCTTCCCACGTGATAGCCGCACGTGAACCAAACGCAAAGAAATGAAATATTGTATATTTATAATTTTGTTTTAGTTTTAGTTCCCTCGTGATGGATAAATGGCTAAAAATAGGTACCCAACGTTCAGAAAATGAAAAGAATGACAATACAAATGAGAATAATGAACCAACATCCAATGAACTTAGAAAAACTGTGAATGAATCCAATGGCACTGGTTCTACATAAAAAAATATCGAACGAAATGTGCTATCTAATAAAAATTGAGAAAATATCAAGAGTTTATTAAATATGGATTTACATATTGCGTTGTTAATGGGAAAGAACATTCGTTGTGTGTTAATTACAGGGATAAATTAGCAAATGAAAGTATGAAACCTGCTAAATTAAAAAGACATTTGGAAACCAAACAAATAATTAGCAAATAAATCTGAAACATTTTTTAAAAAACGAGCTGAAAGTATGAAAAATTAAAATGTATTTTTGAAAAAATACACAATTACTGAGAAGGCTTTACGGTTTAAGAAGTTTCATATTTAATAGGGGAAAATTTGAAACCACATACAATTGGTGTGAATCACTCATTCTTCCTTCAGCAATTAAAATGACATCAATTAAGCATGGAGAAAAATATGGTAACGATTTAAAAACGATACCATTATCAAGAGATACCGTGTCTCGCCGAATTTCCGCCATATTACGTAATATAGAATCAGTTCTGTTAAATCGATTACAAAACTCTCCTGTATTTGCTCGACAACGTGACGAAACTACTGGCATTTCTAAACTGTCTCAATTAATTGTTTATGAGAGTTATTTTTATGAAGACATATCAGAAGATTTTTTATATTGTAAAAAATTGGAAGGAAAAACAAATGGAGAGAAAATATTTGAAATTATTAATAGATGTTTTGAAACAAATAACCTTACCTGGACACACTGTCGCGGTTTGCACTGATGGTGCTGCAGCATTAACAGGTAGTAATAAAGGACTAAGAGGGTTAATAAAGAAAATTGCTCCCCATATAGTATTCAACCATTGCATGATACATAGACAAGCTCTTGTTACAAAAGACATTGATGAAGAATTGCACAAGATATTACGGGATGTTGTTATTGTAATTAATTACATTAAAAGCAACAGTGCCCTAAACAGTCGTCTCTTTTCAATACTGTTATGAGATGGGTTCTGTGTATGAGACATTATTACTACATATCGAAGTCAGATGGCTCTCACGCGGCAAAAGACTGCGACGTATTTTCGATTTGAGAAACGAAGTTTACATTTCTTTGGTAGAAAAGAAACATATATTGGCAAGTTCATTCATTAATGAAGATTGGCTTGGAAGACTCACATGGTTGACATTTTCGAAAAACTTAACGATTTGAATGTAAGTCTACAAGGAGAGAATACAGACATTTTAACATCGAGCAGTAAAATTGAAGCTTTTAAGAATAAGCTGATACTTTGGCAAGAATTGAACAAAAACAGACATGTTCCCGTGCTTTTCAGAATTTACTAAAGAAAATAATATAGATTTCTTGATATTTAAAAACACCATTACCCGTCATAATAAAATTGGGAGAAAACTTTTCGAAAGGTTCTTAAAATTTCCAGATAATGAATTAGGACGGATACGTGATCCATTTTCGTTTGACATTTTTCAATCCAATCTCTTTAAATGAAAAAGAACAGTTAATTGATGTTTCAAGCGACGAAACACTGCGCATTCAATTTAAGTCTGACTTGCCAAAAATTTTGGTTATCGATTGGAAACGAATATGCCGATTTGAAGAAAAAGGCAATTAATATTTTGATTCAGTTTGCATCGACCTACTTATGTGAAACCGGTTTTTCTTAATTAGTTGCCATTAAAACAAAATATCGATCTCGATTGGATCCAGAGGATGACTTTACGGCTTGCGATTTCAAATACAGATCCGAACATAGAAGCAATCATGAGCTCTTTGCAAGCGCATACCTCACATTGAATTCTTATGTTGTAAGTTTTTTATAGTATTTTCCATTAAAAAAATATTTATACCCATATATGCATAAATAAAACCATTGCTTCATAAAATTATGTGTTTTATTGAAACCTCTAATAAAGTGCAAATCCCCAAAAGAATTCAATTTTAACTACGTTGATGATTAAAAAACGTCTATTGTCTATCAAGGGGTCGCGACAAAATAGTACACAAAATTGGGGGCCGGAAATGAAAATAGTTTGCGCACCACTGCTATAGGGTATAAGGATTTCACTGTCCTGATGGGCTTGATCAGAAATGCACACCCAAATTCAATCGAGGTTTACGTGAGAGCACTGTGGATTCGTAACCGTTCATATGCAATCCACCTACCAAAGGAGTTCACCGGTTAAATATATGTATTCAACGTGTACATTCAACGCGTAAGCGGGAGAAAGTTAGTGAGAAATACTCGACAAGAAACCACGGAACAGCTGCAGTATAAACCCCCAATCCATTAGGCGACTTTTTTTTGTCGCCAACCCTGACGTTACTTGGCGACATTTTTTAACAGACGTATTACAAAAAAATGTACATAAGTTGAATATAAGTTATTCTAATCTTTTAACAGATTTCATTGTAAAATGAGGGTTTCCTGTTTAAACGGGGCTGCCAGTCGTGAACTGAACCCTCAGTTGCACCCCATTCGATTTTTTTTGTAAAATGGAAAACGAAATTTCAAAGCAAACCATTATAGAAACCCTGGTGTTTTTCCTGTTGTCCTTCCTCTTGCCAAATTTCGATTCATCAATTTCTACTATTTGTTTACCCCACCAATCTCCGACGTCGTCTTGATAAAATTTAGGATTTGTTCATTAACGAACTGCCGCCAATCGGCCAAGGTGTTAGTAGCAAAAGAATATTCTTCCTCAATTTAAACTCGTTTTTCTTCCTTTCACTAATTCATACGTCATTAAAAGAATCTTCTCCATAGTCATTTTACTGGAACTAAACCATGATCCTGTCCTAACAGATTTCTCGCTACCGCAAACTTTCCCATCAACTGTTTTTTTTTGCAAATCCACAAAAACCCATCAGACTTCGTCGATTTAGGTTTAAGCTTCATTTCCGAATTGCACTTGGAACAAATCATCTTATTAGCTATCAAGCGCACCTCCATCAAAAAATCCAAAACCATTTTTTTTCCTGGCACAAATGAAGAAGAAAAATTCGATTAGCCAGGCCAGGGCTACCAAAAGTATGTCTCATATTAGAAAATTTAAAACAAAATTTGCTCCCAATTAACTCCTGAAACTTTGAAATAGTACTTTGAACGGACATGACTAATAAATAAAAATACTTATAACTAAAAAATAAGATGAAATTCCAATAAGATTAAAACGGTACAACCTGGCTCGAAATCCCTGGATCCCTTTGCAAAATGGTAATCCTAATCGCGTCCTAATGCAATAGCTCCTGGTGAACGAAATTAAAATGGTTATGGTACGCGGTCTGAATATACATAGCGTAGTGACGCTGTAGGGTTGCAAGAATGGAGTGGAAAAAAGTGGGGGGTTACCAAAAACAACATAAATCGCAATTGAGGGTTGGCGATGTATAAAGTCGCCAAATGGATTGGGGGTCTATACTGCATCTGTACCGAAACCACACTACCTCTCTATTCAAGCTCCCTTGGAACAAGAAATGCGGGCGCATGTCACCGAATAATCTCCAGGCCTTTAATAAAAATATATATGACCTTGCAGAAAGTATATCTGAAATATCACCAATTAAGTAATTAAGCTTCAAGGAAACAATGCAAACAGATATCACGTTTTTTTTTCTCTTTACAAGTAACGTAATTCCTACAAAAGACGTTTGGTTATTCCCTTTGTTCCAAAATCGAAACATCGCGAAGTCAATATTCGATTGGAGAGAACTTTAGCATGGTGATTTATACGAAGGGAAAGGCATTATCACAAGATCAACGAACGTACTGAATACGTTTGAAATACAAAATGAGCATACAGTATTGAATTGCGGTTTAGTGTCGCCATCTCCTGGGCAAACGAGTAATAGTGTACAATGGGAAATTATCAAATTTAATTGCATTATTGTATCGAAATGGTCCCAGAAAAATGGGACGATAAATATATTAGTAGAAGTATAATGTGAAAATATTCTTTTGATATTTAATAAATTAAATGTTTGCAACATGCGATCTGCTAAAAATTTTATTTTTCTTGTCCATTAAAGTTTAGTAATAAAATGGAAAATTATCAAATTTAATTGCATTCTTGGATCGAAATGGTCAGAGAAAGATGGGAGGATAAATATATTAATATAAGTGTAATGTGAAAAAAAATTCTTTTGATGTTTAATAAATTAAATGTTTGCAACATGCGATCCGCTAAAAATTTTACTTTTCTTGTCCATTAAAGTTTAGTATATTAAATAATATCTACAGAAGATATAAAAATGATAAATTTTTTATAATATTTAGAATTAATTGATTTGTTGCTTCATTGCGAATCAGTTCACAAAATATTTGAACATTACTCTTGATGAGAGAGATGGTTTTATCCATGAAGTTAATATGCATAAGTTCAAATTTATTTTGATGCTAAGCTGCTTTGTAGTCTCATTTGATCGATATTGTTTGATATTTGAGTGCTTCAATTTTGAGAAGCATTTTCTTTTGAATTCTTTTGAGTTTTGAAAACATTTGTGAAATTTAAACAACCAGCTTTTTTTGAATTCGGTATATTATTTATCTCCCCCATTATATTTTGAATTCCATTGCATTCTGAACTGAATGAATATTCATGCAGCATAATGTTTATTTAGTATAACAGTTGAATTTTAACTTTACTTACTTTCACATTTTGGTTTAGTTTTATGCAATCTTTAATATCTGTTGTGTGTGTACTAATGCAGTTTATATGTCGTTGTCGCGTCCATTTCTGAATCAGATGTCGCCGTGTGCATTTCGCACAGCTTTGGCGATGTCGATTATTTTCTGGCTGTAAAGCTGTTCTTCAGGATAGTAATCGATGGTTTGAAGAGCAGCTACTATTGAAGGGCAGGTAAATATGTAATGAGGTGTGCGCTCAATGCCCAGACAGTTGTCACGATATCTGACCATTCTGGTTCTATCACAGTTAATTTTCATGCCTTTAAAATGTTCTGTTCTCAGTCTAAATATTGTGGTGGTGGTTTTTCTATCGGAGTAAATTTCACAAATTTGTTGTTTTATATTAATGTTTTGTGATATAAGTTTGAATTTTACTCAAACATTAGCTCAATCGCCGTAACAAAAGTTATTAGGATTTGCTCAGCATTTAATTATTTGGCTTCCTTTGCCAATTGATGTGCAGCTTCATTTCCTTCTATGTTCACGTGTGCGGGAATCCATTGCAGAGTGCACCTTTTCTCCATGCATAAGATGTGGAGTCTCAGCTCCGAATAGTTGAAATAAAGGATTTTATTTTAAAATCACAGTTTTATGAGGAATAATTTGTAAAAGCTATGTTTCAAACAATAATGAATTTCTAACTGAGAAAGAGAGGGAAATGAAAGAAGAAAAAAGTGAAAGAAAAAAAAATGAAAGAAAAAGAATGAAAGAAAAAAATGATAAAAAAATGAAAGAATGGAACATGAATTAGAGAAATTGAGAATCGAGTAATCAAATAGTTCAATACCTTCTGGATCTGAGAGTAGTGGAAAAAATGGAAAGTCACACTATGACAAAGAAGTTTGTTCAAAAGTTTGAGCAAGAAATAATATTAGCCTTTACCTTGCCATATTTGAACACCAAGCAATAAAACTGAAGATCGATGAAGTGGAATAGTTGTCACATTTAATACCTTTGTTTCCTACTGATGTTATTCAGACTATTGATAAAATTATAATTTTTAACATAATCACAACTGAGCAATCGACTGCTGATTATGATTATGTTAAAGATTTGAAACTTAAGAAGTTTAAATTAAGCCTTTAGGCATCGCATATGAAATTTATTCAGTCAGAAGAGCTGATAGCACTTGGAAGGACTGATTTTGAATTGAAGAATTTCTTTGAGGAATGGATTAGCGGTCTTTATGTAAATCATTTTAAAACACTGAAAAAGCTTATTCTTACGGATTAATTGAAGAGTAGAGTAAATTTCGAAGTGCGTGATCACTTCTTTGATGAGTGTTTTAAGATCACAAGACTTGTTAACTTTACCAAGAAACTTGATGACGATGAAAGTGTCAAGAAACTACTAAAACTTCTAACATTGTACACCCACGAGTGTTAAAAGTTGTAAATACATGAGAAATACATATTAACAATCATAAATAAGTACATGAGAAATAGGAAAGTTGAAAGTAGAAATGATGGAAAAACACAGGTACCTTAGAATAGACAAAGCGAAAGATTTGTGACATAAACCCGTGAGTTGTTTTTACTGTGGGGATGTTGGTCAGTTGAAAGCACTATGCTCCAAGTTGTATCAAATAATGACAATTTAATCGTCAGTAATATACTATATAGCACACTTAAATTTATTTTAAAAATTGAAATTAAAATCACTCATCACATTTGATTTGTTTTAAACCCCGTGAAAGAGTTTATGTATTTGTAAACGGCAGACGTTGATTAGTGAGTGTAATTGTGTGATGGTTGATCTAATGTTTGTCATACCATCGACCTTCTAATGAAATAGACGAAGCATTTGGGCACAATCGTTATAAATTTCAGAAGTGTAGGTCACGTAGGCTTGGGAATTAAGTTGGGCCGATTGATTATCGAACCGCAAACAAGCGTCTTTCATCAAGCTCGTCACTTAGTCTACATAAGAATTTATGCTTTCTTCCAATACCAAGTGAACGAGATTCGGAGATCTTAAAATCGTGCCTCGTGAGAAACAATATGAAACTGCGCCCCGTCTGTTTCATTACAAGGTCGGTGTCGCCGTAGTCTTGAGGGTTTGCCCACTGCGCTAGCAACCAACTAGTTGTAGGATGCGTAAGTGCGATTCATTTCTTGGATGTAGTTATCTTTCTTGTATCAGAAAACTTTCCTTGTGTGTGTATGTCCATTTACATGACTTTATTCGGGGCATCTTGAACAAATATGGCCCTTGTGCCATAAAACCCAATATAACCAACTATCATTAGAAGGTCGATGCTTCATATAACAAACACAAATTATACCCTCCTCCGCGCCACTTAAAAGAAATACATATAGATTTTGTGACTTCAACTTTGCACTGCTGGCCATCCAAAATGCAGCACCATGAAGAACAGGTAGTTAGTTGAATTTACGTCGCACTGGAGTAACACAATGGGCTATTGGCGACGGTCCGGGATCAATCTCGAAGGGAAGGATCCTAGGACAACACCTCGTAATTTTAAACCACTGTCAGATGACGAGGTCAACACCTAATGAAGGACAGGATGTGTCAAAACCATATTTATTATACAATTTGTTAAAGTGGGCGTTCAACGCACTACTTTCAGCTCCTTGAGGTGAGGAGTCAAAGGTAATTGCAATAATGGGCTCCTTGAAAAGATTCCCCACAGCTGTAGACTCCGTCGAGTTGTGAGTATTGACACAGGTTGTTGTGCAACACATCCTAATTCTTGAACTAGGATTATCGACGTTGCAGAACGATCCATAATAGCAATGCGCACAAGATGCCTGTTTTCCCGTTTGGTGGTGTAACGAGGCTGTAGCAATCGTTCACATCGGTCAGTTCGTTCTTCCTACAATTCCTACATGAATCCAAATGCAAAAGCTTTTGAAACTTCAATTCAAATAATTTCTTCACGAGAGAAAATTAGAGATTTTTATTGTTGACATAAGGATAAAATTAATTTTCTTTAAAACAAAACATAAGAGATGGGCTGTTATTCCGATAGCAGTTAAAGTAACATTATTATTACAAATTGACAATACAAATTGTTATAAAAAATTGTGAAATTAAATTTAGTAAGAATAGAAGTTGAAATACTAATTTAATGTAGTTACTAACTTTTAATAACCGTTGAAAGTGATCAGCATTTTGTTTGCCCTTCTCCAACTAAACAGGTTGGTTACAATTATTTCTTTCGTTTTTTAAATTAATAAACCATGTAATTATAATTACATAACTCAGTTCTCGTAATGAACATTTGAGAGGACCTCATGGTCTTGCTCAAAGAGCCTTCATTAGCATACAATTGAAGCTAATTGTCTGAGGTATGCAAATATCGGAACTTTGTTCATTTCAACTAAAGAGATCAATATTAGAGAGGTCTAATATCTACTATAATACAAAGAAATCGAACCAATTCGATTAATCAATCGTAACACTGCTCTTTATCACCATGAAAAGAGCAAGCTATTGGAATCCATGCCATGCAGTCTTCAATAGATTATGTATAGCGACGGAAATTAAACGTCTTATTAATTCTTTGCAAACATATAACTGTATTGTTTAATATTTTATTTAATAATTGTCATATTTGTTCAATTTTTCAATAAATTACTGAAATCTTAAATACGCGATGTCACTTTAAAATTGTAGTACAGATTGTATTTTCTCCTATTGTAATTTCTTCTTAGTAAAAATGATTTTTGAATGTAATATTATCTTCAGATTTTAGTCGAATTTTTGTAGTATTAATAAAAATGTTGCACAGTAGGGTAAACCAGACAGTTATTGACACCTCGGACAGTTATTGACACCGTAATCTTTAATTAAAAAATAAGCTTTCATGTCAATTTCAAATAAGGGCGGGAAAAAATAGAAGTAATATAACAAGAAAGATAATATAACAGTAATCAAGAAGTATACAAACAAGGTACTAGTTAAGAGGACGGTTTCTTCTGTTTTTGCTAAGAAAAGAGCATGAACATGTTTTGTAAGATAGATTAGCCATAGTTTCCTTTGCATAAGTACATTTATACTGCAAAAATAAACTAAATAAGAATGAAGGGACGTCAATAACTGTGGTGTCAATTACTCATCCATAGGGGTCAATAATCGATTTTGCACTATTTATTTTAATTTATATTGCAAAATGCCTTCCAGGGATAATTTGTTTTTATGAAACCCTTTATTCAGCTTAAAGTAGAGTTATTCAGGAAAAGTTACAATGAATTTCAACTTGATTGAACTATTTTTACTATTTTTTCCATGAATTTATAGTACCTGTAAATATTGCCTTAAGGGTGTCAGTAAATGTCTTGTTTATCCTTTACAGTAAACTATATGTAATGTTTAATCTTTATGTTGCATATTTTCAAAACCTTTAGGCACTGTAATGATAAAATTTATTTATTTACGGATCAGTTTTTCATGCGTTAGTTTTGAGGGTAAATATTTTTTCATTAGCAGATAATAATTTTTTGATTGAAAATCCGTTATTTTATGATAACCGTGTTAACATATTGCTAATTTGCGATAACAGACATTATTAGCTGTTAATATTGACAGTATTTTTTTATAAACAAGTGGCACAAACAGTTAACAACTAAACATAAAAATTGTAACTGACGTGAACAGTTAATTTTAGCTGTTATTAACTGTTTACATTAATTTAATGTACTGCAATCACAAAAACATTTATCGATAGCTGTTAATTTTTTATAACAGTTACTAACAGTTAAGAGTTTCGATAACAGTTTATTATGTGAAAACACTTATGTTGTGAAAACACTGTTATTTAAAGTGCTGTCTGAATAATACCAAATCGCTGAGTTTTTGGTATTTGAAAAGGAATATTATATCAAGAACGAACTTTACTTTCAAGGTTCATTGTAATAGAGGCTTCTTTCAATCAAGCATCGAATGAACAGTTCCTCATTAACTAAAAATAATCTCGATCTACGAATAGCGACTTACAATGTGGAGATGATCGCTATGACATTTCGCAGTGGTAGCGCGAACTTTTCCTGATTGATAGCTAGAATTATCTTGTAACGACATTGAAAGTAGTTTTATTTTATCTTTCCCCTCTACATCCTAGTTACAAGTATTAAAAGTTATCCCCAGCTGTGAGCAAAGATTAGTAACACAATGAATGTGATTTAGTAGTGATTGGCGACACACTTTGGGAAAAGGAAGAAACGTAATCACAGATAACTTTTTTATATCCTTAAAATTGTGTGAACAATTGAAATCAAAATGCACAAGCCTTGTAGGAACACTGAGAAAAAAACAGCAGAGAGGTGCCTCAAAAGTAAAGTTGGGAAAACCACCTCTTCATTCCACGATATTATTCAGAAAAGGCTCAGATATAACGCTTACTGATTATAGGAGAAAGTTTCATAAAAATGTTCTGTTATTAAGTTCTCTTCACCCTACTGTTACCATCGATTATAATGAGAAGACACCAGAAATTGTACATTTTTTTAACCAGTCTAAGTACGGCTTCGACATTGAAGACCAAATGGTACGCCTGTACACTACAAAATCGGGATCTCGTAGCAGGCCTATGCAAGTATTTTTTAATATTTTAGATATGTCTGCTATAAATGCTTGAGTTTTGTATAAAGAAGTCTCTGGAAAGCAGAAACTTAGCAGGACAAATCTCAGCCTGCAGCTTTGTGAAGTGATTCGTACTCCATATGTGGCATCTAAAATTAATGCAGCAAATAAATTTTGTCGCAGGTAGTTATAAAAGAAGACATCACTTATAAAGATTGAAATGCAGAGTGTGGAGATTTTGCATGGGAAACTACAAAAAAATAGCTGCGCAAATTAGAAAAAGTAGTATGTAGGAAATACTAAGAGAGAAGTAGAATGTGTTGATTACTTCAACGAATGAACAAAATAAAATTATGTAAAAAGCAGGTTAGGGTGATAAATTTTCAATTTGAATACTAGAATATATATTTTCTTACTTATTATCTATAATTAAAAACCTAAAATAAGCTATATAATTTAATTTTATGAGCAATAAGAGTTAGGGGCCAAATTGGCCTCTTCCGTCTTTCTATGTATAAGGCAACTTCCCGTCTTTCTAGTGTTAAAAACGAAAAGAAATTCTTTGTATTGACATGAAAAAGACTAGATACAATCGGATTTCATAACGATATTCAAAGAAATGAAGCTGCATTTAGAATGATGCGCCAATTTCTTTGATGCGAATCGAGAAGTACAACTATTGCTTTTTTCAAAAGGGTAGTATGTTTTTTGGGAAATCCTTGCTTCGTTAGAAACTACCGAAAGAAGAATTGAAATAAAATCAACATTATATAGAAAATTTTGATTAATTTCGGTAATATCTGTCGTTCATGCGGCATTTTTCTTTGTTTCTTACGTTAAAAATATTCCTTAGTTTAACATTTTAGTTAGTTTTAATTTGAATCAATATTCATGTCTATCAAAGTATATATGTTCTGCCATAATATTTCAACAAATTAATATCTTATTCACCCCATAATGTTTTTCCATTTCAAACTTATTTCTGGTTTCATGATCTGTCTGATGAAAACAAAAACTAAAGAGTGATTTATTTTTATTAAAAAAACAGAGCTTTTCCATATTCACTATTGAATTTAAGTTTTCTTTTTTACAAGATTTTCTCAGAAACCTATTAAAAGATGATTACAGCATATCAGTATCTATAAATTTTATGTTGTGGGGGTACATTTTGCAGTTTACTAATAAATGTTTTATTGATACTACACTACTGTTCATTGAAAATGCAACCTACAAAGACTTGAATTACAGCAATGAAATTCATTTGAGTGATGACATGTGGTACAATTTAAAATTATTGAATTACAGAACTGTATTGGCTATTAAATTATTTGTCAATTAGGGATAATATTAAGATGTTATTGTGCGAGGAATGTGAAGGGGCACATAAAGACATGGTTGAAGGAGGAAGATGAAGTGAATAAATTTTTAAAATATGATTCTGGTTTGTGGGTTCTTCATGAGAGTAAATCAATGAGTGAGAATGTGTTTTTTGTTAATAAATAATAAAAATGTTCTTCATAGAGTCGCAAATGCATGATTGCAAAGAAAATTGAAAATCACGGTAATCAAAAAATAAAATGTATGTTAAATTTCTTATTGCGATGAAAAAATTAAAATGAATAATTTTTATTTGGTATATTTATCTGTGTTATTTCGTATATTAATTTTATTTTCTTACGCTAAACTACTTCTGAAACAATTAGTTCTCTTGATAAAATTATTTACTTCATTAAAAATTTATAAAATAAATGTTGAAATTAAAAATAAGTTATCTGGAGGAATTTAAATGATATATAATTTACAACTGAATATCTGAAAACGATCAACATTTTTTCGATTGTAATAGATGTAAAAAATATGAAAAGAAATTTCACTTGAAAGGAACGAATGAATATAAAATATTAATAGAATATAACAAAAGCACATAGCGAGAAGTAATTCGAATTTATGAAATAAAGTTATTAGGCATATTTCATTTTAGTTATTAAATACAGTTTGAAACTAGATTGAGACATTTCTATCAATTTTATTCAGAGTATTTCTTCATTGAATATAGCATTGCTCTTTTGTATTCGGCTTACTTAAAATTTACTTAATGTTAATAAATAACAAACCAGTAGAAGTTAAAGTTTCAATCAGAAATTTGAATTGCTGAGCCATGTGAATATTTTACTATACAAGACTACGCAAAAGATTTGGCGCATCTTGTCCGCTTTTGGACCTTGTGCCATAAAACCCCAAAATCCAATCCAATCCTGCGCAAAAGATTCTCGGAAACTATCGATTCGAAACAGTTTCTTACAATCGTTTCTCTGAAAAGTATTTATACCGACAGACGATGCATATTCTCAGAAACCTATTAGTGGCATCAAGAAATAAGATATGCTCTTCGAATCCTTTTAATTATAACCGCAATGATGCCTAATATTGGCTTATATCTTAAGAGCTCTTATACAAAAAATCTACTAATGGCAAAAAAGTCTTGGCAAAAAAGAATCTGGCATCGAGAGTTAACCATCGCCAATAGCCCGTTGTGTTTCTTCAGTGCGACGTTAATTAACTACCTACCTACTTTAGTAGTTTGATTTAAAAACTATTTAAACGTAGTAGACAATATGACTGACTGAAGACTTATAGTTCTTAGTTTGGTACTAACGTATGATATAATTTTATTTGCTACCCTGTTTTAGTTTAGGGAGAAATGAAGGTATTGTTAACAGATGAACAAATCTTGTTCAACGCATTATCGAGGGGTTTTCGAATTCTGGTATTTGATGTAATAAACTAAGAGTTAAATAACTGGAAATAAGTTTTAACAGTTTTGTTGACAAAGTTGTTGGTTTACCCTTTTAGTTGGCACTCAATTTCCATATTTTTATTTTTACATTTTATGGAATGTTGCACGAGAATATATATGTTGAAGTTTGGAACCAGTAGAAAATGGATTTTTCTAAAAACAGATCGTTAAACATAATTTTAAACCGATTCTTCAATGTCAATATTTTGAAATGATGAAGTATTTGGAAGGGAATTTTTCAAAACCATGAGATGAAAAAAAGTTGCAAGAATATGTTTCAGTAATGTTTTAGCAGTATTTTATTGTAAGCGAGTTTTTAGGGACCGACAGGAACTTTCGAAATTCTAACATTTTCTTTAAATTTCTCTATTGTTTTCTTTAAAGTGCTGCCCATATTAAAATTAACTATCCGTGTTATTAAATTATAGTTTGGTTCGGTTGAAATACTGCTGATTTTGATTATGAACTGACAAGAGAATACTGTTTCTTAAAAAAAATTTGACATAGAACAGTCTAACTATACGGATTGTATGGGGAACTAAAGGTCGACGCCTATGACAAAAAGTAAGCCCCTTCTCTTCCGGTGGGCGGGAGAGAGATGGTTCAATATTTCTGTGCGTTTGACAGACTATCTCGGAAACCAGCCTATACGACTGTGAATGGTATCGTATTCGAATGTTCCAAACTGACAACTCGATCAAAACTAAGTCCGTTTTTTGAAATGATGTAATTTCTTGTCCGCTTTTGGACCTTGTGCCATAAAACCCCAAAATCCAATCCAATCCTGCGCAAAAGATTCTCGGAAACTATCGATTCGAAACAGTTTCTTACAATCGTTTCTCTGAAAAGTATTTATACCGACAGACGATGCATATTCTCAGAAACCTATTAGTGGCATCAAGAAATAAGATATGCTCTTCGAATCCTTTTAATTATAACCGCAATGATGCCTAATATTGGCTTATATCTTAAGAGCTCTTATACAAAAAATCTACTAATGGCAAAAAAGTCTTGGCAAAAAAGAATCTGGCATCGAGAGTTAACCATCGCCAATAGCCCGTTGTGTTTCTTCAGTGCGACGTTAATTAACTACCTACCTACTTTAGTAGTTTGATTTAAAAACTATTTAAACGTAGTAGACAATATGACTGACTGAAGACTTATAGTTCTTAGTTTGGTACTAACGTATGATATAATTTTATTTGCTACCCTGTTTTAGTTTAGGGAGAAATGAAGGTATTGTTAACAGATGAACAAATCTTGTTCAACGCATTATCGAGGGGTTTTCGAATTCTGGTATTTGATGTAATAAACTAAGAGTTAAATAACTGGAAATAAGTTTTAACAGTTTTGTTGACAAAGTTGTTGGTTTACCCTTTTAGTTGGCACTCAATTTCCATATTTTTATTTTTACATTTTATGGAATGTTGCACGAGAATATATATGTTGAAGTTTGGAACCAGTAGAAAATGGATTTTTCTAAAAACAGATCGTTAAACATAATTTTAAACCGATTCTTCAATGTCAATATTTTGAAATGATGAAGTATTTGGAAGGGAATTTTTCAAAACCATGAGATGAAAAAAAGTTGCAAGAATATGTTTCAGTAATGTTTTAGCAGTATTTTATTGTAAGCGAGTTTTTAGGGACCGACAGGAACTTTCGAAATTCTAACATTTTCTTTAAATTTCTCTATTGTTTTCTTTAAAGTGCTGCCCATATTAAAATTAACTATCCGTGTTATTAAATTATAGTTTGGTTCGGTTGAAATACTGCTGATTTTGATTATGAACTGACAAGAGAATACTGTTTCTTAAAAAAAATTTGACATAGAACAGTCTAACTATACGGATTGTATGGGGAACTAAAGGTCGACGCCTATGACAAAAAGTAAGCCCCTTCTCTTCCGGTGGGCGGGAGAGAGATGGTTCAATATTTCTGTGCGTTTGACAGACTATCTCGGAAACCAGCCTATACGACTGTGAATGGTATCGTATTCGAATGTTCCAAACTGACAACTCGATCAAAACTAAGTCCGTTTTTTCTTCAATCAGAAGTGTATCGGGACCAAAAAGATTTACTTATCAGGGCTGCCATAGTCAAAGCACTTATACAGTAGTAGCATAATTTTTTAAAAATAGTAGCAAAGAAGTTCTTAAACTCTATTTTAGTAGCAATTTCAGATGCTCAGATACAAAATGAATAGGCTATAAAACAAAACGTTCTAATTAAGTATGAAACAGACATTGAAGATAGAAGAAAATAAAAACTAAATATTCTCTTAATAAGATTTTCATTACAATCTAGCAACCACATTTATTTTTCTTTCATGGTTGGCAAAACTTCGAAATTGTCTCTCCTTGGAAAATTTTCCCCATAGAAAAATCCGAAAAATACTTTTTGCGTCCCCTATTAGTTAAAAAAGGGACTAAATTTTTGATGACCTTTGGTGAGTTTTCAAAAAAGAAGCCAAAATTTTGCACATTTTGAGACGATTTTACTTTAAAAGATGCACCTAGTTGTCAGGGTTGAAAAATAGCGAAATGTCGCCTTTTAGTCACCTATGGCATCCCTGTAGATGCATGTACTTAAGCACAATGCTATCTAGTGATAATTGGTGACGAATACTTTTCTCGAAAAGGCTACGTAAATAATTCTTAAAAAGAGTATTACTAAAGAAAATGGAAGAACTTACTGTGTCGTAAAAGAAAGATGATCGAAGCGCTTTTTTTATCGTGGTTTTGAACGGTAGCGTTGACTTTCTTCCACGGAATTGGTGAATTCATATCGCTTAGTGTGCCGAGAAATCAAATATAGTTAACTCTCCCTTGCAGCAGCATCATCAGTATCGTAAGTTGAGTGGTTTTCAAATAACGATTGCATGTGCTTTAAAACGCATAAATGAAAAAATATTGACTTCTGTGGATTGGGGAAAACTTCTCTTCATCTCTCGTCTATATAAAGTAATATCAAGTATTCAACATTTCTTTTTCATTGGTATCAATTCCAGTTTTTCTGGATTAAACTGTAATTCATCGATCATCTGTTTTCTGAAGGTTACATATGTAAAGGCTTAAGTGAATTAAAAAATGTTTTTCGACTTTTTCATCATTCAATACACAGGGTGGCATTGTTTGATCAAATATTAGATTGGACAAAGTGATATAATACACCGTCAATCAGTAACCATAATAGAAAGACATTTCTAAAGCTAATTTCTAAAGACATTTCTAAAGCTCGAAACGGACTAAAGAACCAAAATTATAAGCGTTGATAAAATAATTGATTTTTGGAAGAATTCATATTATTTATCGCAACAAGGAATTCAATCCAATTATTTCTAATCAGCACAATTAAATGAACACAGATACATTTAATTGACCTTTTATTGATTTTATTTCATACATCAATACATAAATTGTGTCAGATAACATACATGTGCTTTTAGAGTATTATTATAGATAAATGTTAAAACAATGTAGTAAAAGCCTGTAAAAGAAGAAACATTTGCTAATAGCAACAATATTTTTAGTACTCTTTCAATAGACGTGCATATTACAAAAATATTTTCAACTTAAAATGATCTCGTCATCGAAAATATAAATTAAATGATAAACTATAAGATGCTTTTCCTTGCATGTTTACATAGTTCGTCATCGGTGTGTAAAATGAGAATCACTATATTTTTCATTCATAATTCACAAAGGCTATCATGATGTGATAAACTAATTATATAAAACACACAGATCTCTAAGGACATGTTTGGTTGATATATAAAGGAAAAGCACCTGATATATATTACTGCAAAATAATTTCTGCATAAAATAGCATACTGATATCAGTCACGGAAATTCACAGTAATCAGGGAAATTCACAAAATCCACAGAAATTGCATCCACACTTCATACGCACAATGATACATCCAACAGTTCCACCTAATATTTAATAAGTCACAACCCTATGGGTTCATGTTTTAAATCCGATTGTACACCTTTATATTTGTATAACATTACATTTTTTGTGAGTGGTTAATATATTTGGTGAATAACATGATGAGTTTTGAACAGAAAAATATATTTAGGTAAATCATCCAGACAGTATATAACACGATTTATTTCTTATATGTGTAAATATTATCATACATCAGTTATCATTTTAAATGTTACATGTAGGCTAAAATTCCTTTATAAGATCAAAAATGTAACTGTTTCTTTAGAGTAGCGGTATAAATGCATATATTTCATTTTTTGATTAAATGATATTTACAAATTATATGTACAAAGATGCCATATACCTTAGTAACAAAATATGTTACGCTTAAATGATTATCTTTGAAATCAATACCGCATTTATTTTTGCAATATATTTCACTTTAAATAAAATATTATATTTCAAATATAGTAGTGATAAGAAATTATAAATAAGATAACGTACTTTTAAAAGCATATTTTGAATCTTACAAAACACATTTCAGACTTGATAAATGTTTCCAGCGCATGGTATTCTTTTTTTGAAGAATACAGAAAAAGGTTTTGTTCATATTGCAGCCTCCTGATGTCTTGTCACTATCTTTTGTCCGTTCTCTTGATCAAATTCTCTTTTACAGCGAAGATGACTCATTCTGCAAGATCTAGTTCGATTGGAAGTGAGTATTGAAGTCTTTGCTGCCAGAGGGATGGATTTTCCAGTCTCGCATAAGCCTGCAGCGTCGAAGGGTTTGGATGAATATCTACGTAAGCATATCACAGTTTGGAAATAACCTCGAAACCTAAATGAAAAAAACGGTAAGAAATTAATTTGATGAAATCTGTCGGTTTCGTAATTATTTCATGAACCTTACAAGTAAATTACGTGTTGTTGTCTGTCTTATGTTTGGCGCATCATGGGAAAATATGGCCCTTGTGCCATAAAACCCAACTAACCAACCTTACAAGTAAAGCTACAGGATTATAACTTCATTTCAGAAAATACTCATTGTGCAGTTTGGGATGCATTCCCCCAGATGTAGCAGATCAGACATATCTATTTAAGATTTGAAATGGAGAGAAAAATTCACACGTAATGGCATATTTGTGGTGAACTTAGCCATCATTATAAAAATTGACATACAATACACTATAATTGTCAAATGCAGGACAATTACTTTTCAGTTGTCCTGCATTTGAAATTCAAGAATGTGCCTTCAAAATGATTTGAGAAGATTGGGTAAAACATGGCCAGTGAAACTAAATGTTTTTGTTAAATCTAATATGCTTTTCTACTACTCATTTAAGTTTATAAAATCTTGTAATTTTAATTAAATTTTTTCCCACTCTTTCTTTGTTTAATCAATTTACTTCTGCAAGCTCCTTGTTATACTTCTGTGGTGCACGGGGAGTTTGCTTTTGCTCAATTAAATGAAAGCATTATTATACAAGGAAGTATTACCCAACTCTACCATGAAGCACTTTTGGTAGACAAAGTTACACTGTTGTTCACACGTCCTGCTAAACTGATGACCCAGACGTGAAGTGAAGGAGCCAATGACAGACCAGGTGGCACTTTTGAGAAATTAAAGGTCGCACTCTTTGACACTTCGATGGATGCCCACCAGTAGTTAAATTGGCAATGTGATGTATATAATTTCCAACAACTATCTGAAGTTCTGCGATAACGGACACTACTTCCACTACTCTCACAGATTCCCACTATTAGTTACCTCTCAGCCTCATTTCAACAAACTACCAGCTGCATTCACACTCGGCTGTTAAAGGCAACACAGGACAGTCCGTCCATGGTCCATTGAATGACCAATGAATTATCCATTGAATGACCTCTCGTACGGAAGTACATCCGTCATCTTAATAGAGCTCTCACGGTATTGTGCAATTGGCAATCTACCAACTAGTGGTAGCATTTATCGAATTCAGATACTCTAAATTCTGGAAGGAGAGTATTGAGGAGAACTTAGCCTCCAGTTAAAAACTTATAATACGATACTAGTATATATACCAGTATTACCAAACTCCATCATGGCGTACTTTTGGGTAGACAAAATTTCACTGCCTTTCACACGTCTTGTTAAATACCCGTTGCTTAAAATAACTCTATGAAATGAAAGGAATAAAAATTATTGATGGTTTTGAGTAATCATAAGCTTCTATCCTTATTAATCATTAAAAATTTATTTTTGAAATTTTGAA
Source organism: Meta bourneti (assembly GCA_933210815.1). Lineage (NCBI taxonomy): Eukaryota > Metazoa > Arthropoda > Arachnida > Araneae > Tetragnathidae > Meta > Meta bourneti. The sequence goes on along the minus strand of OW119924.1, from coordinate 61,136,935 downwards.
CGTAAAATAAAATGAAATGCTCTCACTCGCGAAGCATTGTTCGTAAAACGAGAGCACAGTTTTCGATCAAAAGATCATTTTTTTCTTTGTGTTTTGCACATCCTCTTAAACGTATTTATTCCACCGGATTATCTAAATTAAGTGAATTTGTTTTCATCTCATATACTATGTGTTAAAAATTACTTAGGGATGCTACAACTTAGGGATACTTATTGATAAACAAAGAAGTGAGTGAATTATCCGAAAAACATACCTACTTTTCTATGAAAATGTTTTCTCCTTTCGAGAAATTTAATATCCACAATTGAGAAATACACTGAAGTGCCAGAAAAACTGTTACTGACCTATGAAAAATATATAGTAATGTCACTTATGCGCATTAATACTTGTGTCTGCCAGCGCATTTATAAAGCGTAGACATCTGTGGAAGCATCTAAATCTGTTTCCAACGAGAGAATGTCAAGTTATCACCATTTAAGCGAGTTTCAAAGCGGTTTAATAGTTGGAGCTCGTGAGTTAGGTCATAGACTTTCGGAGGTAGAGAAGTTTGTATTTTCACGTAGTACTATTTCACAGGTGTAGCGCGGCTACAAGAATTCTGGAAAACCTGTAACTTTCGACAGCAGTGTGGTCGTAATCAGACTCTGGGAGTACGTGACCAGCTTTGGTTGGCAAGAATCGTTTCACGCGATAGGCGTGTAGCACTGCCTCAAATAGCATCGGACATCAATGCTGGGTCCTCAGCAAATATCAGCGTGAGGACTAAACAACATTCACTCAAAGATATGGTTTTAGGAGCCGATGCCCAATTCGAATACTCTTGATAAATACTCGACACACAGCTCTGCGCCTTGCCTGACGAGTTGCGTTTCCAACTATTCCGGGTAGATGAAAAGATCCGTATGTGGGGATAATCCCATGAAGCCATGAATCCCGGATGTCAACAGGTAGCTAGGTACAGGCTGGTGGTGGCTTCGTCATGGTATGGGGTTGTTTATCTAGCATTCAATGGGATCTCTGGTATGCCTATGAACGTCTATAATAGGTGAACTTTATGTGTGCATCCTTTCTGACAAATTATACCCGTTCATGTCCTGTGCTCATTCTGATGGTTTTGACCTCTTTCAACAGGACAATGCGCCGCCACATAAGTGTAGACACTCCAAATTATGGTGAAAGGATTACTCATCTGAGTTTGGGGTTTTTCCATTCACACCTAAGTCACCAAATCGCAACGTTATCGAACACATCTGGGATGTCATGCAACGTGCTGGGGAACACAGAAATATCATACCTCGAAATACTATAGAATTGTGGACCCCTTTGCAGGAAATATGGTGTTCAATGACTATATACTTTTACAAGCACATGGCGTCCATTCTCCGTCGTACTTCTGCAGTTGTATACCCCATGGAAGGCCTACTAAGTATTAAACTGATGTACTAGTTTTTCTGGCACTTTAGTGTATATCGTCAGCTGAGGAGTGAAACACACTAAGTCGAAAAAATAGTTTTCACAAAACGAGGGGAATTCTACTTATTAAGCTTAACTCACGAAGTGTGTTTCTCAAGAAGATATCTAACCTTCATGAAAAGAAACAATGTCTTGGTGGACTTCATCACTCTAAAGACTAACACATTCTGGTTTAGAAAAGTAAAAAAACTCATATCCTGAAAATTTTGACTAAGTGTGTTCCACTTGTAAGCCGATTATATTTAAGTATCTTAAACTCAAAATGTGTTCGAAGAAAATAATTTAGGCCATTAGCTTCTCTTTGAGAGAACTGTTGTGATTTTTAGAAAGATTAAAATTCGAGATCTATGTGACTTTAAAAATTGTATAGGATGAATTTTTCAAGATTGTTGCTTATTACTAACTGTAACACTAGCAGGGAATATCAATTAAAATATTGTCGGCTTAGAGTGGAAACTCATTAACTGACTTTTTTTGGAGACACTAAAGGCTTATTTTTATCATGATGAGGAATACATAGTCATGTTGTTATCGGTTTAAAAGAGGTATTACACTACCAAAATTATAATAATTTTATTTTTTGATTTAAAAACTAATAGTTAATCTTTAAAATGCCGTACAGCAAAAAATGTTTTGTCAGTTAATGAATTTCTGATCCAAGCCGACGATGTTTGTGCTTTGAGGTGACAACTTGGTTTACATACATTCGCTGGGGCTATTAACGAAGCAAATTAAATAATATCAGTGTTTGGAATAACGTGATTATTTTTGGTAACAAATTATTGTTTTCAGATTTGCAATATTTGTCTTCTTACCTTGCGTTCATAATGTAATAGACAATTGGATTGTAACAGGAATTTGACATAGCCAGCCAGTAGATGGCAAGATAGACATGCTGGATGAAGTGAGTATGAACTACATTACTGTTGTAGTAGATGTACAAGAAATAAGTATGATAAGGAAGCCAACAAATTGCAAAAAGCATCATTATAGCCACCAGCATATGGACTACCTACAAGTGAATAAAAATAACATTTCATATAGGGATAACACTTCATTTAAAATTGAATCAAATTCACAAGTAATACAAATTTACAAAAATAAATCATATTTTTAACTCTCTCAAAAAACAGTTTGCATGGTGACTATATAGAAAACAAAAATTAAAATGTTTTTAGGCCAATTTCTTGAAAAATGGTCTACTAAAAACATTTAACAGCAATTATATTTTAAAACAACATATTCAAATAAATTAATAAATTATGCCCGTATTTCATTATAATCACATCATTGTGTACCAAATAACAAGCACATTATATCAAAACGTCACATTTTGACATGAATACGTCTTTAAAATCGGTATGCAGGTCATCGGCAGAAACTTGCGAGTCACGAAAAGTGTTGATATCTCAAAGCCCCATCACTCCAGGGGGAATCAGACTATAGGGCTAAATGATCTACCATCGTGTAGAGGTGGGCCGCCGTCGACCAGGTTGACCCACTAATCCACTCCCCCTTCTGAACTTTGAACCCCGTGGTGGAGGAAATGAGTCACATTAAGGGCATGCGCTGGCTTGTTTAACTGCTGTAACTTCAGTTCTAATCGTCTGGTCGCGGCGAGTTCATGCTTGAATTGAAGAGAACGACGAGTTCAAAAATTCCATATGACTAATTGACAGTTTAAACAATTTGTGTGAAAATTGTGTGTAGTGGAATGTGACGATTTGATGAAGATTTCTTTACGAAGCCAAAATATCACACTAAATTTCAATACGTAAACAGGTTGAACGAGCAGTTAAAGACGAACAAATGATACCAAGAAGTCTAAACCTATGACAAGTGAGGAGAGATCTACAGCTTACTGAAGAAGCAAGAAGGAGTAGGCCGAGCAGGCGCGCGTACGCGGCGACGTCGCAGGACCATCCAACGAGCTGCCACCACTCTTGGGAACACCACCATCGACCCTACCTTTGTCAGGACCATCAGCATCGATACCATGCCGTTTGTCTCGTATTTTAGCTATCACAGACCTATCATCCATTAGGCCGCCATAGAACACCAAGCATTGCCCACACTCTAACACCACTGCTATGTATCTACCAAAACTGGTTAAATAAATAAATATCAAACAAATACCCGCCATCATCATTTCACCAGCGACCCAATTACCAGGTATTCCGCCAAAAATATTCACGAACCAAAACTTACGGTACAGTGGGGACTGTGCCTACCCGCTGTTTTGTAAGGTAGGCAGGTATTTTAATCAACGTCGTACTGGAGGAACACAACAGGCAATTGGTGACGGTCAGGGATCAATCCCCAAGGGAAAGACACGAGGATAACACCACGTAATTTTGAACCACGGTCAGATGACAAGGTCACACCTGAGCTGGCACCCAACTCTCGAAACTTCCACACCACGTCAATGTGAGGACATTGGAGGCCACGACAGGTTTAACGTGGCCCCAGAGTCATATGGAAGGCCCCTATTGTACACCATGGTCCTTGGGTGGATTCAAACTCGCAACCCTCCGGTTACTAATCAGTTACTCTTCCAACCGGGCTACCATGGCCCCACATTTTTTGTAAAATTATGAGATTTGAGTTAGATATCATGAAACACGAATTTAATTATTTAGATATAATATTAAATGCATGATTAAGTTGAGTGATATCTCACCTTATAATGCATGAAATACTCAATGAAATATTACTGCAAATAATGTATTTTGCTTCACGTGGTAGGATTTAATTTTAAAGCAGATGCCATATATATATATATATATATATATACATTTATACGTATGTGTATATATATATACGTATATATGTATTTATTGGGTCATCCGGAAAGTTCGGCGGCTCTTTTATGATAAATACCAACAAAGCAAAACATAAGAAAATGTTATTGAATCACATAAGCACCATTTTGTTCTATGACTTTTTGCCATCTTTCCGGCAGTTGGAAAATTCCTTTTTTAAAAAAGTCATTAGGCTTATTTGTAAGGAAGTTATCGAGGTGCTGTTTGACAGTCTCCAAAGAATTGAACTCCAGGCCATTCAGAGAATTTTGAAGTGACCTGAAGAGGTGAAAATCTGTACAAAACATCTCAGCCATACTCAATAAGTCTTTGTCTGACATTCAGCGATATGTGAGGGTGAGCATTGTCATGCTGGAAGACAACCCCTCGACGATTGGTCAGTTCTGGCCGCTTTGCTTCGATTTCTGCTTTTAATACTGCCATTTGAGAACAGTATTTTGAACAGTATTTTTCCGAATTTATTGTCTGATTTTGTGGCAACAATTCATAATGAACAATTCCTTTGTAGTTCCACCATACACAAAGCATTACTTTTTTTGGATGCAGCCCCCCTCTCGATGTTAGTTGGGGAGGTTCATTTGGCTTACCCCATGATCTTTTTCTTGTAACATTAATGTATAGTATCCACTTCTCATCTCCAGTAATGAGCCGTTTCAAAAAAGGAGCTTCTTCATTTCGTTTCAGCAAAGAATCACATGCCGAAATTCGAGCAAACATATTCTGTTGTGTTAAAGTATGGGGTACTCATACAATCGTAGCGGCTTATATACCCAATCTTCTTCAGATGATCATGAACTGTACTTTTTGGAATATTTAGTTTGTGTTATAGTTCCTGAACTGTGTAACGTGGATTTTCAGCGATGGCATCTTTTAATAGGTCCTCGTTTACAGAGGATGGTCGTCCAGAGCGGGCATCATCTTCGAGGCTGAAATTTCAGAGCTTAAATTTATCAAACCACCTTCGAACTGTGTCGTCAGAAACAGCACTTTGTCCATCCATATAGGGCACGAATTTTACGAGTAGTCTGACTAACATTTTTTTCCTTTCTTAAAATAAAAGAGCATAATATGACGAAAATGAACTTTTTGGTTCTCCATTCTTAGCACTGCAGTGAAACAAAAATTGTGCCACAACACAAGCTAGAATCATGCAGTGAAAGCAGAAAAGACTGAATTTAGACATCTGCTTCAATCAAGGTCACTCCTAATCAGCGGTAGCAAAATAGTAATAAGAAAGCGCGCTTCGATTTGAAAAACCGCAGAACTTTCAGGATGACCCAATATATATTATTAATATGTTCAGCATTTTCTTTCTACTGTTTTCCATGTTGCAATTGATCTTTATACATCATTAGTATACCGTAAGTAAAGTTTGAATATATTTTAATAATGAATACAATAAAGCGAAATGTGTTTTTGTATTTTATTTAAAAGAATAAAATAACCTTATTCGGTATAGCTTGCTGGCATCTTGTAAAACATTTTTAACATTCTGCCATATCTCTTATTATATACTTTCTACAATTACATTTGGGATAAAGAGATGTTTTAGTGTTTCGCATCGACTTATACATATGAATAAATTTTAAAGCTATTTTTCAAAGACAATTCGAAATCTATTATTAGTTTCCACATCAAAGAATAACATTTTTTGTTTTTCATTAAAAAAGTTTCCCAAGAGCTTCGAGTGTTCGATAGTTGTTTTCATTTGAAACTTCTGATTTAGGAGACATCAAACGTTTTCTAGCTGATCGAGTTTCGAATTAAAGATACTTAATACTGATCAAAATTCACTTAACATTTTTCGCGTCGAGTATTTTCGTAATTAAATAAGACTTCGGGTTGCGTTATGTAATTGAAAAGGGTGTTGAAAATTCATTATGGGTATTAGTTTACATGTAATTTAATTTGACGTAAGTGAAATAAAAAAGCAGCTTTTAAGTTAGGATATGTAAGCAACGAGCTTTACAACTAGTTTTGTTTCATTAAGCATTAATTCTAAAAAATAAATAACGTTGTTATTAATAACAGCAAAAGTTTTTTTTATAAATTTATAAATAATTCATTCTAAGTAAAGTGATAAATATTATTTATCACTTTACTTAGAATATTATTTAATTTTAAAGTTCCGAACTCAAAGTTTATTGCTTCTAATTCTAATCCGAAAGGAAAATGCATGGTTCATTTTCATTTTTATTCAGATACCAATTAAAAGATATAGCATATTAGTTTCGTACAAAATCGGATTCTTTAAATGTTATATTTGAAAAGCAGGTTTGAGATATAATGTATTTCAATAGAATACAGTTAAATTTATTACTTTTGGTGTAATACAGAGTGTTGCATCACGTAAAATGATTAATCGAAATTCTTAACTTTTATTCTAATTTCAATGGCTGAACTTAGCATTCATTACCACTTGTCAATGCCTGGGCCTCGGTGCTGATGGTTTAGGTTTTACATGATTCTTTTTTATTCACTTTTACTTTTATTTTAAAATTCATTCATTTACTTAAAACTCATTAAATATTGTAAAAAAGTATTTTGAAAAATAGAAATACAAAAGCATTTCTCTTCACTGATGAGACTGAATGACATTTTTCCTTTCGTGATGTCATCTGCATTTTGTAACGTAAAAAGTAAAGCTAAAAAATCCAATAACATTCAACAAAGTAAACTTAGTAGTAGACGGGAATGTTTCACTATAGAAAGGTTCTGTACAGAAGTTTAATTTTTGCTTAGTGTATTTCAAATTCCCCAGAATTTATTTCAAAAAATGGATCTAAGAATAATTTTACATTTTTGAATAGATAAGATTTATTGGAGTTTATTCTGTCCCTATGAGCATTATTTTTTATTTGCAATATAGTTTAATCTTTTAAAAACTATTTATTTGAAAACCATTTAGAACTATAATATTTTCCTTTTTGTCTTGTACATAAATGGTAGACTACTTTATGAATGAATTTCCTAAATATAAGTTGGTTTCCTTGTATATACTCGTATATGTTTAGTATGCTTAAGAATTGACGTGTCTTCAAAATCAATCCAAAAAGTTGAGTTTTTGGGAACTGTTTGGTAAAGATTTTAATAAAATTAGCATTTCGATTTTAAATATAATTTGAATGGAATTTATAACAATAATTGCATATGAATGAATCAAAGGCCGTTGATTTCTTTTTGAAACATTTTTAATTTGATGATTTTAAAATACTTTTGTACAGATAATTACAATTCTCTTATACCTAGTTTTAGTCTACTATTTTAATATCACTTGAATTATGAGTTTTTATTGCAGTGCGTTTTTAGATTTCATTGTTTTTATTTCTGCGATTTGATAACCGAATCAACGATTACTATTCATACTGTAGCGTACTTGTTAGACACGTTATCACTCTATACTTCATATAGGCTTATGGCATCACTGCTCACTTATGCGATTATGACACCGTTATTCGCCATCATGAATTTCTACTCTGCAGGTGACGAATTCAAGCCTCGACTGTTATAGTAGACTTCATTACCATGCATATCACTCTGTTCGAGTTGGAGAAGAGCTGACTTTGATTAATTTATTGAATTCAAGGATATATTAGATTAAATGGACTTAGCACTAAATTGTATACAGTACTGACTAACCCCGCACAAAGTGAAATGTGGATGATATGCAATTTACATTTTGAGATTGTTGAAAAGTCTAATTATTAAATATTATAGGATTTAATTTGTGAATCGGTTAAATGGGTTGTCAAAACACTAATTCTATTTCTAACTTAAATATTTTATGCTGCAATATGATTTAGTTTGGAGCTCCCATTTAAGTATGCTCTGATTGAGTGTTGCTTTTCCTTTTCCGTTTCAACCCTTTTCGTTTGGTGAGTGGGTTTGTCTGCAGCAATAAACATCTGTTTTTGATATTGTTTTTATAAGAGTTGAGGACTTTATCTAGTTATACAGATTCCTTTTCATTATGCATATATTTATCAATAATTACCAATAAATTTATTAATAAAAGTTGAGTTTACGTTGTGTCATATGACATTATTTAATACTATAAACACATAAGAATTATAAAAATATGTGTAGCATGATTTGAATTATATGAGTTGTGTAATTAGTTCACCATCCAAGTGATTTCGACAAGATATCTCTTCCATCAAGATTCCACAAATTTTGCTAATGACGAGAATGAATCATCTTCATCAAGATATTGCCGTTTTTGTTATGATGACGAGATCAAGATCTGGATAGTTTTCGTCTAATGACGAGATATCTCGTCCGTCAAGATCTGATAAGTTTTTGCTAATGACGAGATACCTCGTCAAGACAACCACCAGGAAGGTTAAGAATGAAATTTAAATTTTGCATCTATGCATCATATAAATCATGTTTAAAAATGAATGCATTAGAAATATATCACTTTAAAATTGATAAAACGATAAGATATATTTATTCTAGTTTTCAATTATACAAAGTCAGACCTCATTCCAGAGTAGTCAACTATGAAAAGTCAGATTTTTCCTGATCACAAAACAAAAAGAAACTGTAACATACTATAAATTGATCTTTCATTTAAGTATGTAGTAAAGTAAAAAATGATTGAACTTGACTCAAATGTGAAAAGGATGGTAATATTTAAATAGTCTCTTGTTTAAAAATATTTAATAGTTGACGTATCTTAGCGAATTCCTTGGAGACCCTATACATTTTTTTGCAGCTAATAAATTTAAAATCATTGTTGAAATGTTTGGCTTCGTAAAAAGCAAAACAATAATAAAAATGACTGAATATAACAGAATAGAGCTTAAACATTATATAATATAAATTTAAATAAATGTGAAAATGCATGATATGTTGTAACTATATTATTTACTTACCCTTTGCTTTGATTTTATGACATGGTTCTGGGGATCGCTGCTTTCCCCAATTACTTTACTTCCCCATAGTATGCATCCAATCCATGTGTAAGTAACCGCCATACAACTCATGGGAATAATATACGTTACAACCAGAAAGATTATGTTGTACCTAAAAATAAATCATCGGAATTAATTTCATAATTCAGGGTTAATTCAGATTAAAAAATAACCGTAGAAATAAGTAATTACAACACACGAAGTGATAATTTCTATCTTACAAAAATGAAAGGAAGGCAATTCACTCGAGTGAAGTTTTGTTTAGATTTTATGACACGTTTCTTTTGGTACAGTTTATAAGTTATCCTCCAAGAACCCCAAAATAAACGGAACTTTTGGCATGAAAGAAAATGGATTTACAAAACAACAAACCAGCAACATAACATGAAATAGTCGGAAAATGGATGAGAGAAACGAAAATGTAATAAAAGAACTGAACAAAATTGTTATCAAAGCTTACCACAGTGCTTCTACATAAATGTTCTTTTTTGTATATTCATATGTAACAAAACCATAAGTGATAAAATTTAAAAAATTGCATTCACATGAACATCGCTTCTTTGAATGTAGAAATTATCATTTCGTGTTTTGTAATAACTGAGAATACAATTATTTGTATTTATCCAAAACATTAAGTTTGAAAATTAATAAACAGAAACACCTCACTCGAAAAGTAAATAAATGATCACACAATACATATTCCAGCATTAGTTGCAAAACATGAATGAAATATAACTTTTTCTGATCAAAATTATGTTTCCATATCAGAGTTTTACTTAAAAATGTGCTTGTTTTACAAACAAGTTTACTAAACTGTTATTAACATTTTTTAATTGTATAATACAACACTTAAAGCTATCTATAAATGAAATCACAAGACGAGATACATATATTTTACTCTAAAAGAACGGTTACAACATATTAAGTGATCAACAGAATAATTGATCTTAATTTTTAAAATAAGCCACTTTCGTATTTAAACGGGACACATGCAGATGGGAGCAATGGATGATAACAAACGAATATAAACAATATTAAAATCAACCTCTACGAAATTAATTTACCAAACTTGCCATAAAGTTAAAATTTGCTTAATTTGAGCTAGAGCTGCATAATATTGCTAGAACTACTGCACGGAAGAGCTCTCACCGCTCTAATGAAATTCTTCAGTAGACTGATTACAAAAGGCAATGAGAAAACTGGAAGATACAAATCAACACAGAAAAGAAAATGCGAGCGAAATTAGGTTTAGCATAAAAAAAAATGCCGAATCGCTTTAGACCAAGTGAATATGCAATCAAAGTGGATGCCTAGATGCTTATTGGGGTAAAATAACTGAGGTGGGAGCTTTTTACCGTGAACTGTATTGAAAACAAGAATTTACACTACAAGTGCTGAAGTACGAAATGCCGTTTTATATTTTTGACTAATTCTATTTCACTTGGATACATGAAATGTGCATATTGATACTTATATTTATTAGAAATGGATTTACTAAGGTGTAAAGTAAGAAACCCATGAAATGTCTCATATTTTTGGATAATTTTATTAAATTTAAAGGTAAGAAATGTGAATATGATGCTATATCATAATAAATGGATTTAAATAAGATATGAAATGTGAGTAATGGCACTCTACCACATCAATAGATATTAGCGGTAAAGAAAGTTTAGTGCAGATGCTAAGTGATGCTGCTAGCATTAATATAATCTGTAACTAAAGTTATTTTACTTTCCATATTAAATCAAATACAAGATTCTTTCCTTCTTATCAATTAAACGTATTCTAATATGTACTGATGGGTGTTAAAGTATTTTCATCAGGACTGTAATGTTTTAAGTTTATAGTTAGCTTATAAAGGAAAAACGTAGTGTATAAATATAATACACATATTTCATTCCATTTTTATAAAATGTATCATATACATATCTATTCTTCAAGTATCTGGAACAGTGGTAGCCCAATTGAAAGAGTCGCAGATTTTGCAATCGAAGGATTGCAAGATCGAATCTCAATCTAACTAAAGATCGTGTAATTTTTCTAACATTCATCAATGAACAAAATTTTGGTTACTGTATTTCATTCTGCTATCTACTTGATTTTGTGATCATAATGTTTGTCTGCCACCCAGAAGGTCCCGGGTTTGAATCACAGGTTGTAAGGGCTTGATTATTCGTGATTGTCCCTATTGGGAGCAACGATGGCTCAACCACTGGATGCTCCCATCGCAAACAGCCCCTTGTAGTGCGAAGGCCGAAGAGACCAGTGACACGGAATTGAAAAAAATGTCTATTTCATTTTTGCTTCTTTTGAATATTGAATAATTTTAGAATCAGTAGAGCTCACTAGTATATATTCAGTATACACAAGACATGTACTATGTTATTTTGTGTGAGCACGTCTTTGTTTATTTTAACCTTTGTAATATACATTTTTAAAATATGAACGTACATAATTACATGAATCTAATTATCAATAAAAAATCATTCTGGTCTACCACCATTGATGTGCCTATAGCAACACTGCAAAGTGCAATATCAAAATAATTGGCCCCCACTGGGGAAGTTATGTAATTCATAGTAATATTTATAAAATTGAATTTTTATAAACATAGGGTTCAATTGTATTTTTCACTTCTGTGTCAGTAAAGCTTTCCTTGTATTTATGTGTATGTCCAGTTACTAAACGTTGTTTGGCACAGCATGGCCGAATAAAAAATTACACCACGACCATTCAATTATCCTTAAACATATTTTATTTAAGATCTTGATAAGGCTGAAGAGGTCTAAACCTCATTTTCTTGGACAATACGATTCCATAAGACAGATCAAGTTCTAGAAAGGTTCCCAGAGTTGATGCTAATTTCAAATTACTATCTGGGATAAATTGCAATTGCTCTCAATCTGCTCCATTTTAATTAGAAATGTACCATTCTAGGATAACAGATTGCTATGATCTTGCACATTTTGAATAACCTGAGAATCGGAATCATATTAGGAACAGAACGAATTCAATATAGAACGTAGTGCATTATATCACTGTGCGTGTTCACAGTCTATTGTGAAAATTCAGCACCGCGGAACCTTTCTTCAAAGCTGTGATATGCATGTACCAAAGTTTTGCATTGTGAAATTTGCTTCCCTTAATGTTATGATGGACAGTGGAATACAGTAGTTTTCCTCTAATGAATTGAAAACATATTTGTAATATACTATTTATTTGAGCCTCAAACTTTGTTGCTATAGATTTTCAGATCAAGTTCTGTAGAAAGGTTCCCCAGAGCGTTGTGATAATTTGAAATTAATATCTGGGGATGATTTGCAATTGCTCTTAGTCTACTCGATTTTAATAAGAAATGTACCTATTCGTTGCAAGTTAGTAAATGTAGTTGCTATTTGTTACAAAGGCGTACAATGCGCTGTTAAAGTTAAACACCGATTTATTTAATCATTTGCAAATATTATGAATATTTATATATGATAAAAATGCCGTATACAAATCTAGTTTGATTGAGTTCCATATTGATCATATAATTACCAAGTCTGAATAGTTCATGTAATTTGTCATATTGGTATCAAGGAAGCATCATGGTTATTGATAAGTATGGCAAGGGGTCAAATATGGAGAGATGTGAAGTTCAAGAGAGTGGTACTCATCGACTGGTTTCCGACATTGGGCGCTGGGGTGTAGATGATGGAGGGCTGTGATAATTACGATTCTATGGGTCCAAGAATGACTTTTGAAGGTATCAGTTGTGGGTAGACTGAGGAGCTCGCGCATTATCAGTCATCTGCTTTCAGCATTTTGCAGATATTTTTTCCAGAGAGATTCCCAGTTTCTGTCCTTTGTCGGTTGCTTCATCTCCAATAAAATCCAGCTTTATACTCAATGCTCTGACCAATACCCCCAAGTCCACTCATCCCATATTCAATCACTGTGGCTACTTGACCCCTCCTAATTCTTTATACTCTTTGATGTAAGTCGTTCCATTCCGTATTGGTTGTTGCTTTTATGCTTTGCCTTTCACCTTTCAACTTGTCACGCTTTGTTGGCACTATTCATTAGAAAGTTGGGGAATTTTAATGTTTTGTAGATATTATGGTATGTAATGATGTAACTTCCATGCCATTATGACTATATAGGGGAGTGTAGCTTTTAAAAATGAGCATTTCTGACTTTTGAAGTTTTGAATCTTAATTGCGATTATGTTTCGAATAGTATTAAAAGTTACCTTATTTTAATAGGTAGTAAAACTGTTTTGCCTCTTATTTAACCTTTTACGCGTTTTAAGTCTATCAGTTTTCAGTATAGCGAGACAGTAGTTTTAGTACACAATTATGTCGAGCAAAAATATTTCAGACACTACACATAATTTGACAAAAGTAAATACTTCTTACCGAAACTTACGCAATTAATCACTAAGACAATTTATATATTCAAAAGTAGATTACTCCATAAATTGTTCTGTCCATTTTCTCGATAACGAATGCGTTTTTGTAAGTTAACATCTGACCATAATTTGTCCTCTGATAGTTACGCATTCGATCATTATAATCTCATGTAAGAAACTTGAATTTTACATCGGTGTTTGGCCATCGTAATCTAAAATTTCTTACTTATAAACAACTTTTATTTGCATAAAAGTTGCAATTTACCAATAGTTGTTAATACAATTGATGGTAAATTGCAACTTCTTTCTTGTTAAACGAATTACGTGAACTACAAAAAGTAGTTAAACGTATGATTTATGAAAGTCATATATAAAAGATATCTCTGTTCGAATTATTTATTTTATCGCTATTGATATTCATTAAAAAATGGAATTTTAAGTCACAAAACGAAAGAGAATCATGTTTTTGAAATGAAATACAACTTTTAATAACTTTTGAACAGACACATACTAACTCTTATTGTACTCTAAATTAATTTTTCTATTAATCAATTGAAGCATTTCTTGCATTTAAACTAAAAAAGCTGCAATGAAACTAATTTCCCAGAATGAATCAATCTTACTTAAAAACAAAAATAAATTCTGGTTTGCTTTTCATAAATTGTAAGCTGAGACTTCAAGCAAAAAGTAATTACGCTTTGCTAATAAATTAAACAGAGCTGTCACTTTGAAAGACATTAATATTTACTGGAAATAACTAATATACCAGTTGGTTGAAAAGTGTAACACACTGATCATAAAAATTACTTATTTTCGAGACTTATAATGAATTCTCTTCTCTAAATTGTAAAAGAGAAAAGAGTATCGGTTGAAGAGATTTTAGAAAAGATATTGTTGTATTCTTCAGTGATTTCTCTTAATCAGTAAAGATTATGTGTTATAACTGCTAGCTAAAAGTTACTGGGAAAGGTTAGGTGGGAGAAATATGTACTTATGTTTCCAAGAAATACTACGAAGAAAAAAATTAGGAAATGTTCAATTTATATTTTTCAAATGATACAGGTTTCATTGTCAACTATGAAAATTATTGATTAAGATACTCTTTAAAGGGTCTTAAAATTTTGTTTCAATGAATTTCATATAAACGGTTCAAAATTAGTTGTTAATTTTAGGATAGTTTAAATACAGCATTTTTAGTTTCAAATATCTGTATTTGTGTGTTAAATTTGTGATGTATTTTACCATTTAATTCTACATATATTCAAATGGCTGTAGAAAATATCGAAATTATTTTTTTAAGTTGAAAAAGCATATGAATGCTTATGAATAAATTTACATTAAATTAACCGAATTCCTTAATTGTTAAAAATTTAGATTAGATTCCAAAACAATATTTAACATTTCAAGTTATCAGTAACAAGCATCAATCGTATCCTGAATTGGTGCCAGGTTTTTAATTTCAATTTATTTTAAGCAGAAAAAAATCTTTTATGAAAATAATAATTCATTGTACACGTTTTGTTCTCATAAAACAATTTAGTATTGATTATTACATTTTACTGACTGGAAAAAGTAGAATATGTATCATTTAAAAAGTTTTTCAACGGCTGTAAATTTTGTAAAGATGATTAGCATTAGTAACAGTATAAACATTTAAAAACTAGAAAACACTTCTCTGTTACTCATTTCATATTATATTTACATACTCTAAACTTAAAATATTCAAATACACTTACACATGATCTATGTAGGATTTTCCAAGAGCATGGTCGGGCCACACTAAAAAGCAAAGTGTACGGTGACTGTCATCGCCATACTTATAAGTAATCGTAGTAGCGTATAAAAGAGATGGGATTGACAGCAAAGAGCTCAGTGTCCACACTGTGAAGATGATGGAGTAGGCTAATGTCTTCGTCATCCTAGGTCTTAAAGGACGCGTAACAGCCACGAACCTGAAAAAAGTAGAGATGTACTACAAATATATATTTATATGAAGTTGTTTTTGCAGAGAAATACAATTCGTATTTTTTACATTTTACTGTTTGATGAAACAAATTATTAAAAAGCAACACTTCACAAAGTGATCGGTTTAATAAGTACACAAGTTAAATAAAATACTGAAAGTAAATTGAGTTGCAGATGTTAATTACAATTAATCTCTAACTCCCTTTGCTCATGCTAGATTTAATTAGTACACCTCTTAGGATGGTCATTTTGCTTAAAGCTGGAGATATTAACACTAAATAACATAAGAACTAAAAGTTGCACAGTATGCATTTTAGTTTCTACTTTGCTTACATAACGTATCACTAAAATGTAATATAAAATGCACAAAATAAAATACATGTAATACCAAACTAAACTTCGTGTTATTAACTATAGACTCTAGCTTTTTGTCTTCTATAACCTTCCCCCAATCAGATTTTACATCTCTTTTTTTCTTCTCAGAAATTTTTCCTATTGTCGCGGCTTGACAACTAATCAGATCAGCTTCATCCTTTCCCTTCTCAGACAAAATTTTCACTCACTGATGGAACAGGGCTTCAATTCCGAGTGAACGCGATGGTGATCGGGTCAGAGGAATTCAAGCTGATTCAATGTAATTTAGAATTCTTAATAAATATATTTACGCGTTGGATCAAGTACACTTCAAGTGTCGTATTCTAATTTCTCCACACACAAGTTCTAAGCCAGATTTACTGAAATCCAGACGAATATGTATTTTTCATATGCATTAAATCTTTCTTGTGTTCTACTATAAATATAGCAATCTATGTTTTATACAGATAATATTTAATGTAATACAGTTTAATTTTTTAGATAAGTTTTAAATTATAACCTTCCGATAAGTGTAGAGGAGCGGAGAATTCTGATTCTCTATTAATCGAAGAGATGAATAGCATTGAACTGGCATACGAAAGCAAAGTAAAATACCAATTATGAGACAATTAATAATACTTTTATTTTACTTCTCTTGAAAGGTTTAATACTTGTAAATTTCGTTAATCTTAATGTTTATTGAATGTGATTTCGATTTCATATGAAGAGTATTAGCTTGTGGAATTATGTTATCAAGCTTATGTATATATAAGGTTCAATGGTAAGCTGTTCTTAAGTTATTCTTCCTAGCTAAGCAGAACTTTATCATTACTTCGTTGAATGAAATACATACAGAGAAAAGCTAATCATGAACCTCATAACTATTCCAGATTTTAATGAAATTGTGGGGGAGATACCCGATTTTTTCTCATTTGGGAGCTTAGTGGTTCTCTAGTGCCGAATCTCTTAGGCAAAGGGATTACGCCAAATAAAAACTTTTGTAAACACGATGGAGTCAGTTGATTTCATCTTAAATTACAGTACTCAAAACTAAGGGGAAAAATTTAAGTGAACCTTCAAGTATTCGTCCCTACTGTAGAAATGACTACATTTGTCGCTACGAAAGTATATAGGATTAACTTTAAGGTACCTCATTTCTCATCACGCTTTCATTTATCGCTTGACTCGATAGCAGTCGGATATACTAGGTGAAAGTAGACACAGGTTTTTCTAACCAAAGTTAATAACTTTCTAGGCGTTATAAGTATTTAAACAATAACAGAAATGAATAAATATTAAGTTTCTACAGGGGTAGTATTATCTCTAGGCTGTTCTTTAAAAAAATTAAGCTTTGGCTTTAGTATTAGAATATAACACATTCTTCTTAATTAAACATTAGAACGAAACATTTACTAATTAGAAACATTCTTAATAACTAAACTAAATTAGAATGATTTTTTTTTAAAGTTAGCTTGCAATATTAATTTCCTGGAGTGGGAGTTGAAATTAAAAGCGATAGTTCTTATTTTCAACTGACTAAGATGTTACTTTTTCATTGAATATTTATTGTAGAATGAAAACTGACTGAAAGAGTGATGATAATAGATCCAAAACATACGAAAAATCTAAAAACCAATATTCTTATATATCTATTTATCTGAGTAAAGGTATTAATAAAAGCACCAAAACAACTTTGAAAACAATCTAAAGTTTTAAATTAATTTATCTTCACCTAGAGATTAATTTCTCCTTTTATTCAATTGCAAAAGCGGAATGGATATTAATCTATATTGACTTAATTTTTCTACATACCACCATGGCTATCTTAACTATATGTAAATAAATATATATGATTATGTTAACATTGCATTGAAAGCTTAGATAGCATTTAATTATCCTAAAAATAGAAATGTCCTTTTGTGCTTAGGAATTTTTAAACATACCTGAATCATTCATTGTTAGTAATTGAAAGTCATTCGAGATAAAAATAAAAACCAATTTCAGTTTTTCCGATAAACTTTTGGCTTTTTAAAATAAAAACCAACAAAATAATTAACTTTACACAAACAAGCTGGGAAAAGTTATTCGCATTCATGTATTGCAATGAAAAATATACTAGGGTAGTTAAGTCCTGTAAAGAAGCAAGTTAAACACTGTTTTTTGGAAAAAATGTATTTCATTTCTCAACTTAGTTTCTTTTGAGAACTACACACTTGGTCTAGTGAGTTTCCAATGTTTTTATCCCGTCGGAAAAGTAGCTGTTTTCAAAAAATGTAAAATGTGCATTAACGATGGCTATGACATCCTTATTCGACTGGAATTTCTTCCCACAGAACCAAATTTTCAAGCTTGGGAGCAAGTAGATGTCACACATAGATGAGGAATCAATTCAAAGTGTAATTTGAGCAAATTTTGCCATTACGACTGTTGATCAGTGGGATTGCTCTTTGTCTTCTAGAAAGATAACTTTTTTGGGCGTTAGTCTTGATCAATTTTATTGCAGTTCTTTCGAAAGGTTCAATAATGTTGCATAATAAGCTCTTGTTATTGTTTTGCCTTCTCCAAGTAGTCAATAAGGATGATTCCTTGGGTATCCTCAAATACACTGGCCATCACCTTCCCAGTAGACAAAACCGTCTTCGCTTTCTTGACTTTCACCACTCGCTATCTACTGTTTTGACTTGTTTAGTCTCAGGAGTGTAGTGGTGGACCCAATTTCGTTATGAAACGACGTTAAAAGTACTAGGGATTGCGATTAAACATCGCCAAACATCACAAACGCCTTGAAATGTCCTTTCAAGTGCATTTCTGGTCAACAGTCAACAATCCCTGTGTCAACAATCCCTGTACCCATCACGTACACAGCTTTCCATTTGCAATTTTCATGCAGGATATTGTATATTCGCTTAGTTGAGATGCCTACAGTCTCAGCAATATCGTGCACTTTCACTCGGCTGTCTTAAATAAAAATACCATGGAATTCTTAACGATATCCATCGTGGTGACCTCAACTGGACGTCCAGAGTGCGCATCATCTTTAGTGCAGTTCGGCCCCGTTTAAACTCATTTATCCAGAAACAAACCATCTTAAATGCTGGTACAGAGTCCCCATAAACTTTATAAAAGTCCTCTTTGATCTGTGTGTGGGAGGCTGTCCACTTCTTTCATTAAAAATGCTTTATCACTGCACGGAAATAATTTTCCCCCATTTTTATGGTAACTACTACAATTACAATGCTCGTTTCAAACGTCTGTTGAACGCGAACAAAGCGTCACTTCTAGATGAAATTTGTATGAGCTAGTTCAGATAGTGATACCTGCCAGCTATGATGTCACCAAATTAACTGTGGTGACGTCTAATAGAAATTTACCAAACTTATCAAACGACCCTCGTACTTTACGAAATGCTCTGAATTTATCCATCCCCATCATGTATAGGTTACTCAAAACAGGTACTACAACAACAGACAATGTGTCATATTCTTAGAAAATCTGAATTATTTTCTCATATCAACTTATTAATGTTCTAAGAAACTTATTGACATTGATAAATTAAAATGACAATAACTAACTTTAACAATAACTGACAATAACAATATGAATAATAACAATAACTCTGAATTAGGACATTTGTATACATAAAATAGCAAGTTTAAAAAATAAGAAAGAATACAAATTGAAAAGGATTCCTTACAAATAATATACAGTAAATCTAATAAGTTTAAGTGAAAATTTATGAAACTGTTTGCGATAAACTGAAGTACTTTTTCGATCACAGAGAAATGAGACAAACGCATTTGAAAAAGTGTAACAAATTATTTTTCGTTTTCATAAAAATATTTTCATTTTTCACAGATGAAATTAAATTTCTGTGTTTATATGTATTATATAATTTTGAGTTTGTTGCACTTTTTCTTTCGAATAGTTTTTCAGAAGGTTAAAAACGAATAAGCTAAACAAGTTCAAGTTATTGAGTTAAAAGCTTAAACCAATAACATTTTTACTTTCGATGAAAAATGTGCTTTCTTTTATGCCATCCACCCAATTCTATTCTAGATTTTCAGAAAATACCCTTTCAAGTGTTTTATTCTCAACTAATTGAAATATGATGCTGTGATTTCAGAAGGATGAGAATATTTTTAATTCTTAGTTCAATAGTCTATGTTTTCCTTGTTAAATCTGTTTTTTAACTTCGTGCAAAATTTAAGTTAAGAGAATGTCCATTGTTTAGCTTTAGTTATAGTATTTTAGACAAAGAGCGGCTTTGTTATTTCCTGGAGCACAATACGTCAAGCACAGAGACAGCCTTACTTTAACTTGGAACTCTACCAACTGACTGGTGCTACTAAATTTTAAAAAGGATTTTTCCTGGGCATTTGATGAAGAGCTATGCTTCAAATTCGTTGGAGAGACATTTTACCCATGAATCTGAATGAAAATATCTGTAAAACTCCTGAATTAATTACTAAATGCTACTTATTCTTAGGCTAGTACTTTCAAATGTGAATTAAAATCAACTCATGACGTAAGAGTCGTAATTTATTGCTTAAAAGTGTTTTTTCTTTATGCTTTTAGCTTGGAGGAAAATAAATGTTGAAATAAGTTTAACAACAATGTTCCAAAAATACTTTTCTGTACTTTCAAAAGTACTTTTAAAAGTATTAAAAATTTAAAAGTACTAAAAGAACATTTTCATTTATAAAATTTATTTTCTTGGAATTTCAAAATGTAATAAAAATACAATCTGTCGCAAAATACAGAAAGACAATGGCAAATTTAAAAATCGTCCACGGTTAAGGAATTTTTATAATTTGTGTTATAAGAATATTTTTTCGTTTGCCAGATAAAAGCAGTATGTTAACTTTTATATCAGATAGGAGTGATTTAGCTTTATTGAAAGGAGAGAAGAATTTATTTTAACGAATAGCTTAGTTGAGCATTTTTTACACTCTCTCATTATCTATAAGGACATTTTGCAGTGTTTGTGATAATCATAATTCATGTATCTTTCCCGTGTACTTGTGATTGATAAAATTATAGATATGAAGCAGAGTATATACACAAAATTCAGTTTTGTTAAATTAAGTTTATTAAAATAAAATGTAATACATATAAATTTATAAATAATTTAGAAACAAAATCCGTTCAACAAAAATTTGAAATTACATTTCCCCGAAACACGCAGAAAATAATTGAAACTAAACTTTCGCATATTTCCGTAGGACATCATCTTCGTTTTCTCTATAACTTCTTTCACATGACATAATTCTTAAATACATTTTCTACCTTCATAAACGTTTTTTCTGAAGAGAAGGTAAAATTATTATTGTGTTTCAGGCTGACGCAATACTAGTGTTTTATTTCAATTAGATGTAATTAAATTATCAGAGACTATTAGCCTTCTTGAAAAATAGTTTTGAAATGAACTATTTCCATTATACCATGAAAGATGTCAGTCACACTAGTGTAAAGAGCAGATGAACCGAACTTTTCTTTGAAAAGGTACTCCAATACATGAACGGGTTTTAGTTAACAGCTTTATACAATTTGTCTTCTTACAAATCATCAAAAAATGTTTGGGGCATTAGAGGCATATGTGTTTAAATTTCTGAAAAATAAACTCCATAAGATTCTTTTAAACGATTAGTTAAGTTGATAATGAAGTTGGTTTCAGATATTTTTTCAAGATACTGGTTTAGGTCAAGAGTAGATAAAAGAGAATTATAAGGGCTATAAAATTTCCTTACTTGGGTACTAAATATTAATATTTAACGAGAACAGGCTATATAATATTTTATGCAAAATTATAGGCTCTCTCTAAAATCTCCAGAAATATTTTATCCTGTGTTCAGAGAATAATAATAACATTAAGTTTTTATAACCCCCGTTAGTTGCATAAATTTTATTTCCAGTTCTCGAGAGTTATCAAAAGTTCTGCAAAGATAATGTCACGAGTTCCGCTGATAAAGTAAAATTCATTTCTCACCATAACCAATTTCTAGCTTGATGTTTAAATTGTTTAAATAATGAACTGAGTGAGGGAATTTGATACTCATGGACTCAGCGACCACAATGTAAGCTGCACTTTGTACCGAAATTTTTTCTATAAAAATCCGGGTGATGCTGTTGGAAAATTATACGCAAAATGTAACGATGACAGTAATACAACGTTGCAAATGCACAAGTCATATTTTACCATTTCCTAAATATATCTGGCAGTAAATACAGAGTTCTTTTTCGATGTAACTTTTGCCTTTAAAGTCTATCTCGAGACATAAAACCCTTCTTGCAAACTGTAGATCGGAATAAATTCCCGCGGACTGTTGTGGGAGCATTGTGAATGGTGAATGGAAAAGATGACAAACATAATACAAAAATTCCAAAAGTAAATGTAAATAGGCTAAAAGAAGCAATATTTATTTATCCTTAATCAAGTACATTAAAACAATTTGTGAGACATTGAATCATGAAGAAACATTTTTTCCTTCAGTATGTTGACATAATTATTTGCTAGTTTACATTTTTTCATAGTTATTTGGATCAGCTTGGTCAATTATGACCCTTGCGCTATAAAACTCAACCCAACCAACCATTCTTTTTTACTAATCTTTATTTAAATAAAGTGATAGTAACTTTCCATGATGTAACCTATCATTAAAATATAAAAACTAAAAGCAAACATACCAGATTTTCAAAAACACTATTAAGATTCATACTTCAAATTATAATATGTTTATCTTTTTAAGCCAGAAAATAGAGAGATTTCTAGAAATCTTTCGAGAAGGTTAAATGAACAAGAATAGTGAACAGAAATGTTATAAAGTTACTTACTACAACAGATGAAGTTAACAACAAAAAACAACACTGTAAGGTCTGTAAAACCATTGTTACCTAAAATTCTCGTTTTATTATTTCTCTAATTATGTCATTTCTTGTAGACATCTGCAGTTTTTATTGAATTCAGAGTATGTTTGTTTCAAGCTAAACAAAATAGGAACACTTTCTATAGGATTTCTGGAGCTGAATTTTCAAGGTCATTTTGAAGGTAATATTGTACTAATAAATTAATCTTTTAATCTAAATCCTAAAAGGAAATTCTTTTGGTAAAACCTTCCAATTATATTTCCCAGATGTAAATTGCACGGAAAACACAGTGTATATTAAATTACGCAAGTGATTCTGAGACATCAGGTGATAGACATTGTAAACAGCCATTTGATGAAGGGTAAGTTGAACACGATATTGTGTCGAAAGCCTAACTCAAAGGAACCATCTTTCTAAACTAATTTACAAATATAAATAACTAGCAGATTTAGCCATCATTGCTCAAGTTGAATTGGTTAAACATTGTTTGAAAATTGTCCAGATTAATCACTTCTCTTTCATAGAAAAAAAGCAAGCAACATTTAAATGCAAGCAAAGTAATTTTTAGCATCCTCTCCTTTTCAACTTTTAAATAGCTTCTACAACATACTACGGACGGATATATATATACATGATATATCCATCCATATAATACATTTCACATTCCCGTACTCCTGCTGTAAGATAAATTACCAAAGTTTATACTAAGGTGATTACTATTAAAGTCGATCTTGAGTTTTGGTGTGATTACGAATGTCCCGTAAGTTCATTTTCAGTAAAAATGACGAACTTCCGGCGTATAGTCTTGCACTCAGTTTTCCTATCAATATTGTTTTATTTGTGGCACTCTTGCAAAAGGGATGTGATGTTTTCTAATTTCATCATCATTATGAGAAGAAAACAAATTAAATTCTTACATTATTCGTGATTAATTTATTTTGAAGCATATACATTTTTTCTTGAAAATTCTAGTCAGTAACATGTGAAACAGCGGAGCTTGTTTTAAAAATAAATGTAATCAGTGTAAACACAGCAAACTTAATCGTTTACAAAAATCACTGCTTTCAACGAATGTTTCACAGCTGAATTATATCAAAACAGCTTCAACTTGTAAAGCAAGCAACCCCTCAACCTTCTGTCACTAAAGACAAAAAATTTCAATTTTTTTGCAATCCTTGTTCAAATACTTCCTAACTGTGATATTATTCTAAGACCAGCAAAGTTTTATTTAAAATTCGCTTTATTCCAACAGACATTCAATTTTAAATCAAATCTTTATGGCACTTTTTTCAATTAAGAGATTAGGTTTCTAAGTGGAAACTCGAATGTTGAGTACAGCTTTCAATAATACTCATGAAACATTAAAAACAGGCTAAACACCTTATTTTAAGATTGTATGTTTTATTTTAAAAGGAATTTATTTTTCAAGGTTACTGGTCCTAATTAGAAATTACACATCTTTTTTTTAAAAAGGTTTTGTTTGTATATATTATTTATTTTTATGAAACTATATTCTACAAACCATTGCGTAGTCAACCAAAGACTTGAGGAAAGTTGGTAGAAATATACATATTCCGCCAAGAAATTACCCATTTCTAACGATATTTTGCAGGAAATAAACAATACATTAAAGTCTAACTCCTAAATAATGTATCTACAATATGTAAAATTGTGGAACACATAAATATGAAGAAAAATAAAATTCCGATCATTGAAAAAAATGCAGAATTCTGAAGAACAAAAGATAATAGTGTCGAATTTCTCGACATCCTGAATATATTCAGAAATAAAGCAATTCGAAAAAATATTTTCAAACAATATTGATAAAGACACTAGCGATTTATTTACGAAAAGGACATATTTATAATACTTAGAAATGCTCAAATACGACCGAAAAATTTCCCTGTCTGAACTCAGATATACATAAACGCGGAATTCTAAATTAAATTTAAAATAAAACATTAATTCTGGTGTTATCAGATACCGAGTAGGAAAATTACGTTTTTATGATCTATAAGTTTTTCTCTTGGGCTTTTCGTGTTAAATAGACTTGTTTTAGTATAAAATGTAAATTATGTAAAAAATATTTTATAAATATCCTTATATCATCAATCAAATATTCATAAATTATTTGTATTTTGGAAAAAAAGTTCAAACAAAAGTATTTGAATTTAAATTCTATAAATATAATTGGTAAAGTTTTTCCAGCAATACTGGTAAAACAATGTGAGTTGAGTACCGCAATCGTAATAATACTCAATGTTATTCCCATGAGAATTTCGAATTGTTTTTAGCTTCCTCTACACACCCAAGACACATAGAACGGGGGTTAGTATGTAGGCTTGGTTTCTCGCAGGGTTCTGAAGTATAAGTGTACGAAAATTGGTCTGGATTGGTCAAACGGTGTAGATTTGTATAGAGAACAGACAGATAAATGCCTACTCTTCTTTAAAAATATAGATAAAGCTCATTCCCAGGTTTCTTGCCCCAGCGCTGTAGGTAGGTAGGCATTTAATTCACGTCACACTGGAGCAACACAATGAGATATTGGCGACGGTCCTAGACCAATCCCGAAGGGAAAGATCCAAGGACGCCTCGTAATTTTTGAACCACGGTCAGATGACGAGGTCAACACCTGAGCTGGCACCCCATTCCCCCAACTTCCACACCACGCCAACGTGAAAACATTTGAGGGCATGACAGATTTAACGTGCATCAGGCCCGTGTACGTGTTCTTTGGCTGGACGATCGATTTACCATGTTTTTAAAATGGTCATACATTACATTTGCTTTGTACTGAAGACATTCAATTTTAAAACCAGTTCTATTATTGCACGTGCCACACATGTATTCGCTTTTAAAAAACTTAGGGATGAATATCTTATCAAATTAATTTGTCATCCTTCTCTTAAAGATGGCGAAATTCGTAGAAGTCGCATGCCTGATGCAAGAGTACTACAAATTTAAAAACATTGGTAAGTAACTATGAGTGCGTGAGTATTCGCCGCAGATTTGTTATTTTTACGAATTGAGACAAGCAATTTTACAGAACAATAACCTAAGAAAAGGCATTCCTAATCCTCCCACGACCCCTTCAAAATCATCTTTTGCAGTAGCTACCTTAGTGTCACCTTTCATAATTTTTTAGTTTCTTATACAACAAGGTCGCGATATATGTGAAATGTACTACATGGATGGATATGCATGTATAGGATCTGTGTCCAAAGTAAGTTCTAGAAATCATAAACATGTCAAGGTGTTAAAAATTATTTTATTCACACTTAAATAATTTGGCATTGTTCTACGAAGAGAAAAATGATTATTCTGGTCACTTTTTCAATCTATAATTAACCAGTTCAACCCGAGTAAGGTAGGGTAATTCTGCTCGTAAAAAATAGAAGTGAAACATAACAATAGTGAAAGAACTGCAAATTTCAAGAAAATTTAAATTGAGAAGGTTTAAGAGAGTGGCAGTGCCAGTGCTTAGCGAGTTTGAATGCGTCACGGCAATATTTGTTTACCTGAAATATCAATTGTAGTTTATATGAGATGCAGGTGTAAATTACTTATTAATTAAAAATGACTAATGAATCAGTTTCATTCATTTTAAAAGGTTTCCAACTCTTGCAAATGATGATAGATGCCAAATGATTTGGGTAAACCAACAAGCCGACAACTCTGAAACTTATTACATTGCCTCCCACGTAAAAACCTCACTAGAGCACCTCCAGCAGCGTCTCAAATATATTTGGTGTAAGGAAAAGAAATTCATGATGTTTATATACTAATAAAATCTTCAGACGAAACCCGAAATTTTATCATTTTCAAAAATATTTTTAACTCAACCAAATAAAATTTTATACGTAGGAGCTTCGAATAGTGAGTACTGAAGTAATATGTAAAAATATAATTTTACATTTCGGAAAATTTTCTTCTGAATTCACAAAGACAGTTCTTAATCAGGTCTATCCCTTTTATAAAATGATTAAAGCCAAGTAATTACAGTGACAATTTTCAAAAATAAATTTATTTTATTGAGAGAGAGTGAGAGAGAAAATAAAACGAATTTGGTTTGAAGGAAAGTCTTTGTTAAATTTGAAGGGGCGATACGGAAGACGCTTGTTAACTTAAGAGCTTTTAGCAACCACCTCTATCAGTCTCTATTCATCCTTTCAGCGATTGAATTTAGGCTCTACAGCCCTCAATAGATTAATTAAGGATGCATCCGACCCTAAAACTTGATAACTTAAGCTCAGAAGTATAAGATAATTTCGGATATAAAAAAATTCTGTTGAATAAAGAAAATAAAAATTCAGAAGATAAAGTGATAGACTCATTCCTAATCCTGCTACCACTGAGACATTTTTAATATTTTTTCACACAAATTTTAGGGGAGTAAAATTTAAGTTTTCAAGGGGTAATTGCTTTCCAGGAATTTACATCATCTAAATTGTCATGTTCATTGTTTTTTCTATTCTTTCTGATACAGATATTATTAGCATGCTAAGCCTAAAAATAAGCCAAGAATAGTAAGCCTAAAAATGGGCTTTACAGATTTTGTGATTAAACCTATGGGACTAACTTCCGCCTTTTTCATAGAATTTAATTTTAAACTTCGTAAGAAATGTTTCAATTGGAATAAAATCTTCTGTAATTATGGTTCAGAACTAAAACAAAATAACTTAATTTTGAAATATGACGTAAGTAAAATTATTAAAAAGGATCCAACTGCTGATTGGTTGTTTTGAGGTTTTATGGCGCAAGGGTCATACTTGGCCAAGCTGCACCAAACACAAGACACAAGACCTCGGGGTTTTGATTCCCATACACACCTAAAGATGTGCCCCGGAGGGCAATCCAACTGCTGAATTGGCATTTTTAAATATTTGTTTCTAAGTTTAGATAATTTAATTTTCAATAAATATATGGACTTAGATGAGATATACCCAACTTAGGTATCAACTAGTAAAATAATCTTTTTTTTTGCACTATTTGTTTTTTTTACTACATTGTGTGGCGCAATATTCCTAATCACATAATGTTGGACATGTCAAAGTTGTTTACAGTACAATTCAAGTCACGGTTTGCTTCAAGAACCTTATAAAGGAAAAAATAGTTTACATTCTAGTTCCGAGATGTATGCTAGATAAGGCTTATGAAGGGTAACCAGAAAGATTATTCATTTAGTAGTCCAGTGGTTTTAGGTTATTAGTCTCCTAGTTTCATTACAAAAGAGGAAACACTTCATTGGCACCTCTACAAAATTTTTTTTCGCGAAAACTGAATATAAAGTATTTTAACGGTTTGGAAACCATTGTGTTCTATGTATGAAACTGTAGACACTAATTTTGGTTACTTAGGTAACAAACTAGTAGTACTTTTGACATAATGAAAAATATTGAATTGCATTCTAGAAAATTCATTTAGATTACTAGTCAAAAAAGTAAATTCGTATTGGCGTGGTGACGATGATGTACTCAAACGATAGCGAGGCATCTATAAAAAGCGATGATGAATCACAATGTAAACATCTTCGGCATGCTCATACCCTTAGTAGTAAGTAGATTAAAAAATGTAGTTGCATGTTTTTATTGCACGTGGTATACAATGTGATTTGATGTAGCTGGATCTTTCATTATTTTCAGCAAATTTGAAAGCTTTCAAAGAGGTAGAAAAGGACTATTCAAAAAGGTAAGAA
This sequence comes from Meta bourneti, assembly GCA_933210815.1. Lineage (NCBI taxonomy): Eukaryota > Metazoa > Arthropoda > Arachnida > Araneae > Tetragnathidae > Meta > Meta bourneti. The sequence goes on along the minus strand of OW119924.1, from coordinate 61,108,453 downwards.
AAGGAAGATTTTAAAAGCAGATGAACAACACAAAAATAAAATAACTTCCAGGATGCTGTTTACGCAACAACTTCTATCCACAGCAACGATTGTCCGTTATCACTACGTCGTTCCATTTACCATTATGTTCTCCCCAGGAGATTTGCTGAACCCATTCTATTATCCGATATTTCCCCGTACAAGCCTGGGTGCCGATAGCAACCATTAATCTGAGTAGACTCCTTCCCCCTAAGATTCTTATGTTGCATTTTCTAAAGTTTATCCCTTAAAGTAGGATTTTTCTAGGATCTTCTATTCCTCTTAACTTTGTAATGTAAGTATTGGAATTCTTTATTCAATAACATGCAGCATGGAATGTACACATATAACAATATAAGGAGTTGCAGAGTGGTATTCTGAAAGACAACGGATCAATTTTTCTTTAACAAATCCCAAATTTACATTGATTTTTGATTCGAATAACTCAAATCTTCCGGATTACACTAGGAAAAAGTGAGGATGGTTGAAGTTTGTCAAATAGTGATTGTTTTCAAAGAAACTTGATTCACATGGAAAAAATAGATTTTTGTCATACATTAAGTGCAAAATCCAAACGAAGAATAAAAATGTATAATTTCATTGAAGGATACGCGCACCCCAAAACAGTACAAACTCGTTTTCCATCTTTCTTCATGACACCACTCCGACTATACATGGGGGCCGCCGTGTCTCGTTGGTATGCTTACAGCTTTAGCAACCTGCGAGCTGTAGGTGGTGCAGGTTCAATTAGCTCTGGGTTCGAATCTTGGTAGAAGCGTGCATGTTCGTAGTGGTTCGGAATCCAATTTATGCCGAAGGTCCTGTCTAATTTGCCCTCTTTTAGCAAAAATGTGCCGTAGAGTAGCAAATCCCAAACTTCTGTAACAGAAATATACGCAAACAATGCGAATTCAAACCTGATAGTTACTAATAGCAAACAAAAAATTACAAAATAGTCTCTGGATTAGAACACGATCCCAATAAAATAGATATGTTGGCGGAACTCCTATATTTGTGCATTTTTCCTTTTTCCAATTTTTATTGTGAAATGTATGTGTGAGCCCATACTATGTCCCAACGGTTGAATATATTTTCATGAAACTTTGTATACTGTGAGTACTTACATTCATTTAGTGACTGAACTTGGTTGTGTTAGTCTGCCTGTCCGTCTTTCCGTTCTACGTCTGATTTTGTGTTTGTGTGTTTGTTTAACTATCACATAAATTATATTCCATATACGTTTATTTGAATACAATGTCCTTTATTTTACGCATCATATTTTAATTTAGTAAATACATTATTTAAATTGTCTTTGTTTACATATTTAGATAAGTTGTATGATAAAACATCTGAGTAACTATACTTAAATCAACCAAAAATTTTTAGTTTTGGAGGAGCTGGAATGCATATTGAGCACTGCGATTACTTGGATAGTTTTAGCAGTATTGCTGAAAAAGCAATTATATTTCCAAAGATTATTTTTACAAAATTTAAATTGTAATTCTTTATTTATTGTTAGCCTTATTTTTTCTTTACGAAAAAATATTCTGAATATTTGGGACAGACGATAAAGAAAATAAAATGTGTATCACGAAACCTTTTAAAATAGGAACTGGTAGATAATATGACAACCTTGGTATTTTTAGAAATTATTTTTTGCATGCGCAACTGAATTAGTTCGAAACAATTATTATTATTCGTTTGCTTTTTTTACATTTCTGTTATCCGTTAGCTTTTATTCCAGGAATCGATTTTGTTGGGAAAAACAAGTACACTCATTGCTTTTCGTTTGTAAATCTATGCTGTAAGATGTATCTCTGAATTTTGAATCTGATGTTTCTTGTTTAATATCTTAATCAAGTTAAGTATAATTAGTTAAAAAAATTGAATCATTGTATGATAATTTTAGGAAACGCCTTTGTTTTTAAATGACATACAAGACATATGCATACTCTCAATTATTCTATGCATTCTGGGTATCATTGGCAGACTCTAGACTTTTGTCTTACTAAAAATGTTTAAATTCTACTAAAATGTAAAATATTAAATTTGATATTTATTTACACTTGTGAAATCGTGTATTTAACAATTGTGTACTTTTATTATAGTGTAGTAGTTGGAACATCTGATGAATAGGATTTAAAATTTATTACTGGAAACGGAAGTTAGTAAATCAATTCAACCCGAGTAACGCCGGGTAATTCTGCTAATTAGTAATATTATTGATTTGCAATAAAAGTTTAAAGTCCTCAGAAACCTAGAATTTCACTCAAAATGTAACAAAATTTCATTTGTGGCGTATTATGCTTAGTCATGGTTGAAAACTATGCATTTTCAGTTATCTCCTACAATTGATCTGTGGACAAATTATAAGTAAGGGGTGACATATTATTTTAATATTTTTCCAGGACATCAGAGTTATTTATCTTGTAGTCATGAAATTGGAAACAGGAGTAACAAACACTGAACAATTTCCAAAATTTAACACTTTCCAAATGTGCCACATTGTGTCATTGAGGAAATGTATATGGACAAAATTATTGCAAAACATATATGGGCTTTGAGTGATTTCATGAGGCTTTGTGTAATCAAATACTGGCTTCAGTAAATATTTAACAATTTTTAGTCAGTATTGGAATGCAAAATATGTTAAAATTTAAGAAATTGATTAACTTTGCTCCATATACACAGAAGAGCCTAAAAAAACTGACACACCCGAGCCAATGCAAAATACCTAACAACGCTATCTATCCACGTCTTCATTGCGTTTGCCAGTGCATATATAAAGCTATAGACATCTGTGGAATCATCTATAGCTGTTTCTGCCATAGGAATGCCAAGTTATCGCGATTTAGGTATTTTCAAAGCGGTTTAATAGTTAGATCTCGTGAGATGGGTCATAACGTTTCGGAGGTAGAGAAATTAGGATTTTTACGTACTAGCATCTCAAAGGTGTATCGTGACAACAAAAATTATGGCAGAACCGGCAACTTTAGACAGTAGTGTCTCCTCAAAAAGTTTCTGGGAGAACGAAACCAATATCGGCTGTCAAGAATAGTTTCACGCAATACACGTGCAACGCTGCCTTATATAACAATGAACCGTCAACATATATCAGCTTGAAGACTGAAAAGTTTTCTAAAAGATATGGGTTTAAAGAGACGACGCTCAACTCGAGTACTTTTGATCAATGCTCGACACACAGCTATGCGCCTCGCCTGGTCTCGGGAACACCGTCACTGGACACTTGATGACTGGAAACGAGTAGCTTGATCTGACGAGTTACGTTTCCAACAGTTTTGGGTATAGAACAATTCGGGTGAAGAGAAAATTCCATGAAGTCATGGATCCCGGGTCTAAATAGTGGGTTGTACAGGCTGGTGGTGGCTCCGTCATGGTATGGGGTTTGTTTAGCTGGCATTCAATGGGACTCCTCGTATGTCTACAAACGTCTCTGACAGATGAATGCTATGTGTATATCGTTTCTGACGAGTTACACCCGTTCATGTCCTGCGCTCCTATTGATGTGTTAGACCTATTCCAACAGAACGCAAGTCACATTTAGGTTGTGAAACAGCTGGTGAAAGCTAAGTGAAACAGGAAAAACATCAACTTAGAAGACACGAAAAAATTCGTTTCTGTACTCATGTGTTCATTTAGTGTTCACTTTTTTCTATCTGCAAATAAAAATTAACTTTATTTACTGAACGCCCTTATCTTTTGGGCAGCGGTAGCCCAGAGAGAAGAGCAACGGATTAACAACTGGAGGGTTGCGTGTTCTAAACTCGGTCAAGCCAAAGACCGCCGTGTACACTGGGACTGGTGCACGTTAAATCTGTAGTGGCCTAAAATTTACTCGCGTTGGTGTGGTGTGGAAGTTTGGAGAGTGGGGTGCCAGCTCAGGTGTTGTTCTCGTCATCTGACCGTGGTTCAAAATTATGAGGCCTTGTCTTGGATCTTCCCCTTCGGGATTGATTCCGGACCGTCACCAATAGCCCTTTATGTTGCTCCAGTGCTACGTGAATTAACTATCTACCTAACTACCATATTTATTATCATATCACGGACGTTTACTGTAATTTATTCTTCACGACTTCTACCACACAAGTATAGACACGCCAAATTAGGGTTAGAGGAGCGTGTTTGAGCTCTTGCCATTCCCACATAAGTCACCAGATCTCAACGTTATCAAACATATCTGAGATGTCTTGCAACGCTCTGTGGAACACAGAAATATCACATCTCAGAATACAACAGAATTGCGGACCACTCTGCAGGAAGTACGGTGTTCAATGCCTACAGAATACTTTCACAAGCAAGATAAGATTTAATAATATCGTTCCATGAACCAATAATTTATGTATAGCTACAGACATTTAATACCAATAATACTCTGCGGTATATATCTTGCACTTGCATTGTGCACACAACAAACTTATCTATGTTTGTCTCGAAACCAGAATTAAAAAATTCTAATATGGCATGGAAGCCTTTGATTAAGTCTACATGAACCCCAGTTATTTCAGCAGACCTCTCAGCATATCTAAAAAATCTGCTAGAGTTATTTTTATTGTTACCTATCAACCCGATTGATAGTATGCTCGGTCAAATCACTGGAGATGTTACCCGAAGACCCGTTGGAGTACCAGGTCATTGGAGTACCAGGTCGGCCAAGGGTAACATCTCCAGTGATTTGAAACCTTTCCAGCACCGCTCGGCAAAACCGACATTTGGAGATAACTGCGCGATGTCAGAGGAACCGTTCTGCAAGACTATTGGGTTCAGTCCTGACAGCCGCCACAGGAGTCATGGTTTCGAGACAAACTCTTTACAGGAAACTCAGACACGTTGGTCTCTATGCCAGACGACCAGCAGCCACCTGACGTTTGCACAGAAAGTAGCGCGTTTACAGTGGAGTTTGGAACATCGGCAGTGGAGTCGACAACAGTGGGGCAATGACGAGTGACGAGTCCAGATTTAGTCTGGTAACTGATTCTTGTTGTAGCACGATCTGGAGAGTACGTGGAACACGTTTTCACCCGGGAAACATCACGGAAAGACATGGTTTTCCTTCAGGGGGAGTCATGGTCTGGGCAGGCATCATGCTGGACGATCGCACAGACCTACGCATCTTTGACACGGGGTCTGTTACCGGTCAAAGATACAGAGACGAAGTCATTGAGTCCGTTCGCCTGTTTCGAGGGGCTGTCGGTCCTGGTTTCATATTCATGGATGACGCGCCTCCTCACCGTGCAGCCCTGATCGACTCCTTCCTTCAAAGTGAAGGTATCCACCGCATGCAGTGGCCTGCCAACTCTCCTGATCTGAATCATCCTATAGAGCATGCGTGGGATATGCTGGGGAGACATATTGCAGCCCTCCGCCACCCACCAAGCTCTCTGAAAACTGCTCTCCGAGAGGCTTGGAACTCTGTGAGCACACAACTAATCTATACCCTCATCGAAAGAGTGGGAAATCGTTGTGCAGCATGCGTGGCTACCAGAGCTTCCCACACACCGTATTAAACATCAGCATCACATTGCTTTAATCATTCTGTTTCACTAAAGTTGACACTCGTCTTCTGAACCTTTTTCTTCCAACCCTTTTCTTTGGATATTAAAAGTCATTATTATCTTTGTTTTGCATTGTTTTCTTTTTCTATAGCCCATTACACCCGTATACCGCATTTCCTTCCATTCCGATGTAGATTTTCTGAAATATTCACATAAACAGCAACTATGCTTAACTTTTGGACATGAGTGTACTTGCCACTATTATGGGTCAACTTTGTTCTTGTATTTTAATTCCAGAACTAGCCACAATTTAATTTCAAGCCCATATGATATATGGAGTACACATTAAGGGTGATAATCCAAAAGTTTGCCGTAACAAATGTCACATATTTAATTAAAATATAATCGCTTTGCTTGTACCGTTTGTTCTGTAAGCATTCTTTGCAGCTTTTATTTTAGAATTCTAAGAAAGGTCAAACTTATGTCTTACGAGTAAAAAATATTACTATAATGAAGATTAGACACATTTTTAGATATTTGTGCAACAAAAAATCAGAATAACTTTTGAATTGAATCAACGAAAAACACCATGGATAATCATTAAAATGAAAGAAGGACAGATATTAAATATGCACTGAAAAAAATAAAACTAATTCTGCAAAAATTAATTCCAGAGATTTAATTTTAGTTACAAAGGCCATGAAGAAACCTCTAAGGGTTAAGCATCAAGCTGAATTTAACTTTAAATACATATTTTCTGAAACATTTGTTAGTTTAGCTTGTGAAACAGCAAATTCAAAAACAAAAATGTATAAGACACGAAGAAATTCGTTTCTGTACTCATGTGTTAGTTTAGTGTTCCACTTATTCTCTATATGCAAATAAGAATTCACTCTATTGTTATTACGTCCATATCTGTCATGGAAGTTTACTGTAATTTATTCTTCAATACTTTTACTAAATCATTGTTTTGAGTATAAACCTTTTCGCTTGTATACGAATACCAACTTTACGAGTTTTGGCAGAGAAAAGTAGGGGAGAGTGGGACAAGACGGGGTAGTTGAGCTGCTGGTTCACTTGGGGCTGTAATCGAGCTGACAACCTTGGTACTAGTGGTAGAGGTGGAGAAGAAGCCTTTGTGTAAGCAGCAGCCATTTTGATTGAGTCGTTTGGCTTGTGCAAAAGTTTTTCAAAGTGGCCTGGTTTCTCTTGGATAGTTTATTTGCATCGTTGCAGTCTGGTGCTGAATGAAAGTAACTTATACTTATTTACTTATAACTTCATATATTCTAGTAAAAAGTGTAGTCCTTAGCGATTAATTTACATACTTTATAAATACTCTTGGTAAAAACTAACCAACAACGAGCATTAATCACCCATTAACGCGTCGGTGGGGCAAGACGGGTTTTTTTCTGTAGGGCATGTTGGGGTAGTAACTCATCTTACCCCACTCTTTCTAAGTCGTGCTTTTTTCTTCGTAGAATAACGGAGATGGTTCGGACGCGTAAAAGGAAGACTGATCGAGGAGGGTGGGATCCGGAATCGATGAAAAATGCAATTGAATCTGTTATTAAGGGGGAAATGGGATACAAAAAAAGCAGCTGACTCCTCTCAAGTTCCCCAGTCAACACTTGAAAGAAGAGTAAAACTCACTCGGGAACAATCAGGAAAAACTGAAAAAAAATTTACTGTATCTAAAAGTGGTACCGTATATACAGGTCAAATAAATACAATTCTCGTACAGAGTCTAGGCCCATTAAAAACTGTCTTTACTATTGAGGAAGAAAATTGTTGGTTAACTATTTGTTAAAAATGGAGAAAAGATTATTTGGACTCACATCTTACGACCTGAGAGTGCTTGCTTATCAATGGGCAGATAAACTGGGTAAACAACACACCTTTTCTGAGACAAAACAAGTAGCCGGTAAAGACTGGCTGTTTGGGTTCAGATTCAGACATCCCCAGCTAAGTTTGAGGAAACCGGAAGCCATAAGTGCGGCAAGGGTAACAGCATTTAACAAAGTATCACCAAGTTTTATGATTTGTTAACCCGAGTTGTCGACAAATACAAATTTACTGCTGCCAAAATCTGTAATTGCGACGAGACTGGGGTAACCGTAGTACCTAAGCATAGGACAAAATTCTGAAAATAAATATTAAAAAAGAGAAAGACGTGGGGAAAAAGGTAAAAAAAAGGCAACAAGAATTTGTAACATAAGATTGTTCATAGCAAGGAAAAACAAAGAAAAAGTAAACAAGTGAACAAGACAAACCGAAAACGGTCACACTCCTTTTCATCAGAGGCTTCTGATGCTGAGTGTCTTTAATGTGGTTATTTATATTCTACTGAGGGCTGGATTCAGTGTTAGAAGTGTAAACGATGGGCTCATTGCACATGTGCAGGTGAAAAAGACGAAGATGATGAATCAATTCATCGTTGTGCATTATGCCAAGATTAGCCCCATCATGCCCCACCAGCGACCCCATCTTGCCTCACCAGGTGAGGCAAGATAAAGTTTTGTTTTTCAATCGAAAAATGTTTTCTATAATGAATTAAAAATAGAAAATAAGTTCATTTGTATAACATTAGTAATGTATGATAACATGTAGTTTTTTTCAAAAACTTCCAAGATTAATTGTTGATTTTATAAACCCAAATGCACTAGGAACCCCGTCTTGCCCCACTCTCCCCTACTTTAAAAGACGAAAAACAAAAATTGATCAAAACAAAATCTCGAATATTTGAAAATAAAATCAATTTAGTTGAAATTTGAAAGTGCTCACATACACAACCTGTAAAAGTTACCATACGAAATGAAAACTTAAATACATTTCTTGGGTAACTTAAAAGGGAGCAGAACTCCCCTACATCATGAATTCTCCAATAAACTATGCATTCAGAAATCTCAAGCGTTACCTAGCCTAAACCAGTTCCACTTTGAAATTGGAGTTTAAATTTCAATTAATGTTTGCAGTCAACAGAAGAGGACAGTCCATTTTCTAACAGCAAATTTAAATCAGATTGCAAAGCGATGGGGCATAAAACTTTTGATACGTTCGCATTCATTTTATAATCACCCACAAGCTCTAGAATCTTAGTCCACAAATTAAAATGTATTTGGAGCTCAAGAACCTCTGTAACTAATGGTGTTTGGAATGCAAATGCTCCTTCCATTTATCTTCGAGAAGTATTCTCATACTGTTAAGGAGAGGAAAGCTCTTTGAATTGGTGGTAGACGCTATTCAGTTAAGTGAAGTTAAGTGCTCCTTCTAATTAATATGGTTGATTATTTCACACAAGTGAATTTTCTGAATAAAGAGACCCTTATATGAAATAATATATTAGCTTCAAATATAGTAAATATTCAGTTGCTTTCAGCGTTATAATGTCTAGTTTAATATGAAGAATTATATTGTTAGATTATTTGACACTCAAGGAAATCGATTATTTTATGTTATTGTAAAACTTTAATCAGAATCTTGGAAGAATAGTGTTTTATAAATAATTAGAAGAATTACCCGGCGTTTCTCGGGTTAAATTGGTCAAATATTTATTGAAAAGTGATCAGACTAATCACTTGTCTTTCATAGAAAAATGCAAGCATCCCTTAGTGTACGGAAAATAACTTTTTAACGTTGTTTTAACTTTTTCATAGCTTCTACAATTTACTTATGATGCAAATATGTATACATGATATATCAATTCATATAATCAATTACATATTCATCGCACTCCTGCTGTGAGACAAATCACATAATTTTTTCTACGGTGACTAATACGAAATTCGATTTTGAGTTTTGGAGTGATACGAATGTCTCATAATTTCATTTTCAGTAAAAATGACAAAGTATAGTCTTGCACTCTATCAATATTTTTTTACTTGTGGCACTCTTGCACCAGAAATGGGATGGTTTCGAATTTCATCATTATGAGAGGATGGCAAATTAAATTGTTACAGCATTCGCACTTAATTTATTTTGAAGAAACCCATTTTTTTCTTGAAAACTCTATTCAGCAGCACGTGGACTAATGGAGATTGTTTTTAAATCATCTTGTTTTAGCATCAGTGTAGATCAAGCAAACACAGTCGAGTACAATTTTTCAGAAAACAGATGGGCAATTAGTTTTTAAAAAGGAAAATCACTGCTCTCAAAGAATTTTTCACAGGTATCTAAGTTGCATAAGAATAGCTTCACTTCAAGTAAGCAACTTCGACCTCCTGTCACTTAAGACAAAATATTACAATTCTTCAAAAATATTAGTTCAAATACTTCTTAACTTTGATATTGTTCCAAGATTAGCAAAGTCTTAATTAAAATTCGCTTTACTCCAACAGACATTCGGTTTTAAATAGAATCCTTGTGAATTTTTGGAATTAAATTCCTTAGAATTTATCAATTGAGATTCGCTTTCTATATGAAAACCCTGCACCTATTTAGAAAGACAGATGTAGTTACTTGACTATGTGTGTGGATTACAGCTTTCAATAATACCCAATGAAACATGGAAGACAAATGTAAATTTAATGGATTTTAATCATCATATAATGAAAATCTGTGTCAAAATTTAGAAATATATTTGGACTACTACGTATGGCTATCCTTTTATATACATGTATAACATAACATCTTATTTTAAAATAATTTTGTTTTAACTTTAGGGTCATTTTAAAATAAGAACGTTCTTAAAAAGGTTTTGTTTTGAGTTTATTTTTTTATTTTCATGAAACAAAATTCTAATAATTACGTATTCAACCAAAGACTTAAGGAAAGTTAGTCGAAATATGCATATAGCTCCAAGAAATTACCCATGTTAAGTGATATTTTGATGATAAGAGAAATAATTAATTAAAATTTAACTCCTAAATAATATATCTGCAATATGTAAAATACTAGAACACATAAATACAAACAGAAACAAAATTCCGATCATTGAAAAGATGCAGAATTCTGAAAATACGATAGATATGAGCAAGCGTTGCGAATTTCGACTTCCTGCGAATATTCTAAAATAGAGCAATTAAAAAACAGACGTTTAAAAATGATAGCCAATAATGATTTATTTACAATAAAAATTTATTTACAAATTTACAAAACTTAGAAATGTTCAAATATTACAGCAACATTTCTGTCTTAATACAAATACACACACTGAATTTTAAATCAAATTTTTAAAAGAAAACATTAATTCTTGTGTTACCAGATAACGAATAACAAAATTACGCTATTGTGATCAATGAGTTTTTCTTTTGGGTTTTCGCCTTGCATCACATAATGTAAGTTACGCAAAATTAAATACTTTTAATATCATTTTTTCATCTATCAAATTACAAATTGTTGAAATTATATTAAGAAATAAAAAATCAGTTCAAATATAAATATTAGAATTGAATTTGTTTTGGAAAATATCGTGTTTCGAGTAATACCGGTAAAACAATTTTATTGGAAAAGGTGTTTTCCATCAATACTGGTAAAACAAGCTGAGTGGCATACCACTATCCTTTTATACTAAATACTACTCCTATGGCTATTTAGAATTGTTTTATCTCCTTCTGCCCAACTAGGACAAATAGAACGGTGGTAAATATATAACCTACGTTACCTGCAGGGTTGTGTATGTCTACCAAATGTGGTGTGGATTGGTCAAACGGTATAGATTTGTATAGAGGACAGACAGATGCCAACTCTGCTTTATATATTTAGACTAAAGGCGGAGGCGCAACAGTAAACAGTTAAGCCGTATTCCAAAATAGGACGAATAAAAGCAGTCTAGGTTTCTCTTATAGTAGTTGCTTCAGCATCCCAGTCTCGTCCCGAGATATACTTGAGGATGTTGAGTCTTCTACTCTTTAACACCAAACCATCCACATGTCTATTACTGGTGAATTCTGATTCTAAAATATAACCCAAATACGTAGGTTGTATCTCGAACAGGAGAGGCAGATAATTCTTAAAAACCCTAGGTTCATAATTATACAACCGTCTGCTTGTAGTAAAAAACTGACCGTGAATTTAGAAGGATTAAATGTTAATTTGTGGTCTTTTGCAAACTTCCACAAGTCTGCAAAGACAAAATTAATATTTGACTCAATTTTATTCACATCTGAACCAGAGTTCCGAAGGGCAATATCATCTGCAAACGGACCGATCTCACTCCTAATTGAGATAACCCCCTCAATACCCACCATGTACAGTGAAAAAAGGGTAAGGATCAACACTGAATCCTGGGGGACACCTTGACTCATCTTGAAACTGCTTGACAGAAATATTGAGCTTCACTCTGATCAGTCTGTCCTGCAGAAAATCAGAGATCCATGACAAGGCTGTTCGGTTGATTTTGAAAACTTCATAAAGCTTGACAATTAATTTATGTTTCCAGACCTCAAGAGCTTTAGATAAATCCAGAAAGGAAGCAACAGTATGATTGGTAGGCCTTAGGTTTTGGGCGTCTCTAATCCTCTGACCGAGATAGAGAACCTGATCCGTAGTACTGTGACCTCTTCTAAGGCCATACTGTTCCCTCGGCAAGAGGTCGTGGGAATCAAGGTAGAAGTGAAGTCCCCAAATTATTTTTTCCACAATCTTACACGGAACACATGTCAATACAATGGGCCTATAACTCTCAGGAGGGTCAGTCTCTTGGTTTGTTTTTACAATAGGAATGGTTATAGCCTTTTTCCACTCGTGCCTGACTCCAAGATTGATTAATGAAATACAGAAACCTCAGTCTTCTACTCGTGCCAAGATGTTTGACCATCTGACCATGAATGCCATCAGGTCCAGGAATTTAGTCAAGTTAAGATCCTTCATTGCCGTCTCCAGCTCTAGCTTAGAGAAACCCTTTCTAAAAATAGGATTCCCCGAGACAGAACTGTGCCAACCATGGTGAGGTTCTTAGTTCTGTTTCCTTGCCTTCTTCAGTAAAGGTCAACTTGCGTATATTCTGATAGTGTGCTCCAAGCAAGTCAGCCATAATCTTTTCATCTCTGGGAATGTGCCCATCAGGACCCAAGATAGTATTACATTTCTCAACCTGAGGTTGGTCTCTGCTGATATTTTTTAACGATTTTCCATAGTTTCGGGTCAGGTTATCAAACATCGTTTTAAGCACAAATTCATCAATTTTCTTTGCTTAATCAGAGAATGATAGATACAGTTATTTGACTATGGAGTACACCTTTCAATAGTGCTCATGAAACATGAAAAACAAATGCAAATTTAATTTATTTTAATCGTCTTGCAATGAAAATCTGTCAAAATTTAGAAATATCTGAATAATAACGTATTTCTATCCGTTTTGATTTAACGTAACCTATCTTATTTTAGAATAAATTTATTTTAACTTTACCGGTTATTTTAAAATAAGAAGTTACACATCTTACTTTAAAAGGTTTCCATTTATTTTTATGAAACAGATTTCTACAAACTATAACGCATTTAACCAAAGACTCAAGGAAAGTTGGTCGAAATATAGATATAGCACCAAGAAATTACCCATGTATAGTGATATCTTGCAGAAAATAAAAATCATTCATTGAAATTTCACTCCTAAATAATATATCTGTAATATGGAAAGTACTGTAACACATAAATACAAACAGAAACGAAATTCTGGTCATTGAAAAATGCAGAATTCCAAAAAACGAAAGATACGAGCAAATTTCGACTTCTTGAGAATATCTTGAAATAGAGAAATTCGAAAAAAGACGTTTGAAAAATATTGATAGGCAATAATGAATTATTTACAAAAGAACATATATTTGCAAAACTTAGAAATGTTCAAATATGACAGCAACATTTCGCTGTCTCAGCTCACATACACAAACAAGGAATTCTAAATCTAATTTATAAAATAAAACATTAATTCTGACTTTGCCAGATACCGAATTGCAAAATTACCTTTTTATGATCAATGAGTTTTTCGTTTGGGCTTTTAGTGTTCCATTACAAAATGTGTGTGTAAGTCAGAGAAGATATAAAAGTAGAGTGAGCTATAGCAACCCTTTTATGTCCCAATGACCATGTGACCAAAAGCAGTAGTAACGTGATTCTTAGACTCTTCCCCAACGTGCATATAGTTTACGCATTCCTTCTTCCATGGAAAATGCATTGCATTGAAAATGAAAGCTAACATGGTTCTATCGTGCTGTGCATATGGATGTAATTCAAAATTTATTAAAGGTGGAAACATTATGTTTCACAGGTGAGCAATTTACGTGTATTTTACATTTGTGTTTGATTTTTCAATATTTGCTGATATGATAAAAATAGATTTTTTAACTTTGGAATTAATAAATATAACTTGTAGATACTTTCTGTTCTATAAAAATATTTCATAGATCAATATACACTCACTGCCAAAAGTTAAGCACGAAGTGGTAAAATGCGAAAAAATCGACAAGTACAGCTTTGATTGACACGAAATGTGGGAAGAAAGTAGCAAATATGTTTATGCATGAAACAAAACAAAGAATTACGTACAAAGATGAAAACAATATTGAATTTTCATAAATTATAAGATGGAGTCATATTGGAGTCATTAACAAAATGATGTTTAAATTCAAAACAAACAAACAAAACCGACATTAATAGGTTATGTGACCATCTGTCATTCTCATACAAAGTTTTCAGCGTGTGACCATGCTTTCCATGAGGTGATCAACCACCCCAGATTCAAGTAATCGCCATTCATCCTGTAGAGCACTTTGCAACTCTGTGAGAGTGACTGTGGGTGGGAAACGTGCAGACACAGCACGGCCGAGGGCATCCCAAAGATTTTCAATGGGATTAAGATCGGGCGAGTACGCCGGCGAATCCATACGCGCAATCCCCTCACTCTCCAGGTAGTCGTCGACGATGTTGGCTCGATTGGAACGCGCTCCGTGCTTAAGAAGACGTCAAATTAAACTGTTACAGTATTCGTGGTTACAGTATCATCCATTAAAACGAAAGCAGGACCAACTGTTTCAGCATACAATCTCGCAGTGGGTTCTAGGACTTCATCCCGATACCGGACAGCCGTTAGAGAACCCCGTCTATAGGTATGCAGGTCGGTGCGATATCCCAACGAAATCCCTGCCCACACCATGATGCTTCCACTTCGGAATGCGAGATACTCGATGATGTTCTGGGGCCGATTGCGTGTGCCTTGTTCTCTCCAGACCCTTACACGCTTGTCATCTGGCTCCAGGGCAAATCTCGACTCATCCGTGAACATAACCTTGGCCCAATCAGACACAGTACAATTCACATATTGCCTACACCACTTTAATCGTGCCCCTCTGGTTTGGACGGATAGAGGAACACAAACTCGTGGTACCCGGGCGTACAGTCCATTCATATGTAGCCTTCGGCGAACAGTAGTGGCAGATATCGTCTCTGCTGCGGACGCTGCAACCATAGATGTCACACGTGTGGAGGTGGCTCTTCGATTGCGCTTGGCTAAAATAGCAATATATCGATCTTCCGCGGGGGTCGTAACCCTTGGGCGACAGACCACAGGTCATCGGACAACTGTTTGGCTTGTTTGGAATTGTTTCCATAATCGTGAAATGACGGAATGATGAACGCCGAAGAAAAGAGTAACATCTGTGATTGATTGTCCTGCTTCAAGGCGTCCCACAGAATGCCAGGGTTCACTATCTGCCATTCGTCTTCTGGAAGCCATAGAAACACGTCTGCCTTGAAAACTAATCGTACGAAAGTTGTAAACACTTTTTATCAGCACTTTCATGAAACTCCTCTAACCCTTCACAATGCTGGCTTCTTATACGACTGCCTCTTTTGCATATTTCTCTACACGAAACTGTGATTGGCTGTTACAGAACATATTTGCACTTCCATCTACCTCTGCAGCGAAATGCAGCCTCTCAAATTTAGATTGGCTTCCGGAAATTAACATTTTCCTCTCCGTACTTAACTTTTGGCAGTGAGTGTATACCTAAAATAATGTTTAAAATAAAATAACTGATGTTCGAGTATGTTTGCTATTGTTAACTGTACATCTATAAGGGATTAAAATATTAAAAATAATAAACCGAACTTTAAAAATTTGCGCGAAATCGTTCTGTCTTGGTGATGATTTTTAGGAGTCGACTAGGAGTACTATATTATTTCGTATCTTACACGATAAAAATGTTATCAATTGATAACTTGAACTTATATACATATGAAGTACATATTTTATATTGTTATTTCTTGCTGAACAAAATTGTTTTGTATCCCCACTGTGGAATTACATAAGAATGATAATTAAAATTAAAGATAAAGTTTGAAACTTTTAAGAATTATACATTAAATAAAATCGATTTGTTAAAAATTTAAGCATTTCATAAATTGCATTATAAATGTGAACCACATTTATGCGTTTTAAGGAACCTTTTCGTTCATGTTTTAAAATATATGTAAAATCTTTCCTTACAAGATTACTTTGACGAAAGATCTTTCTTTCAAATAATTCCCCTTGAAACTATAACTTTCTATATATGCATAAAGCTTAGAGATGTTTTAGTGTTGAATAGGACTTTAAAATATTTACATTTTGTTTATATAGCATCAAAAGAATTAATATGCATTGTTTGGGACATTATAATCAGCATAAAATTTAATTTTAATCAGCAAATTTATCAAATTTCGATTTGTTTATCGCATTCATTGTAAAGAAAATTATAGAATAGAAATTCGGAATATACAAATAGTCATGATCATGATGAAAATCGCAAAGTTCTTTTATTGTAGTATATTACAGCTATCAAAAAATTTTAAATGACCGTAATGATAATCCCAACCATCAGTCAGTACGGCATTGGAGGAAGCCAAACCCTCGTTAACCCATCACTGCTCTTTGAATAATTTAATTTATGAGATGTATATCGCATATTAAGTTGTTTACCAAATTAAGGAAGGGAGAGAAATAATTGAATTCAAATTTCTTTCGTTAATTTGTTCGACGGACATGTTTGAAAAACTTTATTTCCTAAATGTATATTATGGTTTGTTTGAGTTTCTATTTTCAGAGATCAATTACAGCTGAAGCAAACATTCTGGTATAGAAATTAAGTCTAATAGCAAAAAAGTGATTAAGCGCACGACTAAAATTTATTCCTGTGATGATGCCAATGAAAATACACCCTGGAGAGTAATTATGCACATAATTATGGACAGTTTATGTGAAGACAAAATGATTAGTTTACAACGTGATTTGCATGATTAGTCAGCTTTCTAGTCGGAAATAATGTATGTGACTTTATTAAATAAGTACTGGTTACTTGATGTCAAATATTGAAAAATAAATATATGAAAACATTGTTATGGCAATGTTACGCGTTTAATTTATTTTAAGAAATTAAGCAGTGCTATTTTGTGCTATTAAAAAGTTCTGTTTTGTATAGATCACTAGAGTTTAGAAAACTAAAAATGCAATTTATTAATAAGTTATGATGAAGGAATATGAATATGGAATTAAGAGTATTAGAGTAGTACTAGTGTAATTTTTTGAACCGTTGAAAAATAACTATTCAGATTTTTACGTACGTTAAACTTTTCTTATTATGACAACTTTTTCTTTCACAATTCACTGGAAAAATAACTGTTGACACCTTTCTGACTTAAGTGAATCATGAATATAAGCCTACTTTTCTGAAGACTTAATTTTGCTAACTTTAGTGTACGTTTTTCAACGATAATTTGTTTTCAGTTTAGAAGATACATCACCAGCAGTTAAAATTTAGCAAGCATTAATTAAAAACGCGTATTAGTTAAAATATATAGAAATAAATCTGTACCTCAAAACCAGACGAACTAAGTCACATTATGAAACTTTTTATTAGAGCATAAAAGCTGAAAAGAAGGATCTCGTTGCCTGGCTACAAAGCTAGTATTTGAATTAGCCTGCTAAAATTGATTGTTGACAATAAAAATATACATGCTTTATCCATTGTTGGTTAATTTTTATGTAATTTTATAGCTCATTAAGACAGGACTGAACTTACGTTATTGTGGTTCTACATCAAAAACCTGTTTTATATGGGACTTTCATAGCACTTTAAAAAGGTGTTTCAAGTGAACTACACGTTCAATCATGGTAACGATGTCTTTAATACTATCAAAAACATAAAGTACAAAAATATTTAATATTGTCAAAAATATATAATATTGTCTAAAATATATAATATTGTCTAAAATATATAATATTGTCTAAAATGTATAATATTGTATAAAAAATATTTAATATTATACAGATTGAGTGGTGTAATGTTGTAAATGGCTTAAAAGCTACAGATTAAGCAAAAATATTACTCTTGAGCGGTTGAGTCATTTTCAGGAAAGTTTCCTTCCTTCTCTCCATGTGGAAGGTTTTCAAAGGGTCTATACTCTTCAGGGTCTATACTCTTTCAGGGTCTATACTTTTTCAGGGGTCTATACTCTTTAAAAGCTACAGATTAAGCAAAAATATTACTCTTGAGCGGTTGAGTCATTTTCAGGAAAGTTTCCTTCCTTCTCTCCATGTGGAAGGTTTTCAAAGGGTCTATACTCTTCAGGGACCCACTGTATTAAATTCATGAGGTCTCTGTACTCATTACTTATCTTATTTTTGGTTACTCTCAATTTTGGGATTGTCGCTGGCATAACAACCCTTTGTTCTTTCTGATTTCTTTTAAATTCAACAGTTTTATAGGTATCATCTACGAAACTGATTTCATAGTACAACTTGCTGTCGCCTTTGCGAAGCTGTAACTACACTGCATTGAATATCAAAAATAGTTCTTTGTGTTTTTCTTTCTTGAAACAAATGGAGCTTCTTTTCTCTTCAAGTAGAGAAAATACAGAAAGTCTTCAAGACACATCCTTTTCACAACAAAGGGGTTCTTTTTTGAATATGAAGCAATACAATTGGCCCAATCATTTGTGGTAAAAAAAATGTGGTTTTTAGTTGCTTTTCCGTTCTCTATCACACTATGCTTGCCATCTACTTCCATGTGGGTGTGACCAGCAAGTAGGAATTTATGGTTGACTTCTTTTAGAGTAGAAAATTTTTCCAACCGCCATAGGCACATGGAAATCATATTAATATTCCTGTTTCGGCCACTGCAATTATCTGTCCACACTATTAAGTTTTCAGTAGGTTTATCAGGATTTCGAAACCCTTCATTCAACCATGTGAATAAACATGGTGCTATTTCGTTACCTTCTCGACCAGCTGTAACTTCATCCCAGATCCTACACCAAGTTTTGTCAACGGTTGTGTCATAAATTGTATTATTTTATATCCAAAGGTTTCTTGAGTAAAAACTTTGGGAGCTCTTCAAATCTGGCGTTGGAAGATTTGATTGATTTTTGGTGATCAGACAAAACGACTCTCAAACCTTGATTAGCACGGCCTTTCAGTTTATCTTTCCTTTCAATTCATACCTACGTGAAGCTTCTTCCAGGTGGTTTTCTTTTTGTAATTTAAGTTTTTTGAGTTTTTCAGCATTTTTTTCATATTTAATTTCGCAGTCTAGTTTGTCGCAAACATCACAAGTGTTATTATCTGCTGAGTCGAAAGACAAGTTGAAATCTTCATTGAAAACTTTGGAATAAACCTTCTTTTTTCTGGTTTAATTTTTCTTTCGTACTCATCTACATACAGTGAGTACATTGTGGAAATGTTCAGGTGTTTGCCCAAATATTTACGTTTGGATCCTGGTATGTTCCGGTAGTATGGTAGTTTCCGGTGTATGAAAGTATGTGTCCGGTAGTATGTGTTCCGGTGTACGAAAGCCACTACAACAGGGAAAGCCCTGCTGTAGTGGCTTTCATACACCGGAAACTTTGAAATATGGTTTTTGATCTGTTCTAAACTATCACTCGGTAATGTATTTGTTGGAATATGTTTTCCCCTAAGGTCTGGCGTTACCAAACCAGACTCACTGGCTTTTTTTAAAGCAACTCTCATAAAGGTTTCAGAAATAGAAAGCGTATTCAGGAAAAAAGTTTTACAAATGACTTCCTCCTTATTATTAAAGTTAAAAATAAATGTATGACTCTTGGTTTTGTTTCTTGTGCCGTATCTTTTCCGTTGTCCTAACAGGCTTAGTTTTTATACATGAAAGTACAAACTGTCTTTTTGAGTGGATGAACTTACGTTTGTCTGGCTCAAACAAAGGTTAGGACTTACGCTCTTATAACCCTAGTAAATCATAAAAGGAGAATTTTTTACAGACTTACGTTGTTATGGCTTGATGCAAAATCAGATTCAACTTCAAAAACTGTAATAACCTGAAAATCGTCATTTTTGGACTTGGGTTCGTCTGGTTCTGAGGTACAGAAATATGCATAATAAAACAGCTTTTGCAATAGTTTCTATTTTCATCAAACTAAGCTATCGGAATCATGTAAAGCAGCTAGAGAACACCAATGGAAAATACAATGTCATATTTTTCTATTTAAAGAAATGTAGTCGTAAAAATGATAAGCCTGGTTACGATTTGCCTCTATTTGTGGAAAAAGCACAGAAATATATTATATATCTCAGGAAAAATTTGGAGATGAAAGAAAAAGGAACCTGGTCTCCTTAATCCATGGAGCGGCAAATCTATTTCTTTTCATCCTCACGTTTCTATGATAAGAAGTGAAGACAAATGGCAGTCAGATAATAAATAAATTTATAAATGTTACAACATTTTTAACAGAAATAAATAAAGATAAGGGAAACACAAGAGACACGAGAATTTTATCTAGGTTTCCTAGTCATAATACTATGTTGATGAAATTTGTTTTTACAAAAAGCTTCTTAAAATTTTTTAATATTCAAATACAATTTTTTGAGACGAATTCTCGATGCATTATTGTGTTTTGAATATAATATTTTACAATTGTCAAACATTTCGAAAAAAATATATTGACTTGAATTTTGCAAAACTAATACAGTTTTTGCGTATTTCCATTAAGCTACATTGATTCGCTACGATATTAGAAGTTTCTTTTTTAATTTTTTTAATAGCTGTGCCTGTATGACTTTATTGAAGATTAATTTGTGACAATAATTTAAAAAGCTTTGTAATATATGATACTGAATACCAAGTGCTTCATGAGTTACTGGAAGCATATTAAATGAATATGCAAAGTATAAGCCCACAAATTTCGCTTTGTTGTATAATTCATGATTTTATCCCTTATTCCACTTAGTAATAAGTGAAATAACTATTTTTAATTTTTTATATACAATTTATATATACATGCTCACATTATTAACTCTTGTTGGGTTTATTTTTAAGTATTAATTGTTTTGTCTGTAATCTTGGGCGCTTGGTAGTTTTTCTCACGGGTTAACCGTGAGAAGGAATGTGAGTCCCCGTTGAGGGAAAAGCGCTCATTAGTATCGGCGTATTTGGCAGTCTTTGATGTGTGACTCCTTGGCGGTATTTCGTCGGAGTGGATTATTCACTAAGAGGAGGGGGATTTTGATGGATGATCTCTTGGGGCAGATGGGCTTATCTTTTACGGGGTTTACCGTTGATCAGAGTTGATGGATTTGGCGGTTCATCAGAAATCGAAGTACGATAAATAGTCGTACACCCCTACAATTGGGGCACTTGATTTTTTCTGCGGAGAAGACGATCGGGAAGAGAGGAGGAAGCGGCGAAGAACGGATTGCCCTGACGAGCTTCCCCGGCGACCTGGCGGTCCAGCTGAGTGGGATTCATCTCGACAACCACGCTCCTCCATGGATAGGGCCTGCTACTAGATTTGAGAGGATACAGAAGTACCATGTCTGACGCCCGACGTACCGAAACCCCACACCATTTTCCTGAGATCTTTTGCCGAGGGTGAGTCCATCTGTTCCTCGGGTTGTGCCATTGGTCCCCATCTCCTTCTCCTGAACTTTTGACTTTTGTATTGTGTCAAATCATTATTTGTAAAAAAGGGATGTTTTCTGTGTCTTGTCGGGGGCCTCTCTTGTTCAATTGTTAATCACCATTTTGTTTACCCTTAAATTTTAACTTAATAAATTTTCTAATGTAATTTTTAAAGAACTGTGTCTAGATACTTTACTGTTCCTACGGAGGCAATTCACTGTACAAAGTAAATTATCCACTATACGATCCAAACTAATTTTCAACGCAACACTCTTAATACAAACGACTTAGGAGTTAATAATGAGTATGTAAATGATGTTGCTTTCCAGAGTAAATATTGATGTACTAAGAGGTCGCGTCAAACTAATTTCAACGATTTATACTTTGATATTTTTATGTTATAATAGCAAAATTACCGGACGTTACTAGGGTGGAATTGATTGATTATATATTGAAAAAGTGACCAGAATAATCAATTTTCACTTTCGTAGAAAATGCCTAGTTCATTTAAATGTCAGGAAAATAATTTCTTAATTGCTTTTCGACATTTTTATAATTTCTACAACTTCCTTTGAACGCAAATAGAATACAAGCATATTCATCCATATAATACATTTCACATACATCGCACCCCATAACACAACTAAGGGTGACACTGTGACTAGTAAAAAAGTCTATTTTGAGTTTTTTGGGGATTATGAGTGCCTCTTAAGTTAGTAAGTCGTAACTCAAGTTGTAAAAATGACGAATCTACGACGAATACTCTATCACTCATAGTTATCTTTCCGATATTTTTGGACGTGTGGCACTCTTGCACCAGTTATGCGATATTTTCGACTTCCACCATCTTTATGGAAAGATTGAGAAATTAATTTGATATAAAATTTACCACTGAGTTTTTTATAAAGAGAATAATTTTTTTCTTGTAAATTCCATTTACTGTTACAAAAAATAAATAACAAAGGAACTGATTTTAAAGTTGAATGTCTTCAGTACTAACTAAGCAAAGGTAACTAGTTATCATCTTTCAAAAAACGGTCGATCGATTTTACAGCTTTTTTTTAAAGAAAATAACTGTTTTCAACAAACTTCTAACCGTTATATTAAGTTGCTTAAATATAGCTCCAACTTTTAAAATAGGTATCCTTGACCTCCTGTCACTACAACAAAGAATTTTTAATGTTTATAAAGTCCTAATTCAGACTTTTCTAACATTAATATTCTTTAAATATAGGCAAAGTCCCACTTGAAATTTGTTTTATTTTGTTTACTTGCATGCGGCTTTAAATTCAATCCTTCGTGAAGTTTTGTTGCGTGGGAAGATTGCAAGTTAAAATTTATTAAAAAATATGTACTTATTAAATTGACTACCACAGAAAACTGCAAAATAAAATTAAAGTTGGTGAAAAACGAGTTGTTCGAAGGATATTAATTCATGATTTTTTCAATCTCGTGATAAAGCATAGTTGACACAACTTATACCTATAAATTGGACAAAATTAAAAATGCGGAATTAATTCCGAGCGAAAAAAAACAATGTCACTGAACGAGGTCAACGAACACGAGTTTTAGTTTCGTTTAACACGTGCTATACCTTAAAGCACTTTTTTCAATTTAGAGATTCAGTTTTGAATGGAAACCTGTTAGAATGCAACTGTTTAGAATGAGAATGATAGTGTTACTTGTGTATTGAAGTGCAGCTTCCAATACAACCTAGTAATTTTACTTGAAATATGGAAAAGAATGCAAGTTTTTATGAATTTAATCGTTTTGTAAAGGAAACCTATGTCGAATTTAAAAAATAATTTGAATAAGTTCAATTAGGTACCAGTCTTAGTTCAAAAGCTTTCGTATTGTATGATTCAATGTTTTTTATGAAAAAGAAATTCTACTGCATGTTTCCAAGAAACCAAGGACGTTTGAGTAGTTTGTCGAAATATACACATGTCTAAAGCACATATGAAAATACGTCTTTACAATATTGAATATAAAATAATTAATTTCTGTCAAGCTGAAATTTCTGTTTACCATCTATTCCAAATGTTAGAAAATTATTCATTATTTCGAAAAGAAAAATAAGTAAAGTACAGGTAACCCCCGTATAACACTGGAGTTACTTTCCAAAAAATTGCCGTGTTATGCGAATCCGTGTTATACGAAACAAAGAACTAGTACGAAAAGGGAGGGTTAGGTTCCAAAAATTAAAAAACAAGCTATTATATTTTCATAATTAAGATAAATATCTTTATTAAAATTTTCTTAAGAAGTAATACATATTAATATGAATTAAACAATGTTTTCTTCGTCATCACTAAGCACTATTAACCGAGGCGTTTTCTTTTTGGCAAGATATCCTCATTCTCTGAGCATTTTTATGCATTATCTTCAGATCCATACTCTAACTTTTGCGAAAAATCTGTTATTTTAGATTGCTTGCTTTTAGTTAAAAGATCTTTATAAATTTCCTTACATGGTGCTAAGCACTTATGAAGTTCTCTTTTAAACTTTGTGCTCCTTTCATTTGAAGGATCTTCATTTAAGAAATATGACTCTAACTGTTCAGCTAAGCCTAGGCCTTTCTTTATGCTTTGTAGAGTAAACTTTTTAACTTCTTTGTCTTCACCTATGCTATCATCCTCTGAGTTATCATAGATTTCAGATATCATTTCTACCAATCCTGCTTCATCAATTTCTTCTTCCACCAGTAATTCTGGGATGTCTTGTGCAGTCATATCGTCAAGATCTTACCCTCCTAGTGACTTAGCAATTTCTACTACTGCATCCATTTTGTTTTCTGCTGTCTCGATCAAATTTTCACTTTCATTTGACTCCGGTCATATTTTTTTCCAACAACCATTTAATGTCGTCGGTTTTATTTCTCTGATGGATGAGTTTATTAGATTAATGCAGTCCAAAATTGTGAAGTTTCCACGCCTCTTTGACGTCCATAGATTCATCATCGATTTTGTTCAAAACCCATTGTAATGATCTCCTTATGTAATTGGTTTTAAATGTAGCTATAATTCCCTGATCTAACGGTTAAAGTAAAGCAGTTGTATTTGGAGGTAAAAAAATTATTTTGATACTTGAGTTATTTAAATCTTGCGGATGGCTGGGTGCATTATCCAACATAAGTAGAACTTTAAAATCTAAATTTTTTGTTTTAAGTAGCTTTCCACACTTGGTACAAAGCAGTTTAAAAACCATTTCTTAAATAATTCAGTAGTCATCCAAGCTTTTTTATTTGCTGCCCAGTATACCGGTAAATTACTCTTATTTAGGTTTTTCATTTCACGAGGATTGAGAGATTTATAAACCAGAATAGGTTTTACCATGTGATCGCCTGAAGCATTACTGCACATAAGTAATGTTACACGGTCTTTTGATACCTTGAAACCTGGCGCAACTTTTTCGTCTTTAGAAATATATGTCCTCTTGGACATTTTTTTCCACCAATGAGCAGTCTCGTCGGCATTAAAAACCTGGTGTGTTGAATATCCACCCTCTTCATTAAATCTTTTCAATTCCATTGGATAAATTTCGGCGGCTTCTTTATCGGCTGATGCACTTTCACCTTCTATTTTTAGGTTTTGTAGTGATAAGCGTTTTCTCATACGATCAAACCACCCTTTGCTGGCTAAAAATCTGGATTAGTAGCAGCTTCTCCATTTTCCTTTAAGTAGTCGTAAATTTTCAAGGCTTTGTGTTTAATAATATTGATGCTCAGTGGAATCCGTTTTTTGAACAGTCTTCAATCCAGATACTAAGGGCTTTTTCCACTGCTCAATTATTGCTGCCCTAGGACGAGATGTCATGTTTGACGAGATATAACAGCCTGCAGCAACGGAATATCTAAATTTCTGTTCATTTTTCCTTATAATCCGTATTGTCGCTTCATTTAGATCCAACGATTTGGCGACATGTGATATATTTTCGCCCTTTTTGAACCGATCTAAAATTTGTAATTTTGATTCCATGGAGATGAAATGTCCTTTAAGATACATTTTTTTAATTTTCGCCAGACATAGCTTAGGGCTATAGATTAATTCATAAAAATAGAAACATAGTTATTATTTCTTTAAAAAAGGTTGAGTACTACTTACTGTTGTGTGTCGGTTCACGAACACACCAGTGCCGTGTGTCGGTCACGAACACACCACTTCAATCTAATCGAATCAAATTCATCGAATCAAATTCAGAGTGACAGCCACGAGATCAGTGATGACATTTATTTTTTAAGTCCTTTATTTCTCAATTCGTTTTCTCCCTCGCTCCAGTGACGCTCATTAACTATGCTAAGAATCTTCCAGAAAGTTACGTCATGCCATGCCATGTGCGTCCGTCTAACAAATTACAGATGAGCTAGTTTAAAAACAGCGAATCAGGAATTCCAGCTCCCTTGATTGACAAGACCATCTCCCCTGATTTGCGACCCCCTGAAAAACTGATAAAAAGCTCTCTTTTTTTCGCCTCCGTCCAAGGACCTTGCAGTTTTGTGAGTAAGAAACGCGTTAAGCGCTCTTGCCATTTTTTCTTTTTGATGACGAGCGGGGATCCCCAAGAGAGACGGGATGTCTCTTCTAAGCTGTTACTTTTTATTTAATTTATCTCGAGATAATATCCGCTCGTGTATTTCTTAGGATATTGCCATGCTACACCGTTTAAATTAAACTTTCATAATGCCGTCCTTTTCGCATCGTTGTTCCAATCATTCCATAAAAGCACCGTGTTATACGGGGATGTTCCCAATTCTCGAACCGTGTTAGAGTGGATCCGTGCTATAGAAGTGCCGTATTATACGGGGGTTACCTGTATTATAATTTAAATTCCGTAAAAATAATTGCTTTTTCAGAAGTACTGATAAAACAATCCGAGTAATCGCAATGCTTAATATGCATCTCACCTTCTTCAAACTGACAAACTAAGGTGGATTTAAGAACTGGCATTCAGCTGCTTGAGCGTGAAACTTGTTTATAAATGTAAGCAAAGAAATTTCGATAATGTATTCTTGAAGCTAAATTATATTTCATGAAGTATTTAACATTTTACGAAATTATACTCAAATACTTCATGTGATATTTGCGTAAACACTCAAACACAAAAACAGACATAAAGCAGGAAGACAGAATAAAGCTATGAAATTCACTCACTAAGTCACTGTGAGTACTCAAAGTATGTAAAGTTTCCTGAAAATATACCAAACCGTTTGGACGTAGTTTGGGTATACGCTTACAAATAGAAAGACACCAAACGCGGAAAACACTGCTTTTGCATTAGAATAATCCAAAACAGATAAATAACTTGAAATGGGACAAAAATATTCAATTTATAAACAAAACTCCATTTTTATTTGCATAAATATATGCATTTGGAACCCTATTGTAAAATGAAATCTTATGAATCTCATTAGCTACATACTAGGGGTGTTCAAATGAAAAGGTACGAAACGACACTGTGGGTATAATTGAAGTCTTTATTCAAAAGTAATCACCAGAGGACTGAGCACAACTATCCTACTGTTTCACGAGCCGAAGGATTCCCTGTTCCCAGAATTCCTGTGGCTGTGACAAGAGCCAGTCCTCCACTGTGTCCTTCAGTTCGTCGTCCGAGTTGAAGCGCTTCCCTTTGAGATGTTTTTTAGCGGACAAAACAGATGGAAGTTGTAGGGCGATATGTCCGGGCTGCAGGGCTGATGCTCAAGCTGCTCCCTCTTGAACTTGGCCAGTACACTTTGTGTGACCCTGGAGACGTGTGGACGCGCGTCATCGTGGAGCAGAATCACTCCCTCCGTGAGCAGCCCAGGCCGTTTGCTCTTGATGGACTTGCGTAGGCTACGGAGTGTCTCACCTACCGGTTTAACACCTTCCAAAATCAGAAATCTGATAACACCTCGCTGCTCCTCAATCGTCGAATTTTGCAATGTGAACGCCATGATGTCCTCACACGCACTGCCGCGTCAATTGGACGGAACACACAACTGCATGCTTCTCTTCTGCGTCATGTGCGGGCGCCCGCGCATGCGCACAACCACGCCGGTACTCGTGCATTCGCGTCCTTAGATGCCTCACTACGTTATCCCAAAGCGGCATATTCAAATTTCAACCTGTTTTGTTTTTACGACGTTTCGTACCTTTTCATTTGAACACTCCTCGTATATTCGCATGCATGTGCCTCAAACAAAATATCCCTTAATTGATAGAGTCGATGTCACCAAATGTCACATAAAAGATCACTATACATATGGAAAAGTAAGTTTCTTTGATTTTTTTGATACACTGTTAGCAACAAGCATTTGCAAAAAGTTCTGAAGTTCCGAAGTTCAGAAACAAACCATAAGACGCAACCTGTGAAATCGGTACATATAAAATTTAATTTCTTATCCAGGGCCCCTTGCATCGTTGAAAATAATGACAGAGAGTTCAAGCAAGTCTTGGAAGGAAAATGAACTTGAGAGGTGAAATTTGAGTCTTATTTATAGACGACAAGCTTTTGTAACAGTTGAAATACATTGAAATAAAAATGTTGTCCAATATCTTTTCTCAGATGTGTTACAAAAGAAATGTGTTTTAACGGCATTGGATAACTAGATTTTAGACAAGTTTTAGTTATTGAAGCATATTATGATAATTATGTAACAGTTTAATTTCTTATCTAATGGGATCATTCTGAGACTAATTCTTTCAGTGATTTCATTACAGACCAGATTTCTTGAATTAATGAGACAATCATTGTTAGCTGCATTTCAGAGAGTAAACGCAAATGAGCAGCCTGAAGACAGACTGAAATGCCAATTGTCGACGCGCAACCTTTGGAAGGAACATATTGCGCAATTATTTTTGTCCACTGAAAACATATTCTATGGAGAAACACCACAAGAAAAAATATAGATAGCTTGCAATAAATGCCATTCTATTTTTAGCAATCGCTTGTTGGACACTTAAGTGGGATATTTTATTAGTTTTCCAGTGGATACCTCCGAATTCCTTAAAGAATTAGGGTTAGCTGGTGTTTTCCGTGAAATCATCTGAAGTAATTTATTTGCCTTTCAAGCTTTCTTGCAATGAGAACAAGATGGATATGCTCAATTAGCAGCAAATAGATGAAGGCATCTTTTGCAAAGAATGTGAGTTGCTATCATAATAGAACGGCTTTCATTTTGGCGAGTGATTTATACTGGATTTAATTTGATTTTATGATGAATGTCTTGAAGTTTTAATAAGAAAATGCTTCACTTTACTGAGAAAGATTTGTTGCTTTAGTAAATTACTTCAAAGTTTTAAGGGAAAATATTTGTTGGGGTGTGAAAAGTTATTCCTATTCACCGAGATCTGTTTAGAGTTTAAGCAATCAAGTAGCACTTATTAGAAAAAGGCATTAAAATATTTTGATGGATGCATTTTGAGTTTTAAATTGCAATTTATAGTTTCCTATTTCATATTAATTAAAGTCCAAGACTAAGTTATTTCTAATCGTTTGCTTTGTATTCGAAATTTTAGGATGATTGAGAAGCCGTAGGCATTTTAAAAACAGTTTACCTCTGTACACAATGTTATAGAACCGAACATATCCACTTGCCACCTATAAGTTCACAAGAAACCTGCCGTTGACTATGATTTGATCATTTGCATTGTTGATTTGCTATCATATCTTCTGTTTTTATTATTTACTATCTAAATGAACTAATTTACAAACTGTTGTACATGTTTTAAACATATTTTTACTTGAAAGTATTTACTTTTCACTGCAAAAAATCCAAACTTTGCAACTATCATAAAATGTGAGTAAAAAATTACTTACTTTTAAAAATAATATTTAAAGCTTTTTTAACATTAAATTGTGTAGTTATATCTCTCATGTTTACTTCATGTTCTGGTAAGCTATAGAAAGTACTTCTCATAAATAGCCACTTTAGACAGGATGGAGAACATTTAGAAAAATGTCATATTCAACAGACGTTACTGAAATGTATAAAAATTTAAAAGAAGTAGTTAAGCTAAATTTTCTTTTACGACTACAAAATGTATCATTGATTTCCAAGATACTGTTTAAAGTATGTGTTGAGGCAGTAATTTACTCATATCATCCACTGGAGAATAATTAAAACTTTTGACTTCAAAACTAAATCTTAACATTTCGTAGAAATAAGTGAAACCTTAAAACACCTTCAAGGATGTGACCAGTACATCTGTAGTTTTACAAGATGCATTACAATTAACAAATTGTTGATTGTTCCACGAAATGAAAAAATGATTAATTAAATTGGAATAGAACGAAAGTATTCTTTGTTCAAAGATGTGCTTTATTTTTACTTATATAGATGATAAATATGATACGAAGACGAAACGAGTGACAATACTGAACTATTTTTTCTGTTTTCAAAAAGGGAAAAAGAAGAATTTTACAAACATTTATTAGACCGTAACAGCTAATTCGTTTTTCAAAAACATTTCTCAAGCATTTCATGGAAATTATTAACTGTATATTTATTCATGGAAATTATTAATAGCTATATGAGGGAAACGAGACCTTTAAACCTGATTAATATAATATGTTATAATCAGACAAGTCGATTTGAATTCTTCGAAAAATGAATCAGTTTTTTATTCAAAAGTGAGTCTGTATTGCGATAATATAATTTGAAGATTTCGAATTCTAGTACTCTCCTTCTTTACATTTATAGGTAACGTTTAACAATATTGCTCTTGTAATTGAGGATTACATTTTGTAAAATCTACACGAATATCACTTTTTTACGAAGCATAATGGCAAAATTTATTCCCCACAGTATTTCATATTACTCAGGTAAAACTGGTTTCTATCAAAATTTTCAGCAAAACGAATTTATTCAGTAAGGATATAGTAAGTATTAAAACATGCTATTCTCTCTCTTACTCATTATTAACCCAGGAATGGTATATCCTACCCCAATCATCACATAAATGAAAATTCTTAGAATGTTTACAGGAGGAATGTAATGATATTTTAATAGTTGATAATTTTTATGCTCTCTCGAATTTAGAAAATCAGTTGCAGACTCATAGTATTTTAATAGGAGTTCTCAAAGATTTCTAACAAAAGGGTAGGGGGTACCCGCACGACTTTTTGTGTCACGCGTACTTGGACTCAAATAGAACGAAATTCAGCGAATCATTACCACAGGTGTGGATTGGT
Organism: Meta bourneti; assembly: GCA_933210815.1. NCBI lineage: Eukaryota > Metazoa > Arthropoda > Arachnida > Araneae > Tetragnathidae > Meta > Meta bourneti. The sequence goes on along the minus strand of OW119924.1, from coordinate 61,077,912 downwards.
GCCACAGTAATGACGCTTATCTGCTCTTTAATCTTAAAACCATCTCAGACCCTCGGTTATTGGGAATGGAAATTCACACGAATTCGTTTCGCAATGAAGTTAACTATTGACGACGGTCCGGGATCCATCTCAAAGGGATAAATCCGAGGATAACACCACGTAATTTTGAACCACGGTTAGATAACGAGGTCATCACCTGACACCCTACTTTCTACGCTTTCACATCACTCCAACATTGGACCACAACAAATTTAACGATCACCAGCCCCCATGTACCCGACGGTCTTTTCGTTGGATGGAGTTTCGAACTCACAACCCTCTGGTTGCTAATCCATCCGCGACTCAACCAGCTGGTCTACCTCGATCCACGCACAAATACGTACAGGATTAAGAAATAACTCGCATTCCTTTTTGTGTAAGGCACATTTGGAAGTCACTTACAACACGAAGTTTGACTAAGTGTCTGTTCGCAAATACTCTTTTATAAAATTTAATTTCTTGTTTTATTTTAGTACCTATGCATTATATCTTTGATGGGCGGGAATAACAGTACAAGTAAAAAAATTACACTTTTTAGGAGAACAAAAAACCCATTTAATATTCCATATTGTGAATGAATAAAATTTATAAAATCAGTTCTGCACTTTATGTCTGACAACTTTAAAGGGGAAATTAAGAGATATTTTGGATGTGGCCTTGTGACAAAATTAAGTTACTTGTACTGTTCGTACCAAGATAATTGTGCACATCACAACTGACTTGTACTGTTATTACCGCCCATCAAAGATATAGTAAATGAAAACCGTATCTTGCGTAAGAAATGACTCCGAAATTGAGAGCTTACGAAGAAAACTTCGCACTTACTAGATACAAGTATACTAAGAAAGTCAATTGGAAAATGGAGGAATGTAAGTGATGTGAATTCTTTAGAAATCAAAATACTGAAACAGAGGAATATGATGAGGACGAAATAATGTAGCCTTCGGATTCAGGTACTGAACTTATCGTAGGAAAAAGGATGAAAACTTATTGACATAAAACTAGAATACCGGCCTTCAAGTGTGATACATTTTTCTGTTTAAGCCTTTAATCTGTTGTGTAAGAACTGCTTCACAATCTTGATTGCGTTGAGGGATATCGTAAAAGGTAACATTTCTATTATGCTACTAGCAGAATTACCCGAGTCTACTCGGGTTGAATTGGTGAAATATAATTGAAAAAAAAATGATCAGAATAATTACTCTTCTCTTTTGAAAAATTCCAAATAATTTAAGTGTACTTTTTTAATACCTTTTTGACATTTTTATAATTTCTACAACTTACTTTGGAACAAATACTACACATGCATATCCATCCATGTAATACATTTCGCCGCATACATAGCACCCCTGCTGTAGGACAAAGCTACAAAATGACGAAAGGTGACGCTAAGATAATAACTACAAACTAACTAATAACTAAGGTAAGTACTACAGAAAAAACGATGTTGTGGAGGAATAAGAATGCCCTTCCTTACGTTCTTTACCTGAAAGTTGCTCAACTCAATTCTCAAAATTAACGAATCTACGGCGAATACTCTTGCACAGACCTATCAATATTTTTTCACTTGTGGCATTCTTGCAACAGGCATACTACATTTTCAAACTTTGCCATCTTTAAAGAAAGGATGAAAAATTAATTTGATAAAAAATTCATCACTGATTTTTCTTTAAAGCGAATACATTTCTTTGAAAATTCCATTTTGTGGCACGTGTAATGAAAAGGGAACTTGTTTTTAAATTGAATATCTTCAGTACAAAGCTAAGGTAACTTATGACCATTTAAAAAATGGTAAATCCATTTTACAGCGTTTTTTTAAAAGAAAAGCATTACTTTTAACAATCTGTTAACATTGAAATAAGTTGCTTAAATATAGCTTCAAATTCTGTTGTGACTTCATATTTCTACCATTTAATACCCATTTATTTGCTAATGAAAAACATATGCTTTCTGTATGAAATGAAAAAAAACATTACCTTGTCCCCCGAGATAGAAGAGTAAACAAAGTGGGTTCTTTTACGGTGGTATGAATAAGCTTGTATCAGTTTCTGTATCCGTATGAAATATCCTTCAGCTTATCACAACCATCCATCCTACTTAAAACTAATATACATAAATGGTGTAATTTTGAATACTTGTTGTATAACTCCTTCCCTAGGTATTTATATAGTGCCAATTTCACATACTCATCTGTGACTTGAAAGTGTTGATTCAAGTGCTTTCATTTGAAAAGACGGAGGCAGTTCCTTTGGTAAACCTTCCCTTTTCATGTTCAATGCGTAATTTAACATTGAAGATGCAGTTGGCATTCGAGACCCTTTGAGAATTTCCACAATGGGCAAGAGTAGGTGGGACGACTTCCCCACTAAGACAGTTTAGTTTCTTGTTTTGAGAGCTTTCGAATTCCCTATGTGGATTTATCCGAGTAGTTGATTCGCAGTATGCCTGAAATGGAAAGAAATATTTCCATATTCTACAATTTGATTCGAAATCGGGAAGATGTATAAATTCCATTTCTTATCTCTAAAACGTAGATAGATGATAAGGAGAAAAACCCGATTTCGGAAACTGCAATTGATGTCAGTGTGTTGTCTGTAATATGCCGCTGTTTTTTATTTATTTAAATGGTGTATTATTTTATTTTACATGCAAATGCTTGCTGCTTAAACTGCCTGGAATAGAAATGTATGAAAAAAGAATAGGAGGAATATAAAATGCGATGTATCAGCTATATTAAGATTCTGTTTATTTATTGATTTTTGTGCTTAAAAAAGTCATACATGTTTTGGGTACATGAATGACTTGCATGTTTCTTGATTTGTTTCCATATACACTATCATATGCGAAAGCATATACTTCAGAAATAATAGTTTTCTTGCATAAACATGATAATGGTTTTAAAAATTTTTGAATAGTAAATATGTAAGGATGAAAATATTTTGTAAAAATGTTTATAATGTTACTAATATGTTAATGATAATAATTACTTGAATAATTGTATCTAATGCTCAACTGCTTTTGTAAACAACAAAAACCCCATTTTGTTGAATTTAATATGAAATAGCACTTGTACAATAACAGAAGAATTTCTATACTTTCATTCATATATCCCCAATACAATAATACAACAATTTATATACGTTCATTATTATAGAATTATTCACTTCCTTAGTATTATTTTGACTTTTTTCGATGAAGTACTGCTACAATCTCAAAAACTGAATTATTGAAACATCAATAAATTAGATTTTTTTTCTCAATTCAGGTGAAGTTGAAAAAAGTTTCATTATATTTAGTTGTTGATAATGGAAGTAGAAAAAGTTTAACTAAGAACAACTCAAATATGGTATTGAAGAGGTCCGGAACCCCTAGGGTAAGCAAATATGTATTGTATTCTTATGTGTGTTCTATTTTTTATCTGTACCCTTGATAGAATAATATTCTGAAAACACTGTATCATATTTTCCATTAATTATAAAATGATCATCTAAACCACATAAATGCTCTTGAAACCGGATTAAGAATGTTTTTAAAGTATCTGAGATTGTGTGCCCTGACGGTTTTCTAAAAATTAAATGCTGGATAGTTCAAAGACGTGAGCACTTCATTTACTTGTATATTATACATGTGTGTGTTCAAGAAATCACTTTAATATTTAGTTTAGACAGATTTGGGAATCTATTCTTTAAATTAAAGTTTCCATGGTAAATAGTCCATAATGTAGCAGAAGGCTAAAGGAAATGCTATGTATTGGATTATATGCAGCATTCGACCAATTATTCGCTTTAATTCTTCACCGGCATTTTCCATTACACTTAAAGGAATTTAAACTATTCTCCCTTTTAACCCTCCAATTGGTTTAGACGAGATACCTCGTCCAAGACCTGTCAAATTTTGTTAATGACGAGATCTCTCATCCACCAAGATCTGATCAGTTTGCTAATGGCGAGATACCTCGTCGAGACAACCACCAGGATGGTTAAATATGATACATAAACGTCGAGGAAGTAAAGATTATTCTGTATTTTTCTCTTTTCCAACAATACGTTTGAAAACTTAATTATTAAATAGCTCATATCTTCATTTAGTTGTATGTATCGAAAAGATAAAAACCACTACATTACAGTGATAAAATAATTCCTTCTAATACTCCCCTATAGCCTTAAGAAATATTTCGCCTTTGAAAGTAACTATGTTATGGGCACAAATACCTTTGCAATAATTAGGGATTTTCGAATCATTTTGAGTATGAATTTGGAATTTCAAAGGTAGTAAAGAAGAGATGGAAAGTGCCTCGTTTATGGTGGCAAGAGAAAATTTTCATGAAATATCGATTCTGAAAAGGAATAGTTTAATGCGTTTAGTTGTTATATATTTACAAGTTTACTTGGAAGTTTAGTTACTTTTATATTTCTAAATGAAACGAAATAACCACTCGAAATTAAGACCATTAATTCGTTTTGCTTGCAGGCTCAAAAACATATATGAGAAAATTAACGACATGTGTATTCATCGAAATGGACTTCGAATCGAAATGGACATATATTTTTTGAATGAAATTTTAGTTCCATCACCATTTTCTTCTAGTTGCATGTTAAAATTCGATATGCCATACTTTTTTAAAATAGGTACGCTATGTTAAAAAACTAAAACATTATTCGTCTTTTAAAAAGTGCTTTTGATTATCAGTTTCTTAGTGTAATCACAAAATCTGGATTTGTCAAGTCACTTCTATCTAAACTTCTTTTTAATAAGGCTTAGATTTCTTAAACTTAAATGTTAAATAAAATGTACCTGAAAACCTTGAAATTCTATTTCGGAAATTAGTTACAGATTTGGAATAAATTTCATGAATGCAGTGTCATCGATCAAATATTCATAAATTATCTGTACTTTGTAGAAAAAAATTTAAAAGTTTAAATTCTCTAAATATAGTTTTTTTGAAAAAATTGTTTTTCCAGTAATGCTGGTAGGAACAATCTGAGTTGCGTACCGCAATCGTAATGATATTCAATTTTATTCCTATAGAGATTTCGAATTGTTTTTAGCCACCTCTACACACCCAAGACATATAGAACGAGGGTTAATATGTAGCTTACGTTACCCGCAGGGATTTAAAGTACAAGTGTATCAAATCTGATGTGGATTGGTCAAACGGTGTAGATTTGTATAGAGAATAGACAGACGCCAACTCTGCTTTATAAATGTAGATTTGATTTTTAGTATAACATCTATTTAGGAACTCAATGTATGTGTATATTGATTTTAACGTTTAAGCTGAGATATTAATCCCTATTTCGTACCTATTTTGGAAGTAAATGTACGCTAAATTAAACGATAAAGTCTAGCTAGAGATCCCTATAACATTTAAAAATGAAAAGTTAATATAAAACAGCTAGTCAAAAAATCGGATTAAATTCATTTAACTGAATTCAGAGCTAGTTTTTCTTTGATTTAATTAATTACTTTGTACTTGCTGGCTTTGTTATCTGTGAAAGTTTATACGCTTTTTTCACTAAAAACATTTTGCTGTATGTGTTCTACTTAGATTTTATTTATTTTCCAAACTTTAAACGTGAATGTCGAAGGAATAATAAATAACAGTATAATTTATGTTCATATTTTTTTCACAAATTGTGATAATTTATATTTCTATGATGTTTAATATGCATGAGGTTATTCGCGCAACTAAAAATGTGTTTTTAATTTAATATAAATTTAATAAAGATTTTAACTCATTTTTTAAGTGACATTAACTTGATTAAATCTGACATTAAGATTATGAATCAGTGTCAACGCTCATTTTCGGAAGAACTTTCCAGTTCTAGTTTAATCAAACAACATTTAGCCTTCTTTAAGGATGCATAGGATAACTGTCTTTTGTTTAGAGGGATATGTTTAATTTCTCAATATGCCTTAAATGGTAGGCTTATCATGTTTTCAAGTATTCACGTCATGGATGCTGCTTACTTACATCAGTGCCCGACCTTGGACAAAGAACCAGACACCGAGGAGGACAAGTCGAGGAAGCTTTCCTTTCTCTACTGGTCGGCGCGCCAGCAAATGGCCCAACGGCCAAGGGTGGGTGTTGACTAGCAAGCAAGCAGTATTCGCCAATAATTTTTGTTTTAAAACATGTTTATGATGAGAAACTAATCCGAAAATATATTTTTCTGCGTCTTTTCTTTATAATGCAATATTTATGTGATTAAACAACGTTTTTAAGCACTACATAGTTTTGTAAATGTTTCATTTTGATCAATCTAAGCAGTCAAAACAGCAACATTCAACATTTTGTACAAGAATATTTGTTTTTCTGTTGAAGAATTCTGAACTAGGGAGTGCAAAATGATATCTAGCTTAGAACTAAAACAAGCTCTTCGCCGATTCATTTTAAGCCCCATCACTTCCCAACTTAAACACACATTCATCAAACTCAGCAGCGAGAGAAAGAATAACGTTTAAAATGTCATATAAAAGAGGGATAAATCGTTCCTGGAAATTTGTTTTAGGATTCTCTACAGCTGCTATTCAGCTTGCAGGCTTAATGCGGACTAGTCAAATTGGAGTAGTTACCCAGATAATGTTAGGGTCTTTACTACTATTACGTATTAACGCTAATAGTTGAAAGCACAAACGTAAAAGCTAAATTTTTTTGTGGAATATGTAGCTTCTAAAATATATTTCTTTTATATGTATAACTTATACATCGCACTAGTAAATAAAAATAAATTTTTATGTAGATATATTGTCCAATCTTACCCTATGACCATCACTTTGTTGTTGAACTTAATCCATTTCTTGAAAACCAAACTGGAATCAGCGTCATACGTACGGAAACATTACTGTTCTAGTATAGGTACATATGTAATAGGATAGAAATTGAAATTTAAGATAGCTATGGCTGAAAATACAAAGGACAGCTTTATCTGAAGAAAGTAAATTCAATGTTTTTCGAGATGATGGCCTAAGATATGCTTATAGGAACCATAAAAGTGAGCCTCTTCCACAGCGTGCTACACCTTATCTAAAGCATGAAGGTATTTTGGTGCTTATATGGGTATGGGCTTGTTGACTGGAGAGATTGGGAATTTAATTTCATTGATGATATCATGGAAAATGAAAGATTTTACTCTGGTAAAAAACAATTCAAAAGTACTCAAAATTTGGATTTAGGATAAAATTTTTGTGTCGATAGATGTCCTAACAGAAAAAGATGAGGTTCAAAGTAAAATGGTTTAGTTACAGTTTCTATACTACTTTAAAAGCAACCCACCACAATCTGATGACTTCAATAGGCTTAAATATTTGTGATTTTAATAGAAAAAAAGCGGTTGAAAAATCCCAATATTTGGAGCACAGATTACAAGAACGATTCTATTAGGCAAATGGGCAAATATGTATAGAAAAATGACCGAATTTGTTAATTTGGTGTACCTTCATTTAGAAGCTGTTTTACAAGCACAATTATTTGCGACTAAAATTCATTTCATGCTTTTATTTGTTTTCTGGACGAAATAGGTTGGGTGTATACTCAACATCGTGACTTAGAATTTTGTAAATTTGATAATAAAAATCATCATGTGCAATCTTTAAAAATCGCATCAATCGCAATCTTTAAAAATATTACAGAGAATATGGAATTGTTTTACTGCTTAATATGTTTCTTATATGTGTAATTTACTATTACTATAAAACTTGAGTTCAAAGTATTATTTACTATATACAGCTTTAGGCTTTTAGAGAAATCTTGGTGTCTACTTGATTTTGGGAGGCCTTTGTATAAAATAATTAAACACATATTTACCTTATTATCAAGGTTCCAGAGGATTGGAATGAATCATGAAAATTAAATTTGTTTTAATTCTCTTTGTAACATTTGTCTCAAATATTCGAAAATGATTCAGATTTCGGAAAGAAAAAGTAAAGTAGAGGCATAAAATATTAGAATTACAATTTTGTATGCAATGTCGGTAAATTAATCTTAGCTTCAACCACTATTTAAATCCTCATTTTAAGTCTCGGATTCTCCAACTGAACCTTGAACAAAAATACCAGCAGAGAAATTTAAAATGATTCATTTTCACTTTAATTTATAAAATATATAAAATTTTATGAAAATATATTGAAATGTTTTATGTGATAGTTTTACAAACATACGGATATAAACTGGTAGACAAACTGAAGCTCTGAAATTCATTCACTGTTACACAATGAGTACTAAAAGAAAACAAAATTTCATAAAAATATGTCCAGCTCTTGGAGATAAATCTATATAAATAAGAATGGAGTGTTTGTACATCAAATATTTTCGACCTATTTCAAGTTTTCTATCTGTTTTGGGTCCTTCTGATACAAAATCCGTCTCTCGCGCGTTTGGTGTCTGTCTGTCCATCTGTCTGTATGTGTGTGTCCATGCTACGTCCAAACCGTTGAATATATTTTCATGAAACTTTGCATTCTATGAGTTCTTACAATCATTTAGTTACTGAACTTAGTTGCCTGTCTGTCCGTCCTCCCATTCTATGTTTGATTTTGTGTCTCTGTTTGTACAATTATCACTTATAATTTATTCAAAACATTTTAACGCAATGTTCTGAATTTGATAAACCACAGTTTAGTTTAGTGAATGCATTATTTTAAACTCTTTTGCTTACGTATTTAAGCAAGTTTCTAACTAAAACATCTGAATAACTCTACTTAAATCAACCATAATTTTATATTTTTGGAGAAGCTGTAATGCATATTGAGCATTGCAATTACTTAAATTGTTTTACCAGTACTGCTGAAAAATCAATTACTTTAAAAAAAAACTATTTTTGCAGAATTTGAATTCAAATACTTTTTTATTTCGAGCCTAATTTATTTTCTTTACAAAATATAAACTATTTCCGAACATTTGGGGTAGACGATATTTTGCAACAAAACGGAAACTCGTGTTTGTTTGCAACGTGAAGTGATATTTTTTTTCGCTCCGAATTAATTTATTATTTTTTTTAATTCTATCTAATTTTTAGTTGTAAGTTATGGCAACTGGGCGACATCAAGAGATAAAAAGAATCACGAATTTATATCTTTAGAACTGCTTCCCGCCAACTTTTATTTTGTTTTATATTTTATTATTTTTTAATTCTCTGTTTTCTGTTTTTTTCTGTTTTGAATATTTATTATTTCAACAAATTGTAATTCCTTGTCATCACACGCAAAACCACCGCAAATTATTCGATTTAAAGTGGCATGTAAGTTAGAATAAAGCAAATTTTAAGTGGAATTTTGCCATTATTGAAAGAACGTTAATGTTAAAAATATTCGAATTAGGACTTTTAAAATATTAGAAATTCTTTGTTATAGCAACAGTTGGCCATGGTGGCTTATTTTACGAATTGAAGTTATATTTAAGCAACTTATATAGGGAAAGTTTGTTTAAAACAATGATTTTCTTTAGAAGAAACGCTGTCAAATTGATTTACCATTTGAAAAAATGGTAATAGGTTACATTCGCTTTGTCACTACTGAAAACATTAAATTTTAAAACAAGTTCTTTCATTATTGCACGTGCCACAAAAGGAAATTTTCAAGAAAAACGTATTTGCTTTTAAAACATAGTGATAAATTAATGCCTCACTTGCCAAATCGATTAACTCAATAAAACAAAAAGTTGAGAAAAATAATAAAATAGTATACATTGTTTTTTAAAATTCCTTTTAAATTATAAATTCAAATAAACGATGTAGACTGTATTACTGCAGATGTATCTTTTATCTAACGACATATAGAAAGTATAAGATAGAATATCCTTGGAGTAATCGCTATTATTACTAAAATTTTTGTGTGATTAAGGGAGTTAATCGATTTGGCAAGTGAAAGAAAATTATTAATTCAAATTCAGTCTTCAAATTATTTTTTATTACAGAAAAATTTCATTATATACATTTTTTATTAAAAATTTTAGCAAAAATGAATAACTGTTCTGTTACTGTTACATATATATTACGAGTATTATTACTTTGTTTAAATTGATTCATCAGCCATATAAATGATGTCTTCTTCGTTAGCTGTATTTGAGCTCCCGTCATGTCGATTTGTCCTTAAATTTTTATAATAATCATATTTAATAGGAAACAAATTCCTTTAATTTTCTTTTGTGTTCGGTTTTTAGTTTGACTCACTGTATATAAGAAGTAGTCAATTGCTTTGTTAAAAAGTGTTTTAACTAAATTTGTATTACGATTTACATTAGAGTATGGAGTTAATCAGATTGGCTTTTGAAATAAATTATTTATTATTCAATGACTAAAAAAAATTTGTCATTTAGTGGTGTTAATACTTATTATTAGAGAAATTTGTTTTGAATATATACAGTTAGGAGTCAATCAAGTGTTTTGACATTAAAATTTAATAAAATTCAGAAAGTAGAGTTAATCGATTTGGCAAGTGAAGCATTCAAATATCTTATCAAATTAATTTGTCATCTTTCCCTTAATGGTAGCGAAATTCGAAAAGAGTGCCACAAATAAAAAAAGTATTGTCTGGTAAATTATGTGAGATAGTATCCGCAGTAAATTAGTCATTTTTACGAATTGAGTTGAGCAATTCTACAGGAATAGAACTTAAGAAAGGGAATCCATAATCCTCCCTCAAAATCGTCTTTTGTAGCAGTTACCTTAGTGTCTCACCTTTTGCCAATTTGTACCTTTAGCAGGGGTGCGATATATATGAAATGTATTGCATGGATGAATTTGCATGTATAGAATTTGTGTCCATAGTAGGTTGTAGAAATTATAAAAATATCGAAAAGGTGTTAAAAAATTATTTAATCGCACTTAAATGATTTGGCATTTTTCTACGAAAGAGGAAAGATTTTATTTTGTGGTCACTTTCAATATATAGTTAACCAATTCAACCTGAGTGAGGTCGGGCAATTTTGATAGTTAAGTTATAATTTTGCTTGGGTTTTATGACATAAAGTCAGAAAAGCTGTTTGGATATAATGGGAACACACACATACAGACAGACACAGGGACAGATTCATAGAACACGTGGAACAACACATTAAAAAATGATGTATTTCCTTTAATTATTAAAAATCTACTTTGTTTGAAATAAACTTTCATGACAAAAATTGTTTTTATTAACGCAGGTTCAGTTTTTAATATGAATATAAGTTATTAACCTTCATATTAAAATTATTATGCCTTATGCCTAGTACCTAAATTGTGAAAGAAATTAAATAATGAAAAAATAGGTATTTTCAAAGTGGTTTATTTTTCAATACATATTTACAACTCAAATATGAAATCCCAAATCAAAACTCAATCCTTCTGTCAGGTTATAGAACGTAAATGATGTAGTATTTGAAGTTTTTCATCTCTATATTGTTAAACATTGAGACCTCCAAAAATATACATGGCGTGAAAACTCTGCGCCAACCTGAAACCAAAGCTTCTCATTAGGCTGGTTGTGAGTGACAAGCTTATGAAAATGTATTTATAGGCAATTAGAAAATTATCAAAATAAAGCGGAACTCAATAATTTCCTAATAGTAATGAAGCTATTTGTTTCGGAATAAAAAATACTTACTTGTTCAAATGTTCAATCCTTGGTAGTTGCAGTAGCTGTTGTTTTGAAGTGACTTTTTGTTTCAAAGTTGGGGAGAATTTTTCGGTCTAACAATCTGGACCTAATGAATCCATCTCGCTCCTTATGACCACAAACGTGTTTCGAAGCTTCTGTAACCTCCTTAACAATTCTCTCAACTGTTTGAGTGTGCGAAGGAATTTTAAATTCTTTCTTATCACTAATTCCAGTCTCGGCAATTAAATCTAGCTCTTGATTGCTAAAGCTGGTTAAGAGTGGTGGCTCCGTAACGGGTGTAGACGCAAATTACCAGTCAATTAAATCAATATAATCTTGTGCATCAAAATCCACTTGTGGTGGTTTAAAGACCCTCTTTTTTCATATTTGTTTTGATAAGCTTTTTGTATCATCTTGCTTGCAAGTATTCTAATATGTTTCCGTGGGTCAAACAACATTCCCCAAAGAAGATATTCTGGGTGAACCATAAAAGCATTTCTCTGAAGAGTTGAAAACCTTTAGATTAGCCTCCAAGTGCTTGCTACATTGTACTAACATAAAATAGTTTTTGGATGCATGAATGATTTGTGGGTGACATTTTATAGTAAACATGAGGGAGCACAAACCTTCATTACAAACTCAGCTAACTTTTCAGCTGCGGACTTGATTATCTGATGTATGCACGAAAATCATATTTGCCATCGTCATCCATCTTCCATGAGAGATGTTTACAGGGTTTCTAGAAGCTAAATCTTGAGGAAATTTACCTGTCGTTACAGCCTGTGATATATCCCATAGATATTTCTGGTCGGTGCTTAACTCTTAGATATCTACCTTTTGAAAACAGTATTTATCTTATTGAACCCCACCACTGGTAAATCCTGGCAATTAATAAAATGTTTTCCAATTGGACCACTGAATGAATGAGGTCCAGAAGTTCGACCATCGCGGGCAACCATCACTTTTCTGAGAGGCAATTCGTTTAAATGAAGCAAACAAACCACTGCTTGCAATGGGTATTTTAAGGCTTCTTCAAATAGTGCAATAGTTCCATTAGAGGTTCCTGTATTTGTTGCGGTGCCATCGCAACCTATAGGTTTAATGGTATTTCCATCAATGCAATTTTCTCTCGAAAACTAATATTGATGATACAATTTCTTTTCCAGTTCTACTTACCGGAGTTATATGTCCAACATATTTTGAATCTGGTTCTTAACCAAAGATGTGTTCTTGTACAGTTTTTCGGACAGATTTATCACCAATAACTTCTTTTGATATTGTTTCATCCTTTCGTCCGTCAAAGTAAAGTGCAATGAGTTCTGAGGTACGAGTTGTGCTGATGGCATAGCGAGATTTCAACCTTTCACGAAAAATCTTTGTTTTATCTATGACCGCGGCCTGATTTTCACTAGTTACTACATTAAGATCCTGCAAAAGGGCACTAGCCAATTGAGCTCCTGCTCTAGTAGAAATGGTTCAGCTGTCACATGCTTCGGCAAATGAAATGAGTTTTTGTGGTAGCTCTTGTTTTACTGAAATTGTAGCAACTTTTTTCTGTCCTGGTTTTGGAAATAGTTTATCATATTCAATTTCTTCACTTAATATTTGTGACATTGAGTCACTTTCAGATTGTGACTCATTAACAGTAAGCTGACTTTCATTTTCCAATTCCGGTTTTCCGAATGTTGTAGGCTTATTTTCAGAACTGATTGTAAAGATTTATATTTTCTTTCGTTTCTTTTCTTGAGTTTTTTACTCTCTGTTTTATCCCAACGCTCAATAATCATAAGTCTTAGATTCCGTTGGTCGCTGAGAAAATCAAGCTCTATTAGCGGAACTTTTCTTGGAGCTGGGGACTGGCACTTAATTATATAAATCACATTTACAGGAACAAATATCAAAAAGACTATTTACAATATTGGACTTTAACTTCTTTACAGATGTTTTCTAGCTATTTGAATGTTTCCTGGTACTTCCTGAAGATTTTTTTATATTTTCACATTGCTCGTGTGGTTTCAGAATCATAAAAATGATGTTGTTTGTACTAGAAACAGGAATAGAAGCCTTTTTCCATATTTCTTCGAGCATTCGAACCTTTCGCATGGCTTTTTACAATCTTAATCAAACACAAAACGGAAAATTAATAAGGTGAAACTATTTTTCCCTAAAATAATAATAATGGCTTATTTTGTAAAAAAATAAGAGTTTAGGTCAAATACGAGAGATCTAAATATTACCCTACTGCATTAATCTTGTTTGTGCTTTTAAATCATAGATTAAGGAAAAGGCTTTTTAACTTGAAAATTAAAATTCACATTATTGTCATCGTAAAAAATGTATGAAAAATTCACGTTTTTGAAAGAAAAATTTAAACTTTATGCCTCATGCGAGAGACAACATTTTATCAACTTGACATTTTGAATTAAAAAAAAAGTTTTTTCGATACACTCTATTGTTAAACTACCTTCTCCTTGAATTCATTCACTATTATGGAGGGTTTTAGTTTTCTGGTATTCTATTCCATCACGACTGATACATGATATACCTTTATTCCATTCCTGATTTTCAGTTGAGTTTGTAATGTCGTCATCTAAAGCTTCTGTTTGAGATAGAAATTCTGATTGATCTGAATCGCGTCTAGAGAATTTATTTTAGCTTGGTGTTTTTTGATAACTTCATTTTTATTTGGGCGTAAAAATGATAATGCTACTCTCATTTCGTGATCCAGATTTAAAAGTCTGGATCTTTTTTTCGTTTTTATGTTGGTCAAAGCCGAAAATCCGAATTCGTACAAATAAGATGTGGAAAATTGTAATAACACACTTAAGGCTTTTTGAGATAATGTGGGATAATCGTATCTAAGATTAATCCAGAACGAATTAATTGATTATTCTGAATGTTTTGAAATTAAATCTCAGTTATTACACACCGAAATTAGTTCTTCCTCTTCTTTCAAAGTTAATTCATACACCGACGTGTCGTTTATCGAAAAGGGGTTTCAAATACAATCAAATTTTTTTATTTTTAAATTTGGAAAGTAATGAACAATTCTTTACTCTAGTATTGTCAAATGATCAATAACTATTCTATGAATTATTTTATAACAGTCTTTTGGAACTGACAAACTTTTTTAAACTACCTTCTTGTGCTTTATTCTTCCATAAAGTAATTTTTTTAAATCCCGACAATTTATCGGTTGAGTTTAAAATATTTTCTTTCGGTCCTTGCATACTTGTATTTATGTTATTAAAAATAACAAAAATATCAGATAAGTAAGCTAGCTTAGCACACCATATTTTGTCATCCAACAAATCAACAAAATCATTATTAACTTGTTCAAAAAATATCTTTATATCTTTTTTTGATTCAAGCACGCGAGATTAAACTTTCCCTCTGGATAACCACCTAACTTCCGTGTGCAGTAACAACGATTCGTATCTAGACTCCATAGCCTGGCATAATTGATTAAATAGGCGACTTTTTAATGGTCTTGATTTTATATAATTAATCATTTTTACACATTGTTCCAGCACTATTTTCAATTCTGATGGTAATTGTTTTGTAATGTGTGTTTCCCCATGCAAAAAACAGTGGGTAACTAATATATCTGCATTGTGTTCCCTTACATGAATACAAATCCTTTTATAGATCCAATCATTGCCGGAGCACCGTATTTGCAAATACCAATGCACAAACTCCACGAAATTTTAATTTCTTGTAAATACGAATTAATTTCATCGAAAATATGTTTTCCTGTTGTGAAATCAGATAATTCACGACAGCATAAAAATTGATTAATTATATCGTTTTCGTGAATGAATCGAACGAATGCAATTAAGTGTGCTTTTCCCGTAATATCAGTTGTTTCGTCGATTTGTAGAGCAAAATTTGAATTTGCAAAAGTTTTAGCTATTTTCTTCAATGTTTTGGGACAAGTCTATAGTTCTGCGATGAATTGTGTCATTTGAAAGTGGTATTGTACAAATATCAATTTCTGCTGATTCACCGATCATTTTTTTTACAATTTTACAAGCAGGTAATATAATTTCTTCAGCCAAATTATGAGGTATTAATTTAAGAGCAATTAATTCAGCCACTTCATAAGAAGCTATCTGAGCTTTTTCAGACACACTAAATTGCTTTATAAAAACCTTTACTTGCTTGGATCTTGCAGATAATGATTTTCGAAAGTAGCTTTTGTCTTTTGATGCAAGCGAAGGATGATTAGTGAGAAAGTGACGTTGGAGTTTGCTCGGAACCATAGAACTGTTTGATAATTTACAACCACATACCACACACTCGGGAACTGTTTGGTCATTTTCCGTTGTAGACGTAAATCCAAATTTTAAGAAGTCATTATATTACGAAGAACGTTACATTTTTTGGCGGAGGAAGCATCTTTACTTGTACTGGGCTCGTTAGCCTGATAGCTAACATCATCATTATCGTCGTTAAGCTTTCTCTTTTTTTTATCCATTTTAGGAGGTTCTTTAAAAGTGAAAATAATTTTGACAAAAAATTATTAAAAACGACATATCGTATATTACCTTTGAATCCGTTTTAATTAAGTTTGACAACACAATATTATGGTATTGCACATGCGAAAGCGAATATATAAGTAGTAAACTAACCCTATCCACAGATCAAGCAGGCGACTAGTAGACTAAAGTAGTAAATAGGTTTGTTTGGGTTAAATCCAGAAACAGTACAGAACTATAATAGTCATGCGCATTGGTTCAGCCAGTCCCCGCTAGGAAGGTTGAACCAATTGAACTATTTGTCTGAAGTCGCTTATGTATGGGTATTCGCAGTGGCGGCACACTAAAGTGCCGCGGCACAGTGGTTGAGAATCAATGCTCTAGAGGAAAGATCTAAGGACAACATCTCGTAATTTTGAACCACAATCAGATGACGAGGTCATCACTTGAGCTGGAACCCCACTCTCCAAACTCCCATAACACGCCAAATTGTTTATTAAAGTATTTTGTGTCTATTTATGGAAGGTATAGTTTCAAAACTTTACATGAACTGTTTAGTACTTTAACCCATTTTGAAAATGCAATTTTGGAAGGTTAAATACAGTCCTATTTCAAAGTTCTGAACTATTAGTTTTATAATGTTAAAATGAATAAAGAATAGTTTTGGAAGCTATTTTTGTCGAAAAAAAATTGAGTTATCAATTTTTTCATATTTTTCTTCTTGTTGTGAGAGCTTTCTTGAAGAATGGAAAATACGATAGTTTTGTAATTCAAAGCTATTATTCTTTCTTTCTTGGATTACTTGGATTCTGTGCAAATCAAATAAAATTTCAATACTGAGCTATTCTAACCACTGATGTTTCAAGTCGTAGATTTTTAGTCTTCAGAAGCAATTTAATTTCCTGTTTTTATTTCAGCATCATTCAAAATTCAGCATCATCAAATAAAATTTCAATACTGAGCTATTCTAACCACTGATGTTTCAAGTCGTAGATTTTTAGTCTTCAGAAAAATTTAATTTCCTGTTTTTATTTCAGCATCATTCAAAATTTTTTAAATTCTTTTATCTCGTTATAATGACTAGTACATTTAAATTATGAGTATTGCATGTTGAGACGTATTGCACTCGCTATTGATGGATATAGCTCATTACCTACCTACATGGGTTCAACTCCATTACTCTATAATGAGACGTTTATGTCATCAGGTATGCTATTTGCGTCGAACTGAGCGGCAGAAGTACTTGGCACACTCGTATCAGCCATATGTCCACCTTGACGGTGAGACTCCTTAACTTTCATTTCTCCCGCCGAGTCTGTTGAAGCTCAGACATCTGGGTCTTCTTGGATTCCTCATCTCTTGATCTTTCTTCCTGTAGACATTTGCTATACTTCTTCTGGTGTTTATTATGCATATATTTGGACATTTAAAAAAGTTGTGCAATTTCCACACTTCGAAATCCGATATCTAAACAAGTATTAAATATTTAGGTTTCATTTATATCATTATTTATAAAGCGCGAAGAGACTAAACAAATGACACCTCAAACGTCGTGCTCGCACAGAGGAGGCCGGTGCTAGTCTAAATTAATATGCGCGGCAGCTCACATTTTCGTGACTCAATTTTGCGCTGCGATTGCATCAGCCCATGAGGTCGACGCAAGCTCAATTGGTATTTATAGCATTCGTTTAATGCTCTATTGAACACGATATCGTTCATTTATGTATTATTTATAGTTTTTAAGTTATTGAATTTTTGGTGATCAACGTTTTTCGTGACACTCACAAATTAAACGCGTTACCCCGATTTCGAAAGGGAAGACGTATTCTACGTCAAAACATTTCTTTTGAAATTCTGAAAATTGCTCTCTCAACCTCCAATACTTTTTTCAAGCGTGATTACTCTATTTCCCGATGATGTACAATTTCAACGTGAATGTGTTTTCAATTGACACAAGTGTAAGCACTGTTACAGAACTAATAATATTCATTTTTGTTTTGAAAAAGTTTTAATTCCTTTTACTTCATTGTTACTGCCTCTATTTTTTTTTCACCATTTCTTTGATATTTCTTCTCAAACTAGCCTTATTCTCTTATTCATTCCATTTTATTTTGGATGTTACATTTCTAGTTCTTTGAGATTATTTTCATGGAACATTTTTGAAGTCATTTTCTTTTGTTTATTTTGCAACTATAAAAAGATACTTTTACTTTTGGTAGATTAAAAGGTAGTAACTTTTAGAGAAAATAAAATTGTATATACAATTAATTTATCTTAGTAACTGAAAAGGATTTTAAAAGGGAATTGAAGATTAGGGGGTCTAAATGATGTACCACCCTGCTTTACAAATTCTGTAACATAAGGTTTGTATTGTAAGTCATGAAGTATTGAACATTTAATGCTAGAAAATAATGATTCCAAGAACGATCTTTATTGCTAATTTTTTTGTAAAAGTACTTAGAGAAACACATCTATTGAAACCCATGTGT
Source organism: Meta bourneti (assembly GCA_933210815.1). Taxonomy (NCBI): domain Eukaryota; kingdom Metazoa; phylum Arthropoda; class Arachnida; order Araneae; family Tetragnathidae; genus Meta; species Meta bourneti. The sequence goes on along the minus strand of OW119924.1, from coordinate 61,059,332 downwards.
CACATAGTGACACATGCAGTTAGAGCATGAAACACAGAGTAGTAAAAATATAAATAAGTCTAGTTTCTTTTAAAGCTCTCCAGCCTTTCAATTTCTTGCATAGACGCATTTCTCTTTGAGTGCGTGCAAGCGCTCCGTGAATTTAATTTTTATTGTGTATGTGCAACTGGTACTAGATTACATGTAAACTTTGTTGTATCCTGTTATTATATTTATTATGCACACGCAGATTATAATATTAGGAAATGTAATTTTTTAACTATTCACGTGAAAGCTATAACCATGATATGGAATGTGATTAAAAACTTATTTTTTAATTTGGAATTGGAGAATTGTAAAAGAGAATTGATCAGCTTCTTTGTAGTTTGTATCTTCCTTAATTTGTTAATGAATGTAGAAATTTTTCTAATAAGTGTTCGCCTCCATGTGTGCAACCAAAAAGCTAATCTACGATTATTTAATGCAATCTTATTGTCACTTTGATAACCCGAAAAGTGACGAGAGAGGGGAATTTAGGAGTCGGATCACCACGTTCTCTATCTCCCGACACCCCTGATACATTCTGAAAGGTGATAACAGTCCATATCAACTATACCCTATACAGGACATATTTCGGGGCTAATATAGATGCCAAAACTATGTAAGTGTTTGGCTAGGCAATCATGCCCTGTCAATAATCTAAAAGCCACCAAAGCTATATTGCGATGGCCAGCGAGGATTTCGTAAATGGACTCCTCCCAATTTTTTACTTTTTGCGTTCTCAGCTACTATGGATTTATATATATCCGAAATATACGAGGATTAAAAATGTACAGAATTCACGCGTTTGAAATGTTTTTCTTGTACTTTGAACTGTTCTCAAAATCTTAAGTTAGCTTAATAATTTTATTTAAATCTGTTAAAATGTTCTAGTTAAAGATTTAAATATGGTTCAACTTCGGACAAATAAATATCAAGAAGCATTTTGAGCCTCATGAATTTCATAATTTGAGAAAAGATTAAAAGAGCATTTCATAAGATATTTAAATTTTAACTTTTCACGGTTAGAACAATTTATTGAAGTGCAAAAGAGATTTTAAATTTGACGTAAATAAAAACTTTTAACTCTAATCCTCTGATAGAATGAGACATTTTAATACTTTCCTTGCTTTTTATCATGGATCCCATAAAATGAAATGCTGTTTGAAGATGAAGAATGATTAATTGAAATGGGAAAAATAAATTACACCGGAAAGGAGGCCACTTGCCTCGAGGGTTTTTATACATTTAATGGTACATATGAAACGTAAAATATTAAAGTATTGATATGAAGTTTTCATTCTTTTCTTGTAAGTTTTTGCATGTTATTCATGCATATTTTTAAACAATACACTTTCTTACGTTTACAGCTTACTAATTGAATACGTTTTGGATTTTGGTTCCATCTTCAAAACTGCAATATTTTTTGTTATAAGTAATTATAATAGCTTAAATTTAAAATTCGTTATTTACTTACGAGTTGAAACTTTTAAAAAGAAATTGGAATGAGTGTTTAATCAGCATTTATGAACAATTATTTATTGGTTAATGTATTTTTAACACCAGAAAATTTTCCAGTTTTCTCTATAATCATACCCTATTATACTGTATCTTCCGATATAGAAATCATTAAACAAAGTAATTAGCTGCTTTGGAAAGACGAAAATTTAACAAGGAAACAAAACTTATGACTAACACGCTCATATTTCATTTCCTCAACGAGAAGTTTTTAATGTGGAAGACATTTCACTGATTCTTGATGACATTCACATGTTATCCAGGAAGGAGAACTTCTAAAAGGTCAAAATATGGATCAGATAGATTTAACTTCTAATTTACATGTTTAAGGTATTTGAGAAACCTTTTCTGAATAACAGAACATCGGAGTATTTAAAATACTAATTTGTAGTGAAGTATAATTACCACATTTAAACGCATACGATGTAATATGCGTAATCAGTACTGCATAATTGGATGAAGTAATCAGTCAAACGATTCAGAAAATTATTTAATCAAGTGCGCGAAATTGCATTAGCATTTTGAGTGTTTTGCAATTCATTCGTTGTGACATTTACCAGTTGTCCATTAAAGAATAACTTGGGAGTTTTTAGAACGACTTCGTGCTATTATTCGTGTTAAAGGAGATGCAATTCTATTAAAAGATGTCTATTTAAGTCATTAGAAAAAGCCTTCCTCTAAAAAAATATTTATAAATTTGATTAGGTTTTAAACTAATAGCTACCTACTTTGTATAGTTGTTAGAATTGGATTGGACTTTCTAGATTTTTTAGAAGTTTCTATGAGTGAAAATCACACACATTCTTTTAAGTTACTTTAGAATTTCTTGCGTGAAAAGTGCTTTGGCTGAAGTGAGTTCAGATGGCATGCGTATTAACCAAAATTCGAGAACTATTCGAATTTTATTCGAGAACTTGAATAGGTCTCTTCATGAGATACTTTATTTTGAAAAATAAAATAAATATATATGTTCACTTGAGGTGGACTGCAAAACATTTTTTACTATTAGCTTTTGTATAGGCGAAATCATATTTTTTCATCCCTCCCCTGATAGGAACTCCCAAAATTTTTCGTTTAACTCTTTACTACCTGCAGAAGCATATTCAATTAGGAGGGTAAAATGTCTGCTTGAAACACGATGCACTCTGCATGCAAATTCCTTCGTAACACACATCGGTCCGTTAATCAAATCCCATAATTGGATGCTATGGAATTGAGTCTCGTTTCCTGATTTACTGTTCATTTTCGGAATCTTCTCCTTTTCCCTATTGGTCTTGGTAGGAAGCAGAGGAATTGTTCCAACAGGAAGACGTAACATATTCATTTAAAAGACCTCTGCGACTGGCATAAATATATATATAACGAAATCCAGTTCTACTTCTCTTTGCTCAGTGTATTGATATTCACTTTCCATATCCCAACCCAGTTTCCAGATTTAGATTTATTAATTCAACGTAATGTGATCTCAGAACTCTGCGATCTAACCTCTAAATTGAATATAGCAACGTTCCCACTCTGATTGTATCGAAATGAGTCTCGTTTCCTGATTTATTGCTCATTTTCGGAATCTTCTCCTTTTCCCTATTGGTCTTGGTCGGAAGTAGAGGAATTGTTCCAACAGGTTTTTTGCTACTTCAGAGTCCATACATTTCGGACGTTGCCGTGTTGTCTGTAATTCGCTATTTGCCCTCATATTTTATAATAATACATCTAAATAGTCATTTGAATCTTAAACCATTGCTTTTTGTAAATGTTATTAATGTAAAATCCAGGTTCAGATTTTTTTTGAAGCATCTGTACACTATATATCAACTAAATGTCGCACGGTACGCCTCTATTTGCGAGAGTTTATATCCTCGGGGACATAGAGAACATTACATTAGAAACACACGAAATAAAACAAAATAGTTCTTTGAAAGCGAAGAGTTTCTCAAGAAGAAATCTAAAGTTCATGCTAAAAACTTACTTAGTGAACACCAGTCTAAGACAGCATATTCTGTTCAATAAAAGCTACAAATCTCATTATCTTGAAAATTTTGACAGGGTGTTTGTTTTTCATGTAATCCGATGATACTTCAATTCATCGCAACTCTTATTCAAGCAACATTTGATTTTTCATATAATAATTCCTTCTTTCTTACATATTGAAAATCGTTACAAGCGTTTACCGTTAAACTTATTTTTTATTTAGATCATTTCACTCTAATTCACTGTTCTCTTCAGGAACACATTTATTGATTCCAGCTTCAAACTACATTGATTTCTACGTCAGGATAGAAAAGAAAATTGAAGTCTTTATCCATCCCTGACAATCTAAAAGCAATTATTTATCTGCATTTAGATAAATTAGAGGGTTGTAATCATGTTTGGGCACAAATATTTCTCTTATTGTGCTATGCAATATAATTTATTTTCCAGGGCTACAATATAAAATCAATATTTTTCCGTTCTAACAAAAATGACTAACAAGAACTCAATACAACCTTCATTGCCTGACAATGATTTCACATTTTGGAAAATACTCTATATAAAACTTAATAATGTAAAAACTGATTTTTATTTTCATTTTCTATAGCTTAAGACTGAGATTTTGAGAATTTTACAGTTTGAAAATAGCTGTACATTTACAGTTTTCTGATAGGTTCCCAAAGTTGCATCCACCAATAGCATCCTGACAGCGTCGTCGATGCATGGAATGCTGTACATGTTCAAATATTCATGGCCTTTTGTGGACATGATAGTTGTATGATACTTGCAACCGTGATAGCGGCTCTTGTTTCGAAGTCATTGGTTTAGTACACGATGGCTTTGAGGTATCCTCAAATTAACGATAGAGTTCAAATAAAAAATTAATGTAAGACAAATATTTATTATTTCGTTATATCAATCTTAAGCAAATAAACGTGGGACGTTGACATTTGTGCCAACATAGTGTTTGAAAAGTAAATTTTTAGCACTACGTTATCTCATTATCATTTAGATGATCGCATCACCGATTCTTAGTCTTTCAAAACAATAACAAACGTAAAAACTTGTTTAACTAAAGTTATCTAGTAATTTACAAAAAGTAATAAAATATTACCAAAATCTCTATTGAATCCCGATATATCATGGAATGCACTCATTCAAATACTTTTTTGAGACTTAATAAACCTAATAGACTTTTATCTGAAGAAATTTGTTGAATACTGGTATAAATAATACTTAAAATTTTCCTGCCAACGAAATATTTGGGGGATATTTAGAATAAGAGCTTTTTATTTGTTTTTTTTTTCTGTACTGAACAATGTGCAACAAGGAAAAAATATTTGCTGAAAGTTGTAAGATGAAAGTGACGCAAAATTATTTTCAAAATTTAATTGTCATAATTCAAAATCTCATAAAATATTACTGATCAAATTTCCCTTTAAGAAATTTTATATTCATTGATGTGATATACAATATGAAACAAACGTACACTACAAGAGAGATTGAAACGTTTCTTCACTAGTTTTGTATGTAGTCACTTATTATCAGTTTTATTGTCAGTTGGCAAACACATTTAGAATTTTTTGGATTGTGATAAGTGGCCAGAAAACCTGACGATTTGTTTTGTTGTTAGGAATCGTTGTCTCTATAACTGTTTTCTGGTTAGATATCTGCATTCAATTGCTGTGAATATTCAAGTTGCTACGTTACTATTATAGTAATATGTTGGTCTATCCCAGTGGTCGGCAAACCACGGCTCGCGAGCCGCATGCAGCTCTTTAGCCCCTTGAGTGCGGCTCTGCTACGAATCGATTCGACTAACGCACGAGTTGAGCGAGAGCGAGTCAGTCACAGCTCCGTGAATTTAAAGTTGAATGGTCCGAATCGTTCGCGTTTATACAAATCTCAAATGGCCTTCCGACCTGTCTTATTTGTCAAGAAAATTTGGCGCATAATAAGAAATCAAATTTGGAGAGACTCTTTACAACTAATACAGACGGTGAATACATTAAAAGTTGTTTTCTAAATGCATCCGTAGAACTATTCCTTAATTTTGAGAACAAGGCAGAATTTTTTAAACAAATTAGTTACCATGTCTGCTAAAACAGTAAATGACAGAAGAGTCAAAATGTCTTCGAATATAACCAATCAGCAAATCGAAGATCTCAAATTGGTTTCAGCTTTATCAATAGCTGTTGACGAATCTTGTGACATAAATGACACAGCGCAAGTTTCACTTTTTCGATTTCGTCCAAAAGAAGAACTTTTAGGATTATTGCCTCTGAAAGGTCAAACACGTGGCGAGGATATTGCAAATGCTGTCATTGAATGCATGGAGAAATATCATATTTCACTCGATAAAATTGTTTCAATTTCAACAGATGGGGCAAAAAGTATGACCGGAGTGAGAAAAGGTTTTGTTTCTATTTTGAAGGAAAAAATTAATCACGAGATACTTGTTTACCATTGCATCATTCATCAAGAAGCGCTTTGTGCGCAGACACTTCCAGAAGAAATTTGTAATGTTATGGAATTTGTGATCAAGATTGTCAACACAATTGTAGCTAAAGCTCTTTATCATCGCCAATTTAAAGAATTTTTAGTTGAAATGGAAAGTGAATACGCAGATCTTCTGCTGCATAATAAGGTACGTTGGCTTTCAAGAGGAAACGTTTTAAAACGTTTCGCTCCCTTATTATTTGAAATTAAAGCATTTCTTCTTGAGAAGGGTGTTGATTATCCTAAACTAACGGACGATCAGTGGATCCAAAAATTTTATTTTATGGTAATCCTTACGTCTTATCTAAATAAGCTTAATCTTAAACTACAGGGGAAAGGAAACACAATTTTTTCGATGTTGGAAAAAGTCATTCCATTCGAAAACAAATTATCCCTTTTTGCTCAAGATTTTAAAAGAGAAACATTAATTCGTTTTCCAAGTCTGCTGAAACATTGCCAAGAAAATAACTCGGTAATTGACATTTACTATTTCAAAACAACAATTTTAAATATGAGGGAAGCTTTTCTACGGAGGTTTCAGGAATTCAGAAATAGCATAGCGACGTTAGCCTTTGTTAAAAAACCTCTCAGTGCTGACGTAACAGAATTGAATTTTTCTCCCTTTAATATTGGCATTGGCGCTTTTGAAATGAAATTACTGGAGTTAAAAAACAAAAAATTATGGAACTCGAAATTTGAACTCCTTAATGTTGATATGGAGAAAAATAAATGTGATCTTAGTTCACAGAAAAAGTGGTCTGCTTTGAAAGAGACCTGGAGAAGGAAGACATAATTTCAACACCTGGAATAATATTCCTGACTCATATGATCAGTTAAAAAACTAGCATTTGCTGTTCTTTCACTCTTTGGCTCTACCATATTCATGGGAACAATCTTTTTCAAGAATGAACCTTATCAAATGTAAATTGAGAAATCGTCTTGATGAGAACCTGGAATCCTGCTTGAAATTAAAAACGACATAAAAACCAGACTTATCCAAACTTTCCAAGGAAATGCAAGGTCATTGTTCACATTAAATGCGTGTTTCGTCATTTTTATTTTAATGTAAAAAATATTTTTTTGTCAATAAATAAGATTATTATTATTATATCTCGTTTTATTTAATGTTAGTAGCTAGTTTAAACCTACTCCTAAAAACATGGTTCTTGAAAAGAAACTTGGATCTCAAAAGAAATATTAATCGTTGTATTGCTGATCTTTGGCTCTTTTGACTAATGAGTTTGCCGACCACTGGTTTATCCTATCGTATTCCGTAGGTAGTCATGAAAGACGATAGAATAGACCTGTTTGAGCCTCTAAAGCCAGTAGTTTCAGTTTAATAATCTCTTAGTGATTTGTCTCTAGCCAGAATGCAACCAATTTCATAATGTCTAATTATGATTGTCCTCAGCCTAGTTGATTAATTAGCTATATTGGTTAGCCAAACATGCTAATTTAATTAATTAACATGGTTGGTTGAACTTATGTTTAATTATATATAGCACAGTAATGAACGTCCGGGTGTACGCAAAGACATGAAATATAATTAGACTGAGCATTGCTATTGAGAGGAGCTTCAAAAGTGAGAAAACATGCCGATTAGTAGTTACGTGACTGCACTGTAAAAAAATGACTTGGTTGGATAATTTGGCATTTTATAGCCTCGTTTGCGGAACCTCTTGACTGACTTCAATACCATGAAATAAAATATATGAACGAAAAATCATCCAAATTATGCAATCGATTTATTTGTTACACAGAATCAAGATAGTTTAGACAGTTGAATAATTCATGCATTATCAGCTATCATGTTATAAGACATTGTAGTTACGTATTAAAATATGCTCCAATTTTGCAACATTGGTTATCACAAGCCAAGTCCTGCGTGAGTATCCAACAATTTATTATTTTAATTTTCGCGCCACGTTTTTCTGGAGAACGTCTATGGCAGTTGGTACAAATAAAAACTACGAAAGCACTTCGGCAACTAACCCGATGGAGCAGGGGTGGCGAAACTCTTGAGATAGCATTTTGTTGAGCAAGATTTAAGAGTGATACTTTCCGTCTTTTGTTCGTGATGCTTGTCATGGAATAAAATACACCAGCATAAAAACAATAGAATGATTGTAATTTATTCGCAATTTTCAGTATCGTTAAGCGAGAGTTGAGCAATCGTTGACGTAATCCTAAATATGCATCAAGCTTATGCTTATATTAGAAAATAATTCGTTTGAAGTTTTGAAATTTTGTTCAGAGTTAAAATCAAGAAAACACGATGATGCAGAATTATGGATAAAAAGACATTTATAAATAAAAGATCAAAGACTTCGCTGAGTTATATCAAAGTCCATTGCAATTGTTATGGAGGATCAGCTTTCTCGCAATTAAAAATTGAAAACGTGGAACACGATTTGTAATGGTATTTTTAACTAAGTGTTCGACATTCGTCTTAAATAGCCAAAGGAAGAATTTTTAGATTTCAGTACTGGGAGAGACAAAGAGAGGAATTTCACCTTATGCAACATCTGTTTAGATTACTTACTATAAAATTCTATTATTATCTAAAATATTACAAAACATTCTTAAACATAAATATACTTATGTTTAGAAAGACATGGAGGTTATGACAACGCTATCCTCCCCAAAAAATCATGCTATATCCTCAGGGAGATTAAATGCAACGTTGTCTATTTCAGTAACTCAAGATACCGGTACTCTATGGTTCCTTAATCACGAATAATAAGGATAATAAACAAAATGTATTCCCACTCATTCTCTTAAATAGCCATCATGCAGATGGTCCGGAGAAAAAACTATGCTATTATTACTGAGAATAACGTGAATAGTTCTATCTCGAGTTTCTTTATGATCACAGATTACCAAGAAAGCGCAACGTTTACTAGTTATTATGTAAGGTCATATCAACTCTGACTTCACCGGATATTGTGCCTGGTTTCCAGTTCTGTACTAGGTCTCTCTATTCCAGTTATCTTTACCAAAGGCCTTGGAGGATTTGTTACAGACAGTTTCGATTTCTTCTCCTCACTTTAATCCTGAGATTCCTGGGTGAAAGAATAAAAGTCCAGAGAAAGGAACTGTCCCGATTCTGCAACTACGTCTCAGTCTCCTGAGTTCTCAAATAAATATCTACCTCACTGGAGTTTGAAAACCGTGATGTGCAGTTTTGTAGGACTTTCCATAGTTTAAAGGTGTTTTTTTGAGTTTTGATGTTTTTGAATTTTGTTTTGCAGCAATTTGTATCCGTTTGGGAATTTTACAAGCGAAAATGCATTATATATATATAATTATTTATTCAGAGAAATCTTGTATAAAACTGGGAAAAAATTGAAAAAAAATATTGAAAACTTATATTACTTTTCTAATTGTGGATCACTGACTTCTTCGGCACTGGGGGTGAACTGTCTACTATTTGTGAAGAAGCATCCAGTGGGTTCAAGCCGCTGTTTCTCATAACAGAGACAATCAGTAATATCCATGCGTTTTCAAACCGAGATTTGAACCAAGACCTTCTGGGTAACGGATAAATATGACTATGAGAGGCATTTTCCCTCAAGCTAAATGCAGGTGGCGGTAGTGTTACTGCGGCGAAAGAGGTGTTTGATGTACTAATTTGAATGTGACGTCCCTTGGTCTGTTTTACGTATGCGATTTCAACATTTCTTCACTAAAAATTCCAAAGAATAAATTACGAATTTATATATGATAGGTGATTAGTCAACGTCATTTATATTAAACGTCAAAAGATTATATACTGTATTTTAAGGTAATCCCGATATGTATCAAACAAATTTGGTTATTAGTTGAATCATTTTCACTGGAGCAACACATCGGGTTTTTGGTGAAGGTTCGGGATGAATCCCTAGGGAAAGCTCAGAGGACAACGCTTCGCAGTTTTGATTACGGTCAGATGACGAGGTCAACACCCGAGGGAAGCATTTGTACAGCAGAAGTAAACTTTTCGCAGACCGTCTGGTTTATCTGTTTACACTGAAATTCCTTCTCATACCAGTTAGGAGGTGTAATAGGTAATACGGTAGTTGAGTTACATCACACTGGAGCAACACAAAGGGCTATTGGCAATGATATCGAAATTGAAAACGGTGTTAATACTAAAACTCGAAGTTGAAAACGTGATGTGTTTTATGATCCCAAAATAAAATATAATCAACCCGTAATTTATCCAATTTTTTTCATTTATGAATTCGTAAAATGCGTTAGTAGTAGCAAAATGTATTTATTTAAAAATCTAAAAGTAAATTCCTCCGCATTGGAACAGGAAATATTCTTCATTTAACAAAACAATTATGTAAATTACAGAAACTCATTATTAAGCTAATTATACGAGAATGTAAATGAAAGCATTTTGTTTGATAAATCATTTAACATGTCAAAATCTTGGAATTAGTCGTTAATCATGGAATCAATCGTTAAAAAATATGCATTCAGTTTTAGTCTTCGTAGCATATTACATATCCATAAATTACTGCATACGGTATTCTAAGAAAAGTTTGAAAAGTGAACTTAAATAAATGACTTTTGAAATTTTGCAATGTCATCGACAGCAGATTTGAATTATTGATAGGTTTTTCTCTTAATTTAACGTGACTAGTTCATTAAAAAAAACTTAAGCTTATATTTGCATGCATTACCAGGCAGGTTTCGAGTCTAAATTACTTCGAGAGGGTCATTACGACCTTTTACATGTTCCCCGAATTTAAATAACAAGCAAGCCTACTAGTAAGTATGCGTGTCGAAGTGATCAAACTTTATTTCCCTTGTTTGTGAATAAAAAATAAAGTTAAATATTTGATTTTTAGACAATAGAGGCTGATTTCAAGGCCGTGAAAGTTGTGAGTGCAATCTAATGTTTTTAAATATTAAAAATATTATGCTAATAAAGGAAAGAAATAGGAAAATATATAAACTATGTTTTGAGATAGATTCGTGAATCCTTCGTGTCTTCTTGTTTCCTTTATACCTAAATACCTTTGTTCATTTGTATACTTTCAGTCAGAGTGAATGGAACTTATGTGATTATACTTAGAACAAAAAAAAATCCAGATAAAGTAAAGCAGATTTGATTTTTTAATTCTACAACGACAGTTTATCTCTCAGTAGCTGGGTAGTTGGGACTCAATGACTTTCTACTACGTTAATATTCTATTGTCGACTAAACCGGTGGTATTTTTTACTGAAAACGGGAAATCCATTAGCTACAATGTCATTGAATCGGAAAGTATGTAAAAGTTAAAATGTAGTTAGCTTCATGAAAACAACTTGTGAAACTAATTCCATTAAACTTGGCTCTGAATGAAATATTATCTTTTAGATAAGCTCATTATGCAATGTATTGTCTTATTTTATTTTCAATATGTTTGATTCTCACCATAAAATGAAGGAAAAGCATATTAGTTACCTAATCATTCCATGCGGAAAAACTTCCACACAAATATTAATTTTATCTACCATAAATTTTTACTGTATAATAAAGTAGATACAAAGATTGCTCAGTATTGCGCTTCTTGGAATAGCACAATGGTAGCAATAGCTCCCAGTCTTCTGCACTACTTAACATATTCTATGAAGACTCTGGAAGTTCAAGATTAGATTACTGAGATGCAAAGCCTGTCTTGAATTTTATCTGTAACACGATTCAACTAGAGAAAAGTATATATTTACATATAATAAATATAAATAACTGAATAATAAACAGCTATGTGATGTAATGATAAGCTTATTCAGCTACAATAGCATATACCTTAGGGAATCAAATATCAAGAAACTAAAACATCTTTGTAGTGGGAGAAAATAATCGATTTTCATTAGGTGCTCGTATTCAAATTATTTCGTTTACGTTTCTTGATTTCTGATAGATTTTGACAATTTATCTAGCTATTTGAACTTGTCATGAACAATTTGTGAATTTTCCTTACAAATGTTCTCTTAAGACTGCGGTTTCACACTTTTTTCATATCAAGACACACAGAAACTAATTACTAAAATTCAGCGGCACACCAAAAAATAGATTATATTTTTTTTGCCAATCCAACGAAAAAGGTTATCATTTTGATTGATTTACAAAAGATAATAATAATTGCCTACAATTTTCGATCCCAAATTGAATGTGTTTTTGAATCCAAGTGGTTTAAAAAAACATTTTTAAATTATTTATATTTTATAGCAAGAAAATAATATTCAAAATTATTTATACTGGTACAAAAACACGAGTATTTCTTGAAATTATTTGCGAGTACACTTGTCAAAAGTTCAAAACTACACGGTTGAAATGAAAAAAAATCTAACACAATATAATCATCTCACCATATGTTAAGCACATCCGTGGCATTCTTGGAGCATAGTAGTATGCAGTGGCACACTAGTTGAAAATCGCTATCTTAAGGTAAAAATACAGTCAAGAAATCGGGCACTGAATGAAAAAGAAGTGATTTTCACGAAGTTATTTTAAAAGGCAGAATAATTAATTTGGTTTTTAGGTAATATCTGCTTATGATCATGATTAATATGTTTATAAGACATTTTTATATCCAGTAACAAGTGGGAAAACAGAAGTACTTTGGTCAGAGCTTTAAGAAAATTGTCAGATACGAAACAGAAATAGTTTAAATGAATTAATTAAATTGGAATATAATAAAAAAAGAAAAAAATATTCATTTGTAACTTATTTTGCGTTCATTTTTTAGTGACAATTATATTCACGGTTACATCATTAGCTTCAGAAATAGAGTGCTAATCAAGACTAAAATGCATGAAAACAAAGTTATAAGATAGCGATAACATATCTATGTTTACTCACCAGTGACTGTTTGAATATAATAAAAAAATACGAATAGAAATAACATAAATCTTTTTAATTCTGTATTTTTATAGAAGAAAGTTATCCTTTTTAAATTTCATGTAACTTTTCATTGCAACAAAATGCATGTATGGCGTGTAATGGCATAATAAACTGGTTTCCATAAATTGAGGAAAAGATGGAAAAAATGGTAGATCTGAAATCTATTCAGTCGATTTGAATGAAACTTGGCAAAAGTCGTCATCTCATCTTATTCTATAGAAAACAACAATAACACTTAAGCTAAGTCATACATTTTTGTCAGTTCATACATAAAAATTGAGACATACATAAAACAGTAGTCCTAAATACTCATACAAATTAAATAGGAAAAAGTAACTCAATAAGGGCGTGGTTTTCTTCACGGCAATATATGATCTCCAAAGAAGTTACATGTTCTTATTTCCTTCGGGGAGGTTCATTAAATCCCATAATAATGGAGCAAAACTTCAAATTTTAAGTGACGTTTTTATGTCACTTGCATTTTTGCAAAGAGGCTCCACGCAGTAATTTTTATCATAGTTATCTCATGAAAGTGAAATAAGCCAATTTTCGTTTCTATGCACATGCAAAATTTTTATTTATAATATTTCGATTTCATGCAATATAGAAATTGTTCGAGCAATAATATTCGGAAGATATTTTTGTAGGTCTAATTAAGCGTGTCTCTTTAAGTTTATCGTAATCAAAAGCATTCATCATAATTTAAGAATCTTACTAAAACTCCACTGCACATTGGGACTGATCACCTTTGATTACTCCAAGAAAATTGGTTTTTTTTTTATCATTCTAATGATATATATATTAACATAAAAATCCGTTTCCCGTTAAACGATGCTATTTAAGTTAAAGATGATTTCCATACTTTTGACTCATATCTATCTTATAAAAAAGAATACACCACCCCATCCTCTATAATGACCATTAGAAAACTATTTTATGCAAGAGGAAATTAACATGATAGACTATCTTTGAAATGCCTGTTTCCATAATTCTTGATAGTTTTGGGAGAGCGTCTTTTATAAATATTGTTGCATTAATAAATAAACTTAAATTGCGCTTTATAAATAGCATTCATTATGGCTATATGTGAAAATATTTCTTTAAAAATGACTTTTGTCACGATGTATTAATATTAAGAGGGCTTAATTACTTTTTCAGTACTGGAGATGATTTTATCTCGTATCTTTATTTTCTTTTGAAACATAAAATTTACGTTTTCAAGTTTTAATGATTTTGTAAAATGAATTTCACGTTATTTGAACTTTTTGGCTAAGAGCATTCTAAAAACCCACTCAAATATTAATCTGAATTTTTGCTGTCACAATGTGCACATCCAGTACCTTGTAATAGGAATTGATTATTTTAGGAAGTAGGTAAGTTTAACGTAGGTTAATTCAAAGAGCACTGGAGCTACACAAAGGGCTATTGGCGACGGTCCGAGATCAATCCCAAAGGGAAAGCTCTGAGCTGGCACCCCAAACTCCGAACTTCCACACCACACCAACGTGAGGACATTTGAAGTCACGAAAGATTCAATGTGCACCAGCCATCATATTCACTCGGTCTTTGGTTGGATCGAGTTGGAACTCGCAACCCCCCAGTTACTAACCTGTGACTCTGCGAACTGGTTTACCATGACTCTGATTATTCTAAGAAATTGCTGAAAAATTGCAACAACTCATCCAATAATTATGTCTTCTTTATGTCACATGAATTCGTATCATCATAGTTTTGGTGTTTCCAAATTTTAATATAGTTAAAGAACAGCTAACACTATCAAAATATCAACAACCTGTATAAAACGTATAATATAACTAATACATTCAGTTACACTGCATAATATTTATCTAGAAGAAATTCATTTCTTATAAATTTTTGTAATAATAAGTAAAATATATACTATGAAGTTAACTTTCACCGTTACTCTTAGCTCTGAATCACTCATTATTGCTCTCACTCAATGTTTAAAAGTGTGTCGGATTTCACTGAATTAAACGAATTCAAATATTATTCTTTCGATTAAAAGCAAATCGTACACAGGTTGTGTGTTTAAGGAATTTCCATTCCTTCCATTTTTTTTAATTTTCCGTGGCTTTGAAGATACTTGTAGTTTTGTTATGCTCCTAAAAATTTACTGCAATAAATTTAAATCATTGCCAACATAATATTCCCTCTTGTAGGTATACAACACAAAAAAGGTCGACACAAACTGGTAGTAAGTAAACTAATTGAATTTAAGCATACACATAATTAACCTTACAAGTGATTTGAACGAGATATATCGTCCATCAAGATATTGCGGATTTTTTTATGATGACCAGATTAAGATGTGATTAGCTTCCGTCTAATGACGAGATATCTCGTTCATCAAAATTTTATCAGTTTTGCTAGAAAGAAGAGATACCTCGTTGACACAACCTCCAGGAGAGTTTATGAGGATTTTAGTCATCAAACATATAAATCTTAAGATGCTTTATCCAGAAATATCATTTTGAATTTTTTGAAGCTAATTCTGTGTCCTGTTATAATTAGCACAGTGAGATCTCAATCCTATACCTAGCAATTATCCACAGATGATATTTTTCCTATGTCGAGAAAGGAGTCACTGATATAAAATTTGAATTATATCTCAAACACAAATCTGAGCCCCTAAAGTATCTGTGATAGTAAATAAACCATACTTAATCGCCTTCACAATCTTGTAAGTTTTTAAGAAGTTAAAAAGCGGTAAGCGTCTTATGTTGGTATTTAAAAGTAAAGGGTGAAAGCAGGAGTCAGCATCTTTTCATCGCAATTGAAATTTATCACAAATAATTATCACAGGACTGTACTGCATTCCACTTTCGTATCTTTTCATCCGTTTTCCAAGAAATCCAATATAAATATTTTCTTTCAAATCTATTTCATGAAATCTTATTGGTTACTTGCACGAGAAACGCCAGGCGCATCATCAATCCGCTTAATTCGTCAACTTTCAAATGAAATAGACAGAACAGATGGAGTGGGCGGAGTCTTTGTCACAAGATGTCTGAAGGGTAAGTCACGTGAACTTAAAAACCGGCTTGGACCTATTGCCTATAAAAGCACAGAATAGTGTTTTTAATCACGCTTGATATTCACTTCAACTAATCAATAATTTATCCCACATTAGGATTCATGCTTTTTCTAACAGCCGCGTGACAAATCTTCAAACTGAGAGATCAGAGGAAATAGCATAAAACTGCGAGGATAAGTTCAGTCTATTTCGTTAGAAACTCGATGACTTAATTAGCTGACTGTTTTTGCTCCCAGCTGATGACTTTTCTTATAGTCGTAATGTGAGATATAACAAGAGTATTGCAAAATATAAATAAAAAAAGAACCTCCACCATCAAGTACTTTTTGGTAGACTGAAGTTGCATTGTCTTCACATGTCTTTCTAAGATGTATGACCTTTCTAAGTTCTTACCAGTAATGTTCGCCAACGATTGCTGCTGCGAGGGCTCATAATTCGGCTACTCTTTACTATGATTTTCCTTTTATCACATACCTTGAACATTAGAAACTTTAAAGGAGCCAAGAGCAAAGGTACAGGGACGCTGAATAGGACCGAATCATGTTTTCTGTCGAGTCTAGATACAATCTCGTGACTCATGTTAGTCGAATGCTTGTTTGCATATACAGGGGGTCCCAAAAAGGTTGTTCCGCAATTTATCTTTTTACCATTTGGAGATAGGTAGGCAATGTAAATTGCAAAAGCGCACCAAATAAGGTAAGTAATTAAGATGTGAATAAAATTATCACGTGATAACAATTTAAGCGGATACAGTTTTTAATTTCTATACAACCCTTCTAGATAAAAATCCGAGATAGCAAAAGTGTTCCTTACCTGTATCCCTATCGTTAGTAAAAAACCATATTTCTGTAGGTTGAATAGTAACGGAGATACAAGAGTTTCCATTTTAAGGGGGGCGTATCTAATTTAGAACGGAAACTGACCCATGGCCAAAAATGAAGAGCTAAATTCTGCATTGCTGCAGATGGAAAACATTTTGAACATGCGTTGTAAATTTCCTTTTATTTTTATTTAAACCATTTTTTCTACAATATTTTTATTGAAGATTACATTGTCTACTATTATTCCGTGCGACTTTCATCTGCAGTTGCAATACTACATTACTTTGCACAATGTTGCGCTTTCTGACCGAAAAAAATGCTTTTTAGCATTGTGTATACGGTCCCTAATCTGACTGCTTGACCAGCTGTGCACAAGCGGTATAAGTCAACTTTTTTGCGTCATTATGTCTCCGTTACTGTTCAACCTACAGAAATGCAGTTTTCTGCTAACGATAGGAATGCAGGTAAGGAACCTTTTTGCTATCTCGGATTTTTATCTAGAGGGGTTGTATAAAAATTAAAAACTGAATCCGCTTAAATTGTTATCACGTGATAATTTTATTCACATATCTTAATTACCTGCCTTATTTGGTGTACTTTCGCAATTTACATTGCCTACCTATCTCCAAATGGTAAAAAGATAAATTGCGGAACAACCTTTTTGGGACACCCTGTATAGTGGAGAACGGTGAATAGAAGGGTGTATTTTAGAGTATCACAGAAGTCTTATTCAAACGTAATGGTTTGGCTATTTCATTTTATTCACATTCTCGCCTTGGATCTCAGGCTCCATGAACAGACAGTAGTAGACATCAGAATCTTGTAAACAGAAGTCTTACCCCTGGAGCTATCTTTCAACAGGAGAATGCGTCCGAATGTCGCCCGATTTGTCCCCCATCGAGAACGCGTGGTAAATATTTGCTCATAAATTGATCCGTATTCCATCATTCATAGTTACTACTGACAAATTGTGCATGCTTGTTGCGAGGAACGAGGCAGCAATCCAGAATCTTAATTGTTCAATGTCTTGCGGTGTACGAGTGTACTTGCCATGTACAGTTATAACTAAAAAAGGTGAACACACAACTTACTGATTTTGGCATGTTCCTTTTGACTTACAGTTCTGTAATTGCAATCATTTATAAATTGTATCATGTGTCCTCTCTTAAATGAATTTCGATGATATAACTCAACTTTATTAGTGCTGCTCTTTCAATGAACAATAGCGTTTATAGACTAAAAAAAATGAGATTTTTAGCCTATTCATTTCGCTAGTGTTAGTACAAAGGTAAAAGTAACTTTTTGCTTAAAGTTTTAATTTTTTATTGGAATTCAAATTATTGTCAGCTCAAAAAATATTTTAAAAAATTCCAAATTAAATCTTTAACTCCCCTGAGGGCATTACAAACCCGAGATATTCTAGGGATTTGTCATCCCTTTCCTTTTTACACTCGCATACTCTTCTGCTTTTCTTCTTTTTTTCTTCCCCGAGGGGGCACATCTTTATGTGCCCCCTCGGGGTTTGTGTAAGGGCTTCACAAACCCGAGGTATGCTAGTGATCTATGCTTTTCCCATGGAGTTTACTACCTCTGGTAAACATGGGGATCGTGACCCAGGATGCTGAAACGATTTTCTGTACATTCTTCTCTCCATCCTTCCTTTTCAAAATTACTTGACATTGTCTTGGGATGGCCCTTGCACCATAAAACCCCAAAACAACCAAAAACCTTTAAATTTATGATATTTATTTAGGAACTAAGAAATGTTTAATAAATTGATATTATACCAGCCAAACTGATAACATTTAAAAAAGCAATTTATTTAAATGAATTTTAATTTAATAGTGTATATAGGGGATGTACATTAGATAGAAATAACAAGTGTACAGAAATACATACCACCGAAGACCACAAAATCGTATTCTGTTACTTTTCATACAGCTGCAGTACAATGTGATTGAAATCAATTTAAATAATTTTATTCAAACATTAAGGTAGATACTTAATTAACTTCGCCCTGAAGCAACACAACGGGATATTGGTGATTGACTGGGATCAGTGCCGCAGTGAAAGATCGAAGAACAGCGTCACACACTCCAAACCCATACCACGCCAACGTGAGGACATTTGAGGCCACGATAGGTTTAACATACACCAGCCCCCATGTACACGACGGTCTTCGGCTGGATCGAGTTACAAACTCTCAACCATCCGGCTGCTAATCTGTTACACTTGCCACTGGGCTATCGGGGCCCTTCAAACATTAAGTTTTAGTATTTCATGAAAATAAAGCCATAATCATGTTTTAAGTCATGCCATGGAAATAAAATTTCTATTATTTCCGTGTGATGATTTTTATCGAAATTATTTAATGATTCAATTGTATTACTAATGTGGCAACTAGTCTCGTCAAATATAATCAATATTCGTTAAGTTTCGCAAATAATGCTTTTGGAATCTTTGCTTACACGAATGCAATCTGAAATAATAATTTGAATCACAATGACGCAATAAAATTCATATGTGTGACTCCTAATTATATCTTTTCCCTCTTGCCTACTACCGGCAGTAGTCAATAAATGTATTGATCATCGAGTTATTTCCTCCTACTTCGTTGAGTTCAGATAATGCATTACTTTTATCCTTATTTTCACTTATCGCCCTATGTCTTTGCAAAACCAGAAAAAATGTTTTCAAAGAGAAAGAAATATCTTCTTTAATCTGCTTTATGGGTCATGGATGCTTTGTGGGGAAGCACTTATTGCAGCAAACGAGTACATTCCAAACCTACCTGTCCTAAATAAAGGCATAAAATGGTTTTTATGAGACTTCCACCCGATATGCTACAATTGCAATCGACTATCTCTGACTCGGTAGGTGGGAGCTTCCTTCTATTTATGGACCCACTGAACCTCAATGGGGGATGTACGAAATTTATCTCTACTCTTTAAAGTAGAAAAGGCGTCGAATTCCTTAAAATGACACGATTGCTAAATGCTCTGGAAATGATAACAAGGTACAGACCATGTAAGATGAAATATTTTGAAGCAGAATTTAATAATGCTGAAACGATTTATGTTTCAATATCTAGGTTGAACGAATTCAACTTCTAGTCTCAAAAGAATTTCTAAAAATTTTTTACAAATGATTTCAAGGAACCTATTCCAAACTCGTTCTATCAATTTAACTAGTTATTGATGTTTATGTTGAGACGAAATAAACTCACTCCAAGGTTACGAAAAATTGAACTAAAATATCTTGCTTGCCTGTTTTACCTTTTTCCTTTTAACGTGTTTTGCCGATGGATAAAGAGGTATTTGTCAATACAAAAAAGAATACCTCAGAATGGTTAGCTGTAAAAGGAAGAATTTACATGTGTTGAGTAAACCTTCAGAAAATTGTTTCAGTTATAATAATTGATTGATTAATTTCTATCTGTCTTATAGAGGTGTGTCTAATGAAGCTTTCCCTTTATTTTCTCCCATATTTTTGTTTTTGCGCCACGGTACCAGATGGAAAATGGTAGTTTAACCAAAACATTTGCCATTTACGAAGTTGGAGTTTGGAGTTAAGAATATGAAGTTAAGAGAACAAGAATAAATATAATCTCTTCATTCCGGGTATATCTATTTGGTACATTGAAATAATGAATTTGTTTTCCTTCAAAACGTTAATATATTCACATCAATTCCTGCTATCCCATTCAGCTGCATCCTTATAAACTGGACATTGGGGATAATGTCACCCTATTTAGGGAACTTGCTCTCCTGAAGAACCGTTTTCTTAAATGACTATATAATTTATGTGTCTTAAAATACTTAAGGAACCGTTAAATTAAATTTTAATGGGAGGGTTTTTCTCGTTACTGTCGTGATGGTAAATCTTTTTCATAAAATTCAAATATTGATTCCCGTGAAAACGCGCGTACAACGACATTCAATGTTTTAGGTAAACAAATAGGGCCGAAATTAATTGAAATATACTATAACGTGGCTCTAGTGAGCAGGAAAATGACTTTGGTAGAGTATACTCATCGAAACGTTTAAGTTCCCCAAGAGTGAGGCTGCCATCCAAAAATATATGAATAGCGATCGCCAGGATGAATTTTCCTCCCGCTAACACGTAATCACATCTATCGTTTCCGGCATCGGATGATAAAATTAGAATCGAGAACTGATAAATAAGCTCATTTTGAGGGCACAATTTTCAAGTATTAACCCTCCTGGTGGTGGTTGTTTCGACAAGTCTCGTCATTTGCAAAACTGACCAGATCTTGATAGACGATAGATCATTAGAAGAAAACTGACCAGGTCTTGATCTCGACATCATCAAAGAATCATCAATAGCAAAATTAGTCTGATATTGATAGACGATATATCTCGTCGAAACTTGGAGGGTTAACCTATCGCCTAATTTAAGGAATAGCCTATATTCTAGCTTGAGCGAGTTTGCTCGTTAAATTAAGTGGTAAATTAAGAGTATGCGATGCGTGCTCATAATTGGTGTCTTTTACGTGTTTTCTGGCTCTGAGTTTATCCTTCTATACAAGAGGCGATAGCAGTGATTATGAATTGGCGAAACAAATAATCACTTTTGGTTGGTAATCATACAGGATTGTACGACAGCACTTTTCCCTGGCTATCCCAACCACCTTTGTACAAATGGACCACAGGGTCATCTGCCTTCTCATCGGAGCCAGGTAGGATTTATCATATCCCCTTTTTTAACATCTAGATCTGTCCAGAATGATCACTCTGAATGTTTTTATTTCCATTTGCGAAAGTAGAAATATTGAGGTGAACTCAAGTTTGATTTGTACTGAATATTGTATGTTCTTTAGGAATACGTGAGTATGTAAAGTTTCAAGCCGATTGATCGCAGGGTATCGAGTTAAAAATCCTTTACAGGATGTGAATGTAACAGACGGAACGCATGGTTAAGAAAAATAGCACAAGAAAGTCACAAAACAAGAGGAAAGTCACTACAACAGAAACAAAGGTTTCGAAAAACAACATATTAATTTTCTACAATGAAATTTTCTTTCGATCATGGAGCAAGCCACTCATATAACTTACTGGCATATTGACATATTTTTATGCCAATGTCAATTTTCATTATCTTATTGTCTTCAGTATTCGTACTCACCCACAGAACTTTAAGATGATGGTCACCACGAGATTGTCTTTATTAACTTTCGAGACGATATCAAAGGGAATGTCAATCGCTTACTCTGTAAAGGAATACCTATCAGAAACATACTGCTGTTTTTAAAAATGCAACACCAAGAAAGAGTGGTTGGATTGGCTTAAATTTGAGAGACGGGTAGTTTTTGATGGCAAATTCAAATTATTAAAACTTCAGCAGAGTATGCAAATAAGATGCACGTGCGATAGAGGCTGAAATGTGACTCAGAAGATTTCAAGGACTTCAAAAAGGAAATGCCAAAAACTGTGTCACTGAATTCAATTGGCATTGCTCTGATAGTAGATAACAAATGAGACATTATGGAAAGTTAATGGAGTTGGGTTAAGAGAAGGCGGTTTATTGTATTTTACCATTGCTGCACGCGTTTGTCAAAACGCTATTACAAATATTCAAACTTAGAAACAATGGACAAAAGATGGTTCTACGTTTCGTCGTGGGATATCTGGGGCACCTTTGGGTACGTTAGAAAGGGAAGACAGATACTTATCGTGGTGGAGAATTGTAAAGAGACATCTAAAGCATTAGCACAACAATGGACGATAGTGGTACATCAGGCGATGTCTTCTAGAACTGTTTACACACAATTGCTGTAGAGAGGGCTCATTGCTTGGCGTCTTTTACTCTGTTTCCTTTAACCCTATACTATAGACTTCAGAGATTTCGATGGTGCCAATACCGAACTGAAGACATTGGAATAATTAGATTTTACATGTTCCTCTAACAGTTGTGTAACTACAATCATTTATACACTGTATCACTTGTCATCCCTCAAATAAATTTCATTGCAGTGACTCAAGTTTTTTTCGCAGTTGCAGTTTTGATGAACAACAGTGAAAGATGATCTTTCAAATATTAAATGTCCACGGTCCTCAGCCAAAGTGATATATAAGAATCAAATTAAATCAAAGCATATAAAACAACTTTGACGTCTGGAGTCAAGTTGTTTCTCAAGATAAGAAATTGAAGTTTTTCCTTAATTCGTTTTATTCCCAAGAGGAGAGGTACTAATCGATACGTCACACACAAAAAAAGAATTGCTTTCAAATTCCCGATGTTATAGTTCTGAAATAAACTTCTGGGCTTCACTTGAAGCAGAACAAACAAATATCTCGATCGAAAAATCGCAAATGAAGCAAGCTTACACTTTAAACAAACTTTTTTGGTGTCTAATTTTTTATTGTTTGAATTATAGGTCATAGTTTAATGTATTCAAATCTAATAAAAATGTACTACCAAATGAAACGCTTAAATCTAGCAAATCCACAGAACTTCAATTGAAAATTGCATTTTAAAATGAAACTTAAGATATAAAAGTATATGGATGAAAATAGGCCCTATACTTCTATCTAATTTGTTTTTAATACATAAAAATAATAATTGTAACACAAAACATTTTCTAAATGTATGTACCTCTTTCTTCCAAATTATTACTTATACTATTTCTATTAATCTAGCTTACATTTGCAAGTATTGTCATCTTTTCTTTTCTTTTTCGAAACAAACTTGTGCACATCTAATCTAAAATCAATGCTGTTTTGTATTGATAAGTATTTCCGTAATTAAATTTCAATTTTCAAAAATTCGTCCCATTTAACTAATGATAATCTTTTTATAACATACCTAACGGAAGCCATAGAATGAATAACGATATATATTAAAGTGCAAAACGGAACCAGAAACGGCATACACATTGGATAGCGAGAAATATCAAACAAACTACAGAAATAACCGATTACGCTGTCTGCTCTAGTTTAATTAATGTACTTATTTTATGCAAGGTAATATATTTCTTTTACATGACTTATTGTTGATTCATTAGCATGTGTGTGAGCAAAAATATGAAAGATAAACTTGGTTGCTTGAGAAGAGAAGTAAATCTAGGTAATTATTATTTGAAATATAGAATAGTACAGAGAAAATGTGTACATCTATTTGTACCTTCACATTAGGAAAAAATAATTTTAGTAAACATTTGCTTTGTAATAGTTGATATGTCTAAAAGTACGTTGTATTAAAACATGCTCAAAAATTGAATTTTACTTAAACAGATAGATTTTTAATTCATATATAAACACTAATATGGAATTTTATTGGTTATCGCTGAGAATATACGATATATTTTTTATTTAAAACTACACATTTGCAGCTCGGTGCGATATCGAACACTCAAATATTGGATAAATACAAAGGCTATTTGTGCTAGTGTTAAAATATGGAGAGTAATAAAGTAGGTTAAAATATGAAGAGTTAAAAACTATGTTAAAATATGGGAATGTAATAAACCAGGATATAAATATGAAGTGCAATAAAGTAGGTTAAAAATATAGAGGGATATAAACTATGTTAAAAATGTGGGGAGAACAACAAGATAGACCGACGATTTTCAACCTGTAAGCCATAAGAATGTCACTGGTGTGCCTACGAATGATGAAATGGTTTAAATCAGTGGTCTTCAACCGGTGGTCCGTGGACCGGCGCCGGTCCGCAAGAATTTATTGCCGGTCCGCGAAAGCTTTCACCATGCTTTCAATCGACTATACCGCTTCACGATTCGGGGAATTCCCACTGTTACGGGGTGCTGCACGCGACGAGTATAGACGAAGTGAGGGCCGCCGAATGACAGTATCACGTCAGCTCGCCTATCGAAGACATATTGCAAGAATTCTTATTTTATCGCGCTCGTGTGTATTGTTTTTTAGTATTGTGTTGTGCCATTTCGGAAAACAAATTATTTCTTTCGTAAAATTTGAAACCTTACAAGATGGATAAAAAGTCAAAGAGCAAAATCTTTTCACCTTTAGTAGAGATAAGGACAATATTCAGAAGAAAATTAGTGATGTTGCCGAAAGTGCGCCAAGTACTAGTGCTTCAAGTTTAGAAGAAACAAAGAAAAATAAATATCCTGATACTTCGGAATGTGCAATAGAAACTAAAGAGAGAAAAGGAAACTTTGTTAGGCATTACGATAAAGAATATTGAAAGCTTGGTTTTATTGTAGCCCCTGGCAGTGAACTATCGTCACGGCCTTTTTGTGTAAAATGTTTTGAAGTTCTTTCAAATGGCGCTATGAAACCGTCCAAAGTGGCTCGACATTTGCATTCAAAGCAAAGAGAGAGATTTCACTGATAAGCCACAGGACTTTTTTAAAAGATTACGTGACCAGATTAAACTTCAGAAAAGTCAAATGAAAACGATGATAACTAGTGACAAGTCACTGCTTCAAGCGTCTTATTTAGTTGTTCTTCGAATAGCTAAAACAAAAAAACGTTTACTATTGGTGAGAAGTTAGTAAAGCCTTGCATCTTGGATGTCGTACAAGAAATTTTGGGTCCTCAAGCCACTAAAAAATAGATGCTATACCGTTTTCGGGCTATTCAGAGGAGAATTGTTGACATGGCCATCGATATTGAAAAGCAAGTTGTAGTGGGGATAAGGAAATTGAGATGTTTCGCGATTCAAGTTGATGAATCAACTGACGTGAGTTGTCTTTTGATGTCACTCCGGTGTCCAGACATAAAATGCAATCGTTGTCTCGATTCTGGATATCCCTCAATAAAGAATTTCCATCTCTGAATTATAAAGCTATCAAATTATTGGTCGTTTTTTCGACTTCCTATTTGTGCAAAGATTTTTTCAGCTATGTCAGTAATAAAAACCCTACAGAGAAATCGAATGGATGTTAATGCAGCGCTTCGTCCCAGAAACAAAGTTGCAGCCACATATATCAAATTTGCTTATAAAGAAGCAGCAGCATATGTCGCACTAACCAAAACTTGTAATTTTATAACATTAGATTTAATAAATAAAATTCTATCTACATTGGTTTTTATTTCTGGCTGACGCCGGTCCGCGAAATATTTCTCCTAATTTTGCCGGGCCGCGAGTGTTAAAAGGTTGCAGAACTCTGGTTTAAATTGTTTAACATTTATTTCATTTCAACAGTTTAGTTTTCACCTTTTATTGAGTGTGAGTTCAAAAATAATTTTAATTAATACCCGTTTAAATAATTGTGAGTATTATTTTTTATTACAGCGTTTCATAAATAAATTGTTTCAAAATTATTTTATAAAGCCATTTTGGAGCAAAAAGGGTAGGTAATTAATAATATTCTTTTGTAAATTAAGCAAAATTTTATCTATTTTGAGATACGAGCAAAATAAATCTATATCTTTTGCCAATGATAAAAAATAGGTGTAATTTTGTTTTAAAATATATTTTTTGATGTGTCGCAGAAATTTAGTAATTTGTTTATGTATGCCATGAGTTGAAAAAGGTTGAATAACGTTGAACTAGACCAGGCCTGGCCAACACGCGGCCCGCTGGGCGATTTTATATTTCTATTGAAACTTTTGTTTTTCGTTGCATGTATACAAAAAATATTAATTAAATGAAAATTTGAAATAATGAAAAAAATTAAATTTTAAATTAACGATAGAAAAACCACGTAAAAAATGTAATATAAATTGCGTCAGTAAGTGATAATTTCGCCAAGGGGTAATCTTGGTTGTGTATGGAAGCCGGCAGTCAAGGCTGACTCGAGACACTAGTCTAGACACGCTTGGGTCCGTCATCGTTTCGTTTTCCACTGCACGAACGAAGTTATTATTTCAAGTGAATCTCTGTTTATGTGTTAGGTTTGTTTTTGACTTACTGGCGTGTTTACTAAGTTTTTGTGTGTGGTACTGATAGTTGAATAAAAGTGACATCTGAAGACATCCAAAGAAAATTTGAAATTTATTCAAGTGAGTATATTTTTACTAATGCAAGAAAATTAAAAAATTAGTAAGTATTTAATAAAATGTTAAATTGATAAAAGTTATTATAAATTTTCAAGTTTCAAGTGATCATTATTTGCATTAAGTTTAAAAAAGTATTGGTATTGGTATTTTTACCAGGGCTTCGAACCGGAACTGATCCAAAAACCGGAAAAATTGAAAAATTGCGGTTCTTTAACCGTAAACCGGACCCCCAAAATAGTCCACCTCTGAACCCGAATCGAAATCGAAAACGTTACTTTTTTGTACCGGTTTTCAGTTAATTTATACTTATTTCGGTTCAGACACAAATTTTTACTAAAATACTTTCAAACTCTCTTTTTTATCTGCCGCACAAATATAACAGAGTAGCTGACTGCGTGCGCTTTCAAGGACTATTTATTGCATTGTAAGCAAAATTCCGCAGAATCCACTAACTGGTATAAAAAACATTGACAGTTCTTTCTTTCGACACGTTCCCTGCGAGAATTCAAAAAGGATTATGAACTTTATAATCAATAAT
Organism: Meta bourneti; assembly: GCA_933210815.1. Classification (NCBI taxonomy): domain Eukaryota; kingdom Metazoa; phylum Arthropoda; class Arachnida; order Araneae; family Tetragnathidae; genus Meta; species Meta bourneti. Next base: position 61,032,094 of record OW119924.1, on the reverse strand, counting down.
AATTTATAATAAAAGTATTACATACTTTATAATTTACATAAAGTGATTATCAGGTTAAGTGTAAATATTTTCCGTTATAGGTTGAGTGGTTGGTAAGCAAATCTAAGGTACAGGGGATTTTTATAAATTTAATTCATGATAATTTATTTCACAAATTAAATTTTTATGAAAATTTTAAAAAGATCTCTTTAAAAGACTTTAATGGCCCCTAGACGCCTTAGATGACAAGATTTTAATGTAAATCGAATTGCAATCGGAGAGAAAAAAATTCTGTTCGAATATACGTAAACCAGTTTAAACCGGTTTACATACTGTTGATGACGCGAACCGGAACAGAACCGAATTTCAAAAATTTTGGTTAATAGAACGAAAACCGGAACGGAAAAAATTACGGTTCGAAGCCCTGATTTTTACATAATTATAATACATAATTAGAAAACAAGAATACTAAATTTACTTAAAAAAGTAAATTTTTTTGCTCTGTGTAATATACCAATATTCTCCAACTAACATTTATTTTTTTGGTCCATATTAAGGATGAATTCAAAGAAAAGAAAAGTTGTTGATGAAAACAGGAAATTTAATGATCGTTGGGGAAAAGATTATTTTTTCACAATGCAGAATTCAAAATTAATGTGTTTAATTTGAAGAGAGACGGTCGCTGTATTTAAGGAACGTAACGTTAAAAGGCATCATGAGACAAAACATAATGAATATGTAAATTTCAGTAAAGAAGTAAAAAGTTTTAAGTTAACTGCGCTTAAATCGCATTTGAAAGCTCAGCAAACGATGTTTGATTCATTATTACAACAACCATCTACCATTGTCAAAGCAAGTCATTCTGTTGCCATGTTGATTGCAAAGAAAATGAAATCATTTTGGGATGGTGAACTGGTAAAGGACTATTTGGAAGGAGTTTTAAAAGATGTTTTGCCCGATAAAAGCAAATTATTTTCAAGTATCAGTCTTTCACGCCAAACTATATGTCGTCGCATTGATGACATTTCAGCTAAAATGGTAGTAACTTCGCGAGATAAAATTAACCAATTCAAAGTATATTCTTTGGCATTTGATGAAAGTACAGATATCTCAGACATATCTCAACTTGTGATATTTATTCGTGGTGTGAATGATTCATTCCAAGTGACAGAAGAAATGTTAAATCTTTTACATTTAAAAGACACAACTAGAGAAGATGTTTTCCAGGCGATTGAAAAATGTTTAGCCGAAAATAGCTTAAATTTTTAGGCTCTTTCAGGATTAACAACAGATGGAGCAGCTGCTTTGGTAGGTAAAAATAAGGGAGCTGTAAAATTACTTATGGATAAGCTAGATTGCAGAGGCATTAAAAACAATGATATTTTTATTATTCACTGTTTGATACATCAACAAAATTTATGTGCTCGAGTATTATCCATGAACCACGTTATGAAAATAGTTATAAAAATAGTAAATTACATTCGTTCACATGCTCTTCAGCATCGGCAATTCAAAGAATTCCCTAGCGAATTATCTTCTGAATATGGTGATATCGTATATTTTACCAATGTTAGATGGCTAAGTCGTGGAAAATGTTTAAAAAGATTTTTTAATTTACGGGAGGAAATAGATATGTTTATGAACGAGAAACAAGAATCTGTTCCTGAATTAAGTGATAATGATTGGTTGTTAGACCTATGTTTTGTAGTGGATATAACAGAAAAACTTAATCAGCTAAATAAGGACTTGCAAGGGCAAGATAATTTAATAATCGATGCTTGTAATTTCATCAAAGCTTTTAATAAGAAATTATTGTTATTTGAGTGCCAACTTAGAAATTATAATGCTCAACATTTTTTGAACTGACACAAATTTGTTGAAATGATGAACAACATTTGTTGAAATGAAACAAATTTTTGCGTCCACGTCAAAAATTAATTTTTACAATACTTATATTACATCCGAGAGATATTCCAACTTAAGATATTTTGCACAACGAGTTGTAAGTGCTTTTGGATTCACATATGTTTGTGAAACATTTTTTTCGAAGATGAAATTAAGAGTTCATCACGTGCTTCATTAACTGATGCCAATTTAGAAAACCAGCTACGATGTGCAACGTCGAACATAAATATAGATTTACAAAAATTAAGTGAAGGAAAGGATAAACAAATATCTCATTAATTAAGACTCGAGAGTTCATTATATTTGAATCAAAGTATAAGAATAAAATGTTATTCATTTTGTATTTGTATTATATTTTCTAAAAGCATGTTTACCTAAAGTGCGGCCCGCTGTAACGTTACTCGTCCTCAAAGTGGCCCGTGAAACCATTTGGGTTGGCCAGGCCTGAACTAGACTAAAAATAGGGAGAAATACTATGCTAGAATTCAAAGGCTTTAACCTTTTTAAAATCATTAAATAATTCCTTAATAGAAATGTCCCCAAACCTGGAAATGACCACAATTAACTTAGCACAGAAAGAATGAATATATAGTGAATACGAGCTGTTTACAAATGTCTAACTAAAAGAAGGTCAGATGTACATGTAGATGAGAGGTAGCGTCGTTCATCAACTGCCATTAATTCCTTCATTTAATCAGGACATTTATCTTCATCTTCTCAAGGTTACATTTATTATTATTTTTACCTTTAGGACTGTGTTATGTTTTTAAGGCTGTAAATTTGAGCTTGTGTGGTAAATGTATGTAATCTTCTAAAAAGATATTAAATCTTTTATCAGACTCGTACGTGTCTGTAAATTAACTAGAGTTGACTGACTGCCAGAACTGGTTTATTCACAATGAGAGAAAAATAATTTATTATATGAAATGTATGAAAATGCTTATCCTATATTTGGAATTGTTAATTTTTTATTCCCATGGGATATTCAGGTAAGAAAAACTATATTTTATTTACTTTTTATCTGAAGAATTACATTGTTTTAATGAAATAGTTTTACACCAGAAATATGTCTTTTGAAACTTATTTTTGAACTGCACGAACTTTCCCCCTTTTCAGATAAATTTCAAATGACTTTTGAAGATGATTCATATGCCATCTTCGAACTAAAAGACTATCTTTCTTTGGTTTATTGTTCTTCGGTTACTTTTTTTGGCACACAAGTGTTGATTAGCCTTTCGTCTGTGGAATAAATGGTGTAAGACGAGTTTCCCTAATTTTATATTAAATTGAAATGAAAAAAAAATTAGTATAATTTACAATGACTTTGAATTGTCCGTGTTCTTAATTAAATTTAACATATTAGAATAAGGAACATCTAAGTCAATACGAAATTTGAAATGTGCTTTTGATTTTTAAAAAATACTTCACTCTTTTTGTGAAATAATTTTAAAATGTTAATATGAGAATAAACTTTGAACTTCAACTTTCAAAGTTAAAGGAGTGCCACAACGACATTCACAAATGTTTGTTATAGACAATCACTTAAACTTTCAAAATGATTTGGTTTCATTATATGCATAAAAATATAATCTTATGTTGCTGATAAATAAGATGTCACAACCTTTTCAAATATAATTTAAACCTGTCTAACTTTTGCAATTTAAAGTTGTCTAACTTATTTTTAACCAACTTCATCTATTATCTACTTCTTATCTTCTATTTTTAACCAACTTTATCTAATATTATTAACAGAAACAATGTTCTGATGATAAATTGAAATTTGTTTGATCCATTCAAATAATTTTAAGATCTATTTTATATAGCTAATATTAAAAGCCTTGCGCATGTAAATAATTGGATCGTGATGGAAGACGTGGATTTTTCAGATACATCATAATGGCCATGCAGCATTTTCGAAAGATATTTAGGCACTGTCTATACTTTATAAAAGCTAGTCGTTGACAAATGGATACGTTGTAACTGAAAAATTCTATTTTCCTTTTATTCGACTATCGCGTACAAATGATGTACAGTTTCGGTCATCAAGTGTATTGTATTTGAAAAATAATTGCACTTTTAAGATAAAGATAACTTAATATTTTAGAAAAAAGACTGCAATACTTTGCATGAAAAAGTCACGAACAACTTTTCTAAAAACCTACAATGCATGCATGTATTTCATCTTAACAAACATTTTCACCAAAAACTGTTGATACAGAAATACGTAGAAACCAAGGAAAGGAATTGGAACAAAGCCCATACTTAAAATGCCGATATTGACATGCTTTGAATCCGATATTAAGAAAAACATGGCAAGTTATAACAAATATGCATTGAAAAGAATTGCAGATATTTTGACTTTCTATGAAGAAAAAACAGCTTAACGCAAGCATTTCACGCAAATATTACCAATTATGTATTTATCCATTTCCACTTCAAAAATATTTTATCTGTGTTTGGAAATCTTGGAATATTTCCTTCAGTAACTTATTTTTCAGAGAAACTTATGGACATATTTTCTTGTTATTCCACAAAAATCTTTTTCAACTACTTAAAATTTGAAAGTAACTCTAGGATATGCGTTCCTTGAAAGAAAACAGTAGCACGTTTTCAAATCACCACTGTTTTTCTTTCAGTTTCCTATTTGAATGTGTTTTAAATATTTACATTAGCAATAGCTTATAAATAGTAGATGTTAAAAATGTTTATATTAAAAATGGTTTTTACTCTTATTAAGCTTATTAATCGGTATTCTATGTACAGTGTACTTTTTAAATCTTTTCAATTAATGTAAACGTAGTGGAATCGAAAGTGTTGTAGTTAGCTATTTTCTTATAATAGTTTTTGTTAACTGTTTGCCATAGTTACTAATCCTTACTTTTAATGACGAGTGAAATTTTTAGAAAAGAGAATTCAACCAATTACATATTTTAAAATTTCGCAATGAAAGTTTGGGGAATAAATGATCTGAGATAAGTTAAATATGCTTATATTTTTATTTTAGTTGAGATATTAATCACATACTTTTGTTAATTAAGGGCGTTATAAAAGTCAGATTTTCCATAATGATTGTCAGCTTTGAAAGATGAATTGGAAACAAATCTATATTTCTATAGGTTGGATTTTATTTCTTTAAACAGTTGTTAAACTATTTCAGTATTCAGAATTTCACAGAAAATTTTCGAACGACTAGGAAGCTTATTCATCTCTGATTCTCTATTCAAACTAAGAACAACTGCAAAAATGGTTGTTCCCTTAAATCGTTTTAAATGAAGTTAACACAATGTATCATGAATGGATTATGAATGTAAAGACCTACTTTCATTTGGTACAAATTTTCTACAAGAAGTAATGAGAATTGATCAGTTTTTATGTTGCCGTACACGTAAAACCGTATCTAATACAGCATTTAATGTTTCATCTTTTCATTATTTCGAGCAATTTTGAAATTTTACGAAACTCATTTCAAGAAACTTACTATATAAAAAACCTGGGAAATGGAATGATTGCAACACACTATTTCTTTCAAATAGCAGTAATCAAAAATTCATCTTAAAATATATTTTTAAGTACATTTTCTTTTTATTCTCGTCACTTGTAACGAAACGTGTTCGTGACAACACATCCAATTGATGTTAAGAAAAAACCCTCCAAGATGATGAAAGTATACTTTATATGTTATAATGATATTTTTCTTCACTCAACTGTTAAATTGTGTTATGAAATGGGACTGGCAATGAATTTAAATGCAGCACTTGAAACGACGTGTAAGTGAAGTTTAAGTATTTTATGGTTCAATAAAATGATAAGGACTTTTTAACTTTTATCTTAAATTTTTACAAAAACTACGAAATACATTGAAGAATATGACAACTAAAAAGTATTGAGAATTTTCAGCAAAGATTTGCTGAAATTTTCATCTAAATTAAGTGAATATAACTTAAGTAAAATTGAACTTCAGGTTTTTTATTTTATCATCTAATGATGAAATCTCTCCGCATTAGTGAAAAGAAATTTATTTGTTGATTGCGAAATTAATTTGAAATAAATTGATATAATAATCGAGTTCTAGCTTTCTCTAAACTTCTAGTTAAAAAGTTCCGTATATTAATAAGTCTTTTAAGGCAGCTTATAAATTTGATCACAAATTTTCCGATTGCATTAATTTGTTTTACCAAAGAATACACAAATACAAACGGTGGCATTAGTTCCGGGTGAAGTGCAATTCAAGTATTAGCAATTAAAGTATTTTTAAACATTTTCATACAACTTTAATAATAGGTCTCACAATTTGCTTTATATTACAACTAAATCATGCTTTTTGCTAGTTATGTTCAATTATATACTGCATCAGCAAAAGTCAGGAGGATGTTTTCTGTGACTTCAATCCTTATTTATTGAATATTATGTGCTGCTGTTTAGTTAAAATGATTATCTAAATTGAAGTAAGGAATGCAAAATCATTGAAGCTACTAATAACAAAGTTTCACATACTTTAAGAAACCAAATGTTTTACGTTTTTATTTTCAGAAGTATACTGATAATAACATTTGTAAACTCACTAAATTTCATGTGGGAGCTTTATGGGTAACAATGTATTCAAACGTACTTTTAAAATTGTATAACATTTCGAGCAGTAATACTCTTAAAAGAGTTAATGCTTCTTTAATTATTTTAAAGTCCTCACAAATAGAAGATAAGAAAATAGAAATGCCAGAATAAAAGTACTTGACGTTAGTCAAAGAGTAATTAGTCGTGCAAAGTTCGTTTAATTTAATTGTTTTTTACAGAGCTACTTTACTTTAGCACGATTAAACTGAGAACACATTCGAAATGCAGTAATTATATCCCGTAGACATTCATTAGACCGTAAGAGATGCGGCACTACACAGCACGTATTCTCTCATAAATTCTATAGAATCTTAAAAATAGAAATATTTGCGAATTTACGAGCTACCCATTATCCAATTATATCACTGTTACATGATTTCTTGACTGTGCATTGAAAAAAATGTTTTCTATCATTCTAAGACAATTTCAAATCCCCTTATTTGGTTTGCATTGAATTATATTTTAATGTTATAATTGTTTTGTAATTTGCTTCTTCTGTTTTATATATGTTCATCTTTTTAATGCTTTGTTATGAGCAGCTGAACACCCCGGAAAAATATATAGTTTTATAGCATAAATTGCATTTTTATCGTAGTCCTTTGTTTTACAGGTATAGAGAAATAATTATAAATGTTAAAAGATAGAGAACTTTCAAAGAAAAAAAATTAAGGATTTTACAACATGCTTCAATTTTACAGAGAATGATATGATTATTTTCCCATTTACTAATTAAAAAAAGATAATCTATTATGTGAAGAAAATTCACCTTTATGCAAATGTAGAAAAGTGTATATTTGTTATCAACATAAATACATGTTTAACACTTTTATAATGTAATTTATGACTTCCGTTTGATAACACGATTTATCATTCTGTAATTTGTTTTGTGTCATGCACTAAGAGGTTTTGAAAATATCAAATAAAAAGCGATTTAAAAATTTGATTATGATAAACAGAATAAATTGAGTCGAGACGATTTTGTTTCATACCTCCGATATGAATACAGACATAACATAAATAATTATGTCTGCATTGGGTATGGTAAGGACTTATTTTGACCAAACATTTTACGTAAAATGATTTATATGATTATGCAGCAATGGATAAACGTATTTTATTTTAGAAACATTCGTGAACACACCATATCGTTCAACATCATACCTTTACATTGCTTGCAAGTTACTATCCTTCAAAACAGCCTGATTTTATGAATGTACTAATAAGTGCACATTTTGCTTACATTCCAGTGAGAACATCATGTACAAATTTCAGCAAATGAAATGACACATAGGACAATTTTCTATCAAATCATTGCTATACCTATCTGCGATTATCGCTTTAGCATGTTCATAAAGTTAGGAATAGACTCATGTGATTTCCTTTGGCATGCACCTCAAATTAATTAATGCCACGCTTATTAATCTAAAGCCTGAATTACCTTTCGTACTGACACAATAAGCACTTCACTCTGCATTGCCAGTTAACTAACCACTTGTAGCAATATTGTCTGAATTTCGAAATTATCCACCGGTTTATCAAGATTTAAATGGAAATTCGCATTAAAATTGCTGAAAGCGTGAGTTTAGAACCATTAGTGTATCTACACTTCATAACTGTGATTGACTCTAACGTGTATTAAATTGATTACAAAGCGTCGGACACCTTTTCCATATCTGAATTTATTATGTTTTAATAGCAATGTACTACATAATGCTTTATGCACAATCTAAGACGAAGTTGCTTATTATACTCGAAGTTGGTACATGGATTAAATCCCCTATTTGTTTAGTAAATATCTTATGTTAACGATGTAATTCATTCCAGTATTGTAATCTTTTGCTGAAAATTTTACAAAAAACAATTACGCTTAAATTGGGTCGGATAATTAAGGGCATACTTCAAAGTATTTGCTACAAAATTTGTATACTAAAATTCTTTTTTTAAAACTTAAAATCTCTATATTCCATTTTAAAAATTGAACTATTATATATTAACTTTATTTAAAACATTTTATTAGGGTTGAAATACATTGCTACTCATTCAAACTGCAACACGAAGAAAGAGTTGTTGGATTGACCGCAAATTGGCAGATGAGTAGTTTATCATGACAAATGATTAAAATATAGCTAAGTATAGAAATAGAATACATGCAAAATACAGCTTGAAATGTGACTCCAAATATATAAAAGGCCTAAAAAACATAATCCCAAACAACATTGTGCCTGTGAATTCGATTGGTATGCTAGTATTTAAGCATGTCTTGTAGCAAAACGAGGCAAAAATTATGAACAGTCGACGCAGTTTGAGAAAGGAAGAGTTATTGGGTTGAGAAAGGCGGTTTGTCGAATCGCGATATTGCGAGCAAAATGCTAGTAGATTGATGCATACTTGGAGGCAATGGACAAAAGAAGGTTCTACGCATTATTGTTAGGGATATGGAGCACCACACAATAGCTGGATCACGAAGGAACATATGCACTTACTATCATGGCAGTGGACAATCGTGCAGACATTCACAATGTTACTAAAACATTTGAGAATGGTAACACATCAGGTTATGTCTACCAACACTGCTCAAAGACGATTATGCAGCGAGAGCTCCTAGCAAATATAATAAATAAAAATTGAGTGTTTGTACATTGAATATTTTCGACCTATTTCAAGTTATTTATCCGTTTTGGACCCATTTAATGCACAATCAGTTGTTTCTACATTTGGTGTGTGCTTTTGTCTGTATGTGTATACCTGTACTACGTCAAAACGGCTGGGTGTACAAACATGAAACTTTGCAAACTGTGAGCACTTACATTCATTTAGTGACTGAACGTAGGTTGGTCTGTCTGTCCTCCCGTTTTACATCTGTTTTGGGTTTGTGTGCATGTTGAAGTATCACATAAAATTCATTCAACATATTTGAATACAAAGTTGCATATTTAATAAACCATATTTTATTTTAGTGAATACAATATTTGAATTTACTTTCCTTAGATATTTAGACAAGTTTCATGCTAAAACATCTGAGTAACAATACTTTAATCAACCATAATTTTGTAGTTTTGGAGAAGCTGGAATGTATATTGATAATTGCTATTACTTGGATTGTTTTACCAGTATTGTTGAAAAAGTAATTATGTTTCCCAAAACTATTTTTACACTTTTAGCTTTGATACTTTATTTGTTTTGAGCCTTATTTTTTTTGCGAAATACAAACAATTTCCGAATTTTTGGGATAGACGATATTTTGCAACGAACGGAAACGAAACTGAACTCATGTTTTCGTTGACAATATGCAGTGATATTTTCTGGTTTTATTCGCTCGGAATTATGTTCGTATTTAGAATTGTCCAATTTTTAGTTGTAAGTTGTGGCAACTATGCGAGATCATGAGATGAAAAGGAATCACGAATTAATATCTTCAGAACTTTTATCCGCCAACTTTACTTTAGTCTTATTTCGATGTTTTCTATTTATTGTAAATTTATTAAATATGTATATTTTTTAATAAATTGCAATTTCTTTACATCACACGGAACATTGCCACAATGTATCTGATTTAAAGCGGCGCGTAAATTAGAAGAATGCAAATTAAGTGAAATTTTGTTGTTGTTGAAAGAACATTAATTTTTAAAAATCCGAACTAGGGCTTTTGAAATATTAAAAATTCTTTGTCATAGTGACAGAAGGTCAAGGAGACTTATTTTACTAGTTGAAGTAAGCAACTTATTATATATGTTAAAAATTTGTTGAATACTATGATTTTCTGTATTAAAAGTCAAATCGATTTACCAATTTTTTAAAAATGGTAACAGGTTATCTTTGCTTTATCCGTGCAGAAGACAATCAATTTTAAAACAAGGTTTTTATTATTGCACGTGCCACAAAGCGGGATTTTCAAGAACAAATGTTTTGGCTTTAAAAAAAATCTTAGTGATGAATATGTTGTCTAATTAATTTGCCATTCTTCCTTTGGAGATGGCGAAATTCAAAAATGTCACATGTCTCGTTCAAGAGTGCCACAAGTTAAAAATATTGGTAGGTAAACTACGAGTGCGAAAATACTCACCGTAGATTCATCATTTTTAAGAATTGATCTGAGCAATTTTACTGGAAATGAATTTAAGAAAGGACATTCATTCCTAATCCTTCCCTTCAAAAATCCAAATTTGTCTTTTGTATTAGTTACCTTAGTGTAACTTATCGTCATTTTGTAGTTTTGTCATACAGCAGGTGTGCTGTATATGTGTAATGTATTATATGGATGGATATGCATGCATAGGATTTGTGTCCAAAGTAAGTTGTAGAGTTATAAAAATGTCGAAAAGGTGTTAAAAATTATTTTACTAACACTTAAATGATGTGGCATTTTTATATAAAAGATAAAAGTGATTATTCTGCTCACTTTTTAAGTTACGGCAATTTTACAGCAATCTAATCTAACTTAAGCAGATGCATTCATAATCCCTAAGGTGTTAAAAAAAATTATTTTATTGACACTTAAATGATTTCGCATTTCTTAAATGATTTGACATTCAAAGAGAATTTATTATTCTGGTCACTTTTTCAATCTATAGTTAATTCAAACCGATTAATGTCGGGTAGTTCTACTAGTTTAACATAATTTTAGTAAGACGTTGCGTTTTCTACCTTCTTTGTGTACTTGGGAATGTATTTGGCTTTATTCAGTTTAACCGATGTAGACTTGAGATTGTGTTTCTACAGCCAAATATTATATTTCTGATCTCGTCTGTATTAGAAGGATGTTCTGTGTAAGCAAACCGCCAAATGGTTAGAGTTTTATTTCCGGTTTCCCAATACGGAATAAGTACAGGAAACACTTTCTACCACAAAAACACTAGCTACATCAGTATTTAGATTTACAGAAAACCTCTCAGCCCTGCAAGTATTAGTGTGTTAACACATAAAGCAATACTTTGTAAGTTTATCCCAGAAGTCAAAGCAATCAATTTAAGTCGTAATAAATATCACATTTATGATCTTATAGATTAGTTTCCATTGACAAGAGAACGAATCTTTATACATTAATTCTTTCTAACAAGAATGTCATGGTTTTTTTAATGACCATTGCACAGATCCAAGTCCACAGCTTTTTAACTTTATGGAGTAATTTGCTGTAGACATGTCTTAGACTTACCTATAAAATCTCCTCCCATACAATGATGTTAATGCTAATGAAGTACTCATACTCACCACCAATCATCGGGCGATTTTATAGTCGATGGGTAAAACTTTATGGGAAAAGAATTCCCAAAGGCTTCTAAATTAACACAGAGCGTTTCGTAATTTTATGGAGGAAAATTCAAACGAAAATTACGAAAGCTATAATATCAAAAAATAACATAATTTAACGATTTCATCATCATTGTGACATTGCGTCTATAAGGCTATACAAATACGAGTAGTTAACTAGGCTAAAACTTGAGTAAGTTCTAAGACTTGAACAGTTCAACTTTTTATGAAAGTTTAGGACCTAAAAGTCTAGCTTGTTTAGATTCCAAGTCAAAAAACCTATTCATTTTCTTGTAAGAGTAGGAATTCGGAATATCTGAAAATGTTTTTCTGTTGGGTCGTTTATTTGGTCTGTCACGTTCGTCGGATGTTGAGAATTGATTAGTCTCTATTCTATATGGAAGCAATAATCTTTTCTCTATGTAGTTTTGTCAATTTACTTGTGAGATTTAGGCAAGAAATTTGGAAAGATCAATTTTATGTTAGCCAGAGTGTGAGATCACCATCCCTAACTGCAACCGAAAAGCTGCAATGGGATGTGGAGAGAAAAAGTGAGGGGGAAAATGGACTTCCTGTTTGTGCTCGCGGCAGGGTAGATGTGCTGTCCCCTGCTCCGCTACGTTAAGTTTACGTGTTTTTGTGTACATTAAATGTATATATCTGTAATGTCCTAGTCTACTGTAGAAATAAACATGCTGTCCTCAAAGCTCTCGCTCTTTTTAATCTGATGTCAATTCTTCAAATATCGAATTTGAACATTATATTTATGCTGGTGAAGAACAGGACCCGTCTGGTCACGCTCTTCTGAAGTCAACGGCTGTAAGATATCGGTGACAGCATACATAATAATCATGACTTTATAGTGGTGAAAGTGTAAGCAAAAAAGATATAGTATATAACATAGTTATGAGTTTATGTGAATGGCAAAGAAAAATAACCTTTTTGTGATATTCAGATGCAAAAAAAAAGATTTTCTATCAGTCGAGTTGAAGCACAGCGAACGGGAAAGTAGCAGAATAAAATTCATGCCTTAAAATGTTATGGAAATATAATTCAAAAAAGCTTAGAAAGAGTTTTTCCTTTTTACAAGGTATGTGTGGAGAGTATAAAAAGTGGTTTATATTTTTCACATTTTCTCTACAGCTTTATTGAAACAATATCAAGCAGTATTTCTTATGCAGCAATGTGATTATTGCAGCAATATTCAGAGGACCATACCAAAGTATATTAAAAAATTTTAATTTAAGCTGATCATTACAATAAATAATATTGTATATTTAATATGTATGCATGTTTCTTGTACATTTTTCATAACTGTAATCTGTGATCTATTAAGGAAAAGAATAAAAGATCATTAACTTCATTGAGCGATGATCTTAAGATGTTCCTAAGATCCTAAGTTTCATAAGATGCGTTTCACATTTTTCAAACACTTCACAAAATGTATTATTTACATAGGAAATATAAATGTACTCTAACAAATTGCTCGTTTGCAAACAATATACACCAAAAAATCACAAATGAAAATGCAGGCATGCAGATAATTTTTCGAAACAATAGACAAAAATTGAAAGTTTGATGTATTTGCCACTTTACATTTATTCGGACAGTATTAAATTATAATATATTATTTCAATTAAATCGCCTATAAATGCTTCCTTTAGATTAAACTCTTCATTAGACACATAAATGAAAAGCTTTTGTAAGAGTAGGGATTCTAATTTGTAACCAACAAAATAATTTAAAATCGTTTATAGTTCTTTCAGAAAGTTGTACTCGAGTTGAACCTTCATTCACTGTCCGTTGAACTTTCATTCCCGAAAATTTTTCTTAGAGTAAAGATCTGGACTGCGTGATAGTCGTGTCTTTCATCACAGGTTCACACAAACTGCTTAAGACTACAAGCAGATTGTAGTAGAAGCAGAAAATAGAGTCGCAGTGTCCTGTAAAACATCCAGTTTGAAACGAATATTTTAGATTTTGTCACTAAGAGATATCCTTTGAGATTTCTCAATAACTTTACATTCAATTTCTGGTTTACACTCCAAATTCAGTCCCCTTAAACTGACTGAGCCCAATACTACCACCGAAACTCTTCCGATTTGACACTTTGAACAGTCTGTCCTCCAATCCGGCCAATAATGAGAGTAACAATATGACCTATCCAACTTAATATTATTCAAATCATTTTTATAAGTTGGTCATAGATCAGAGGTCGATTGCATACAAGTGAATATACATGCTTTAGTTAAAAATGACTTCGCGACCTATTTAGCGTATGCAACACAATTTTTATCTCATAAAAACCACCAGACAGTTATTTTTAGACTAGGAAATTCAAATTTAATTTTACACGCTGGCATAATGACTTATTTTTCGTTATTGCGTTCTTGATACGTCATCCATCCTATGGAGTAAGCATTGCTTAGGTCCCTGTTTCCTTTAAAAGTTTTTTTTATCATAGTAGATGAATGCGTCACAAATTGTACACTGTCCTTCCTATAAACTCGACAATTTGTCTAAGCAATTTTCCAGAAACAACTCTGAAAATAATTACTTTCTCGTGTATGTAAATGACCCATTATTTATAGTATTTAGCGGAACTAGCTACAGCAAAAACGCTTCAAATGAAAGTAATGAAGTCTAAAGCAATACTTTGTATGCTTTAGACTCTACGTGCAGTTTTGTTACGAGAGCTAATTTATAAACTTGTAAAAACATAACCTTGTTTGAATGTTTTAACTGCTGTATTTCGCTCCCTGAAAGATAATTAAAACTTTAAGCACCTAATTACACCTTTTGAACTTCGAACTCCACCATGATAACTGTACCTAGTCGGGATGGTGGAGTTTGAATGTCCCGACAACCCAGAGACAAAGGGTGGGGTATTTCAAGCCAGACAGGTCTTCGTGGAGTAGGAGCCAAACTAAGTGAGATATCTAAGAGAAGATAAACTGTGATTCCAAGCATGACTACTGTTTTCCATGTGTTAGGAACGGCCATTCTTATGGGCAAAATCACACTACTACAGCAAGTGCCACGCCTGTTCTGAGGGACAGCAGGAGCAACCTTCACCCACTCAATGATCCAAATTGATTTAGATGTTCTAGCTGCATCGTCCGCAGAATAATCAGGAACGCCTTCAAAAAAGGTAACTATCAGGGTAGCCAGTCTGACCACTTAAACTGCAGTGTTTCGGAGTATCATAGAAAGATGTTCATGATGATCTGGGATTCCTTTTGGACACTTTTCGCAGGGGCACGTCATGGAATTGATGCAATTTTGATCCCCGGATAAGGAAAAAATATCATTTGAATATTTTTAATTTTTATTAGATAATTTATTCTTTATTTAATTTACATCAATTTAAGTATATCAGTATTCATACAGGTTTTCTGGTATTCTAAAACATTTGAAATACACCTTATATCAAGAAATTGATTTGTTACAAAATAAAAATTTACTCATGTGATGTAAATGAAATTTATCATCTTTTGTCGAAGACATGAAAAAATAAACGAATAATTTTGTTTTTACCTCAGTTCCTCAAAACCTTTCTACACACAACACTCTTCCCACGCCCAAAAGTGAGAAATTCATAAAGTGAAGTTTATTTTAATTTTTAAGGTTTCCACTTTTTCTTTCCTCTGAATCCATTTCACGTCCACTATAATTTTACTAAAAGATATTTTTGTTTGTGAGGAAGTAGAAATTCGCCAAATTTTTTTTGCTTTAATGGGGTTTTTCTGCGGGGTCCATTAGCAACTTTTTGTTATAAATTGTCATTCTTTTTAAGCCACAGTTCTTAGGCTCATTATTATTTAAATGCTAACAATATTATGGGAATATTTAGTTTTCCGTGAATGTAAGAATACTTTTGTCCACAGCGCTCAAGTTTAGTATTGCCTTTGTTAGAGTTTACTTACGTAAAAATGAACAGTTTAATACTTATATACACTTCACAAAGCATGTTTTCTGTTCTGATAATACAAGAGGAAGTGTATTCATCAGTTATAAATGAGCCTAACAATGAGTTATATATAACAACCTAAACACCAAGCAAAATTCGAAAGATTCGACTGGTGAAGAGGAGACATTCGAATTAGAAGAAAGGCGAAAGCGCGGTGGTAATAGAATACCAATGTTTAACACATTTAGCCGCCCATTTTGAATTTCAAGACGAATCGTTCGAAAATTTCTGCAGTTGAATTCGGCCCAATAACGAGTAATCCACTGATAAAAGGGGAAGACAGAATGCCAAGACAGGCGTTGCAGCAAAGCCCTTTGATACAGCATAGTATCAATGTAAAGGAGTGAAGAAAATAACGAAAAATGAAATGAAATGTGTGGTTTAGATCAGACCTACACATTTAACCTTTATCCAATTGATGACTGCTGGAAATATTTTTACAAACTTATCTTTAACAAAACGTAGTAACTCACTTTTTCTTTTAGAAGTAACGTTGAAATCACGAAACACGGTGAGCGAATACTTGAATACAATAACAAATGCAGCATTTAGTTTTGTACCATCACATAAGGCAAATAAACGTAATATGAAATATCTTAATTTAAAACATTGCCAAATGTAAAGAATATTTTTGGTTTAATTAAACGTTAAATTATAACTGAGATTTATATATGAATAGAAAATTCATCAAATGTTTTAGTCATAAATGTTTAGTCGGAAAAGTAAAAAAGTCAAAATCGTCGATTTGAAGAAATGGAACACCCAAAAGAATTTATCGCAAACACACAAAATTTAATTAAGTTTTTATAGAAAAAATGTACATTTAATTAACGCTTAAGTACAAAGAATAAATTACATTCACTTTTTATTATATTAAGCTTCTCTTTCACATAGGAAAATGTTTGAAATGTTTTTTTAAACTCCATCCTTACAAAAAAAACATTTCCACCTCAAACTAAAAACCTTATCCACATCAACATTACATTCAACCAGCTTTGAATCTAAAATCTCAAGCAATGTAGGTTCTTACTTAATGATTCATATACTGATTTTTTTTGTACATTTTCCAGTCCGATGTTAGACGTCAACTCGACAGTCAAACTTCGTCTCACGATTTTCTTCTTAGAAGTGCAGCTTGAGCTTCCTTATGTTCATACAATAATAAGAACATTAACACTGAAATACTTAACACATTAAAATTCAGTAATTTAACATAGTTTAATCTATATTACTAAAGGACAATAAATTTTCTGTTTGTGGAGTCCACAGATGAAATTACTTGGAATTAAAATTGTTCATAGATATAGCATTTCAGCCAAACTCAACTGTGCAATTTTAGGTGCAAAATCCTGATGAATTCAATTCAAATTATTAAAAACATTCATTTACCATAGATAATATTTTCTGTAGCATGAAGATTCTTTTACTTTCAAAGGATATTTCTGAATAAGGGAAATATACAGATTCCATATTGCATGCAGTCGAGATCTTCCACATCACCCACACATGTGCTTCGACAGAAAAGTTACCCTTGTTTTAAGAAAGAAAAGTAAATCGAACAGAAAAGTAGTATTGAACATTCACAAACAAACGTATTCCATAATAAATTAAACAATAAAAATATTTTTGAACTGATAGTATTCTTTTAAATAATTGGCTTTTAAATGATCCTCAAAAACTATTTTCAGCACCTCGAAATGCAAAAATGCTTTTGTTGGACGCTCTAAACAGAATATGAGTTCAATCTACTACCAAAGAAGTATTTTATTCAGATAATGATAAATTTCATTATTTATCAGCCGAGATATCTTGGTGTTTCATATTACGTTCTGTTCCACATTAAATGCAATTCCTCTATATTATGTTTTAAATAACCAAATAAATACTTGTTACAATAAGGTGTTACTAGATAAAAATTCAAAACAGTCTTCTCGTGGAAAGTTTGGAAAGCTTATTTATTCATGTCAAGGGAATACTTCTCAGATTTTTACTCGTTTAAACGAGATATTTTCGAGGGGGTCCTATCTAATATCATGTTGTCCTGAAGCTGAAACTTGAGCTGTCACCATATAAAATTCAAGGAAGTAATCTAAGAGACCAGTCCCCCCATGTGGCGGGCTGGTAGTGAGTAACAGGAAAAACTTATACTCTTTACGGGGAAGTTATACTTTTTGCAAGCAAACATGCTATTCCGCATTTAGATTTTTCCATGCAATGCGTACCATTTTGAAAAACTTCCGCTTCGAATCATTTAAAATTTTAAATTCTCTGAATTATCTTTTCGTATAGCTTATTCCTTGTTTTCCTTTAAAAGATTAAATTTGTTTCCTTGAAATAAACCAATATATTTCAAAACAGTTCCTTGTGTTTAGTATGAAAATAGTTACATTTTAATAAAACCTTTTTGTTTTGTGAGAAAAACTCGCACGACGCTCAGAAGCTCACACACGATCCTAAAATAAGACCTAATTTGTTTAAAATTCAGATAAAGAAAGACATTTGACACTGGCTTAGATATGAATTTTAATTAAGCAATTAAATTTTCGATTCTATTTTTAGTTACAAACTTATTCGAATACCTAATTCCTAAAATCTTTAATTTGCGCATTCCATGTAACTATTTACAAGAAACGAAGTTTGTCAAAATTTATTTTCATGACTTTATCATGCCAAATCGTGTTCTAATGGTTCTCCAAAGTTGTTACATTCCATTACCCATTTCAAAATAGTATTAACTTAAATAGGAGTTTGACGGTAAAAAACAATTGAAAAGTTTTGATAGCCATAATGATGAATTAAAGTATTAATTAAATAAATTAAAAATGTTTATATTTCAAATGACACACTTGCGACACGTCTGAAAATTTCTCGACACACATAGGAGAGACGTGATGGACATCACATTTAGAAGTTATATTTAAATGAGAATGCTGGAATTCAGATCTCACTCTCTACCTGGGATTTCGAAACTATCAACAAAGAACTGTTTTTTATTGCAGATTTCTCTCGAAAACAGATTAGCCATGACCAACTTGGTAGTGTTGTAAACAAAACTAAATTTGAAACATTTATTTCATGTTATTTTGTTGAAAATTATTCACAGATAATGGATTTAAATATCGTCTTGAAAATTTTGATATTGTAGACCTGTTTATAAGATACCAGATTCAAAAGTCTCCAATAGGTGGCTTTAGAACTAATGTAGATTTAGAACCTCTTGAAACGAGTTTAGTAAATATATTGGTAATCCAAATGTTAGAATCTCATAAACCAAAAAATTAGACTAACCAGATTTTGATTGTAAAACGACAATATGCACTTCAATTTGATTTATTATCTTTAGTTGACTGACAATAGAAAAAAGCAATTCTCAAACTTTTGAGAACTGCTTTTACTACTTTTGAGAACTAGCCACCACAAAGACCAACGTAGTTTCCAATGACCATTAAGCACATTCCAAGTGTAGACCTCTCTTAATATTCATATTTGTAATGTTAATTGCATAACCATATTCCACCTTCTTTATGAATGATGCGAGAATCGTGTGTATTACTACGTTTTATCACATATTTTAATATCAAAACAAAAGGAATTTAACTGACTCACTTTTTCTATACTGCACAGGCATGAGGCTATTTAAAATTATCAGACATCACCCCTTCCTTTAGTACGAGTATTTTAAAAACAAACACTCAAATATTTGTGGAGACTATTTGATGACCTCTAGACCATATTGTTTTGAAATTTAGAGGAAACATATTTTAGATTAATCGAATTACCCGGAATCGCTTGGGTTGACTAGGCTATATATAGATTAAAAAGTGATTAGAATAAATACTTTTATTTTATCTAGAAAAATGTGTACATCATTTCTGTGCCTGAAAAATAATTTTATAACTCCGTGTAATTATTAAAACTGTGGACACAAATATGTATTTATACAATCCTCCATTTTCTTCATTTTTAGTACAAATTTTATAAGAGGAAAGTAATAAAAAGAGCTAGTTAAAGGTTAAGTGTTTCTACTACAGCCAAAACAATAATCCGAAAACCAATTTTCAAAAAAATAAATAAAGAATGCACCTATATATTTTCAGTTTTCTTCGTTGTTGAAATCACTAGAAAAGGAAATGAATTGTTCTTTGAAAATGCAAAAATAAGAAAGGGTTGTTTGATTGACCGGAAATTTGGCAGATGGGTAGATTTTCATAGAAAATGCAAATGATTAATATTTCTCCTGAATGTGAAAATAAAATGTGACCTCAATACTGGCTGAAATGTAACTCGAGAGGATATAAAAGATGGGCTCAAAATGCAAATCCTAAACATTGTGTCCATGAATTCGATTGTTCTTTCTATGCTAGTACGTAAATGTACCTAGTCACTAAACGACAAACATACGAACCCAAGCCATATTTTGCTATTAAAATATGAATTTCTATCTAGTTACTAATTTTGATAATCTCAGTCTTAAAGTAGAACAATTTTTAAATAAATGCACTAAAACAGAAATTTTAGAGTGTTTTGCACAGCAAAATGTTTCATAATACCTCTTGTGATTCACATCTCCGAAGTCGCATATTGAAATCAAAAGTGTCATGGGTGTCACATGGTGTAATGAACTACTATTAACAAATGTGCATTTTATTTGCATTAGAGTCCGTCATCTTAGGCATTACTTCCAAAATTTCAACTGGCAACTCCACATTTTACCGTTATTAAAATATATCCCGTATACTATAGCATAAGCTAAATATAAAGTTTTGTGCAAATTTAAAATAATTAACGGAGATGTAGGATGAACAACGATTCGAGGTCCGTCTTAACATGTAGAATTATAAATAAAGGTCACATATATGTAGAATGTTTTAGTGTACTTCAGAATCTGCTTTCGTGATTCTCCAGTTCCTTTGACTTTTGGGTCCTTATTTTTATTAATAAATGCCTCTTTCGACGAATTATTGAATGATATCTAAAAAAAGCATTACTATTGACATTATTTTAAGCTAAACAATACAACAAAAATGCAATAAATGATATCCAAGTATACTCTGATTAATAACTTTTATGCAATATTTTACAATTATTTGACATATTACAAATACTGGACTAAAGAGTTAGCTCTAGTTACTTTTCGTATCCGCCGCAAAATAAACAAAATGCACACAAAATCTTGATGACGTCTTTCGATGAAATATGAAACGATATTTTCAACAAACAAGAATTGACATTATTCTAAGCGGTATGTAATAAAAATGCTGAGCAATTAAAAATATCACATTAATTTACTTTTTTTTAATAAGTATTATGTAATGTGTTACAATTTTACATGTTTAAACAGTTAGCTATACTGAATTAACCTATTTATGCCCCGGCATAAACTCAAACTGCCCACAAGGTCATGGTATCGTCTTATTAATTGCCGCACAATACAAGCTGAGGCCCAAAACTGCTCATCAGAGGTATAGTTCCGGTCAAATAAATATGTGATTTGATTATTGCCCAAGTACTTTTGATTGGGTTGAAATCGGCTGCATTTCTGGACTGTATTCATTGTAGACAACGTTACATCTTCTTGGTCGTCTATTATTCTAAGACGGCTACAACGAAGCTTTTGTCCAACTTTATTTCAATTCATATTTTTTCAATTATGAATTAATTAGTTATTAATGATGAGAGAGAGAAAAAAATTTAAAAAGAAAACGGTCTACATTTTGGGTCGTTATTTAATAATTTGATAAAACAAAGTTATTTTGATCAGAAGATTACTTTGGAAAGCATAAGGAAAAATCTGAAATACTTAGGATTAGCATTATTAGCCTCGAATTTTAATCACTCATAACTCATAATGAATTTGAATGAAATTTTTATGCGCATTTTGTATAAATTCTGGCTATTTTCATCTAGAGAATCGGGATAAGGAATAAAAAAATCGAAATAACCCCAAGAAAATCGAGTTTATACAATTTCAAAATGAATATGGACCCTTCTGAGAACGAAATGTATAGTTATTTATAGCATACATTATTCCTCAAGTCCTATGACACTTTTGTTATAAGACTTGGAATAATGTATGCTATAAATTGGCTTGGTTGTTTGTGTGACTTCAGGAACTAGAATAAAACAGTGGATATCTTTTTGACCCGCTGTACTATCATGTAAAATTAAAAACTATCGTAAGCATTAGTATCAATGCTGAACCATCAAAAAATATTTTTTTAAATAGTGGTTTAAATATGAAACTCAGTTATACTAGGCAGTACTGGAATATTTATTTTCTCTCGATCATTTTATTAAACGTTTTGTTTTCTACTTTTAGTGATAGATTTAAATTAGTTTAACTTTCCTAAAATAATGTTTAAAATATTGATATTTCAAACAGTGCTTTTAATTATGCACAGTACATATAGTACAATAATATTGAGCAAGTATTAGCTTAATTTTATGAGTCATGTAATTTTTATATGGTCCTTAAGCCTCTGAAAGGAACATTTGAAACTTAGGAACCACCCCTGAAATTATACATTTCGAATCTTATGAGTAACTAAATATTTATTATATTGCAATTTTAAAAATATTAGAGAAGAGTTAGTGGAATTGCTAAATCTATAAAGACATGCGTAATTATGCCCTAGAGTTTAATCTTGAAAGAAACATACCGCGCGCTTCTTATATTTATTTAATAATCCCATACGATTTTATTTAATGTATACGTCAAATGTATGCGGATGTAAAACTTTAATCCTATTTTATGCTTTCGATTAATTTTATTCCGTAATTGTTAATAGGACCAGTCAATAAATACAGTAGTGGAGAAAAATTATTGCACTTTATATCTCTACTGTATATGCCTTTGTGAATTGCAGTTATAGTGATTAACAGTTAATGACCTGTTACTCTAAATAAAGCTGTAAGAATTTGAAAAGTTCATTCAAATTATATAAATAGATTGCATTTTAATCATAAAACAAAGAAATGCGTCTCTAGAATTTCTATTATCTTCCATTACCCTTAGTAAAGGCTGTTTCTGTGTGGCATAGGCTTAGTAAAATTCTGAATGCATGTTTCATTGTAATGCTTCAGCAAAACATGATTAATTACTCTTGTGACTGTAGTTTGGTTTGGGATTTCCATTTTAAAACTTCTCCCTGATTATAACCAGCAATTTTAAAGTTTAATGTTGGGATTATTCTTAAGTTAGGAAAATACAGTTGTGGTACTCTATAAAATATATATTTGCACTTGTCACGTAAAAATGAATGGTAAAGTTCTGAGTTAAGCGTACCTTAACACATACATCTATAGGAAGAAATGTTCTTAAATAGTGGCTATTTTTGTTGGAAGCAGGGTGCTGCACCATGTTCAAAAATGTCATAACAGATATCCCCAAACATGACTGATAAATATGCTGCTTGCCGAAATAGGATTTTTTTTCAGATTTAAATATACCATCCACAAAATAAATCCTACGTATATGTGTATGGAAAATGCCCATCCAAGCATTTGGATGAATGAAAGTTTCATAGTTCCACTAATGCAATCAAGATGTATTTTTTCACAAATTTGATAAAGCACTTAAATCGGTGTTGTAGAGATTAGATTTTGCTTCATTAGAAAATGCCTTTTTTGTAAACTGTATTTATTTTATCTCTTCGTGTTATTTTGGAGAACTGATTTCATTTTCTTTGTCAATAGTAACTTTTCCATAGAGCAGTTTTTCAAACTACTAAGTAGGAACCGATCGGTGTGAATTGTTATTTGTCGTTTAAACAAACTTTCCAGATCCAGTTGTAGATTAATGGATGTAGAAACCTTACTTCTAAATGAAACTCTCACAAATTATTCAAAGTTCAGTATTTTCCATCTCTTAAATTGACATGATGTTGAAGTGATTAAATTCAATTCTCTGAGAAATATCTTGAATGTAATATACTTAAGTGAAATCTACTCATACACAAACCCATAAAACTCCAATGCCTGACTAATCTTAACTAATCGTGCTGTTCATGTTCTAACATATCCATAAAGAGTACAAGATGCACAGTACCTGTTGTATATTATATAATAGTTTATGGTTATGATGCAATAATTTGTATATGTTTCAAAATTTCGACACATTTAAATAGTAGTGGAATAATTTTTTCCACTGCTGAAAATAAATGATATTTGAAGTGAGTGAAGAATGTACTCTCACATTTGACTAATACATTTATGGTCGCTATAGGTTTTTGTCTGTTAGTAATGTAATTTAGACAAAATTTTCCTCCCAAATGAAGAATAAATAATACAAATTTGTCAGTACATGTAATGCTGAAATCTACATTAGAAGTTACCGCTAATAACTATACAACATCTATTTTTTAAACAAATGATGGATTTTAGGACTAATTCTTTTCAATTCAGTATAATTAAAATGGCCTAGTATAATTGCATACCGTAAATATGACTCGTTTGCTGAAGCGTATTGTCCAATTAATTAATCCTCACGCTTGACATGACATGAATTATTTAAATAAAGCTGTATTGTTTTGGCACAAATCGTATGACAATTATTAGTCTCACCCCTATAAAGGATTGTACTTATGTCATAATGTTTCGGTTTGTGAATCTTGATGTATTATACCCGGGAACAAACAATTATTTGAAGTTATATTCAACACGTAAGTGTAGCATCAATTGTGTATTAAAAGGGAACGGAAATGATGTATGTAGGAACTTTTTATCTAGGTGTGTCCAGAGAATGCATTCAACAGAAGTATCAGTTTTCAATTAAAGTATGCCTTTTACGTCAAACCAAAGCGAGAGCTTAATTCAATACTTGAAGCTGACTCATTCACTTCTGATTGAAATGGAATAACATGAATCGAACAAACGATTCATTTCCAAACCGGAAGACACTAGATCACAGTGAATGTGATTCATTTAGAGGTAAAAGCCTCTGTAAAACGGCGTAGTTACTATTCATACATTGAAGTTTTCAAAAGGTTGTAAAGAAGAAACGGAAATGCCGTCTTTCACTGATCACCTGACTTTGTGAGGACAGAATGGATGGTTATAAGGAAGGAGGAGCATAGATGAATGGGAAAAGGGAATAAAGATGATTTATGTAGGGAAATTCAACAGAAGTTGAAAGCAAATAAAAAATCTTGTCCCTGTAAGCTACTCTATATTGATAAACTATGTCGAACTCTTTGTGTGCGTTTGACAAAAGGTTGCTCGCTTTCTTTGAAAAAAATTAAGCGAATTAAATTGAGAATTTGTATGAATGTTAGTGCCAAATTTATATAGATGGTTTTAGAGATTCAAAAGCTGGAGCAGGCTGAAAATTACAGAAAACGTTTGGACCTGAATGCATTTAAAATCTAATCTTAGAATCAAATATGGTTTAAATTACTTTTCAGATAGGTCAAATTTAGTTTAGATGGAAATAATTTGGTCTTGTGAATATAAACTTGATAACTATTGAAACTATAAAGTTTTATATAATATATTCTTGTTTTCTATTTTTTATCTGTTATTAATGGTACATAATGGTGTAAAAAGCGTATGATGTGATATAGTGTTTCGATACGGTCGTATGACATTATATTTTCTGAAATCCATAGCCACATTTTAAATCAATTTTATCTACACGGTTGAGATTCCTTTTAATTGTAGAGAAATCTTTTCTAATATCTCTGTCTACACTCAGAATAGCACAAAATTTCCGCGTACTTCAAAACAACAGTCATTTCGATTTTAAGGACAAAAAGATTATGAAGGAAAAAATGTTTACTGATTAAGTCTTGTTGTAAAACCCAATTAAAAATATAAATTGCATTTTTTAACATTTGTAAACTAAGAAAAATAAGTTATAATCCAAACTTTTCCTTCAGGTTGTTTTGCGCTATATTAAATTCCATCAATGGAAGTGCTCCAATTAACAATGTGATAAGCCACAGAAATATGTTACGTAATGAAAAAAAATATTCAAGGGGATCAAAAGAATAACTGATTGTATTGAGTACTCAACAGCTGAATGTTTAAGAACAGAGCCTCTTGAAGTGGAAACTTATAATATTGGAATTTTTCAAAACTTGAAAATTACAAGCTTAAGAAATATAAAAAGTGACTTATCATGTGGCCTGAAGCTCTTCATTTCTATTTTTATTCATTGCTTCAAAAATGACGAATTTTTACAAGGAATAGAGTTATAACACTTTGAATAGTCATAAAAAATCTAAATTGGTTTCCATCAAAAATTCTTCAAATCGATTTCCATCCGTAAAAAGCCAGAAGCTAAAAAGTCAAAAATCAGAACTGTCCATCCATGCGCGCCGAAGCCTCAGACATAGCATGGAAAACAAAATAATTCAATTAAAGAAAACCAAAGAGAGATTTTAAGAATAGTTTAAGAAAATTTCAAAAAATGAAGCGGTGCTGGTGGATCAGGGCGTCATCAGGGAGGAACCTGACCCAGACAACACGAGATGGTGTTTTCTGCGTGTGGGCAGCAGTACACCAAAAATTGCTCCCCCAAACACTATAATGAACAAAAGTAGAAAGGCAAATTAGGCAAAAAGTCAAATCAGGCAAAAATTCCAAGCATGAAATCTAGGTAATAACATAAAAGATACACAATACTAAAAGTACTAAAAATACAATAACAAAACTAAACCCAATATTGTACTATAAAAGGCTATAAAAAGCAATAAAAAAGTTTAAGAAAGTATTAGCTTACCCAAATAATTGAAGAAATCATTTGAAGCTAAAGTAGTCAGCAAAACCTCGCAGAAAGATCGCCAACAAATTCCATATATAACGCCCCAAAAACGTTTAATACTCTGGGACACAGTTATGAATCATAAAATTTAGTATATTAATAAAATGATGAAGTGCAGCGGTAAGTGTTCAATTACACAAAAATATTAGTGTTTTATTACCTTAGAGTTCTATTACCATTAATTCCCTTAATTGGTCATTATCAATAATGCTTTTAAAAATTGATAATCAACAAATACGTCCCCAAAAATAACAAGCCATTAGGGTTAATCATTTGTTAAATAATTTGTAGTATTATTAAAATTCTGAAGATTCATAATGTTCTGAAGATTCTTAATATTCTGGATTCTTAATATTCTGAAGAATTCTTGAGATTCTGAAAGCAGCATTTATTTGTAGGCAAAAAAAGTTTTTCAAAATAGTGTGTAAAAATAAATTGGCAAGAATGGAAGGAAAGTTAGAATCTTGGGGTATACCTTTAATTTTGAGTGTTTGTATACTCATCATTATAAATGAAATTGAAAATACTGTAATTGACCGGAAACTCCCATTCCTCAAAATCAATATTAATTAAATTTTTAAAATCATGATAATAATAATTTAGTACGTCTTTCAGTTTGCCAAGTGGTATTCTGGTAAATAGGTCTTTAAAGTCATAGGTTAGTATATTAACATTGTTATTATTTACGTAATTTAAAACATTATCTTTAATAATACAAGATAATTTTTAGGTATTTACAAAGTAAGATGCGGGGTTTAATCATACAAGTATTTGTACCACAGGTGATAAATTCTTTATAACCTTGTATATATATTTATTCATTTGTAATCAAAAAGCTTTAAAAACAATGAATTTGGCTGAAACTCAAAAGTTCTGCCAAAACAATGAAACTTCATTTACTTGCACTATTGTTCAGCTTTAGCTGAATAAACATCCCAGTTTCTCTTACCTAAAAGTGATTAGAGTATCAAATAACGTAATGGTATTAAATTCAAAGATATGTTAAAAGTAAAATACTTTAAATATGCTCTTTTTGGAAAGTTTTCTCTTGCAGTAGCTTCGACAAACAGAAAATCAAAATAAATGAAAATGGAATTTAAATCCATATGAAACGCCCATTGATTACTGAAGTGGAAAGAAAGAACATCGGAAAAATTCCACTGGGAGTTTTATGTTACCTCTCGAGAAATTCGAACATTCTTCACCAAAAATTAAACTTTACTAGCACAACGTATTTTATATGGTAATTCATTCAATAACGGACTCTTTTAGGAAGTTATATAAGATACCAAGCACAATGAATGCCAGACAAGACGTATGGATTCTTACATCACTTATTTTAACGATATCCAGGCATTGAAAAATGGCAAAACAAGATCATTCACTGAATCACAAATGCTGAATGGATGTTGAATTATGAATGAGGAAGAGATGATAATGATTGTTTCTCCTTCAAAACAATGCAATTTTAATTCTGTAATCCAATGTACACGGATTTAGCTAAATAGCATGTAATTTTTGATACATTCGAAGTTTGTGAAAATTTATAACAGATTTCTTGTGCTGCTTTTAGACTCAATTAAAGGTAGCCCAGTTCGTAGAGTCACGGATTAGCAAACGGAGGATTGAGAGTTCAAAACTAGAACCAACCGTCGTGTACGTGGGGGTGAGGCGTACGTTAAATTTGTCACGGCCTCAAATGTCTTCACTTTGGCGTGGTATGGAAGTTTGAAGAGTGGGGGTGCTAGTTCAGGTGACGACCAAGGCATCTGACTAAGTTTGGATTACGAGGTTTGTCGAAGGACCTTTATCAGTATTGATACCGGATCATCATCAATAACCCGTTGTGATCTTCCAGTATGGCGTCAACTACCTCTACCTAGTCTTAATTTAATGTATAAAATCTTCCTATCAAAATATCTTGTTGGTTAATAAAGTGGTTTGAGTTTATAGAAACCACAGAACATAAAAAATTCATTTTAAACATACATTGATGACGCAATATATACATCCTTCATAACAGACTTCACTATCATACAATTTATGGATTGTCTTTAAAATTCACACGTGTAGATATCAACTGGAAGAATTGATTTAAAATATTATATTTAATAATTTTCTCTTCAATGTTTTTTTGTCAAGATAGATTTTATTTTAAAATTTAAACTATTTGGTTAAAGTTCCAGAGAAAAATAACAAACATGTTGGTCTACCAGCAAAACCAATATTCAGATTTACAATTTGTGACACATTGTATAATTTACATTCAAACTTTAAAAACAGAGACTAGTTTTGGACATGAAACTTCTTTCACTAGCACAATTGTAGTAGAGTAATAAATTCTTCTTAGTGAAATTTGTTCAAACTTTTCTTAGTTTGTGTTCAAATTTGAATATATTTCATGTTCAAAGGTCAAATATGACAAGTATTTATTTAGTATACAAATCATTTTGTTGTAAAATATCATGATGAAATAAAATTTCGGAAAGTTAAATTCAACAATTCAAAAATATTGTTGTTTATGCCATAAAAGAACTTTTAAAATCATAAATTTACATACTTAAATCAATCATCATCGTTCTCTTCCCGCCAAGTAAGCGCATGTGAGGCCTACAGTCTTTTCTTCCTGTCTGGCTTGACCCCAGCCCCACCCCCACCTCATCTAGCCTTATTCCTCTCCACCCCGTTAGTTTTGTTTGCCTTCTCATCTCTTTCCCTCCCACGTTAGTGCTATTCTTGGGTGTTCCTATTAGGTATTTTTAGTACATGTCCGCGAACGAAGTCCACCTTCTAACCTTAATTTAACAAGAAATGGATTTTGTGTTCGTCTTTTCACATAGTTTGGCGTTGGAAATAACTCGGGTTCAATATATTTTTACAATTTTTCGAATATATAGTTTGGAAAACATTCTAAGAAAAATGTAATTTAGATGTAACATTTTAAAATGATTTTTGTTACTTTTGTAAAAGTTATAATAGAATCTCTGTCTGTGTCAACACTTGAAAGACCTTTCTGAAAATTTCATTTATTCCTATATTCGCGAAACACGCATTTTTTCAGTTATATGTTTCACAGTAGTTTTAAACTTTTATGTGTTTTTACTAAAAATAGAAAGCTATCTTATGAAGAGGCTACCACACATGTAACAAATGACAAGTTTGACGGAAGAAACAGGAGTCGCTCAATTCAATTACAAAAGCTTATTTATCAATTTAAAACACAGAAATACACAATCAATCTAACAAATAAAATCATACATCGGAGAAAATTTACGGTTCGAAGTTTCAAGTCTCGAAGCTGACGATACAACTAATGTTCTTTTAATTTGAAAGTTCCACAGATAACGGAAATTAATTGCTCCACAGCCAACGCCTCCCGAGTCGGTCATGTGCTACAGGTTTACAGTTTTTCAGATCATTCGTTACAAAGAAAATATTTCTGGCTCTAATTTCTCACATAAAAAGTTATGAAGAAGTGTGATTCCTTCACTAGATTCAATTTTAAGTATAAATAATTTATTCAAGCTATACTACTAATTATTATTAAAAACTAATTTATTTGATATATGTCCCATTCAGCTATTAATCATTTGATCAAACCTATCTATTCAATAATTATTCTTATTCCAGTAGAAACCTGTCTTGTTAAGCTGTTTGTAATTCACATTGATGACAAGGTCAACACCTGAGCTGGCGCCCCACTCTCCAAGATACTTTTAGAATAGATAGAGAAGTTGATCGTTTAGAACAAGATAGATAATAAGCAACGTAAGTGTAATGAAAAATTAAATGGATATTTGTTCTATACAGAGTAATTAATGTCCTCAGCTAATTTGTCACGCAGAAAATATCACGATGAATTATGAGTTGATATGGTTACAAGTGCGTGCATACAGTTTTTTCTTATACGTCTCGTAGACAATTCAACCTTCCATTTGTCACAGTATCTGTTTGAGTAATAAAATATTCACCTGAATAATAAAACTTCTGAATAATATCACCTGAATAATAAAAATGCGATTGGATTTTAAGCGAATGGTTTCAACCTTCAAGTCTCGAAACCAATGACAGCAATCAAAATTGCTGCAATACAATAATACAAATATTTTGTCTATATCTTGAGAATATGTTTAAAGAAAATTGTAGCTCAACCCTACTAAATATCTGAAACTCGCAATGTTTAATCTAAAAAGAATTTGTTTTCTAATAAATGACTTTAGAAGAAATGCTAGTTTTATTAAAGTAAAACTAGAAACCTTCTGAATCCAGGAACAGTCAAAAATTGGGTGCAGTTGTGTCCTGAAGTTTATTTACTAGTGTGTTCTGCAAAGGAGTCTCGCCCATATTCCCCGCCTTCACGTATAGTCTTAAAACGTTAATGCTTTATTGACCGTTTGAGTGTCAACGGGAGTCACTTGATCTCAGACGAGTGGAGAGATGAGCGTTGAGGAATAAAGCAAGTTGAGGCAGGGGTTATTTTGAGTATCCTCTCAATTGTTTTGTATTTTATTAAACAGCCCACCCAATTATCAAAAAATAGCCCATTCAAAAGTGATAAATTGAAATGACAATAATACTGTCTGTTATCAGTGTGTTTATCAAAGGTGAAGGCATTTCAATTTTGAATCTTTCTGTAGAAAATGGGAAGCTCTTTAAAATTTCACACCAGTATGTTCTGCGAGTGTCACACATGTCTGTTCCATAATAACACAACAATGGACATTGTATTACTTCTTGTTAATTGATGACATCTGGGTGTGCGAGAGACAAAATGTTATCCCTTCCTTTATGATAGTGGTTAGAATGGCTTAAGACATACCGCATGGCAATCTGACTCAAAGGAGCAAAAATAATTCTCACGCTGACCACTGAAGGAGGTTTTCTTTGTTATTGTATGAACACCGCTCATGAAGGAATGGTTACAGCACTTTTTTCTTGGGTTCGAAACATTTGGACTTTTAACGTTATTCTCAAGCTTCCTGCTTCCAAGTCTGCCTAATTAGCCTTGGTACTGCAAAACATGATCGCAGAGAGACGAACCAAAAAACCAATTTGCCTTTCTGTAAATATATTACTCAGTAGTTTGTTACTATTCAAATTTTTCTTATTGTTCACAATAGAGACAGAAATATAATCGAACTGTTTTCATAACTTAGACTTTACATTATTAGTTACTAATGTTGATGACCACCATTCGTATTAAAAAATTTTCCAATAACTTTTAATACTTTAGTCTACAAATTGCAAATTTTGTACCAGTTGATTTTTACCTGATTTACACAGAATACAGATAATTGGAGAATCTTTTATTTTTAGTATATTTAACATAAAAAATGCCGCATTCATGTTATTTTCCATATTATAAGAAGCCTTCTCTTTTCATGATCTTAACGTAATGGTGAATGTAACGATGTATTATATATTAATAGTTTAAAGGTATTTTAAATATTCCTATAATTTATTTTTACAACGGTTTGATTGTAGATGAACAACCTTCAATATTTGTTTTAGACGGAACCGTGATCCCAAAAGTATTTTAAGTTTAAAGATGGTTCTTCAATCACCTTCGCATATGCAATCAATCACATACGCAAAAATAATTGATGTTGGTCAATATTCATACAGAAATGTATTCTTTATAGTAACCGAAGTGGTTTTCTAAAATCAAATGGGAACTTCGCAACCATAAGCATACTAAAACCAGATCAAAATGTTCGAGACTAGGCTGTATTTGACCTCACTTGATAAGGAAATTCAGATAGTTATTTAATATACCTTTTTCTTACCTATTATAGAATCCTAAATTTTATTTTTAAAGTGATACGAAACCTGAGCAACAATCAGAATAACAAACAATTACTTTCACTACAAGTAAAATTTTCAATAAATTTCAAAACAAGGGTTGACGAGAGTTTTATTCAGTTAAAGTAACAAATTATTTGGTAAGCAGATTATTAAGAGCTTTTTATCATATTGAATTACATCGGTAAAGCAAACATGCTTTTCTCACAGAGAATACAGGGCAAAAATTAGTATAAAAGTAATGGAAATATTAAGTTACATTTGCTCAAGATAGAGTTATGTACGAGAGAAAATTCAGAATACAACATCCAACAACACACAAAAAATAATTTCAGATAGAAGGAACTAAGCAAAATATAAGGCTGTTTCCAGAAATGTTTTCCAGAAAACATAATTTCCAGAAATGAAGAACAGAATATTGGTCTCACAGTTTTCTCTATCATTCTTACGAAAGGATAAACCAAAAGAATTCAGAATAGAGTTGTCTAAGTAATGGTTTCAGAATTGGTTACTTCCACACTTTCAATGACTTCTAATAGAAATGCCAGCTCATCTCGTTCTCATAGCGAGTCATTAAAGCTAACCCCGAGTAACAGAAGTACATCATTGTCAAGTGTGAAGGCCCTTGACCTCCTACCCATCCTCCAAGGAACCATGAAGTGACCTCTCGTATAATTACTTGCACCCCTTCGGTGGAACAATCCCCCTCCTCCGAAACAGTCCAGCCGACAGTCAATAAAGGCGTTTGGGAAGTTCAGGAATCAGAAGATTAGCAATATTAGAGAAGGTTTCTGTTGTCCATACAGATATGAGTCACGTAGTTCTTTTCAAGTACAAACCCAAACTTACATCGTAGCAAAGATAAGATTACAGCGTTGTTTTACTCTGATCAGAAAAATGGTATTTCTTATACAGATATCCTATATTAATAGTTTTAGTTTAGGGTTATAGAAGCTACACAAAGGGCAATGTGTATATATTTATTGACCTGAATGATAAAATCAATTATGAATAGGTATACAATATGTGAATAAGATCAATTCATATAAATTCATTCAATATTTATAATTAGTAATAAATGATCCATTAAAACATTTCCCATTCACAATTACACTGTCCCTTTGTAAAAATTATAATAGTGTATCATAAGGCATTTATTTTCAATATTCTGTTTTTCATGGTATAAAAATTTCATGCCAGCGATACATTAAAATCTTAACAGAAAGAAAGTCACGAAACGTTTCGCGAACCGATCAATATAATTTGTTTATTTTGCGAATGTTTCAAGATCAAACTTTATTGTTGTCAAGCAGTTGGCATTATTTTTTACAACTTCCATTTAAAAAGCTTCAACAATAACGACATTTCTGAACATACTTGTATAATCTGACAATGAACGTGCTCAATTTACGGCACATTGTAAGATAATAACAGAGTTTTTAGATGGATTTTAAGCAATAATTATCTTAGCACATAACGACTTTCAAATAGGCGTAATTGGTTTTGCTAGAAAAAAACGTGCACGCACTTTTTCATCAACTCGAAACATTTACTGTACAGTATACATTTGCTGTTAATATTACTATGCCAGGTCACAATTATCTTACCCTAAATTGTTATTGTGCTTTGTTCAAGTAAAGATAGTGCAAGTCATAATTGATCAATTTTGAGTTAATTATAAAAGGTACCGAGTTCAAGCCCAAAACCTAAAAGTTATACGAGAATACAAAACTATAAAGATGCTTGGAAAAATACGCATGATTGAGTTTTTGTAATGTTGTCCCTTATTCTATCTATAGGTTCAATTTTAAGAATTAAAAATTAAAAATGTTTCACTAAGGTAAGCTGAATTTGATTTTATATAAATTTATATAAACTGACTGAAAATTTTATTTAACATGGAAACTTCTAACAAAAATTAAATTGAATCATAGAGAAGGGCATGTAATATTCAAATTTTATTTATGTTGGAAATTAATATAAACTTATATAAAAATATAAATTAATTTTAATTCAAGATACATAAAAATTTCAGTTTTTAAATTTAAAATGATCGTCTTGCATGAGTTTAAATTTCAAACACTAAAATGTGGCGTAAGCTTATGTGTTTCCTTATCCTTTCATTCTATCTTAACTGACTATTTAGATGGTCCATTGCATAAATACAAGGAAATTTCATCATCAGACCAAACTTTTTTATATCTTACAAATGTGCTTAACCCTCTAAGGAGTTCACACGCATGAATCCGATCTCAACCCCGCAGTATTTCCTGCCTGACTTCTTGTCGGTTTTGACCTTTGACAAATGGAATCTTTCATAGGATTCTTTTAACCAATAATAGTAACATAGTTCATTATTAGTAATAAATACGATTATTATTTTTAATAAATCAATCAAAATTATACTAATTTTTTCAAATCGGCAAAAAATATAGTACATTTTTGGTGTGTCGTTGAATTTTAGATACTAATTTATGCGAGACATGACATCAAACATATTAAAAACCGCTGTTCAAAGCCAACACACGGGTTTGGGTCATTCTACAAGGTACACGGGGAAGCTTTTAAGACAGATTTTAATTCATGCAGAACAACTTTCTGGTGATACTTTCGCTCTTGGTTCAACACGCTATGAATTCGAATCCCTGCCTGGGCATGGATGCTTAAAGAGGTTTGGAATTCACTTTAGGTGTCGGTCTAATTATCCCTAGTGAGCCAAACATGACAGTAGAGGCAGAAACCAAATCATGATTACACTTAATTTTTCGTTATTTGTGTTTGTTTAATCAAAAAATTTCGAAACTAATGCTGTGTTGCAGAGGATGAATGTAGAGTGACAAAGCAATTCAACTAGATATGCCAGAATAAAATATTGAACATAACAAAAATTTGACACCAAGATTCAAATATAACTGAGTGGCAAAATGTGCAGCATGAACATTTATCGATTTTTTTTTCAGTGAAAAAAATAATTTAATTTAGTCTTTTTATTCTTTAAATAATTTTTCAACATTTTTCTTTGATTTAAGAAGATTTAAAAACAAAATGTTAATTCCTTTACATTAAAATTTACTCAAAAGTTTATTTTTTTATCAAATTAAAATTATAAATTTGTTGTCTGATATCTTAAAAGAAAATATGAAAAATAATTCACATAAAATATTTTTTAAGCTAAAAATTGATGTATTAACTGCACGTAAATTTAATTTTAATTTGTAAAAAATGTTCTTACAGCTTTATTTATCCTTTCTAAAATTATTAATGATTGATCCCGGTCCGTCGCCAATAGTTTCAGTGGGATGTTAACTCTCTCTCTCTCTACCTGCCTACCTTTCTAAAAATAAAAATTAATAAAATTACTGATAAGGGAGAAAGACCAACTCATTATCTCTTCGTAGTTTCAACACGTGTAAGGGTTATAATTACAATAAAAAACAGGATCGTAAAAGCCGTTATTTTTACTAAAAAATGAAAAAAGATGCTAAGTAAAGGTACTCATTTTTCAATACAAATGTTTACTAAATTTTAATAATGTTAATATTGCTACATATCTTACATGGCATAAATAACTCACACCAAGTCTATTTTCCTACGAGAATAATAGTACTAATAATTTGCAATTTTTACAAGCTTGAATACAATGTATACGGTTTCTTGAATCTATTATTTAAAACAGACCCCAAACTACTCTGATTTCCACTTTAGGCTTTCATACCTCAATTATTTTTTCCAGAAAAGGTTCAATTACACAAACAAATTGAAGTGTGCAGTTTCTACGTTGTTAAAAATTGATGTTTTGTTATTTATTAGCGGATCACTGTTCACTCCCGCTCGATCACCCTTCAAGATTGCTAAGCAATCTTTTGTTCTCTAAGTGAACCATGTTTGCATAATCCTCTCTAGATTTTGTTCTAGCATAAAAACATTTGGCAGTTATTTTATTTAAAAAAAGTATCTACATTGGCTCCCAAAAGTGTTCGTACACTTTAAAAATTTGTAGAAAAAGCGCTGTAGCCTGGAATTGAATTCGAATATAAAGTCCAGTATTTTTTCATATCATCTCCATGTGATTCTGAATAAAACCTAACCATTCTTTAAAAATATTGACTCGTTTTCTTTTTATAAAAATGAAAATGCAAGGAGGCAGAGAAAGAACACGTCACAGAAGTGATCGTACACCAAAACATTTTCGGATAAATTCATAAATAAAATTATCATTTATCGCTTTTTTAATTTTTGCATTGTGGTGACAATTAAAAAATCGTTTGGCTTTAATCTTTGCTTGCTTACTTTGTAATATCCTATTTATTATTTCAAAATGGCTAGTAGTCGTAAGGAAACAACGAACAACATTCGAAAATTGATTATTTTTCATCATAGTATTGGTAAATCAGTTCGGAATATCTCTAAATTAGTAAATTTTTCCCATTCTACGGTGCAGTATGTGATAAAACGCTTTAAAGAAGAAAATCGGATCGAAAACAAGGTAAGGAAAGGTCGTCCGGCAAAGTTAACTCAAGGTGATCAGAGATTTATAGTTAGAAAATATGTGAAAAATCCACGGATGAGTACTGTAAAAATTTCTACTGAATTTAATGAAACATTTTCTACTTCTATTACATCTAAAACTGTTCGACGAATGCTCAGATCAGCTGGATTAAACGGGCGTTCTGCCCGAAGAAATTTTTTTGTAAATACGTAAAATAGAAAGCTTAGGCTTTTCTTCGCAAAATCAATGATAAATAAGCCCGAAACGTATTGGAATCATGTCTTATTTGCAGATGAAAGCAAATTTAACATATTTGGTTCCGATGTGCGTATAATTGTATGGAGAAGAAAAAATGAGGAACTTAATCCCAAGAACTTAGTTGGAACAGTAAATCATGGCGGTGGAGGTGTCCTTGTGTGGGCATGCATGTCAGCATCAGGACTAGGTAATTTGGTATTTATTGTTGGTATAATGAATCATGCTCTTTATTTAAATATTTTAAAAGATAATTTAAAATTATCAGCCCAAAATTTGGGTATTGGAAACAACTTTGTTTTTTATCAAGATAACAATCCTAAGCACGTGGCTCTCAACGTTCGCCTCTGGTGTCTGTATAATTAATTGCCCACAAGTCCTGAAAACACCACCTCAGTCGCCGGATTTAAACCCAATAGAACACATTTGGAGAGAACTGGAGGTTAGAGTGCGAAGACACGACATTAAAACGAAAAGCGAACTAAAAACAGTAATGATTGAAGAATGGAGGAACATAGATGTATAAATTACAAAAAACCTAGTGAACACTATTCCCAGACGTTTAAAAGCTGTTGTGGATGCTATAGGATATCCTACTTAGTACTAATTTACCGAAATATTACAATATTTACTAATATGTAGAGATTTTTTTTAAAGTGTACGAAGACTTTTGTGAGGTAACTTTTTTGTTACTTTTTGATTATTGATTTTCCCAAAAAAAGTTTTACTATGTTTTTAAAATATCTTATGTAGTTTTGTTAAAAACAAGTTATAGACGTTATTAAAAAACTCCTATTCTGAAATATTAATTTTTATTAATGGGTAGAGCAGTATGTCATTGAAATTCGTAAGTGTACGAACACTTTTGGGAGCCACTGTATATAACGAATGATCTGAGAGTGTAGTCAAAAACTTCAATCAGAAAACTTCAAAAAATCCATTACAACACATTTAAGATTTTAAAACATATTTTCAGAATCGTGGTGGTCTCTGAGAACAATCCAGAAACAGTATAGCCAGTTTCTAGGTAGATAGATATGTAGTTGAACTTATGATAGCACTGGTGCAACACAACGGGCTATTGGCGACGGTCCGGGATTAATCCCGAAGGGAGAGATTCGAAGACAACACCTCGTAATTTTCAACCGCAGTTAACGAGTCAACACCTGAACTCGCTCTCCAAACTTCCACACTATACCAATGTGAGGGTATTTGAGGTCACGACAGATTTAACGTGCTCCAACCTTCACGTGCACGACGATGGTCAGTGGGATCGTTTTGAACACGCAACCGTCTGGTTGCTAATCCAGGAATTTATCAACTAGGACACCATGGCCCCCTACTGGGTGGCATACCAACGCTATAACAAATATACCAGACTCCTATTTGTGAAGTAGCACCCAGTGGGTCAGCCGCCGTTACTCCTAACAGGGATGATCACCAACATTCATGTACTTACAAACCGGGATTTAAGCCCTGTACATACATGTGGTAGACAAACGCTATCACCACTTCATCAATAAGACGGCGTACGTTTCAATATCCACAGCTTCATTATCTAGCCGGGTCAACACCTTTTGCTTTCTAGTTTAATTTTTCTGTCCTCTCTTTTAAACTTTTTGCATACTTCGTCAAACTGTGCTTACATTCATTTTTAAAATACGAATTTAAAACCACTTGACCCATCACAAATTGGTGTAAATGATTACTGAAAGTTGCTCATACCCCTAATTATTTTTTGGGGTATAACCTACTAACATCACTACTTTCTTATTCCTTGCGTATTTCGCTTTCAACTATCACAATTGCTGTCATTTGCCTCATCATGACTTGTATAGTGGCTTTATTTCTCATTCATGGAGAGGTCTGACTTACTCTCATTTTGCCTCCCGTGTGAAGAATTATTGGGAGAAACGTAGGCTGGTAGACAAGAATTCATACGTTGCAATACATTCAAGATACGTTGCATCCAATCTTACAGAGATTGTATTGATTGATCTGAATCTTAAAATATTCTTCCTAAACCTTTATACAATTATCGACTTGGTATAGGAAAAATTATAGCTCCTGACAAAATTGATTACGCGAAACGATTCAGTTCATCCTTTCAATACTATATAATTAAATAGTTAACTTCTGAACTGTCATCTCTTGCTGTTTTCAGTACCGTTATTTTTCGGTCTTTTGATACTTCAACTACTTCTACCATCCTTCTATTTAATATTGCGAACGTAATCCGAGACTATAAATAGACAACGGTGATTGTTAATAGGTTCAGTGAATCAATTAACTTCCCATATATGTAGGAGGTTTTTCAAATCTAAGATGAGATGATCCTTTTATAATTCTTCAATTCTATAATTATCGAACTTTTATGTAATCTTTTAAGTATAATATTTAGAGTTGTGATTTTTTTTAAATTGAAGCATTTGGTCCCTTCGCGTATCTTTTTATTCGAACCTCTATCATAATTAGACTTCCGTTTTCAGTCTTATGTAGGGTGGTCTCAAACAAATTTAATTTCGCCGGAATAAATTCTAATAGTGAAGAGGTTTTTGCTGGAGAGACATCAGATGAACATTACCTGTTATTTTTTCAAAATTAAAAATTTTGTAGTGAAGTGACCCACGGCTTAAATTTTTGAATGATGGCCTTTGGTAGTTCCCTAATAATCAATCTAGTCAGAGGTATTTTCAAATGAACAATGTTAAAATGACCTAAAAAAAGGTGTTCAATTCGTGGCAAACATTACCAAGGTTAGCCTGATTTCCGCGTAAATGGCAATCACACATCATAGTCATATGACTTAGGAAGACATAAAAGGACTAATACGGGTCTATGAAAGTTTCTACCAGCTTTTCTTTGAGATATGAACTATTTAGTGCAATGTGTAAAATTAGATTCCTATAAAATCAAGGAATATACAGCATCTTCGATAGAATGGAATGATTTGGAATTTATAAACGCGAAACAGTGAAGGGAATTACCAGAAAACTTGAAAAGCACGTAGCCAGACACTTGCTTTAGTTTTCGTGTCTCTTACAATCACACGAGCTTTTTTAAATCCACGTTTATACATTTGGATGATGGAATAAGGCCCTGATCCGGGGTGTGTGTGTGCTCAGGATGTGGAATTCAAAAGCATCGACATCAATCTTCCTAAAATCCTTCAGATTTGCCCACAGATCAACAATATAAATCATATTTTTTCACCATTATAAACAATCATTGATGTAATGATGTAGCAAAATATGCTTTGAGGACTCATCACATGCAAAGCGGTTCACAACAGAAAATAAGGTTTTGTGATTTTATATACCACCCCGATAATTGTAACACATATGCTTAGGGTTAAGTTGTGGTTCAATTTTAAGACCCACGTGAATGCAATAATAGTTCAGATTATTAGTGTCTGTCGATGTACAGTCGCGTGAAAAAAACCGAGCCACCCCCTGTATTTAGAGCACTATTCAGAGTAGAGCAAATTCAAAGATATAATTTAATAGGGAATAACGTCTTCTACAAATTCAAATGCAAAAAATTGCATAAGGGGATGCCTTCATGTAAAATTTTACACAAACAATAAAATTTCCCATGGAAGCACCATGTTTTGATGCCTTAATCAGATTCTGCATCGTTAAATTAGTCTAAATGTGAAATTTCATCACTTTACTATCTTTATATACGGAGATATTCAATATTAAAGTTGCTGTCAAATTCAGGGATCATCTCCAAATTGAAAAACGCTATTAGTAGATCGAGATTAATTGTAGTTATAGCTACCTGAATTTCAAATTTGAACACTATTTCAAACGTATTTGTTAGAGCGTGCAAACGATCCGAGAATTATTATATTTACTATGAAAGTGAAAATGATTCGAGAATTACATTATTATGTTCACTATGCAAGTGCAAACGATCCGAAAATTATTATCTGAGGTTTGTCAGACGTTTTTTAAACTTTTAGTTGCCCCCTAAAATCGTCAAAATGAGGAAAATTTAATGCAACGTAAAAACTAACCATTGGAATGAGCTGAAATTTTGCAAGGTCATATTAGAAGTCCTGAATTGATTCTCATCAAAATATAGTAAGGTTCCAATTCATAATTTTTTCAAACATTAATTTAATAACTACTATTGTTGAGTAACGCCAGAGAGAGACGCGGGAGGAAGCTAGAGGTCAACAAAAGAAGCAAAGAACTCACCCGTAATTTTTTCCAACCCCTTCCGGTGGGATCAAGGAGAAGGGATTCTACGGAGACGGATTCGTGCTCGGACGCTGAAAGGAGTCGGAAGGTGAGATTCGTGCACTCACTACAAACCAAACTCTAAATCACTTAAGGAAGTCTCTTGTAAAGGATACAATTAAACCACTTTAAATTGTCATCTGGAGTTCATATTCTTTTAGGAAATAGGTGTAAGTACCCAATTGAATTATTCACTATCCAAATTCGTATGCACATTCGATTCATATTCTCTTTTGTGTTCTGAAATTAAGGAACAAATAGTGGCCCTTCAAGCTGGAGATACCTATGGTTGAAATCTAAATCGAAAATCAGTCAATTTAGTCGTTAAGAAACAATTCCTATTCTCTCTAGTCTTTAAAATGCATAAAGAGACTAACGTCCAATTGCGTTTTGATCAAGTTTGTAAGTAAATTAATCGGTTCCAGGAGAAAATTCTAGACGATGAGTCGTGATCCAGCTCGAATAGCAGTTCTCACAACGACATTTTAGTCTTACGATGCAAGACTGACAGATATATTTTACAATTTTCCTCCCAAGAAGAATGAAAAGAATTTTGACGAATATATGAAGTATCAAGATGATATTCTGGATCTCTTGGTTGAATTAAATAAGAAAAAATTTCATAAATTACCTAAATTCGATCTTCCTAATTTTTATGAGGGATTCAGAAAGTTGGATTAAGAAGTTATTTTATTCATCCGTTTTGAAAAATAAGCAACTATCAGATATTGAAAAACTCCAGTATTTGCAGTCTTCGATAAGTGGAAATGATCAAAATTAATTCGGGGTTTTGCATTTGAAGAAAATCTGATTCATTGTTGGGAGCTTTTGTATCGGAGATTCGAAAATAAATGGCAGTTAGCATTAAGCCGAATAAATAAAATATTTTCTACCAATTTAACTAAAAGAGTGAGTAATTCAAAAAATTTACTAGAATTATTAGATACATGTAATGAAGCCGTCCGTAATTTGAAAACATTACGCTTGGAATCCAATTTCAATTCCAATTCCAATTAAGTGATTTAATCCAAATAAATTTCATGTTAACAAAACTCGATGATCCAATCAAACAATGCTGGGAACTTTCTCTCGAAAGCGATAGCATTCCAGACTGAATTTAGAGTTTTTGTTGAAAGAGAAGCTCGCAGTTCAAATGAATCAAAACCTATTAGAAACGAAGCTAAATTCGATCTAGGTAGAAAAGGTACAGATTTCAATTCGTTCAAGAAACCAATAGTACAAAATACGGTTATCATAAGGGGCAATACATGCGTGATTTGCAATCAAATGCGCCCATTATTTAAGTGTTCAACTTTTAATAACCTGCCGGGAAAGGAGATGGAAAACAGTGGATTCACACAAGTTGAATTACCGTTGTGCTCAACACAACTCACAGGTTGGTGGTATTAACGGCGTTTTAGCAGAAACTGCTTTGCATGTAACAAATTTCAAGTTTTCGCCTCATTTTTCGTCAGATTTCTTTTCAGCAGAGGCTTTAGTTGTTAACAAGGTTACTTTCCTCTTCCCAATTTTTATATCAAAAGGCAAGATTGCCTATATTTCAGAGACTTAGATGACCCTAAATTTTACATCTCCAGGCCTATTCATAATTTACTGGGCGCAGATCTTTTCGGAACTCTAATCAATGGACAATCAGTCACTGGATCTCATGGCACACCAGTTGCTATAAATACAAAAATTGATTATCTACTTTTCGGAAAAGTAGAAAATGCAACGCTTTCCCATGTATCAATGGTGTGTTATACAACGGACAACCTCAATGAAACGCTTAAAGCCTTTTGGGAGCTTGAGTCCATTTCTAAACCTCAGGTGTTAAAAGATGAAGATGAGGTGCGTGAACAACTATTTATCAAATCCGTCAAAAGAGACATACTGGACGGTATTGTGTTAATCTTCCCTTCAAAGTAAACGAGACGCTAGGAGAAAGCCAAATAAGAGCACTATAGTGGTTTTACTTGTTAGAGAAAAACTAGCTAAAAATTCCCTGTTGAGAAATCAGTTTTCTCGATTTATGGAGGAATATGAAAGTCTAGATCACATGACCCCATTATCACCAAAGGAAGATGAAATAACTCCGAATTATTATTTACCGCATCATGGGGTTGCTAATGAATCGAGTAGCGCGATGAAACTTCGGGTAGTATTCGATGCCTCTGCTCCCAAACATCAAGTGGAAAATCCTTAAACGACATTCTATGTAAAGGGCCTAAACTTCAAAATGAAATTTTGGCAAATTTAATTCGCTTCCGATGATACCCGATAGTTTTTACTGTGGATATCGTAAAAATGTATTGACAAATACAAATATGAAATGAAGATCTGCCTTTCCAAAGAATATTTTGGCAAAAATCCATCTGATCCTCTCGTCATCTACAAACTTAAGACTATCACATATGGAACATCTCTTTGCTTATACCCCATGATACTCCTTTCTTATCCCTTCGCACTTTGAACTATTGTGCAGAGATGAACATCGAAATTTTCCCGTTGCTTCTGATATTGCAAGGGAACAATTTTACATAGATGACCTGTTTGCAGGTGCAGATTTTGTAGATTCCGCAAAATCAATCGTCAAAGAGATGAATCAGTTGATCGCTGCAGGTGGATTCTCACTCAGAAAGTGGGCTTCCAATCATGCAGAAGTTCTCTCTGACCTACCAGATTCGTTGAAAGCCAACTCTTTCTCTCATTCGTTCCAAGATGAATCCTCTCAAAAGGTACTGGGTCTATTTTGGAATCTCTAAACCGATACCCTTCAGATCAGAGGAATAGCAGCTGATCAAATCTCTACCAAACGACAATTGTCCGTGATAGCCTGTATCTTTGATCCTTTGGGTCTCATTTCACCTACAACGATTATTCTTAAGATTCTGCTGCAAGAGCTCTGGAAAGATAAATTAAAATGGGATGACCCACTCCCTACAGGTATTACGAACAAATGGGATAAAATTTCCTTAGAAATAAGCCATTTTAAGGAAATACAAGTTCCAAGATATATCCGTATCTCCAAGGCCACTAATATAGAACTGCATGGGTTTTGTGATGCCTCTGCTAAGGCATACGCTGCAGTGGTTTATTTCCGCGTGATATCAGATAACATTGACGTGTGTTTAGTAGCAGCCAAAACCAGAGTGGCACTAGTGCAACCAGTAACCTTGTCTCGATTAGAA
This sequence comes from Meta bourneti, assembly GCA_933210815.1. Lineage (NCBI taxonomy): Eukaryota > Metazoa > Arthropoda > Arachnida > Araneae > Tetragnathidae > Meta > Meta bourneti. The sequence goes on along the minus strand of OW119924.1, from coordinate 60,987,636 downwards.
CTAAGTGGAGCTCCTCTCTTATCCGAGCTCATAAATGCTATTGTGAAATCAATTACATTTCGAACACAGAGTGGCAAAAATTCGTTCACTAACTTCAGCAGAATCGTGGCACCACATTCCTGGCAAAGAAAATCTGGTTGACTGCGCAACTCGTGGCGTTTTGCCGGGACAACTAAGGGCCTATTCGGAATGGTGGAATAGGCCAAAGTGTCTCAGTGAAATCAATTTTGCATCCTCCCCAAATGACTATCTACCTGTTTTGGACAGTGCTTCATCTAATTCGGATAATCGCTTCATCACGCAAATCGATAACTCTCATGATACCCTCAGCAAATTCTCATCCTACACGAAATAGCATGGATTTTGCGTTTCGCTCATAATGCAAAATCCCAAACAAAATATCAACATGGCCTTTACAATCCATCGACTAGACAATTTAAGTAAACGAATAATCAAATTAATTCAAGATCCAGAATTCTCATCTGAAATCAAGTTGCTTACGCAGAATAAACCCAAAACTAATGAAATAATTTCATTAAATGTAGATGGAATTCTCCGTGTCGGGGACGTCTAAGTAAACACCAAATTTTGGCGTTTGACCAAAAATACGCTATTATTGCGGATGTAATATGACCAAAATCATATTACATCCGCAATAATCAGATATTTTCATCAAATCAGTCTGCATGGTGGATTGGAATTAGTCTTGTCCTTAATTTGCCAGTTTTGGATTCCAGATGACAAATCAACTGTGCGAAAGGAACTTAGACAATGTATTCGGTGCTTCCGATCGTCCACATCCCAATTGATGGGTGATTTGCCGAGATCTCGAATAACACCAGCCCGACCTTTCGAGAAAGTGGGTGTCGATTTTGCTGGCCCAATAAATACAAAATGCTAGCATCAGAGAAAGGCCAGCACATTCAAATCGTACTTATGCTTGTTTGTATCCATGTGCACCAAGGCAGTACACCTTGAATTACTCGTAGTTTCGAACTTGTCATCCGCGGCATTCTTAGCCACTCGGAGACGATTTGTGGCTCGATGGGGCTATCATACAGACATATTTTCGGACAATAGGATGGACAGTGTCGGTGCAGCCGCTTACCTCAAAACACTCTTTAATTGCTAAGAGAACCCTCTAGCCAGGATTTCTGCTCACAGAACAGTAGAAATATTTTTTAATTTACAACTACAGAATACAGAGCCAATTGAAACTAATGTCGGCGAAAAAGAAAGTTGATATCACAGTAATTACAGATATAACAGAAAATAAGACATTTCGACGTCCCGTGATCTAATACAAAATAGAAGGACTTGCGCCACTGTGCCTATGAAAACTTGGGTGGGATCAAACTATAATTTATTATGGGGCACACACACAGCTTACCTAAAAACCTCTATTTCGTATTGGATCATGTGACATTATGACGAGAAAGTCCTATTTTCCATTATATCACTTGGCGTCATGATGAGAAATGTCCTATTTAAAAGCACGTTCATGATTGTAGCGAATTTCTTAATGTGTAACATATATTTTAATGAATTATCCATTTTTGTGCCTTATAGTCACTATAATTATTGACTTTATACCTGTAATCAACTTGCAAAAAACATTGCCAGCACCGAAGTTATGGGTAAATTGGATGAAGGCCGGTAAATAAATAAAAATATTGATACATGAAAGCAGTAAATCTTCCTATGAGCCTTCCTATTAAAAATCCCTGGATAAAAATAAAAATACTCTCTTAATTAATCCTTACTATAATGATTTAACCCGCAATTGCTGTATTCCGGAAATTAAAGCGGAACGATCAAATAGCGAAAGATCCACACATCTATGGTGTAAGTTTGTCACCAGTGCAAACTCTAGATCAATGATATCAGCCTTCATGTCAAGGTTGGACGATTTTCAAAAATGTAGCAAGAGATATTGAACTTAGGAACTTAATTTGTTCTTTGAACAGTAGAAATTCAATCGAGAGCAATTTTCTTTATAGAAAATTATATCAGTGACCATTAGAGTAAGCAATAACCAATACGTTACTATTGTACAGTGCTTTGTTTGACAACGATGATGTAAACGCAATTCAAATACTTTTCCTCCTTTGTATTACAATTCGTATATTCCTCTCCCTGTTATAAGTGCATTTATTTACGGTTTCTGCTGTTGATGATGAAATTTAATTTATAAAATGATACTAGAGCACTAATTTTTCCCTTAATACTACATTGATTTGTCAGTTTATAATAAGATATGTTTTGGGGTTTCAAATAATATATTTTACCTTTTGATTCTTGATATTTTGTTGTTACAGTTGTTAAATATTTCGTTGTTGATAGTTCGTTGTTTAAATGTTACGGTTGTTATACCATTGTTATACCCTGTTATAAAGGTATTCTGTCTACCAATTGGTCTAGTGATCAGGCTGCTGGTTTCTGAAACGAACGATCCCAAGATCGAATGGGGGAAAGGCATAGATTTTATCCGTTCTGAATGAATATGTGCTCTCTATAAGCGGGTTGTGACTAGTGCATAGTAAGATTGTGAGGTGTAATGTGAACTTACCCCCATGATATGCCAGTGCAACACAAAGTGTTTCACAAATGCGCTCTTGTAGTGCACTAATGGAAATGTTCAATTAATTGAGCGGTTATTAGAAAAATAAGGGCATTTTTTCAAGTTCATCATCAACAGCATGTTTTCTGGTGCTGATTGATGATGAAACTGAATTTGTACAAAAGTTCCAAATACTAAATTTTCACTTCGTATTACCCTAACTGATCAATTTATAGCAGGATATGATTTTTACGATACCTGTAATCTATCGTCTTTTGATTATGGGGATTTCGTGATTATAAGTTACCGTTGTTATTCAACAACGAAAGCTACATAATTCATATATTTTTCTCCCTGTTACAAGGGAATTCGCCGACCAATCGGTCTTGCGATCAGGATGTTCGTTTATGGATAGAAGGATCCCTGGGTAGAATCGGAGTAAAGAATGAATGTTTGTCCATCCTGAATGAATATGTATCCTCTCTATAAGCGGAGTGTGACTAGTGCATGGTAAGAATGTGGGGTGCAACATGAACCCACCCCCATGCTATACCAGTGCAACATAAAGTGGTTCACAAATCCGCCCTTGTACTGCATTTATGAAAATGTTCAATTAATTGACCAGGCTTTAGAAACAAACCTAGGAATTTGTTTACGTTTTCTGGTGCTGATTGATGATGAAATTCAATTCGTACAATGGTCCCCAAAATTGATTTTTTACTCCAGGACACATTAAATTGTCAGTTTGTAGCAGGATATGATATTTTTTGTATCCAGGTAATACATTTTATTTTTTTTATTGTGAGGGTTGAATTTTTAATCGTATTGTAACCGCAGGTAAAACAATATAGATTTAACTAAACATGCATGTAGTAACTAAACATGTAGTTGTTGTGTTATTTAGAAAGTTAGATGAGAGTCTGCGCTAACTTCAACGAACATATAATTCTGGAATTTATTTCGAAATTCAGTAACGATTGTTGGTATATTCTTCAACTAATTTTCGGCCTTTATATGTATTTTTATATTCTGTGCAAAATTTCATCAAAATCTATCAAATGTATCTAGTATCTTCATGTTTCAAATTCATAAGTGACTAAATAGTATTATCTTGGTTTAATAAAACTAATTTGGCTGGTATTAAAACTTCCGTGTTCGATTGTTTGGAAGGAATAATTCATAAAGTGTGTGTTATTTATACGACTGGGTTTTCTTTTCATGAATTTAAGAAAATACATATAAATTTATTTCAATGAAAAGAACCCAACACATTTATTCCATTTTAAGGTTTGAATTAGTCTAGAATATATTTCATTTACGTTTCTTTAAGCATCTTTGAATTAATTGAATTCACATATTAACAATAACTATTTCTATACATTTATGCTGTAAGAGCAAATCAGTACAGTTTAGCTTTTATTTCTTCATTTGGTATTCATAAAATTATTCTAACTTTTATATTTTATTCTACCATACTTAAACTAAACATTTATTGGAAGTTGGCACATTTATGTATCTTTTGTTATATATTGTTTACTTACAATTAAATATTTTAAAATAACATGACATAATTTTATATTTTGGTAGAAACATGAGTAAAACAATTTTTCTCCACATTTCTTATTTTCCATCTCATAAGTAAAAAAATAATTCATTTTAATTTCATCAATAAAAATCGCGTTACATATGCTGTATCACATATTCACATGACTTTATAATGTGTCCTGTGTGTTTATTTAAAATGTGCTTCATATATGTTGTATTTTAAATAAAAATCTAAGAAATACAAATAATGTTATAGTTATAAAATAAAACTAGTCAACTTTGTATGGAACTGCTATAATTCATGAAAAATGAAAGTATATACTCATTTGAATAAATCATTCTTAAATACAAGCACAATTCATTTAAAAAGATAAAATAAAATCAATCTATGTAATATATTCAGTCCAAGTTTTGATGCTATATGCAAAAATTATAGTTTACAATTTTAATTCTTTAACAAACAATGTCTATTGTAATATCAAACAAAAATAAAATCTACTTTTTAAATTTCGACATAATTTATTACAAATGTCGTTCAAACTACATTTTTCATAAGTTATTAATATATTAAAGATAATCGTTGAAATAATGAGAAATTTTAAACTTCTAAACCTTTTATGAATTTTAAATCAAAAATAAAAATAATTTTAAAATTCTGCTGATAGAATAAAAATCTCGGAAAACGAGGAACAGATAAGCATAGGAAAATTAAACATATATTATAGTTTCTAAACTTAATATGTTGTAAGTTATTCCAAAGAAGTTTCAACCAAGCAAAATGTTAATATTTTCAAATTTTCATTCTATGAAAGAGTCACAGACAAATAAGGAACAAGTTACCCAGTAATGTTATGGAAATGTTAAAAGGCTAGTTTAAAAAATACTTACCTATCCAAACTCATGGCCAGAATTGTGAAAACGGATGTCGATACGGTCAAATTTGCAAGAAAGTTGCTGATGACGCAAAATGTACCGCCGAAGGGCCAGTGACTGTTCAGCATGAAGATAAAGTTGAAAGTTGCATTTCCGCTTGCTAGTAAAAAATCAGCAATGGCCAGATTCAAGAGAAAAAGGTTGGTAACGGTCCTCATACGCCGATGCGCTAATATAATCCACATCACGATTAAGTTACCGACAATTGCCACAAGAATCATTGCGGCAAACACTAATGTCCATAACATCTGCTGATACCAGGGTAAAATATACGGCTGCTTAACGATATTGCTGGGAAAAGAGTGATTGAAGCATTTCGAATAAGTTTCTGAATAATTATAAGCACTGATATCGACACCAAATTCTATTATGTCAGTTGTTGACAAGTTCTCTTTGTAAATGGCTCTGAAGATTTCATCACATCCCGATATGTTAACGTTAAATATGGGATCCTGTCTGTCCATATACTCTTCCAGAAGATCTACTATTTTCTGTTGTGTATTACCCATTGTGAAGCTTGAGTCCTTCAAATAAGTTTTATTCTACTGTTTATGCCGTGTACTTATAAAAATTATAACTCAAAAGATGAGAAATCACATTGCATTTCATCTCCTGTTGAAATAACAGCATAATTAGTTTTGTAATTTTTATTCTAAATGTGAATAAATATATTTCCGAAGAATATCATTTGAAAAACTCCCATGTATTTTATCATTTGATAAGTTATCTTAATGTTCAGCCATATGCTAATTTGTAACGAAAATTCCAAAATGTCAAATAATTTTACTTTGAGATTTGTATAATGTTAAATTATTATCTTTTGCATTCTACCTTGTAAAATCTTTTAAACAATAAAACGTTTGTATTTATTAATGTAGTGTTTTAAAATCGAAAAGATCACAATTTAAAATTGATCTTTTAGGACTTTTAACAAGAAAATTTATCGAAAAAACAAAACATTTATTTAAATATGCTTTCATAAAAATGGTAACAACGAAACAAAATCAGACACCTATATACCTGTCCTATGATTAAGTCTAAATTTTTTTCTAATTCATTCATGATTAAATCAATGATTCAGATTCATACATGATTCAATCAATGAAATAGATATTATTTGAAAAATACAATTTAAAGGAGAAATACAATCATGCATTGAATTTCTTGGAGAAAAATAAAATAAACCAAAATTTCTGAAAAAAAAATACTTACAAGGAATTTTAAATAAAGAAAAAATTCCTAATCCATACAAAAAATACCTTGAACTTAAAACTGGCAACTATATTAAATGTTTTAACATTATAGACGGTAAAGAAATTTCACTGAAGAACACCGCAACGTCAAGGAAGTATAGAAACAAAACCGATCAACACCATAAAGTATCAAAAACTTTCCCTTACAATACTGTCCGTTCACCAATTAACACTTGTCACCAGGAACTCTTCCTCGCACCCCACATCAGAGATAACGAAACCTACCCGTCCAGTCAGCGCGACTTGCGGAACAGAAGTAAGAAGTTGCGCACTGTTGAATTTCGTCCTGTTCCCCCATATCGATTTGCCCTATTCCCCAGAAGAGGAGGTGGGAGTGGGGGTGTTATGACTCGCGTTCTGGCATTCGCAGCTCTTAAGTGGCGGTTAGTTACATGTAATGTCCATAGAGATATAAAATTATTTTATAAATGTCTAGCTTCACCCTCTTTGTTCCAGAATTAAGGTTTGGATATTCCGATTGGAATAAATGGATTCCCCATCATTATCCACTATTGCAGTTCTGTCCAACTGTTGCATTCACTTGGTTCGTCATTCAGTTTGCTGTTTGAAAACTGAAAGATAGTCATAAAACGTTGCATAAATTTCCCATTATTTGAATGGCTTGCCACTAAGTATTTCAGAGGGGAATTTTCTCCCACCATGGCAAAATATTGTGAATGTAAGAGTAAGGATACATAATATGGAAAACTGAATTTTAAGAGTTTGTCAAGAGTAAAGAAAATATTTTATTTTATGTCATAAATATTTTCTCCATCCTTTTCCATTGTTTGCAGTTCTTTCCAACTGTTGTGATTACTTTGTTTTTTAGTTTTTGTTTGTAGCTAAAGAATTGTCATAAAGCGTTTCATAAAGTTCGTATAATTTGAATGTCTTGCCACTAAGTATTTCAGTGGGGAATTGCTATCCCGCGGTCAAAAAATTGTGCAGCTTAAGATAAAGTAAATAAGCACGTAATATGGGAAAACCGAATTTTAAAAGCTTACCAAATGTAAGAAAATGCATTTCATTTTCACCACAAATATTTTATTCTTCCCAACAGATTCATTCACTTTGTCATCTTTCAGTTTTTATTTGAAGCTGAACGATATTTCCAAAGCTTTGCACAAATTTAGTATTGTTTGAATGTCTCGCCACTAAGTATTTAGGTGAGGAATTTCCACTAAGCTTGGCAAAATATTGTTAATGTTAGAGTAAGGGCACGAAATACGTTAAACAGAATTTTAAACACTTGCCGAAAGTAGGGAAATAATTTTATTTTCATCTTAAAGGTTCCCTCCTTCAATTTTCGCTCTTCTCAAATGTTTATTTTTCAGATTTTGCCTAAAGATAAATGATTTTCATAAAACTTAATATAAATTTCTCTTTATTTAAATGTCTTGCAGCTGAGTATTTTGGTGGAGAATTTCCACTCAGTGCGTAAAGTGGAATTTTGCAATTCTAACGGGACAAATTACTACTGATCGAATCGGTAAAAATTAACTATCCAGGGAGGAATTTAATATTTTATACCTTATATAGTTTGGTATATTTACAAGGTTCTTTTGGGTATATTTACAAAACTTTTCTTTACAAAAATGTTAAACGAAGATGTCAAGCATATTTTATGTGCGCTTTTTAGAAATACACTACTGTTTGTGAAAATTGCAACACCATGAAGGAATCATGCAAATTAAACGAAACTTGCAGGAAATGCAACACAGGTTGGGAAATGCAAATAATTTGAATTACAAAGCGATCACGCATGTGTGGGCCGAGAAACACCCTCTAAACTTCCAAGTGAGCCGTGTATAAAAAGCACTATCAAGGTGCTTTAAAATGTGTGTATTGTCGTTTGATTGCTGTAAATGATTTATTAGAAGTCAATATGCCTCGCCAAAAACGCAGAGTGCCATACGAGCAACTAACGGAGTTCGAACGGGGCCGCATCATCGGCCTCCGTGAGGGTGGACTTTCGTATCGTGAAATCGACACTTCGCAGGGCGTAATGCCACAACAGTGGTGCGTGTGTGGAAGAGATGGACCATGGAGAACGGACAAGTCAAAACCCCACCAGTGGGCCACCCAATATGACGTCACCACGGGACGACAGACACCTCATCCACATGGCGTTGACGGACCATACAGGGACCTCTCTTGCGTTGGCACAACATTGGAGCACGTCTATAGGTGTGTCATTGTCTGCCCCCACGGTTCGTTGACGTCTGCTGCGCCATGGGCTACGTGCAAGGATTCCCTTGACGCTGAACCACCGACGCCTCCGGCAACAATGGGCTCGCCTACACAGCCAATGGCGTACCGATTGGCAACAAGTCGATGTTCCGCTACAGTCTGGACTATACTGATGGACGCGTACTCGTCACACGCTAGAGAAATGAATACCTTCTCCCGGAGTGTCTTATTCAGCGACATACTGGACGAACGCCTGGCGTTATGGTCTGGGGCGCTATTGGATATCATGGGCGGTCCCGCCTACTCCAAATTGTGGGAACCCTGAATAGCGGCGCACATCAGGGAAGTTGTGAAGTCCGAAGTCCTCTCCCTCCTGCAAAGCATTCCCGGAGCTGTATTTCAGCAAGACAATGCCCGTCCACATGTTGCTTGGAATGTACAGACCTTCTTCAGTGCACGCTAGGTTCCCCGTCTTCCATGGCCTGCACGTTCTCCGGATATGTCGCATGTCCGGGGTTACATCGAACATCGCATTGAGCATGTCCGGGGTTACATCGAACGGCGACTCGCTCGTACCGCTCGCGGGCAGAGATTACGGCTGAACTTTGGCATCAGATAGAGGCCACCTGGAATGCCATTCCTCAGCGTGACATTCAGAATCTGTATGATTCGATGCCATGACGTGTACAGGCTCTCATCGCTGCGCGTGGCGGCTGCACAAGATATTGATTTTCGGCATGATTTTTGTTTTATTGCTCTGTAAATTTGATCGTTTATTTAAACCACTATAAGTAATACGTGGAATAAATTTCATTTATTTGTGATGATTCTTTCATAGTGTTGCAATTTTCACAAACAATAGTGTAGATTAAATACAAATCGTAATGTTTATATTCAAAGACAACAAATATCAAAAGTATAAAATATGAAGTAAATTACACATATTTTAAACTTTTTATGAAAGTCTAAAATTACAAATACATTATTCAAATGCGAAAATTTAACTTGGCTATTAAAAGATAAGAACTCACTCTAGAGACTGCAAGGGAAGCTAATACATACAGCTTGTAAAAAGGTAGTCATTCAAAATATGACCGTCACTACTTTTTCGCGAATTGTATTTAAAATGTGTAAATGGATTTACGAGTAAATGCATTACTTCGAGTATTAAATAACTTTTCTAGGTTTTGGAGGTGATGTCTTAAGCTTGATACTAATGAATCCCGAAGATACAATAGTCTATTTAACAAGTAAACGTTCGTTTGTGCTCTAGACGTTTTCCTTCTAAACGGGTCTCGGTGTTTTCTATAGTGTTTGTTCCTAGTATCTACGACGTCTTCGATGGTAGACATAAGATTATAAGAAGAGAATGCCATGAAATAACACTTCACTTACGTAACAGGAATGAGGTACAAATTGTATTTCTTCAGACAGAATTCTTTTGTGCACGCAGTAAATTTTTAAATTTCTCTGGAATCCGCAATTTAGACACTCTAAGATAAGATTAATTTGGAATCACATTTGAATGCACACTTTTTCAACTGTTTTGCTTCACAATATTAAGCATATATCTTAAAGTACTTTAAAATCGTTGTTCTTTGTGTCAGTATTGTTTACTAGTGATAGGTAGAACGATTAGAATCTTCAGTCACTGCCAATGCGACATCTGGTGTCATATTGTCCATGGTTTCCATAACAGAAAATCTGGCTTTTTCTCTGCTATTTCATGTGGTGGAGATACGAAACAAAGTTCTTGAAGTATCTGGACAGAAACATGTTTCCAGCATTCTAAGCTTTAATTCCACTGCGGCAGACAATTATTTACTTGTTTTTCCATTGGTATTTTCACTAAGTCGCCCTGTTGTTTCGCTTCAATCATGAAATTCTTTTCGAGGCCTTCCAATTTTACTCGGTAAACTGGTTTTTTATGTTTTGGGAGATATTGAATTACGGAATCCAAACAGATTTCTGTAGTCACTCAGCATTACTATTTTTGTTAAACTTTTATACCGATTGCTGAGTTCCAATTTTCTTTCGATTTGTTGGATATAACCCCTAAGAGGTACACAAAGGCCTTCAACGAAATCGTTCGGAAGGTATGATGTCCTAAAACTCCAAATATTCTCTACAACGTTTTGAAACTAAGATTTTTCATTCGTTTTCAACCATACTCTAAAAGTTGTCGAGACGCAAAATTTTCCGATTTTTTAACATTCATAATATATTATGAAAGTTAAAAAATCGGATTATTCAAAAGAGCACAAATTTCTACAGCCGATTACTGGGTTAATCCATTCAAATTCAGGTAATAAAAAATAAAATGTTCGCTTCACCACCTTCGATGTTTTAAAAAAATTTAGTATATGGTGGCCAATGGCGTATGTTAAACTATGCCATGTTTATTTTTTGCAGAATTATTTTTTTCATGGAAATACGACCCTTTAAAAGGGCAAAAATATTTAATTCTACTTTTCAAGAATGTAACGTAGCACTTAAAATTTCGATACGCTCAAACTATTAGAGATAAATTTGTTTTTTGCTAGTGATAATTAAATGTACTGTTCTTAATAAGTAAAAATATCTTTTAAAATTATATTAGTTTTTAACAATTTGGCACGGAACTTGCTGAAGTTTGGTAAAGATTTAATATAAAAAGCCATCTTTAAATTTTTGAGACATTTTTTATGAGTTCATTAGAATGTTGTTAATGTATATAACTAATGCAGTTTCTCAAAGACTTATTTTTAAGAGCCTTTAACATAAGATATCGAAATTTCAACTACTAATACGCTCTCAACGAGCTGAACGAACTGTATTCCTCCACTACTAGTAAGTAAGCGCTCGAATCTTCCCAAACAACAGCTCAAGCACCTTTCTCGATACGATATTTTAACATTATTCATTATTTCTATACATATATCAATAAAGTGTATGAACTAAGATTTTTGATGATCCTATAATTCTATTGTTAATAGTTTTAACAAAGAAAATAGCCAAACTCTACTTCTAATTATTTACTGGGAAAATGTTTGGCCTGCGTATTGCTTCAGGGCTTTTCACTCGGTAATAATACAGCACCTGCTGCAACAAGTTATAAAATAAATTTACAAGATGTACCATTCTGAGAGGGCTCTAGGAGTATTGATTATTTCTGTTCTATAACAGCTACATTTTTATTCATCCAGCTGCTCATATGGGGAAGATTATTTATGTAGAAAAATAGTAGCTTTTTAATGTACCAATCATCATAGCCTTTGTCTGATTAAAGCTTATTCCTATACATTTTTAAACTTTTAGTATATAATATTCATTTACTCTGAATTCATTCTTGGATTTGGTACAATTCATTCTTGGATTTGGTATAATTCATTCTTGGATTTGATATAAATCAGTCTTGGATTTAATATAATTCCTTCTGGGATTTTGTGAAATTAATCTCTCAAACAAATCTATATAGTAAGTAAAAGCAATTTCATGGATTCAGAAGAGACAAATAAATTTAATTGTATCTTTTTATGGAGGAAGGCACATGAAAATTTTCCTGCAACATCAAAAACTAGTTTTTAAATAACTAACAAGTAAGTTTTAGAATGGTACGTTCAAATGACAAAGTCGGCCTTTTGTCGTACAAAAAATCATCTAGTATTGTGACGTGAGAGTGCAACTTTTAAAGAATCAAAGATGATTGAAAGTAAGTTTATTTATTTCTGGAGCTGAATTTAGTTATGAATTGCATTCGTGAATTTCAACATTGAAATAGTCATTCATTGAAGTATACGTTGAATGCTTTCTTAGAGTTTTGTGTAGAAGAAAGGACAGATTAAACACTTTCGCCGAATATAACGAATATCTCAATTTATTTTAATTAATACTTTATTTAGCGTAACTAATATTCAAATTAGCAACTTTTCTTATGGTTTTAAATAAATAAAAATGTATGTCATTATTTTATCTGCTGCATTAAATATTGATGAGCTTCCCCATTTTCTTACCCATGCATTTTTAGAACTGTTTTGTGAGGATTTATAAGTTGGTTGGTTTTGGTGTTTTATGACTTAAGGCTCCAAGCTGCGCCAAACACGACATACAATATCAAGTACTAGACAGACACACGATGAAAGCTTTACTGACACAGAAGAGATAAATACACCCAAGGAGGAATGCACCTGACAGAGGATTTATAGGGTACTAAGTTTTGTGCTAGTTTCAATACTGTGTAAATGTTTTAACATAGCTATATAGGAATTTATTAATATTTTAAATATGTAGTTTGTTATTTTGCCTCTTTTTATCAAAACAATTACAGTGTATTTTTTAAATTTGGTTTTGTATTGAGATGAACAGCAAAATTATGAGATGTTTGTGAAATTCTGAGTACATGTTTAATATATAATTTTGTGATAGAGAATTTATTCAAATTAAGTAAGTACTGTAAATTATTACTTATATTATTCGCTTAACGTTGAGTAAAAAAGTATTTTTAAGCAAATTCAGAGAGTAGTTCCACTGGGAAAAAGGGAATCTCGATTTAATTTAGGGATTTCTAAAACCTTTTCGTCCTTTTATAGGGAATTTGACATGCGCTTAGGATTTTTCGTACTTCGAAAGGGAATTTGAAAATATTTCATTAATTTCTCGTCGCGTTAGGTTTTCTGATCAGGGTCAAAACACAAAATAATTTATTTAAGATTAACTATTCAAAAACTGCGAAAAGTACTCACATACTCCGATTGCATATTTATATAGGAACTTAAAAAATAATCAAATTTAAAATAAAATGGCTTTTTTGAGAAAAATGAATTTAAAATTGATCAAATTAAAAAATTCACATTTAAAATACTATTTAAGTTCTACTAATGAAATTAAATTAGTACCAATAGTTGATCAAAAGTCTTACATTTGTTTGGAAAAACAAAATTGGATTATCTTAAATACTATAGGAGATATGCGATTTGCAAAAAAATAAATTTTAATTTGTGACGTCACTTTCACAACCCTGTATCTCCAAGAAAATTTTTTTTCGAGATTATAAAATATATGTCGATTCAACGTGGCCCAAAATGTACATGTATGCAAAATATCATTCGATTCGAAGATGGTGAGGCGAACAACCTGGATTTGAATGTATTCACCCTACTACGAATTCTAGTAAATAAAGAACCATACTTTCAGAATATATTTTAAGCTTTGAGTTATGCTATTATCTAACTTTTGCCTCCGCTTAAATTATAATTACTAACGAAAGTTATTTATAAAACCAACTAATGTATGGAAAATCCTAAACAAGTACAAAAAATTTAGTCTTACATATTATTTAATTGGAAACTATATCTTTAAGGAATGTAGTCTTAATAATGGGGACTCAAATTTGTCCAGAGATTATTTCCGAGCCACCAAGCCAAAAGATTTCCAATATGAAATAACAATAAAATTGTCTACTTTAATGAAGTGAGAAATAAGAAGCCATCTGGTGCCTCTTTTACTCAAACAGTTCTGAAAATAAACAGCCCCTGCTAATTACCAGATGGATAATTCTACATTGATTTCTAGGCTTTTTTACTTTTCATTGAGAGTTCTAATTTTATTGCGGAAAATAAAGTTCGATTTTAGAATTATCTGTAGTACAGCGAAATGCCAGACTTTGCAGCGTGGAAAAATTGCAAATGTTTGTGTAAGAATACGTAATGTGGAACACCGAATTTTAAGAACTTGCTAAAAGTTGGAGAATGATTTTATTTTCATCATAAATGTTTCCTCTATTCTTTTCCATCGTTTGCAGTTCTTCTCAACTGTTGTGTTTACTTTTTACCCCAGCTTTTGTTTGGAGCTGATCGATAGTCATAAGACGTTACATGAATTTTGCATTATTTGAATGGCTTGCCACTAATATCGATGGGGGAATTTCCACTCAGCATAGCAAAAAAATTGCGAATGTTAGAGTAAGGGTGCGTAATATGGGACACTGAATTTTAAGAGCTTGACAAATGTAGGAAAATATTTTATCTACATCATAAATGTTTCATCCATCCTTTTCCATTGTTTGCAGTTCTTCCTGTGTGTTGCACGTCTTTCAGTTTTTGTTTGAAGCTGATTGTCGTAAAGCGTTGCATAAATTTTGCATCAACTGATGGGCTTACAACTAAGTAGTTTTATAAAGACTTTTCACCAAGTGATGGAACAAAATAACATATGTATCCATATGATGGATGCAAATTCTTTAAATACCTCTAAACTATTTTAGTGGATATTAATTTATATGCCCTGAAAAATATATTCAAGTGGAGAAAGCGGTTTCTACATGAACACGAGGAGACAGAAGTCACGATGGAAAAATGAATCATATTTCCGTGAGTACAGGTTAATGACTAAATTTGTACTTATTAAAATAATTCAGCTCTTAATTTATTGCAGAAACGTACGATCAAACACGTTCATAAAAATTCGAATTCTGTATCTAAGAATCATTGAAATAATAAATTTAGACAAAACGGTTGTGCGTGAATTCCTGCAAATGAGTTTGAAGCCCTTTAGAAATAAGTCTCATCGGTGTGTGTATTTATCTTACTTGCCACCCAATTCAAACATTTATATGCGTTGAAGTTAGATGCATTTAAATACTTTTATGTGAAATAAAAGTTCCGTTTATTCAATATTTTAAATCCATTCAATTTATTAAACATTTATTAAGTTTATCTATCCTTTTGAAATTTTGTGTGATCACATTTATAATATCGTAAAAAATGGATTTTTTAACATTCGATAAACTTTAAAAATTACGATTTTCTGTCAGCTCAACGAAAGGTAAAATTTTGAATACAAATTATATGTTTTCTACAATTGTTTTACGTTACATTTGTATACAAATTATATAAACCTTTAAAGCCAATATTTGTAGGTAGTAAAGCTTAGATTTTTGTAATCCCACGATAGTGCTTTGTACGAGAGAAACAAATAATACCTTTGAATCATTTAAAGTACTACATATTATTTAAAACATACATTTAAAATTATATAATGAATTATTTTTAATAAAACTATTTCCTGCAAATAAGTGAATTATGAACTGAATAAAAATTAGTATTCGTACCAAGTATTTCATTCCAAATGGTTTTACTAGTTAGTCATTTATTGGGTTATGTTTGTTAGAAACTAGAAAAAATGCATTTAGTGCACTTATAAAATCTCTGTTGTAGCAAAATTCCATATTCAGTTGTCTTGAATAAGTTATTTGTCCTTTGATGAAAATTGGACTAATGAATATAATGAATATTTAACTGTCGATAAAAATATAACGAAATTTTGATCGTATGTGATTAAAATGTAACCATTTTTAAACATTAAATACCTTAAGAGATAAATAATTAAATCTTACGAAAGAGTGTGTCATCTGCAGACGAAAATTAAATAATGGATCTCAACTTTTCTTTATTACTCTACACCATGTACTTCATAGACAAATTTTCAATTTTCGAACTGCAAACTTACTAATGTTGAAAAAGAAATGAAATGAATCCTAACTTTCTAAAGGTTTTCTATTAAAGGGAAAAGCATGTAAAAGGCACACTTAATTTTTCAACTTATTTTACTAATTCAATACTAGTATTAATATTCAGGTTATACAGGAGAATAATGAAATAAAATAAATTTGTTTTAATAGGAAAACAGCACATCAGCCGTTCTTGCTATATTAAATTTACTTTATGGTACGAATTGCGAGAAAAGTATTATTCAATGTCATCTCATCTAAGTGTAGTACTTGTCTATTTCTAATAAGACGACCTTCTTTTGTTTTGGCACAACTATCACAAAATGCAGTATATCTTTACATGAAGAGCACGTTTTGTGCTACTTCTAAAGATGTACTAAATTGAATCTAATCTTCTCTGAGAGAGTCGATGTATGTTAAATTACACCCTGGACATTTGACGTCAGTCTCCATTTCTTTACTTCAGAAGATTGAGTTTGCTGAAACTTAACTTTTGGAGTTTTAGTTAGATTTAGTTTTAGACCATCTTTTTTTCTCTTAGCGAAGTTTTTCTGAAAATTTTTCAAAAAGGAACTGGAAAATGTCATTTGGACAATGAGTTACTAGACGTCCGGAATTTGTTTGCTACACCCGGATTCTACTGGAAATTATAAACTGTCCGGATTTTCCGGAGAAATCATGCTTTCAATCCAAATGTAGTATTGCTCGAACCGCTTTGTGTACAAAAATGTGTTAGTCACTAACGACAGTTCACGGAATTGTACGAGTCAAGTTAGATATTTTTATTTTTAAAGATATTTTTCTTAGTAATGGCTGTTATTTCCTGTTTGTAAAAATGTTTATTTGACCATTTTTAAATGTAAAAATATCTTTTTATTAGTACTACATTAATTGAGTTTTATTTGTCCAGACTTTCCCTGAAATGTCAGGAATTATAATTAAGTTTGTAAGAAACTTCCAGTCTTAAGTCTGGTAACCCTAGATGGACAATAGTTCCTCTGCTTGGACAGTGCATAATTCCTCTGTTAAGTCTTTCGTGACGGCTTGTTGGGGGATTACGCATGACCAGTTTAATATCCAGGAATGGCGGTTTCTAATGAATTCATTAAACAATTATTTGCTAAATTAGCTTCTTTAATTCCTTGAACTTTGATCAAAAGTTTCTGGAGAACTTCGTTAATAACCATAGTTGAATTATTTTCCCTTATTTCATTTGAACGTTTTGGACACCTAGGGTTACCAGAGGTTACTAGGGTAGGATATTATTTAAACTGAAATTATGGAAGAATGAAAACCTTCTGATAATACCACAAGTGGTTAAACTATTATATTGGGATAAAGCACACAAATACTCATACGCTTCGAATTCTTATGCTAATGTATAGAAATATGAAAGAAGTTGAAAATGTCATTTAATGTTTAAATTGTATAGAAATCTACACAGATTGTTTTAAATTACTCTATAATAAGTAACTAAAGTATACTCACTAATAGCTACTTCATTAAGAAATGCCTTGCGCCATAAAACTCTAACATCCAATCCAATCCATTAAGAAATGTACTAAATAAATAAAAGTAAGACAACAAGAATTTCTTATGAAATGGAATATTTTGAATAATCACTGTCATAGAATAAAGTTGAATTCTGAAAAACAAAACTAAAAAAGAAAAACAATGTTTACAATTATGAAATATAACCAGGTATAAACTGGTTTCATATTATATATAATATGAAACCAATTTATCCATATTAATAAATGGAAATGAAATTCCGATCTCTGTAAAAATGTAGAGTTATGAAAAACGAAAGATTGAGCATAAGTGTTTGATTTCAATTTCGAATCTACTCAGGAATAGAGCATTCGAAAAGGACTGAATAAAATCTTGTTATATACGATAACGATTTATTTATAAAAATACATAACAGTGAGTGGATCATAAAAGTATTCGGTCACCTATTCTATGTATTTATATAACTATTCTATGTATTTATATAACTATTCTATGTATTATATTATATAACTATATAGTTAACCTTATTATTTGGAATAATACCCCATAAAAGCTGTCTCTTCCTTTTGCTCTATTCAAAATAATCGAATAATTACTGAAAGTTTTGCTAAAAATATTTGAAATGTAACGACCTCGATGAAATCAGGCCCACTAAAGTATTCAGTCACCAATAGGAAGTACAAATGTAAAACAAAAGTGAAAAGAACCAGTTATTTGGTCAAATTGTAACCAATTTCATTCTTCCAATCTTTTGAAGACAGACTTTCAATGGATTTCACTATTTTATGACATAAAAACATGTGATTTCTTCATATATCTAAGGGCCTAGTTCAACTTCCTTCGATGAGTTTTGATCGAATTCGAAAACCCAAATGGACCTGTTTTTTTTTCGCTTTGGATTTGAGCTATGCATCTACCTCTTTAGAATCGTTCGAAAAGTTAAGGGTTACCACGACACGCCGATGATTGTTCATTTTGCTGTTACGTCACATAATTCCTAATTGACCAATAAAAAACCAGATTACATAGTCAGCTCTTTTACCGCGAAGCGCAAAAGATTGTTCTCAGTCGCTGTTGATTTTGATTTGCGTAATTCTTTTAAGAAATGGCGAAAGACACTGAGATTTTGATATGTGCGATGGAAATGTCAGTTATTCTGTCAACCAAATATAATACTATTTGTCAAATTTTTAAACAAAATCAATGCTTGGCTTAAAACTCAGTTGATTGTGAAAATCAGAAAGTGTTCTAATATGTTTTTATGAATTATGAGAATTGTGAAAAATTTCATTTTCAATAAATACTCACTGTGATTAACTCTTAAAATTAAAATCTGTCATAAAAACAAACGTTACATTTGAAACGCATGCATCATGAAATTATCGCTTACCTGAATTTCCACAGAAAATCTATTCGTGCTGGGCTTCCCAACTGACTTTCTAGCTTGTCGCACAAGAATAAAAATGTTTCGCGATCTAGGCGATATCTAGAACAAAACTCTATCGGTCAAATCCATAGGATTGCCGCGTACTCGTAAATAACAAGGAACGCGTCTCCTCCGAAAAAACACGCAGAACGTCAGCCATGTTTGAAAAAAGCAGCAACAGTGGGCAAATTTCGGACGATTCGCATAAATTCGCCTGGTGAAGAAGAGACTAATTTGAATTTGAAAAAAAAAAAACGAAAGCGTGTTGGTATTTCAATACCAACGTTGACACTACGCTCCTCCCATTTCGTATTTCAAGACGAATTGCTTAAAAATTTCTGTAGTTGAATTAGGCCCTATAGCTAAAAATCTTGCCTATAGGTAGAAATCTTGAAAATTGATGCTACATTTTAAATCGTGTTGATCTTTTATATACCAACCAGACTTTTGTATGTAAAGCACTGTGTTTTGGATTACTGTTATGGTAGGCCAAAATCTGTAACTTTAATTCTTGCAATTCAAATTTCTTATAAAAAGATAAATATATTAATATTGAACCTTGGTAACAGTAATAAATTCAAATGTGTGTATCTACGCCAGCTGCCGACACGCCCATCCCAGATCGTTACAGATTATGCTTTGAATCAGACAGTTGCTCGAATATTAAACTTTTAGGGTCAACACCTTTGGCTGTACCTGCTCTGGCTTCCGAAAGAACTCCACCTCAAATGCTGGCTAGCAGCAATCAATTATTCGATGTTATTCCAGTTTGTTATCAACTGTGCACACACACACACAATAAGCATCCCAGGAACAAGAAAACATAACTTATTCAAACGTAAAAATTAATAATGATAAATGAATAACAACCAAATGGTTTGACATTCAGACTTTTGAGAAGATATCTTTAGAACAGAAATTAAATTTTGAATGGAAAGAAATAACACGCTCACGTGAGACTTTATATTTGGTTTCGCATAGAGCTGTCAAAGGATAGCAGCATGCGAACGTGCTTAAAATTTGCTTAATGATGTTGCCACAACATACTCTCCAAGTTGTGAACCAAGTTGTGAACTACAACGACGAATCACACAGCGAAATTCACTTTCTTCTGTAGACATAGAGAGTAACCATGCTGAGACTTGCCAGAGACCTTTGGTCAAGCTTGCACCAAGAGAAAGGCTGTCTTTAAGCGATCGACACTGATGCTGGATTGTCGGTTGCCAATCTGGATGGTGTAGTTGCATTCATGCCTTGCAAGAACAGCAAAGAGACCTTCATACGGCGCTTGTAGGGTTTTTATCACTCCGTTTTGTCGGATAAAGACATGCAAACACTTGTCGAGCTCCGGCGCCAAAAGACTTTAGGTGTTCCGTATCGTCGTGGAGAAGTACATCTCAATTTGGACATAGACTCCCGAAGTTACGGGACAAGGTGGTCTGCCTGGACCTCTTCAGTTGGTTGGAAGAAATCCCCGGGAAGATGTAGAGGAGTACCATAAACCAGGTCAGCCGAAGAATCATGCAGGTCTTCCTTCAGACTGGAACGTAATCCTAAAAGAACGCTTAGCAGAGTGTTAGTCCAGTTGACAGTGTCAAGACATTTCATTGCTGTCTTCATATCACGGTGGAAAGGCTCAACCATTCCGTTGGAAGCTGGGTGATAAGGCGGGCAATTTATGCGTTTAACTCCCAGCAAAGCTGCAAGGGATCTAAAAATTTCGCATTCAAATTGTCTGCCCTGGTCAGATGCGATGACATCTTACTCACTGAAACTACTTATTCACCCTGAGAATAGCTTCGGTCCTAATATCCACTATGGAAAATGCTTCCTGCCAATGTGTGAACCTATCCACAACAGTTAAGCAATAACGAAAGTTACAGGAAGGTGGGAGTGATCCAACCAAGTCAATATGTATGTGTGCAAAACGATTTTTAGGAGTGTTGAAATTTCCTATTGAGGGAAC
Source organism: Meta bourneti (assembly GCA_933210815.1). Lineage (NCBI taxonomy): Eukaryota > Metazoa > Arthropoda > Arachnida > Araneae > Tetragnathidae > Meta > Meta bourneti. The sequence continues at coordinate 60,966,765 of OW119924.1, read as the reverse complement.
TTGCGTATGGCGGGTTATTTTAGATTTTTGACATGGTATGCAAGTCTTACACCATAAAGCACAAACTTTCTTCATTTCAGTCTAAATATAGCATTTGCATAGAAGATTTTCTGTTGCTCGTTTTCCAGGGTGTGATAGATTATGGATGGCTTGAAAAATATCCATCCTGAATCGTTGAGGGTTATACGGCCTAATCGTGCTAGTAGAACCGTCATACTGAACTTCGACACCTTTAAATAGGATGGGTTTGAATTCAAGGTTTTGTGACTGTTTAGGTTTCAAATGTTCCTCATCAACACTCTGGGCCTTTGCAATAGCCTCGTAATCTAGAAGAGACGAACATTCCACCGCACACACCCGAGATAAAGTATCAGCGACAATACTATCCTGAGCAGATATGTGACGAATATCGTTTGAATATTGACCTATGAAATCAAGACAGCGAACCTGACGAGCCGAGCTGTTTTGACTTTGCTTATTTAAAGCATGGATGAGGGGCTTGTGATCGGTAAAAATTATGACGTTTTGTCCTTCAAGCATGTATAAAAAGTGCATTATGGACGCATATACCATCAACAATTCACAATCAAACGCGCTATAGTTCTCAGCCGAAGAACGTTTTCACGAGAAGAATGCTAACGGTCTCCAGCCATCATCGATATTTTGTTGCAGAGCCGTACCCAAAGCTATATCAAAAGCATCGACCATAATTGCCAAATGGTACCTAGAATCCGGGTACGCTAATATAGTTGCTTTAGAAGTTCGGTTCTACTAGATTCAAAACGCTTTTTGTGCATCCTCAGTAAGTTCAATTTTTTGTGTCGCATTTTTTCCTAACTTCGTATTCGTTCAATAACAACAATTTACCAGCCGCTTGGGGGTATAAAACATCTATAGAAATTGAGGATACCTAAATAGCGACGCATTTCTTGAATGGTTTTCGGTAGTGGAAATTCCTGTATGGTCTGCACACGTGTGTGTAGTACCATCCTGATTCAACACATGGCGCAGGAATGTCACCTCCGATTTACCAAACACACATTCGTCCACACTTATGACAAGACCATATTCAACAAATAGTTTGGAAACAGCTTTTAGATGCTGTAAATGCTAAAACATTGAATTGGATGCAATTAAACAATCATCCAATATGGGAAATAGAAATCTAAATCTTGTAGAATAAAGTTCATAAACCTTTGCAATTTCTGGGCAGCATTAGGGGAAAGTCACCGAATATGAGACAGTTGCCTAATATGAGATACCCGTGTATCTTTTCTGCCTGTTGACTCCACCTGTTGAAAATGTCATGAACTATTACCTTCTGGGAAGGCTGAGCCACTAGTGTCATAACCACACCCAAAGTAACCTCTTTCTGGTGTCAATTCACAGAAAACGTGGTTTTGTGATTTTCAAAGTTCTGGGTACCTCTTTTGAAAAACAAGTTTTGGATGCAAGGTAAGTTGTTTTGGAAAATCCAACTCATGGAATATAATATGTTTTACTTGTAGTTTCTGATCATTGTTTCAGTTTTTCTTTATTAGCACTTTTTGTATGACTAATTTGATGATATTTCTGAAAGTATAACAGTGCCTAATATGAGACACTTGAAGTAGACAAATATGAGATATCTCATATTAGGGTCTCATTTTGTTTGTCTGGATATTACTGATGCGATTGTACTTTCGCCGATCAACCTTCATTCAGTCGACGTGACCAACCATCGACATCTTCTGGACAACGTGCTCAACTTCATGAAACATTGGAGGTTCCCACAACATCCACATCGACTCAACCGTCTCCAGAACATGTTGCTCCATCTCAGGATATGCCAGAACCTGGACCGTCAGTAGTGGTGGTTAAACCTTCTGATATAAGTCCTGTGCTATCCAGACCTACTTCAAAGTCGTCTTTACATTCAGGTTCTGCAGCCCTACTGACAGCTTCACGATACAAACGCCAACTTGAAGAGAAGATACGAGAAAAAGAAAAAAGTTCAGAGGAAACTTTCCAAGAGAAAGAAGGATCAAAAATGCCTAGTTACCAAGAAGACCTCTAAAGTTACCAAGCCTACGCGAATGATCAAGAACAAAAGGCGAGATGACGACGAGGATGAAAGCTCGGACGATGAATTGTGTCCCCTACAAGATTCTTCTGATGACAACGAATTTGATGAGGAAGCTGACCCCGAGTGCATGTTTTGCTCCGGGCGATTTTCGGAAGACACTCGTGGAGAAAAGTGGGCTGTGGTAAACTGGACTGTGGGTAAATAAAAGGTTCTGTTTTTCTTTGTGATTTTTGCTTTTCAATTTAGAAAAAGTCAAAATGGTTACCTACCTATTTTATGATTACTCATGTTTCTTCAAAAGAAGTTAAATGTGATGACAAAAGTTTTAAACAAGTGACGTTAAAAGAGCTTTAAAAAAAACAAGTGACGTTAAAAGTTTTAAAAACAAGTTTCAATTCAGTTTTTTTTAGTTTGTTTCGTTTTTGGCAGTGTTTTTCAACTGAGATCTCATCTCTTAACTACCTAGTGATAATTGGGTTCCTATTTTTCTCATGTTTTTTTACTTGTAATTATTTCATTTCTGGGGTCAATTACTACTTTAAAAACTGATTGAAAAAAAAATTATTCTCGAAATAAAGATATTTTGTATAATCCATTCCAGTTTTGTCTGAGGATGCCTAATATGAGATACTATCTCATATTAGGAAACCTCTTCCAAAATCGCCAATTTGGGAGCTTAGATGAAAGTCCTTATCTTCATACATTTGGGTTGCATTCAACGCAAAAAGCATCAACCATTAGAAACAGCATTAGTAGAAGTGTTCGAAATAATTGAGAAATTGGGAAAAAAATCATAGTTGAGTCACCATAACTATTTGAAAAAAAAAGTATTTCATATTAGGCGACTTTCTCCTACATAGACCAAAAGGCAAATCGACAAACTCAAACCAAAAGGGGTTATGATATCCGTTTTTTTTTTCGATATGGTCTGTCTCCACCGATATTTGATAGTAAAGTTTATTTAAATCTATAGTAGAAAACACTTTTTACTCGACAAAAATGTTGCAAAGTCAAGATTGTGAGGGATAGGGTAGCGATCAGGAATGTTTTTTGTATTAAGTATCTTATAATCACCACAGAAACGCCAACTGCCATCAGCCTTTTTAACCATATGAAGCGAACTTGCCCATCTACTCTTCGAAGGTCGACACCAGCTTTGTTTCACAATGTAAGCAAATTCCCGTTTTATAATATTGAGAGGACAAACAGTTGAGGATAAACTGCGTGCTTTGGCGTGTACGGGGGACCTTTTTTTTAAATAAAATGTGTAACATTATGCTTCAACTTCCTATTTGAAAACTCAGTTTTCATTAATTCAGGAAAATACTGAAGCAGCTGTCCAAACTGATCTTGAGATACTAAAGTTAATCCTACAGTAGGACCACCCCCTCTAAAACCAGAAATCACCGTTTTTTCACCTTGCGAAACCATTCTACTTTTGCCAATTTCTACAAGCAATTCAAAGTGATTAAGGAATTTTGCACCTTAAATCGGCCTCTGAATATCGGCGATTATAAACTCCAAACAGAAGGTTTTGTTTTCAAAGGGCGTTCATCACCTTACACAAAACCCTTGAACAAAGTTTCAAACGCACTTCGCCTGAATCGCCATATTGAGCCAACAACCAGTTTTCAAAGCAGAGTACGATCCTTCATCTGGCGGATTTCTAAAATGTCAGATATTATGCACAATTCCGTTTGATCAAGAGCAATAACATAATTGAACTTTGTGGAGTCAACGCCTATATCCGCAAATTTAAATTGACAATCCAGTTGTTTGAACCATAGGTCCGGTCTATCTCGCCAAAGCGGAGGAATTTTAAGAAAAGCTAGGATATTTTATTTGAAGTAACATTTAAAAGCAAGAATGCTAGGTATCAAAACGCTTACCTTTGCAGACATGATCCAATCCGCATTAGGCGGTTCTTGCAAAAGAAGTAATAGTGCTTTTAAAATCTATTGGATTTCCATGATGAGCGCAGCAGGCAGTTGAACAAATGGGTCACCACCTTTGGTGGTTCCGGCTCTGGCTTCCGGAAGAACCCCAATTGAAATGCTGGCTAATGTTTTCAACTGCAATAAGCATCCAACGAACAAGAAAACATAATTTATTCAAACGTAACAATTAATAATGATAAATGAATAAAAATCAAATGATTTGACACTCAGACTTTCGAGAAAAGATACCTTTAGAACAGAAATTAAATTTTGAATGGGAGGAAATAGCAAGTGCACTTTCGACTTTATATTTGATTCGTGCAGATCTGTCAGATGACAGCAGCGTGATAACGTGCTTAAAATTTGCTTAATGATATAGCCACAAAGTAACCAAATTGATTTCCGCTTCATACACTTTTCTTCTCGTTTGAAAAAAAAAGTGTTTAATTGTCCAAAAACTTTTAATTCTGTGTTGAAAATTGATTTTAACACTCCAATCCAGCATACAAAAAAGATTTTAAATTGAAGAGTTTCAATCAAAGTTTGGCCAAAGGCCTCTCTCAAATGCAAATCAAACGGGGGATTGGCATCTGGAATAGATGCATTTGAATTTCTTGCCAGTACTAATGTTGAATACACATATATTGTTCACTTACTAGAAATTTGAAAATTTGTTGCAAAAAATTTGAATTGAAGTACAGATTTTGATCTATCATGATACGCAGTGCTTTGAAAAGGTCGGTCTGGTTAGTGCATAAAAGATGAAAACGATTCAAGCAATGAAACTATAGTTCTACAACTAAGGAAAGGTGATCTATATATACAAATGTTGTCCAGAAATGAACACACGCGTATAGTGGTAATATGTACAGAATAAATAATTCTCTAACCACTATAGCTCTTAAATAATTTATTTATAGCATAAAATGATGGAACCATACTTACAGCGACAGTAGCTTGCTAAATAGAATGGAAATTAAAATAATTTTCAGAGTTGAATTTAGAAAAACGAAAGATGTGAACAAACGTGTCGAATTTTTACTTCGAATCTGCTAAGCAGAGTAATTTCAAAATTACTCTGAACAAATACTCGATAAAACAGTAACAACTTATTCAGAAAAAGGAATATGTATATTTAGACACAGCAGTGCTCAAAAATGACAGCTACGTAAATCTGTCACAACTCAGATACATACATTTAGAAAAATTCTAATTCAAGCTAAAAACAACTAATTAACATTAATTTTGATATTAATTACCATTATTAACAATTTTGACACTAACATTAATTTTGACGCTTCCTGATCGAGTGTGGTGTATTTACAAACATCAGTTTTTTTATATATGTTCAAAAGAATCCCAACAATGTGAGTTTTACTGCATTGTTAGTAGCAAATGCTCTTGATGTATAAAAGAAGTAATTTTGAAAGTCAATTAATAATTCTTTCATTACTATTGACAGCACTTTATGAATGATGCTAAAATGAATGCATTAAATACGGAAAAACCTTTTAATGTAGAAATGAAGCGTGTTGATTTAACTATTTCATAAGTAATTATATTTGCTATTTTATTCGGTTATTTTAAAATCTCTTTTGAACAAATTCGAATTAGTTCCCTCTTAGAGATATTTCAAAATACTTTTCGATATTGATTTGGAGGTAGTAAGCCATCGTTTTCCTTCTTACTTTAATGTTTATGCTTTTAATTAATTATTTGTTTGTGGTGGTATTCTATGGATCATATCTTTATGGAATTTGACATGGAACAAAATTTAATTGTGATGCGTTTAAATGATAACAATTTGTAAAAACATTGATTATGGATTTTGCTTCATCTTACTTCTAAACTTAATCACAAAAACCTACAACTTTTTCATATTTAAGATTAAAAAGCATACTGAAAGCATCTATGCAGATGCACTTAAGTTTTAATTCTATTGCTGGGAACGAGTTTTTATATCTTGAAAACGGAGATCTTTCGTAACAAAATTATTTCTAGGTAATCATAAGAGCAGCGAGATACAATAATTTAATTCTATTGTGAACCAACGAAAACATAGACAGACTTGCTATTATTTAGTCTCTTTAATAAATTTTAATTTAACTCTCCCATGAGTTCCTTTCTAGAAATGAGGTGCGTAGACACTCACAGATGAAAGTAATGAGGATATATTTTATTAGTCATTTTTATGCTGCAAAAGGCACATGCTTTGTGCATTGTAGAAGCAAACTTTTAATTGGAAATATTTTAATAATATATGTATTTAATTAAAGGCTAAAATTTTCATACGACACCGTAACTAAGATAATCCTAATTATAAATAATTTTCTTTGCATAATTAATTTGGAAAATAAAATTTTATTCATTCGTAAAGTATATATATTTTAATTATATGACTTAAACTAGCTTATTTGCGATTTTAGCAACTATTTCTGGTAGATTAATGTTGTTTTAGAAGATTGCAGTTGATATAAAGTATGAAATGGGAGTTCTTTTTTAAGAGTGCACTCACGTTTTCTTAGATTTAAAATTAGTCCCAACACTTACGGGTGAAGGAATAAAATTTCAAATGTGTACTTCATAGAATATTTTCTTTGCATAAATGATGAAACTATTTAATAAATTAGGTAGTAAAACATTTTTCTAATTAGAAATTTCGTAAAAATACGCCTGCAAATTAAGTTAATTTTCATGTTATAATATATACATGTGATCCTTGTCAAATAAATTATTTAATGAACAGTTATGTACAAAAGATTTAAACCCTAATATAATTAGAAATATTGTTTACATATAACTTGTTTCTCTGACAAATAGCTAAAAATAATTACCGTATCGTCAATTCTGGATCCCTCTGTGTAGTTACATAGAGATGATACATGTTCCATTTCGAAATACATTTCGGAAGGTAATAACAAAATTATGTAAATGATGATAACTAGTGCAAAATTTATTTACACTCTGCTAAAAAATATTGAAAAACCTACTTGGAATGAAACGTAGGATATATGATCTACAGTCGAGGAAAACCAACCACTCTTCTTCATTCAAACGATTTTAACATTAGAGCAAATGCAAAGATGGTATTTAACAGGGAACGTCTTCTATAGATTCATATGCATAACATTTGCTTAAGGGGCTGTCTTCATATTACATTGAGCACCAACTTCATAATTTCCAATTGCAACCACCTATTATGACACACAATTTCAAATCTATAACAATTTAACTTCAGATACTAAGTTTCGTGTCATTTAGGAATACAGAAAGTTTGGAGCTTCTAGTCAATTTCCCAGACTTTTATATATATCTTCCTAAATAATATTCCTACAGCACTGATATTCTGTAACATGTTACCTATTAAGGTACCCAAACAAAATATACATAATGTTTTAGTTTTTAAATAATTTTTAGTTTGCAATATTAATTGTTATATTATTATTCGAAAAAATTATTAATAGGAACCTTGATATATTTTGACAGAAATCGATTCAGAAAGACTTTTTATTGAATGATATCTTTGAATTTGCTCTACTATGAATATAGCTTGAAATAAAGGGAGGTGTTTCGTTTTTTCCCTCGAATGTACCTGAAGATGTAAAGAAGTGATCATGATAACAAATCTATAGGATCTAATTATTATTTAAGATTTACAGTGGCATAGTTATTTTATTATTGGTGAATTGCATCAGAAAAATCATTAATTATTAAGTTCTGAAACCCCCTCTGATGACGATACATGCCGATGTACGGAGTGGAATGATCAAAGTGAGTTCATAAGGATTCCATTTGCCACAAGACAGCATAAGCTATCCTATGGCAAATTATGCCAAACATTCTGCAGCTGCTGCTCTAAATCCGTTATAGTCTGTGAAGTGGTGCAATACAAGGCCTATCATATCCCGTGCATGCTCAATGAGAGACAGATTTGAGGATATCTCTGGTCACTGAAGGGTTTCAACACCACCTAGGCCCTCCTGGGAGAGGTGAGCCGTGCGTGCTCAAGCGCTACCGGGTATTTAAATTGGCCCTTGACAAATGACGTGAAAGGCAAAACAATAGGTGGTAGGATCTGCTGAACGTGTTGCTGCTCTGTCAAAAGTTCCTCGTACCACTACTGGAGAGGATCGGTTGTCGTAAGTGACGGCTGCTCATACCACATTACACTCGGAGTTGCAGCAGTGTGCCGACAGTAAACAAACTCGAGGCAAAAACTCGATCAAGGAATTTCCATCAGAAAATCATAACTCGTAAGAACAGGAGGAATTACTCTTTAAGAATTGAGTTTGTTCTGGCATCAGTCTACAAATGAAAATTATTTGCGTGACTCTGGCAATTGATTAAGGCAAAATAACTTTTTCAGTCATGCTACTCGAGATGGCTGCAGTTTTAAACATCTCTAGAATGCAGCGATCAAGGACAATCGGGACATATTAGTCCTCATGTTTAGACTTTTGTTTTGAGGGAAGACTTTATGCTGGTAGATTAGCCAGCCCTCTATGATTTTTTACTTGCCTCGTTATTCAGTAAATTAGTCGACATCTTCATATGGCTATGAGAATCAACTCCTACTTAGCCATAAATTGATACAAGTTTCAAAGAATGAGACGGACTGGTATGCAAAAAAGATGCACGTTTATTTACAGTAGACATTATTTCTTTTCCAATTAGTTTTTCGGTTTGATTGAGTGACTCCAAGGACGTGAAAAGCAAGAGGTGTTTGGATGCTCTTTTTTAGTCTGAAATTAACAAATAAGCCCTGCACTTTTGATGCTTTAAACATAATTTCTATAAAATTCAATTATTTGAATTACTTGCATCTGATTTCTCTACAATATCTACGTGTCTAACTTTCAGTCGCACCTAGAGGGACGGTCGTGGAGCAATGGATATGCCCACCTTCAAGTTGTAGGCTGCACAAGTTCGTTTCCTTTCATTGTGTGTGTTTGTCTATTACTTGGTATTTTATGTCTTGTGTCTGGTGCAGCATGGTCAAATATGGCCATGCTGTGCCAGACAAAACATACCCCGAAACAACCAACCCTCCACCTAGAACGATGTTCTGTCATGCACAAAATATATCATAAATGCCTTGAAAAATGACCTTTTCTCACTACTTATTCTTTCATCGATAATCTTGATGCTTATTAACTTGTTTAATCCTCATAAAAAAAGGGATGTGAAAGGAAAAAAACACTGAAGTGAAAAAAATGCACCAAACCATTAATAACATGAGTCTGTTATTAATGGTTTGGCGCAAGGATATGATTTGGTATGTAAAAAAGTACTGAAAGAAAATTCCGATACTAACTATATGTCTTAGCAACATCTTATCGAGTCCTTGCTTCAGCAACATAGAATTAGATTCTAAGAAACTGACAAAATTGTTCAGATTAAATACGTTATTTCATCTGTTTTGAATTTATTGTGAATACTGTTGGAAAGAAAATAAAAACAGTTCAATGTTTCTACTTGGCATCTATATTTAATTTGTGTAATCCAATTGCCTAAGAGAAGAACAGGAGTGCATTTAAATATAATATGTTTAAATTAAGTCGAATGTTTTACTTTTCTGGACGTGTTCCTCTATAACGTGTGATAAATAATCAAGTTTACTTTTGCATGCTGCTTTTAAAAATGCAACTTGCAAACTGGGACCACCTAAGTACCAACTATTGTTAGTCATTATTTCGTGAATGATGATCCTTTTGTAAGCTTTAGCAAGAATGTATGAGAAGCAGTGCAACTTTGTCTACATAAAAATACTTCATGAAAGAATTTTGTTACATTTTGTTATATAAATACTAATGTATTATAACTTAGATTTTGTAGTGGTGACTAATTCACCATAATACTCCCCTCGAGCAGTTGCTGAATTCGATTGTTGCTAACATTAGTTGATAAGTTGTAAATTGCGTGAGACCGTGAAAACTGTATTAATATCACGGATATACTTCCATATGCATGGTCAAGCAATTGAAGATTGCGATCGTAGACTGCCGTGTGTTACCTTTAGCCGCCAAGTGTGAGTGCAGCCGGTAATTTGCTGAAATGAGGCTGAGCAGCAATGCTTATTGAAGCTATGGTAGGAATATGAGCGATGTATGTTATCATAGGGCTTCAGACAGTTGAAAGTGATTAGCATCGCATTTGTAATACATCACTACGTGGATCATCCACAGAAGTGTGCTTCAAATGAGGCGAGTACCATCTAGAATTTTTCAGAAGCAACATCTAGTTTTTTGAGTGCGTGTGTTTATAATAACTCTTCATCATATCCAAATCACCAATTTAGCTCGAACATATGTTAACAGTGCAACTTTATCTACTAAGAAATACTTCGTGGTAGAGTTAGATACACTGCTATGTATACTATTGTATTGTAAGTTAATTTGTGGAGTGGTGACTAAGTTCACCACAAAACTTTTTTGCGGAAAAAGGACATAGTTTAACAAAACAAAGTTGAAAGGAGACAACGACTTAGCTCTAATAATGTACTAGAATCATACACTTTCAGAGTTTCTAAACTAGTAAAACATATTTGTTTTAAGGTTAAGTGATAAATTAGCTCAGGAAATACATTCCTTTAAACGACACTACAGATATTGAATCATTTGCATAATATTTTCCCACTTATCTGTTAATTAGGAATCAATTGCTCTTGATAGAATATTATTATGAAACTACAATTATAGTACAAAGTATTATACAGAATTTTTATTATGTTCCATAATATGCATTTAATTCTTTAATGGAATTCAAGACCTTATCGTATATGGTAATATAATTAACTGGAATATAAATACTATCTCTATTATTTACATTCTAGAAAAGGTATTCACATGGCAGCGAATTGATTAGTTCAAGATTCATGATTCCAATATCGCTCAAGGCATTAATGTCTGTAGTAGTTTGGAAACCACGTTGTCGCATGGCTTTAATCATCTGAGCGTCACGAGATTTACGAGTAGTATAGTATTGATTTTACACTACAACATAATGATTAAATAGCCACATCTATTTAGTTGAAGGAATCCTAGGAACAATTTCACTGGTTTATCCAAGATTGCAGAACGGTTATATGAAGGCATGACCCTCAGAATTATCATCGTGCAGCAAATGATAGTAGAACTACAAATCAATTTACGAAACCGCTGTTTTTGAATGAAATAAGTGATATTGATTTCTTTATGATAATTTATTAAAAAATAACAAATATGTATGTTACCACAGCGTGACAAGTTGAAAGGTAAAAGACTACACATAAAAGCAACAACCAATACCAAATGGAACGACTTACATCATAGTGAATATAGGGAACTGGGAAGGGTCAAGCAGCTGCAGTGATTTAATATTGCATGAGTGGACTTGCTGACATTAGTCAAAGTATTGGATATGAAGCTGCATTTTATTGGGAGTGGAGCAACAAAGGACAGAAACTTGGAATCACTCGGGGAACCACAGATATCTTAAAAAGGATGACAATGGATCACCAGTAAAGCGTGAGCTACTCTACAAACCCACAATTGAAACCTCCAAACTATCCCAAGCCCAATATAATCATCATCACAGCATGCCCAGCATCAGCGACACCCTAGAACCAAATTTCAAACCTCACCATATCTATAAAAAACATGATGCTCCATCAACATCCAATATGAGATAATGCAAGAATTTAGTGTATTTATGATCAGTTTGGAAATAAATTAAACTACATTTGGGTATGTTTATATACTACCTGACATTGAAAATGCAACACCCAGAAGGAGTGCACAGAACTGGATGAAATTTACAGAGTCGACGCAGCTCACCGAGATATGTACATGATGCAAACTGCGCAGCTGTCCCGCGCACGGCGAGTGAAAAACCAGAGAAGGAACCTGCAAAAGTGGTCAGTTTCGCGCAGCTCTGTTTGCCAGGTTAATCAAGTTGCAATTTGTTTTTGTGTCTCACAGGAAACGTCTAGTAGCGGAGAATGCCAGGACGCCGCCAATCAAGACAGTTCCAGCAAACAGACTTCACGAGGGGTATGGTGATTGGCCTCAGAAGGGCAGGTTGGTCCATACGTCAAATCTCAGCAGATACCCACCTACACGCGTCCACGGTGCACCGGTTGTGGCACAGATGGTTGGACCAAGGGAATGTGGCACGTTTGAGAGGTTCCGGTGCAGCCAGAGTGACGTCAGCACGCGTGGATCGACGCATCTGCCGGCAAGAATCGGCGGCCCCGCAAGTCACGTCTGTCGCCCTTTTGCAACATGTGCAGCCCTTGATGCTCCCATATCGTCCAGGACCATTATCTGCCGATTGATCGCTGGCGGCCTGCACTCATGGCGCCCGTTGAGACGACTACCATTGACCCAACAGCACAGATGTCTCCGTTTGCAATGGTGTCGGGATATAGCCACGTGGGCGACGGAATGGCACAGGGTGGTGTTCTCAGACGAGTCATGCTTCTGCAATGACAGTCGCCGTGTACGAGTCTGGCGCCGACGTGGTGACAGGGCCAATCCGGCCGCACCTGTGGAACGCTATACCGCGAGACAACGCGGTATAATGGTTTGGGGTGCCATCGCCTACGATAGCAGGTCACCTCTGGTCCGTATTCAGGGACCTATGACGGCCCAACGATACGTGGATGAAGTGCTGCAGCCGGTGACACTACCTTTCCTTCAGGGGGTGCCCAATGCCATTTTCCAGCAGGATAAAGCCCGGCCGCACGCGGCACGCATCAGTCAACATGCCCTGCAAGATACATAGGTGCTTCCCTGGCCAGCTGTCTCCCCTGATCTCTCACCTATCGAACATTTCTTGGACGTCATTGGACGTCGCTTGCATGCGTTGCCACCGGCACGTTCAGAAGACGAACTCTGGCAAATGGTTGACAGGGAATGGGCAGCCATCCCTCTGGACACCTTCCGCACGCTCATTGCGTCTGTACCTAGATGTGATGCTGCCTGTATCGCCGCTCGCGGTGGTCCTACAACCTACTGATCAGACGTTCTTGCTGCTCAGTGGCAAGGTGTATAATATTGCAATAAAGATCACTTATTGCTCGTTGCTTTCTCTCTCTGTTTGCCAAATTTCATCACTTTCTGCCAACTCCTTCTTGGTGTTGCATTTTCAATGTCAGGTAGTGTATATATATATATATATATATATATATATATATAATAAACAATCAAACATACAGAACACTAAAACGCAAAGCAACAGAAATGCAGACCATCGAAACGTCAAAAAAGCGAAATGGCTAGAAAGCCGAACTCAGAAGGCAGAACAGAATCAGAACTGTTCATGCATGCGCGCTGAAGCTGCAGACAAACATGGATAGGAATATAATTCAATATCACATATATATATATATATAGTTATATATGGTTACATATATATGTATATATAATTCAAAATTACAAGCTAAAACAAAGAGAAAACCAAAAATTTTAAAATTAAGAAATTTAAGGAAATTTCGAAAAAAAATTGGTACTTCTCAATAAAATTTGCAACTTTAAATTTAACTTTCTTTTGCAATGTAATAATCTCATTAACACACTTAATAATAAATGCCCTCACTCTTTTTATAAGATTAGTTTTGAAGATTTAAATATACTAATATTATTTAACAGATGATTTACCATAATGGCTTATTTTGGACACCTTCCTGTTGACTAGCAATTCTATTTGATATACTAATTATAATAGGTCTGTTAATTTATTAAAAGACTGTATTTGAACATTATCTTTTCGGTTTCCGGTTCCGATAAACAGATTCGGAATTCCGAGTCGGAATCGGAAATACAGTTCCGATTTCTCAACTGTGATTTTTGGGCGCTATGAATGGCATTTGCAGAAAACACCATATTGTGTCGACTGGTTGAGGCTCCTCCCTGATGACGCCCGATCCACCAACACTTCTTCATTTTTTTCGAAATTTTCTTGGTATAGTTAAGTTTAAATTCCTAAATTTTTCTTTGTTTCGTTTTGTTTTGTAATATTGAATTATATTGCTTTCCATGTCTCCTTGTACGTCTGCAGCTTGAGCGCGCATACATGAACAGTTCTGCTTTCTAGCTTCTGTTTGACTATTTTTATACCCCCAGCATTTTGGCTTTTTAGCCATTTGGCTAAAAATTTCCTAAATTTCTCTTTGTTTCGTCTTGTAATATTGAATTATATATATATATATATATATATATATATATATATTCATGAATCATTGTGTGTGTGTATATATATACACACACAATGATTCATGATTCTTAACGGAAACGGAATTGGTATAAACTGACTTTGGAATAGATGTCAGAAAGTATAGCTGTCACTGGAAATCTTTTTCTTTATTCATTAAATGTAAGTCTCTAGATGCTTCTTACCTCTCGATCCAATGATTGCGAATTTCTCGCAGATCAGATTCCGTATTTAATCGAGCCGGCGGAGAGAGAGAGAGAGAAGAAAACTACAGGAAAATTACTTCACGACTCAAATAACGCTTATTACTGTAGCCTACTTTTCAGAAAAGCAGTCAGCTGCATGAGAAAGTTACGAAGTAGTTATGATATTACTACTTCTATCAATTTTAGCCGATGCTAACTATAACATCTAAAGGTCTTTCACTAACTTTTACTGCTAGACATCTGAAATTCTAACTGTAGGGTTTTATTACTGTGATCGATGGTGTAAGACAGATTTATGATTATTTTCCAAACATCAATTCACAGATTTTTTATATGCTTATCAATATTACCTATCCGGAAATAACTTAAAAGTTAATACGACTAGACGTGATTTCTTAATTCATGAATTTCAAAATGTCCAGTTCAATCGTAAGTGCAATTTTAAACCTCTAAGCGTCAGGAGAATTTTCTGTAGTATAGCCCTGCTTTTACCCTACAATACACAAAAAGACTAAATAACCACATCGGATGGTTGAAAGAATCATAAAAAAGATTCTAGTGGTGACGGCTAAAACTCGTTAGACGTCAACAAATTAAGACTGCATCTTGCAGGACGGATATATACATGTCCTTGTATAAACCTTCAGTGTGTTAAAATTTATTTCAGTGGCATATATATAAATTTGGAAATTGTATTTTTTAAACGAAAACAGCATACATTTCCAGTTATTCTGTTTTCAATTTGCAAAAAAAAGATATTATGTAATAAAGATTACAACTAAACTCATTATATATTTGCCGAAGAATCAGAACAGTATTTGAATACGCGTTGATTGCAAGGACACAATAGGACAAAGACGAATCCTTCATTTTTTGATAAGAACTGAAGATGAGTATGTAAATAGGTTTAGATATTAGTGAACACACAGAAATATTCACTTGTAGTATTGCTTCTGTTTTCAATAAATTTAGAAATCTCATGAAATTGAACAGGTACGTTAGAACATTGTATTTTTTAATAGTTACAACTGTTATCATCTAACAAAATTGACTTATTCCCACTAATTTTTTAAATAAAAATTATCAATGTCATTATTTATGTATGTATCATTTTTGTTACTGTATTTTGAATCATATCTCATCAAAATAATTTCAACGGTTTTGATTTAATTTATCGTCATCTGACCGTGGTTCAAAATTAAGAGGTGTTGTCCTCAGATCTTTCCAATCGGGATTTATCCCGGATAATCACCTGTTCATCAATAACCTATTGTGGCGCTCCCCAATGTGATGTAAATTCAACTATCTACTTACCTACCTGATTTAACTCATTTGACATCTGCTTATAACTCTGATTAGACAGCATAATCTATCAAATAATTCTCTTTGTGTTTCCAGAAATGTTTATATTTAACCTTCTGAGGGATTCACAAGCGTATATCCGTTCTGCAAACTGTAGTCTTCCCTGCATGATTTTTAACCAGTGTCTGAGCCATTTTGATCAGTAAAATATTACCTAGGATTCTTTCCATCAATTGATGGGGCTATTTAGACAATGTGTGCGTAGTGAAATAAAAGAAATACTACTCGTGTAAATCTTTTGACGCTCAAATGGTTAAACATCCACAAAACAACTTAAAAGTATCTACTCCAATTTTATTTAACCTTAAGGAATATGAATCAAGCTTTTGCATAAGTTTGCCTAGTAACTACAGAACTTGACTCATCTAATCTTTTCCTCCAAATCCATCTCGAATCGTTCAACCAATTCGGTTGAACGATTCGAGATGGATTGAGAATCGACTAAAGTCTTCCTTACTAAAACCACAAAAAGACAAAATGGCGATTTTTATATCAGTTGATTCAACCAGTCATGCTCTTAAAGCCCATCGAAGGATATTCCTGAACGCGAATTATTTATAACTGGTCTAAAGAAATATGCTCTTGTGAGATAAAAGGATATGATTGGTTGAACTCAATGATGACAAAAAATGACTTTTGCCGCCACCGTGGTTTTACTGTGAGACCTTCCAATTGAAGCCTGACAGCTTCCTTGTAAATTGTTGAAGAGTAAGAGGTAACTCAGTGAAACTTTTTCTAAACTACACATAGGAAAAGGTACCTTTATTGAATGAATGAATGCTAGATCGTCAGAAATGTCGATTTGTAACCCAATAAGGGTAAGCTCCACAATTTTGTATTTTTATTTTGTAGGTTTCCTTCCTTGTTTCTCGAATTCTGTTAAATACAATATTTTCTTCCTGTTTTCAAGTAAGAGAACTGCTGTGAATTTATGATGATAAATAAGCTATATCTGTTTTTATCACTAGATGTATCGATGTTTATAAATCAGTACTTAACAATGAATTTATTTATGAAATAGCAAAGAATTTCATAATATACAGATAATTTTTTCAGACTCGAAGATTTCCCAACTCATTTTGATGCTTTAAAAATTATATATAATTCGACATTTTGCGCTATCAGCTATAGTTTTTGATGCATAGTATATAGAGACCTAACGCGTTAATACCAATACTCCTTGTATCCCTAACTTCATAGGTCATGACCAGTTAAATAAACATATTTGATAACTATGCCTTATTTCTAAATACAAATCAAATGCCACATTTGGAATCAGTACTTCAAACGTATTCACGAATGAATCCAAATTTTAAAGCATCAAACGTGTGTTGGCCAGTGTAATGATTCGGGTACAACACAAATACTTTTTCTCTAATGCCATCCATTTTTGGCTGTATAATCCTTCAAACTTTCCATTGTCGAGAACGTGGCTATCTCAGTGTCAACCTGGAGCATTATGGGAGGTGTTGCAACATCGCATTCAGCGTGGTGAACTAGAGGTAAAACATGACTTTCTGGAGGATTTTGGGGAAGCTGCCTGCATTTACGCATTGTCTTGAAGAAACCTACTAATCTTGAAGAAACCTACTAACATCCAACCCGACTTCTTCAGTACGTATTAGATTCAACCTCGTAACCAAGCACTTAAGTCTACCAGTTTTTTTACGAACGACACTTTTAGCCGTTTGGCAACTGGTAGGATGATACAAAAAATATTAGATGCTTAAATTTTATTATAAAAACGAGAGCTTTTATGGTCATACTTGTAGTATTTTGTAATCAGAGCACAAGTTGTCCCAAATAAATGTGTTATTATACACCATATAAATAAGAGCAAATATAATGTGTACGTATTGAATAATCATGGCATATATGTTAGAACCATCATGGCATATATGTTAGAATCCTGGCATATATGTTAGATATATGTGTGATCACAGAAACACAGAAAAACAAGTTCTTCCATGAAATATTTTGTCCTAAATGTTAACAGCTTGTTCCATCAGTTTTATAAGGTTTATATTTCATTGATATTCACACAATTTCGTGTCTTTTAATTAATATGACATTAATTGTTTATATGAAGAACAAGATTTAATACCACACATTATGTTATGAATTGTTTTCTTCACACAAACAAGAAGCTACTTTCGTACATAAAACAGAGACAATAAGAACTGTTACAATAAGTGACACGTATAGCTTGATATATTTAATAATTATTTCAGTCGTGAGAAAGTAATATTATCATTTTAATATTGGCAATCAAGCTGTCATTAATATCAATAAACGTGAAATTTAAAAGAAGTTGTAATGAGGATTAGTTTTTAAGTTCCCCTTTTTTAATTATATCAAAATTTTCTTGAGATTATAGCTCTTATACAAACAATACTATGGTGTTAATGATCTACATCTAATACCTTTACATTTTTATTAAGGGAATTTTTTAACATTTCTGTTAAAAGCTGGTTGAGAAATGTTTCATACGAATATTTAATCAGGTCGAAATCTTTCAGTGTGACAGTAAAAATTCTTATAATACTACAGTACAAATTGTAAGATTTAAATATGTTAATAAACGTAACATATTATATAACACTATTTAATAAGAATTCCACGTTACATTTATTTTTCAACAATTCTTGGAAAAAGGTTAGAGTAAGAAAGTCCATTTATTATACTTTTAAAATCTTAACTAGTATTCATTTATTCAGAAACATTTTTTTATCCAAGACTTTGCTTTTAATCTTAAACAAATTGTAACCCAAGAAGAAAAACGCAACTTAAATTATGAAAATTTTCTCGGGAGCATAGATTTTTTTATCCAAAGATTGTATAGCATCTAATAGGAAGAAATAAGCACTCTTTTTGAAGATAACGGTAATTATCTCGTCAAATTCAAAATACAAAGAAGAGTATATTTTTCTTTTTTCACCTAGTATCCTATACTAATACACACATGTCCAAAATTAAGGATAATGCTATGCGAGATGAATCCCATGTCAACCACTTGCAACGTAGTACCTCCAACGACAAATGAATATTTACACAAGCTATGAAGAATAAAATATGAACTCACACATGCCACGTTGTGTTACTGAGAAATAAAGAAATCAAATACGAAGGTGAACACAGCAGGTTTTAGATATCGTGACAAAACAACTTTTTCCTCATTAAAAGTAATCTAATATGGAATGTGCTGGTCTCTGACCCTAATGCAGGCCTTAAAGTGTGTTGACATTCTTTTCACAGGGATATTCAGGAGTTCCTGAAACAAGGAGTCCCTTTTAATCACTAGAGCATAACTTTTTTCTTATACAGTCCCTGTTTGTGCTGCATAGGCTCAAAGAGACGCTCAAGAGCATTACAAGCCTGATCTATTGGATTAAGATAAGGTGACCTTGTTTGATACTAATTCAATATTATCTGTTATGTTTGGACATGTGTATATGTTCATCTCTAAAGCAATGTGCCCGAAAAATTCCTAAATCTTCATAAGTCTCAAATAATACTATTCGATAGTATTTCATAATTATGTCGTCAATTAGTAGCACTAAATGAAAAACGTTGCAAATTTCTTGTACAGAATTTAAAGGTAAGGAATCTTATGTCTATAATTCAATAAATTAAACCAAAGTTGTAAATTTATGTAAAGCAAGTTTTCAAACGAGTAAATTGTTTCACCAAGAACGTTACAATTAAATGGAAATATTCTATTTAATAGACGATTTCCCTAAGTGGTATTTAAATCTATAAAATTATGTACTTAATGTTGAATGAATATGAAAATTGCTTTTGAAGTTATATAAAATAATATTTAATTCATAACTAATTATTCAAAGCACCCTAACTTAAAACGTTAATCTGGTGACTGAAAAGTTATTAAAACTACTGCATTCGTTGTTTGCGCTATATAAACTAATAGGTATATTCGGTAACTATGTAAAGCGGTATGTTGTGAAATAATCCCTTGTTTGTCCAAGAGCCTAGAAACGTCTAATCAAATCTTAGCAAATTGTCTCGGAATAGCATTAAGGTTTAAGGAGAAAATCCAGCGTAATCTGAAGAGATAAATAAGATTTAAGCCACAAAGTGTTGTACATACCTTTGGGGTTTCTAACAGTATCTAAGGGTAGTGCAGTGATTACCTGTTCAAATTTATTTACTCGTACTAGTCTGCTTATTGGAGCGTTCGACACAAGTCCTTAATTCCGAGTAGTGCTCATAAAATCGTCTGCTTTATTCATGCAATTTGTATAATAGGCTGAAAAGCATTTTTCTATTAAACTTCTGTATGAGCTGTATACTAGTTGGAACAGAATCACAATAGATTTCCTATTTCCAATTATTGAAATTTATATTTTCTTTTTATGCCCTCCAAAGAATAAGATTCGAATATATTTCACAAATTCGACTTATTAATAATGTCGGGTGAGGACGGGAATAGGTACAGTCTGCTTTGAAATTTTTATTTGAAGTTTCTTAGAAATAAAGAGACGGCTATGTATCACAAATATAATTTGATTACATATTGGCCTAGAACACGAAACCAGACATACGCGATACTGATGTTATCATACTTCTATGCATTCACTTGAATCAAATGTTATAGAAAATTGATTTTACCATTTCGACAACTGTACCAATATCATTACTTTAGAATTTAATAAGAAATGTCATATGTTACTTTAAGTGAAATATAGCTCTATCAGTGTTTGAAACTCTCAACTTTATTTTGGTTCTTGGGTAATGTGGCGTAGATATAAATCAATGAAATTTACTATGTAATTAGGACTTTTATATTAAAATAATGTATGTAAATTATATTAACTCTAGAACAAGTAATCATTGCTTAATATGGATTAAGAAAACTAATACTATTTGATAGTATCATACTTAGAAAATGCGCATAAGCCTACAAAATGCGCATAAAATGTTTATTCATTCAATCTGAGAGAGAAAAAAAATATTTGAATAATTAATTTCTCAACAATGACGTGTAGTCTCTTTGTTCCTGGGATCTGTTAAAACAGATTAAAGCTTTGTAACTGATTGCTACATTATGCAAATAAATTATCCTTTTACGCCTATATTTGTCCGTTGTAGTAAATAGTTGCGTTGTTAATAGAAATTGTCAATACCTTTCAACTGATCTCGTTTCATATTTACTTACCAAAGCAGGAGCATAAAACAGTGCGAAATTAAAATACTTTTATATTATTCAGTACAATATTAATGAATTATACACTGAATGAATATACAATAATATATTTATTGAGACTTATCTTAGTTAAGTAAGACGTTGTCATATTCCTAGAAAAAATATACCGCACCGCTTAGGTTTTCAAAGAAAATAATAACCACAAAGTGTTTATGATGAAACTGTGTATGTGTGAATTCCAAACCACGTATGTTCCAAACCAAAATATTCTAGCATATTCAAGACAAAATACTAGATATGGAACATGGTGTATATAAAAATAAAAGCTGATTTTTGACATAAAAATATAGCATTGTTTAAATTCTTAACATGACGACTGTCAAAATAATGGTGAGAAAGGGAAAGGAAAGCGAGTATTGAATGCTGGGCCAAGATCATTTCTGGAGACGTCTGGGACTATGATATCAGAAAAATAAAAGCATTTTAATACCTATAAACATATCCAGTTTACTACCCAGTTGAGTTAAAATCTGTTTTAAATTAAATAATGACTTTTAATATTGATTGGATTGCTGTATTGGCGCGATGTGTATTTTCAAACTAAAAAGGGCAGTTAAGGAAAG
Source organism: Meta bourneti (assembly GCA_933210815.1). NCBI lineage: Eukaryota > Metazoa > Arthropoda > Arachnida > Araneae > Tetragnathidae > Meta > Meta bourneti. Next base: position 60,945,217 of record OW119924.1, on the reverse strand, counting down.
AGTATTTAAGTTTACTTAAATAAATGCAATAATCATGTCAAAAATAAACTTGGGGATAACAGCTTGCTTTCATGTGTTATCGATTAAAGTAGTAGCATGTAGTAAATGTAGGAGTTGTTATTTGTATAAATGGGGGGGGGGAGAACTCAAAATATACTGAGCGTGTGCTTACTTTCATGCAAGTTCTTATACAAGAGATCAAATGAAAATACTGAATTTAGAGGTGGTTTCTTATCTCTACTTAGGATAATCAGGTTTGATTCCTCCCTCCCTGGGTGCGTTTCTCTTTTCTGTTTCAATAAAACTTTCGTTGTGTGTATATGTCACCGTTAAAGCTCGAAAGTCGTTAATGTGCACATTACCTTGGTAATCTGCAGATTAGCTGATTTGTTCCTATAAAGTGCGGAATCATCTACAAAATAAGTTTTCCGCACTTTACCTAGGCAATGTGCACATTAATGGCTTTCGAATCGTTAAAGAGCAAAGGTTTGTTTCTCTAATTTCCTTTCCCTCCTCCTTCCCTTTCTCAAATTCATTTCCTTAATTGTAATAATACTTTTAAACTGCTTAATTGATTCTTTGTATTATACTTTGTTCATTGATGGATTCTATCAACTATTATGTTGATTGTCTGATTTTATCAACTTTATTCTTTAGATATCGAAAATTAAATAAATAATACGTTTCAACTATTGTCAGTTATTTTATTTACATCTACTGATTATTATATGAAATTACTTATAACTCTATGGGATAAAAGTATAGCGTGTTTTTTAATTAGTAGTATCTAGTATTACCGAGTTGTTTGCCTGAGTATCATTTTAAGCGTACAAAAACGTTGCTGTTCGAGCAAAGATCTTGTTTTCACTTCAACGAGTGCCTAGTAGGTAATGTGCAGATTTCCTAGGTAATTTGAGAAATGAAACAGTTTTCCGCACTTTAACGGATCGGCGTAGTTAATCTACATATTACCTGATTTCCGTACTTTAGCAGTAACATATAGTATATTTACTTGACGCTGTAAGACGCAGTCTGGCCAAGTATAGTCCTTGCGTCATAAAAATCCAACCAACCATTGGAATCAATCTGTGAAAGTTATTTTAGAATATTCAAATGTTTTAAAAATTTTCTACGGATTGTTTTAACATTTTTACATTCTGTACTTTATAATTTTAAAATTTTTCCTTAGTAAAAGAAGATTCTGCAATATACACAAAGTGCCTTTTTAAGTGAGCAGTTTCAAAAAGTATTCTTTTTAATTAAAATAAATTATTCTCATAGACACTCACTATCCTTCTTTCCTTTTTCTTATAGCTTATAATACTTTGACGTATTTTATCTATGCGTGAAAAAAGAGTTGTTAAGAAAAATGATCTTATCGAATTTACTCTGAAGAGAGATTATATCTAAAACTAAAAAATGCAAATACCTATTACGCAGTATAAAGTGTGTGCAAAAAGTTTGAATATTCACAACAAATAATATTAAGGATGTCTTATAACACTTTTATGGAACTCTATAAGTATCTTAGAAATAATTTTTGTATTATTTTTGACCAATTGCCGAATGGAAGATTAAGATTAATGGAAGATAAAAAAAAGTGTTTTATAAAACGAATTTAGGCTACTTCCATGAACTGCTTTAGAATTATAAATAAATATATTCAAATTAAAGTTTTAGATTTTGCTATTGATGATGTGCATGTATAAAAAACATTTTTATTTTACAAAAGAAATGCTCTTCCTCGATTTGAATATTTTTAAAACTTAATTTATACCTATGTTTGAAAGGTACATATGAAATCAATCTTATAAAACATGAAAGAATTTATTTGATAATTTGAATTGCTTTATTTTTTTATTTCTTTTATCCATGTCACCAATACAATCCTCTAAAAATTATTTACAATGACTGTGAGAAATATATAAATAGCAGAATTTGATTTCATGAATTACAATGACAGTGACATCACTATTCTTTGTAATCATCAGATTTTGAAAATCTACTAAAAAGACCATCAAGAGAAACAAATATCTTTAATTAATGTGATGTAATTAATTAATTAATAATTCAACAATTGCTTTTAAAGTTTAGCAATATTTTTGCAATATTTTAGTAAGTACATTAGGCATACTGATAACTATTTAATTTAGGTGCCAAATCGACAAATGCTTGTATTTTTTCCCTCAACAACTTATTTTTTTATTATCTATTTTTTAGTTATAAGCTGTTACTATTAATTTTGTTTAACGAATGACCAATATAACTAAAATTATCATTCATAATTATTCCTAATAGTTACAAGAGCATTATTGTTAATTATGTAATAATCACGATAATTTTTGTGCCAGAGTTTATGGGAAATTTATGCTTGGTTACACAAAAAACAGATATTTCTATGCCAATTAGTCATTTACTTTAGCATATGAAAAACAATCCAAATTTACCACACTAGTTTGATACTGTTAAAAATCATTACATGCTCCATTTTGCCCCAAAATGTCTTTAATGACAAAGTATATTAATAGATCATGAGCATCTTGTCGGAAAACGTATGCTGAAACGCGAATTTGATTGCGAGTTAAAACAACGTTCTGTAAAATACTATCGAGGAAAAGCAAAAAATGTATTGAAATTTTTAAACAGAATGTTAATCACTTAATCGAGATTTGCAACACTAAGATATTTGGACGATTACTGCAATGAACCCTTTAATACAAATTGCTCTCATAGGAGTATGTGTCACTGTAACGGGCATATTCCACATAGTCATTTAGGGTGAAATTTGCTAACTACTTTTTTGATTTTATCATTTCATCATAAGTACTACCCCCATTGTTATTTCACAAACACCATATTTTTATCTTCCTATCTGCCATCTCTTGGATTAAATCATATTTTTATTTGCAAGTAAAAATTAGTATTTATAAGGGTTCTCTGAACGTTCTGGAGCTTCAGAGAACCCTTAAAAATACTGGTTTCTATAATCCTTAAGGAAATCAACTGTAGTTTTTTTCTTAAAGACGAAATTTCATTCATTTACAAGTGCTTATCAGAGTAGCAGAAAAGTTTAAATAGGCAGTTAAATTTACGTTCACTGAATCAACACAACTGGCTAAAGGCTGCGGTCCGGAATCAATTCCGAAGGAAAGATCCGTGGACAACACCTGATAAGTTTGAACCACGGTCAGATGACGAAGTCAACACTTGATCTGGCACTCTCAAAACTTTCCACACTACACCAACGTGAGGACATTTGGGGCTTCGACCTATTTAACGTGCACCAATCCCCATGTACACGATGGTCTTTGATTGATTGGGTCAAGTTTTGAACTCGCAACCCTCTGGTTGCTAATTCGTGACTATCAACTAGGCTAATACTGCCCTAACAGAAATGTTTAATAAGATGTAACTGGAATTGGCTCAAGCTGGTGGATTAAAATTAAATTAAAAGGAAATTACCATTTTGAGATACTCGTAAATCAAGAAAAGTTTCAAGTATGAAACAGTGATTTTTACACAAATGTAGTTAAAAAAAATTTAGAACAGGGAAAAAAAGTTCCCGTTATCCATTCTTTAATGAATTTTAACCTTAAGTTTTTCGTTTTTTTCAAAGTGCCTAATTCTGAGGAGAAATATCAAACAAAAAGGGAAACACCAAAAAATTCCAAAGTTGTTATGTCATATTAACTTAATTGATTGAAAGTAGGATGAATTTAATTTTAGCATTCACACATACAGTTTTCTTTACTTTTTTATTATTTTTATAATTAATGTTGAATAGGTTTTGAACTATGAAAATTTAGAACAAAATCACAATTTGTTTTCAATTCGCTTACCTCAGCTTCTTGAAAGTTTTTTTTTCTATTTATTTTAAAATCGGTTGATTACACATAGAAAATCCTAGTTGGTCCATTCATTCTTTACAGCTTTCAGGAAATACCTATTCCCTTACTTGTAGGTAGCAGTATTGATAATTTGACTTCTTGGCAGGAAAATCAATACATAGCTCCTTTAAATGCAAGAATGAGGTCACAGTGCACTTTTAAAACTAAAGATCAGCTCAAAAAAGCAAACGTAGAAAATCAGTTGGAAAAAATTCAAGATGCTTCAGTAGCTACGATCAAAATAGTCACCGTAAATGAATTGAAGATAGTAAAGTCTGTAAGGAGTAAAAATATAATAAAGAACTATAAAAAGTTAAAAGATAGATAGTAAGGAAATCCGTTGTCCCTAACACCGTTGGATAAAACAAATATTTAAACCACCCAAGCTCTAGAAATCAAGCACTAATTGAACAAACTCTCGAAATTTACACAACGAAAATGTTAAGAAAATCGAAAATCACTTTCAATCCAATCAAGATGGAAGATACAAGTTCTTCCTGGTGTTTGAAATGGTCACACATCAACAAATTGCTTATAGCAGCACATTTCTTGTTTTCTTATATCACCCGTTTCAAAAAAAATTTGAGTATTGAACAACCTTATTTTTTCAAAGATTTTCGACTAACTTAGTTGTAAATAACAAAGCTTATCATCTGATTATGAAATAGGTTGTTAAAGCCGATTTAAAATTTTAAGTCAGAAAATTAATTTTCTTTAGACGTATAAAATGAATTCACTTCAATAACACAGGCAATTTGTAGTAACTAAGAACAATACTTAAAAACAGAACTGCTGCATTTAACACAATACTATTAAGCAGGACATAGTGTTTTTGCGCGCGTGCAGGATAATCATTTGACATTCACGCAAAGGAGTTATCCGGCACATGGATGCATAGAAGCACACCGCATGGAATCATTATTTCAGAGCCACGCCCTCTTTGTAAATAAATAAGTTTTTTACTATTGTCCACTTATTTGAACCTTCTACATTGCAAGGGACAAATAGTATGGATGAAAACACTAAATTGACTAGGATAAAACTTTTTATTGGAAACAATCAAGCAGCTTCAACACAAATAAAAGAAAACAGTAATACAGCAAGTGATACATATATACTTATTGTACATAAACAGTTTAGAATGCTATAATTTTTCGGTTACTTTTGGCGCTTGAATAGAGCCGTCATGAATGAATTTTTTACTAAATATTGAACTGAATTGGGAATAATAGTTCTCTCCTGAAACAAGGAAAATAGACAAATGAAAATAACCATTGTACAAAAAAGGGAAAAAATGTCGAAAGTCGAGAAATATTGAATGAATTTGTATAAAATTAAACCAATTTTTTTTTTAATTTTTAGCACCCTACTACTGATCTTTTCGGAAGCAACGAAAATTCATGAATGTGTACCCAGCTGGTTAGCCGCCGTTACTTCTTGCAGGATGAATCTCTAACATTCATGCGATTACAAACTGATATTCGAACCTCGACTTATGGGTTTCAGACAAACGCTATGACCACTATACTAGACAAGCGACTGATTAAGACTTACCTCACATTCACTTTCAAGTGAATACTATATATATATATATATATATATATATATATATATATATATATATATATATATATATATATATATATATATATATATATATATATATGTATATATATATATATATGTATATATATATATATATGTATATATATATATATATATATGTATATATATATATGTATATATATGTATATATATGTATATATATATGTATATATATATGTATATATATGTATATATATATGTATATATATATGTATATATATATATTATTTCACATGGAAAATAGTGCAAATTATTATTATTGATATAAATGTTTACAAAGAATTTCATGGATCTGTAACAATGTTATGCATTTTATCATTCATTTGTTACCAAAGTTTTCAAACCTCTCATAAATGATGTTGCAAAACGTAAAATTCTTAAAAAACTTCAGAAAATGTGTAATAAATACAAATGAATCACAAATCAAAAATATACTTATATTACTTAAATAATAGTCCCTGGTCTCTCTTTCATCCTGCTAGCTACTAGGTTTAAATGCTCAATTCATTCGGTAACTTATATAGAACACGAATTGCAGACTTAAAATAAAGCTCGCTATCACTTTTCGTTTTAGCCTTCTTGTGTTTGAACAACTTAACATTTTCTACAAGATAATTAATTATAAAATTTCTAGAATGTGTTACCGTTATTGAACAATGCACCAATTCGTTTTTTAAGTACTGCATAAGTCATTTATCTCTCGTGTTTTAAAATTTATCTTCTTGTTACACAAAGACAATTATTTTGGAAAGATGAACACCTACATACTACCAGAGGCGTTTATCCCTGAAAGACAATTTATTTTGGAAATATTTAAACATATGAAGTTAGGGTACCTGTAACACGGATAATTTTTGTGTTACTAACATTGGAGCATTGCTAGGTAATTCTGCTAGTCTCAAATATAGTTAATGCGATCAATTTGTTCTCATTAAATATTCATTTAACTGATGCAGTCCAATTACTTAAGTATAATCAATGTTATTATATTTACAGTCATTAGGTGAAATCTCACAAGCAGATTATTATATACAATATACAGATGAAATCTTACAAGAGGAGTTCCTCGTATCAATATGGAAAATCTTGCAATAATCATGTTCCCGGCCCATAAGTTTAATTTTAAAATGTTTTTCTATATGGTTAACGTTAAATTTACCACCGGTTTATATTTGCTTATAGTTTTATACATTTCCAAAGCATTTAAAAAGAATATGTAAAACAAACTACTTCACTGCATGTGTATTGCGTAACATTAAAATAAAATTTAAAAACCTGCTTAGTTACTATTTCCAAACTAAATCGAAAATAATAATAAAATTAGGAAATAACCACTTTCAAAGATTATGCAAATTAAGAAGTACGTTTAAATTGCAATAACTAAGTTTAAAAATCTAGAAATGGAGTTTGCTTGCCAATTTCGTATTATTCTGCCGTTTTCTCATTCTCTCAATAGCATAAACATTTAATACTATAAATAATTGTACAAAGTAACGAAGCATTATATGGTAATTTCCCAATTTAGTATGGTAATCAATATATCTTTATCCATCAAAATACATTGTAAGCGTAACAATTCGCAACATTATTCTCCTCTCTAAACATTGATTAACCTTTTCGAAAACACTTTCAGCACGTCACGTAATTATAATATAAATTGCTAATTAAACGTAAATGTAGTTTTCATGACAAACTGCACCGAGTTCTCGAACTTTAACTGAATCCTTGACTGTGAAATTTAATTATTTCATAGTCCTTTCAATAAAACGTACATTGCATTTAAATTATTTTCATACATTATAACTCATAGGATAAACAATTACACATATCTGGGCTGATCGTTTTCTTGGAATTATAAGGCATTGAAACTGAGAAGATTTTATTAGAATAAGGTGAATCAAATTTATCCCGAGTTCATTTTTATTTTCAGCTTCAGATTAAGTGATTCGGGAATATCTGTTTTCAAAACAATCCCTTAAAATGGGAAGGTACATTATAAAAACATGCGTCTTTTTATCGCAGAAGAAAAAGTGTTATTTACTAATTTTTTAGTCTTGTAGTGCATGGTTTTAATTAATTTTTTCATCATTCAATGACATCATTTTTAAACTATGAGACGAAGCAGTTGAAAATATTCAGGCAATGTGTAAAAATAAACGCTTTGATAATACTTAAAATAGGCTTAATATTGAGAAAAAATACAAACACAAGACAATGGGAAGTAATGGCTTTAATTTCGTAAAAATATTATTCGTTAAACATTTTATATGAAATCTCAACTTTACTTAAAGAGCCAGCTGTCTTAAAAAATGTTTAAGTGCATAAAACACTGTAATTTATTCCTTCCTATGTCTTACATATTTTAAAAATATTTTTGTGTCAAAGAAAGTGTACAACATTTTCAAACCATGTTAAAATTCTATGGAACCTTTGATGTCAGGATAAATTAGAATTTCAGAGTTATTTATGCATATTTATAGAAAATAATGTTATACTTTGAAAGAATATTTTATTTTTCTATAACTTATACAATCAAATGTATATTCAAAAGAGAGTAACTATTTTCATGTATTTTAACAGATGCAGGTAAAATTCCTATTTAGTATTTCTTTAAACATTTAAAAGTTCAGTCCATCTATTTTAACCTCCCATCAAAATAATACAATTTGTTAAATGGTCTGCTAAAAATATTTAAAATGTAACGTAAATCTTGAAAAAGCATACAAAAGTATACGGCCACTTTCAGTAGAAAGTAAAATACTTGGATTATTCTCATGGTAGACCAAAATCAGTACTCCAATTCATATTTATCATCTAAAAGTTTCGAATTTCTTTTAAAAGATCACTATTCAACATTATTACTGTTAATAAATTCTAGTTTATCTAGTCCATCTGCCAACAAGCGCACATCTAGATCATTACAGAGTATGTTTCGAATACGACAGTTGAGCAGTTATTACGAGGGCCGAATTCTGATTTTAAGCTTACTTAGTTCCAATTTTCTTCTTGTTAGTATAAAATGCAAAGAACATTAATTCAGCATTGAAAATTGATTTCAACACTTCAATCCATCATTATGCACTTTGTTTTGAAGGAAGCTCAAATCAGTTTTATCAATGGCCATTGTCCCCCAAAATGCAGACTATACGCTGTAAATATCTAGGGGGTGTCGGTATCTTGAGTAGATAAACTAGATTGAGATTTAACTAAAAATACGGATATTAAAAACTTTTTGTCTAGTTAGCGAAAAAGTGTTGATATAAAGTGAATTGAGGTGTATTTGAAATCTGAAAAAATGCCAAGAATATCGTGATTGTGATACACAATTTATAAGTTTTAACACATTTGCTTTCATATTAATTTAACATCAGAAGTAATTTTTATGAAAAGAATAACTAAAAAAGGTATCAAAATTAGGGTTTATCACGCACACATCAATGCAAAATCACTTCACTCATTGTAATGATAGTAAATATTCTTAAAATAAAGTAATTAAGCAAAATCTGTCAATATTTCAAAAGGCATTTTTTTTAAATCGAGACAAACTATTTTATAACCACCTTATCAGAATAATCCTTAAAGCAGAACACGTGACCCTCACCTTCTATTAAAAAATATATTTTGCATTTTTCAAGATGGCTTTTTTACTTGCTTTCAAAATTATTATTAATGAAATTTGAAAGATTTTGCTTATTCTGTTCATGTCCAGAGCAGCTGATGTTTCGTATGTAATGAAAATGCTGACCCATTTTACAAGCTTATTTTTTATGACTTTTATTTCATTTTTTAGATTTCTCTCTCATCTATAATCAATGGTTACTTCACGTAAGAAAAATGGGATATCATGACATTTAAGGATTTTAATACGCTTACTTCAAAAGATTTTTTCAACTTGCGAACTTTTTACATTACTTAGCTATGTATTAGAACGAATTAAGATATGAAAGGTAAAAATGCTTTAACCATATTTTAGTCTTTCTCATTAAAAATTAAATATCCTTTTGTAACCTGTTTTAGTTGCTTCAGTTGTTTTAAGTTTTTTGTATGTTTGTTTAAAATTTGATAAATAAACGAACAATATTGTTCTATTTAAGATGCTTGCTAGATTTGAAAATGTTTGTTTGTGTGTGACTGGAAAAGTACAATCTTTATACAAATACAATCAGCGTCACAAACTTGAAACTATACCTTTCAATTTCAAAAAGTTCTGTAATAAATTGTACATTTATTGAATATAGAAAGAGGTAATTTCAATGTAAAACAATTATGTATCTTGGACGACACATATTACTTTCAGACGTTTAATACAAATGTGAATAATATATTTTTGAAAATATCTGCTGTTCTTAAACAGAAAAATTAAAGTACAAAAGTCATCGTATATTTTAAAATAATTTAACTCGGCAAACTTTTTCAATTTAAAATTCAGCATTTAATATATTTTGTTGGCCCATCTCACTCCTTTATTACTATTGCTTTGTGTCTTTTGTGCGTGAAACGACCTCATATTTTTTGTTTCTGTTGCACGATGGATTCTCACAGCTTTTTCAATACGTTACGAAACGATTTTTTACTTTTGACAGTTTCGTTTCTCAATTTTCCCTTTTTTATTCCCTATACATATTCGACGGGATTCAAATCATGTGACTGGGGTGGTGGATTCAGTTGCTTAGGTCTGTGGTAGAGGAGCCAGAGCTTAATTCTTTAAGCTTTATGCTTTGGTTCGTTGTCCTTCTGGAAGACCCAGGAGCTTCGTAGACTTAGTTATCTTAAACTCTTACTAACATTCTTATGCAGTATACCTAAGTTGACAAAAGGATCTAATTTAGGGTCGACAAATGCAAATTTACCTATTCCTTACCACCTCACGCCATACACCGCCAAATCATTTCAATTCTCCACTATACTTTACTATCGACATTATATACGTCGGCTGTATTATAGTTCAGAATTTTCAGTCCTTAGAATTTTTCAGCGTTTCTGATGTGTGACTATATCAGATTTAGATTCATCAGTAAATAGGACATATTCAGAATACTCTATGGAATGCCCTTTGAAGAATTTGGAAAGCAACAGACGTTTTCGATGATTTCCTTTGTTGATTGCAGGCAGGATTGGGACTCTGTAGTGATATCCAACAGAATTGAATGCTCTCGCAGTAACCGGAAACTAACCGGAAATCAAATATAGGACTTTCGCAAGTTTGACAGCGCTAGTGTTGGGCACTGTTTAACTTTTCGTGGAACTGTGCAGGCGTCCACATTTGACAATTTTGTTGCCGAAACGAATGATAAAATAATTGAAACTGTATTGAAATACATATTGTAGCTATTTATTCTAAGTGAAATTATTCTTATTGCTAAATGTTTACAGTGAAATAAATAATATACTGTTGGAAATCAGATGCATACAAATCAATTGATTATACATAAACAATATAGATGCAATAAATATTTTAGAGTTTCGTAGAAGTTTTATCCGTAAAATAACATGTTTTCGGTGCAATTTAAAAGGGAATAATTAATTATTCAGAGATCTGACTTCATACCTCTAGAAAACACCAAATATTGTCTCACGTTTTGCATCAGACTGTACAAAAAATTTTAATTATTAAAAAGCTGGTACTTCAGAAATAATCAGCTGTGAACACATTCTATTTGATTTTGGATTAAAACACCAGGCATAGGACAGGCCAGTAATTTGTATTTATTTCAAATATCAAAACTGAGTGCATGCGTGATGTGTGCCTCGTGGTTTAAAGAATGTTAAATAGATCAATGCTTATAATGAATGAAATGGAACGTGCTGAAGATCTAAACTTGCAAAATACGTTAATCCTCTGAGCGTCATGAGATTTTCCGAGAAGTGTAATATTGATTTTCCCCACAACACACATAATGTTACAAAATGACCACATATATTGGTTGAAAGAACCGTAAAAAAGATTCTATTGGTCAAGAAAGGTTAAAAGTGATTATAAGTCATGCAATAATGACTGACGTTTCAGAACGGATAGATGTGTATGAACCGCTCGTAGGGTTAAGAACTGGTGATGAGACTTGGATCCTCTGTTTTTGTCACCTAGTAAAGAAACAAACTAGTTTCTGGAAACACCGATTCAGCACGAATCCACTGGTGACGACTCGCAATGCTGCATATTACTTTTCGCTTGATTGTAGGATGCTACGAGGCAAGGACAAGTCCAAAGGGCCTTACCTTCTTGGACTTCCATATATTTTTATAATTGAGGCTCATGTACCTTAGAACATAAGAAATAAATATAACGTCAGATTATGCAGGAAGCAAATATACAGAATAACTTGATCTTCATCATTAGGTCGTATTGTTGTTATATCGGGTGAGAGTGGGGTTCAACCAATTTGGCATTTGTAATTATAATGATAGCTACTTTTGATATCATTATAATGTAAATATATACGTAATCAATACGATGGTTTTATTTTATGTTGTTCTAGTATTTTAATCATGTTCATATTCTATACGTAAGAAACAGAATTGAGGTTATACAAGGAATATAAGTTTTCGAAAATCAAAAATCGTTCATTTTGAATATCTGATAATGTGCTATATTTCTGACCTTTGCAACTGATAAAGGGCTATAACATTCAACTTCATTGTAAGGGTAGACTACTTTAAAAGTAAATGAGAAAAAATTATGCGAATTCATTTATAAGGTAAAAATACAGATTTTAAAATTTGCGAAAGAAACGTAACACATTATAAGATTTTAAAAATGTAATAGCAACTTGAAATTTGTAACTTAAATAAAATGAGAGTGTATGAACATTTATAAATAAATGTGATTTACAGTGCAATTATACGTTGTTTGACATATTTTGAATGTTCAAACACAAATTACCTTATTTTGTTTAGTTTCAATATGTGGTTTTAATGATGCTAATGCAATTTCTACTTCGCTTTTCTCAGAAAACAATAATTTCATAAAGTAAAATAATTTTTGACATTTCAAATGTTTAGAAATTTAATTGAAGTGGCAGTTTACAATCGAATTTTGCTATATTTAGCAGTAGGAAAGCACGCATGTATAATGGGTATGTTGCAAAAGCTTACTAGTGTCACTAGTATCTGCTCGATTGTTATTGAATCCAAATGGAGATCTATAAAGCATTTACTGAACTATGCTTTTGATGGATAAGTCTAGCCTATATGGCCAATAATTATTGCCATTTTATGTGACGCATTGTCAAAAGTGTTACAGAGAGAAGAAGACTTCAAATCTACTTAGAAATCAAGTAGGCGTGTATGGTACGCACACGTAGAAGTGATGGTCTAATTGCATTATATGAGGGAAGTGAACTGGATATGTTTGAGCCTATTGCCTATTTTACATAGAATGTTTTTTGTTAAAGTTGTGCACGTTGAGAATCGAATTTGCTTGTGGTAGTAAAGATATTCTTCAGTAAGTGAAAAACTTGTATTTATAAATCCCTTTAATTGACGTTATATTAGCTAACTTACGCTGATTTAAAAATTATTAAAACCAACTTGTATTGACTTGAAATTACAAAATATTCCAATGAAACAAAACAAAGAATTTTATGTTTGTCTTTTCGAAACTCTTAAATGATCAATACTTAAATTAGGAAAATTAAAAATTGTTAAGGAAAGGTACTTATTTTAATCACACAGATTTTTTAATTTAAGATTTTAAATCTAGAACACACCAGTTTAGTAAAGTATTCATTTGATAACTCGTGCCAAACTTTTGTATTTCAAAAATAATATTTAATCGGCATTCATTCCAATTAAAAACCCGTGCAATAAAAAATTTATCTTCAAGTGACATACCAAGTCAATCAATCCCAATTATAAAAGACGCTTTGATCTATAATCACCTCTTCAAATACATTTTATAATAGCTCATTTAACATAAGTCCGTTGTAAACTGACTCGTATAACACATTTTAACTATTGTCTCTTGGTTTTGATTTATCAATGAACTTTATAGTTTACGACTTCGTGATAAGGATTATTGATACTTAATTTCCTACAGCTCATTAATTTCCGTCATTTACAATTTTTAGATCTGAGGGGTTGGAGAATAATGGGACTGTTAATTTTCACGGTTAATAATCTTATTAGTTCAAAAATAATAGAAGTGTCAATTTTGAAACAACTCTTCAACCTAGAGGATTATATAAAAGTAGGTTACCAGCGTGAATTTTAACAATGGATCTTGGAATGTTCATAAAAGCTGGGATAAGAGCTCTCCAGGACAGATACAAAGAGTAATTCATAAAATGTTATACATTCGAAGTATTTAAGACATCTGTTGTAGAGATCTCAATGAGATTAGAAAATGGCATATTTCATGATCTGTCAGTTTCATTAAATTGTAATTTAACGTTACCGAAAACATAAAGCATGAAAGAAAATAATTATAATAATACTATCAACTCAATAAGCAATATGTAAGACTTAAGACATTTATTCAAGTGTATTAAATTATGTTGCATTGTCTTGTCATTAGGCTAAAAAATTATAATTTTGGGTTAATACTGTGAATTGTACTATTATACAAGTGTGAATTAAAGTCTTATTTTAAACAGTGTTGTCTTTACACTGACAAATGTGTCGTCTGAACCTTGATTCGTTATGCTACTAATTCATACCATAGCGCATATTCATTTTCATTTCTCTTGATCATCTAAAGCTCCCTTATCATGAAACATTAAAAAGTTTATTCGAAATCTGAATTTTCACTGTAAAAAAACGATTTCAAATACTAGTGAAACAAATACTTAATAGAGGAATTGTGGTAAGGAAATTATTTTATCAGGAAGAAAAACTGGTTACATTATTTTTGTGTAACGATTTTGTTAAAATGATATGTGTTTTGTTTAACGATTATTTTTGTGTCTTAATTAATCGAAATTAATATCTGTTAGATGGCTTTATTAGTGGGACATCTATTAGCGATTACTTTCAATGCAGTATAGTCCTTAGAAACATAGTCCTTACTGTTAAATTGGCTCTTTTTCTTCGAGATTGATCCCGAAGTGTCACCAATCTCCCGTTGCTCAGTACGAAGTAAACTTAACCACAACCTTACAGTTAAATGGGTAATGATTCAAAAATGGCATAAAAGATTTTAAAAAATTGGCTACGACTATGGCCATTTCAGAAGAGCTATATGTCAACCATCGGCTGGACTAAGATGATCACGAGAATAGACTGCTGAAGATTGAAGATTAAAAAGCAATCTTCATCCTATAACCATTACTCACTATTCGAAGTAAACCCTTCCTGGCAAAAGCAAAGCTACACTAATTTAGTAAAAGCTGTGCTCGGTAAGGAAAACATTCCCCCATATGACTTCTAATAACTAACTTACTAATAGGTTTAGAAAATTTGATTATTGTAACGTTCTTTTAAATCAAAAGGATGAAAATGTCTCTAAAGTTGAGCAACGACACATTAGTTTCTTTATTTTGAAACATATTTAATGTGTTCTTGCCAGAATTTGAGATTGATACTGCATTTTGTTGTATGGCTAAACACAAAAATCAAAACGTCTGAGAACTTTTGCAGTATCGATATAAGTTTGAAATAAAAAAGAAAGAATACGATTTGATGCCATTATTGATTGAATTTTGGATAAATGAATAAATAATAACTATTAGGTGGAAATCTGTTGAATCGGTTTTATTAGTTTTTGACGAACGATGACGTCCTTTAATGTGTTCTTGCCACAATTTGAGATTGATACTGCATTTTGTTGTATGGCTTTTACATTAGTCCTTTCAAAATGGCCGCAGGCTATTTTTGTTTTTGCAAATCTTTTATTTGAAGCTTCTACGTTCGCTTCAACTATCGTTTTGACTAAAATTATTTTACCTGTCTAAGAAATTTTACTTTGCAGTCCGTAGTACCTGATTCACGAATTGCTTATTTGAGGGTAATAGCGGAATCTTTTCTGAAATTTAAAATATTACAGTACATATCGAATTTATTCTTAACTATTCAAATACAACTTTTACTTTGAAATTTTTCACATTTTAAATATTTAATGTTATGCACAAGCCTTAAAGTAAGTGTGCATATTTCCATAACCCAACTGTAAAATAAAATGTTTAATTCATTAACTCATTAATTAAATTTGTGAAAACAATCAGTAATTCGTCATTATTGCTTAGTAAAGGGTCGTATACACCAAAGATGAACATTTATTATTTTTGAGGATTCTCAAGTACTATTTCTTTCCTTCTCTTTCATTTAAATACTAAAATTATTTTAAATATGTGCTAGGAAAGAGGTTTGAAATTGACATTTATATATACAAATGAAGAATTAAACTTACAGTAAAGTTACAAATTTATGGGCATATTATTTTTCTGCTACTTATTGGCATTTAATGATTAACTTGTGCTTAAAATGAAATACATATATTTAAATACTTGTGCAATTTTTTTTATTTTCTTATGCTTTCCAGTTAAAATTTGAATATTACTCATTATATGAATATCGGTTTATTTATTTACAACTCGCCAAATTAAATCTCTGCTTTGAATTCCATCTGCAACTTGTTGATCAATAATACCATATGATTCATCAGAACATGCAAAATCAATTTGCTTGCTAGTTCTCTAAAATCTCATTTAAAATTTCAGACATCTGAGAGAGTAAATGTATTTCCTTTCAAATTATCAATGGAAATCGATTAACCCCTCGTCAAATACAGGTATTGCATCGGCGCTGAATATTTTTCATACTATATGTGCATCTCTTCCTCACAAAATTGTTTTCGCAGGGAAATCTAACGTAAACTTAATCCTCTAAGGCAGGGGTGTCAAACTGGCGGCCCGCGAGCCGCATGCGGCCCCAAGGTAATTTTTTTGTGGCTCACGATGCTCTGAAATAAAATGAAAACAGGAAAATATGTTACAGGTCATCTGAATAATCTTAATATTACATTGCAAGGCAAAGATCAATTAATAACGAATACGATGCAATAGCAAGTTTTGTACAAAAACTGACTTTGTTCTACGAAAAAAGTTTTGAAGTATTTTCCTACCTATGAGCAGTTAAAAGCACAAAATCAAAGTTGCTCATTTTCACAATATTGTGGTAAAATTCAAGAAATCAAAAACGAATTCGATAAAGGTTTTAATGATTTCAAAGATTTACAAAAAAAAATTATCTTTTTATTAGGCCTTTTTCCTTTGAAGTTGAAAATGCTCCCACTTCGATACAACTGGAATTAATTTATTTCTAGAATGATTCGGTTTTAAAAGACAAATATCGAGAAGTAGGAATTCCCAAAACATATTCTTATTTAAGTGAAAAATACCCGCAAATTAAAAAGTTTGCTGCACAAATTTTATGCTATTTGGGGAGTACGTACTTGTGTGAGCAACTATTTTCGTCCATGGAGTTAAATAAAACGGCCTACAAATCAAGATTAACTGATAAACATCTATCTGCCATAATGAAGATTGCC
Organism: Meta bourneti; assembly: GCA_933210815.1. Lineage (NCBI taxonomy): Eukaryota > Metazoa > Arthropoda > Arachnida > Araneae > Tetragnathidae > Meta > Meta bourneti. The sequence continues at coordinate 60,928,243 of OW119924.1, read as the reverse complement.
TGTTCTAAGTCTTTGAATCCAGATAGTGGAAAACTAGTAGGAGAGCGCTGGCAGTAAAAAAAATTAATTTTAGTTTTATAAATACATTAAATTAAATAAACATTTAAATAAAAAGCAATTATAAAGCAATATTATAAATTATTACCCTAAATTCACTTAATTACATGATGTGTTTTAATTATCGTATTCATATTCCTGAATCCTCACTTCAAAATATAATTTTAAGAAAATTTGCAAATGTCATGTGGTCCGAGTGAATCTTACCAGTTGCATTAAATGGCCCGTGTTTTAATTTAGTTTGGCATCCCTGCTCTAAGGAGTTCACACGAATGTATCCGTTCTGCACTCTTCCCTGAGTAACTTATAACTAGTTTTGTCTTTCTGGACCAATAGAATCTTTTCTCGCATTCTTTCAACCAATAGTTTTGGTTATTTACTCATTATGTGAATTGTAGGGAAAAGCAATGCTACACCACTTGGATGTCTTGTGACGCTCAGAGGATTATATTTAACGCTGTTGAAATGTGTTATAACTGAAGATTAGAATATATGTATTACATTATACGATGCATTTGAGATAATGTTGCTTTATTTGAGCCCCAATAAAAGAGTTTCTGAATAAAATTGAGTCTTTAGTTTAATGATAATATATAGAAAGAGCAATGTGGTTAAGAAGTTTGCATAATGATCAACTAGTCACAACTGTTGAAACTTATTATACTATAATAGTTATGTAGTTTAGATTTGTATTGAAATTATAACCAATTTACACTCTGAGAGGGCCATGGTACCCCGTTGGTAGAATAACGTATTAGCAACCGGAGGGTTGCGAGTTCGAATCCAACCAAAGACTCTCATGTACAAGGGGGCTGGCGCACGTTAAATCTGTTGTGGCATCAAACACTGTGGTTCAGAAATACTTGGTGTTGTCCTCTGATCTTCCCTTCGAGATTGATCCCAGACAGTCGCCAATAGCCTATTGTGCTACTCCAGTGTGACGTTAATTAAAATACCTACCTACTTATCAGTCTGATAGATTCACAGGCATAATTCCATTTTTTAACCATCAGTCTTCCCTGTATGATTCCTAACCCTTTTGATTTAATTGTACAATTAAATCTTTCCGAGGATTCTTTCAACCAATTGATGCAGTTATTTTATGATTATGCTTGTTGTGAGAAAAAAGCAATATTTCACTACTTGGGAAATCTGGGGGTGCTCAAAGGGTTAACACGTAAAAATTGAGAAAATTGACTAAAATGTGTACAAGGTATTGCTGTAGTGCAGTACAACCTAAATTATTCAAGGAAATGGGGAACAAAGCCACCTTAGAAAGTCAGAAATTCGGATAACACAAAACAGCCGAGAAAAAATTATTTTACTACATGTTGCTGCTATTGAAAGCATTTCTAAAGCAAAGATGAGGACTAATTTATAATCGAAATTTCGTGTCAAAGTATATATTTAATATAATAATTTAACAATGAGACACTTTCAAGTTTTAACAGTCAGCATTCTGCTGACCAAAACAAACCAGTCAAGCCTAAAGTGTGCATGCTCGAACTCGAAGATTTATTTAAACATTAAAAACAACAACCTTGGTACCAAATTTGACTCGGATAACACGGATACTCGATTAGTCAGCACGGATAACCAACACTCTTCTGTATTCCCAGTGGACGAATACAGACACGTAAAAGTAAGATTTGCTTTATAACTTATTTCTTCAACACATTTCTTAACGAAAGTAATTTAGTGTTTAATAAAGCAAAAAACGTTCTTCTTTTTTAATGTTAAGCCAATAAGTCTTATTGTCGGGATAGGTCGTGTGGAGATCCGAGCTGATCGCCTGAACTTATACCTTGGACCGATCGCTAGGGTGTTACAAAGTGATACGGAGATTAGGACTAACACAATTTATTTCTCTACCTAAAAAACTATGTACAGCAACCGTTATATCAAATTGATGGAACAGCCTACACGCTGCCACTTGCATTAATTCTGTAAAAAACTGCGCTCGCTCCACCTGCGCGTGGAAGCCTTCAGTTACTAGTTCAAAACTGCGCTCGCTCCACCTGCGCGTGGAAGCCTTCAATTACTAGTTCAATTCTAACTCACTCTCGCTGAGTCAGGAAAATAGTTTCTACCAGTCACCGGATTTCAGCGGACATCTGCACGTGTGGTTAAGTCGATCATCAGCCGTTTGCACATCCTCACACGCCGCCGCCAAGAGGAAAACAGATTTTTTTTCCAAAAAAATCTGTTTTACTAATAATATAGTCCGAACATTTGTGGCAACCGGTCAGATCAGGAGTGGTTACCCTCTCAACCCAAGAGAAATCAAGGGATCCAAAAAAAATTATGCATAAGAACATTTATACTTTGCAACCACTTTTCAAGCTAATATTAGATCTTAACATCCAAATGCTATATCTATTTACACCACCAACAATCAAATATTGATACTCCCGAACTCCAATACCTTTTCATTCTAAATTGATCCAATCTACAAAACCTAACCTAAAGTATTGCAAAAATAACATTCGACTAACACCATACATATAAAATTAACCATTATTTACACCATATTTAATATACATCTTAACTCTCCATATTTAGTTATAAAAAAATAACAATCTCATCCAAATATGCTACCAAGCCTTTATTGATCGACCTCTCTTTCCAAGCGGGAGAGAGCATCAGCTCCCTGATGATAAATCCCAGGGCGATGGGTCAACTTGTAATTCCACCTTTGAAGGGCAAGTGCCCACCTAGTTAACTTGGGGCTCTTAGGAGTTGTCTCGACCAGATATTTTAGCGGATTGTGATCAGTTATGATCTCCACAGTGTTACCCTGCAACCACTTATCAAATTTTTTCAGTCCAAATAACACGGCATAGGCCTCTTTCTCAATGGTAGACCAATTCTTTTGGGTGTTATTCAATTTTTGACTAACAAAAGCAATTGGCCTATAGTTTCTATGCTCGTCCTTCTGGGTCAAACAACATCCAATAGCGTAGTGGGACGCGTCTGTGTGGACCTTGGAAGGGTTCGACGGCATTGGGGGTGCTTAACGCAGTGACCTCACATAACGCATTTTTCAACCGGAGGAATGATTCTTCCTCGCGTTTCCCCCAAAATACCTTTCCCGATTTTTTTCCTTTTGTCAACTTCGTTAAAGGGGATGCTATCTCTGCATAACCAGGAATGTAAGTCCTATAAAATCCCATCAGTCCTAGAATGGATCTGACTTCCTTTTTTGATACGGGTCTTCTCAACTGTTTGATGGCTAATATTTTGTCATTGTCAGGAGAGTGCTTTCCCCCTCCTATCTTATGTCCTAAGTATTTTATCTCTTTGGATGCAAATATGCATTTCTTAAGTTTCACCGAAAATCCAAGATATTCCAGATCAGATAAGATTTTTTTCAAGTGTTCTAAATGTTCTTCCCACGTTTTAGAGAATATAACAATGTCGTCTATATAAGCTTGCGCATAAGCGGAATGTTTGTGCAACACTTGATTCATAATGCGTTGGAAAGTTCCCGAAGCTCCTGACAATCCAAATGGCATCACTTTCCATTGATACACCCCGTTGTGGGTGGAAAATGCTGTCAAAACTTTGCTCTCGTCCGCCATTTTTATTTGATAATATCCCCTTTCCAAATCCAAGCAAGTTAACCATTCGGCCATCCCCGCAGTGAAGATCAACTCCTGCATGTCCTTCATAGGATAACTGGGCACTTTTGTTATCAGATTAAGCGCCCTATAGTCAATGCACATTCTAATCGAGGCATCCTTCTTCGCGACACATACAATGGGATACGTAATGTCTGCATTGGACGGCTCCAAAAGACCCAATTCTAAAAGTTCTTGGACTTGCCTATCCACTTCTGAACGGTATGCTATTGGTATGCAATAACTATGTGGTTTTCTCCGGATGGAGTCAGGCAGCAATTCAATCTTGTGCTGACTTACTCCCACGGGTTGTATTGGTCGGCAAAAAAGTGTTTCGAACTTACACAAGAGTCTTTTCAATTCTTCCTCCTGTTTAGGATTTAAGTACGGTGTCGTGATCATTTTCACTTCTTGGGTGAACTCGTCTCTTGCTTCGACAATTGGAGCGTTTTCTATGTTACCAAATTCTTCCTCACCTTCAAAAATGACATTTACCGCGTTGGAACCGACCACAAATTCCCTTATCTTGTTCTGGTGAACGTGCCTCATCCTATTGTCTGGCATCTTTATAATGAAAGAACGTTCATTCTTTTTCTCTTCAATGATTCCGGGACCTTGCCATCTGGCCAATAATTTGTTTGTAGAATCTGGCAAGAGCACGATGACTTTATCTCCCGGCTTGAAAGTCTTTCTTGTAGACCTTAAATTATAATAATGGGCCATTTTCCCTTGTTGTATATTAGATGTTATCTTGGCTTTCTCTGCGGACTCCTCCAGTCGGGTTTTCAACTTCTCCAGATAGACATGTATTGGGGTTGTATCCAGCTGCAAACCCTCGTGTCTTCCCGTCCAGGTATTCTTTAGAATCGACAAAGGACCTTCTGGCTTCCGACCAAAGAGCAATTGAAAAGGCGCTACACCCGTTGTACTGTTCGGGACCTCTCTGTATGCCCATAAAATGAACGGTATTTTGGTGTGCCAGGTCCGTGGTTATTCCTTAATGGTGTGATGTAACATACTCTTTAAAGTTTGGTTAAATCTTTCCACTAACCCGTTTGATTGTGGATATAATGGTGTGGAGAACCGTGGAGTTGAACCCATTCTTTTTTCAAATTCCTGAGTCAATTCAGCGTTGAAATTTGTACCATTGTCCGAGGCAATTACGTTTGGCACTCCAGTCCTCATAAAAATAGATAATAAAGCTTCACACGTTGCTTTGGCTGTAAGACTCGTCAAAGGGATCGCCTCAGCCCACCTTGTATGTTGGTCTACCATACACAAGATAAATTTGTGTCCTTTAGAACTTGGAGGATCTATCGGTCCTATGATGTCCACATTGACCACTTGGAAGGGCAATTCTGGCCGCGCAACGGGAGTTATTGGGGCCCTATCTTTGTGTTTGACCCTTCTCGTCAACTGACAACCTTCACATGCTAAACAAAACTGTCTCACGTCTCTTGATAGCCCGTTCCAATAGAACGAATATCTAATTCTTTCTATTGTCTTCCTCGCTCCCATGTGTCCCCCAAACACTGAGCAGTGGGCTAATCTAAGAACCTCTTTTCTTCTACGTTTAGGAAGAACCAATTGACATACATTCTCTCCAAGAATCTTGTCTTTATGAAAGACCAAACCATCGTTAAAGAAAAATCCTCCACTACCTTGCTTAGCCTGTTTTCTGGTCTCTTCCAGCTCTCTACACTCCTCTTGCTCTTTACGGAAGCTTTCCGTCTTCGATATCCCTTCTTCCTGGTCTCCGTCGGTGCTTTCTACCACTAACACTTCTGTGTCCTTATTCACTTCAACGGAATTCCCTTCTGTGTTCCCCTCTTTTGTAGGTGGTTCCAAGATGTTTCCACTACCAATATCGGTGGAAATTAATTCCTGCTTTCCTCTAAGCATGTCTCGGATATCTGGTGGCAACAGCACATCTTCCACCAATGAGGGAGCAACTGCGCAGAGGACTTCTTGGTGAAGCACATCACCCCTACCTCCTATGATCAGTCCTATGGGAACGTTCATTAACGGGCATTTCTCCGCTGGATCGAAGATTCCTTTAATAAAGATGGACGATTTCTCTTCCAGCGACAGATTTTGTACAATATCTTTCCGTATGACGGTAATTTCAGTCCCAGAATCAATTAGGGCTTTTGCCTCCCTCCCGTCAACACTAATTAAGATTCTTTCAAAGGGGCAAAGATTGTCTCGCCAGGATCTTTCCTTAAAGGATACAACTTTAGCTACCACCGCCGTTCCGCCAGTATTCAGTGTCCTTTTCTCATCCCCCACACCGCTTTCTTCAGTTATGATCCTATTCACGTTCGCTTTCCTTCTATTATCGTGATCTGATCTTCCTTTATCCGACTTTGGACAGAACCTCTTCATGTGTCCCTCCATTCCGCATGAGAAACAAACAAGCCTGGAATTATGTTTCGCCGGTTCTGGTTGAGTTCTGTGATAGGTTCGTTTGGTGTCCTGCTGAGATATGTGGTATCCACCGTAACCTCTTGCATCATACTGGGTCTTGTATCCCGAATTTGTCTTCATGGTGGTACTTGGCTGTCTCTTGTATGTTCTACGAACACATTCGTATTCGTCTATCTTTTCAGCCAGCAATGAAGGTTTTGATATTTTCCCCCATTCATCGATAAAATGGTCCCTGGCTTCCTGTGGCACTCTTTTCTTGACTTGATCGGCTATCATCAATTCCTTCAGACTCTCAAAATCGGAGATACCAAGTCCTTCGATCCATCCTTGAAAATAATTGGTTACTTCATAAGTAAAATCTTGCCAAGTTTTATCAGGACTTTTTTGATGTTGAATGAACTTCTGGCGAAATCCCTCTGGATTCATCTTAAACTTCTTTAACAAGAGGTCTTTAATGTGTTCATAATCTTCTAATCCCTCTTCCGAAACCCTCGCAATCAATTCTATTATCTCCAAAGGCATTAGGGTCAAAAGACATGATACCCAATTTCTTTCATCAATTTTCCTTCGCCTAGCTTGACTTTCGAACAGGGAGAGGTATAAAAGGATATCACCCTCTTTCATTTGGAATTTGGGCATGTATTTCGTCATGTCGACATGTATATCGGTAGGACTACTTCTTCCTTCTATGGAATCATTGCTTATCCTTATTCCTGCTTCTATCCTTAACTTTTCTAGCTCAAATTCTCTTTGTTGTTTCTTTCTCTCCTCTTCTCTCTCCTTCTCTTCTCTCTCCTTCTTCTCTTCTCTCTCCTTCTTCTCTTCTCTCTCCTTCTTCTCTTCTCTCTCCTTCTCTTCTCTCTCCTTCTTCTCTTCCCTCTCCTTCTCTTCCATCTCCTTTCGTGAACTCACTATCGTTTCAAGCATCTCCATCACGAATTCGACTTCGTATGACTTACTTCCTGTTATGAGATCTTTCAGTCCTATAACTTTAATATTTGGATCAGGAGTTTCCCCTAACTCCAATGCTAAAGTAAATAGATCGCATTTCTTATATTTTCCCAAAAAAGCCATATTCACCAATATATTTTCCTTTCTAACTGGTATTAACTAAAAGACCATTAAAATAAAAACCCTTTTCAGCTACTGATTGACTACCCCTAGCATATATCACAATTGTTTAAAGAGAAAAATAATGGTTCACCCTAAACTGATAACGATGACATGTGAACAATAACACTGACGTGTCACATGAGTTAACGCTCAATTCGTAATTCTGAAATTCCAGCACTGTCGTGCTTTAAAAATACCTTCTGCCACTCCTGGTGTATCACAATTCTTCAAGAGAAACTATAATCAGCACTTTTGGCTAAGAACACTGACGTGTCACCTGCGCTGTCGCGCAATTCTAAAATTTGAAATACGGATGTATTTCCCGCACTGCCGTGCTTCAACTACACCTCATCATTTAACAAACAAATATGCTTCACCTAACATTTATTTAGCAATGTATCCCTGATTATTTCTCTTAAAAGAAAGGGTGAACAACACTCACCCGGTTCGTCTGCTTCACCAGGATTTCGCGTAGCCTCGCCGTCCGTTTCCTCAGGATTTCTCGTCTCTGGTCCAATCTTTACTGTTCCCGGTTCGTCTGCTTCAACAGGGTTCCTCGGAATTTCTCGTCTCTGGCCAATCTTTACTGTTCCCGGTTCATCAATCTTTACCGCTATCGGTACATCGATCTTTACCACTCCGGGTACATCATTTTTACCGCTGCCACCATCTTATTGTCGGGATAGGTCGTGTGGAGATCCGAGCTGATCGCCTGAACTTATACCTTGGACCAATCGCTAGGGTGTTACAAAGTGATACGGAGATTAGGACTAACACAATTTATTTCTCTACCTAAAAAACTATGTACAGCAACCGTTATATCAAATTGATGGAACAGCCTACACGCTGCCACTTGCATTAATTCTGTAAAAAACTGCGCTCGCTCCACCTGCGCGTGGAAGCCTTCAGTTACTAGTTCAAAACTGCGCTCGCTCCACCTGCGCGTGGAAGCCTTCAATTACTAGTTCAATTCTAACTCACTCTCGCTGAGTCAGGAAAATAGTTTCTACCAGTCACCGGATTTCAGCGGACATCTGCACGTGTGGTTAAGTCGATCATCAGCCGTTTGCACATCCTCACAGCATACTAACCTTCTCTTAATTCTAAATATACTGTGCCGATGAATCTTTCGTAATGAAACCATTTGTAAGAATCCTTATCTTTGTTTTATAATCGGCACCCCTAATTTTTTACTGGACTCGTTTGGTTTATGCACGCATGTCCACGAGCGTTGATTGTCACTAAAAAAGACAACATGATTATAATTGCGTTCGTTTTATTAAAAATGTTTTTCTGCTTAGTAAATAACGTGTTATAAACTTTATCTAATCCTTTTTACAAATTTTGAGTATAATTTGTATTTTTAAATATGTATTAACTGCTTCTATCACATATTTACAGCCAATGTACCGCTGCGAGAAATAACAAGTTCTGTGCATAATTCATAGAGAAAATTCAATGTTGCCATTCGATACAGAATAATGACTCGATAGCGATGAAATTTCTTCGAAGATGCAAATAAAAGCCACGGAAACTTATTTAATACTTTAAGAGAAATTAAGAAAGGACATGAAACATGTGTTATTCTCGATAAAACTTTGGTACATATTTAAAATTTGGTGTCAAATTCAGGTGTTGCTATTGAAAATTGCTGATTATGCGCAATAGGGTATGAAGGCAAATGTTAAGCCAATAAGGCTTATTCATTTGAATTTATAAAAGACATTCCAAAATTCAAGGTTTTTGAATTTACTATATTGTGAATCACACGAATAGAAAGGGGGCGGTTTGTTTTTCTGGCTGTGCATTATTTCTAAATAGTATTAATATTATTCACAAAGCTAGCTAATATAAGCATGATAGTATTAATGTCAGATAGATTATTTTCAGTGACCCCTCTGGTTTAACTAAACAGAGCCCTATTATTTTCAGAACAAACAGACACAATGCCATGACATATAGCAGTGTACTTATTGTAACTCAAGGAGGCTTCACGATGTACTTCAAGGTATAATTATAGTATTGCTTTAAATTTTAATTGTTTATGTAAAGTAATATGAGGTCCAATTTCATTAACCACATGATTCTTTTATGGTGTTGCAGCTTTTGCAAACAATAGTGTCGTATTATTTAGAGCTTGCTAATAAACATAAAAAAGCTTGCTAACATAAGATTTTATTCTATGATAATGTTAGTAGTAGTACTTTCATAGTGACTCCACTGGTTTGAGAAAACAAAGATATTGTTTTTAGCAACAATAGACTCATTGACACCTAAGCATTTAAATATATTGGCTGAAGTATCACTATAGGTTTTAACAGGGTAGGGTCAATAAAAATAGCCGCGGTAACATTTTTATGTGCTCAAGATCATGTGGCCAAAACTAGTAATAACGTGACCCTTAGACCACTTTCGTCTGCCGGGATGAAACGAACATTCATTATCTGATTGGACCACGGAATGAGAGAAGACGACAATCTATTCATCTTCTGATTGGTCCACGCTACCTAGTAGTAGACAAATGATTTCACTATTTTTTCACCGCCTCTATATAGAAATGCACATCCACACACTATCCTGTCATATATCTTAAAAAGAGGTTATAAGATGCCAAATTGGCAAACCAAATCAATTGTTTACAGACCAATCACGTGAAAACTAGTCGACATGTTGGGCACACTTTTTGAAACTTCTCAATAACAACGCTCAGTCTACTTGTATTTCACGTCTAATTCATCTTAAGGAAACGAACTCGTGCCCAAGTAGTTTTTCCAATGGAACATATTTTCATCTATAAATCAATAGCTCTCCGTAGTTTCTGATTTAGCGATCGGTACAACTTTCATAATACTTAACAATTCTTCCTCAATAAACTCTTGGTTTAATCGATGGGCAAGGTATTAACTTCATTTTTTCTGCTTTAAAGATAACATGTTGGAGCTGCATTTTGAGGTTCTCGTATGTCTCACAAAATATCACTTTCATGATACCACATATTTTGAATAATACGATCGAGCTAAATTAGAAATAGATTTCGCTGAAGTCAATTTTCAATAAGGATCTAACCAACGTATATTAAAACATATTGTGCTGTATAAATTAAATTTTAAACGGAAAGTTCAAAATAAAGCATAATGCTAAAATAAAATGCACTAGAAGACAGCACCTGAAATTCCATAATTTCTCATATTTATTGATGGCAGTATCGTTACTTGCATTTCATACCATATTTAAGCATTATTTCATACCATATTAAGTAGCATTTCATACTTCTAAATGAGAGAAATTTGTCAAACATAAAACGGCATTTGTTTACATTTTTCAAATATACTGTTGCCGGTATTAATTCTTATTTCCAATAAAGTGTATGGTTTAAAGTTCACACTCCAGTCGTGTTATCACAATTAGCTTTTGAATGTCCACTTCAATTGCATCTTATTTACTTTATACTTACACTTTTTGACTTCTAATTTTCGGGTTGGCTCAGATTTACTTTTCTGCGCTGATTTCTACCTTCCGGTTTTCTCATTGCCTTCTTTAACAGACTACTGAAAAATTTCATTGGAGCAGCGAGAGATCTTTCGTGCAGTTCTAGAAATATTATACAGCTCAAATAAAGCGTAATTAAACATTGCGAGTTAATCTCGTAATGGTTGATTTTATATTGCTTATATCCGTTTTTTCGTCATTCGCAAATGTACAAATTTCTATGCATACCAATTTCTGTGTAATTGAGTGTTGAGATTTGAAAGACAATGAAAACTACCTAAAAGTATTTTATGGTGGAGATAGATTAATGTGCTATCGCTCATTGAATTGTACATGCTTTTGCACTGTCAGTTAATTTGTGTAGTGGTGGCTAAGTTCACCACAATACTCCCCCTTTCAAAATTTAGCAGTGGCTGCGTTCGATAAATGTTACCACTAGTTGACCGATTACTAAATGCGTGAGACCATGAGCGATGCATTAAATCACGGATGTTCTTCCATATGCGTGCATGGCCATACAATGGATGGTAGCTACCGTGGGCTGTTCTGGGTTACCTTTAGCAGCCGAGTGTGAGTAGGAAGTGCCATGTGAGGAGTATGCTAACGAAAAGGGAAACCATATTTTGAATAGAAGCAAGACGCATGAAAGACAATGCAACTTTGTCCACAAAAAGTACTTCATGGTAGATACCAATGTATTGTCAGTTAAATTTTGTTGTAGTGGCTAAGCTCACCACAATACAAAGAAAAGTAAAAAAAAGTCTTAACTCAATTCGATTGATTAAAAGAAAAGTTGATAAAATTATATTTTTACAAAACCTTATAATTGAATACATGCTACACCTGTCGAATATTAAGAACACTCGTAAAGCAAACATGGATTATTCTATTGAATAAACGTATTTTAAAATTTACTTTAATGCCCCCTTACTGAAATTTATTATGAACATTGCATTAAGCAAAAGAACTGTTTGGGTAGTTTAACTCAGTTTGAAGAACAAAAATGTCTACAATTATAGAGACGAACTGTTAAAATGTTTTAGGCTTTGAGACTTGCCTTAAATATAAAAACTAATCTGTGAAAATTACTTCAAAAAGTAAAATTAATCATTTCCCCGTATGCGTACGATTTATCATTGAAAACTATGTTGAAGTTCCGCTCAACTGAAGTAAAAAATGAGAAAAAAATGCTAATATTTTTTTGTTAATTTCCTTGATACTTACAAACTTTAAATTTTTAGAAATAAACATAGTGTATTGCTCATGTATTACGCCTTATACATATTTATGCATCTAACTTAATGATCAAGTGATATAATATTGTCATTGCTATTCCAAAAAATATTCAATAGTTTATTGAATATTGAATAGTTTACGTGATCTTTTATGAAGATATTTCTAGAACTCAAAATTCTGAAAAGAAAAACACCGAAAGTTTAAAATTTATAGAATCTGAAAAATATTTGATCATATTCTTCGCATATTGATATTTATTCTTCATTCTCCATTGACCCATTTCTTTTGCTCTCCAAAATGTAGAAAAGATGTTTCTTTTTGAATAAGTGGAAAAAGAAAATAAACTTTTTCATTCTGGTGTAGATATTGGATATTGGAAAATGTACTAGGAATATGTCATGATGCATTTTTATCCAAGATTTTTTCAAGAAATTCAAGCAGCTTCGCCAATAAAAAAACATTGGGATATTTATGTACAGAGATGCTTCTGCTTTAATAACAATGGGCGTGTTTGATTTTAAAATCATTTTAAACAAAGCACATGCACATTTGAATAAATTACAAAAAATCTACCAAATCTTGAAATCTCGTATTGGTTCTAATATGAACGAAATTATTAAAATGTGAATAAGATATATGTTATTTAAAATAAATATGGAAATATAGGAGACATTTTCTATTAAATTATGTGAAATATAAGTAATTTCAACTTTGAAGAATAAAATATGTTTTTAGATATGATTATTAAACATTTTTCATACATTTCTCTCCCCTCCCGCTTTTAAGATTGGTCATAAACCTTAATTCTGTAAAAAAATTCTTTTATTTATAGAATTAAGTCTACATGAAAGCTATTTTATGATAGTTACATTATATTTCATATTTAGCAACCTAGTTTAGCGACTACCTCAAAAATCAATTTTTCTGTTTCTAATTTTTTTGTTTCCCATGTTTTTTATAGTTGCAAAAACAAGTACAACAAATGAGAAAACTGTAGTAGAAATACATCAAATCGCGGTTACCTTTTGGAGCAAAATGGCGAATTGTTTTAACTCATATTACATACTCCTATTTCTTTTTCTATTATGATAACGTAAACTTGACAAATGTCTGAAATGTGTATAACCATACCATAAGTCAGTAGATCACCTTCAACTTAATAGTTTTGTAAGAATAAAATATGTGTCAGTCGAAAATAGCCGTTGGGGAAAGATTTATGATATTCTTGGAGACAGTTTCTGCTAGATAAACAAACCCATTTTTCATTGCAATATGTCTGGCTTTCACTTCGATTATAAAATAATTTTTCGCTACACAAACAGGATAATCTTGAAAAAGTTCTTATGGAAATTTTATTTTTCCAAATTAATTCACAGCATTTCTCATTGGTTTTTCTTATATTATAAAGCATTCTTCCGAATGCTTTAAAATACACAAAATGTATTACTTTATTAAAATTACTGTACATCAACTTTACAATATTAAATATTTATACTTGCTTTAGAAACAATATTTATATGGAAAGAGTCAAGTGGTACTAAAAAACATTTTTCAGTAATATTTGCACATTTATGTGAATGGTATTACAAATTGGTAGAACAGTATTTACTGTGCAGCAAATGCAAATTTTGTGATCCAAGTCTGTTCTCAGTGAGGTAAAAAAATTAAACTATTTTTGTGTTCAGAAGTAATATGCCCATAAATTAAGAGTCGTATACAATATGAAGATTTGCAGATAGGGAAGTTCATCTTCACAAAAAATCACTGACGGTAGCAACAGACTCGAGAAATAGAAACTACTGATTGGTTGACCCTAATAAACATATTTGAAGTCACGTGGTAGCACAAGATTGCTAAAATTTGGTAAATGCTGAAGATGGTGTTGGTTACTGAATGATTTTTTGTTTTTAACTGTCTATGCTAGTTATTAGTTGTTATGACGAGTGACACAGTATCACTAAGAAATAATTCCGATTATTTTACCCGTGGAAAAATGTGCAGGGAAATTGCAAGGAGGATGTTCAACGCGAGGTGTAGCCAATGAGTTCGGAGTGGGCCAAGGCTGTGAAAACAATTTTCCGAAAGTGGTACTGGTGCCAGACGGAACAGCAGTGGTTGACCACCCAAAACAACTCCAGCTGAAGCTCGATTGGGAGACGAATGGCAGAATGAAATCCCCACCGCGTATTACAAAAAGCCTAGTTATTGCGCTGAAACAAAAATGGCGAAACCTACGTCAGGATTTTCTGGACAATCTTCTGAAGAACATACACAACCGATACCATTCGTACATTGCAGTGAAGGGTAGACATATATCCTTCTAAACTTTGACAGGGGGCAGTATTCGAAAAATTATGGACATTTTGATTTGTCTTCGCCAAAGACTTAAAAGTGGTACATTTTGATAATTTAACATGTATTACCGGTACATTTATTAAGTTTGTTTTCATGCGTGTAAATCTCTGTGAAGTCTGCCTGTATTTCTAATTATTATATTTATCATAATACTTCTTTCAGGATTTGTTTTTCTCTAAAATATAACTGACCCTTAATTTATGGACACCAGTTTATATCAATAAAAATCTATAATTATAAGCTAACCAGATGTAAAAAAGCGATTACTTATAGTTTACCTAAATTTTGTTGTGTTCACAAATTACTGTTGTTTTAAACATTGAAATTTAGTAGAAAAAGCAAAATTATCATCATCAAAAATTTACAGTGTGTCGTGCCTGAAACAAAGCAGAAAATATTCATTTTTTAATTCAAAGATAAATATCACTATTACGTTTCATCTTGTTGAATTACAAGTTATTTGATAAGAATAAATATGTTTGATTTGCTTAATCTTATGCATTTCTTGAAATCCATACTGCCTTTACTATTTTGTAAATCTTATTAGGAACTAGCAGAACTTCCCGACCTAACTCGGGTTGAATTGGTTAACTGTAGATTGAAAATTGACCATAATAATCAATTTTCTCTTTTGTACAAAAGTACCATTATTATTTATCGGGAAAAGCCTTTATTCTTAATACCTTTTCGACATTTATATAATTTCTATGAAGAAAAGGTAACCGATTACCATGTTTTAAAAAGGTAGGTCGATTTCACAGCATTTTTTTAAATCTTGCAATCGATTTCAAATTGAATCCTTAGTGTGGTTCTTGTTGCGTGTGACCAACAGGAATTACAATTTCAAAAATAAGTATTTATTAAATTTACTACCACAAAAATCAGAATGAAATAAAAGTAAAGTACAAATATTTCATTCTTTTTAATATAAATGTAACAATTAAAGTTGTCTATCAGGACCAGTGAGAGGAAAGGTCCATTATCCTTAAAGAATAGTGGTAAAAATTTGTTACTCTGGGAAGTTTCATCACAGTAACAAAGATAGTCATTTTAGGTAGTCACTGCATCAACATATATCCGAAAACCCTCATACAGTGAAACAATTCTGGGTACTAAAATCTATGTTTAGTTTTATCAAAAGTTAGCTTTTTGTGACTTTAATGTAATTTAAGATTACAATTCATCAACAATGATTTACATTTTTATTTTTTGATTGAAGCGTATTGATTGATGCCAATTTCAAATATATAATATTTAGTTGATTTTCCATAGCAACCTTAACTGGAACAAAATTCTTATTAGGTTGGTTCATATTTCCTCTTTTGTCTTGGACAAGAGGTCGAGAAATTGGTTAAGGGATCGATTTTGTATCATTTTTTATTTTTGTATGAAATAATTTACTTTTCGGAGTTTAAGAATTTGCATCACGTTTCTGATTTTGGTTTTCGTTCTACTGAATAGAGAAAATTGTTTGTTATGCAGATGAGTTCAGTATTCTATTAGTAGCTTCAAAAATAAATAGCAATTTAACCTATGGAAACATTCAAATGTAATAGAAATACATTTGAATTTTTCCTTCGTTTACGAACACACAAAAAGTAAATTATTTTTTATATTATTTTGCACTAATAAAATTTACAGTCACATTTATTTCAATTGCTCTTTTATGACTAAATATTATATATTCAATTCAAATATTTGACTACTCTATAAAGTTAATGCTTAATATAAACAAAATTATAAGTGGTAAAATACATTTTAAATACTACAAGTTTAAATAAGAAATTTCTTAAAAATGGTGTATAGGTGAGAAGAAATAGAAAGGAAAGAAGATATTATCAATTTAAAGTGTATGAATAATTAGTAGTTAGTAGGAATTGCATGAAAATAAATTTTAAAACACTTTTTGAATAAACACTAATGGAAAATTATTATAGAGCTACCCCGTCGAGAAAAAAATCGACCGTGGGTCTGTCTATTTTTGAAAAAGGGTGAAACTTCGTTTGTAGAATGGCTTCCCCACCAAAAGACATCAATTTTGCAAACTATTTGTTTAAGTTACCACCACTCCCCTAATTTAGCTAATACACTAGTTCAAAACCACGTGACTCGACAGCCAATTCGTGGGAACCTGACTACGAATCATTCTTTTGTTTGGAATTAAATCAAGTTTTTGTTAACTTATTATTTAATTGCTTCCTTTCTTATGTTGAAAAATGCATCATTTTTCATCAGTAGGGTTTAATGAGATATTTTTTAAAGCTATGAGGGGAACAAAACTATTTTGTTCCTGTAACACAAAAAGAATCGAAAATAGAAACAGTTATCGAAACATTTCAAATTCTTTTATGCGTCATTCAATTATTTTGTGTTCTGTTCATTGCTTTGTTTACTCCCCCAAATTTTTAAAGTATCGGAGAAACTTTAGAGTTCTCATTCTTAAATATACTTTTCATCTTTTTAGTCAACCTAAAATTTACATCAGTGTTGCATATAGTTTATAATGATTTCGTTATGGAAAGCTGCTATCTTTAATTTTCATTTTCGTAAAGTGAATTCGTATTTCAAATGCTCCATTGGCTAACAAGTAATCTATGCCCATCATGCAAAATATTACTTCTATAAAACTTTTTTACAATGTAATTCTACAGTTACAAAAGAAATCCTTCTCAACTGGATGCGTGGGGAAATCCTTATTGTCACATTCCACCGAGAAGAAAGCTTGTCAGATATTCTAGCTTTTCATAAATTTTCTAATTGTTAATACCCTCAAAATAGAGTAAACGATCAAAACCTGATTCAAACTGGTAGTCAGTAATATAAAAACTCCAAACAATGACTAATAAATATGACAAAAACAAACAAACGAGTGGTGCACTATCATGTATCATCAGGCACTGACCAGTTTAACCCTCTGAGGGACATGAAGTATCTGAGTACTGTGCTATTGTTTTTTCTCTACAACACACATAATGACTAAATAGTCACATATATTGGTTGAAAGAAAACTTGAAAAGCCTCAATTGGTCAAGAAGGCCAAAACTGATTGGAAGTCATTCATGAAATACTGAAGATTGTAGAACGAATAAATACCTGCGAACCCCTCGGAAGGTTAAATGAGTTACCTGACTGAACAAGACAAGTCATTCTAACCTTTTGAAATCCTTCATTTCACAAATAATTGCCATGTTAGTTTAATAAAGCGTTAGGTACAGTTATGTACCAAATGCATAAATTACTATGAGAATATTAAATTCTAAATCCAATGAGCACAAATTAGTGGATTTTTAGAAACAAGGTTTCTGAAAGAACATTGCATCTACTATATTGGGTAAACGTGCGAAACGTGAATCTACAAGGTATCAGGCGAGAAGAAATATACTCGTGAAATGACATTCAGGATGATTATGTACTCTTTAAAACATAATACGAGAGTGATGGAAATTTTCGTGATGCATGGTTCCACATTTAGATTGAAAAAATCCGAAATCATATTCACTCACGATTACTTTTATATTAATTTTTATTTTTTCGGAACGTTCGCACCAATTTATGTATAAAATTTGGGAACTTTTATATTCTCTTCTAAGCACAAAGCATAAAAACATTCAACACAAGTTTACTCATGTATTAATTTAATTTTCATATTAATATTTTGTATTAAAAAATGTCTTTTCTACTTTTTCGTTTCCTAGCGTGCTTAGATGTTTCGAGCGTACCAAACCGAAAGTTAAAATATTTTCCCTAGATGCAGAAGTAGATTTTTTCTGTCTGCTGTTACACAATCCCTAGATACTAAATGACTTCTCTACTTTTTCAAAGGAGATATCTGTAACATGATGGTTTTTTCAAAAAAGAAATAAAAAATATCTATCTCTTGCTTAAGCTTGTATTGTTACAGACATGGCGAATATTTCTTTTTAGATCTTCTGCAGGAAATAGAAGGTGATTAGAATCGACGGTACAATCTCTTTCCCACTCGATTCTTTATTGGAAATCCACCCGAAAAAGTATCCGTTTTTCAATTGGACGAGGCATTCCGCAGATGCTCATATGCGTACCCATAACTGATAGTTTAAAGCACATATTCGGATTTGCATATCCACCTAGTGCTTTATTTTGGTATGTGTCTTAATTTACTCTCAGAGATCGGTAACCCCAGGGCACCATAAAGTTAGTTTTTTCGGTGTTTATGAAAATAATTTTTAATATAAACAAGCAAACCAGACGAAATGCAAAGATTTTACTTCTGCTGTCCCACTGCTCTTACGTAATATGCATCGGGTTTATCTTAAAAGTAGTTTACCGTCGTCTTAATGACATTTGATGTTTAATCTAATTGACATTAGCCAAATAACGGTCATATATTAATTCGTAATTCATTCTTAAGAATTTCTATTGGCGAAGTTCTGAAATCGTATTCGAAAGATAATCCAAGTGATGTCACGTTCGAAATATTTGCAGGAAACAGGCTCCGCAGCAGTAGCACTACCGCCAACTACATTTGGCTTGACAGAAAATGCCTCTTATTTTTTGACGATAAATTTATCCACAGTGTACAACATCCAATGGAAAACTAATACTTTTTTCGGTTGCTTTTGACGTGATATGATCATTGGGCAATCGATTCTGATCAATGACGATTCGAAACTGCAAAATGGAGATTTGTGTAATTTAATCCGCAAGCGTGTATTTTGGTCCCATTGGTCCTGTAATTTGGACTTCAATATATATTAGTTTTTTATATATATTATTAAATATATTTATTTATTTAACCTATTACGTCCAAGCACATGCAGGAAACATTTATGTATTATTTATTTAAACTTTCTTATCCGAAATAAAAGCATGAGGTTAAAGTAATGAATGAGAGATCACCACTGTGAATAAGTACTCATAACAATAATTGTTATCTTTTGATTCGGCATTTTCTAAATCCATTCCAAATTCTTCAAGATGCGTAGAAAAATTTTCTACACTACGAAATATATATAAGTACTTATATATTTTTAAATATTTTTCAGTATTCGCCTACTTAACTGGTAAGTCATCTGGACTTTAAATATAAGAATGGATAATTGTGTTACTTCACTCGCCGAATTTTCATGTCACCATCATTTACAAATTTCCTCATTGAATACGATCTTGCTGGTGACATTCATATCCTACGAACCGTCAAGTCTTTGTATTATCTATTGCTCTTGGCGTTTCGTTATGAATTTTTTCTCTAAAATGTTTCCTTTTTTTATTCATCTTTCTTCTGTGAGGAGAGTTCCAGTCAAAACTACTCCAGATGTTATGACATTTTCGAAAACGTTTTCTCAAATAATTTGTCTCAATGAAGGAATCAGACTGATTCAGTTTGCTGGAAGAACTCTTGACTTAATGGAATGTATGGAATGTACGAAGTTTAGATTACAGTTAAAGTAGATGCTGTGTCCCAATCCTATAGGACTTCAGGTTGATCCGATGACAGCTGGAGAAACAATGGCTGAATCAATATAAATACGCTTCTAGGTGCTGTTGGTTTGGCATCTTTAATGAAATTTGTAGTATGTTGCTCCCCTGGACGAATCAATGACCAACACTATATTTCGTATTTGCCAAAATCACTTTCGAATTCGTATCTTTCCATTTACCATACATAAATTTCACTTCAATCTTCTTCAGTTATCATCTGAAAACAGTATACAATTTATTACGCATTGTCCAATTTGATCCACAGGACCCAATCACACCCCTTCTTTCAATCCAAATTAAACGTTAAGGTAAAAGTTACACCCTACTTGATATAACTTTGAAATATTTAAACACAGTTGAAATTTAAAATTAAGAAATTAATTTAATTAAGAAGAAATATTGTACCTTAAGTATTTGTTGAAAAGTATGTAAAATAGTCTGATATAAGAAGCGATGTGATGAAATATTGAATTCAAGAACATACTTATACTCAAGGAAACAAATTAAGAAAAGATGTTTACATTCAAATGATGAAAACTTGTGGTGAATCCTGCAAATAGTCTAGCATCATCCACTCTGAGTAGACCACTATCTCACCTAAAGCCCAAAACACTGCTGGTACAAATTCCAAACTTCCCCTGATGAAATCTTCTCGGTGCAATAGATTGAATTTGACTATTGGATCCTTCAATACCTATATTACCTATAGTTAGATATTTATTTTTCTATAGAATATAAAAGACAGTTAGATATTTATTTTTCTATAGAATAAAAGAGATAGGATAAGAGATAAGATATTCTATTCGATCGATAGAATATCTCTTTTAATGCCCGCGAGCTATATTTATACTTTTTGAGTGTAAAGAATAAAATACCCGAAATAGAAATATTGGTTGACAAAGAGTTACACTTGAGAAGACAATGCGTAGATATATAACCCCTCCTCCCATTAAATGCTCTAAACCTAACGGTGAGTAGAAAGGAGGTGGGTCTAGAATGCGTAGATATATGAACTAACCCCATTTGGTTTGATTAGATTATTACCAGTTCAGTAACATGATAGCTTCATTGTAGTTGATTAATTTCCAAACTTTGTAATTACTTCTCGGATTCTTACTTGATTAACATTTTTAAGTGGATCACTAAGAACAGAAGCAGAATTCGTGAAAACAGTGCTAAAAAGCAAGATCAAATCAGTTTCCAACTTAATAAAGTTCACTTTGTGTTTTCAACACAGGCCGTCACCAATAATTCGTTGTGTTGCTCCAGTACGACGTTAATTTAAACACCTACCAACTTAAATAGGTGTTTTGATCTATCAAGTTATCAAACTAAATAATTACTCATAATATATATATATATATATATATATATATATATATATATATAATAAACTAGTAATAATATATAATTGGCTTCACCACTCGTGAGACTTGACAGAACATTTCGTGAATGCAAACCTGCAGAATATTTGCCTTGAGGAGATTCTATAGAACTTAAATCAAGGTTGCGATTGCTCCAGATTGAGTAAAAAGCGGTTGGGCTGTTGAAATGAAGTATTTCTTTATGCTAATAGAGGTGATGGAAAGAATCTCTACACTGAATATATTTCTGGACATTAAAAACATCTGCAAAAGCTTTTTTATTTTACAATCTAATTATGCATGTTATATAGCGATAGAAAAATCACATGACTTAAGCGAATACATTTTGGCCCAGGCTTTATGAAGGTGATTTTTCCATATGAAAGTTCTACTTATATTGATAAAATCTATACATCTTATCCCAGTTCTATTTTACATAATTTATATTTCTTTTAAGCCATTTTTCAGTCCATTGGCTTTCTTATTTGGGGCATAAATTGTTTTATAAATCAATGTGTTCCACTTTTCAACCAGCAATCATGTTTACATTAGAAAAATCGTAGTAGAATATTTATAGATTCCTACATTTCATTAATATATTTTAATCGTGCTAGAACCTCCTTCCGATGTCGTGAACTTATAAAACACTTTTTGATATTTCTTAGGGACGAAAATCGTAATCAATCATTCTATCTAATTAAAGTGTTCTAAAATATTTGAAGATGTATTGCAAGTTTATAGTTTAAAAAGTGCAAACCAAGTAATAAATGCCAATTACATTCTTATTTTATGTCGATTTTTCTCACCATAATGATGCATAACTGTCATACTTTTGTCTTTTCAATAATTTGTAAAATTGACTGATCATTTTCAAGTTTAATTTATATACAAAAAGTAATGGTGATTTAAGATTTCATGTTAATTTTGATAATGTAATTTACATCGTTCAGTCTTTTATTACACATAGAATGATGTAACTAAAGCTAATAAATACGAAGTGAAGTACAGATACACACTGACGTGCCAAAAGTCATGGGATAGCATAATGCAAATTTACAAGTGGAATCTGACTCTTTATACTCAAAAAGGGTATAAGGAGTCAGATGCTTATGGTGCTGTCTGTTGGACTCTTGAATGTCTTGTTAAACGTTTAATAACGTGATAATATCTACCCGACGAGAATTAACCAAGTTTGAAAGTGGAATGATAGTTGGATGCATAGGACAGCATTTCGAAAGTTGTTGAGACTTTTGAGATTCCTAGCTCCATAGTATCAAGGGTGTATCGAGAGTACCTCATGGAAGGCATTACCTTCTACAAGGGAGAGCGTAATGGCTGGTCACGTCGGCTGAATGAACGAGCCCATCGACGTCTAAGCAGAAGCGTCCGGGCTAACAGGCGAACGACACTGTTTGAACTGACTGCCATAATAATGAGGCACGCAATAGAGGCATGTCTGTTTTGTCAGTGAAGCGAAGTTTGGCTTCGATGGGAAATGGCAGCAGAAGACCGACTTGACTGCCTCTAGTCATAGCACATCATCGGCTTCATCGCCACACCTGGGCTAACGAATTCTTGCATTTAACCTAGATTACTAGAAGAAGGTAGCGTGGTCCGATGAGTCATGTTTCCAGTTGATACGAGCTGATGGTTGAGTTTTGGATGTGGCGCAAACCCCATGAGGCTATGGATCCAACTTTTCAACAAGGTATTGTGCAAGCTGGTGGGGGTTCTATAATGGTGTGGGGAGTATTTAACTGGCATGAATTGGGTTCTCTGGTCAAATTGAAGCTATCATTGACAGGAAATTGCTATGTTCAGCTTCTTGGTGACCATTTTCTGCCCTTTATGGACTTCACTTAGCACAATAACGATAGAATGCTCCAAGATGATAACGCCCCTTGCGACCGGGCATTCTGGACACTTCCAGCACATGATTTGGCCACCTAGAGAGCCAGATTTTAACCCCGTGGAGCATATCTGGGATCGAAAGTGCCTTTGTGCACAAGATCCAGTATACAACCACACTATCGAAACAGCATGACTGAACAACTCTCGAAGGCGATTTCCGCTGACTAGTTAAGTTCATGCCATGTTAAGCTACTGCTCTTCGCTGAGCTAAAGGAGGCCAAAAACTATATTAGAGAGGTATCCAATTGACTTTCGGCACTTCAGATGTATTTATCAATATAACATTCTATATATGCAGGGCGGTTAATGTAATTTCCTCTATATACGAGCCAATAGGGACTGTAATTTTCAACGAATCGAAATTAAACTTGAGATTCAGAGAGTGCAAGGTATGATCTCAAGACTTACGAAAATAACAAGAATTGAGCTTCCACGGTTACGGGTACCATTAACAAATTTCGAATAGCAACACCCACTTTTTATAGCAGAGGGATGAGTGATAGGCACAGTGGAAAACAAAAAATGTAGGTTACCAATTGATGTTTTGTGATAGGTGCTTGTGATTTATGCACCATTATACGCCTTATCACTGCACCTTCTTTTTTGTTATTAAAACTGACAGTACTCTTACGCAGTAGTTTTTAGAGCTAAAAGCAAAAGTTCAATGCCATTTTTTATTTTTCACTGTGTCAATCATATTGCGATATAGAATGAGTGTTGATTTTTGAAATTTGTTAACTATATCCGTAACCATGAATGCTCGGTTCTTGTTAATTTTATAGTTCATGAGCGCATGCCTTGAAATCTCTAAATCTCAAGTTTCATTCTAATACGTCGAAAATTGCGATCACTAAGGGTTCGTATATTGGGGATATTATTTTATGACAACCCTGTCCTAACGCAGTAATAAAAATATTTCTTAGATAACAGTGCTCAAGCTCACTCAATTTTAAGTTATATTGTTAACTGAGTACATTCACGTAATTTTTGACGCATATTCGTTTTTCCCTTCATTCACAATTCGTCAAATATTTCATATAAAGTGATTGAATCTAAAACGTATTCAAAAGCACGCAGCAAGAAAATCAGAAAAGAGGAAGCATTTTTTACAGATTGAAATCCTTAACAGAGAAATGGAATTCTTTAAGACTACATATATATATAAACCTGTCTTAAATCAGAATAAAAATTCAATAAAACCGTAACGTTGACAGACTAGTTACGGAAAAAGGGAAAAGAAGTTCGTTTAAAATTGAAAAATGAACATTTATTTTATGCTTGCGAGCGATCAACATTTTTATTTCCAAGTACTATTTTGGGAAAACAGTCAGTTTTTATTTTTTTGTTGTAAAATTGTATATTTTATTATTTTAACTTGTTTTCTGGTGGATTATAGTCTTTTTTATAAATCTTTACAGAACATTGAAACTGCTTTCCTATTGCATAAAAAGCGTATTTAAACAATTGTATATAGTTACAATATTTCAAGGGACACTGAAAGTAAATTTAACTGTTGCATTTATTCGTGTGGTGAACTTGGACGTAATTACAAAAAGCAAACAATACAATAGGATATATAGCAGTATAAGCATGAAGTTCTTCTGGTAGACAAAGTTGCATTATCCGCACTTTCAAAACAAGCCAGATGGCGCTTTTAGCAAATCAAACTCTAGATGGTGCTCGCCACAATCGACACCCACTTTGATGGATGGTCCATGGTAAACAGTGAATTTTCAATACGATGTCAATCACTTTCAACAACTGCATGAATCCCTGTGATAACAGACTTAACTTCTAATAACTATTCTTTACCACTCAGCCTTCACTTGACACAGCTGCTAACGGCAACACAGGACAGTCCACAGTCGCAATCATATACGTATGGCCATGCATACAGAAATACACACAGATGACATTGCACTGTTTTTCACACATCTTGCTAAATTTGGAGGAAAGGAGAGG
This sequence comes from Meta bourneti, assembly GCA_933210815.1. Taxonomy (NCBI): domain Eukaryota; kingdom Metazoa; phylum Arthropoda; class Arachnida; order Araneae; family Tetragnathidae; genus Meta; species Meta bourneti. Next base: position 60,903,249 of record OW119924.1, on the reverse strand, counting down.
ACATGAAAGCTACATTAATTTCTGAAAACGGATTATTAAATGTGAATTATTAAATGTTATTTAAAGCGAATATTAAAACTTTTATTTAATGATAGAACCTGTAGTTCTTCATATTATAAATATCTTATTAATCATCACATTAACATCTTTAAACGTTTTCTCATCGCATGAAATCCAATAGGAAAACTGAATGCGTTAATCAATCGATTATCACCAGGCAAATAAATTTAATTCCACTTCGACCAGATTTCCATGAACTAATTATTTGAACGAGTACCACAAGAGCATGACACCCGTTCTGTTATGCAATACCCTCCTGTTTCGCTAAAGGGAAGCAGAGAATATTTCCTTAGAATTTGGGTTTGACTAATGAGTAATATTACCTTAGAATCACGTTTCGGTAATGAGGAATATTATACTGCACTTAAAGAAGAGAATGAAATTGGCATTGACGTGTCAGAATTTCACTAGTAAATTAAAATACGATATTAGGGCAATATCTTCCAGTTTCTTTAGATGAAGGTGATATAGTTATGCCAGTTTCACTATCTAACACCAATAAGTCACATGCATTTTATAGTCTTATTACTGCTGTGAGTAAACTTTTCAAAATGAATGTTGATATGGATAGACTCAATCATCAAACAAAAATATATTCAATTATATTCTTATGTTGATATTTTTATCAACATGAAATGTTTTTAACTATTTTGTGAATACATACTAGCTCAAATACATTTTTATGGAAATTAAGACTAATTTGTATGTTTTAGAACTTATAAACCTTATTCATCAATATGTGCTTGAATTTTTTACACGAATTACCCCTTAGATCTTTAAGCTAAATCCCCTAATCCTCTTTCATTTGTTTTACTCATTGATTCGGTATTCCTCTTGGAGGAATAAATGATGGGGTGATCACCAATAATAGTTCTATCATTTAAACCTCTTAAGAGTTCACACATAATTCCGCCTTGAAACCTAGTCTTCCCCAGCATGATTTCAAACAAGTTTTGACCTACTTGGCCAATATAATCTTTTCAAATTATTATATTCCTGATTACAATGATCTATATAGGTTTAATCTTCGAACTAATGATATGTGACAGTGTTTAAAAAAGCAGCCACAAGATGTGGATCATTTGCTTTTCAGCTGTCCTGCATTTGATAACTCATAATGTGCCTTCAAAATGATTTGAAACGCTAGAATTAACATGGCCAGTGAAACTCAATACTTTTATTGAATCTAATCTGCTTTTCTTTTCATTTGTTACATTTATTAAATCTTGTAACTTTGTTAAATTTTATATTCCACTGTTTCTTTGAAAAGTCAACTTACTTCTATAAGCCTCGTGTTGTACTTTTGGGATGCACGGGGAGTTTGCTTTTATTTAATAAAAAATTATTCTTATAACTAGTTCAATTTTATATTCCACTGTTTCTATGAAAAATCAAATTACTTATGTAAGCCTCGTGTTCTACTTTTGAAGTGTAAGGGAAGTTTCCTTTTGTTCAATAAAATAATTATTCTATTTTAAGGGAAGGAGAAATAGAATATTTCTAAAAGATTTCATTCTAAAGAAAGAAGAGAGAGAAATATAATGATTTCAATGGACTCTATTCTAGGGAAATGAGAAATATAATTTTTTCCAAAGAATATATTCTAAGGAAAAGACCAAAAGAATATTGCCAAAGGATTCACTTCCATGAAGGAGCGATAGAATGTTTTCCATGGATTTTATTCAAAAGAAAGGACTAATCTTTCTAAGGTTAAAGAATTCATGAATTTTTTTCACACAATAGATGTGGTTATTCAGTCATTATGCGTGTTGTGATGTAAAAGCACTACTATACTATTTGGAAATCTCGTGACAATCGGAGGGTTAAGAACTTTTGGTAAAAAATATAAACTAACATGGTGGAAAAGTTTATGCATCCTACACTTATCACCTCTAGTATGTAGAATTATTTTTCATTAGGTACTTAATGCTTCTCTTTTATCTTTTCTTTTGGAATTATCTTTAGGTAATTCTAAAACAAAATAATGCGAACTATTTTATATGATGTCATCCAAAAATTCTTTTTAAAGGTTTAAAGGCTAAAAATGATTTTAAAAGAACAAAATAAAAACAAATAGAAGCTGGAAATAAGAACTAGACGTTTGTTAATCTACTTTTGCTCAACCAAATGCTTTAACTGATTTCGAAGCTTGCAGCATTGAATGGATATAGTAATACTCGAGTATAATCTGTATATACTTCTTTTACTTGAGAAAACGGCTTGGTGTTAAGAATTATTCTTTATGACAGAAGATTAAAAATTTCTTATTATCATATTATTCTTCCGCACATTACCACTTTTCCTAAATTTCATAAAAATCTAATTACATTTCAATATATCACTTCTGGTACAAACACTTACATGATTAAACCCGGCATCTTGTTTTGTAAATATTTAAAAATAATTCTCAACACCATAATTGAAAGTTACACCTGGATTATTAATGACAATACTAATGTTATAAATTTCGTAAATAATAATATACTAACTTATGACCTTGAAAGACTATTTACCAGCTTACTACTTGGCAAACTGAAAGATGTCTCAATTATTATTATCATGATTTTAAAAATGTAATTAACATTAATTTTGAAAAATGGGAATTTCTAGTCAATTACTGTATTTTCAATAATTTCATTTATAACGGGGTGAACATATTTACACTCAAATTAAAGGCTTACCCCAAGGATTCAACATTTCTCCCATTCTTGCCAATTTATTTCTACACTATTTTGAAAAAAAGGTTTGCCTACAAATAAATTCTACTTTCAGATATATAGACGATTTAATTATCTTTAATAACAGTAATTTTACTAACTTATGGAAATCAATGTTCCAGAAGAATTGTACTTCTCAAAAGCAAATTCAAAAAATAATAAAGCCGACTTCTTAAACTTGAATCTATCTATGGTGAACAATAAAATTGGTATTAACGTTTATGATAAACGAGATGATTTTTAATTTCCGGTTAATAAATTGATTTATTGGAACTCAAATATTTATAAAAAAATTTATTATAATACAATTGCTAGCCAACTATTACGTTTCAACAAAATTTGTAATTCAAATTCTTACTTTCTATTTCAATGTCATAATCTCATCCGATAACTCTTTAATAATAACTAATCTTCCTCTTTTTATAGAATCATATTTGAAAGATTTAAAATAACAAAATTTATTCAACAGATGATTAACCCTAATGGCTTATTATTTTTAAGGATGTACTGGATAAATCTTAAAGCAGCAATCGAACACTATTATGTATTTGACTATCAATTTTTAAACAGTAATTCAACGCTCTTTATTTTATTACGTAATTGAACATCTTGGAAGGAATGGAAAACTCTCACGTGTTACTTTCTACACTCTACTCTGTATTAAATAAATTATTCTTAACTGTGACTCTAAGTATTAAAATTTTGGGGGCGGTAATAAATGACATTTGATGGTCATTTGCAAGTCATACATCGTCCGATGTATGACTTGCCTTTCTGACTGTTGCTGTTTTTACTGAAATGAGTAAGCTATTTCCATCTTGTGTTGCTTATTACTGTGTCTTACGGTACAGTGTTGTGTTCGCTATTATTCTATTGTTTGTTTTAATCTATGGTGTTTTTAATCTGTGGTGTCTTTTCATGTTCTAACCTACTTTAATGCATAGACTTTTTGACTAAATTGCCGTATTTTTTCACTTTTTTTAAAGTGTTTAAGGTCAGGAGGAGCACCTTCTGGCGTATTGCCGCTCACACGCAGAAAACATCACTTTGTGTCGTTTCTGCGTATATATATATATATATATATATATATGTGTGTGTGTGTGTGGTGTGTCTAGGGTGTTACGAAGTGATACGGAGATTAGGACTAACACATTTTATTTCTCTTCCTAAAACTATGTACAGCAACCGTTATCTCAAATTGATGGAACAGCCTACACGCTGCCACTTGCATTAATTGTGTAAAAATCTGCGCTCGCTCCACCTGCGCGTGGAAGCCTTGTTACTAGTTCAATTCTAACTCACTCTCGCTGAGTCAGGAAAATAGTTTCTACCAGTCACCGGATTTCAGCGGACACCTCGCGCGCCGCTCTTTCCGTCTCAGCCAACACCTGCACGTGTGGTTGTCGATCATCAGCACCATCTGACTGGGAAGCTTGTGGACACTCCGATTCCACAAATATATATATATGTAATAAGAAAACCTATCCTATGAATAGATTTCCCCGAGCTGCAAGTAAATGTTGAGTGAGCCTGCTTGCTTTTTCAAGGGAGCAAAGCCAGGTATTCACTTAAAAATTAGATGCTTTGAGTTTTTTCTGTACTTATGTGAGGCCAGGCCGTAGAGATCAACACTAGTTACTCCCCGAAATCTCAAAGTACTACCAGAGAGAAAAAAATTATAAAAATAATACCTGTTACAAAGGTTAGGAATCAAAAGAACAGCCAAAGTATTACCTTACCGAATGTTGCCGCGCAAGCCAGGAGAGCAGAACATTGCCAGATCCGTCCTATGCAGAATAACGGATTTAAAAAAGAGCAAGAGGGTGGATTGGAGATAACTTGAAAAATACGTGCAAGTTACAAAATTTGTTGTAGTTAAAGACCTACCGACCGATTGTGGTGTGATATTTGAAACTTTTGAAAATATTGACATTTTTAATGGGGAAGAGATGAAGCAGTTGATGAAGAACTGAGGAGAATTTGAAATCATCATAAGTAGGGTTTAGAAATTTAATAGTAAAGTAGAGAGGTTCACGATTCTTATTTAAGTTTAAGGAAGGTATTCGAGAGTGAAAAAGGTCATAGATTAGGATTTCAAAGTGAGTACTTTTGAAAGCAAAAGTGTCAAGCATATTAAGGAATTCAAGACCTTCATTTTTATTTAGAGAGAAAATGTAGCTAAATGTAGTAGTCTTTAATTACAAGAAATTCTGTAACTCCACCAATCTTTTCCGAGACACCTCCATCTGTATCTGTGAAGACAAAAACTACTCTAATTTTATCGATCCCCATCATAAACACATAATCACTGGTAACCTAGATATTGTCGAAAATGCATCACTTAGACAACTCATGGCAAAAGGCACTAAATTTCGACTTCTGCTTAAAATTAAAAGATCCATCGCACTCAAATCTTTTCTGAACGACATAGACCTTCTGTCTCAAAATTTCAAACAAATTTTTTTTAGCCCTGGATTTTTTCACTGAATGGAAATGGTGCCTCTACAATTTTTTTTAAAAAATTCATCTCTTCTACTTCTTTAAAACTAGCACTTTCGATTTTGCAGAAATTTAAAATTCAATTAAAAACCTAGTCTCTTTTTATTATTGCTCCAATTGACAAAGCCAACAGCAAATTCGGTTTCTTCTGCAAAAAACTTTATCTTAATCTACTAGATTCTGAACTTAAAAACTCCATCACTTACAAAAAAACACATGCTACTCATAATATTATTGTGTTAAAAAAATCATTGCATTCAACAAAATTCTTAAGAACTACAATATACTCTTCCCCTACATTACCATCACCCCTAAATTTCACAAAAACCCCATAGTTTTTAGATTCATCACTTGTGGCACTAACCAAAATTACATGCATAAACCAGGCAAAACCTTTTTTAAATTTTTAAAAATCATTCTTAAAGCTATCACGTTAAAAGAAAACTGTTGGATCATTAATAATAACACTCCAGTTCTTAATTTTCTTTCCTCTAATAACAATATCTCACAAATTAACTCCTTCGATTTGAAAGACCTCTTCACTAGCATCCCGCTCCATAACTTTTAGATGTTCTTAACTCCTACTACACTGAATTTAACGTTCTTAATATTTCTCAAAAATATTGGAATAGCCTTATCAATCTTTGTGTCCTCAATAATTTTATCTTTAATGGTGAACATCTTTTCCAACAAGTACAAGGAATACCACAAGGTACCACTATCTCCAGTTTTCTAGCTAACCTCTACCTCCATTTCTATAAAAGATCACACACTTCTAAATTTGTTAAATCCTATCGTTACATAGATGATTTAATCATTTTTAACTCACCAGAGTTCACAGACTTTTGGAAAAATATTTATCCCACTGAACTCATCCTCAATAAAACAAATAGCTCACCTTTAGCTACTAACTTCCTTGACATTCATATTGATGTCAGTTCTAAATCTACAACCGATATCTATGACAAAAAAATGACTTTCAATTTAATATTAACAAACTTGTTCCCTGTGACTCTAATATCTCTTTCAACATCTAAAGAAACTTAATTTATAATCAAATCTATAGAATTCATCATATTTGCAGCGACCAAACTACTATTGATAATCAGCTGAAAACTCTTAAAACCACCCTCTTAAATAACAACTTCCCCAACAATTTTCTTAAAAAGTTTTTTCTTTAAAAATGGTTTTTATCTTTACTTTCCTTCCTTTCTTCACAACCAGATGGAGCCAAAAAACAACTGTATAATTATTATTTTTTTCACCTTTTGCCCTCTTTTATTCCTTCAATTTCATCACTGCCACAATCTTTACTTCTTGTCACAATTTTATTTTCTTGTTAAAATTTACCTTTCTTCCCTCCCTTTCACTTGCACGTATTTTTCAAGCTATCTCCAAGCCACCCTCTTGCTCTTTTTTAAATCCGTTATTCTACGGATTTGGCAATGTTATGCTCTCCTGGCTTGCGCGGTAACTTTCGGTAAGGTAATACTTTGGCTGTTCTTTTGATTCCTAACCTTTGTAACAGGTATTATTTTTATGATTTTTTTCTCTCTGGTAGTACTTTGAGTTTTCTTGGAGTAACTTCTGTTGATCTCTTCTGCCTGGCCTCAAATAAGTACAGAAAAAACTGAAAGCATCTCATTTTTAAGTGAAAACCTGGCTTTGCTCCCCTTGAAAAAGTAAGCAGGCTCACTCAACATTTACATATTTTATTTCATCTTGCACCTCGGGGAAATCTATTTGCTATTTGCACCTCGGAGAAATCTATATATATATATATATATATATATATATATATATATATAGTACCCGGTGTTAAACAACATAAATATTTCAGCTGAAGCCAAAAGTCAGAACTGTCCATCATTAATATTCTTAAATTTCCCTATAAATGGATTATGTATATGTATATATATGTATATGTATATATATATATATATATATATATACTAAATATGTCATAATAACAGATCTCATAAGACTGCTGTCGTGTGGTGTAAGGCCAGAGTGGTGTAAGGCCACTGGGTGAGAATGATCCGTCGGTATTGAATGTCATGATCTATTGGTAACAAATGGAGATGCAGAAAATTCCATAAAGATTCTTTATTATTTCAGTAAACCAGTAAACGAGTAGTGACATAAGGCGTGGTGGTTGTTGAGGGTATGGAGTTTGGAACGGCTCTGAGGGCTCCATAGCCCAAGAGGCTCCTGAAAGAATGAATACTTTTCAATAATCTCGCTGGAGGGATTAGGATTAAGAGAAATATATTGGATCAGGAGATCTAACAAGAAAGTTCATTGGTAGAAATCGGTGGTGTAACGAAGGAGGAATGTGATTTTACATATGCGATTTGAAAGCAGGAGAGTTCATGGGAGGTCCAATTAACGAGACGGCTTGAGTTCAAATGTGAAAGGTGTGGCAAGATATATTGACCACCTAGATAGGGAGACAAAGACTGGAAGAAAAGGGGACCGCTAAGGGACTTATCTGTATTTGGGGGATAGTTTTAAGTATCGTTTCTTATCCGCCCATTTAGAAGGGAAAGTCTTACCGTTCCAGATAGACTTTCACTAAATTCTAAATAATACAAAACATACAATTTAACCACTTAACGCATTTACCCGTGTTTGACACGGACGAAAGTTACCGGCAAATTTGCACATGCCCGTGTCTCACACGGGCGCTCTTCATGCAGTTTCATAGTTAATAGATAAAAATAGATAGGCTAGATTAAACTTATACCAAAGATGGCATAAAACTTATTTATCATAGATGATTTATTACTTATTTATAGATGGATATTAAACTTATTTACCGTAGATGGCACCACTATGCACCATTTTTCTTGTGTAAACCAAGTGGTGCATTTTGATGATTAGCTATAAGTTTGTTAGGAATTCTTTGTTATAAAGCAGTTGTTAGGTGTCTAAAAGGTAATATATCCATTTTTATTACGTTAAATATCATAAAAGTAAACAGTTAACCATAAATTAATTTTTACTAAGTGTTTTTGTAATTTGTTTAGAAAAAGTTATCTAATAATGAGCGACTGTGACGATTTTGAATATGCCAATTTATCAGAAAGTTTCAGCGATTAAATAGATGATCTCTTGAGTGATGGAAGTGAATCTGAAGTTAACATTTTACTATTATTAATATTTTGAAATTCAAAATAAACGTGTAATCAAATCGTTTACACTTTGTATAATAATTTTTTTATAACTTTTACCCCACCCCCGCAACTGAAATCGCAAAAAATAACTTACACTACACCTATATATATATTCATTTTCTGGCAAAAAAAACTCGATAATTTTTTACCAGTTTTTCCGAAAAAAACTCGTGCTTTAAGTGGTTAACAAAGGTACAAAGTACATTTAAAAAATATGATACCTATAAACACTTGATACACAAATAATACAATATTAATTTATAAATTTCAAATAGATGGTTAATGAAAGTAAACGGCATCTAGTATAAGGATTCAAAATTTATCCTTACACCTTCATAAAAGCGTCCATATTTCCTCTACTTAGTGACAATTCTTAAATTTTTACTGTTCAGAAAATATTCAAACATTTTTCATGAATTGTATCAACATTTTCTATGCATGGTGACTGAAGAAATATGCAGTATTGTAAATTTTGGGGAAGAACAATATACGACATCATAATCACATCACTAAACATTTTCTAAATTCATTGTTACGGTAAAAAACTCTAATGCTCTTTCGTTCTTCTTTTTATCTCTTATTCATTAATTTGACGCAACAAAACGTGTGAAAAAGATGAAAAAACTCAGGAACTTAGATGTGCAATAGGGACGACTTCTCTATAGCAGTACCGACATGACAGTGGTGTCTATACGTACAAAAGCGTTATTGTAAGTAGGCTAGAAATGAGCTCCGTATACTTCTAAATGAGTATCTGCTCATTTTAAGCTACTAATTTACATCAAGCATCCTGAAACGTTGAAAATGTGTGTGCTGTGTTGTATGTAATGCAGTTTTGTTTAATCGTTTTTTAACTTCAAAATCAATGTATTTTGTTATCAATGTGTGTGTGGAATTTCGTTCATTCATCAGTACAAAATCATTATCAGTACAATCATTTCATTATCAATCATTGCAAAAATAGAAATAAAATCTACGTAATGAGAGACTGGAATGTTGAGGAAAGTGCTTTCCATCAAAGTGTCCTCGTACGTTGAAAAATTAAATTACCCTAAAATCTTTTCATATCATTTGGTAGAAAGATTAGGACATGTTGCAAGTAAATTCAAAAGATAGAAATTTTCGTTGGTTCATCCCTTACTAACACAATAGAATGACTTAAATGACAATGAGTTATTCAAATAAATTGCATTGCATAACAAAGAACATTGTTCACCATGAAAATAAGTTATTTACATTATTCGACACGTTACTAATTCTTAATTGAATACATTCATGCATCATGTAATAGTATCATTTACATGATGTTGTCATTACTTCACATCATTATCATATTTTCTTGTATGACGAAAAGATAAAGATAACTCTAAACATTTTCTTCCACATTTAACATTTGAGTCTCAAAATCGTTTTAAACGAAAAGTAAATAATTGATGGCAAAACATTTTCTCAAAACTTTGCCAGTAACAACAATGCACAAACAGGAAAAAAATTGGACGACGCGTGTGTATTGAATTGGAAGCGAAAAGCGAGAAGAAGGACTCTCGACGAGTGATTGCCATAAGGGTGACAGGTTAAAGGTCATAAAGAGTTGGGCTGAAGAAAGAATGAAATGCGAAGCGGTGGGGGTGAAAATTCTCCCTTTTACTGTGGGGTCGTTTTGTGCAACTCGCTGCTTGTCCGAAAGGAAGTGAAAGTCGTAAATTCCGTGCGCGTTAAATTCTCTTTGAATGAGGACGAGGGCTACTTGAATTTACGCGAAGATGTGAAGCAAGGGTACTCTGACTTCCCTTAAGAACTGGTAATTTAGACAGACACTTTGGCGTTATTAGCAACTCGAATGGAAATTTCATTAACTGGAAGAGAGGAAATTTGACAATCAGATACGGGTTAAAGAATGACAATCTAGTTGAATGCACAACTTTTAGAATTGATACCATAATTAATATACCATATTAATATCAACATTATTAGTGTAACACCGGTAATAGTACAATCCATAGTACCATCATGATCAGTGGAAATCATCATTAACATAAGAGTACACATTCTCACTCTATATTTTCAAAATTAGAACATTGTCAGGAAAAATATACAGTTATTTTCATTATCTCTTAAGATCCAAAATTATTACACTACTTATTAGAAGAATAATATGAATAGATTGTAGAAAAGATGATACACTTTCACAGAAGTCATAGAAGAGAGAACATTCGATGTTGCATCACTATTAAACTGAAATATTTGTTTACTTCTGATATGGGTTTCGAAATTAAATAAATTGACAATTTCTAAATTTAAAAAGGCATAATTTAAAATAGAGTTGATCGTTTAAATACAAGTAGCTTTCTGATATAACCAATTTCAGCATTAATTAAAATAATTCCAATTACCCAAATAGCTGCTTGTTGGCACATTGTTCGTTCCATTTCTTAAAACTTGGACTTCAAGGTGAGGTTCCCAAACCACAAGTTGCCATCCTGTCGACTTTAAAATCTGTCATAATAACAGATCTCATAAGCCTGCAGTCGTGACTAGAGTGGTGTAAGGTAACCGGAGAGAATGATCATGGTATTGAGTGTAATGATCTATTGGTAACAAATGGAGAGGCAGAAAATTCCATAACAATTCTTTATTATTTCAGTAGACGAGTAGTAACATAAGGCGTGGTGGCTGTTGAGGGTTTGGAGTTTGGAACGGCTCTGAGGCTCCTCAGCCCAAGAGGCTCGTGAAAGAATATACAGTTTACAATGATCTTGAACAAAACTTATCAAAGTGGTGTGCCAATATAATAAATAATAAAACATCAATCAATAAAATTAAATTAAGTGTGCTGGGGGCCGGGGAGGTAACTGCGGACCCGCCCCCTGATAATTATTCAACAAAATTTTAAACCCTAACCCTTTCCTGGCTCCCATCGTAAGTAGTGGGCCAAGGAATAGGTCCGGCCCAATTTGAATTTTTTTTTAAGTTTTACTATTTATTATATCATATTTTTATTTTATTTTACTCGTTCGTCATTTTCATCTGTACAAATATAATTGTCATCTTCATTTGTTGTGTATTTTGTTTTGTCTAACTATTTCATAAATATTGTCTGTGTTTTCTGGTCTCATCTTTGTATTTTTGATGTTTTATATAGTTTTAACGACCCTGTAAACCAGCCTGTGCCGGTCGTCTTCTACATGTTTTTGGTTGGGCCCTGTTGGCCTATGTGTGTATTTTTTTTAATAAATGTTGGTCTGTTGATTGGCTGGGGTTCTCCCCCTCCTCCCAGGAAAGGCTCTACACCTATCGGTGAGTTGGGGGGAGGTGGGTCTAGAGTAGGAGAATGATCTTGCTAGAGAGATTGGGATTAAGAGAAATATATTGGACCAGGAGATCTAACAAGAAAGTTCATTGGTAGATATCGGTGGTTTATCAAAAGAGGAATAGGATCTTACGTATGCGATTTGAAAGTAGGAAAGTCCGTGGGAGGCCATATATATATATATATATATATATATATATATATATATATATATATATATATATATATATATATATATATATATATATATATATATATATATATATATATATATATATATATATATATATATATATATATATATTCTGCTTCCTGTTCTGTCTTCTGATATCGGCTTTCTAGCCATTTTACTTTTTTTTACCTTTTGGCATTTTGCTGGTCTGCATTTCTGCTGCTTTGTGTTTTAATGTTCTGTATGTTTGATTGACTGATTGTTTATTATTATTTCCCTGTCAGAGTTAGTTGCAGCTTTAGCGCACTCCTCGGACAGTTTGTCAGTATATTTTCTAACCTTATGAAAATTACATTTAATAATTTAGCGCCTGGCAAGAAGGACTTCCTTTCATGTGGTAAGTCCTGTGCTCGGTACATGGGGGTTATGGGGGACCCCCTTGGATCGAAAGCAAATTACCCTATTGATGACAATTTTGAATCTTCGAATGACAGAACTTGTCTCAAATTTAAGAAAATTTTCACAAAACTAGACACTTTTAATCCTCATTTTCTACTTTTACTGCATGATATTTGATATTTACAAAGCTCGACTTTCTAAAATTAATATGAAAAAAACTATTAGTAAAGATAATTTAATTTACATGAAAATAGGATTTAAACACCCAATCTTTGATAAATTTAATTTCAATAAAATTGTAAATAATTTAATGAATATTTTTCCCATAAAATTTCATACTATAAAAAATGCCCTAAATATGAGATACCTTTGGGTAGAAAAATATTTAATTATAATCATTTTTGCAGCAAGGTTAATTTATATAGGGATAACTGTGAATGCTTTTGCAACGGCATAAATCACAGGCCCTATTTAAATGATAGTCTAGGACACATTGGAACTGGCAAACGGAATTATTGACAATGAAAAATTAAGGAAATTAATGTATAAAGGTACTAAATTCAGACCTATATATAATATTAAAAAAAGTTTTATACTTAAAAGTTTCCTCGAAGACATTGATAAATAACACCGATTATTATACGGCAATAGGCCTAGCTATTAAAGACTTACAAAATAAATTCATAATTACACCGGTAGATAAAGCATCAGGTAACTATGCTATTATCTGTAAAAAACTATATTTAAATTTACTAATACTGAGCTTAAAAATTCTGATACCTATAAGTTCTGCAAATCTACATATAATACTATTTTTAAGAAAATCATTTCTTGAAATAAAATATTAAATATTTCTAATCATCATATTATTTTACCTTACATAACTATTGCACCAAAATTTCATAAAAATCCAATGAAATTCCGATTTATTACCTGTGGTACAAATTCTTATATGATTAAACCCGGTATCAAACTTTGTAAATATCTAAAAATTATCCCTTAATGCCATTATTGAAGAAGGTTTCACCTGGATTACTGGTGATAGTACTAACGTTTTAAACTATATGAACAATAATATTATTAATAATATACTGACCTACAACTTTAAAGACCTATTTACTAGCATACCACTTGGCAAACTGAAAGAAGTACTTAACTACTATTATCATGACTTTAAAAATCTGATTACTATTGATTTTGAGGATTGGGAATTTTTGGTTAACTTCTGTATCTTTAATAATTTTATATTTAGCGGTGAGCATCTATTTATTCAAGTTAAGGGTATACCACAGGGTTCCAATTTTTCATCCATTCTTGCTAATTTATTTCTTCACTATTATGAAAAAAAATTTGCCTACAAATTAATTCTGCCTTTAGATATATTGATGATTTGATTGTTTTTTATGATGGTAATATTGCTAACCTATGGAAATCGATTTACCCCGATGAATTATATTTAATCAAAACTAATTCAGATAATAATAAAGCCGTCTTTCTGGACCTGAATATTTGCACTTTGAATGATAGAACTGATATTTGTGTTTATGATAAGAGAGATGATTTCGGGTTTCCGGTTTTTAAGGTGATATATTGGGATTCTAATATTTCTAAAAGAATTTATTATAATACAATTGCTAGTCAACTGGTGAGTTTCAATAAAATTTGCAACTCTAAATATAATTTTCTTTTGCAATCTAATAATCTCATTGACACACTTCTTAATAATAAATACCCTCACTTCTTTTATAGAGTTATTTTTGAAAGATTTAAAAATGCTAATATTGTTTGACTGGGGTTTCGAATACTATCTTTTTGATTTTCGGGTTCGAGATCGGAATTGCGATTTCGATTTCTCAACTCTGATTCCGACTTCTCAACTCTGATTTTGTGTGCTATAAATGGCATTTGTTGGCCATCTCTATGTTGTTAGCGCGGTTTATTAATTTGAGTAAGTCTGTTTTCTCTCTTCTGTGGTTTTGATTTTCTGGTCTTTGTTTTCTAGTTTTGCCTTTCTGTTTATGGTGTTTGGAGGGGTGTGTGGGCTACTTTTGGTTAATTGCCGCCACACGCAGCAAACGCCATATTGTGTTGACTGAGTGAGGCTCCTTCCTGATGACACGCCCTCATCCACCAACACTTCATTTTTTTCGAAGTTTTCTTGGTGTTCTTCTGTTTAAATTCCTGGATATATTTTTGTTTTGTGATATTGAATTATATATATGTCGCATTCCACTCTGAGAGGCAGAAAAGAGTAAAGTCGAAACGCGTCGAGCAAACAAGTCATCGCCTCTACAAGAACACTTTCCCAGCACGGTCCGGCATTTCTTGAATGCCACATCCCGCACGATGGATCGGACGTGGCTTGGCCTCCTCGCTCACCGGACCTCAACCCACTGGACTTTTTCTTCTGGGGGGCACATGAAATCTATAGTGTACCAGACGCCTGTGGACTCGGCTGAAGATCTCGTATCGAGAATCGGTGTCGCCACAGCAAAATTAACACAACACCAAGAATCTTCGAGATGGTGCGCCAGTCATTCCTTCGCCGGTATGAACTGTGCAACGACACGCGTGGCCCCCACTTTGAACACTTGCTGTGAATTTTTCCCTGATCGATAAATCAGATTGTGCAATTTTTGGTATCGTTCATTGTGACTTTGTAAAACATTATTTATTAAAAAAAATATAAACTTAATCCTGAACAAGTCAATCAGTTATTTTTCGGTCATCGTAAAAAACCTGATGATTCCAGAAGGAATTTTACTAATGAAATTGGAAATTATTGTGATCAATGGTTACAGGAGTTGGAGGTAGATACTTTTGAGAAATTAAGATATTTAATTATTACTAATCAAATTAAATTTAGAGCTCCTCATGACGTCAAAGAACATTTTATTGATCATTGGGCAAGGTTTGTTCTCCTTTTGAAGCGGCTAAAAAATTGATGAATATGAAAATTTGAAGTTAACTATAAAAAAGAAACCAGAGCCTGTAAAAACTAACCCTAATTATCCCAAGAATAATGTCCGATCATTTTCAAGAAATTCATCAAAGTTCCCAAAGACAGTACCAATCTAATTTGGCATTCAATACTTCTTCCAAATCTAATTGTTCCAATTCTAATGTGAACTATCCCTCTTCTAGAAATTATAGATCTATCCCGGCAAATTATCAGCATGAGTATTATCCCCAAAATTGGATTTCAAAATACCAAGGTGTTCCGAGTGGTAGAGATCAGGTCGATCAACAAAGTAATCATGGCCATGTAGATAAAATAGATAAGTTTAAACAGGTTGAAAACCAGACTGAAAATTTTAGTGTTACCCAATGGTCACTAAATCAGTCCAACTCATTGTGATGCAGTTGAAACTGCCTAGTCTTAGTAAAGACAAAATATAATTACCTGAGTATGTGACACTGGGTCCACTATTTAAATGATCCCAGAGAAATTTCTAAATAACATAAAATATGAACTAAAATCATTAAAAAATGGAATTAAACTACAACAAACTGCTGGAGTATACAAATTAGCACATGTCTTGGTTACTATTGGTAAACTGTGTAAAGTTATTGATATGTTTCCAATTAGACTTGAACCTCAGAAGGTTGTGTTGACTTCTAAGTTACTAATGTCTCTTCGCCAGTATCGTTCTCCTCAGGATAATAAAGAAATTCAGACTCAGTAATTAAGTTGTTGGACGCGGGTATAATCAGATATTCTCATAGTCCTTATTCATCACCAGTCACCATGGTAATGAAGAAAGATGAAGGTATAAAAAGTAGATTTTGTGTGGATTACCGTAAAATTAATCTTATAACTAAAACTGATTCAGAACCTAACTCACGAATTAATTCTTTACTTGACCAGCTTACAAAAGCCAAATATTTTTTTGCATTGGACTTAAGGTCTGGATATTGGCATATAAAATTAAAAATTGAGGATGCTGAAAAACTCGCATTTGCTTGTCAATAGGGATTGTATGAATGGCTTAGATTACTTTTTGGCTGGAAAAACAGTCCGGCAACTTTTCAAAAAGCTCTCAGCCAAATTTTTAACAAGTATCGAGTTAACTATGCGTTAAAATATTTTGATGATATCATTGTATTTTCAGATAACTTAAAGGAACATATTCAGCATCTCGGTGAAATTTTTATTATTTGTGAAGAAAATATAAAATTATAAAAGTCTAAATGTCAATTTGCTCAAATTATAATCAAATTTTTAGGGTATGAAGTGTCACAAGGACAATTTTATCTAAGTAACAGTAAAATCGAAGTCAAAAATGTTAAATACCCTTAAAATTTGAACGAATTACAACGTTTTCTCGGAAGTATTAATATTTATCATAAATTCATCAAAAATTATGCAAAACTTAGAGTGCCACTTAATAAGTTGCTTAAAAAAGAAACAAAATGGCATTTGAGTGAGGATTGTCAAACAGCATATCAAAAGTTAAAAGATGCTTTAGTTTCTAAACCAGTTTGGTCATTGTTTAATCCTAATTATAAGTGTCATTTGTACTGTGATGCATCCTAGGAAAATGAAAGAGTTGTGTTAAATCAAGAGCACCCTGACGGTTCACAACATCCAATTGCTTTCCATTCTCGACAACTGAAAATATAAGAGAAAAACTATGCTATTACTGAATTGGAGTGTTTGGCAATTGTGGGTGCTTTAGATAAATATTATCATTATCTTCATGGTAGTAACTTCACAATACATACTGATCATGGTGCTCTTCTTTGGCTAAAGAATGTAAAACATTTAACTGGTAGATTTTTCAGATGGTCTTTAAAACTTTCAATGTTTAACTATGAAATTAAATATAAGAAAGGATGTTCTAACTATGAAGCCGATATGCTTTCTAGAAACCCTATCTCCCATCACACTGCAATTCAGTCATGTACTACAAAAAGAAAAATTAATTGAACATCAAGAATTGGATAATGTGAATAATTCTAAATTTAAAAAGTTAATAATTTTTGGACCATAAGTAAAAAAGTATTGTCAAAATTGCTGTCCCAATTTCCTTAAAACTGGAATTAATAGAAAAACTCACCAAGATTTTGGTCACCTAGGAACTAAAAGATGTTACATTTAATTTCTACTCAATATTATTAGAAGGAAATCGTTAAAGACATCAGTAATTTTGTCAAATATTGTGAAATTTAGCAAATTAAACAAAAAAGTCCCATCAGAAAAAGTTTGGACAGTTACAATCTATGCCACCTTCGTCAGAACCTTTTGAATTGCTTGCTATTGATACTGCTGGTGGATTTAATTATTTTAACTCGACAAAAAGTATCTTCATATGATCATTAACCATGCAACTCGATATATATGGACTTTTCCTTCTAAAAGTGTTAAAACTGAAACTTATACTAACTGCTTAAAACACATTTTTCAGCAGCAAATACCTAAAAGAGTTTTAAGTGATAGAAATGCAGCTTTTACTGCTGGAAGATTTCGTAGATTTCTCAGAAACCATAAAGTTAAACAATTATTAACTTCTGCTCATCATCCACAAACAAATGGAAAGTGTGAGATTTAATCAAACCATAGTCACCCGTTTAACACGTAAGGTCTTTAATTCATCTACAAAGATACCCTGGACTAAATTTTTGAACAGGTCACGCAAGAGCATAATAATACTCAACATTCAGTAATTTTTTTTTCTCCGGATTATTTAATGTACCTGTATGGTAAAGTTGCATATGATTCCCTCATAGATAAATAAATTTATCCTCCTGTTAATGAAGCTAGGCAAATTGCTACAGAGCGTACTGAAGAAAAGCACAGAAAAATAAAATGACGTATGATACACGCCTCTAATTTTAAAGGTGACTTAGTAATGTTGGAAGAATTTCAGCACCCTAACACGAGAAAACTGTCTTCCCTTTTTCTGGTCCCTATACAATTTTTAAAAAATTGTCCGAAGTAAATTTTGAAATAAAAAAACCAATAAAAGGTAATCAACAAGAATCAAATATTGTTCATGCATCAAAACTTAGATATTTTTATCCAATAGAGGACTTTATATTAACCAATGTGAAATATTAAAGCTTTCTCTACAGTTTCGGTGTTAGCTAAAAAATTCATTGATAGAGAAACTTCTTACTCTATTTTTGTAATTTTTGTAGAGATATAATACATTAAATTTGAGAAAGATCTGTAATTTCTATAATGATGTTTGCTATATTTTGGGATGGTATCCTAAAGTTCTGGTAGTTCTGTTAAGTTCTGGTGATATTTTGGGAACCATCTTTGATATGAAAAATCATGCCCCATGTATTTGGTTCCACCCATAAAAGGTAGTATGAGAAGTTTTAAGGGTGTTTAGTTTCCGTAATGATTCACAATGATTTCCGTTCACAATGATTTTGTGTTTTCATATGTGAAGTGAATTTATGGACACAGTAAAAGTGTCATTTGTATTGAATTTTGAACTTTGATGCTTGAAATGCATAAATGTGAAATACTTGTGTTTTCCTATTTGAAGTGAATATTTAGACACAGTAAAAGTGTCATTTATTTAATGTCCATGCTTGAAGTGCAATATGAGAATTAGACGAAACAGTTTCATAAATGTTTTTGAAGTGAGTTTTAACAAATGTCAACAATTTCCTTAGTAGTTGAAAGATGGTCGTAATATTTGAACTAGAGCAACGTTAGGAGCTTGCCAGAACATGACTATTGTGATAACATTTTGAATTTTTATATTGTGTTTATGTAAATTGAGTAATTTGGATATTGTGTGTTTTTGTAGTTTGAATGATGTTAATAGCATTTACCAAATTTTTCTTCTCTTTGATAATTTCTGTGTCTGGAGCCTGATAAACTCCATCTTCAGTTTTTTTAAAGGGGGATGTGAGGCAAGAGAGGCGAAAGGCCCGTTATTATTATAGTATACAAATAGTATTAGTATTATAAAAGCGATCTCTCATGATTGGTTGGAGCCGTGCGTTCTGGAAACAATAAGTAGAGCGAGCTTAATTTAAAATGAGTGCTAACTTGAATATCGGAACTTTTTCGCACCTTCGCATTTCATCGCATTGAATCATCTTTCTGTACATATTTTATTTGTAATCAATTTAGCTGATCATCCTTAATAAATGGATTTTAAAATGCGAGTGCTTGACTTTTAAATAACCAATTACACGACTGTATTGCTCCCAAGTTGGGGTTGTTTTCGGGCACGATGTGTGTGTGTCAAATATCCTTACGTTGGCTTGGAAGTTTGGTGAGTGGAGTGCCAGCTCAGGTGTTGACTTCGGCAACTGACCATGGTTCAAAATTACGATGTGTTATCCCCGGCCCTTTCCCTTTGCGATTGATTCCAGATCGTAGCCAATGGTTGTGGTTGTGTTGTTCCTGTGCGACGTAAATTCAACTTCCTACTTGAGCTAACCTATAGGATTTAATCACTTTCAAACTAATTAAGATAACAAAATATCTAGACCATTTTATTGTTTTTATATTAAATATATCAACCGTTTCTTGAAGGTAAACAAAACTCACTTTACACTGTCTAAAAACTGAAATTTCATTCTGCGTTTTAAAAGCACGCTAATGTTATTCATTAAAAAAATCGTATGACGCTTGACGTGAAAAACCTTTCCCCCACAGATTATTTCTTGTTTTTGATAGTCTTATCAAGAAAAAATAGAATTCAAGCGCAAAAAATGTGTATTTCAGAATTTTATTTAATAGTTAGGAGTTTCATTGTTACCTTTTGTTAGCGCCACTGTGTCTGATTGAAATTACTCACGTTTTCATAAATTTAAATGTCACTTTTGCAATGAATATCATACACCAAAATATCATACACCAATATGTCTTTTACACAAAATGCCTTAAATAACTTTCTTAACATAAAGTCTTTAATTTTCTTTGGATAATAATCGATAACTGCTGTTGTAAAAAATTATCAGATTATATCATTTAATTATTTTCCATAAATGGAACTCAAAGCCGAAGTTTTAAGAATGCAAGTATTCTGGAGTAATAAATGGACGATAGCTGTGTTTAAGTTCATTTTATTGGTAACGTGGCAGACAAACTGAACAAAAGTATGTGTTGTAAACGCCACAGGCAAATGTTCTGCTTAGGTTTATTGAAAATATAGCTGTCAGTGTCTATCTGAAAGTCTCGCTCAATTTGGAAATCCTACTTTAATAACACTTACCCTTATATTTGATTGCACTGAAAAGTTTTACAAACTCCAAAATTAAGTCATGACTTGAGTAGCTTTGAACAGACTTTTAAAAGTTGATAGTTACTTGAACTTTAAATGAAGTAAGTTAGAATATGATACCTGAGATATTACATGTCTTTTTAGAACACAAACCAACATGTTTAACTAAATTTAAATTGTTCGGATCACTAAAAAGAAACTATTCTTTCAAAGTTCCTCAGTGTTGAAATTATCGAGATTTTTGTAATATTGAATCTATGCTTAGAGTATTATATGTTAACTAGAAATTAAATCGCTTATATTCAGTACTTTGAAGCAGAAACTTGTTTTGATTACTTAAACGTAACCCGAGATCCACATATACGACTACTCATAAATATACGATACTTAATTTGATTGACCGATCATCATGTACACTGGAAATTATGTAGAAAATGTGTAGGTAATCTCATCACAACCTATGGGTGCGTATATTTTCGGATATTTAGATTCAGCATCTTACAATTGCCGTTTCAAATGTAAGAGCCTGTTCCATTAGAGCAAAGAAAAAAGAAACAGAACAATACTCTCAGTTTATATTTTCTACCCAGTCATCTCCATTTTAATCACGCTTAAGGTTCAAAATAACAAATATTTGTATAAAATCTGCTACCTCAGAATTCAGACAGTTAAGTATTTCCACACTCTACGAGAAGTTGTCAACCAAGACACTTTTTAGTATGAAGGTCATGAAAGTCATTCCATGCAATGTCTGGATTATACGGGGGTGCTTAAAATGTTTCCATCAGAAACACTTAGGAATTTCGCACTCGCCTGGGAACTTGGGCATTTATTGTCGTAAAGAAGAACAATTCCTATCGTAAGCATAGCACGTCGCCGTTTTGGAATAGTGGATCTCAGGTTTGAAAATTTTCCTCAATGCACGTCAACAATGGTTGCTGCTCTGAGCTAGATACAATCTATACGAACATTTTTAGATGTCAGAAAACAGTAGCATTAGATTTCCCATGCTGACTGAGTTTGTTTCCATTTCCTCACTTTTGGTGAACCTTCACTTTGGTGATTTCTTCATTTTGGTTGGTGGGGAAATAGCCATTGCCTGCATTGCTTCAATTATAACTAAACATAAGCATAAAAATATGCTTGCAGCAGATTTTTGGTTCCAAATTATGAAATCATTCACTACTCTTGCATTTAAAACTTGATGTCGATCAAATTTTAACCTCTAGAGCAGACTTGAGTAGAAGAGGCTGTGTACAATAACATCCAAAAAGAAAATAAATAATTCATTTCGAATTGGAATGTTCAGCAATCAAGATATCGAACGTCAAACTACACTGTCGTGCAAAACTTTTATTACTTTACCATCACTTTTAAAGGTTACAACTTCAAAATTAAACTACACAGACAATGTCCATTTACATAACAAAAGATATTCATATTCAATTCATCATATTCTGATGCATATTCAAATTTTAGAATCGTGACGTCAGAGGCTCTAACATAGGAATGGCTTCTGCTACCACAGGAACAGGAACTCATTCGCAACCTTATTCTATGTATCCAAACGTGTTGAAAAACCTGCATCAGTGTTCAAGGAGGTCATACACACAGCCATCCTTCTTTTTTTAGCATTTATTTACCCTTCTGTCTCGTGGTACCCAGTGCAGTGTCGCCAATTCAATTCTAAGACTTTTTTGCTATTCGCTTCTATTTTATTATCGCTTTGGTTTTATTCATAGGTTCGGTAATTTTCGAGGCACATTTTATATTATTTTTTTCACATCCAAGTCACTTCACAGTAAAATAGCAGCTGAAACCCTAACTGTTCCTTAAGTTTTGCACTCCAGTGTTAATGTTTTTCACAAAGTTTGCCTGAGAAATGCGCTTTCTTGGAAATTAGCTTCGTGAAAGCATAAACTTTTGAAACGAATCGAATTTAATACCAACTATTATTTTGTATTGATTGATCTTCTACTAAAGATTTGTGTTGTTCATTTTTCTAAATTCAAATACGATTTTTCGAATATATATTAAGAAAACATTAATTTGGAAAATGGTAATGAAGTTACGATGAAACTTATGGTCAAATGAATAAAATTGGTTTATTTTCAGATAAAGTATCTTCAAAGTATATTTCAGAGGTTACAGAATTCCTTTAAAGATAAAATAAAACTCTCATGATGGTAATAGTAAAATTTCAAGTTTCTAAATGGAAAAGTTTTGAATGATGAAACCTTTTGAAATGATGTCAAATGATGAAAACTTCTTTCGTAAATGGGAAAATTCTATTAGAAGTTATCGTAATCAATATGTTAGCGTGTTCAAAATCCATTAGTATACCATCTAAGAAAACACATGCATATCCCATAGAAATATAATTTATTAAAATTGAAGATGCTCTTTATTTACTCATGCTGAGTCCAAAAATAAATAAAGAGACGAAATACAAATTTCGTAATTTCATCCGACTCCTTTAACCATGTGTTAAATTTATGAGTGGGCTGATATCACCGTGTTTCAATCGCTTTAGTGAATTTACAAATTCGAATACCACGCCTCAATTCAATCTACATAGTATTGCCATAGGTAACTAATTTCTTAAAGGCATTTGTTTATATGCCTATGATCTTTTTTATTTAATCAAACATTGCTTTCGCTTTATGAACTAAACGACTATGAGAGATTTTTGTCAAGCTGAGTGGTGGCAGTGTTTCTGCTACAGAACTTGTTTCTTGGCGAAAGTGATGTTACTTGGCTTGTTTTGCAAATATGATTTCAGCCCTTCACTAATAAAAATGACAAAGAATGAATTCCGAAATCATATATGACAGTTGATTGGTCAACGCCAATTAATTAGTTCAATGAAAGAAAATTCACCGACAAGAACAGAATATTAAGAGTCAGTTGTACTTTGTTAATATAGGTTAAATGTTAAAGGACTTAGTAAACTCAAAATTTCAATACATTTTATTTTAAGTAAATAATGTTATTTCGTTTGTTCGATTTTTGGTCATTCTTAGCTTCATGACAGGTGGTGCTTATGCTAATTTAAAAAATGTTACAGTTTAATGTCACGACTGTAATTCTCATTACAGTCGTGAAAGAGTAGTTGCAATTATAAGTTATTGCATTTTGATTTCCAGATTTATTAAATTGTGTGGTATTTTCAATGTGATATTAAAATAATGTGTATTTTCTATGTATCTAGAATACATAAGCGTATTGAAATAAATTGAATTATATATTTTTTGAAGAATTTAAGAGCAACATGGTTCATAGATAATTCATAATTTAAAAGTGAATTATCATTGATCGTATGTTCATTGATTATTCAAAATCCATAACGATGCTGGAATCAGTATTTAGAAAATTAAGGGTTTAGTCTGGAAACAGCTGAAATGCTTATGTACATGTAAGTCAAATGATATATGTGTGATAATTTAAATACTTAATGCGTATTTTAATCAGTCATTAAGATAAACAATTGCAAATTAAGGTTTTAGAATGCTAAAAATAACTGCAATTGAAAAGAAATTCTTGGATTAGATCTTTTAACTATGCGAATAGTAATCAATATAATATCATTTCCTCTTTTATTTTGAGGATAGTGATATCTGCAGAAATTGTTTGCATATTAAATATTTTTGACGATCGATGATTCAATTATCAATGAAACAGATCAATGATTTACTCTCAAAGAACTTTAATGAAAATAAATTGAGAACTTTGATTCGCAGTGACATTCGATCAGTATAAATAGTTCTGCCTAGCTTTAAGATAATATCGGCCAAATATTAAACATTAAATATTTGATAGCAATAACATTTTGCTTGTATTAATTTTAATTAAGTTTGAAAGTTTGATTTGATAAACATAAATATTTTATCTGTGTCTAATGAATGCAAAGGTAGATCACACACGCCTAGTTCCGAAGTCCTTTTGCTTATGAATATACTTAGCTATTTTAATACGTTCATGATATTTAGACTAAAAGTTAATTGAGATTTTAAATATTTAGTGTTAGCGTTTTTTTGTTGGTATATTGCTCTGGGTATAGCATGTAGAAGTAGCAGTTTTGTGCTCCAATAAAATTAGAAAATTCAATAAAACTAACAGACCTATGCATAGCATTTGTGCTGAAGTTCCTTAATCTGTTCAACATCCACTCTAATATCATTACCTATTTCTATTTTATTATTACATATAGTTTCTTATATCTATTAATAGTAGTGCTATTAATAGATATAAGAAACTATATGTAAAACTATATGAACTATATAAGAAACTATATGAACTATATAAGAAACTATATGTAAAACTATATGTATATAAGAAACTATATGTAAAACTATATGAACTATATAAGAAACTATATGTAAAACTATATGAAACTATATGTGCTGTTACTCATATTTCATATATATTTACGTCCGTTTGTTATGAACATAATCAACGAAATGCCATTTCATTTCTTATAGATGAACTTGGCAAATACCTCCAAATGAAATAAAATTAGAAAAAAATATGAAGCAACATGTAATGTACTTACTGGTATTAATTGTTATCTCCAATGCAGTGCATGGCCAAAAGTTCGCACCTCATTCCTGTTATTACAATAGCATATGAAAGTCCACTTCAATCGCATCTCATTCACTTGTTCAAAAGCAAATCCTTATTTTTGACGTCTAAACCTTTTTTCTTTTCTATGCGGATTTTCTACTTTCCAAAGTTCTCATTGCCTTCTGTCATCAGACTGTTGAAGCATTTCATTAGAACAGCGAGCTCTCTGGTGTAATTTTAGCAACATTATGCAGATCCATAGATCAAATAGAACATATTTAAACTAAGAAAAATTTGACGAATGAATCCCTTAGTGGTTGATTTTATAAATTTTGTACCCGTTTGTTGTCATTCGCTAATATACAGATTTATCAATGTCGATTGAATAAATATATCCAAATATACTTTAGTTTTGTATGTACTTTGAGATATAATTTTTTTGAAAGAAATAATGTAAAAATTAAAGAATGAGAAATAATTCTCAATTAACCTAAGGCATTACGCATTTTTACCCTTATTAATCCAGAATAAAAATCGTAGTAGATTATTTTTAACGAAAGAATATATTTGTTCTCTCTACTGTCACTTTTCATATGGAATTCGCTTCCACTTAAAGAAAATCTTTGTTCCTTCAGAATTCCAAGCAAAATACCGTACAATTCTTTTCAGGAAAAGAATTGTATGTATTAATTTTTCATGTGTATTGAAAAAAGCCTCAAAAACAATAGACCACTTTCCGGCATTATTACTACGGGAAACAACATCTGGCATTCTTTGCACATCACCGAACCACAGTTAAAGTAGAAACTTTGGACTGGAATTTTTATTTCGCTTTTTGATTTCATTTGCATACATAGATATCCCTGTAAGGAAAACGTGTTACTTAATCCATGCATAACAGACCATTGCGTTCCAAACCGTTTTGATGAGAAATACAGTGTATATATATATTTCTTTTTTCAATACTGTTACCAGAGAAAGATTATCAAATCTCTTTAACATAAATTCATAGAAATTATGTTATTTATATTCCGGTTTAGTCCTCTTCCCACGCAGGCAAATCATTTTCAATAAGCGATGGAATATATATGATACGTTTACTTACCTGGGATACTTTTTAAACCTCTTAGTACTATGAACATACAAATGCTGTTTTCTTAACTTCTTGAATGAACGGATTAAAAATAAATATTGAAATGATAAAAAAGGAAAGTTATATAATATCGTTCAATTTTCTCTTTAACCTTTTCAACATAATACATGAAATAATCTCAATTTAAAAATTTCATTTTGGCAATCAGATCCACATCTATTGAAAGCAAATTGAACAAATCATTACAGATCCAAAATATAAGATTTCCCTGCAGAATTGATTTGTCAATCGATCGTTGTGTTGCTCCAGTGCGACGTAAATTAAACTACCTATCTAACCTAAAACACCAGATGAGTTTTACGGATCTTTCCCTTCGGGATTGATCTCGGGTGGTCACAAATAGCCCCTTGTGTTTCCTCCAGTACGATGTAAATACCTACTTACCCAAAATCCCAGACGCAATTTATGGATTGCATATTTATAGTTTAAGAGTTAAATATGGCAAATACACTGCTGGCCACCCAAATTGCAACACCAAGAAAGACAAGAGATATCACAACAAAATTTATTTTGTAGATAACATGTTGACCAAGTATCAAATGATTAAATTTATAGACTTCTGTGAAGTGTGGTTCCTGCCAAAATCAGTAGCCAGAGTAGCCGCCATTGTTGGAGATCACCGCTGCCACACGCCTCGGCATTGATTCAAAGAGACTTTGGATGTGTTCTTGGGGTACAGCAGACCAAGCAGCTTCCACACGTTGCCAAAGTTGATCTGGTGTGGCAGCTGGGGATGTATTCTGGGTCAATCGTTGAGCAACCATGGACCACATGTTTTCTATCGGCGAAAGATCCGGAGAGCGAGCTGGCCAGGGAAGCAATTCAATCTGGCGATTGACGAAGAACCCTTGGACAATGCGTGCCACGTGTGGTCGCGCATTATCCTGTTGAAATATGGCTGTGGGCAAGCCCTGAAGGTAAGGAAGGACAACTGGCTCCAACACCTCGGAGATGTAGCGCTGGCTGTTTAAAGTACCGGCAATGCGTACTAGAGGAGTGCGAGAGTGATATCCAATACCGCCCCATACCATAATACCCGGTGCAGGACCAGTGTGGCGGTGCATAACGCAGCTGTTCAGCATCCTCTCTCCACGGTGTCTCCAGACTCGAATCCGACCATCGTGGTGTTGCAGACAGAAGCGTGACTCGTCAGTAAAGACAATTTCATTCCATTCTGCCGTCCACATCCTTCTTTCATCGCACCATTGGCGGCGGAAACGTCTGTGGTTCTGCGTCAAGGGTAGACGAAGCAATGGACGTCTTGCGGACAGACCACTCTGCTGTAAACGGCGTCGAATGGTACGCGCAGACACTGGATGATGCGGTACAGACTGAATGTGCTGTGCTATGGTTCGTGATGTGGCTGAGCGATCCGTCACTGCCATACGCACAATATGCCTGTCATCACGTGAAGTGGTGCACTGAGGTGGATGCGATCGAACACGTCGGTCCGTCGTACCCTCCTGCATCCAACGATCACATATCCGCATTACAGTTGTTTGGTTTCGTCCAACACGACTACCGATTTCCCTGAAAGATAATCCACAATCTCGGTAGGCCACTATCCTTCCTCTGTCGAACTCGGATACTTGATCAAAAGATGATCGCTGCTTTCTACGAGGCATAATTGATCGTTTTTTTTTAAAAAAACACAAGAAAAACACAATTGCCGTACTTGAAATCGTCGAAATCTCCAAGCCTTAAATAGCGCTTTGAAGTGGCGCCACAGGCGCGCGTGATGTGCGTCTGCGCTGAAATTCTAATCATTTGCATATCTCACCTCCGCTAATGCATGTTGTAAATTTCATATTATTTGCATGCTTCCTTCAGGGTGTTGCATTTACGGTGGCCAGCAGTGTACCGAGTAAAAAAAACCTTATTGTGTAAGAACAGTTTTTTTAACATGAATTTTCTCTATTATGCATATTTATCCTCAGCAAATACTCGAATGTATCTGTTAGGAATTTTTCCCTCTGAGGGGTGCACACGCATATACCCATTCTGTAACGTGCGTTCTTTCCTGCATGATTTCTAATCCGTTTTGACCTTATTGACTAATAGAACCATTCCTATGATACTTTCAACCAATTGATATGGTTATTTAGTCTTCAAGTGTGGTGTGGGGAAAATCTATATTATAATACTCGGAAAATGTCCTTGAACTCAGATGGTCGAAACATAATTAATTTGCGTAAGTCTGGAAAAGTAAGATGCAACAAAACAATTATTTTGTCATAAAACAATTGACTAAAAAAGCAAGGCTTAAATATAAGTAAACCAAATCAACTAAAAAGTAGATTAAACAAATAAATTGTAATTAGAGTAGGGAGCAGGGAAATGTCTTGAAAGAAGTAAAAACACAGACAAGATTAAATCTTTTGCTTTGTAAACAAATTCTTAAATTCCTTTCCACTGTTTTGTGATTGAAATCCCAATAACTTGTAAATAATTTATTTTGAAAGATTGGAAAGTATTAATCAAAAACCTTACTCGATATTTGTTTTTCGAGCTAGAAACATATTTTTTCAAACCTTATTTATGAATAAAATAATTAAATATAATACAATAAAAAGATAATAAAGTGACGAGAATTTTTCAAGACTAATATTCGCAATACATCTTATTATTAATGAGACATTTATTATAAATTAGCGAATATTCGAATAGAATATTTTCTAAAATACAATTATGGAGTACATAAATCAGTTTCTACAATTTAATAAGTTTTAAACAGAGAAATCTAAAAAAGTACAGATTCATTTAAAAAATAATCTACTGATTCCCATCGCAAACTTTAAATGATATATAGGGTGGTAAAAATTGACAATATATTTCCCAATTTATTGTGATGACTGCAACCATTAAAACGTATTTTGTTAGCAACATTATGTAATTCAAATTGAGCAGAACAATGTAAGACATGATTAAAAAGATAAACCGAAGAATTCCCCATCAAAATATAATGATATAGTGAAGAAATGAAGTTATTCATTAATCTAAAAGATATTTACCAAACACTGGTAAAAGGTTTAGCTCCAGTCTTTTGAGGCAGTACTTAATGTTAGCTGTATGAAGCTCTTCTACAGTAGTCAAAAGAGACTTGTTTGATAACTTAGCTGTTTATAATTGCGCATATAGAGTAATTATATACATGAAATATCGTGTGTAACTCGAATTACGTATAAAGATTATGAGATAGAAAATGGCAAGATTTCTAGTTTCTTTTACGAAGTAAAATTGCAAGTTTTACAAAATCCCTAAAATTCGGCACATTTTAGGATGCATTTAAAATCCATTCACAAGTATACTACAGAAACATTAAACTTTTGTTACAAATGATTTTGAAACTTAATGTAGTGTTAAAACTTATGTCTGCATCCTTTTTCATTTAAAAAATAGAGCAGTTCTTTTATAGATAACGGAGGGATAATTCAGTCCAGTTTAAGACAATTTCATTCTAAAAGCATAAATCCGTTCTCTTCCATTTTACTAGCATTTATATTTGCAAAAGATTCGGTTGCTTTGTTTTATTATAAATAGAAAATCATTTGTTTTAAGTCTTAGGTACGAGGGTGGTTCAAAAAGTAAGGTAACAAGAGCTCTCACGGGTGCACTTTTTCCCCGATCGAATGAAATTCCATGTCTAGGTTCAAAAGACGATCACAGCAATCAAATGCCACAGGTAGATGGAGCTAGTAGTGCCGTAAAGCTCCGAAATTTGAGATAGAAGATGGAGGCGTTGACGGATACATGGTCAGCCATTGAAGTGCGAAGTGTAATAAGATTTTTGTGTTTAAAGAAAAGCTCGACAGCAGAAATTCATCGTCAACTAGTGGAAGTTCCACCTTTAGACTTGGAAATTAAGTGCAAAAATGAATTGTATGCTTCGATTCTAAATGATTTTTCGACGGACTGTGTTGATGGAAAATTGCCTCTCTGCGACATTC
This sequence comes from Meta bourneti, assembly GCA_933210815.1. Classification (NCBI taxonomy): domain Eukaryota; kingdom Metazoa; phylum Arthropoda; class Arachnida; order Araneae; family Tetragnathidae; genus Meta; species Meta bourneti. Next base: position 60,873,058 of record OW119924.1, on the reverse strand, counting down.
CTCATCCGGCTGCTTTTGAACCAATTCATCTAATTAAGTACGAGAAAAATGTGGAGAAGCGTTTTCAGTAAGTCTGTTTTACGGACGGTATTAAGATGAACAACAAGGTCGGCCTTGCTTTTGTTCTATTTGAGGACAACTTCGAATGCGGCTTTTATAAACATCGTATGCGGAATGAATGCACTATCTTTCAAGCAGAATTGCTTTGTATTAATCTCGCAGTTAAGTGGTTTAAAGAAAATGGAAATTTCTGTTCAAAGTACCTTATTTGTAGCGATTCTCTTTCCTCTTTACATTTACAGAAGAATGTTGCAAGCACAGAAAAATTGGTTGTTGAAACGCTTTTAACAATTAGTTCTCTTAAAAATAGAGGAACTGAGATTTTTTTTGCCTATGTGCGTGGACACTGTGGAATTTACGGGAATGAAAGAGCTGATTTTTTAGCCAAAGACGCTTTGAATTTAGCAATTGATGTAAATTGTAACATTCCTAAGTGTTACTTGAAAGGCTCATATTATGAAAAGCTTGTTGCTAAGTGGAACGAAGAGTACGTCTCGTCTGAGAAAGCTGGCCACACCAAAAAATTTTTTCCTACTATTAAGCATAGGTTGAACTCAGAATTATTTTTCTTCACAATCTTCCAAATTACACAATTTTTATCTGGCCATGGAAATTTTGCTAAATATCTATATAGATTTCATCTTCGGACTAATGATTTGTGCGAGTGTTTTAAAAAGCAGCCACAAGATGTAGAGCATTTGCTTTTTAGTTGTCCTGCATTTAAAACTTCAAGAATGTGCCTAAAAAATGATTTGAGAAAATTAGGTGAAACATGGCCAGTGAAACTCAATGTTTGTAAAATCTAATCTGCTTTTCTACTCATTTGTCAAGTTCATAAAATCTTGTAATTTCAGTTAAATTGTTTTCCACTGTTTCTTTGTTGAATCAACTTACTTCTGTAAGCCCCGTGTTGTACTTCTGTGGTGCATGGGGAGTTTGCTTTTGTTCAATAAAAAAAAACTAGTGGAAGTTTACGGACAAAGTGTCATGTCAAGAAAGCCCGCCTGCAAACGGCCTCGGATACACGTGCTTTGCTACAGCGCTTCCGATGGAACGTATTGGAACATCCTCCCTACAGCCCGGATCTCGCACCAAGCGATTTCCATCTGTTCTGGCCGTTGAAGAAGCACCTGGCAGTACGGCATTTCCAAACCGATGGCGAAGTTCAGGACGCCGTCGTTAAGTGGCTCAGCGACCAGAGCCCTGATTTCTTCAACGCCGGTTTCGATAAATTGGTTTACAGATGGAACAAATGCTTTGATGCCCATGGAGGCTATGTTGAAAAATAATCTGTACCAAATGCCTTGCTATGTCTGTGTATCTCTTGGATTTCGTGAATAAACTTTTTGGTTAAAAGACTTGTTACCTTACTTTTTGAACCACCCTCGTTTTCAAACTACTAATTAAATACTATAAACAAATTTTTAATATCTGCTCACGTAAAACATTTTGATCTTAAAATTAGGATTACTTAAATTATTACAAATATACTGTTTAAACTATACTTACAACCTTTTCACTAAAAACAAGTGTTTTCGAATATCGGCACATTTTACAATGGAAAAGAGCGAAACAACAGTAACAGGTATAAACCAGTAAGTAACATTTTCAGCTTAACTTAAAAGAATAGAAAGGAAATATATCTAATAAAGGTATTTTATGTAATAAATGTCTTGTTTATCCAATTCTAAGTTCAGCTTTAATCCGGAAAAGAATTAAAGGCCCTTCATTTCTTTCAAGTATATTTTTAATTTCTTCTATTCAGAATACTGCCTTTCATAAAATAACATATGCGTCATCCCAATTTTTACAGATATGCATCCATACAAAAAATTGCTTTAAAAATCCTTGTTCCTTTTCTCGTAATAACGGCAAATATTAATGCACTTACTCTTAAATACTTCAATTCGCAGTTTTACTTCACTTACTTCTTTCTTGTACAATGTTTTCTTTGCAGTTTTCTGTTGAAGGACCTCTAAAATTCACGATAACGTTTTGTATTATGCAGATGCATTCTTTCAATACAAGCCCATCTTAGTGATCAGAAAAACTATTCAAGAGTTTAAATTTTTAATTCACTTCGTATAATGGAAATTCGCTGAAATCATGATATTCTTTGACAACTTACTGGCTTGAGAAAAAAAAATTATATATTATTTTACAAGCAGATTCATTTCTCATAAAGTCAAGTGTTTGGAGTGCAACCAAGAAAGTACTGATATCTAATAAATTTCCGCTTAAGATCTAAAAATATTTCTGTAACAAATATTCAGTAACTAGGAATTTCGCATTTCAGGAAATAGCTTGGAGTAAAAATATACTTCAATTTCAAAGAAACTAAGGCAAACAGAAAAGCGCAGAAAATTTACAAGCTAATACTAAAGCATTGCGTAAAAAGTATAACTTCTTAAGAGATATTCCATCAGATTTTGTTCGTTGCATATTTTCATACAAATACAGTGGAATAGGATATGAAAATAAGTTTCACAGTATTTACGCTTTTCGCAATGTATGTACAGTCAGGGGGAAAAAAACGAACCGTCCCTCTTCATTCAAAGGATTTAAACAGTAAAATAAATTTAAAGACGGCATTCGACAGGGAATAACGTCTTCTATAAATTCATATGCATGACATTTGCATAAGGGGCCGTCTTCATATTAAATTGAGCACCAAATTTACAATTTTCAATGGCAATCCTCTATTATGACGCAAAATTTCAAATCTATATCATAATTTAACTTCAGATAACAAGTTTCATGTCGTTCATGAATACAGAAAGTTTGGAGCTCCTAATGTTAAATCAGTTTCACAGGCTTTTATGGATATCTTGCTAAATAATATTCCTATAGCGCTGATATTTTGTACCATGTTGCTATTAAGCTATTCAAACGAAATATACATAATGTTTAGTTTTTAAATAATTTTTAGTTTGCAATATTATTTATTAAAATAATATTTGAAAAGATTATGAATAAGGAACCTTGATATATTTTGACAGAAATAAATTTTCAGAAAGACATCTAATGTTGCCATTCAAAATTTCAGCTTTCCTCTTGATAGTTTTGCATTACACTTAAATTTTCGTCACTGGTGATTCGTCACTGGTCACTACGGTGATTTTAGGGAGGAGGGGAATGCGAAAGGTAAAAAAATTATGAAAAACCTGAGAAATGAGTAAATTTTTGAAAAGTGTTTGGAAATATTATTTATGTAATCTAACGGACATTGCCTTCTACCTGCCATGTGTGGTACAGCTGAAGAATGATCAATCTAATTGTAGAGATGGGCAAAACTATGTTTTTAAGATAACAGTCTAAACGGTTATTGCTAACTTGCGATAACAGTTATTATTCTGTTATTATGAAAAGCTTATTTAATAGTTACTGAATACGTTTAACAGCTATCATTAACTGTTAAAAATCTAAGTTGACGGAGAAATTAAATAGTAAATATTGATTATTACTCTTTCCAAATTTTTCGTCCATCCAGAAAGAATTGGCCAATTTGCTTTTGACGAGATACCTTGTCGAGACACCACCATGAGGGTTAAGATTCTTTGTGATATTCATTTAGTAAAGCAACAAATGAACAATTCCTGATTAACTACAAATTCTTTCAATATGGAGATGATCCCTGAAATGACAACGACTTTAACATTGAATATCTCCGGATATAACTATAGCAAATTCATGAAATTTCGTATTTAGACTAATTTTACGATATAGGATCTGATTAAGGTATCAATACATGGTGTTATCATTGGAAATTTTTTGTTCATGCATAATTCGATATGAAGACGGCCCTTTATTCAATGTTTTTGCATTTGAATTTGTAGAGGAAGATATTCCCTATTAAGATATTCCCCATTTCATTTCTTATATCGCATTTTTTATATTATCGAAAGTTATAACTCATTATCAGCTGCGATAAAAAGTAAAATTTACGTCTAATTAAAAATTTTCCTGAGACAAAATAATCAAATTACAATTATGAAAATTTCAGGACATATAATAGACATATTGCTCTTTCATGTTGAAAAGTTTTGATGTTCTTGGAGCTTTCCCTCACAGTGAAATGTGCATTTTAAAAAATTCAAAAATCGTATTTTTCCATAATTTTTACTTTTAAACGGTTTTTTCTTTATAAAGGAGCAGAAATACAATCACCAAATTATGCCTCGCTATTTGTTAGGAAAGGCTCTTCATTAAGAATAATTTTTAATATTGTCTTTCTATTTCTAGGAATACCAGAGCAATTTGAAATTTGTAGCAAATTGGTAAAATTTCTATTTTCGTCGACCCCTCAGATTCAGTAATGACGGCCATTAAGTTATATTCTGGCGTTTTCTAAGAGACCCTTTTTCTGAAGAATGCAACGATATAAAAATTTTAAATTTGTGTCAATAACTTATTGAAATATAGGATCGCAAACAGGCCCCTTTTAGTGCCAGAAAATCTAAATTTGTGTAACCTTGAAATTTAAATGTCAATAATTAACAAAATATAGATTTCTGAAACCTAATATTTTGCAGTTGGTCATTACTATATGTGACCTATTTAAAAACTGATTTTCATTAAAATCGGTGATATGTCAGCCACATCCGATTTGCTCATTTTGCGTGGAATGACACAATGTCGTTCTAAAGTGATGGTTTGGTCACTTGGCAGGAAACTGCGATGAATTATTCCAGCTGTTGACCACCATGCAAGAAGCATAACCTTCCTGGAATGTAAAGGTGACTTGGGATGGCGTCCAGGAGGCTGTGCTTTGCTCAACCATTGTGCAGATCATTTCCGATTGTCATAAAGGATCCATTTCTCGTCGCTGCAGTAGAGGTTCTCTTTCATTCCTGGAAAGGAGCGATGCACAGACTTCCAAACGTCTCATCTTGTTGGCAATTGTCAATTCATTAGGCACCCAAGAATCCATCTTTTTACCTTAGTGTAGCCAAACGGCAAACAATTGTAGTGTGGTGAACACCTAACTCGGCTGCTATCTCACGACATGTTTTCCGTGGTTCAGCTTCAACCACACTTAGCAGAACATCGTCAGAAACTGCAATTTCTCTGTGACCACATGGTTCGTTTTTCAGGTCCATATCTCCACTTCGAAACTTCGCAAAACCATCGCCGAATGATTCGTTCATTGGCTGTATTCTTCCCGAATGCTGTGTTAATGTTTAGAGTAGCAACTGCAGCAAAATGTCTCAATTTAAATTCGTCATGGAAGATGACTCTCAAATCCGAGTTTTCCATGTCGAATTTGGAAGCACCTTACTCCCAAACAAATTAAATCTGGAACTTGTACTTCACACGCGTGATAGCTACATTCATAGAAGATAAATTCTAACACCGCCTTTGTTTTGGCTTCGGCAAATCTGAGACCTCCACCTACCTCGTGTCCCAAATACTTCACGCTGCTTTTTGCGAACCGACATTTTGATGGTTTAATCGTTAATCTGGCCTCCGCGATTTTATTCAGAACTAGGACTAGGTGATTGAGATGATCTTCCCACGTATTTGAAAAGATGGCTACATCATCTAAATACGGCACACTAAATTCGTCGCATCCTTGCAAGAGTTGTGACATGAATTTTGAAAAACAAAAAGGTGCATTCACCAGACCAAAAGGAAGGACTAGTGGTCGGTAAGTTCCAAAAGTAGTCACAAAAGCGGCTAATCGTTGAGCTTTGGGGCTTAACTGAATCTGCCAATAACCTTTTGTTAAATCAATCACAGTGATGTACTTCGCTGCTGATACCTTCTCTATACTCTCGTCGATATTCGGTAAAGGAAAATATTCGGTTCTAATTACGGAATTTAATTTGCGATAATCTACACAAGGCCATGGATCCTTGCCTTGAGCTTCCACTAATATCATTGGAGAAGTATAATCCGACTCTCCCATCTCTATCAGTTGGAGGTCCAACATCCTCTTGATTTCAGTATTTAAAATTTCGGTTGGTCGGTGCAACGTCCTATATGGTTTTGACCTCACTGGTTGATTACTGATCAATTCTAGATCGTGTTCTATCAAATCCGTCCTATATAGTTTTGACCTCAATGGTTGATTAATGATCAATTCTAGATCGTGTTCTATCAAATCCGTCCTACCTGGGTCATTTGAGAATATTTTCTTATGAGACAATAATAACGTCTCGAGTTGGGCGATTTGTTCAGGGTTGCACTTTCCAGCTAAATCATTATCCCTCACTTTCTCTTCGAAATCATACAAATTGGGGTTTGACGACGGGTAATTTATCTCTAAATCCGAATCTGACGTTCCGGCATTCTCTCCACTAATCAGTAAGTTGACTGCTTCCGCCCGCTTATTATAAGGCTTTAGGAGATTTACGTGGTACACCTGAGATTTTTCGGTTTTACCAGGCATCTTAACTATGTAGTTAGTATCTGAGAGACTTTCGATCACTCCAGGGCCTATCTAGCTAACGGATAATTTGTTTGGTTTGGACGACGCTATGACTAGTACCTTATCTCCCTTTTTAAAAATTCTGCGTACGGCATCTTTATCGTACCAGGTTTTCCTTTTGTTTTCATGTCTGAAACTCGTTCATAGGCCAATTCCTGACAACGCTTCAACCTGTTAATTAATTCGAACACGTACTCGGTCACGACATTTTCTTCTTCCTCCGATTCTACCCAATGTTCGAAAAGTAAGGTTTCGGGAGTTCGAAGATTTTTTCCGTATACGAGTTCAGCTGGGCTAAAATTTGTGGACTCATAAGTCACGGTTCTTAATGCTAAGAGAGCTGCGGGTATATTTTCTCCCAATCTAATCCCGATTCCAAACATAAAACCTTCAATTATCTTTTTATGGATCTGTGTCACCTCTCTACTGGGTTACTTTGTGGGTGCCTAACGGAACTGTGCGTAACCTTAATGCCAAATTTGTCAAAAAAAGTGGTGGTCAAATTGCAAGTGAAACAAGTTCCTAAATCACACTGCATTTCCCTGGTAAATCCCAATCTAATAAATATAATCATGAATGACTCCATTATAGATTCGGAACTGATGTCGCGAACGGGTATCGCTTCGGGATATTTCGAGGCCATGCAGATAGCAGTCACTAAATACCTATTATCCTTACTTTAATAAGGAAGGGTTCCTACGGTATCTAGTGAAACAAGTGCCTAAATCACACTGCATTTCCCTGGGAAATTCCAATCTAAAAAATATAGTCATGAATGACTCCACTATAGATTCGGAATTGATGTCGCGAACGGGTATCACTTCGGGATATTTCAAGGCCATGCAGATAGCAGTCACTAAATACCCATTATCCTTACTTTAATAAGGAAGAAGTTACACACCTTATTTAAAAAATGTTATGTTTTGTATGTTTTAATTATTTTTGTGAAACGGAATTCTACAAACCATTATGTATTGAACCAAGGACTTTGGAGGAATGTTGGTCAAAATATACAATTTTCCAAGAAATGAACCCATATCGTTAGCCACACTTGAAAAAAATTGTGATTAATTAAATCTCTCTTCCAAATAATTTATCTAGAACATGTAAAATATTGGAGCACATAAATACAAAAGTAGTAGGTTAACAAATGTAAATTAAATTGTGATCATTGAAAATATGCAGAATTCTGAAAAACGGAAGATGATCAAGTGTGTCGAATTTCGGCTTCCTGAATATATTCAGGAATAGAGCAATTCAAAAAACGACTTTTGAACAATATTGATAGAGACAATAACGTTTTATTTACAAAAGAGCACATATTTAGTAATAGTTATAAATTATCAAATGTGGCCACCAAATTTCGCTGTTTTATCTCAGATAATTTCACACTTCTTACATTTTATATTGAAACGAGTCTATTTAACGCGAATAGTTCTAGCAAAAACCTGTTCATATAAGCGTAATTTTGCTACTCAACGCAGAATTGTAAATCAAATTTATTAAACAAAATATTCATTCAGGCGTTTGCCAGATAAAATAAGTAGATGCCGTAGTACCGTACCAGAGTAGTAAATTTACTCTTTGTGAACAGTGAATTTTTCGCTTGTGCCTTTTCGCGTTAAATATACTCGTTTGAGTACAAAATGTAAGTTATGTTGTAAAATTAAATATTCTAAATATCCTTTTATATATATATCTATATCTATCTATCTATATCTATATCTATATATATATATATATATATATATATATATATATATATCTATATATATATATATATATATACATATATATATATATATATATATCTATATATATATATATATATATATACATATATATATATATATATATATATATATATATATATATATATATATATATATATATATATATATATATATATATATATATATATTGAAGAAAAGATAAGTTCAGACCAAGTATTAAACTTTATGTTCTGTAAAAATAATATTATGGAAAAAAATTACTTTTACAACAATACTGGTAAAACAATCTGAGTTTCAACCACAATCGTACTTTTCCTCAATGTTATTTCTATTGGGATTTCAAATTGGGTACAGCTGTATTTTTCGCCTAGTTTGATGGCAACGATCTTGGCACACTGTAGTGAGTTATGGCAGGTGAAGTCAGCCCATATTTATTAGGGTTATACCGTTACCTACGAGATAACAAGGCCAGACCGCTCTGACGTTTCAATCTAGTGACTCGCCAATTAGTAGTCATAACAAGCATCGCCGCATGGCCGGCTACTAATGGATTGATTGCCTTTAATGTAGCGTAAGAAATTAGGTTTTTTATACTATTTTAACGGAAAGTAAGTGCAGTTGTAGTTAAATATTATTATATAACATTACAGTGTCAAGGTGTTAAAGGCTTTCGTCAAACAACACGTTTAACGTGTGTCCAGACCGATTTCTTTAGGCTTAACCACGAGGCTATCCAAAATGCCCTTTAGATGCTGTGTACCTTCTTGCTCTGGAAATTATGGATATGGTGATGCACCAAAAGTGGCGGTTTTCTCCTTTCCAGAAGATGAAAATATTAGAAAAAGATGGCTCAGGGCGATTCCACGAGCCGACTTTACACAATCAAAACGCAGCACAGTCTGCGAACTTCATTTTCAAAACGATGGTTAAGCCTAAAGAAATCGGTCTGGACACACGCTAAACGTGTTTGACGAAAGTCTAACACCTTGACACTGTAATGTTCCACAAATGTTATATAACAATATTTAAATGCAACTGCACTTACTTTCCGGTAAAATAGTATTAAAAAAAAACCTAATTTCTTGCGTTACATTAATGGCAATCCATTGTAGCCGGCCATGCGGCGATGTTTGTTATGACTACTAATTAGCGAATCACGTGATTGAAACGTCAGAGCGGTCTGGCCTTGTTATCTCTGTGGTAACGGTTATACCCGTTTTATGGCAAATAAAAAGATATTTTAACCGCTATTTTCCAACTTTTCTGCTTATTATTTTCCTTTATAAACATGTTTTCCAACGTTTTGTATTTTTTTCCGTTAATTACTTTCAGCTAAAGCTTATTATTTTCCGTTAAAAACGATTTTTTTCTAAGAATTCTTTCTTTGGCGCCAAAAAAACGCGCCAAGAGCGTTGCCATGAAACGAGGCGTATAATCAAATTGTCTCTGCGCACCCAGGAAAAATAGAGTTGGGGTCAATATATAGCCTATCGTAACCGCAGGGTTCTGAAGAAAAAGTCAACCAAATTTAGTGTAAATTGGTTAAACGGTGTAGATTTTTTTTAATGCAGATAGACATCAAACTCTGCTTTATATAAGAGATGGATGGAGATGGGTCATCTATGCAATTTGCGTCCAAAGTAGGTAGTAAAAAGCTAAAAATGTCGAAAATCTGTTAAAAAGTTATTTCTTGACACTTAAAACAGCAATGCTACTACTCGGAAAATTCATGACGCTCAGAAGGTTAAGTAGTTCGGCAACATAGTGAAGTTGTATTATAATTAAGAAACGAGAGAGAGAATTCAATTTGTGATACAAACTGGTTCCATTCAAGGCATCCCCTATTAAAAAAAAGAGATATCAGTGAACGAAGAACACTGAGAGAACAAAAGGAAAGAACCACCTTTTGGGAACAAGATGCCATGTTAATGAATTTTATTTTTCAAATGGACATTTTAAAAGTCTTATTTTATTATAACTTCCTCAGAAACAAGGATAGGTAAGGTATGATTTCAAAATTTGCTGTGTTAAGGGGGCACAGTACCTTTAAGCATACAAATCAACAGGTAAAATAGACTAATTTCGGTAAACTGTATCACCAAAAGTTTTATATGTATCATAATGACATTTTTTGCAAGGTTTATTTATACTTTATACTACACAATGCAGAAAAATTGGTTTGATTTTTAAAAATTAAATAATATTTTACTAGAATTTACATAAGGTCATTTTTTTAACATACTTTTTTACAAGCATAACTTGTGCTCAACATTCTGAGTCATCCTGTGCATTTTCTATAAAACTAATGGCTGATATGAGTAACACAATGCTTTTATTTTAAATTAAACCCAAAAAATAGTAGTTACGTAACACATAAATATAGCAATCAATTAATATTTCACGTCATTAATTTTTTCCAAATTTTCGCTCATACTATATAAAAATGTTTTAATATATATTTTTAGCTTTAGAGTAAAATTTTGGTTTCATTTTGAAGCTCTTTAGATAATCTATTGTCATTCAAAATTTCAGGAGTCTACGTTCATTAGTTGCAGAGTTATAGTGCGTTCAAGCTTGAAAATTACGATTCTGAGATAAATGCAATTAAATTTGGAATAGTTATTTTTAGCATTCACGTGCGTTCAAGTAAACAAATAGATTTGTGAAATGAAAGAGTTGAGTAGTACATATTCTGCTTATATTTGTTACAGTAAAAATATTATTATTAAAACTTTCAAAAAAATAAATAGCATAATTCCAAAAATTAATAGCATAATTCCAAATCAAAACTAAGAAACGTAAACAAACGAACAGCTGAAAATAAAAATAGGTGTGTTCGAAAAATTCTCCTTACGAACGAACGAATGCGAATTTTTTCATGCGGTTTTTTTTACCAGAATCACAACATTTCAAACTATCTAAATAGATCAAAATTGGAAAATCGATTTTTTTAAGGTTTTAAAGGTACTGTGCCCCCCTGAATATATTTACACTTTACAGGTAAGTAATAACTGCCTTTATTCCTTATTTTAGATTTAGTTGATATTGCTTAGACCAGTGGTCGGCAAACCGCGGCTCGCGAGCCGCATGCGGCTCTTTAGCCACTTGAGTGCGGCTCTGTCACGAATCGATTTCGACCACGTGCGGGCAAGCGTCGGTCGTGTTGACGTAGCGCAGGCGGGCGCGGTGTATGCGGCGCGGAGGAGGCATTCGCGCTAACGCACGAGTTGTGCGAGAGCGAGCCAGTTACAGCTTGTGACTGGCGACGAGACTACCTACTCGACGCATTAAGCTACTTGTATCTTTCAACCAGCTGCAGATCTCAGGTATTTTTGGCATCAATTTAATAAGTTGTTATAACTTTGTGTTGCTGCTTTTATTGTTATAAAACGAAACATGTTTTTAGATGCCATCTATTTGACATGGCTACAAAGAGAAAAGCGGAAGACGAAACCGTGAATTTAAAATTGAATGTATCGAATCGTTCGCGTTTATACAAACCTCAAATGGCCTTCCGACCTATCTTATTTGTCAAGAAAAATTGGCGTATAACAAGAAATCAAATTTGGAGAGACACTTTACAACTAAACACGCGTCATTTGGCAGTAAATATCCCGCCGGTGATGCGAGGAAGAAAGCAGTTGAGGAACTTCTGAAGAGTCAAGAAAAATCAAGTTCTGTATTTAATTATTGGGTGCAATCTTCCAACCATGTTAATATTGCAAGCTGTATTGTTAGTCAAGAGATTGCTAAGAGAGGCAAACCATATACAGACGGTGAATACATTAAAAGTTGTTTTATAAATACATCCGAAGAGCTATTCCGGAATTTTAAGAACAAGGCAGAAATTCTTTATAAAAAATTAGAATTACCACTGTCTGCTAAAACAGTAAAAGACAGAGAACTCAAAATGTCTTCGAATATAACCAATCAGCAAATCGAAGATCTTAAATTAGTTTCAGTTTTATCAATAGCTGTTGACGAATCTTGTGACATAAATGACAGCGCAAATTTCACTTTTTCGATTTATTTCGTCTACGGGTCCTAAAGAAGAACTTTTAGGATTATTGCCACTGAAAGGTCAAACACGTGGCGAGGATATTGCAAATGCTGTCATTCAATGCATGGAGAACATGCATCATATTCCACTCGATAAAATTGTTTCAATTTCAACAGATGGGGCAAAAAGTATGACCGGAGTGAGAAAAGGTTTTATTTCTATTTTGAAGGAAAAAATTAATCACGAGATACTTGCTTACCATTGCATCATTCATCAAGAAGCGCTTTGTGCGCAGACATTTCCAGACGAAATTTGCAATGTTATGGAATTGGTGATCAAGATTGTCAACACAATTGTAGATAACGCTCTTCATCATCACCAATTTAAAGAATTTTTAGTTGAAATGGAGAGTGAATACGCAGATCTTCTGCTGCATAATAAGGTACATTGGCTTTCAAGAGGAAACGTTTTAAAACGTTTCGCTTCCTTATTATTTGAAATTAAAGCATTTCTCCTTGAGAAGGGTGTTGACTATCCTGATCTAACGGACGATCAGTGGATCCAAGAATTTTATTTCATGGTAGACGTTACGTCTGATCTAAATAATTTTAATCGTAAATTACAGGGGAAAGAAAACACAATTTTTTCGATGTTGGAAGAAGTCATTTCATTCGAAAACAAATTATACCTTTTTGCTTAAGATCTTGAAAGATAAACATTAATTCCTTTTCCAAGCCTGCTGAAACATCGCCAAGAAAATAACTCGGCAATTGACATTTACTATTTCAAAACAACAATTTTAAATATAAGGGAAGCTTTTCTACGGAGGTTTCAGGAATTCAGAAATAGTATAGCGACGTTAGCCTTTGTTAAAAAATCTCTCAGTGCTGACGTAACAGAATTGAATTTTTCTCTCTTTAATATTGACATTGGCGCTTTTGAAATGCAATTACTGGAGTTAAAAAACAAAGAATTATGGAGCTCCAAATCTGAACGCCTTAATGTTGATATGGAAAAATTGGAGAAAAATAAATGTGATCTTAGTTCACAGGAAAAGTGGTCTGCTTTGAAAGACCTGGAGAAGGAAGACATGATAATTTTCAACACCTGGAATAGTATTCCTGACTCATGATCAGTTAAAAAAACTAGCATTTACTGTTCTTTCACTCTTTGGCTCTACCATATTCATGCGAACAATCTTTTTCAAGCATGAACCTTATCAAAAATAAATTGAGAAATCGTCTTATTGATGAGAACCTGGAATCCTGCTTCAAATTAAAAATAACGACATACAAACCTGACTTATCCAAACTTTCCAAGGAAATGCAAGGTCATTGTTCACATTAAGTGCGTGTTTTGTCATATTTTTATTTTAATGTAAAAATATTTTATGTCAATAAATAAGATTTTTATTATAATATCGGGTTTTATTTAAGGTTAGTATCTAGTTTAAACTGACTCCTAAAAACATGGTTCTTGAAAATAAATTTGGCTCTCAAAAGAAATCTTAATCGTTGTACTGCTGATTTTTGGCTCTTTTGACTAATGAGTTTGCCGATCACTGTCTTAGACCGTTCCCCAAACAAGTGTCTCACTTAGGATAAAAGATTTACTAGAAGGTGTAACCTTCCATCTTTTTCACTTGTAGTATTTCTTTGCTAGTATCGTTATTTCATCTCATTGGACAATGTCGGAACTTTAGCTTAGCACATCGTTACGTACAAGAACTGGACTGGAAATTTCTCGGTTTCTCTGAACGCAGTTTGGTTTAACTGTTATAGCAAATGAGGGGTAAAATATAAGTGCTGATATACTTTCAATGTTGCTGTTGCTTAAAACCCACTCTCGATATTAAGTTGCTTGCAAACATTTATTTCTTTGACAGGTGCAAGAAATCAAGGCTTAACACGTAAAAAAAGTTTAGACATTCCGCTCTCAATACTCATAGTGATATTGAGAAGTTTTGATACAAATTATATTTGATAACAGATTGTGTTCGTTTTGTTTTATATTATGTTCTAAAAAGTATTATTGACTTATAATTTCAAGTCAACCACATAACCTGTAGATTCTTTTTGTACAGATTAACATTCTTTTATACAGATTAACATTCTTTTGTGCAGATAACAATTCTTTTGTACAGACCCTAGTCAATCAGCCCTTTAAATTTTGACGTAGAACTACGCAATTCTCCTCATTATGGAGAAGTAACTTGGGAGTTGGGCGTCAGGAAGGAATGCAACCCACTCTTTCAGCTACTCTCGCAAATAAAAGACACAAAAAGCATGCATATATAGATAGAGGAAAACATAACGCATCAACATGAGATATAAACGACTGCTGTAAGCTGAACCTGATAGTACTGGTAAAGTCTCCACAGTATCTGAAATAACGCGCGTGCCTTTAGATGTCAGCACGTTTGTACCCCATGTCGTAGCGTTGACGTCAGTACAGTTCATAGCTAGAGAGCAGCGCTCTCGAACGATTATAGAGCCGGCGGGAAAACCTAAATTTATAATAAGATAAGGGGCTTGAAAGGGGATCATGAAACAGGATGCAAAATACTATTGTTCCCGACGTGCTGCACTTAGGAAGAAAGTCGAGATCTCTGTTACTCTAAAGACGCCAGACAAGACACTGGATGTGTGAAAGTGTGAGCAGAGTTCCTGGTTGGTAAGGGTAGCTACAAAATCATACGGCTTCAGAATAGCAACCATCGACTTTTCCGGCACCTGATATCGCCATTGTGAGATCACACATCCCCTTACTGCTACACCGAAAGGCTGCAATGGGATGTGGGGAGAAAAGGTGCGGGGGAAAGGGTAGACTTCCTGTTTTGTGCTTGAGGTGGGGTGGATGGATGTGTTGTCCCGTGCTCCGTTATGTTATTCTTAGGTGTTTGTTACAAATATTAACTGTACTTAATTTGTAATGTCCTCATCTGCTCTAAAAATAAACGTGTCGTCCTTAGAAAGCTCTTTTAGTCTGATGTCCTCAGAAAATCTCTTTTTAAACAATTCATCAAATATTGAACCAAAATTAATCCAACTATTTTACACAATTCACCATGGTGATGATATGTTGTTTTTTTAAAATAATTGATCTTGAGAGTCAACATTTACTGACATATGCAGCCCTGGATTTATCCCTAATGTGCCTTGTGGATGATGTCGTTGTTAATTTTCGACATAAATAGGCAGGTGAGAGCAGTTCCATTTTAACTTTCTGTCTCTGTGCATGCATTTCGAGGTAGGTAGATATTTTAACTAACGTCGCAATGGAGCAACACAACGGGCTATTGCTGACGGTCCGGGATCAAACCCGAAGAGAAAGATCCGAGGACAACACCACGTAAGTGTAACCGATAGTGGTTTTATTTGATGATATTGCTATTTTGTTTATTTTTGTTGTGTTCAAATGTCGTGTGATTTTGATTTGACAAATATTTTGCATTTAGTATGTTATTTTTGTGTTACATAATATGAAAAATTAGAAACAGAAGTGAAATTTCTGTAGATAACAATAATGGTGATAGTGAATTAACTGTGTTCAAAATGAAAATTGATCTTGCAAAGCGTGAGACTGAGGTTGAACAGATAAATTTAGAGCGGTTGAAGTTGCAAAGTTCTAACCATCCATCCAATACTGACTCAGTTACACCTGCAGTATTGCGCCATAATTCATTGGCGGGCTATTTGAAAATCTTACAGTTATCATCCAGTACGTTTCCAAGGGATATCATTAGAATATTAAAATTTTTTGAAACATTAGAGCGTAATTTTATCACACATTCAATTGAACAGGAATTTCACAGTAAAATCATTTTATGCTTGGTAGATGGGGAATTAGCAAATCACATCTATCGTAAACTCAGTACACAAGAGGTTAAAAAGTATGAAGAGAGTAAGAAGGCTATCTTTCGCGAACAAGGTTTTCTGCCGAGAACCTGAAATATGAATTCGACAACATACAGAGAAACGGAACGAATCGGTTTTTCAGTTTGCCACTAAAATTTAGATGTATTTACATTATTATTTAACCTGTTGAAAGGTCAATTGATTTTAATAATTTAGTTAAATTACTAACAACAGACAAATTAAAAGAGCGTCTGAATGATGACGTAAAGACGCATATATTAAAACACGAGGGCGAAGAGTTTCATGGAGCTAAGAAAATCGCACAGAAGACGAATGTTTATGTGAACAAGAATGCAAATCAGTAGAATGTTCCTATTTCCAAAAAGAAAAAGAGATTCTAGAAGCAATACTTTTCTTGTCCATCACCCAGTCGAGTCTAAATTTTGTCGAGGAATTCAAGGTCGAAATAAAAAGTGGGAATTAAAAAGCAGGTTCCGAAGAAACAGGGAGTCTCAAGGTCAAAAGAGAGGACATTGGTGGAAGGCTAAGATTAGAGCGAAGTAGATCAGTATCTGTCCCAGTGGGGCGGAAGGCGTATCGCGTGAAAAGAAGAATGTTTAGGTTGAGAATGGGAGCGACTCAGTTAAATTTATAGTTGACATTGGAGCTGAGATCACATATGTTTGCGAAAGATTTCTGGGAGAGGTGAAGGAGCCGGTCAAAAAGGTCAAGTAGTCTTGGAAGGAGCTTTTGGAAATCGAATACGGGCGAATATTAAAGTATTGAAGCTGAGTGGTAACGGAAAGAAGTAACGATGGTGATTCGGGATTTTAAATCTGTTGTGCAATTACACCTATTTTATGTAGGGAAGGATTATTGTCTTTGCATGATTTCAACATTTTAATGCGGAAAAAAAGGGAAGTTTTAAGATCTCTCGTTTGGAGGGATAGATGTAGTTCCCATACGCAGTGACTTTAGAAGGAAAACCGAAACTTCTGATATCGTTGAATCTAAGGAAGACGTCAGTTGCAATGATAGTTAGGAACATGAAGAATGAAAAGAGATTTGGTAGAAACTCAAGATAGTTTAGAGGTGGAAAGGGATGATCGAATAAATGGAGAATCGGAATTCGCATCACTGGAAGACGGAAAACAGGAAATTTCGGAAAGTGAGAAGTTGAAATTAGCGCAACGGGAACGATAGTTCATTACGCGAAGCATTTGAATTCGCAAAAAGAAAGGGGATTCCAAATTTGCGGTGGGTTTCTTTATCATGAAGAATATACATATGCAAGATAATATTATATGTTAGTTGGTGTAGCCTAAAGAAAAAAAGACACATAATTTTAGAATTAGCACATAATGATATTTTTTTCTGTATATCATGGATTTAAGCGTACTTTAAAAATGATAACTTCATTTTGCTGGCCAGGATTAACCACCCCTAACTGTAACCGAAAGGCTGCAGTGGGGTGTGGGGTGAAAATGTGCGGAGGAGAGGGGAAACTTCCTGTTTTGTGTTCGAGGAGGGATGGATGTTCATCCCCTGATCCGTTGTTATTCTTAAGTGTTTGTTGTAAATATTAACAGTACTTAAATTGTAATGTGCTTGTCTATTGTTAAAATAAACGTGTTGTCCTTAGAAACTCTCCGTTTAATCTGATGCCAATTCATCAAATATCAAACCAAAAATAATCCAACAACCATGCAGCTTGATCTCATACTAGTGGATGAAACAGCAACAAACCTGATATCTGGGCCGTGTGGGTTGGGGCAGCAGGACGTTGAGACCGAGTATATTAGGTGCACAAAGTACAAGGCTTACTACAAGGGTTTTGGCGATACATTTCGCTGGACACCGCTAGACCCCATCACCGAGTATCCGAGCGAGATATCGGTACTTAAAGGTAATCGTAATCGGAAATTAATCAACGGCTGTCGATACCATACTGATGCAGAAGCCATGTTTCATTTTCCACACGTAGTTCAATTAGAAGATATGCAACACAGTAAAGCTATGCAAATGATTGTTTTAGTGATGAAAAGTAAATTGTGGAGCAATGTTTGTTAATGGAATAACAAAAATGATTTTCTTTACATCTCTACACGATTTGGTGTTACAAGGGAGACATAATCACTTTAATAATTATATTTTACTCTCTGGGTTCTGATTTTTAAAGAAATAATTGTATCGCTAAGTTTATCAATAATTCAAAAATTACTTTGCATATTGCACAGCAACTTTTTACAAATGTCAGTATACACTTGAAAAATATAATAGACAAATCATAAGAGTATTCTTTTGGAACTGAGAAGCGCAGAAAAATATGAGTTGGATTAGGTAAATACGCTAGAATTTTTATTTATGTATCTTATAGGGAGCATTTAGGAACGAGATTTTGTTTGATGAAAGAAAGAGCTTTGAAGTTTACACATTTTTAAAGTTAAGATAAGCGTATATATTTTGTTATATAATTATGTTTTTGTTCTAAAATAATTATATGGAATATGTCATAGGGTTCTTATTCTTCCTTTAGATATGGAGAACGACAATTAAAAACATTCGACATAAATGAAACTATTTTTAACTCGTATTATCCGCATGTAATTAATTCTTGGTACAGAAAATGAATATTTTCTTATCAAAGTATTACCAGTTGGCTTATATGTTGTGATCGAAAAGATAACTTCTACCTTATCCCAGTAATAAAATCAGTTCGGCTAATCAGTCACAAATATATGGAACCAATTCAGCCTGTTAATCAGTACATAGGAGTTTATGTGGTGACTAATCTAAATCTCCGGTATAAAAATATCAGAGCACTCTTCTTAGAAGGAAATCGTACATAGCAATCACAAGGCATAGAATAATTAACGAAAGAAGTGGAAAGTTTCACAAATAAATCTGTATTTATTATGCCCATAAGCATTGCCTCTGTTTGCAATGAAATCTTTAGCAAAAAGTAAGTACACTGCAAAAGTGTTACACTCAATCTTCAAGGATATTTAAGAGATGGTGAGCAATACTTTTAAATTCTTATTTTTCTTAACATTTATTTCTTAGAATTTCCTTAAAACAGCTTTCTAGTGATTAACTACATTGGTAAATGTAATAAAAAAATTAAGTAAAAACAACTATAAAATGCTAACAATAATTCCCATCTTGTATTCAAGATAATTTTATTAATGATAATGCAAAAGTATGATACATCTGAGTAAAGACCTGCGCATTGATCATTAACAAATTACTATACTTATCTTTAAATAAAAGTAATTATTGTACCTTTTATATTTTCAATTATAACTAATATTCAGACTGAGAAATACGTCGTGTAAATCACGAATGCTTTGATACGTCTCTACTTCCTCTTATCAAATGCATTAAAGAGAACTTTATGTCCACTAAATTAATGCAAAGTTTCCTACTTAAAAATAAAGACTAATAGTTCAGTAAAATAATTAAGAGTTGTAATAGCATATCTTTAACGCTCTGAGAGTCATGTACGCGTTATTCTACCATGCAACTTGCAGTGTTTCCTGCATGATTTCAAACCAGTTTTAGACTAGTACTTGATCAATAGAATCCTTAATACGATTCTTTCAATCAATAGATGTGGATATTGAATCATTCAGTGTGTTGTATGATAATAGCAATAGGATACTACTGGACGCTCAGAGAGGTTTTATAAGAAGACAACAGATGATATTTTGTGCATTCTACAAGTATTCAGTTTTTAACAGAAATCCGCTAAAACACCAACTAATATTACTTACAAGCCTCAATCTTTTTACAATCTAAAAAATATCATAGTCGATAAAAAATTACATGGCACTTTTATGTGTATTCAATGCATTTTTTCGTGAAATCTAGAAGCAATGAAATGAATTAAAATTTATATGTATAAAACAGTCAGTCTGAAGTATCTCTTTAGCAGATAAGAAATCTGAGGAACATGTCAGATCACACTGCACCATACTGACCCGTGTATGTAGCCATTTCAGAAGTGAATAGGAACACCGATTAATAGTACTTGTAAGCATCAATCTTTTTGTCATAAAAATAATAGAAATACAGCATTTTCACGTAACTGTGTTGTTAAATTATTAAAATCGTTTTTTAAAAACATTTTGACTTACGCTTTTAATGTAAAACACTCGAAAATACTTTGTTAGATTTTTTTATGTGAAACCGAAGCAGGAGAGAAAATTTATTGCACCAAATACTTAGAGAGCAGTTGATCTGAAACATATATTTAACAAATAAAAATCTGGTTAACAAGTCAGATACACTGCACTATACTGGCCGATGTATATAATAGTTTCAGAAATGAATAGGGATACAGATAGATAGACCAAAAGACACTCCGAGATCTTAAGGATTATCAATCTTCAATCTGAGAGTGTGAGATCAACGTGCCTTATCGATTGAAGCACGCCCACCAATCGCAAAGTGATAGATAAATCAACCTGAATCATCCGCCTCAGGAATATAAGATAGGTATAATAACAGAGGTCCGGTGCATCCCCATTATTAATAACACGTTTTCATCCTGAAGAAAATAAATACTCCAGGGTTTGCGCAGATTTCTCAATTCCACCCAGTGACAGAAGACCGGTACTTCTCAGCGATTTTTCTTTTTCGGGGAGTTTTAATAAAGCAGTGGGATGCACCAGAGTGTGATTGGACTGCGGGTGTTGCTGAGAACTACAATGAGAGGTCATTTTGACCCCTTACTTGAAGTGGGAGATATAACGCTCAATTTCTTAACATTATTCAAAATATTAACCCATATTTATTTAAATAGTTGTTTAGATATTTTTTTTCATCCAACCAGTAAAATTATTTTCAGTTTTCTAATAAAATTCTCAAAATAAATTAATAGCATATTCAAGATATTGAAATTAAAAGTGACTTTTTAAATTCAAAAGAGTAATAATTCAAAATTAATGGATATATATACTTTGAAATGCAATGTAATCAATAATTATGTCATTTGACCATTCACATTAGTTATATTTACATTTATATTCATATTTTGAAAGACAAATTATTCATTACACACATACGAGGAGTGTTTTTTAAGTAAATACCGTTTTGAAATAAAAATAAAACAAGTACTTTTCTTAGCAATTTTATTTTTACATGAAAGCCTGTACTTTAATCTACTTTTCTACATAATTCCCACCACTATTAAGGCACTTATCGTATCGTACAACCAGATTTGAATACCATCCTCGTAGAAATCTGCCGCCTGATTAGACAACTACTGCAACACGGTCGTTTTGACATCGTCATCGTAGTCGAGGCGCTGACCACCCAGATGCCTCTTCAAATGCAGGAGGAACACGTGGTAGTCACTGGGCGCTAGATCGGGGCTGTACGGAGAGTGATCCAGTTCTTCCCAGCCAAATGATCCGATCAGCTCTTGAGTTCGATTGGCATTGTCATGAAGCAAAACGATTCCCTTACTCAGCATGCCATGCCTTTTGTTTTGGATTGCACGGCGCAGTTTTTATAAGGTCTCACAATAAGTCGTAGAATTTATTGTGAGACCTTAACGCAACCACGAGGCAGAATTTATTGTGCACCACGAGGCAAAAAATCCACAAGCAACATCCCCTTCCTGTCCCAAAAAGCAGTACACATGATTTTCCTGGCTGAAATTGTTTGATTGAACTTCACTTTCTTGGGTGATGTTGAATGCCGCCATTCCATGGATTGCTGCTTTGATTCTGGTGTAACGTGAGCCACCCTTGTTTCGTCGCCTGTGACAATTTGGCTTAAAAACTCGTCACCTTCCTCACTGTACTGCTCTAGGAAAGTCAAAGAATTGTCTAAACGTTTGCTTTTGTGCTCCTCAGTCATCATTTTCGGTACCCAGCGTGAGCGTAACTTTCGATAATTTAAACGTTCTGTCACAATTTCATAAAGCACACTTCTTGACACTTCAGGAAAGTTATCAGATAACGACGAAATCGTAAAGCGTCTGTTCTCTCACTTTTTCATCAACTTTCTGCATCAAAGCGTCAATAATGACTGAAGGTCGCCCACTTCGTTCCTCATCATGCACGTTCAAACGGCCATCTTTAAAAGCTCTCACCCACTTCCGTACCATCCCATCGTTCATAATGTTTTCTCCATACACTTCACTGATCTGACGATGAATTTCAACTGCTTTCACGCCTTTAGCACTAAGAAAACAGTACAGCAACTGCACAGAAAACTAGCACGGCGCGTATTTCACAGTCCGCGGGATTCTCAATCGGAGGAGGCATTGCAAATACTCAGAAAAAACGTAAACACGGTCGAATGATTCTGTAATGGCGTCTGTGGCTTGACAACAGATGGCGGTACACAGCGCGCATGCGCCAAATGCCGACCGCAGCGATACAGCTGCGGAATTTTATAACGATACTTACTTAAAAAACACGCCTCGTACATCACTTTAAGTTACACTTCACACAAATACTTAATTTTGTGATTTTTCCTGTATAAGGGTCACATACTGATTTGTTACAATTTGTACCAATATTCACAGTTTTGTTCCCGTGTATAGACTTATTTGACAGTTTCGCTTTCGGATAGAGGAATCACAAACATCAGTGCTGCCTATACTTGGTCCTGGAAGTTGATTTGAAGACACATTATTTTTTCAAGGTTCTTCGGCAACATTCAAGATGAAATCTCGAAGGCTAAGATTTGTACAACCAGTAGTTTTCTTGTAAATTATACAAGCATTTAATGCGGCCAAATCTAAAATATTAAAAAACACTTGAACTGGACTCATCTGGATGATGACTTTACAGAATACTTTCTGGTCATCTAGTTCAATACATCTACTCCACATTTAGTAGCGTTGTAAAATTTCACGATTTCAGGTGTTTCTTTTTCGTTTCCTGAAATTTCCAATGTTGGATGAAGGCATGAGCAAAACATTTTTGTTCTTTTCCCCTTGATATGAGGTAAGAGGAATATAGTATAATGGGTCATCATCTTGCTGGAGTACAATTCATTTTGCTTTTTCTTCAGTGAATGAGGAATCCTCGCACGATTTACAGTGCCCACACAACTTATCCCTTTATTTTTCAATTTTTTTTATCAACTTTACATAAGTAAAGAAATTGTCAGTGGTGACGTTTCTTCCACTACTATAAAAATCCAACGGTAACTCGCGTACCCACCACCAGTTTTTTCGACATATACTGGGTGAATCGGCATATTGCCTCATTAAGGAACAATTGTTTATCAACGGTAATATTATCCCCTGTTTGTAGCACAATAAGCAGTTCTTAATAAACGTATCCCATAGGTCTGAAATCAGAGCAAATTTATCAGTGGTTAATCTCTGTGACCTCGTTGATTTCAAGTCAAAGCGTAAATACGTCATTATTTTCAGGAATCTGTCCCTAATCATCGTTTCGCGTAAATATTTCGGTCCCAGGTTTTGTTCCATAAGCTTAGAACTGAGAGTCCTTTGACAGCCAATGCTCCACGAGCTTATAAAAGTGATATAAAAGCATCCCACTCGTCGAGATATAAACACCAATTTGAATTTCGTGTTTCGTGATGTGCCTTGCCTTCAGTGCATTGTTGTACACACCTCAATATTTTTTAATTATAAAGAGTCTCCAAGTACTACTTGGGCCCCCAACTATAATTTTTCTCATGGTATATGCAGTTGGTCCAGATGTTTTACGCAATATATTTTGCTGAGTACGTCTTCCAAAAGAACTATCCGAATGATGTATTTTCAAACAGTTCCATCATTCGCTGTTTCTTCACCATTCATTTGGAAATTGCTTTCTTCGCCTTCCTCGAATGATTGTTCCTCCTTGGTTTCTCTCAATTGCGATATTTTCATACCTGGAACAAGGCAATGAAGTATTCTCTTGTTCGACATTGACCTCGGTATTTACATTTTCTATGTCCTGTAAAGATTCTTGATCCGATTAATCTGATTCATTTACAGCAGCAATATTAATGTCATCTTCACTGGATATATTCGAACTAATTCTTTTATGAGATTCGAAATTTCTGATCCAGATTCGTCGATAGACAAATCTTGCATCAATTCGCGAATTTCTTCACTTGTTAAACCTCTCCTACGAGGCATGGCTATCAGAGGATAAAGTGCTTGCAACAGTATTGAAAACAGGCGTGAACCTTCGGATTATATCAGGCAAATAGAGTCAGCTTTTCGAACGAATTCCTTGTGAGAAAAATAGGGTCCCCAAACATGGAGGAGTGCTAACATGTGTTCAGGACATATTTCTTTCAAGGCGCAAGTTTCCCACGCTACGCTGTGAAATACTTATTAGTACTGACATACCAGACCTTTTCCCCACCTGAATGTCCACAGGCAGAAGAACAGTCAACAATAGCCAACGAAAGGCTATTTCACGGTCATAGGACAACGCAAAAGGGGAAGGTTTTGGGAGTGGTCAAAATGACCCCTAGCCATAATTCTAGGTATCCACCAGTTATATCTGACAAAGTAATAGCTCAAAATTAATGAAATTTGTTGTGTATAATATCTACAAGTATTTAGGAAAAGTAAAATAATATCAAAATGATAAGTGAAAAAAAATAGTTATACACAATTAAAACTACTTTGTGGTCAAAATGACCCCTCCCGTAATTCTAGTGTTAAACAAGTTTATTGTTAATATGCATAAAATGGCATAATCAGTTTATTTCCCCAAAAAATTAGAAGTGTATTAAATGGAATTGAACTGAAAATGTATCAATTCACAAGAATATGACTCAATAAGTGCTTAGAATACTTTCAATACAAACAAATGTTTATAATTGCGTCATTCAGTAGGTAGTTAAGTTGTAAATAAAATATTACGCAAATTGAGAACAGGAAAATAATTGAAACGTGATGAACGAAAAAACCGATCTGAGAAATGACAAATTTTCATGAAATACATGACCTCTAACTCTTAGTGCACAATAAACAAGATGATTAACCAATAACTCAAGCAATTACTAGTTTAACAAAGTAAAGCCATTTATCGTTGGTTCATATTTTACCTTCAATTTCAAAAGCGTGGGTTATCTTTAAAAATGAATAGT
Organism: Meta bourneti; assembly: GCA_933210815.1. Classification (NCBI taxonomy): domain Eukaryota; kingdom Metazoa; phylum Arthropoda; class Arachnida; order Araneae; family Tetragnathidae; genus Meta; species Meta bourneti. The sequence continues at coordinate 60,847,900 of OW119924.1, read as the reverse complement.
TGTGGGTGTAAATGGCAAATGAAGTTATATTTTTAAAAGATTCGAGCTATGAACAAGAGTTGATAAGAAAGAATCCTCATGCTTGTAGGATTCCAAATTGAATGATAGCTGATTTATGTTTCCTGTTTACTACTCACTGAATAATTCAATTACAAGTAAATATGTAAAAATATTTGTATCCTAGGAAATTTTTTCATTATGTTTAGTGCAGAAAAACTTGCACAACAGGAGAATCTCATTCGTTCGATAGAAAAAATTGTAGTATTGAGTAACAATACAATTGCATGCCCCTGTTCAAAGTTATACTAAATAATTCAATTACTCTATCACCATCCATACTTCAAAAAAATCAAAACATTGAATATTCATTGCATTTTCAGATTTATTCTGCAAGATTTTTTTTGCCTTATAATTTATGTTTTTCACGTTTTTATTTAAAACCACCACTAACACTTCATTGTGAAATTCTTACCACTGGGCTGTACCCTGAACTTCTTTCTTATTCCATGTGATGATTGAATTGTTTCTGCGTTTGTTGTTTTAAAGCTAAAATCGAAATTAAATTACAACTGCTAATGGATAAGTTAGGTGATATTTAATTAAATATTCACTAATTAATAATAACTTAATTTAACTAAAGCGTATTTTTGTACTGTTTTCATAAAAAGAAACGTGTAGAAATACTGGAAAGGGAAACAATTTAAACAAATACTTGAGTTTTCCAATACACGTGTTATGTGTATATAACTATACTTCTACAATTTAATACCTTTAGAGTTAATGAATATCGTAAGGGATGAAATATAGAAAGCAAAGTTCACGAAACAATTTCACTGAATAAATTTCAGAATTGAGATTATACCTGAATTTTAGTCTTTTCAAACTTTTATTCGAATTTAGGTTAAACATAGTTATTAAAAATCGTAAGCCGACGTGTTTTAAGTAATTTGTATTAACTTCCACTTAAAGTTGTAGTCATCTCACCACCATACTTCGTATTCTATTGAACTCTTAAACTGCAATTCCTAAACAGGCGTGTGATATTAACTGAAAGTTCTCTCAGAGTTTAATAAGATTTCATCTAACACTTAGCGGTAAAAGTTCAAACTATTAAAGCATGTATCAATAAATAGATCCTTAATAATGAAAATTCTAAGACTAATTAACTCTAATTAGTCCTAGATCAACATTTTTCTTTTTTAAGTTTTTTATTAGAAGGGTTATAAAAGAGAGAGAATATTAAATTTCTTACTTTCATACATAATCAACCCAATATAAAATAATATTTATCTGATTTATATAAACATGTCTTAGAATTATTTTCCAATGACGAAGAATAAACTGTTCAAAAGATTATCATCGTATACCTTTCTTAAGAAATTATCTCACAAAATATTATTTTTGATACATGATTAGTTAACCTTTAAAGAACTGAAGTTTTCAATAAAAATCAACTTAAATATGTGTCTTACCATGCGACATGCTGTATTTATACTTTCATGCTTTTGCTTTGAATTAACATATCAGATATTGATGATAGAACCTAGCAAATTTGCACATAAATTCTTATATCGCATACAAGAATTTATACATTTTTATTGGAGGGGAATTTATAATTCGTGGGCAACAATTTGAATTTTTTGAAATATTTGTTTACTGAGGAAACCAGAGTTCTCTTATTCAGAACTCGAAGTTAGATAATTCTTTTACATTCGTCCTCTCGTTAATAGATCAGACTAGTTACTAACTTTATATTTACTGAGTATGCTTTAGTGAGAAGCTTTAAGATATAAAATTAAATAGTGTCGTCGCAGTTAAAGGTGGTACCGAGCGACCGGAAAAAATAACATGAAATTAAGCGCACATACTCCGTCTATTTCATTAGAAGGTCGATGATTCAATAGAAAATGGAAAGACTTACGTCTATACCGACAAGAAATTGGGAGAAGTCAGGCACAATAATGACCTATGGGATGGGTGGACTTGCTCGCATTGGCCAGAGCATTGATTATGAAGCTATGTTTTATTGGGGTGAAGCTGGCAAGAAGAGATAACGAATTTTGCACAGGGACGGGGAGATCTTCTGGTTGACGGGAGTGTATGACCCGTAATTAACGTTCTCATTGATGAATCAAACAGTTAGATTAGCACCTCCCGAAACACGTAGCGTCATTCCTGGAACATCTTAACTATGATCAACGATATCTTAGCCCAAATACCACAAACCAAGCAAACCACCACAAGTCGGTGAGTACCACTCTCCTAAAAAGTTGCCATGGATTCATCTTTGACGCCTCAAAATACAAGGTGTGTCTATTAAATTCCAGGACTGTACGTGTAGTTAATGAATGAAAATGCGTAGGGACGCGTCATCATGCGGATGTGATAGCGTAACCAATGAGGGGCGAAGGGGGAAAAATGTGCAGTGATTGCGTCAGCATTTCCGGTTTAGAGAAGGTAAACGCAGGTGCTTCATTAGAGCGCGTGTCACGGTCGGTGATGGAGCAAAGAGTGAATATCAAGTTTTGTTTCAAAATTGGGAAAACGGCGAGTGAAACCTACGAGTTACTGAAAATTGCATATGGAGATGCTGCTATGTCCCGCTCCCGTACTTTCGAATGGTATGCACGCTTTTGCGGTGGCAGGGAAAGCACGGAAGATGACCAACGCAGTGGGCGACCCACCACAGAAAATGAGGTCGCAAAAGTCCGCGCTTTGGTGACTGCAGATCGCCGAAAGACCCTTAGGATGCTTGCGGACGAGTTAAATATGGGCAAAGACACGGTGCACAAGATTTTGACCGAGAATTTGGGAAAGAGGAAGATTTGTTCGCGGTTTGTGCCGCATTTTTTGACAGACGATCAGAAGCAATGCAGAATGGAAGCTTGTGGGGAGTTAATCGACGCAGCTGACCGAGATCCGTCGTTTCTCAAATCGATCGTGACAGGCGACGAATCCTGGTGTTACCAGTACGATCCCGAAACAAAGAGACAGAGTGCAGAATGGAGATCACCATCTTCTCCAAGACAGAAAAAATTCCGTTTCCAGAAGTCGAAAGTCAAAGTCATGTTGCTTGCTTTCTTTGATGCACATGGACTGATCCATCACGAGTTTGTGCCACCTAATCAAACTGTCAACAAAGAGTACTACGAAGCTGTTTTGCATCGGTTAGTTAAACGAGTACACCGTGTGCGGTCGAATATGGATAAAGGCAGCTGGCTCCTACTGCACGACAACGCGAGGCCCCACTGTGCTCTCAATGTGAAGCGCTTTTTGGCAAAACATGAAATCGTAGAGGTTAATCATCCTCCGTATTCTCCTGATTTGTCACCTCCTGACTTTTTCTTGTTCCCAAAACTTAAGACTGCTCTGAAAGGGCATCGATTTCAGGACGTACAGGACATAAAGAATAGCGTAACCACTCAACTTCGAAGCATATCTTCAGAGGACTACGAAGTGTGTTTCTAGAATTTGTACCGCCGTGCACAAAAGTGTGTGTGTGCCGGAGGTAATTATTTTGAGGACTATTAAACGTATTTATGTTTTTTATTATTCATTCCGTTGTATTAGCCCCAGTCCTGGAATTTAATAGACACACCTTGTACATATTCACCTTTATAACACCTCTACTGAGAAATCAAAGATGGGTAATACTAGCAGAATTATAGACCTTACTTGATAACAATTGATTAAAGTAAAATGTGACCATAATAGTCACTTTTCTCTTTCCTAAATAATTTAAGTATCAGGGAAATAGCTTTGCAACAGCTTTTCGACATTTTTATTATTTCTACAATTTACTAAGACGCAAGTTGTATATACACGCCATATCCATCCATATAATACATTTCTCATGTGTCGCACCACTATTGTGTGACAAAATTACGAAATGTGACAGGTGAAAAGTCGATATTGAGGGGGTTAGGAGATTTTAATACCTCTTCTTAAATTCTTTTCCATTAAATTTGTCTTAACTCAATTCGTAAAAATTACGAATCTACGAAGACTACTCTAGCACTTTCATACCAATATTTTTTGACATGTGCACCATGCATGCAAAAATTGTAGGAAGATTTGACAGCGCTTTTTTGTAAAAAAAATCAATGTTTTCTCAGCAAACTTTTAGTCAAATATCATAAGTTTTCTTGAATATAGCTTCAACTAATAGATAAATTTGCTTAGGTCACTCCGATAAACCATTTCTAATATTTCAAAATTCCTAATTAGAATTTTTTATAACATTAATATTCTTTCGATATCGGCAAAATTTCCATTCAAAATTTGATTTACTCTAACTTCCATACAGTTTTAAATCGAATCTTTCGTGGGGTGTTTTTGCAAGTGATGAATAGAAATTCTAATTATTAACAAAATTATTTAAATTTTGTTATTAAATTAACGACCGCAGAAAACAAATGGAAATAAAAACTTAAGTAAAGTAAGCTGGAAAAAGTTGTTCTAGAGATATTACTTCGTGATTTTTTTATCTCATGATCTAGCAATTATTTCAAGATACAATGAAAAGACACACAATTTTAGATCTGAAACAAATTCCGAGCGAAAAAATCAGAAAATACTATTTCTGCACGTGGTCAACAAACACGAGTTTTTGTTCCGTTGCTCACACGCTACACTTTAAAGGACTTTTTTCAACTTAGAGATATAGTTTTGAATGAAAATCACATGCTTGTTTAAAATAAGAATGATGACGTGATTTGAATGAAATTTTTAAGTTCAACCTTTTTGTAATGGAAAAAAACTATGTCAAATTTTAAAAACACTGAATAAATTCGATTAGCTAACAGTATTACTTCAAAAGGTTTTGTGCTGTTTGCTTTACTTCTTTTCATAAAACGGAATTCTACAACCACATGTGTTAAACCAAGAAGTTTTGAGGATAAATTTTAGCAATATTGGTCATAAAATAATAAATTTCTCCCACGCTCTAGTGCAAAATTAAATGTTTTATTCTTTAAATCATTGGTCCCAAATATTCGGAATTTGTTTATGTTTCGCGGAAAAAAACTCAAACTCAAGTATTATAATTTAAATTCTATAAAAATAATTTTTGAAAAATAATTACTTTTTTCGCTATGCTGACAAAAATTGAGTTTTGTGATTACTGATATATGAGTAATCACAAAACTCAATTTACATTCCAACTTCTCCAACACTTCTAAATTCAGGTTGATTTAAGTATATGTATTCATCTTTTTTAACGTGAAACTTACCTAAAATGTAATCAAAGAAAATTTAAATGATTTATTCTTCTAAGTTAAGATATATTTAAAAAATATAACACATTTTATGAAAATGCATTGCTTATTTAATGTGATACTTGATCAAACATAAAATTACAAAAAAATGCATAAAACGTGAAGACAGACATGCAATCTTCTGCAATGAAGAGGTCAGTTATTATGTTACGGCAAGTAGTTAGTGACTGAACATTACATAAAATTTCATGAAAATAATACCAGCCGTTTGAACATAGTATTAGCACACACATAAAGACAGACACAAAAAGTAGAAACCACTGATTTTGCATTAGAATGACCTTAAACGTAAAAATAACTTGAACTTGGGAGAAAATATTCAATGTGCAAACAAACACTCCATTTTATTTATATAGATAGACTGTTGTTGGGGCGGAATGCCTCAATGATCGCTTTTTTAAAGTTCTAATGAACATAAATTACCCCACAAGAGATTTTTCTTATTGTTACTGAAAAGTATAATAAAGGGTATACAATTTTGCAATGAATAATTAACCTTTTAGAGCTAAATCCAATGACTCATGCAAGAATTGGCCAAAAGAGCAATTTTAATTAACATTAAGCACAAGACAAAACAATTACAAGAATAAACAAACATAAAAAGTAACATCTCGGGGGAACAAAACTTCAGCGCGTCAGTTCTACGCTCGCCTTGGGAAACAACTAGAGAAAAATGGTTCATTCTCTTTCGCGGAGAGTGTGTCACGTGGTCCGCCATCGCCAATCAAGGCGCATATCGCTGAGATACACGTTAAGGGGCTGATGCGTTACAACCTCCCCCTCTGGCTCCGACGACGTCCCGACGAGGAGTCAGCATTACGTGCTTTAGGAGGGCGTCCTCTCTTTCTTAATGGGACCACAGGATTACTGTCAGTAGCTTTACATTCCTTGAGAGCTGAAGAGTGATAAACTCCTATAGGTGTGGTCGGATTTTTGGGATCTGCAATTTCATAAGTTGTAGGTGACCGTTGTGAGAGCACCACGTAAGGTCCGTTACGTCGAGGCATGAATTTGGCAGTCCTTTTATTTTCTGCGTTACTCACAGGGTGCATGGTGACCCAAACGTGATCACCGGTATTGATCCGATGTTCTATAAAAGGGGTAGGCTCTCCCCCTAGCTTGAAGGTAGACTCAAATTTTTCCAACAAACCATTCATCTTTCTGCGCTGATCGGACGTTAAATGTTCTCCTTCATCAGAACGCAGTGAGCTTGGTGATATAGCTTGGCTGTATGAGAGTTGCTGGTTGCAACTTGAACGTTCATCTTCTTCATGAAAATTTCCTTTGTTGCTACAGTTGTCGACAGGCTGTTGACTCTTTACTGGTGGGTCTTCAACAGATAGCAGATATTTTACAGGGATATCTTTCTTGAAACCAATCTTCCGACAGGGATTGTCAGAGAAATGCAAATTTTTGTTCTTCATGTCTAGAACAATTCCGGACTTTTCCAAAAAGTCGGTTCCTAGTAGAGTACGATTCTTTTTTGCATTTGGTAATGCCAGTAAATTCAGCGAGACTGATTTTCCTTCAATCTCTATTTTCACCATGGCGGTGCAAGCCTCTTCAGTTGTTTGACAGCCATTTGCCAAAGTCATTGTTACTACTTCTCTTTGGAACTCTACTCCTCTCTTTTTTAATTGGTGGTACATGATCTCTCCAGCGACTGTTCTGCTGGCACCACTATCAACACAAACCCTGGCTCTTACTCCCGATATACAGATATCTATTAGCGCTAACGGGGATGCATCGGAGTGACAGGTATACATGCGGATAGAGTTCGCTTGGAATGGTTCCCTTCTTGTCGATGACGAACAGTTTTTGCATTTTGATTTGATGGTTCCTGGTGCTCCACATCCGTAGCACGATATTTCTTTCTTCTCTTCAATACCCCTTGGTGTAATTCTGCCTTGTGAAAAGGAGTCCCTCCTACTTTGACTGAGGACCCCGGGATCCCGCCTACTGTTACTGGGAATCCCTGGCAGACTTTGTCTATTATCTCTTTGTTCCAATTGTGATTGTTGGGTTCTATAGTAATTTCTTTTTTGGAACACGGGTTTTGTTTCTTGTTGCTTCGGTGGAAGCTTCGGGTTGACAGTACGTAAGTTGTCGTAACTGTCCATCTTCTCCACTAGGTCACTTGGGGTGACCCATTCTCTCCATACGTCCAAGAAATGGTTCTTAACCTCTGAAGGAACACGTTTCTTCATTTGATCCAGGATCATGAGGTCTTTCAATTTCTCAAAATCCGTTATGTTCAATTCTGCTAGCCATGCTTCAAAATAGCTACGCAGTTCAAAATGGAAGTCCTTCCATGTGCTCTCAGGACTTTTCTTGTGAGTTGCGAAGAGCTGTCGCATTCTCTCAGCACTTAATTTAAATCTCTGAAGCAGCATTGTTCTAATGTGATCAAAATCATGAGACTTCTGTTCTGGTTCTCTGGCGATGAGTTGTGCCACGCTATTAGGTAATAGGCCCAGGAGATAGGCAACCCAGTTATGTCTCCCTACTTTAAGAACTTTCATCTGTCGTTCGAATAACTGAAGAAACAATGTCATATCACCATCATTCGGATCAAAATCAGGTAGCAACTTTTTCAAGTTAAAGTTGGGTTGATGGTCTGCAGACAGAGGATTAAAACCAGAGACCTGCTCCAATTTCTGTGATTCTACCTGCAGACGGAGTCTTTCCAACTCGTACGCTCTTTCCCGTTCTATTCTTTCATTTTCCCGTTCTATTCTTTCATTTTCCCGTTCTATTCTTTCCTTTTCCTCAGCCTTTTCCCGTTCTATTCTTTCATTTTCACGTGCTATTCTTTCTTTTTCTTCTGCTTTCTCTTTTGCACGGTTTTCGCTTATAGACAGAAGCAGATTTTTCGTGAAGTCTTCATCATAACTTTCATCTCCAGTGATAAATCTTTTTATATCAACTACTCTAGCATCAGCAGGTATTTCGATGCCGAGTTCATTTGCCAACTCTATCAGGTCACATTTAAGAGCTCTTGCCAAATAAGACATCTTTAGGTTACGAAGTGTACAAATAATTTTGAAAACGAAAGTAAACAAGTTCAGTAAATTTTTTTTTAATATATCCCACACAGTTTGTTTTCAAGAAAAAAATTAAATTAATAATGACCACTTCTTATAGGTACTACTTGTTTAGCATTGTTAAACAAATTACTTTTAAAACATAAACATTTGTCCAATAACACTTAAACACATATTATTTATGAACATTAAATTCCAAAACACTTTTCAATATTCAAAACCAACACATTAGATAACATTCCACTCGTGAGTTAGTCTTATTTCAATAATACCTCAAAAGAAATAATAAATTCCCGTAATATTTCAAAATTCCAAAAGAATACCAATGCTTAAACAAAATGAAATCTATATTTCCTAATATCTAATCCTTAAAGGCATAATATAAACACATTTCTGCGCACGTTGCACTTGTTTCATACATATATTAACAAAACCAATAACTCTCAAAAGGAAATCGCAATGTAGCTCAAACACAAAATAAAGAAAAAAATCGCTTTAAACATCTAGAAAGGTTTTTTTTTTAATGCAGCTGGCAGAAAACAGACCTTGAATCTATTGAGTTATGACTCATGAACATGACCGAATCAGAATGCGATCGGTTCTTACACTTTTGAAACGAAATAACGCTGTAGCTTTCGTTTTTGAACACAATTAATTCATACCACTTATTATTTTTACAAAGTAGCTTATTACAAAATGAATACACATACCGTATTTTCAAAAACTTATTCTAGCAGTACACTTAATCAAAACAATACTACTTTGCACTTTTACTTTAAGAACAAAACTTTTCATAAAACACAAATACTTTTCACAAAACACAAATACTTTGCACTTGTGAACCAAAGGAATAATAACATTTAAAGTGATTTCACACTATATTTTAAACAAGAATACTGTTTGAACACAAAACGAAACTTCAAAATTCTGTTGCTGGACACGGGTTGGCCAAATCGAAAGTAATGCTAGACAAGAATGATTTTAAACAAATTAAAATAAACTTATCTCATTCTTCATCACCACTTGGGGATACGAGCATAAGGATGATCCGTGGAAGGGATTTCCACCTATATTCAATAGGATACACCTGGGATGAGGCTTCCTAAAATAGTGAGTTCGACGCCGCTGCAGAACACTAAAACCATGGCTTTTCCTACCAGTATGCTAACTCGGGATGAGTTTCTAAACATCAATGAAACACAGGGTGTGTTTTTCTTTCAATACCAACAGTGTTGGACCTAGATTCCTGAACAAAAAAACGAGTTGTTCCCAAAGGCTTTAATTCGGGCCACAAGATTGGGCGTCAATTTTAGAGCTGAATCCAATGACTCATGCAAGAATTGGCCAAAAGAGCAATTTTAATTAACATTAAGCACAAGACAAAACAATTACAAGAATAAACAAACATAAAAAGTAACATCTCGGGGGAACAAAACTTCAGCGCGTCAGTTCTACGCTCGCCTTGGGAAACAACTAGAGAAAAATGGTTCATTCTCTTTCGCGGAGAGTGTGTCACGTGGTCCGCCATCGCCAATCAAGGCGCATATCGCTGAGATACACGTTAAGGGGCTGATGCGTTACAACCTTTAGATTTTCATAACACCTGTACTCCTCTATAAGTCACACATTCATAAATTATATAGTAAATATAATTTATGAAGTACAGGCATAAATTAACTTAATAAAGTGAAGAAGGAAAAAGATATCAGAATCGATAGTTTACGTCTTAAAAAGTATCGTATTGAATTTTAATTCGTATTGTTAAAATTTCAGTAGATTATACTTTTTAATGTGGGTATTACTACAATTATTTAATGAAAAGATTAAATACGTATCACTGAAAATAAAACGTATCACTGAACTCAAGTTTTTCATGACTCTCATAAGTTCTACTTTCTATCCTTTGAGAGTTTTATGTGGTTTTTAGTATAATTTTAATGTCAAAAACTTCAAGAATTCTTATAATAAATCCTCACTCTAAATTTTTCGTTATACTACTTTCACTTTTGTAAAACAAACAATATAACACTTTCACTTCTCTTAACCCTCGTGGACGCGGTATCTCGCCATTAGCAAAAATGTTCAGATCGTAATCGACGAGATGCCTCGTCATTAGAAGAAAACTGACCAGATCTGGATCTCGTCATAAAAAATGGGCAACATCTTGATGACGAGGTATCTCATCATTAGCAAATATGGTCAGATCTTGATGGACGAAATATCTCGTCAAAACCACTTGCAGCGTTAATAGGAGTATCATGAACTCGTCACTTGATATTTTTTTTTAGTTTTATGTAACTGATCACGGAAAATAATATCACTCTATTTTTAATATATTGTTGATTTTATCTCATAATCCAATTTTAGTAATCAATCTATGTTTCTCACCTCCTTATCATTTTTTAACTACTGTAAATGTTCTAATGACTTTGCACAATGGATTTTCTTATATTGGCAAAAACATACATATTGCATTATCATAAACCAAAATCATGCAACGCATTTCTTAAATTAAGTTAAATTAATTTACTTTTTATGTTATTAGACAGTAGTTTTTAAAATTAGGCTTCAGTACGATGTGATGGCCAATAACTAATGTAAAATAATCGTTCTCAAACTTCTCAGTGTAATTTTATGTATTAAAGTAATATTTATAATTTTTATATCTTAATGTATATGATTAGTAAATTTTAAGTCAAAGAAACTCAGATCTGATGCTTGGAATACAATAATGCTTTAATGAGTGTCTAGTCCATAGCAAAAAATAATAGTACATGCAGGTAATTTTACTACTAGCAAAACGGCGCAACCAGCCCTTTGATTTGACTGATATATATATATATATATATATATTCCCATAAAATTTCATACTATAAAAAATGCTTTAAATATGATATACGTTTGGGTAGAAAAATATTTAATTGTAATCATTTTTACAGCAAGGTTAATTTATATAGGGATAACTGTGAATGCTTTTGCAACGACATAAATTATAGGCCTTATTTAAATGATAGTCTAGGACATATTGCAACTGGCAATCTTGGAATTATTGCTAATGAATAATTAAGGGAATTAATGTATAAAGGTACTAAATTCAGACCTATTTATAATATTAAAAAAAGTTTTATACTTAAAAGTTTCCTCGAAGACATTGATAATTTCTGTATTTTGACTTCCACTAAATTTAATACCCCAATTTACCACTTCACAGAATGGAAATGGAAACTTTACAATGACTTTAAAATTTTTATAAATGAAAATCTCCCACTTTCTGGAAAAACACAGATTACTATAAGGCAATAGTGCTAGCAATTAAAGACTTACAAAATAAATTCATAATAACACCGTTAGATAAAGCATCAGGTAACTATGCTATTATCTGTAAAAAACTATATATAAATTTGCTTGATACTGAGCTTAAAAATTCTATACCTATAAGTTCTGCAAATCCACATATAATACTATTGTTAAAAAAATTATTTCTTCAAATAAAATATTAAAATTTCTAATCATCACATTATTTTACCTTACATAACTATTGTACCTAAATTTCATAAAAATCCAATGAAATTCCGATTTATTACCTGTGGTACAAATTTTTATATGATTAAACCCGGTATCTTACTTTGTAAATATCTAAAAATTATCCTTAATACCATAATTGAAGAAGGTTTCACTTGGATTAATAGTGATAATAACGTTTTAAATTATATAAATAAAAATATTATTAATAATATACTAACCTACGACTTTAAAGACTTATTTACTAGCATACCACTGGTCAAACTTAAAGATGTACTTAACTACTATTATCATGACTTTAAAAATCTGATTACTATTGATTTTGAGGGATTGGGAATTTGGTAAACTTCTGTATCTAAAATAATTTTATTTTTAACGGTGATCATTTATATATTCAAATTAAGTGTATACCCCAGGGTTCCAATTTTTCATCCATTCTTGCTAATTTATTTCTTCCTTATTATGAAAAAAAATGTTGCCTACAAATTAATTCTGCCTTTAGATATATTGATGATTTAATTGTTTTTAATGATGGTAATATTACTAACCTTTGGAAATCGATTTACCCAGATGAATTATATTTATTAAAAACTAATTCCCACATAATAGTAAAGCCGTCTTTCTAGACTTCAATATATACACTTTAAATAATAAAACTGATATTAATATTTATAAGAGAGATGATTTTGAATTTCCAGTTTTTAAATTAATGTATTGGGATTCTAATATTTCTAAAAGAATTTATTATAATACAATTGCTGGTCAACTGGTGCGTTTCAATAAAATTTGCAACTCTAAATCTAACTTTCTTTTGCAATGTAATAATCTCATTAACATACTTCTTAATAATAAATACCCTCACTCTTTTTATAAGATTATTTTTGAAAGATTTAAGATTACTAATATTATTTAATAGCTTATTTTGGAGACTTTCCTGTTGACTTTCAATTTTATTAATTTATTAAAAAACTTAATTTGAACACTATATTTTCGATTTCCGATATTCCGGGTCGGAATTCCGAGTCGAGGTTCCGTGTCGGAATTGCAGTTCCGATTTCTCATGTGTTGATTTTTCGGCGGTGAATGGCATTTGTTGGCGGTGCTCATGTAGTTTGCGGCGGGTTGTTGTCGATGTGGGTAAGTTTGTTTTCTCCTTTTTAATTTTGTATTATACTTATCTTTGGTATGTGTCCTTGGTTGTCCCTGGTTTTGTTTTTCTAATTTATATTTTTTAATTTTGCCTTTCTTCTTATGGTGTTTGGAGGTGTGTGGGGGGCTACTTTTGGTGTACTGCCGCTCACGCGCATAAAACACCATATTGTGTTGACTGGGTGAGGCTCCTCCCTGATGACGCCCTGATCCACCAACACTTCATCATTTTTTTCGAAATTTTCTTAATTTTAAAACTTTTAGATTTCTCTTTGTTTTACTTTTGTAATTTTGAATTATTTTACTATCCATGTTGTGTCTGCAGCTTAAACGCGCATACATGGACAGTTCTGTCTTTTGCCTTCTGCTTTCTGGATTCTGCTTAACTATTTTTTACCCCAACTTGTCTGCTTTTTGATCTTTTGGTATTTTGCTGGTCTGCATTTCTATTTTTTTACGTTTTAATGTTTTGTATATTTTGTAAGTTTGATTGTTTCGTTATTATATATATATATATACACTACTGTTTGTGAAAATTGCATCACTATGAAAGAATCAACAGAAACAAATGAAATTTATTCTACTTGTTACCTATGGTGGTTTAAAAAAAGGATCAAATTTACAGAGCAATAAGACAAAAATAATGCCGAAAATCGATATCTTGTGTATCCGCAACGCGCTACGATAAGAGTCTGTACATGTCGTGGCATCGAATCATACAGATTCTGAATGTCATGCTGAGAAATGGAATTCCAGATAGCCTGTATCCGGGGAACGTGCAGGCCATGGAAGAAGCGGAACCTGTCGTGCACTGAAGAAGGCTTATATATTCCGAGCAACATGTGGACGGGAATTGTTTCGCTGAAATACAACTCCGGAAATGCGTTGCAGGAGGGGTATGACCTCGGGCTCCACAACTTCCCTGATGTAGCGCCCGCTGTTCAGGGTCCCCACAATTTGGAGTATGCGGAACGCCCATGATATCCAATAGCGCCCCAGACCATAACGCCAGACGTTCGTCCAATATGACGCTGAAAAGACACTCCGGGAGAAGGCGTTCACCTCTGTAGCGTCTGACTAGTACGCGTCCATCGTTATAGTCCAGATTGTAGCGGGACTCATCTAAGACGACTTGTTGCCAATTGGCATGCCATTGGCTGGGTTAGTGAGCCCATTGTAGCCGGAGACGTCGGTGGTTCAGCGTCAAGGGAATCCTGCGCATGGGAATCCTTGAACGTAGCCCATGATGCAGCAGACGTCGACGAACCGAGGAGCAGACAATGACACACCTGTAGACGTACTCCAATGATGTGCCAACGCACGAGAGGACGCTGTACGGTCCGTCATCGCCATGCGGATGAGGTGTCTGTCGTCCCGTGGTGACGTCATATTGCGTAGCTCATTGCCGGGGTTTGGATTTGTCCGGTTCTCCATGGTACATCTCTTCCACACACGCATCACTGTTGTGGCATTACGCCCCGTGCGAGTGGCGATTTCACGATACGAAAGTCCACCCTCACGGATGGCGTACATTTGGCCCCGTTCGAACTCCGTTAGTTGCTCTTATGGCACTCTGCGTTTTTGTCGAGGCATATTGACTTCTAATCAATCATTTACAGCAGTGAAACGACGATATACACATTTTAACGCACCTTTACAATGCTTTTTATACCAGGCTCACTTGGAAGTTTAGAGGGTGTTCCTCGACCCACACATGTGTGATTGCTTTGTAATTCTAATAATTTGCATATTCCAACCTCCTTTGCATTTCCTGCAAGTTTCGTTTAATTTGCATGATTCCTACATTGTGTTGCAATTTTCACAAACAGTAGTGCATACACACACACACACACACATATATATATATATATATATATATATATATATATATATATATATATATATATATATATATATATATATATATGTCGGAATGTCTAGGCGCCAACCTGCCCACGCTCCAAAAAGCGCGGGGAACATTTCCCAAAGACCAATCGGAGCACTTCCCGCCAGAAGGCGCGAACCCCGGAGACTGACTCCGAACGATTTGGTGTTAAGACGTGGCTTTGCACGGACGTGCCACCAGGATGTTAATCCCACTATGATTTGATGTTTAATCTGATATTTGTACATAATTGACCCCTGTAATTAACCCCCCTTTTCCCCTAGATTTTATTAAAACAATATTTAATTGTAACGATGCTCTCATCAATTCACTTCTAACATATTAATCCACAACATGGGGGCTCAGGCCTCCCGTTGCCTCTCAATCGTAAGCTAAGTAGCTGCAAGCTGTAAAGCTAAGTAATGCAACGCCAAGTGTTAAGAAGATACGACGATCCGAATGGATAACGACGATGCCACTTTGCGATGCCTACAAATGGATACATTCTGTCTATGGTGCCTACAAGTGAACGAGATTTGACGAGCCAAAAACGACGGAGATTCTAACCAGGACTATATGTGAGTGTTTTCTGTTCACATTTTTTCGATTTCATTGCATTTACATTGAAAATGACGACTCTTGGAACAATTCCACATGTTGCTTCATCCATAAAAACGTCGAGCACGAAAAACGTGCAAATGCTGCATAAAATTCTATTTCCGAATACAGAACTTGACAGAAAATGTCGACAAAATCTTCGTAATTTTTCTGGTTTTTCTGATGATACAGACTTTGACTCTATCAAGAGTAAAATTCTGGAAGATTTCTCACTTCCACAACTGATTACAATTTGCAATATTTTGCACATTGAAATTTTAGAAGACAAATCCCTTTGCTGCGACGCGATAATTACTTCTTTAAAAGATTTTTCGCTTCTAACTTCGAATGATGATTCAGGCGGCGAAAGCGAAACGGAACAAGAAAATCAAAGTTCTTTTTCCCAGCGTGAAAGTTCTGCATTCACGAATTTAAATGTGTCAGCAATTGGTCAAGGCAACGAGCAAATGCAGCGCTCATCGAAAGATACAAAACGCATTTCCGAAACCGCTTTTGATTTTGAACCCATGCGCAATCCTTTTTCCAACGATTCGCGGTCTCGCAAAAAAGAAGAAACTGTTTATCCTTTTGCGTCTGAAAATAAACAGAGTTTCAGCATTAATTTTTCTCTGAAGGATTTAGTTGAAACAATTCGACCTTTTTCATCCGAAGATAATTATCCCATTGAATTGTTTATCCAAGAACTCGAAGAACTGTTTTTATTTCATAATTTATCTAATGACATGCAAAAAATTGTTTTTACTAAGCATTGTCTATTGCACTCTGCAAAATTATATGCACAAACAATAAGAGGTATTGATACATTTGAAGCATTAAAACATTCTTTATTAGATGAATTTAAAGCATGTATTTCAAGTGTTGACTTACATAATCTTTTGCGTTCCCGTAAATTAAAACCCGGAGAAAATTTATTTGCATATCTAATAGCTATTCGAGAAATTGCAAGTCGTGGTAATATTGATTGTGCTTCAACCCTTGAATATTTTATAAATGGTATACCTGATAATTCACATAACAAAATTATTTTATATGGTTGTAAGTCTTTTGGTGAATTTAAAGAGAAATTAAAAGTGTATGAAAAGTTGTTTAATGTAAGCAACCATAAAAAAGATTTTATTGATCACTCTTATCGCCCAAGGTATGATTCTAATAAAAGTCAAAATTATCAAAGATCCAAGCAATCTTCTAATGTTGCAAAGTCCACTAATCACTGTTATATATGTGGTAGTAAATTTCATATTTCTAATGAGTGTACACATAAAAGTAAAGGTTACAAATGTTTCTCCTGTAATGTATTTGGTCACCGTTCTGCAGAATGTCCCAAAAAAGCTGCTCAAACGCCAAAATTTACAAACTATTCCAGTGAACCAAAAGCTCAAGTTCATTCACTTGCTATTGAAGAACATTATCCCATAAGTCCCATGGAAATTGAAGTTACCCTTGGAACTGTCACATTTCGTAGTCTAATTGACACTGGAGCACAAGCTAGTTTAATAAACACTGATGTACACAAAGAAATTGGATCCCCACCACTTGAAAAATCCCAAATCACATTTTCTGGAATTGGTAACACCAAAGTTCACCCTCTTGGTTTTTTTCATGGTGATATCAAAATTGAAAACAGCAATTTTCCTTGCAAAATTCACGTTGTTCCAACTCATTCAATTCCCTACAAGGCAATCTTAGGAACTGACTGTATCCAACAAGCTGAATTTAAAGTGGGTAAAAATGGTATTTCTCTTATCAACGATGAACCAAATTTCCTTCTTAATGTTGTTAATGTAGTAGAAGATGTCAACTCCTTAGATCTTCAACATATAAAAAACAAAGCAATCCGACAGAAGGTTGAACACTTAGTTTCAAATTACAAACCAAACAAAACCGAAAGTACCGACTTACAAATGAAAATCATTTTGACGGATGAAACACCCATTGCACAGCGTCCACGAAGGTTGTCTATCGCTGAAAAACAAGAGGTAGACAAACAAATCGAACAATGGTTGAAGGACCAGATAATTTCTGAAAGTACATCCGACTTTAGTGCACCTATGGTTTTATGCAAAAAACCTGATGGATCAACGCGTATTTGCATTGATTACAGACTTTTGAATTCCAAAATAATCCGAGACAGACAGCCCTTACCGTTGATAGAAGACATTTTTGACAGCTTACAAAATGCTCAAATTTTTTCTACATTAGATCTCCGGAATGCTTTCCATCATGTTGACATACATCCAGATAGCCGCAAGTACACTAGTTTTGTAACTCACTCCAATCAATACGAGTTCAACAAGGTCCCATTTGGATTAAACAAAAGCCCTTTAATTTTCCAGCGATATATCCAAATTGTATTTCGTGAACTGTTAAAACAAGGAACTGTCATAATATACCTGGATGATATTGTTATTCCTGCTTCTGATGAAGAGGATGGTCTTCGTAAACTCAAACAAGTTTTCAATACCGCCTCAAAGTTTGGTCTTGAATTTAACTTCAAAAAGTGTAGTTTTCTCCAAAGAAAAATTGAATTCCTGGGTCATGTAATAGAAGATGGTACCATTCGACCCTCTGTAAACAAAACACGTGCAGTTCAAAATTTCCCTACCCCGAAAACTCAGAAACAAGTTCAAAGCTTTCTTGGTTTATCGGGATATTTCCGAAAATTTATTAAAGATTATTCACTAATTGCTAGACCCTTAAGTGACTTGTTAAGAAATTCTACTCCATTTCATTTTGGCCCCGAACAACGGAAAGCTTTTTTAATGTTGAAACAAGCTTTATCCTCCGATCCTGTATTACACCTATATCAACAAGGCTCACCTCTCCAACTGCATTGTGATGCAAGCAAACTAGGTTTTGGATCAATCCTACTACAAAAAGATTCTGATGAACACTTCCACCCCATTCAAAATATGAGTATGAAAACATCACCTCAACAGGAAAAATACTCCAGTTATGAACTCGAAGTA
Organism: Meta bourneti; assembly: GCA_933210815.1. Classification (NCBI taxonomy): domain Eukaryota; kingdom Metazoa; phylum Arthropoda; class Arachnida; order Araneae; family Tetragnathidae; genus Meta; species Meta bourneti. The sequence goes on along the minus strand of OW119924.1, from coordinate 60,829,440 downwards.
TTAGCAATTATAGAATCCCTTAAGAAGTTTCGACACTATTTAACGGGCACTAAGTTCCAAATATTCACAGATTGTCAAGCATTTCAGAAAACAATGACCAAAAAAGATTTAACCCCCAAAATTGCACGATGGGCTTTATTCCTTCAAGGATTTGATTACGAACTATTACACAGATCAGGGCAACAAATGCAACATGTAGATGCGTTAAGTCGCTACCCCGTTCTTGTGATCACACCTGACGAACTAACCCAAAAAATTAAAGAAACACAAGATAATGATGAGTTTATATCAGAAATTAAGAAAATGATAATAACAACCCCTTCAACTGAATTTTTCTTAAAAAATGGTATTTTGTTCAAAATGAACAGTTGTGCCACAAAGCATGCAAAAAGAAATAATTCAAAATGCACATTTAAAAGGACATTTCGCCTCACGCAAAACTGAATCAATTGTTTCACAAGACTTTTACATCCCAAATCTTACACATCAAGTGCAAGAAGTAATTTCGAATTGCATCCCTTGCATTCTATCCTCACGCAAAACCGGTAAACCGGAAGGACTGCTCAATCCCATTCCGAAAGGCGACGAACCCTTAAGCTGTTACCACTGTGATTTTCTAGGTCCCTTACCATCAACAAATAAAAATTACAAATACATTTTTGCAGTTATTGATGCATTTACAAAGTTTTTATGGCTTTATCCAACTAAATCTACTTCTGCTCAAGATGCACTTCAAAAGCTAACTCTTCAACAAACAACTTTTGGCAACCCCTCAAGAATCATAACAGATAAAGGTAGTGCTTTTAAGTCAACCGACTTTAAGAATTATTGCAACGAACAATCAATCGAACATATACAAATTACAACAGGAGTGCCACGTGGTAATGGTCAAATAGAACGAATGTTCGGTACATTAATCCCGATTTTCACAAAATTATCACTTAACGAACCCGAAAAATGGTTCAAATTTGCCCCACATATCCAGCGTATAATGAACAGTACAGCTCCCAGAAGCACAAAATTCACACCCTTTGAACTTTTGATCGGAATAAAAATGAAACAAAAAGAAGACCTACACATGAAACAAATTTTGGACGAAGAACACTTATATATATGCTCCACAATAACAGAAAAACAAATTCTCAGAAACGAAGCTAAAACAAACATCTTCAAAATGCAAGAAGAAAGCCGACGACAGTACAATAAACACAGAAAAAAGGCCCACATTTACAAAGTTGGTGACCGTGTCGCCATAAAACGTACTCAGTTTGGAACACTCCTTAAGTTACGACTCAAATTTTTCGGACCCTACGAAGTTACAGCAACACACCCTCATGATCGTTATGATGTTAAAAAAATTGGTCAACACGAAGGACCAGATGTAACTTCCACGTCAGCTGATAACATGAAACTGTGGTCAAGAAACTGATTTTGAACTTTAACTTTATTATCTTTGTCATTTTATTTGTATTATTTTTTATTTTTATGTCTACTTTTGAAAATGAAAAACTTTTTCTGAAAATTGTCAGCAAATCTATTGTGAATCTGTCAACAAGCCAACGAACTGTCACGTGAACATGTTTGCAAACCATGAGCATTTCCTGTGTAAATATTTACTGATGTCCACTCCTGTAAACGCCATCTACGATGTCCCATGGCAACGATATATAGCTAAATTAGCTATTAACCATGACCAATGGTTAAGATATTATTACGATGAAAAGCACACACGATGAGCAGACCATGATGTTCTCTTTGCTACACCAGTGCATTTATCAGTCCTTGAAAATTTCCCACAATGGAAGGCCGAAGCATCCCCAACATGCTCAATGTTGACAATCTACAAATGCTGACATTGACAGATATTTTTTTTCGAACTTTTCCTCTTTTGTTTTTGCTTCTCGTTTCAGGTTTCTTCACTGCCCAGCGTGTCAGGAGGACCTGACATGTCAAGATGGACGAGTGTCGGAATGTCTAGGCGCCAACCTGCCCACGTTCCAAAAAGCGCGGGGAACATTTCCCAAAGACCAATCGGAGCACTTCCCGCCAGAAGGCGCGAACCCCGGAGACTGACTCCGAACGATTTGGTGTTAAGACGTGGCTTTGCACGGACGTGCCACCAGGATGTTAATCCCACTATGATTTGATGTTTAATCTGATATTTGTACATAATTGACCCCTGTAATTAACCCCCCTTTTCCCCTAGATTTTATTAAAACAATATTTAATTGTAACGATGCTCTCATCAATTCACTTCTAACATATTAATCCACAACATATATATATGTATATATATATATATATGTATATATATATATATATGTATATATATATATGTATATATATATATATGTATATATATATAATATACACATATATGTATATATATGTATATATTGTAAAGACTTCAGACTAAGATAGATGGCGCTCTTGCGCATGCCCAGAAGGACTTTGAGAAAGGAAAGAGTTGAGAACGAGTGTGGCGAGAGACGTGTGGGTTGTGTTTTTTGGAGAGTGATCGAGACTGAGATGTTTCGTTTTTGATATTTACTACCTTTATTATTTTGTGTTGTGTGTCGTGCCTGTACTGTGTCCTGTGAGTTCATTAAAATGGTTTGAACCAAAAAAAGGAGTATTCCTTGTGATGATAATTTAAAATTTTGAGCAAGTCAGTACAGACGACGAAGAAATGGTGGCAGCCGTTTGGATACGATCCTGGTATTGCTGATATCTCCAGTGCAAATTATTGGGTGAGTACCAGATTTCATTAGCAACAGTGCCTTTTTAATTGTAATTTGTAAAGTTTTGCATGTTGAGTTTTGGTTCATTGAAGAATCGTTGTTTTGGTTTCATGCAGTTTTGTTTTGTAAAAGGCAGTTGTAATATGCAAAAGTGTTCTTATTTTAACTAGGCTGATATTGTTAAAACTTTGTTTGGTGAAAGGTAGTTGTAATTTTGCAAGTGTTCTTATTTTAACTAGGCTGATATAGTTAAAATTTTGTTTGGTAAAAGGAGTGATAATTTTGAAAAAGTGTTCTTATTTTAACTAGGTTGATATAGTTAAAATTTTGTCTGATTTTGAAAGGCAAATTTATTCTGTTGATTTGCAAAACTATTCTTATTTTAGCTAGACTGATATAGTTAAAATTTTGTTTGATTGTAAAAAAAAGAAAATTTAGGACACTCATGTGGTATATATAAAAAAAGAATTTTCTGTTCTGAATGGTTAGAATTAGAACTATTCAAATGGTCAGTTTGAGTTTTGTTTTCTGAGAAAAGAGAATTATTTTAAAATTTTAAATTGAGATAGCCTAGTTTGTTTTGTGTTCTTATGTATGATGCTATCTGATGACAATTGAAGTGTTGTTAAAATTTGATCTGATTCTGTTGTATGATTCAAAATAGAATTACAAATTTGGTGTAGAAGTATATAGTTTGAATTACAAGTATAATTCTTTTTGATGAGTGTTGTCAACAGCACCAAATGCCTAGAATTTTCAATATTTAGTGCGTCTTGGGTTATTTTGCTTTGGAAAATATTTTGTTATATTTCTGAATGAATCGGAAATTCATTTAAAAGAGTTTTGGAGTGTTTTGAAATTGTCATTTTCATTTGTTGCTCATTTAAATAACTAAGAAACCCCTTAGAATTGTTTATTTATTTTGCGGAATTTTGAATGTCTAACTTGTGTACTTAAGGAAATTTTTGTTAGTAATTTGAAATTGCTTTGTGTAACTAATTTGGCAAATGTGAGACCATTTTGTGTTCAGAAAAAGAACTCGAAAAAAAAAATAATCTGAAAGTGTGGATTTGAATTATTCACTTCCTGTGTTTGTTGACGAAAAAAAAGAAAAGGAAAAGAATGATATTCTGTTTTATATTTTTGTGTGTGCATTTATGCTTCTGAGTGTGAATCAATTGTTCATAGAGAAAAGGGAATTCTTTTGAACTGAAAATACCTTTTCTTGATTAGACAGGAAAGTTGAGTTTATATTCTGAATTGTATTTTAATTGTAGTATTATTTTCAAAACAGCTGTTCTTTAGTTGAACTTTTCTTTAACTGTTTATTTTCTTCTCAATTTGAAAACATCTTTAAAAAAAAAGATATTGTTTTAATGAATGAAAATTTTAATTTGTTTATGTGTTCGAAAATTATTTCTATTGATTTTTGGTTGTTCGGTAAGAAAGTTGTAACGTAGAATTAGCGAATTTAATTCTTTGATAAAGTCTTGTGAATTCTGTTGGAATTTAATACCTTAATAGAGGTTTTTGATAGTGTTTCCCCTGGCCCTTAATCATGGCATTTCTTGCAATTGGTAGAAAGCAGGACTTAATTGCTGTTGCGGAAGAAATTGGTGAGAAGGTACCAGCTTCGTGCAAGGTTGCAGATATTAAACAAATAATTTTAAAAAGCCCAAATTTCGATCGGGAGGAGGTAACGATAATAATGGAACGAGTCATAAAGGATAGACTGGAAGAGGAAGAATTTGCTAGACAAGAAAAAATTCGTGAGGAAGAATTAGCTAGACAAGAAAAAATTCGTGAAGAAGAACGACAAGAGCGGGAAAGGGTCAGACAACATGAGCTCGAAATTAAAAAACTAGAAGTGGCTCAGAAGGAATTTCGCCAGTCTGAAGAAGGATCTGAAAATGGGGCGGATAGAAACAGAAAAATCCAACTTACAGAAATCACTCCCAAATTCGACGAAAAAGGGGATGAAATGGGATTGTATTTGATCAATTTCGAGAGGAAAGCAGAGATGGCTCGAGTGCCGAAGGAGGACTGGGTGGCTTATTTGCTGGCCGTTTTGCCAGCCGAGTTATCTAACATGCTTGCCCGAGAACCTCCTGAAGTGGCCAACAATTATGATGTTGTGAAAGATCTCATTCTGAAACGATACAAAATGAACGCTGAAAAATTGAAACAGTGTTTCTACAGACATCAGAAAACAGCAGAGAAAACATGGAGAAATTATGCTCATGAACTGTACAGCTACTTCACTGAATGGCTTGCTGAATTGGAAATTGAAACCTTTCAGCAACTAAAAGATTTAATCGTTGCCGAGCAATTGAAGTATCGTGTACCAGATCAAATCAAGGAGCATTTTCTTGACAAATGGATGAAGTTGAAGACACCTTTTGAATTGGCAGAAGTGATCGAGGAGTACGAAACCATCAGGCAGAGTTTCAGGAAGAAGGAATTTCCAAAGAAGTATGGCTATCAAGGTTCAAAGGGACATTTTAGTGGAAGTAGACCCAAAGTACCATTCAAGGATGACAAGAACAAACATCCGGTCAAAACCGAACCCGCAAGCAACGAAAACCGTGAAAGAGAGTTTGAAAAGAGAAGACAGCTCCGATGCTATGAATGCGGTTCGTTATCACATCTGAGACCCCAATGCCCGAAGCTCAAGAGATCTGAAGTAGTAGCTGCCAATGAAGTCTTTGGAAGACACGTGCCTGAGTTGATGTCTCCTTATACTAGTGCTGGGACAGTAAATGGAGCCCAAATGTCTATCTTGAGAGATACTGGTGCCAGCATCGATCTTATTCCCAGAAAATTTATCAAACCACATATGTACACAGGTGAGCATGTGTGGCTCGCTTCTCCATTAGTAGACAGCCCGGTCTGCTTGCCCATTGCAGAAGTTGATTTGAACTGCGAGTTGGGACATGTCCTTACCAAAGCTGCTGTAAGAGACAGTTTTCTGGATCAAGAGCATTACCTACTAAGTAACAAAACCGTTGCTCTGATCGAGAGTATGAAAAAGGATAAGGAGCTGGAGCTCCAAGTTATTAATGCAGTTCAGACGAGAGCTCAGAAAAGTCTTTTGACAGCCGAAGTTGAAGAGTATCCAGTTGAGTCGAGTCCTGGAGAAGAGAATGACAGTACCGTGTTTACAGAGGAAGACGGAGAGGTATTACCTATGGCAGAAGAAGCCTCACTTCCAGATCTGATTAAAGCCTCACGGAATGATTTTGTCGAAGAGCAGCGCAGGAGTAAAGAGTTGAAACCACTTTTCCTAGAAGCTGAGAAGGAGTTAGAAAAAGAATCCAAGTATGCAGTCGTTAATCAAATGCTGTTCTATCTGAAAAGTGACAAGGATGGTACGCAGAGAAAACTGCTGATTGTTCCAGAGAAGTTTCGGGACCAATTAAAGAAACTGTCTCATGAAGGAACAGCGGCTCACTTAGGAGTGACCAAGACTAAAGATGCTCTTTTTAAAACTTTTTTTTGGCCGAATTGTTACAAAGATGTTGAAGAATTTGTCAGATCTTGTGACCAATGTCAGCGAGTCGGGAAACCTCGGGATAAGAAGAAGGCACCCATGAAGATCGTTCCTGTCATCTCGGAGATCTTCACAAAGATTAATGTGGATGCTTGTGGTCCTTTACCTACTACACCATCTGGAAACCGGTATCTCATCACTGCAATTTGCATGTCTTCCAAATATCCCGATGCAGTTCCTGTCCCAAATCTTAGTTCTTCAACCGTGGTCGATAGTTTCCTGCAAATCTTTAGTCGGATGGGTTTCCCGAGGGAGCTGCAAAGCGATCAAGGAACGTCGTTTACAAGTGCACTCACAACGGAGTTCCTGGAGAAATTTGGAGTTAAAGTAGTGCGAAGTTCCGTACATCATCCCCAGAGCAATCCTGTGGAGAGACTACATAGAACTTTGAAGAGAATTCTTCGAGTCCTGTGTCTGGAGTCAGGACCTGATTGGGAGAAAATCTTGCCTCATGCCCTGTTTGCTCTACGAGTTGTTACTCATGACAGTACTGGATATACTCCAGCTGAGCTGGTTCATGGACAGAATTTGAGGACTCCCATGACTCTACTGTACGAGAACTTGACGGAAAGCGAGGAAGAGAAGACTAGCGTAGTATCATATGTCTTCAAGCTACTAAACCGCATGAAAAGGTGTCAAGAATTAGCCGTCCAAAACATGGAGAACGCCAAAGACAAACAAAAACTATGGTATGATCGCAAGGCTGTGAAGCGTAAATTTTGTGAAGGCGACCTTGTGCTGGTTGTCGCTACATCTAGGCCTAACAAAATGGCAGTTCATTGGATCGGCCCAGGGAAAGTCGTTAAACAGCTTTCCGAAACCAACTACATTGTGCAGTTTCCAGAAAAAGACAAATCCCATGTGTACCATGTGAACATGCTCAAGCCATATTTCCAGAGACCCGAAAATGTGAATTTAATCTGTCTAAAAGAGATTAGGAACTGTGACAACGAGGAGGACATTCCAAGTCTCGAGCAGAAGCCTGAAGTCTCGGAAATGACACAAATTTGGCAAGACATAGAACAAAATGGTCGCTTGTCAGAAGATCAGAAGGAGCAGCTGAGAGAGTTGCTATCAAAATACTCTAGCTCATTCTCAAACCAGCCGGGGTGTACTGATCTTACTGAACATGACATTGAGCTTGAATCTGAGAGGCCCATCTGTGCCAAACCTTACAAGATGTCTCCACGCCAAAAGAAAATTTTGAAGATGGAAGTGGAGAAGATGCTGTCGCTCAAAGTCATTGAGCCAGGAGAATCTGATTTTACTTCTCCTCTTATTCTGGTAGAAGTACCAGGAAAGGATGCAAGACCGTGCATCGACTATCGAAGACTCAACAAGGTCACTAGAACCCAGTACTTTCCTCTGCCAAACATTGAGCAGCTTGTTGAAAAAGTGTCAGCTGCCAAGTATATCACCGTTCTAGATTTGACCCGAGGTTATTGGCAAATACCTCTGAGTAAACGAGCCCAAAGATATTCAGCTTTTGTAACCAGTTTTGGGACATTTCGACCGTTGAGATTGCCATTCGGTTTGAAAAATGCCCCTTATGATTTTAGTCGTTTGATGGCCGAACTGTTGAAAGACTGTGGAGAATTTGCATGCCCTTACTTGGATGATGTAGCCATCTATTCCCTAAGTTGGGAAGATCATTTACAACATTTGAAAACCGTCTTAGAAAAGATGAATGCAGCTCATCTGCACATCAAGCCTTCTAAGTGCCAGTTTGCTCGTGCGTACGTAAAGTATCTTGGGCACTTGGTTGGTCAGGGCCAGAGAACACCTGGAGAATTGAAGATCCAAACTGTAAAGGACTTTCCGACCCCTGCGACTAAGACGCAGATCCGATCTTTCTTAGGACTTGCGGGGTATTATCGAAAATACATTCCTGACTTTTCAGTCCTCTCAGCACCAATTACAGATCTGCTGAAAGGAAAAAATCGTCGTGCTGCTGTCATATGGACTGATGCTTGTCAAGAGGCGTTTGACAATTTAAAGAAACGGTTGTCGGAGAATCCGGTGTTGTACAGTCCAGATTTCTCGAGACAGTTTCTCGTCCAATGTGACGCGTCAAATCTTGGGATTGGCATCGTTTTGTCCCAAATTAATGACATTGGTGAGGAACATCCTGTCATGTACTTGAGTCGGAAGTTCTCAAATGCAGAACAAAAGTACAGTACCATCGAGAGAGAGTGCGCAGCTATCGTGTTCGCCATCCAAAAGCTGCGATGTTATTTGGATGGACACCAGAAGTTCATCATCCAGACGGACCATAATCCCCTTGTTTGGCTGGACAAAAATACGGGAACCAACCCTAGACTTTTACGTTGGGCTTTGATCCTGCAGCCATTCAATTATGAGGTTGTCCATAAGAGGGGGAAACAGCATCAAAATGCTGATTCATTAAGTCGCATCCCATAAACCTCATATCCTTTTATTTTATATTAGTAAGTTTATTGTTTATTTTGATATTTGTATTATGTGTGAAAATTTTAAATTTTTCTTATCATTAGTGTAAATTGTTTTCCTAAATTTTAATAAGTATATAATTTTTTGTATAATATTTTTGAGTTCAAGGCACTGATTGCTATAATCTGGTACATGTGCAGTGTATTTTGTGTACTTGAACTCTTGAACTTTTCCAATGACTGCACCTATCTGGAGACTTTTTCAGGCAGTGGAGTCATCAAAACTTTTCCCTCATTCTTCGAGAAAAGTTTCCTCCTTGTGGGGAGGAGTTTATAAGTCTGTAAAGACTTCAGACTAAGATAGATGGCGCTCTTGCGCATGCCCAGAAGGACTTTGAGAAAGGAAAGAGTTGAGAACGAGTGTGGCGAGAGACGTGTGGGTTGTGTTTTTTGGAGAGTGATCGAGACTGAGATGTTTCGTTTTTGATATTTACTACCTTTATTATTTTGTGTTGTGTGTCGTGCCTGTACTGTGTCCTGTGAGTTCATTAAAATGGTTTGAACCAAAAAAAGGAGTATTCCTTGTGATGATAATTTAAAATTTTGAGCAAGTCAGTACAATATATATATATAATATACACATATATATATGTATGTGGTGTCCAGCCTGTCACTAGAGGGCACCTCCGCGCTGATCTCATCTCCGACCACTGCGCAGCTATACCGCGCATTGTAGGAACACAGAGCCAAAAGCGATGCAGAAGTAATACGACGGAGCTACGAGAAGTACGTAGCGTTGGACGGTGCATTGTTGACGGTGGTATTGACGGTGTACTGACTTGCTCAAAATTTTAAATTATCATCACAAGGAATACTCCTTTTTTTTGGTTCAAACCATTTTAATGAACTCACAGGACACAGTACAGGCACGACACACAACACAAAATAATAAAGGTAGTAAATATCAAAAACGAAACATCTCACACAGTCTCGATCACTCTCCAAAAAACACAACCCACACGTCTCTCGCCACACTCGTTCTCAACTCTTTCCTTTCTCAAAGTCCTTCTGGGCATGCGCAAGAGCGCCATCTATCTTAGTCTGAAGTCTTTACAGACTTATAAACTCCTCCCCACAAGGAGGAAACTTTTCTCGAAGAATGAGGGAAAAGTTTTGATGACTCCACTGCCTGAAAAAGTCTCCAGATAGGTGCAGTCATTGGAAAAGTTCAAGAGTTCAAGTACACAAAATACACTGCACATGTACCAGATTATAGCAATCAGTGCCTTGAACTCAAAAATATTATACAAAAAATTATATACTTATTAAAAATTTAGGAAAACAATTTACACTAATGATAAGAAAAATTTAAAATTTTCACACATAATACAAATATCAAAATAAACAATAAACTTACTAATATAAAATAAAAGGATATGAGGTTTATGGGATGCGACTTAATGAATCAGCATTTTGATGCTGTTTCCCCCTCTTATGGACAACCTCATAATTGAATGGCTGCAGGATCAAAGCCCAACGTAAAAGTCTAGGGTTGGTTCCCGTATTTTTTGTCCAGCCAAACAAGGGGATTATGGTCCGTCTGGATGATGAACTTCTGGTGTCCATCCAAATAACATCGCAGCTTTTGGATGGCGAACACGATAGCTGAGCACTCTCTCTCGATGGTACTGTACTTTTGTTCTGCATTTGAGAACTTCCGACTCAAGTACATGACAGGATGTTCCTCACCAATGTCATTAATTTGGGACAAAACGATGCCAATCCCAAGATTTGACGCGTCACATTGGACGAGAAACTGTCTCGAGAAATCTGGACTGTACAACACCGGATTCTCCGACAACCGTTTCTTTAAATTGTCAAACGCCTCTTGACAAGCATCAGTCCATATGACAGCAGCACGACGATTTTTTCCTTTCAGCAGATCTGTAATTGGTGCTGAGAGGACTGAAAAGTCAGGAATGTATTTTCGATAATACCCCGCAAGTCCTAAGAAAGATCGGATCTGCGTCTTAGTCGCAGGGGTCGGAAAGTCCTTTACAGTTTGGATCTTCAATTCTCCAGGTGTTCTCTGGCCCTGACCAACCAAGTGCCCAAGATACTTTACGTACGCACGAGCAAACTGGCACTTAGAAGGCTTGATGTGCAGATGAGCTGCATTCATCTTTTCTAAGACGGTTTTCAAATGTTGTAAATGATCTTCCCAACTTAGGGAATAGATGGCTACATCATCCAAGTAAGGGCATGCAAATTCTCCACAGTCTTTCAACAGTTCGGCCATCAAACGACTAAAGTCATAAGGGGCATTTTTCAAACCGAATGGCAATCTCAACGGTCGAAATGTCCCAAAACTGGTTACAAAAGCTGAATTTGGGCTCGTTTACTCAGAGGTATTTGCCAATAACCTCGGGTCAAATCTAGAACGGTGATATACTTGGCAGCTGACACTTTTTCAACAAGCTGCTCAATGTTTGGCAGAGGAAAGTACTGGGTTCTAGTGACCTTGTTGAGTCTTCGATAGTCGATGCACGGTCTTGCATCCTTTCCTGGTACTTCTACCAGAATAAGAGGAGAAGTAAAATCAGATTCTCCTGGCTCAATGACTTTGAGCGACAGCATCTTCTCCACTTCCATCTTCAAAATTTCTGTTTGGCGTGGAGACATCTTGTAAGGTTTGGCACAGATGGGCCTCTCAGATTCAAGCTCAATGTCATGTTCAGTAAGATCAGTACACCCCGGCTGGTTTGAGAATGAGCTAGAGTATTTTGATAGCAACTCTCTCAGCTGCTCCTTCTGATCTTCTGACAAGCGACCATTTTGTTCTATGTCTTGCCAAATTTGTGTCATTTCCGAGACTTCAGGCTTCTGCTCGAGACTTGGAATGTCCTCCTCGTTGTCACAGTTCCTAATCTCTTTTAGACAGATTAAATTCACATTTTCGGGTCTCTGGAAATATGGCTTGAGCATGTTCACATGGTACACATGGGATTTGTCTTTTTCTGGAAACTGCACAATGTAGTTGGTTTCGGAAAGCTGTTTAAGGACTTTCCCTGGGCCGATCCAATGAACTGCCATTTTGTTAGGCCTAGATGTAGCGACAACCAGCACAAGGTCGCCTTCACAAAATTTACGCTTCACAGCCTTGCGATCATACCATAGTTTTTGTTTGTCTTTGGCGTTCTCCATGTTTTGGACGGCTAATTCTTGACACCTTTTCATGCGGTTTAGTAGCTTGAAGACATATGATACTACGCTAGTCTTCTCTTCCTCGCTTTCCGTCAAGTTCTCGTACAGTAGAGTCATGGGAGTCCTCAAATTCTGTCCATGAACCAGCTCAGCTGGAGTATATCCAGTACTGTCATGAGTAACAACTCGTAGAGCAAACAGGGCATGAGGCAAGATTTTCTCCCAATCAGGTCCTGACTCCAGACACAGGACTCGAAGAATTCTCTTCAAAGTTCTATGTAGTCTCTCCACAGGATTGCTCTGGGGATGATGTACGGAACTTCGCACTACTTTAACTCCAAATTTCTCCAGGAACTCCGTTGTGAGTGCACTTGTAAACGACGTTCCTTGATCGCTTTGCAGCTCCCTCGGGAAACCCATCCGACTAAAGATTTGCAGGAAACTATCGACCACGGTTGAAGAACTAAGATTTGGGACAGGAACTGCATCGGGATATTTGGAAGACATGCAAATTGCAGTGATGAGATACCGGTTTCCAGATGGTGTAGTAGGTAAAGGACCACAAGCATCCACATTAATCTTTGTGAAGATCTCCGAGATGACAGGAACGATCTTCATGGGTGCCTTCTTCTTATCCCGAGGTTTCCCGACTCGCTGACATTGGTCACAAGATCTGACAAATTCTTCAACATCTTTGTAACAATTCGGCCAAAAAAAAGTTTTAAAAAGAGCATCTTTAGTCTTGGTCACTCCTAAGTGAGCCGCTGTTCCTTCATGAGAAAGTTTCTTTAATTGGTCCCGAAACTTCTCTGGAACAATCAGCAGTTTTCTCTGCGTACCATCCTTGTCACTTTTCAGATAGAACAGCATTTGATTAACGATTGCATACTTGGTTTCCTTTGCTAACTCCTCAGCTTCTAGGAAAAGTGGTTTCAACTCTTTACTCTTGCGCTGCTCTTCGACAAAATCATTCCGTGAGGCTTTAATCAGATCTGGAAGTGAGGCTTCTTCCGCCATAGGCAATACCTCTCCGTCTTCCTCTGTTAACACGGTACTGTCATTCTCTTCTCCAGGACTCGACTCAACTGGATACTCTTCAACTTCGGCTGTCAAAAGACTTTTCTGAGCTCTCGTCTGAACTGCATTAATAACTTGGATCTCCAGCTCCTTATCTTTTTTCATACTCTCGATCAGAGCAACGGTTTTGTTACTTAGTAGGTAATGCTCTTGATCCAGAAAACTGTCTCTTACAGCAGCTTTCGTAAGGACATGTCCCAATTCGCAGTTCAAATCAACTTCTGCAATGGGCAAGCAGACCGGGCTGTCTACTAATGGAGAAGCGAGCCACACATGCTCACCTGTGTACATATGTGGTTTGATAAATTTTCTGGGAATAAGATCGATGCTGGCACCAGTATCTCTCAAGATAGACATTTGGGCTCCATTTACTGTCCCAGCACTAGTATAAGGAGACATCAACTCAGGCACGTGTCTTCCAAAGACTTCATTGGCAGCTACTACTTCAGATCTCTTGAGCTTCGGGCATTGGGGTCTCAGATGTGATATCGAACCGCATTCATAGCATCGGAGCTGTCTTCTCTTTTTAAACTCTCTTTCACGGTTTTCGTTGCTTGCGGGTTCGGTTTTGACCGGATGTTTGTTCTTGTCATCCTTGAATGGTACTTTGGGTCTACTTCCACTAAAATGTCCCTTTGAACCTTGATAGCCATACTTCTTTGGAAATTTCTTCTTCCTGAAACTCTGCCTGATGGTTTCGTACTCCTCGATCACTTCTGCCAATTCAAAAGGTGTCTTCAACTTCATCCATTTGTCAAGAAAATGCTCCTTGATTTGATCTGGTACACGATACTTCAATTGCTCGGCAACGATTAAATCTTTTAGTTGCTGAAAGGTTTCAATTTCCAATTCAGCAAGCCATTCAGTGAAGTAGCTGTACAGTTCATGAGCATAATTTCTCCATGTTTTCTCTGCTGTTTTCTGATGTCTGTAGAAACACTGTTTCAATTTTTCAGCGTTCATTTTGTATCGTTTCAGAATGAGATCTTTCACAACATCATAATTGTTGGCCACTTCAGGAGGTTCTCGGGCAAGCATGTTAGATAACTCGGCTGGCAAAACGGACAGCAAATAAGCCACCCAGTCCTCCTTCGGCACTCGAGCCATCTCTGCTTTCCTCTCGAAATTGATCAAATACAATCCCATTTCATCCCCTTTTTCGTCGAATTTGGGAGTGATTTGGGTAAGTTGGATTTTTCTGTTTCTATCCGCCCCATTTTCAGATCCTTCTTCAGACTGGCGAAATTCCTTCTGAGCCACTTCTAGTTTTTTAATTTCGAGCTCATGTTGTCTGACCCTTTCCCGCTCTTGTCGTTCTTCTTCTTGCCTAGCTAATTCTTCCTCTTCCAGTCTATCTTTTATGACTCGTTCCATGATTATCGTTACCTCCTCCCGATCGAAATTTGGGCTTTTTAAAATTATTTGTTTAATATCCGCAACCTTGCACGAAGTTGGTACCTTCTCACCAATTTCTTCCGCAACAGCAATTAAGTCCTGCTTTCTACCAATTGCAAGAAATGCCATGATTAAGGGCCAGGGGAAACACTATCAAAAACCTCTATTAAGGTATTAAATTCCAACAGAATTCACAAGACTTTATCAAAGAATTAAATTCGCTAATTCTACGTTACAACTTTCTTACCGAACAACCAAAAATCAATAGAAATAATTTTCGAACACATAAACATATTAAAATTTTCATTCATTAAAACAATATCTTTTTTTTTAAAGATGTTTTCAAATTGAGAAGAAAATAAACAGTTAAAGAAAAGTTCAACTAAAGAACAGCTGTTTTGAAAATAATACTACAATTAAAATACAATTCAGAATATAAACTCAACTTTCCTGTCTAATCAAGAAAAGGTATTTTCAGTTCAAAAGAATTCCCTTTTCTCTATGAACAATTGATTCACACTCAGAAGCATAAATGCACACACAAAAATATAAAACAGAATATCATTCTTTTCCTTTTCTTTTTTTTCGTCAACAAACACAGGATGTGAATAATTCAAATCCACACTTTCAGATTTTTTTTTTTTTTCGAGTTCTTTTTCTGAACACAAAATGGTCTCACATTTGCCAAATTAGTTACACAAAGCAATTTCAAATTACTAACAAAAATTTCCTTAAGTACACAAGTTAGACATTCAAAATTCCGCAAAATAAATAAACAATTCTAAGGGGTTTCTTAGTCATTTAAATGAGCAACAAATGAATATGACAATTTCAAAACACTCCAAAACTCTTTTAAATGAATTTCCGATTCATTCAGAAATATAACAAAATATTTTCCAAAGCAAAATAACCCAAGACGCACTAAATATTGAAAATTCTAGGCATTTGGTGCTGTTGACAACACTCATCAAAAAGAATTATACTTGTAATTCAAACTATATACTTCTACACCAAATTTGTAATTCTATTTTGAATCATACAACAGAATCAAATCAAATTTTAACAACACTTCAATTGTCATCAGATAGCATCATACAAAAGAACACAAAACAAACTAGGCTATCTCAATTTAACATTTTAAAATAATTCTCTTTTCTCAGAAAACAAAACTCAAACTGACCATTTGAATAGTTCTAATTCTAACCATTCAGAACAGAAAATTCTTTTTTTTTATATATACCACATGAGTGTCCTAAATTTTCTTTTTTTACAATCAAACAAAATTTTAACTATATCAGTCTAGCTAAAATAAGAATAGTTTTGCAAATCAACAGAATAAATTTGCCTTTCAAAATCAGACAAAATTTTAACTATATCAACCTAGTTAAAATAAGAACACTTTTTCAAAATTACCACTCAATTTTACCAAACAAAATTTTAACTATATCAGCCTAGTTAAAATAAGAACACTTGCAAAATTGCAACTACCTTTCACCAAACAAAATTTTAACTATATCAGCCTAGTTAAAATAAGAACACTTGCAAAATTACAACTACCTTTCACCAAACAAAATTTTAACTATATCAGCCTAGTTAAAATAAGAACACTTTTGCATATTACAACTGCCTTTTACAAAACAAAACTGCATGAAACCAAAACAACGATTCTTCAATGAACCAAAACTCAACATGCAAAACTTTACAAATTACAATTAAAAAGGCACTGTTGCTAATGAAATCTGGTACTCACCCAATAATTTGCACTGGAGATATCCGTAACACCAGGATCGTATCCAAACGGCTGCCTCCATTTCTTCGTCGTCTGTACTGACTTGCTCAAAATTTTAAATTATCATCACAAGGAATACTCCTTTTTTTTGGTTCAAACCATTTTAATGAACTCACAGGACACAGTACAGGCACGACACACAACACAAAATAATAAAGGTAGTAAATATCAAAAACGAAACATCTCACACAGTCTCGATCACTCTCCAAAAAACACAACCCACACGTCTCTCGCCACACTCGTTCTCAACTCTTTCCTTTCTCAAAGTCCTTCTGGGCATGCGCAAGAGCGCCATCTATCTTAGTCTGAAGTCTTTACAACGGGCAGTGAGCGCCGATGAAGATTGTGATGTTGATGATGTCTATGCTGTGCACTTATCAGAACTTTACGCGAACATTGTTTTTTAACTTTAATTGTCTTTGCCAAATTCATTGTACATAAGTATTCATCAATTTCATTAAATTTAATTATTCTTTAAAACGTTTCATCATATTACCAATTGCTCACAAACCAGCCCACTCCCCACATCTCAGAAGTGGGATGGACGTCTAGGAAGATTCCAGCCAGTATTTTCGAAAGGATATTTAAAAAAAACTTTGCCAAACGAAACCGAACTTTAAATAAAAAGAAGCGAACTATGTTCTCCAGTCTCCAAGCTGCTCCTTGTGTACGTGAACATTCCATAATACAAAATGATATTGAATGATATTAAAGAAGTCAGCGTTGCATTGAAAAATTGCAAGACAAAAAATTAAAATTTTGCATAGATTCATTTTCGAAAATGACGGCAATCGATCGAATAGAACGTTTGAAATTTTTCTGGCTTCGGAACGGATAGCGAAGAATTTAACGAGAAATTGAAAAATGAAGAAGATATATATATATATAGCTTTTCTCTAAACGAATTGATTACAATATCTAATTTGCTAAGCATTTCTTTCGAAGGCACGAAAACGGAACTAGCAAACAGAATTCTATCTATGTTATGTAACCTTGAAAGCTTCGTCGAGAACGAAGGCGCAGATCTGTCCGAATCAGAAGAAGACATAAACAAAACAAACGATTTTTCAATGCAGTGCAATGAATGTGATGTTGAAAGTATTACTCATAACTCTCAGTGTGATTATATGCATAGTAGTATAAATAGGATTGATAGTAATGATTTTTCTATGCAATGTGGTGAATATGATTTTAAAAGTAAAACTCATGTTATCGCTAAACCTTTGAGTGATCTTTTGAAAAAGGATCGTAATTTTAAATTTGGACCAGAAGAAAGAAACTCTTTTAACCGATTGAAGGCATTGTTGGCCGAAAAGCCTCTCTTGGGAATATACGACCCTAATTATGAGATTGAATTGCATTGTGATGTGAGTTTGGAAGAGTATGGATCCATTTTGATGCAAAGGTCCCCTAACAACAGAAATTTTCATCCTACCTATTTCATGAGTAGAAAAACATTTGATGCCGAAAAGAAATATTCTAGTTATGAGCTTGAGGCTCTTGCCATCATAGAAGCTTTAAAGAAATTTCGTGTGTGCCGTTTGGGAATTCCATTCAAAATTGTCACTGACTGTTCCTCGTTTGAAAAGACAATGGCAAAGCGAAATTTGTCTACCCGTGTAGCTCGTTGGGTTTTATTACTACAAGAATTTAATTATGTCATTGAGCATCGACCCGGTTCTAAAATGGTTCATGTAGAAGCACTTAGTAGATCTACGATAAATATCTTTTGTATTTCAGTCGATAACATCTCACCAAAATTAAAAGCGGCTCAGGATAAAGATAGCGAAATAAAAATAATTGAAGAGCTACTGAAAATTTCTAATTATGAAGATTATTGCGAGAGACATGGAATTTTGTATAAATTCGCTGATGGTAAGGAATTGGTGGTCGTGCCTGAGGGTATGCAAACAGAAATAATAAGGGATGCCCATGAAAAGGGACATGTAGGAGTTAAATATACTGAAAAGGACATCGAAGAATATTATTTCATCCCCAAGCTTAGGCAGAAGATAGAAAAAAACCATAGCCAATTGTGTACATTGCATTTTAGTGAATCCCAGAAAGGGAAAGAAGGTCTTTTGCACCCCTTGCAAAAAGAAGATATTCCAAAGACGTACCATATTGATCACCTTGGACCTGTAGAGAGCACCCATAAGAACTATAAGTACATTCAATCGATAATCTATGCATTTACCAAGTTTGTATGGATTTATCCAACAAAAACCACTACATCTGCTGAAGCTATTGCAAAATTGGAGATTCAAAAGAGGAGTCCTTCTCAAATAATCTCCGATAGAGGTGCAACTTTTACATATAGCGAGTTTGCTGATTATTGCTCTAAAGTGAACATTAAGCACCATTTAATAACTACTGGCTTGCCGAGGGCAAACGGACAAGTCGAACGAATTAACCAGGCGATCATATCAATTCTGGCAAAGCTCTCCTTAGAAAATCCAGCCCAATGGTACAAATGCACAAGTGAATTACAGCCAGCGATAAATTCGACCTATCAACGAAGCATAGATACCACACCGTTCGAATTACTTTTCGGCACAAAGATGAATGTTAAGGGTCTGGACAAGTTCAAAGAAATTATCGAAGTTGAATTTCAAGCAAATTTTGAAACGCAGAGAAGAACTCAGGAAGCATGCAAAACAACAAATTTTTAAAATTCAAGAAGAAAATAAGAAGATGTACAGTTTAAGAAGAAATGAACCAAAACTTTATGCAGTTAATGATTTTGTTGCCATCAAGAGAACTCAGTTTGGTCCGCACTTGAAGCTAAAACCAAAGTACCTTGGACCCTATAGAATCACCAGGGTTAAAAGAGGAAATACATACGACGTTGTAAAAGAGGGATGTCATGAAGGACCCAACCTCACTACAACATGCGCTGAATTTCTAAAACCGTGGAATTGGATTTAGGGGTTTTCTAAGAAGACGGAAGAAGTTTGAAGAAGACGGAAGACGCTTAAAGAAAGACGAGAAACGACGTTTAAAAACGACAAATAAAGCTAGAAGACGATTTCGCTCATTTAATCATTTTCAGAGCTGAAGGACAATTCAGAGCTCTATAACCTAGATACATTTTCTTTACAGAGACTGACAGATTTTGGAACTTTGCTTCTGCCTGTTTTGTATATTTTCAGAAACGCCTGTTGGATCAGTCGAACCCAGGATGGCCGATCTCTGGTGCCCAACCTGCCACTAGAGGGCACCTCCGCGCTGATCTCATCTCCGATCACTGCGCAGCCATACTGAGCATTGGAGGAACGCAGAGCCAAAAGCGACGCAGAAGTAATACGATGGAGCTACGAGAAGGACGTAGCGCTGGACGGTGCGTTGTTGGTGTTGACGGGCAGTGAACGCCAACGGAGTTTGTGATGTCTGTGCTGTTATCAGAATTTTACGCGAACATTGTTTAACTTTATTTGTCTTAGGCAAATTCATTATACATAAGTATTCATCAATTTCATTAAATTTAATTATTCTTTAAAACGTTCCATCTTATATTACTAATTGCCCACAAACCAGCCCCCACATCTCTCTCTCTCTCTATATATATATATATACGTAGGTAAATCGTGATTCAGTTGAATTAATTTTTTTACCACTAACAAAACTGTAAGACCAACAGGCGATACTCGTTCATGGAGATAATTAACGACCTAACACAAAAACAAATTTTAATTTTAAATACAATATTAATGGTTGGTTGGGTTAAATGGAGCAAGATCCAAAAAATGTATAAGCTGCGCCAAATTCAAGACACTACAATACAATAAAAATCACAACTAGAGAAGAAAAGCAAAAAGTAGAAGGGCAGACGAGCAGAAAACGAATGGGATTAAAGATCACTAATGTACCTCGGGGTTGTGATGTCCGTGTTTACATGGAGAAAAGTAAACCACGAAGGATATACAATGGCAAACATCGAAGTAGTGCCATATTAATATCAATGACAAAGTTTCTGATTAATACGTTGGTAAGATGGATCAAATTGTTTTGAATAAAATGGTTCCTCTTTTTTGCACATTAAACTTCGAGAAGTCAAACCTTATCTTCACACACAATACCTGGGACTATTAAGTGATTCTTTTTTTCCAATTTTATGAGTTCATTATGGGTGATAAAACCGATCATCCTTAATTTAAAATTTTTCCTTCAAGGTACATGGATCTTTAAGAATTTTTTTCGGCGTAAGCAACTGCTTCAATTTTCATGTAAAATTGAAATATTTTTAATAGATAAAATTGACAGATTTACTTACGTCTATCCAAAAAGATCATCGTGATATGTAGATTTGCTCTGTAAACGGTACATCAAGCCCAGAGAAATCAAGAACGCATGAGTACATAACTCAAACAGCATTAAAAAAACTATTCCATAACTCCCTTAAGCCATTACATAATTTAATCTAAAACTTTAAAATGTAAACTATATTATAAAATACATTTTCTTATG
Source organism: Meta bourneti (assembly GCA_933210815.1). Lineage (NCBI taxonomy): Eukaryota > Metazoa > Arthropoda > Arachnida > Araneae > Tetragnathidae > Meta > Meta bourneti. The sequence goes on along the minus strand of OW119924.1, from coordinate 60,808,809 downwards.
TGTATTGAACAAGTTATAAATAACATTTTAAATTGATTTCAAAGTAAAAGCAATCTTGTAATCCTTATAACTCAATTGTACAATAACTGCAGAATTATTTTCAAGAGTAGCAATTCTGGAATGCAGTCTATATATTTTGATGACAAAAGATTCTTTCCATTGTTACATCTTTAGTAAAAATATTAAATAGGAACACTGTCTTGGAAACATCACCACTTTTAGTTTTCTAAGCAAATTATTTTTAGATCTTTTAGAAATACTTTTTCTAAATAACATTTATCCATTCTTTCTTTTCATATCGTTAAAGTTGGCTCACGTTGGCTTAGTGTGGAAGTTTGAAAAGTGGGGTGCCAACTCAGGTGTTGCCTCGTCATCTGATCGTGGTTCAAAATTACGTGTTGTCCTCGGATCTTCCCCTTTGGATTGTTCCCGGACGATCACCAATAGCCCATTGTGTTGCTCCAGTGTGACATTAATTAAAATACCTACCTACTTACCTTAAAGTAAATGGAAATCGGCATAGATTTCACAAACTGTATGCAAAGATTCACTTCTTTCGGTGAAGTTGATTTTAATGCACCATTCTTTGGAAGCAACCATCTCTCGGGGAGCACAGATATCTAAAAAATGCTGACAGTAGATAACTGTAAAAGACAGAACAACTAGACAAACCAAAGTTACCAACCTTAAAAAGTTATTCCTTGCCCCGTAGCATCCTCTTCAGCTTAACGTGCTCCTCATCAGCGACACCCCAGCGACCAATGCCAAACCAGTCGTTGAGTACCACTCTCTTTAATTTCCCATTTACACACATATTTGATCGCTCTCCATACCTGTATATAACCATGACGCTTTCGCACATTGCATGAAATATTCACGAATTTAGCGCTTATATGATTAGTGTGGGACTCTAATCAGATTTGCATGCGGCATCTTTATTCGATGTAATGATAATCTGTATATATATGTATATGTATAATTGCAAAGGATTAAATGAATTAATATCTAAATTTAAAACGCATTATAAGACTCTTTAACAGTTATTTATGGAATTTGCTAATCTGTAAGAATTATTGATAACCTCGTATATAGTAGTAAATCGTTAGGCTATTTAGCCATAAAAGTATTGACCAAACGTGAGTTTATCACTACCTCCTAGTTGTTTTTATCTGTAACTGGAAATGCAAGCAAGTATGTTCATGCGCAATTTGATATGAAGACTGCTTATGGAACGGTTATGAATATAAATATAAAGAAGACGTTATCTAATTGAACATTGGATTTGCTCTACTATGAAAGGCGGAAGAATAAAAGGAAGGTGTCTGTTCTTTTACCCCCTCAGCTGTACATTTAATCCAAAGAGTTTACGTTATTTAGATATTACATTACAACAGATTTCGGTGAATGTAGAGAATGCTGCCAAGCACAATAGTCTTCCATTGCTCACTATTCAGATAAAAAAAAGTAAATGTACTCATTAAAAAAATGCTGAAATAATAACCCATAAGCAACTAATTTTTTTAAATCTTTTAAATAGATTATTCAAACATCTTCAACTTTTAAAGCTTAAAAATCGTGCTAAATCGATGTTTCTGTGTTCGAGTTTCTAGTCAAAGAGTAAAAATTCTTCGAAAACAAAGAATTTTCACATTTGCTTTTACTTCACTTCTAAAAGTAATTCAATGGTTCACCGATTGCGTGACTCAAGTAATGTAAAAAAAGGAAAACCAGAAAGCTTTAGTTGAGATAAATGTATGGCGATTTGCAAAATGTAAAGAACGTGCTGTCTAAAAGCAAACTCTTTCCTTTCCCGTAGAAATAATTTCAATTTAATATTAACTATCTCATCGTGCAGGAAGTTCCAGTCACAGTATTTAATTTGAATCCTTGCAGAAACTTTTCTCATTTTAAAGATTTCCTGATACTTTCTTCCGACAGTGACGTGCGTAGTTTTTTATAATTTAAGAAAGAAACCATGACTATTTTTCAAAAGAGCGAAAAATCAGAAACACATGACCAAAAGTACATACGCTGCGCTGTAGATTTATGATGGAACAGAATTTATAAACCTAATATAGTTCTATTTGAATAGATATATATCTACTCAAATATAGATATAGTTGAGATATGTATAATGGAGTGGGTATATCAACTATCTTATCTCAATTGTTCTATTTGAGTAGATATATCTACTCAAATAGAAGAGAACCATTGAGTAGAACAATTAAGTACATCAACTACTCTATTTAGGTATATCCATCTAAATTGAGTGCATATATCTATCTAAATTTAGTAGATATATCTATCTAAATTGAGTAAATATATCTATCTAAATTGAGTAGATGTATCTATGAGAGAAATGAAATCTTCTATTGGTTTGTGTGTTTTCACGCATGCAATTATGTGGAACGTGCATACAATTTTTCAACTTAGCTTTCTGAAATAATGACTCAATAACGATCTATAAAAATAGAATTCAAGATCATTCAAACGGTGTCTTAATCAACGTCAATTACATTCAAACGCTTCTACCAGTTCAATTCTTTAACTAAATCGCTTTTGTTTTCTCAGAGGTTGCCACTTTTATTGTAAATCCCCACCCACAACAAACAGAGCCGCCAAAAGTCTTGGAACAGTTAAAGAACTGAATAAGTCTATTTTTGATTCCAAAAGTTTGCAGTATTAAAGGGGTAATTACGAAGATGATGCCAATTTTCTAACGGCAAAGGAGAAGTAATTTGAAATAATCCAGAAAAAGACAAGTTCTAGACACTCCGATTAAAAATCAGAAAAAGTACAACTGAAAGACAAATTAAAGAGCCCGATTTTCAAAATATGCAATAAAGGTTCCGATTATACTTTCAGATGAGGAGGATATAACCTTTCCTTTACAAGCTGTGAATCAGAAAATAGGATTTCAGAATATTACATTTCTCTTAAGAACCTTCGTATTTCCTGGTATCGGAAATATTTTTCAATTAAAGCATTTCTGAAGAATAAATAAATGCAAGCCAAAACTATTTCACTCATATCCCACTGTCGGGAAAAAAAAATCTGTCTAGACTAGACTCGAGTGATGAAATTGGAAATAAAATGGCTTCATGTTCCTGTTTGCAACGCAATGGAGAAACTTTTGGGCGTATTCGCAGCTACCCTGTAAAGCTCTTGATGGAGGAAATTACGAAGCAAAAATAAAACGGAAACACTTTTATAGTAAAAGTAAAATAAAAAAATCAATATATTTAAAAAAATCACCGTCTTTTTATGCCCTCTCCATAACATTATACTATAGAAATTCAATCACCTTTTCATCGCATAATCAATTTAAAGTTAATTCACCTTAAAATCAAATCTAAAGCGGACACAAGTTCACTTTCTCGATAATCAAACTTTAAAAATTTGTACATAAGCTACTCTATATTCTTATAATTTTCTCAATTCGAGTTTCAAAAATTGCACTGCATTTTTGTAATTGGATTAACTTATTTCTAACTTGGAACTTAAAAGTAATGTATCCCCCTAGCGGTAACTATCTTAAGTAAGAAATCGTAATTTATGATATGTATCTTAGTTAAATTCGTACAAACTGGCAAGTGAGGTCTTAGCAAATCTAATAATTCTGCGTTCTTACAGTAAATATTGTTTCTTTCAGATTACTTTAAAAAAGCTAGTGTTTTCTCTTAAACACTATGTATACTAATTATGTAGTTGAAAGCTCTGGTGCAAATAAAACCCTTTTTATATAATATACTCGAGATGCATTTACAAATTCGCAACATAAAATGTAAGCTTTTATATGATGCCAGTAGAATGTATTTTTCGTATTTAACTAATTCATTCCAAGGAAGTTCGTTAAAAATTAATTACAGAATTATAAATTCTATCTTACATACAGTGCTCAAATGCTTAAAATCCTTCGCCTACTATCGGTTGACCTCAATTACTTATGTTCCGAGTTCCTACTTAGAGTATTAAAATAATCTTTTATTTTATTCAAAATGTTTTCATACATATATCCTCGCATTATAAAAAAAATTTAAAAAAAACATTCTGTTGCTAATTTATTCCATCACTACATGGAGGTACCCCCAGTCAATTTAAAAAATAAAATTAGAAAATAGAAATTTTAACCTATGCACTAAATCATGATAATATTGTATAAATATAGAATAATTCGTCTAAAAATCAACCCCTAGATGGCTGTACCTGTCTTTTAACAAAACTAGAAACTTAATTTATGCAAGAGAACAAATGTATATTTAAATCTAAAAGAAATAAATTCCTTTAAAACTAATTGTTACTTTTTCCACCACTAGATGGCTGTACCAGTCATTTAGCGTATAATTTAAGAAAGCCCCCGTAGATGCCTTATATTTTATAATATTTTCACTAAAGTACGTTTACTTGTTCAACCCCTCACTAGATGGAGCTACCAGTTATTTTGTAAAAAGCATTTATTAAAACTCCCCCATGCAATTATTTAAACCATTTTCTAAAAATAGCACATTCCTAGAATTAAGAAAAAGTACAAGTCCGAGAGAGAGTAAGCAAACACTACATTAATTCAAACGTCTCATACGAGTCCCACTAGCTCAATGGTTAAGGTACATAACTGCGGATTCCCCGGTTCGAAACCAAGAAATTACTTTTTAATTTAAAATAATTTGTTTTCTCATTTCTCCAGCAGATGGAGCTACCAGTGATTCATAACCATGGCAACACAACTCCAACAAAACGATGCCATCTTTACAATGATGTCAACCAACTCTTCGTTATCTCCACCCCTTCTCTTATCTATTTCAATTTCTCTCTCCTTATCAAACGGCGGTCATCTTGGATTTGACGCTATAGTGAGCCCAATACTACAAGTGTATACCCAGATCATGTGGGCCTGTAACGCCCCTTGTAAGCAGTATAAGAGAGAACAGCCGGTTTTAAATATTGAAATTGTGTTTTCTCATTATTCCTGTGCCTAGGAAGCTTAATTTTGCCTCATCGAAAAATAAGGCAGTCATACGAGCACGTTCTTTCGAGAAATTGGTGCTCGTGATAGATAATGAAGTCACTGTGGTACTGATACGGAATGAGTGGGTAAAGGCGGGACGATATGACGGACGTTAACTATTGAAGTAACCTTCTCGCATCACAGAACGAGAAGACAGACTTCTTGTCCACATAGCTACTACTGGACGTACTGTAAAATCAAGCACCATAGCTCAACAATAAGGGTGTGTTATACAACAACATATTTCAGCAAGTATAATTGTGCAATTAGTCGACGTCTGCAGCAGCGAGCAATTTTTCAAGTTCACTGCTGTGACTACCTTTGACTACAGCACAAGCGCATGTAACTGCAAATGGTGCGTAGAAAGCCGCACGTCAGCAAACGAATGTCATGACGTCTTTTCAGGCAAATCTCGGTCGAGTCTAGCGGCACTGCAGTGACAAACAGCTTGACTCTTGCATTATTCATCGCCATTCCGGTCTGTCACTTGGCGTTATGGTATGAGCGTCATTGGATTCTACTCTGGTACCCGTTTAGTACGCATTGCCAAATTTTTTTTGTAAATAGAGTTACAATTATGAGATTGGTATATTGAATCATGGTAAATTTAAATTTTAAAAATATTATTTTCCAATACTAGTACATTTAATCAATATCTAAATTTGAGAACAGTCAAATAGATTATTTTGTGTTTTACTGAAACAAGTCATTTATATACAATTACAAATAGAGGTTTTGTGAGTACTCAACAGTGTTTTCTATATACTATGTACTCAACTATAAAAGTGAGAGTTTGTCTGCAGCATCCGAAAGCTCTTAGGTCAAGACAAAGATAAAAAGTATTTTTACAGCTGAGATAGTTACCAAGGAATCGTTACTACTTTATTTTAATATTATCCTTTAAATTTATATATTTTTAAATTGTTGACATCTAGTACATTTAAAGACTTTTTTGCAATATTATTGAAGGTAAGATAAATATGTCTGAATTGTGCAATGCACCACATTACGAAATAAAAAATACAATAATTTTAAATTTTCCTGCTAGGGTTCTAGACTAGTACGATTGTTGGATTGGATTAGATTGGACACCGTAGGAGGACACTGTTTCACCTGTGTGGCTTTCAGCTATATAGTCCGCCTTACGGAGGAATTTCGGGGATTAGGGAGAGCCGAGCAATCTATTATACACATAAAACATTCAAGATAGTACACATAAAAAATAGAAGGCAAGTGAAGGGCAAAACATGTAAGCACAAAAATAGAATATAACGTAAGAAAAGGATAACAAAATTTGTTAAATTTACAGAGAACGAAATGATAATTACATAATATATAATACAAATGATAATAATAACATAATATAATACAAATGATAATAATAATATAATATAAATGATAATAATAACATAATATAATATAAATGATAATAATAACATAATATAATACAAATGATAATAATAACATAATAAATAATCCATATATAATAAACGGTAACAATACACAATGAACATGGATACGTATTTAGAACAAAAAATTCAAAGAGCAAAACCATTAAGACAACTAAAAAAACACAGATATACTAATTTCGTAAGAAAAGCTAGGTTATTTCTCAGCTCTCGCAGATATAATCAATGTTGGAGCTGAAAAATTCCATCATTTTAAGGATTTTGTGGTGGCAGTGTCTATTCTTGGCAGTACTTCCGCACCAATGAGAGTAGTTTTGTAGAGAAGGTTTTCGCCAAATGCCATCGACTTGTGAGATCACAGTCAAAGAGGTAGTGAACGGGTGTTATGCACAGCGCACCTTTTTTAGATGGAAACGTTCTAGATACGCCGGAAATGGACCATGGCCTGCGAAAAATTTTACCAGCTTTGAGTTCTGCTAAATAAGTTCGGTTGAAATCTTCGGAAAGAATTGATAAGTGTATCTCCCTTTGAAAGAAACATCCCATTCTGCTTGCCATTGGTCCAATACCAACGTATCAATTGAACATAATAATTTGCTTCTAGGCCACTTTTAACTGGTTGTTTGATGGGAAATCCTATTTGATACAGACTTTACAATTAAGTCTGCTTGTTTGTTTCCCTCAATGCCAGCGTGTACTTTTACCCAAGAGATGTTAATTTGGGGATGGCTTCAAGCAGTTTTTTCTTGACTTCATTGATGATTTGATTGTGGGAGAACATATTACCCAGAGAGGTAATACTTGATGCACTGTCTGTAAAGATATTGGCTGCTATTCTCTCTGAAACACAATAGTAGACTGCTTCCTTAAGAGCAAGCAGTTCAGCTTGGTATACAGAGTTGCAAGGATGTAGGGTACTGTCCCAGCTATGACAGATTGCGGAATCCTCAAAAAGTACATACGCGCTGCCAACGCCTTTAGGAGTTTTCGAGCCGTCTGTATAAATTGATGTTGTGATTCTAGGAGAGGGTGGTCCTATAATTGATTGAAGACTTGAGAGGGTTGGGTGAGTTGTATAAAAACGTTTTTGTTCATAATCTGTGGCAGAGATACCATTGTCCAAATAGCTTAACGTTTTCCTGAAGTTTCACTATTTTTGAAATAACAGCTTCCTATTGGACGACAAGGTACAAGGGCCCAATACCAGCCAGTATCTGAAGAGATGCTGTTGAAGTTGTTCTGTAAGCTTGAGTGATCAAAAGAGCGAAGCTCCTTTGAAGACTATTTAGATGGTTTTTTACTGCTACAGTAGGATTCATATCCCATATACTAGCTGCGTAGCAAGCCGCCCTCTCAATTACTGTTATATGCCAAGTCTTCAAAATTGATGGACGAACACCCCAAGTTTTAGCCGTGAATCTCATCGTGTTCCTAGTTTTAAGAAGACCGTTTTATCGCAGGTACTTAACACGTGGAATCCATGTGAGTTGTTCATCAGGAATGACTCCCAGGTATTTTAATTCTTTTACAATCGGAGACACTGGTGTTTTCAAATTTAAAGATAGGTTTTCTATTGAGTTTTTGCTTCGAGAAAACTATGGCTTTAGTTTTTCCTGAAGAAATGTTAAGTTTTTCATGTGATATCTGGATGCTGAATTTATTAAGAGCATCTTGAGAAAATGTTTCTAGTTCCCTGCCTGTAGAGCCAGTTATTATAATTATAAAATCGTGTGAAAATGCTTGAGTCTGAATGTGGAGACCCCAATCCAGGCTCAAGATCTTGTCGGCGATGATGTTCCATAAAATGGAACTCAGGCAGGAATTTTGAGGACTTTCTTTTTGCAGCCTCTTCATGACTTGAATATCTTCATACTTGAAGACAATTTCTCTGTCTTGAAGATAGCTAACAGGATCTGGAGGATGTTACTTGGAAATTATTTTTTTAAAAGCTCGTTAATAAGGGAGAGCCACAATAAATTATCGAATGCGCCTTCAATATCAATGGATATGACAGTGGTATACTTTTTAGATTTAAGATTTTCACTAATGATTTTCATAAGATTATTTATTGCGGGCTCTGTTGATTTACCTTCTTGAAAGCCGTATTGATACGCGTTCATCACATTCTTTGTTTTCAGGTGGTGATTTATTCTTGTTTGCAATAATCTTTCCAGTCTTTCCCAAGACAGGTAGAAGACAGATGGGTCTAAAGAATTTTAGATTTTGAAGATCTCGTCCAGATTTGTTGATTGAAATAACCTCACCCTTTTTGAAGTACGTTGGGAAATTTTGGAGTCGTAGACAGGTATTGTAGAGTTCCAGGAGAATATAGGGGATAGTATTGTAGATAATGTTAGATTGGTTAGCAGTCTTCGTTGTTGCATGGAAAAGAAGGTTGGCTGCTGCAAAATCTATGAGTGTCCTTCCTCGGAAGTCTTCGGTACGATAACCCCAAACTGGGCTGTGAGCGTTCCAGTCACCTGCGAGAACAATATTTTCTGCCTCCAAAACACCTGATGCTGAAATTTCTGTAAGCGTTTCTTCGATATTTTGAGATGGAGGAGCATACACAGATCCAATGTATAAGCTAGTATTATCTATTGAGTTTTAATTATTACTAAATTAGTGCCTTTGTGGTTACTATTGGTTTTATAGTCTTCGTATTTATTGCAATTGTAGCCAAGCTGGAAGTCGAATTAAACATTTTCCAATGCTTTGAAAATCCTGGAAGATTATTTGCTTTTACGTAAGCTTCTTGTAAGAGAGCGATGTCAGTTTTGAGTTCTACAAGATCAACGCTTTCTGCGGATGTGGCTATGCGGCTTTTTTCCAAGGTTGTGTTGGCAATGTGAAGTTTCGTTAAGCGTTGACTCTTGCAGAGATCGTCTCCTGAGTTCCTAGGATTCGTGAAGTCGCATTTCTCGTTTCTAGCCATGTTTGGAGATAATTGTTAAGTTTCAGATGCTTGAGAGCGCTCTGATAAGTCGGACATTGACTCTCGTTACTACTGTGGCCTGTGTGGAAGTTTGGTCTCCTTTTTGGTTGGAAATTATACAGTTAACGCAATTCTTCTCTTCTTCGCAATCTTGTCCTTGGTGTTGTCCCCGTACTTGTAGCAGGTTTGTTTATTCTGGCAATTATAACTCAGGTGGCCAATTTCTTGGCAGTTAAAGCACTTTATCACACTGAAAAACTTTCAAATGCTGAAAGAATGGAAATCAATAACAATGTTACGATTTTTTAGAAGTGTTTGGATACACTCTATATTGGACTCAACTACAATGTTTAACCTAACACTTCAGGTCCTTTTAAACTTCTTAACTTCACAGGTTCCTGTGATGGGGTATAGGCCAACTGTCTTACAGCTTTAACAACTAGATCTTCTGAAATGGAATTCGGGACTCCAAAAATAATTACTTTTCCTTTTCTTTTGGATGGTTCACGATAGCCTATGGTTTCCCTCAACTCTTCAATTCCGTTAATGTGGGTTTTCAGTTGAGAAATTTGGATTTCTTTATGAGCTTTAATTATCAATTCTTGTTTCTTGGACAAGAATATGTTTTTCACAGGGATCTCTTTTTTATTCTGGAGTAGAGATTTTCTCAATTGAGAACGAATTTGATCTCCATACCTATTGCCGTTTTTATATTTCAGGATCAGAACATGTTCTGTTACCTTTGGTATTTCTTTTGGTATCGTATAAATCCTGGCTTTAAGCTTGTCCGCGTAAGAAATGGGAAGGTTATTAATAGAAAGATCAGGATTGAAATATCAGGACCCTCTTCTAGGGAACCTTTGAGACCTTTGTAATCGGATTCTTGTGTAACCGCCTTCTTGTTAACATCCTGAAACAAGTTAATCAGTTTTTCTTTAATTTTAGGAGCAATCTTATGTTTCATGAGTATTTCATTAAATTCAGTCTCTATTGAACGAATTTCAGTCAACGTATTGCAGGATGTATCTTCATATCTTTGAATCCCATATTAAGAAAGTGACTGTTAGCCATTAGTATTTTGTGGAATTCAAAAATACGGCAATTAAGAGGGAAAATGATAGTTTGAAATCTTTCAAATGATTTAAAGCCTTATGCAAATTAAATGCAAAAAAAATTTCAGTGGTTTCCTATTAATCGGAGTAATTGCGCTCTTGGTTAAGCATTAGTAGACATTGAGAGGGTGTTAAAACTTTTTTATTTGCGTACGCTGGGGATAAGTCTTTCGACGTGTGGGCGAGAATCGGTTGGCGTGTTGGTATCCCCTTCAGACTGGTCGTCAACTGTCACTAAAAGATAGCTGTTTTTATGTTTTCAGCTGGGGGTATGTTCTCCTCGTAAGGGTGAGAACGGGAACGCCAATTCTCAACTTTACGACCCTTCTCTGATTGGTTAGTCACTTTTCGTGTCTTTTGATGTGGTTAGGAACGTCGATTCCCCACGCTTCGCAGTTCAAAATGGCTAAGAATGTTTCAAACTTCGAGAAAGTAATTACACGTTTGTTTATCTTTAGAAATTTTTAAGTCCATTGATTGGAGATAATCATGAATTTTGAGTTCAGCATTCAGTAAACGATTAAAGAGTCTCGTTTAAAATGAAAACTCTAAGGAAGTCGAATCCACATAGATTGCTCTGGATCAGATCAGTAAAGATGCGAGAACATAACAAATATGCTATTTTAAGGTAAAATAAAAAATATGACAGCTTTTGATCCAGTTGAAGGAAGATTTTGTTCTCTTTCTCACGGTACAAAATCCACGGACATAAGAGTTATTTAAACTATATAATTAGTAAATTATCTAGGAGCTGAAGTGAAGCACGTCCGACGAGGGAAAGGTAGATGGCGCTGTTATCTAGTACGATTGTTGTAATTCGCTTTTAATTTTTCTTTCTTTGTTCTTCCATATGTAGGTTGATGGTTTTGAGGTTTTATGGCACAAGGGACATATTTGGTCAAACTGAACTCCTCTTCCATGTGTAAAAGTTTAATGGCGTTTCTATCTATTTCAAAATATAAATAGTAGTATTATTTTAATAAGGTGACAAAAACCAACTAACCTTAGGAGAATAGAGAACATTTTTTAAACTCATAATTTGTCTTTCTCCTTTTATCAAATGTAATTTTCGATTACGAGGGTAGATAAGATTTTGAGCACATCCCCCTACCTCGAAAACATCAAAACAGTGCATCAAATGAACTGTGTCTTAGTAATTAATTTCCCCAATTAGTGAAGAGAATAATGTGTTTCATTTGCATATACTAATTGGTTGATTTAAAATAAGCCGAGAGATTATGCAGTAATTCAATTTCCAACTAATCCCTAATTCTGTCTCAATCACGATTAAAACGGCAATTTTAAAAGGAAACTTTCTATTATTAACTTTAAAGTAGTAGTACAGTATCAGAGCTATTTAGATGGATTTTATCGCTGTTCACATGCTTATGTCAATTTCATTGCAAAAACAAGGGGAGTTTCATGTATTTAAATTTGTGAGATACACAAAATTAAATACATGAAATTGTGAGAAATTTGTGAGATACTCAAAATTAAATACATGAAATTGTGAGAAATTTGTGAGATACACATAATTATTTAAAACAATTGTATTAATATTAAAACCAAGCAAATTTCACAATTATGTGATATTGTGAAATATATGCTTTCAATGTGATATTACGATGTATGCTTTCAATTATGTGGTATTATAATGTATGTTGGCAAGATGTGGTGCTGATGTCATCCATGATTACACTGTTGACTGTTTATGTAATATGATGTCGCTGAATACAGCTTTTTTCTTTCCAGTAAATGTCACTGATGAAAAATGTCCCTTTTGTTTGTTTCGTCCCAGTCCTGTTCTTTTTCGTATTCCAGTAATTTTAATAAACAAATAATTCTCTAAAACCTTGCATAAATTTATGAGAACTCCACATCTATACTCCCGAAAAGTGAAAAAAAGAGAATCATCAAACAAATATTGAACTCTTAGTGTAAACCAAGAAGCAAAAACTTGGACAAAGTGCGTAACACAGATGCTTACTCGGAAATACACTGGTATTCAAAATTAAGAGAATTTGCATATTTTGTCAAATTTCTTGAAAAGTACTGAAGGAATGAAAAAACTGATGCTTCCAAACAAATATGCAAATCTTTAGTGTCGAATACGTTAGAGTATACGTGCGTGTGGGCGGTGTATTTGGAGGAACAGGCTTTCTAAGCGCACATAACAATTTCCGCTCTTCGTTCGCTCTCATACTTCGGCGAATTTTGTGGGGGGTTTTGTTTTGCAGCATTCGGTGAAATTCAAAAGCAAACAGATAAAATGAATAACCACCAACGTTTGGGTGATGGAATGAGGTGGCGAATCGTCGGGAGACCGGAAGCAGGGCAGTCTCAAGAGCAGATTGCTACAGACTTGAATGTAAAGCCCAAGCGTCATGTCCAACTTATGGAAGCAGTTTAAGGATACCGGATCCGTAGAGAGAAAGCCTAGGCAAGGTCGTCAAAGAGCCACGGCGGCCAATGAAAATCGATATTTGTCCATTACAGCAAGGCATAACAGCTTCTCAGCTCTCTCGTGACCTTCATGCGGCCACAGGAAGCCAAGTTTCAAGGGTTACTATTTCCAGAAGGCTACATGAGAGAGATCTGCTTGCAAGAAAACCTGCTGTTTGCGTCCCGCTCACTTCTGCGCACAGGACAGCACGTTTAGCATGGTGCAGAGAACATCGACGTTGGACCAACGATCAGTGGGGGACATTTCTATTCACTGATATGTCCCGGTTCACCCTAACCACTGATTCTCGATGTACGTTCATCTGGAGAGAACCGGGAACTCGCTACCTGTCCTCCAACATCCGAGAAAGAAAACTCTATGGCAGCGGAGGTTTGATGGTCTAGACAAGCATCATATTGGATGGCCGCACAGACTTCCATGTCTTTGACAGAGGCTCTGTGACTGTGGATGACATCTTGGAGCCCTGTGTTCGCCTTTTCAGGGGTGCAGTTGGCCCTGATTTCATTTTTATGGACGACAACCCTCGTCCACATAGGGCTCATCTGGTCGACGTATATCTGGAAAGTGAGGATATTCGCCGGATGGATTGGTCAGCCAGATCTCTAGACCTAAACCCTATAAAGGATATCTGGGACGCTCTTGGGAGGGCAATTGCAACTCGCCTTCCCCCTCCCAGAATCATCCAGGACCTGAAAACAGCGTTGCTGGAGAAGTGGGACCGACTGTCACAGGGACTCATAAACTGCCTCATTTCCAGTATGAATTCACGTTGTGAGAGCTGTATAACTGTAAGAGGGGACCAGACCCCCTATTAACTCTCTTTTTGTGTCGATATTGTAACGTCTGTTTTAAACCTTCCTGCACTGACGAGCCTTACGCACTTTCATGCGTGTGTACCATAACTGTTGTATGGTTATTTTTTTGTATTATATCAACCTATGTTCATAACTAATTTTATTAAAATATTCCAGTAGTTCTGGAGAAAATCGACCAAAGGTGAAAATTCTTTTAATTTTGAACACCAGTGAACACATGGAATAGGGCTGCTGTCCAAATAGGACTTGACGGTCAACTATCAGCTATTCAGCAGCGACTTGCATGTCGCTTACCCACACATTGATCTAATACAATAGCCGCGACATCATATTAGCTGAAATACGCATACGTATGGACATGTTTTCTGTACAGAAACAGAGTGTGCATGAGTATATCATACGTTTCGTTGCATACTCCTTCAGCGTGTGGCCGTGCTTAGGTCGGTGGTAAACGGGACAATTTAGACAGTAAACACAGGGCTCTCTTTTTCTCCCGAACCAGACAGTGATAGACTGGGGGCCAGTTTAGAATTCTTCGTCGTCCGTATGTGTTTGGAACCTCTCGAATCGCGCCATCTGAATCGCGAGCTAAGTCGGAACGAAAAGAACTAGCACATCCCAGATCTGGCTTCCCAAGCAGCCCGTCAGTCGTCGGCCTAAGAGTTTAGTTAAAGAAGAGTAATGGTCCTTTTGACAATTTTGATGGGACCAGAGAATACGGTACTTGTTTCAGTTAGTGACATGTAAATTTAATAGTATCAAAATGTAAATTCAATAAAGACATCGAAAAAAAATTTTAATCGATGAAAAGTAATAAATTAGATAAAAACCAGCCAGTCGTTAAGAAAAGAGTCTAGAGAGTCATAGTATGTTCCTAAAAGTCTGTTTAACCCTGTACCCTTTCAAGGCAGCGGAAAGTCAGGCGTCCCAATGCTTCTGAAAGAATTAATGCTAGTATGGGCTAGAATTAATGCTAATTAAGCTAGAATTAATGCTAGTACACTCCACTCTTCCGCGTCAATAAAACTGACGCGGAAGAGTGGAGTGTAGCCAAGAGTCGGAGTGTAGCCAAATATGACTCTTGCGCCATAAAACCCAACCAACACAAAAATTTAGCATAGTGCTGTACAGGATATAGCTCCTAATCCTGAACAGAAATGTTCATTATTGTCCAGGACAAAGGATTGTTGACGGTAATTACCGAGACAGTATTACTTCTATCCATACCCATGTTTTTTATATTTTCAACGCAGCAGGCCATTACAGACACAAATCCCTTAGCCAAGATAACGTACAAATAAAAAAAGAATTAAAACATTAAATAAATCAGTGGTAAATAGAGCAAATAACAATACTAATAACTAGGGAAGTTGCCGGATAGCCCAAAGATCCATCGCCTGCCAATAATTTCCTCTCAGAGTGGTTAGAGTTATACAGATTAGAAAGTGTTCTGTGACCGTAAGTGTACCATCCGTATAAAGAGGACACAAGGGGCTATTATGCTTATGTATGCCAAGCTTATGTAGATGGGAAGCAAGGCAATCATGATTTGTGACAAGTCTGAATTCTGTCTCTGCCACATTTCGATAATCGAGGAGGGAAAGATTAAGATTTTTAAGATCTTGAGTTGTATCTAAATTATCGATTTATGCTCAGTATACACTATACGACGAATTAAAGGCACATTATGGTAAGGAATCTCTTCCTGAGAAATCTGCATTAGTCATGCATTGTTTATTTTTGTCTACAAGAGTCCAAACTGGTACTACAAGACTGTTCTACTGAGAGTAACTTGGTACTGCAAGACTGTTCTACTGAGAGTAACTTGGTACTACAAGACTGTTCTACTGAGAGTAACTTGGTACTACAAGAGTTCGAACTGGTTGCTCATTAGTTGCCTGCGATTTCACCAGAATTAGAACTAAATGTTATTATGTAACACATGAATAAAGTTGATATGAAAGAAATTGTTTCACATTTGATAAATCTTTGTAAAAGAATCATGTAAAATATATTTGAACTCTTGTAGTTAATTGTAAATTATTCCTTGTGTTTTTATATGCGTATATTTTTATCTTTATCATAAATAACAGCTGTAATGGGTCACCTAATTCTTAAAAATCATTGGTCATAAATCAAAGAAAAAATGCTTACTTATGATTTTAATACAAGCACACAAATTTCATATTTTTGTTGTCAAATATAAAAACACCCTTCTGATTGAGTACCATTGACAAAAACAGAGGATAGATATTTTCAAAATGTATCAAAAGGTAACTGTTTAAACAAAAAGAGTGTCATGCGCTATCAAAAACCACAATGCAACTACTCGTGTCACTCACGCTTATAAATAAAGTATAAGATTTTCTTCAAGTTTTTTACCGTATATTGATAAGTCGAACGAATTCCAACACATGATGGAATTCGTTCAAGGTCCTCTTTTGGGATTTATTTTATCCACGGAAGAATGCAAAGCTTAAGTCACTTTATCGATTTAGTGAAGAAACTTCCAAGTCATATATATATATAATCGGAAATATTCTACACGCCTGAATTACGTATTTTACCCCTACCTGTTTTAACACTTTTTTCGTGACTTTTAGTGCATTAGTAGGTTTTCTGACTTTTTTCTCATACTTTTCTTCAGTGTCGTTCATAGTTATGACCTGACACAGCATCAAAAGTATAAATGGCGTATTTTGCCCCCATATATATCTGAAACATTCATACCAAATTTAATCAGTACTAATATTGAGTTATCTACCTTTTCATCACAAAATCCTAATCAGTGATCATGAGGTGTATTTATAGTAATAATTATTCCCATAATCACATCCCCATATATTGTAATACATCACAACTGAAATAAATGTGACATATTTAACAGGGTGGACCAAAAAAATCTAAAAGTTTCAAAAGAAAATCGCTACTGCGCAGAAAACGTATATAATGCGCCTAAAAATAATGCTAATTTTCGAACTGTAAAGAATTTTAATCGAATTTCTATACAATTGCTGTTATTTTATTCCAAGGTAGGAAAATTATGGACATAACCGTCGTAAAAATTGTATATTTCTTTTATAAGGCAGTAAACAATATGAACGTAATTAGTTTTCTGGTATAAATAGTGAAGATGGGCAACACGTAGCATTTTTGGAGGGAAAAGAAACTTTAAAATTCTAGTTTGTTAGAAAACCAATCTCTCTGAGGCAAATTGTCTCGAGTTTTTGTTACATCATTAAGAGAAAATAAAAGGAACCCAGTAACTAATTTGCTTCATAGTCTTTTGGTTCAATTTCATCTATAATTAGACAAACAAATGTTAGAGAGGCTTATGACACTTTGAAAATTTAGATAACTTAATCATTTGCAAGCAATGCATATACATATATGTACAGAAGATTATTATGACATCGAATAAAGATGCCGTGTACACATGTGATTTGAGTTCCACACTGATCACACAAGCACTACGTTCGTGAATATTTGATGTAATATAAAGTCTAATTTGGCCCCGAATAAACTTCAGCCTCAGTTTTCAACTTATCACATTATGCGACAATAAATGCTCTGAATATTACCTCATTTGGGAAATTAAGGTTCCGAAAACTCTTTGTCTGGATTTTTGTGAGCTACAACGATACTCATTTGTTAGTCCTGTTTAAATGGTGATCGGACAAAAAAGGTTTTTCCTAAACTACCATAAGCATTAACTTATTTTTGAATATTCGATATTTCAGTTTCAATATTGTATAGTGAGGCAATTAAGTAGGTAATCACCTTGTCATTCGCATTACCATTGTAAGGTGCATTCCGTCAACTGAAAAAGGAACAATGGAGTTCGACTCATAATTTTTGAGTACATTTGATTAGAAAGACATTGACAAAATATAAATGCATTTTAAACTAAAGATTAAGAAATACTTTGTGCTGTAAAATTATTATATTTATTGGAATTTCAGTTAAAATAATAAATTGAAGAGCAGAAAACTATTTTTGAGTAAAGGAAGTACCGGGATTATTCAATACTGTTGAAGGTATTAAAAAGAAATATTGCTTGAAATACTCGTTTCCCTTTACTTTCTTTCTAAAATACGAAAGTATTTCCTATTAAATGAAAATAAATCTTAAGGATGTCTAGGAGTAACATAGATACTTATTATGTTTCTTGACCTTTCTGTTGCTATTTTATCAAAGAATTCACAATATATTCTGATACTATTTATAAGTGTTGTGTTGTATGTAAGTATTGTCTTTGTTTTTGATGTATCATTACTCATGCATTCTTTCAGCGATACATCTTAGAACATTTTTCTAAACACGAATTCTTTTCCTTTGAACATTGTACTAAGATATACATTTGCTTCTATACTTTTTGAATATGCTTTTAAAATAGTTTTCTTACTTATGGCTTCAGGTATAAAATCGATCCAATACACTCATTTGATTTGCGATTTAATAATTAATTTTCATTTAATTGTATAAAATATTTTATTTATAACAAAACTAATGCGTTTAAAAAGAACCAACATTAATTTCTTTGTTATATCTTAACTTACTGTGTCATCACTTTTATCTACCACAGAAGAAACTTTCCAGAAATACTCTTTTAGTATATTTTCCTTTTATGTAATATTAGAAATGAAATATCATTATCTAAAACTCAAAACGTGCTATTAAATATATTTTATATCTCATTAAATCAATAGAAATCTTATTTAACAGCATTTTTTTATGAATGGATTAAATTTTTATGGTATGCTGTAAAAAATTATTTTGATATGAAAGATATTATTTCGATAAAAATTAATGTAAAAGAAATCAAATGCGCGAAGGAAGCGAGAACTAGTTTTCTAATTTGTAATTCCTTTTACAAAGCAGAATTGAATTTATTTCCCTTTTACTAAGCAGCAAAAATAGCAAAACTTCTTTTTATTTAAACATTAGCAGGATTACCTGGAGTTTCTCTGGTTGAATTGGTTAAATGTTGATTGAAAGTGATCAGACTAATCACTTCTCTTTCATAGAAAAATGAAAGCAAAATTACGAGGCTTTGTCCTTGGGTCATATCCTTCGCGATTGATCCCTAATCGTCGCCAATAGTCCGTTGTGTTGCTCCAGAGCGATGCTAGTTAACTACTCTACCCTACCCCTAAATAAAATATCTGAAATATGATAAGAAAACGTGAAAACATAAGTACAAACAGAAACTGTCATTTAAAAAGTGCAGAATTCTGAAAAACGAAAGATACGAACAAGTTCGTTGAATTTCGACTACCTGAATATATTCGGAAATAGAGCAAATCGAAAAAAAGACTTTTGAACAATTTTTCTGAAAAGAATAATGATTTATTTACAAAATGAACACATACTAATACTTAGTAACTAACACATTTTATAATACTTAGAGTTAATAATATAACACACTTATAGTACTTAGAGATTAGATGCATAAATATGACCGCAACATTTCGGTCTTAACTCAAATAAAGACAGAATTCTAAATTAAATTTATAAAATTAAACATTAATTCTGGCGTTGTCAGAAACCAAGAAGCAAAATTATGCTTTTAGAGTTTTTCGTTTGGCTTTTCGAGTTTCTTTACAAAATGTAAGTTATGTAAAATTAAATATTTTAAATATCCTTATATCATCAAACAAATATTCATAAACTATTTATATGGTGAAAAAAAACAGAAATTTTTACAAATATTAAAATTTATTTTAAATTGTTTAAATGTATGTAATGTATGTTTTGGGAAAAGTTGTTTTTCGAGTAATACTGGTCTATTCAATTTTGTGGGGAAAGTTGTTTTTCCCCACAATACCACGCTAATGGTAAAACACTGAGTTGCGTACAACGATCATTTTTTTCTCAATGTTATTCCTATGGGGTTTTTGAATTGTTTTTACCCCATCAGCACACCTAGAACAAATATAAAGGAAGTTGATACGTAGCCCACGTTGCCCGCAAAGTTTTAAAGAATATGTGTACCAAATGTTTGGTGTGGATTAGTGTCGAATGGTGTAGTATATATATATATATATATATATATATATATATATATATAACACTTATATGTGCCCTTGTGCCATTAAAAACCAACCAACCAACCAACCAACTATATGAACATATTCTTATATATATATATATTAACATATAGATAGATAGATAGATTATACATGAATGTATTTGACATTTTAATTTAGTTTCGTTTGGTAAAAAACATTTATTTATGTTTTATGATATCGGCTGGCAACATCATAAAATCTGTAAGTTATAATTTAAATTACTCTATTGGCAATAACATATATAAATTGTGCTTTAGACTTCTTTTATTAGTTTCGTTTACCTCATAATCTTAACTGAATATTTCAAATTGACAATTTTTCAACTGACTGTTGTTTATTATGCATACTCTATAATTCTTATAAGGCTTTCTATGAATCAATATTCGGTTTTATAAGCGATAGTTTAATTGGTTGATAATTAAATTCATTAATCCTCTGAGGGGTTCACACACATATATTTTTCTGCAGCCTGCAATCTTCAGTGCATGACTTCAAACCAGTTTTAACTTCCTGGTGAATAGAATCTTTCCCTGGATTCTTTTAATCAATTAATGTGGTTATTTAAAAATTATGTATGGAGGAAAGCAGAACAACACTATTCGGAAATCAAATAACGTTCAAAGGGTTATAATTTTCACTCAATTTCGCAGTATGTCAGATATTATAACAGATGTCAGATTCTATGTCAGAGATTTCTTAATAGCGTTTTTCAGCAATTTCCAAAGAATACAAGGCAAAATGATATATATTCAATTCAAATTCCAAAACTTGAGCTATTTATTCTAGTTATTCCATTCTTTTTCTAGATATTTCTAATAGCTCTTTCGTACATAACTTTTCGACAACCATCATTCAAAGGTGCCTTCAGCCATTATCTCTAAATTTGCCTTCTGCTCTGAGAAGCTATCCATCGATTTCATTCGACAAGCTCAGAGAGCCTTTCGACAAGTACATCCAACTTTTATCATTCAAAGAGAATATTTAATAATATACTGTGGCCTGCTCCACAAAAGCCAATTTATCTCTATAAGTGCTGAAAAGACTGACTGAGAATCTGCATTTATTCCCAAGGGGAACGAATGGTTATCTGATAAGGATGTTTTGCCAAGAAAGTAGGATGAAAGGAAAAGCATAATTATTCTACTTCAGGGGGAAAATATGCTATGAGCATGCGATGTCACGTTCTGGAATATTGATCACAGTATGGGGAAAATAATACAGCTGGAATAGCCTGAAGGATCTAGGGGCGAGCAATCTAAAGCTCGACAGATGTCAAATGCAATTTCACTGACCTAGATAGGGGTGCCAACGCAACAAAAGAATATAACTTACACTCACGTCTTGACCATCATCCATGGTTAAAAGATATATGCAGAAGAGCATGTTCAATTGTTTCTTACCTTGATTGCGAATGTTGTTAAACTGAGACATACTGAAAAGAAAAGTAAAGAGCAGCAAGAGGACGTGTATAAAATGTAAGTGCCTCTTTTTCTACTAAGCAGAATAAAAAAAGAAAGGGCTTCAAGGAGAAGATGATTATTTTTAGAAATTGTAAAAAGTACGATAATGGAAGTTTGGATCTGGATTCGTCAAATGATATTTTTCAAAAAGTGAAATGCGATTATAACTGCCGTTTATTTTTAGCATCCAAAAGATCCGAAAAAACGCATTGACATTTCCATGAAAATAACTTTGGAAAGCTGTAAATTTAAATTTGAGCTTTTATTCATAAAAGGTAAATATTTTCTAAAAGTGTACTCCAATTGAGTTTCATGTAACAAGTAAGCTAATATTTCAAAAAATTTATATTTATTATAAATTTAATGCTTGTACCGTTAAAGTGCGTTTATTTTATTATGCCAGTATGTTTATTTTATGGGGGGATATTGTCAAACTTAAAACAAAAGTTTTCAGAAATTTTAGTTCCCATCCTATACCCTTAAAATATAAAACACTATAATATGTGTCCACTTCCACTATTTGTTATCGGTTTATCAATTCAGTTTTTTATCTAAGCGTGCGTTTGATTGAATAAAATCTTCTCACGGATATCCGAAGTACTTTTCATTACAACTATGACATTCAACCTCAGACATCATATCTTTTTGGCAAGCAAGTTAAATAAGATACACGCTTGCCAAAAATATAACTTATGAGCTGCATGTGTAGTAAGTTCTACTCCTGTTACTACTCTGAGTGCATTTCTCTCTTCGGTGTCAGTAAAAATTTTCTTGTGTGAATATCCATTTACTTGAAAAAAAAACATTGCCTGACCAATAGCTCTAGCACTATAAAAAACAGCCAACCAGAGAAAAGAAAAAAATTCTTCAAAACTTATTTTATCAGTTTGACACTAAATGTTTGCATCAATTAATTCATAATGAAAAAGTTGATTTAGAATCACAAAAATATTATACATATGTATAAATAAAAAGTATAATTATATCTCAAGCAGCGTTTTTGAATGGTCAGGGAAGAAATGGTCACTCACGCCACCTGATGGTGAGGGCAGCTTGGATGTGTTTATAAAGAAGATTAATTAAGGTACTTTGAGACTCAGAAATGATTAAAATGTTATTATTTTTATTTTTATTAAATGTCTCAAGTAGGTGAATTACTCCTTGAGTCAGAACATCAGGATACGACTGATTTGGGATTGATTTAGGATTTCAAAAAGCAACAAATTCACATCACAGATTTTAGTATTCAAACAGATTTATAAATCTTTTGTAACATTCTTAACCACATTCTGTAAAAATCAATGTTGCATTTCAAAAATCGGTGAACTAAAGCTTTATTAAACTAAATTACAAATTCTTAATAAATTATTTAAAATAATTATGCTGCTGCTATTCTCAAATTGCATACCCTAATAGAATTCCTAATTTAAGAAGCTTTGTTTGCCTCAATATGCTTTTAATCTACCTGCAATTCGTTCCCTGGAGTTTTATTCGTGAAAATCATTCTTCGTTTCA
This sequence comes from Meta bourneti, assembly GCA_933210815.1. Lineage (NCBI taxonomy): Eukaryota > Metazoa > Arthropoda > Arachnida > Araneae > Tetragnathidae > Meta > Meta bourneti. Next base: position 60,786,023 of record OW119924.1, on the reverse strand, counting down.
TTTAGACATGCAGATGCGTCTATCGATAAGAATAGAAATTTGTGTATTCAATATTCCTAAGTTTCGAAATTATTGCTTTTCGTGCTGGGTTACAAATATTATCTGAATGTCCTTCAGTGTATGCTTTGTTAATTGTAAGTCTATGCAAAATTGAAAATTGCAAAAAAATCCAAATAATTTCTTAAATATCTTCTGAAACGTTACCGCTCAAATTTTATTGTTATTATTCGATAAAATTATTCCAGATTTTCGAGTTTGTAGTATTTAGAGTCATTATAAGGATATACATTTTTCTACTGCTTAGATTCTTCGTAAAGTTCAAAGTTCATAATGGATTGAGATGCTTATCGTGTGATTTTATTACAGATAAGCTTTAGTAGAGTGAAAATTTCTCTGAGCTCAGAGTAGTGTTCTCTTTCTATTTCGTCTAGACAGATCAGTGCATAATTTTAAAAATAAGAAAATACTGCATTAAAATATCTGCTTTTAAATAATTTCAAATGCTTTAGTTGATACTGTTATAAATTTTAATACTGCATACCCAGAAACAAATTTCAAAGTCTATTAAACACACACACGCACACACGCTCTCACGCACACACGCTCTCAAGCACACACACACAAAATAGGCCATCACCAAAAATTAGATAAGAAAAACCAAACCCAAAACAAAAAACGCAAGTAATAGTCCTACCATTCAGAAATGCCGCCCTGTCAAGCTATTTTGGATATGACATAGGTATGACAGGGAGAGTTTAGGCATACTTTTGATTCTTAACTGTGGATTTATGATTCTTAACTGTGTTACATAGTATAATTTTTGTGGGCGCTAAAATGGCATTTGTTGGCGATCTTCATGCGAGGTGGGGCGGGTTATTGTTGAAATGAAGTTTGTCAATATTGGTAAGTTAATACTTTTTCTATAGTTTTGTATGGTTTTGTGTTGTGCTTGTTTTAAAGTGTCCTTTGATATTTCGTTTTGCTTGAACTCCTTTGCCTGATTGACCTTTTGCCTGTTTTGCTTTTCAACTTGTGATGTTTGGGGGCTACTTTAGGCGAACTGCCTTCCACACATAGAAAACACCCTATTGTGTTGACTGGGTGCTTTGCTTTTAAGTTAAACGTATTCTAAAAACAAAATGTTTATCCGTATTTCTATGTACCATAATTAATTAATTTCATTGATCGAAAGAAAGAAATGCAAGTACATCAAACGGGGAAATTTTGGGCCACAGCTGAATTATACAGAACTCAGTTTTAACAAAAATAGATTCATCATATAATCAGTTTATTTCAATCCATAGCACGTATGTTCCATTTTGTTATGCTATGTTGTGCATGTGTCCAGTGAAGCTACTTAGCAAATTAACTAATTAGCACTTAGCTTTAATGTTCACGAAAGTTTTATCTTTGTGAATTTTAGCTGCTTTAATAGTGCTCTTGTGACTAGTACACAAGTGTCTGCTCGAAGCACATTTTAAGTGGACACAGTTAAAATACGTTATGAAGACCAGGTATCCTGATTAAATAGATGAATAAGCACGTCATACCTTACTGAATAAGTAGTAATTTTTAAAAAATCGTATAGCATCGTTCTTGAATTCCATTAATTATAGCCTTCTTGATTTGACTTTCTCATTTCACATTAAAAAATCCAAAAGAGACAATATTCTAGCTTTCATAATCGTAAAAAAAGATGTACCCAAAATTTTAGATTAAAATTTACAATTTGTTATAATAGTTAATAGTAGTATAGTTGCAAATTTGTAAAGCTGCATTAAATTTTTGAATTTACTAATGTTTAAAATGGAATTTATCTAGACTGAGTGACAGTATTCGGAATGCTTTACCACAATATTTCAACATTATACCCTGATATTTTCACTTTGTGTAAGTTTTAAAAGTTATTATGTATCTGAAAATTTGTCAGGAACGGTGATTAGTTTTTATAAGTGCAAAGACAAAAGGTCATGAATAGTATCTGTATATTTCGTAAGTAAACTACAATTTTTCTTGTGATACATAATACGACCTTTCCATGCTCATCGATTCAATAATTTTTATCTTTAGAGAAAACTCTTTCAAAATTCTTATTACCACTTCTGAGATCCATGTATGAAACTCTAAAAATTATAGAAGATGCTAACACACAAAAGCAAATGATTTTATACAAGAAAATGAATTAAGCTCACATTATCTGCAAAATGAAAACATGGTAATGTTTTACACACTACTGTTTGTGAAAATTGCAACACCATGAAGGAATCATGCAAATTAAACGAAACTTGCAGGAAATGCAAAACAGGTTAGGATATGCAAATGATTAGAATTACAAAGCGATCACGCATGTGTGGGCCGAGAAACACCCTCTAAACTTCCAAGTGAGCCGTGTATAAAAAACACTGTAAAGGTGCGTTAAAATGTGTGTATCGTCGTTTCACTGCTGTAAATGATTGATTAGAAGTCAATATGCCTCGCCAAAAATGTAGAGTGCCATACGAGCAACTAACGGAGTTCGAGCGGGTCCGCATGATCGGCCTCCGTGAAGGTGGACTTTCGTATCGTGAAATCGCCACTCGCACGGGGCGTAATGCCACAACAGTGATGCGTGTGTGGAAGAGATGGACCATGGAGAACCGGACAAGTCGAAACCCAGGCAGTGGGCCACGCAATATGACGTCACCACGGGACGACAGACACCTCATCCGCATGGCGGTGACGGACCATACAGAGTCCTCTCGTGCTTTGGCACAACATTGGAGCACGTCTACAGGTGTGTCATTGTCTGCCCCACGGTTCGTCGACGTCTGCTGCACCATGGGCTACGTGCAAGGATTCCCTTCCGCAGGATCCCTTTGACGCTGAACCATCGACGCTTCCGGCTACAATGGGCTCACCAACACAGCCAATCGCGTGCCGATTGGCAACAAGTCATCTTCTCAGATGAGTTCCGCTACAATGTGGACTATAACTAGACGCGTACTCGCCAGACGCTACAGAGGTGAACGCCTTCTCCCAGGAGTGTTAATAACATGAAAAATGTATGAAATATTAGGGTTTTGTAATAACGCACACATTTTCTATAAGAGAAACGCATTTTTTACAGCAATAATTTATATTGAATCAAAGCATAATGTGAATGAACCAACATTAAACATTATTTTTTCCTAATTTAGCAGCATTTGGGTACTTTTTACGGTCTCCTGCAACGATCTGTAAACAAATTGTTTCTCAATTTCATCTTTTGTGAGAATGTTATTGTAATCTTGAATGAGTTTGATACCTTTTTCTGCAACGTCATTCACAACAACTGTCTTCTCAAGTTTTTCAATTCCACTTTTGTAACCAGGATCATCCTTCCCCGTTGAAGGTTCTTTGTCGAGGAAATCGGTGTTGATATAAAATCTCGTGAAGAAAGGTTTTGTACCAAAAGACGAAAACTAAATGTTTGCAAAGGAAGAAAAATCTTTTTGGTGCAGAAAGTACCTCTTCAGTTGATTTTTTTCTTTTCGTCTTCTTCACCTTTGTCTGCTTTCAGCATAATTTGATCCATATTTTTCTTAACCGCTGTTGGAACATTGTCATCAAATAAGGATAGAGCCACAGTTTCGGGAACTAAGTACCAGAGATGGTCGGAAAAAATTTTCTCAGCAACCTTACTGATTTCTGGATCAATATCCTGATAATTTATCAGTTGACGCATGAATAGGAAATCATGATAAGGTGTTTAATTGCTTCTGATGACAGAACCAGGCTCGAACGTACACTCGAGCAAGAAAAATACATATTCTTCTTAAAGAATTCTCCCTATGAGATAACTGAAATTGATCTTGAAACAGGTATATCTTGAATGCATAAATTGCCTTTGTCATCCACCTAGTATGACTTACAGCTCCTGGTATACGAAACGATATCCCATTTCTCAGAATGCAGTCAACAATTCTCGGTAATCATCTCGCTGTTGTTTCTGCGTAGAAAGGTGGTGTTCAAGAAATACAAGAATAGTAGAGCGGACATCATCAGGCACTTCATTGCTACCAGTTAGCTAAACGTCCTTGTCGTGTTTCGTCCAGGTTTCTCTAAATCTTTTGAAAAGCACCATGTATGGACCAGAAGTTGCACCCATCAGTGAGTCGAAACAGCTCCTCAAAACTAACTCAAAAATGTGATGATGGCAAGGGAGGTACAACAAGTCACGATTGAACAATTTTTCTAGATTTGTACAGGCACCATTTACTTGACCAGTGTTGCTTGCTGTCGTATCACAGCAAAGTGCCTGAATTTTTTCGGTTATTCTTCTCCACTGCTTGGTAAACAGCCGTGGTTTGCTCTTCTGAAAATGTTGGGACTCCAGGGACTCCCAACAATTACTCCTTGCCTAGAAAAGTTACTATTATTGCCATTCTATCAACCTTTTCAACATCTGTGAGTACTGGGAGCAACTTTTCCATCCCAGTGCAGCACAAATTCTTGGCAGTCGTTTAAGTTAAATTTGTGCTGAATTTCTGTGTCTCGCTACTCTAAATTGTTTTCTAAGGCGTTGAAAAGAAGTGCGATTTATTACCAGGTTTTCAGTATCACGCCCGAAAGCTTCTGCAGCAGTCATTAATACGTAAACCCCATTTCTATAGTGATTTTGCACCTATCAGAAACTTCAAAGAGACGGGGAGTAAAAAACTGCAATATACCTCGAGTTGCTGGAACAGTTGCTGCTGCTGTGGTTGTTGCTGTTGCTGATATTTGCTGAACGACGACAGAGAAATTTTCACAATCGTCACCACCATCATTGCTTTAGCTGCTTGATGTTGAATCATCAGTTTTTGATGTAGCAAGCTGATGAGTAGCAAAATGTTGTTCCATTTCTTCAGTCAAAGATCGTCCATAATTTCCACACACAAAAAGATCTCTTCTTTCTTTTTCCTTATCTGCAGTTCTAGTCAAATTTTTCTGTAAACGCTTCCATTCATCATAGAGTTTGAGTGTAACATATCAACGAGTGGTCAGTTCTTCTAGTAGGAATTCGTGCTTTTTTCCCAAAAATTGGAAACTTCTTGAATCACCAATGCTGCACTTTCCTTCGTTGTAATATTTACAACTCTTACATTGTAGAAAAAAACGCTTAAAACTTGTTGGTTCGAAGGTAGTTTGGCTCCGACGATTTGATTGGAAATGTAGCCAAGAGGGACATAAAAATTCTTTCTTAACTTGCGTGACGAACTATCTGAAGAAGTTGATGCCATTTTACAAGTCTAGGAAGAACACGTCACAAAAGTCACTTTACATCAGCAGCAATGTCAACACTAACGTTAATTTAGTTTCTACACATAAAATAAATTAAAAAGTTCTAAAGGAATGTGTAATGCACATGCACACTAAAAAAACACTAAATTATTAATTTCTTTGAAAAACTTTTCATATGATCAGTAGAGGTGGTAGTAATAGGACCACAATTATCCCCTATATTTTCAACCTCATATCGGTCTCTGGAATTCACTTTGTTCACCTTGTATGGACCAAAAAACTTCGCTCTCAGCTTCAGACCGGTACCAAACTGAGTCCTTTGAATTGCCACCAAATTCGGTATTCAAGATCTTCCTTCCTCTTCTTATCGAAGGTACTCATATATTCGGTCTGAATATTTTTTTATACTTTGGTTAGTTTATTCAGATTAGGAATAAAGAACTCTGGTTACTTCTTCCGTCTTAGCAGCAGAAAAATTACCTTTCTCAGAGCTAATTTAATTAACTCGGTTTGCACGTTTCTTGGCGTTACAATAAACTCACGACCATTCACAAATTTATAGAGAATGCCATTCCGCACAAAATACTCTTGGGATTCATTATCTGATAGGAGTTCCTTCAGGGCACCAATATGTTCATTTTCCAATTGGACATTCTTCAGCTTCACAGTCAGAGTGTCATTTCCTATAACATAACCATTACTGGATGTAGGCTTAAGGCTGCGACATGTTGCATTCTCTGATCAGGTCTATATATTATTTCGTAGTCAAACACTTTCAGTAAAAGGGCCCATCTTGCGATTCGTGTGACAAGGTCTTTTTTATCCATGGTCTTTTAGAATGCTGAGCAATCAGTTACGATCTAAAACTTATTGCCTAACACATAAACACGAAACTTCTTCAAACTCTTAGCTGGGATATTTCTCTTCAGCTGGACTTGTTTTCTTTGACATATAATAAACTGGGTGCAATTTACCATCCTCAGCTTCTAGCAGCAGTACCGCACTATAGCCATGTTTGTTTGCAACATTATGCAGCTGTTCTTTTCCCTTGTTTATTTATGCTTAACACTGGACTCATTAATTTCTTCAGTTTTTCAAAAGAGTTTCTTTCTGTTCATGACCAAAACAAAGAAATTACTTTTCCTCAGTAAGTCGCTCAACGGTTTTGCAATCCTGGAGGATCCCGGAATAAACTTTCTAAAATAGCTTGTCAAGCCTAAAAAACTGTACATTGGCAGGAAACTTCTTATTTGCACGTGTTTTTTCAGGTGTTAGACTGTTAGAAACATTTTCTACAATGTGGCCTAGAAACTCTACTTTCCTTTTCAAGAACTAGCATTCTTTTAATTTTTGTTTCAAGTCCATACTTTGATGCAATATTAAGCACTCCTAATTTCTCCAACCCTTCCTTTTCATCTATTGATTCTAGACCCACCGCTTCCCAGCTCGCCAAAATAAGGCTTGGAGCTTTTGAATGGGAAGCGGGGGAGACGACCATCGTAACCACGAAAGAGGGCAGCGAGTCAACCAGCCCCCCCCCCCGGTGGAAAGCACCGCCGACTTCTCACGTGCGGCCCCAAGCACCAAGGGCACCACCATTTATTAATATCAAAATAAAAGAACTACCAAACAGGCCAACAGGGCCAACATAAATGACGACCGGCAACAATTTGCTGGTTTACAAGGACGATAAAATGACACATAAAACAACATTAAATAATAATTTTTAACAAAGAAGGGACGACCGGTGAGCAGACCATCGGTTTACAAGGACGAAACTGAAAAAGAGAAACAAAAGACACAACAGCGACAAGATCAAATAAGTATATAAGTACATTTGTTTAAAAATATAAAATAATGAATGACAATGAAATAAATACGATGAGTGAGTAATGATATAAATACATGAAAATAATGAACGAAAATTTGTGATTTAATTAAAATTTTTAAAACATTAAAAATAAGAATGCAGAGAAGGAACAGAGGAGGGTCAAACTGCCACGAAGAGGAGCTCAATCTGAGGGTGGCGGGCGATTTGCCACCTCTCCAGCTGCCAATACGCAAGATTTAACTCTATTTAGCGATATGTTGTTTTTAAGTACACTAGAGAGCCACACGGGTTTATTCAGCACCGTTGGCTCTCTTAAATTGTATTTAAGTGTACTTACGCAGCTGAAGAGATAGTGGTCAGCACTGCCCACCACCCCACAGGTGCAGAGGTCAGTGTCACTCAGGTGAAATCTTTTGAGATAGTCCATGAACGGGCCATGACCCGTAAGGAACCATATAAAATAACGGTTTGTGACGAGGGAGGCAGTACTGATCTCCGGCATGAACTCCTTCAGCCGGAGACCAGACTCCGATCTAGTGTGGTGTTCCTGCCAGTCAAGAATCAATTGACTCCTCAATCTCTTCTTAATATATGAGAGAGGGGCAGGAACAACCAATCCCTCGCCACAATTAGCGGCCAGCTTGGAGTGTTGGTCAGCCAGCTCATTACCTTCTACCCCTACGTGGGCTCGAACCCAATTCAGGTTAAGGTTAGTATGGTCGGCAATATCGGATTTTATTTTATTTATAAATGATGATCTAATGAAAGGTGATTTGAGGGCCTGAATAGAGCTCAAACTGTCACTATGGATATTAATTTTTTTGTTTTTGTTTATAGCAAGTAAAATTGTTTGATGAATGGCTGACAACTCTGCCTGGAAGACAGAGTTGTAGCCATTTAATTTGTATTTAAAAATATGAAATGGGTGTTTATTTTCAAAGATGCACACCGAGGCCCCGATATTGCCATCAATACCGGAGTACACCTCCGGCCATCGGTGTACACCTCATAATCTGCTTTGTATAGTTGAGTGCTGAAATTAAAGATTCTATTTTTGATAGGAATATCTATTAAGATACGGTTGGAATCTACTTCATTAGGTGACAGATTGAGCCAAGGTTCGAGCTGCCGCCTTTTAATAATTTGGAATTTGGAATATAGAGACTTCAGGGTCACGTGGAGCGGGGGGATTGCGCAGAGAGCGTGGAGGGAGTCGGTTGGGGAGGTCCTATAAGCTCCAGTCATTTTTAAAAGAAAAGGTCTTTGAATTGACTGGTTCATCTACTGATTGAATTATCGTTATCGAATTACCGTTATAATAATTCATCTACTGATTGAATTATTATAACGTCCATGTAAATTATCTCTATACCTTTGTCCATGAAGTCTCTCAAAATACTGACATATATCTCTGAAAGACGCTTTGGCTGATGTTCAGTCCAAAAGGGACTTTTGTGAACTCGAACTGTCCATCTGGTACAACAAAAGAAGTGTACTTCTGACTGTCCTCACAACATTTACATAAAAAAATCCATTTTCAAATCTAATGGGGTGTATACTTTGGCAACTTGAAGTCGGTCCAATACATCTTCTATCAAAGGTAGGGGAACCTATCTTTGATAAGTTTCCTGTTCAATTTTCTGTAGTTTACGCACAATCTAGTTGTGTTGTCTTCTTCACCAACACCACAGAACTAGCATAATCAGGAAAGCTAGATCTAATTATCCCCTTCTCCAATCATTTATGGATCTGTCGATCTACTATTTGCTTCTCTGGTAATGACAGACAACGGGCTCTCTGGTAAATTGGTGAATCATCACTAAGAATGATTCTCAAGGATACATTGATTGTTTCAGTCTTCTCTGTTCTGTAGGCCATGATCATCCCCTTTAACTTCGTCTTCACTTATCTGTCATCAATGTGACTCAGTTCAACTTCATGCTTCTGATTTAGTTCTGATATCTGCATTAGCCAGTTGTTTGCCATCCATTTGAAAAGTGTAACTCCATACTTATTGAAATATAATGAAGTTCGATCTAGAATATCACTCCCTGTAACCAATTCAAAACTCAGTCGACTGGCTGGTACAACATGCAGAGTAAGAGAAAATTGTTGATCATCAATATCAACTTCTTTTCCAAAAGAGCCTTTGATCCAAACACGAGATGCACCAAGACATGATAAAACCAAACACTCATTTTTAAACCTTGGACATTTACTCATCCTAAGGAAAATGTCCTCACGTATGAGAGTACTGGTACTTCCTGTATCAACAAGAGTAACGACAGTCAAATTGTTCAAACAGATCTCTGGTTTTAACTTTTCCATCGACAACATCGACACACACACACATATATATATATATATGTAACATCAGGTATACGCAATCACGAAGACTCTTGCGTCAGCCATGTGACATTCCGAAAGACGCAACCAGAGAGCATCATCCAGACCCCCAGCAGCAACGTTGCAGCCAGCCATTGGATGAAATCAACCAATGATGATCAGCCAACGCCCAAGTCGCAAACACCTACGCAGAGAAGGAGCAGAGCTAGTAAAAGATGAAGACGGTTAAGATGTAGCTCAGGAACTGGCTAATTTGCAATCACCCAATAGCTTTAATTTTCATCTGTATATAGTTTCACATGTAAATGCTTATATCCCAATTAAATTGCTTAAAATGATGAGAACTTCCGCCTCCAATCCATTAAAACCAAAGGACGAAGCAACCCGTCCATAATACATGGGGGCTCGGACTAACTCCATAATACCGATGCCAACCACGACAGATGATGCCTGAACCACCTAAGACGATGCCAACCACCACAGATGATGCCTGAACCACCTAAGACGATGCCTGAACCACCTAAGACGATACCTGAACCACCTAAGACGATGCCAGCCACCAAAGATGATGCCTGAACCAACACGGAAGATGCCGGAAACCACAACGATTGCTTAAGATTGAAGGAAGACGACGGCGGAGACACGACAGTTGCACGACGACACTTCAAGCCAGTACGGCCAGGTCACCACAAGACGGATTTGAAGACGATACAACATCGATGTCCTGGACCAGAAAACGCCTCTGACGAAACTGCCTTCCTGTCGAAATATCTAGTGGGCTATCAGCCGAAAAATTTGGATTACCATCAGATATCATCTTCGTCACATCTGTGAGTACAACCTCATTCTTTTGTTTGGAATTTTAAGTATTCACCACAATGACGACTCTCACTCTCAATGAAATTCCATTTATCTTAACGAATGCAAAAACAAAAGTAATTAAGATGTTGCATTTCGTAATTTTTAACTCTTTTGGCGACCGAATGAATCGGAAAAACTTACGACTGTTTTCTGGATTTGACCCTGAATTTACGCGATCAGAGGAATCCGAGAAGGAAATGTTAACATCTTTAAAACATACCGATTTAATTCTCGTATGTGATTTTTTGGGTTTGAATTGTAACGGCTCACCCAAACAGCTGTTAAATGCAATTGACGACAGTCTAAAGGATTTCGAGCTGCTCAAATCAACAACAGAAATTGAGTCGGATTTTGAAGAGCAGGAAACGGGTCCGATAGACTCTCATCTCTTTCCTCCCTCTCGTGTTGAAACCAGAAGTATACAAGACGATCTAGCTCAGAACGCATCAACATACATCGGTCAGCCGAACGATCCAAATCAACGCGTTAATTCTCCAATCGTGAGAAACGAAACAATAGCTGAAGACCATGATTCACCACACAACGTCTATCACCGAAATTTGTTTTCCTCAGCTGCTTCTGAAGGTCACATCCCAGATCCTTTTTTCTCGCCCGCAGAGACTAAACAAACTTTCGCACCAACTCCTTTCGCTGGTGCCAGTGGATTCGTTCATATAGGATTTCAAGACTTGGCTGATTCCATTCCAAAGTTCCACGGAACATCCGATGCATTTGGAATTGAATTATGGCTAAACAACCTCGAGGAAATATTTTTTCTGAACGGAATTGTCAATAATTCTCACCGAATAATTTTTTGCAAAAGATGTCTTTCTTCTTCAGCCCTTAAATATATTCAATCCTTACATGGTATTGTGACATGGAATTATTTAAAACAGAGTTTACTCGAGGAATTTTCAACAAAACTTAATAGCGCAGATGTCCATAAAATGTTGCAACAAAGGCGTTTAAAGTATAATGAGTCATTAAGTGATTATTTAATTGATATGAGAGAAATTGGCTCACGTGCAAATATTGATGCATCTTCTATTTTTGATTATGTTATTAATGGAATTCCTAGTTCTGCAAATAACAAAATAATACTTTATGGGTGTAAGACATTTCCCGAATTCAAAGAAAAGTTACGAATATTTGAAAAACTTTACCAACAAGATAAGAGTTACAATAAGAATTTTTCTTGCATTTCAAATGAACGCCATAGAGATGTCAGACAATTGCAAGATAATAAACGAAACTTTGAGAAGGGTAACCAAAGTTTTGAGCATAAACCAAATAGTACTCGAAATCAGATCATCTGCTTTAACTGTGGCCGTCGGAACCACAAATCCAGTGCTTGTCCATCTAGATCTCCGAAATGCTTTAGTTGTAATTCTTGGGGACATAAAAGTGACGCTTGCCCAAAAAACACATTCTCAGCTTCATCGAAATCTAAACCTCCAGCTGACCACACCGTTAACTCAGTTACTCTTAACGTGGGTCCAACATTGAACTCTATGCAAATTGAAGTTAAAATTAACGATGTTCTCCTAGATGCCCTTGTAGATACAGGTTCGCAAGCCACTATTTTACAGGAAACGTGGTATAAAAAAATTGCATCCCCATAGCTATACCCTTCGCAAATAACTTTCACTGGTATTGGAAAACAAAGAATTTACCCTATTGGATTTTTTCAAGGTTCAATCATAATTGACAACACTTCATTTCAGTCACACATACACGTTGTTCGTGATGACTGTATACCTTTTCCACTTATTTTCGGAAATGACTGTATTCAGCAAGCTAACTTTTCAATTGGGAAGACTGGAGTTAAATTGATCAAAGATGAACCAAATCTGCTCATTAATTTGGTCAACACTGAACTCATTGATTTGAGTCATGTTCTCAACGCTGAGCACAAGATTGAGTTACACAATATGATTAAGGACTACACTCCACACAAAGTAAAAAGCACTGATATCAAGATGAGCATTGTCCTCTCTGATGACATTCCTGTATGTCATCGTCCGAGACGTTTACCCTTCACTGAACAACAAATCGTTCGTGAACAAATACAAGAATGGTTAAAAGATGGTATAATTAAACATAGTTATTCATAATATGCTTCAAATGTTGTTCTATGTAAGAAGAAATCTGGTTCTTATCGTTTATGTATTGATTACAGACAACTTAACAAAAAGATTATTAGAGATAGGTATCCACTCCCTGTCATTTGTGATGTGTTAGACAGACTTGAACAGTCACACGTTTTCACAAATTTAGATCTTAAAAATGCTTTCTTCCATGTAGATGTAGACCCTTCGAGCTCTAAATACACATCCTTTGTCACTTCAGATGGACAGTTTGAATTTTTAAAATGTCCATTTGGTTTAAGTTCAAGTCCTGGAATTTTCCAACGCTTTATTAACACTGTTTTCCGAGATTTATTAAATGACAACACACTCGTCATTTATCTTGACGACATCATCATTCCATCGAAAGACGAGGCTGAAGGTATCGCCAAACTCAAACGTGTTTTGACAGTTGCCTCTGAATATGGCCTTAAGCTCAATCTAAAAAAGTGCAACTTCTTGCAAAGAAAAATTGAATTTTTAGGACACGTCCTTGAGAAAGGAACAATTCAACCTTCACCTTCTAAGACTCAAGCTGTCCAGAATTTTCCTGTGCCTAACACCGAAAAACAAGTGCAAAGTTTTCTAGGCCTAACCGGCTATTTCAGGAAATTCATTCAAAATTATTCTATAATCGCCAAACCACTGAGTGATTTGTTAAGGAAATCCACTCCTTTTCACTTTGGTTCCCAACAAAAAGAAGCGTTCCAGACTCTCAAACAAAAACTTTCGCAAAACCCAGTTCTCCACATTTACAACCGCGATTCTACTCTAGAATTACACACTGATGCTAGCTCACATGGATTTGGAGGTGTTCTCTTACAGCAATCTGCTGACGGAAACTTTTATCCCATCCACTATATGAGTAAAAAAACTACACCACAACAAGCCAAATATTCAAGCTATGAACTTGAAGTACTTGCAGTCATAGAAGCGCTTAAGAAGTTTAGGACTTATCTCCTTGGAACAAAGTTCAAAATCATCACTGACTGTGCTGCATTCCAAAAAACGATGCACAAGAAAGATTTAACACCAAAAATCGCCAGATGGGTCATTTTTCTCCAAGATTTTGATTATGAAGTCGTTCACCGACCCGCTACACAAATGAAACATGTTGACGCACTAAGTCGTTATCCAGTCATGATCCTTTCACAAGACTCCATCACACCAAAGATCGCTGATGCACAAAATCAAGACGCGTTCATTTCAAGCATCAAGAAAGTCTTGCCACACACACCAATGAATGATTATATTGTAAAAAACGACGTGCTTTACAAAATTGTAGACGACCAAGAACTTATAGTTCTACCACAGTCTATGCAACATGAGATAGTGCAAACCACGCACTCACAAGGACACTTCGCTATCAACAAAACAGAGACACTCGTTAAAAAAAGATTTTTTTATTCCTAATTTAAGGAAAATAGTTGAAAATGTAATTTCCAACTGCATACCGTGTATTCTTTCCTCAAGAAAGAAGGGAAAATCTGAAGGATTTCTTCATCCCATCCCCAAAGGTAACGTTCCTTTGGACACGTACCATATAGATTTTCTTGGACCTCTCCCGTCCACCAACAAACAATATCAATACCTTTTCACCGTAGTAGACGCCTTTACAAAATTTCTTTGGATCTATCCAGTTAAGACGACATCAGCTAAAACAGCCATCGAAAAATTAACTGTGCAACAAACCAATTTCGGCAACCCTTCACGTATTATCACCGATAGAGGAAGTGCTTTTACTTCAAATGACTTTGAAACGTATTGCCGTGACGAAAACATTGAACTAAAACACATAACCACTGGTGTTCCCCGCGGAAATGGTCAAATTGAACGTATGCACCAAACGTTAATCCCTGTTCTTTCCAAGCTTAGTATCGATGATCCAACTAAATGGTACACACATGTTCCACACGTTCAAAGCATTATAAACAGTACCACTTCAACAACAACTCAATACACTCCATTCGAGTTACTTATTGGCATAAAAATGAAGAATAAAACTGATCATAAAATCAAACAAATTCTAGAACAAGAATACTTACAAACTACTATTGACGACAAAAACGAACTACGTAATACAGCCAAGAAAAACATTTTGAAAGTACAAGAAACTACCAAGAAGCACTACAATAAACGCAGAAAACAACCCACAGCGTATAAAATTGGTGACCGTATTGCTATACAACGAACCCAATTTGGGACAGGCCTGAAACTAAGACCTAAATTTTACGGCCCGTATGAAATTACACATGTTCTACCAAACGATCGGTACGACGTACGAAAAATCGGTTCCCACGAAGGACCAAACACAACATTCACTTCTGCTGACCTCATCAAATTTTGGTCAAGCAACTGAACTGAATTGACATTTTTACTTCTTCATTTCAATTTTCATCATTATTCATTTTGTATTCTTACTTAATGCTAGTTCCTCGCTACTTCCATCGTTTCCATTTTCAACAAACTTCTTCAACCCTCATGATGAGATCTTCTCCCCAAAGACGAATATGATGCGACAGGACGAAAGGGAAAATTGAGAGGAAAAGACGCCTACGACGCATCTTTCTTTAAGACGATTGCAAAGACGAAAGAAGATCAAAATATAAGACGACACCTTCCAAAGACGAGAAAAGTACGCAGCTTTGAAGTAAAGTTGCAAAAGACGACTTTTCTGAAGACGAACTTTCTAGATGTGCCAGAGCATCCCAAATATGCTCACTGCTGCATTTCTTTTGTTATTCCTCTCTCCGTTTCTTTTTGTATTTTCCGACACCTAGCTGTGCAGGAGGTCCTGCAAGGTCGATGGCCGAGTGTAACATCACGAAGATTCTTGCGTCAGCCATGTGACATTCCGAAAGACGCAACCAGAGAGCATCATCCAGACCCCCAGCAGCAACGTTGCAGCCAGCCATTGGATGAAATCAACCAATGATGATCAGCCAACGCCCAAGTCGCAAACACCTACGCAGAGAAGGAGCAGAGCTAGTAAAAGATGAAGACGGTTAAGATGTAGCTCAGGAACTGGCTAATTTGCAATCACCCAATAGCTTTAATTTTCATCTGTATATAGTTTCACATGTAAATGCTTATATCCCAATTAAATTGCTTAAAATGATGAGAACTCCCGCCTCCAATCCATTAAAACCAAAGGACGAAGCAACCCGTCCATAATACATATATATATATATATATATATATATATATATATATATATATATATATATATATATATATATATATATATATATATATATATATATATATATATATATATATATATATATATATCTGAATTTGAGGGGCTGCATTTCGCTGCAGAGGCAGATGGAAGTATGCAAATATGTTCTGTATCAGGGTTTCGTGTCGAGAAATATGCAAAAAAGACAATCGTATAAGAAGCCAGCATTGTGAAGAGTAAGAGGAGTTTCATGTAAGTGCTGATAAAAAGTGTTTAGAACTTTCGTACGATTAGTTTTTAAGACAGACGTCTTTCTATGGCTTCCTGAAGACGAATGGAAGATAGCGAGCGCTGGCGTTCTGTGGGACGCCTTGAAGCAGAACAATCAATCACAGATGTTGCTCTTTTCTTCGGCGTTCATCATTCCGTCATTTCACGATTGTGGAAACAATTCCAAACAATCCAAACACTAGTCCGAATGTTGAGTAACGCCAGAGTGAGTCACACTGGAGGAAGCGAAAGATAAACAGAAGAAGCAGAAAAAACCTCTCCCCGAATGCGAACCGAAACTTTTTTCCCCGTTCCGGGGGGGTCAACGGGAAGAAAGACGCTACGTGTCAATTCTCACTGGGACGCTAAAGGGGTCGGACGTTGGCATCCGTCCATACGTTACAAACTTCTTTAAATCGCTGAATCAATCAAATGTCTTGTTAAAGGATACAATTAAACCAGTTTTAAATTGTTATCTGAAGTTGGTATTCTTTTGCGTCCAGTATTTCAATTCTTGCCTCTCCATATCGTCTATCTGGGAAATAGGGGTAAGTACCCAATGCAATTCCTAATCTATTCATTCGTATGCACATTCGATTCATATTCGTCTTTGTGTTGTTTAAACTTAAAGAACACCGAAGACCTGTGGCCCGTCGGCCAAGGGTTACAACCCCCGCGGAAGATCGATATATTGCTGTTTTAGCCAAGCGGAATCGAAGAGCGACCTCCACACGTGTGACATCTATAGTTGCAGCGTCCATTGGTAAAACCATATCTGCCACTATGTTCGCCGAAGGCTACACATGAATGGACTATACACCCGGCTACCACTAGTTTGTGTTCCTCTATCCGTCCAATCCAGAGGAGCACGATTAAAGTGGTGTCGGCAACATGTGAATTGGACTGTGTCTGATTGGGCCAACGTTATGTTCACGGATGAGTCGAGATTTGCCCTGGAGCCAGATGACAAGCGTGTAAGGGTCTGGAGAGAATAAGGCACACACAATCAGCCCCAGAACATCATCGAGCATCAAGCATTCCGAGGTGGAAGCAACATGCTGTGGGCAGGGATTTCGTTGGGATATCTCACCGACCTGCATATCTATAAACGGGGTTCTGTGACGGCTGTCCAGGATATGGGGATGAATTCCTAGAACCCACTGTGGGATTGTATGCTGCAGCAGTTGGTCCTGCTTTCGTTTTAATGGATGATAATGCGCGTCCCCATAGAGCCAATATCGTCGACGACTACCTGGAGAGTGAAGGGATTGCACGTATGGATTGGCCGGCGTACTCGCCCGACCTTAATCCCATTGAAAATCTTTGGGATGCCCTCGGCTGTACTGTGTCTGCACGTTTCCCACCCTCAGTCAATCTCACAGAGTTACAAACTGCTCTACAGGAGGAATGGCGATTACTTGACTCTGGGGTGGTTGATCATCTCATGGAAAGCATGGTCACACGCTGTAAGCTTTGTATGAGGATGAGGGTTGGTCACATACCCTATTAATGTCGGTTTTGTTTGTTTGTTTTGGATTTAAACATCATTTTGTTAATGACTCCAATATGACTTCATCTTATAATTTATGAAAATTCAATATTGTTTTCATCTTTGTATGTAATTCTTTGTTTTGTTTCATGCATAAACATATTTGCTACTTTCCTTTTAACTAGAAAACGGTTAAAAACTACATTTTATCTCTAAAAAAAAGGTCTAGAATTCCTTAATATGCTTGACACTTTTGCTTTCAAAAGTACTCACTTTAAAATCCTAATCTATGACCTTTTTCACTCTCGCATACCTTCCTTAAACTTCAATAAGAATCGTGACACTCTCTACTTTACTATTAAATTTCTAAACCCTACTTATGATAATTTCAAATTCTCCTCAGTTCTTCATCAACTGTTTCATCTCTTTCTCATGAAAAATGTCAAAAGTTTCAAATATCACACCACAATCGGTCGGTAGGTCTTTAACTACAACAAATTTTGTAACTCCACCAATCTTTTCCGAGACACCTCCATTTGTATCTCTGAAGACAAAAACTACTCTAATTTTATCGATCCCCACCATAAACACATAATTACTGGCAACCTCGATATTGTCAAAAACGCATCACTTAGACAATTCATGTCAAAAGGCACTAAATTCTGACATCTGCTTAAAATTAATTAAAATCGACATAGACTTCTTCTGCCTCAAAATTTCAAACAAATTTTCTTTAGACATGGATTTTTTCACTGAATGGAAATGGTGCCTCTACAATTTTTTTTAAAAAGTTCATCTCTTCTACTTCTTTTGAAACTAGCACTTTAGATTTTGCAGAAATTAAAAATTCAATTAAAACTGTAAAGACTTCAGACTAAGATAGATGGCGCTCTTGCGCATGCCCAGAAGGACTTTGAGAAAGGAAAGAGTGAAGAACGAGTGTGGCGAGAGACGTGTGGGTTGTGTTTTTTGGAGAGTGATCGAGACTGAGATGTGTGGATTTTGATATATACTACCTTTTCTATTTATGTTGTGTGTCGTGTTTGTACTGTGTCTGTGAGTTCATTAAAATGGTTTAAACCAAAAAGGGAGTATTCCTTGTGATGGTAATTAAAATTTTGAGCAAGTCAGTACACACTACGAAGAAATGGTGGCAGCCGTTTGGATACGATCCTGGTATTGCTGATATCTCCAGTGCAAATTATTGGGTGAGTACCAGATTTCATTAGCAACAGTGCCTTTTTAATTGTAATTTGTAAAGTTTTGCATGTTGAGTTTTGGTTCATTGAAGAATCGTTGTTTTGGTTTCATGCAGTTTTGTTTTGTAAAAGGCAGTTGTAATATGCAAAAGTGTTCTTATTTTAACTAGGCTGATATAGTTAAAATTTTGTTTGGTGAAAGGTAGTTGTAATTTTGCAAGTGTTCTTATTTTAACTAGGCTGATATAGTTAAAATTTTGTTTGGTGAAATGTAGTTGCAATTTTGCAAGTGTTCTTATTTTAACTAGGCTGATATAGTTAAAATTTTGTCTGATTTTGAAAGGCAAATTTATTCTGTTGATTTGCAAAACTATTCTTATTTTAGCTAGACTGATATAGTTAAAATTTTGTTTGATTGTAAAAAAAAAAAAGAAAATTTAGGACACTCATGTGGTATATAAAAAAGAATTTTCTGTTCTGAATGGTTAGAATTAGAACTATTCAAATGGTCAGTTTGAGTTTTGTTTTCTGAGAAAAGAGAATTATTTTAAAATTTTAAATTGAGATAGCCTAGTTTGTTTTGTGTTCTTTTGTATGATGCTATCTGATGACAATTGAAGTGTTGTTAAAATTTGATTTGATTCTGTTGTATGATTCAAAATAGAATTAAAAATTTGGTGTATAAGTATATAGTTTGAATTACAAGTATAATTCTTTTTGATGAGTGTTGTCAACAGCACCAAATGCCTAGAATTTTCAATATTTAGTGCGTCTTGGGTTATTTTGCTTTGGAAAATATTTTATTATATTTCTGAATGAATCGGAAATTCATTTAAAAGAGTTTTGGAGTGTTTTGAAATTGTCATTTTCATTTGTTGCTCATTTAAATGACTAAGAAACCCCTTAGAATTGTTTATTTATTTTGCGGAATTTTGAATGTCTAACTTGTGTACTTAAGGAAATTTTTGTTAGTAATTTGAAATTGCTTTGTGTAACTAATTTGGCAAATGTGAGACCATTTTGTGTTCAGAAAAAGAACTCGAAAAAAAAAATAATCTGAAAGTGTGGATTTGAATTATTCTCTTCCTGTGTTTGTTGACGAAAAAAAAGAAAAGGAAAAGAATGATATTCTGTTTTATATTTTTGTGTGTGCATTTATGCTTCTGAGTGTGAATCAATTGTTCATAGAGAAAAGGGAATTCTTTTGAACTGAAAATACCTTTTCTTGATTAGACAGGAAAGTTGAGTTTATATTCTGAATTGTATTTTAATTGTAGTATTATTTTCAAAACAGCTGTTCTTTAGTTGAACTTTTCTTTAACTGTTTATTTTCTTCTCAATTTGAAAACATCTTTAAAAAAAGATATTGTTTTAATGAATGAAAATTTTAATTTGTTTATGTGTTCGAAAATTATTTCTATTGATTTTTGGTTGTTCGGTAAGAAAGTTGTAACGTAGAATTAGCGAATTTAATTCTTTGATAAAGTCTTGTGAATTCTGTTGGAATTTAATACCTTAATAGAGGTTTTTGATAGTGTTTCCCCTGGCCCTTAATCATGGCATTTCTTGCAATTGGTAGAAAGGAGGACTTAATTGCTGTTGCGGAAGAAATTGGTGAGAAGGTACCAACTTCGTGCAAGGTTGCGGATATTAAACAAATAATTTTAAAAAGCCCAAATTTCGATCGGGAGGAGGTAACGATAATCATGGAACGAGTCATAAAAGATAGACTGGAAGAGGAAGAATTAGCTAGACAAGAAAAAATTCGTGAGGAAGAATTAGCTAGACAAAAAAAAATTCGTGAGGAAGAATTAGCTAGGCAAGAAGAAGAACGACAAGAGCGGGAAAGGGTCAGACAACATGAACTCGAAATTAAAAAACTAGAAATGGCTCAGAAGGAATTTCGCCGGTCTGAAGAGGAATCTGAAAATGGGGCGGATAGAAACAGAAAAATCCAACTTACCCAAATCACTCCCAAATTTGACGAAAAAGGGGATGAAATGGGATTGTATTTGATCAATTTCGAGAGGAAAGCAGAGATGGCTCGAGTGCCGAAGGAGGACTGGGTGGCTTATTTGCTGGCCGTTTTGCCAGCCGAGTTATCTAACATGCTTGCCCGAGAATCTCCTGAAGTGGCCAACAATTATGATGTTGTGAAAGATCTCATTCTGAAACGATACAAAATGAACGCTGAAAAATTGAAACAGTGTTTCTACAGACATCAGAAAACAGCAGAGAAAACATGGAGAAATTATGCTCATGAACTGTACAGCTACTTCACTGAATGGCTTGCTGAATTGGAAATTGAAACCTTTCAGCAACTAAAAGATTTAATCGTTGCCGAGCAATTGAAGTATCGTGTACCAGATCAAATCAAGGAGCATTTTCTTGACAAATGGATGAAGTTGAAGACACCTTTTGAATTGGCAGAAGTGATCGAGGAGTACGAAACCATCAGGCAGAGTTTCAGGAAGAAGGAATTTCCAAAGAAGTATGGCTATCAAGGTTCAAAGGGACATTTTAGTGGAAGTAGACCCAAAGTACCATTCAAGGATGACAAGAACAAACATCCGGTCAAAACCGAACCCGCAAGCAACGAAAACCGTGAAAGAGAGTTTGAAAAGAGAAGACAGCTCCGATGCTATGAATGCGGTTCGTTATCACATCTGAGACCCCAATGCCCGAAGCTCAAGAGATCTGAAGTAGTAGCTGCCAATGAAGTCTTTGGAAGACACGTGCCTGAGTTGATGTCTCCTTATACTAGTGCTGGGACAGTAAATGGAGCCCAAATGTCTATCTTGAGAGATACTGGTGCCAGCATCGATCTTATTCCCAGAAAATTTATCAAACCACATATGTACACAGGTGAGCATGTGTGGCTCGCTTCTCCATTAGTAGACAGCCCGGTCTGCTTGCCCATTGCAGAAGTTGATTTGAACTGCGAATTGGGACATGTCCTTACGAAAGCTGCTGTAAGAGACAGTTTTCTGGATCAAGAGCATTACCTACTAAGTAACAAAACCGTTGCTCTGATCGAGAGTATGAAAAAAGATAAGGAGCTGGAGATCCAAGTTATTAATGCAGTTCAGACGAGAGCTCAGAAAAGTCTTTTGACAGCCGAAGTTGAAGAGTATCCAGTTGAGTCGAGTCCTGGAGAAGAGAATGACAGTACCGTGTTAACAGAGGAAGACGGAGAGGTATTGCCTATGGCGGAAGAAGCCTCACTTCCAGATCTGATTAAAGCCTCACGGAATGATTTTGTCGAAGAGCAGCGCAAGAGTAAAGAGTTGAAACCACTTTTCCTAGAAGCTGAGGAGTTAGCAAAGGAAACCAAGTATGCAATCGTTAATCAAATGCTGTTCTATCTGAAAAGTGACAAGGATGGTACGCAGAGAAAACTGCTGATTGTTCCAGAGAAGTTTCGGGACCAATTAAAGAAACTTTCTCATGAAGGAACAGCGGCTCACTTAGGAGTGACCAAGACTAAAGATGCTCTTTTTAAAACTTTTTTTTGGCCGAATTGTTACAAAGATGTTGAAGAATTTGTCAGATCTTGTGACCAATGTCAGCGAGTCGGGAAACCTCGGGATAAGAAGAAGGCACCCATGAAGATCGTTCCTGTCATCTCGGAGATCTTCACAAAGATTAATGTGGATGCTTGTGGTCCTTTACCTACTACACCATCTGGAAACCGGTATCTCATCACTGCAATTTGCTTGTCTTCCAAATATCCCGATGCAGTTCCTGTCCCAAATCTTAGTTCTTCAACCGTGGTCGATAGTTTCCTGCAAATCTTTAGTCGGATGGGTTTCCCGAGGGAGCTGCAAAGCGATCAAGGAACGTCGTTTACAAGTGCACTCACAACGGAGTTCCTGGAGAAATTTGGAGTTAAAGTAGTGCGAAGTTCCGTACATCATCCCCAGAGCAATCCTGTGGAGAGACTACATAGAACTTTGAAGAGAATTCTTCGAGTCCTGTGTCTGGAGTCAGGACCTGATTGGGAGAAAATCTTGCCTCATGCCCTGTTTGCTCTACGAGTTGTTACTCATGACAGTACTGGATATACTCCAGCTGAGCTGGTTCATGGACAGAATTTGAGGACTCCCATGACTCTACTGTACGAGAACTTGACGGAAAGCGAGGAAGAGAAGACTAGCGTAGTATCATATGTCTTCAAGCTACTAAACCGCATGAAAAGGTGTCAAGAATTAGCCGTCCAAAACATGGAGAACGCCAAAGACAAACAAAAACTATGGTATGATCGCAAGGCTGTGAAGCGTAAATTTTGTGAAGGCGACCTTGTGCTGGTTGTCGCTACATCTAGGCCTAACAAAATGGCAGTTCATTGGATCGGCCCAGGGAAAGTCCTTAAACAGCTTTCCGAAACCAACTACATTGTGCAGTTTCCAGAAAAAGACAAATCCCATGTGTACCATGTGAACATGCTCAAGCCATATTTCCAGAGACCCGAAAATGTGAATTTAATCTGTCTAAAAGAGATTAGGAACTGTGACAACGAGGAGGACATTCCAAGTCTCGAGCAGAAGCCTGAAGTCTCGGAAATGACACAAATTTGGCAAGACATAGAACAAAATGGTCGCTTGTCAGAAGATCAGAAGGAGCAGCTGAGAGAGTTGCTATCAAAATACTCTAGCTCATTCTCAAACCAGCCGGGGTGTACTGATCTTACTGAACATGACATTGAACTTGAATCTGAGAGGCCCATCTGTGCCAAACCTTACAAGATGTCTCCACGCCAAACAGAAATTTTGAAGATGGAAGTGGAGAAGATGCTGTCGCTCAAAGTCATTGAGCCAGGAGAATCTGATTTTACTTCTCCTCTTATTCTGGTAGAAGTACCAGGAAAGGATGCAAGACCGTGCATCGACTATCGAAGACTCAACAAGGTCACTAGAACCCAGTACTTTCCTCTGCCAAACATTGAGCAGCTTGTTGAAAAAGTGTCAGCTGCCAAGTATATCACCGTTCTAGATTTGACCCGAGGTTATTGGCAAATACCTCTGAGTAAACGAGCCCAAAGATATTCAGCTTTTGTAACCAGTTTTGGGACATTTCGACCGTTGAGATTGCCATTCGGTTTGAAAAATGCCCCTTATGACTTTAGTCGTTTGATGGCCGAACTGTTGAAAGACTGTGGAGAATTTGCATGCCCTTACTTGGATGATGTAGCCATCTATTCCCTAAGTTGGGAAGATCATTTACAACATTTGAAAACCGTCTTAGAAAAGATGAATGCAGCTCATCTGCACATCAAGCCTTCTAAGTGCCAGTTTGCTCGTGCGTACGTAAAGTATCTTGGGCACTTGGTTGGTCAGGGCCAGAGAACACCTGGAGAATTGAAGATCCAAACTGTAAAGGACTTTCCGACCCCTGCGACTAAGACGCAGATCCGATCTTTCTTAGGACTTGCGGGGTATTATCGAAAATACATTCCTGACTTTTCAGTCCTCTCAGCACCAATTACAGATCTGCTGAAAGCAAAAAATCGTCGTGCTGCTGTCATATGGACTGATGCTTGTCGAGAGGCATTTGACAAGTTAAAGAAACGGTTGTCGGAGAATCCGGTGTTGTACAGTCCAGATTTCTCGAGACAGTTTCTCGTCCAATGTGACGCGTCAAATCTTGGGATTGGCATCGTTTTGTCCCAAAATAATGACATTGGTGAGGAACATCCTGTCATGTACTTGAGTCGGAAGTTCTCAAATGCAGAACAAAAGTACAGTACCATCGAGAGAGAGTGCGCAGCTATCGTGTTCGCCATCCAAAAGCTGCGATGTTATTTGGATGGACACCAGAAGTTCATCATCCAGACGGACCATAATCCCCTTGTTTGGCTGGACAAAAATACGGGAACCAACCCTAGACTTTTACGTTGGGCTTTGATCCTGCAGCCATTCAATTATGAGGTTGTCCATAAGAGGGGGAAACAGCATCAAAATGCTGATTCATTAAGTTGCATCCCATAAACCTCATATCCTTTTATTTTATATTAGTAAGTTTATTGTTTATTTTGATATTTGTATTATGTGTGAAAATTTTAAATCTTTCTTATCATTAGTGTAAATTGTTTTCCTAAATTTTTAATAAGTATATAATTTTTTGTATAATATTTTTGAGTTCAAGGCACTGATTGCTATAATCTGGTACATGTGCAGTGTATTTTGTGTACTTGAACTCTTGAACTTTTCCAATGACTGCACCTATCTGGAGACTTTTTCAGGCAGTGGAGTCATCAAAACTTTTCCCTCATTCTTCGAGAAAAGTTTCCTCCTTGTGGGGAGGAGTTTATAAGTCTGTAAAGACTTCAGACTAAGATAGATGGCGCTCTTGCGCATGCCCAGAAGGACTTTGAGAAAGGAAAGAGTGAAGAACGAGTGTGGCGAGAGACGTGTGGGTTGTGTTTTTTGGAGAGTGATCGAGACTGAGATGTGTGGATTTTGATATATACTACCTTTTCTATTTATGTTGTGTGTCGTGTTTGTACTGTGTCTGTGAGTTCATTAAAATGGTTTAAACCAAAAAGGGAGTATTCCTTGTGATGGTAATTAAAATTTTGAGCAAGTCAGTACAAAACCTACAATTTCTTTTTATTATTGCTCCAATTGACAAAGCTAACAGCAATTTCGGTTTCTTCTGCAAAAAACTTTATCTTAACCTACTAAATTCTGAACTTAAAAATTCCATCACTTACAAAAAACCACATGCTACTCATAATATTATTGTTAAAAAAATCATTGCATTCAACAAAATTCTTAAGCTTAAGAACTACAATATACTCTTCCCCTACATTACCATCACCCCTAAATTTCACAAAAACCCCATAGCCTTTAGATTCATCACTTGTGGCACTAACAAAAATTACATGCATAAACCAGGCAAAATCTTTTTTAAATTTTTAAAAATCTTTCTTAAAGCTATCACGTTGAAAGAAAACTGTTGGATCATTAACAATAACACTCCAGTTCTTAATTTTCTTTCCTCTAATAACAATATCTCACAAATTGACTCCTTCGATTTTAAAGACCTCTTCACCAGCATCCCGCTCCATTCCATAACCTTATAGATGTTCTTAACTCCTACTACACTGAATTTAACCTTCTTCTTTATATTTCTCAACAATATTAGAATAGCCTGATCAATCTTTGTGTCCTCAATAATTTTATATTTAATGGTGAACATCTTTTCCTACGAGTACAAGGAATACCACAAGGTACCACTTTCTCCAGTATTCTAGCTAATCTCTACCTCCATTTCTATGAAAGATTACACACTTCTAAATTTGTTAACTCATATCGCTACATAGATGATTTAATCATTTTTAACTCACCAGAGTTCACTGACTTTTTTTGGGGGGGTGGTATTTCAATTAACGTCACACTGGAGCAACACAGTGGGCTATTGGTGACGGTCCGGGATCAATCCCAAAGGGAAAGATCCGAGGGCAACACCACGTAATTTTGACACTGACTTTTGGAAAAATATTTATCCCACTGAACTCATCCTAAAAAAAAATAGCTCACTTTTATCTACTAACTTCCTTGACATTCATTTTGATGTCAGTTCTAAATCTACAACCGATATCTATGACAAAAAAATGACTCTCAATTTAATATTAACAAACTTGTTCCCTTGGACTCTAATATAGCTTTCAGCATCTACAGAAACCTAATTTATAACCAAATCTACAGAATTCATCATATTTGCAGGGACCAAACTACTATTGATAATCAGCTCAAAACTCTTAAAACCACCCTCTTAAATAACAACTTACCCTACAATTTTCTTAAAAACTTTTTCTTTAAGATTGGTTTTTATCTTTACTTTCCTTCCTTTCTTCACAACCAGATGGAGCCAAAACACAACTTTATATTTATTTTTTCACTTTTGCCCTCTTTTTTTCCTTCAATTTCATCACTGCCACAATCTTTTCTTCTTGTCACAATTTTGTTTTCTTGTTAAAATTTACCTTTCTTCCCTCCCTTCCCTTGCACAAATTTTTCACGTTATCTCCAAGTCACCCTCTTGCTATTTTTTAAATCCGTTATTCTACATAGGACGGATCTGGCAATGTTCTGCTCTCCTGGCTTGCGCGGCAACATTCGGTAAGGTTGTTCTCTTGATTCCTAACCTTGGTAACAGGTATTATTTTTATGATTTTTTTCTCTCTGGTAGTACTTTGAGTTTTCGGGGAGTAACTTGTGTTGATCTCTTCGGCCTGGCCTCACATAAGTACAGAAAAGAAAAAACTCAAAGCATCTCATTTTTAAGTGAAAACCTGACAGCTCCCCTTGAAAAAGTAAGCAGGCTCACTCAACATTTACATATTTTATTTCATCTTGTTTCTCGGGGAAATCTATTCTTAGGGTAGCTTTACTTATTATATATATATATTCGCTCATTCACATGCTGATCCTGTAAAAAGTTAATCGGTTTAGTTTTGGATTATCTGTGCTTAGTACTAAAATAGAAGTAATTAAAATTTCGTATTGAAAGAAAGTAGTAATGATGTATTAAAGATTGATGAACGACTTAAAATTTGTCTTTCTATTATTTATTTTTGTGAGACCTACGTAAGTAAACGTATTACATTCTAAACGAAAATAAAATGTTTCGAAATTTGTTTTTTCCAACACTTTAAAAACAGAAATTTTACATTAGATTGTGTTTTCTCTTACCATCCCATTTGATTTACTGTTTTCGATATTTAGAGAGATGAATGATTTAAATATAATATTAATGGTATCTTATGAAGCATCTGTTTCTGAGATTTTAACTCCGAATTGCAGAAAACAAGTCTTACTTAAATAAAATTATTCTTTGATGCTTTTCCAATTCTCTAATTCTAGTTAAATTTTGTCACTTTCAAATGCTTTTAGTATTTATCTTTCATAATCTAAAAATTGCTTAAAGGTTTCATTAAAAAGAAATACTTGTGCCACAGTATTTCAGAATAAAAATAGAAATACGTGGTGAAACCTAACGCTAATAGGATTTAGGGACTTTCAATAATTAAAAGAGTAGTTATGGTTAAATTATTTAAATGCAATTAATATTTATGAAATAAAAAATTTTGTCAGCGCATTGACTAATTTTTCTTTTCACTTAGTGATTAAATCTGAGTGTATACCTGCTATTCATAAAATTCAAAATATTTGTTATGAGAGGTTTTCCTGTCAAGCTGAATGTAGGTTGCGGTAGTGTTTTCTGCGGCGGAACATGTTTGCTCTACCTATTCCGAACGTGACGCCACTTGACTTGTTTTTCGAATGCAATTCCAGCACTTCTCCAATAAAAACTCCAATGAAGGAATTTCAGATTGATATATGAGACTTGATTGGTCAATTCCAACTAGATTAAACCACAAACTTCACCAAATCAGCAATACGTTACATTTTTAGGTACCCCCAATATGTATCATGCGAGAGCATTTGGATAGTGGAAATAAAATATTCGCTTTACATATGGTTTGTTTGCACTGATAATCACTCTCACATAACACTTTTTAGTAGTTGTTAAATTTATAATCCATATGACTGCGTATAAAACTAGCAATTGTTTATATATATATATATATATATATATATATATATATATATATATATATATATATATATATATATATATATATATATATATATATATATATATATATATATATATATAATGTTACTGAATTGAGGAATGATCAAGTTTCAACATTATTATTCGATTGAATCCCGAACATAGATATTTATTCATAACATAATAATATTTTTAAAATTTATTATATAATTGGTACGACTAAGTTCAATTTGAATAAAAGTACATATAAAATATAGAACTGCAGGTATAAAAAAAATCTATATCGATTCAAAAGGCTCAAGTTTGAAGTTCTTTTCACAAACCTAGTTTTATTTACATAGTAAACTGATTTATTTTTAAAGTAATGCGATAAATGCAGCTCCTCTACCTTACACCACACTCATACATAAATATATACCCTTAAACTATTTCATAATTTACATATTTAGAAGTTATCGGAGAAAGGCCATTGAAAGGTTGTGAACACTTCTTTTTTCGTCAGCGAATCATTCTATTCCTGACAGACAGGAATAAACTAGATGCGATACATTTATTGCCCATAGGAAATTTTATATACATTAATGGAAGCAATACCTTTCAAACATAATTTAAAATATCTGACCGGAAAATCATGAAGAACAAGTACGGAGGCTCAGATGACATTGCACGGTATAAGTTAAAAGTGAAGGATTTTTCAGATTAAAAATATTCTCTGAATTATCTGTTCAGATTATTTACTCTATTGTAACTGAGAGGTGTCAAACATGATAAGAAGGCAAAGTCTCTTATAATAAATAAACAAGTCTATAAAATAAACAAGAAATCATTAGGCTATTGGAAATCGTGGTTTAAGAAAACACGCATTGCTTTCCCTTGTATTTACAAAATAAGGGATATTCTCTATCTTTACCTCATTTAATAAACTCAAACTAACTACTTTTTACTCGTATACGCAAGGTTCATGTGGTTTTCAAACACTTAAGAATTCAAAAAAAAATGTTTTATACCTTCATCAATCCTAATTTATCTTCTCAAAGCCGAAAAAAGTAAATTTCCTAATTTAATCCTTTTTAAACTGCTTCAGTGGAAGAATAAGAAAATTTGATTAGAATAGATTTATTTATGAATTAATTCTTAAAAATTGTCTAAAAAGTTTTGGGTATAAATTTACATGTTTGACTTTTCAAAAATTAAAATTCGCCAAGTATCCCGATTGCTCTCCATAATCATATAGCATGTCTCATTTATTCTGGATATGCATTCTATATCTTACCCGCAAACTATTTTCTCAAACTACTTTGCCTCATTTAACTCAGTTTTCATGCTTCGGCTCACTTAAAACTTTTAATTGATTTCTGACAGATGTATTTAATGAAAATTAATATTAGGAGTGTTTTACTTTTAGTAGAAATTCCAATTTCACAAATAATTGCTGGCTTACTTATTTGGTAACATTCGGTTTTGTAATGCAGCGTCCCATAATCTGCCAGAATTCGCTAAGATGTGTCATTGGAGTCTAAAATGAAATATGCTTAAAGTGGGTGGAAGGCAAATACGACAACCACAAAAGGTAATGTTTAAGTCTATTAAATTATAAATTTTTGGTTGTTTTGATAGTCAAGTATTCTTGTTTTCCTGGTGAAATCTTATCCCCTGTTTTGTTATCGATGGCTGATGTAGCCACTCAAGTACACTTCTAAAAGATATTGAGTAACTCCATTTGGTATATTGATATATATGGGGATTACCATCCATCAATTAACGGTGCCATGTTTGTTCAACTTTAAAGTGCTATGCCGAAGTTAATTATGCTATAATTTTGTGCATTTATTTTTATATTTTAAAAATACTAATACTTGATTTCAGTCACTGATATTCAAAGAAGTCAAACTGACTTATTACTCAAATCAAATATCGGCAAAAATAAGTATTTCAACAATATCAGAGCAATTTAAAATCAAAATGGTTAAATTTCTAAAAATTGTATACTTAGAGATTACATACTAATTCTCCAATTTTTTGAATGATGCCAATCTCATGCGTTTGATAGCCTATCTCATTAGAATTTCACACAATTGTTATCCCTTACATTTTAAATAATACATTTCAGTGAAGTTTTAGATATTTTTTTCTATAATTACTTATGTCTAAATAAGTATACCTTAATGTCGCACTATTCCTTCTGTACAACTCATTCCTAACTTATTAAACACTAGCAGAATTACTCGATCTTACTCGGGTTGAATTGGTTAACTGTAGATTGAAAAAGTGACCAAAAAATAATCTTCTCTTTCTTAGAAAAATGCCAATATCACTTAAGCGACGAGGAAATAAGTGCTTAACACTTTTTCGAAATTTTTATAACTTCTACAACTTTGGATGCAAATCGTATATACATGCATATCCATACATATAGTACAGATGCTTCGCATACTGTT
This sequence comes from Meta bourneti, assembly GCA_933210815.1. Classification (NCBI taxonomy): domain Eukaryota; kingdom Metazoa; phylum Arthropoda; class Arachnida; order Araneae; family Tetragnathidae; genus Meta; species Meta bourneti. The sequence goes on along the minus strand of OW119924.1, from coordinate 60,755,459 downwards.
TTATGACAAAACTACATAAGATGACACTAAGTAATTACTACAAAAATCGATTTTGAGCTGTTTTTTTGGGAGGGATATGAATTCCCCTTCTTAATCTCGTTTCTTATAAAATTGTTGTAACTGAATTCGTAGAAATACGAATCTACGGTAAATACGGCAATTGTAGTTCCTACAAATATTTTTTGAGTTCTGCCGCTCTTGACCAGGCAAGCGGCTTTTTCAAATTTCACCATCTATAAGGGACGGATGACGAATTCATCTGATAAAATATTCATGACTAATTATTTAAGTGCATACACATTTATGTCTTCAGTACAGTCGAAGTAAAGCTATCTTATTACCATCCTTCAGAAAAGGGTAGATCTATTTGAGAGCATTAATTTATTTTTGAAAGGAAATCGCTGAGCTTTCAACAAGCTTCTAACCGGTATAGTAAGTTGCTTGAATATAGCTTCAACTAGTAAAGTAAGCAGTCTTGACTTTCTGTCACTATAAGAAAGAAATTGTAATATTCAAAAAGTTTTAATTCGGATTTCTTCTAAAAAAATATTCTTTCAATACCGGCAAAGTGTCATTTAAAATTTGCTTTTACTGTAACTGGCACATGCAGTTTTAAATCGAATCCTTTGTGGAGTTGTTACGTGTGATGAATAGGAATTACAATTTATATTGAAAATTAATATTTATTAAATTTACAGCAACATAAATCAGAGCAAAATAAAAATTAAGTCGACAGAATAAAGATATTAATTCATGATTCTTCTATCTTGTGATCTCGCATACTTTCCACGACTTACAACTAAAAATAGAACAAAATTTTAAAATTCGAAATTGTTTCCGATCAGAAATTCGATTTTTTAAGAAAGTAATATTAACTGCACGGGACAACGAGCACAAGTTTCCGTACTTAAAAGCCCTTTTTCAATTCAAAGATTAGTTTTGAATGGAAACCACATAATGGTTAGCATGAGAATGATGTTACTTGCCTATTGAGTGCAGCTTTTAATAATACAAACACAGTAATTTTATTTGAAACATAAAAATAAATATAAATTTTAAGATGTTTAATTGTAAGAATTCAATAGGGGCAAAGGAAACCTATGTCACAATTTTAAAATACTTTGTGTAAATTCCATTAGCTACCCATCTTGATTCAAACGGTTTTGGGCTGTATGTTTTAATTCATTTCATAAGACGATATTCTAGTTTTAAAAGACTTTTATGGAAAGTTGATCAAAATGTACACATGCCGTCCAGAAAATAAACACACATCTTTACCAATATCGGAAATAAAGTACTAACTAATTTCTACCTTCCTCTAGCATAAAATTGAATGTTTTATTCTCTTTGTATCATCAGTTCCAAATATTCAGAAATTTTTTGTTTCGCAAAGAAAAACTACGGCTCAAAGTAAAGTATCTATATATTAATACGTGAAGAAAAACTTTGTACCCCTTTTTAATCACATTGCGTTCATGGAGGAGTATGAGATTTGGCATAATTAAAGTTCATATGGAGAAGTGCAGAAAGATAAAAATTAATGTATAATATGCGTTACAAATATATTAAATTAAACAAAATAAAACATTCATTGTTTACGTTCGTATACTGTAATATATATTAATACGTGAAGAAAAAACTGTACCCCTTTTTAAGCACATTGCACGCACGGAGGAGTATGTGATTTGGCATAATTTGCCACCACATAAGTTAGTATTGAAAGTTAATTGCATCGTTTTGCTGATCAGAAACTTAAATACAAAGGAAGCATTAGTCAATGGATCAAGAATGCGCATCAAATTTATGCATCGTAATACGCTCGATTGCGAAGTTTTAACTGGAACTGCACGCAATAAGATAATTTTGATTTCACGTATAAATTTAACATATTCCGGAACTATTTTACCATTTAACTTTCAAAGAACTCAATTTCTAATTATACCTGCGTTTGCGATGACAATAAATAAGTCTCAAGGACAAACATTCGAAAAAATTGGAATTTTATTGAGGCAGCCAGTTTTTACACATGGTCAGTTGTACGTCGCAGCAAGTAGAGTTCGATCATTCGATGGTTTGAGATTTTATATTTCAGAATATAACGGTCAAGGGCATTTAGCAAACGATGAATGAGTTTTTACAAAAAACATCGTCTACACAGAAGTTTTGAATCATTAAATTCATTGTCGAACTATTTCAAGTTCAATGGACAACATTTATTTTTTTAACCACCCGATTTTTTGTTTCAATAAAATATATATAAAAAATACGAAGCACGTATTCCTTATTTCATTTTTCATTTTTGGATTTATTTTTTATTTAAATTTTATATAATTTGAAAAATATTGGCAAATTAACTATGTAGCCTTGGCGAAACCTGTGACCAGTATAGCAATAAAAAACCCCAAGAAAATGTCAAACAACGCGTTATTGTTTTTTAGATATGGCTTAACGAAGCTATACCGCATTTTTCCTATGACGTATTTGTACATGCTCGCAGCTTACGTAATAGAACAAAATTCAAAAAATTATATGCAATGAATATAGAGGTATACTCTTTGACAAAAGAACCTTATTAACGTTCAAACTTAAAAATTAAATGAATTATGGTCGAATTTCGACCACTGGGCGACCACTTGTTAAAGTTGAAATCGCGTAAAAGTAATTTGTGAAAAATATAATTGCTTTTTCAGCAGTACTAATAAAGCAATCGAATAATCGCAATGCTCAATTTACATTCCTTCCCTAAAAATGCCAAATTAAGATTAATTTCATTATGGGTTTTCAGCTGGTTTAAGGTCAAACTTGCCTAAAAATGTAGGCAACGAAAATTTAAATAATGTATTCTTTAGGATAATATATGGTTTATAAAGTATTTAACAATTTATGAAATTATATTTTGTAAATTTTATGTGTTCTTTGTACAAACATACAAACACGAAGATAAATATTAAAGATAAAGACAGACTGACGCAATGAGGATCAGTCACTAAGTAACTGTGAGTACTCAGAGTTTTAAATATTAATGAAAATATACCCAGTCGTTTGGACGTAGTGCGGGCACACACATATAGACACACAGACACGCAACGCGGAAATCACTGATTTGGCATTATAATAACCCAAACCTTGAAAAACGGGAAGAAAATATTCAATGTACAAACAAACACACTTTATATAGATAAAAACTTCAAGAATCTACCGAAGCACATTGTATGCTAGGAATGACATTATTTTAAATTTATTTCGACAGTTTTTAAAGCAGAACTTTGCTTTCTACATAAAATGTTTAATTTAAATGGAATTTCAAGAATTCATTAGGGTTTTTTATAAGCAGTCAGTTAAATATTTAGAACAAACTCTGGAAAACTGTTTTTATATTTTTCTTTCGTTAGAGGCATGGATACATTTTTGGGATATTTAAAAGTCTTGAAGGAAAAAGTTCTATCTGCGTTTGGTTGTTATATTTTTAGCTGAGTTTCTTCTAAACCTCCATTTAAGTCTCCACTTAATCCCTTGGCTCACGTTTGCGCTGAAAACTTAATTCGACAATATTGACGCGTTAAAAGAGACGACTTCCTGAGTAAGGGGTGACTTCCCGTTTCCAGTTTCATTTCCCTCCATAAGACATCTAAGGATAAACACTGCGATTAATAGAAATGATTCCCAGTTTCGGTAGAGAAGTCGTTAATGGATAAGACATTTAGCTCTCACATAAAAACGTTATTAATATTTTATTCCCCAAGATAGGCGTATTCCTTGTGTCTATCTCGCCTAAAAGTTCTTAATGCTCTAATCACAGTAGAAAGTATAGAGGTCATTATTAAATTTTAACCAAATGTCCATTCTTAGTTAATAACTAATAGTTACGCCTTTACAAGTAGGTCTAAAATTAATGCATTCTCTCTATGTGGAATCTATGTGTGCTGTTCATTTTACATAACTGAAGTTGTGTTATGAATCAATCTAAGATCGTTATCGTGCAAATATCATATTACGTTACTGATACAGACATACTTTAAAAGATCGTAATGCTAAAACATATATCGTCATCTTAGAGTAGAAACTCATTAAGTGACAGAACAATTAATTTTTTACTGTACTGTTGTTCATAGACTTAGTTTTTGGTTTAAAAATTCTAAATTATAAGCAGCTTGATAATATTATGTATCTTTTAAATAGATTATAATATGATGATGTAATTCTCGTCATTCTGGAAATAAACATTTAGTGTCCCCCAAAACATGTCAGTTAATGAGTTTCTACTCTAATCTGACGATATAGATGTTTCATAAATTCATATTTTATGTGGATTTATAATTTAAGAAAGCTGAATAAAAACAAAATGCATGCAGTTTTCCGGAAATTATATTCGATGAATATTTTGATTGTTGGATTGAAATTTTTTTAGCGCAAGGGCATATTTGGTCATGCTATACCAACATCAGACAGACAACGTCTAGTAATGGACATACACACACAAGGAAAGTTTTTACTGACACAAGATAAAGTGCACCCAAGGAGGAATCGAACCTGCACCATTTATAACTCACAGATTGCTAGCACAGTGGGTGAACCCACTGATCCACGACGACCCCTAATATATTTTGAGATTTATTAAATTGAATTGAAACGGTTTAGGAAGTGGCATGTTAGATAGCAAGCTTGCACTGGACTCAATTATGTGGGGAAATCGGAACCTCGTGTTTCCTGGGACTTGATGTATGTAATATAGTAATTTCAGTAATAAAAGCAACACCCATTTGACAACTAGTTTATTGTAACCGCTGATGATCTCCATGAGTATTACATACTTTAATTCACAGTCACATACAAGTATGATTATATAATGACTGTATACTTCACATATTTACAGTGCAATCCTTTCTTTGTATCACTCTCTTTCTTGAATTCTGTGTATCTTTCTCTCGAGCTATCTCCCTAATATATATGATTGGACTCAAATAAAAGCGGTGTGGATAAGGAAGGGCATCAATTGCATCAACCGCGAAATATAAGGGATCTGGAGCAGTAGCTACAGAATGTTTGGCATAACTTGCTAAGTTCCATTACAACATTGGCCACGGGGTGTTCAGATTTCTTTCGGCACAGAGTATATAAAAGATTTAAAATGCATAAATATAAATATAAAGACCGTATAGAATTTTAAAACAATAAAATTTATTCAAAATCTGTCTCAGTCTAGATGAAGTGTATCTGATGAAGATACTTTAATTTCGCACCAATTTCTTTTGTGAAACGTTTTGTTATGTATATATTTGGCGTTTGCATATTTTAACACTCAAAGAGGTCACACGCATGTATCCGTTTTACAATTTACTGCCTTCCCCGCATGACTTTTATCCAGTTTTGACCTTCTTGACCAATAGTACCTTTAATTTTTCTTTCCTTCAACCAATAGATATTATTTAGTCTTTATGTGTTGTGGGATAAAATCAATCCTCAGTAGTCGGAAATGCCATGACGCTCAGAGGGTTAATACAATGAACTGTTTGAACGTGCTGCAACTTCTACTCCGTAATTCAGCCTGTTAGTAAAATAAAAGAGAAATTATCCACTATTTTGAATAATTTTAATTATTTCTTTCTGCAATCGATTCCCCTGCATCTAGCATAGGCAGATCTTTAGACGTCATCTCTCTGGACTACGTGTTCCTGATAACGTGTGGCACAAATTCGGGAAATAAAACAATTGTGTTTTGTATGTTGTTACTTAAAAACGGTTCCCTTTTCTAAAGTTAAAAAGTGATGAGTATTTAAGAGCAAAGTGGTCCATGTATTCCAGCTTCTTGTTTCAGAAAATACAAGTATTCATAATATATTTTTTATTAACTGAGTTTTGCCCACTCCTTCAACATCTATCATCCACAAGGCTAATATGTATTCTACAAGTTAATTACGCGTTCCCGGTTCTTTTCCAAAATAACACTTTTTCAAAGTCCCGTTAAATTTTTTCATCATTACTTATTAATGTGCATCTATGAATGTATAACTAAAATAAATGTAACAGCTTTTTTTCTTTTGATCCTTAAAGTCATTAAGGGTTCTTTGATCGTGTTTCGAAGAAGGTAGAATGTTGCGCATATATTTATTCTCTATGCTGCATATAGAATATGCTTCAGTTTCAATTATGTGGAAGTTAAAAATAAATTGTTCGTTACCTCTCCTACATACATTTTTTTCTTTCTTGAAAGTTATCTACTTTCGGTAAATTTTCCGTTTGTTCATATAAAGAGCAATTTTAAAGGCCTTTTCATGTATACATGAAAACTAGAAGAAGCACAGGAGTATGTAAACTAGTTACTTTTACCTTAATTTAAATAATTATTTATTACAATATCACACCATATAAGTATTTTGTAACTAGTTTATTCACTTGATAAATCTGGGAATATTTTTAAATAGCGAGAGTTATCTATAGTGATGGGAGAAATTTGGTAGCTCACTTATTAGATCTCAGATCTTGTTATCTGCTGGATCAAATGGTTCCCTAGACTGTACTTAAATTATATGGTTGTTTCAATTGCGCATTATGTCAGTATGCTGTGCATCATAGCAAAGTGTACAGTTAATTTTCTAATTCGTTTGATGTAGGCAGTAATCTGATACGTGAAAGTTTTCAATACTTTTAATATTAATGTTGTAATTGACTTTTTACTAAACACTTGGGGTAATTATGAACTACTAAATTCTAAGTTCATAATTCCTCTAAGTTTTCCCATAAAGTAGGAAAACAAACCACAAAAATGTCCCAATGAAATGCAATGGAGTTTTCACAAACTTGTTAAAGAACGTGTGATTGAAGTGATAAAAAGTTTTAAAAACCTGGATTCAAAAGAATATTCGTAATTACAAACAGCTCTTCCGGACTTCTTTGTTCTATAAAGATTTGAGAATTGAACTTTTTTTAATTTCATTTTTCATATTAATCCAACATTTGCAACCGATAAATGCAATTATGTGAAAAAGCACGCAACTAATACTGAAAAAAAATCACTCTGTCCACATGTATTACTAAAATAGATTCTATTTCCGCATTAAGATTTATTTAACTGGGATAAAAGCAGAAATATTTCTGAAATTCATCTCTCCATTCTCTTCAAAATAGTAATTTCCCATTTCCCTTTCCTCTACTTACGATGAAGTACACTCCATCAGTAATTGAAAAAATATTCATGGATCTGTCCAACTTTTTCCGAATATTCGTAAACAACGCTCTACAAAAACCTTTTATAATAGTTAAACGCTTACGTAAGTCGGACGTTGAAACCAGAAAGAACATAAAAATGCTTCGCTTTGTGTGGTTAATGAGAGTTTGTCAGGCTAATAACATAAATAGGAACGTCAAGAAGCAATTACAACGAAAAAGTTGCGTGTTGTGTTCTCGTCCCTCCTGAAAAGTTTTCTCACGAGTGACATCTCATCAAACCTTTGCTTCTTATCGGACTTTTAAATTTATTAATCACTTATAGGCAGAAAGAACTTATGTTGGAAAATTGAGTTGTATTTCTATGTGAGTTACAAACAAAAAGACCAAATGAAACATCACAGCTTTATCTAAATAAGATTACATATATCATCATTATAAATTTTGATTGTTTGGCGTGGATTAAATTGGGTTTGATAGAACCACTTTTGTGTTTTCTGGCTGTGAGTTTTTTAACCTTCTTAGGTGTTCATACGCATACGCAGTCTGAAACCTGCAATTTTCCCTGCAGGACTTCTAACCAGTTCTTGAACTTAAATCTTTCCTAAGATACAACCAGTAGATGTGGTTATTTAGTCATAATGTGAGCATTATTAGATGTGTACTTAACTAACATGTGCATGTACTACGAACAATTTTTTAAAATGATGAGGCGCAAGTCACGAAGATGTGCAATTACTCGAACTGGCAGATTTTTGGATGTTGTGGTGACTACGAGAGGATAACATATGTCAATGATAATGTATGTTCCACGGTGTTAAAGAATAGTGGTACTCCCTGGTCAGATTGGGTTTGATAGATTTGCCAATTCAGGTCATTATGGCCTCCTCTCTATAAAAAACACCGGACGCAGATGACGTTCTCTAAAAGTCACCATTCGACAAAATTACCACACAACACACATAAAGACTAAATAACCACATATATTGGTCGAAGCTCTCTCTAAATCTCTAGGAACCTGCAAAAGAAACTGTCGCACCCCCCCCCCCCCACACACACACAAAAAAAAGAAATGTACACTCATATCCAAAAGATAAATATAATTCATAAAATGCAAAAAAATTGGAGTAAATATAGATACAATGGTTCAAAATCATTTGTGGAGAATCATGTGACGAAGGCAAAACATTGTGCAGATGTAAAACAGTTCAGTCGACGTCGGCATGCGCAAAGCACCGCGCATGTTGGAACGAGTATAAAAGCGCTTCGAGCAGCATGGCGTGTTTAGCAATAAATTTCCCAATGGCTGTGGTACGGAGCGTTGTTGACAATCAATAAGGACGAAAGATGTCACAAAGATGCCAACTGGACATGTCTGTGAAGGGACGAATTATTAGAAGGCTGGAATCCGGTCGATCCCAAACCGAAGCGTCTCGAATATTGAATGTGCCCCAGTGTGTGATCTCCAGACTGTGGAAGAGGTTTAAAACCACTGGAGATGTTACCCGACGACCAGTACCAGGGAGACCAAGGTTAACAACCACTCGGCAAGACCGATCTTTGATGATAACTGCGCGACGTCAGAGGAACAGTTCTGCTAGACAACTGGGTTCCGCCAGACACCCGCCACAGGAGTCATAGTTTCGAGACAAACTGTTTACAGAAGACTCAGATACGTTGTTCTGTATGCCAGACGACTAGAAGTTTGCATCCCCTAACGTCTGCACAGAAACGCGAGCGTTTATAATGGTGTTCGGAACATCGGTAGTGGAGTCGACAACAATGGGACAATGTCATGTTCAGTGATGAGTTCAGATTTAGTCTGCAAACTTATTCTTGTCGTACCACGATCTGGAGAGAACGTGGAACGCGTTTTCGCCCGGGAAACATCACGGAAAGGTATCGTTTTCCTTCAGGAGGAGTCATGGTCTGGGCAGGCATTATGCTGGACGGCCGCACAGACCCCCACATCTTTGACACGGGTTCTGTTACCGGTCAAAGATACAGAGACGAAGTCCTTGAGCCTACCGTTCGCCTGTTTCGAGGTTCTGTTGGTCCTGGTTGCATATTCATGGATAACAACGCGCCTCCTCACCATGCAGCCCTGGTTGACGCCTTCCTTCAAAGTGAAGATATCCACCGCATGCAGTGACCTGCCAACTCTCCTTATCTGAATCCTATAGAGTACATGTGGGATATGCTCGGGAGACATATTGCAGCCCTCCGCAACCCACCAGGGTCCGTTCCGGAATTGAAAACTATTCTTCGTGAGACTTGGAACTCTTTGAGCACATAACTCATCCATACCCTCATGGAAAGTACGGGAAATCGTTGTGCAGCATACGTGGCTACCAGAGGTTCCCACACCATATTAAACTTCAGCATCACATTGTTTTAATCATTCTTTTTCACTAAAGTTGACACTCGTATTGTGAGCATTTTTCTTTCAACCCCTTTCTTTTGATATTAAAAGCCATTATTATCCTTGTTTTGCATTTTCTTCTTTTACAACACTATTACAACCGCATATCGCGTTTCCTGTTATTCCGATGTAGGTTTTCTGAAATATTCACATAAACACCAATTATACTTATTATATTATATATTTTATATATATTATAGATATGCTTAAATATGCTTAATTTGAGCTAGATTTGTGTAAAATTGCAAGAGCTGTACGGGAAAGTTTCGCCTCTTTAATGAAATTTGTCGGCAGTCTGTCTACAAAAAGTAATTAGAAATCTAGAAGATAAAAAAATTTGGAGCTGAAAAGAAAATCTGAGCCACCCCAAAGATAAGTTTATAGGTCAATAAATACCGAATTGCCTTTAAACAAGTGAATGAAATCCAGCTGAAGTGTACGTTCAGAAGCTAATTGTGGTAACTTGACTGAGATGCGAGCTATCTTTCGCCATCCACTTTATTAGGAAGAAAACTAACCATCAGAGTTCCAGAGACCATAAATCACAAGTAAGAGTCATTTGAACAATGCAAACAAAACGCGTTTTATGTTTTAGATTACTTTTATTGTATTTGGATGTATTAAATGTACATATCGTATATGCTTATATTGAATATAAATGGATTTCAATAGGGTTTGAAATGTGAGTAAGGACACTGGCATCTATAGATATTTGCAATTAAGAAACTTTAGCTTAGATGCTATTGAGCGGGTCTGCTAGTTTTTATTAATGCTTTTCACCAAGAAGAATCCTTTTTGAACTACGGGATCATCTGGGCTAAATTACTATTTCCAACACATGTTACTAATTGCAAAGCTGACATTACATTCAATCCATAAATAGCTTCGGAAATTAATACCAACTACAATAAACCTAAGAGGAAGATGAATAAGAAATCTCTCCAACTGTATACAAAAGATCTGTATTAAGAGATTGAAGTATATTTCCCCAGCGTCTAGTAGCAATAAAGAAAAGATTCACGAAAAGATCTCTTTCCCACACAGAAGAGCTTTGATTCTGCTAACGAGGACAAGAAACAAGAATTACGTTCCATTTGTGCTTATCGATCTATCGTCCTGCTCTTGTATATAAATATAACAACCTTCGTTTGAGCAGATGGGTTGTATTGTCCCTTTTCACTTTTTATTGTTCCATTTCCAGATGATGTTTTCAAAGTGGAAGTCTGATCACCTTTTCCTAGAAATAGCTCCGACGAAATAACATTCGCAAAACTTTACTAGGGCTATTCCTACTGTGATTTTTTGCTTCCTTGAATTTGATCTGTTTGAAAAATACTCTTGGATAACTTCATTCTTCCCATATATCCAGTGTGCTAACTTATATTTATATAGCTCATACAGCAAAAAGCGATCGTAGAGACAAATTGAACAGAATCATTATTGTATACCAATAAAAACCACAATCATAAACACCCATACCTCCATAATTCCGAAACTGTCCTCACGCCCTGCTTTCAAAAGCAAAACCAAACATAAAAATAATAAAGTTGGACTCCCTACAAAAAAAACGAGACCCACGAAATCCCAACACAAAAGAGAAGAAAATTCCTTGGCAGATTGCTGAGGATCCCATACTTCATTTGCGCACCTCGGATCTGTCAGAGGACGAATCAGACTTCGAAATGAATGTCGAGAGCGTTTTAAAGCTGACTCTCGCATTTGTCCTTGAAGTCAACTGACCAGGCGAAGATCCATCGTTATAATTGTATTCGAAGTGGTAACATTAGTAATAACGGACGAGCATCGGGAGGTGTTGCACTCTTCACTTCCCATGCATACCCCTCTCTGACTATGTCACTAAGCACGCTTCTACAGGCAGTAGCTACCCGAATACAAATAAAACGAATGATTACTATCTGTACTCTACTTACCACCAACTGCTCCCATCCAGCAACAGAGCCTTGAGCACTTAGTGGATCAACTACCAGAGCTGTCCATCATACTCGGTGACTTTAATGCTCATAGTGTACTTTGGGGAAGTAGGGATACCAATTCCAGTGGGCGACAGATCGAACAGCTGATAACTGATCGCTGTCTCTATCTGCTCAATAACGGCGAGGTTACCTACTTCCACGAACCATCACTCATATTTCATGCTATCGACCTTGCTATTTGCTCCCCATCTATACTACCCTATCTCTCTTTCATTGTCGTTAATGACCTACGGAACAGTGATCATTTCCCGATATTCGTCACTCATATCAATGGAAATGATCCTGTTAACTGCCCGTCCCGCTACATTTATGCAGCAGTCGACTGGCCTTATTTTGCATCTCTGGCCACAATTACAGAGCAGATGGTTAGGAACAATATAGATGAAGCAATTCAAACAGTCACCGATGTCATGATTAAAGCCGCTGTGATACGGCAATCCCTAACAAATCTCCATCTTTTCACAAACGTTGCAAATCATGGTGGACTTTAGCGATTAATATCCAAAAGAAGACGTGGGGTATTTTCTGCCGCTACCCCACAACTCAAAATCTTATAACCTTCAAACGAGCAAAAGCCAATGCTCGAAGAGTGCGACGTCCAAGCCAATGGGAATCTTGGAAAAAATGTTTCTGGCATAACATCTGCCACTCCCTAGAAACAGTTATGGAACAGAGTTCGGAAGGCGATGGGGTTATATTCCAAACATTCGATCTCGTTCATAGAACAGATTGGTCAATATGGCTCGGAGGCTGTTGAGATAGCAAATGCCATTGCAAGCGCTTTCTCTTTAGCTTCCTCTTCTAACACCTATCCATAGGCATTTCAACACACAAAATAACGTGCACAAACCCATCGCATTAATTTCCATTCTCGATCTGAACTCTCATATAACTGTCGATTTACAGAAAAGGAGTTGACGAGATGCCTACAAAGGTCGAAAATAACTGCACCTGGTCCATTTCGTATCTTATGATACAGCATCTTTCCCGTCACTCCCTTTATAATCTACTGCATCTGTACAATCACATATGGGAGGAACATGCCTTCCCTTTGGCTTGGAGACGGGCCATTGTTATACCTTTTCAAAAACCTGGAAAGGATCCAACTAATCCAAATAACTATAGGCCAATCGTACTCACAAGTTGCATGCGCAAACTTAAAAAAAAATGGTTAATTCACGTCTCGCTTACATCTTAGAGACAACTCAGGCTCTTTCACCATTTCAGAGCGGTTTCAGAGTTGGCCGCTCAACGGTAGATAACATCTTATTACTCGAGACTCTAGCTCGCCGTGCATTTCTGCGCCGAAACCATCTGGTTTCCATTTCCGTGTGTTCCCCATCCTCCATATAGTCCTGATTTAGCACCATGCGATTTTTTTCTTTTCACGAATTTGAATAAACACCTCAGGAAAAAGCGTTTTTCATCATTATAGGCAGTGGTGAAAGCTACGGAGACGATTTTGAAAGACCTGTCAAAAAATGGCTTCCAGCATGTGTTTGAAGACTGGAAAAAAGGTGGGATAAGTGCATTGTATGTAATGGGGAGTATTTTGAGAAATATATATATATATATGTATATATACATATATATATATATATATATATACATATATATATATATATATATATATATATATATATATATATATATATATATATATATATATATATATATATATATATATATATATATATATATATATATATATATGTGTGTGTGTGTGTGTGTGTTAAACCTGAAAGACCGAAATTGGACAATGTCGACTTTCACCGGTGAATGTCAACACATACCAAAAACGTCGATGAAAGATCGAATATTTCATTACATTCTTGTACATTCGGACCCTCACCGGTGTATGTCGACAATCACAGATATGGTCTGGTGGAGGTCGAAAAGAGAGGAGCCGAGGTTTTTTTTCCGATACCCTTATTTATACTGAATGGATACTGCAGTGAATCGTGATCTTTTTCATGAAAAGTTAAATGCATTAATTGCGGGTAAACGAGAAGACAATTGTTTTTATTTTTCTCAAGAAAAGTACTCTAAAATACTTTCTGAAATGTTACGAACCTCACAAAAAAATTTCCTCCTGCTCAAATTGATGATACTGTACGAATACAAGTCCCTGATGTCGACCGTGGTCGTACAGATAGCCGAAATGTGTTAGCGGTTGTTGTTGGAATAGAAGACTCCGACTTCTATAAACTGGCAAATAAAAATGGTACCCTCAAGCAGCTTTACACACGTAATCAGTTCGTAATTTGTAAAGAAAAGTTACTTTCCATAGATGAGATTTCTTTTCAAGAAATGTCGCTGAGAGAAGGAGCTGCAGCTAATTCGAGAAGCGGGGGCAAGGCTATACACGCTGTCATTGCAAAAGGAAGTGTTCCACAAATAAATGCAGTTGTAAAAGCAAGGGACTCTTGTGCAATTCAAAGTGTCATAATAGTTTAAGTTGTTGCAATAAATAAGATTTGAATCATATAATTAAGTAAGTTTTTTATTACTATTATTTTCTTTTCTCATTTAGAATGTACTGTTTGTTTTAAGTTGTTGGTCACTCCTCTCAGAAAGAGAGGCGAAAAAGTTACGTCACCCTTGTGACGTTTTATCGCGACTGAAATACGGAGAAGAAAATATAAATCTCCGACATGTTCAACATTCACCATTAGTGCATGGTGAATGTTGACATTCACCGGTGAAAGTCGACATCCTCCAGATTTCGGTCTTTCACTGTAACATATATATATATATATATATATATATATATATATATATATATATATATTATAGCTTTATTGGCTAAGCGCCAATCAACTCGCGACGGCGTCATCTCTAAAAGCAATGGTTACTACAACAATTGGAAGGTAAATATCTGTCACTACTGTGCATCGAAAGTTACATATGGAATAACTGTATGCCGCCCAAGTACCAGGAATTTGTATCCTTTTAAGCGTCCAAGCCCGAAAATCACAGTTGAAGTGTTGTCGTGAGCATGCGAATTGGAAAGTAGTTGAATGGTCCAACGTAGTGTTCACGAATGGGTCAAGATTTGCCCTGGATTTTGATAATAAACGTGTGTGGATCTGGAGTTAGCAAAGAACACGGAACACGTTTAGTAATATCATTGAACACCACGCCTTAAGTGTTGCCAATGGTGTGAGCTGGATTTTCTTTGAGCTATCGCACCGACCTGCACGTCTTCACAGGAGGTACTGAGACGTCTGAAAGTTATCGGGACCAAGAGACTGTGCGCTGCAGCAGTTGGTCTGACATTTCTTCTTATGAACGATATAATGTACGTCCACATAGAGCAAGTCTAGTGAATGAGTACCTTGAGAGTGAAAACATTGCTCGCATAGAGTGGCCACCATATTCGCCAGACCTCAGCCCCATCGAAAATCTTTGGAATGCCCTTGCCTTGGCCTCTGCCCATTTACCCCCTCCAATTAGTCTCAAAGAGCTGGAAACGGCCCTATTAGAGGAAAGGTATATTGCCCCCTGGTGTGCTTGGCCACCTAATTAAAGGTATTAAACTTCGCTAAGGAGCTTGTATGAAGGTCAGGAGTGGTCACATCCCATATTAACCCTCCTGGCGGCGTGGTATCTCACAGTTGTGTTGCCGAAAACGTCACCCCGAAAAAGCAGGTTCCCCTTTAAAGTGTCAGGGTTTGGACAAAGGGAGTGCTTTCCCCTTCTTAAGTCCATTGGTCTCAGCAGTAGTCTATTTAGACCGGATCATCAAAGGAGAGCGATGACAGTGATAGATAGCAAAGCCACGGGCTACTTCCCAGGTTCCAGAATACCCTAAGTATACCTAGAATCGTCTCAAGTGTGCTTCTCAAATGCTTGTAGAATGATTTTCAAATAGTGAAATAATTCAGGGGCCCAAAATACATTCGACTGATCCATAACAATATTCTTATACGTGTTTGAAAAAACAAATATTTACTATAACAATGGAAAACTTTGAAATTATAAATTTATATATTTTTCTTTTAATGAGTAATTTTCTACTAATTGTAAATAAGTTAAATTCTGGCATTGATTTTCTTCCCCACAAAAGTTTACCTCCATTACACAGATTTACAGCATAATTTTTGTATAAATGAAGCGATGAAATTATTTATCGCAGTTTAGTTAGACATGAGAGACTTAAAGCAAAGTTAAACAAAAAATATTCAATACTTGCTTTGTTAATGTAAAATATCCTAAAGAGTAACCACAACGGATATTACCCCAAAGGTTTTCAGATTTTGGATGTTCACATATCCGTGAAGAAATGAGTAGAATCAAAACCGTACACATATGATAAACTGAGTTATTTTGCCCCAATAACTTTTTAAAGAAATGAAGTATTGGACGTTTGGAATCTTCTTGATCACAATTTTGAACGATTATTTTTATTAAATTTTAATTGTCTAGTTATTTCAGACAATCCCTGAGAACCCCAATAGACTAAAATGGCATCCGGATAATTAACGATTCATAGGCGCAAAATACAGAATACAAAAATGGAGGAATTAAATAAATCCCGAAACATTTGCGATTTGTTTCATATAAATGGTTGAAAATAATTTTATAAATCCATACAAATTATTTGAGCGATAATGGTTTGACGTAGCCTCAAACAGTTTTACATAAAAAAACCTAAATTTCAACCTGCTTTTTCGAGGATCTGTGTCTCTTCATCTGACCGTGTTGTCCTTGGATCTTTCCCTTCGGGTTTGATCCTGGACCGTCGCTAATAGTCGTTGTCTTGCTCCAGTGCGACGTTAATTAAATACCTATCCACTGAAAATGAAGTGTTTCTCAACCGCCGGTCTCAGCCAATTACCTTGCCCTAGTATTAGTTATATCGGGTCGTAAGAGGTTATCCTGGGATTTGTCATTTTTGATATCTAAGGATTTTTTATGATGAAATATTTTATAGTGATAATATTCTGAGAATATTCGTGAATGGTGCCAAAATGTTCAGACTCAGAAAGCCTTAATAACATCTGTATAGATGTCACTGACCAAGTAACTGTAAAGAAAATTTCTCCACTGAAAATGAAGATCAAAGGGGAAATGAATCATCTATCGGGGTCTCAAATCTGATAATACTAAATACTGTTTCTTCGCAAGTTCTCCTAGCAGTGTAAGTTTTCGTTTCGAAAATCGAGTGACGTGATTTTTTTTTAAAGTAATAAGCCCTAAAGATTAAAATTTTAATATGAATAAGAGACAAGGGATTTCATTTAACTTTGGTGTACAGAAGTCTCGTATGGAAGGTGTTTATAGCCCAACAAATATAAATATTTGGTGAACAGAATGAGATGAAAATCAGCGCAAATTATTTTAATTTTGGCCGGAAAAATTTACAACGCGTTACAAGATTTCATTAGTCCAGTGATTGATGACTAATTTCCTCCTCCATTTCCTTATAACCATGACATAATTAATAATTGTTTTTTAATGCATGCACTTTAAAAGAATTTTAAAGGTATTTACGAGTAAATTAGTTGAAACCGGACCCTCTTATAAAACACTATCTGAATTACCCGGCGTCGATCGAATTGTTTGTAACTCATCGTAATATTCAATAGTAGTCCTATGGGGATTTCGAATTGTTTTGAGATCTTTCTACAGACCCAGGACAAATCAAATGGAGTTAATATCTAGACTATGTTTCTCGCAGGGTTTTAAAGAATGAGTGTAGCAAATTCGATGTGAGTTGATCAAACTGTGATAGTAAGGATAATCAATGTCATTTCTATGGGGATTTCGAGGGCAGCGGTAGCCCAGTTCGAAGAGCAACGGATTAGAAAACAGAGGGTTGCCAGTTCGAAACTCGGTCCAGCCAAAGACCGTCGGATACACGGAGGCTGGTGCACGTTAAATCTGTCGTGGCCTCAAGTGGCCTCACGTTGGCGAAGTGTGGAAGTTTGGAGTGGGGTGCCGGCTCAGGTGTTGTTCTTGACCGTGGTTCAAAATTATGAGGCGTTGTTCTGGGATCTTTAACTTCAGGATTGATCCCGGAACATCCCCCAATAGCCCGTTGTGTTGGCTCCAGGCGGACATTAATTAACTACCTACCTATTTGGATTTCGAATTGTTTTTAGCCCCTTCTCCCGACCCAGGACAAATAGAACGGGATTAATATCCTATATAACCTATGTTTCCCGCAGACTTCCAAAAATTGAATGTACTAAATCTGGTGTGAATTCGTCATCAAAATATTCAATGTTATTCCTATGAGGATTTTGAATTGTTTTTAGCCTTTCTCCAGACCTAAGACAAAAGAACGGGTTAAATATGTAGTCTATATTTTCCACAGGATTCTAAGGAATGAATGTACCAAATTTGGTTTGAATTGGTATGACAGTGATCGTAAAATATTCAATGTTATTCCTAAGGGGATTTCAAATTTGGTTTGGCCCCTCTGAAGATCTAGGACCAATTGAACGGGGTTAATATATAGCCTACATTGCCAGCAGGATTCTATAGAATGAATGTACCATATATTTGGTGTGAATTCTTCAGACAGTGATCGTAAAAATACTTAACGCTATTCCTATGGTGATTTCGAATTGTTTTACCTCTTCTGCACACCCAAGAAAAATAGAACGGGGGTTAATATGTAGCATACTTTACCCGTAGGGTTCTGAAGAATACGTGTACCAAATTTGGTGTGGATAGGTCAAACGGTGTAGATTTGTATAGAGGACAGAAAGATGCCAACTCAGCTTTGTATACAGATGTCTATCCCCTTGTTGCATTATGTGCGTTAAATATATTTTATTTCTGATCTGAAATGTTTATAATTAAATAGAATACTGCAGGTAAAATAAGAAAAGCTATACAAATACGATGATTTGGGAAATTCAGATTAAAAAAAATCTAGTCGCACCTGCTAGTAGCATGGCGGTGTTAAAGAATTTTAAAGACAAGTACGAAAGGAAGTACGAACAAGTACGAAGTACATTTGCCAAGACTGGCAAATGTTAACAATTTTAGGGCGGTAGGACGTCTCATTACCTTCAAATGGTAAAAGTTCGATATAGGTATGTTCTAGGTATATTAAGACTATATTCTCTCGTTTGATAGAGTGATATCTAGGAGGTGTTCTAGAAGTGACATACAAGAGCGCACCACCCCTTAAAAAACTAAATTATGTTTTGTGCAAATTACATTCATACGAGGCGAAATGTCTTTACCCATAGTTTTTTTTTGCAAAACATATTTTATTTAACATGATTTTCAAAGGGTTAATTATCCATTGTTAATTAATGTTTGTGAGAAAGAACCAAACTAGAGGTTTTGGAATTTTTTAATTCTTTATCGCATCGATGACCCGCAGGTAGCCGTCTTCACCCAACCTATTAGAACTCCGTCAATTATCGCACTTCATCAAGTTTCCAATACGTAGAGAAATATTAAAATAAACAATTGTGCGTAATTTAAAATGTATGTCTTGTGATTTTGGCTGCAGCAAAATTCATACCTTTAATTTTAAATCTTTTTCCCTGTATTCATGTCCGTTCGTGTTGTTATTTGCTTTTTGTTTGGTAAATTTTAATCGTACTTCAAATGAAGCATTTAAAAATGTTTTCATCTCAAAAAGTAAAAGCAAAATAGCAGTGAGAATACATTTTCGAAAAGTGCGTGTCGGTTCCAAATTTCCAATTCAACTTCTTTTTCCCGAAGAACCCAAAAATGGACGCTTTCAAAGTGTAGCTTAACAAAGACAGGAATGCCGTCGTGATACTCAACGAACACGCCAAAGGCAGTGACTTGAGAGAAGCATTTTAGGGATTGTTCGTTCCCATCAGGACCCCTCGCACAAAAGGTCTCCAGCCACGCCCTCTCGTTAGAGGACACGGGTGGTAGAGGGGAAGGAAAAGTGACCGTTCAAAGATTCTCGGGGTTGACACTTAAGCTTACATTTTGGTTTACGAGATATCTCGGGGTTGACACTTAAACTGGCATTTTGGTTTACGAAATATCTCGGGGTGGCCGCCTGAAGGGTTAAGATACGTTTCGTTTGTTTGCACAACTTACAAATTCTTTTGAATGTACAAAATGTGTTGTATATATATAAACCATTAAAAACATATACCTAAACATAATTTGTTTACTATAATTTTTAGCCATGAACCAAATTGCCTACCTTCATGTGAAGTTTTGACTGAATTACCGTGTTTCTTTTTTAATTATGTCGAATTTACTGTCGCGTGCTTGACGTTTGGAAAACACTCTTCATATGAGTAAATACAGCGAAATTAGATTTAATTCTATAAAATTATAGAAAAATTTATAAGTGTTTTGGCCACTCATCTTTTTATTTGTCTTTGTCATTTACTTTCCTGGAACGAAAAAGGATTTCTTGAAATTAAAATTTCAGCATTAAAGGAGCTAATATAAATTGAATTTTATTACTTACCCCTCTTGGAGTCAAACATTAAGACATATCTATAACTAGAAGTATTATAGAAACGAAGGTGTTAGTCAAGACCAGCTCTCTTTCTCAACTCTCAGGATATAATTTTAAGTAACTAAACATTTTAAATTTTAAAACACTACTCATTGCTTTAGAATATTTGTTTTAAACAAAATTTTATGGGAATATTATTTCTGTACCTATTTATGATTATTGTAATGGATCAATAATACAATTTCAAATCAGCATTACGCTTATTGGAAATTGGTGAATTATATTCCATTGATTGCTAAAACTCGTATGATATATAAGAACAGTAATTACACAAATGGGCTTATATGGACATCTAAATTAACTCACGGATTGAATGGTAAATGATGCCTTTTGATCTTTGATTTTTAACTACAGTAAAGTTCTGTTCCATAATATGCAACTCAAATGAATTTACAGATGGTAATATATATAAGTGATGACCTATCAAAAGTATCAATACAATTAGAGGCATTTTGTGAAATAGAATAAAAACAATTCATGCTGCGTAATATTGTAGACGGTATATTGTATAGTACCCCCAAACTACCTATACTTCCAAATTACAATCTAGTTCGTACATAACAATACGGTTGGTTGCGTTTTACTACGCAAGGGCCATATTTGGGCAAACTGCACCAAAATACGTCGACATGAACGCAAAGAAAGGTTTATTAACACAGAAGGGAGAAAAACATTCATGAGGGAATCGAACCTACATCTCCCAGGTTGCTAGCGCAGTGGATAAACCCTCTGGGCAAATATGACCCCTTATCAAGAATATATTGTTATTAAACTGCTGAATTTATACTTTTTCATCATATTTGCTCTTAAAATGTGTTAATGCTTTCCTAAGTAAAGTTGCCTCTATCCACAATGATTCTTTTTAATCTTTATTAATTAGTTTTCAAAATAAGCATTGGGGGAATGAGAAGTGAAAGTAACTTAAACTCTTCTCTCAAAGACCTTACTCATATTATCTTACAGTTATAATTAAAGTTTCGGTTTTAGGTTCTGTTTATCATATTTGCATAAAACGGTCGTAATCATTTGATGGAATTTTTCTCAAAATGTCTCTGAAAGGCAAAGTAAGCGTTTCAAATTTATTTTACGGTAAGTAGATAAGAACCATACGCTTAAATGCATGCGTGATTATTGGAAGGTTACAAAAGCAAATATTTTTATAGCAAACGTAAATGTATGAGTTATTAATACATTTAAAAATATAGAATATAATTGACATCGAGAAAGAAATCTGTCATCTGTATCACAACAGCTTCCTATATAAATTTCCTTCGAACGAAAAATTCACATGTAATATTACTTCACCGTTATATTTATGTCAACAAATGTACATTTTTTATTCATTATTCCTTTTATTTTCAACAAAAAATCTAAAACCTTTTTCTCTAAAATGAAAAAATTCATCGTAAAAGAACGAAATAGTTTTTATTTCCCAGTTCATAAAAAGTGTTTAAAAATTCATAATATTTATTACTTTAGAAAAACCATTTGGCTTTTTAAAAAGTATTTGAATTTATTAACTTCTCTTGGGATACTGTAACTTCAGTGTCCTATTTTCATTCGCAGTAGAGTTTTTTACACCTTCTAAATTTATTTTTATAACCATGTTACTTTTCTATTAGTTCTTCTATTTTCTTCGATGTTGAAAACACCGATGGGATACATTGAGAAAGTGCAGCGTGGTATCACATCAATCAATATGATAAGATGTTGATTTCTCAGTGAATTATTAAAAACAGTTGTTTCATGGCGAAAAATTGGAAAAATTTAAAAAACGAACGCCTAAATTACTATTAAAATATTGATTTTGTTGAGTAATGAATATCATTAAGTGGCTTTCCAACAATGATTTCTCTGTTGCATTAATTGCTAAACTCTAAATAAAGCATTAATCATAAGTTCGGAACAAGGATAGAGACAGTCTGCGAGCCACAAAAACATGACTCAAAGTAGACATTTAGGATGAGAAAATAATTGATTAAAAATATTTTTACCCCTATATTAAAATAATGTCTTTAAAGGTTGCTCAAATTCTAGGTTTTTCATATCAGCCAATCTTCTCAATTGAGTTAGCTAATATCTAAGATAGCGTCCTCTATGCATATAAAATACACAAGAGGGAAAATGCCTGTATTAATATTTTCGTTTTATCTACTTTAAACATCTGTAATCGTTATTATCTTGGAAAGTGCAATTAAAACCTTAAAAAAATATATTGCATAACCTAGAGTATGTTTAAATTTTTAGGTTGTTTTGCTTTTTATTGGTAACTTTTCAACTAAAGTTAGAAGATTTTCCGGACCTTACTTGGGTTGAATTGGTTAACTTAATGATTGAAAGTGACCAGAATAATCACTTTTCTCTTTCGTATAAATTTGCCATCATTTAAATGTCTGGAAAATAATTCTTTAACAGCTTTTCGACATTTTTATAACTTTGGATTCGAATCAAATTATACCGTTACCACCGAGATAACAAGGCCAGACCGCTCTGACATTTCAATCACGTGACTCGCTAATTAGTAATCATAACAAACATCGCCGCATGGCCGGCTACTAATGGATTGCCTTTAATGTAGCGTAAGAAATTAGGGTTTTTTATACTATTTTACCGTAAAGTAAGTGCAGTTGCAGTTAAATATTGTTATATAACATTTGTGGAACATTACAGTGTCAAGGTGTTAAAGGCTTTCGTCAAACAACACGTTTAACGTGTGTCCAGACCGATTTCTTTAGGCTTAACAACGAGGCTATCCAAAATTACCTTTAGATGCTGTGTACCTTCTTGCTCTGGAATTTATGGATATGGTG
Source organism: Meta bourneti (assembly GCA_933210815.1). Classification (NCBI taxonomy): domain Eukaryota; kingdom Metazoa; phylum Arthropoda; class Arachnida; order Araneae; family Tetragnathidae; genus Meta; species Meta bourneti. The sequence continues at coordinate 60,732,590 of OW119924.1, read as the reverse complement.
ATGCACCAAAAGTGAAGGTTTTCTCCATTCCAGAGGATGAAAATATTAGAAAAAGATGGCTGCGGGCGATTCCACGAGCCGACTTTGCATCATCAAAACGCAGCAAAGTCTGCGAACTTGATTTTCAAAACGATGATATCGTCCGAAAGCCTTTAACACCTTGACACTGTAATGTTCCACAAATGTTATATAACAATATTTAACTGCAACTGCACTTACTTTCCGGTAAAATAGTATAAAAAACCTAATTTCTTACGCTACATTAAAGGCAATCCATTAGTAGCCGGCCATGCGGCGATGTTTGTTATGACTAGTAATTAGCGAGTCACGTGATTGAAACGTCAGAGAGGTCTGGCTCTGTTATCTCGGCGGTAACGATTATACTCGTATCTATCTATATACTACATTTGATATACATCGCACTTCTGTTATATGACAAAACTGTGGAAGGTGACTGCTACAAAAGGTGATTTTGGGTTTTCTTTGCTGGATTAGGAATGCCTCTTCATATAATTTCGTTTTCTGTAAACTTCGTGAAAGTAACTAATCTAAGGGGAATAGCACTAATAGTTTTCCTACCAATGTTTTTTACTTGTGGCACTTTTGTACCAGGCATGAGACATTTTCGAATTTCACTATCCTTAAGGGAGAGTTGGCAAAGAAGAAAAAGGATAAGATATTCATTACTATATATATATTGATATATATATATATATGTCTTTTTTTAAAGCAAATACATTTTTTTAATTCCATTTATTGGCCCATGCAATAGTAAACAATTTTGTTTCAAAATTGAATGTATTCAGCACCCCCTCCCCCCATTCAAAGCAAAGGTAAACTATTACCATTTTTCAAAAAATGGTATATCGATTTGAATGCGTTTTTTTAAGACTTAGACTTCTAACAGGTATAATAAGCTTCTTAAATAAAGCTTCAACTCGTAAAGTATGTAATCTTGACCTTCCGTCACTACACTAATGAAATGTTTAATAGTGAAAAAGCCTTGATTTCGATTTTTTTCTAACATTAATCAATATCGGCAAATTCCTTTTAAAATTTTATTTATTCTAACTCGCATGCAGTTTCCAATATAATTCTTTCTGAGGGTTGTTGATGCGTGTGATGAATAGGAATTACAATTTAATCAAAATAAATCTTAAATTAAAACCATGGAAAACAGAGCGAAATAATACTAAAGTCGACGTGATAAAAGTCGTTCTGAAGATATCAATTCGTGATTAATTTTTATCTTGTGATTTCCCTTGCCAAAACTTTATGTTGACAAATCTTACGACTAAAATAAAACAAATTTTAAAATGCAAAATGCAAATTTTAAATGCGAACGAAAAAAGATCAGAAAACAATATAACTGTTCTTGGCCAACAAACGCGAGTTCTCTTTTATTTGAACACGCGCTACAGTTTAAAGCACATTTTTCAATGCAGATATTCAGTTTTGAATGGAAACCAAGCACCTATTTACACTGCTGGCCACCCAAATTGCAACACCAAGAAAGACAAGAGATATCACAACAAAATTTATTTTGTAGATAACATGTTGACCAAGTATCAAATGATTAAATTTATAGACTTCTGTGAAGTGTGGTTCCTGCCAAAATCAGTAGCCAGAGTAGCCAATGCTAGAGTAGGACAATGCGTGCCACGTGTGGTCGCGCATTATCCTGTTGAAATATGGCAAATGAAACTGTTTTTTATTTCATTTTGTACAAGCGAAAGTTAACAGATTAGTAATCCTTACATTTTAAAGTAACTTCTTAAGTATATACGTATATTGTAATTTTTTTATGTATATTGTACTAGTAATCCCACTTGTTTTTAGTATCAGATTTCTATCCTTTGTCAATACAAATCAAAGTTCAGAATTTGCACAAACTGTGATTTGATAGTAAAGCATTTGGGATTTTATTTCAAATAGCATATCCAAGAAAGAAATATATTTGCATTTATTCTTTCTCGAGTTATATTTTCTCAATAATCATATTAGTATGCAATTTAAACTCAGTTTTAAACTCCTCTGGGTGGTGAAGATATTAATGCACATTTTCTTAAACTGCCTTCTATTTTACTTTGAGATCTTCTAGATTAACAAAATATTGAGAATAAACGATAAATGAAATTACCAATTCTATTATGGCAATGCCACTGGCTCAAGAAAATTATTAGACTTCCCTTTTACCACGCGGAGCGAAGATATTTTGATACAATAAATTCATAAAAAAAAAAAAAAAAATTAAAATGCTTCGCTTCAAAAACTTAATTTGAGCAATCGCAAAGTTTTAACATAGTTAATTTGAGCTAGCAGCTGCATAATATCACTAGAAATACATTGAAGAGCTCTCGCCTGTTCAAGAAATTCTGCAGCAGTCTAATTACAGAAGGCAATGAGAGAAATCTGAAAGAGATATTAGTGCAGAGTAGAAAATATGAGCCAACGTTCAGAAGCAAATTCTGCTAGCATGAATGAGGTGTTCAGTATTTACAGTGTACTTGATTGGACTTAAAACAATATACGAAAAGTACTTGAAATATTTCTGGTTTTTTTTATTAGTTTTATTTCATTCGAAAGTATGAAATGTTAATTTCAATACTTATATTCATGATAAATGGATTTAAATAAGGTACGAAATGTAAGTAAAAACAATATCAATAGATATAAGCAATTCAGTGCAGAAGCTATGCGAGGGTCTCTGCTAGGGGTTCATAGTATTTTTACTGGTTATTGTATCCGTTTAAATAAATTCTAATTTAGTTCGAGATTCATCTGCCTCGTTCTTATGAAAACAGTTTATCACAACCTCAGACATTTACAATTAATAAACATACACAATTCTGTTACTAAATAATTATTCAAGCGTACTTTCAAAAGTATGTTCTTTCAAAAGGATTAAACATTTACTTATTTTATTTTAATTATTCATTTAAGTATATAAAAAAATTAAGGAATTACATTCATTTTGCATTTTTTTATTTTTGCGACACATTTGTTAATGTTTCCTGTATTTTCATTTAGGATCACATATAGGAAACCAAAATGGGGTGTCAATTTTGAAAAATTACTTTTCCAGAGCAATACTGGTACCGCAATCTGTGTTGCAATCCTATGTTTCAATTGTATATTTTTTTCTCTTCTTACTCTTTCACTTAAGAATTAGGAAACAGAACTTACAAAAGACTTAATTCACCCAGTACGTCAAAGAAGTATTATTTTAATTTTTAAATATTATAAGCTGCTTATGTGCATCAGTTATTTAAAGTAGTAAAATACTTCCTTTACCGTTTTTAAAGCAGTGTGAAGCATTTTTGTGTGTCTTTTCATAAAAATGCACTCTTATAATTAAACTCCATACATATTATTTGTCGCTCATGGGTCATATAGAGGATATAAATGGAATCCCAGCTTGAAACATGTTTAGACAAATAATTCTAAAAGTAGTCTTTATCTTTATGAGAAATTCTATTATTATATTAAGTTGTAGAAATTTCATTCATCGTTGTTAAAACGCTGTGAAATATTTTTGTATCTTTTCATAAAAGTGGTTTTTTACTCTTATAATTAAATTCCGTACATAATATTTTCATCTCAGATGAAGGATAAAATAAGTATCACACCCTGAAAGATATTTAGACTACAGATTCTGAAAATGCCCTCCATCTTTACACTAAACGAATTTACTTTTAGAGAGATGGATTTTAAGATTCCATTATTGTTCAAATATAAACTATATTTGTCATTAAAAGTGTAAGCCTGCTAGTGTTTTTAACTTTATATAATTTCATGATGCAATGATACAAGATGAAAATGCAAACTTTAAACGTGGGTACACCACCATTGAGGGCACAAACAGTTTTCAAATACTACCTGGATTTATTATGTTTTTGATGATTTCATTCATAAAAAGAAGCCTTAAGGAACAGTGGCTGTTAAATGAAGCAAGAATATACTCGCATAAACTTATTTTTTTATAAACGCAGGTGTAATTATTATAAGTCTTGTTCAGAATTCGTTTATTTTTCTTCAAACTTTACAGCATTAAAGATCACCTTTTCAATGATGAAATGTAATACTTAATTTAAAATCATATTTAATTATTAATATCTATTGCGTTACTAACCCTTTTGCCTTTAATATTTTTAGTATAAATTTGTCAAATTTGTTTGGTGTTAAACTTCAAAAGCTTCTAAAGGAAATACACAATAGTCACTATCACTATGATGATTTCATATCTAGAAGCCATACACATGACTGATACAAATGCATTGTTCATTCCACTAGTTTACTCAGTAGTATATTGAAATGTAATACATCTTATTAGTACTTGAAATTGGTGTAGTTTTCTTAGTTACTGATGTATTTTAACATAATGAACTGTAAACTTTATAAGAAAGACAAACTAGGAATCATAATAAACAACATTCTGATTATTAAAAGATGGAAATAAGTAGTGAAAAGTTTCCAGTAGTGAAAAATCAAATATTTTTGGGAAAAATCAAGAAAGATCAATATTTTTGGAAGAAATCAAGAACTTCCTTAAATAAGAATAAAATGTAAGTTTTTCTCTTATTTATTCAATCCCTTATTTTCAAACCATACCTTCCCATCGTATACCAAATATGATTAAGTTAACTATATACCGAACACATGCTTGGACCTACAAATAATCATCACGTGTTCTAGTTTTCAACAGTGTTTTCTCTGGGATTTCAGTGTCCCAAGGAATTTCTATTTCGGATACAAAATATGAGACAAATGTGAATAAGATTCGTAGAAATAAAAATAGTGTTTTCACCTAAAAAAAAATTCTAGAATTTCACAGAAAATATCTGCACATAAATACATATTTTGTATCAAAGGTTAAATTTACAAACTGGTACAATATCAGAAATAAGTTATTATTTTTAAAAGATACCTAGGCTAATAGAAGATTAAAATAGTTAATGTAGAGAAAAAAGATATTTTTAATAAATTAAGTAAATGGAAATTTAATTGATTATTTCATGTACAAATCAAAGTATGTAAATTCGAATAGCTGTAGTGGGAAACTGAAAATTATTCTGTAAAAATATTTTAATGAAAATTAAAATTGTTGAAGAGAACTATGGATTTGTCATTCTAAAATAAAGGTAGTTCACAGTCGTTTTTTTTATTTTACTTGCCATTGATTTTTCATAAAAAGAACACAGTATAACTTTGAAAAAGTTATCTTCTCGAGTATTTAAATTATGCGGTTGGATAGTTTGAGCAATTTGAAATCATTATTTGAATGAATGCACTTGAAATCTTTCTCGTGAATCTCACAAAGAAGTTATCAAAAGATGTTGATTTGTGGTGAAAGAAATGGCGATGTTGGCATAATGAAAGGAGCTTTTACTTGGTTTATAATTTCTTAATGTTATTTTACTTGGTTATTTCTTATATTAATAGAGAAATAATAGTTCAGACTTGTGTCACAAAAAGTATTGAGTAAAAATTGTGAGACAAAGAAACGTTTTATATTTTTCTCATAGAAGTCCTAAAAATTTTTCTGAAAATAATCTTTTTCGAGATAGAAAAGTAGAGAAGATGTAGCATTTTAAAAGCATATTCCTATGACGTTTATCGTGCTTTTCAATGAAAAATGGATAAAGAATTGCCTTTGAAATAATTTTTAAGATAAACTAGATGAAGTATCTCATTCTTCTAAAGTTAAAACATTACTTGAAGGAATCAGTATTTTTCATGGAAATAAACTGTCACCATATTTTCAAATTCGTCAAGAATATGAAATGCACCAGAGAGAAAAATAATTATTCTTGATCTATTTATCAATGACAGGAAAACACTTTTCTCCCATGTTTAAACAAATCTTAAAATAGCTCTTTCGTTTGTATTTAGAAAATGTTTGAGTTCTAGTAGTATTGAAAGGCTTAAGATATCATTTGTCCCCATTCACTACGTCTTACTCTACTTTTATCATAGAAATTTTTCACTGAAAATAACTCAATTTAATTCACAAGTTTCAATTGGATAAACTAGGCTACATTACGTTTAAATTTTTAAAGAAATAGTTTTCAAAGAGTATAAGTACCAAAAGCATTATGTAAAATCGCAAAGAAAGAAGATAGAAAATAAATGTTTTCTCGAATGTGGTAGCAAATTAAGGCAATTCTGCGATAGGTTTGTATTGTTCATGTAGATCGTGATGAATATTCCAAATAAAATTAAATTGCTAAATATCATTTCTTAAGCTCAATTTTCTAAACATTATCCTTCAACAAGCTTGCCCTATTCGTGTTTACTCTTTGGTATTACAAACACTCTATCATTCGAGAACAACTTTTCTCAAAAACTTAGCTCACGAAAAGTAAAGTAACCGAAATTTTTGCTGAACAATTTGAAAACTCCAATGGAAAAAATTAATGCGATCGGAATTTTATGGCTTCCAATCACATATCTATGAAACCCCAGAGGCAGATAGGAGAATTTTACAAAACAGTCTCAAGCGTCTCGCTAATTTTGTAATCAGTAATTTTCTAAGAATCTTTTAAGTGGGAAACTAAGTTAAATTTTATTATTTCCAATATACAACTATTAACCCTCGTGGTGATAGATCAGTTTTATCAGTGGTTGTAATGATTTTACGACACCTCATTCTCTGTTGCTCTTGTATAAGTACGTAACTCTCGTATAGGCATTTATCCAATGTATTGTTATAATGAAAATGAATAGAATAATGCAAAAGAGTGAGAAGAGTAAATTGTTCATTTATAGTCAAATTATTATCAACTCGTGAATCTCCTGTTTCTTATTTTTCAATGATATATATTATTGCGAATTCGTAATAAGTAATGTAAGTCAAATTCATGTTCTTTTACAGTTCAATTCATATTTTAAGTACCTATAATTTGCCGCATCTATCTAAGCGTTACGGAAAGAATTCATCATAATCTGAAGTTTCAAAACTTCAAGAATTATACATAGCCCATTAGGCTTATGTTTATTGTTATTACAATAAAATTATAAAACTACACAATTGCACGGAAAACGAATATAAGAGCGTTGTGTAACTTTTAACAAGAATTTTTTTTCTATAAAATTGCACCGAAGGCACAAAAATAAATAAACCTTACGTAAGATTTGTCTTAAAACATAGTAAAATAGATATGCCACGGGCTTAGAGCAGAAACTCATTGTCTAACAAGGTTTTACTGCACAACTATTAGTTTTTAGGTCAAAAAATAAAAATTTTAAACATTATCTTTCAAATAGATTGCAAGGCGGTAATGCATTTCTCATCATAAAAAAATAAGCTTTTAGTGCCTCCGAAAAAATGTCACTTAATGATCTTCTGTAAAAGGTACATGGTAAAATTGAAATCCCAAAGCAAACAGGGAGAAGAAAAAGGGCATAGAAATGACAGCCTTGTTTACTTGCTTGTATACTTGTTTGGCTCAGATGTTTCAATACATGAAAAGGGAAGGTTCAAATTGCACAACATCTTGGAATACAGTAGCAAAAAAGCATTTACGTAATAAGTAAGTTCTTCATATGAATCTAAAGAACGAAATTTGAGTAATGTAACACGAACAACATGGAGTAATAAAAAATATTTTCACACTAAATTAGGAAATTCAGTAGACACATAAATTCTATAAGAGTACACAAAAGTTCCATATAATGAATATATCCAATCTGTGCAAGCTCATGATATGATGGAAAAATGGATGAAAAAATTGGGCGAAGGTACCTATATAAGAAACAGGTTGAAACCTAATTATATCACACAAAAAAGAAAACAATACAAGAAAATAATCTTCTAGAGGAAAAAGGTTAGTGGAAAAAGTACTGCATAACTTGAAGCTCTAGGCTAGAATAAAACACAAAAGTTCCATACCACAATAGAAAATAAACAACACAAAGAGGGGAAAGAAAAACTACGAATGCAATACATGTAATAACGAAATTAAATAAAAACTAATTTCTCCCAAGTGCACAAAAGCTGCCAGCATCGATAAATTTCAATTATGCATACATAAAATTCTAGCTGATCCGTCTCATTATCAAAGGAAATTCAGGAAGATATTAGTGAAATGATGAGGGAAAAAAGTTATGCATGGGCACAACAAAAGATAGCTAAGACATACCATTTTTAAATGAAAAAAATAATTTAGTTTACGAAGACTCAATGAATAGAAATGCAATTTATATGTTCCGAATATTCTTATAGAACAATTTAGAAATATATATTATTAAATGGAATAGAAAGTAACATGGAACATCCTGATATATCTCGATGGGTTATTATCAAAATTTAGTGGAATATGGATGAAATGCTTCTGTGTTGGAAGGCACCCATGTACAATTTTGAGCGTCGACCGAGTATCCATTTTTAAAAAAACCCTTAAAAACTTTTTGTCTTTCGAAATGATAAAAATATCTTTGTGGCTTATTTAAAAGAGTCAATTTTTGGGGAGGGAATAAGTTTCAAAAATTTCGCATACCTTGACTTATACAATGCATTTGTTTGTAAATGTTCAAATTTTGCTTTCTGTAAAATTTATTTTTTTCTTGAAATAAGTGTAAATTTTCCATTGAAGAACAGGAGACATGGAACACTTCGACTTTACGCAATATTAGCAGGCTCCATATTGCATGCATTTTCCATATCATGATATATGTTTCGAAAATAATTGAAATTTCATGTTATAACAGGCATTATCTGTAAGAGAATAGGGATGGGACATTTTAATTCATTAATAATTAACTAAACAGTATTTTACTCCCAAACTTGGATAATTCGTTCGATCTTGGGCGTCAACTGTTCAAGCATACAAGGAAGAATGAGATGTTCTATCTAGGTTCTATCTATGACTATGAGGTGATCTATCTACGATCAAAGCTCTTAGCAGATTGGCAGGCTTACGTCACCCTCGGCAGATTTCGATCCTTAGATGGCCTTCGAATTGAAGAAGCAGACTGTACGAAACTCACACGAAAGAAGCTTTACCACACAGATGTGCTAGCAGAAATGGATAGATTGTTCGATTACACACCTGACTGTCAATTGTAATCCATGTACTTCTGAACAAGCTCGGTTCATGTGTTGGACATAGGACATTAAACACGTGAACGAACATCAAAATACAAATTTTCAGACTGAAAACCAATAGAGGGATCAAGGTATTAATTACAACTGAGGGTGCCCCGGTGTCCAGAGGTGTAGCGCTAACGACATGATATTGTTCAACATTCCCTTCCTTTCAGTCCTCGGCGCGTTGACTATTTACCTTAGCATTGGGTGCTGCAATATTTAGGAAATTACATTTACCTCTCCCATGCCTTTCAATCCTCGGCACATTAAACACTTTGACCTTAGGTGGGAAATAGCAACAAAAATTGAAACTATTCACTAGGACCATAGATAAGCAAATATAATCCAAGGCGAATAGAATATAGTATCAATAAAATAAGTGTCAAGTTTAGATTGAAGGGGAAATTAAGTAAAGTAAAAAATAAAAACCTTAGCCAAACAGGTAGTCAAACATTAAAAGCTTAAAAAAATCTCTAATAAAGATGTAAACAGGATTATAAAAATGGTGTACAGTTATCACGGCGGGAAAAAAAACGTCCATCTTCACAGGATCACAGTAAACAGCAAATTCGATAGTAACTCGCATCGATAAAAACAATTTGTCTCTATCATTTAAACCCGTATTTCAAATTACAAACAAGGTTTTTATTGTTTTCACTTCGTAAAAAAATTAAAGACTGTTTTGGAGGTATTTGTGGAAAACGAATCTTTGGTTTAAATAAATTTAAAAAATGAATTTGCTTTGAGAAAATTCAATTTCAAATTTACTTTGATTCACTAAGCATCTTTGAGACTACATTTCATTTTCGATATGAGCATGCATTTAAAAATTTCATTAGAATTGTTGACTAACTGCGAAATGCATCACATTAATTCCAATTCGAAATGGTAAATATTCGTATTTAGATACATTTTTATTACAGCTTCTATTATTATGTTAGTTTTTTCTTCAATTGATTAAATTTTATTTCATCATATAAAGTTTATAGTAAAATAAAGCTCAGATCACACTTAAATATTTATTTCTTGTGCTTAGTTTTATCAACAATAAAACTTTATTGTTGATTTTGCAACTAATCAAAGTGAAAATCTGTCATAAAGAAAGGTTATGGAAGCCGTTAATGTATAGTAAGTAATCCAAAACAGTTGTCACATAAATTATAATTTAATTTTTTCATTATATCTTTACCTATCAGCAATATCAGTGATATTTTGTGTGAAATAAGCAAAAGTATTATATATTTCTCAGCAACAGTGCTTCTATATCATATCTTCTTTGTGAAAAAGCTAATTTAATTCAAAACATCTCTTCTCTGAAATATTTTAATCAAACAAATCTATTTTAACCGTATTACTCAGTGGTCTTTGAATAAAAATAGAATTAGGACTGCCAAATAGGTTACTAACATTCAAATGATCTATGCAGAAGCAAATTCAAAGTTAAAACTTTGTAACGACGAGAGTAACTAGTGTTATCAAGAGTAACTAATGTTATCAAGAGTAACTGATAATATAATCACAAAACAATAAATTCTACTTGATAGTTACTTTCCTAAGTATTAGTTTATTTTATGAGCAACCTTGCAGAATAATTTAAATGTACTTCATTTCTTGAATGAAGTTGTTTTTGTTTGTTTTCAAATACTTTGATTTCAAAAGGAAAGTATCTTTATAAGAGAGTTTGTGCCTTTCCCTTTTCTAGTTGTCAGCCAGTTAGTTAGAGTACTTACAGGAAGATTGTTTTGTTCGTTATTAACGTTTAGTGAAAGGCTGGTAATGTTACTTGACAACTATTAAACATAATAAAAGTAGTAAATGCATTGACGTTATATTATCTCATGTTTCCTCTCTCTCTCTCTCAATTATTAATATTGTTAAAATCTGTGAACAATTAAATAAACAGTTTTGTAACCAATTTTACAAATGTGATATTACATATTATTTCACTGAAACGATTGTGTGTGCGTCATGTAATTCCATATTAACTTAAAATACTCATTCTTCCTCTTCAAGGAAATAAGGCATGAATGAGCTTCATACTTCAGAGGGCAGCAACCTTCCAATATTTGTTATTTTTGTGTTCTTCACCAACAAGATTAAAGTGTTTCCTTCTGGATATTAAATGTTTTATCCCAAGTGTCGGGTGTCAAATGTCCACTCTATCACGAAAAGTTAAAAGTACAGTTTAATGAAAATACGAAGATTTTGTTTGGAAACTATTACACGAAGAATCTTTTTGCAGTAACCGGGAAATGTTAAACATTTTCTGTGAATATTTGTAGGTTCTCGTGTATATATATTCTATCTTATAATCTTTTAATAATTAATATCTTAACAAATTTTTCTGCCGATTCACTCTTCCATACCAATCAGTTTTATATTGCTCTGATTTCCCATGGTTGTAAATTTAATAATTATATATTTTTCAATAAATTATCATTCCTATTCATCACAGGTAATAACAATCCCACAAAAGATTCGATTTTAAACTACTTAAGCAAACTTTAAATAGAACTTTGCCAATATTGAAAGAATATTAATGTTAGAAAAATGCGAACTAGAACGTAAGAAGTTAAAATTTCTTCGTCTTGAAAGAAGGTCAAGGATGCCTTCTTTATGAGTTGAAAATGCATTTAAGCAACCTTTTTCTTTTTTTAAAAAAACTGACAAATTGACCTACCATTTTCTGCAAAATGGTAATCGGTTACCTTTGCTATGTCTGCACTGAAGACATTCAATTTTAAAACAAATTTGTTACTTTCACGGGTAACGTAGATGAAATTTTCAAAACAAAATATATACACCCAGTAAAATTAGTCACGAATAACGTCAAATTAATTTTTCATCAGTCCCTAAAATATGGCGAAATTCGAAAATATCTTATGCCGGTACAAGAGTGCCACATCTCAAAAGATATTGGTAGGAAAACTATGAATGCTAGAGTACTCGCCGTAAATTCGTCGTTTTTACGAATTGGTTTATGTCAATTTTACAGGACACGAACTTAAGAATGGCCATTCCTAATCCTTCCCACCCAACCCCAAAAAAGAAATCCACAAAATCGACTTTTGTAGTAGTCACTTTTCGTAGTATTGTCATACGACAGGAATGCAGAATGGATATCCATTAATTCTATTTGCGTTTAAAGTTGTGGAAATTATAAAAATGTCACTAGATTGAAAAAAATTCACTAACACTTAAATGATATTTTCATTTTCCTACAAAAGAGAAAAGTGATTCTTCTGGTCATTTTTTCAATCTAGTTGACGAATTCTACTCGAGTAAAGTCGGGCATTTCCTCTAGTACATAAATAAAAATGGAATGTTTGTACTTTGAATATTTTCCTCCATTTTTAGTTATACGTCGGTTTTGGCTCATTCTTACGCAAAATCAGTGATTTCTTCCTTTGTGTCTTCCAGTCTGTATACATGTGTGTGCCATACTAGGTTCAAACGATTGGGTATATTTTCATGAAACTTTGCATACTATGAGTACTTTCATTTCATTTTACTAACTAATTTTTATTGCTTCCGTCTATCTGTCTGCCTCCCCATTTTATGTTTATTTTTGTGTTTGTGTGTTTGTATAAGTACCACATAAAAGTTTTTTAACATAATTTCGTAACATTTTAAATATTTTATAAACCATATACTTAGAAAATACTTTATTTAAATTTCCTTTGCCTATTTTTTCTGGCGTTTCACGCTAAAACAGCTAAACACCCATACTGAAATCAACCTTCAAGATGCAAGTGCTTTGGGGCTTATGGCTATGAAGTTGTCGACCTTCGCTTCTATTGTTCCAGTCTTAGATTTTGCTAATCCGTAGAGCGTATGAGAGGGTTGTTGAGGCTTAGAATTTGTTTGTGGAGATTAGAAAATGGATTAGTTCTTTTGGCTGTAGTTTTGTTTTCAAATGCTCGGGTCATAAGATTGCAAAAGTTACCAGTATATGCTGTTTGAAGTTTTAAGGATTGGAAAATAATTTTTTGTTCGCTAGTGCATTTTGTGCAAACAAGTAAAATGTGATCTAATGAATCTCCTTTACATGTAGGACATTCCGCTGATACCTCGAGATAGAATCGGAATAACAAGGTGGGTGTAATTAACATTTTAATTCTGCACCTGGTTAGTAAAACATCTCGTCTGTTTGACCATTTACAAATATTTTGTAAATCGGAAATATTACCTAAAGGTTGAGTGGTATTTGCTGTAATCCATTCTTCAATTAGTTATTCTTTATCGATTTCAATGAGGCGTCTTGTAAGATCTGGAGATATCCAATCCCAAGAGATGTCTTGATGATTCACAGCTTTTGCAAGTTTATCATCTTTTTCATTAATTTCTATGTTCCGGTGACCCGGTATCCAAAATAATATGATATTAGTTGATTTTAAAAGCGATTCAACCAATTTGTTTCTTAAACGTAGAACTTCTTTGGGAGACTTTATATTAATGTTGGTCAGCGCCATTAGAACAGATTTACTGTCAGTGAAAATAGCGTTTTTTATTTGGAACTGTTAAGTAGTCTACTGCTTGGAAAATTGCTAAGGGTTCTGCAGTGAAAATGGTATTAATGTTATTAATTCTGAACCAAAAAGAACTTTCTTCGGATCAACCAGAAATCGATGCGAAAGTAACCGATTTTGAAGTATCTGTGGCAATTATATGGTAATCATTAAATGTTCTGTCTCTGAAGTCTTGGAAAAGTAGGTATTTTCTAGATTAGTTGAAAAGATAAATTCCACCATGTTATCTGGATTAATGTCAAGAATTTTTAAAGTTTCCGCTGTGTGTTGAAAATTAGGATCATTTTGATCTTCTGTTGGTTTGCTTTTAAATTTTGCGATGGTGGTACTAAGAGAAGTTTCATTGATACTGATATGACGGATCCAAAAGTTGAGATTCAATATAGTGATTCTTTTTGAAACGTTTGATTCGTTTAATACTTTCCTGAGAGTAAGTAAAGGGGTCCTCCCATCTTGGTAAACCGAGAGCGATTCTTAAAGCCGAATTGTAAGCCACTTCTATAAAATTTGTTTTTGGGATTTCCTAGGCGTAGTAAGTTATGATGTTTCCGTAGTCAAAAAGGCATCGGATGCAAGATTGAACTAATTGAAGTAGATGTTTAGTCTTGCCCCATAACTATTGTTGAAAAACGCGTTTAATAAGTTAATCCTTTCGAAGTCTAGTGCAAATTTAACTGAAATGTGGTACAAATTTTCCTGTTTTGGAGAATATAACACCAAGAAATTTCAATTGGGTTGTCCAGGGAATGTGTTTGTCTCCGATTGAAGGAATAGTTTGGGATCTCTCCTTTGTGGGAAAGGTTGATAGAATTGCATTTGTCTGGACGGATTTCCAATTTCTAATAACACCATTTACAAATTTTGTCAAGTGTGTTTTGGAGTTTGATGTGAATATTTTTAAGATTGGATCCAGTACAAATAATAAAAATGCCGTCTTAATAAATTATAATTTTTAGTCCGTAAAGATTGGTTTCATATAAATCTTTCATTTATATCGTAAATAAAAATACTGATACAACGTCACCTTGCACTAAACCTCTTCACGAGGAGAGAGCTTTGGAAATTGAATTTCTCCACTTGACTTTGACATTCCTATCTTAAAGAAAATTATGAATCTATTGAGCTGCTCTATCTTTGATGTTATTTTTAAGATATTTTTCGATGAGACCGTCGATCCAAACAGGATCATCTCCTGCTTGAGTATCTAATGATATTCCTATAATAATTTTTTTCTCTTTCTATCTGAATTTCTTCATAAACTTGAAAAATAGGTGACTGTCTCTCAGGGGTAACAATCCGAGGAGAGAATTTTCAAGTGGTTCTTTAAGTATTGTGTTTTTATAAGGCGTTGTAGAAACATGTTTTCGAAGATTTTTGTCGGGACCGAAATTAGACCAATTAGTCGTTATGATTTAATTTCTTCTTTAGGTTTGTTTGGTTTGTGAATTGGGATGATGATAGTTGTTTTCCAACTGTCTGGGATATCGTTGTTTTGCCAGATATGATTGAAACTATATAATAATTTGGAAAGATATATTTCACTCAAATTTTTTAAAATTGCAGAAATCATTTCTTCCCCTGGAGTTGCTTTTCTGATTATTTTTTTCAGTTCGTCAAGAGAGAAATCATGATTCATTTTTATATCTCCTTGTCCTCCATAATCAAGAGGGATTGGTTCGTGATCGGTCACACATGACTGAAAAATTTTGCAAATGTTTCACTTTATTCATTTGCTTGTGTAATAATTTTGTTATTGAGATTTAATAAATTGTGTGAGGTTTGGATCGCTGAAGATCTATTTGAAATAATTTTAAATATTTTGAATTTAATAGCATTTTTGAATTTTTTGAGTTTGAGCAAGTTTCATCCCAATATTGTCTTCATGCATTCTTCATTTCCATTTTTAATTTTAGCTGATGTTCTTTTTTATTGAATCAATGTTCTTTTGAAGTATATTTTTTTATTTGTTTGTGATGATATTTACTTTCGCATAGAAGAGCGCTGCACTTGAAAGTCCCCCAAATCGGAAAATATTTGAATGGAAAATGTTGAACTTTTTTATTTTGAAATATTGATTGTTCACAGATATTTTGGAAGGCTTGGTAAGATAGGTTTTCTGTTTTTAGTTCTGTCTTTCTTAGATTTCATTATTGACTTCTTTGAAAGTTGTGTCCCCTCTGTATCTTAATCTGGTTTGATAATCTGTATTTGTTTTTCCAATTGTGATAATAATCGGGTAGTGGTCACTTCCAAAGCCATCATCTGCAATTTCATACTTAATTTGAGGGAAAACATCAGGTGAGCAAATCGAGAGGTCGATAAGAGAAGTGGATCCGTTTGAGGAGATGTGAGTGGGGATATGATTATATGAGGCATAGATCATTTAGAGAATTCAATTTGCAAGGTTTTCTTCTCTTGTGTTGATTTGAGCGTTCCAAAAGTCAGGGTGGACGTTGAAATCGCCAAGAATGAGGGTGGGATTTGAAGTGGTAGTACAAAATGGGTCTAGCCTTTTGTTGATAATTTCCCTTTGGGACAATAAATATTGATGATGTTTAAGCATTGATTGTTTGAATCGTAGACGGTAATTCCCAAATTTCTTCATTAATTGATGAAGGAGGAAAATTTAAAACATTTGTTGACAAATTTTTACCAAAAGTGATGAGAAGTCCTCCTCTTCCTTTGTTGTTAGGTCGTTTTTTTTCTGAATATAGTTTTATTTTTAAGACTAATGATCAGGTTTTAAATGTGTTTCTGGAAATACACACATATCTGTTGAATTAAATAGTGAGTTCTGTAGTCATAGATTTTTATTGAAAACGCTTCTTGCGTTCCACTGAACAATTTTCACATTGAAAATAAAATAAAAGTAAATAAGAAAAGGACCTACCTTGGAGAAAATAAACCCATGACTACCATTTCCTTAGATTATTTCTTTGAATTTGGTTCGTTTTTCTGCTCGTTCGCGTTATTGAATAGTACAGGTCAGTGTCGTTTTCCATTTCCAAGTCAGCTTCAATTTTGTCTTTATGTTGATAACTTTTTCTAGGATTAGGATGATTTTGGATTTAATTTTTTTTCTTTCTGGACTTGTAACATTTGGGGATGTTTGAGAATGATCTTTAGATGATTGCGTGTTTCATTGGATTACACTTTTTTATTCTAAGTTAATTGGTTTGCTTTCTTGATTATTTGGTATAATTTGTGATATTGCTGGTTTGGAAATTGTTGGCTTGTAGGTTCTTCTTGCGTCAGTGAACGATAGGTGGTTATAAGCTTTGAATTCCAGAAATTTGCGTTATTAATTGTTAATTTACCGCCATGTGTTGCCACTACGTCGCCGTAGCCAACTATGCACACACAACCGTGAAAGGACGCCTATACTCATTTCACCACAAGTTGCGATGGATGTCTATCGAAGGAAACGTGTTGGTTTCGCTTACTTGGTGTACACATATATTATATTTTGAAACAAAATAGACGTTACTGGATACATCCATTTTTATTGATTTAAGATTTACAAGAGGTAGATTTTATACATCTTTTGCGGATTTACGAGAAAACCCAAATAAGTTTTTGAATTACTTCCGAATGAGTGTTCGTTTATCTGACGAACTTGAGGGAAAAATTACTGACAAGATTATATATAAAAATACCTGAATGAGACTCTCCATATCTCCGTTGGAAACAAAACACCCGACAAACACCAACCCACGCTCCTCTTTTCTTTGTTCGGTCATGATAGTTTTCTGCAGCGATATTCCAAATTTCACACAGATTACCTTTTTACTTCCCCAATAAACAATTCTATATCCAAATCATCAAAATTTACCGCCATTACTATAAAAATATTAATAATTTATATAAAATAATACGCCGCATTTACTTTAAAAATAACGGATGTGTACACCGCTCAATAGCGAACAAGGTACTGAAAGACAGTAGGGAACATGCGCGGCTACCGTGCGGTGTCGTGGGGAACTACGGCACAAACTGCATGCAGGACGTACGTCGCCGCAACGTCACCGGAGGTATGTGCACTACACTATTTGAACTCGTGTATCTCAAACCGCACTTACGGTGCCGCAGAGGCATCATACGTTTAAAAATCGGATGTGTGCACCGGGCCTAAGTCAGATCTTATCTCATTCATTGGTTCTGCTAGTTCCGATATCTTCGGAGGTTATGGAATGGCCAGCTTGGCCAAGTTATTAAAATGCTGTTAGATAATCTTTTATTATTTTATATTTACTTGCTTCAGCAAATAGAAAGGAGGCGAAATAATTTGAAGTAGTGAATACCAGTTAATGAAATAGAAATGCGCAAAGTTTGCAATCAAAGTATCACTGTCTACTGCGAGGCCTAATTCCAAACTCTTAAATCGCCAATCAATCTTAATTTGACAGTTTGGGAGAAGATGGGATGTAAATTGAGCATTGCGCTTACACGAATTGTTTTATCAGTACAGCTGAAAAGGCAATAATTTTTCACAAAAATGTTTAACGGAATTTAAACTCTAATACTTTATTTATTACGTTCTATTTTTTCTTTTCGAAATATGAAATTTTTTTAAATATTTAGGACTGATATAAAGATAATAAAACATTTAATTTTGCACTAGAGTAATGTAGAAATTAGTTAATTTATGTCATTGTGGCTAAAGACGTGTGTTCATTTTCTGGAGAGTATGTGTCGACCAACTTTCATTAAAAATTCTTGGTTTAACAAAAGTATTTGTCGAATTCCGTTATGAAAAGAAGTAAAACATATAGTACAAAACCTTTTGAACCAAAAAGGGTAGCTAATCGAATTTCTTAGAATTGTATTTTAAAACTTTGACATGGGTAGGTAGGTATTTTAATTGACGTCATACTGGAACAACACAACGGGCTATTGGCGACGGTCCGGGATCAAAGGCGACCGAGCCGATTTTGAGTGAGTAGGCTTTGGGTGCCTGTGCCTACCTAATTAACCGAAAACTCATGTCGGGGTGGCCCGGGGTTATAGTAGTATTGATGGGCTACTCCCCGTGTCAAGTGAGCTGCAGAAGCCTCCTTGTGGTGGTCGCTGGAAACTGGATGTCCTCCCCGGAGGCTCCAGGCTAGATTCTGTTGGCATGCGAAATATTATCTGGCCGTCCTGGGGATGGCTGGGACGGAGAGGACGTAGTGAACCCTCGTTCGTATCTGGTCATGCCGGAGCGGGTTCGCACTGAGAACTCAGGCCTCATCAACCGGGGTGAGTGCTGCCAGCTCTGGCAGTTACGGCCCCTCAGAGGAGGCGGATGGGCAAGGCGGTGGTTTTGCTGGAGCCGTCGGTGATGTGGGGATCGCCAATGTGCTCTGCCGTGGATTTTTGGTTCAGTGCGGGGTCACACGCATACTGGGCTCGTGGAAAGCAAGATCGTGTTGGTCTGGGCAACCACAACCCGGCAGACTGCCATTGTCCGGGGCACGATGGCGAATACGCATCAGGCCGATAAACTACGGTTGGTCGCCGTGCACCAGGTAAAGTTGACGTTACCGGGGAGTCCCACCGGGTCAAGTTAGGTTTTCATTAAAATGATAGGTGCATATTTGCAACAGTCCACCCTGTATTCTTAGGTATACCACTTGGTGTCGGTCTGTTCGCACGTGGTACCGTGTGGCACAAAAGGTTCTGTTTGGAGTCGGCTTGGGAGGGAGCTCCTGCCGCTCTCCCGTTATAACTTGATCAAGGCTTATATAAAAGGTGCCAACCTACGGTTGGATCCATGAATCTGTATTGATCCTCGGGTCAAAATTTCGATGCGAGTTTCTGCTCCCGCTTGTCGAGACCACTAGCGCTATATGCTGGGTAAGTAAAGCAAATTTTAAACGAAACTCTTCCGAAATTGAAAGATTAAGGTTAGAAAATACTTGAACTAGGATTTTTGACTACTTTGCGTCCAATTCTTTCTCTTAATCCTTCTATCTCTCTAGTGAGTTCATTGTAAACCATTCTTTCACGATCCCCTTAGAATAAACAATTCTTAGAGCCATCCAAAACACCGTACCCTCAACACCTCCACGCATTATGTTGTTATTACTTATCTATTGAAGCATATAAATTATTGTTATTAAACTTTCTGTCTCTCCATTTGTGTTCATCATTCTCTCCGGTGCCTTATACCACTCTTGCCACTCTCGTCACGACTGCAGGCTTATATTTTCTGTTATTATGACAGATTTGAAAGTCGACAGGATAGCACCTTGTGGTTTGGGAACCTCACCTTGCAGACTCTTTCGGAAGTTTTAATAAATTGAACGGCTCTCATCAATTGACTTCAAAAAGGTGATCTCCGATAAATTTCTCACCAGTAAACAAGAAATATTATCTGATAAAAAAGCAAATAAGGTATATGTTATTCAACGTCTTCAGACTTCCGGAAAGAACCCTGAAATTTCACCCTTTTGAACAATCAAATGGAAGAGCTGTCTACAATCTGTACTGAAAACTACTTTATGATGATGACAGCAGCCAACCGGCAGAATGAACCGATGACCGGCAGAATAAACCGATGACCGGCAGAATAAACCGAGTATCGTTCCCGTACCACTTCCGCCCTCAGGGGCATACCTTCTTTAGGTTTGTACGGGCTTCACAACCTCGAAGTACCTGAGTGATCTTCCTTCCTTTTCATTTTCCCTCTCCCCTTCCCTTCTGCTTTTTGCTTTTTTCTTCCTTCCTCGTTGTGGTTGCCTCTTCGGAGGTGAGTGCATACCTTGAGAAGCTTTTCGTCACTCTGTTGCTTTCAGCTCCTCTTGAGGATTATATCACCCTCGTGTTTGCCATGCGTGGAGACCCGTGTCTCTGGAAAAGGGGATCCTGACTGTTGAGGGGCGATATACTGACCCAACACACTGCTTTGACTCCAGCTTCAGGTAAACGGAAGATGTACATTGATCCCATGTGTATCAATCGGCTGATCGATTGGACTTCCTCGTTAGCTAGGGCTAAGCAATAGGCCACTTACTGGACACCTCGCTAAGGGGGAGGCTGTTTCAGGGGTGTGCCGTGTGCGTATAGTCACCGACAAGCACCGGTGCATTTGTCTGCATCTCCGTGGTGGGTGGTGCTGTCGGTGACCAAATATTTTTTCTATCTATTATGAAAAATAATAATTCTTCTTCTCCCCCTCCTCTCGTGGGGAGCAACAAAATGAAATGACTTTTTTAAACGCCCGTTTTTTGCAGTCACAAATTAAGTAATACTGTTATGTTACAAACCAAACAAAATCTTTCACACAAATTTCACCATTCCTTATCAATAAAACTTTTGAATCTTTTATAGGCACTCTTAAATCACTGAAAAAACTCCGTTCTGGGGATCTTTTTATAGAAATTTCTACTAAAGCACAGGCCACTTTTTTGACAAATTCAACAACTATTGGTTCTTTTACTATTTCTATTTCCCCATTATTCATTAAATACGTAGTTCCAAAGGTGTAGTATCCGATCCCGATTTATTTCACACATCTGAAGAAATTCTTGAAAATCTGTGCGACCAGTATGTGTGCGGTGTTCGTCGAATTACCATGCGTGTTAAGGATGGAACAGTGCTTCCAACGAAGCACCTCATCCTTACCTTCGACAACCCTACCCTGCCTCCCAGAATTAAAGCCAGGTATCTTAGTTTCCCGGTCAGTGCCTTTGTTCCGAATCCCCAGCGCTGCTTCAACTGCCAGGGGTTCGGACACTCAAAAATATCCTGTCGTCCTGTCGTGGTGCCGCAAGATGCGCTCGCTGCAGAAAAGTGGGCCACGAATCTGAAACCTTCTCTAAAGATCCCCACTGTATCAATTGTAAGGGCGACAACCTGGCCTTTTCAAGATCATGCCCAAAATAGGCTCTCGAAAAAGAAGTTCAATCCGTTAAAACCTTACAAAACTTATCTTTCCCAGAAGCTCGAAAACTTGTGCAGTCCCAAACTCCCAAGCCTGGAACTTTTTACGTAAAAATGACAGCCAAAACGTACAACACAATAGCTACACAAAGTGATTGCCCTTTAGGAGTTCTTACCCACCTATAAATTTTTCAATGTCCCCGTAAACTTCCTTAAATTGTAACCAACAAACGAAACTGTGAGCACCTCAACCCCTCGTCCGTCTTCTGGTAGATCCGATGCTCGTCCACAGAATACCAAACTATCTGTTAAAGAAATTAAAAACAGAAAAAGACAGACTATAATTCCAAAAACCCCAGACTTTTACAAAATATTAAGAAAACTTCAATTCATATACTTCGGCGTGCAGGCGAAGATGTCAAATTTAATCTTCATGTGTCGGGCCTGTCAGGGGACGACGAAAATTGTGAAATGCAAGAACCTCCAGGGTAGAATAAAAAGTCTGCTCCTCCTATCAATCAATGATAGGAGCTTTTATATCTTGGAACTGCCGTGGGTATCGAAATAAGTTGGATGAAGTAAAAACACTGATTGCAGAATACCATCCCCTGTGTCATACTTCAGGAGCATTCCTGAAGTCGTGTGACATGGCGAAGATCCGTCGTTACGGTTGAATTAGGAGAGATGGCGATAATGATGAACTAGCATCAGGTGGTGTTGCTCTCTTCACCTCCCATGCATTCCCATCTCTCGTTATTTCGCTAGACAACCCTTTACAAGCTATTGCTGTTAGAATACAAGTACTTCGGATGATTACCACCTGTTCACTGTATTTACCACCAAATCATTCCAACAATAGAGCCTTGAGAACTTGGTGGATCAACTGCCGGAGCCGTTACACTCGGTGACTAATGCCCATAGCGTTCTTTGAGAAGTAGGGATGCCAATATCCGTGGGCGGCAGATTGAACAGCTGATAACAGATCGCTGTCTCTGTCTGCTCAGTAATGGTGAGGTTATCTACTTTTACGAGCCATCTAGAACCTTCCATGCAATCGACCTCGTCATCTGCTCTCCTTCAATTCTTCCTTTACTATCTTTTTTGTCGGTAGTGATCTGCGTAACAGCGATCATTTCCCAATATTCGTTGCTCATATTGGTAGAAATGATTCTGTTAGCCACCCGTCATAATATAACTACGAGGCAGCCGAGTGGCCTATTTTTACAACTCGGGCCATTATATCAGAGGAGATGGTAGAAGGCAGCATAGACGAGGCGATAGCAAAAGTCACCGATGTTATAATTAAAGCTGATGATATGACTATCCCCAAAAATCTCCCTCCTTTCATAAACATTGTAAATCATGGTGGACTTTTGAATGCACTGCAGCGATTAAGATCCAAAGGAAGGCGTGGGATATTTTCTGCCCATACCCACAACTGAAAATCTTCTCACCTTCAAGCGTGCGAAAGCTAACGCTCGCCGAGTGCGACGTTAAAGCAAAAGCGAATCTTGGATAAAGTATGTTTCAGGCATAACATCTACCACTTCCTCTTAACAGTTATGAGATCGAGTTCGGAAAGCAATGGGATTATATTCCGAACATTCCATCACGTTCGTAGAAGAGAATGGACAACGTGTGTCGGAGGCTGTCGAGATAGCCAACGCCATTGCACGTGCCTTCTCTACAGCTTCAAGTACCACCAATTACTCGGACACATTTCAACGCACAAAACATCGCGCAGAATCCCATCGTATTAATTTCCATTCTCGCACCTAACTCGCCTATAACTGTCGATTTACAGAAAGGGAATTGATGCGATGCTTTAAAGGGACCAGTATGACAGCACCTGTCCCTGATGGCATCTCTTGTTCATATCGCAACACCTTTCCCGTCTGTCCCTTCTTAACATCTTGTATCTTTTTAATCGTATATGGGAGGAACATACCTTCCCTTTGGCTTGGAGATGTGCCATAGTTATACCCTTTCCAAAACCGGGAAAATATTCCACTAACCCATATAACTATCCGTATCGGCCAATAGCACTCACCAGCTGCATGTGCAAATTTTTTAAAGGGATGATTTCTCGTCTCACTTACATCTTAGAAACAACTCAGGCTCTCTCACCATTTCAAAGTGGTTTCAGGGTTGGCCTCTCAACGGTAGACAACATTTTATCACTCGAAACTCAAGCTCGCCGTGCGTTTCTGCGCCGAAACCATCTTGTTTCCATTTTTTTCGACATGAAGAAGGCGTATAATAGCACCTGACGATACGGAATCCTCCGTGATCTACATTCTCTTGGGTTTCGAGGCCATCTACCGGTGTTTATTCAAAATTTTCTAGCCCCTCGACAGTGTCAAGTCCGAATCGGCTCCACCCTTTCGGATATTTTCAGTCAAGAAGAGGGCGTTCCTCAGGGTAGTGTCCTCAGCGTTACTCTATTTTCAATTGAAATAAATAATATATTGAACCAATTGCCTCCAACTGTCCAGGGTAATTTGTACTTGGATGACTTGAGCATTCATTGCCAAGGTAAAGACATGCGGTATGTCGAGCGACAACTTCAAACAGCTATCTCTCGCTTGACGCGGCTTTAGCTTCTCCACGCAAAAGACATCTTGCGTTCATTGCTTGCGCAGAACGATCCTCTATGTTGAATATCTATCGGGATTTAGTTCGTTCCAGGCTAGACTATGGGTGTACAGCTTATGGCTCTGCCCGTCAGTCTGTGTTACGAAAGCTCGATACTGTGCATCACACCGCACTGAGGATCTGTTCCGGAGCATTTCGCACTTCACCCGTCAAAAGCCAGTATGTGGTTTATCATGAATCATCCTTGGCTTCCACACATCTTTTGCTGTCGTTACGACAGTACTACCTAGTCTTAGAACATCCAAACTATCCACTGCAAAATTCACTCCTGGACAATTCTCTTGATCGCCTGTTTTCAAATCGACCCTCCTGTGTTGTAACTTTCGGGCTTCGCATGAGGAATGAGGAATACGCCCCTTCATTCATTTGATGTAGCTGAGCGACCCCTTTTCACCATCTCCCCCTGGAAATCTCATGCAATATCATTCTTATATCTATGTCCAGGCTATGAGAGGTCTAATGCCAACTCAATCCTTTACAAACAACTATTTTTGCTCACCGTCATAATTTTAGAAATCATACAGCAGTGTACACTGACGGTTCGAAAACACTCGATTATACCGACTGTGCCTTTGTTTGTGAATCCGTCACTTTTAACTAATCATTACCATATTTTATGTTTGTTTTTACTGCTGAATTTTTAGCTCTTTACAAAGCACTGAAATACATTTCCACACTCAACACTGGAAATTTTATATTTTACACTAACTCTAAAAGTGTCTTGGAATCCTTGAATTTGGATTATCCAAGACCTTTTAGAGATCTCCTTTGCCTCATGATATTTTAAAACTTCATAACAGGCTCATCCGACGTGGCTTCGGTATAATTTATTGTTGGATACCGGGACACGTCGGAATTATCGGCAATGAACTGGCCGATGATGCAGCGAGAAATGCAGTGACTCCTTTTAATATTCGTATTCCATACTATGATCTACGTCATTTTATAAGGAACATCGTATGGAACGAATAGCGCGAAGTCTGGAGAGAGCAGAGCAACAACAAGCTCCACAACATCCACCCGATAATCTCACTCCTACCGTCATTAACATCTCGACGGTTCGACGTTATTCTAAGCGTCTTCGCATCGGCCATTCACGAGTCACCCATATATTTTAATTGGTCGGGGAAACCACTCCAGCGTGCCAGCATTGCCAAGAACCTTTCTCCATCCATCATATTTTAACTTCTTATGCAGGTCTTAGACATTTTTATCAACAATCTTTCAAAACTTCATTGCCAATTTTATCAGACCTGTTAGGTCAACTTCCCCATCCATTGCTTTTTATATTTCTGCATCATTCAGGATTTTTATCACATATATAATTAATAATATTTCAATTAAATTCAATAAAGTTTTATCAACTAAGATGGGGATACCCCATCTTACTTCTCTTTAAAAAAAATTCGGTTTTACATTTCTTTTGGTTAGAATTTTACCTTCATATTTAATTTTTATGCATATCACTTGGTTTTATTCGTTGCATTTCTGTTTTAATATTGATTTGGTTACATTAGTTTAAAGTCTTTAAATACATTTACTAATTTTACTGTCTTGTGTTTGGCACAGCTTATCTTCTTTTGAGTCTTGCGCCATAAAACCCAAATCAATCAACCAACCAAACAACCCGTACCAGTTCCTCGTCTAGCCAAGAAAACCAGTGTACTAATCTTTGCCAGAAATGATTCCCGATGCTGCCGAGATACATGATTCCTACCCTTCTTCATATTCACAGGACCGGAGTCCTCCTAGAACTTTCCCACATAGAAAGGGCCTTCCCTGCTTCATCCTCCTCTCAAGAAACCAACAAGGTCTTTTCAAGAACTAGTATGAACAGACTTATGAGGATACTCAATTTTTTGGATTTTACCGACAATACCACCAAAACTTAAAACTTTTTGAAATTGAAATGAACAATATGCTAACAAGCAGCTATTTGGGTAAGTGGAATTATTTTAATTAATGCTAAAATTGGTTACATCAGAAAGCGACTTGTATTTAAATGATCAACTCTATTTTGAATTATGCCATTTTGAATTTAGAAAATGTCAATTATTTAACTTCGAAATCCATCAAAAGTAAACAAATATTTCACTTTAATAGTGATGTAATATCGAATGTTCTCTCTCTTCCATAACTTCTAAGTTGTACTGATAATGATGTTATTGCGGATTGTACTATTACCAGTGTTACACTAATAATGTTGATATTAATTATGGTATCAATTCTAAAGTAGTGCAATCAGCTATATTGCCATTCTTTATCCCGTATCTGATTGTCAAATTTCCCCTCTTCCAGTTTGTGAAATTCCCATTCGAGTTTCTAATAACTCTAAAGTATCTGTTCCTAAAATGTTAAATCTTAAAGGAAATCTAAGTAGCCAAAATCAAAATCCCGAATTTCGTAAAACTAGATGTAACTTTCATTCCCGTTCAAAATAAAAACACCCCAATTACTGATTTCCACGGACAGAGTTGCTCCTGTAAAAAAAAGTTAGGTCCTTTCGGACAAACAGCGGGTTACACAAAATGACCCCACTGAAAAAGGGAGAACTTTCTCCCTCACAGCTTCGCATTTCATTCTTTCTTCAGCCCAATCTGTTATGACTTTAACATGTCACCCGTACAACAATCACTCGGCTAGAAAAGCCTTGCGTCTCCTTACACACGCGTCTTCTAATTATGTTTTCTGTGGATTTGTCGTTACTGGCAAAGTTCTGAGAAAATGTTTTGCCATTAATTCTATACCTTTCGTTTTCAACGATTTTAAAATTCAAACATTAAATGTTGAAGAAAATGTTTTCAACTGCATTTTGCTTTTCGCTTTTTCCATTTTTAGTTTCAAATGTAAAATATTCGAAGTAAATGTTTAGAATTACTTTTTCTTTTCGTCGCGCAAGAAAATATAATAATGAGATGTGAAGTAATAATTATAAAATGATACTAAACTACTTAATGCAAACAATGTGTTCGAAAACAAATTAATAACGTGTCCAATAATAATTTAATTTGATGGTGAACAATGTTTTTGTTCAATGTAATTTATTTGAATAACTGTCATTGTCATTTAAGTCATTATGTTGTGTTAGTAAGGAATGGACCAACGAAAATTTCTATTTTAGTATTTACTTGAAACAAGTCCTAATCTTTCTACCAAATGATATGGAAAGATTTTAGGGTAATTTAATTTTTCAACTTACGAGGACACTTTGAAAGACACTTTTCCTCAACATTCCAGTCTCTCATTACGTAAATTTTGTTTCTGTTTTGGTACTGATTGATGATGAAACGGTAATGAATGAACGAAATTCCACACACACATTGATCACAAAATACATTGATGTTGAAGTTAAAAATGATTAGAGAAACCTTCATCACATACAAACAGCACACACATTTTCAACGTTTCAGGATACTTGATGTAAATTAATAGCTTACAATGAGCAATAACTCATTTAGAAGTATAGGGAGCTCATTTCTAGCCTACTTACAGTAACGCTCTCGTAGGTAGAGACACCACTGACATGTCGGTACTGCTACAGAGAAGTCGTCTCTATTGCACTTTTAAGTTACTGAGTTCTTTCATCTTCCTTTTCACACGTTTTATCACGTTAAATTAATGAATTATAGATAAAAAGAAAAACAAATGAACATTAGAGTTTTTCTACTGTAACAGTGAATTTAGAAATTGTTTAATGATGTGAATATGATGTCGTATATGGTTCATCCAAAAATCTTACAATACTGTGCATTTCTTCAGTCACCAAACGTAGAAAATTTTGATACAGTATATGAAGAATATTTGACTATTTTCTGAACAGTAAAAATTTAAGAATTGTCACTAAGTAGATAGAAAAAAAGAAGCTTTTTTTGAAGGTTTTTACTAGATGTCTTTTATTTTCATTAACTATCTATTTGAAATTTGTAAGCTAATATTGGATTATATTTGTGTATCAAGTGTGTAGCTATCATATTTTGTTTTGCAATGTCATTTTATACCTTTGTTATATTGTATATTATGTATTGTTGAGAATTTAGTAAAGCCTTTCTAGAAAGGTAAGACTTTCCATTCTAAATAGGGGGAATATGAAACGATACCCAAAACTAACCCCCTAAGTACAATTCTCATACAGATAAGTCCCTTAAGGTTCCCTTTTTCTCCCAGTCTTTGTCTCCTTGGCCAAGTGGTCAATATATCTTGCCACCTCCTTTCACCTTTGAACTCAAGTCGTCTCATTAACTTTGACCTCCCACGGACTATCCTCCTTCAAATAGCCTATATAAGATCAAATTACTCCTTCGTTAAGCCACCGACTTCCACAATGAACTTTCTTGATAATTCCCCTGGTCCAATTCTTTCTCTTAATCCTTATCTCTCAAAAAAGTTCATTGTAAACTATTCATTCTTTCACGATCCTTTTGTAATAAGGAGCTCTCAGAACCGTCCAAAACACACTACCCCACGCATTATGTTGTTACTACTTATCTATTGAAGGAAATAAATTATTGTTATGGAACTTTCTGTCTCTCCATTTGTGGAACCATCATTACACTCAATCATTGCTCAAAGGGATCATTCTCTCAGGTTGCCTTATACCAATCTTGCCACTCTCGTCACGACTGTAGGCTTATTATTTTTGTTATTATGACACATATATATACATATATATGAGTAAATATATTATATATATATATATATATATATATATATCAATACACTGATATTGTTTTATCTTGCGCTTGGCGAAGCTTGTCCTTTTCTGGACCTTGCGCTATAAAACCCAACTATCAATCAATCAAAAAGGTGGCATACGGATTGTTTTTGGTTTAGATATTTTAAATTCATGATTCAGATATTCTTTAAGAGAAGTTCTATAGAAGAGTTTCATTTTTTTCTAATTAAAAACTTAAGGTAATTCATTAAAAACAATTCCACCTGTTGTTCTAAATAATGAAGTAGAAAATTTGTGAAAAAATAAATGTGGACTTAATTTTTAAGAAATGTCGAAAAGAATATTAGTTCTTGGAAAGAGTCATAAAAGGTTCTTGCATTTTTCTGATGCAAGTCTGTTTATTGAAAATTTTATTTTTGAACTTTTCAGTTTTCCCATCCCCATTAGAAGCGTTCTTAATGATTTTCTTATCGCTCCAACGTAGGATTTTGAATTCCCGGATGTCTTCAGCTTATCACCATAATCACCCCCATGAGTGAGTATATTTCTAAACAGTATGGGAAAAGTTTTTAAAGGAAAACTGGAATTTGTAAGTGTTTTGCCTTTTATTTGGCGAAGAAAAACATGTGATACCAAATACATTTATATACTGTATATCGGATGCTGGTCATGAGTTTATGAAACATTTGAATGAAAAACTAGAACATAGGGTATAATTGAAAAGTGTAAAAATGAGTCAAGTTTTTGTTTTCGTAATTTTAAATTAATTAAAATTTTAATATTTATGGTTGAGTTATCGTTCTAAATACTTCGAAAAAATTCGTTCCACTTATTCCTTGCATTACGATGCATACATATTTTTAAAACAGGTATAATACAGAAGGGCATTGTTAAACTTATTATTTGTTCCTCTAACTCTGTTTAATACTCGAGTATAATAAAATGAGATTTGGTGTCAAGAACTATTATCTCGTATGTCGGATTTAACGAATGGCTTGAAAAATGTTAGTATCAGATTAAACATTTTCTAGATGAAAATGACATAACTTTATTTGCAGTACTATTACATATCGAGGTGATAATTTTTAATGCGAAATTTTTTTTTAATTCGCTTTTAGAATAGGGTAGAAAACTTACCTCTTACCTTTAAATAAATGCATGTGGGTTTGAAAAATTTCTTAGCTTCTTTAGTCATATACCGATCGTTAAGTAATGACGAAAGAGGTTAAGAATGGGAAAAGCATTTTTAACGCAATTTTTCAACTAATATTATTTTAATTTGTAATACCTAATAAGTAATTTTTGGAAAATTAAAAAGTCTGTACGAAACTTTTCCCACTTTAATCATGTCCGTACCCACAAAGATCAGAATAATTACAACAAGAAATATATTGCTTGACCTTTAGAAATTTCCGTAAACACCCCGCATTCAACTTATCCCCTTAGAATCAATGTTGTTGCTGCAAACACTTCCGTAACTAACATCAGCCCCACGCGTTATCAAAAGTCCTAATACCTTTTACAAGTTAAATCTGAAAGTTATACATTTGAACATGTGTCGCTAGCAGGGACTTTCGTTTTGCGTACTATTAAAATAAAAAGGAGTTATTCCCAAACTGAGACTACGAAGCATCAAGTAGAATACTCCACTTAAACTTCTACCTTTAGTCTTTCCAACAATCGAGGAAGTTTCAAAGTATTGTTTGCTTGTTTAACAAGAACTAAAATAATATAATTCTAGCAAAGAATTTAGAATCCGTGATACATCAGAAATTATAACTGAAAGTATAGAAAACATATGAAGGAAAGTTTCCATACGGTATTATTGATTTATCTTCCATAGTAGTATTGTTTGCCGGTAAAAAATATTGAAAATTATAGTAAGTGAAACGTAATACTGACAATGATTTTAAAATAAAAGCTGTTAAAGACACATCTAATATCTAGCATTGCGTCAAGTAAATGTGTCCTATTTCTGCGTCTCCTTGGAATGGGATTCAAAAGGTACCATATAAAGGCCAACCAGAATTGACCATAGAATTTTACGAAAAAATGGCTCAATAGACGTTTCTGAAGTGAATAAAGTTTTAAAAGGGAATAAAGGTTAGGTGGTTAAGAAGGAGAAGAAAAGAAGCATAAAGTGCCTGTAGCTTCAGGTGTATTCCTGACTTCCACAGTAGTGGTAAAAGTACATACTGGGTAAATAGTTGCCAATATTACCAACTAGAGAACATTCAACATCAAAATTGATAGAATCTAAAAAGATACGTGCAAATAAGTTGATCATAAATAAAGTAACAACTAGTTAACAAAATAATATAACTATAATCACTTTGTATCATGTAGAAATAAGCTCAAGCTTAAAACACTTACAAGGGTGTATAATTCCATATGGTGTTTCAGACAAGGCTTGCAAACAAATTCCTTATGTTAACACTTATTTGGAACCTCTAGAAATCCTAAAAATATCCTGGAACAATCGGGAAAACATGAACTAAATGCAAAAAAGTTTAAGTTAAAAATCCTATCCTGATAACAGCAAATCGCATCTTAAGGTACTACATATCGTGTAAGAATTCGTCATTACGCTTAAAAATTGTTTCAAATTTTTAAGAGCCTATAAATTAATGTAATTAGTCATAATAATGTCACCCTTCCTTCAAAGATGAAGATTTGAATGTTTTTAAAACATCTGCATCTCTCTTTTAAGTGACGAACTAAAATCTGTTATTTACCCAGTCATTCAACGAAATGCATACTTCCTCCACTCTGAGAATATGCTCCTTACAATGATAAGTGATGAATGCCACCTATTTGAGAAGAGTGTGCAAGAGAGAAAATGTCTAAAGCAAAAACATTTTTTAGTTCCAAAAAGATTAATTTTTAATATTTCACCTTCCAATTTTAACAAACTTTTCAAATGAAGAAGTCGAATATAAATTTTTCAGCGACACCTTTTCAGTTTATTTAATACCCTTTTCACACACACAAGTACTCGAAAGAATATAAATAAGGATGTAAAGTTGGCACAATTAGTACATGTCCTGAGACATAAATGTCTGTCATTGGACCAGAAGCCAGTGATAGCTGAATCAGTGATGAGAAAAAATCACGACAAATTATCCAAAATCTGACTATAAATTAAAAATTGTAGTATAAATTAGCTTAATTGTTGTTCATGTTTTATATTCATTAGTACATATCTTTGTTCTATAAAACTGTAGTTAGAAGTTTTCGTTTTCAAATTTTGTAAACATGTTTAATGCAATGTTAGATTGAGAACGCCATAGGTTATATATTTTTCAACCATTGTAAATATATGTTTAATTCTTTATTGCATTGAAAAAACTACAGTTTCAGAATTTTTTAATTTTCAGTCTGTGTTGTTAAAAAATTAAATGTTTTATCTGTACCAAAAATATTTTTTATTACATCCACTGAATTGTTTATAGGTCAATTTTTTAAGGTTTTTAAAACAGTTCGTAATTTTTTTAAATTGTAACTTTTTATAGAAGTTTAATAAAAACATTTTTTTAAATAGGCATATATTTGAAGGTAAGAGGCAACTTTTACCCCTATTCCAGACTCAAATTCAAAAATATTTTTTTCGGCTAGCTGAATGGTCTACCGTACTGCACATTGGGCTAAAATCGATCGATATTTTAGGTTTTTGTTTGTAACACAATGAAACAGTTGAAGAATGCCACTCGTTTTCTGTATAAAAATTTCATCTATATTATATAAATATCTAGCCGGGCCCCTTTGACCTTGAAATAATCGCAAATTCCAAGCAAGGTTTTTGATGCGCATGTTTCAATGTCGCCGAAAAAGTTCCAAAATGTGATCCTTGTAGACGCAATTTAATCCAAATACTTCGATACTTAGTAATTTGAATTTGTGGATAGTGGTATCTCAAGGCAATTACCAGATCATATTAAAAATGTTGTTGCTAAGAAAAGCTTTTTTGACACATCCAGAAAATCAACTACAAGAAATGGTTGCAAATCCTCAACAGCCCATCAGAGAATTTGGAGAATTACTTATACAAAAAAGCAGAGAAAGTTTGTCAATTTAAATTGTCTACCTTAAATTTTCATGCATTGACTACAATGATCTTATTACTTGAGAAGAATGTTCTGCGACCGAATTACTTCGCACAATATGATCAACTGAAGAACAAAATTGAATATCATCCATCCGAGCAAAGTTAAAAGAAAAGAAAGATTTCTATATTTTGGCAGTAAGAATCTATTCAATAACCAAATGGTTCTTCTGAAATTTAAAACAGCTCGTAATTGTGTGTTAAGCATTGTAAGTCATTGATAAGTTGTGCTATATCTAAAAAGTTCGCTGTGTACCTTGCTTAGCCATTTGTGATTGTTTCAAGGCCAAAGGAGCCCGGCTAGTTATTTATGTTCGTTGAAATTTTTTGTACAGTATACGGGTACCATTCTTCAGCTATTGCAAAGACAAAAAAATTTAAAACATCGGTTTTTAAAAAGATTCTAAAAGAACACTTTTCTGATTTTTGATATTTTTAAGGCTAGAGGAACCCGACTATATGTATATCTCTGAAGTTTTTTAAATAGAAAAAGGGTCTCATTCATCAGCTGTTTGAACTATCACTAATAAAATATCAATTTCTCAAGATTGTATTTAAAAATACTGGTTTTTTATATCTTTCGATTTTTCCAAGGCAAGGGTCCTGGCTAGATATTTTTGTATATCAATGAAATTTTCCTTCGGATCTTTTCTATACACTATCCAAGTTTTCCACACTAGGACGGCAAATTTTGAAAAAGTGTTCTTCGGCCCATCCAACTGCACATCTCTCCGTCGATACATCCAGTAAAATCTCTATTTTACACCAACACACTATAACTCAAACTCGTCTCTTTTCGGTTTCAATTAGAGGGGAGCGTTCTAATGCTACCTTTCATCATGTAATCCCTTAGTTTACTTTGCTTCATTCGGCAACTGCCATCCTAGACATAAATAATGTAAAATCCCACAGATTCTAGAAGCACCACCTCCCCTTGAGACATTTATCAAGTAATTGTTAAAATGTGAATAAATAACAGTCTGCCTTTTTGTTTTTGATTCTGCCTTCATTCAATCAAGTATATTGTTTTTTAATCTCTTTTTCCACTTAGTAAAGCTAAGGGAATATATTTTAAAGCATGCAAAGTATTTTATGAAATACATATTGAAAGACTGAAATACCGAAAGATTAAATTTTGCACTCATACCAATATTGTTCAATAAATAATAATAATTTTTCGTGCTTTAAGATTTTAATTAAATTCAGCTGCTTTCAATTCTAATTTAGATTAACACGCGACAATAATCAAGTTTTCTACTGTATATAATTATCAGAATTTCAGAAAAAGTTTAATTTTTTTTCCAAGAAATCTGTTTCGGGGTTCATCGGCTCTTCATTTCCTGCATCCCAATGAAACAACCAACTAATAATTGGAATAATTTTTACAGCTGGAGATAATTTACAACTCTCGAAATGCCCTTATAGAAAGGGCTAAATTAAAAGAATGTTTGTGCACATCGCCCCAAACGTTTGCCACTAATTTAAGCAATTTTACAAACACACTTCATTACAAATTCAGCATATTATTGGATAGAAAAAGATTTTTCATTCTAAAAGTGAAGAAAGTTTTCTGTCAACTGCCTTCTACTTTTGTGATATTACTCGTATATTATATCACTCCAAAAATCTCTTTTTAGGAGATCAGCAAAAATACTTTTATTTTGGAAGGAATGTTGGGAAATTTCAAAGCGGAATTCTTTGCGTTACTTTAAAAGTTCTTGTACAATATGACTTTTGTACAAGTAGATTATAACTATTTACTTTGTAGACGTAGATTATAACTACTAACTTTGTAAAATATAATTAATACTAGCATACCTGCGCATAACATCTGCACTACAGTTTCTTGATTGTTAATATCTATCGGTGGTAGTGTCACTACTCATATTTGATACCATCCATTTACAATGAATACATGTATCGATATGCGCATTTCTTACCTACAAATTGAAAAAAATTAATCAAACGTATAAATCAGTGTTCCTTTTACTTCTTACTGGTTTTACTTATTTTTTCCCTCCAATAAAGTGTAAGCCTCACAACAACTAGCTTCTGTGCCTTCACTTCATTTGCATCCCATTCACCAAGGAGATTTGGTATTTTTTTAACATCTAAACCTATTTTCATGTGTTCGCTCACATTTTCTTTTCTACACTGATTTCTATCTTCCATATTTCCCATTACTTTTAATAATCAGACTACTGAAGAATTGCGAATTCATAGTTTATTCAATATTATGCAGCCCTGTAACTCAAATCAAGACTTTTTAAACAAAGCGCTGTAACGTCTTGGTTCACGGGTAGCTTAGACTAGTTACCATTCAAAAGTATCCGTTTCTAGACTAATGTAATTTATTTACAATTTATTTACAATTAGTCGGTAAAATGAATGAAGAGTTCATTTAAAAGTTCGATAGTTCGTTGGAAAGTCCAAAGTTTATCGAGGCGCTTCTTATGGCTGCTGGCGAGCCTCTCACAAATTACTCGCAGGAGTCTAATTTACGGCTACGGCGAGCCTTTTCCCAATAAAAAATACTCAGATGAGTATAGAGTCCCAAGGCAGGATATCTCAGTCTTTTCCAGCTCGGATGAGAACAATCTCCACTATTCGGGCGAGCAGTTGCACAAGTTTCTCGGAGGATTCTCCTTCACGGCTACGGGCGAGCCTTTCTCAATAAAATACTCAGGCGAGTATAGAATCCCAGGGCGGGATAAATCAGCCTTTTTAGCTCTGGTGAGCTAAAAATCTCCACTACTCGGGTGAGTAGGTTTCTCCCTTTTTCGCCGGCAGTGAACGGGTGTTCACCTCCCGTTCGACTTTCGTCTCTCTTTCGCCTCTGCCAATCCTCCTCTTATCCACCTCTAATCCTCCTCTCTCTTGTTCTCCCTCTCTAAAGATCTCAAAAACTCTATATATATCGGGTGCTTCTCGACTCCTCCTTTTCGTTTCGGCTCGTAGTCGGTGCTGGTTGGCTGTTGAATATCTCACCTTCTTCGGACCTTCCCGAATGGCTCTCGCACGTTGGCCTCTCCCCTTGACTTTTACGTCAGACTTCGGAGGACTTGAAAGGGGATCATAAACCCTTGTCGGCAATGGTCATCGTAATTCATCTCCGTACCTTTTTGTCTCGAAATGTCATAGAGAGCGACAGAAAGGCGCCTGCCTTTTGTTTCGAAGCCGCAAACAGTTTCGCATCTGGAAACGGTGCTTTTTCCTATTCGTTAAAAAGATGCTTCGGTGTGGTCTATTCCTTTCGGCACTTATTATTAAGATTATCAGCTTCCCTATCCGTCTTTCGGCTGCCGTGGTGGTCGTTCCTTTTTCGGCGCTTGATCCGCCGGCAAGATTTTCAGTTTCCTTAGCCGCCGTTACAGCGCGTAGTGGTTGATTTTAATTTTTTTACATCCGTTTGTCACCATTCGTCAACATGCAAATGCCGTCGATGATTTTTGTGCCACGTGCATTATTGAAATATATGTAGAGATATTTTTAGACCAGTGGAATGGATGATTTTTATTTCTATTCCACTATGACATATTTATGTTTATTTGCAAAAATAGTTGTTCGAGTTTTGTCTATGTACTTCATCAGATCATAAGATCTTCTGATGATATAACATCTGCATACTCGTACTTAATTGTCTAAATTTAAATTTTATAATTTATGACTCCATCTGAGTCTAAATGAAAATGTTCATCAGCCCGTTATGTTAGTGATGAAAGAAGATAATTTAATTTCACAAATGACCACATGTGGCTACAAATGTCAAAGCAGCACAGAAAGAGATTCATCATTTAACAATTGCAAAATGCATCTACAGTCTTGAATTCAATTAACTTATTTTCAGCATTACGTTTCATTATACGAGTTCCAGATTTGGCTTCGTTTGCTTTCCAAATATATTTTGCATGACCCTCCCTATCCACGTGAATTTATTTTACCACGAAACGCTTACCACAAAACAAAGTCAATACTCTAAAGATATATCTCGAATTTGAAGACTATTACTTTTATGCAGATTACTTCAGAAACTTCAATTCTCTCACAATGGTCCACGAACAAATTGAAAGGTCTTAAATTCTCATGAGATTCTGTGTGTCGATCTTGCGAAAATACTGAATTAAGTAGTTGTTTTCTCTGCTATTATAAAACATTTAAGTTAAATTCTTTGAAAAGGAAGATAGCATATTTAACACAAAAATCAACATTGCATTAATGTTATAAAGTCGTATTCTCATTCCTTGCACTAGGGATTATAATGTTTATATAGAAGCTCCTTGGCGAAAGATAAAGAAACTGCTTTTAAACAGATAAGAAACCAATAATCATTTTGAATTCGTAACTTTATACTGTCTTTCGTTGTATCAACTTTAAAAATAATCTATTTCTTACTTAACCCTCATGGTGGTTGTCTCGACGAGGTGTGTCGTCATTAGCAAAATCCAGATCTTGAGGGACGAGATATCTCGTCATTAGAAAAAAGGCTGACCAGATCTTCATCGGGTCAGCGTAAAAAAATCTGTAATATCCTGATAACGAGATATCTCGTCATTAGCATAATAGGTCGGAACTTTATTGGCGAGATATCTCAAACCACTTGTAGGAGAAACTGTGATGCTGTTGTTTCAGCTATTATTCTGAATTATATACCTCACTCTAAAAGAGAGAGAGTAATGAGTTATACTAAAAGTGAGATAGAATTGCAGGAACGTTTTCAAAGTCAGATATGTTCTATAAACTCTATAACCCCCAAAAATCTTTTTAATCAAACCTAAACAGATAAGGAGCTTTAACTAATCTAAATACAAAAAAGATCAGTGAGCGATTGCCCACTTTGCTTAAGAAATTAAGGAGGTAGAGTGATTTTCTAATATTGGTAACTGATGGTTATGTCTGATAAATATTTAGTTCTGTGCATACGTCGTTCGGTATTCGTTCAAAAGTAATTTTGAGTATATTCATTAACATACCATTGCATGGAAGCATCATAACGGAAGTATCACGATTTTTGTCTTGTTTATGAGAAACGACAAAGAATTGCGGAAGAATTCAGAAAAATCTATTTACGATGGTAAAACATTCCTTTCATAATGAATATTAATGCTGGAAAAGTTCTTATCCTGGATAGGGATGTAATAAATGTAATAAAACAATCAAAGAAGTTGCATTGTTACTGTGAGAGAGCTTCAATGGATATAATGTAATCAGAAATATTTGTTAGATGTGTGTTTGAAAGAACACATAATCACTCACTCAACACACTCAAATGTAAATTGTAAGTATGTCGAGAAGTATTTATGAATAATTGAATATTGAAACATAATGCGTTGGAATGCTTGCTGTAAAACCTTAGATGCTACCATAGCAAGATGAAAAATTTAGACGGGACAAGAAATAGGAAAGCTCAGCATATTATTTAAAATGCATCATAAAGTTATATTGGCAGTAGCTTATCGCGAGCTCAGCTCCATCCTAGATTCGTTGAGACATGTTGGGAGTAGGAGTCTTCAGAATATTAAGCCTATATTCAATTACAAGAAAGCAATGCTTATGACTCATGATTGGGATTGAGATTATCCTGTTTTCATTTTGTGGTCTTGATATTTCAATGCTCTAAATCACAATGCTGGCGTATTTAATTGTTTAAAGTACCTCATGTAATTATATTGGCAGTTGCTCGTTACTAGATCAGCCCCATCCTAGATTCGTTGAGACGAGCATTATTCATGTTTGGAGTATGAGTCCTCAGAATATTAAGCTTATATTGATTTGCAAGAAAGCAATGCTTATGACTCATGATTTGGATAGGTATTTGGTATTTTCAATTAACGTCACGCTAGAGCAACACAACGGGCTATTGGTGACGGTCCGGGATCAATCCCAAAGGGAAAGATCCGAGGACAACACCACGTAATTTTGAACCACGGTCAGATGACGAGGCAACACCTGAGCTGGCACCCCACTCTCCAAACTTCCACACCACGCCAACGTGAGGACATTTGAGGCCACGACAGATTTAACGTGCACCAGCCCCCTTTGTACACGACGGTGTTTGGCTGGATTCGAACTCGCACATGATTTGGATAGAGATTACTGTTTTCATTTTGTGGTCTTGACATTTAATCACTCTGAATTACAATGCTGGTATATTTGATATATATTAACCCTCTGAGGGTCACGAGATTTCAAAGCACCCACAACACACATAATGACTAAATTTATTTAATTTTTATTGGTTAAATGTTATGACATTGGTGGAAAGGATTCTATTGGTCAAGAAGGTCAAAATTGGTTAAAAGCAATACAGTAAAGACTGCATTTGGTCGTAGAAAATGCATTTGTGTCAATGAAAAATGAAACTTCAGGATTACTAGCAGTAGATTTTGAAAAAAATAACTCAAGGTTTTTTATTTTAATATGCATCATAACCTCTTTCTTCATCGATAAAAATAAGTCGAATATGAATTCAATATAAAATTTTATTTATGACTTACCATTCATATCTCATTCCATCTCAGCGTCAATACTCAAAACGAGGATAAAGGTATTGGGAGTTAATTTCCTGAACAAAGTCAGTAAACCTATGACGTTAAATCGTATAGATGAGTCTCATATTGATATTAAGATGAAAATAAAATAAAACAGTATACTGGAGAGTAGAGAAAATGGCACGCAGTAGGAATGGCC
This sequence comes from Meta bourneti, assembly GCA_933210815.1. Classification (NCBI taxonomy): domain Eukaryota; kingdom Metazoa; phylum Arthropoda; class Arachnida; order Araneae; family Tetragnathidae; genus Meta; species Meta bourneti. Next base: position 60,692,994 of record OW119924.1, on the reverse strand, counting down.
TATTTATTTGAAATTATCAATGGTGGATAATACAAATAAAATTTTAACCCTCTGAGGCACAAGCATGTATACATTTGGCAAACCAGTTTTCCTTCTTTCCAGTAGGACTTCTAAACAATTATGATCCCCTTGACCAATAAAATCTTTTCTAGGATTTCCTAGATGTGGTTATTTTGTTATTAAATGTGATGTTGGATAAAAGCAATACTCACCTACTGGGAAATTTCGTGACAGAGGGTTAAGGGAAGTTTATTTTGTCATACAAATACATACTCGTGTTACACCATTTCTCCAAGAAATGTGGCATACAAATTATATTATTTTTAAATAAGAAGTTTCAAAAATAGCGCTGATAGCTTTCTGGGGTAACCACTTTATTCATGCATCAGATGTATAAAAGGTTCTTCGCAAAATAATATTTGTAGGGTAGAAAGGCAACACAAATTGCACACCTGCAGATTTTGTTACCATTGGCCCGAGCCGCCTGCTGTATCGATTTCTTAAGACTGGTTGACTCGTGTTACACCAATAATAAATTCGGATTCCCTGATGTTATCGTATTGTTTTCAAAGCTGTTTTTTCCTTTTATATATTGGAGAATATAATGCAGGCGAACTTTCTGAAAAGGAGTACTTATATTTTAGAGTGTGAAAGGAATCATAAAAGAGGCACCTGCTTTTGGTTCGTTAAAAAGACTTTTTACGAATTATATTTTTAGATTGTTATGAAAAAGTATTTTTCGTGATTCCTATACTTTGCCTAAAAGTTTAAATATATAATGATTTATAAAACTTATACTGTTTCACCACCAAATACTTCACGCAATTATTCGGTGAAAGTTTGGTTTTTTGGTAAGTAAATAAGCATAGTAAAATCTTTATGTTGTACAGACATAGAGCTTTCTTGTATTTTTCCAGTTAATGTTAATGTTTCCTGTTAATATACCATTTTAAGTTAATAACCTTATCCTGGTCCTGAAGAAAAGTGTTCAAGTAAACACCGCGTGAAATTTTCCCCATGAGAACGGCTAGTTTTTTTTAGCATTTGGGAAATAGTTGTTGTTTTCGTTGGGGTCAGGTGGAGTCCAAAAAAATCGAAAAACGTGAAGATGAACGACCGTACATGTAAGAAAAATGGGTTGTGGTGAATAGGTTTACTTTAGACCTGTAGATTAGATAAGGCCCCCCACACAGGCTTACCCGGACTGTAAATAGGATATGGACCCCCGGACGGGTTTAATCAGCCCTCAGACTAGTCCTATCCAGATCAATATGAAACTCGAGGTGACATTGAGCGAGGATTACTGCGATGACGCGCTATCAATAATCCAAAGCAATGCATTTGTGAATGATACTCACAGAAAAATTTGAAAACTAACAAAGCTTAGCTTTATTTCCCAAATAGCTAAAATTAAATTCACGCAAGCAGATTTTTATATATTTCTGTTTTAAATTGCAATTAAAAAAACGGAGGAAAGAAACGAAAGATTTAGGATAGAAAATATCTCAATGTTATTAAAATATTACAGTGGAACAATATTATTTTTTTAACCTAGTTCATTAAATTCAGATTTCTCGTGGTACTCCTAAGTTCATTGATTTCAACAGTATTGTCTTCCACTCTAATCCTCTTCACCTTTTCACCACCAGTAAACTTCATTAAAACTTGGCATAACCCTCGTAGATTTTCTAAAAACACATTTGGGTAACATTTAACATAGCTTGAAGTTACGGCTTAGTGTTCAACCGTCAATGCAAGCTTTAAAACTTTTTACTTTCATGAATATGCTGTCATAAGCTTTATAGTCCACTGAGCTTGCAACCTGCGAGTTGTCATAACGCAGGTTCAATTCCTGTCAGGAGCATTCCTTCCTGGATGTATTCCTCTCTTCTGTGTCAGTAAAACTTTCATTGTGTGTATGTCAATTACTTGATAATGTATGCCTTGTGCCTGGCGTGGCATGGCCAAATATGGCCCTTGTACCATGAAACCCCAAAACCAACTAACCATAAGTTTTACAAATCGTATATAAAAAATGTAATGTTATATCTACATTAAAAAACTTACTATTATATCTATATAAAAATTTAATGTTATATCTTTACAATTTAAGAATTAACGACTTTTATTTTATTACTTAGTCTTTTTTATTATTTTTTCTTTCAACAATACTTGTGTCTTTTAGGTTTTCTTGTTTTTCTGGTTTGTAATCATAGCTTCAATGGTGATAAAATCCGTTTTGGGGGATGAAAGATTTTATAAAACAAAATACAAACTTAAATGAACAAGCAAAACACATTACAAAATGCCTGTATTTCAATTATTAAGCTCAATAATTTTCATTACAGTGTTTATAAGTTAACATGCAAATCAGAAAATAACTTCGCTAATCGCATGATGTACATTTCATTATTTTGCGGTGAAAAAAAATCGTATTTAGAACAAACTTTCATACGTGAAATGTTTTTTACATTAGTTCTGTCCTGTTTGGTAATTATTTATGTCCTCATAACACGAAACATAGTCAAAAGCATCAATCTGAATGTTAATGAAATTATATTTGAGTTACCTATTTATAATTTTCTACACTGACATTATCTTAAAGATTATGTGAGGGCCGAGGTAGCCCAGTTGGTAGTCATGGATTAGCAACCGGAAGGTTGTGCGTTCGAAACTCATCCAATCAAAGACTGTCTTGTATGAGGGGACTGATGCACATTAAATCTGTCGTAGTCTCAAATATCCTCTCTTTGGAGTGGTGTGTAAGTTTGGAGAGTGAGATGTAAGCTCATGTGTTGACCTCGTCATCTAACCGGGGCTCAAAATTAAGAGATGTTCTCGGATCTTTCCCTTCGTGATTGCTCCCGGGCTGCATCAATAACCAGTTATGCTGCTCCCAGTGCAACGTAAATTCAACTACCTACCTTAGAGGTTAAGCAATTTCTTGAGTACATAAATTCGTATAATACATCAGTATATAGAGCTCATTTACGTATGTTAATCATATTGCATACATTGTATCAAGACATAATTATTCTAGAGTAATTAATGTACTATGATAAAAACGATTAATATTCATTTTGGAATACAACAGTTCAATTCAAATTTTATTCCTTTGCATATATTTATTTCTGAGTAAATTCATTAATATCACACACTTTAAAGGAATAAGGAAAACCGTCTTTTGACAATTTGGTCTTTAATTCATTTACAATTTAAGAGGCCATAACAAATGTGTATCGGCATTTATCAAGCTAAACTTATCAATAGAAGAATTACTAGTTATATTTTTAAAAATAAATTCGTGTATTAATTAAATACTTAATCTTATTTAAATAAATTAAAAATTGTACATGCTTAAAAACTTTTCAGATAATTTTCAAAAATAATTAAAGTTAGATACTGTTCCTTTTATTTAAATGAAAATATAAAAAGTCAAAAAACATTACCTTAAAAGACACTATCTTAAATAAATTAGTTGGTGAACTAGATAATTGAGTATTCTAGGCCCTATAACATATTAAAATTTTCGTTATAAGACTGTTGAATAAACTCCCTTGATTGAAATTAAAAACACACTCATTCAAATTGAAATTCTCAGCCCGTAATGGTTTTATGCTAACATCTTGTCCAATAAAACTCTTTTGTGGCTTAATAAGTCCATTTCTTCTTTAATTTGGGCCGCGGTAGCCCAGTTGGTAGAACAACGGATTAGCAACCGGAGGGTTGCGATTTCAAAACTCAGTCCAGCCAAAGACCGTCGTATACATGGAGGCTGAAGCATGCTCAATCTGTCGTGGCCTTAAATTTCCTCACGTGGTATGGAAATTTGGAGAGTAGGGTGCAACTTAGGTATTGACCTCGTCATCTCATCGTGGTTTAAAATTAAGAAAGGGTTGTCCTTGTATCTTTCCCTTCAGGATTGATCCCGAACCGTCGCCAATTGCCCATTTTGTTGCTCCAGTGGGATGTTAAGCACAATTACCTACCTTCTTTAATTTATTCCATTTGTAACAAGCAACTGGTGGAACGATTAAAAGAGTAGTTTTCAGTATCTGATGCAAATTCTTTATGAGTTGAGCACCGTGTGTGTCATGTAAGTATTGTGGTGGCTTCGGTTTGCGTATGAAAATTATTCGCGTGGCTCTGGTAATCTATCGAAGCAAATTAGCTTTTTCTTTCAGTGGTACTACGCGAACTGGCCGCAGATTAAAATATCTTTAGAATGCAGCGATCGAGGACAATCGGGACACATATTAGCCTTAATGTTAACACTTTTATTTGGGGGAAAGATGCTACACTGGTAGACTAGCCAGCCTGTATGATTATGGTATTTCTGATAAATTTTTATTAAAGTTATTTACATTTATATGTTACATTATACCTGTCTCGTTATTCATTGAATCAGTCGACATCTTCATATGGCTATCAGAATGAAAACCTAATTAGCCATAGTATTTTTCTTGGTGTCTATGTTAAAACTAATAATGATATAATAAATAATTTAGAAAACAAAAACCAGTCACTTTACTTAACTACCTAGAGATTTCAAAGAGTAATAAATCGCATGCTTACTGCCCATTAAGATTTTATAGTACAAGAATTACGAACTTGATAAAGGAAAGTGTTAAATGTTCTTCAACTTGACACGACGATTGTAATAACTAAGAGATCTTCGTAAGAGATCTTGAAAAGAATTTTACATTAAAACATTTTTTCTGTATACTGGTCACTTCCATCCCTTATAATTTAGCAGATATTTTTATTTTTTAATGAAGTATCAAAGTGTAGGTAATCATGCGTGCAACTAAAACTTGCTCGAGCAGAAACTTTTTCAAAGATCACAATGGAAGCAGAAATTCGCAAAGATTTGAATCCATTTTAAGCAGTAGATTTGACCCTTATGTAGCACAAATGACCAAAAGTAACAAAACAAATTATTTATTTTGGGATTTAATATTGGTTTAAAAATAAAATTTGACCGTACATCAAACTTATTTTTTTAGTCTTCAAAAATAAATTTTATTTGATCCTTTATTACAAAATATGTTCACTGATTATTCTACACGAGACTTTTAAGGGTAGTTTATCCACATATTCTTATATATTTCTCACACAATTCGGTTTATCACTCTACAGTAACTTTCACTACTGCTTCTTGCACAAAAGTCACATTCAATCACACAATCTGTTGATTTATCAACTTAAAAATGTGTTACCCGATCGGCAGCCATGTTCAATTTTGCACCCATGAAGAATTTAGAGAAGTCTTCTGAATTCCCACGGGAAATTCTATATTTGTCATCGTTTCTCTGTATACATACAAGTAATATAAACCATATTTTCAAATCGTTTCGAGTATTGAGTAAATATTTTTCAAGCGATATTCCATATGATTTGAATTATCTCAACCTTTTCTATTCAATGCGTATGATATAAGAGTACCAGATTTTCTACTGAACTCAAAATGCTTCTAGTAAGTATATTTTAATGTTCCGAGTATAAGTAGCTATCTATTCAAAATAAACTAAAGCACTTCTTAATGAATTTCTCATAAACAACATTTTATTTTTAAGTTTAAAGCGAAAATTAACAATTCAATTCTCCCTTTTCTTTTATTCAGATATTAAACGGGAATGTATAATTTCACCAAATAATTAATAAAATATAAGTTCATTACCTAAATAATAGTTATCTTTTTGTACCTTGATTAATAAATATTCAAACCCTAATTTCGTGTGTAAAGTGTACATTTATAATAAGCTTTGCTTTATAAAAGTATGAAAGTTACTAATATATTGCTTTATTTAATTATGTAATTTTTTGACATTCTCAATGAACATTTTAGACACTTTCATAAAAATGTTAATATCGTCACTTGGTATGTATAATTAGGTATGTATGTAATTGTTGACAAAAAGCAACTGTGGCTTAAGATTTAAATTAGCATAACATTGTCCAGATCACCTACCTAGACTTCTTGCACTCTACCTCTTCTAGCACTCTATCTACCTATAGAATCTCAAATACGCATGGGAGCATTTTTCTTTCCCGGATCGTACATTTTACATTCCTTTTTCAAAACATTTTTGCTATCAATTCTATATTCCTGATTACCACAGAGACAAGGAATTTTCAGAGCAATATTTCATCTGTTCTTGTGAGTCTGCCCAGCACACCGACATGAGGATACCGATTTATAAATTCTATCAGTGTTGAGTGGTGTGTAATAAATTGGCGGACGGTTTGGTCAAGTTATCGTCATTGTTGGGGTCGGTTCCTTTGCCACAGGTTATGCTCACCGAGAGTTTCAGTGAGGACCAAGGACGAAATCAGACGGAAGTGGTGCTTTTTCCTGAAGTAACACGTGCTAAGGTCGTTGCCTTTTTAAATCTTTAGTGGAACCTAATGACCTTGAATGCTTTAAGAAGGTCCTTTGGTTAATTTCCACTTATGCAACCACGGTCAGATTAGGTCACATTGTTAGTCAAGTGTCAAATGCAGGTTTCGTCGTGTGCATCGAGAAGGAGCCTTGTTTGTTTGGCAGAAGAGGAGACAATGGAACATATCTTATTTTTCAGTACCGGAGAGAACTTTTGACAAGATTGTATAGTTCCCAGTCGATTGTTATTGCTTTTTCTAGTTCTTATTTGCTGGCCATTGCTTTTAGATTGTATAGTAGACACCTTGAAATCGGAGCAAATAGCTCTGGACTCGCGTAATAAAGTTGTGTGTATAAATGTCAGAGAGATAAAAATGTGATCATTCAACCAACTATTCATTATCTGTCTTATTTTCTATTTTCTCACCTTATAGGTACCATATGCTATGTAGATGGCATGTAACAATCGTTAAAACCTCGATCGACACTTTAGGAAATATATTCTAATATTTAACTTTCACAAATTTTCGTTATTTTTTGACGCATACATCATTTTATAAATGACAGTTTCGTAACTTTTTTAGCATAGAAAGCAGACTTTATAATGCAGTACATAAAATTTTCACACATTTCCCTGTCCCCTCTCAATATATCTCAGGATCCATACCATGGTACCGGTGACCCTCATACAAAAGAGGCCCTGTGTCTGTAATAAGCCTGTCTAAATCTGGTGACCTCCAAAGGACTGGAATGAACTCCTAACTGTCGAAAACGCATATGAGATATCGTCGGCTTAGAGAAGAAACTAATTAGCTGAAAAAACAAAACAGATTTTACAGCACAATCGATTAAGGAAAAGCTATAAAGCATAAACATTTAAAAAGTGTTTTCTTTTCCTTAAAACCGAATACAAAAAGACAATTTTTTTTCTCATCATTATGAAAATAATCATTTAGTGTCAAAACATGCCCTTCCTATGATGTCAGTTAATCAGTTTCTGCTCTAATCCTACGATATTTGAATCCATACTTGCCATACATGAAGCCGTAAACGATGACATCTAATTCAGACAGATCTAATTTCAGGGCAAACCGTGTGTCACGGATCATTTACCTTGGGAATCTGAATTTAATGATCTTATGAAATGTATGTATCACAAGCATACCCTTTGGTATGATGGTGACATATACCTTAGGGTGATACATACCTTACAAATGTTTGTACAAATAAGTACCTTATAAATCAATTTGGATACAATAAAAGGTAATAAATGCCTTATTATACATACATTTTGGGGATTACTAAGTAGCGTAGTAACCAAAACTTTGTCTGAACACTGGATTCAGTATTAAATCATTTTTGGCATTTCTATAATACACTACAAGCATGCATGGGTATACCGATGATCTGTTATATATTTGCATAATTCATATAAATATTCACCAGATTTAAAAAAGTTAGTTATGGTCTGTTAGTTTCAACTCTTACCATCGAAAAGAAGTAACTAATTTCAAACAACGGACGAACATGTGCAATAGAATAAAATGAAATATAAGTTTAATTTCACACTCACCTTAATGAACTAACCAAACAAGAATTTCCTTCTCCTGGTGGTTGTCTCAACGAAGTATCTCATCATTAGCAAAACTAGGACGACCACATCTAGGACGAGATATATCGTCATTAGAAAAAAACTGACCGGATCTTGATCTAGTCTTCATAAAATAATCGGCAGTATCTTGTTGACGAAATAGCTCGTCATCAAGATACCCCGATAAGATTATCGTTATATCTTTATTATCCGTCTACTTTTCAGTATATTTGAGTTTATATTGGAAAAATATTTTAGGTATCTGATCTAATGCAGTTAGATTTGTCTTGTTCTCTAAATTCTTTCAACGGCTATCACATTGATTACGAAAAAATTACATAGAGACCTCAAAGTAGTTTGTACAAAAAAAATCTTGAAATAATCTTTTGAAATTCTTGATAACTTTCAAGAGAAACGTTTTCAATCCTTCATTAACATTAAATCTGTTACACGTGTCGATTTCAAATAAAGGTAATAAATCATACATGTCAAATCAGTTTAACTTTTGGAGATCGCAAGTCAAACTGTCAAAACATTAAAAATAAAATAGGGTAGTTTTTATCGATAACTACCCTTCTTTCAGCAGAATTATTATCATAGATATTAATATTAATTTTGCTACCACAGTAGATATATTTAGGTATAAAATGTCGACTTTATTATTTTCTAAATTAGATTTTGTCAAGTTCAATTCTTCTGGATAATTGATTGCCATACATTATTGAAATTACTTCTATTAAAAAAAGTTAGATCGTCTATATATCTGAAAACAATTTATTAGCAAGCAGAAATTTTTTTCGTAGTAGCGCAAAAATAGGTTGACTAGAATGGAAGAAAAGTTAGAGCCTTGGGTATACCTTTAATGTGAGTGTAAACATGTTCACCATTATATATGAAGTTATTGAAAATACAGTATTTAAATAGAAATTCTCATTCTTCAAAATTAATGTTCATTAAATTTTTATAATCGTGGTAGTAGTAATTTAGAACTTCTTTCAGTTTTTCAAGATATATATGCTAGTAAATAGATTATTAAAGTCATATATTAGTATATTATTATCATTATTATTATGAAATTTATAACATTATTATTGTCATTAATAACCAAGCGTAACTTTCTATTATAGTGTTGAGAATTAGTTCTAGATAGTTACAAAGCATGAGGCCAGATTTAGTCATATAGGTATCCGTACCACAAGCGATATATCGAAATTTAATACGATGTTTGTGAAATTTTAGGAAAATTGTAATGTACAAAAGAATAAGATGATTCGAAATTTTTAATATTTTGTTTAGAGGTATAATTTTTTCAATAGTTTGTGGAATTTTGAAATACATATTTTTATTATTAAGAATTGGAGTTTCAAAGCCATATTGACTAGTTAACTATTAAATGAATACATCAACTTGTAAATATGAAGCAATTGGTGTCACAGGAAAATGCGTTATTCAATTACTATCTTCACTGGAAATTTCACTGGATTTTCGATGATTCAAAAGAAATATTTCATTTCATTAGGAACACGAGAGAAAAATATTTATGAGAATCACAAACTCGATTAGGATAAAATCACGTTGAATAAACTGTCAGAAATCCATTAAAAATCTAATTGTAATTGACTAATAAAAGTGTAGCGCGTGTTTTTTTCCTATTTATTAGAAATATCTTGTCTAATGGTCCTTACAAACTAATCTCAGCATTTGAAGGTAAAATGCATAGAAAAAGCATTAAGGGTGTTCAATTATAAGACTTCAGATCTCCGTGGTTCAAGTGGATCCTTTTTTCAACTATAACATAGAGTTCAGGCATTACATGCATTTACGTTCGAAGAAAGATTTAATGATGTTCTGATAATTGTGTAACAAAAATCCCTTTGAAACCACGTTGCTCAGATTTTAGCAAAACGATTGTAATTAAGACTGGTGGGGAAACGAAGGTGCTTAAGACAAGAAAAACGAGAAATTATAATTAGGGAAAGCAAATTTCCCATGCGTTTCTTCTAGTTTGAAACACGAGTAGATTTTCTTCTTCAAGTTCATTCGCAAGGATTTAATTATGCGTGATTGCAGCTCCTATTAAGTAATCTAACTTAGGGTTTCGAATAATCTATAAAGCATAATCTCAGTGTAAAAAAACAGAAATTTTCGAAAACAAGGGGAATGCACCCACAATACGTATACGTAAATTACCAAACACGAAAAGGGCCACAGTGGCTCAGTGGGTTTGACCATAGCAATAGAAACGGACGACTTGTAAGTGTCCGTTTCAGGTTCTATTCCTTTGACTTGCCAAGGGTGTATTTCTACCTTGTGTGGCACTAAAACCTTCCTTGTGTGGTTGGAGAGTGGGGTGCTCGACCTAATCCTCTGGCCGTGGTTCAAAATTACGTGGTGTTGTCCTCGGATCTTTCCCTTGGGGATTGATCCCGGACCATCGCTAATAGCCCGTTGTGTTGTACCATTACCATCCTTGTGTGATATACCATTACTCGATTTTGTCTGTCTTCCGTTTGGCACAACTTAGAGAAATATGACCATTGCGCCATGAAATGGAACCCAACCATCTCATACTGAATCGTTCTTTATGTAATAATAAAGAAATCAAAGAAAAATTAGAACTCCAATTTAAATGTTTATATTTATGCTCCAACGAACTTTTTGTTGTAAAAGGATCTGAAATGCTCATTCTCTATGCATGCACAAATATTTAATTTAAAATCTCCCGTTTTCACCATCCAAACCCGAAATCTAATGTTTTATTCTATAAATATTAATAACTTCGATAGGTAAGTAGGCAGTTGCATTTACGTCGCACTGGTGCATCACAAAGGGCTATTTGGAACGTTCAGCGATCAATCCCGAAGGGAAGATCTTTTAATTTTGAACCACGGTTAGATAACGAGATCAACACCTGAACAGGCACCCCATCTCCAAATTTCCGCATCACGTCAACATAACTACATTTGAGGCCATGGCAGATTTAACGTGCACCAGCGCCCACGTATATGACAGTCTAGTTGGATCAAATTTCAAACTCGCAACTCTCCGATTGCTAATCCGCAACTCTTCCAACCGGGCTACCGCAGCCCTTTGTTCCGCACGAATAGCTTAACGGAGGGAGAATGAACGTCAACATTGTTAACATTTTAACCGGTTGCTAATCCGTGACTCTTCCAATTGGACTTACGCGATTAATAGCTTCGAACTATTGTACGTTTATCGAGAAATTTTTGTTGAGACTTTTTATGGCATAGTATTAGTCTTGTACAATTATTATTATTACAAATTTTCCATAAAAAATGAACATATAAATTCTTAAATGGTATTTGATAATTTGTCATACATAAAGGTTTCAACCTTGCAAATCTTTATTTCTCGGTAATAAAATAATATGAAGTAGACCAGACAGACATTTTAAACTTAATCTAGTATTTCAATTCAAGATATAGTTTATGAATATAAGAGTTCGTATGGATTCAGTTGACTGGGTTTCCTTAATTTGGGGGCCACTGTCGCTCGTAGGTTCTCCCACTGCAACCTGTGAGTTGTAGTCGTAGTCGGTGTGGGTGCGATATCTGTAACATACCCTGGATGTATTTCTCTCTTCTGTCTCAATAAAATGTTCCTTGTCTATCTCCATTACTTGAGGTTGCTTGTCTTGTGTTTGGCGCGGCATGATCAAATAATAAAAGCCCCTCCGGAATAAAACCAACCAGCATCTTTAACTTTTCTCAGCTGCTCGGTATTCGTCCCCAGTGAATATGCAGATCTGCAAAACATTACAATAACGAAAAAGATTGCATCACCCTTATAATTGATCAATTTTTGAAATCTCTGTGAACTATTGTGTCAGAACCATAAAAATTTGCGTAATATGCAACATTTACCGTCATATACTCTTTAGGAATATGCACCCGGGTTAACAGTATGATTGATTCAAAAGATTAATCAGGCATTGGAGTTTTGTGGGTTTTTGCATTCTTAGTGCAATTATGAGCACTGTGAAAATAACAATCAGCGAAAGACCCGAAGTTTGGTTGGTTGCTTTGCAGTCATTTTTTGTTACATGAGGTTCAAGGAAGGATATTCCATCCAAGATATTTCTCACGCAAATACCTTTGTTAATTATTTAACATCACGACTGTCGTATTAGGGATTCAATCACCCTACAGATGGCGCTAAAAGCACCGTCAGAGTGTGTTACGATCGAACAAGCAGATATTCGGATGATATGGTCATGGAGTGGTCGTGTAGGACGCTCCTTGGTAAATTGTAAATATTTTGTTATATAATAAATGTTTGTGCTGTCTGCATTGCCTGAGATTCGCTGATAACCCATTAAATAGAACCAGATACGACATTGGCGCAGTCGACAGGATTTTAATGAGGAAATATGCTTTCGTTTTCATGGTGAGTCCTGCTCCTTGTTGTGAACTTTTATATTTGTTTCCTGCTAAATACTACTTTTGAAGAACATTGAAGAATGGTGTAAAGATTTTTGTTGAAATGCTTCAAAGTGAATTTTGAATTTGATTTTCGGAACTTTATTGTGGAACTTTCGTTTTAAATCGAACAGTTTTGTTTCGTGATCCCATTATGGCGTTCTTGGCGAAAGCAAGAAAGGAAGTTCTAAAGACTGTTGCTACCGAAATGGGGATATTGAATACCGAAAACATGGTTGTAATTGAGCTAAAGAAAGTTATAACCGAAAATAAAAACTATGATGAACCGTTCGTGAAGGAACTCTTAAATACTATTATAGAAGAAAGAAGGAGAAAAGAAAAATTAGAAGTTGAAGAAAGACGAAGGAAAGAAGAATTAGAAGTTGAAGAAAGACGAAGGAAAGAAGAATTAGAAGTTGAAGAAAGACGAAGGAAAGAAGAAGTTGAAGAAAGACGAAGGAAAGAAGAAATGGAATTCGAGTTGCAGAAGATGCGTCTAGAAAACGAAAGATTTGTTGTCGCTTATTTCCAACCGACGAACTTCTATGTAGGCGTCTCGATGGATGGCAACACGAAAATTCAATCTAATAATCTTTATATACAACTTTATGTACAATTAATATATATACATGGCACCCTGTGCCTCTTTCACATATGAATCGACCCACTGGTCCTCCGTAAAATAACATTTGCAACGGACGGTCCCAGACCGTCTCTCACATCACTTACTCAAACCGTCTCTCTCCCTTACACTGCAACAAAAACGTCTATACATACCATACTCACAGTGGCGCCCTCTCGCGACAATCAAATTATAATTCAACAAGCTCACATTCGGCCTTTCCTGACAACCATTCGCCCTCGAATGTGCTACTAATGTTATAAAATAATATAAGTATATTAATAAACATGATTGAAAATTATAGAAATCATGCACATGATTATCAAACTACATAAATCAATTAATTGAATATAAAAATATCAACAAATAACAAATAAATCAGTTAAATTCAATATAAACAAATTGAAGTTAAGGTTGAATCAGTTATAATCAACCAGTTAGTTGTTTTTTTTTTTAATTATTATTTTCCGTAGAAAATTGCCTTAGTACAGGCACGCTTTGGATTATGTCTCAGTTCAGAGTCACTAAGTTTGTTGTCTGAAAAATCACTGAGTTCATCTGATGAGTCCTCTGTATCAGAATCAGTTTGGTTCGGCCATGCCTTTAACTGGCTTACGTGTGCAGTAGTGGTGTAAGAATGTCCCTTGCTCTTCTCCCCAAGTTGAGTGATTCTGTAGGTGTCGCTTGGTAGCACATCAGTTATAATTAAAGGACCTCGATATTTTGGTTGGGTTTTTGTTGGTTCCCCTGTCGGTATTGGAGCTTTTTTCATAACAACAACTTGTCCTGACCTATAAGTAGTTGTTCCGCATTTCTTCTTGTCATGAGCATCCTTCATCTTTTTCTGCATATCTTCTATTCGCTCTCGAGTCGAGATTTGAATCTCCGCAGGATCAGTCCATCCTTCTGCACTCTCATCAGCTTGTTTTCGTAAAATTCCATCATTAAATCTTGGTGAGTAGCCGTGTAACATTTGGAAAGGGGTCTTGTTAGTTGTTTTGTTTAAGGCATTGTTTAGATTTCTTTCCACTTCTTTCATTCTCAAGTCCCAGTCTTTGTGTCTATGGTCTTCCATGGACGTTGCTATGGTTGGGATAATGGTGCGATTAGCTCTCTCAACCATCCCATTACCTTGTGGGTGCTTTGTGGAGTTTAGAGTATGAGCTATGCCATTTTCTCGACAAAACTTCTCTAAACCTTGTGAGGTGTAACTGGAACCCCGATCACTAATGATTCGATCTGGTAAACCAAAGTCGTTGATGAAGTTTTTCAATGCCTTCTGAATGTAGCTGTATTTCGTACTTTTCACAGGTATCAATCGTAAGAACCTCGTGAAATTATCGATGATGACCAGTAAGTGTTGGTTACCTCTGGAACTTCTTACAAATGGACCCAAGTGATCGACGTGAGTTATGGAAAATGGTCTCTTTCCAGGCTTAATAGGATGTAACAGTCCTTGTTGTTTACCTCCGGGAACCTTGTTCACTAAACATTCTAAGCACATCGATATGTGTTTCTTCACGTAGCGCTTCATTCTTGGGAACCAATACAATTCCTTAATTTTATTCACAGTTCTGTCAACTGAAAAATGTCCGATTAGATCGTGAAACTTGACTACAGTACTTTTGCGCATGGATCTAGGTATAACGTAAAGCAGTCTTTCTTTTCCATTGTCTTTTATGGTTCGATACAGTCTTTCTCTCTTGAAAACGTAATTTGCAATAATTTGGTTGTCGGCTTTTGTTCTTTCAAATTTTTCTTTCTTGAAAATGGAAATGATCTTATCTAATTCGGGATCTCCTCGTTGAATCATAAGGATTTGTTCGTCAACGGACATCGTTAGATAAACTTCTAGATTCCTTTCGATCAATTCAGTCATCGTGTCATCAGCTTCTAAGGTAGGAGCTCTACTCATTGCATCTACATGAGACATCTTCATACCTGGTCTATGTTTTACTTCAAAATCGTATTCTTGAATAAGATTGCTCCACCTGGCAATTTGAGGATTTGTCGACTTCTTTGCGTTCATATAGACTAAGGCTTGACAATCGGTGACGATAGTAAATTTTATTCCGAGCAGAAATTGTCGAAGTCTGTCCAAAGTCCACACTATCGCCATCAATTCTAGTTTGCTAGAATGATAGTTCTTTTCAGCCGGTGTTGTCTTTTTGCTGACAGCGTACACTAGATTCCAGCGACCATCTGTTCCTCTTTGTAGGAGTATACCTGAGAGTCCATCAGATGAAGCATCGGTGTGTACCTCAGTCAATGCTTCGGGCTGGTAATGAGCAACTATCGGTTTGTTGGTCAGATTACCCTTGAGTTCTCGAAAAGCATTTTCCTGTTTTTCCGTCCATTCAAAGTCCTTGTCCTTTTGAATTAAACAAGTTAGATGTACTGCCTTCTCAGCATACTTCGGAACAAATCTTCTGAAGAAACCAGTCAAACCCAAGAAACGGCGAACTTCATGAACATTCTTAGGTTGTGGGAACTTCGCTATTGCTTCCACTTTCCTTACTCCTGGCTTTATTCCTTCTTCATTGATCACAAAACCCAAAAAGTCAACTTCCTTCTTCCCAAATTCGCATTTAGGTAATTTGAGTGTTAAGTTAGCCTTCCTTAGACATTCAAGTACTTCTCTCAGTCTTTCCATCATCTCGTACCAATTTTTGGCTGGTATCAATATATCGTCCAAATAACACAAAGCTTTTGTGTTCAGTAGTGGCCCTAAGACATGGTGCATTAACCTCTGAAACTCCGCCGGTGCATTAGCTAATCCAAAAATCATTCTTTCAAATTGACCCGTTTCATCCGGTGTTATAAACGCGGTTTTTAATTTTGATTCCTCACTCAATGGTATTTGTAAATATCCGTGAGCGCAATCTAGCGTTGTGAACATTGTGGAAGTTGCTAAACATTCAAGTAAGTCATCTATTCTAGGTAACGGGAATTTATCTTTAACTGTTTGATTATTTAATTTCCTGTAATCAACAACTAACCTGTGCTCCCCTGTTTTCTTTTTGACTAATAGTACCGGACTAGCATACGGCGAACGTGTTTCAGAAACAATACCGTTTTCCTTCCATTCCCTCACTACATCCTTGATAATCCCTCTCTCAGTTGCATTCGTTTTATAAGGTCGTACACTAATGGGTTTACTCCCCTCTACTTCCTTAATACTCATTTTAGTTAGCGTTGTACACCCTAATTCACCCAATTCCAGTGCAAAACAGTCCCTAAACTCATTGACTAACTTCAAAATTTCACTTCTATTCTCAATTGATGTTCCTTCGTCAAATTTAATTTCACTCATTTCGATTAAACGCTTATTTTCTTTTATCACGTTTACGTAACAACTCTCCTCATTAACCAAACAAATGGGGTCTAATTCAATAACTCTTCCTACACATTGATTTTTCCTCAATAAAACATTCTCATTTCCCACATTAATCATTGGAACTACGGTTTCACCATCTTTTATTTCTAACAAAGAATCGTAACACCCTTCTTCTCCCTCTATAATTACCAAGCCTTCATTTACCAAGGTGGTCTGAGCCCTTACAAAATTCACCGAATTTCTTTCAAGTAACACTTTACTAGACGTTTTCAATTCTCTTACGTCCGAATTCTTTTCACATTCCATGTTAGCAAACGGGTTATCCTCTGCATAATAAACATGAAATTTATTCCCAATGCGAGCAAACGATATGTTCTCCCGATCCAAAAATGATCTCCCAATTAACAAGTCGTGCGGTAAAGCGTCGTCTCTAACAATAAGCATTTCAACCCTTTTTACTTCAACGCCATCCAAGGAAATATCTACTGTTGACTTTCCTAGCGCGCGCGCGGCACACAATTTGACATTCCCAAATCCGTACATTATGTTCGAAGCTGGTTCTATTTTTAGATCTAACTTTTTTGCTACAGAATTCCTACAAATAACGGAATCGCTCCCAGTATCAATCAGAGCTGCAAACTCCAACGAACCCTTGTTTATCCGTGCAATTTTAACATAAGATGATGTCTTACTGTCTATTCCGCCCTCACTAGTCGTCACTAAACTGTGATCTCTTTTCGACACGTGGCTTCCCTCATTCCGTTCAATTCTTTCTCCTTGTCTGTTAACACCCTGCCCTCTAATTTGATCGAATTTATTTTTTTGTTTAGGACATGCTCTAGCGAAATGCGTATTTTCATTACAAATGAAGCATCTACTATCTTTCTGCATTGGACGCCGCCATTCTGTCTGACTATTGTATTTATTAATATTCCTGGTCGTAAATCGTCCGTTACTGAAATTAGGATTTGTTTTTCTTTCATATCGAGCTGACTCATTCAACGGTGATCTCGGTCTAGACGTAAATTCGTATTTTTTTTCATACATATTTTGATTTCCGTTTTTGAATTTGGACAAGTTACTTTCGTTTCGTACATTTTCATATTGATCTAGTTTATCCGCTAATTCTGACGATTTAACTATTTTTACCCATTCGTCCACGAAATGTTCTTTCATTACAACGGGAACTTTTCTTTTTAATTGATCTGTTATGATTAACTCTCTGAGACCATCAAAATCACTTACATTAGTTCCGCGTAACCATTCGTCAAAGTAGTTTTGTAATTCATACGTGAAATCTCTCCATGTATTTTTGGGTAGTTTGGCATGGTCAAAGAACTTCTGTCGGAATTTATCCGGACTTAATTTAAACTTTTTTAATAGTAAATCTTTAATGTGTCCATAGTCATTTGAAAGTTCTTCCGGAACTCTCGCGATAATTTGGTTAATTTCATACGGTAATAAATTAACTAAATGACTAACCCAATTCTCAGGACTTAGATTTAAACGTTTCGCTTGTCGTTCAAACAATATGAGGTAAAAACTGATGTCTCCATCTCTCATTTCATATCGTTGCATTATTTTAGTAATCATGCAATTACTAGAAATTTCATTTTGGTTTCCATTTTCGCTTTCGTTAGATACGTTACCTTGTTCTATTCTTAATTTTTCTAGTTCGAACTGTCTTTCTAATTCACGTTCGTTTAGCTGTCTTTCTAATTCACGTTCGTTTTTCTGTCTTTCTAATTCACGTTCGTTTAGCTTTTGATTTTCTTCTCTGGTACTTACTATCGTTTTTAACAAATCACGCGTGAATTCCTCATCATAATCCTTACTTTTCGTAATTAACTCTCTAATTTCAATAACGACTGCGTGATCAGGTAATTTTATATTTAATTCTTCCGCTAAAGAAATTAGATCTACCTTTTTCGATTTTGCAAGAAATGCCATTTTTACACACTATTTCAAAGTTCCTTAACCAATTTAACACATAAAATAAAATAAAATAAACTCCTCAACACAATTTCACACAGAGATTAAAAAATAAATTGCACCAAGACGGAGTTTCTAGACGGAGTTTCAGAAATTTCATGCCACATACCTTCTTAAATTGTTAGGAGTTAGTCCTGAGTTCCGTTTGTACATACAGCGATGTTCGGCTTCCAGATGATTCGTTTAGATTTCACACTGATTAAGTCTTTGTTGTATACATGTAATTGTTCCATCCACGGTCAAATATCCACGGTCAAATATCCACGGTCAAATATCCACGGTCAAATATCCATGGTCAAATATCCACGGTCAAATATCCACGGTCAAATATCCCACTTCTGATTCTTGTTGTCGCTTATTTCCAACCGACGAACTTCTATGTAGGCGTCTCGATGGATGGCAACACGAAAATTCAATCTAATAATCTTTATATACAACTTTATGTACAATTAATATATATACATGGCACCCTGTGCCTCTTTCACATATGAATCGACCCACTGGTCCTCCGTAAAATAACATTTGCAACGGACGGTCCCAGACCGTCTCTCACATCACTTACTCAAACCGTCTCTCTCCCTTACACTGCAACAAAAACGTCTATACATACCATACTCACAGTGGCGCCCTCTCGCGACAATCAAATTATAATTCAACAAGCTCACAGATTGAAGAATGGGTCTGAAATTCAACAAACTGATGTAAACATGAAGCCGAGGTTTGACTTGCAAAGTATTTTACAGAAGTTTGATCCCAAAACTAACGATATAAGCCTCTACTTAGTTCTCTTCGAGCGTCAAGTGAAACGAACGGAAATCAAGAAAGAAAATTGGGTGTCATACCTAATAGGATTCCTACCCTATGACGTTGCGCAAATAATTGCCAGAGAAAACGAAGAAGTGACGGATGATTATGAAAAAGTGAAAGAACTCTTACTAAAAAGATATAAACTTACTCCTGAAAGGTTCCACCAATTGTTTACGAAACACTACAAGAAACCCGAAATTACGTGGTGTGACTTCGCCTATGAACTTAAAAATTATTATCAAGAATGGATAAGAGGACTGGATGTAAAGACTTTTGAAGAACTGTCTGATTTAATTATTACTGATCAGATTAAGCGTAAAGTGCCATCGGAAATCCG
Organism: Meta bourneti; assembly: GCA_933210815.1. Classification (NCBI taxonomy): domain Eukaryota; kingdom Metazoa; phylum Arthropoda; class Arachnida; order Araneae; family Tetragnathidae; genus Meta; species Meta bourneti. The sequence goes on along the minus strand of OW119924.1, from coordinate 60,673,484 downwards.
TGATCATTTCATCGACGAATGGTCTCGATTCAAAATACCAGAAGAAATTGCAAATAAACTAGATGATTACGAAAACGTTCGAAATTGCGTAAACAAAAAAGTGAAGGAAACATTTTGGAAGGAGAATCAAACGAATACGTTCAAACATCAGAATTTTAATTACAACAGAGAAGAAACGAAAAATTCCATAGACCGGAAATATGCACCCCCTCACATCAGAGAACATCGATTCAAGACGAGAGAAGATTACCAAAGCACTAGAAATACAACTTCAAGGGAATGCTACATATGTGGTTTATCGCACTTCGCAAGAGATTGTCCTAAAAGATACAGCAGATCAACAAATATTAGCAAGAAAGAAAAGAAACCAGAAGATGAAATATTAACTGCTGAAATACGATCGGAGCATCTGGTGAAAGAAAAAATAAATGTTCCTATGAACTCTCTTCAATATGTAAACATTCTCGTAGATAATCGAGAACTGAAAAGCCTGATCGATTCTGGAGCTCAAATCCCAGTTTTCAATTCAAATTTTATTTCCGAATCAAAAACTGAAAAGGGAAAAATAATTGAAGCTGGATTAGCAAAATTCCAAGTTTCATTAAAAAACGAAGATGAAAATAGACTTTGCCGTCCGATTGAAATACTTGCAGCAGTAACGGACAAAGTTCATGGTCAGTGCATTATACCCCCAAATATTTATGAATTACTAAAATGCTCAACAGAAGATGGAAAAGAAACATGTATTCCTAAATGTAACAGATTGGATTGTGTTTTTCCAGTGAAAGAAAAGGATTATTTAGTCTGCGCTGAAACCGGAAATGATGAATCAGAACAAGAATCACCAGAAAGCGGAATACTACCGTGCAAAAGTGAAAGCTTTCGACTTCGTGAAGAACAAAACAGTTGTGATACGTTAAAAGAAATAAGAAAAAATTTATCACTTCGAAAGGGAAACTTCTTTTTTATCGATGGATTAATATTCCACAAAGATAAAATATTAGGAGAGACCGTTCAGCAACTGGTTTTACCGCAAAAGAGAAGAGCTCAAGTTTTAAAATTAGCTCATGAATCTGTTTTTGGAAGTCACATGGGAATGAAAAAGACGAATGAAAGAATACGATATAGTTTTTATTGGCCTTACATGACTAGTGAAATCGCCGAATTTTGTAAAACATGTAAAGAATGCCAACTCCGAAGCCCATAGAAAATGATTGATAAAATTCCCATTACTCCTGTTCTCAGACCGGAATTACCATTTGAATGTGTTAATGTGGACATTATAGGCCCTATTGAGCCTCCCTCAGCTCGTCGTCATAAATATGTGTTATGTTTAGTTGATCAACATTCTCGCTGGCCGGAAGCAATTCCTTTGCGTTCCTTAACTGCTAAGGCGACATGTGACGCACTGTTGGAAATTTTCATGAGAACTGGAATACCAAATACTATAGCAAGTGATCAAGGTACGAACTTCATATCGAAACTTACTCAAGAATTCATGAATCGCTTAGGATCCTCTCCTAGATTTTCAGTACCAGGATATGCAGCCAGTAATGGACTTGTAGAAAGATATAATCAAGTTCTTAAAAATGCACTTCATCATGTTATCCGAACAGATCCTAGTAATTGGGATAAATACATTCCGTTTCTGTTATTTGCTTATAGAGAAGTTCCTAACTGTACTACCGGAGTATCTCCATTCAAGTTGATGTATGGCCGAGAAGCAAGAGGTCCTCTGAGTGTGTTGAAATCTAGCTGGTGTGGAGAAATTCCTATACCTTTGAATATGGACAAATCAGTCGTAGATTATCTCCAGGAACTCAAAATAAATCTCGAACGAGCAACCGACCAAGCCTTACTTATCGCATCGGGAAAACAACAAGCCTACACGGATTATTTTAATCGCCGCACAAGATCTAAAGAATTTAAATTAGGAGAGCAGGTTTACTTACTAATTCCAGATTCTTCCAACAAGTTATATGCACGATGGACCGGACCTGGGGAGATAGTCGAGCATCCATCGCCACATTCTTACAAAGTGAAACTTCCTGAAGGAAAAGTACGACACTGCCATGTAAATAAGATAAGGAGATATTACCCAAGAATGAATGCAGTTGGTATTGTTTTTGAAGATGATGAAGAATTTGGTGAAATTCATGCCTCTCCTAGAACTGTATATCAACAAGAACTGTCTGATAAAATTTGGAAAATAAATTTATACGATTTACATGAGAAAGAAAGAAGTCAACTGATTCAGATATTACAGAAGCATAAAGATTTATTTAGTGGAAAATTGAAAGTTGCACAAGTTGGTGAACACAAAATAAGACTTGAGGAAGGCAAAGAAAGGACAAAACCATATGTTTATAGGATACCAGAATCTTTGAAATCACAAGTAGATACCCAAATTGAAGAGCTACTTGAATTGGACTTAATAGAAGAAAGTTCTGCAGAAATCGCTCATCCTGTTGTGTGTGTAAACAAAAAGGATGGAGGCATGCGTTTACGTGTTGATTATCGATCCCTCAATGCTGTCACAAAGGCTGATGATTTTCCTATGGAAGATGCCATTCAATTACTTCACAGCATAGGGAAAGCAAATGTTATTTCTACACTTGACTTGTTGAAGGGATATTGGGCTATCCCAATGGAAGAAAAATGTCGTGATTTTACTTCTTTCAAGACTCACAGAGCACAGTATAGATTCAAAGTAATGCCATTTGGTTTGAGAAATGCTGCTGCGACTTTTCAACGAGAAATGAACAAAGCGTTAGCACCATACAGAGATTTTAGTCGTGCATATATTGACGACATAGCTATATTTTCTAACAACATGAGTGATCATCTAAAACACTTGGATCTTATTCTTTCAAAATTAAAAGAACTACAGTTTACTGTGAATTTACACAAATGTACATTTGCAAGACCTGAAATCAAATATTTAGGTCATGTTATCGGATCTGGAAGGCATCAAGCAGATCCAGACAAAATAAAAGCAATTGCTCAAATACCTGTACCTGAGACCAAGAAACAACTTAGAAGCATGCTTGGATTGTGCAATTATTATCGGGAATATATACCTTGCTATGCAGAGATTGCCTTACCTCTTACAGAGTTAACAAAAAAGAGGATTCCTGAAAATTTACCTTGGCTGGATATACACGAAGTTGCCTTCAACAAACTGAAATCTGCTCTAATGAAAGCTCCAGCTTTGCACACTCCAGTTATGAGTGAACCGTTCATAATACACAGTGATGCATCCCAGTATGGTATCGCCGCTTGTCTGTCCCAAGGAATCGAAGGATTACTCCGACCTATTGCATATGTGAGCCAGAAGTTGAATAAAACTCAACAAGCTTGGTCTACAATAGAGAGGGAAGCGTACGCTATTGTGTGGAGTTTGAAGAAGTTTGAAACTCTAGTTTTCGGGTCCAAAATAGAACTGTACACTGATCACAACCCTTTGTCATACCTTACAAAATGTGCTCCACAATCTTCACGACTACAGCGGTGGGTTTTTGCTCTTCAAAGATATAACTTAACAATAAAACATTGTCCAGGAGTCAAAATGCCTCATGCTGATGCATTATCCAGACTATTTTCTGAAGAGAAGTAGTGACAAATTTATTATTGTGACTTTAAGCATAATGTCTGTTATTATATGCTTTCGTATTTTATTAGCATTATTATTCTTATATGTATATATATTTTTATTTTGCATTTTTCTTTACTGTTGATATGGTGTAATAATATTTAGGTGATTGAGTCCATAATATTTAAATTCAGATCTGTGTTTATGTTTTGAGAAAACCCCAAACCCATATCTTGCGGGGGAGATGTCGTATTAGGGATTCAATCACCCTACAGATGGCGCTAAAAGCACCGTCAGAGTGTGTTACGATCGAACAAGCAGATATTCGGATGATATGGTCATGGAGTGGTCGTGTAGGACGCTCCTTGGTAAATTGTAAATATTTTGTTATATAATAAATGTTTGTGCTGTCTGCATTGCCTGAGATTCGCTGATAACCCATTAAATAGAACCAGATACGACAACGACAATTAAAGAAATGAAATTGAGAGTATTGTACGAATCAACGAGGTAGGGACTAAAATAATATTTACTTAGAAATAGAGTTGCCACATACACTGACCTAAAACTGGTTTGATAAAGTTTATTTAAGACAAATTCTAATTCAAACTGTTACGTGTCCACTTAGTAGGCTGGGGCCTCTTTGCACTGCGTCCTACGAACAACTTCTTTCGAAAAGAAATGAAATCACCTCACCTCAAGAAGACAAATGAGCACAGAAAAGCCCATGGACAACTGATAATGGTGATATTTTCCAATAAACCGAACTCTAATCTCAAGAAATCAGGAGTGCGTCATCGAAGTTTGGAACAATTCATCTCAATTGCATTAGGAAAACTATAAAGCATCCACCCAGCCAAGTGCTTTGGAGATGGATTATTGATACACGTGTGCTAAACGGCACTTACAAGAGCAGTTAATTATATTTTGTAGTATCATATGAATGAGACAAAGATTCAGAAATTCATCAAGCCTATGAAGTACTTATCAAGGAAAAGGAAGGTTTAATGAAATTCTGCAGATGTCTATTTCTTTGTTTTATGATTAAAAACTTATCTAATCAGATTATTTGAATCAACTTTTTAAATTCTTATAGTGTAGTTTGAAGCATCAGGTCATTAACTCATAACCATAATTCGGTAATGTGATAATTTTCTAATAATTCTGTAATTCTAATGATGCATAAAGGGGAGTTTTAAATGTTAAGTGTGGGTGGGGGAGTATATTAATGAGGGTTTATCCATAATGTGTGCAATTCGGATAACACCACAGCATTTGGTTCAGTGGTCAAAATTCATTATATTTTCCAGATTACAACAGTAGCTTGAATAATTAAAAACAGAGCATTGAAAGCGGTAAACGGAAAGACAACAATTTCAAAGCTATAATGGATTGTGGCAGCTATAATGGATTGTATCGGAATGATTGATTAGCCAGGAGGTACAACACTAAAAATTACACTAAAGTGATAATTTTTAGCATTTTATATTAAAGAAAAAAATCAACAGCACCCCTAAAAGCATACTACCTATTTTTACCCGTTCAATCATTGCTTTATTCGCTGTCATCTATCAGCCTGAAGGAGTAGGATGTAGCATCTGCAGTAGGATTAGGACGCAGCATCTGCGATAACTGTAATTTAAACTTTGTACTTCGTATGCATTCCAAGAGTCCAGATTGTGTTCCAACTAACTTAATCAAGTTGATTCCTTTATTGAATACAAATGGTTTGAGAAAACAAATTTATGCCTTTTTGCTTCTGGAGTAGTTCTGACCGGGATATCTTACAAGGAAAAGCAGGAAACTTTAAAATCTTTAGTATTGGGTTGGTGCGAATGAAATGCCCTATGAGAAATAGCTTTAGGAATGACCCCCATACAGCTAAAAGTAATTACCTACAATCTTCTGGCATCTTACGTCATAGAGCTACTATAAATACCTATCAAGCGTGTGAAGTACAAGTTCCAGATTTAATTTGTTTGTGCGTAAGGTGCTTCCAAATTCGACATGGAAAACTCAGATTTGAGAGTCATCTTCCTTTACGAATTTAAACTGAGACATTCTGCTTCAGTTGCTGCTCGAAACATTAATACAGCATTCAGGAAGAATACAGCCAATGAACAAACCATTCGGCGATGTTTTTTCGAAGTGGAGATATGGACCTGAAAAACGAACCATGTGGTCACCAAGAAGTTGCAGTTTCTGACGATGTTCTGCTAAGTTAAGTTGAAGCTGAATCTCAGAAAACATATTGTGAGATAGTGGTCGAGCTAGGTGTCCACCACACTACAATTGTTCACCGTCTGGCTGCATTGGATAAGGTCAAAAAGATGGGTTCTTGGGTGCCTCATGACAATTGCCAACAAGATGAGATATTTGGAAGTCTGCATCGCTCCTTTCCAGGAATGAAAGAGAACCTCTACTGCAATGAATCGTTACCTGTGACGAAAAATGGTCCTTTATGATAATCGGTAACGATCTGCATAATGGTTGAGCAAAGCACAGCCTCCTAGACTTCATCCCAAACCACCCTTACATACCAGGAAGGTTATGCTTTTTGTATGGTGGTCTACAGCTGGTATAATTCATCGCAGTTTCCTGCCAAGTGGCCAAACCATAACTTCAGAACGATATTGTGATGAATTACGACAGATGCACCGTAAATTGATGGTGAAACAACCGGCTTTGATAAACAGGCATTGCGTTTTCCTCTTGCAAGATAACTCCCGTTCTCATGTCGCACAACGGACGATGCTGACTCTACGTGAGTTGGCTTATGAAGCGATGCCTCATCCCCCTATTCCCCTGACTTGTCACCTAGAGATTTTCATCTGTTTCGTCACCTGGATCGTTTTCTGTCTGTCAAATGGTTCACCCAAGATACGGAGGTTCACCATGCAATTAATGACTCCTTCACATCCCAGCCAAAAGACTACTTTCGTTCCGGGATCATGGCCTTATCAGACAAGTGGCAACAGTGTGTCAATTCAGAGGGAGATTATTTCGAGTTGGTCAGGTACTGTATTTTTCAGTTATCGCCATCGAAGTGTGATGGTCATTTTCCAGACATTTCATTCGCACTGACCCAATATAAATTTTAAAAAACATTCCTGGGAAATAAAAACCGTGACTGAACTTTTAGAAGCAATAGATGATATACACTTGATGTTTAGCGTGAGAGAAGTGTTGTCAGAAAACCGTATACAATTAATTACAAATAATAGTGGTTTAAAACTTAGCCGACTAAAATAGCTCCATTATCCGTATTTAAGATCCGGAGGACCTTTTTCCTGTTTCAGATGAAGACATGTTGGTTGGTTGGGTTTGGCACAAGACATGCTGGTTTTTATGGCACAAGGGCCAGATCTGGTCAAGATACGCCAAACACCGTTTATGTAGGGTGATAAACACCAAATCGGTTGAGCCTGTGATTTTTAAAATCAGGACATGTTATTAAGATGCGTCTGACTGATAAAATAATATTGCACCTGCGACACATTGGAGCAGTTCACCATGTAATAGATGTCCATGTGTAAAATAGGGTTGTCCAATTCGGAGTCTTGTCAATTTTGTATTGTAATTTCAATTTAAATTCGTTTTATAAAAACCTTTTATGGATGGCTGGGTGAAATTTATTTTGTGGTATTCCAATCAATTTTCAGAATATGTTTCTACTACTGAAAATCTTAGTATCTTAAAAATATCGCTATTCTATAAAAACAATAAGGGAGGATGTATTCAGTTTTTAATTTTTCCTATTACTGTTACTGATTTTTGGATGGGATTCATAACATCTGAATGAATATACGAGTATTACTGGCGTTAGAGTTTGTACTAAAATGATTTAACTATTCTGCTAACTCTCTAGCTTTAAATCTTTGTTGGAGGCGCAGGTTTGATTCCTGTAGCTTATCTTGGGTGTGTTTTGCTTTCCTATATCAGCTAAACTTTTCTTATGTGTAAGAATGCCGCACATGGACAAGTGAATGGCATGATATAGTTGTTTAAGACAGATTTCTATTCTGTATACAGTATTATGATGGACGGATCCGAGACTTTTTGCTGCATGTTTCAGACTGCATGACGCTTGCATTTTGCGTCACCATACCGGTCCGTCACCCTGTGTTATGGTATGGGGCGCCATTTGATTAGGTTTTACTCTCGTACCTATCTAGAACGCATTGCCGGTACACTCAACAGTCACCGCTACATCTCTGAAGTTTTGGAGCCTATTGTTTTCTTTTATCTTCATGGCCTGCTTGCTCCCAGTTTTCAACAGAACAATGTGTATAACAACAGGGTGTGTAACTTACAGCAATTCCTCATTCTCCACCAGCTTTCACTTCTTCCTTTGCCAGTTTATCAAATGTGTTTCCCATCGATTACCTTTCTGGTCGATGATTGCCCAACAACTTTCACACCACAGACCACCGGCTGCTGAGGCAGATTAGCTTTGACAACGTGTGGAAGGAGCATGGAGTGAAATATCCAAAACTCACATACAAAGCCTCTTTTAACACCAAGGCAAAAGCACTTATTGCCGCACATGGTGACTACACAAAATACTCATTTCTTCTCGTTCCGCAAGTAGTACGGAACTGTAATTTCAATCATTTCACTCGTGCCTTATTTTGTTTGTATAATAAATATGGCTTTGTTATATCCTGTCTTTGGGGCGTTGCATTTCTATTGTCCAGCAGTGTAAATTAGTTTCATCGCTAGAACACTTCGAGTTTCCTCAAGGTAGTTACGCCGACCAAAGGGCATGAATGAAATCATATGCTCTGACCCCAATCGCAATCTATCACATCGCAAGCAGGAAAAAAGTCTATAGTATGAACATTCCTCTCAAATGCAGTTTCATATTAATGTATGAAATAATATTGGAAAGTATTTTTTTAATATATAAATGGGTGTTTAAACAAATATGAATGTAAATATTAGTAAAAGGTCTGGCTGTAAACATTTGAAGTTTTATAAAATTACTAGCAGAATTATGCTAGGGTTGATTGATTAAATGTTGATTATATTTAATAGAAAAATGCTAGCATCATTTAAGTGTACAGAAAATATTTTTAACATCGTTTTAACTTTTTCATAGCTTCTACAATTTACTACGGACGCAAATATGTATATATAATATATCCATCAATATAATCCATTTCATATTCATTACACTCGTACTATAAGACAAACTACAAAAGCTTTTTCTGAGATCACTTCTTCAGAAGTCTATTTTGAGTTTTGGAGTGATAACGAATGCCAATTAAGTTCATTTTCAGTAAAAATGAGCAACTTTCAGCGTATAGTCTTGTACTCAGTTTTCCAATCAATATTTATTACTTGTGGTACCCTTGCACCATGGATTCGATGTTTTCGAATTACATTATCATTGTGAGAGTACGGCAAATTAAACTGTTACGGCCATTCGTTAATTTATTTTGAAGCACACATTTTTTTCTTGAAAATTCTATTCCGCCGCACGTGGAATAACGTAGCTTGTTTTTAAAACAAATGTCATCAGTGTAGACAAAGCAAACTCAATCGATTATACTTTTTACAAAATCACTGCTTTCAATGAACGTTTCACAGGTACCTAAGTTGTATACGAACAGTTTCAACTTCAAGTAAGCAACCTCGACCTTCTGCTACATAAGACAAAAAATTTCTATTTTTTAACAGTCCTAGTTTACATACTTCCTTACTATGATATTATTCCAAGATCAGCAGTCTTATTTAAAATTAGCTTTCCTCCAATAGAAAAATTTATTTTTAAATCGAATCCCTAATGTACTTTTTCAATTGAGAGACTCAGTTTCTATATGGAAACTACGTATCTATTTAGAATAATAGATGTAGTTACTTGACTATAGAGTACAGTTTTTAATAATACCCATGAAACATGAAAAACGAAAGTAAATTAAATGGATTTTAATCGTCTTGTAATGATAAATGTCAAAATTTAGAAATATCTTTGAACTACAACGTATGACTACCCGTTTTGATTTAACGCAACTTATCTTATTTTAGAATAACTTTATTTTAACTTTACCAGTCATTTTAAAATAAGAAGTTATACACCTTACTTAAAAAGGTTTCCATTTATTTTTATGAAACAGAATTCTACAAACTATAACGTATTTAACCAGACTTAAGGAAAGTTCGTCGAAATATACATATACCACCAAGAAATTACCCATGTCTAGTGGTATTTGGCAAAAAATAAAAATAATTCATTACAATTTAACTCCTAAATAATATATCTGTAATATGGAAAGTAATGGAACATATAAATACAAACAGAGACGAAAGTCTGGTCATTGAAAACTGTCGAATTCTGAAATCGAAAGATCTGGGGAAGCGTGTCGAATTTCGACGTCATGAAAATATTCTGAAATAGAGAAATTCGAAAAAGACGCTTGAAAAAATATTGATAGACTATAATGAATAATTTACGAAAAGAACACAAATTTACCAAACTTAGAAATGCTCAAATATGACCGCAGCATTTCTGTCTTAACTCAAATACACAAACACGGAATTTTCTAAATCTAATTCATAAAATAAAACATTAATTCTGACGTTCCCAGATACCAAATTGCAAAATTACTCTTTTATCATCAATGAATTTTTTGTTTTGGTTTTCGGGTTCCATTATAAAATGCAAGCTGTGTAAAATTGAGCATTTTAAGTATCCATTTTTCATCTTCAAATATTCCTAAATTATTCATATTGTGTAAAGAAATAAAAAATCATTTCAAACATAATTAGAATTTTAAATTGTTTAAATATAAAGTTTCGGAAAAAATTGTTTTTCGAGCAATTCTGGTAAAACAATTTTATTAGAAAATTTGATTTTTGATCAATACTGGTAAAACAGAGTTGCGTATTGCAATCGTTTTATGCTCAATGTTTTTCCTATGGCAATTTCGAATTGATTTAGACCCCTCTGCACACCTAGGTTAAAGAGAACGGGGGTTAATATGTAGCTTGCGTTGCTCGCAGGGTTCCAATGTATATGTGCACCAAATTTGGTGTGGATTCTTCAAACGGTGTAGATTTGTATAGGGAACATACACACAGACAGAAGCCAACTCTGCTTTATATGTATAGATTAGTTTGGTTCTGTATGAACTTTAAAGAATTGGGTTTACCACTTACCCCACTCACCCTATTTATGTTATTAGATAATGCTTTGTTGTTGCACTATATTAGTTTTATTTGTGTTCGTATTTCTTAAAGAGTATAGTTCACACAAAAGGGTTTAAAGCTAAATGTTTTTTCTAGTTAAAATTCAAATTATGAAGTTGGATAATGAGCACTGTGATTTACAGAAGTGATGAATCGTCATATCAAATGCTTATCTGTGAATGTTAAAATGTAATGTTACCGATGGTGTAAATATTGTTTCACAATGTTTATATTATTAAATTCGTAACATACATTTTAAGGGGACAGTGAAATTTCAAAAAAAATTTTTCAAGTTATGATCCGATCATTATAAAATTTGCAGAATATTTTCTTCTAAAACTTTTATGTATGAAATTTGGTCCAAAAATATTAAGTTAGTACATAATATACAGTCAGTCCCGTTAATTTTCCATGTACTGTCATTGTTTTAATTCAAATAATACTTTTTATACGTACAAATCAAATTAATTCCATTTGGCAAGTGTTTGTATCATTAAATTGAATAGCTAAAACATTATTTGTAATAAAATACCTAAACTTTTTGCAAAAAAAGCATACATTACCCAACATTTTAAACCAATATTTCAAAACTAGAAAGCATAATGAATTTTTCATTTGCACTTGGATCTATACAAAAGATTACAAGGATTATCCAAAAAATATTTTAAAGAAATCAAGAAAAAGCTAATGAGCAGATTTGTTAGAAATCAGGATAATGTCAAAAAATTTTAAATATAGGCTTATATTTGAAAGTAAAAGGCAACTTTGTCCCTCTATTGCAAATTGAAATTCGAAAAAATATTTTCGCCTATCTTAATGGCCCACCCTACTCTACTTGTGTATAAAAATACATTTAATGTGTAACTGAAACTATTCATTTCCGATATAATTAATCATTCCGTTTTCTTTTTTAAAAAACATTCAAAGCAAGCACGCTCTAAAATAAATGACATAATGAAAGACTTATATTTGCTGTAATTGAGATATAGAGAACGAATGACTACTTAATGGTATGTATCGCGAATTCGAACAGTGAAGTCGGATCTTTTTCTCAAACCAACATATCGTCATTCTGGCCTCCAGTTATTGCAGATTAAGGGCCTAATTCAACTACAGAAATTTTCAAACGATTCGTCTTGAAATTCGAAATGGGAGGAGTGAAGATTCAACGTTGGTATTCAACTACAAACACGCTTTCGCTTTTTTTTCGAATTCGTCTCCTCTTCACCAGGCGAATTTAAGCGAGTCGTTCGAAATTTGCCCGCTGTTGTTACTTTTTTCAAACATGGCTGACGTTCTGCTTGTTTTACGGAAGAGCTTACCCCCTATTTGGACCCAGAGACTGCGCCACAGTATCACTTCAATAAGGTACTGCGCAGTATCATCACACTTGTAGAGCAGTGCAACGGGGTTTTAAAATCCCGATTCCGTTGCTTGCATGAATCTGGTGATGTCCTAATATACAAATCAGAAAAGGTGTGCTCCATGATCTTAGCAACTGCTGTGTTCCACAACATCTGTGTGTCGAGGCATATTCAGTTGCCCGATGATGAAGTTCTCAATGAAAATTTGGATGATCAGACCCCATATGTTAATCCAAATCCATCGGGAACTCAAATAGATTTGCGTCGACACGGTTCGCAAATAAGGGATGATAGGAACTTTTATGCTAACAGAAAAAAGTATTTGCTTTTTATGTATTGATCCTTGTAATTCTTTTCTGCTAATATAACTAAGCTGTATTTATGGATTTAAAATTTGAAAGTAAGAGTTCACTCATCGGGGATGATTGAGTGTGTTGAGAAAAGATTATGATTTGAAACGGAAAACTATTTTAATGATGAATTTTTTTATTGCAAGCTCAAAATTCCAGTGAATTCGCATGACATGGAGGATGTTGTTACACTTGTTCTATGCTGTTCATAGAGAAAAGCTTCCTTTTCTTGGATATTATGTATAAACCTGCTTTGTGTGCTTTGAATATGTATGAAATACTCAGAATTTGAGTTATAGACATTTGATTTTTCAATTTATGTATTTTCATGTCTCATTTTTTACTGTTTACTTACAAATAACAATTTCTTCACAAATCAAAGCCGCTCGAGAACAAGATAGGAAAACAATGCTTATGCTAGGTATTTGTGGCACTGTTCTATTCACTCTGTCGTGTGATTTACTTTGTAGTGTTTTAATTTTTCAAGGACTTACCCATATGTATTTCCTATTACATTAATGTTATACATCTATATATGGGCAATTCCATGTGACTCACAATACAATCAGACATCAATTTTAAATTTGAAAAAGATTTCAAATCTAAGAAAAATGAAATTGGTTGCTGTACATGACTCGTTTTTCCCCTCAATACTGGTAAAACAAATGTTTTCCAAACATTATTAAATTCTAATATTTATGCTTGAACTGATATGAATATTGGATTCACATAAGGATATTTAATTTCGCATACCTTACATTTACACACACTTCGCTACAGTATATTTGTAAGATCGGTTCTTTTTATTCAGACTAATGATAGACTTGAAAAGGAAAAGAATGAAATTTTTTATATTTAACTGATAACTTTTGTCTGAATAATGTACATAAAAATAATCCTGTAAATATTTTTCATAATGACAAAAACAAACTTTAAAAAGTAATTTTTATTTTAAAAATGTTATTTTTTTCTATCAGTTCAAGGAGCAAGTTTTATGCTGCTCAGCAGCCAGACCTTGCATTTCTTTCATTAAATCGCTCTTCAGCTGAAGACTGTCGCGCTGCAGCTGAAGACTGTAGCGATGCAGCTGAAGACATTTTTCAAGTACACATACACACGTGATGCAGGTAATTTGAAACATACTGTGTGCTATGATTTATTATTCTTATGCACGTACAAACTGCTTGTAGGATTGCATCTCAATTTACTACTTTTTGCATGTGTACGCTGCTAAATGCATTCTTTAACTGCAACTTTAATATGGTACGATAGATTTTCTTTACATTTTCAATGCAAAGGAAAATGGTTTTCCTACTGAGTTACTCATTTGTATATATTTCTGCGTGATCTGTCTAAAATTTTTCATGTAAAATTAATTATGTAATTGTTATATGTATAAAAAATAAAATACAACACTACACAATCTTTAATGTTATGACTCGTAAATCAATCAATTTGTAATGTTAGAGATGTGTAAAATAACTGCACTGAATTTAATGGTTAATTGTAACCTTCTTATTAAATGAAAGAATTCATTAAAATGCATTGGAAGTTCATAAAAGGTTCTATATTTTTAAATGTGCTTTTTAGCAATAAGGCAATTGGTCATAGGAGATATAAGTGAGTTGATTTATGAAATTAAATTGCTATACAAATTTAATACATGATAATTTCAACCGGGTCAATCGGGTAGGTAGGTATTTAATTAACGTCACACTGGTGTAACACAAAGGACTATTGGTGACGGTCCGGGATCCATCCACAAGGGAAGATCCGAGGACAGCACAACGTAATTTTGAACCAGTCAGATGACGAGGTCACCCCACTCTCCAAACTTAAACACCACGTCAACGTGAGGACATTTGAGGCCACAACAGATTTAACGTGCATCAGCCCCTTTGTGCACAACGGTCTTTGGTTGGATTCGTACTCGCAACCCTCCGATTACTAATCCGTTACTCTTCCAATCGGGCTACCGCGGGCACCCAGGTCAATCAGGAGAGCTATTTTTGGTTATACCCTTTACAAATTCCGTCAGTAACTCCTTAGCTTAGAAAATAAATATACAAAACTCACAATGATATTAATGTCCATCAACTGTCTAACAGGTGGAGCAGGAGCTTCACTGAGCTCAGTGACAGGAGGAATAATGGATGCAGCTGCATACTCTCGTCACATTCCTAGAAACAGTTACTTGAAACAACATCAAGAAATGTGCATCCCGAATAACTGTCTAGAATGGACCAGAACCAAGAAGTCTCAACGTTGATAATACCTCAATACTTGAAAAAAACAGTAAGATCACATTTGAAATAATAACATGAAACTTTAAGTCAATAAAAAGAATGAAAACAATAGGTGTTACAATTATTCTGTCAACCAAATATATTACTGTTTGTCAAATTTTTAAACAAAAACAACAAACTTCCATTTTCACAATTTCTTATTTGTTTAGTTATAGCTGCGTTGAAAATTAAGAATATATATATATATTTTAATTTTTTTTAGATAAACGAGATTTTTTTCATTTTTTAGTCATGCTGTTTCTTTTTCAATGTTCAAAAATTTTATTCTTGATTATATAAATAATTCTTAAAAATAAAGGGTATGAATAGGTTTTAAAAATTAGATCTCTGTTAGTGCATTTGATGTCATGAAATATAAATGGATTTCCTTACTTATATTTTTCCGCATTGAAACTTATTTCGTTAGATTATTATGAATGTTTAGAATCGTTAAAAAGGTCAAGAGTTTTTAGTATTATTTTTTTTTAATTATATAACTGCACTTTTAACGATTAAAAACTTATTAAAATAGTCACCAATACAAAATCCGAGTTTATTTTAATGAACATTCAATAGTGCAATACAATTTTCTAGATAATCAACTCATACAAGCAAATGGTTTTTCAAAAACTGACTCGGTTAGAAAGATTACATTTCTGTTGAAATAACGTATTGGTTTTAGTTACTCTTAGGATTAATGGGATACATCACATCTTAGAAAAAGATTCAATTCTCCTCTATGCTATTTTAAGGTTTAGTATTTTTTGAAAATCCTGAAGTACTTACATTTAGTTTTAGTGAAAGAGAAGGGATAAAAATGCAAATATTGACTTACTGGAGTATGGTTAATGTTTAGTTTCTAGCTTAGTTTTAGTTTCCTGTATTCCCATTTCAAACTTTATGGAACAGGACTTTCATCGCATGAGTGAAAGCGAATCAGATTTTCCTCAAAGAAGATTTGCTTTTTGAAATTTCAAATTTATATCGTAAAATTCTTTAAAATACTTAAAGATTTAAGAACATTTATTTTCCCTTTCAGTTTTTGTTATGTGAAAATAGTTATATTTGTATTATATTTTCATTGAAAAACTAACTATGAAAGCATTCGATTTTTGTATTAGTGATTTATTTGCCTGATTTTTTAAAGTTGTGGTAACGTAGGCAAGAAAGCTGCACGATCTGTTTCATGAAAGCATTTTTCATAAGTATAACAAATTAGAGGTAAACAACTACTAAGTGCATAGTAAATTTTCCTCAGTCAAAACATTCTCTTATTTTCCTGCACATTTAATAAATGTGAAACTTATGTCCCAAACATAATATTTTCTCAATTTTTCAACATTTATATTTCTTTGTAAAATTTGTAAAATACAGTTCTAAATCCCGTCCAGGCCCGTACTAAATTTGTAAGTCTGAATTTCCTAAAAACTTTCTAATTTTTCACAAATATTTTGCTTAATGGAAACGGAATGAAAGTATAAAAGATATTATTTGCTTTATATTCATAATTTAAAACAAAACTTAAACTGAAACGTTTTGTAAACAACCTTTGTTTTTAAAAAATAATAATAATAAACATTATTCTCTTTTTCTTATTGTTATATTCCATTCCTACTTATGTAAAATCCTCTAAGTATCTTAAATGAAATCTAAGGATTAGAAATAGGTTTCTCTCTCTTAACTAGCTATAATGATTTTCGGACCTGGCAGCTAGCTGACTGAAACTTTGCTGCTGAGAAAATGATGTAATGAGAAAAATAATATCATTTGTCTCAGTTTCACACTCACTTATATTCAGTTTCACACTCTATTAATTATACTTAATACTTCCGCAAAAATATTCATACTTATACTTTAGTTCAACTTTATGCATAGAAACAGGCCAATTTGAAAATAATATGGTCCTGCGAATAGCTCGTTATTACACAAATAACAGTTCCATAATTACACAAATAACAGTTCCATATAGGGACTTTATAACCCAGTAAAGAACTGAAAAGTCTTTAAAATCGCTTTAGTAAGTACCCATTTTGTGATAGAGGCTTATTTTCTAATTTCGAATATTTTATGCTTACTTTACTTTTATTACCAATAATGACTTTCTTAACGACACGCAAAATTAACAGAGAGGATCCAAGCATCGTCTAAAGAGTAATAACAACGAACACATTCATTAACCAAAGATAAATTGGAAGTTACGTATGAGAAAACCATGAACTTGAATCAAAACCAGTCCTTTAAAATGTCAGATTAAGTAACATTTACATAACCATTTGGCTTTTAAAAGTGAAATAAAATAAAATATTTTGTTAGGAAAATAATATAGAACATTGCTTTGGAAAATTGTATCTTTTCATACTATTTTTGATAAGGAAATTGATTTTTCTGTTACATACCTATAAGCTTTACTTTTTGAAGTTCATAATTCATCATTAGATTTAGACTTTTAAAACTAAAGACATGGTTCTTTATCCTATGACATTAACTTAAAGTTTAGAACTTTTAGGAATTTTGGGATCAAATTTATAATTGGAATAGTAAATGCATTAATATTAAAGTATAAAAATATAAAGAGCAATAAGGACACAAAAGGGACAGTAAAATATGCATTGAATTATTCAAGAAAATCACATCGAAAGAAAGACCGCCTTGGTATAGCGGAAGATAAAAGGAATCTGATCACATCTACTTATGAGTACTCGAACCAAACGAAATTCTTTACGTGAACAAAAATCAGCAGGTAATTTTATAGATTGAGTAAGTTAAGTAAAACAAATATAGGATAGAACAGTTTGCATCTATAAAAACTAAAACGGTTTCTCACAGTATTAAAAAAATTTATATCAGAATTTAGTTATGGAGGGCAAACAATTAAAAAACTCAGTGTTTTAGGAAAAAAACTATATGTGTATACTAAGAACTTTTTTTTAAGACTTTTACTACCAAAAGCAAGTTTTCTTCCAAGTAAGCTTCTAAGAAATAAGCTCATTCTCATTTTCTGAGAATATCACTTCTCAACGCAAGTGTGAACATGCCAAAATATTTTCGATAAAGTTTTCCTTTATCCAAGCTGCCGAGCCTACTGTAACGTTGCGCTTCAGAATTCAAAGATTGCTTCGAATCATTGCGTTAATTTTTAGTAAACATTTTGGATTTATGTATATGCAAATCCCTTTCCCTATTTGCATAAATTTTACCATATCCCCAAACCTCAAATTTTTGGAAAAACAGTGTATTTGTGCATAAAACCCCTGTTCTCAAAATACGAGTTATAAATTCAGATAGCGGAATAACAACGAATTCAAGGAAGTCGAGTCAAATAGTTTCTTTTGTGTAATGTTTATGTTCAGAGGGATTCGCATACGAAAACAGACGCATACGAAATTCGCATACGACTTAGTTTGAAACTCTTCTTTAAGTTCTCTAATGACGTTATTTCGTAAGTGGATATAAGGATTCGCAATTCTTTTCAGAATAATACCGCTACTAAACAATAAAAAGTGTAAAGCAGATGAGCCACTCTAATCAGTTTATAAGTACATGTTTTGTCTTTAGAAGACAGAGTAGGCGAATCGTTCGAAGTTTACCCACGGTTGTTACTTTTTTCAAACATGGCGTTCTGCTTGTTTTAAGGACGAGGAGCGTTCGTTCCTCGTTATTTACGAGTTCGCGGCAATCCTATGTATTTGACCGAAAGATAGTTTTATTCTAGATATCGCCTAGATCGCGAAACATTTTTATTCTTATGCGACAAGCTAGAAAGTCAGTTGAAAACCAAGCACGAATGGATTTTCTGTGGAAATTCAAGTTAGCGATATTTTCATGATAAATGCGTTTCAAATGTAACGTTTGTTTTTTATGACAGATTTTAATTTTAATAAAGTAGAATTAATCACAGTGAGTAGTTATTGAAAATGAAGTTTTTCACAATTCTCAAAATTCATAAAAGCCCATTAGAACACATCCTGATTTTCTCAATCAGCTGATTAGATGCATTGTTTGTGTTTAAAAATTTGACAAACAGTGATATATTTGGTTGACAGAATAATTGTAACACCTATCGTTTTCATTCTTTTTAAGTGACTTAAAGTTTCATGTTATTATTTCAAATGTAATCTTACTGTTTATGTAATATTTAGGTGTTATCAATATCGAGACTTCTTGGTTCTGGTTCATTCCAAACAGTTATTGGGGATGAACATTTCTTGATGACTACTTTTACGTTTTTCCTTTCTCGTTAATAATATTACTTATCGTACCTTTAGATATCGAAATACCATGACTTTTACAGCGTTTTTGAATAATTGAATAAGCAGAATTCTCTTCGGAAAGAGCGGAAACAGCCTTCCATCCATTGCTTATATAAAAGCGCTCTTTTGAAAGTAAACAAAACTCTGAGTTAGCAGACGATAAGTTATACTTTAACTTTAACATGCTGGCGAAAATAAAATTCTTTCGTAGAATACAATTTTTTTACACTCATCAAAATCGTTCGAAAAATGTCCGAACAGCCTCTGTAATTGTACGGTTTTACATAATGTTTTATGATAGTTTGTTTTTAAAATAGCTAGTAGTAGTTCTGAAGATTCAAGCAAAAAGGAAATGAGGTATTCCCAATGAAGAGAAAAATACGAAAAGCAAGAGTGAAAGGTGAAGGCTACAAAAACTATAAAGGTAAAATGGTTCCATCAAAGTCTGTTCTTGATGAGATTATGTGCAAATGTCCAGATAAATGTAGTATATCTATTGATGATGAAACCAAAAATCAAATCTGTAATTCTTTTTATTCGTTAGATACTAAAAACAATCAAGATATATATTTGCAAACATTGATAGAGGTAAGGGAAATTGAGCGTAGGGTGAAAGAAAACAAAGATCAAGATCACTGTGATGCTGTTTCAAGTGAAACTCCATCCTCAAAAACCAGAAATAAGTCATTAGTGTACAATATTAAGATCAATGGTGTTCCTGCTCCAGTTTGCAAAAGTGTTTTTTACAAATCCATGGAGTTTCTCGCGATCGAGTTGGAAGGCTGACTAACCTATTAGTTCAGAATAAAACACCTGTCGATATGAGAGACAAGAATCGCAGTGGAAATGTCATTGAAGGTAATATTTGTGTCCTTATACATGAACATATATCTCGATTTGAAGTCAAGAAAACCCATTATGGGGCAAACCAAAAAATATTTTGATGCAAGTTTGAATATTTCTAAAATGTATAAGAGGTTTCAAACCGAACATCCCGAAATGAAAGATAAAGTCAAGTATAGTTTTTATTACCAATGTTTTAAAGAAAATTTCAGCTTTTCATTCGGTCGGCTACAAGTTGACGTTTGCAGCCAGTGTGAAAACTTCAGTGCAAAATTAAGAGCGTTTGTACTCACACCGATAATTATCGGATTTCGGACATAATTATCGGAGTGACGGTGTTCAGGCATGGTCTCTTGTACATTGCGTCCGAATTTTATCGGAGATCTGCGTCATATTTGTTTGAACGTGATCAAATTGTATTAAACTATTTTATTCTACTTTTTAGCAGCTTAGTTAAAATTATAGTTAAAGTGAATATGCGTGTATCATTTAAACGAAATAAAAGAAATTGTAATTTTGTACTGTATCTACTTGCGAAAGCGTAGAAATAATAGACGCTTTTGTATTCATCCACTAATAGCCGAACGATATGTGGAAGGTGGTGCGTTTTATACAATGCTTTATAAGTTCCGAGAAGATGGGGAAAATTCTTTAATTGTTTCCGAATAAGTATCAACACTTTTGACTTTATATTAGTGCATCTGCATGAACACATCTGTCACCAAGATACTAATATGAGACTGACTATACCTCCGAAGGAAATATTAATGGTAACTTTGAGGTAGGTAATAAATATAGTTAATTATAAAATGTCTACCAAAATAATCAAAAAATATATTTAATGTACATTATATTATATACAAGAGGGTTAAGTATTACTTATAGAAGCAAACAGTCCAGCAAATGTTTTCGGGCTGTGTTCTTGACTATCAAACTGTTGGCTTTCTTGTGTACTCCTCGATGGACCTGGCATACTTTGTAGCATTTGCAATTCCCTTTGTTTAATAAAACGCTCCAAATTTAGTAAATAAATTTCTGCGTTATTTCTCTGTGGAAACGAGTCAGGAGGGAAAGAATCTTATGTGTCTTTTCGATAACGATTCCGATATTTCTTTAATAACCCCATGACATCCATACGGAAGTCCAACTTATCGTCTTCGGTCATTTTTCTAACAGTTGGAAGAATAGATAAGATGAAAGCCTCATCTTCGTCAGGTGGTGCTGGAGTTTCTTCCTTCTGCGACAAAAGTTTGATAATTTCTTTTTCCATTTCTTTTCTCCATCACTTTTGCGACTCTTTTTATGTGACACTCATGAATGTGTGCTAACTGTATTAGATCTGGATGCATCACTGTGTTCAGTATCGTCACAACTGTCTGTATCTGGTGTAATACTAGATATTGTAGAATCCATCTGCGTAACTTTCAGCAAAAATTGTAACTGATTGCAGTATATATAACTCGTCTTTGTTGATTGGCCACTTTTAGTTTTTAGTGATCTGACAAACGCGTCTCTTATGTTATTCCATTTTGTCATTATCATGTCACCTAGAAATAAAAATAAATTGTATTAAACGTATAAGTGATTTTTTTACATGAAAATATTTTTTAGGTACTTGGCAAGTGGAGATACATTTACAAATCTGCATTATTATTTTAGAATGGGAGTAAAAACTATAAGTAACATTGTTGAACTAGTTTGTTGCAAACTATGGGACATATTCAGGGAAGACTATCTGGGCAAACCTTCAAGACAAAAATGGTAGATGTAGCTGAAGGATTCTGGAAACATGCGCAATTACCAAAATGCATTGGGGCTGTGGATGGGAAATATATTCCTGTAACAAAATTCCCTTCCAGTGGTTCGATGAACCTTAATTATTGACACTTCTTTTCAATTGTTCTAAAGCAGTAGTTGACGCAAATTACGAATTTATTTATGTTGATATTGGAGCCCATAGCAAAGACTGCGATTCGTCCGTTTTTAAAGAAACAACTTTTTATAAATTACTTGATAAAGGTGAATTGGAGATACCAGCATCTGCCATTCATCGCACACGCGAAAAGCTGCATTTTGTAATGGTAGGAGACGGGGCATTTGCACTTGACCAAAATTTACTTAGACCATATGCAGAACATAACTTGGATCAACGTAAACGTATTTTTAATTACTGCACCTGCCGAGCAAGAAGATACGTAGAATGTACAGTTGGGATACTTAGTAACAAATGGAGAATTTTTCATAGATCATTGAACACATCAAAGAATCTTTCTAAAAACATTGTAAAGGCGTGTGTGATTTTGCATAATATAGTACGTAGAAGAGATGGTTCACATTCTGATGACACATTCATAAGCCCTAATGTCGGTTTTCAAGATTTTCCCAGGAGGCAGCCCCTACAACAAGGAGGAAGAAGTACTAATAACATTCGTAATAAATTCGCTGCATATTTTGCGAGTTCCGAAGGATCTTTACCTAGGCAACTATCTAAAATTTAACGTAACAAATGCATGTACACTGCTGGCCACCCAAATTGCAACACCAAGAAAGACAAGAGATATCACAACAAAATTTATTTTGTAGATAACATGTTGACCAAGTATCAAATGATTAAATTTATAGACTTCTGTGAAGTGTGGTTCCTGCCAAAATCAGTAGCCAGAGTAGCCGCCATTGTTGGAGATCACCGCTGCCACACGCCTCGGCATTGATTCAAAGAGACTTTGGATGTGTTCTTGGGGTACAGCAGACCAAGCAGCTTCCACACGTTGCCAAAGTTGATCTCGTGTGGCAGCTGGGGATGTATTCTGGGTTAATCGTTGAGCAACCATGGACCACATGTTTTCTATCGGCGAAAGATCCGGAGAGCGAGCTGGCCAGGGAAGCAATTCAATCTGGCGATTGACGAAGAACCCTTGGACAATGCGTGTCACGTGTGGTCGCGCATTATCCTGTTGAAATATGGCTGTGGGCAAGCCCTGAAGGTAAGGAAGGACAACTGGCTCCAACACCTCGGAGATGTAGCGCTGGCTGTTTAAAGTACCGGCAATGCGTACTAGAGGAGTGCGAGAGTGATATCCAATACCGCCCCATACCATAATACCCGGTGCAGGACCAGTGTGGCGGTGCATAACGCAGCTGTTCAGCATCCTCTCTCCACGGTGTCTCCAGACTCGAATCCGACCATCGTGGTGTTGCAGACAGAAGCGTGACTCGTCAGTAAAGACAATTTCATTCCATTCTGCCGTCCACATCCTTCTTTCATCGCACCATTGGCGGCGGAAACGTCTGTGGTTCTGCGTCAAGGGTAGACGAAGCAATGGACGTCTTGCGGACAGACCACTCTGCTGTAAACGGCGTCGAATGGTACGCGCAGACACTGGATGATGCGGTACAGACTGAATGTGCTGTGCTATGGTTCGTGATGTGGCTGAGCGATCCGTCACTGCCATACGCACAATATGCCTGTCATCACGTGAAGTGGTGCACTGAGGTGGATGCGATCGAACACGTCGGTCCGTCGTACCCTCCTGCATCCAACGATCACATATCCGCATTACAGTTGTTTGGTTTCGTCCAACACGACTACCGATTTCCCTGAAAGATAATCCACAATCTCGGTAGGCCACTATCCTTCCTCTGTCGAACTCGGATACTTGATCAAAAGATGATCGCTGTTTTCTACGAGGCATAATTGATCGTTTTTTTGAAAAAACCACAAGAAAAACACAATTGCCGTACTTGAAATCGTCGAAATCTCCAAGCCTTAAATAGCGCTTTGAAGTGGCGCCACAGGCGCGCGTGATGTGCGTCTGCGCTGAAATTCTAATCATTTGCATATCTCACCTCCGCTAATGCATGTTGTAAATTTCATATTATTTGCATGCTTCCTTCAGGGTGTTGCATTTACGGTGGCCAGCAGTGTATTTTAAAACAACTATTGGCATCTTTAAAATAAATAAGAGATAAAATATATTCTAATAAATTTTTTACATTCCTATTTTTGCTGCTCTTTATCTTCTATAATATTAAAATCAGGAGGTTCCAAGAACTCAAATACTTCCAGGCATTTCGTTTACGAATTTCCTTTTGTAGCCATTAGTGAATTTATCCCACAAGCAGTCTCTGCTTTCCACGAGCTCAATCAATGTAACAATATCATAATTAAAAGTTTTAACATACATTTTTATATAGTATCAACTAGCTGAATTACCCGCCATTGCTCGGGTTGAAATGGTTAAATGTTCCTTGAAAAGTGAATTAGAATAATCACTTTTCTTTCACAGAAAAATGCAATCATTTAAGTTGTACGGAAAATACGTTTTAACTTTTTCATAGCTTCTACAATATATTTCGGACGCAAATATATACATTCAATTCTGAATATATTGCAATCTGTAAAAGATTAAGACATAAAGACAAACAGAAACGAAATTCCGTCCAAAAAATGCAGAATTCTCAAAAACGAAAGTTGCGAAAAGTGCAGTTTCAACTGCTTCTGTTTAAAAACTCTCGCAATCAAGTCGTGGCGCTCACTGGGTAATTGACCATTGGTAAGAACGTCCTTGATCTCCGTTCAAGTCGGATTGCAGGTGAAGGTGATAAATAAGTCTGGTCTCCCGTACGTCCTCACGTACGTCATAGCATCTTGCGTGTATTCGTGCATGTGTCTGGGACTGCCTATAAATGTAGCTCGTAGTATGACTAAGGCACCGAGGTTTGCAACGTTCCCGTCATTTGCCACAGCATCTCTCAGGTGAATATATTCGTCAATTCTCAGTTTACATTGATTTAGACGAATGTAAAGGAGACGCTCACTCTCGACTTTTGCGTACATATCGACGATGAACTGATGAAACAATTGCCTGCAGTTCAATACATAGTTCTGCTCAGTATCTCTAACCATTAACCTGTACGCATAGAAATCCATCGCTGAAACTTTCTTACTGGTTGTTTCACCTGTTCTTGGGTTGATCTGCCTCAGATTAAATTGATATCCATCTTCACCAAGGGGGAATATTACTGGGTACTGCAGAGCATCATAAGATCGATGTGTTTCCGAAATACGCTGCAATGATTCACCTCGTCGTTGAATAACGATATCCCGTTGATGAAACTCATCTCCTGATATAACCACCACGACTTCATCTGCTTGAGGAGAGTTAAAGCGCCGCTCGTGTTCGCCTGCTGGTCTTCGGTCTGCTCTTATGACTACTTTATATTCTACTGTTGGCATACGTTCCAATGCTGTTTCAAGCGTTTTAATAAGATTATTGTGCTCATGAAACATCCTCTGTAAGTTTAACACAATCTGACGTCTTGTTCCCGAGATGTAGGCGCACCTCTGATCAGTTTCTATTTGTTCGTTTTGAATAAAATATAGTTGTAGAAATTTTGGTGGTTGATCTGGCAGCGGAAGCAACGATCCCCGCTCTATGGTAAATCTGCCCTTGCAACTTGAATGTCGACGGAAATCCGGGCTGTCCAACAACTGATGTGGCGCCGAATGATGTCATTTGGAAACACGGGTTGTATTTTCTGATGTTACTAAGAAAATGCTTCGACTCTGACGTATCTCCTGAAGTGTAAGTCAAAAGTTCTTGTAGTGGTGGTTCCAGTTGGCAGAGTTTAACTTTTCCATTTTTGCAGCAAATACCAGTAGACTCTGATTTAAACTTTTTGGCTTGACAGTAACTACTAACCATTTCCATTTTCCCAATGGTAGCACTTCCATGCAGCGAGTAGTCTTTACGTGAATCGTAGTGAAATCCTTCCAATGCTTAGCTAAAATGGTGCGCAGTCCGTGATCGTTTGGCTCTATCTCTCTTATCCTATAGTCGGGCCTCAGGCTGCTGTGCCGTCTCTGTTGCTCTAGATGTAGTAGCTCTATCTCTCTTACCCTGAAGTCGGGTCTCACGCTGCTGTGCCGTCTCTGTTGCTCTAGATATGTAGTAGCTCTATCTCTCTTATCCTGTAGTCGGGCCTCAGGCTGCTGTGCCGTCTCTGTTGCTCTAGATGTAGTAGCTCTATCTCTCTTACCCTGAAGTCGGGTCTCAGGCTGCTGTACCGTCTCTGTTGATCTAAATGTAGTAGCTCGCTCTCTCGCAATCGCAAGTCTTCTATTCCTCTCCTCGGAAGTTTCTTGACTACGCTTATCTTTCATCATCTTAGCCGTTGACTGCACTTGGCCGATCGCCTTTCGCTTCCTTGGAGGCATTGCTACAGCAAAGAAATCTGTAAAAGAATACAAAAAAAAGATATTTCATAAATTAAGCAAAAGGCACACTCTCACTGAGCAATGAAATCTATTATAGAATACAATTAAAAGCAAAAATTAATGAAAAAAAACAAATTTAAAATTATGAAGTACTTACATCCGTTTAGAAATATAAATCCAAAATGTACACTATCACTGTCAAATAAAGTAGGAAACACTTATACAATGAAAAGAGCGAAATAAAACTGCCAGATTCACTGAAAGATGATAAACTGGAAGACTTACCGTGTTAGCTTCCTTTAAACACGACCAGCTAAGAATCGAGTGGGTGCTGGAATGTTCTCCATCATGAGTCCAAAGAAGTTTCCGTTTCCCAAACTTTCTAGAAAGTTTTACAAAGCTTTATAATAAAAAGTAAACATTAATTCTGGTGCTGCCAGATACCGAGTAGCAAAATTACGCTTTTATGATCAATGAGTTTTTCGTTTGTGCTTTTCGGAATAACGGTGCTTGGGTTAGAAATAAATGTAATCAATGTAGACAAATTAAACTGAATAGATAAATTTATTTCAAAAAGCAGAAGGTCGATTTTACAGAATTTTTCAAAAAGAAAATCACTGTTTTCAACGGAGGATTCACATGTATCTATTCCGGACATTTTAAAATAAGTTACACGCATTACCTAAAATTCTAATGAAACAGAATTCTACAAATTATTACGTATTCAATAAATTATTTAAGGAAAGTTGGTCGAAATATAAACCAACTTTCCTTGAAAATCATCCTTGAACTCCTGAAAACCTTCCTTGAATTTCCTTGCTAAAATAAATATTTTAAAATATTCTTTCTTCATCAATAAAATATCTATAATTTATTTACATCATGGGAAGAACTAAAAAGTCAGTTCAAACATAAATATTGTAATTTAATTTGTTTCGGAAAAAAATTGTTTTTCGATCAACACTCGTAAAGCAACAATCGCTGCCTAAAGCAATCAATCTATGCTCAATGTTATTTCTATTGCGATTTCGAATAGTTTTTAGCCCCCAGGGCCAATCGAACGGGGATTAAGAGTTAGCCTATGCTGACCGCAGTGTTCTAAAGTATAAGTGTACCAAATTTGGTGTGGATTGGTCAAACGGTGTAGGTTTGTATAGAAATATACATATATACACATACACATCTTATTTTATATATATAGATAATTTAAAACGGAAAGCCGACTGCGACTAAAATGCAGATAAATATGTAAACAACTGCAATTTTGGACTTCGAAGCGCTGGCGTACTGGATATTTATCGATCCGGTTTAGCAGATCGTCCGACAATTCAAAATGCGGGATAGCATTTTTGGAGGATCCGATATCGGACGGTCGTGTGCAAGGTACCAATATAAAACTATGTAATTTGAAAGTGTCCGACTCCGATATCCGATAATTATCAGAGTGTGTACAGCTGAACAGATGGTTCACAAGCGGAGGGCCAAGAAGTTTTATTCAAAACTTAAAGAAATCAGAGAAAACAAGGATGAAGATACAGTGGCACTTTTTTTGACTATATGCAAAATCTTCCGTTACTGAACATACCTGTTCAAGAGGTTTTCTATATGCGTCAGCTTTGGCTTAATGTATTTTGTATTCATGACATAAAAATAAACAAAGCAAATATTTACCTTTACCATGAAGGTGAAGCGAATAAATCGCCAGATGAGGTTCGCTCACTCTTATTATATCATTTAAAAAGAAGTTCCGAGTGGAGTAAAGCCCCTAGTTCTCTTCAGCGGCGGCCCGTCTAGCCAAAATAAAAACCACACCATTGTGCGGTTTTTAATGAACCATTGTGTTAGGGGAATGTTTGAGACTGTGACTCACTACTTCCCAGTAAAGGGACACTCTTTCTTACCCTGCGATCGTGATTTTGGATCCATAAAACCTGTGCGAAAAGTGGACAGAGTGTACACACCAAACCAGTACGCGGAGCTGATTCTAAAAGCCAGTAAAACTGGGCACCAAATAACCAGCGAGAAGATCTTCAGCTTTAAGTCTTGGTGGCCTCAGCCTTACAAAAAAAACCTGTAAACTCAGATGAAACATCTGGAAGAGCAAATTCCAAGAACCAAAGAATCCCATTCAGTCTCATCTTACAAACAATTTGAATTCAACAAAGCTTGCCAAGAAAAAATTGTTGTTAAGCACTTTATTGATGGTTTTTGTCCTCAACGTTTACCTTAAAAAGTACAAGGACGTTCCTGAACTCCCAACAGTGAGAGCGTACCCTTCTGGAAAAGTACCCATGAATAACAAAAAAATTTATGACCTGAAGAAGCTAAGTGACTACATTATAGGGTATGAAAGTGGCTAATATCTTCAAGTGGCCTACTACGGAAGCGGAGTACAACGTAGATATGGAATACGAAGATGAGTAGGTCCATAGACAGAAAGCAGATGCGAGTCAAGTTTTTTTCACTGCAGTATTAATTTTTAGCTTTTTCCGTTTAATTTCATTAATGCATAGCAGTTTTCTAGGGTGTATAGTTCCTGTGGTCTTTTGTAGGACACTAATACCATGGTAACAGTTACCATCAGTTTACTGATGTATGTCTAACAAATCAGAAAATTAGTTTAAATTTTTTCATTGTTATTTTAATGAAAAATAGTGAGAACTCATGGTTTAACTTTTGATTCTGTGTTCAGATAAAAAATATAGTTTATAGCATTGTATCTTTTGTTAAAAATCCTAATACCACAACAAAATTAGAAAATTAACTTTATAAGGAAATTAACGTTTTTACAGTAAAAACGTACTTTATGGCAGAAACCCGCTAATTGCAAAAAATTTTTACATTTTTAAAAAGTAAGGAATAAATATTATAATTTAATTACAGGCAACAACCACTTCGAGAAGATGTTAACTAATATTCCAAATTTTTTAAGCCAAAATCTCTATTAATATCAAAGATAGAATGTTTTTCTTTGTTTCCCGAAAATTTGAAAAAGCACGCTTTAGAGGGTTTCTGAAATAAATGATTCAATTATAAAACGTGCGTGACTGCGTTTACAATCGCTTAAAGAAAAATATTCAGTACTAGACCTACTCATACCTGCCAAAATTTCTAAATTTATTGCCTAACTAGCAAAATTGCCCGACTTTACTCGGGTTGAATTGGTTAACTATATATTGAAAGTGACCAAAAAAATAATCCCTTTCCTCTTTCATAGAAAAATGCCAAATCATTTAAGTATGAGTAAAATAATTTTGTAACACCTTTTCGACATTTTTATAATTTCTACAACTTACTTTGGATACAAATCCATACATGCATATCCGCATGTATGGATTAATGCAAATTGGCGAAAGGTGAGACACTTAGGTAACTACTACAAAAGACGATTTTGAGGGAGGATTAGGATTCCTTTCTTAAGTTCTATACCTGTAAAATTGCTCAACTTAATTCGCAAAAATGACGAATCTACGAAGAATACTCTCGCACTCAGAATTTACATGCCAATATATTTTTATTTGTGTCACTCGTTTCAAATTTCGCTACCATTAAGGGAAAGATGGCAAATTAATTTGATAAGATATTTATCACTGTTTGTTTTAACAGCTAATACGTTTTTTCTTGAAAATTCCGTTTCGTGGCACGTGCAATAATAAAAGAACTTGTTTAAAATTGAATGTCTGCAGTACAGATAAAGCAAAGGTAAGCTATTATCATTTTTTTAAATGGTAAATCAATTTGACAGCTTTTCTTCTAAAGAAAATCGTTGTTTTAAACAAACTCTCCTTAAAATATAAATTGCTTAACTATAGCTTCAATTCGTAAAATAAGCCACGTTGACTGTCTGTCGCTATGACAACGAATATGTAATATTTCAAAAGTCCTAGTTCGGATATTTTTAACATTAACGTTCTTTCAATAATGGCCAAAATTCCACGCATTAGAATTTAAATTGCGTAAAAATAGTTTTTGGAACAATAATTGATTTTTCAGCAGTACTGGTAAAACAATCTAAGTAATTTCATACTCAACATACCTTCCAGCTACTCCAAAACTACCAAATTATGGTTGATTTAAGTATAGTTACTCAGATAGTTTAACATGAAACTTGCCTAAATATGTAAGTAAAGACATTTTAAATAATGTATTCACTAAACTAAAATATGGTGTTTCAAATACAGAACATTGCATTAAAATATGTTACATAAATTTTATGTGATACTTGTACAAACACACAAAATAGAACATAGAACGGGAAGACGGACAGACAGACTAACGCAACGAAGTTCAGTCACTAAATAAATGTATGTACTCACAGTATGCAAAGTTTCATGAAAATATATGCAGCCGTTTGGACGTAGCACGGGCACACACATACAAACAGACGAACGCCAAACACGCAAGAGACGGATTTTGCATCAGAAGGATCCAAAACGGATAGAAAACTTGAAATGGGTCGAAAATATTCAATGTACAAACACTCCATTCTTATTTATATAGAAGACGCCACATTGAACACTTGAACCTATTTAATTCCTCTGGTTGTCAAATTTTACCAACAATTGTTCTTTTCGAGTAAAATACAATAATACACTCCTCTCTCTCTTTATTGCTGACACTGAGAAAGTAGCTTCTCCCTACGAAATAATGTCTGTTTGCAGACGATGTTATATTGTGGTGTAGTGACTCAGACAAGAACAAAATTGAAAATATGCCGAATTCTTCCCTTACATCTATCCAGAAGTTTGCTGAGGAGCTCAGGCTAGATTTTAACACCACTAAATCATATATCAGCTTCTTTACTACCAATAGGCATTTATATAATACAGTTCTTGTGTGGTATCTTCCTCAAAGTTCAGTTTCTTACATACACTAAACACCCTATTTACTTGGGTTTTACTATGGACCCTGAAATCCTTTGTAATAGGCATATTGATCGACTTCTAAAAAGAGGAAGAGAAAGACTGCAAATCAGGAAATTTATTTCTGATAGAGCTTGGGGTGCAGAAGCTATATATATATATATAGAGAGAGAATATATATATATATATAGAGAGAGAGAGAGTATATATATATATATATATATATATATATCCCTTATTCGCCCAATCTTAGAATATGGTTATCAAATTTATTAAGTTGCCATGGTTTCATACCTGAACAAATTGGAGCGCATCGAACTCAGCGCAGCAAGAATCATCAATGGTTTGGGGAATAGTTGCCCTAGGAAAATAGTGCTATTCGAAGCTGATTTTCAGCCTAGACAATGAGAAATAATGTCAACTTGTCCAAATACACTGCTGGCCACCGTAAATGCAACACCCTGAAGGAAGCATGCAAATAATATCAAATTTACAACATGCATTAGCGGAGGTGAGATATGCAAATGATTAGAATTTCAGCGCAGACGCACATCACGCGTGCCTGTGGCGCCACTTCAAAGCGATATTTAAGGCTTGGAGATTTCGACGATTTCAAGTACGGCAATTGTGTTTTTCTTGTGGTTTTTTAAAAAAATCCGATCAATTATGCCTCGTAGAAAACAGTGATCATCTTTTGATCAAGTATCCGAGTTCGACAGAGGAAGGATAGTGGCCTACCGAGATTGTGGATTATCTTTCAGGGAAATCGGTAGTCGTGTTGGACGAAACCAAACAACTGTAATGCGGATATGTGATCGTTGGATGCAGGAGGGTACGACGGACCGACGTGTTCGATCGCATCCACCTCAGTGCACCACTTCACGTGATGACAGGCATATTGTGCGTATGGCAGTGACGGATCGCTCAGCCACATCACGAACCATAGCACAGCACATTCAGTCTGTACCGCATCATCCAGTGTCTGCGCGTACCATTCGACGCCGTTTACAGCAGAGTGGTCTGTCCGCAAGACGCCCATTGCTTCGTCTACCCTTGACGCAGAACCACAGACGTTTCCGCCGCCAATGGTGCGATGAAAGAAGGATGTGGACGGCAGAATGGAATGAAATTGTCTTTACTGACGAGTCACGCTTCTGTCTGCAACACCACGATGGTCGGATTCGAGTCTGGAGACACCGTGGAGAGAGGATGCTGAACAGCTGCGTTATGCACCGCCACACTGGTCCTGCACCGGGTATTATGGTATGGGGCGGTATTGGATATCACTCTCGCACTCCTCTAGTACGCATTGCCGGTACTTTAAACAGCCAGCGCTACATCTCCGAGGTGTTGGAGCCAGTTGTCCTTCCTTACCTTCAGGGCTTGCCCACAGCCATATTTCAACAGGATAATGCGCGACCACACGTGGCACGCATTGTCCAAGGGTTCTTCGTCAATCGCCAGATTGAATTGCTTTCCTGGCCAGCTCGCTCTCCGGATCTTTCGCCGATAGAAAACATGTGGTCTATGGTTGCTCAACGATTGACCCAGAATACATCCCCAGCTGCCACACCAGGTCAACTTTGGCAACGTGTGGAAGCTGCTTGGTCTGCTGTACCCCAAGAACACATCCAAAGTCTCTTTGAATCAATGCCGAGGCGTGTGGCAGCGGTGATCTCCAACAATGGCGGCTACTCTGGCTACTGATTTTGGCAGGAACCACACTTCACAGAAGTCTATAAATTTAATCATTTGATACTTGGTCAACATGTTATCTACAAAATAAATTTTGTTGTGATATCTCTTGTCTTTCTTGGTGTTGCAATTTGGGTGGCCAGCAGTGTATATTAACAAGCTCAAAAGTTTGGCCATTATAACAGAACAGCCACATACATTCTAGACTGGTCAAACAACTAGGGGCTAAAAAGAGATAGTCCTTTCGGCTTAACTTTTAAAAAGGGATTTTTGAACTTTTGTGTGGAACCATCTGTTCCTTATAGCTGTCTGCCCCCAACTGCCTCTTTCAATCATGTATATCTTTCAGAGGAATTGACATCGAGTTTTTCTGAGCAGCAACAGCACCCTGAATTCATCAGGCAATGTGCTTTGGAGATTTTAAATTGTATCCCTAGCCATGCATTGAGGATTTATACTGATGGCTGTAAGTCGGACTCGGGTAATGCAGGTAGGTAGTGATGTATTTATTAGAGCTGCTGAAGATGACATCAAGATTTGCTTTCAAATCCCAGACCACTCTTCGGTTTATAAGTCTGAATTGTTGGCTTTGAAAGAGCTCTTAAACTACGCTGCAGCAGTCGACAATAAATTGATATGGATCCTTACCGACAGCCGGAGTTTGATACAGTACCTCAAATCATGGCCTAGAATTGTAGAAAAATCGGAGTGTTACTATTCTTTCCAATTTCCCCCATGACGTTGCCATACATATCCAGTGGATTCCATTGTATGTTGAAGTGTATGGTAACGAGGTTGCCGACCAGCTGGCTAAGGAGGGTTGTGTACGTCCCCTTCCACTTAATAAGGACCTCTCGGCTACAGAATTTTTTTATATTTTCAAAGCAAAAACCAAAGCATGTTCCCCCTGCACATGCATAGTATTCGACCAGCTTTCCCGGAATGTCACTAAATTGCAAATTGCCTAGAGTTTTCCAAACTTCTCTAGCGAGACTCAGAAGTGGCCACACTAAGGACTTGAGATTCGAGGATGGCGTTAAGATCTTCTCCAGATGTCCCTGTTCCACCAGTCTTGCAACCCCTACCCACCTTATCTATTGCATCGATGTTTCCGTGGACCAGCTTGTCTTGGATCAGGACAAAGTTGCCTTTCTTTCAGAGCTACATGGTCTTATGGATCTTGTTTAGGCTTATCCTGAACACCTTGGGGATACGAAACAACAACAAACCTATTTAAATCTATTTATAGTGAACATAAGCATCGATATACATATTTTTTACATCCAATGGAAGGAAAATTAATCATAAATATAATTCAACATTTGATACTTCTTACTGGTGTTAATTCATATTCTAAATACCTGCATGAAAAGAAGTGCATATCTTAATTGTGTTCTCACAAATAGCATCTGAACGTTCACTTAAATAGTATCTCATTCACTCACTTTTTTAAAGGCGATTCAGAATTTTTTGAAGTCTATTTATTCTATCTTTCAGAGATGATTTCTATCTTCCAGATTTCTCATAGCCTTCCATGATCAGACTGTAGAAGATTTTCATCATGGTGGTGAGCTCTTGTAATTTTAGTAAAATTACATAGTTCTATAGATCAAATAAAAGATGTTTAAATTAAGCAGGAAATTTGGCGAATAAATCCCGTAGTGGTTAAATTAATAGTGTTTATGTTCGTTTGTTGCCAATCTGTACTGTAGCCGATTTTTTTGTGCTACGAATTTCAGTGAATTATAAGGTATGTGTGTGTATGCTTTCTCATATAATTCTAATATAGATTTCTCCTATGACCATGTAGTATCGAGATGCGTTAATTACAGCTCCATGATTTGAAATAAGGGTCTTCTTCAGTTCATTTTTAGTTTCAAATTTCAAAAAGTATTGTATATCCATAACACACATATCAGTCACCAATACCTTATAATAAAAACCAAATTCAAGGCAAATATCTAGCAAATTAGGCGATCTGCACCTTTTTACATCGAGCTTCCAGTACTTTTTAAGGACGCCATACATCAATACATCGTTTCCCCAGAACTTCCCATGGGAACATATTACACACGACTCCCAAAAACGTGGCTTGGTGTAATTTCTCGTCAGCGGAGTGTGAGGTCACCCAATTGGTTTCTTGATAGGAATGATTGCACCGGAATACCATCCCGTGGGTACAGATACGAGGGAACGGTTGTTGACTGAGTGTATTTCTTTTCCTTTCAATGTGATATAATACGATTCTCCGTTACTGGATACTTTCTAACTTCACCAAACAAATAAGGTGCGATATAAAATTTTTAACATCAGGATACATTTTTGTCAGAAAGAATCTTGTATTTTAATTCCGACATCTACTCCAATAAATATTTCTTGTAGTGATATCTGATGTAAAAATTCAATGTGTTTCTTGAGCAAAATGCTGGATGTCATTCTGGAGGGTGGTAAATACAGTTAGTTTCCTTGGTAACTAACATTAGTAAGACTACATGATCGACCTTTCGTAAATACCTATTTTTACCTGAAAAGGTTTGGCCATTTTTGGATGCAGGAATTAGTGCTTGGAATAGTGAAAAAATGGTCTTCAAATAATAATTTAATAGTTATAAATGAAATAACAAAAATTAAACAATCATAAGTAATATAATATTTTAACTAACGCATTGGTCCTAAAAACATTGCGATTTTAGATTATAATATTCTGTATAAGTAAGGATTTGATTTTAAAACAATTTCATAGTACTGTTGTACACATTACGCTGCTTGAATTTTCAATTACATTATACTTTTGGACTTTCGACCCGAGACAGACTAAATGTGGTGAACATTTGCACAAGTACTTTGCATTAGTGGTGTTTAATTATCCTGTTGCAAATATTGGAGAGCAAATGATCTAATAGCCTAGCGGTAAACAACCGGCATTTCTCAAGACTTTCTGGTTTTACAAATTACATCTTTTGCTATAAATTTTGAAAATATGTATATACTATCTCAAACTGCTTTCGAAATTGCGGACGTAACGCTCTCATAGGTGGTGGCAATTCATATCTAGAATTTTAAAAGAAAATAAGTTAAATGCTTTAACTCATATTGAAATGTTTCGTCAAGAATCACAAATATAAACTTTGAAAATAGAATCTTCACGTTCAAAAGAAACTCACTAATTTTCTTCATGAAAAAACTTTCTACAAAATCATCAACAAATTAAAATTATTATTTGGATAACAAAACACTTTGGATATAGTTACTTTTATTTGTCATTAAAATTCCACTCGTGATCTTTTTTGCCTTTGTAGTTTCATTTTTTAAATTTCCTTACATTTATTTTACTCTGTAATTTCAGAAATATGTTAATAATAATAATCCTTTTAGAAATAAAATTATTGACATATTTCTGAAACAAAATATATTTCTAAGTACGTTCTAATTTTAACATATTTCCAAATATATTAAAATTATAACATATTTCCAAATATTTGGTTAACTGTCTTTATAAGGAGTTATGGTTCATACTAATCAGTCATATTAGGAAAGATATAGTTCAAAAGAGTATAACAGGAAAGTTTACGTTTGGCAGCAGCTAGCATATGCATACATTGGACTGCTACAAGAAGCTTCCTAAGTACGACAAATGTGAATCGCTTAGAGTTTAATGGAAACAATTTCTTTTCGGCTCCAAAGATTGGAGTTACGAAAAGAATCGAAATATTATTACGATTCGAGTCGGAATTTATTAGAAACGCCTGAAAGCCCACGCCTTTTTCTGGTTAGCTTTTTTCGATTTATTGAATCCCTCTTTGGATCTTTCACAACGACTTCCGTTTCTAAGCAATCAACAATGAGGTACAAAAATCCAAAATATGAAATTTAAATTGAATTCGTGAAATGTTTGTTGCTCTATTTACGCATCAATACACATGTATCATTTATATCCCTAACCAAACCTATACATCAAAGAGGTCTGTTTGGAAAGTATCTAGCCATTTATACATATAAAACAGAGTTTGCGTCTGTCTGTTCTTCATACAAATCTACACCGTTTGGCTAATCCCTACCCAAATTTGTTATACTTATTCTTTAAAATGCTACAAGTAATATAGGCTACAAACTAATCCGAATTCCATTTGTCCTAGGTTTGCAGAGGGCTAGAAGCAACTCTATATCCCCATAGGAATAACATTGAGTATTATTACGATTACAGTACGCACCTCAGATTGTTTTATCAGCATAAATTCGGGGAGGGAACATTTTTTTTGAAAAAATTATAATTTAAGAATTTAAAATCTAATACTTATGTTTGAACTTATTCTTTTATTTCTTTTCCAGAATTTCAATAATTCATAAATATTTGAATAATAATATGAAATAATTAAAAATATTTCATTTTGCATAACCTACAATTTGTCATCGACCTTAAAATGGAATAGACAGAGCATGTGCCCGCAGCTTCATGTTATTTCTTCCAGTTGCTCGGTTTGAAGATCTGTCACGTGGATAAAAGCTGAATCCTAATTTGTGGTTGTGGGTAAAAGCATGAATCCTAAATTATTGATTGGTTAAGGTGATTATCCTCTGTGATTGAAAACACTAGTCTCCGTTTCCATAACCAATCGGCTAAGTCGATTTGTGATTTACCCTTCAGAGATCTTAAGACAGACTCCGCCCACATGATCCGTCTATTTCATTAGAAGATCGATGCAATTTGTAAGGAAACGAGTCTATTTAATGCGAAAAGCGCAAACGAAATACTCACCGATGATACAAAAAGTGTTATTTTGCTACTTGGTATCTTGCAGGGCCAAAATTAATGTTTCATTTTCTAATTTTATAATAAATTATTTATTTTGTGTAAAATATCGCTGAAGACATGGGTTCATTTCTAGGAGGTAGATATATTTCGAGCAACATTCTATAAAAAGTAATTGATTCAATGCATAATGATTTGTAGAATTCAGTTTCATAAAAATAAGTCAAGCCTACTACAAAACCGACATAATACGGTAATGTAGTAGAAGGAAAAAAGAGGATAAAGTTAAAATAAAGTTATCTTAAAAAAATACAGTTACCGTTAAAATAAAGTCTTACTTTAAATTACTTTGTTTTGCTGTTGATTGTATTGCTGTGCTGTTGATTGCTTTGTTTTGCTGTTGATTACCAGTATTGCTGAAAAACGATTTTTTCAAAAAAATTATATTTAAGTTTAAAATCTAAAACTTAGGTTTGAACTTAAAATAAGACGCGTAACCACACATACATTGTAATTCAAAGTTATTTTTTTAATTTTGGTTTCCACTAAAATGCAATTAAAATCAGTTAAATTTTTATTTATTGTTCAAGTTTAAAATTATAGTAATGGATTATTTTGAAAACTGTATTTAATAGTCAAGAAAAAACATCTATCATTCTAAATTGGTATGCAGTTTCCATTTGGGTATTGAATCTCTGCACTGACAAAGAATCTATTTAAAACTGCTTGTCAGGTGGAGTAAATTTAATTTTAAATTAAACTTTACTGATCTTGCGATAATAACACGGTTATAAAATATTCCAACTGGGAATTTTGAAAAGAAAGTTTGGTCTTAAGTGACAAAATATCGAGTTTGCTTGCTTTACGAGTTTAAACTATTCTTATGCAACTTTACTATTTCAAACATTCGTTGAAAATATTAATTTTCTTTGTTAAAAGCGCTGTAAAATTGATCTCCTATTTTATGAAATTTGTAATCGATTATCTTTGTTTTGTCTGTACTGAAGACAATTAATTTTAAAACGAGCTGTTATTTCACATTTGGAATATAATTTTTTAAGAAAAAATTGTATTTGCTTTAAAGAAAATAATTATGAATATCGTATCAATGATTTTTCAGTCTTTCATAATGATGGTAGAATTTGGAAATATCTCATTCCTGGTGTAAGAGGGAAAATTGGCTTCAATAATAAGCTGTAAGTTTTTCGATATTACAGGAAATGAACTTAAAGGAGCACAATCTCTCCTTAACTCAAAATCGACTTCCCTATAATAGTAATGTCATTATCGCCATTTTAGTTTTATCTTACACTGTAGTGCGATGTATGTTAAATAGATTACATGGATGGATAAAGCAGGCATACATATTTTACCCAAAGTAAATTGAAGAAACTATAAAAAAAATGTTAAAATGGAGTTTAAAAAATTATTTTCCGCATTTTCTATGATATTTGCATTGAAATAGAAAAGCACTCGTATAAATTTTTAGTGTTACTTTTTATTGCAAAGAATCATAAAAATTATTTCAGAAAGATTTTATAAAAACCCTCTGGAGTAAAAAGAGGGTAAGTAACTGCAATTATTGTTCTGTAAATTAATCAAAATTAAAGCTATTTTTTATCAGATTGATAAAAGTATAATGTATTTTTATGTGAATTTTATTTATTAGTTTATGTGTGACATGAGATGAAATTCATGAATAATTTATTTTCAAATACACTTTTTACCAGGAAATTCCATTCCGCATGTGAAATAACAATTTGTTTGAAATGAAGCCTAAATGTTTTCAATAGAGATGAAACAAAGTTAATCTATTTCAATTTTTCAACACATGAAAGGTTAATTTTACAGCGTTTTTTAAAAAAGAAAATAATTGTTTTCAACGAATTTTTGAGGTAGCAAAGTTGCATAATAGCTTCAACTCGTAAAATAAACAACCTCGATCTTCTGTCATATGAAACAAAAGCTTTCAACTTTTTAAAAGTCCTAGTTAGAATATTTTATAACCGTGATATTATTCCAAGGTAAGCAAAGTTTTATTTAAAATTCGCTTTATTCTAACTGTGGTTCGCTTTACTCCAACTCTAAATCGATTCTTTGTGGGACTTTTTTATCAATTCAGAGATCCGGTATCTAAATGGATACTACTTTCAATCTATTTCGAATGATGGATGTTGTTTCTTGATTATTGAGTACAGCTTTCAGTACAATCCAATAATACTTATAATTTGAAACTTGAAAAACAAATAGGTTTTTCTGATTTTAATTTCCTTGTAATGGAAACTTACGTGAAATTTAAAAACAATCTTTCAACTACAACGCATGGTTACCCGCCTTATACTCGTACATATTTAAAGTTAATTGTTTAAAAATAACTTTATTTTAATATTATCCTCTTTTTAAAATGACAATACCGTCTTATTTTAAAAGGATTTGCTTTGTAATATCAGCATTAGAAGATGATTTATATATTTTAAGGTAATCAAATGCATTAATGTCGTTCTTAGAATAAATATATGTAAATAACATGATAATTCGGTCAAAAACCTAATAAATGTATAAAATTTAAGCCTAAAAAAATATGGACGACTCATTACCACTGTAAAACGATATATGAAAAATAATAATTTTAGGCATCAATATTTTGAGGAACATATATCAATACAGTTTATTAACTTTAAGTATCTTACATTATCAATAATCTATAAATAAACTACTTTCTACTGAAAGACAACAAAAAGTATTTTGGAGAGGAGTGAGGGAGACAAACACAGAGATTATCTTTTAGATGATCACATGATTGCTGACGTAGACATCCGTATATGAACGAGAACATTATATAGAACTCTCCGGAGATAACATCAATACAATCTCACAAAAAGCTTTTCCCATGTTCGGAGCCTCAGTTACTTTGCACTAAATTCAGCGGTAGATAAATCGATAAAAGTAGGCTTAACATGCCACCCGCTATCGAAAGTGAATTTCAAAAAAACTTTTCTTTAAGATGTGTTGACACTTTGATCGATGACAGGGGCATGGTATTGGTAAACGAGGAGAAAAATAGAATTTCTGTTCTGGAAACATTTACTTCTGGTGACAGTGGTAGTAGTCTTCTTTATCTTCTTTTTTATAGGATTAGACGAGATTGAGAGGGAATGAAACATAACACTCAGATTAGTAATGCATATGTTATCATTCTTTGTTGACAATCCTCTTTATAGATGTAGTCGTTTGAAGAAGGAAATGATCCGGAGCATTATTTTAATCTCTTAATGACAAAAAACTTTTTCTTGCTGTTTCGCTTTTCGATGTCGTACGAAGACATTAGAAGTGTACTGCCTAGTCTTCGCTAGAATTTTCTTATAAGTAAACTACTTTGTGATCTAAACTCCTCCTACCAAAAAGAATGTTAATATTCAAATTCACTATCAAACCTATTCCCCTAGGAATTCCATTCAATTTGCAGAAAAATTCAGAGCTTGCATGCAGTTGTTTCACCATCGACCACCTAAGTCCCATGCTAAACACTTTACTTTTGCACCAAATGATCTCGCTAGCCCCTCTCATGTGTTTCTACGCTGAGAAGTGGTCAACGCCCACTACATCAACCTTATGATGGCCCTTTCCGTGTGCTGAGCAGGATGTACAAGATATTTGTCTTGGACGTAAATGGCAAAAAGGTATCTGTGTCCATCGACAGAGACAAGCCTGCATTCATCTTGAACCCCCAAGAGCAGGATAGAGACCAGCACAGCCCAGGTTTTACAAGTCAACCTCTAGTGCCACAGACAGATCATCCTCCTACAAAAACTACGCGTTATGATCACAGAGTAGAATTCCCGTAAAATATCGTTGACAGTGGGAAGGGAGTATGCAGCGGGTATGCAACTCAACTCCCGACTGCTGATCAGAAATCACGCTCGCACTCGTGTTCTAAATTAAAAAATAATGCAGTTCGAAAGATATTTTTCTATGTATTATGATGTTTGATAATTTAATATGCTATAAATAGAAATAAATATGTTTTGTAAATTCTCCAGCATAAAATCTCGGATTAGAAGGATTTGTATCTTCTCATAGGTTTAATCCCCAACATTCTTATTGGATTTTTTTCTTACCTTGTATTTCAAATGTAATACATATGTAACTAAATTAAAAAAGAATTTTTAAAGTTATGTATTAATTATTTTAATTTAAACCTCCAACGAGATATCTCGTCCAAGATCTGGTCAATTTTGCTGACAAGGTATATAGTCGAAACAAAACTGCCCTATTACTCCAAAGGGGAATGTAGATCCAATTAAGAAAAACAAATTGTCCCTTATCCAGAACTGGTGACAGTTTGGAAGAAGTTTTTTCCCCAGAGGTTTGACACTACAAGGCAATTCTTGGCGTGAAGGTAAATCGCCAGGAGGGTTAAAGCGCTAAACTCTCTTTTTACTAATTTAATTATAAAACTCACTAATTTAAATGGATTTGTGGATTTATTTATTTAAAAATTATTAATTTTATTATTGAAAAATAATAAATTCTTAGATGCAGAGCAAGTTTCATTTACACAATATGCTAACCAATATATATAATCTGTTTTCTAATTAATTCAATCCATGTCAAGTAAATAACCGTCAACTTTTCACAGTTTCACAACTTCGACGAAAGTGACGAGCGAATCTTTGTTTTCATTTATAACTGTTTAAATCTTCCGACCTAAAAGTGGATAGAAAGTTTATAAAGTGGGAAAGAAACAAAAAGTTATTATATTATTCTTACAGTTAATTTCCAAATAAGTATTCGTGAAAATGAATAAATAACTAAAAACTAGAATATAGTTAGATTTATAAAACAAAGGAATACTCAAAAATGAAACTACAAAGGGAACAAAGGAAAGAAAAAGTAAAATTGCCTAAAAAATTATTGAAAGTTTAGTTTCTACAATGATTCTTAACCCAAGCTAGGATACCAAACATTCTTAGAAAAATAGCCTGTGAAGCAGTGGTACATAAGAAAATGTTACTTTCACTTTTCT
Source organism: Meta bourneti (assembly GCA_933210815.1). Classification (NCBI taxonomy): domain Eukaryota; kingdom Metazoa; phylum Arthropoda; class Arachnida; order Araneae; family Tetragnathidae; genus Meta; species Meta bourneti. The sequence continues at coordinate 60,631,059 of OW119924.1, read as the reverse complement.
AACTGACATTTTGTAACACATTTTATCAAACATGCCTATATAGGACATGTTTCCATCAAACTTCACTGGAAATAGGATGTTATTTTATGCTCCTTATACAAACAGAAATCTTACATTATTGATGTAAACTGCAACAACGTTATGCCGAGTTCAAAAGTAGTCTCAGGGCTGATAATTAACCTCAATTGTTAGAGGTGGCTCCAATTAACTTATTTCTACGAACCCTCATCATAGAAAGAAGGAAGTTCTATATATATGGTAAAATCCGGAACATATTTTTCTTTAACACATTTCAATTGATTTCTCCCAGGCAAAGAATCATTATAAATTCAATGTCTTCGCATTTCACAACTCAAAGTCGGGGGAAAAGTTCATCAAATTTGATGATGGTGCGCTTTCACATTCTCTGTTTGCTGTTTCGCTCATATATTTCTTTCAATTCTACCGCTAATCTCAAAGTAGATTCTTTGAGAATGAAAGCATTATTACCCTGCTGAGATCAATGAAAAGTAACCTCAAAAGAAATTTGATAGAACAGTGATGAAACACTAAACAAGATTATTCTAATCAGTTAAGACGACAGAAACAGGTACGCATTGGAAAGGATGTTTCGTTTTGCAGTAATAAATTTACATTTTGCTTGTCAACCATAAATACATTTGTTTATTAGTTATTCAACTCCAATTCGGTTCCAGCAATAATCACTACAAAGATTATGAAAGCTAAAAGCCTTTATTTACAACAAGGAGGTAGAACTACTAAATTACGACTCTCAGAAGAAATACCAATTCCTCGGTGCTTCAGATTTAGAATTCTTATTCCGAACGCTTTTTTTTGTCTTAAGCGTTGTCGTGGTGACGACGTCTCCGGCGTCGCCATTAAACTGGCTAAATTTTACTATGAAACTAGTGTTCGTGTTCCAATACTCATGAATGTAGCTTAGAAATAATTAATTATACGTTTGAATTGAATTGTTCAATGAAACACGATTTTGCTATTGAGGAAACAAGAAATGTTTTTCGATATTCTAATAAAACCAAATTATTCTGAAAATGATTGATGCCAGAAGAGTTTTTGCATTCAAATTTTCCCATGCTGGAGATAATTTCAAAACTCAACCTAAATATCGAAATTCACAGCAAATGAGTTTTTTTTTAGAATGCAACGAAAAACGTAACTTAAAGATAAAACAACAGCGTCATGTAATCTTTATTGGAACATCTCCTCCCTTGTTTATCGAATAACTTAAAGCAACAGAAACCATAATATATTCCAGAAAGTCTAATTTAAGTTAATGTGTAGAGTTTTTCTTAGTATCTAAAAATCCAGTACAGTAGCCCCTTGCTATCAAGCGTTTTGATCTATCACGCACTTGGCTATATCGGTCCTTTTTACTTGTCACTCGATGAATTTAGTGTTTGAGAGAAGAAAAATCGGAATCTTTTTTAATGTATTAGGACTTCAAAGGTACCCTTCTTTCAAGTGATTATCCTAAACTGAATTGGTGAAAAGGATTTGAGAGCCTAGAAAATTTAGTAGAAGGAATTTCTGTTTTTAAAAAATATCCCTTCCGCAGTTTGTATTATTTTTAAAGATTTTAACCTTCCATTTTATGTTTAATTTTCTATGGTGTTCGCTCATATTTTCTTTCGTTATTAGAATATGTCTAATGATTGGCTGGTCAAGGGCGTTAACCCAAAAAAGAATGGGAAACTATGCTCTTAATAGGAAAACTGTAGTTGTTTGGTAAAATATTAAAAAACACAGTTTAAATAATTAATAACGATTCTAGTGATAGTTAAAAATGGAAGTGAAAAATATAATTTATCATTATGCGCATCCTGTTAAAAATTGCCTGATCATTCTTAACAAGTATGGAATATAAAATGCCAGTAATGTGTTAGAACCTATTTGAAAGCTCCTTGGGATGTCTGTGTTACGAAAATTATAAAACATGTTTCTATATCCATCCCACACATGTCCAACAATTGAAGGCAATGCAATCTGAGATTAATCTTGTTGTGAAGTGAAGTAATCGTAAAATGTAACTGGCCAATGAGCAGCGCTGTAAAAAGTGACGACAGCTTCCGAGCTGAATTTTGTAAGTTAGAATAAGTTTGATCTCGGCTTTGATATTTGTTTTATATATTTTATAAGTTTGATATTTAATACGTTTCATTGAGCATGCTAAATTAATTATGTCAAATGGGTGTTTAACTTGCGTGGTTTTGAAAGCAATGTAGCAGGTATAAATGTTGATAAACATTCAGGGGATACTTGAGTTTTAGGGGTAATTTGGAATTTAAATAATGATACCTTGAAGTATTGCACAGATATGGAAGCATTGACATGTGATACAAAAATCAGAAAAAGACTAATTTTAGGAATTGTGCAGAAATTTTTTGATCCTATTGGCTTGTTAACACCAACTACATTGCTTCCGAAACAGTTATTGCAAGACTTGTGGAAGTTGAAAATTGCTTGGAACGGTGAATTGTCTCCTAATGATGCAAATACTTTTTTAAAGTGGTTTAAAGATGTCTATGTTTTAAAAGATGTTACTTTGTCTCGTTACATGGTAATTAATTTTTCGTCTGAACTACATGTCTTTGTGGATGCTAGCAAGGGGGCGTTTGCGGCGTGTGTCTTTGTTCGATCAATATTTGATTCTGATGTAAAAGTAATTCTCGTTAGAGCGAAGTCCAGGTTAGTCCCCTGAAATCTTTAAGCATACCTCGTTTAGAACTGATGGCTTGTTGTATAGGTTCTAGACTTGCGAATTCTATTATCAAAGCCCTCAATTTGCCAAACATAAAAATCTCATTTTGGTCCGATTCCACTACAGCTCTTTGGTGGATAAGATAACAAGGCAATTGGTCTGTTTTGTAGGATATAGGGTCAGAGAAATTCGTGAGTTGAAGCGAGGTCAGTTATGGAGACATATTCCAGGAAATATGAACATTGCAGACTTATTATCGCGTGGTTGTTCTTCGCGACAAATGCTCCTTTCTGATGGGATGGTGGGATGGTCCTTCGTGGTTACAAGAAAGCCCTGAGTACTGGTCTGTTGGTGAAACACACCGTCAGTCTGAAGTAGACGTAGAGAGGAAAGAATAAAAATAGTGAATATTGATCTATCAAAAGATGCACCCCCTTGGCATCTAAACAGTGTATCCAGTTATGATAAAATGATTAGATTATTTGCATGGATATTGAGATTTGTGAATAATTGTAAAGAGGCTCATGAGAAATGTATAAACTACGAGCTTTCAGTCTGAAATTGAAAATGCTGAATAGAATTTATATATAAATTATTTTCAGCATTTTCAATTTCAGACTGAAAGTTCGTAGTTTAAACATTAAGTTCAAAGACATTATCTGTCTGATGCAAAATGCAAAATCGTCAAATTTTATACATGATGAAGGTATTTTGAGAGTGAAAACCAGAATACTTCATCGAGATGATGATAAATCTTTTCTATACCCAATATTGCTACCAGATAAATGGGAATTTACTAAGCTGTTAATCAGATTTGTACATAGTATAAAAAACTGTCATGCGTTAATTCAAATGTTGCAATGCCTGATAAGAGAAAGATTTTGGATTATCAGGGCTAGGAAAGCTATTAAAAATGTTGCATATAACTGTATTGCTTGCAAACATTTTATGGTTAAATCTACTTGTATGTGTCAAGCGAACCGACACCTTTACCACCAGACCGAGTTACGTATTGCGCGCCTTTCGAAATTGTGGGAATTGATTTAGCTGGGCCTCTCTTTTTGAAAAATAAAGAAAAGGTGTGGATAGCACTGTTCACTTGTGCCGTGTACCGTGCTATTCACCTTGAACTTGTGAATTCCCTATTCTTCTGACGCTTTTCTATTAGCACTTAGGCGGTTTATCGCTAGACGTGGGCGGCCTAGCACAATTTATAGAGATAACGGAACTAACTTTTGGGCGCCTCTAATGATCTTTCGAAATTGAATTGGGATGAAATATTAAAAGAAACCAGAACTCCTAAAATACTTTGGAAATTTATTCCACCCACCGGGGCTTGGTAGTGAGGCTGGTGGGAAAGGTTGGTCCGCACTGTAAAAGAACTGTTAAAACGTACTTTGGGTAAATCTGTGTTAACTTATGAAGAACTGAATACTGTGATTTGTGACTGTGAACCTATAATTATTGTAGACCGTTAATATATGTCTCTGATAATCCGGAGGAATTGGTTCCTCTGACACCCGCTATGTTTCTTATCGAGAACCGGAGTTCCAGTGTTGAGGATATTGAAGAATTAAATTCGCGAAATCTTAGGACAAGAATTAAATATAGAAGTAAACAGTTAAATGATTTACGACAACGTTTTAGAATAGAGTATTTGAGTCAATTGGTTCAAAAACATAATGAAAAACGACCACGTAAGCCAAGGGTTGGAGAAATAGTTTTAGTGGGAGATAATAAAAAACGTTTGTTTTGGCTATAGCAAAGATTATTGAGTTGATTCCAAGACGTGATGGAAAGATTCGCACAGTTAAGCTTAAAACGCAGCATGGAACAGTTTTACGTTCGTTACAGCGTATTTTCCCTTTGGAGATACAGGCAAATGAAACAAATGTAATTGCTTATAAGAAACCGGGTGAACAGGAATCTAATTCTGGAGGCATCTCCTGTCTTGGAAATACATTAACACCTGATAATGTGATAATGAAAATATACACCTCTTCCGGAAGGTGTGTGAAAGTTCAAAAGAGGCTTGATCTTTTGAATAATATTAGTTGTGAGCTTGAGACTCTATCTGAGTCTCAAGGAGGGGAGGATGTTGTGAAGTGCATTAATCGTGAAATGTAATTGGCTGATGAGCGGCTCTGTAAAAAGTGACGTCAGCTTCCCAGATGAATTTTGTAAGTTAGAATAAGTTTGATCTCGGCCGTGTACGGTATGTATGTTTCTGCCGTCTGATATTTTGTAAATAAAATTATGTGTGTTGTGTCAAAAGGATTTTTGGCTTATTTCCAAAGCACCCAGCATCGGGTAGATGCAGCCTGTGAAGACTTTCTGAATTTATTTTTACGAAATTGTTTTCTAACAAATCTCGTTATGCAACGCAGTCCCACCGGAATGCCTCAAATGACAAATGAATGAATCCATAAGCTATGCGAAATATAATAATAACACCCACATGCCTCGTGGTGCTACTGGGAAGCAAATAAATGGAAAAAATACATACGGTGAACACATTGTATGTTTTAGTTATTGCCGAAAAAAAAAAATTTTCTTTGTTAAAAGCAAAGTACTTGGTAATGTGCTGGCATTTGACCCTAATGACAGGCGTCACTAAGTTCAAACATGCTTTCCACAAGGCTGTCCAAGAGTTCCTGCGGTAAAGAGTCCAGATAATTCACTAGAGCTCGCCTTGGCTCTTGTGTGTTTCTTGGTGGTGTTGTGTAGGCTGAAATGCGACATCCAAGAATATCCCAAGCCTGCTCTATTGGATTGATATTATGTAAACTTTCTTAATACAAATTCAGTATTATCCTTAATTTTTGGATACGTGTATCTTGTATTCTAAACAGTTTTTCAAAACTTTTTTATCCAAGTCCACGCATTATATCGCTCTCGATTGATAATCCTATCTAGCTGTCTATTTCATGGTTATATAACTACTTATTCACATATTCCAATCTAGTTTATGAAGCAATCCAACGTCCTAGTATCTTGTTGATGTGTTGTGACAAGATCGACCCGGAGGTTAATACACGAGTTATGAGCACTTTCATGAAACGGTCAAATCCCAAAACCCTTTGCGACAAGCGAATGCTAAATAGATTTTATAACCGATACATAAATTGAATGTAATTTCATGTTTGTGGTAATCTGCTTTATTGTCCTATCACTGAAGGACGTTGTGAATTGCTTAATTGGAAGGGATATTGCGAAATGGAAGGTCCTTATATCCTTTTTAAGCAGAAAAATAACTTCTCGAAAATTTGAGTTGAGAAACCAAGAATAGTTTTTGCAGAGATCTTAATGTCATAAGCCTTAGAAAGAAATTCACAGTGCAATTAGGATTTGGTTTTCGGATGCATACATTTTTTCAACTAAATTGAAGTATCCAACCCCCGAATAATGGTTCAAATATTTATTAAAAAACTAAAAAGTCATTACAAAGATTTTTTAACATAATACTTATATTAACAGATTTTAATCCCATTAATAGATTTTAAGTAAAAATTAATTAAGTGTTCAATTGAAAAGGAAAACGCAAGTCTGTTATATATTCCGAATATTGAATTGAGTAAAAGTTCGTGTGGCCCATTCTGGGAAAATTTACTATAGTATTTGCTTCTTTTCGGGGCACCGAATCTGTTCAACGCTATTGCACACAAATCCTATACATATCCATCCATGTAATACATTTCTCACACATCACAACCCTAGCTGTATGACAAAACTACAAAATGAAGAAAGGTGACACTGCGGTAACTACTGTAAAAAACGATTTTGAGGGGTTGAGGGACCGAGATATAGGGCGCCTTTTATAAGCCCCATGCATTGGCGTCTTTTATAAGCCATATATATTTTAATGTGCTTATAAAATTCTTTTATACTTACCTTTCTCTCTAATGCATGGGTGCCTCTTATAAGCCTAATATTTTTAAACTTTAAGGCGCCTTTTATGAGCCTGTTCCGGTGCTCTTACCGGAGTCGAGCACCACTATCTTTACCTTTGCTCGACTCCGGGTTTTGGTTTTTTGTGTTAGATTTAAGGTTTTTTTAAATTTTATAGTTTCGTTCTGTGTTATTGGTGTTGGCCTTGTTTGCCCGTGTATTGTTTTTCGTTTTTGGCTAATAAATCTCTCTGGGGGGTTGGTTTCCCCTGTCCTCTTTCGTGTACAGTGGGAGTCTATCTCCCTCCTCCCATGAAAAACTCTAAACCTATCGGTGAGTTGGGAGGAGGAGAGTCTCAAATATATTTGCTCAATTTGCTATTATCCGCAGCACATTCACTCTGCTCTTTCAAGTGTGGAAATTGACTGAAATCCTGATTTTCTAACTAAAAGATGAACAGTTAGATTAATTTCATTTTAAATTAATTAATGCAATTTACAAGGTAGGTAATAATTTATTCTTGCCTTGTAGTTTCAAATTTAGATAATTAAGATGGCTAGTAACATCAACTAAAAATGCCAAATCAAGTAGCCAGTTGCTATCGAATAATAGGTTCTTTCATTAGGTAGTTCATTTTTCTGTTCTAAAAAATTATAAACAGCATTTTTCAATTTCCAAAGTCTACTCAGAACCTGTCCTCTAGAAAGCCAGCGCACCTCACAATGAAGGACAAGTTCCACCATGTTCCAAATCTAATAATTCACAATATTCTCGTCTGTTTAATGCTCTTGCTCTAATTTTATTCACACATTTCACAACCGGTAACATAACATGCTGCATATTTAAAGTTTTTCCACACAGTGCCTCTTGGTGTATAATGCAGTGATATTTTAGCAAGGATGATTTTTAAAACTTTCAAGCAAAGTTGTAGTGCCATTGACTTTACTTATCATTGACGGCGCTCCGTCAGTACACATACTGATGAGTTTATTATAATCTAATTTTAGATTTTCTAGGCATGATTTTACTTTTTCAAATATTCTGATCCTCTTGTTTTACCATGCAATGACTCCAGACTGGCAAGTTTTTCAAAGACATTAAAATTATCTTCAATTCCTCTTATAAAAATGCTTAACTGGGCTACATCACATATGTCCGTCGATTCATCCAAAGCTAGAGAAGAGAAAGTACAAGAATGGACAAGGTCTTCCAGTTGTTGAGATACATCCTGAGAGAGTTCCTCGATACGTCTCGTAACTGTCGGCCTTGATATAGCAATTTCGTCCGCTTTCCTTTCAATACCTTTATTACCAAGATGCCGTACAAATATTTGGAGACAAGGCTTTACAATTTCTTCTCCGTCAGAAAAGGGTTTCTTTTTTTCGCCAATGCTAAGGCAATTTCATAGGACGCTTCTGTCATCGCCAAGTCTTTACAACTTACTTTAGAAAATATATCTTGTCTTCTGATTTCTTCCTTTTTCTTAGTCACATATTCTTTTCGTAACTCAGACCCAAGAACTAGCTTCATTTTTCCTTCTATGTTAATCTTGATGCTGTGTTTCATAGTGTCTATTAAGGTCATGTCTTCTATTATGTGAAAGGGTACTTTCACAAACAATGCAAAACGGTTTTCCTGATGGACATGCTATAAATAACAACTCAATTTCCCACTGTTCATTAAATTCACGCTTACTATCACTTTCTGTGCTTCTTTTGCTCATTTTCTTTTGCACTGTGTGATGGATAACAGAAAAGTAAAAAAACAGAAAACTACAAAACTCTAAAAGTCTAAATGTTGAAAAAGAATAAACAGATCACAAGAGTACGTACGTCGTATCACACAGAATATCAATTCTAAACTGTCAAAAAATTGCGATGAACTGATGAGTAAGAAGGCTGTATGTTGGAAATGGGCCGCGGGATGACTCATTCTTTTCCGTGTATGCTTTTGTGATTCATTCGTCAGGGTCTCCTTGCGGTTTCCATCTCCAACACCAGTTCTTGAGAGGCTTTCAAATGAAGTGGGACGAGCGTAGTTTCAGTTCTCACTTCTTGGCTCCGCCCCTTCTGCTGGTTCAGTTGGCGAGTGCGAGCGTCGTTTTTTTCTTTTCTGTTACTTATGTGCCTTCTGTTTCTACGTTGTATGTGTTGATGTTCAAGTATGTGCTGTGTAATAAAAAGGCAGATTTGAAAAAGCAATCTCGGAGGATGGTTGTTGTTTTTTAGACTCCTTGTCCTTTCGTTTGATAGAGAGTCATTATACGTCAAGTTGACGTGAACGGCCCTACAACTTTTATTGAAAGGGAATACATTTCGCTTGTAGAGAGTTGTTCCCTACACTGTATGAATTGAACTGAGAGCATTCTGGTGTTGCAAATATGAAGATGGATTCAGTTATGGCGCCTACTTCAAAAGAATAAGTATGCTCAAGGATGCAATGCGCCACTTGTATTCATTCAATGCGCCACGTTTGGCACTTGCTTCATAGGTTGGCCACCCCTGATCTAAACCATAGAAACAAACTTTTGATTCATCCCTGAAAAGTACAGAATCCCAAAAAGTTAAGGGCTTAGCTTACAAGCGTTTTTGCAATCTCAAAGCGCTTTCTTCTGTTAAGTTTACTAATGAATGGCTTTTTACGTGCAACATGCCCATTGTAGACACCTTTTTTGTTACTTTTCTTACAGTCTGAGGTTATATTTCAAGATTGTAATCAGTTTTCAACAAGGATGCAAATTGTGGTGCACTAATTTGTGGATTTACACAAACATTTCGCAGAATATTCCTGGTGTATATGGCTCAATTTCTGAGGTCTTCCGGATCGGTTCCTATTTTCTAGTTTCTACCTAATTATATCTTTCAGTGATTTTTACAGTAGATTTAGATTTATTTACGATTTCGGAAATATTTTCCTCATTGATAAACCGTCATTTCTCAACTTTATCACCAACACGCGAAAAGCTTTCGGAATTCCCATTTTAGGCGATCCACTGGTATAACAATCGTTTGAAATGATTATTTACACTATACTGAAGTTATTTTTCATTCGATAGTTATAATGATTGAATGCGGGATAGCTGGATTGTACGTTCTAATCAATTTTCATAGGTCGTACGGAAACTTTTTTGCCTTTCATTTTATGTTTTCTCAAAGTTTTAATTAATTACTTTTTATTTGTGAAAATTAAGGAATTTTTGTTGCGAATACATTCTCTAGTAAGTAATAAGTTTCTTGTGCAGTTTCTGAATCTTTGGTGAGATTTCTTCAGAAATTATAATAATTTATAGCCGTTTTCGTTTCCGTACGGAAACTTTTTTTATCCACTGTATATAATGCAATTATTCCACTTTTGTTTAGGTTTTTGTTTATTTTCCCCAAAGTTTTCTATCAATGGATATTAATTTCAAACTTTAGGCATGCTAGTAAGAAAATCTAAGTATAATTACCATTATATTCATTATCTCATCACATATTGCTTCAATTATTCTGTTTTCTTTGAGACATTTTCAATGACTGAAATACAAGAAAATTGTAATGTAATTTGGTTTCTAAGAATGGATTCTTGAGTATTATATATTATGTGTTTTGCTTAAGTTACTATCAATTGACTGAGTTGTTGAAATTCCCGCAAATTAAAAAGGGTACATAATAAAAGATATTGCTTTACTTTTTGTTTCATTTCTTGTGTATCTTCAGTTTAATATTTAACTTTTTTCGAAACTGAGACGAGTGACTAAAACATGAGGTTAAAATAAATTGTTCAATAACAAGATTTCATATCCCAAAAAGGAATTGTATTTTAAATTTTTTATTTATATATGCAATTATAACCATTATTTCTTGAAGAAACATCGTTTTAAAATTGTTTATAAATAAACTTGGAAAATAGTCCTAAATTATGCAGTATTGAATTCATATTAATTTTCCACACCTACCAAAAAACCAAATTGCTAAACACAAGATTCAAAACGAAACTTTTACAACTTATTATATATTGAACTATTAGCTGTTATGTAAAGTTAAATAGAGTTTTTATAAACGATGCAAACATTTTAGAGCATTTCTCAAAAAGGGGGTTTAATTGAAAATTACATTTTATGGAACAAAGTATGAATGAAACAACCGCTTCTGAAGAGCATATGTACCTGAAAGCCAGTTTCAATCCAAAAATATATTTTGAAAACACAAAAAAATTATAGAAACAAAAAATCACGATTGCGCTCATCAAATTAATATTCACCCAAAGCATAATAATACAAAGATGCAAAAAAAATCAACGAACTGTTGAATCTATAGAACTAGCAAACAATTGATGCATTAAATTTTGACTGTCCATCCAAATTCAAGCCAATTTTGACTCACTATCATCAATAAATTCTGACTATTAACTTTCATTACTTTACAAATAAAAAAAACTATTATTTTGTATAATATACAATAGAAATACACACATAAAAATATAAAATAGTAATACATGCTATTGTTATTCAAATATGTGCACGCATTGATAAAAGTAAAGAAACTTGTATTATATGAGCTTTCTTTAAAGAATCGAATTTTAAAATATAATAATTTATGATTTTTTCCGACTAAGCTCTTAAACAAAAATTATAAACAAAAAAAATAAGAATATCACAACTTTCTTCGACGTTAAATTTCTATACTTTCTATCATGTTTATTGTTTGGTTGTTGTGTTGCTAATCTCTATGTCTAGCTCCAACTAGATCAAATCCTCAAGTCCATTCACCCGCACAAAGTCAAGTCCAGTCAAAAGGGATTCAGGAAACAGGTCGGTCTCGGGACAACTCCAGGCACTCGAGAATGTGTGCTGGGGAGCCCTGGTCAGACTGGCATTCAAGGCAAACAGGATGAATCTTGCGACCACAGCAAAATGTGAGACTTCTCAGATGGCCACTGAATAAGCGGGAGAACGCTGTCTGAATATGTCTGTCGCAATTGAGAGCAAGAGATCTTCCAGGACGATACCGAGAGTGCACCGGGATTTTGTTTGGTAAATGTGAGTAACGCGTAAGGCCTAACCTTGCAAACAAGTTGAACAGATATGCTGGTGTGAACAGAAAAATACAATTGCAACGCTTTTATATCTAAAATCGTTAACATAATTTGATTGTACATACCTTTAAAATTGAAGTGACGCTCGAGGATTGGTAAAAAAGCAAGGTTTGGGGGAACGAAGCTCTCGGTTGAGGATTCTTCCTGGTTTCAGAAGGCGATAACACGGCAGCGGCCATCTTCTTGTTGATGCTGTGATGGTGAGAGAAAGTACCTGAAGGAAAGAGGGAACTGACCACTGTACGTGTGCAGTTCTCTCTTCCTGCAGAGTCGCTGTTCAAGGTTATTTTACTCATTAAGGATGATGGTAATGAAAGTATGGGGATCAAATTATTTTTTTCTCTGGATTCATCAGTGCTAATTTGAGATGTCCCATTTTTTCATTTTCGTCAAATCTTATCGATTGAGCATAACTCTTAACGATTGAAGATTTTGGAGTACAATCCACGTACATTTTTCAGCTAAATTATCTTGAGTTGTATTGAACAAGACTCCTTTTTGACTTATTAAATAGAATTACAACTTTGGATCTGCAATTTTTTGCCCGCTAATTTTCACATATTTTGTTGCAACGGGAGAAAGTTTCTACCAGATGATATGAATAAATCATTTCTCTTTTCAAATTATAAAATGAATCGCAATATAAAACATGCTCTTCAACCAAAAAATTACTATTTTAATATGTTCTTAAAAATGTAATATCTTTTGAAGAGCACGAACTTTAATTATTACGCACGTGGTTTTTGTTACTTTGTACAGTAAATTTCATTCAGTGTTAAGCTAAGTCTAGAAACTTTGCATTTTTCTAAAATTTGTTCAAAATATGGAACCGTCGTCCTAAGAGTAGTGCAGCTCTGTTAAGAAAATGTCTTAATCAAATTTGTTTACAGCGTATCATCATAACCCTTTAAAATATTTAAACAATTCTGAAAACATCGTTCATAACCAAGCGAATTAAATTCAGGGGGGGGGTATTCCAAAATTACCTCCATTATTTCAATTCCGGAAAATTAGAAAGCATTGCATGTAGAGTAAAAAAGTTAAGAATTGAAAAAAGTGGGCCTTTTTTTATAAAAAACGGAGATGTATTTTTAAATCTTCCTTCACTGAACAAAAATTTCTGAACTCTGATATAAACAGATATTGAATGATTGTTGAATTCATGATAGTCTTCATATATACATGTATCTGATCAGGGCTCGATTAAGCAATGCTTTGGGGATGATAAGACATAAGAATAGTATGAATCTATTCGTCACTCAAATGCTCCGAAAGTATTTGAAATATTTTCTAAGTGTATGCAAGGTTAGATATATTTTTATTGAAGGAATAGGAGCATCCGGTGGGATGTGCACGTATTTTTTATTATACGGGAGGGTTGGTAAAGAGGTCTTGGGTTTGATTCTATGCATTGCGCACTAAAACACTTTCCTGCTTACGAAGAATAAGTGCACTTAAAATCCGTAGGCCGGTGACCTCCTGTAGTAGGTGGATTAAGAGTGGCAGGGTACGAATCCACAGTGTTGCTCATGTGAACTACGTCAAATTTGGATGTGCATTTCCGATCATGTTCATCAAGAAAGATAAACTACCTATAGAGCTCAGGAATTGGGATGAGTTTGGGTATCTGATATTTTTCAGAAGGCTTATCAACATGCCATATACATTTTGTACATCGAAAATCTATAGAATAATTAAGAATTCTTTAAATTTTCAATACAACTTTGGGGAGTATTCGTTATCACTCAAAGATACTAGTCAAAACGATGTCTAAAGCCCATTTTTTCCAAATGAATAAATAACTTTTTATCATTTCTGAGTATTCTTTCAATAACAGGTAAAAAGTTTTGAGGGGAGGATTTTTCTCGGCACTGAACAGGTTCAATTGTGCTCCTGTGGTTTTACAACTGATTTTAAGGAACTTTTAAATTTTTCAGTTTCAGATCATATAAAATCATTCCTTGTTGAAAATCAGCTCATGTGTTTGTACTCCTTTGTAATTCTAGATAAATGAAATGAAACTTGAGTTTGTCGCGGCAAACTACAAATATTCAATTAAATATTTTTGTTAAAACTTTCGGTTCGTTTCATCTCTCTGAACGCCATTTTCTGCCACACGAAGGCGAATTATAACCGTGACCTACGGTTTAAAATGGATTCCTAACCACTACGAACATTCATTCCACGACCAGGATTCAAACCCAGAAAATATTGAGCAGAGGGCCATAGATATAAACACTCGTTTACCATGCCAGACAAAGAGTTTCAGTTTGGTAGAGAAAATATAAAAGGGATTAACTTGTGTGTTTTAAAAGTATCTTCGCAAAGTATGTAAAAATGATTTTTGGTTTCAAACACCGTATCATTTGTATGTTTCAAACTGCTTTTCGTAAAATTTATATTACTTTATGAATTTCTCTTAAAACTATATGCCCAGCAGAAATTTTGCTGGGAATCTCAAATTTTTTCAAAACCAATTCATGTCAGTTTTGATCCCCATATCGTAAACTATCTAACCAAAAGTATAAATCATTAAGCATGTATTCAACTTCAAAAGGAATTCAGACCTAAAAATTTTTAATAAAACATCTAATCCTTAAAGTATACTAAAAGAGTCATTTCAATTATTTTTATCCTTTAGTTTGCTGATAATATTTGTTTAAAACACCTTCAAGCATAACTGAAAATACAATTTGTTAAATTCTGAAATTCAATCAACAACACTTTTTACTTTGAGTAACCAATTAAGTCGTGTAGCGCATCAGCCCCTTAACGTGTGTCTCAGCGATATGCGCCTTGATTGGCGATGGCGGACCACGTGACACACTCTCCGCGAAAGAGAATGAACCATTTTTCTCTAGTTGTTTCCCAAGGCGAGCGTAGAACTGACGCGCTGAAGTTTTGTTCCCCCGAGATGTTACTTTTTATGTTTGTTTATTCTTGTAATTGTTTTGTCTTGTGCTTAGTGTTAATTAAAATTGCTCTTTTGGCCAATTCTTGCATTAGTCATTGGATTCAGCTCTAAAATTGACGCCCAATCTTGTGGCCCGAATTAAAGCCTTTGGGAACAACTCGTTTTTTGTTCAGGAATCTAGGTCCAATACTGTTGGTATTGAAAGAAAAACACACCCTGTGTTTCATTGATGTTTAGAAACTCATCCCGAGTTAGCATATTGGTAGGAAAAGCCATGGTTTTAGTGTTCTGCAGCGGCGTCGAACTCACTATTTTTGGAAGCCTCATCCCAGGTGTATCCTATTGAATATAGGTGGAAATCCCTTCCACGGATCATCCTTATGCTCGTATCCCCAAGTGGTGATGAAGAATGAGATAAGTTTATTTTAATTTGTTTAAAATCATTCTTGTCTAGCAGTACTTTCGATTTGGCCAACCCGTGTCCAGCAACAGAATTTTGAAGTTTCGTTTTGTGTTCAAACAGTATTCTTGTTTAAAATATAGTGTGAAATCACTTTAAATGTTATTATTCCTTTGGTTCACAAGTGCAAAGTATTTGTGTTTTGTGAAAAGTATTTGTGTTTTATGAAAAGTTTTGTTCTTAAAGTAAAAGTGCAAAGTAGTATTGTTTTGATTAAGTGTACTGCTAGAATAAGTTTTTTTGAAAATACGTTATGTGTATTCATTTTGTAATAAGCTACTTTGTAAAAATATTAAGTGGTGTGAATTAATTGTGTTCAAAAACGAAAGCTACAGCGTTATTTCGTTTCAAAAGTGCAAGAACCGATCGCATTCTGATTCGGTCATGTTCATGAGTCATAACTCAATAGATTCAAGGTCTGTTTTCTGTCAGCTGCATTAAAAAAAAACCTTTCTAGATGTTTAAAGCGATTTTTTTTTCTTTATTTTGTGTTTGAGCTACATTGGGATTTCCTTTTGAGTGTTATTGGTTTTGTTAATCTATGTATGAAACAAGTGCAATGTGCGCAGAAATGTGTTTATATTATGCCTTTAAGGATTAGATATTAGGAAATATGGATTTCATTCTGTTTAAGCATTGATGTTTCTTTTTGAATTTTGAAATATTACGAGAATTTATCATTTCTTTTGAAGTATTATTGAAATAAGACTAACTCACGAGTGGAATGTTATCTAATGTTTTGGTTTTGAATATTTAAAAGTGTTTTGGAATTTAATGTTCATAAATAACATGTGTTTAAGTGTTATTGGACAAATGTTAATGTTTTAAAAGTAATTTGTTTAACAATGCTGAACAAGTAGTACCTATAAGAAGTGGTCATTAATTTAATTTTTTTTCTTCTTGAAAACAAACTGTGTGGGATATATTTAAAAAATTTTTTACTGAACTTGTTTACTTTCGTATTCAAAATTATTTGTACACTTCGTAACCTAAAGATGTCTTATTTGGCAAGAGCTCTTAAATGTGACCTGATAGAGTTGGCGAATGAACTCGGCAAGAAATACCTGCTGATGCTAGAGTAGTTGATATAAAAAGATTTATCACTGGAGATGAAAGTTATGATGAAGACTTCACGAAAAATCTGCTTCTGTCTATAAGCGAAAACCGTGCAAAAGAGAAAGCAGAAGAAAAAGAAAGAATAGCACGTGAAAATGAAAGAATAGAACGGGAAAAGGCTGAGGAAAAGGAAAGAATAGAACGGGAAAAGGCTGAGGAAAAGGAAAGAATAGAACGGGAAAATGAAAGAATAGAACGGGAAAATGAAAGAATAGAACGGGAAAGAGCGTACGAGTTGGAAAGACTCCGTCTGCAGGTAGAATCACAGAAATTGGAGCAGGTCTCTGGTTTTAATCCTCTGTCTGCAGACCATCAACCCAACTTTAACTTGAAAAAGTTGCTACCTGATTTTGATCCGAATGATGGTGATATGACATTGTTTCTTCAGTTATTCGAGCGACAGATGAAAGTTCTTAAAGTAGGGAGACATAACTGGGTTGCCTATCTCCTGGGCCTATTACCTAATAGCGTGGCACAACTCATCGCCAGAGAACCAGAACAGAAGGCTCATGATTTTGATCACATTAGAACAATGCTGCTTCAGAGATTTAAATTAAGTGCTGAGAGAATGCGACAGCTCTTCGCAACTCACAAGAAAAGTCCTGAGAGCACTTGGAAGGACTTCCATTTTGAACTGCGTAGCTATTTTGAAGCATGGCTAGCAGAATTGAACATAACGGATTTTGAGAAATTGAAAGACCTCATGATCCTGGATCAAATGAAGAGACGTGTTCCTTCAGAGGTTAAAAACCATTTCTTGGACGTATGGAGCGAATGGGTCACCCCAAGTGACCTAGTGGAGAAGATGGACAGTTACGACAACTTACGTACTGTCAACCCGAAGCTTCCACCGAAGCAACATGAAACAAAACCCGTGTTCCAAAAAAGAAATTACTATAGAACCCAACAATCACAATTGGAACAAAGAGATAATAGACAAAGTCTGCCAGGGATTCCCAGTAACAGTAGGCGGGATCCCGGGGTCCTCAGTCAAAGTAGGAGGGACTCCTTTTCACAAGGCAGAATTACACCAAGGGGTATTGAAGAGAAGAAAGAAATATCGTGCTACGGATGTGGAGCACCAGGAACCATCAAATCAAAATGCAAAAACTGTTCGTCATCGACAAGAAGGGAGCCATTCCAAGCGAACTCTATCCGCATGTATACCTGTCACACCGATGCATCCCCGTTAGCGCTAATAGATATCTGTATATCGGGAGTAAGAGCCAGGGTTTGTGTTGATAGTGGTGCCAGCAGAACAGTCGCTGGAGAGATCATGTACCACCAATTAAAAAAGAGAGGAGTAGAGTTCCAAAGAGAAGTAGTAACAATGACTTTGGCAAATGGCTGTCAAACAACTGAAGAGGCTTGCACCGCCATGGTGACAATACAGATTGAAGGAAAATCAGTCTCGCTGAATTTACTGGCATTACCAAATGCAAAAAAGAATCGTACTCTACTAGGAACCGACTTTTTGGAAAAGTCCGGAATTGTTCTAGACATGAAGAACAAAAATTGGCATTTCTCTGACAATCCCTGTCGGAAGATTGGTTTCAAGAAAGATATCCCTGTAAGATATCTGCTATCTGTTGAAGACCCACCAGTAAAGAGTCAACAGCCTGTCGACAACTGTAGCAACAAAGGAAATTTTCATGAAGAAGATGAACGTTCAAGTTGCAACCAGCAACTCTCATACAGCCAAGCTATATCACCAAGCTCACTGCGTTCTGATGAAGGAGAACATTTAATGTCTGATCAGCGCAGAAAGATGAATGGTTTGTTAGAAAAATTTGAGTCTACCTTCAAGCTAGGGGGAGAGCCTACCCCTTTTATAGAACATCGGATCAATACTGGTGATCACGTTTGGGTCACCATGCACCCTGTGAGTAACGCAGAAAAGAAAAGGACTGCCAAATTCATGCCTCGACGTAACGGACCTTACGTGGTGCTCTCACAACGGTCACCTACAACTTATGAAATTGCAGATCCCAAAAATCCGACCACACCTATAGGAGTTTATCACTCTTCAGCTCTCAAGGCATGTAAAGCTACTGACAGTACTTCTGTGGTCCCATTAAGAAAGAGAGGACGCCCTCCTAAAGCACGTAATGCTGACTCCTCGTCGGGACGTCGTCGGAGCCAGAGGGGGAGGTTGTAGCGCATCAGCCCCTTAACGTGTGTCTCAGCGATATGCGCCTCGATTGGCGATGGCGGACCACGTGACACACTCTCCGCGAAAGAGAATGAACCATTTTTCTCTAGTTGTTTCCCAAGGCGAGCGTAGAACTGACGCGCTGAAGTTTTGTTCCCCCGAGATGTTACTTTTTATGTTTGTTTATTCTTGTAATTGTTTTGTCTTGTGCTTAGTGTTAATTAAAATTGCTCTTTTGGCCAATTCTTGCATTAGTCATTGGATTCAGCTCTAAAGTCGTTATATTTTTCTGCCTACAAACTTTTATCCCGGCAGCATTAATAAAGAATTCCCCAATGTGTGTGTAGAATATTTAACTATTCTTCAACTTTTATTCAATTTTAATAGTTTTCAAAGGTTTTTCAATATTATTAAAATACTGAAACGCTATTGTATATTTATCGCTGCAGATTCACCAACATTATATTTTAAAATTAAATTTCACGTCGAAGATTAAATTATTCTTCAGTATTTGCAGATTAAACCTATTTCCATTTCCTATTTTCATAACAAAGATTCAGCCATTATCTAATATCTGTTCAATGTTAGCTCTTCAACCAATTTTCTATATTGAAAATTAAAATTTATTCTTCAATGTTTATTTAATATAAGATATTCATCTAATTTCACAAGTTTTTTCTTCAACATATGCCTAATGTTGAAAACCTGTTACATATTCCACGTTGAGATTAAACCATTCTTCAAAAGTTTAATCAACGTTTGGGCATTAACTAATTCTTCACGTTGAAGATTCAACTTTCTATCATTGTTTATTAAATGTCTGCTGTTCAATTTTAACGTCTCTTCTTCAACATATATTAAACATTCAAAAACTGTTGAATCTTCAATCTGGGATCAATCCCGAAGAGAAAGACCCCAAAACAACAGTTCTTAATTTTGAACTAGGGTCAGATGACGAGAACAACACCTGAATTGGTACCCTACTCTCCAAACTTCCACACCTCACCAATTTGAGGCCACGATAGATTTAACGTGCACCAGTCTCCGCGTACACGACGGCCTTTGTATGGACCTTGTTTCGAACTCGCAACCCAGGTTGCTAATCCGTTGCTCTTCCAACTGGGCTACCGCGGCCCAACAATATTTCAACGTTTATTCGGTATTTAACCTTCAACTGTTTCGAAGTCAGTTTTCGAACATATTTTAAACGTTGAAAGATAGTTGAAAACCCAAATCAACCAACTTCTACACTTTTATAAACGTTTTTCAAAATCCGTTATGTGCTACTTGGAAAATGTAGATGGCGCTAGTGTTTTGTTGTAGAACGTGCTTTCTATTCCTTTTTGGGTAACTGGAAGTAAAATTCTCGTCTTTGTTGGTTTGTTTACTTACACTGAAAATCCCTCCTATATAGCATTTCTTTTTCTTAAAACACACCAATACTATATAATAATAAAGTTCTTTTCCTTACGTGTCTATCTATTGTGTCAGTAAAATTTTCCATGAGTGTATGTCCATTATTTGACGTTGTGTTTGATGCAGCTTGGTCAAATAATAGCCCTTGTGTCATAAAGCTCAAACCAGGCATCAATCCTTCCATGACTCAAATTCCAAGAATTTTCCTCAACGAATAAAAATCTTTTTACCAGAAACACATCAAAATTCATAATTTTCAAAATACCATCGAAAATAATTTTAAAAAATTAAGTTCGATTAAAATTACTCTGCTTAAGAACTTAAATCAAAACAATTTCTAAAGTAACATTTATGAGTGATATATTGGCACTCTTATCGGGGAAATTTTATAGGTGTATAAATTATATCACATCTCTCAATGAACTTCCGATGTCACTTATTTTCTATAATATTTTCGTAAAGGCATCTTTATATTTTAAGAATCCTAAATTATATAGTGCTGCAGCATATTCATAATCAGTTCGATGCTGATTATAAGCACTGACTGTTAATTAAATTTAAACACCTATAAAATCTGTCGTAAATAACATCTTTGTATCTGCAATTTGAAGAGTTTTAAGTGAACATCTGAAACTGTGTCACAAATATTATGTCATTTATTGCCTTAGATGTGATTCGTATAATTGAATCTTTCCTGAAAACTACTAATCTTATCATTATAAAAGTGATGTAGGATCTGCAGATATTTATAGCAGCTATTTTATTCAAATATTTTCTCCGAACCTTAAAAATACAGATTTTTTTCTAAGGTTTGGTTGATTTTGGGTTTTACGGCGCTATATTTGATGAAGCTGCGCGAAAAACAAGATAGACAACATCAAGTAACATTATGAGAGAGACTTTCAATACAAAAAACAAATCAGATGGTCTGCGAGAATTTTACTTCTGTGCAAATGTTATCGCGTACTACACATCGTTATTAACTTAAAATGTTGTTTCGACGTTTAGATGACGTTTGGTGTTTATTCTATTTTGTATTGACCAGTTACTATCATACATAAATTCCGAATTTAATTTCTAGATCTTTTGTTGAGGAAGTGCTGAAATCGTATACGAAAAACAAGCCTGTGAACGCGTACAAGCTGTCCGTGAATTTATTATACGCGTGCAACTGCTACTACCGTACTTGTAAACATTGTGTCTTGACATTATATTTTTTAGCTCGCGCAACCTATGATATTAATAAATGAATTTTTAACTATGCACGTCCAAACTATAATCATGATATGGATGTGATACAAATTTATTTTGGAATTTGGAAGAATTGGATAAGTAGTATAAAAAGAGTTGATTCGTGTTCTTTGTAATTTTGAATCGTCTTTAGCTTATTAATAAATGTCTAAATTTTCTAACAATCCATTTATGCAACCGAAAAGATTAACTTAATGCAATCTTACTGATACTCTGATCACCCGATCACCTCGGTTCAGATCACCCGATCTGAGCCGACTCGGATCACGACGCAATACTCGTACTTAAACGGTGGCAGCGGTAAAGATGAACCAGAAGTTGAAGAGAGGGATTTAATAAAAGCTTGGTTAAATGGCGACTCGAGGAAGGGAAAATAAGATGCACTTCGAGAGATCCTGAGGAATCAGACAGCAAAGCTTCGAGAGATCCTGGTGAAGCAGACTGCTCGGGTGAGTGTTGTTTGCACTTTCTTTTAAGAATAATAATCAGGGATCCGTAGTAAAATATGCTACTTATTGCATATGGACGTTTAATGAGAAGATATTGTTGAAGCACGAGAGTGCTGGAAATACATCAGTATTTCAGGTTTGAGAATTGCGTGACAGAGCAGCTGATATGTCAGTGTTAGCTTTTGGGAATATTAAAATGTTCTAATTACTATTTTTCTCTTTACACAATTGAGGTACGCCAGATGTAGCAAATTGTTAGTGGAGAAAGATTATTAGTTTCATTGGTCTCTTAGTTCATTTGAGTTAGAAATGAAAATATATTTGTAAGTTTAGTTTTTCTTGAAAAAGGAAATAAGTGCGATCTTATTACTTTGGCATTGGATTTGGAGGAAACACCTGACTCAAACATTACAAGGATAAAAATGAAAACTCTCATGACAGGAAATCAGTGGTGTGAAGAAGAGTTTGCGAAGTAAATGAGTGAAAAGATAGCAAGTTCACAGAGTTAGATGATAGAAATGGAGTGGGAAGAAAAGAAGCAACAAATAGAGTGGGGGAAAAAACAAATGGAATTAGAGCTTGAGAACATAATAATAACAAGCTATAATAATAAGCTATAATAACAAGCAATCAATCACTAGAAGGAAGGAGAAAGAGTTATAGCAATATGCAGATCAACATGACGAAATGCATGCTGAAAGGAAGGCAAAAGTTAGTCTCCACATATACGTATTTCCTGGGGAAAACATCTTGGAACAACCGTAGCTTGAACAACCTACGAAAGAGGAAAATTCCGTTGAAAGGAATAAGAAGGAAGGTATGTTGTAACGTAGTGGTCCGAGCGGTGTCCCAATGAACATAATAACATAACCAAAATTACAACTAAACTATTTATTTACTTTAAACATGCACATCTACAATCAGGGATTTGTGTCCCTTGGTCGTAGGCGCTGCAAACAGGGGGGAATGAGATCTACTCAAACGGCGGTTTCTAACGAGCACCAAAAAACAACTCTGCTCAGTTCGACTCTGCAATAGTCTCCCTTTCGTCCCGCGAGTTTCACTGGGATCAATCCCAGGGTGTGTCGCGCACCCCTAAAGATCATCTGGAAGGGAAGGAGACCACCATGGAAGACCACTCCGATAGATGTTTCGGGATTTACGGCCAGAGGTCAGTGGTGTTGACCTCTGATCTCGAGCCGTTGCTATGGATGTTACAGCTTCTCCCTCCTTGGGAAAAACTTTTCTCGCAACTGAAAAGTTTCTTTTCTCCAAAACAACCGACAGTCAGTTTCACTATAATGAAGAACATGGTGATAATGTCATATTTGTAAGGTTAGATATACCAAACCCATATCATAGAGTAGTGACTTTAGCAAATATTTAACCATTTCACACAAATTTTTACTTAAACAAGTAACCTAAGTAAAGAATGTTCTAGCCAAAATCAAGACAATAAATTTCATATCCAAATTAATTAAATTATAACTTAGACTAAGTGCTGTTATTTTTAAGGGATATACATACAACATAATTCATTGTTGAACCATATATATTTTTAAAATTCATTTTGTTTCATCACTAAAACTTACTCGTATAACATATTCTGACACACTGTAATAAAAAAATTTCTAGCAATCAGTAATCTACAATTTATATAGCATGTAGATTTTAAAAAACATTACCATTTAATATAACACTTGAACTAACACAATACAGACAGTTATTTTTGTAATTGAACAGAATTACCGTCATATCAACACAATAACCATCTCATATAGTATAATCATAATTCACAATTCGATCCATCTCCTATATCGTAATCAAATCAAAACAATCACATTTATAATTAAAACCATCTCATTTGCATAATCATAAATAAAAAAATAAAAAACATCCCATAGCATAATCAGCATTGAAAATATCTCATACAGCTTAATTCATGTGTGTGTTTCATAACCAATCATATTCACTATCAAAACCACATCAGTATACTTTCTGTAACAACTAATTCACATCATACGAAGCATGGTAAAATTGATTTCCATTATTCATAAATCAAACATGTCAAATAAGTATAACCCAACTATGCACAAATATCATGGGCATATCACTAAAATATTGATCTAAGGAGACTTACACTATCATCATATATTTTTTAACACTAAAATGGTTTAATTGAATTGGTTTGTCACTAATTGTGATCCCTAATTGATGTACCTCTAAATCGGTCGTGCCTAGATCTTCTGAAAATCATTTTAAAAACATCCGTTTAATAAACTATATCGTTGATCCATTTGTTAGGATTCAAATTGATCCATTAGTTGACCTTGCTACGTTAAACCTCAAAATCATGTAGGTTCAAGTATATGTAAGACAAATATACATTTTGAACTATCAATCCAATATAATTAACCCTCTAATTACAAGATAATCATCTAAAGATTTTTTCAATTCTCAAACTACTACATTTTTGTCGCATGAGTTTTACGTTTAATTTGAATTATTGACATATTTAATCGACTGACCCAATCAAAAACATATTTCGTTAACAGACAATCCTGGTCTTATTCAGTCCAAAGTTCATAAAGTAAAAGTTGTGGGGATCTCAAATTGCTCTAGCTCAAAGTTCTGTGGGTGAAAAACCCAAACGGCTAAATTTTTTTAACAGGGTCCCTGTAACAGAAACTAAACTTATGCCAGTAATAAGAACAACCTCCAGATTCCTCCCTGAATATGAGTAACGTTTTTCAAAAACACTTTTATGAAAGAGAATGACAGCATCGGTGTTCAATTTCAAACCTGTTTCCGTCACCATAGGAATATTTTTCATGGGAACGCTCTTTTGCTCATTAGGATTTACTGATCTCGCATACTGGTCACATTCTTTAGTGCAATTTTTGATCCCATTATAGCGATCTGGACAGACAAAATGTCTTAATCTATCTTCAAATATAGTATCCCCCAAGTGTGAGGAAGTTTCCTAGTGGCCCATTACATTTATTTTTGCCCTATTATCTACAGGCACAACAGACATTTCACTTTCATTCTTCAAATCGTCTTTCTGACATCGAATTAGCAACTCGTTTCAATGCTATAATTATCTTTGGGGCGAATCTTCGAGAATGTCCACTGACCCATTCAAAGTAGGGTCATAATTTTTTCTCTTTCCTAAGCTTTAACAAGGTCTACAGACTTTACCTTCGATAACTCTAGATAATCCATTATCAGTTCCCTCTCCGGTAATTCTATATTTTCGGTTTAGTTATACGGTCGTAACTCTAAAACGTCCATTCCTGTGGTTTCTCGAATATCATCTCTTCCTACACTTGACCCCCCCCCCTTTTAGTACAACAATTCCTTTTTATCTTTACTCCCCAGGTGGGCTGCTAGGTTCATCTGCTATCTTTTGGGAACTCATCAGGACAGCTTTGGCTAAGTGGGGAGCGGAAATTCTATATTTCATTCATTTGATTCCCCTTTCGATTCCACAAATATTTTTTTCGTCACCCCTCAACATTTCTCTCACGTTGCGTGAACTGTTCAGGTCAACTCTCTCGATTTGTGAACGCTCTTGCACAGCGTTAACTAAGTTAGGGAGTGGAAATTCTTTTTTCCATTACACATAGCTTTAATTTTTAATATTTCCAAATTACATTATCTTTTCCTTTTCCAATGCTTCCCATTTTCTTTCCCCATTCTTTTTCCTCCTCTTCAATTCAACTAATAATTGTAAACTCCACAACAAGTCCTCTATTAATTTTTCCTCATATTCTGGACTCTTCAATATGTATTCAATGTATAATAAAAATATTCTAAGTCGATATAACCTAAGTCCGTCATAAGTTTCTCTCCCTTTTCATATGCTGTGGAAAAAGCAGTGAACTAGGTTTCACTTACAAAACAGGATGCCAACAATCCCAAAACAGTGAAGAAGGAATTCACAGAAATGCAACAGGATCCCAAAAATTCCCTTCTGTCGACATTACAGAATACTCCAGAACGATTATTCTCACATGTGGGTAGGTGTATCTATACTATGGAGCTGGATTCCATAGAACATGAACACACGTTGCGACCTCAGGTATATTCTGCTCGATTCCACCGGAACCGCAAGAGGCCCCCAACAAGACACAGAAAAATCAATTCTTAAAGATTACAGTTCAAAACGAAAGATAAAAGTCCAGGAGAAGGGAGATGGGGACCGATGGTAAAACCCGAAGAACAAATAGACTCACCCTCGGCTGTAGGCGAAGATCTCGGGAAAATAACGTGAGGTAACAATATTGGCATGCCAGGTGTCAGGCATGGAATCGAGTTGGTGTGAAGAGGAAGGTGTTTTCACATTTTTGGCACATTAAAATCGGTAGCATAACCCATGAAAGAGAGTGGCTCCCGGAGTGAACGAGATGATTCTATCCCAAGTAGTCCGCGAGGTCACCGGGAAATTCTTTTATTCAAGTCCTCCTGTGTTCTTCACCATTTCTTCTTCTTACTATCGTATTATCGAAAAGAAAAGTGCCTTGATTGTTGGCGTGTACGACTATTTGTATCGTAATTCAATTTCTGAAGAACCACCAAATCAATTAACTCTCATTCAAAAGTAAATCCCGTAAAAGATAAGCCAACCCATTCTATGTGGTCAGCCATCAAATCCCCGCGCGAGTAGACATTAAACCGAGACGCAACATCGCCACTGGGTCAGAAATAACCAAAGACTGCCAAATAGCCAATACTAATGAGTGCTTTCCCCTCAACGAAAATGGGTTTATCTATTTGCTTTTCCCATTCAGGGGGATTCAAGATTAAATTCCTTGTATATTTTTATCTCACGGCTAACCCGTGAGAAAAATTACCAAGCGCTCAAAGTCGGCGCAAAGGCTACAACACAATATTTATACACATATATATACAAATAAATATTATAGAAAATACACAATTAATTCTTAAAAATTAACCCAATATAATCAAAAAGCTAATCAACAACTATTTAATGCTATCTTATTAAACCGTGTATTAAATAGAGTGTGAGTATATTCTGAACGCGATATCAGTTGGCTTCTTTTTCGAATACGATTTCAATATTTCGCCAACAAATATTCCAAAGAATAAATTCTAAATTGGAAAATGATAGTTGATTGGTAAACTCTATAACCTATCATGCTCTCACATGATATGTATCGAGGTTACCTCAAAATGTAGTTTATCTTAGTTTTGGCAACTTTTGGTGTTTAACCTAACCACTAAAAGTTGCCAAAACTAAGATAAACTACATTTTGAGGTAACCTCGAAACATATCATGTGAGAGCATTTGAATAGCAGAAACAAAATGAGGGTATCAGAGCAACAGTGGCCCAACCCACAAAAACACGAAAATACCAAAAATTTCATTTTTGGCATCTACAGTGTACTCTTGCATTTAATGCTTTTGCAATTTAGATTTTAACCTTCCTAAAATCATATTGTGGATAAATAAAAATGTATAAAAATGGTGTTAAGAAAATCGCATATATCTCCATTGGGTATTTAAGCCCTTCTGATTCAAAATCCACTTCTTGTACTTTTGGTGTCTGTTCATCTATCTGTGGCGAACTTATTTACCACTACAAAAATTAACTTACGATACAATAGTATATATAGCAGTGTAACCCAACTCTACTATGGAGTACGTTTTAGTAGACAAAAGTTGCACTGTTTCACACCAGCTCACTAAATGTCTGTATGTGTGTGTACCCGTACTACGTTCAAACGGTTGTACATATTTTCATGAAACTCTGCATACTGTGAGTACTTACATTTATTTAGCGACTGAACTTAGTTGCGTTAGTCTGTCTGTCCGTCTTCCCGTTCTATGTATGATTTTGTGTCTGTAGGTTTCTACAATTATCACATAAAATCTATTCAACATATTTTAATGCAATGTTCTATATTTGATAAACCATATTTTAGTTTAGTGAATGCATTATCCTAAATTCCTTTGCTTACATATTTAAGCAAGTTTCATGCTAAAACATCTGAGTAACTATACTTAAAAATCAATCATAATTTGGTAGTTTTGGAGAAGCTGGAATGCATACTGAGCATTGCGATTACTTGGATTGTTTTACCAGTACTGGTGAAAAAGCCAATATTTTTCCAAAAATTAACTGATACTTTATTTATTTAGTGCCTTATTTTCTTTGCTAAATATAAGCGATTTCTGAATATTTGGGAAAGACGATATTTTGTAACGAAACGAAACGGAAACTTGTGTTCGTTGACCACGCGCAGTGATATTTTCTGGGGTTTTTTTTCGCTCGGAATTAATTTCGTATTTTTAAATTTTATCCAATATTCAGTTGTAGTTTGTGGCAACTATGCGAGATCACGAGATAAAAAAGAATCACAAATTAATATCTTCATAACAATGTTTTTTCTGCCAACTATGCTTTAGTTTTAGTTCCCTTAAATTTATTAAATATTTATATTTTTAATAAATTGTAATTCCTTTTCATCACACGCAACATCACAAAGTATGTTTCGATTTAAAGCCGCATGTAAGTTAGAACAAAGCAAATTTTAAAAGGAATTTGGCCGAAATTAAAAAGATTTTAATCTTAGAAAAATAAGAGCTAACAATTTAAATATTAAAATAAAAATTCATTGTCATAGAGACAGAAGGTCAAGGTGGTTTATTTTACGAGTTAAAGCTATATTTAAGTAACTTATTAAACATGTTAAAAGTTTTTAAAAACTATCATTTTCTATAAAAACACTTTCAAATCGATTTACCATTTTCATTAAAAGTGATAATAGGTTGCATTTGCTTTGTACCTTGTTACCTGTGCTTGTACTGAAGACATTCAATTTTAAAACAAGTTCTTTTTTTATTAGACGTGCCACAAAATGCAATTTGCTAGAAAAAATTTATTCGTTTTTTTAATTATTGATGAATGTTTTATCAAATTAATTTTTCAACCTTCCCATAACGATGTCGAGATTAAATAACGCCCATGCCTTGTTCAAAAGTGCCACAAGTCAAAAAATATTGGTAGGTAAACTATGAGCGCGAGAATATTCACTATAGATTTGTCATTTAATGAATTGAGTACATCAATTTTGAGGAAAAGAGCTTACGAAAGGGTATTCCTGATCCCTCCCCCTCAAAATCGTCACAGAAGTTAAAATTATTGTATTAAAGTTAGAAAAACCTATATGTTTAATATTCTACACGATTTAAAATTTTATAGAGAAACATTCAAAGTAATTTAAGAAAACGAATCAGAAAATAGTTAAATTCTTAATTTCAGTTTTAGATCGCCTTTTACTACTTTTTATCGTGGTTTTTAACAATCAAATTAGAATATACTAATCAGAATAGAGTTCGACACCTTAACTTGTAAATATCAATGAACTTCCATGTAGAACTTGCTCTTTCCTATTTTATTACTAGCAGAATTGAATTGGTTAACTATAGATTGAAAGTGACCAGAATAACCACTTTTCTCTTTCATAGAAAAATGCCAAATCATTAAGTGTGAGTAGAATACTTTTAACCCTTTTCGACACATTTTTTAAATTTCTACAACTTTGAACATAAATTCTACAAGCATATCCATAAATGTAATAAATTTTACATACATCGCACTCCTGCTGTATGAGAAAATACGAAATGACGAAGGTTACAGTAAGATAACTACTACGTTACAGAGAAACAAAATTAAACACTTATTTTCAAACGAGTGTTGTAATATTTTTACGTTCCAGAAACTTCTAAATTTGATTATTTTACTTTTTTCGCAGCAAGACTTGTCATAAAGAACCTTTTCAATTAATTCGTTGTTCACAGAATGTCCCAAAAGTTACTTTTTATACCCTAAGCATTTTAATTTATAACCATGATTAAAATTAACCCGTTCTGTTGCTCCAGTGCGACTTAAATTCAACTGCCTACCATGAAAAAAAATATTTTATTCACGTTTTCATTATGTTTTGATATTTTAAAATTACATACAATTAAATATTAAAAATGATAAAATTATTTTCTAGACTGCTGAAGTTTTCGCAATAGATACTTTCATATTGTCTTATTTGTTTGGTGATCATAAAAACTACATTTAAACTATTTAGGTAATAAGATAAGATTGTCAGACAAATATACCAACCATATATTAGTATGTTATTTAATTTTATCAGTCAAATATAATGATCATACAAACAATAATTAAAATCTATGCTACAAATATTTGCATCGTAAGTTTTTTTTTCTGATTTCAAAAGACAAATATATTTTTTGAAATGTCGAATGGATTTCAGGTTTTATTACATTAAATGACGCCTGTTATAGTACAGTCGACTCGGGTTAATTAGGTCAGCTTTTGACGTGAATACGTCTTTAAAATCGGTATGGAGGTCATCGGCAGAAACTTGCTCTTCACGAAAAGTGTTGATATCTCAAAGCCCCTTAACTCCAGAGGGAATCAGTCTATGGGGATAAATGACCTATCATCGTGTAGAGGAAGGTAGGCCACGTCGACCAAGTTGGCTACTAATCCACTCCCTCTCTGATCTTTGTACCGCGAGGTGGGGGAAATGAGTCACATTTCGGGCATACGCTGGCCTATTTAACCGTTGTAACTTCAGTTCTAATCGACAGGTCGTGGCAAATGTGTGCTTAAATTGAAGAGAACGACGAGTTCTACAATTTCATTTGACTAGTTGACAGTTTAAACCATTTGTGAGAAAATTGTGTGTAGTGGAAAGTGATGATTTGTCGAAGATTTCACTATAAACCAAAATATCACACTGAAGTTCAATTGCAGCATAGGAAACGTAAACAGGTTGAAAGAGCAGTTCAAGACGAACAAAATGATACCAAGAAGTATAAATCTATTACAAGTGCGGAGAAATCTAGAGCTTTCCGAAGACGCAAGAAGGAGCAGGCTGAGCAGGAGCGCATACGCTGCAACGCCGCTGGACCATCTAACGAGCTGCCACTCTTGGAAATACCATCGACGTTACCTTGGAAATACCATCGATGTTACCTTGGAAATACCATCGACCTTACCTTGGAAATACCATCGACCTTACAGGTACATCAGCATCGACACCATGCCTTTTGTCTCGTACTTTAGCTATCAGACTCATCATCCATAAAGTCGCCAGTAAATACTAAGCATTGCCATACTATAACACCACTGCTATGTATCCACCAAAACTGGCTAAATAAATAAATGTCAAACAAATACCCGCCGTCCACATTTCACCAGCGACCTACTTACCAGGTATTCCGCCCAAAAGTATTCAGGAACCAAACCTTACGGTACAGTGGGGACTGCCTACCCGCTTTTTTTTTTAATAAATCCTATCGCATCTTGATATCTTGATATGCATTTCACAAATGCTGAATTAGAATCTGCTGTGAGAGAAAGCTGCTGCAGTTTATTGAAATTATTCATCGAGTATAAGACATGGAAACTTTATATTTTCCATGAATATGATATAATCTATCCAATATATTTAAATACATTCTAATCAAAATCCCATCATTTTCAAAATTATTTTGAATGTGTTAAAATTTATTAAATTAGTGCTTTATTAGAACTCGTGTCACAAAACAGATATATTGTT
This sequence comes from Meta bourneti, assembly GCA_933210815.1. Lineage (NCBI taxonomy): Eukaryota > Metazoa > Arthropoda > Arachnida > Araneae > Tetragnathidae > Meta > Meta bourneti. The sequence goes on along the minus strand of OW119924.1, from coordinate 60,600,009 downwards.
TGCCCCCCTCCCCCCCCCCCTAAATAAAAAAACACTAGCTCTGAAAAAACGAAAAGACAAAATCTACTCGCTATGCTAAATTGCCTTGTTTCTCAAAAATAAATCCAGCCTCCATGCAAAGAAAATATGGCTTAGGGGGCTTAACCAGTCTACAGATTACCACATATGGTTTATAAAAGCTAATGAACACATCTCGAAAATTTGATTTAGTGTGTTCACTTGTAAATCGACTATGTAGTTATATAAATGCTATAACTACTGCAATTTAAGTGCAAAAAATGTTTGATACGAATCGTATATCTAACCTATATGTGATCTATGAAATCCACACTACCTTTAAAACACCTAAAAAGCATTTTCTTGTATCATTGAACCATAAAATATTCATGAATAAATACTGAAAATATGAATTAAATAATAGTTATTTGTCATTATCATCGATCAATCACAGTTTCTTTCTTTATATATGGCAAACACATTTAAAAGCAAAAAACGTATTCAGTGGTGAAATTCTAGATCCTTTTAACATCATTTGAGATAACCACTAATTTTACTCCGCAAGATAGACACTCAATCATCCATAGAATTTTTCACCGAGTGATTATTTTAAAACAAGTTTTCGTTTCTTAGTAACGCTGATTAAAAAAATACACTCATGTCGAATATTTGAAACTCACGGGGAAACTTTTCCAATAACTTTACAGAAGAATGACCGTTTACTAAATGCCCGATTTAATTTTGTTTATTAAGAAATTGTTTTAATTAGTTTCTGGGATGTATTTTTCATTGATTTAATATTTTTGAAAACAAAAGTGTGATATTTATAAGAAAGACATCCGTAGTTCAATGGTATCAATCATGATAATTGTTATTAACTAATAACAATAATTGTTATCCCATCTCTTTTACATTTACATATGTAGTTCATAGATCAAAATGATATAACAGTTAATGAAATTGCTTACCAATAAACGTATAAATACCTAACGTAATTAAATGTTAGTCAGACTTATATGAGAAAAGAACAGGTAGGAGCAAAAGATATCTCATTCAACTTAACGTGAACGTTATAAAAAAAGCGTGTAGGCACAGTCCCCATTGTACTGTAACGTCTTGGTCCACGGGTAGCTTAGACTAATTACCATTCAAAAGTGATCCGTTTCTAGATTAACGAATTTTATTTACACTTTTTACAATTAGTTGATAAAACGAATGAAGAGTTCAAAATGGAATTCACGAGCGATAGTTCGTTGGAAAGTCCAATGTTTTATCGAGGTGCTTCTGATGGCTGATGGCGAGCCTTTCACAATGAAATAGTCAGGCGAGTATAGACTCCCAAGGCGGGATAAATCAGCCTTCTTCAGCTCGGATGAGCTCAAATCTCCACGACTACACGGGCGAATAGTTTCACAAATTACTCGGAGGAGTCTCCTGCACGGCTACGGGCGAGCCTTTCTCAATAAAATACTCAGGCGATTGTAGAGTCCCGAGGCGGGATAAATCAGCCTTCTTCGGCTCGGATGAGCTCAAATCTCCACGACTAGGGCGAGTAGTTTCTCCCGAAAGATGGCAATCTTTCGCCGACAGTTCTTCTTGTCGATCTCATTCTCTCCAAAAATTGTCTCTGCCCTTCTCTCTCTCTCTTTCTCTTCCCTCTCTGTGTCCCCAAAGATCCGAAAAATTCTATATATATCGGGTGCTTCTCGACTCCTCCTTTTCGTCTCGGTTGGTCCCTTCTAGTCGATGCTCGTTGGCTGTTGATTACCTCACCTTCTCCGGGCCTTCCCGAATGGCCCTCGCACGTTGGCCTCTCCCCTTGACTCTTACGTCAGATCTCGGCAGACTTGAAAGGGGACCATTAACCCTTGTCGGCAATGGTCATCATAACTCATCTCCGTACCCTTTTGTCTCGAAATGTCATAGAGAGCGACAGAGGAGCACCTACCTTTTGTTGCGAAGCCACCAACAGTTTCGCCTCTGGAAGCGGTACTTTCCCTATCTGCCGTTAATAATCTGCTCCGGTGGTCATTCTTTTCGGCACTTGATCGCCGGCAAGATTGTCCAGCTTCCCTATCTGCCTTTAATCGGCTGCATCGGTGGTCTTTCCCTTCGACGTTTGATCGCCGGCAAGGTGTCGATGCTAATGTTCCTGGCAAAGGTAAGTTTGATGGTGGTGTTTCCAAGCGTGTGGCAGCTTGTTAGATGGTCAAGCGACGTCGCCTGTTCGGCCTGCTCCTTCTTACGTCTTCGGTAAGCTCTAGATCTCTCCGCACTTATCATAGGTTTAGACTTTTTGGTATCATTTTGTTCGTCTTGAACTGCTCTTTCAACCTGTTTACGTTTCCTATGCCGCAATTGAACTTTAGTGTGATATTTTGGCTTTATAGTGAAATCTTCGACAAATCGTCACTTTCCACTACACACAATTTTCACACAAATGGTTTAAACTGTCAACTAGTCACATGGAATTGTAGAACTCTTCGTTCTCTTCAATTTAAGCACACACTCGCCATGACCCGTCGATTAGGACTGAAGTTACTGTGGTTAAACAGGTCAGCTATACGCCCGAAATGTGACTGATTTCCCCACCCCGTGGTACAGAGGGAGAGTGGATTAGTAGCCAACTTGGACGACGTGGCCCGCCTTCCTCTACACGACGGTAGGTCATTTATCCCCATAGGCTGATTCCCTCTGGAGTTAAGGGGCTTTGAGATATCAACACTTTTCGTGACGCTCAAGTTTCTGCCGATGACCTCCATACCCATTTCAAAGACGTATTCACGTCAAATCATTATCATAATCATGAACTAATAATAAGCATACATCCATCCTGCATCCTGAAGTCTTCACTGCTTGACTTCATATCTGTTTTGTCCGTCCTGATCAATAGAATCTTCCCCTGTGATTCTTTTAACCTATCGATGAGGTTTTTCAGTCCTTTTGTGTGTCTTGAGGAGCAATACATAAAATATCACTCCCGGCACTTCTTACTTTACGACAGAGTTCCGTTCTAACGACTATGTTGTTAAACTAATTGGTTGATAAGTGGGGAGATTAATCGGGTTTTTTATTTATACTGAACAGAGAAAGGATTTCCTCGTACATCGGTATTGACGTTGTCGAAAACTGGTGTTAAAGAGGCTTACAATGCGTTGTAAAGTTATGTATTTAATTTATTTAATCATTTGCAAATTATGCTTATACATGTTTGTAAGATTGTTATGATATTGAATAAAACATACTGTATACAAATCTGATTTGAGTTTCCACACTGTTCATAAAAGCACTTAAGTTCTAGAATATTTCATGTAATATTTAGTATTTGTGGGGTGGCAGCATCATGGTTATAGACAGGTATGGTGAGGGGTGAAATATGCGTAGATGAGAAGTTCAAAAGGATAGTATTAACCGACTAAGTTTTGGCATTGGGCGTTGCTGATATAGTTATTGTAGTTAGATTATGTACTCTGAGATGAAAACGATGCTACAGGGCGAGGAATCACTTTTAAGGTTTTACTTGTCGGTTTGTCAAGGTGCTCGTTCTTTACCTATCATCCACTCTCAGCATTTTTTAGATCTTTATGCTTCTCGATAGATTCCCTGGATAAGTTTGAATAGAAAAAGAACACTTTCAAGGGGAAATGTTCACTAGCCAACCCTCCGAGTAGTGAGTAGGGGCGCACAGATAGGGGAAGGTCTTAATTATTTCAATCTAAAATGGAAAGTATAGGAGCGTTTCTTTTATAATCATTCAAAGATTGCTACTGTGCTAATTGCCACATTAATCTACGAGCACATAGGTGTAGTACATAGGTAGATGGTACTCATTGGTAAAAAATAGATTTAAAAGAATTCGATCCAAAAGGTATACTAATGATTATTACATTTTAAGACTAATTATAAACCTTATGTGGTTTGGTGTGGTGAGTGCTGATGAAAGGAAATACTCGGAAATAAACCAACATGGAATTTATTCAAACATAACAAATTAGAAGGTGAGCCGGCGTGTCTGGCGAGAGAGGAGAAAAGAGAGGTATGCGCTCGGCATTATATAATATCGTGTGACGTCATACAAACGAGCTGCTAGCAGCGCCGCTCCTCAATCAAGAGGGAGTGAATCACTATAGAGTATCCCTCCAGAGACGAAGGGAACGATACATATTCATAGGAATGTTTACAAAGTGATGACAAAGTAATTGACAATGTTACAATAATTGACTATGAAATAAAATTCTTGTACAAGTAATGATAAAAAAAAATACAGTAAAATGTTACATGAAAAAAAAATACATCTAATGAAAGAAAATACAATATATATGCTATAAAATTATTAAACATGTGACATGGATTTTTCTTATAGCTATTACATGCGCATAACTAATCTTTTTGGAAAGTGAACATGTCTACCTGATTTTGTAATCCTAGGTTGTATGGCAGGTGCAGAAGCTTTTTGATCTACTGTTTGTTGCTTGGATGGTTTGTTTGTCTGATCTAAATGTGAAGATACTTTCAATGGCTGTAAGTCAGCAGAAAATGTATATGCGGGTTTCAAGCGATCAATAGATACAGTAGTGTTTTTACCATTTAAATTAACAACGAAATTTTTATCCGTACGACTGAGAACTAAATGCGGTCCAGAATAAGGAGGTGTAAGCGGTGGTCGAATTTTGTCAATTCTCAAAAATACATGTGTGCATGTATTCAAAGATGGATGTACATAAAATTTGCTATTGCCGTGTGTTGCAGGAGCAATAGGACTAAGTTTTCTCATCATTGAAATTAAATTTGACACGTAATTTGGTGTAGCAGGTTGTTTTAGAGAATCAGTCGAAATGAGATCTGATGGTAAACGTAAAGTTGTTCCATAAACTAATTGAGAGGTTGTTGCGTTTAGGTCGTTTTTAATGGCTGAGCGTAATCCTAACAATACAATTGGTAAAACCTCAGTCCATTTTACGTTCTCATGAGCAATAATAGCGCCTTTAAGATGCCTGTGAAATCTTTCAATCATACCATTGCTTTGAGGGTGGTATGATGCGGAATGAATTCTATGACTGCCTAACATGTTTGTTAGTTCGCGAAATAGTCCTGATTCAAAATTTCGTCCTTGGTCTGTAGTGATAGTGACTGGTGTTCCGAATCGCGAGATCCATGCATGTAATATAGTTCGTGCTGTTGTCTCTGCGGACATATCCGCTGTAGGAATCACTTCTGGCCATCGAGTATATCTATCTATGATTGTAAGACAGTATTTATAGCCATCGGAAGAAGCAAAAGGTCCAATGTAATCTAGATGGATATGAGAAAAACGAGCATCTGGTTGAGAAAATGTGCTAAGTGGAGCTTTCGTATGATGAAATACTTTTGCTCGCTGACATTTGTCACAAGTGCGAACTTTATTTTTAATATCGTTCCTCATTCCAGGCCAAAAGAATCGTTTAGAAATTATATTAGTTGTGGCTGATATTCCGGGGTGAGAAAGAAAATGCAAGTTTTCAAAAACTAGTTGTCTGAAATTTTTGGGGACGAAAGGTCGAGGATTTTCAACTGATTTGTCACATAACAAGGTAATGTCCTCAAGAGGAAAATAATGTTTGTCCAACTTTAATGTGTTTTGCTGAATTAATTGCTCTAATTCTTCATCGTGAAGTTGAGCTTCAGCAAGTTTCTTATAGTCCAAAGCAAGTGGTTTGGAGACAGCATCAATCTCTATCCTAGATAATGCGTCAGCAATTGTGTTTTGTTTGCCATCGACATGACGTATATCTGTGGAGAACTGGGATATATAATCTAAGTGTCTAAGTTGGCGCGGAGAACATTTATCGGGCTTTTGTTTAAAGGCATATATAAGGGGTTTTTGATCGGTATAGATAGCAAAATTTCTACCTTCAAGCATGTGTCGAAATTTCTTAATGGATGTGTAAATAGCCAGTAATTCACGGTCGTAAGTGGACCAATTCTTTTGACTGTTATTAAGTTTAATTGACAAAAATGCTATAGGTTCCCATTGTTCATTTGCAAATTGCATAAGTGAACTGCCTATAGCAACATCGGATGCATCAGTCCAAAGACTTAATTGAGCACCAGGCACTGGGTGTTTAAGCAAGGCTGACTCAGCAAGTGCCTGTTTTGCGGCAGAAAATGATTTGTCGGTTTCATCAGTCCATACAAGTGATATATCGGTTTTGGAAGACGGACGAGAGGATTTCTTTTTGTTTTTCTGTCCTTCCAAAAATTTTATTAAAGGAGCCAAAATGTGGGCAGCTTTTGGAATAAATCGCCTATAAAAGTTAAACATGCCCAGAAATCTGCGAAGTTGAGTAATAGTTTGTGGTTTGGGAAATTTTTGAATTGCTGCAACACGATCAGGAAGAGGTGCGAGTCCTTCACCACAAACTTTGAAACCTAAAAAGTTTAAATTAGATGCTCCAAAAATACATTTAGAAGGTTTAATTGTGAGACCATAATGATTCAATCTTTCAAAAAGAGCTCGTAAGTGGAGAATATGCTCTTCATGGGTTTTACTAGCAATTAAAATGTCATCAATGAAAGCATAAACACCATCCAGACCTCTAGTGACCTCATCAATAAATCTCTGAAATGTACTGGATGCATTACATAACCCAAATTGCATTCTAGTACTCTCAAAGAGTCCGAAAGGGGTACAAATAGCAGTTTTGTTAATATCTTGTGGAGCAATGGGAATTTGATGAAATGCTTTTACTAAATCAACATGAGAGAAAATTTTGGTGCCATGCAATTCACTTGTGAAATCCACTATGCTAGGAATTGGGTATTTATCCTTGACTGTTTGGGCGTTTAAGGCACGATAATCGCCAACTGGACGCCAGTCATCACTATCTTTTTTTGGGACCATGTGTAATGGTGATGCATAGTTACTGCTAGATGGACGTATGTGTCCTAAATCAAGCATGTATTGGAATTCAGTTTTTGCTATTTTTAACCTATCTGGTGCAAGTCGACGAGGCTTAGCAAAAACCGGGGGACCAAAAGTTTCAATATAGTGCATGACATTATGTTTCAAGGGTTGATTGGCACAAGGAGATTTCGTAACATCTGGAAATTCTCCCAATAATTTGCAAAAATCATTGTTATCAGGGACAGTTTTAACAGAAACAATAGTAGAATCATCTAAAATACAATGACAATTTAATTTTGTGCATGAATCAGTCAAACGACGATTACGAATATCGGGTTTTAAATTAAAATAATGCAAAAAATCAGCACCAAGAATAGCAGTTGTAACATTACAAATATAAAATGGAAAAACAAAATTACGTCGTAAGCCTAAATTTAAAGAAAGTAATTTTTTACCATAAACTTCAATAGGTGTTCCATTTGCTGCATTAAAAGTTTGTGAAAGTTTAAGTTTCTTTTCATGTTTATTTGCTGGGATGATAGAACAGTCACTGCCAGTGTCCACAAGGTATTTAATATTGGTGCGTTGATCAATCACAAAAAGGCGACGCGAGGTTGGTGGCGAGGAATATGTCGCCGCTACTCCTGGCCGCTGATGTTTTCCGAAAAATGAGCAGGGCTTGGAACACTTATTTGCTTTCGATTGGAACTTACGGTAGTACCAACAGATGTCTTGGGCTTTGGTAGAAGGGCTTCGATGTCGGTAACCGGAATTATTCCGCTTTCGTGAAAAACTCCTTGAACGTCGCAAATTGGCAACTTCTTTTCGAAGATCTTTAATTTCTTGCATCAAGATAGAGTGAATGTTTGAAGCACTGGAACTAGAATTACCAATAGCGGAAACGGCACTTACTTCTGCAGGCGTAACTTCGAGAATGCGGTCAGCTACTTCAGCTGCCTTTTGTGGCGTCAAAGGTTCAATTGAAGCAAGGATTGATTGTACATTAGGTGGTAATTGTTGTAAAAATAATTCCAATAAAAGAACGTCGGTGATGTTATGGCTTTCGGCACGGCGTTGCATAACACGAAGAAGTTCTGTAGGCTTCCGATCTCCTAATTGTTCACCAGCTAACAATCTATGTATTTCTTGCGATTTCGTTTCACCACATCTGGAAATTAGTTGCTCCTTGAGTTGTGCATAAGGATCTGTTGAATCAGGAGATAAAATGATATCTCGAACAATTGAAGCTATTTCTGATGGTAAATGAGCAAGACAATAATTATATTTAGTTTTGTTGTCGGTGATGGGCTTCGGAACAGCCAGTTTAAAAGTAGCCTCAACCATCACAAACCATAAGGCTGGATCATTCGAAATAAAATTGGGAATTTTAACAGCAGCGGTTTCCTCCATTTCGATGCAGAATAAAACGTTCACAAAATAAAAAGATTTCGTGATCAAACTGAACGTGTGATCCTGTAGTATCCAGTCAGGAAACGTTCGAAAAGAAACTAAATACTTGGCGCCATAAGAAAGAAAATGGTGGAGGCCAAATCAACTGTGTATTAGTTTTGAAGCCACATTCAAAAGTTACAACAAGCGAAATAAATTCATACCTCAAAGTCCAGCATCAGGGTCACCATTTATGTGGTTTGGTGTGGTGAGTGCTGATGAAAGGAAATACTCGGAAATAAACCAACATGGAATTTATTCAAACATAACAAATTAGAAGGTGAGCCGGCGTGTCTGGCGAGAGAGGAGAAAAGAGAGGTATGCGCTCGGCATTATATAATATCGTGTGACGTCATACAAACGAGCTGCTAGCAGCGCCGCTCCTCAATCAAGAGGGAGTGAATCACTATAAACCATTATAGTATTGATTAAGTGGCTGATGTAGGTAGGTATTTTAATTAACGTCACATTGGAGCAACACAACGGTCTACTGGTGACGGTCCGGGATCAATCCCAAAGGGAAAGATTCGAAGACAACACCACGTGATTTTGAATCAAGGTCAGATGACGAGGCAACACCTGAGCTTGCACCCTACTCTCCAAACTTCCACACCATGCCAACGTGAGGACATTTGAGGCCACGACGGATTTAACGTGTACCGGCCTCCTTTGTACACGAAGGTCTTTAGCTGGATTCGAACTTGCAATCCTCCGGTTGCTAATCCGTTGCTCTTCCGACCGGGCTACCGCGGCCCCGATTAAGTTGCTGGAGTTAATCAACTATGTCGTGCTTTATCAGTGTGAAAAACAATAGGAACCTCAAATGATTTCTTCTCACACATGAGGTGGAATTACCCCATTCATTATCATTCGTTATCCCAGACTGTCTCCAGTTAGTTAAGTACATGTTTGCCCCTTATATAACCCTGGCTTGAGTCATATCTGGAGTTTGTTTTAATCTAGTTCAGTTTTGTTAATAATTGCCATGCAGTTTTAAATCGGTATTTTGAGGCACTTTTCTGTCAGTTCAGAGATCCGATATCTAAATGGAAAGTACGTAAGTATTTAGAATGATAGATGTTGTTTCTTGACTATTTAGTACAGCTTTCAATAAAATCTAATAGTACAGAGTGTCCTAAAAGTTCCCGTTCTCCAGCTTTAAAAAATCATTTGACCGTGATTTTTTTTAATTATTGCATTTTATCGTCTGTTTATAATTTTATGGATTCTTTAATTTTTATCGTTTGGTTTTCTTCTCGCTCAAGTTGTGCGATAATATAGTTCCATGTCATTTCGTTCTTCATTATAAAATGAGTTTATCACGCATTCAGAGAATTGCGTTGCTTGAGGCTTATTTTGAATGTAAATCATATGAAAGATGTAAAGAATTTTGGCGATATAAATATCCAGATGATGCAATACCGAGTAAATATACGCTAAATCAACTCGTTCGACGATTTCGTGAGACAGTTTTGGTGGAAGGCAAACACAGGAGTGAAAGACCGAAAGTCGTTACACCAGACTTTGTGCAAGAAACTCAACGAAGGATATTGCAATCTCCTCATCAATCCGTGAGGCGTTTGTCACAACAAATGGGCACATCACGTGGATCGACACATAAGGCTTTAAGAGCTTTGCATTTTGGTGCTTATTGTGTAAAAATGTTACAGGAGCTAAAGCCACCGGACAATGAGAAGCGGCTTTATTATTGCCGATGGTTCCGGAGATTTATTCGCAACAACATCAACACTTTGAACAAAACATTTTTCTCCGATGAGGCATGGTTTCATTTAAGCGGTTATGTGAACGCGCAAAACTCCCGCATTTGGGCGACGACAAATCCCCATTCATTAATGCCAAAACCTTTACATTCTCAAAAAATTGACGTTTGGTGTGCCATATCACGCAAAAGGATTTTTGGGCCTCTGTTTTTCGAGTCAACTGTTGATGGCGCTGTATACAGAGAACTTATCTAATAATTTGTTGCATTATTAGAAGTGAATAAACGAGATTCTTGGTTCCAACAAGACGGTGCAGCCTACCATACAAGTTATGAAACCATCGACATGTTTCAAGAATTTTTGTCGATCGACTCATCTCAAGAAATCTTTGGCCACCTCGTTCCCCTGATCTGAGCATCCCTGACTTTTTTAGCTAAGTTGCATTTTCGTATATTCATCCAAAGATATTACATACATCTATATACAGGGTGTCCCAAAAAGGTTGTTCCGCAATTTATCTTTTTACCATTTGGAGATAGGTAGGCAATGTAAATTGCAAAATTGCACCAAATAAGGTAAGTAATTAAGATATGTGAATAAAATTATCACGTGATAACAATTTAAGCGGATACAGTTTTTAATTTTTATACAACCCCTGGTCTATACTGATTACATTTATTTCTAACCCAAGCACCGTTATTCCGAAAAGCACAAACGAAAAACTCATTGATCATAAAAGCGTAATTTTGCTACTCGGTATCTGGCAGCACCAGAATTAATGTTTACTTTTTTATAAAACTTTGTAGAACTTTCTAGAAAGTTGGGGAAACGGAAACTTCCTTGGACTCATGATGGAGAACATTCCAGCACACACTCGATTCTTAGCTGGTCGTATTTAAAGGAAGCTAACTCGGTAAGTCTTCCAGTTTATCATCTTTCAGTGAATCTGGCATTTTTATTTCGCTGATTGTATAAGTGTTTCCTACTTTATTTGACAGTGATAGTGTACATTTTGGATTTATATTTCTAAACGGAAGTAAGTATTTCATAATTTTAAATTTGTTTTTTCGTTAAATTTAGCTTTTTATTGTATTCTATAATAGATTTCATTTCTCAGTGAGAGTGTGCCTTTTTCTTAACGTGTGAAATAGCTTTTTTTGTATTCTTTTACAGATTTCTTTGCTGTAGCAATGCCTCCAAGGAAGCGGAAGGCGATCGGCCAAGTGCAGTCAACGGCTATGATGATGAAAGATAAGCGTAATAGAGAAACTTCCGAGGAGAGGAATAGAAGACTTGCGATTGCGAGAGAGAGCTACTACATCTAGAGCAACAGAGACGGCACAGCAGCGTCAGGTCCGACTACAGGATAAGAGAGATAGAGCCAAATGATCACAGACTGTGACCCATTTTAGCTTAGCATTGGAAGGATTCCACTACGATTCACATAAAGACTACTCGCTGCATGCAAGTGTTACCATCGGGAAAATGGAAATGGTTTGTAGTTACTGTCAAGCCAAAAAGTTTAAATCAGAGTCTACTGGTATTTGCTGTAAAAATGGAAAAGTTAAACTCTGCCAACTGGAGCCACCACCACAAGAACTTTTGACTTACACATCAGGAGATACGTTAGAGTCGAAGCATTTTCTTAGTAACATCAGAAGATACAACTCATGTTTCCAAATGACATCATTCGGCGCCACATCAGTTGTTGGACAGCCCGGATTTCCTTCGACATTCAAGGTGCAAGGGCAGATTTACCATAGAGCGGGATCGTTGTTTCCGCTGCCAGATCAACCACCAAAATTTCTACTATATTTTATTCAAAACGAACAAATGGAAACTGATCAGAGGTGCGCCTACATCTCGGGAACAAGACGTCAGATTGTGTTAAACTTACAGAGGATGTTTCATGAGCACAATAATCTTATTAAAACGTTTGAAACAGCATTGGAACGTATGCCAACAGATGAATATAAAGCAGTCATAAGAGCAGACCGAAGACCAGCAGGCGAACACGAGCGGCGCTTTAACTCTCCTCAAGCTGATGAAGTCGCGGTGGTTATATCAGGCGATGAGTTTCATCAACGGGATATCGTTATTCAACGACGAGGTGAATCATTGCACAGCATTTCGGAAACACATCGATCTTATGATGCTCTGCAGTGATATTCCCCCATGGTGAAGATGGATACCATTTAATCTGAGGCAGATCAACCCAAGAACAGGTGAAACAACCAGCAAGAAAGTTTCAGCGATGGATTTCTATACGTACAGATTAATGGTTCGAGATACTGAGCAGAAAAGGATATTTAAAATATTTCATTTTTCATACATTTTGTAATGGAACACGAAAAACTTCAACTCATTAATCATAAAAGCGTAATTTTTTTATTTTAGATTTGGCAAAAAAGAATTAATGTTTTATTATTTTATAAATTTGATTTAGAATCCCGTGTTTGTCTATTTGAGTTAACACAGCGAAATGTTGCAGTCATATTTGAGCATTACTAAATTTCATAAATCATTATCGTCTTTATCAATATTTTTCAAATGTTTTTTTTCTAATTACTCTATTTCAGAATACACTCAGGCAGTCGAAATTCGACACTGCGCATCTTTCGTTTTTTAGAATTCTGCATTTTTTCGTCGGAATTTCGTTTCTGTTTGTATTTATGTCTTAATCTTTTACATATTGCAATATATTCAGGAATTAAATGCATATATTTGCGTCCGAAGTATATTGTAAAAGCTATGAAAAAGTTAAAACGGATTTTCCGTACAACTTAAATGATTGCATTTTTCTGTAAAAGAAAAGTGATTATTCTAATTCACTTTTCAAGCAACATTTAACCATTTCAACCCGAGCAACGCCAGGTAATTCAGCTAGTATGTATATACAATAATCCATTGCAAGTGGGCACAGGATGATAAAAGTTTACAGTTATTTAAAATAGTCCTCTTTCTAAATAAGAAAAGAAAAGTTTGGAATAAAGACGAGGGCAAATACCAAAACTTAACTAATTTCTATACATTTTGAGGGAAGATGAGGACAAATAAATGAAAAAACTTAATTACTATACGTTGAAACCATACAAACAAAAATTTGAATTAAAACGAACACAAATGAATGCTTAAATTATAAATAAAAGTATTCGAACAGAATCGACGTACATTTAAATAACTACATTATTAAAAAGCATATAGAGAAAATATATCCTAATGGGATGTTCAGGTTTGAAAACGTTAACTTTTAGGTTAACCTACACCAGGGATGCAGATTTGTTAAGACCAAAGGCCACATAGATTCATTGTGACTTATGGGAGGTCGCCAAAAAATATGAGTTATCTCTCATATATTATTTATTTCATTTATATTTATCATATATTGTTACAAAGATAATAAAAAGTAAGGAATTTAACTTGATGCGCGACATTGCATTAATTTAACAGTTGTTTTAATATTTGGTTCGATTTTAGTAGTCAAGCGCAAAATTGATTCCAAATTTTCATTCGTCAATCAGTTCCTATTTTTTGATTTGTTAATAGTCATGAAAAAGTTTGTTCACAGATATATGTACCACGCTTGGCGCCACAAGTACTTTGTTGCGCGCAAGTGCAATTTTTAAAAATTACCAATCGTGACTCGTTAAAGTTAAAATAACAATTAGTGAGGCTAGCAAACCAACGGACTGCCGCATGTGGCCCGCGGGCCGCGGTCTGTGCAACCCTGAACTACACATACAATTTAGCCTTCGTGTAGCAAAAAATGATCGTAAAGCGACAAACCAAACTAAACTTTATATAAATGAAAATAATTTTTACACGACATTCTACAATCAAATACATTGATAAATTTTCGCGGTGATGCCCGTATGATCTTCAGATAGAATTCGTTTCAGACCTGAAAAAACATTAAACGGAACATAATGCCAGGGGAGCAAATTTCATTCGAGAAACTTCATTGACTGTCCACCTTAGATCATTTTCCACGTTTGCACGAACTCGAGATATATTCTCAATTATTTTGAAGTCAGGGCTTCTTACTAAAACAGCCTCTCTATTTCTACGCCAACCAGTCCAGGCACACCTTTGCTTCGGCATCAAATCGATTACTTCGGTCAAAGGCAATGATGATCCCTTCAATCTTGTAATGGTTGAAGCTAAGTTGCTGTATTGGGCTATTATGCTAGAGCATTAATAGTTGAAGGGACATCTAAATCGAAAGCCTCTTTTGCAGCAGTGATGGCTACTGTCTCCTTTTCTGAAAGAGACTCCAATACACTTATAATATCCACATGGTGATCGTCATAATGCAATGCTGCAGCCAACCGCGTTCTCCACCTAGCTTTTAGAGTATATGCTGCACCACATAGCTCCCTCTTAACCCATGTCAGAGGATTTCAAGAAAGATCAATACACTTTTGACCTTGGTCCTTTTTATTCAGTTGCAGTATTACATTTTTATAGACGTTTTCACTGAATTTTTTAATAAACGACGGTATTGCTTCTAATAACGGCGATTTTACAATGATATTGCATTGATTTGAATCGATCACAGAAATTTGATTTCATTAACTATGTACATCGAACATAATAAAATTTAGTTCACGTTCTGATTTCTGAATTTCAATTCTCTAACTCAGCTGCTGCAATGGCTAGATTAAAATTATGGGACTTATTTTTATATTAACGACGATTACTTGCAGCTTAGTGTTTTTTCCTTTTACATTAGTTTAGCATACTTAGTCTTTTCAGGGAAAGAGAACACCTAGTCCACAATAAAAGTGAACCACCATAGAAATATGCTTTTGCACATAAAAGTCTACGATGGCAATTATTCCTTTAACCCAACTTTATTAGGTTTTATTTATTTTTTAAAAAGTAATAGATTTTGCTGGGTTCTTTCTAACAGTTTAGGATCTTAGTAATCAAAATTGCTCAAAAGCTAAAGTTTAACACATCGCTTCCTTGTGTTCGAGGCATGACTATCCGTGATTAACTGGGTCAATTCCTACGACGTGTTTCATACTTTCTGGTTCTCCAATTGGTGAACAGAGGGTCAGATTTCTTACTGTCTTAGTTTCAGTCATATTACTTTTGGCTAATAATTTAACTGTCAAGTTCTGTTTTTAAAATATCGTATTAAGTGAAGCTGTTACAAATATTGATCTATTTTGTGTAAACGAGATACACACCTGTAAAAACCATTTGTATATACTGGAAGGTCAGATTTTTGAGCTAGTATACTGTTTTTTTTATCTATTTTTAAGAGAACTCTTTCATAGTGTGACGAATTAATCCGAACTTTTGTTGGACATTAAAAAATAACATTTATTTTAACACAGACAAAACAATGGGTTTACAATGGACGCGCGAAACAAAAATGCTTATTTTCATATTAAAATTTACGAATTGCTACGAAGACGTCTCAACTAGACGGAGTCCGTGAGCTAACTGTTTCTCATTCTCCTCACATGCGCAAGCGCATTATTGAAGGACTTTTTAACAGGAAACTTCCGGGTCTGCAGCCGGCCATTCTAGACTCTAAGGCGCTAAGATGTCACAGTCTATTTCCTCCCTCCTCAAGATTCTTTTTCTGCAGAGACAGACACCTGCAAAAAAGATACAAAACAGCAGCAACAGAATTTTCGCGAAGGCAACAACTCATGCCCAAAGCAATATGCAAGTAGACCATACACCCTAAAGATCCTGGCTGTGTATACCGCCTACTCTAAATTAAAAAAAAACATATCATAATTTTAACAAAGTATAATCAAAATTTTGCTCAGTGATAATCATCAAAGAAGAAATTCAATTTCAAAATATTTACAGATTTTCAATTCAAATTTAAAACTTTTTTGCAATTCAAATGTATCAATGTACACTAGGAATAAAGTATTTTTATATATGCAAGATATCACAAATACAAACAATAGTAATTTAGTTTTGTACGTGAGGCGTACGACTTAAATTGTCAGTGTTATATGCTGTTTTCCTTTTCTATGGACTACCTCGTATTCCTGGATCACAGTAAATTCAACTTCATCTTTAACTTTTATGCTTTCTTCAAACGACTTTTAGATTTGTCTAAGCATTCAGTTATTTCACCAACCAAACTTTCAGTTTCAACGTCCTCAAATATCACTGTCCCTAAGGGCAATTTAGTTACACTTACAGCAACTTCCTTGTTTCGAGTCTGTATTCCAAATTCAACATCATCGCCAAGATTAAGATTTTTGAACACTTTGCATTCACTAGAGTGAAAAAACATATCCTTTACATCACCCCTTTTAATAAAACCAAATGTTCCTTTAAGAGCACAGATAACACCACGGTATCTCACAGGTAAGGGCTGTTCCGAACGCATTTTACAAGGTCTAAGGTTTCTTGTATTTTTGTCAATAGGAATACTAAAAGTGATCTGTTTAGGAGGATGAAAATCTACATTACAATCAACATTTTCAGCAGAATAGGGCCGTTCGCCACGATTTTCATAAGCAACTTTACCTTCAGTATTTTCCTTTTTTTCAGTGGTTTCAAATCCAGAAACTGTCTCTTTACACATTATTTTACAAACAGAACTAGCAATTTGTTTTCCAGTACGACGATTATGAGTAATTTTAAATTCAACTGCATCACCACGTTTTAAATTATCAATATTTCCAGAAAATTGACTGTAGTGAAAAAAATATATTGCTTGTCTTTCGCAACATTGTATAAAACCATATGATCGTAACAAATTTTCAACGATTCCAGTCTCTTTAGGAGTAACACTGCTAGAACTAAAACGGTTACTGTTACAAGGGCAGTCGTTTTTCGATGTTTCATTTAAATATGGAGAACGTTGGCACTTGGGCGTTGCAGAGTCTTTCACTTCAATTTCAGAGTCTTTGTCTTTTTTCATATCTTCTATAAGTACAACGGTCTTGTTGCTTAGTAAGTAGCGTTCTTTATCTAGGAAGTTATCCTTGACAGCAGCTTTGGTTATAACATGACCCAACTCACACACTAAATTTACTTCCGCTAAAGGCAAGCAAATAGGGTTATCCGCTAAAGGAGATGCTACCCATACATGTTCACCCGTATACATGTGTGGCTTAACAAACTTCCTAGGAATTAGATCTATGCTGGATCCTGTGTCTCGTAAGATGGAAATCTGAGATCCATTTACAGTTCCGACACTAATGTAGGGAGACATCAAATCTATTATTCCCTTTCCCATAATTTCGTTAGCGGCTATGATTTCAGTTTTCTTCAACTTAGGACATTGAGGTCTAAGATGATCATAGGAATTGCATTCATAACATTGAAGTTGCTTTCTTTTTTCAAAATTTCTCTCTTTATAATCTTCTCTGTTTACTTCTGTTTTCCCAAAGGGTTTGTTTTCTCTCTCAAACTTACGAAAACCAACGGATGTTTTCTTGATACCCTCTGTATTCTGGGAACCTTTAGTATTTCTGGGTGTAAGACTCTCCTTCAAGCTTTCAAATTGATCTATTTTTTTAGCTAATTCTAGCGGAGAATTTAAGTCCATCCACTCCTCCAGAAAATGTTCTTTTACTTCAGACGGCACTCGTCTTTTAATCTGCTCAGTGATATGCAAGTCTCTGAGTTCTTTAAAAGTTTTGATTTCCAAATCAGAAACCCATTCATCATAGTAGCTTGTAAGTTCATGAGCGTAATTCCTCCATGTTTTATCCGGGACTTTTTGATGACGGTAAAACATCTGCTTCAATTTCTCAGAACTCATTTTATACCTCTGAAGAATAATATCTTTCACATAATCGTAATTCTTTGCATCTTCAGGCGATTCTCTAGCCATCATGCTCGAAATTTCCGAAGGCAATACGCCTAGTAAATACGGCACCCAATCTTCTTTAGGCACACCTGCCATCTCAGCTCTTCTTTCAAAATTTATTAAATATAGACCCATTTCATCTTTCTTTTCCTCAAATTTCGGGGTAATTTTGATGAGCTCAATTTTATGATTTGGCATCCGTTCTCTATTAGATAGTCCTAGCTCACTTGCAGCTTGCATTTCTAGCTTTTTCTTCTCTAAAGCTATTTCTTCCATTCGAATATTACGGTCTTCCCTTTCTTTTGCTTCTTGTCTGGCAATTTCTTCTTTTGCTTCTTGTCTGGCAATTTCTTCTTTTGCTTCTTGTCTGGCAATTTCTTCTTTTGCTTCTTGTCTGGCAATTTCTTCTTTTTCTTTTGCTTCTTTCTCTCTCTTTATCCTATCTTCCATAATACGAGTTAAAGAAATTTTAACTTCCTCTTCTTCATAGTTTTCACTGTTTAGGATAATTTTCCTTATCTCAACCAGTTTACAATTATCCGATACTTTTTCACAAAGTTCATCTGCGAGTTCGAGGAGGTCTTCTTTTCTCCCACGAGAAAGAAAAGCCATGATCGATGAATAACTTATTAGTAAACAATCCAATTTTGTTATCATAAATATAGTTACCAATATTTTCTAATAAACTATATGATTCACAAAATATACTCAATGCCAAATATGCTTCAAATACTAGATAAGATTTAATATCAAACATACAATTCTCAAATATAATAACAGAATCTTAAACTATATCGTAGCATATACAATACACAAGATGCAATATATATAGTTGCAATTAAATATTTGTTTTCTTTTACTAATGTGTAATTACCATATGTAATTCAAATTATCTGATTCTTTTCAAATCATTAAATGCACAAAACACAAAATTTCAGTAAAATCAAAACGAAATTTAAATTTTCGTTCACTTTCGATTTGGCACTTTTTGGCCGTGACTTTATCAACTTGATAATATCTACTTAGTAGAACATGCAAATTCACTTTATCATCAACTTCTATTAACTTTCATAAAGACAAAATTTAAATAACCACAAAATAAAATTGGATATGTAGTCATTTCTTTTTTTTTTTAACCAAAACTATTTAGGCTCTTTGCCTCACTAATTCCGGTAAGCCAGAACCTTAGTAAATTTAATTTAATACAAGGGTGGGCCTACCTGCATTTCCTGCTTTCTTGCTTCCATCCGACTTCCAGGACACCAAAAACTCTAGTCTGTGACGAATTAATCCGAACTTTTGTTGGACATTAAAAAATAACATTTATTTTAACACAGACAAAACAATGGGTTTACAATGGACGCGCGAAACAAAAATGCTTATTTTCATATTAAAATTTACGAATTGCTACGAAGACGTCTCAACTAGACGGAGTCCGTGAGCTAACTGTTTCTCATTCTCCTCACATGCGCAAGCGCATTATTGAAGGACTTTTTAACAGGAAACTTCCGGGTCTGCAGCCGGCCATTCTAGACTCTTAGGCGCTAAGATGTCACAATAGCTTATTATAAGATTTGTAAAAAAAGAGGATTTGGCAAAATCTTTCCGTTTCTGACGAATATGGATCTAACTGTTTTGTCTTACTCTTAGATTAATTAATTATTGTCCTGAAATTTACTTATTTTAATGAATAAAAATATTTTAACTAGTTAAATTAAAATAAAACTATTTAGTTGGGTGTTGCGTTTCTGCTTCTTTTTACAGGAGAAATGGTAAACTTCGCGATGTTTAGCATCTATTTTTAGCAATTGATAAGATCTGGATACGCATTCCAAGCTTTTCATTATCTCTCCAAAAATTCGATGTCAAGTATAACCAAGAGTATTACATATTTTAAAATATAAAATAAAGAGTTAAAATAAAGAGATTTGATTTAAAATATAAAATAAAGAGTATAACATTTTAAAATATATTACCAGCTTCTCACATGCTTGGCAAAAAAATAACTATGACGTTCATATAAAATTCTTATCTCCTTGAATCCAGCTTAAGCTCTGTGCTTCTAGAATTCTGAACTTTTGGCATCGTTTTGATAGTTTTCTTCAAAATTCTTCACTTTCAAATGATTAATCAAGACAAATATTTAAAAACGGAATGAAAGTAGCATGGTATAGAACCCAAAATGTATTGTAAGCTATTTGTTGCTTGAATTTTTTTGCTGTAGTTGACTTTTTGTTTAGTTGTCTTTTTTGTAGTAAGAAAGTACACTTGGGTTACAGGAAATTACTCAGCACACCGCTTTATTTTGAATAAAAACGTATTCAAAATGCATTTAATAATTTAATAATACAGGAAATAACTGGAAAAGGTCTTTTTTACGTTCCGAAGGTGATTTTAGTCTTGTTAGGTGCTTATCGTTTTCTGTTGTTTTAGGTAATTGACCCCGAATTAGGCATTTTTAGGTGCTACAAAATTTACATATTTTATTCAGGTCATCTCAAATCGCAAAAGAGTGTATTAACAGATTTTAAATAGAGGGCATAGAACTAAATAGGTAGACCTAAAAATTCGAGGCTAGCATTATTTAGCCAAGTTAATTTGTTTTCGGATATTGGTTGGGTAACGTGGAATTATTTTGTGTATACAAGCAAACACATAGTCGTCCACATTGCCCACCCCATCGCATGGACAGAGGGCAATTTTTTTAAATTTTAAATCTCTTTAGATACGATAGGAACGGGCCATGGTCTATCAAAAAGAAAATTAAATACCTATTTGATAGAAAAAGAGTAGGAATTGGGATTTTAATGAATGTATAAGTTCTTCCTGTGGTACCTAGCTCCCACGGGGATTTACAGGTAGATATTACATGGGTTTTTATAATTCTGGGAGACAAGGGCAGAGATACCTCCATCTCCTTGCCAGAATTAACAGCCAACTTGGGGCCGCTTGGTCCACTAGCTCACTGGCTTGATCCCCGACGTGTGCCATGATCTAATTGAGCCCAAATAAGTTAGATTGTTTCTGAAGGTTTTTCCTGTTATTTATAAAATCCAATTTATTATTAAATTTCGAAAAAGCTTGGGTAGAGCTTAGGCTGTCAGGGTAAATATTGCCAATTGTTCAGTGATTCGGAAGCCACAGCGTTGCTTGATGGATGGCAGAAATTTCAGCTTGAAAGACGGAGCCCTATTTCTTCATATCTTATCTCAATTGAAGTATTTTTTAATAAAAATACTTTAGTGCTACACATAAATTTAGGCAATTACTTATTCGAAACAATTTAATAAATACACTACACTTTTGTAGAGTTGAAAATTTGTAACAAACTCCAAAAATCAAGACCCTCCTCCTGATGGTACTTAAATTGATAAATGGATTATGCAAATAAAATCATGTTCACACTTTTGAGCTCTGAACAGTAACAAAACCATCAATTCGTTTCTTTGAGTTCTTGTAGCAAACCACTAAAAAAGTTAAAAGTTTGTTTAGAGTACAAAAGTTCATTTGTATACAACTCTTATACTCTAAAATAGTAAATTAAAATGCTTATAGAAAATGTTATGAAACACATTAACTGTCAAAAAATGAAAGTCCCGAAGGGTTCAGAAAAAGTATCAGAAGAAATTTAATATGTTCCAGATACCAATTCTGTAAATTTAAATGCAATCCACCACCATTTCTTTCATTTTTAGAATTAATTCCCTATTTCCCTTCAGGCATACGTCGACAAGTTGACATTTTATGATTTAACGTAATTATCAGATTTAGATACTAGTTCTCAAAGCCTGTTTTATTTTATTTGTTTTTCTTAACGGTAAGTTTAATCACCGAAAGCGATGCATTAAGAAACTAAACGTGTTTTAACATTAAAAACTAAAACTATTAATGTGTCGTTTTGAACGATTCAAATTAAAAATATTGCCCCTTCTGGGAGTGCTCAATCATTCGATAAGAATAAGTAGTTTGAAAGCAATAAAATTATGACGATATTTTTTATTGAAATTAAAGAAGATATCACAAAAATAACATAAAAGTCACAAACATGCAAAATTATTCAAAAATAAGGATTTTAAAATTGTTCAAAGTTGAACAAGAAGTTGGTTTAAGCTCACATTGAAATATAACGTAGCTTTGCAACGTCGTCTACAAAAAATAAAAGAACACAAAATTACAATTTTTCCATAAATGGATTCATTAAATACTAACACAACTTCACCTTACCCAGGTTAAATTGGTTGATAGTAGATTGAAAAAGTTTCCAGAATAATTTCACTTTTCTCGTTCGTAGAAAAGGGATTTATAAGTGTTATAAATATCATTTAAGTACACAGCTGGCCACCCAAATTGCAACACCAAGAAAAACAAGAGATATCACAACAAAATTTATTTTGTAGATAACATGTTGACCAAGTATCAAATGATTAAATTTATAGACTTCTGTGAAGTGTGGTTCCTGCCAAAATCAGTAGCCAGAGTAGCCGCCATTGTTGGAGATCACCGCTGCCACACGCCTCGGCATTGATTCAAAGAGACTTTGGATGTGTTCTTGGGGTACAGCAGACCAAGCAGCTTCCACACGTTGCCAAAGTTGATCTGGTGTGGCAGCTGGGGATGTATTCTGGGTCAATCGTTGAGCAACCATGGACCACATGTTTTCTATCGGCGAAAGATCCGGAGAGCGAGCTGGCCAGGGAAGCAATTCAATCTGGCGATTTACGAAGAACCCTTGGACAATGCGTGCCACGTGTGGTCGCGCATTATCCTGTTGAAATATGGCTGTGGGCAAGCCCTGAAGGTAAGGAAAGACAACTGGCTCCAACACCTCGGAGATGTAGCGCTGGCTGTTTAAAGTACCGGCAATGCGTACTAGAGGAGTGCGAGAGTGATATCCAATACCGCCCCATACCATAATACCCGGTGCAGGACCAGTGTGGCGGTGCATAACGCAACTGTTCAGCATCCTCTCTCCACGGTGTCTCCAGACTCGAATCCGACCATCGTGGTGTTGCAGATAGAAGCGTGACTCGTCAGTAAAGACAATTTCATTCCATTCTGCCGTCCACATCTTTCTTTCATCGCACCATTGCCGGCGGAAACGTCTGTGGTTCTGCGTCAAGGGTAGACGAAGCAATGGACGTCTTGCGGACAGACCACTCTGCTGTAAACGGCGTCGAATGGTACGCGCAGACACTGGATGATGCGGTACAGACTGAATGTGCTGTGCTATGGTTCGTGATGTGGCTGAGCGATCCGTCACTGCCATACGCACAATATGCCTGTCATCACGTGAAGTGGTGCACTGAGGTGGATGCGATCGAACACGTCGGTCCGTCGTACCCTCCTGCATCCAACGATCACATATCCGCATTACAGTTGTTTGGTTTCGTCCAACACGACTACCGATTTCCCTGAAAGATAATCCACAATCTCGGTAGGCCACTATCCTTCCTCTGTCGAACTCGGATACTTGATCAAAAGATGATCGCTGTTTTCTACGAGGCATAATTGATCGTTTTTTTGAAAAAACCACAAGAAAAACACAATTGCCGTACTTGAAATCGTCGAAATCTCCAAGCCTTAAATAGCGCTTTGAAGTGGCGCCACAGGCGCGCGTGATGTGCGTCTGCGCTGAAATTCTAATCATTTGCATATCTCACCTCCGCTAATGCATGTTGTAAATTTCATATTATTTGCATGCTTCCTTCAGGGTGTTGCATTTACGGTGGCCAGCAGTGTATTAGGAAAATAATTGCTTAATACCTTATCGACGTTTTTGGGATTTTTGCCCCTTACTGTGAACGGAAATCGTATTACATGCATATACATCCATGTAATACATTTCACCTACATCGCACTCCTGTTGTTTGATAAAACTACGAAAAGTGACACTAAGGTGACAACTACAAAAGTCGATTTTGAGGGGGGAAGTTTGGAGGAAGGGATTATGAATGCTCCTTCTTAAGTTCGTTTCCAATACAGTTGCCGTAACTTAAATCATAAAAAGAACGTATCAGTGAACAGTCTAGCAGTCAGTTTTCCTACCGATATTTTTTGACTTGTAGCACTCATTCACCAGATATGCATTTTTTCTTGAAAATTCCATTTAGTGGCACATGCAATAACAAAAGAATTTGTTTTAAAATTGGATGTCTTCAGTAAATTCCCTCCTCTGTTTCTCTTTTGGCATGCCTGTTTATTGGGTTTGCAAGTATAGATACTAGACTTGTCCTAGATCCAAAATTAATTTGGACCAAGAACATTAAACACGCTCTCCGCTTCAGTGCTATGTGGCCCGTCACAAATTATGCCAGCTTATTGCTCGCAAGTGTAGGTTCCCTCTTGATGGTTGGTTTGGGGTTTTATGGAGGAAGGGCCATATTTGACCAAGTTGCGCCAAACAAAAGATAAAAACTAGGGAGGAAAAAAAGCAAAAAGCAGAAGGGTTTGCGATGCCGGTACACACCTAAAGATGTAACCCTGAGGGCTGGCTCTCTCTTGAAAAACAAAATCCTCCTCTGCAGTCATTACTAGGCCGACCGTCACATACGGTTCTCAAGACCGGGGATCGACTTGTGCCCAAAACATGATGAAACTGCAGATTTTTCAAAATCGTATATTACGTACTATCGCGATTGTGTTATCGCGATATCCCTATTATGTTCGGAATATCCATCAGACTTAGTTACTGCGTTCAATTTTCTGTAATCGATACAAAGGCGGAAATCACCATTCGGTTTGGGTATTAAGACCACAGGTGCTGCGTAGGGAGGCATAATCTTCCATTACTCCCGATGAGCATCAATCTCTTTCTTCAAAATTTTTTTTCTCGCAGGGGATAACTGGTAAGGAGCAGTAGCAACTGGAGGAGCATCACCTGTGTCAATCCTGTGTTCGATGTAAGGTGTTGGTTCTCCCCCGGACTGAAGTTAGTTTCATAGTGAGTTAGTAGTGCATTTAATCTTCTGCGCTGATCTTCTGATATTCTAAATGTTCACTTTCATCGGGACGAAGAAGGCATAGATTTTCTGGTCTATAACTTTCTTTAATAATACAGGATTGTACTTGAGCACTCGCAACAAATAAGAAACATTCACTTGACTTATCGGTGTAGAACCAGACGTGGTCTCGAAGATTCAGAACACTTGCTTCCTTCAGAAAATCTGCTCATAGGAGGGTAAAGTTTCCTTTAGCCTCTGGGAGGGCAAAAGGGGTTAATTGGAAGGAACGTCCTTCTAGATATAGAATTACACAGGCTGTGTGAACTTCCTTCTCTATATGACTTCCAGCAGAGAGGGTTACTGTGCGAAAGAACTTCTCGAATACTACCACTTCATCTTGAAGTATATGATACAATCTTTGCCAGCGATAGAGTGACTTGCTCCACTGTCTGCACACGCTGTGCCAAATATTCCATTTATCGTAACATTCATAACTGGAACTTTATTAGATATAGTTGGTCTCTCAATTTGAATCTTCTCAAAATGAGCTGAGACAGATTTCGTGGAAGGATTGCAAACTGGACAGTTGACTTTAATGAATCCTACTTTGCCACAGCCATAACAAGTCAGTGCTGGTCGCTCCTGATTGTCACAAGATTTTATTCGACTGGTTCTGTTTCCCTGATTTATCTTCTTGAACGGTACAGGCTTGAGAATTTCATCTCTGTATAGTAGGCTTTTTTCTGAATTGGAGGGGATGAGCTTCTCTTTTGATTGTTTTCGAGACAGTCATAAGTGTCAAGCTTCTCTGCTAGATCTATGGATGAATTTAGATCTCGCCAATTATCGATGAAATTATCTCTGATATCTTGAGGTACTCTTTTCTTTATCTGATCAGCTATGGTGAGTTCTTTCAATTTGTCAAAATCATCGATTTTCAGCTCTGAGAGCCAACCTTAAAATAAGTGATCAGTTCAAAATAGATATCACGCCATGTACTTGATGGACTTGCGATGAAGAGGAAACAATTGCTCGAATTTAGCAGCAGTGATCTTGTATCTTCTAAGAAGTATATCTTTCACCTTTTGGTAATCTTGATATTCTTCCTCGGGTTCTCTGGCGATAAGCCTTACTACCTCAGATGATCCAATCAAATATGGGACCCAAATCAAGAACCCGTAAAAACAAGACGCTCAAACAGGTTCAGGAACAACGCCATGTCGTTGTCTTTAGGATCATATTGGGGTAGAATCCTTTTAAATTCCCCCACCTTGGGTCGCTCAGACTCAAGCATTCTAATTCAAAAGCTCTTTCTTTGGCTTCTTCAGCTGTCTTCTCTATTTTTATCCGTTCTTCGATAATGTTGTAGATATTTTTACTAGTTCTTCATCATAGTTTTCGGCACTTGTTATTAAATCTTTTAGTTTCATCATCTTAAGAGTCTCTGCCCCGTCCAACCCCATTTCCTGCGCAAGGAGAGTTTCAGATCTTCTTTTCGCCCTTTACCAAGAAAGGCCATCTTTGTTAGAGCACAGTTAAGTCCTTGATTTGAATATAATTTACTTTTTAAAGTTCGTTGTTTCGTGATTTCATTAATATATACAGTTTATATGAGTCCTGAGTATGTATTTACTGAGATTAAATGTTCTCAGATTAAATATTGATTAATCTTTAACACAATCACCATATTCCATATTACTGTGAAATACATTATTCCTTACAACCTAATCCCTGTTTCTAATTCAACACAATAAAGCGAATTAAAAGTATACATGTATATCACAAAATAAAGAATTAGGATGCATCAAAGGAGAGACATAATAAATCACAAAACGGATAATTAAAATTCATCAATAAACATATATATGGCAAAATGAATACTCATGACAGACCCCCCCCCCCAAAAAAAAAAAAAGAATCATAGAATAAATAATTCTGACCCATCAATAGAAAGATAAAATAGAACATCAAAACAAAGAAAGTTGTGATTTGTCTAGGCGCATTGGCGCCCTATTGCCTGTGCTTTGGCTCGTATCTTTCGATTTCAAATGAAAACGGTACACTCCTAATTTAAGAAAACTGGAATTATTACACACATAAAACTTTACTAAACACTTGTTGGCCAAATCTAAAGTACTGGGCAAAAATGATTTTAAACAAATTAAAATAAACTTATCTCATTCTTCATCATCAATCGTGGATACGAGCATAAGGATGATCCGTTGAAGGTGTTTCCACCTATATTCAATAGAATACACCTGGGATGAGGCTTCCTAAAATTGTGAGTTCGACACCGCTGCAGAACACTAAAACCCTGGCCGCACGTTTGGGGCGCCAAACTTGTAATGGAATGAACCTGGAGTAGCTCTAACCATTGACAATAGTTTAATTTAGAAGTTAAAACATAAAATTTACATACACAAGTTCAGACACATACATTAAAATATCTCGGGGGAAAAAGTTATAGGGGTGTGTTCATGATCTCAGCCGGCGTGGCACTGTCTTCGTTCTCGCTTTCTGTTCGGCAACAGTTCTGAGGTTTATAGCTCAGCGGCTGGCGCTGCGCTTGTAGTTCACTCGTTACGAAAGGTTTATTAGGAGAAAAGAGACACAGCAAAGTATAACAGAAGTGGAATCGGAAAAAGCAATAAAGAATAATCAGCGTTATATTCAACAATAAAAATAGTTTGATGCGTTAGGATTGGTTATAAGTGTTTTGAAAGTTTTATGATGCTATTATATAGCAAAAATGGAAAATAACGTTTAAAAAATGAAAAAAAAGTAGCTAATGAAAAATATTGTCTGCAATCAGTCAAATGGCATTTTTGAACCTGTAACTCTTTCTGCTATTTATCGTCTGTACAGTTTGTTGTGTATCGTCTGCGTGGTAGTCATGTTGAAATATAGGTAATTTATTTTTAAACTAATACTTTAATTTCCTAATTCGTGATGAGAAATACGTATTCTAAGAAATAAAATACCATCAAATGTTATAACTTTCATTTTTGACCTAAAAACTAATCGATAACCTTTAAAAGAGTTAAAAGAGTAAAATTTGCTTTCTGTCAGATAATAGTTTTTGCTCCAAACCTATGATATATCAAATTTAGTTAACTTGCTTAGTTATTAACATTTTGACGGTTTGCACGGCATGACTTTCAGTTTTCTCTGCGTGACATCTAAGTTTTAACCTTCTTGATCAAGAATGTTTCCATAAATACTTTCAACCAAAGAGATATTTTCTCTCAAGCTAAATATGGGTGGGTGACGGTAGTGTTTCTGATGTGAAACGTGTTTTCTGTTCGTATTCCGAACGTTTCGTCAGTGGATTTGTTTTTCGAATACCATTTCAGCATTTCGCCAATAAAAATTTCAAAGAATAAATTCCGAATTTATATGGGATGGTTGATTGACCAGTGCTAATTATATTAAACACCATATGTCGCCAAAATGGCGATAAACTACATTTTTAGGTAATCCAGATATTTATTATGCTAAAGAATTTGGACAATGGAAGATCTTCATTTTACGTCTGTTTGTTTATTTGCTCTGAAAACCTCTCTCATAGATGACTATTCTATCAATAAATATGTTGTTGGGTAAAAGCTGTATTACACTTCTTGAAAATCTAGCAACGCTTGTGTTTTTAATAAACAAGCATATCTGCTAAAGTTTCTTAATTGCTTACGTCTATTGATACTAGTGTCGTTACTCACATTATTTCTTATTTAACAGTAATAAGTAAATATAATACTTAAATTTAAATTAATATAAGCACTATATTAAACACATTTCATTCCTCTAAATTGAATAAAATTATAAAAAATATAATGCAGCATTTTGTGTACTTCCTACTGGGGTTGCTTTTTATTTTCAATAGAATTGTATGACATAAAGTTCATCTTAGTCATGTTACCCCAATTAACTCCCTAAACGTTCATTTAAATAGCGTCTCATTCACATGTTGAAATGCGATTTGGTACTTTTTGACGTTGAAACCCATTTTCGCGTTACCTCACATTTTCTTCACTGCACTAGTTTTTACCTTTCAGATCTCTCTTTTCTTTCCATCTGTAATGCTGAAGAATGTGATTAGATAACTAACATTTCTTCCTTGTAATATTAGCAATATTATGCAGCTCCATAACTCAAATCAAGCATATTTAAACCAAGCGGCGAAATCGGCAAATGAAAACCGTAGCATCCGTTTATTGTCAATACATAAATAATAAGAAACTAGAGCATAAGAAGTACTTAGAATATATAAGAAACTAGTGCATACGTTATACATGGCTCTGCTAATTTATAAATAACATGCTCATATATCATTTTCTGTTGCTAACCTAGAAAAAAGACTTGATCTCGAGATCTTTTTCACAAGTGATGACCTTGACGAAATTTTTTCCACAAACACATATGTGATGTTACTCTAAAAGATAATTACAAATACTCAATTAACCCTAGCTCCCTTAATAATCACTTATCTTAAATAAAGGTTGCTAATGTGAGGTAGCTTGATAAATTAGAACACCATGCACAAAACGTTCAATTACTAAACTAGAATGACATTCTAAGGATGCTACATACACCAAATAAGCATGAGAGCTAGGTATTTTCTACTTAAGTGAAGCTCTCAGCTTGTCTCCCATGATTGGCAGGCATTGAAACCTAGAGTAAAATTAACTTCCACTACTTTGGCTTTGTCCGTGATACTCAGCGAGAAAAAATTATTTAATCATTAGTTTTTGTAAAGAAAGCTTCTCACAAGGCGCCTCAGAATTTCATTTCTGTGGTTTTACTTATATTCGCTATATTTATATGCGAGTTCTAGGCGGTGCAGATTCCATTCTTTTAATTTATCCTGGGAATATTCCCCCCTATCTTATGAATCAGTAAGACCTTCCTAGTGTGTCAATGTCCATTTCTCGAAGTGTTAGAAGCAGTTGGTCAAATATGGTCCTTGCGCCATAAAACCTCCAATCAACCATCTACGTTTATGCGTATAAACTAAATAATAAAGTAATATATTCATTACATCTAGTTTTTTTAAACATAAAGGCTTTCTTTAAGAAGTTAGACTTTGGGTATAAAAAATAGGTTGGTAATTTTAGTCACTTAAGGTCGGTCCGGGATCAATCCCGAAGGGAAAGATCCGAGGATAACACCATGTAATTTTGAACCCCGGTCAGATGACGAGGTTAACACCCCAGCTGACACCCTATTCTCCAAACTTCCACACCACTACAACATGAGGACATTTGAGGCCACGACAGATTTAACTTGCACCCACCCCATTATATACGACGGTCTTTGGTTGGACCTAGTTTTGAACTCGCAACCCTCCGGTTGCTGATCCGTTACTCTTCCAACTGGGCTACTGCGACACTTACTCACTTAAGGATCCTTTCTAATGCCTAACATTCTTGTTTGTTAATAGGACTATATTGAGTTGTATGTTTTTTGCTGTATTTGTATCTTCTTAAGCTCTGCTCGCAATCATTCGAACATAGCTATTGTAGATTGTATTCAATATACTATTGTGTTTCAGTAAACGATTCTTTCCTATCTCGTTTCCAAACACTTTGAAAGGATACATTCAAGCCCGTTAAAAGGCTGACTTGACTTTAAAGAGTTGAATGAAGGTTGTGTGATTAAACTAAATCCTAAACACGTCTCCATTAGGGACCTCTTAAATTAAATCTTTAAACCTAGCAAATAGAAACTAAAACACAGGTGACTATCTACACAGTTAAAGTAGTTCCAAAAGCTCTTTGTTCCGTTTAATTTCTTTTTGTTATAAGAATACATACTTTATAAAGAGGTATACAGACGCTAACGTATCTATTGGAAAAATTAAGTGTCACTTATATACGATTAATCGAAATAAATTCCGCTTGATATTTTCAATATGACCTTATTGCTGTGATACAATTGATCAGTTTAGAGAGGAGGCCTTTGAAAAATAGTTTTCGCAATCTATAATGTAATTTGACGTTTTTTATAAGACTTATCAGGACATTTATCTACTACACAGATGTTCAAGTAATGTTATCGGGCTTTTTTCTTCAAATGTTAGTAGCATTAAAGCTAATAAGTGAAAATATATTTTAATACAATATCTACTTTTTTACAACAGAATTGTTCTTTGTTCGAATTATATGGGATATCGTAACCCTTAGTATAAGAATTTTTTATCAAGGATTAGTCATAATAGTAAAATAGGGTTTAAGATATGAACAAAAGAGAGTAAAGTACTAGATACTTGTGCATTTAGAATGCTGTCAATTTTGACCAACTTTCATTTTATGCTTAAATAAACTCCCTATCAATGACAGATTTCCTGTTTAAGATGTTATGGTAATTTGTAACTACTACCGAAATTGGACATTCACAAAAATAAGAGCATACACAACTGTTTTGCTTTAGAATCATTTGATTATTTGGTGTATTTATCACTGAGCAAAACGCATAGATCGGAGAAATCTTGATCTGTTTCCAAAAGATATTAACTCATACTATCTACGAGAATATCTTTAAGACAAGTGCATAGAAACGTTAGTATTTCCTCACTTACCCAGACGTAACCACAACTATCAGAAAGCAAAAGGTTTTTTATTATACTCATAGCGGGAAAACAATAACACATTAACTATAAACCTATGATTAACCATAATGCTAGTAATCGTGTAGTAAAAACATGATTAGAGTGACAAATTAAACCAAGACGCTTGTGAGATAAATTGAAAGATCAGCCGAGTTCGTTTTGAAGCCGTTCTTTTGGGAAAAAAGGTTAATAAAAAAACAGAAGAAATGAGAGTCGATTTTTCTAATTATAGAAGTTTACTAAAACAAATACACAATCACGAACGCTAAGAAATAAAAGCATATCTCGAGGAAAGTTTACAGTTTGTTGCTTCAAGTCTTCGCAACTGGCTGATGTTCTTTTAATTCGAACCGATGTTCTTTTAATTTCGAAGTTCGACGGATAACGAAGGTTTATAGTTAGGCAGACAGCGTCGCACTAGTAGCTCACCTTCAAAGGCTTACAGTGTTGCAGCTGGTTTCACGTTACAAAACCTGACTTTAAATCCTTTTTCAAGTTAATGTGTACAACTTGCTTGCAAATCTATTGAATTATATACGTATATAGGTTGGTTATAAAAGGCTAAATGTATCAGTATTACGGACAAAGTTTACTATCAAAGTTTCCAATTTCAACCTACTAAGAACTCACTCTTGAACTCTTCTTCGAATATATCAATTAAGAAATTTTTTATCGAATTTTAAGATCAAGATATTCTTTCAAAACAGCAATTTTGACTCAAAGAGTAAAAGGGCAGGGGCTTAAACTCCTAAAGTTATCCCCCTCTGTAAGTCGGGGACTGTTTTCCTGTGTGATTTTAGGAGGTTTGGTTTGTTTTATCGCTCTTTGGACACTCTTTGGTAGACAGGAAGTTTTCGGGAGATTTAAAAAGTTCAAGGATTAGTCTTCTATAATTAATAATTACTGAAAAATAGTACTAATTAAAAACGTTGAGTTTATCTAAATTTATCACAAACATGTACAAGTAAAACCTTTCATCTCGACAACATGTTTAATTTATAAAATTAGTTGTTTTCAGTTATAGTTGTAGTGTAAGTTAAATTTTAGTCAACCCTTCAACTCATGTTTCCTTTAGTTGAAAAAATACCAAAAATATCTATTCATAGAAAAATTTGCATCAATGAATATGATTATGAGCACTTTTCATCGTTTGAGATAAGAGATACGTTTTCAAAATTCCTGTATGACTATTTATCACTTTATGGATAGCAAATACGTGACAAAATTTTGAATAAACGCAGTTAAATAACTGATATTGTGAAATTTCTTCTTTGGGAAACAAAAAACTCAGCATTATTTGATATAAGCAAGGGCAATGGATAATGAATACAAACTTCGCCAGATCGCACACACCTGAATTTCAAGCCCTAGTACCAAGTTAGTCGACGGGCTGGGTACTAGGGTAGGCCAAAAGGGAAACACCAATAAGAATTTTAAGTACTAATTATTTAATTGAACTAAATGTATAATTACGCTTTTCTTTTCCTTTTTCACACTTTTGTATAGCATTAATATTATAAATACATCCATTGGAAAATTTTAAAAATTATTATAAAAGCAAGATCTATTTATAATGTTTAACTGAGGAAACAGATAGCACATTGCAGTATAATACCTTCTACATTTCCCAGGATATGGTACCACGGTACCGAGGTTCCCCCATGTTGGGATCTGCATGTCACATTGTGTTTTGTTTCTTCGTGTTCTCGAAACTCACTGTTACCTCTAAGTAACTATCTGTCCTATCGAAAATAAAATAAGTACTTCTGTTCATCAGGATTTATTTTTGTTTTTGTACAAATGGGGATGAGTGCAATAGTTTTTTAAAGAATAAAAAGCATAGATTCGAGATTACCAGTTGAAAATTCACTAAGCCTCATTTAAGTACCAGTAACAGAGATTGCTTTCGATTCTCAGATTTTTTGGATATAAGGAAAG
Source organism: Meta bourneti (assembly GCA_933210815.1). Taxonomy (NCBI): domain Eukaryota; kingdom Metazoa; phylum Arthropoda; class Arachnida; order Araneae; family Tetragnathidae; genus Meta; species Meta bourneti. Next base: position 60,566,678 of record OW119924.1, on the reverse strand, counting down.
ATTTTTATTTACTTCTTTTAAAGTATCAACAAGAAACGTCGTTTACGAAACCAATGCTCATTAAGAACGTTTGGTGAAGATAAAACATTTCAAAGCGGGAGGAAACAAACGTAAGAAAGGGTTAGCGAATAAAAATCACGAGCTGATAACAAGTCTTACAAGAAGGTTAAAAGGACCGTCTTTCAGTTTCGTTTTGTTTTTATTCATTTGATGTTATGCTTTTTATTAGATTTTAATGTCTTCGACGTTTACTTTTTCATTGCTGCAGATGTAGCGGATGGGTAAAGAAAAATTTCCTTATTTCGACACTGGGATATAATTTTGAAAAGTGTAAAACTTTTAAGAACAAATAATGCTATCATTATTTTTCTACTTAAATTAATTGAAGTCTCATAAGTTAAATGGATGATATTACAATCAAATTATGTCAAACCCAATGTCAGTGTTTGGGAAGTTGATCAGCATTGTATGGTATTTTTGTGTACCATCGAGACAAAGTTCATTGGCAATCTACAAAAAAAGTGATTTCTATTATGTGTGTATTTATTAATAAGTTAATTCATTACTTAATTTATAAAAGTTACTATTCTAAAAAATGAACAGTAACAGAATTATGTCATGCTGAGCCAAATGCGTAGTTAGACCTTTTTGAGACCGCCCTTCGAGAGAAACAAAATTTGTATTTAAAGATGTAAATCTATTGAAATAATGTGGATAAATTTTCATAATTAGCATCGTATTAATTTTCAACTAGCAATCCCTATTTACGATGTTAATTATCGATTGTACTTAATTGTAGTTTATAATAATTTACTTTTAATGCAATTTCTATTTACAGATAGATTACCGTTTACTCTCTATTACCCATTTATATTCACACAGTTGCGAAAATAGCTAGACACAAAGCAATTTTAAACAAATTTAAATAAAATTCTTGAATTAAATCTAAATTATTTGTAATTGATTGTTGCTTATAATAGTTTATTTTTAATACAATTCCTATTTACAGATAAATTACGCTTACTCTCTAAAGCCAATTTATATTTACACAACTACAAAAATATCTGGCCTCAAAGTAATTTTAACCAAATTTTCATACAATCCTTGAATTAAATCTAAATTAAAGAAAGTGAAATTCAGCTAGTTGTTTTGATATTATGTAATCTCATATCTGATCTTCTGAAAGCTCGCGTTTTCATATCATTACGATAGAAGTCATTCTGAAAAACTTGCAAACATTTTTGCAAGGACAATATCATAATTATTTTTCTATTGTCAAAACTAGCACACTGATTTAACGCGCTCCACACACACACTTTTTATAATCAAATTCATAATTTACAAGGTATATGCGTTACGTATATATACGTAGATGTTTTTAATTTGGTTTGTAGTTTACGGTCATTTTTTGATTCACGAGAGCAATATTAAACCGGGAGCTAAGTCTCAAATAGATTTCGAACCACTACGAACAATTATACTCATACCAGGATTCGAATCCCGAACCTGTTGACCGTCACAGCAAAAACTCCTCTGCCATGCAGGCCATATAGAGAACTATAAAAATGATACAGAATTTATTATTGAACTGGGTGACCGAATTTGCTAACAAATCAAATTTTTGTGCTAGACTAGCCCTTTTTGAGGATATTTAATGATTCCAATTCAAAAACATCTAAATATTTAGTTTTTGTCTTAGTAGGAAAAATTAGTAAAATTTCAGCATAGTGATGTTTAGTAAGGAATGTGATATTATTGCAATTTACCTGGAATTCAAGTACAATACATCACGAATTAAGAATACAAATTTTACCACATTGCAATAAAAAATATGCTACTTCTGCATGTAAAAATTATGACAAAAAGAGACACAAAATTGACTTTATACAACTCACGATAAAAGGATTCGCAATATACAACTCTATTTTTATGATGGAATGCCTTAGAAAAATAAATTTGCATACAAATAATGTATACACAAATTTCGCCCTGCTGAAATTAGTCTGAGAAATATATTTGTATAAGTTGTCAAGTCTCTTTAGAATGGGCTATTGAAATTTCTTCAAAAGAAATGTCATCATTAAATTAATTCAAAAGAAGTACAATCATAATTTATGCTAACAAAATTTTTTATGGGAGCACATAGATGCCTTCAAAATTGTATCTAATTTAAGCACAACTTTTAACTTTTCTCAACGTTTTAATTAGAGTGTTGTAGAAGTTTGGAGAGTGGGGCGCCAGCTCAAGTGTTGTTCTCGTCATCTGACCGTGGTTCAAAACTACGAGGCATTGTCCTTGGATATTTCCCGTCGGGATTGATCCCGGACTGTCACCTATAGCCACTGTAATTTCCAGTGTGACGTTAATTAACTACCTACATACCTAAAGTTTCAAATAATACATAGCATTGATATTTTTGATTCACCTTACAGTAATGATTACCTGTTTCCAAAAATATCATAAATGCTTAAAGTACAGAGAGATAAATGATTTGGAAAATTAATAGAGCTCAATGGGAGGAGTTTTAATCGCTTAAAATTAATACCCTCAAAAGTGCACAAACATTCCTATGCAAAGATTGCAAGACGTAATAACTCCAATTTTTTTGTCCGATTTTAACAGCAGTTTTAAATTTTTTTCAGCTGTGTGAAAATCGAATGTTTTTAAAATACAAGTCACTCCTTTTTCCTAAACATTGACATCTAATATTTTTTCAGTTTCCAATATTGATCTAGACACATGGATGGACACAAAGTTTGACGATAAAATGGGAATATCACATTTACTTCTGATCATATATTTAATCTTCAACTATTTATGGCAAAATATTGTTTGCAAAAACACATTTTAAAGTGTACTTTGAAACTTGTTAAAGAAGTAAAACTTAGCTTTTTTTTGCCAGAGAAGCAATCGAGATTGAAACAAAAATGTAAAATTAAGAAACAGGAACACAACTGTCAGTGAAACACCGAATTAGAAAAAATCAGACATTGCCTTAAGCCGTACTGGTACTAATGTGAGACAACTGTGCCTCACAAAATACCCACTTTTTGTGGGAGAAAGAAATACTTTAAGGTTTCAAGTGCGTTTTTCTGGGCTGATAAAGTACAGATCAGTTGATCAACGTCATCCTATATCATATATTTTTACTAATGAGTTTATATATCTGTGGGTTTAAATTACTTCGGTTATTCAAGGATTAGGAATCTTTGGATGAGAGAAATTCGAAATGACCTGATTGAAATAATTAAGATTCTCCGGTACTGCATGATCACTACTCGGTCCTGAAAAGGAACCCCTGGAAGTTAGGAGGTAAGTAAACCAAATACAAAGAGGAGGATATCATCTAGATAGCCGTAGTGCCCGCCGAATTTGTTATATACTAGAATATTTATCAGTTATAATAAAAGGGAATAATAATACCGAAAAAAGTAATTATCATTAATTTAGTCATTCTATGAAATCAGAAGAAAAGATTTAGAAAAATGTTTTTGGGGAAATATGTTTTTCCTAGAAAAATAACAAGACTTAAATGAATATTTCTTAAATTACGCCCCTCTACATATTAGCACACTTTTCGTCCCCCCCTCTCTCTCCTTAGCTAAGCCTCTTTACTGAGCAATTAAGCTTAGTTTTTTTACATCACCCAAAATATTTTTAAATTTTTCGATTGCAGGATCATAAATAATTTTGTATCCATCACACTTGAGCCAACTGGAAAATAAATGATGCCTAAAAGAAGCTATCAATCTGCACAATCAGCGTCATTATTAGTACATAGTACTCTGATTTCATACTATCTTTCTGTTTTTCAAGTCAATAAAAGTGTTTTAATGCAACGAAAATGATCTTTAGTTTTCTTATATTTTTCAAAGCAAACTTCACTCTAACATTCAAAATTAATTTCTGAGTTGGTATTTCTTAAAAAAAACTACCAACAGAGTGAATCATTCTTTGAAGGCAAAATCCAGTCAAAGTATCGTAAAACAATTAAAACATGTCTTTTTACCATTTTTCTGCAAGATCAAAGAAAAGACTACAGAGAAAAGCACTCAAAGTATCCAACTGTCGACGGATATTTTAGACCTCATTAAGATTTTAGAATACAAGCGAAAATTAAATAGTTAATCCGGGATGTTTTTGAACAATATTCGAGTAGCAGTCGGTGGCGTTTTGCTCATTACCGAATAAGACAAAGGCCCCGTTCGTAAACAACTCTATGATAAAAGTGCAAACTAAAAAATAATCCGTCACATGACCTCCGTTTCACCAGTTCTTAAGTTGCATTTACTTACGATTAGGTTTTTTAGTCTCATTTACCATGCAATTGGCAATTTGTGTTGATAAATTCATTCTGAAAATAAACCACACACACATGAGTAGAGATGCATTACAACATTCACATCTACCTTTTCGTTCGCCAGCTTCTGGAGTGACAAAACCTAGCACAATATCAGTTCGTTTCCAACGATATTTTTTTCGTTTTCAGTGACTAATGAAACGGCTTGTTTTTTCACATTAGAAAATCTGACTCTTGGAACGCTCGGATCGAATAACTCGTACAACCGGTGCGATTTATTCGCGTTTACGAACGAGCCCTAAGTAATTAACTTTTGCTAGTTAATACTTTAATAATTGCTCTTCAATTTCAAAAAATACTTTAAAGTCTTTATTTAACCGAAATCTCACTAATAACAGTCTAATAAAAAAGAACAGTAAAATTTGCAGAAGAGGATAAAATATTTGTATATTAAACTTCCAAATTACTCAGTAAAAATCATGACTGATCTAATATTTAAATGAACGTATATGAAAGACATTGTGGTGGCATCAGTCTAGGTATGAAAATATGCCCTCTGACAACGGATTAATTTAAATTATCGTTTTCTTTCAGTCGTGCTGCGCGTGCATGCTGTGAATAGAAATATTTTTAGAATGCAGCGATCAAAGGCTGAGATATTAGAATAAATAGTTAAATAGTTAAGCCTTTTTATTTTGAGAAAAGATGTTATGCTTGTAGACTATTCAGTTTATGTTTATTTAATTTTTTATTAATTTTTATTAGTTATTTTTTTACCTACCTCGTTATTCATTGAACCATTCATATTTATATGGTTACGAGAATTAACATCCGTATATTCCATATATTGGTAACCCAATGTGATGGCAATATTTCTTAAACCCTTCCGATTGCTGGCTGTTTCTGTGTTCGACTTCATCGAGTGTTTCGCCTACTTCAGTTCTAACACCGGTTCTCTGAATGATTTTGGAAAGTAACTACGAATCATCGCAGATGCACGACACACTAGTTTTCAGTTTGTTTCTGCTAGTGATTTTTCCTGTCTACTACCTTTTCCTACCAAGATGTTCTCAGATTGAAATCCTGGAATATCAGTATACAAACCAACTGAATTTCCGATGTTCTTCATACTTTGGTCGTTTTAACAGCGTTGAACTTTAAAGTCTTGTGACTGAACATTTATCCTGTTCTAAAGTTTTTTTAACTAACTTGTGATTATTTTTTTCCAACTGCAATTTGAGGTGAATCATGCTTTAAATCTTGACCAGTATTGAAGTTTAAATGTTTTGTCAAGCCATTTCACTTTTTGCATATGCTAGAAACCTGTTTGGTTATAAGTAAACACTTAAAAATAACTTTTAAACTGTAAAACCTGGTATTTTTGGATGCTTCCTTATTTAAGAATAATCGCATAACTCTAAAAAATCAACTTAAATTTTCAAAATTTCAAACTTTTGAGTATCCTGATGACATTTTAAGTGCCGGATGACAAAGAAAGAACACCTCTGGATCCTAATGCTGATTCGATTCCTACCACTTCAGGTGGAATGTTCAGAGTAGCGTTTAAAGAACCCGTCTTTTCGGAATGTGACCCAGCACTTGGTTCAGTCAAGTAGAGTCGTAGTTTGTAATATCTGGAATTACTGCGGACTCCACCAAATCCTATTGAGTTGTTGCCGTGATAGATTCAAAAGTCTTAAAATGCATTCGCGATATTCTACTGAATTCACCTGAAGAAGATGCTTATAACACTTTAAAATCCCGAATTTTGCCATTTTACGAACAATCAGAAAGTTCTAAACTTGGAATGCTGCTTCGTGATTTGCATTTGGGAGATAACTGCCCGTCTCAACTTTTATGTGAAATAAAAGCATATTGAATGATAAATTAAATCGATATGCGTTACGTGCGAATTGGATGCAAATCCTTCCGAACACTGTACAACAAATTTTAAGTGTCTGTTCTCATGATGTTCCGGACTCGTCAGAATTGGCTAAAATTGCCGACAAGATATACGAAGGATCAGGATCTACCAAAAGTTGTTCTCTACCAAAGTTCTACCAAAAGTTCTTTCAAAAGTTGAGGGAATACACGGAAGTGATTCGTAAATTCAATCCATATGTAAAGAGATTTCAGAATTAAAATCTACTGTTGAAGAGTTCAAAAATAGATTTGTACCAAGCACAAATTTATGCCGCTCTCGGAAGCGAAGTCTTAATAAGCAGATCAAGATCCCTCTCACTTATCCAACCAAAAAAAAATATTTATTTTGGTACAATTTTAAGTTTCAAGATCGTGCAAAAAAGTACGTCGTACCATATAAAATGTCGGGAAACGGGTCGGCACGTTTGTCCAGTTGGCTACAGACGATGAAGATGCAAGTTGCCGACTCTATTTGAGAGCCAAACCAAAACAAGACTTCTTGTTGACTCGGGTGCTATTAGTTGTTCCCCTAAGCGATTAACTTCGTGTAAGGTTTGGGGGCTTAATTTTATTTGCAGCAAATGAATCTGAAATAGACTTGCGATTTGCAATTGCGACTTGCGATTGCGACGCAATTTTGGTCTGCGTCGCAAATTTTCATGTAATCTTATTACTGATATTACACCTATTTTAGGAGCTGATTTTTAGAACACTTTGGAATCTTGGTAGTAGTAGTAGTAGTAGACCCACCTCCTACCTACTCACCGTGAGGTTTAGAGCATTTAATGGTAGGAGGGGGAACCATTTATTATCTTTAAATTTTACATATTTACAGAAAAGAATACAATTTTTTTTTAAACAAAATTCCAACAGATGTTGGTAAAAGGTTCAGGCTAAGAGTGCCTGTATAAAGTTTTTATAACATGTTAGCATATTAATTAATATAAATAGAAAAAGTGTCTATATACAGATATTGAGGTGAGTATAGATATATGATTATTTATACATTTTTATTAGTATGAATAGTACGAGGTTTTTAAGGATTTAGAATTAATTTATAATATTTTAATTTTCTCTGTCATTAATGGCCATAGTCAGTATTGGCTTCCAATATGACAATCTGTCTTCTATAATAAGGACAGCTCTTTGTCCGACAGTTGTAATTTATATCATAGTTAGTTTAGGGTTTTTTTATAAGAGTCAACGCAGTTGACACAATTTGTTATTTTCACATCTTTTATTTAGGTGAGTTTTACAAAAAGCAATTAAGAATTTGGAAAAATGTTTGATGGCTAAAATATGTGTGTTTTTTAACCTCTTTTAAGGAAAATTCTGTATCAAATTATCCAGGTCTTTTTTTTATCTTTATCTATTGGAATACTCATTTTTTAACAAGTCCCAATACAGGGTAAATTACATAAATAACATAAAAATACACAGTAAAACTAGAAAATAAGACATTAATAATCAGTAGTAAATCAGTAAAAAGAAGTAAATTCAAAAAACAGGTGATATAAAGATTAATAGTGGGACTAGTAGATAGAATTCAAGAGATAGAAACTAATAGATGAGAGAACACGTGAAGTTAAACTACGTATTAAATAAATACTTAAGAGTATTCAAAACAGTGGGACTAGTGAATATGAAATAAATAGAATTTTAAGCTATGAAAAACTGCAACAGAGGTAAAATCAGTCAAATTACAAAAGTGATGTAGAAGAAATTTAAAGAAAATGTCGCAGAGTATTAATAAATATAAATAGAATAACTGTCTATATACAGATATTATGGAGAGTACAGAAATAAGATTATTTATACATTTTAATTAACATGAATTGTAGGAGGTTTTTAAAGATTTAGAACTAATTTATAATATCTTAATTTTTTCTGTCATTAGTGGCCATAATCAGTATTAGCTTACAATATGGCAATCTGCCTTCTATAATTAGGACAACTCTTTGCCCGACAGTCGTGATTTATATCATAGTTAGTTTTAAAATTTTTATTAGAGTCAACGCAGTTGACACATTTTTTGTTATTTTCACATTTTTCATTTGGGTGGTCTTCACCGCAATTTAGACAAATACTTTTGTCAGTGCACCGGCTCTTACTGTGGCTTGTAATCTTGGTAGACATCAAGAATCAATGTATAACTGATAAAGAAACTTTATTACGTTTTGCTGTTCCATACATTCTGGCTCCCTTTTGTGCATAACGCCTGAAGTGATAATACTCCATATGATTCCATACTGGTTAAATTTCCTCAAGTGTTGGTACTAACCCGAAATCGAATTCAAAGCTACTACAGACATGCTTACTCACTGTATCGAATCACCTCCAATCTTTTCTATAAGCCCCTTAAACTAAATCCTGAGAAACTTTCAGTCTTAATAAAAGATTTTAAAATGTTAATGAAACAAGGGGTTTTGTGACCATCGAAGAGTCGTTGGGCAAGCCCTATTTATTTTATTCCCCCAAACAATACTTGGATAATTTGTGGGGACTTTAGCTCGATAGATAAAGTCACGATTCAAGATCGATACCAGCGCCTACACATCCACGATATTATGGGATTACGGGATAAAAGTTGTTTTTCAAAATTAGACCTTATCCTAGCGTATCATCAAATTCCCGTAGAACAGTTCTACCCTGACTGGTAATCACACCAATTGGGCTTTTTGAATTCCTAAAATTGCCATACGACCTCCCGAATGCCAGTAATTCGGGAGGTTTCCTTGATGGTGTTCTCATGGAATTTAACTTTTGTTTGTCTTATTTAGCGATGTGTTCATTTTTTCTGACGATGAAAGCTCACTCAAAGATCACTAAAAATCTTCCAGGAACTGAGTATGGCTTAGTAGTCAATGCTAACAAATATGCCTTTGCAGTCTCAGAAATAACATTTTTGGGTTTCTTGATATCTGATAAAGGCGTGTCATTATTTTCTGAAAAGATACAAACAATAGCCAATTGTCCGAAACCCGGAACTGTTAAAGACCGTACTTTTTTCGTTATTTAAAACTTTTACCGAAGAGAGGCATTTTGGCCATTTTAAACTTTTACCACAGGGAGGCTTTTGAAAGAGCAGCTGAAAAATAAGCATCCTTGCATGCTTTGCTTAGTAACAGAAAAAAGGATGACAAGACTGCAATTATTTGGACTGAAATCACAAATGCTACAATTGAGTCTTGTGAGAGGGCTATTTCTGAAGCCGCTGCTCTTTCTTACCCTGCCGTGAATGTCCCTCCAGTATTAACCGTGGATGCATCAGGTCTGCAGTCGTAGCTGCGTTGTCACAATTAATTGAAGAAAGTTAGGAACCCTTAGAATCTTTTCCAAAAAACTTAACATTTCACAAAAGAAATATAGTACTTTTGATCATGAGCTCTTAGCTGCTTTTCAGCAATAAAACGTTTCCGATATATGATAGAAGGTCGTGAATAATTTATTTACACTCATCGAAAACCATTTACATTTGCATTTAATCAAAAACTCATTAATTCTGCTAGACAAATTCGACATCTAGAGCCTATCAGTCAATTTACCATGGATATCAGGTATATTCCAGGCAGAGACAACATTGTTACAGAAGCTTTGTCTAGAATAAGTGTCATAAATATATTTAGCTCTATCGGTTTTAATAAAATAGCTCTGGATCAAGTGATCTTGATTTAAAAAATTATTTGCAAAATTCAAAAATTGGTCTTGATTTGAAGTGTATGACTTTTCCCAATTGTGTTCACTAACTATGGTGTGATATCTCTAATGGTTCAGTTCTTCCCCATATTCTATTGATCAGGAGAAAATTGGTTTTTAACGAAATTCATAAACTCACATTCTGGCACTGAAGATACGCTTAGACTGCTTCAGTAGCGTTATGTCTTCCTTCTATGTGAAGAGATTCGATTTGGTGAAGACAGTGCGCGATTTGTCAAAACAACAAAGTAAACCTCCATACAAAATTGCCTTTCTCTGCTTTCCCATCTTATTTAAAAAGATTTAGTCAGGTATATGTGGATATAGTCGGTTGGTCGTTATCATCAAATGATAACCGCGTTTTGTGCTGACAATAAAACGATAGACCGTTATAAGCGCTACCTGAATCAATAGCCATTCCAGATCAGACTGCAGACTATAGCGGCTATATGGAGTGGTACCTGAAGTTATTACAACAGATCAAGGTCGAAATTTTGAATCTGTTTTTCAGAAATTTGGTTGATCAAATCGGTGTTTAAAAGACTCGCACGACAGGCTACCACCCCAGAGTAACGGAATGGTCCAACGTTTTCATCGAGTTTTAAAAGCGGCTGTAATGTCTGTGGACTCTGTCCAGTGGAGTATAGCTTTGCCAATCCTTGAGATCTACATTTTGTGAAGATCTAAATGCTTCGCCTACGCTTATGGTATGTGTAAGTCCAAACAAATTTCCAGGAGAAATTTTTTACCGTGTTCCGCCCATTAAAATTCCTCCAGTAGAATTTGTTCAAGATTTAAAGGATTATATGGCAAAGTTAGAACTTAATGCATAGCGACAGATCATGCTAAAAATGCCATCTTCAGTAGTAAAGATTTAAAAATTTGCAGTTATATCTTTCTTAGGACTTACTGGGTAAAAAAAACCATTGGAGGCGTCTTGTCAAGATCCTTATGAAGTTGTCAAGGATTCTAAAACTTTTGATCAAACAATTCATGATAAAACTAACTGTTCCCATTGAAAGAGTTAAGCCCGCGCATTTACTGCGAGATGAGACCGTTCCTAAAATCACCATCGATACTTCCATTCCTGAGTAGATTTCTACTAAATAAGGTATATTTGTTTATGAATGAGTATCCTCTAGGAATATATGATCTACAGGCCGTGTATACCTATTCAAAGGGCAGTTTCGGCCAGCTGCTGGGAAAACCTTATCTGGTATCGTAGGGTCTTATCTGATCTGTCAGCCCTTGAGGTAAACCTATTCGCTACAACTAATATATCTTCAAGAGAAAACTGAGGAGTCAGTTGACTCTCGAGTGGCAGGAACACCACAATAAATCGGAGTCTGGTCTCCGGCTGAAGGAGTTCATGCCGGAGATCAGTACTGCCTCCCTCGTCACAAACAGATATCTAATCTGGTTCCTTACGGGTCATGGTCCGTTCATGAGTTATTTGAAGAGGTTTCATCTGAGTGACACTGACCTCTGCACTTGTGGGTTGGTGGGCAGTGCGGACCACTATCTCTTCAGCTGCGCGAGTACATCCAACTACCATTTGAGGGAGCCAGCGGAAACTAATAAATCCGCCTGGCTTTCCGGTGTACTCAAGAATATATTTTCGCAAATTAAAATTAAAAACTGTGTTTTGGCAGCTGAAGAGGTGGCCAATCGCCCACCACCCACTAATTGATCTCCTCTTTGCGACGGACTTACCTTTGTGGTTCTCCTTGCCCGGTTCCTTTGTTTTTATTGTCATTGAGCATTCACCTTATTTATTTCATTGTCATTCACTGTCCTTTTGTCATGTATTTTAACATGTGATTTTGTGTTGTCCTTTTATTTTTAGATTCTTCTATGTAAACCGGCGATAAGCCGGTCGTCAAAATGTATAATTCCTTTTTATTATTGTTTACCTGCAATTGTGATTCTGTCTTATATATGTGCACTCCTGTTGCCGCTGTTACAAATTACTGTTATGTTGGCCCTGTTGTAATTTATTTTGAAATCAATAAATGGTGGTGCCCTTGGTGCTTGGGGCCGCACGTGAGTAGTCGGCGGTGCTCCCCAACGGGAGGGCTGGTTGACTCGCTGCTCTCTTTCGTGGTCGCGGTGGTTGTCTACCCCCGCTTCCCATGCAAAAGCTCTAAGCCTTATTCGGCGAGCTGGGAGGCGGTGGGTCTGGAACTAATATATCTTACGCGTACGTTATTATACATGTTCGGTTTTTGTGGACACCACCTGACCCTAACATGAACAACAGCTATTTCTCAACTACCTAACAAAATGTTCAAGAGTATCAAAAGAATTTCTAGTTGTTTAAATGAGTGCTTAATACTTTAAAATTTAAGATAACATGACCTTGAATAGTTGAGAAACCGTTATAATTTAGGAACATTGTAAAACTTGAAAATTGCTCTCCTGAGAAATTTGAAAAGTGTGGCTTATTATTATGATCCAAGCTCTTCAAATCTAGATCATTTAAGTGATTGCAAAGAAACTAACCGGTATGAGTGATGACTATAAATTATCTTCAAAACTCATCTCTACTTTTTAAGAAATTGCAATCTGAGTATTTACTCTTGAGAATACACTCCAAGTTGTTGCAGTGTCGTCTGTTGTCCAATGAAAAGTAAAGTTGAATCAAATATATTGTCCAAAGAAAATAAAGCAATTCTGATATTGAAAAAAAATTATGAGTCTACGAGCTTCAGAAAGTAAAAGTAGTATTTTTTTACTCTAAGATTAATGCTAATATGCTATATACGTTTAAGAATATCCAATGTTTAAACCAAGAATTGAATGAACATATAGCTCCTTTTTCCCAATAATTTATACCATCTAAGGCTCACATAAAATGCAATTAAAACTGCTTAAGGTGTGTATCAGTGAAATTGTTCAAAAAAATATTCAAGAAAATTAATCACCTAGACAAGTGTAATACTAATTTGATAACTATTTTATCACTAACTTATAAAAACATTTGTTTTGAATTTTCAAAGGATTGTAAAAGGGGGCACATTGTAATGGGAGAATTTTATCTATTGTACTGGAGTAATAAATTTTGTTTTAGAATTCTGGCTGGAAAAATGAATGCTTCGTATGCCATTTTTCCGCGCTATACACAAACTGAAGCTATTGAGAAATTCTTGCGTCGATATTGTCTCAGTGTTTAGGGTTTTCTTTGAAGCCAACTATTGCACTCTCCTATATCAAATTCAAAACGTATACCGTATCTTTTGAGTGAATTTTATAATATCTAGCGGTTGTATACACTTCGTTCACGCACATCGTTCTTCCTCACTCTTCAACTTAATAAGCAACTCTTTCATGAATTCACATATTCTTTAAAGATCCAAATTTTTTCCGTCTGCTTAGTGTTAAAATTCTTCATTAATTAAGGATTCAAGTTAAAAATAGTTTTAAAATATTTGAAGTAAATATAATTATGTAATCAGTAACCACAAACACCTTTTGACCAATTTGTCTAATTGAGATGAAAGAGGGCTTATCTTATCGAAAAGAGAGTACAACCTTTCTGATAATATAATACATCATACTACGAGTGACCTTTCTGACTTTAGGTCACTCGATGTGACATTTGACCTTGAATTTAAAAAATGTATCATTAGTTTTTCTAAAAAGAATTTGTTAAAGGTACATTATTTAACTTCGCTTTCCGAAAGTTTCAAGTTGGGACACGCATAAGTTCATAGAGAAACAATATTCTAAATAAAAACAATGAGATATCTTTCGAAAACTGCGCTTTCACTTCATTACAATTACCAAATAGTGGCAAAGAATTTAGCTGTATTATTTTCATCAAGTATAATATTTACCCCCTTTGTATTATAAGGTAAATATTAGCCTATTCAGGGCTATATCAATCTCCAGTAACAAAAAAAAAGATTGATCAAAATGGTTAAATGAAAATAGAAATCTACCTAATAAACTACAAAAAAATTATGCACTACTTACAATTTGATATGTTGTTTGCGCTCTCTACGTATAACTCTACTTACATATCTCACTTATTTAAAAACTCTAATATATGTGATAAGTGGTATAGGGGAAGTACGTAGAGAGCGCGAACAACATATTGGTATATTCGGCCGTCGTAATTTTGATAATGAAATGGGCATATCACATTTTAACATCTGATCAAATTTAATTGTCAACGATGTATGGTAAAACAGTGCTTACAAAAATAGATCATTCAAATGGTAGTATGAATTTATTAAAGTTAGTAATGCTTACCTTTTTGGCCCGAGAAATAATCGAGAACCAAAAAATTCGAACTGTTAAAAAAAACAAACGTATAATTAAGAGATAACTGTCAGTTAAACTGAACTAGATTAGAACAAACTCTAGCTATGTAAACCGGGGTTTATGTAAGGGGATAAACATGTACTTAACTAATGGGGGACAGGCTGGGATAATCAACGAGAATTACACCGTATGTGGAAAGAAATCTTTGAGGCTCCATGTATGTTTTTTGGTCTGATAAAGCATGACTTATAGTTGATTAACTTCAATAACTTAATCAGCACTATAATGATTTAATACTTGGTCTTCAAATGTAATAATCATTAGTATACCTTTTACATTGAATTGTTCTTTATTATCTATTTTTTACCAATGAGTAAGATCTTTGCACCTATGTGATAGTAAATTAATGCAGCCATTAACAGAGTAGGAATTTTTGAAATGTAAAACGAAACGATCCCATGCTTTCATTTTATATTGAAATAATTAAGAACTTCCGGTACTTGCGCGCCCCTAATCATTACTCGGAGGGTTGGGCTTGTGGACATTTTCCCTTGAAAATGTTCTTTCTCTATTCAAGCTCTTATTTAGATGACCGTGACCTTTTCCGTATCATTTATACTTACTGCATTAACTTAACTATGATAAAAAGCATCTAATGAATCCCCATTAAAGTAACTATCACTCATCTACCATACAGTGTAGTCAGAAGAGATGTCCCTCCTCCTCTTTTTTTCTACGTACACCCAGCTTACTGTTCAGGGACGTCCGGAACAAGTATGCCTTCAAAATACGAAGCAATATAAATATTTGTAGGTTTTAAGCATATTCAAGTGAGAACGAACGGGAACAAGGGACCCTCATCATGATGTGAAAGCGACCACAAAGCCGGAGGTTCAGGCCCGTTCTTCACGATGGCCCCTGTCAGTAAAACTTTCCTTGAATGCGTATGTCCATTAGTGGCGCTTTCTGTCTTGAGAGTAGCGCAGCTTGACCAAATATGGCCAGTGCGCCATAAAATCTCAATCAACCAACCAACTTGATGTCGAACAAAGCATGATGGATTTCCGACTCAATGTAAATTATAAATATGACTTTACTATTTCATTCTATTTTGTGGTTTTGGTTTTCTATATATAATATTTCATTCTATAAAATAAATATAAAAACAAAATTCTTGTTTAAAATCGGAATACCGCTATAAAGCTTTCTGTGACTGAAAAAAATGCTCGCTTATTTTTAGACCATAATAAGAATGATCACTTGAAATATTTTTCAGCAAGTTCGTTTTTAATTCTTGACTAAGTTGTGCAAAGCATCTGGAAATCTGAAAATAGTTATTGACAGGGAAAAACATTAGTCTAACGAATCCGAATTTTAGTTGCATCAAGCTAATGACAGTATGTTTTTCGGACCAGGTCCATCATATATGCTCTCCGGGCTCCAGTCTGGTAGTCGAATGGTTTGCATGCGGAATCTAGGTTCAACAGACTCAGTCCCAGTTTTGCCATGGATCTTTCTAATGGTCAGAATCCACTTTAAGTCGTAGATCCCGGTGTAATTAGCCCTTGTGAAGCCAAAAATGACCATAGATTGATCAACTAAACCGGCCCTAGTACCAGGTTGCATGACCAGGCCCATCATATAATCCAAATATGTATCCCGAGTACTCTATTTTAAACCTTTTCAGAAATGCGTATTTTTATAGATACAGGAATTCGTGAAATATGAAACGTTTTTGTACTTTAATTTAAAGTATGTTTTGGCAAGTAAAATATCTTTTGTCAATGTATCTGTTATAATAGAGCTATAAACAAATATGCAAAGAAAGAGAGAAAATTTTATATACTCGTATTTAAGCTAGTTAGACCGGTAATATTAGAAAAGTATATATGTTTTTCTCGAGAGGCCCGTCATCTAATCATGTACTAGAGCCCATCATCAATCCTGGTAAAAGGGTCCTGAATCTCTACCACTTAGAAAAGGTTGTCTGGGAACCTTCTGTAAGTGGAAGTGCCTGAGTGCAGTTATGGGAAAGTCTGATGACCATCACTGATAAATTTATAGAATACTTTTAACAGACTATAAAATCAGGAAATGATTTGCAGACAAACGCTGACAAATCACAAAATGCTAATGTTTAACCGAAGAGAGAAAATGCTTTTTGAATCATAACCATACGTTGTTTTCAAAGATTTTTTTAAATTTTGACGTAGGTTTCCATTACAAGGGGGCAATTAAAATCAATAAAACTTACATTTGTTTTCCAAGTTTCAAATTATATTAATGAATTGCATTTAAAGCTGTACTCAATAGTCAAGAAATAACATCTGTCATTCTAAATAAGCACGTAGTTTCCATTTAGATACCGGATCTCTGAATTGACAAAGTGCCACAAAGAATCGATTTAAAACTGTTTGCCAGTTGGAGTGAAGCGAATTTTCAAAAAACTTTGTTGATCTTGGAATATCACAGTTATAAAATATTCTAACTAGGAATTTTGAAAACTTCAATGAAAGTTTTCGTCTTAAGTGACAAAAGATCGATGTTGTTTACTTTACGAGTTGAAGCTATTATGCAACTTTGATATCTCAAACATTCGTTGAAACATTGATTTTCTTTTTAAAAACGATGTAAAATTGATCTTGCATCTTTTGAAAATTGAAATCGATTAACTTTGTTTCGTCTGTACTGAAGACATTTAATTTTAAAACAAGGTGCGGAATGGAATTTTCAAGAAAAAATTTATGTGCTTGAAAAAAAATTGATCATGAATATCGTATCAATAGCCATTTATAAGGAATATTTGTCATATTTTTAGCCATTTATAAGGAATACTGCCTGCAATGTAAGTTTGTCATTTTTACAGGATCTCTCTCCCTCTTAAAGTGTGATTTTCTCCCTCTTCTGTTACCAGCAAAGCGCTGTTATGTCCGACCTCTCCGACGTGAAGAGGCATGATCATTGGAGCTCGCCTCGCTGGAGCGTCCGTGACGAGAACAGCCAAATTTGTGGGTGTTGCAAGGACCACTATGTCAAGAGTTATGACAGACTATGCAAAACTTGGAAAGATTTCATCTGCGAAGCAGAACAGTGGGCGAAAGTTGAAGTTGACCGACAGGGATAGACGAGTGTTAAAGAGGATAGTCGGCCGAAAACGCAAGACTACACTGCCGCAGATAACCTCCGAGATGAACACCCATCTCTAGAACCCCGTATCAACCAAAACTATTCAACGGGAGCTGCATGCTGCGAACATTCATGGCAGAGTGGCTATTCCAAAGCCGTTAGTGTCGCCACGTTAAGCGACGGTAGTGGTGCCGAGACCACAAAACTGGACACAACAGCAATGGGAACAGGTCATCTGGTCTGACGAATCATCATTTACATTATTTCAGACCACCGGACGTGTGTGCGTCTGGAGAACACCAGCAGAAGCATTTCATGTTGACTGTCTGGTTCCTACCGTTAAGCATTGAGGTGGCTCTTTGATGGTGTGGGGCGTAATATCTTGGCGTGACTTGGGGCCACTCGCAGTCCTGAGGGGGAAGATCAAAGCCGAGCATTTTCGCAGTA
This sequence comes from Meta bourneti, assembly GCA_933210815.1. Taxonomy (NCBI): domain Eukaryota; kingdom Metazoa; phylum Arthropoda; class Arachnida; order Araneae; family Tetragnathidae; genus Meta; species Meta bourneti. The sequence continues at coordinate 60,548,920 of OW119924.1, read as the reverse complement.
TTCTCGCAGATCATTTCCACCCTATGCTTCAGCCTGTTTCCTGGAGAACGACCTGTTTTCCAAGATGACAACGTCCCTGTTCACAGGGCTCGCTGTGTTCAAACAGGGTTTGATGAGCATGATGATGAAGTGGAACATTTCACGTGGTGTCCTCAGTCCCCTGATCTCAACATCATTGAGCATTTTTGGAGTTTTTTAGAGAAAAAATTCCGTGCTCGGTTTCCACTTCCACGCACAATATCTGAACTCGAGACCGCTCTGCACGAGGAAGTGGTGCGAATTCCCTTGAACATTGTGCAAAACCTTTATTTGTCAATCCCACGTCGGATGCAAGCTGTAATTCAGGCCACGGGTGGCCCAACTCCCTACTAATAAAATTTTGCGTTCTTTCCACAGGTGTTCCTATTTTGTCCATCACCTGTAGATTGTAGTAGCTATAAAAATGCCCAAATGAAGTCTAAAAAATTTGTTTTCCGCTCACTTATTTCATCTCTACTATTATAAAAGGAAGTGCGTGGTGTCCAGACGAATCTATAGCACTTAAGGTCATGAAATTTGGCACACAGGTAGTCCTAAAGGTGACTGAATGTCCCTCGAAGCCCAAATTTTAAAATTTAATCTAGAAAATTTTTTAATTAATATTTTATACTGCGCGCGTAGTCCCTCCTCCACTATACTTATCGCGCTTGTAAACTTCTATTAATTTTTGAAACTGTAGACCCATCCAACGTATTCAAAGAGCTCTTGATTAAAACCCAGAAAATCACGCAAAAAGTGATCGGACTCTCATCAAATTTGGATCTCAAATACAAAACAACAAAAAGAACCCAGGGGTCGGAAAAGATACATCAAAAGAAACGCCAAAAGCCAGAAAATCCGGCCAGAGATCTCCATGATAAAACCTTTGAAAAGAGGTGAACGATCAAGTGTGAGTACAAACTATAAAAAATAATGTTCTTAAAGAGAAACATTTTACTTCAAAACAATAGTAGTTTATAAAATTGTGATAAATATCTTTGAAGAAATTAGCATTTATATATTTAATTAAAGCTTACAAAATCAATTAAAAATCATAACATTGGAATAACAGAGGTTTGGTACTCCAAATTTAAAGCTCTTATCATTAAGTAGACCAACTTTCCTGAAGAAACAAAATAATTAAAATTAATTGAAAATTCTCAAGTGAATCAACTTTCTCAAAAAGTCAAAATTAAAAGCATAATGTTTGTGTTAATAAATTACATGAAATGAAGTAACAGTGTTTATTACTGTTTAATTTGGTTTTGATTTCGCTGACATTGTGATTCATTTAGGTTGTCGGAATCAGTAGGTGACATAACAAGACTTTCTAAAAGTATAGCGTTATATTTAAAGATTCAATCACATTTTTATTTCAGTAGTGGTTTTTTCATAACTTACTTTTGTATTTGTATAATTTCTGCAATTTTAATCTCATTTTTATTTTAGGTAAATAATTGCATTATTTTGGTTTAACCAATAAGAAACTTTTACAAGAATTGCCCGGTAGTGTTCAAATTTTCAAATCTATCAGCACTACATGTGACACAGATGAGGCTGTGAACTACACAACAGATTTTTTAACACATCTGGAGTACCCTCGCACATATTAGAGCTGAAGATTGGGGCACCGATTATGCTTCTCAGAAATCTGCATCCACTTTCACTCTGCAATGGAACAAGACTCTATCAAGAAACTGATGCAGAATATTATTGAAGCCACCATCATGACTGGACATTCCACAGGCGAAGACGTATTCATTCCTAGGATTCCAATCATCCCTTCGGATCTCCCATTCCAATTTAAACGCTTTCAGTTCCTTGTTCGTTTAAGTTTCTGCATAAGCATCAACAAGGCACAAAGACAATCGCTGAAAGTTGTAGGACTCGATCTCATTAAACTGTGTTTCTCCCATAGTCAACTCTATGTGGGTTGTTCAAGAGTTGGAAAAGCCAAGAATCTTTACTTGGTAGCTCCAAATGGAAGAACATTCAACATAGTGTATCATGAAGCTCTCCAGGCAAGGATCTGTGAGGTGGAAGGAATGAGGCGATATGCCCGTGTCATGTTGGGTGGTGGGACTCATTCTTAAAATTATTGTTTTTTCTTTTTAATGTTTTCAGTATCAGTGAGGACATAACAAGGATGATGTCACGGGTCAATCACTCTAGGGGCGCTCTCTGTTGTGAAATAAACTCTCTGACCATTTTCTAAATGGATGCTGAGGTGAACAACAGTAGGGTGTCTTTCGTGAATCGAAAAACCCAGTATTCGCGAAACTGCCTCGTTACTGCTGAGGTATCTTCCCAACTGATACCGCGTCACTTCATCGTTCGATCTCTCGTCGCTGATGCCGAAAACAGCCATATCACTACCTTTGTTGACATACTTGCACACATATTTAATCGATTTCACACTGTTGCAGTACTCTACGTTGATGTGTACCCGACACATTTTCGACAGCAGCGGCGAAAAGGGCACAACCCACCTATTGTCGATTTCTATTTCCGTGTTGCTGCGTATCGTTAGTTTCGCCGTGAACCCTCCATCTTCCGGAGCCCGCCGTCTGTACAGGGGATAGCCGTCATTTCCGGTTTGTGTCTCTTTAATCAATTTTCTAGGGTATTTCTTGGTACACTTTCCGTCCTTCATACACGGAGAGATGGGATTGAGATTTCCACACGGTCCGTGGATCATGTTTTTCGTTACCACTGCAAAAAGTTCGGGATCTTGTTCCGGGTCTGGCAACTCGGCAGATATAACGTCATCGATTTGAGTGGGCTGAATTTTGTCCGCTAACCAGATCAAATTGTGCGAGTGTGGCAGCCCTCGCTTTTGCCATTCAATCGTGTACATCCAGCATCTCGGCACTCCAAATACATGGCCCTTTGTTATAACGTCAATCAGTTTCAACTGCTTCTGTTTAAATACTCTCGCAATCAAGTCGTGGCGCTCACTGGGTAATTGACCATTGGTAAGAACCTCCTTGATCTCCGTCCAAGTGGGATTGCAGGTGAAGGTGATAAATAAGTCTGGTCTCCCGTACGTCCTCACGTACGTCATAGCATCTTGCGTGTATTCGTGCATGTGTCTGGGACTGCCTGTAAATGTAGCTCGTAGTATGACTAAGGCACCGAGGTTTTCAACGTTCCCGTCATTCGCCACAGCATCTCTCAGGTGAATATATTCGTCAACTCTCAGTTTACATTGATTTAGACGAATGTAAAGGAGACGCTCACTCTCGACTTTAGCGTACATATCGATGATGAACTGATGAAACAATTGCCTGCAGTTCAATACATAGTTCTGCTCAGTATCTCTAACCATTAACCTGTACGCATAGAAATCCATCGCTGAAACTTTCTTACTGGTTGTTTCACCTGTTCTTGGGTTGATCTGCCTCAGATCAAATGATATCCATCTTCACCATGGGGAATATTACTGGGTACTGCAGAGCATCATAAGATCGATGTGTTTCCGAAATACGCTGCAATGATTCACCTCGTCGTTGAATAACGATATCCCGTTGATGAAACTCATCTCCAGATATAACCACCGCGACTTCATCTGCTTGAGGAGAGTAAAAGCACCGCTCGTAATCGTCTGCTGGTCTTCGATCTGCTCTTATGACTACTTTATATTCATCTGTTGGCATACGTTCCAATTCTGTTTCAAACGTTTTAATAAGATTATTGTGCTCATGAAACATCCTCTGTAAATTCAACACAATCTGACGTCTTGTTCCCGAGATGTAGGCGCACCTCTGATCAGTTTCTATTTGTTCGTTTTGAATAAAATATAATTGTAGAAATTTTGGTGGTTGATCTGGCAGCGGAAGCAACGATCCCGCTCTATGGTAAATCTCCCCTTGCACCTTCAATGTCGACGGAAATCCGGGCTGTCCAACAACTGATGTGGCGCCGAATGATGTCATTTGGAAACATGAGTTCTATTGTCTGATGTTACTAAGAAAATGCTTTGACTCTGACGTATCTCCTGATGTGTAAGTCAAAAGTTCTTGTGGTGGTGGTTCCAGTTGGCAGAGTTTAACTTTTCCATTTTTGCAGCAAATACCAGTAGACTCTGATTTAAACTTTTTGGCTTGACAGTAAGTACAAACCATTTCCATTTTCCCGATCGTAACACTTGCATGCATCGAGTAGTCTTTATGTGAATCGTAGTGAAATCCTTCCAATGCTAAGCTAAAATGGTTCGCAGTCCGTGATCGTTTGGCTCTATCTCTCTTATCCTGTAGTCGGGCCTGACGCTGCTCTGCCGTCTCTGTTGCTCTAAAGGTAGTAGCTGTCTCTTTCATATCCTGTAGTCGGGTCTCACGCTGCTGTGCCGTCTCTGTTGCTCTAGATGTAGTAGCTGTCTCTTTCATATCCGGTAGTCGGGCCTCAAGCTGCTGTGCCGTCTCTGTTGCTCTAGATTTAGTAGCTCTCTCTTTCATATCCTGTAATCGGGCTTCACGCTGCTGTGCCGCTTCTGTTGCTCTTGATGTAGTAGCTCTCTCTCGCAATCGCAAGTCTTCTATTCCTCTCCTCGGAAGTTTCTTGACTATGCTCATTTTTCATCATCTTAGCCGTTGACTGCACTTGGCCGATCGTCTTCCGCTTCCTTGGAGGCATTGCTACAGCAAAGAAATCTGTAAAAGATTACAAAAATGCTATTTCATAAAATAAGCAAAAGGCACACTCTCACTGAGCAGTGAAATCTATTATAGAATACATTAAAAGGTTATTTCATAAAATAAGCAAAAGGCACACTCTCACTGAGCAGTGAACTCTATTATAGAATACAATAAAAACCTAAATTTAACGAAAAAACAAATTTAAAATTATGTAGTACTTACATCCGTTTAGAAATGTAAATCCAGAATGTACACTATCACTGTCGCGAATAAAGTAGGAAACACTTATACAATCAAAAGAGCGAAATAAAACTGCCAGATTCACTGAAAGATGATAAACTGGAAGACTTACCGAGTTAGCTTCCTTTAAATACGATCAGCTAAGAATCGAGTGAGTGCTGGAATGTTCTCCACCATGAGTCCAAGGAAGTTTCCGTTTCCCCAACTTTCTAGAAAATTCTACAAAGTTTTATAAAAAAAGTAAACATTAATTTTGGTGCTGCCAGATACCGAGTAGCAAAATTACGCTTTTATGATCAATGAGTTTTTCGTTTGTGCTTTTCGGAATAACGGTGCTTGGGTTAGAAATAAATGTAATCGGTGTAGACAAATTAAACTGAATAGATAAAAAATTTTCAAAAAGCAGAAGATCGATTTTACAGAATTTTTCAGAAAGAAAATCACTGCTTTCAACGGAAGATTCACATGTATCTATTTCGGACATTTTAAAATAAGTTACACGCCTTACCTAAAAAGCCTTGTGAAACAGAATTCTACAAATCATTACGTATTCAATAAATTATTTAAGGAAAGTTGGTCGAAATATACATCAACTTTGCTTGAAAATAATCCTTGAACTCCTGAAAACCTTTCCCTGAATTTTCTTGCAAACATAAATATTTTAAAATATTCTTTCCCTTCATCAATAAAATATCTATAATTTATTTACATCATGGGAAGAACTAAAAAGTCAGTTCAAACATAAATACTGTAATTTAATTTGTTTCGGATAAAATTGTTTTTCGATCAACACTGGTAAAACAACAATCGCTGCCTAAAGCAATCAATCTATGCTCAATGTTATTTCTATTGCGATTTCGAATAGTTTTTAGCCCCCAGGGCCAATAGAACGGGGATTAAGAGTTAGCCTATGCTGACCGCAGTGTTCTAAAGTATAAGTGTACCAAATTTGGTGTGGATTGGTCAAACGGTGTAGATTTGTATAGAAAATATACATATATACATACGTACATACACACACATCCTATTTTATATATATGTTACCGTGAAAGACCGAAATTGGAGAATGTCGACTTTCACCGGTGAATGTCGACACATACCAAATACGTCAGTGAAAGATCGAATATTTCGTTACATTCTTGTACATTCGGACCCTCACCGGTGTATGTCGACAATCACAGATATGCTCTGGTGGAGGTCGAAAAGAGAGGAGCCGAGGTTTTTTTCCGATACCCTAATTTATACTGAATGGATACTGCAGTGAATCGTGATCTTTTTCTTGAAAAGTTAAATGCATTAATTGCGGGTAAACGAGAAGACAATTGTTTTTATTTTTCTCAAGAAAAGTACTCTAAAATACTTTCTGAAATGTTACGAACCTCACAAAAACAATTCACAAAAACAAATGTGTTAGCGGTTGTTGTTGGAATAAAAGACTCCGACTTCTATAAACTGGCAAATAAAAATGGTACCCTCAAGCAGTTTTGCACACTTAATCAGTTCGTAATTTGTAAAGAAAAGTTACTTTCCATAGATGAGATATCTTTTTAAGAAATGTCGCTGAGAGAAGCAGCTGCAGCTAATTCGAGAAGCGGGGGCAAGGCTATACACGCTGTCATTGCAAAAGGAAGTGTTCCACAAATAAATGCAGTTGTAAAAGCAAGGGACTCTTGTGCAATTCAAAGTGTCATAGTAGTTTAAGTTGTTGCAATAAATAAGATTTGAATCACATAATTAAGTAAGTTTTTTATTACTATTATATTTTCTTTTCTCATTTAGAATGTACTGTATAATTAAGTAAGTTTTTAATCTCTATTATTTTCTTTTCTCAATTAGAATGTACTGTTTGTTTTAAGTTGTTGGTCACTCCTCTCAGAAAGAGAGGCGAAAAAGTTACGTCGCCCTTGTGACGTTTTATCGCGACTGAAATACGGAGAAGAAAATATAAATCTCCGACATGTTCAACATTCACCATTAGTGCATGGTGAATGTCGACATTTGCCGGTGTAAGTCAGAAATAAGGGTATTTAGCAAATATTTCGGACATACACCAAGCGACTATGTGAATGTTGACATTCACCGGTGAAAGTCGACATTCTCCAGATTTCGGTATTTCACTGTAACATATATAGATTACAATGTGAAAATATATTGATCATCATTATGAAAATAAGCATTTAATGTCTACGAAAAAATGTCAGTTAATGGGTTTTTGTTCCAAGTTCTTCTATAGATATATGAAGTATGAAACTTTACAAATAGTTCACTTAATATTTTATAGGGACATTTAATCCTAACCTGGGGCGGACTGGGTTTAAGGAGGATGGGGGAAAATTTACATGTTTTACTAAACATGTGAAAATTTACTTTAGAAGAGCCGATTTATTTGAGGGACAAGAGCTTCATGAAAAAAATTACGATCACTGAATATACCAATATGTTGTTTGCGCTCTCTACGTATAACTACTCTCACTATATACAAAAACTGATTTTTATTTATTTTTATTGCACTAATTTGTATACTTTATGCATAATATGCATTACATACATGAAGGTGTTTGTTTTGTTAAACATTAAAATATGCACTGATAAGAAAATTATTTCACTGTTTATAGCTTAATGTATTTCATACCGGAAGTCAGCAAAGTCAAAATTCAACTGCGAAGAAATTTTTTGAATCATGTTAACTTTAAGCCTGTAGATGTCAGCACTAAATTCAAGTTGTTGGTTTTTTTTTAAAAACATTTTTTTTATTTCTTAAACGAAACAAACTTTAAGTAAAGAAAACAATTTAATTAAACAGCTTTTCTTGCATTTGTAAAAAAACATGTAACTTATATTCTTATTTTCTTCTAGTGTTCGATGGATTCTTTACCCAACAATATAGCTGTCACTCTTTTTTAAGATTAAAAGAGTTCAATTTTATTGTTGGTAAAGAATAGATATGGTTCCATTGTTTTCCATTGTAATCGATCCTCCCGTTGTGCTTCTTACCCAACAATAGATTTCACTCCTTTGGAAATCCAAAAAGAGTTCAATTACATTGTTGGTAGACTCGAAAATGGCTCCATAGTAAATTTCATTGTTTTCCATTACAAGTTCCTTTGACTTTTATTATTGTCCAGTCGACTGTTATCAAATGTACTGTTTAGATTTCTTTCTTTCGCGTATTGTCTCCACTCAACGATGTTTTAACTGTTGTAGAACAAAAAATCGAAGTATTTTTTTCCTTTTGTCGTTCTGACTGATAACGTAAGTATACGCCAAGACCAGAATTTTAACATAGAGCAAGAAACCGAATTCGAATCTTTCTTTTCTCGCTACTTTTGGGTTCATTTCTTGTGAAATGACTACCAACGGCCATTCCAAGGGGAGCACGCTGGAGGAACGACAAAAGTTTGGTTATAAAAAGTTCCCTTTTGGTTTTCGGGCGCAGTGAGGAGCAGCCTCACCGCCTGAAAACCAAAAGCACCTGGGAAGAACACGTGCCGTTGTTGGAGTCTCCTAATTTTTATATTTCGATTTTTATATTATATTAGGAGTAATATTGTTTCCAAACTAAGTGCTATGCACGGATAAATTTATTTTGCAGTTGTTTCCCTACAAAAAAATATTGAATTCGAAGAAAAAGACATGTAAAGAGGGAGTGAGAGGCAAACCTGAATAGAGCTAGATGAATGGAAAGACGTCCTTGCAACAGATTTGTTGTGGAATTTAAATCATTTAAAAAACAATTAACGAGAAAGGAAGACAACTACAAAGTCAATTTGTTAGCCGAACTGTTTTTATCTCTGGCCCTCGATTCAACAGGCTCTGAGTTGAAATCCCAGTCGTGTGGCAAGGATGTAGTTCTTATTCCACCTTGAAGTGATCCGTATTATTAGCCCTCGTCTAGCAAAACCTGCTTCTGATGCACCTGGAATTAGGAATGCAAGCTTAATTATTTCCCCGCACAACGTGTAGACCTTGAAAAGGGCCCGTTCTTTCAAAATTCTCCACCAATTTACTCGTAGATGGTGTACTTAGTCATACCCATGGGTCCTTTAGACTTGGAAACGAAATGTGTTCTTTTGGGATGTGTTGACGGTTTCACCAGATGATTGGAGAAGAATAGTCAGTCTTCTCCGACATATCAAAGCAAAATAAGAAAGGCTAGTTTAAAATCGGGAATTTTATAGATTTATCATTTCACAAGCATCCGCCATGAATAAACGGAAATGAAAACGGCCCCTCCTCCCCCTGAAGGGTATAAAGAACGATTTCACTCACAAATCACTTCGAAATCCTGAGTTAACGAAAGAATTGACTCTACTTTCCCAACAGAACAGGGAACTATGACCAAAACTAACATGCGTCGAGGTATTGTTAATTTTAATCACCGGTTCCCTCGTGTTTTCGATGGATTCTTTACCCAACAATATAGCTGTCACTCTTTTTTTTAAATTAAGAGTTCAATTATATAGTTGATAAAGAATAGAAATGGTTCCTTTGTTTTCCATTGTAATCGATTCTCTCATTGTGCTTCCCAACAATAGATTTTACTCTTTTGGAAATTCAGAGTTCAATTATATTGTTGGTGGACACGAAAATGATTCCATTGTAAATTCCATTGTTTTCCATTACAAGTTCCATTTTCTTTTATTATTATCCAGTCGACTGTTATCGAATGTACTTGTTAGATTTCTTTCTTTCACTTATTGTCTCCATTCAACGATGTTTTTTTATCTGTTGTAGAAAGAGAAATCGAGATATTTTTTTCCTTTTGTTGTTCTGATTGACAACGTACATTCACGCCACGACCAGGATTCGAACTTAGAGCATGAATTTACTTGTCGCCCACATAACTGTCGAAGCGAAAGTTATGACTTTTAATAATAGGTTAAGATTTCCATATTTTGTTTAACTGTCGTTACTTTTCAAATGCTCCTCTTTTATACACTCATGTCCAAATTTATCTTTACATAACCAAAAATAATAATATTCCATGAAATATCCAATCGATGTAATCCATTTTTGCACGGAATGTGTGAAAGGCAAACCTAATTAGCTTTATCCAATCAAAAGTGATCAACCGGTTTCTGATATGCAAATCACGGCGTTACGTCATCCGACGATGAATCAAGCGCTTTGCGCAAAGTGAACATCTGAGTTAATTTCTGCAATACGTTTGATTTCAGTGTGTAAGGGCTCAAAACGGTTTGTTATGGCTCCGAAGTATCATTTGGAAGAATCTGAAGTGGCGAATTATCGGCCGTTTAGAAGCAGGGCAGACAATCATGGAAGCAGCGAGATGTGTAAATATTTCAAGACAGACAGTCTCTACGCTATGGAAACAATTTCAGAACTCTGTAACTGTTGTTAGGAGGCCTGGACAAGGTCGTAAACGAGTAACAACTGCTTCTCAAGATCGATATCTGGCAATAACTGCCCGTCGTGACAAGAAGTCTACTGCTCGGCAGTTAAGTTCAGAAGTTGCAGCCGCCACTGGAACTGTTATATCACGGCAAACTGTATACAGAAGGCTTAATGAAAAAGGCCTTTATGCCAGAAAGCCAAGGGTATGTGTTTCACTGTCTTCACAACTAAAGAGGGATCGCTTTAATTGGTGCAAAGAACATCAGAACTGGAGTGAACCCCAATGGATCCATATTCTCTTTACTGATGAGTCGAGGTTTAGTTTAACGTCTGATTCTAAACGTGTTTACATCTGAAAGGAGTCAGGAACGCGAAATCATCCTTTGAACATTATGGAACGTGACCGTTTCGGTAGCGCAGGTGTGATGGTATGGGGAGGAATAATGATCAATGGACGTACACCCCTACACGTTTTCAACAGCGGATCTGTGACCGGTCAGAGATATCGGGATGAGGTCTTAGAACCTTATGTAAGACTTTTCAGAGGTACATATGGATCTGAATTTTTATTTATGGACGATAATGCTCGTCCACATCGAGCAAACCTCGTTGACGAATTCCCTGAAAGTGAAGCCATTGAGCGAATACTGTGGCCAGCAAAATCTTCTGATCTGAACCCGATAGAGAACTTATTTGAGTACCTTGGAAAAGCAGTTGCACGGAGACATCCTCCTTCTAGAGATATAAATGCCCTGAAGACCGCATTGCTGGAGGAGTGGAACTTAATTCCCCAAACTGTGGTTAACAACATTATTGCCAGCATCAAAACACGTTGTGATATGTGTGTACACGTCAGTGGAGATCACATTCCATAATAAATTTATTAGCCTTAATTTTTTTCTTTTTTCCTGAACTCTCCTTGTCACATATTATTGCCATTTTTATTGTTTCATGCTACAGTTTTATATAATATACAGTGCTCTTAAATTTTTTCCTTTGCAGTTATGTGTTATGATGTTATGTATCATTTCACACAAATTCATAAAATTATAGTTCACAGTTTCTGAGAAATCCGTGATTTTATGCATGTAAAGATAATTTTGGACATGAGTGTAGAATATACTATATATTATTACATTTCGAAGAATCCTATTATTTTCGAATCTTTCTTTTCTCGCTACTTTCGGGTTCATTTCTTGTAAAACGTTTGCCAACTGCCATTCCAAGGGGAACACACCGGAGGACGAGTTGAGTTTGGTTGTAAAAAAGTTCCCCTTTTGGTTTTGGGGCGCCGTCTTACCGCCAGGAAACCAAAATATCTGGCAGGGGGACAACCTGGGAAGAACAAAACGTGCCGTTGGAGTCTTCTAATATTTATATTTCAATTTTTATATTGGAGTAATTAATTTTGTTTCCAAACTAAATGCTATGCACAGATAAATTTATTTTACAGTTGTTTCTCTACGAAAGTTATCGAATTCGAAGAAAAATACATGTAAAGTGGTGGATGAGAGCCAAACCTGAATAGAGTTAGATGAATGGAAAGACGTCCCTGCAACAGATTTGTTATGGAATTTAAGTCAAAAAACAATTGACGAGAAAGGAAGATAACCAGAAAGTCAATTTGTAAGCCGAATGTTTTTTATCTCTCTCCCTCGCTTCAGCAGACTCTTAGTTGGAATCCCAGTCGAGTGTTGTGGATATAGTTCGTTTTCTACCTTGAAGTGGTCGGTATTATAAGCCCTCATCTACTTTCCCAACAAAACAGGGAACTGACCAAAACTAACATGCGTCGAGGTATTGTTAATTTTAATCACTGTTTCACCCCTGTGTTTAGGGACGGGGAAAAAAAGAACGAACTGTTCTTTTTCACCTGTTCTTCAAAAAGAACGGGAACAGTCTGTTCCCACTTTTCACAAAAACCTGTTCTCGGTTCTTTTTGTTAAAAGAAGCATTGCAATTTTTTTTACTTCGATTTTAAACAGGTGGGAATTTTGCAAAGTTCTCTTTTCTCGAATTTTCTAAGTTCGCAAAAATTTTCGTATATTCTAAATTATGGTAAGTACGAAACACAGCTGTTCATCCTACAGTTCGTGACTCACTGTTTCCTGTTGATTCATTCATCCGTTCTCAGTCCATAAACCTACTCCCTGCTCTAAGACTACTTCCTGTTTGAGAGCAGGAATCAAATTTAACGAAGGAATCGATTCCTGCTCTCAAACTGATCCGACCCTGTTCTCCGTTCTCGGAGCTGTTTTACTTCCTGTTCGGAAAATGATTCCTGTTCTCGAATTGTTCCCACCCTGTTCTTCGTTCTCAGAGCAGTTTTCTGTTCTCTATGAACGGTTCGCGGAGCTGATCTCGATGACTGCTCCAGGAACTGTTCTCGACTGAACCAAGCCCCGACGTCTGATGAATTTGTGAGGAGTTAGCGTAATAATTGTGAAATTTTATAATTGTTAGGCAATGACATAATGATGAATTTTTAGTTTTAAACAAATTAAAATGTGTGTGGACCTATTTCACTGTAAAAGGAAATTCGGATCGGGTGTGTCATGCTCCTCTATAAGTTAAGGAGGGATATCATTAAGTCAGGTATTACGATTTTAAAGACATCTCGGAAATAAGAATCCCATCATAAAACTAATGTGTTGAAAAGCGAAAGTGATTTTTTGACTTGTATTTTTTGTTTTAAACGATAGATCATATAATATTAACCTGTTTTTCAAACCAATTTTACTTTCCAAGTGGTAATCCCGGTATGCATTTTTTGTGTTATAATCTTTTATAAAGGGCAACTCCTTATTGCATAACGTGATTCAAAATTACCTGGTGTTGTCCTCGGATCTTACTCTTCGGGGTGGATCACGGACCGTCGTTTTATTGACTTAAATGACCATTTGTTGGCTTAAAAATGACATTAAAATCTAAAAAAAATTATTACTTTCGCTTGCGCATTTGTTTTGTCCTAGGCACCTCATATCTGTTTGGGAAACTACTTGAGATGGTTCAGATGTGGGACATTATTAGATGCCACTGGGGAGAGAATTTAAGCGTTTCGATTTGCAAGAACGTTTTCCAATTTACGGAAAAATTCTGATTTTCTTTCTCAATTACTGATAGTTTGGCGGAGCTTGAATAGACGCCCCTTGCGCCATAAAAAATCAATCAATCGATAACAATACGAAGACTCCGAGTCATTTGTATTTTTTTATATATGCACGCCTATACAAAGTACTAACAAAGATGACGTCAACAAAATTCGGTCATTATCTATCGCGAAAACTGCTGGCGCCACATAGTCTACGAGGAGGAACAGGGCTTACACATTTCAAGTAGACATTTGAGAACAGAAGAACAGGTTAAAGAACAGTTCTTTTAAAAAGAACGGAACATCAAAGAACTGTTCGCCGAAAAGAACAGTATTTCCCATCCCTACCTGTGTTCTATAGATTCTCTACCCAACAATTCATGTTTGTCGCCAAATCAAGATGGCGTCCAAAGCAAGGATGTTCTAAAAAAGACGCGGACTTTCCTACGCAAACAACCTTTTGTATAGGGCAATAATAAATGAGGAATGCACAAATAAGCAATAAGTAAAAAAAAGAAAACTTACGGTCTAATTAATCCTGTGGATGTTCTTAAAAAAACGCGGACTTTCCTACGCGAACCTTTTGAATAGGGCAATAATAAATCAATCACCTTCAAGCTCTCCGGTTTTGCTACAGATTCATCATACATTTTTGCAACAAAAAAAAACCGCATTTATACGTCCAGTCAAACCATCCACTGCCATACCTAATCAAGTGTAAGTGAGCGGCTAATAAATCTATAATATCACGAAAAATAATTCATTTAATTTCTAATTAAAAAAACCTCAAAAATATCAATAGAAATGTGCCACTTACTTTTAAAGATAGAAATCGCACGGGAACCCAACGGCAAGTACGGAAGTTAAAGATGCACTAATATATTCCGTTGTGACCCGGTTAAGCGGTAACCAATTACAATCATTCTTAAAAGCTAAGACATCAACGAACACAAAAAGAATTCAAATTTTTAAACGGTACCAATCATAGAACGCAATACATCGATATTTTGTTAAAAAAAATGCATTCGTTAAAAAAAAAAAAGAAGCGCTCTTTCCTTCCGAAAAACCAACCTTTTCCATAGGGTTGCCATAAATTTGAAGCAAAACTGCAAGGTTACCATACTTGGCGATAAATCGCCACGGTCTCGGATTCGACATCTCACCCTAAATGGTAATTCATTTCTTACCTGACATACAGCATAAATTGAGAATTTTAAATCTTTAACCGGTCTGAAAAAAACAAAAGCATACGAGCCATGGCTACCTCTAAATTGTGTGTTATAAAAAAAAGGACGCCGGTCCTATCGTTGCTACTAGGGATGGGGAAAAAAGAGCGAACTGTTCTTTTTCACGTTCTTCAAAAAGAACGGGAACAGCCTGTTCCCACTTTTCACAAAAACCAGTTCTCGGTTCTTTTTGTTAAAAGAAACATTAGAATTTTTTTGTACTTCGATTTTAAACAGGTGGGAATATTGCAAAGTTATCTTTTCTCGAATTTTCTAAGTTCGCAAAAATGTTCGTATATTTTAAATTATGGTAAGTCCGAAACGCAGCTGTTGATCCTACAGTCGTGACTCACTGTTTCCTGTTGATTCATTCATCCGTTCTCTGTCCATAAACCTTCTCCCTGCTCTGAGACTACTTCCTGTTAGAGAGCCGGAATCAAATTTTCCGAAGGAATCGATTCCTGCTCTCAAATTGTCCCGACCCTGTTCTCCGTTCTAGGAGCTGTTCTCCGTTCTCAGAGCAGTTTTCTGATCTCGGATCTGTTCTCGATGAACGGTTCGCGGAGCTGATCTGGATGACTGCTCCAGGAACTGTTCTCGACTGAACCAAGGCCCGACGTCTGATGAATTTGCGAGGAGGTTAGCGTAATTGTGAAATTTTATAAGTGTTAGGCAATGACATAATGATGAATTTTAATTTTAAACAAATTAAATTTTTTTTAATATTGCTTATCAAGATTTTGTTGTCCAGCTTTCTCTCGGTGGTGTCGCCTCTACTCGTTCTTACGATTTGCAATGCTTTTAACTTTATTTTTAAACCAAATTTTACAAAATGGAAAGCAAAATTTCAAATGTGTGGACATATTTCACTGTGAAAAGGAAATTCGGATCGGGTGTCATGCTCTCTATAAGTTGAAAAGGGATCTCATTAAGTCAGGTATTACGATTTTAAAGACATCTCGGAAATAAGAATCCCACCTTAAAACTAATGTGTTGTAAAGCTAAAGTGATTTTTTGACTTGTATTTTTAATATTTTAAATATGTTTAGATAGATCATATAATATTAACCTGTTTTTCAAACCAATTTTACTTTCCAAGTGGTAATTCCGGTATGCGTTTTTTGTTTATAATCTTTTATAAAGGGCAACTCCCTATTGCATAACGTGATTCAAAATTATCTGGTGTTGTCCTCGGATCTTTCTCTTCGGGATGGATTACGGACCGTCGTTTTATTGACTTAAATGACCATTTTGTTGACTTAAAAATGACATTAAAATCTAAAAAAATTATTACTTTCACTTGCGTATTTGTTTTGTCCTAGGCACCTCATATGTTTGGGAAACTACTTGAGATGGTTCAGATTTGGGACATTATTAGTTGCCACTGGGGAGAGAATTTAAACGTTTCGATTTGCAAGAGCGTTTTCCAATTTACGGAAAAATTCTGATTTTCTTTTCTCAATTACTGATAGTTTGGCGCAGCTTGAATAGACTTGCCCCTTTCGCCATAAAAAATCAATCAACCGATAATAATACGAAGGCTCCGAGTCATTTGTATTTTTTTATATATGCACGCCTCTACAAAGTACTAACAAAGATGACGTCGTCAACAAAATTCGGTCCCTGTCTATGGCGAAAACTGCTAGCGCCACATAGTCTAACGAGGAGGAACAGGGCTTGCACATTTCGAGTAGGGAGATATTTGGGAACAGAAGAACAGGTTAAAGAATAGTTCTTTTAAAAAGAACGGAACATCAAAGAACTGTTCACCGAAAAGTGAACAGTATTTCCCATCCCTAGTTGCAACAAGGTTTCTACTTAATGTTTCAACGAATCTCTAAATGGTGCCGGTGTTCGATTACATTTTTGGTTGACTGTACTTATATTTCACGTCTATGCAAGGCTCAAATGTCATTTCGTGGTGTTGTCCGCGAATCTTTCCCTTCGGGTTTGATCGGGACCGTCGCTGATGTGGAAGTTTGGAGAGTGGGGTGCCTGCTCAGGTGTTGCCTCATCATCTGATAGTGGTTAAAAATTACATGGTGTTGTCCCTGTAACTTTCCCTTCGGGATTGATCCCGGACCGTCACCAATAGCCCGTTGTGTTGCTCCAGTGAGACGATAATTAAAATACCTACCCGGACCGTCGCCAATAGCCCGGAAATTGCTCCAGTGTGATGTTAAAAAAAAGTCAGCGCACCATCTAAAAATTAAAATCCCTTTTAGTTATACTGTTGGATTTTTTCCTTCGGAATTGATCTCGGACCATCATCAATAGCCCGTTATGTTGCATCAGTGTTGACGTTAATTAGAATACTTACCTACCCTTTTAGTTATAATCTATCGAATCTGGCAACAAATGAATATTGTTTATTTATTTTCATGACGTATTGTCAGAAATTGCTTAGAACTTACACGTTCTTTTTCTTTTGCGATGAAACATTTATTTAAACAAGGTACGGTTGAATGTGTTGCAGGTTTTTCACTTCACCTTTCGGTATCAAAAGGGGAGGATTGGGATACAAGCGAAGTTTGAAAAATCCGGTTGTGAAATTCACTGAAAGCCGTTTGGTATCACATACTCATTGAGCTGCTTTGAAACTTGGAAAAAAGAGATTCGGTTTCATTGTGACAGTTAAAAAATTGTTAAAATAATAACCCAAAGTTTTTTTTATGCATTGGAAGACTTATCTACTACAGCTCTTATGCATCACGGAACAAATGAATGAAATGTTTTGCATTTTACACTAAAATATCCAAAATTGTATTGAGAAGATAGCATACTTATTTTATGTATAAACCTTTGATTCAAAAATACGTAGTACCTTGACAGCAGCTACCATGCTGCAGTCACTATCTTAGCAAAACAGGACAGACTGAAACCACCCCATTTTCAACCTTGAAGCTCTTAAGTTACTTGTTTTCAGAATCTGTCTTTTGATGTAAAGGTAGCATAATAGTTATCTTGTATGAATGCTATGAAATTTTTAATCCAATTTTTGCTTCTGCAAAACTTTTTGCTGATTTTTGTTCATGAAATTCCTTCCTCTACTCAATCTACTTTTATGCCTTATGTATGTTGCAGATATTTGAATCAATTGGAAGGTGGTTATATGAAACATTACAAATCTATCTAATTGAGCATCAATATTTTTACTGTCACAATGTTTATTCCATTGTATTATCAATAGAATATTGTGGTAATCCATTTTAAAGTCAATAAGAAAACATCTGTTATTAGATGGTGTATTTGAAACACAATTTATTGTATTTGACAATTTACGATACTAGTGGTTGAATAAAAGTGATGCTTGCAAAATATTTAAGTTTTTATACCATTAATTTTCCTTTTATGGATTTAATATTTGTGACAGGATTTTTACATTCAAAATTTATTATATTAGTAGAGTGAAATAAAGTTCTAACAGCAGCAAATGTGATATTTGTCCTGCGAAATGTGAATTTTGTGTCTTACCACTTTTATTGTGAGGAATTCAAATAATTCTGATTGAAATTGTTTCATTTCCATTAACTTTTAATTTTATGTAACTAAATGTTAATGTGTTTTTACTTTTTCCTTATTAGGTATTTTATTTTCGAAAATATGAGTCAGCAGTTAAGGCCTGCCTCCTTTCGCAGCGTTGGTGAAGTATTGTATTTAAAAGAGGAACTCAGAGACCTTACAGTTATTGTACCAACTGAGTCTTCACAATGGAAATTTCCTGCACACAAATTAATATTAGCTTCAGAAAGTCCTGTTTTAAGGTCAAAGTTAGAAGATGAAACTGGCAATGAAATAGTTTTAGATGATATCACACCTTCAACAGCAGAATTGCTATTAAGGTAGTTATATACTTTTCATTTGTATTCTATTTTGATGTTAAATTATCAAACATAATCTTTCTTATCATAATTAAATAGTCAAAATAGATTTGAAATGAATAAAAATGAAGTCATTTAAAGGTAAAGCATAAAGGCAATTATATTACTCCTGAATAAGTAAGTAAACATACCATTGGAGTTCAATAAAGTGCATCACCAAGGAATAACAGTAGAGGCTGTAACAATTAGTATCAGGCAGAAATACAGACAATATTTTACAAAAATTTAAGGCTAAGGAAAGTGATGATTGAAGATAAGGTGGCGATTTAATGGTGTGCGAAATAAACCACAATTAACATTTGCAAACCACACAACACAAGTTTTGATAAACTCAGTATTTATGATCTAAATTTAACCAGATGCCTCAAATAAAGCAAATTATCATTTGAAATAGAAAACAAATTAACTGAGCACCAAATGCAATGTAATGTTTCATTGAACTAGCTCTAGTACTGATGATAACAGTGCATTATTTAAGCATAGTTAAGATTCATTTCTGAAGATAATAAAGTGATACCAAGCACAAGACACCAATTAGAATGTTTTTATGTTCATGAAAAGTTATGTTTTGAGTATCAGGGTTCCATTTCTTTGTGTGTGGCCAACTCTGGGGTAGAATACACTGTTCATTCAGTTGTCTTTCCATATATAAAATCTTTAAATATATTACTGTTAAACCTATAAGGCAGAAAATAAAATAAACTGAGTACAGAAGGGCTTAAATGACATGGAACAGAATCCTGAAAGATGATAGGTTAAACATGTTCTCTAATGTTTGGGAGCTATTTGCCTTATGGTAAGTTAGATATGGCCCAATACCCTGTGATACACATAAAATGTAATTTTTTATGCATTGCAAATTATATATTCATTGTAAAAATTATAAACATTGGCAAATCACATGTACAATATTTATGTTCAGTAGTTCTAAACACTAAAATAGTGATCACATTAAAGCACTCAGTTCATATTATGTCTTTGATGGCATGGTGAGATGGAGATAGATATGTGTTGGGTGGAGTCAGATGGGAAATATTTAAGAGTAGTACTAACTGACTTTTGGCATTTGGGCACTAGGTGTTGTTGATTCAGACTGATGATTCTACAGGAGGTACAACTTAAATTTCTGAGGTTCCTTGAGGAGCGCGGTCTTCCCATGTCATGCATTCAAAAGATCTCTGCTCTCCTGAGAAATTCAGTCTAGACATGCTGGCTCCACCAATAAAACCCAGCTTCATAACCAATGCCAGCAAGTCCACTCATCCTATGGTCACTTATTGTGATATTGTTTGACTCCTCTCAATTCCTTATAGTCACTTTGACATAAGCAGTGATGGTAATTGCTACAAAGTGTTTTGGAGCAGGTAAATTAACATTTTGGAGCAGCACATCAAATTCAGGTTTTTAAACTTTAAACATGACTGTATGAATGATAAACAATAAACATAATTGTAAACTATTACAAAATCCATTTTAAATACTTACTAAAATTGATAAAATAATGAATAAGAAAAACTTGCCAAGTGTTTTCCATTTCCATAAAGTTATGTGCAAGGTAAGAAATAACTGACATTAACATGACTAATAAACATTTTATTAAACAAAAAATATTATTTGCTTTTCTTATGTTTGTTACATTCCAACTGCGCCTTTCTGTTTTCTTCTAAGGCACTATCATTTTGGACATTCTATCTTTACCTTTAAAAAGAATCTCTTTCAACAGCACTCATATCTTTGTCTGCAATACTTTTTGAAATCCTGCTATCAGCATGATTTAATAGTTTGAGAAAGTTCAAGTTCCTTTTGAAATTCAATTTGTTTCGACTTTAATTTTAAATCTTCCTCATTATGGCAAATATTTTCTACTTTTCTCTTTTTTTGTTCTGATGCTAACAGCAATCTGTCATGGTACCACCTCCAGGAATTTCGAACTGATTTAATCAAAGCCGTAGTAACTTAAAAGTTCTTTATGCTTTCTGTATTAGTAAAATGTGACTTAATTTGCCTTATACCATTTATATTGTATACAGTCAGATTACTGCTATTTTCCAACATGTGATTGTTCTCGCTGAAGCCTCTTTCTACATCAGAGTTTTCCATGCACTAAACTTAAGAAACTTGACAAAAATAGGCAAAATCTCAAACTTAAACTTGCCCAGATGATTCTCTTATATTAAATATATTCCTCCAATAATGGTCTATATGACTACATGTTGAAACTTCTGAAAAATGAAAGCTATCAATAGTTTCACATTGATATTTGATCCACTCATCTGATAGAGCTGATCCTTCACTTGGTTTTACAATAAATGGAAAAGATGCTTTTAAAAACTTCAAAGAGCTTAAAGATTTTTCTTCAGTTCGCTTCATGGGATGAAGGCAAGAAAGTAATTCTTACAAAGCAGGGGAAAGACCTCAAGAGTGAATTTTATTATTACTCGAACATTATTGGGAGTAGCTCTGGTGCAATCTTAGCAAAAACAGGCATTTTGTAGCAGGCAATACGCTATGTCCAATTGGAGCAGCATTTACCATCACTGCATAAGCCTTCATTCATGTTTGTTATGATGGGTTCATGTGATGTCTTTCTGTTTTCTATTAATGATTTTAATGCCATGGTGATGTACCCCAATGGTACTGGAATCATTCATAAATTGGTGCTTACTCCACCATATTAAATCTTCTGCCATTTGAGTGATAGCGCTGGATTGGATCATTTGGCTGATAATTATAGACAGTCTGCAATGTATTCTACATTATGTTTAGTTGATTCCCATTAACAGCATGTAGATTGAATTCTCTCTCAATCAAGAAAATAACTCATGTATCTAATTAACGTACTCATAAAATGAGAAATTGGAATTGTCTAATTTTTTTATAAGGTACTTTTCTTAGAACTGACCAAAATTTTATGTTTGGAAGAGCCTTCCTCTGAATGTTCCAGCACTTTCTATCACTCAAATGTGTTTTCTTTTCCAATTATTTCTTTTTTTAGTTTAGGTAATTAAGCTTTGTCATTTTTAAGCATAAGGCTCTTTGAAACATGATCCTGTTGAAACTGGTTTCAATACTGATACTTTATCCTAACAGCAAAACCTACACTGAAGTGCCAGAAAAACTTGTACAGATGAGCCTATGCAAAAAACGCAATGCCACCTGTGTACGTCACTGGTTGTGTCTGCCAATGCATATGTAAACCTATAGACATCTGTGGAAGCATCTAAAGCTTTTTCTGCCAGGAAATTCTGCTATTACAATTTAAGTGATTTTCAACATGGTTTAATAGTTGGAGCTCATGAAATGGGTCAGTATTTCAAAAAAGGAAGAAAAGTTGGATTTTCACATACTACCATTTCAAGGACATACTATGACTGCAAGAATTCCAGTAAATCCTGCAATGTACGACAGCAGTGTGGCTGTAAAGACTGGGTGAAAGTGACCAGCTTTGGCTGGTAAGAATCAGCTTCATGGATGGGCATGCAACACTGACTCAAATAACATCAGAATTCAATGTTGGGCCCTCAACATTAGTATGAAGTCTGCAACGTTCCCTCCAAAATATGAGCTGACACCCAACTCAAGTACCCTTGATGGATACTCAACACACAGCCCCAACAAGGCACATGCCTTGCCAGGGCTCAGGAACACTGCCACTGTACACTTGATGCCTGGAAACGAGTAGCCTGATCTGGCAAGTCACATTTCCAACTGTCTTGGGCAGATGAAAGGATCCATGAGTTGGAGAAAATCCCATGAAGCCATGGATCCTGCATGTCACTAGGGGATTGTACAGGCTGGTGTTGGGACTCCGTAATGTTGTCCTCTGACGGAATGAATGCTATGTGTGCATCCTTTCTGACTAGTATCGCCCGTTTAAGTCTTGTATTCATTCTGATGATTTCCAAGAGGACAACATGCCACCACACAAGTCTAGGCATGCTTAACTATGGTTAGAGGAACATTCATCTGAGTTTGGGGTCTTGCCATTTCCACCTAAGTCACCAGATCTCAACATTATAGAACATATCTTGGAAGGCATGCAATGCACTGTGGAATGTAGAAATCTTTCACCTCTGAATACAACATAATTGTGGGCTGTTGTGCTTTAATTGTGGTATTCATTGCATACAGAATACTCCCATAAGCTAGTGGAGTCCATACCCTGTCGTACTTCTGCATTGCTACACTCCTGTGAGGCCTACGGAGTATTAGACTGGAGTACTACTTTGTCTGGCACTTCAGTGTATTCTGAAATGTGGTAAGAAATTTACTCTCTGTTGACACTGATTACAAGACACTAGAAGTATTATGACACATAGAAAATTCTTTCTTATGTACAGTAACAAGAACCCCACACATGCAGATTGACTGTTAACCAAGTTTATATTACAAGAAATAAAACTTGTCTTCAGATGGAATGACACCGCGCACACCTTTCATTCATATCCCATGTAATCTTTGATGCATTTTTTTAACAAATTTTAAAGTGATGTAATTTTTAATATCGTTTTGCTAACAATATCTCCCAACTTTGCACCATACTGTGATGAAGTACTGAAGATATGATTATGACCATATATAAAGAATTTTGGCTTAAATTATGTATATTTACTTAAACTATTCCCAATTACTTTTAATTTTGTGTGAAACAAAACTGCTTTACTCTATTGCATGAGTTGAAAATTTCAGTTATTTCAAATGAATGCTCATGGCAAGTGGAGTAAGAAATAGGAAGAACTGTCTGATTTCAAGTCTCCTCCTCTTATGCTCTACCTAGGTTCTTATTTAACTACCACTAAGGCTGTCAATGTCAGAAAGTTAACATTTTTACAATTAAATATTACCTACCACTATAATATTAACTTAAATTATAGTACTATTTATTTCTTTACATATTAAAGTTGTCATTTTACGTGTTGCATCTAATTAACCTCTGTGAAGCAATAAGTGCTATAGAGCATCAAATAAAACAGCCACGTTATATTAAATTGGTTTTTACCAGTGGAATTTATTTAAATTTGCTCCCTCAAAATGCTGGATGGAAATTCTGACAATTATGCCAGATGGTTGTCTCCATAATAGGTCAAAGACAATTTTTCGATACTAATTTATAGCCATGTTACAAGGCTTCTATCAAAATTGCCATTTTGCTGAAGTTTTGCAAAAAGAAATTTAAAATTTTACTCTTTACTGATTTTAATAGTAAAGCTGATCTGGATTTGTTTTGTTGATTAACTGATTAGATAATAGAATTTGGAAAATTAAACAACTAATTCTCTTAAAAATCAGGTCCATATCTTTCTATACCAGTTTCGTTTGATATGAGCAAGGTTTGACAAATACCAGTAATGACGTTTTTAATAGAATAAAAATCTAGGTTCACATTTAGAACAGATAGCAGAAAGATTTAGAATTTTCAACAGCAGGCTGGGGATTAAACATTGCTTCAAGGTTTTTTCAATGCTATTCTCTAAATTGGTAAACGTTAATAGTTCCTTTTTGCAATATTTGAATTAAACTTTATGGAAACAAACTTTAATTTCACATATTTTTTTGCCATTTTTTAAAAATACTAGCATGGCGTTGCCCGTGACATCATTCTTGTTTGTCCTCACTGATTCTGAAAACATTAAAAAGAAAAAACAATAATTTTAAGAATGAGTCCCACCACCACCCAACATGACACTGGCATGTCACCTCATTCCTTCCACCTCACTGATTCTTGCTAAGAGAGCTTCATGATACACATGTTGAATGTTCTTCCATTTGGAGCAAGGATGTAAAGATTCTCAGCTTTTCCAACTCTTGAACAACTCAAGTTGACCATGGGAGAAACAGTTTAATGAGATCAAGTCCTACAACTTTCAGCGATTGGCCTTGCGCCTTGATGATGTTCATGGCGAAACTTAAACGAACAGGGAACTGAAGTCGTTTAAATTGGAATGGGAGATCTGAAGGGATGATTGGGATCCTAGGAACGAATACATCTTCACCTGCGGTATGACCAGTCATGATGGTGGCTGAGAAGCATAATCGATGCCCCAATTTCTAGCTGTAATATGTGCGAGGGTACTCCAGATGGCTCCAATGTGTTCAAAAACTGTTGTGTAGTTCACAGCCTCATCTGTGTCACATGTAGTGTCGATAGATTTGTATTATTCAAATGCAGAAATTATACAAATTCAAAAGTAAGTTATGAAATAACCACTACTGAAATAGAAATGTGATTCAATCTTTAAATATAATGCTATACTTTAAAAAAGTCTTGTTATGTCACCTCATTGATTCCGACAAACAATATAAATGAATCACGATGTCAGAGAAATCAAAACCAAATTAAACAGTAATAAACACTGTTATTTCATTTCATGTAATGTATTAACTGAGTTGCAGAAAATTTCTTGATGGTAGGAACTTGGCACTTGGAGTCGAACATATAGGGGATGGAGCTTCAGTGGTTTGCTTTTCATTGGTGGTACGAAAAAGGGCAATACAGAGAAACCAGTTTCAGAATTGAAAAAGCTGCATAAAATCACTTAAATTTTTAAAAATAATTGTTGAATTCAAAAAATAAAAGGATAAAATAAAAGTAAGTACAGAAAAAATTGGAAGGATTAGAGTATATTTGTTTTTTAAAAATATAGAGGCGAAAAATTAAAATTATCCGTTGGCCTGCTTGAACTCAGGTCTCCCTTCAAAGCCGCAACTTCAGTGCGTCGCTTTACCCACTACGCCATCATTTCAATGTGCAGAGGGGTGTTTTTAGTGAAGAGATAGCATGAACGATAAGTATCTGTCAGATCAGTCTGCGCAGATACGTCATAGTGGAGGAGGAGCTACACGTGCAGCACAAAATATTGAAAAATTTTCTAGATTAAATTTTAAAATTCGGGCTTCAAGACATTCAATCACCTTTAGGACTACCTGTGTGCCGAATTTCATAGCTGTAAGTGCTATAGATTCATCTGGACACCGCACACAAACACTTCCTTTTATAAGAGAAAGATAATTTTCAGGAGTAAAGCTATTGCAACCTTAGTTCTGAAGAAAGTGTGCAACAGGAGTCGAGGAAAAAAGGGATGTCAATGGACAAAATTAATCTGAGAAATTTTGTTACCCGTCTACCTAGGATTATTTTCTACTTGTCTGGGATTCTTGCCTGGCCTAATTAACCCTTGTGTAGCAAAAAATGACATTCATAACCAACCAGATTACAAACTAGGGCAGCCCAAAAATTACTGGATACATCTGTTCCTATCACATCCATCATCAAAGATTAAGGAAAAGTAAAACACAGCCAGCATTTAGCCTTTACATCTCTAAGTGATGTGACAACCTTGCCCCCAATCACATGATGTAACGAAAATTTGAAACAACTTTACCTTCCACGATGTATTCATTTGGAATCTTTATTTTTTTTAATTTTCCTAATTGGGAAATGTTATCTATTTTATGCAAAAATAAATTAAAGTATTTAAACATAATATATATACTTTATGCACAAGTGCTAATCACATTTTCATCATGAATATTGCAAACAAAAAAGTTTTTCCCATGCCAATTCTAGTAACCCATCTTTTTAGTTTTCTGTTGGGTGCTGGTTTCACAAGAGTAACAAACAAAACATAGAAATTATCCATTTCTTTAGGGCTTGGGTACGTTATGAATCATACTTAGGAGTGAAACCCATGATTTTGGCACCTGCTTCCTTCCAGGCAGTTATTGAATAAAAACTGAAATATTTAAAAGAATCTTTTGCAATCCCACAATTAATTCATCAGGTGTTAGCTGTCTTGTGTTTGGTAGTAGTCAAACCTCATTAAGATGAATTTGCTCAATATGAATTGCAATCCCCATCAAATTGTATATTCAGATCATGTTAACTTATTCACTTAAGAATTCAGGTTACCCTAATCGCCAGTTACGATAAACTAATTTTCAAAACTTAAGGGCAAATGGATTCTTTTCAATCATCAGAAACATTAAGTAAAGATTGAAGATTTATTTATGGAATATAAATTCCGAAGGAATAAGCATGCCTTTTAAAAGAAGCTACTACTGCTACTAAATTGTTCACCGCTTTTTGTTAGGCAGTGAAAATTCATCTGTTCAATTAAACAGCATTGACTGCATCAACCAACTACAATCATTGACTGCGTTGTGATGAATTAATCCGAACTTTTGTTGGACATTAAAAAATAACATTTATTTTAACACAGACAAAACAATGGGTTTACAATGGACGCGCGAAACAAAAATGCTTATTTTCATATTAAAATTTACGAATTGCTACGAAGACGTCTCAACTAGACGGAGTCCGTGAGCTAACTGTTTCTCATTCTCCTCACATGCGCAAGCGCAGTATTGAAGGACTTTTTAACAGGAAACTTCCGGGTCTGCAGCCGGCCATTCTAGACTCTTAGGCGCTAAGATGTCACAGCGTGTAACAAAATCTGCGTAATCAGGAAATATCTTCAATATTTGTGATGAAGAATATCATTTATCTGAACCAAGAATTGTACAGTAAGTAATGTAAATACATTAATATTTTATTGTTGAGAAATGCTTTTTTTCTGAATTTGGATAACAAACTAACGTTAATAAATTTTTTTATGGTCCTGTGAAATTCATTTTAACGAGGTTTGACTAATATATTCAATACATTCGCAATGCTGCTCATTTTGCTGTCCAAAATGACAGGGTATCTTATTACTTCATCTAGGAATTCGTACTCAAAATGTATTTGAAGTCGTAACACCAAAAACGGCTTTAGTAGATTTTCCGTCATTTTAGGACTTTTCTAGGCTCTAAAGCCATTTTAAGTTTTTTAGATTGTTAATCCCAAATTAGGCATTTTTAGGTGCTATAAAATTAAACATTTCTCAGGACAACCCAAATTGTAAAAATATGTTGGCAGATTTGAAATAGAATGCATAGAACTAAATAGTTATAACCATTGACCTAATTTACTGTTGACTAAATACTTTTTATCTGAATGCAAATAAAAGTAACTTCATTCATTTTATGGTCAATGAAATGACTGCAATTTGGAATGAAAATATCTCGAATTCTTAATTGCATAACTTTATGGCTCCAACCCTAATTTAAAAAATAACTAATTGCAACAGGCAATACTCAAAACATTTTTTTTAGAAATAGGGAAAATTCTGATGCAAAATATTGTTTTCAATTTTATATACCTAATTATGAAAAATACTTGAGGTGCTGTTTTGTAGATTTAAGTTTCATTTATTGAAGACTCAAAGAAATTGTCATGTATAGTTAAATTTTTGTAAATGTTTTAAAAAATATAGTATACTTTTCATGCACAATTTTAGTTATGGTAATTGATATCTATTCATTAAATAAAATATTTTTGTATTATATTTTCTCAGATATATCTATTGTGGTGATTTAGAAGTAGAGAACTGGAATGAAGGTATTCAACTTCTTGAAGCTGCTTTTAGATTTCAAGTGAAAGACCTAGTACAAAAATGTGGGAGGTTTTTAGAAGATGTTATATCTTTGTCTAATGTTTGCTACATTTATGATAAAGCCTCTACATGTTCCCTTCCTGTATTACAAGACAAATGTCTCAAACTTATCTTGGATGCAGGGTTCATTGTACTTAGAAGTAGTGCTTTTGAAGCATTAAATAAGGATTGTGTAATGGATGTTGTTGCAAGCTCTGATCTCAACATTGACAGTGAACTTATGGTGTTTAAAACCCTCTTTCGATGGGCGCGCATTGAATGTTGTCGCACAGGCTTGCCTACCACAGAAGCAAATATCCAAACTCAAATAAAACCTTTCCTTCAACATGTGTGTATTGATGATATGTCAGATGCTGATAAAAGTGAACTTCCATCTTCAATTCTCACTTGTGTAAAACCGAATAATCGTAATCGAATTGGTTTTTCTGTGCCCGACTCTTTGTTGCTTCATTCCCAACGTTTAAAGTTTGAAATGGATCAGAATCGTTTGGACTTCATAGGAGATCATCTGAGCTGTCTGAGGTTTTCAGTTGAATATCCCATTCATTTAATTGGAATAGGTTTCTCTTTGGTGGCAAACTCCATGCCATCAGACTTAACTTTGACAGTGGTGAAAGAAAATGCTCCAAAAATAGAAAAATTCTCACAGAACTTGTTGAATCCACCAACTTTAATTCAGAGTTCACAAATCAACCAGAGAACTTGGTATAATACTGATAACTTATTGCGCCAACCTGTATCCTTAAAAGCTGGAGACATATATAACTTGTATGTGGTGGATTCTACAAGAGATGCACAATGCCCTCGAATCAATGTAACCAGCAATGTATTGCGTACACTTTGTGGATATGTAAATTTTACAGTGCATGGGGATGTATGGGGCATTACATGTCTAATTGTCATATAAGATTTATAACTTACTGTTAAAACATTACATAACATTTATTTTTCTATTGTGTAACTAAAATTTCAAAACATGTTGAATAAATCAAATTAAAAGTAGTGTCTTGAAGTATTTTTTGGTATGCTGAAATGCAATATTTTCTCTCCATGGTTTAATCAATACTTACCATTATCAGACATTTAGCAATTACAATCTATAGTAGTTGGAAAGAATGTATTCTGTTTATATTTTCATAGGTTTTACTCTATACCAAATAAATCTTTTTATAATACTTGGTCAATTGAACATTATCCATTATGGCACTACAAGGGTGGATTTGTGAACCACTTTGAGTTACCATGGTGTGGGGGTATTTCAATTAACGTCACACTGGAGCAACACAACGGGCTATTGGTGACGGTCCGGGATCAATCCCAAAGGGAAAGATTCGAGGACAACACCACATAATTTTGAACCATGGTCAGATTCACCTGAACTGGCACCCCACTCTCCAAACTTCCACGCCAACGTGAGGACATTTGAGGCCACGACAGATTTAACGTGCACCAGCCCCCTTTGTACACGAGTGTTTGGTTGGATTCGAATTCGCAACCCTTCGGTTGCTAGTCCGTTACTCTTCCAAACGGGCCACCGCAGCCCCCCATGGTGTGGGTTCACATACCACCCATTCTAGGCACAACCCATTTATAGATTACATTCATTCTAGTTGGACAAAAACAGCCATGCCTTACCCCGGATTCAAACCAAGAACCTTTTGATCTAGAAGCCAACACCCTGTTTGGTTGCGCTAAATAAATCTGATTTATAAGTAGGTCTGAAAATTAATACTTTTAATTTAAAAAGGAAATCTAAATGTACAAATAATTTATTAAAAATATACAAAATACAAACATTAACTTTCTTTAATCATGCATTAATAGAATGTGATCTTTCAGGAACTGTAGATTCTTCATCAGAATTTCTTATCAGTGGTCTAGTTTCTGTATCATCTGGGTTTCTGCCTTTAAGTTTATAATATAATGGTCTCAGTATCACATCATTGTATAAGCACATTCCACTTAGCAAAATTATGAATCCTACAAGTTGTAACCAATAAAAATGTTGCCATTTAAAGGCAAGTGAAAAGATCCAAACAGTAAATGTTCTCACACTGTCTAAAACCATTCTAGTTGTAGCACTCATTTCTTTAGTCACACTTAAACCCGCAAAATTGAAGAAAGCAATGCTAAAAATAGTACCTGAAAAATAAAATAATTTTACTATAATATCACAAGGAGTTAATATCACACATGAAATTACACTAATTGTTATCTTAAATTAAAAACTTGTCAAACTGATTTCAATACATCTCAACTCATGCAATTCGAAAATGATAGTATGGTAAGTTCATTTAATAAGGAACACCTCCTCAGATAATTGTCAAAACCTATTGGAATCTGAATAAAATCTATCAAATCTTTTTACCATATTATGTTATGAGTGTCAATGGAGAAACTGTATTTAAAATATAATCATTTTTGCATTACGAAATACTCAAAGTAGTTTAGACTCATTTAAAAGGCCAATTTAAGATAAAAATAAGTTCAAAAACATTTTTATTTTATGATTTATAAAAAGCGTTTGTAAATGTTTAATACTAGAGAGTTTTCTGTTACATTTTTTTCATAAAACAACTTTTCTGTCAAAGCACATGTGTGGTAATGTGGAACGAATAATGACTGCGTCATTGACTTTTTTTATTACAACTCGAACATTTTTTTTTAGTTAGATAACTTCTCTATTCATATATGTACTTTAGTTAATTTTTGTGATTTGGTGTTTGATTAAATCCACTTCCCTACTTTTGGCAATCTCTCAAACTCAGGTGTTCCATTAACATATTACATGAACATCAGAACCTGAATGGGAGAGTATTGCCATTTGGAAATAAAGCCCAACTGATGTTTCAATGTCCTGAAACTCATTTACTGAGAACAATTTTCTTTTTGTTTGTTAGAAGCTTTCTCTGTACATGCACAGCAATCACTCCTTTTCATTTCATCAGTGTAAATATTTCTTTTTTCATTGAGAATTTATTAATTTATCCTTCCATCCACGACAATGCCTTACTCTGCATCCTGGCAAATAGTAAGCCAGGCTCATACAATGTTAAAAACTTCATAGGGGTGCCATCTAACATGCACATTTGTAATTAGTTTTTTTTTGGCTTCAGTTCATTTCTCAAAATAGGCTTTAAAACCACTTTTTAAATTTCATTAAATAATTTTCTTGCATCATAAATTATCAAAATTGAAGAAACAAAAATTGCAGGAGTATATTTCAATTTCCGAAAAGTCTCAAATAAATTGGAGTTTGCCAGGGCCCATGAAAAAATAAATTTCCATGAGTTTACTAAGATTTCCAAATGGCGTACCAACTCTGAAACAAAAATCTACTTGTTTGCTGCTTTTTGCTTATGCATAATTTTTACAAGTGGATTGTGCTGTTTGCTGTGGCTAAAGCATGTGCTTAAATGCAAAAAGTTAATAAGTCATCTTGCAACAAGTCAATAGATCATAACCATCCTTTTCTAATAAGGATTAACCAAGCATAGCACTGCTCTGAATATACAAAAAAAATTTAAAAACGCATTTATATTAATAATTTTAATAAACATTTACTTACCTGCTACTGCTACAGCTACTCTCCAATTGTTGGACATTTGTGTAAAAGCATCGAATGCATCTTCCATCCGTCCCCCGGGATTATTGAACACACTGTTTCCAACTTTAATGTAATACATTGGTACTAACAAAATACCAAGAATGACAAAGCCAAATAAACCTAAAAAAGTATTTTACCTTTAACAATCGAAGACACAAAAAAGAACATTAAACACTCACTACATTATAATCAACACAGGAAAATAAAAATATTTAACACTGGCATCAAATGATACATGAAAACTAAACAATGACATGTAAGGTTCATGTCATTCGTAAGGTTATTTATATTTAACACTGGAAAAGACAGACAGCCCTCCTGCTGTTTGCCAGTCTGTAAATTCCTTACCAATGACTTAATTATTTGGTCCACTTTTATTGTGTATTTAATTATTTAAGCCTAGCAGCTGGAGATATAGGATCATTTACTATTAAAAGGGGGAGGGGTAAGTATGGCCCCTATGGTATATAGCAATGACACCAGAAAATTCTTCCAGTTTAGGGATGATCAGTACTTAACAATGACATTCAAAGTAGTTTTACATTGTTTTCTCCCCTTTACATTCTGTTTACAAATGTTATGTTCCCTTCCCCAGCTGGGAACATGCACAGTGAATATTGTGTTTGGGCAGCAGTCTGTCAGCTGACTAATAATTCTTTTTCTAAACCTTTAGAATGTCTGACACCTTACTCACTGACACATTGAATAGAAATGTAATGGTCAATAGAATATAAATTTCCAATTTCAATCATCTATATCTGCCTACTTAATATAATCTGCCTACTTTGATCCAGCAATCTAAGAAAGCGAGACCCCACAAAAAATTAAAACCTTTTTCAATATTCGTTTATATGCTGACTTTGAATGACGATACAAGATAAATTTTAACGATAAAATACACTTGAATTCCGACAAACAAAACCTGAACAAAGGGAAGAATTTAACACGAAAATCGCCAGTGATTTACCAATAGTAGGTATATGGAGCAGGTAAATATTTGACAAATTAGTTCTACAGATTTAGAAATACAGTATAGTCCTGTTAATCCGAGTTCCGCTTAATCCAAGGTAGCTTAAATAATGTATATTTTTTCCCTCTCGCAAGTGCGCTTAAAATTTGTCACCGGCCTGTTGAGCCGGTGGTCAGTTTTTCTTGGAATTTTCGCTTTTCTTCTCTCCTTCCATTCTGGTTCAGGCTAGTCCATTTTGCTTCTGAGGGATGTCACACCCCCAAAACGGAGTACTGTGCTACCGTCACGAGAAAAACCCTAGTCACCAGACAGAGTGGTGGCGGTCGTTATGGAAACGGGTTATTCCACTGCATTTTGGGGATGAAGGCAAGTTCATTTGGCGACCTTGCGCGGCAAAAGTCTCATTTAGCTATCATATCATCACAGGCGAAACGGATTCTTCGCCAAATGAAGTGCGCTTAGTTTGCCAAATATTGCAGTCCATTTTATACCAGTTTCCCTCCCCTCTTTGACTCATCTACTCATAGCAACCCTGTTCAGGGTTTTTCTCGTGGTGGTCGGACAGTAGAAAGGTGACAGTGTCCGACTAATGTATCATTCTAGTTTGAGAACTCATAGAAGTAAGACGATAAGTTTGTGAGGAGAATGAGCGGAAAAAGGAAACACGTGTCTGTTTCGTTAGATGTTAAAAGACGAACTTCGATTTTATTATGTAGTCCGCATAATCCGAGTTTTCAGTAATCCGAGTTGGTGTCGGTCCCGATCAACTTGGATTATCGGGACTCTACTGTATTTTTAAATATAGAGCAATACAGAGAAATTTTGAAGTAACAAACAAAATTGTTTCAACTTGACATTAATATGTATTAAAATTATCTATAAAAGTTAAAATGAAATTTGCAGACCATTTTCAGGATGTTAAAATTTAACAATGATAGTTTTTTTATCATGGAAGTCAAATATATATAAATGTATACTCAATTTTAGGCTACTATAAAACTGAGAAATGTTTAATAAACAAAATCTAGTTTCCAACATTTACAATGATTATTTTAAACTATTCCAAAATAGTAATATAGTAATAGATTTTGTTTCAAAGAAAACTACTATATTGACAGCATTTTCAAATATTAGGAAATCCTTATCCTACTCAAAAATGAAAGATAGTTAATACCTAAAACTAAGTACCAAAAATGAATTTTTATTTAAAAGGTAAAAAGCTGTAATTGACACAACTTATACAAAATAAATTATTACTTTAATGTAATACAAAATCTAAATTTACAACAAAAAATTATGACCGACTCAAATCAGAAAGAGGAGACGCAACATCATTTTGACTTTGGAAAAAATCGGATAGGACTATTGTTTAAGTGTGGATCTATCTGCATCTACTAGTGTTTTGCGCATCAGAGAAGCAAGGAATAAGTGTGGCATAATAAATGTATTAATTACAAAGTATTGCAAGAATTGGAAAATTGGTGTTAGTGCGTCAATTCTACCTTCAAGGGATCTGAATTGATCATGTCATCGACAGAAAAAACTATGAGTCAAGTTGCAATTATTTGAGGCTAAGAACCCAATTTTATGTCTTCACTGTGTCTAAATTTAGTGCATTTTTTGTGTTTTATGAAAGTAATTGAGTTATGTTCGTTTTGATATTGTGTTACTTGTATGGTTTAAAATGGCTTTCTTTGTGAAAGGAAGAAAAGAGGGCTTAATAGTTTTGGTACAAGAACTATAGGAGCAAGTTTCTAAAAATCCTAAAATTATTGAACAGAAAATTAATTGTGGAAGGACAAAATGGGTATATCGAAAAAGGGCAGACTGTTCAATTAAAAGAATTAGAAATAGACAAGCTAGCCTGAGGAAACAAGAGGAAACTCATACTAGTGTAATTCAGGGTCAGGAAGATAAAATTAATTTCTCAGCTGCTTAACCACTTAATGCATTTACACGTGTTTGACAAGGGCAAAAATTACCGGCAAATTTGCACATGCCCGTGTCTCACACGGGCGCTCTTGTATCTCGCGTTATTTTATTTCTAATGCCCGTCTGAGATCCTTTCTAGTAAAAATAGATAGGCTAGATTAAACTTACACCAAAAATGGCATAAACTTATTTATCATAGATGATTTACCACTTATTTATAGATGGATATTAAACTTATTTACCGTAGATGGCACCCCTATGCACCATTTTTCTTGTGTAAACCAAGTGGTGCATTTTGATGATTAGCTATAAGTTTGTTAGGAATTCTTTGTTATAAAGCAGTTGTTTGGTGTGGAAAAGGTAATATATCCATTTTTATTACGTTAAATATCATAAAAGTAAACAGTTAACCATAAATTAATTTTTACTAAGTGTTTTTGTAACTTGTTTAGAAAAAGTTATCTGATAATGAGCGACTCAGACGATTTTGAATATGCCAATTTATCAGAAAGTTTCAGCGATGAAAGTGATGATCTCTTGAGTGATGGAAGTGAATCTGAAGTTAATATTTTATTATTATTAATATTTTGAAATTCAAAATAAACATGTAATCAAATCGTTTACACTTTGTATAATTTTTTTTATAACTTTTACCCCACCCCCCACAACTGAAATTGCAAAAAATAACTTACACTATATCTATATATATACTCATTTTCTGTCAAAAAAAAACTCGATCATTTTTTACCAGTTTTTCCGAAAAAAACTCGTGCTTCAAGTGGTTAAAATCTGTGAACGGGAAGAACATAAAAGAGTAAACAAGTAGAACAGAAAACAAATTCAGATGTGTATATATCGCTACCACCACGTCAAGGCAAGTATCTGCATTTTTGGCCATTTTCACCTAACTACATTTTTCGAATAACAATTTGATGTTTTATACTGCTGGAAATGCCGATTTTCAGAATATCTATTTCGCCTATCTATATAAATCGATTTTCTCCCCAAATGAAAACGCATATCTGAGAAATTCGTTATTTTGGCATTGTAAGCTGCACATGAGTTTTGCAAATTTGGCACTTTCGCCACTAGCCAATCTCTCAGGCTTCTTGTATAAATACGCACAATGCAATATTCGACTTTAACACCTGCCATCTGCATCTTATCGTTCTTCTGATGTTTGAACAGACGCTCATTTTTCATTAGTCTCTGTTATTGTTTCTCTGTGGGTTATTTGAGTTGAGTTCAGCTTAAAACCATTTCCCTTATTTGTTTGAATTATTTTAAAGGAGTGAAAGAAATCGAACAATTGTAAGGACATGCAACTTGGCGAGTGTAGATCATCGTAATCGCAGTGAAAGTTATGCATGTGGCGGTGACTTTATTGAAGGAACGCCTCATTCAAAAATTCGTATGTCATACTTTTTTCGAGATTGAGCACACAGAAATGGTATGCGACTCCTTCCATTCAAAGGATGAAAGAAAATGTTAAAATGTGCCAGTTTATGTTCCCGAAGATTGGGCTCAAATTGTTCGAGGAGCTCGAACAAACCAGGCACCCTTTCTTGTCCATAGTATTACATTCGAAGATTGTTTGAATTTCTCAACTTCTTTGAAATTTGTTATTCTGTGGAGAAAAGTATGCAGCTGTCAGGAAGGACAAAGGGAAGTTGGGAATATTTTATAAAACTGATTACGATGGTGAATTTGTAAAAGTATTATTGAAATGTCCTAAAGAAAGGCCAAGCAGAGGAGCCATCAAAGGCTTACATGAGACAACTGAAAATTTCAGAAACCAAGTTTGAGGACCTGAAGATGTGCAACAATCTAACCATCCCAAAAGGGTACCATAGCTTCTTTCATGCACTGAAGTCATCTTCTACAATTCGTGATAACTTGCCTAATCCACATCTTAGTGAGAATTCCGAATATGAAGAGGATGATTATCAATAATTTCAATGCTAATTAATACTTAACTTTTCATATTTTACTAAAGTTTGCCTATTTCATTCAAATATTTTCTATGTGGTTAATTTTTACAATTACTTGAATAAATTATCATTCAAAGTTCATGAAATGTTAGTTGAAAGCCTTCATTTTCATCCCAACACCTAAGCACAAAAGTGCATTTTAATCAATAAGCACCACACCAAAAACATGAATCTGCTTTAACGCCTCTAAATGAAATTGACAATTACTTCCAGTGGTGAGAGAAATGGTCTCCAAGATGGTAATCACGAGAAAAAATAATCTTTTAAGCCGTAACTCGATTTTTCCTGAAGTATCAAACCTTTGAATGCGTTTTCTCAAAACGCCAATTTTGCAGATACGTGCCTTTGGCATGGTAGTAATGATATAAGAAGCATATTGAAACTACCCAAGTAGAAGTTGTAACAGAAAATAGTAGCCGAGGTAGAAATGGAATCAGAGGGTTAAGAAATAGTTGAAAAGGAAGAGAGCTCTCTCTCTAGGCAGTCCCATGCAGACACATTGCTACATTCACAAAATACTAGTGACTCACTGCATATTGAATGAATTTGGTGTTGATGGGGGACAAAGATAAACATTTCATAAGTGACTTCTCACCATTCCTCAAGGAAAAGGTAGATATATTTCAATTCTTGTTACCTGCAGAGAACCAATCAGGTTAAGTGTAGAGCCCACGAAACCTCTTTTGGTGGACACATAAGCACAAGAAAAATGAGATAGGATTTGATATTCTTTTTATTGGGAGGGATTGACAAAGGATAAAAAGCAATAGTGTAGTGCCAGCAAGGAATGAAAATTGAGATGGCCAAGAAACATTAGTGATTGAACACCTGTGATATCACAGATATTCTGAATAGTTCACAAGGGCAAAGGCCATTTTGAACTGACTGGGTTCTTAAGTCAACAAATTATCAGACACTCAGCAGAATTGGGTCACAATCGAAGGGCCCAGAATGAAGTCTATATTCCAACATAATTGCTGAATAGCAGCAAGAAATATTAAATGTGGTTGTTGAGTAACGCCAGAGTGAGTCACACTGGAGGAAGCGAAAGATAAACAGAAGAAGCAAAAAAAACCTCTCCCCGAGTGCGAACCGAAACTTTTTTCCCCGTTCCGGGGGGGGGTCAACGGGAAGAAAGACGCTACGTGTCAATTCTCACTGGGACGCTAAAGGGGTCGGACGTTGGCATCCGCTCACCCGTTACAAACTTAAATCGCTGAATCAATCAAAATGTCTTGTTAAAGGATACAATTAAACCAGTTTTAAATTGTTATCTGAAGTTGGTATTCTTTTGCGTCCAGTATTTCAATTCTTGCCTCTCCATATAGTCTATCTGGGAAATAGGGGTAAGTACCCAATACAATTCCTAATCTATTCATTCGTATGCACATTCGATTCATATTCGTCTTTGTGTTGTTTAAACTTAAACAGTGGGTTTTTTTCTATTTTATGTAATTGAATTTTCCCTATACTATAAACTTGCAGTTAAAATCTTTGGAGTAAGAATTATAATGTTGAAATGTATATGTTGTAAAAAAGCCCTGCAGACATATTTCACATTTAGAAGGGAGGAATGTAAGATTCACATCACGTGTGCTCCATTGTACGGAGGAGATTTCACATGAAGATGAAGACTGGTGAAATGAAAACCTAAGTAGATAAAAATATAAATTCATCAAAATTCAATAAACATAAAATGCTGGCAAGTCTAGAAGCACATGGCCCCAATAAAGGACAACAAATAAATTTGGTGATTATAGTTTTAACATAAAGTTTAGTTTAAAACATATCCGGAATGGATGGTGCGGTGTCCTTACTCTGTACACTTTATACACTGTACATATGTATATATAGCAAATCATTTGTGGTAAGATTGAGTTCTCTCTGTGTTCACCAAAGTAAAATATCAGTATACTGATCGGTTAGATCTGTTATAACTGACATTCCTGTGTACTATCACAATAATCTTTTATTAAATACCTATGTGATGCACAACTTACCACAGGCAATATTTAAAGTCTAAGTTTTAATTGTATGTTCTTTTGCTTTCAAAATGTGACATAAAAATTGTAGTGTAAATGTTTGGATCTAGCACATTTAATTTACTAAATTTTTCATATTTCTAAACTTAGTCTTACCTTCCCATCCAACACCTTGTAATGCTGGAACATTATTTTTGACGACAAACTTCTCTTCAACAACCATTTGCGTTGCAACAATAATTTGCGCCATTATGATCAAAAGATCGCCTATAGTAGAAAGATAATTTATTTGAAAAGCAGTCTGAAGACAGTTATTGTTTTATTATCATATCCAAAATCATAAGTAAACTGGCAAGTTTTAAGTACACTAAAGTGAGTAACTTTGAAATACAATATAAAACTGTTGTAACTATTTAAAAATCAAGTAAACAATACTATTTATAAGAAAATTAAACGCAAGTTTCATGGTACGATTATACCGATGGCTTTGTTCAAATTACTGCTTTCTTGATTCATTATAGAACATGAAAATGAATACAAATGAATTCTTTTTGCCAAATCTAAAACAAATGTAAGAAAACAATCAAAGGTGAATATAATTATGATGCCAAGATGAAAGCATGGATAAAAGATAACTAAGATGTATCAAAGTTCAAATTACACACTGGCTGTCAATGATGCTGGTTATTCAACAATTAAGGAAATAAAAACAAGGTTATACAATAGTAAACATGTGACATCAGGCACGGAGAACTTTTTAAATTTTTCTACTTTCCAAGATTGCCCTATTATTTTTAAGTAAAAGTTTTCGATATCACTGCCATTAATTCCGATTCCGTGAACATCAAGGAAAGCAAGTGATTGATTCCACTTCCTTAAAATCATTCACAAGTTTTGCATTTAGAAGGCAGTGCTGTTAATTTTTTTTAATACAAGTGTACTTAGGAAGTGTGTATACTCTGGTTAACAAACATTCCAACATGCTGAAGGTGAATAAAAAATGTGATTTCGAGATGGAATTATAATTGGATGTGTGTTACTTTTTTACCCAATGACCAACTACTTTATGGATACCTGGCTAAGTGGATTCTCAAGGTAATGGTAATTAATTAAAATCACACTGGGAGCAACACAAATGGGCTATTACCGATGGTCCGGGATGGATTCTCAAGGATCAGACAGGTCACCAAACTGAGAATAATGAATGAGTGACTAATGTGATCCTTATATCCCTTGCATCATATAGTGAGGACTTCGAAACACAGAATTACATACATGTACAAGTCTATACTGGCTTGTTGCAGACAATTTACTAGCTTTATACATGGAATCTGTTGTGGCTTACACAAAAATAAAAAACTAGAGTGGACTGTAACGATATTTATTGACATTGATTCAAATTGCTGTACTATCCTAAGTGCACAAAAAGTGGTGTTTGGAATGCTAAAGATGCTATCCCATCAAGAGATCAGACAAGACTGAGTTGGCAACATTCTTGGGACTTGCAGAATACATGAAAATCTACACCAACAGAGATGTGCACAACACAAACAGATAAGTAGGTAATTAATGTTGCACTGGAACAATACAACAGGCTATTGGCAGGGATCAATCCTGCACAACATGTGTGAACAGAATCTTCAAATAGCAATCTTTAGAGCAAGAAAAATAAATTTAGCAAAAGCATAGTAATATTGAGGAGTAAAACTATATACCTGTTATAATGCTATTTTGGCTGAAATTCTCACTCTTGTCAGGATTGATTATATCTGAAACACCGACACATGCCAATCCAAGGATTACAATACCAATACCAACCCATTCATATACTTTCAGGTGTCTGTTCAAAAATGCAACAGACAAAAGTCCAGTAAACACAATTACTGCACCTAAAATAAGCACAAAAAAATTGGTCAAAGTAATGAATATTTTAAGTCATTTGAAAAATAAAAAAGTAGAAATACCTTACCTCTCAACATTTGAAAACTAGATGCATATGTGAGATTCAATCCAACATACATTATAGATGTAGCAGTCAAATCGCAGAGAGCTGGAGGAAGAAATATGATAGGATTGAATGACCTCGAAGTGACGGTAGTAGTAACTCCAGGTTCTTTAACTGTAGATCTTTTATTTTTACAGACTAAAATATGGAAAACAAAAAGACAAGACAACTCCCCCAGGAACATTCCACATGCCTAGAAATCAAAAGATATAATAAATAAAACTTTCAAGTGGTTTGCACATCACTCTTGCATATTTTGTCTCACATTCCCATTTAAAGATTGATAAAATTTCTTTTCCATCCCATGATCAATTTATAACATCTCACTAATTTAAATTGTTGTAGAATGCTAATGGCATTGAACATTTTCAATAAAATATAGATTGCCCCATAAGTATGACACCATTAAAAAACATCAGATATAGCAAAATGTTTGATTCAGTAACTCTACTTGGAAAGTTCTCCATTTTAAAATAATTTTGATTACTATTTATTCAACGATGTTAGTTGTAAAATTTAAACTCTAGAAGAGAAAGTGATGAGTCGGTTACTTTAACCAAAACTGTTCCCACAAAATCTCCCCACTCTTCAGATACTAAGCATCAAGATTTCTTTTTGTGTTTATTCATCAATAATATAAAGTGTGAAGGATTTGTGCTTATTCACCAATATAAAGGATTGAATTGAAAACTGATAGCTACTGCAATTATAAACGGAACGTTACCAATTGAAATTGGATAGGTAGGTAGTTAATTAAAGGTGCACTGGAGCAACACAATGGGTTATTGGCAATGGTCCGGGATCCATCCCAAAGGGAAAGATCAAAATTGAAATTGGGATGTACATTCAGAAATGCTGAATGTTTGATCTGTTTTCCACAATAAAAAATTATTTTGAAAAGTTTTCAACCATTCTAAACATCATTGAAATAAATAGTAAATAGTTTAAAAAAACTAAAAGTGGTATGTTGATATCTCAGTTTTTAAATATTTTTGTAACATGTCAAGGACTTAACACTAGAACGGCTGGTACTCCTGTTACCCTGAAATGTTTGCCAGCGCCATTTCAACATCAGTAAATAAATTGCAGTTATAACTAAATGGCACTTTCTTCAGGTTTTGATTTATTTTCAAGTGGTCCAGTCTTGAGAATCTAAATCAGAACAAGAGAGATCATCACTATGAGATTAGGATAGTTCTCTCAACAGATTTAAAATTTCTTCAGAACTTGCACCTTCATGCTTGTTACCATTTGTCTTATAGGATCAAAAGTTGCCTATGAATAAAGTTGTAATAATAATTGCAAATGATGCATAAATTTGGACGTGAAAAAAACTGATTCATTTTCGCCTTTGAGAGCGGATGTCAATGGATTCAGGGTCAAATAAATAAAGAACTAATAAATTAATTGCATTTAAAAATCAGTTTAGTTTTCTATTTCTATAGTTGTTTTTTGCCAAACTAAAGCTATTTAGGCTGAGTAAATTAAACTGAAAATTGTTCTAAATTGAGTCAAACAAAAAGCAGAAATTTTTTATGTGTAAGTAAAATTATTAATCACATGAAATTGTCAAAACAAAAAATGTGAAAGGGGGAATGCAACAAAAGTTATCTGCTACAGAAATGACCCAACAGACCTTCAGTTAAAGGTGTATTTTCTTAAGCCATCTTTGACTTTTCACCTGAATTGTCTAAAGTAAGAGTCAGAATAGATGTTGTTTCTCTTTAGATAGAACATGTTATAATTACAAATGAAGAAATCTAACTTCAGTTATTAAAATATTGTAGATTCTTACAAGGGAAGGGAAATGATAACATTTTCAGTAAGTATTCATTTTAATTGTAGCTGCTCAACCAATCACTGATAATTGTTTTATAGAAGCGTGCCCTATACATTTCAAATGTCTTGTGAATTTTATATACAAGTAGAACCTAGCTACATTTTCTACTGAGTACTAGTTGATGAAATTATTAGTAACATCCTTGAATATATACTATAATACATATTATGAATATTACACTTACAATTTGATGTAATTTATTGTCATTGCAAAATTATAGAACAGCAGTTTTTATAATGGAAATATATTTGAAATTTTTAATAAATAAATCTATGAAAATGCATAATTACAAACCTGTAGGAATGGGTGGTTAAATTTAGTAACTTTTCCAACACTATTTTCAGAAGATAGTCTATCAGCCCACCTATAAAAATAAAAACAAATGTCTAATATAAGTAATAGTATTTATATGGGGTGAACCAGCTAGTAATTGACCAGTTTGTGTGCTCATTTCTCAGGAATAAAATTTCCTAGAGCTAATTTGCAATTGCACATTCAAAAATTTTTTTTATTTAGTACCTTGTAAAAATAGTGATTAAAATGAGCTATGGTACATTTTTTTAGGTTTGATAGCTTTTAGAATTTTTTTCTCAAATTTCAGAATAGTGATTAGACCAGTAATTGACCTCCACACATCCAGTAATTGACCTCCACACATCCAGTAATTGACCTCCACACATCCAGTAATTGACCACCACACATCCAGTAATTGACCACCACACATCCAGTAATTGACCACCACACATCCAGTAATTGACCACCACACATCCAGTAATTGACCACCACATTCAGTAATTGACCACAACACATCCAGTAATTGTCCACTACCCATCCAGTAATTTGGGCCAATTTCTTTTTTCAAATAAAATTCAAATTGGAACATTTGAATATTTTAACAAGCATCAATTTTTTGTATGAAATATAGCTTGGCTAAACATTTTTTACATATATGTAAGTAAAATTTAGTAAAGAACAAACTATTGAATAGTAAGCAAGTAAACATAATGGTTAGTACTGCTAATATTAAACAAGTTAGAATATATAACAAACTATTAAACAAATAAATGCAGCAATATTAAAGAACTTTTTTGCATTAATTCTAACAGAAACTAAAGCCAATCACTACAAATTCCACTAATTTCTCCAAAACACATTACCCAAATACATCTTCATAGTCATTAAACAAATCATTTGATCCCAATTGTAAAGCATGTTTATGGCATGCATTTTACGTTTTGCAGCAATTATCACATTTACTGCATATGCTTTCTATACTCTATTGTTTTTTGTTTTGCCAGCTACCTTTACATTTTTCAAATTCACCCCTTCCGTTTTTGCAGATATTTGTCCCTCTTACATTATCAGTTTGAAATTATTTTCTCGTTTGGTTATTTATCAACAGCTAAAATGTTGCGTTATTGAATATTTAGTTCAGAAACAAAAACATCGTAATTAAAAAACAGTTTTGATAAAGAAATCATTCTAATTAGATTATCTAGATTTAAATATAATTGATTATGAAGGTTTTGAATGTCTTACTTCGTAGCTAAAGTGTTTATAGATCCTGTGACAACCATCAGCAACGCTAAAATCTTTTGATAATTGGTCCAGGCCATAATGGTCAGATAGTTTCTTTCTTAAACTTGAGGAAATACGTGATATATTATAATTTGTTACCATTTACTCGTATCTAAACAGTTGTACTTGCTCACTGACTGCTTTTGCGGAATTGAATTGATTTGATTTCGGAACACAAAAGTACCAGTTCTTTTATCTTTATCAGAATGACAACAATAGGAACGTCGTTATCCAAGCACATTTCTCATCACTTCTCTGTCAAACTCACATACCTCACATTCCTCCCTTCCTTTCTCCTTTATCGCGCCAAGGCGGTAATTAACATCGCATTTCGCCAAATACACTAACGTATTAGGCTCGAGGAACTGAGCAATAAGGTTAACATAAAATTGAAACGTGAACTTGAATGAGCGATAAATTGTAATTTCTTTCACGGCGAGTAACCAGCTGATTTCACTCGACTATTCGAAGTTCAGTGACTCAGAATCACACTAATTCTTTCGAACAGAATCACGAAATGTCATGTGAACGTTTAGAGGATTATATTGCCGAACGAAAATCGAATGGTTTCGTTCTTTTCAACGAACTTTTTTAACTTGCACACATACATTCAAGAACAATCCACAACGTAGTTCGGGGCGCGTTCCAATTTTTCGAAATTATGGAAGGGGTAGGGTTGGGTATTTCAATTAACGTCACACTGGAGCAACACAATGGGCTATTGGTGACGGTCCGGGATCAAT
Organism: Meta bourneti; assembly: GCA_933210815.1. Lineage (NCBI taxonomy): Eukaryota > Metazoa > Arthropoda > Arachnida > Araneae > Tetragnathidae > Meta > Meta bourneti. The sequence continues at coordinate 60,504,333 of OW119924.1, read as the reverse complement.
CCCAAAGGGAAAGATCCGAGGACAACACCACGTAATTTTGAACCACGGTCAGATGACGAGGTGAGCTGGCTCCCACTCTCCAAACTTCCACACCGCGACAACGTGAGAACATTTGAGGCCACAACAGATTTAATGTACACCAGCCCTCTCTATACACGAATAGCCCGTTGTGTTGCTCCAGTGTGACGTTAATTAAAATACCTACCGCTATACACGACGACTTTGGTTGGATTCGAACTCGCAACCCAAATTATTAATAGGAAAGAAGTTTTCGAGACGTGAACAAAGAATCTTGGGAGTGTGATGGTTGACCGTGAGAAACTGAGCCGTTTTCAGATTCATCAGATATTTCAAAAATTGTGAAAAACAAGCCTACAGGCTCGTATTTGGAAGTAATTTCAGATTGGTTCTCCACCTTTATTCCGGTGAAATAGCTAATATGGAATACGCATTGTGTTGAACGATTTTTTTCGAATGTTTAATCGTGTCAACATTGGCTTATCTCGTCATCTGACCGTGGTTCATCGAGGCCGTCGTGGCCCAGTGGGTATGCCCATTGCGCTAGCAACCTTCGAGTTGTAGGCGGCGCAGGTTCGATTCCTGTCAGGTGCATTCCTCCCTGGATGTATTTCTCTCTTCTGTCACAGTGAAACTTTCATTGTGCGTGTCTATTATTTGATATTGTATGTCGTGTCTGGCGCAGCATGGCCAAATATGGTCCTTGCGCCTTAAAACCCAAAATCAACCAACTGACCATGGTTCAAAATTATGTGGTGTTGTCCTCGATCTTTCCCTTCAGGATTGATCTTGACCGTTGCCAATAGCCCGTTGTGTTGCTCCAGTGCGACGTTAATTAAAATACTTACATACCCAACATTTCCTGCTTTTTGTGTCCGATTGGTTAGTGGTTGGCTTGTGTAATGTAGATACCACAAATATCACCCCTAACCTACCTTATCCTAGCTCTCAAAGATGCTATTCATAGCCGATTCGTGCATCGTGCAGAATAGAGCCAATTCAATTTCGGCATTCCCACTGGTAATAATAAATAATGTATTGTCATTAAAAATAATTTATTGAAATATTCGTACTTTTCTGTGGCTGCTCTAATGAAATTTCATGAAACAGTTTGAAAAATATGTCAAGGTTCATTAACACTTAAAAATGTAAATTTTGTCTGTGCTGCCTGAAGATGAACTATCCACTTTTTTCCATCGACAAAATTTCCTTTGCAATTGATCTCTCACGGTTATGATCACGAAACTATCCGTGTTTCGATTAAAACAATTATTTGCAAGCAAAGACGGAACTCCTAGTGGGATTTCTCGTGTTCTTTTGTAGAGAAAAATCCCGTTCAGCTTTTCCCAGATCCTAAAATGGAGCATAATATTTTTAAGGAATTGAATTTTTCTTTTTAAAAATCGAGTAGGAAGATGTTTTTTATGCATTCTTCAATTTTTTTTATTGATTATTCTTACAAGTTCCTTATCATTTATATAAGGGTGTCACTAAGGCTACCATATGCTATGGGATGTGATTTTTTTTATTTCTCTTATTCGCATCAAAATCTTCAAATAGTATAGTTTAGCGTATTCTGATTAAAACCATGCTTTTATTGGTCAGATAACTGCATTTTGCCTGAATTTTTAGCTTTCAGGTAAGAATATCAGTCATTTTTTTTAGTATAAGTAGGGCATATTTTTACCATTTTCGTTAATTAAAAGTAATATTTTCTAAAAATGTCGCTAAATATAGATAGAATATTTCAAAGAAAGTAAAAACTACTTTTTCTTAAGCCTTTTCTATCAGCGAAGTAGAGGCAGATCGCGAAATAGATGAACAGATCATGAGGTTACTTTTCAGCCTTCTTAAAAGGTCAATTTCTTTTGCGAAAAAATAAAATTTTATCAAGGGAAAAGAGGTATAAAATGCAGTGGTGCAGTATCCATGTAGCCACTGAAGCCCGTCGCCCCTTTATTTAAAAAACTCGGTTACAAAAAATAAAAATCGATAGAACCTGAACCAAAAGCAACAGACGAAATCTGAGTATGACGTCAATCTTATTCTAAGGTTCTTAATATTCACCGCAGAAACAAACAATGGGGGGGGGGTATTTCAATTAACGTCACACTGGAGCAACACAACGGGCTATTGGTGACGGTCCGGGATCAATCCCAAAGGGAAAGATCCGAGGACAACACCACGTAATTTTGAACCACGGTCAGATGACGAGGCAACACCTGAGCTGGCACCCCACTCTCCAAAAACAAACAATGGAATACAGCATTCAGTCATTTCAAACCCACATAGTTTCTGTTGATTGGTTGATGGTATTTGTCATTTGCAATGGGTATCTTCTGTACAGACCCTTCCCCATGTCTCTAAAGCTACCATCCAGTCGAGATAATATGGTTTATTGGTAAGTAGTTGAATTTACGTCGTACTGAAACAACAAAACGGGCTATTGGTGCAGTTGGACCTTGTCATCTTTCGCCTCATTTTCCTGCCTTTGTAGAAGACTCAAATTTCAAATGTTTGGTTCATCTATAAGCTGCCATGATTGAGCAAAATTGTACCTTTGGGGCTAATTTTTAACTTAGGACTAAAATGATTTGTATTGTTTTCAAGGAAAAGGAACAACGGTGAATGGAGTTGACTTACAAGGTTGTCTAAATTTAAGTACAAGATTTGCTTTTGATCCAATATCGGTATCCCAGTTATCAATGTTACACTACGCTACTATTAAAATGACAATTGGATGAATATTGGGGAGATCTCGTTTGATGTTGAGAACCGTATTTCTCAAATAAAATCGAAAATCAAATTAATGTGGGATAACGAAATTCTAATCTAGCGTAGACGAGAGCACGTGTTCTCTGAAATGTAAAAATAGTTAGAGATAAAGCTCCATTATAGTATATTCATGTAGAGCAGATAACATAATCTTCTCGAACTCAATAAATATAAGACGACAATTCTCTAATTGAGAAACGGAATGTAAATAACTTCTGAAAACAATCCAACTGAAGTCTTATCGAAAAGTGAGTATTTATCGTGTTTGAAATAAGCTGCTGATCGCATTTTGGTGATCCCAATCTGACTGACTTGCAGAATTACTTACGTTTCGGAAACAAAGAATAGAATACGTTTTATCTGTTACATTTTTTTATTGATTGATAAATGTAGATAGATATGATATAACAAGTCACATTTTCTTTTATGATGCAATACAAATAAAATTGATTAGTTTTTCGTAGACAATCACATCAATATGATGGATAAGGCATGAAGCTTGTATCCACATTAATAAAGTTATTACAAGTAATTTCAGTCCATGGATACAGAAAAGCTGTGTATACACTAACACTCAGATACTAAGAGTTCATTTTAAATTTCGTTAACTCTCAGGGACGTCTTGCGTCCAAACTCATTGAAATGGCTAAGGTATATCAATACCCTATATGGTATTCTGATGTCTAGGAGCGCTCTAGATGGGCGATGAGCCCTAAGCATCATTCCTTAAAAACTATTTTTTAAATATTATTTTTGTTGTGTGCAAAAAAACATTGGTAGTATGCCCTTTCTATAAACCTTGAGTGAAGTCTTCACACATAATTTTTTTTTTCAGCATTTTTAGTGTAGTGCCTCCTTCAAAGGTTAAATATAAAAACACGCAATTTAAAGAAAAACAATCCACGTGGAAGGGAATTTTCCTATTCGTATTTTTATGAATTAAAATTTTTTACTTTTTTAATTGCTTAAAATATAACAATTAAGCTTGTTATTTAACGTGCAGAAAATGAACAAATATGTTTCAAATATCTTTGTATGTTAACACTTATGAATTTCCATTACAAAGTAATTCATGTTCTGAAATCGTTCCGAGAGCAGAAATATAAACCACACTGTCCATTTTTGTCTCTTCCGAAAAAAGCAGCCTTCCTCAGTCTTTCTTTGAAATCATCTTTTATGTACTTGTTGTTCAGAATTGTATAAATTATTCTGAAAAATAAAGAATTTGTTAGTTTTTTAAATTAATATGTTCTCCGTAACTAAGAAATCGAAAATTACTTAAGAACAAGACAAGCTTTACCAGCAGATAGACAGAAATTTCATATTTCAGAAAGGGAAATTTCTTGGGAGGAGCTTTTGCCCATCCTCTTTCCTTTGTAATCAGATTCCGTTCAAATGATCCGATATTTAAAGCTTTCTGCATACGTTTATACACCCAAGTCCAAAAGTTAAGCATAATTGCTGTTTAAGTGAATATTTCAGAAAACCTACATTCGAATGGAAGAAAACGCGGTATGTGGGTGTAAAAGGGTTATAGAAGAAAACAATACAAAACAAGGATAATGACTCTTACTATCCAAAGAAAAGGGTTGAAGAAAAAGGTTCACAATACGAGTATCAACTTGAGTGAAACAGAATGATTAAAACAATGTGATGATGAAGTTTAATACGGTGTGTGGGAACCTCTGGTAGCCATGCATGCTGCACAACTTTCGATGAGGGTATGGATGAGTTGTGTGCTCAGAGTTCCAAGCCTCACGGAGAGCAGTTTTCAATTCCGGAACAGAGCTTGGTGGGTGGCGGAGGGCTGCAATATGTCTCCCGAGCATATCCCACACACGCTCTATAGAATTGAGATCAGGAGAGTTGGCAGGCCACTGCATGAGGTGGATATCTTCACTTTTAAGAAAGGCGTCGACCAGGGCTGCACGATGAGGATGCGCGTTATCATCCATGAATATGAAACCAGGACTGACAGCACCTAGAAACAGGCGAACGGTAGGCTCAAGGACTTCGTCTCTGTATCTTTGACCGGTAACATACCCCGTGTCAAAGATGTGGGGGTCTGTGCGGCCGTCCAGCATGATGCCTGCCCAGACCATGACTTCCCCTGAAGGAAAACGATGTCTTTCCGTGATGTTTCCCGGATGAAAACGCGTTCCACGTTCTCTCCAGATCGTAGTACCACGAGAATCAGTTTGCAGACTAAATCTGGACTCGTCACTGAACATGACGTTGCCCCACTGTTGTCGACTCCACTGCCTATGTTCCAAACTCCACTGTCAAAGCGCGCGCTTCTGTGCAGACGTCAGGGGGATGCAAACTGCTGGTCGTCTGGCATAGAAACCAATGTGTCTGAGTCTCCTGTAAACAGTTTGATTCGAAACTATGACTCCTGTGGCGGTTGCCAGGGCTGAACCTAGTTGTCTGGCAGAACGGTTCCTCTGACGTCGCGCCGTTATCACCAAATATCGGTCTTGTCGATCTGGTACTGGTCGTCGGGTAGCATCTGCAGTGGTTTGAAACCTCTGCCAGTCTGGAGATCTCACACTGAGGCATATTCAGAATTCGAGACGCTTCGGTTTGGGATAGACCGGATTCCAGCATTCCAATAATTCGTCCCTTCACAAACACTGTCCAGTTGGCATCTTTGTGACATCTTTCGTCCTTATTGATTGTTAACAACGCTCCGTACCACAGCAATTGAGAAATTTCTGTCTAAACTGGCCACGCCGCTCGAGGCCATTTTATACTCGTTCCGACGTGCGCCTGTGCTTTGCGCAAGTCGACTGAACTGTTTTGCATATGCACAATGTTTTACCTTCGTCCCACGATTCTCCACAAGTGATTTTGAACCATTGTATCCGTATTTACTCCGATTTTTTCGCCTTTTACGAGTTATACTTAACTTTTGGTCATGAGTGTAAGATAAGGAGAAGAGCAAAATATTAGTCTCTATTAACACTGAATTAGTATACATTTAACAACCTATCTTTTTATTGACCACTCGCTCTTACTTCAGTGGGGAAACCCCTTCTTCAGCTTGAGTCTCGGGAATCCCCTTTCTTAGGGTGTTTTCAAATGCACCGCCAAAAGAAGTCAGTGCAAAGGCCAAATGCAATGTAATGAAAAGAGGATTTCAAACATAGCCTGGTCAGGCAGATTTGCCGGTCAGGCCACCGACACAGATAAATGCAGCCGGCGTTGAACTCTACTAATCGGGTGCCGCAATGTTCTCATCACATGTTCTGCTGATGATCGGCTTGCTTATCCTTATTAAGATTACTCAGCGACTTATTTTTATTCAACAAATAAAAACGATTAAGCTCCTCTCTTATAGACCAATTCGCTTAACCACCTATTCTTAGGAAAGGAACTCGGTCGTTAAGTGAGGAGTGCCTGCATAGCTTTAGTTTTTTTGTAAAAACTTTTCTCAGAAAAACACAAAAAAATTAGGTTCAATAAACAAAAAAGTATTTTTTACAATATTTGTGATTAAAATTTTCAGAACATGGGAGACCATTAGCCTTCATGTTGTAGGTTTTCTTTATTATTCAGAATTCTACTAAGTATCGTTTTAAGGGAGGAATTATATGATAATCCTGATGTTTTGGGGCAAAAAATATAAATTAATCATATTTTTCCAAAACAATTTTGTTCCCCGAGTTTTTGATAGTAACATTATTGCTTGACACTAAAAATTTCAATACTCGATAAATCTTTACTCTGAGCTATTCACAAGAAATGATAAGTAATTCACATCATAAAATGTTCATATTACTAATAAAAATTAATTTGCATTACTTACAAGGAAGACACATCTTTTTCAAGCGGCGCCATTTTAGACGATCGATCCGAAAACTGGCAAACCAATCTTTCTATGCAATGATTGTTGAAACTGAGCATTCCATTGCATTGCAGGTAAGATGCCATCACTTCGTCATTGTAATCTTCCCTAGGATTCATTTGTTTCAAGTATTTGTGGATTGTATCAAGATCTCTAACATTTCGACTGACTGTATAGTTAGATTCTCTTGAGTCCCATAACTGAGAAGTAAAATTCGTCGAGGAATCTAATATTTTTATTACAGCTTCGCGTCGACTTCTTCCTTTTACCATTCCTAAATTAAGAAAATGACATAAATGTCAAGACTTCCAAATAAAGTACAATTGCTATATTTTAAAACAATATTGATAACTGTAACAACTTCCACAAAAAAATATCCCATTCCATTTAAAACACAATCTCCTTTGAAATTCTTTTACACTCATGCAGCAGAAAATGCATTAGACTTGAATATTTTAATTAACTACATTGCAGGGAATGAAATAATAAATTAAGTAAACCTTTATATAGTTATTTTTTGTGTTTATGACAAGTCAAAATGCAAAATATGCATAGACAGTATACGCATGAAGTGGGCACATTGAATCTTTTTTAGACCATGGAATATTAAACTGACAAAACAATCTATGGTCCATATCCCATTTCCCAGAATATCGCTGCAAGTTTCTGTCAAACGAAAGAAGTATGATGTAGAATAAATTTATCTAAATGTAAATTAACCGCTTAATTTGCGTCTGTTCATATATCAATCCCAATGTATATCATCTTTATGATTCTGGAAGCAATTTAAAAGGTTTGATAAAATTTAAATTAAAATACGAAGTTCATGCATTTGCTCCGAATATTTTAATGGAGCGCTTCTAAAACACTTTAATTCTAAGTTGAGTTTATTTTATGAGTCCATTCGGGTCTATCCATCGATATTCTGATCAAATAGACGAGAGATGTGGTCAGAGTCGTTGTCGTAACAGAAGTGTCGGTCACGTAAAGTAAACCTTCGGACTTGGGAATCGACTTGGGCCGATTGGCTATCGAAGTGTTGACTAATGCTTGTTATCACGCTCGATAATCGTATTAGCCAGTGAATTTTTTTTTGTCCTTTTTTATGATTCGTGCTTTATCCTAATACCACATGACACAAGCCGAGCGATAGGGGAAAATAACATGAAGCTGCGCGCACATACTTCATATATTTCATTTGAAAGTCGATTGGTTTATCGTTAACAGGTAGCAAAGTAAAACTGCCAGTAATTGCAAAGAAGTTGAATCGATGTGACATTAATATTAATTAAATATTAAGTTCAAAGTGCTTGTAAGAAGCAACTAAGAAATCATAAGCATACCTTCAGTGGTTAGTGTAGGTAATATCGCTGCCATGCTGCTGAGAGCAGCGCTGGCTATTATGGGAATAGTAGCAAGGGGAGCTAAAAATGCTAGCATACTTTCAAGACTGAAAGTATTTGGTGCTGGTGTCTTGAATCCATAATGCTGAAATCGATGAAACTCATAAACATCTCCATCTTGACCAGGACGGCCTTGTCTTCGATTACCAGATTCACCTGTAATACATCCAATATGCATATTTTCCATTCTATGTCAAACCCAGGATCAGAAAAATGAATAAAATAGAAATTTATATAATAAAAGAAATAAATAAAAATAAAAATGAAATTGATTAAGCGATATACTGACCCTTTATCAGTTTCGAATACATGAGAATATATCCCTCATATTTGAATTTAGGAAATATATTACTTGTATTTTATCATGTGTTTAATGCACAAATACTTAAGTAAAAGATATCAGTCGCATTAAAAAATATGCTAGCCTCAACGAAAAGAAATCCCCAATTCCAATTTTAGGATATCTTTAACTTTAAGGTTAACAATAAACTGCTGATTTGTAAGAAACAATACCAGAAAAGCCTGGAGACATCTGTTCTCTATTAGAATTCTTAGTTCAGAAAAAAATCATGGAGATAGAGTATCTTTCAACTGCCTGTTTGCCCAAGAGAAAAGGCTGTGGCTGCTTTCGGAATAGCAACGTGATATTGATTGCATAGCCGTCCATCTTAGTAGATTTGGAATTTCGAACAGTCCTGTTTGTCCACTCTAAACCAGCAGTGAATTGATTAATGCTAACCACCTCCTCAACTGTTTGACCTTAACTGGAAATACCTATTCTCATTATGGGGAGGGGGGTAAACTTTTTATGCTGTTTTTTTAATTGCCTTTTTCTGTACGGTTTTATCCTTACGGTTTAACGTTAAATGCTCTTTTCTACTATGTTCTGTATTTTCTGTTGTGTCTGCCGTTGTGTATTGAGGCTAAGGATGCTTGTTTGTAGTGCCTGCTGTATTGGAAATAATGAAAGAAAAATAAAGAAATTCTAGCTTAAACATTGGTTTAAAAATAGCATGTCCCAAAATTTAAAGTGTTCTCCGTAAATAAAGCATCATCTGATTCTTCTGGGCTGCTTTGAATTTAGAGCATGTTTCGTCATTCCGTTTGCATTGTATCAAGTATTGAAGGAAGTTAGTTCTAATTTTTTAGACCTGAGAAATTCGCTTGAATTCACAATATAATTTCTGATTACCAGTATTTCCAAGTTATTTATAGTTTAAAAAGAATTATCTAAGTTAGATAAGATAAAAATTTTCAACCCCATGTACTGACAATCTAAGTCACAAGTTTGAAACCACAAATGCTGCATTCTCGCACACACGTTTCAAAAGTAAGAATTATACATTTGTATTTTCCAATGAAAAGTTATTACAAATGGTTAAATTTATCTTAATATACATTTGCACAAGTTGTAGAACTCAGATTCGTACTTTTTGATCAAGTTGACCCACTTTTATGTTGATAGGAAAAGAGTAACGAGAATGGAATTTACATAATTATTTGCAATTCTCTAGAAAATATATGAAGTTTATACTTAAGAGAGTTTTCTATAACTTCTATTCTACAAAACGTTATTTAGTGTTGAAGTCTTAAAATGTATGAAAACAAGCATGAAAAATTAGGCACAACATTGGAATTTTTTCTTACCTGGAAATTCTCCAATATTTATTCCCTGGCGTCTTTGTCCTTTTCTTAAAACGTTATTCGTTCGTTTGGTGTCGATAGTAAGAAAGTGAATGAAGAATATGACACAAATAATTTTCAAGCTCACAGAAAAGCCCTGTATCATTTCAAGAAAGCCTTTAAAACAAAAGACAACAAAATATAAGCGGTTGAAAAACAATTATATTTAAAATGTCATGAGAGTGGTGAAAAAAGGCATATCCTTTCAAGTGAAATGCATAAAAAATCACGTTTTCATAAGACACAATGTTTCAAGCACAAAATTACCGACGTTTAAACTTATTTAATTTGCATATTATAAAGATAAAAGGGAATATTTTGCAATTAATGAATTAATAATGCTGTACGTTTTCGCAATGGTTTAAAAGAAAACGAATTATAAATTAGCATTTCAATAGTTTTGAAAATAAATCCTGTATATTTATCTCTTCTCTATTATAAAAGGAAGTGTTTGTGGGTCTTTCTGAGTATCCAGACGAATCTATAGCAGTTACAGCCATGATATTTGGCACACGTCATAAAGGTGACTGAATGTCCCTCGAAGCCCGAATTTTAAAATTTAATCTAGAAAATTTTTTAATTAATATTTTGTGCTGCGCTCCTCCTCCACTATGACCGATCTGACATACTTATCGCGCATGCTAACTTCCATTGTTTTGAAACTGCGGGCCATCCAACGTATTAATTGCAATGAAAACTTAGCTATAGCGCAGATTCCCAGGTATGACCATCGTCTTTCTGCAAATTTATACCGGCTCAGAGCCATTCTCAACTATGCAAAGTAATTTTTGATTGAAAAAATTCACCTCTTCACTAAAAACACCCCATTCACATTGAAATGATGCAATGGCGTAGTGGGTGAAGTCACGCACCGAAGTCGCGTGACCTCCTGAGTTCAAATCCGGCCGATGAATTTTAACTTTTGCTTCTATATTTTTTAAATAGTAAATATACTCTAATTCTTCCAATTTTGTCTGTATTTACTTTTATTTTATCCTTTTAATTTTTTGAATTCAACACATTATTTTTAAAAATTCAATTGACTTTCTACAGCTTTTTCAATTCTGAAACTCTGGTTTCTCTGTATTGTCACTGTTTTGTCCTTTTTCGTACCACCAATGAAAAGCAAACCACTGAAGCTCCACCTCCCTACATCTTTGACTTCAAGTGCCAAGTTCCTACCATCAAGAAAATTTCTCACAAACATCGTTCTGCTTTTGTTTTATTCAACCGGGAGATAGAGGGCCCTCGGCCCAGATGCTCACCTAAAAATGTTGAAAGATTGAACGTATTCAAAGCGCTCTTGATTAACTTTGTTAATTTTTTTGTATTGCTTTTGTTTTTGTTTGGGTATTTTTTGCAAATAGTATAATGTTTGTGTTAATAAATTACATGAAATGAAGTAAGTGTTTATTACTGTTAAATTTGGTTTTGATTTCGCTGGCATTGTGATTCATTTAGATTGTTTGTCGGAATCAGTGAGGCGACATAACAAGACTTTTTAAAAGTATAGCGTTATATTTAAAGATTGAATCCCATTTTTATTTCAGTAGTGGTTATTTCATAACTTACTTTTGAATTTGTATAATTTCTGCATTTGTATAATACAAATCTATCGACACTACATGTGACACAGATGAGGCTGTGAACTACACAACAGAGTTTTTGAACACATTGGAGCCATCTGGAGTACCCTCGCACATATTACAGCTAGAAATTGGGGCACCGATTATGATTCTCAGAAATCTGCATCCAAATTCACTCTGCAATGGAACAAGACTATCTATCCAGAAACTGATGCCGAATATTATTGAAGCCACTATCATAACTGGACATGCCGCAGGCGAAGACGTATTCATTCCTAGGATTCCAATCTTCCCTTCGGGATCTCCCATTCCAATTTAAACGACTTCAGTTCCTTGTTCGTTTAAGTTTCGCCATGAACATCAACAAGGCACAAGGATAATCGCTGAAAGTTGTAGGACTCGATCTCATTAAACCCTGTTTCTCCCATGGTCAACTGTATGCGGGTTGTTCAAGAGTTGGAAAAGCCGAGAATCTTTACATCCTAGATCCAAATGGAAGAACATTCAACATAGTGTATCATAAGCAAGAATCAGTGAGGTGGAAGGAATGAGGCGACATGCCCGTGTCATGTCGGGTGGTGGTGGGACTCATTCTTAAAATTATTGTTTTTTCTTTTTAATGTTTTCAGAATCAGTGAGGACATAACAAGAGTGATGTCGAGGGCAACACCGTGCGGGTATTGCTAGTCTTTAATAAAAAATAATATATGCATACATTCCTGAGTACTCTTTTATGCTGTTAAAAGGTTTGATTAGCCCTTGTGTTGCAGAAAATGACTAGCAAAAACCAAACTAAAGATAAATGAAAAATATTTACTATATATTTAAACAATTAATTATTTTTTAGTTTCGCAAACATATCCTTTAAGAATTAAATTTCTCACTTTAAAATCTGGTAAATTAAATATAAATAAAAATATTTGAAAAATTCCATACATCAACTTATTGTTTAATTTTATTATTATTTTTTTAATTTTTATGCATCACAGAGGAAAACATAAAAGCCGAAAAATTTATTATTGCTTGTCGGCAGCATTCAAGGTCATAGATGAATTATTCTAATACCAAATCTTATTTCTATTACAAAATAGCGGTTTTGTGCGTTCATTTAAAATAATCTGGAATACATGAAAAAAGTTCTGAAGGAATAATGTATCATTCTAACGACTTTAAAGCAGCCTACTTTACCTTGTGATATTTTATTCTGGAAACTATTAAGCGATAAAGAAATGAGTATCTTTTTCATTACAATTTATCGCCAAATTTCGAACACGTTTCAATTAGTCCATCCCCATTTTCCTTATACGAAAGGATTTGTAATTGTACAGACATACAGAACTTACCTTAACCTTTCAGTAACGCTCCACGAGAATCGAATGAAGATGGAATGAGATGTGATGGGAAGTTTTCAAACTTATAACCCTGTGAGTGCTTAGTATACGATCGGTGGAGAACTGTCCGCTGTGTGTGTTGACATAAGAGAGTGCATTAGAGGAGTGTATAATTCAATGGAGGTTAGTGATCTGTTTCGGTGCAAAATAGCCCGACGGGATGTTCCTCTTTGTTCGATCGAGTGATCTGACCAATATAAGGTGGAAGTTCCGGTTCAAGGAGTAAAAAGTTCCGCTTGGTTCTCCTAATGGTCATTTTTCTGAAACAACAAAAGACACTGCCGCCGCCCACAGGAGAAGTGATCGAATAGTCGCAGCAGGTGAAGCCAGTATCAAAACATTTTAGAGCAGAAGTTGGTTGTTTTCAGTGTTCTTGTGCGTTAATGCATTTTACACCTCTGGAGACAAAGAACTTTTTGTGCTGCTCAATGCTGGTTTATTGTTTTCTTTTTTTGCTGCACAACAATGATAATGAAAGTAATCCATGAGTTCAAACCCAAATCAGAAAAAAAAAGGAAAAGAGTTGATCCACTTCCTTCTGGAATAGGCTTGCTAAAGTATACTTAAAGTAGCGTTTTATTATACACACACAGTCCGATTAACCAACCCATTAGAATTGGCTGAATCAAATCTGCATACTGGCTGATTGAGTACCAGTCTTTAAAATCGGTTCTAAAGGCATCACCAAGTTGCTAATGGATGTGAATTAGTGGTGCAAATTTTAAACTCTCTTATCCGTCTATTTCATAGTGCTGGTTGCATTTATATCTGTATAAAAATTTGGGAAAGATAATACATTTTCAGTGCTATATTTCAAAAGAATTTTGGTTATGTAAAAATGAATTATGGCATGTGTCCAAATTTCGTTTCAAAAAAGAAGTAGTAACCCATTGTCCCTTTCAAGTTGGTCTTAAAAGACAATTGATAGTGTGTTGACACTTATTTAGTAGTCGTTATTTACCGAAAGATGCGTTTTGAGATTGGCAATCGCCAGTGGAAACAATTTCAATTATTTCTATCGAAATTTTAAACCACTTCGGCAGACCCAGAAAATTAAAATGAATAAAATAAAGTCTACATTTTTTCTAAGATCCCGAAGAATACTTGTGAAAATTTGGTTCTTATTGGTCAAAGGGCTCAGAATTGCAGAGAGAACATACAAGTACACATAAACTATTATGTATAAATTGTTTCCATTTCCATGTTACCATTTTTTATCAAAGAAAATATCAGTTTCTCGTGATTGATTGGAAATTAATGTGGATCGGAATTGTTTTTGTTTAAAATTGTTTACAGTGGCGATAATGCATGAGTATTGCGTTTTAACGTATTATTTTTGGATAGGAAAGATTGAAAAAGGTTCGTATGCAATGTTTTTAAAAAAGGGCACCATTTTGTTTTCGAGTAACTTTTAAATGAAAGATTTTTATTGAATTTTTTACATATTGTTTACTCAATAACAATCAAGCGCCTCTGGTAGTACTTCAAATAGGGACTCTTTCGACCACGTGATTTATTCAATTTCTTCGCTTTTCATTATGGCATCACTGTATACGTAAACGAAAAGATTAGCCGTTATTGGGGATCGGAAAATCCAAGATGTATGAAGTTATCATGAAAGACATTCATCCATAACATTTCCTTGTTAGATTAGTTATGGAAATTGACATCGGTCAAATAACCGCCTTTAGCCGAGTAGCAAATGTGGATTCTTTTGATCATATTTTCCAAACCCTTTGAGCACATTCGCGAGGTGATTTGTTCAATTTTCTTGTGAATGTTTTGCTTAAGCTGCTGAATCGTTGTCCGCTTGTTACCGTAGACTCGTTCCTTTTCCTATAGGGGAAAAATCCCGCGCGGTCAAAGCAGGGAAACGATGATACCAATCGACATCACTTGATTTTGACGTTATTCGGAAATATACCCTTTAGCGATAGTATTGTTGCACAAGATGTGTATGATATGCACCTTCATCTTGTTGAAATCGCATGTGCTGTAAACATTTTATCGATTTAGACAGAAAGAAATTTTGCAATATCGATCACAATTGACAATAATCTCATTTTCATTAACATCCTCGTAAAAAAGTCCAAAAATGCCTCCATCGCAAACATGTGCTCTACGAGAAGGAAGTGGTCGTTCATGAATTAATTAACCTTGAATTTTCTGATTCCCAATAATGGCTGTTGCTTCTTTACGGATCCACTGATGTCGAAATGAAGTGCGAAGAAATTGAACAAATCACGTGGTCCAAAGAGCCCTAGTTGCAGTGTGAACAGTAGTGAGAGAGTGAATTTTCCATGGAGCTCCTGGGCCGAAAGAGAGTTAAAGTTGGTGCAATAGAAGGCGTTACAATGAGTGGTAGGCAAGCCTATCACTCATTGGAGATCGGAAAATCCGCCGTATCTGCCGGAGTCTATCACTCCAGTAAGATCTCAGAAAATATGAGTTCAGAATACCTGTGGCTACTGCGGTTAAAAGTAGTATTAAAATTATGAACTAATTAGAAGGCTTGGAAGACTGATTTTCCAAAGGAAAATTACTTTTAATTTTTTTAACAAATATGAATTTTAAATCAAAAATATGAATTGAAGTTATTGTTTACATTTTTAGCATAATTAATAATGGCTATTGGTCTGTCGAACAGAAGTGGTCATTTGTCTTGAGTAGACAGTGTATAACAAAAATTTCATAAAAAATATTTTTTTAAAGTTATTTCAAAACAAATTGTGACATCACATAAAAAACACCCTGCATCTGCATAGATGAAAAAATCCTTGGATAGCAAGAAAATTTTTTTCGTACCTGAAGTGTGAGCTGTTTATTTTGTGTAGTTCTGAGCTAACTACAGAAGATAATCTGGGGAATTGAAGACGATATGACTTATTTGTATTTTATTATACACGCCTAAAGGTAAATCGCGTGTTTGAAGAAAGATTTATATAACATAACAAGTAACTCAAATTTATACCTGACAATTTGGAACTAAGATAAGACGACTATTGTCAGTTGTAATGAAATTACACGTAGCAACTCCATTTTGTATAACCGAACACAATGAAACGTATATATATAATTATAATATAAATTTAGAAATGTTCTTTGTAGAAAATTATTTAATTTGTAGATGAATTAAATGCACGGTATTTCAAAACATCGTGTACAAACGTTTAGGGTACTTTGGGGCTGAAAATTGCTGTTCCTATTGCAAATCGGACAGACAATAAGCATACCAGAGGATTTTAAAAACGGCCCATAACTTTTTGAGTTACAGCCATTTTAGTGTCGGTCTGAAGTGAAAATCCATGTTAATTGGTACCAAAAAGAGAGAAAATCGTATTCGCATTCGTTTGTATATCCGCAAGCGCAATCCGGATTTGTTAGAGGGTAGTTGACCAATTTGAGCCACTGTCACTTTCTTTAGACACTGACTTCGAATGGGTAACATGTAGGACAAATAATTTCACAAGTATCGAGATGTCTGGCAAGCATATGGGGCATATTTAATGGAAACGGACATGACGCTAAGATTGTATCGTTATGTTACCACGAAAGACGGTTGTGCCGAATCACCAAACATTTGCACCATTTTGTTTGAAATCGAAATATTTCATGGAATGTTGTAAAAACAACTGCCCAACTGTAAAATCCTGGTTTAAAATAATGTTCACATACTTGCTGTTTTTGATTTCTGCATCTTAGTCCGCTAGCCATCTCTGTGAATATGTTTTAATTGTGTTCCAACCTACCTTAGAGTTAGAAAGGAAGTTGTGAAACATTCTGCACATAAAGGAATGTCTTCATACATCTGAAAAGAAGTTGAATTTGAAAAGAGCTTGGCATTCAAATAATTTTCAATCCCCATTATGCAGTTCTCGAAACTTGTAGGAATGGTACCTATTCTGAAGAAACATCAGAAATAAATAGGTAAGTAGTTGAATTTACATCGCTCTGGAACAACACAACAGCTATTGGCGACGGTCCGGAATCGATCCCGAAGGGAAAGATCCGAGGACACTTCGTAATTTCGAACCACGGTCAGATGACGAGGTCAACGCCTTAATGTGAGCTGGCAGCCCACTCTCCAAACTTCCACAGCACGCCAACGTGAGAACGTTTTGAGGCCACGACATATTTAACGTGTACCAACACCTACATACACGATGATCTTTGGTTGGATGTAGTTTCGAACTCGCAACCCTCCAGTTACTAACCCGCGACTCTACCAACTAGGCACCACGGTCCCTCAGAAATGGGAATTGAGAAATTGCTTTAATAAAAATTCAACGTACAGTTATTTAGACTTTTTACTTTCACGGTCAAATTCCATGAAAAGATAATTTTTTAACCACTTTGAGCACAATAAAATTTTTGAAATACAAATGGATAGCGATTACAAATTTTCAACAAAAATTTGTAATCACCATTTAAGGTTTCATCAGTTTCGAATAAATGTTTTGAGAAGGCAGACAAAGAAAATACCACTCAGATGTCAGTTGATACAAAAGATAAAAAGCACCTTTGATCACTCGAAATTGTTCTATTCCAAATATATATTTCCTGAGCGTGCGTGTGTGGATGTTACACTTCACCGTAAGCGAACGGTTCAGCTAACACATATTCTGTTTCACAACTTCATACCGAGAAAATATGTCGGAGTAAACTTATCCGACAGGAAACAGAAGAACGAAAAGAAATGGTCATTAAAAGCGATATATTTAGTTCCGAACTTGACCTCATGATAGGCCTTTAAAGCTCAAATCGGGACAAAATATACGCACTGATTTCTTCTGATTGCACTGTTGAAAAATCAGGTTATTATGACAGAGATCCACATTTAGCTGTTTGGAATTCATTTCGGACCGTCACCCATAGCCCGTTGTGTTGCTCCAGTGTGACGTTAATTAAAATACCTACCTACCACATTTAGGCGATAAAATCTCGTTTCAACCAGTGTGACGTTAATTAAAATATCTACCTACCTTCTCTAGTTTCAAATTATTTATACATTTGTGAGGATCAGCATGAAAAATACGGTCAAAATTCAATTGAAAAAAACTGTATGAAAAAGAATTTCTCTAAGGGATATTTAACCAAATCTTGTTTTTTGTGCTTTGAGACTTGTATCGGAAATTTCCGCTCAATGGTAATTTAAATTTTTTAACCAAAAATTGTCAATATCAACCGTAGAACATTCTGCTCATAAGCTTTGGTAGCATCTTGGAAACTTTTCATTGCAATCTTTCGGTGTTACAGAAATTAAATCTTGCCAAATATATAATGGTTCCTAAAATTGAGAAACACCATGAAGGGATATCTTTTAAAAGTCCAAAACTCCGTAATAATTTAATTTTTATAGGAATGGTTGAGTAGAAAATTAAGAACATATTAGGGTAAAAAAAAACAATTTCGCATTCGCTATATTTTAAAAATAGGTTATAAATGTCAAGTTTATGAAATTCCACAAAATTGAGTATATACACTGTTAATTTTGTGGATACAATAAAAACGTATAAAAAATTTTGCGTGTAAAACGAGGTAACTATTAACAAGAATTTGTTGTTTTCTGAATATTTTCTCCATTTCTCTCGTAGAATCGTTTTTACATTCTGTGCTCTGAATATCATGATTTTTGAACACTTTCCTATTACGACCAAATTTTCAAGTCCATGAAGTTATGGTGGGGTGTAAAGTTATGTTTAAGGAGGTAAAGAAACTTTAACTTAACCATTTTTGCTGTGCCTCTTCTGTGTAGACGAATCCTAGACACAAAATTTTGTGTACTCTTTTTTTTTTAATTGTTCTCTCCAATGAAATTAAATATTCTACTGAAAAAAGTAAATTTTCAATCTCTTCAGACAGTGATAACCACCGAGGCTCTTATAAATATATCGGCAGTTACCTCGAGAACATTGAATTTGCTTACCTAAAAATGATTAGGTTTTGGAGGTAATGACCGATATAAAAATCAGAACTCCAAAAGTAAATCGCTTCCGCGGCACACTATACCCACTCCTAACCACGGAAATGTTTCGGTGCTTGTATGCTGGCTGAGGAAAATTTATTTTTTATTAATGAAATTCTTATTAACTTATGTTATTAACAAAATTCTATTCGATAGTTTTCAGTATTCGAGTGTTTTTGAAAATAGTTTTAAATGTCAAATTTACAAAATTCTAGGTCACAAAATTGAGTATACATGTATATTCAACTTTGTGACCTAGATTTTTATAAATATATTTGATATTTAAACCCTATTTTTAAAATACTATATTGAATACGGAGCTGTTTTTAACCTAATATGTTCTTAACCATTCCTATAAAAAATTAAATTCAAATTATTATTATTTATTAGTTTTGGATTTAAAAAATCTCTTCATGGTGTATGCTCAATTTCGGGAGGCAGTGTAGCTGATTTCAGTCAACAGCGCATACCGTTTGCCTCAGCGATTATCAAACTGTGGGGTGCGACAGTGGTTTAAGTATTCAAACCCAACTTACAAAAGGACAAAAACTTGACTACTACTTGAAAAATAGATGTTAATCATAATACATTCATTGAATTATCATTTAAGAAACAACATTCTCAACTTATCACGGTAAGGCAACCATATACAACTCTGAAGTAAATCTAAGTGAAACGTCAATTTCCAAGTCCTTGATTGTCACCGCAAGAAGCCAACCAGGGAATGCGGGAGCCTGATCATTTCAGCTTATAGTTCGTTACTGATTGGTTAAAGATTTGTCATGCGCAATGAATACTTACAGCACTTCATCCCATCCCACCTCCGACTCAGGTCGAGATAATATGGGCAGTTGATCATTCTTAGTTTCCATGGGGTTCCTTTTCAATTTAGGGCTAAAATGATTTGTACTGTAGTATGCGGAAAAGAAAAAACAGCGAATAGGCAGTCCCCACTCTACCCCGACTTGTGCCATTATAGATTATGGGGCGGCCCCAGAAAAGTCCCCACTATACCGTAAGATTTGGTTCGTGAATACTTTTGGAGCGGAATACTTGGTAAGTGGATCGCTGGTGAAATAAAGACGGCGGGTATTTGACATTTATTTATTTAGCCAGTTTTGATGGATACATAACAATGGTGCTAGAGTGCGGACAATGCTTAGTATTCTATGGCGACCTTATGGATGATGGGTCTGTGATAGCTAAAGTACGAGACAAATGGCATGGTGTCGATGCTGATGCTCCTGACAAAGGTAAGGTGGATGGTGGCTTCCAAGAGTGGCCCTTGTTCCTTGCGTCTTCGGTAAGCTCTAGATCTCTCAGCACTTGTCATAGGTTTAGATTCTTGGTATCATTTTGTTCGTCTTGAACTGCTCTTTCAACCTGCTTACGTTTCCAATACCGTAATTGAAATTTAGTGATATTTTGGCTTCATAGTGAAATCTTCGACAAATTTTCACACAAATGGTTTAAACTGTCAACTAGAACTCGCCACGACCTGTCGATTAAAACTGAAGTTACAGCGGTTAAACAGGTCAGCATATGTCCGAAATGTGACTCATTTCTCCTCCACGCGGTACAAAGGTCAGAGTGGATCAGTGGTCGACATGGCCCACCTTCCTCTACACGATGGTAGGTCATTTATCCCTGGAGTTATGTGGCTTCGAGACGCGCAAGTTTCTGCCGATGACCTCCATACCGATTTTAAAGACGTAGTCACGTCAAAAAACGAGCGAATGTGTATAAGGAATTGATCTATAAGCTTGTCTAAAGCTAAGCACAATATTTTTTTGCTTTCCATTCAACCTCAGTATCTCGTTATCAATGTTACGCTACATGTAATTGGTACACTGCATTGAAATGAAGGAATATTGCTTTTATTTGATGGTATTAGGCGATAAATATATATTGATTATGCGATCATTTTCCCTTGCCATGTAGCCATAAAAATAGACGTCTCAATTCGTAATTCCTATAACACGGTTCCCACTCTTTTTTCAAAATAAAAAATGAGTTTCTAAGGAAACAAATAATTTTTTATAAGGACTAATCGAGATATACCAAAAACCATATTGCACCTTCATTGTATTAGTCAACCTAGTAGGACAAACATTAGGGATGTATGCAGGACCGTTGGCAGATTTATAGTAACTTAAAAGTTAATTTTTTTATGTTGTCTGTTAAATACACTGTGTTTTGAAGTTAACTTTTTAAAAACAATGCACAAAAAAGATGAATGTATATTACACCCTTTAAACTTTCTAGCCCCATTTAACCACATTAAAACTAATTTTTAAAGATGTCATCTCAAGGGGGAAAAAATGAAATTCTAAAAATCATTGCATTTTTTTAGAAAATAAGAATTTTAGTAACAAAGATTTATTTTCCATTTTTAAATACAAATACATTTATCTTGTTAAATATTGCCCCTGAGAAAAAGTCTTACGAATAAATTTCAACCGATTTGTTATTATTTTGTCTAGTTCCTTTATTTCAGCTGCTTTTCCTTTAATTTCTTTACGTAGTGCATTTGCTCTTTTTAAAAGAGAAAAATCCTCAGAAGAGAGCTTCTGCCTCATTAGCCAGTTCTCCAGCTGGCTTTTCCATTCTCTCCATTATATCACCCTCAAGACAAATTCTCTTTGATTTTAGGAATTAAGTTCAATGTAGCTCAAGTTTTCTTTTATTTTCTCATTTCTTTAGTAATTACTAAATTTGGAATATCATTAGCTTTTTTATAAATAAGTCTGCAATATAGGAGTCTCCTTTTAAATTTTCAACTTCTAAGGACTTGTTGACATTAAATCCACGTTCCACAGAAGCCTGGCCATGAGATAAGATCATTATGGTTTTCATAACTTTCCCTCTCTCTTTTTGTATCTATACTAAGAAAGCCATTTAAAAACTATCTAAACGCATTGTTTTTGGTTCAAATTTCTGAAACAATGAAGTGGATTTGAAAATCTTTGAATTGAAGTAATATATCACAATCTTTCTCTGAGTAAAGTGCGATAGTACAAGCTTCTGTGATACCCGACGATTACACCTTTCTCGAAATCAGATAACTCTGCACTTCGTGGCATCCTACACGATATTTAACAGCGGAGGGCGTGACGTATATCAGGACCGCAGATATCGTCATTTGCATGGGTGTCCAAATACTTATTGGTAGAGTGTATTTTAATCTTGCAGTTAGTGGTATTACTACTTAAATCGAAATTTTTATATTATATATACGCGTAGGTGCAAATTCTATTAGCAATCTCCTGTTTTTTGGGTTTCCTTTGAGATTTTTTGTTTTAACATGATTTTCTAGTTTCATCGTGGGTTTAATCAAATTTTAGTTGAAATATTTCCCTGTCGTTACTCCATTTTGTGCTACAAAACCCCTGAAAGAGGGTTAGTTTTCGTTTCAGATAGTCGGAATTCAGGAAAAATTGTGTTTAAAAATTAAAAACTAATTATTGTTATATTTTGTGCTGATACATTAAAATGTTTAGATAGGTTTAAAAAATGGATTTTTTTTAAAGGAAAATTAGCTATAGATCGTACGAAACACGATAAAACCTGCAAAAATAACATTAAAAAAGAAAAGTTATCACCAGTGCCGGATTTTGTTTGCGTGTCATCTTTTGATAGTACTTCGTAGACAATGCCATAAACAGAAATTTCGTTTCCTTTCCTGGTTTAGAAATGTAGATTTGTTTAGCATATATTTTTATTTTACACTGTCAATTTTAAAATTTTAAGGAAATTGTTTGGTCATTTTCCAGTTTCGTTTTAATCAGTTTTACAGAAATATTCCAATTTTTCATACGCAGTTTCGCTTTTACGATAAAACACATTACAAATGACCCATCTACTAGCTTCTTGAACCCAAAAAATCCGTGATCACCCCTTAACACAAAACAAATCCTTACTATTTTTTATTGGTGGGTGAATCATCAATACTGGAGAGTGAAGGTTATAGGGTTTTTCCCTCTAGTCTTGGCAGTAAAAAACGAACACTTTAGGTTTTTAGAGTTAATGAAAATGTTTAATAATGCCACAATTTGAACTACATAAAGCACTGTTTCTCTGTGATCCGCAGGCTCTTACCGGTTCCTAAGTCCAAAATATCCCGTCATTCGAAAAATTTTGAAAAACGTACGAAAAGCTAACGTTCAAAAATTTACAACCGAGGTTGATGGCATTGGCATCGTATACTATACGTTACGAAAGAGTTACCTGTTTAGGTTGTCACTTCTGGTCAGCAAGTCGATTATATTGCATTTATTTATGTATGAAGGTTGAAGTTCAAAAACACTTTATTCACAGGCAATTAGGGAACGGATGTTTTACAAATCGAAGGAATATCAAATTTTTACGTCGTTTTGAATATTTTTTAGATTATTTTATTGCTCATTATACATTTCTAAGTTAACCAAATCCAGGCTCTTGTGAATACAGAGAAATCAATTTTAGGTTGGGAAAGAAAGATTTTTATCCTACTTTTAATGGCTGTAAAATTAAAATAGTTGATAAGGGGCAACAAAATATCTTATTATTTTGACATTCCCTTTAAAAACAAGGCAATACTTCCGCTTAGTATAAAAGGAATACATATCTTCAAAAAGATTAGTTCGACAATTGAGGAAAAAAAATATTTTAATAGAAAATCATGTTTTTGGTATCGATCTGTCATAAAATTTTACGCTGATTTGAAATTTTGATTCTATCTTTAACCACTCAAAAGATAGAATAAAAAACACAATTTAATGCATAACGGAATTGACCTTGAAAAACGCCCAAGAGGTGTTCCCATGATAGCGCTCGAAAATTCTTATCAAACGCAGCCTACCAATTTTTTTAAGGACGCAGTAACCCAGTTAGAGTAAAGGATTAGCAACCGGAGAGTTGCGAGGTCGAAACTCGATCCAACCAAAGACGGTCGTGTTCGTGGAGGCTGGTGCACGTCAAATCTATCGAGGCCCCTCGTTGGCGTGTCAGCTCAGGTGTCCTCGGCCTCATTGTCTTACCCTTCGGGATTGGTTCCGGATCGTCGCCAATAGCCCGTTGTGTTGCTCCAGTGCGACATTAATTCAACTACCTTCCTACCATTTTTAACCTGGCCAGGACTTAGGATTAAGCTGAAATTTCTACATAGGCATCAGTCTTTTGGTGACCATAATGTATTGACCTAAGTGAACCTATACGCCTCGTCTGGTTCACATGCCTGAACCGTTTTCCTAGTCCTAGGGGTTGGATGTCATTTGTCAATCAAATTTACCCAAGCTACAAAGTTGGTGGGGGAAAACCATCTATGGAGATCGGTATTCATGATTTTGCATATGGCAGTCTTCTCCTTGAGCTTTCACACCTTTTTAAAAATCCACTGACCAAAGGGTCACTTTGAGTGATGCTGAATATCACTAGGTTGAAAACTGATCCTCAGGCGGCAGTGCCAATGGTTGCAAAACATTACAATTTTCCTTTTCTATGACTTCTCTGTACACATCAAAAGTTGCTCGGATCCACACATCAAGGGATACCTGAGGGTGATTGATGAGTCTTGTTCACTCTCGAATCGATCTACATTGGGTTGTCTTCCTCACACGGATGTATTTCTCCATTGTCACCCCAGGTGTACACTTCACTGATCCCCAATAGGTAGATGTAACCAAGGAATGGTGGGCCTGAGCCCCAATATCTAAAAGCATGTATTACAAAAACATTTATAAAAGAGTTGATTTTTCCTGAAAAAAATGTACAATTTTGTCTATGTCACAGAAATATTTTCCAGTACAATGCTTGTGAAGCGAATGCCTTCAACCACTCCATCTTTAGAATACGACCATTTAAAAGTCACAATCAATCCTTCCTCTTTGATGTACCATCTTGCAATCCTATTACTATCGAAAAAGAGCAGAATTAATAATCTCTTCTAAGAAACGTCTGGAGATAACTAAACAGTAGGGGGTACCTTTTCTTATTTCTGTCCAGGAGACCCATTAACAAAACTAGGACATTTGCGAGTTTCTAAGTAAAGTAAAAATTGAAATCAAGCATGAATATTGAGAAAAATAATTTGTTAATTTATATATGGTTATAATTAGTATATTTAAACCTAATTATTAAGTTTAAAGAGGGGATTCCGTTTTCAACAGAGGGAGGCATCATCCTTATTTGCTCCAGGTCACAAACAATTCAACTTTGCCTCTGGCAACAAGGGTTTGTCTTCATTTCTTTGATGTCCTGAGTTGCTGTTTCTACAAGTGTAGACACAGCATAAGGATCAACATGTAAATACACTATAGATAAACATCAATGTCTTAAGAAAACATTAATAAAAAATTGTCAGTTAAAGCTATTAATTATTTTACTTTGTATACATTTCAATACATATTGTAAATAAAACTTGACAAAGTTTACATGAAGTCTTACAATATGCAAAAAAGGACATTTAATACTATTGAGTGATAGTGTGAGATATTTTTTGAATCTGGGAAAATAATTCTGAAGACAGACATAAAATATAAAAGATGACAAAAACATGGATTTCTGGCACAACTCTTTAACAATCAACTTAAAACAGGGATTAGTGGGACTAAATATTTCTAAAAAAGCCCCTCAAAGCAGCATAAAAATAACTTTACAAAGCATAACGAATATATAAAATATTTACATAATTATTCTATTTTACAAGACTTTATGTAATCAGATATATAACAATGGAAATTAAATGTGAACTAGATAAAGTACATGGTAAACATGATTGAAAAGTGATTGGTAAACATGAATTGAGATTTTCTCTATCACACAACACAAGTTTTAAACAATTATCATTTTTCTGTCAGCCTAAAAACTTGTACATTAATGGAAGGTAATTTCAATAGTTTGATTTATAAGCCTGTTTCTAAAATAATGATTTCATAACAATAATAAACAAAGAAAACAATATATTCAAAATATAGTCTAACAAGAAACATTCTATTCAAATAAAATATGCAAGACAAAACATTTATATTTTCTTTGTAAA
Organism: Meta bourneti; assembly: GCA_933210815.1. NCBI lineage: Eukaryota > Metazoa > Arthropoda > Arachnida > Araneae > Tetragnathidae > Meta > Meta bourneti. The sequence goes on along the minus strand of OW119924.1, from coordinate 60,478,647 downwards.
TCTCATTTCAAACTGAAATAAAAACATTATATAATGTCAGGAATTTACTTAATTAGTGAATGGCATGCTTTACATCACTAGTAAAAAAACAGATTAAAATATAATGTAAAACAGAATTCTCTGACTAATCACTTTTGTTTTTAAATTAGAAATCTGTTGTCTGTATATTATAAATATAAAAACCCACATGCAATTTTATAAACATGGGGTGCCTTTATTGTGAAAAAGGAATTAGGTTACCTATCATTAATACTGAAACTGTTCCACTAGTATTGTTAAACTGTTTTTAGACTGAAAAAAAATTGTGTAAATCTAAGAAATAAATATAGGTAGGTATTTTAGTTAACGTCACACTGGAGCAACACAATGGGCTATTGAAATAAATATAAATCAAACCGTTTCATCATTCACCTATCCATTTTTGAATGTGAGGAAGAGCTTTTTATGAAACAAGGAATGTTTGAAATTGTTATTGGAAACAAATATTTTAATTTCTGCAGTTAACTTAAATTTGAAATCAAACTAGTTAAAATGACTAAACGAAACACTCAAAATTTGACACATGGATGCATACAAAAGCAAATTGTTAAATTTGAAGTTACCTTCTAATGATATCAATTTTTCCAGAGATAAATGATAGATCCTCTAAGGTCCACAGGCTTCATCTTACTCTATAGTCGCTTTTAAAAACTGCAAGCTCACTTGCTATAATTTTAAGTTTTGTTACAAATGAATAAGGTCTCTGAAAGTTGTTCAATCAAGTTGAATAGATTCTTAGTAACTCATGTTAGGAAATAAAATAATTCAGCAAATGTCAGAATTTTGTCTTGCAAAATGTTGATTTCCTATACATTACAAACTTATTTCATTAAGCAAGAGACAACCACCATTTTAACCAAACAGGTAAATTAAGCTTTTATAACTGTTCCACTTCAAAATACAAAAGTAGGGCATAAAAAATATTTGCAAAAGTCATTTTAAACAAAAATAAAAGCTGGTCAATTGATGACATGTGTTGATAATATTCATCTTGAAAACTAACATATCTATCTAGCAACATACCACAGTAAAATTATCCTTGTAAATATAAATAATAAACATGTTGCTGACTAAGAGTGCAAATGCAATTTTATAAAACTAAAAATAATTCCCACAACAAAACTAGATTACAAAAGAAATCTTAAAAGAAAATTCTGGAAGTAGTTTTTTAAACAATTAAAAACATTTATTTTTGTTCGTTACAAAATTGCTGACATTTAAATACCTATTAGAAAGTAACACATTTGAAAGAAATATATTTTTCATATAATTTTTATTAATGGGTAATCATATTTAGAAAACAAAGATGCACATTTTTTTATTAGTGACAAAAATACATTGCTTAAGTAAACATTTACAAGTTTTATCAAAGAATTTCAGAAGTTTTATAAATCTTCAAGTAATTTAAAGATTTTTGCATTACCAACAAAATCAATGTGCATTAAGAGAAGAACAGAGTGAACTTACCTTAATAATTTTCCCAGAAAGTTATTAATTTAGAAGGTTTTATAAAGAAAAATATTTTTAAATTCAAGGTTAAAAAAAAAAATGTTGCTGTAGAGCAGAATTAGTTCATATAAATGTGCAGTTTATCAGTCTTAAGTTAATTAAGACGCAAGAAAAGAAGATACGTCTTCAAACTGCTAATTTTTAAGAAGCAATTGATCAATGATTCAACACAAATTTAAGCAATAGATCAACTCAACATAAATTTATAAGAATCAGAAATTACAATGTGGATTTGAAAAATGCAATATATTTATGATTCCAAATAAATAAGATAGAAAAAATAAGTAGATAAAAGAAAACAAAAAAATTGAACATTTTTGACCTGCAAATCAATGTCAAAAAATAAATAAATAGCAAGTAACATGATAATGTTTATTGTCACAAAACAAAAACATTTTTGAATAAAACAATGCAACACACTAGTGTTGTACACAATAAAAGTACAAAGATAATTTCAATTTCAAATCTTAGTAATCTGAAAAGAACATATAAAAGCAAGAAACTTAACAAACATTTAGACATAAGAATTTGTAATTACACAAATAAACCCACAGAAATTGAATCAATAGTTTAAGAGATAACTGTAATAATAAGTCTTGTAGACCTTGGTCCCGATAACTTTGAATTCAATAATCAAAATTATCTTTGTACATTAAATTAATTCATTGTGATACAGGTGATATATATGTGCTAGTTTAAACTTTGTAATACCAACATCAGTAGGAAATGAAACCCACTCATAACAGTCATGTAAAAATAGAATATGCAGATGTTATGTAACCCCTTCATTAGATCGTGGTATCCACTTTAGAATAAATACACAATTCTCATCTACTGCTGCAGTAAACAGAACACCCTGATCATTTTTTCCATCTAAGCCATCAAGCCAATCTTTTTCACCAAGGCAAGTTTGACTACAATTTGGACCAAGACACCTGTACATAAAAATAAAATTAACTAAATTAATTTTAAAAAACTACAATATTCATGATATAAATCAATAAAATACTGAATTTTCAATTGCTACTAAACTATTATTGAATTTATCAAGATTGAATAAGTTATACTTATACAAAAGTTAATCTCTAATTTTCTTATCTCATAGGTACCTAAATACAATAGAACTTCAAAGAACATGGCTTATCATATAGCTTTGGAAGAATTTTATCTCTGCAGTACAAACATCTTAGATGGCTTAATAAATTTGCAACTTAATTTAATAAAAATATTCACTAAACCTTCATCAGTTTTCACCTGGATAACCCATTATTCCGTCAGTCCCATATAGCACTAATAAATGACTATGTAACCAAACCTTTGTTCCTTCATCATTGCTAATTCAAATTCAAAATTTTTTGTGATGCCTTGTAACACTAAACATATAATGAGAGCTTGGATAGAAGTTCTAACCCCTGAAGTTTATTCTAACAAAACTTAAAACAGGGCAATGTAATTTTTTAAATCATTTTTATGCAATTTATTAATTATTCTATCTATTAATTTACAGTGTTATGAATACTGTGATAGTTTCAAAATCTTAAAGATTGCTACAGTAGAACATATTGAATTACAATTATTAATTCTTTTACTCACATAAAAATTTATTCAAAACATGAAATTTTTTTATCCCCCGAGTGATGCCCGATCGAGATTTTTCTATTAAAATAAAAGGAAAAATAGATCAAATGATTTTAGAATTTGGAGTGTAACTTGTCTTAAAAAATATTTATAATTCTATTTATATCTTGAGTACATCCTCAAATTTAAGTTTTTTGTATGTTTAACATAAAATTAGATTTACCTTAATCACAAACTAGAGATAGATGATCATATAAATTGTAGTTTAATTGGTTAAACAAGAGTGTATTTCCCTTTGTAGGATAAACTTATGCATACTTAATTAATGTTTAGAGTAGTTGCTTACAGTGCTTTTGAAGACATGGATTTTTGAAAAGGGCCTGTAACCTCTACAAATCATATATAATCTTTGTTTCTACAACTTTATGTAGACTGCGAATGGTAACAGTGAAAAATATTTTGGAGAATAATATTTTAATAAAGAATGTCTTTAAAAAAATTAAATAATTTTCTTTAAAATATAGTAGCGAAAAGTTATTTCAAACAGGAAAATTATGTTTTGTGATGTAGCCACCGCTACATTCATTTGGTGACTTGGAGTTGGTAACGGTAAATATTATGGAAAATACCTAGAAGACAAAAAACCAGTCAGATGGTGCTAATTCTTCGGAAACTATGAAGGTCAGTGTAAAAATTCCACCTTTCTGGATAGATAAGCCAGAAATTTGGTTTTATCAGATAGAAGCACAATTTAAGATTAATGGTATATCTAATGAAGATACCAAGTTTAACTACATTGTTTCATAAATGGAACCTAAATATAGACACTATTTGGGACATAATAACTGATAAGGCTGAAAATAAATATTCATTGGCAAAAGAGTGTTTATTAAATAGTATTTAAAGAAAGTGAAAACAAACGAATCAGACGCCTTTTCACTGGCAATGAAATTGGCGACATGAAACCAAGCCATCTATTACAAAAAATGAAATCCTTGGCAACCAATGATATTTCTGACATGGTATTAAAAACATTATGGATGGAAAAATTATTGGTGGTAGTGATGAAGGTATTGATAAATTGGCGATTATGGCTGATAAGATTGTTGACTTGCATTCACAAACTGAATTATATGAGGCTCATTCAACTGAAGTTAAGAATTCGAGCGCGTTGCCAAATACCATTTCACAATTATTGGAGAAGATACCTTCATTGGAACAGCGGATTGAAGAGCTCCATTTCCATCACCAGCCAAATAGAAGAAGTCGTAGTAAAGAAAGAAATAACAGATCATTGTCTAGGGGCAGAAGCGGAAGTCGGATGCGTTATAACTTGAATGGTAAACTGTTATTATCACTTTACTTTGAGATCAAGATGCTTTCCGGAAAAATGTAAGCCACCATGTAACTGGACAAACCAGGAAAACTTGCCTGAGCAGCAGAATCAGAATTAGCGGCCAGTTCTGCTGCTAAGATTTAAAGAATTGCCGTAAACTAAATTATAGACTTTTGTAATTGACAAAAAAACTGGGATAAAATTTTTGGTTGACAGTGGTGCGGATGTAAGTCTAATTCCAGCCACGTGTAATGACAAAATAAGTGGCAACTTTAAACTTCATGCCGCAAATGGTACTGAAATCCCGTGTTTCGGACACAAAATTTTAACTCTTGATTTGGGACTTCGCCGTGATTTTCAATGGCCATTAATCATAGCCAAAGTTAATAAAGGCATTTTGGGTGCAGATTTCCTTAACCGGTTTAATTTATTGATTGATATTAAAAACAAAAAATTAATTGATGGTGTAACTAAACTGAGCATTATTGGTGAAATTACGTCATCAGCCGATGAATCAAATGTAAGCATCTTAAACAAAAATAATAAGTTTTCTGATATTTTGGCACAATTTCCGGAAATAACAAAACCTGATTTACTAATTTCTAAAACAAAACACGATGCTGAGCATTATATAACTACTAATGGCAAACCAGTTTATTCAAAAGCAAGAAAGTTAGATCCTAAAAGATTAGAAATAGTCAAACAAGAATTCAACTTTATGCTTGAAAACGATATTGTAAGACCATCAAAATCACCATGGGCAAGCCCACTTCATTTAGTCACAAAAACAGACGGCACTCTGAAACCATGCAGAGATTATCGCCATTTAAATGATATCACAGTACAAGATAGCTACCCTTTACCCAGAATTGAAGACTTACATTACATTTTAAAAGGCAAAAAGATATTTTTTAAACTTGATTTACTTAAAGCCTATTACCAAATTCCAATAGCAGAAGATAAACAGAAAACAGCGATAATAACACCATTTGGACTTTTTGAATTTAACGTAATGAGTTTTGGATTAAGAAATGCTCCATCAACATTCCAAAGATTCATTAATAACGTTTTCATTTAACTAGATTTTACTTTTCCGTATTTGGATTGACATCCTAATAGCGTCGGAGTCTGTGGAACAGCATAAGAAACATCGTACAGAAGTAATTAATAGACTTCAACAGTATGGTCTACGCATCAATCTATCAAAATCAGTAATGGGAGTGAACAAATTAGAATTTTTGGGATATTTGATAACACCAAACAGCTCAAAACCTCTTCCGGAAAAAGTACAAGGCATAACAAATTATAAACTTCCTGAAACTATTCACGAACTTCGTAAATTTTTAGGAATGATTAACTTTTATAGAAGATACTTAAAAGATGCAGCTAATACCCAAGCTCCCTTAAATCAATATTTAAAAGGTTCAACAAAAAAAGATCGAAGGAAAATTCCATGGACAGAAGAAGCAAAGAAGTCCTTTGAAAAATGCAAAGAAGATTTAGCCAATGCTGCTTTATTAACCTTTCCTAATCCAGATCTAACATTAGCTTTATGTACAGACGCCTCTAATTTCGCAATTGGATCTGTTCTACAGCAATATGAAGATGGAGATTGGAAAACTATTCTATTCCTCATTCTATTCCAAAAAGTTAAATGACACTCAAAAATCTTACAGCACATATGAACAGGAACTTTTAGGTACTATCTTTCCATCAAACAATTTAAACATATGCTAGAAGGACGAGAATTTACGATATACAGATCACAAGCCAATTACATTTGCATTTAAACAGAAAAATGATAAAGTATAACCAAGACAATTAAGACATCTCCAGTATACTTCTCAATTTTCAACAAATATACAATACATAACTGGGAAGGATAATATTGTTGCAGACTCGATGTCTAGAATTGAATCAGTTTCAGACATCGATTATGACAAAATTGCGGATGAACAAATCAATAATGAACTAAAAGAATTACTAAATAGTAGCACACAAAAATTTAAATTTTAAACAATATCCACTACCCTCTGGAAAAATAATCTGGTGTGATGCTTCAACTCCTAATATTTGACCGTTCATACCACAACCATTTCGAATGAATGTTTTCCACAAAATACATGACTTGAACCATCCTGGCATTAAATCATCAGCGAAACAAGCAACATCCAGATTCATTTGTAAGAATATTAAAAAAGATGTTAGAGAATGGGTTAAAACTTGCATTAGTTGCCAGAAAAGTAAAATTATTCGACACACACATTCTAAATTCAACTCATTTGAAGAACCTGATGAAAGATTTAGCATAATCCATATCGATATAATTGGACCATACCCACCATCAAATGGGAATAAATATTGCTTAACATACATCGATTGTTTTACTTGCTGGATAGAAGTTATACCAATAGAAAATATTACCACAGAAACAATCACAAAAGCATTTTATGCAAATTGGATATGTCGCTTTGGTGTTCCATAAAGTGTGATAACAGACAGAGGTAATCAGTTCAAATCAGAACTTTTCAGAAGTTTAGGTATTATTTGTGGAATTAAAATGCAAACAACAACTTCATATCATCCACAAAGCAACGGAAAAATTGAAAGACAACACATAACATTAAAAGTAGCCGTTAGAGCTCACAATTCAGTCAAATGGAGTGAGACTTTAACAACTATACTCCTTGGTATACGAGCATCTCTACGTTATGATACCAACTGTTCCATTGCAGAACTGGTTTATGGTAAATCACTGAAGCTACCAGGAAAATACTTTCAAGAACCAAAAACCAAATTAGAACCAGATACCTTCACTAGCGAACTGCAAAAACAAATGGAAAAATTAAAACCAATTAAAAACCAATGTAAAAGAAAACAGAAAATATTTTTCCATAAGGATTTAGATTCGTGTTCACATGTATTTGTCAGTGAACCGTGTCAAGAAAGCATTAGAATCCCCTTATGAAGGACCTTTTTCTGTGATTGCCAGAAATATAAGTATTATACGGTGAGAATTGAAATGTTTCCATCGATCGATTAAAACAAGCTTATTTATTAGCCTCAGATGAAGATGATTCTCGAAACCTAACAAATAAAGAAAAACAAAACACCCCATTAAAAGGAGATGAAAATGGAAAGATGGAGGATTCAAAATTTAAAACATCACGTAGTGGGAGAAGAATTACTTTTCCAGCATGTTATCAAGATTACGTGAACATTTAATGTTGTACATTAATTTTTGATTTAATGATTGTAAATAGCATTTATGTATTTCATAGCAATGTAAGTAGTCATGTGATATTAACCATTATTTTCTCCTTGTGTCGCAATTATGTTGCTTTGAAGGGGAGTAGTGTAACCTCTACAAATCATATATAATCTTTGTTTCTACAACTTTATGTAGACTGCGAAAGGCAACAGTGAAAAATATTTTGGAGAATAATAATGTTTTAATAAAGAATGTCTTTAAAAAAATTAAATAATTTTCTATAAAATATAGTAGTGAAAAGTTATTTTTAAACAGGAAAATAATGTTTTGTGATGTAGCCACCGCTACAGGCCCTAGACCTCGAATCAATAGGTATTGATAATATGCAAAGATATGTAATCAGTTTATACATTTCTCTCATACATAATGCTGCAAATGTGTAATAGAACAGCTTACTAGCAATTAACATTTATTTTTAAAATCTATAATTACCATCTCTGAGAAACAATTTTTCATGATTTTGGTTTGTTCTAGTCATTTACTGGTTTTCATGGAATTGAATATTATAACTTTATGCAATTTGTTGTAATTTTAGTTGAGTGTTCAACAGATTCTTAGTTGTTTTCATCAATGAAAGGTTGGTTGGAGATCAGAGTTTTATGGTGCTAAGTCCAAAAAAGGACAAGCTGAGCCAAGCATAAGATAAAACAGTAAAATTTGTTGTTTATGAAAACTTGAAAAGAAAGTGAGTAACAGATCAAGTGCAAGAACTTGGTAAAATGTATGAAATGAAATTAAACTGAGAAAATAGTTTTCAAGATGTTGATTTACAACATGAGAACCCAGTAAACATATATGGTTAAAAGTGAATTTAAAAGGTTGGTAATTTAATACTAACTATGGATCTGAAGATAAAATTGTAATATTAAACTATGCAGATGCGTAAACTGATATCATGTTGACCAGAAACATGATTTAATAAGAATGAGATGTGTATAAGTCATGCTACGATAAAATGTTATATATATATTTAAAAAATGGCATTCAAGAATGGAAATCAGCAATTAAAAGGAACAAAAGATCAAACATTAAATGCAAGTATAATTTCATCAGCTTACAAGTGAGATACACCAAATCAAAAATTTCAAAATGTGCATTGTTTAAGTTTCTCTATACTGGAATGTGATCTTTAGGGTGATGAAATTCATTATAAATTATTTTTTCTTTACATGAACGTTAGAACCTTTGTCTTTTTACTTAGTGTTTCACTTGTAAGTGGACAATAAGTATTATTTTACATTTACCATTTTTTACCTTATTTTTTAAAAAGTTATTATTGATTGGTATTGGTATTTTCAATTAACGTCACACTGAAGCAACACAACGGGCTATTGGTGACGGTCCGGGATCAATCCCAAAGGGAAAGATCCGAGGACAACACCACGTAATTTTGAACCACGGTCAGATGACAAGGCAACACCTGAGCTGGCACCCCACTCTCCAAACTTCCACACCACGCCAAAGTGAGGACATTTGAGGCCACGACAGATTTAATGTGCACCAGCCCCCTTTGTACACGACGGTGTTTGGCTGGATTCGAACTCGCAACCCTTCGGTTGCTAGTCCGTTACTCTTCCAACCGGGCCACCGCTGCCCTATTATTGATTGGATCTCAACAGGGTTGGCATATACCAAGATTAAGGTTTTTCCGTACTTTTCATTTGAAAGAAAAATATTAGTTTCAGTTAGCAAACTACACAATCAATTATATCATTATCAATTATATCTATTGCTTTTGTTTTATTCTCATTAGTTATATTCTCTGCTATAGTGATTAAATTTTTATTTTTTCTGGTTAGAAATAACTTTCTGTTATGCTGTATAATGGAATGTTTCAGACCTTTCAACCCCTTACAAGCATAAGAAATTAGTATTATTTGAGGAGATACTTTAATTGTAAAATTACTTTTGAGGGTTATACAAGTTTATTTTTAACAAATTTAACTTATCATTAAAATTTGTTTATGTTTAGTGTTTTTTTATAATTTATGGACTTGCTTTTGCAGGTTTTTTTATTAAACTAAGTTTTAAGAACTTAGTGAGTAAAACTGGAGAGTAGAATTCCTCCCCCTTCATTTCTTCAGAACTATGTGTTTTGACTTAGTGTGTTTCTCTTGAATGCTGATTATTTTTTCACATTAACTAGTGCCAAACTCAATATTCTTTTTATAAAATTCATATAATTTTAAGCAATTAACAAAGGAAGTGGAAACATATTTAAACCAGATAATATATTTTTTAGTTAAGTAATGAAATTCTTTACTTACCTAGATGGAGGCATATTCCAAAAAGCAACAGTTTCTAAACTATCTCTATCCATAACAACAAAATTAGGCACTGTGATGTGCTGCCAAGGTGCCAGAACAACAAAGTACTTTTTTCCTATACCTAAAAGAGTTTTTACTTTCATTTGCAGATCCATTTCAGAAATCATTCGATTCTGTTTGATATCCCACTTGCACAATAGGGCTGATTTCAAATTTTTATTTGAAGATTGTTTTGGAAAGTATAAAAACTCGCCATCAAAATGAAGACCAGTTGCAACATGACTATCATCAGAGTGACTATGCTTTATAGAATAAAGTTTTGTAATATATAATCCTTCAAGTGAGGAGTCTGATGTAACAAAATTCAGCAACCTCACAACTATAACAGTTTTGTCCATACTTAACAGTAGATGACGATTTTTCAGTTTACTTTCTTTCTCCAAAGGATATGGACATAGCATAACTTTTAATACCCAACCAGTATGCTCTGATAAGGTTTTGAACAGATAACCATTTGACAGTGCCCAAATTTTGATTAAACTGTCAGCAGACCCACTAATAATTATATTCAAATCTTTAGAATAATCGAAGGAAAATACTGCATTGCTGTGACGCATATATTCAGTCAAGCGTTGTCCAGTGTTGGAATCCCAAGACACCATATGACCAAGATAAGAAGAAGCTATTAAAATCCTGTCATCAAATTTGATCGATGCAATACTTGAATCAGTTCTTACAGTTACCAGACAGGTGTCTTTTCCACAGTCCCAAATTTGAATTATTTTGCTGTCAGAAGCTGAAAGAATAAAAAGTGTATATTTTTTAAATGAATACTTAAATTAATGCTTTATATAGATTATAGAATGTAAACAAAGTATGATTTTCAGCAATAAATTCTATTTCTCATTTCTAAACTTAAATTAATAAAACCTGATAAGAGCATCTAAACATTTTTTATTCTATACAGCATATTTAAAAATGTCTGGTGAAGATATATTCTGCAGTTTCTTTTTAAAGTGTTTTCATCGGACAAAAGTATTTTTGCTATTTTCCAACTAAAATCCAGTTTAAGCTATGATAAAATAGAAAACATAAAACTATTTGAGCAAAGTCAGGTAAATTAGCTAAGGTAATAGTTAAGCTATTCTTACATTTCCTGGGGTCTTGATATTTGAGATCAAAATTTGAGTTAAGTTCATAAACAGTAGCACATAAAATTGTATTTTAAGATGATGCAACTATCCCATACTTACTATAAATGGTACAGAATGAATATAAAGGCAGGATAAGGACCAAATACTTTAATGACACATTTATTTATATTTTATGACTAATTAAACCATGATTAACATTTCACATAATTGTAAATCAGGAATGGATAGCTTTAAAGTAGTGATCCAAATTTAACATTTCCTAAATTCACAATCATGTACATAAGAGTTCAATATGCATATAATTTGGAGAGTAATATGAAAGCACTAGTACCATAATGAGCAAATTTATACAAAACCAAATTATGTAAATTTGTTTGTATTTTTAAAAATAAAAATGTATAACTTTTAGATAATTTAATCTCAGATTTCAAAGGAAACTTCCTAGCTCCCAATTGTAAATTCATTGAAAGCACTGACAAAAAAATCAAAATCAATTTCTTGACCTTTGAAAAAGAAATTACAGAAAAGTAATAATTAGATTCATCATTAAAATTGCAAAAGATAAAACATACCTGTGGCAACTTTTCCTTTGTAATAATAAACCGCTGTAACTCTGCGTAAACATTTATTGTAAGTTTTGGTATAAAAAGATTTGTATGTTTTCATATAATGCAACCTTCTTGTCATGTCTAGGTAAAATGATTTCCAGTATCTAGCATCTACATTGTTTAAATCTTTGTTAACAACAAAACCAGAATGTTGACAAGCTTTTTGCCAAACCATTGAAGAACATATAAATGCATTCCATGTTTTGCTAACACAACAGCAAGCCAACAGAGATTTACCATCCAAAAACGAAAGAAGGTAATCTTTTAACTCAACAGGTAAAAGTCTAAGGAAATCTCTGTACAAAAGTGTAAATGCTTTTGTTTGTAAGTATGACAATTGGGTGGAACCACTGCAAGCAATGATGCAATCAATAGTGTGATTTCGATCCTCATCACTGAGATCAACATAGTACTGCATAACTTCCTTAAGCCATTTTTGAAATTCTGAAATGAAAATGTTATGCATAAAACAAAGGTAATGTGAATAATCCTTTCAAAATCTACAAAGGATCAAAATTATTAAATTTTTATGCTGGTAATTCAAAATAAAAATTTCTCAGCTGAAATATGTTAAAGTAAATACCACCAATTATTAGATTTAAGATTACAAACATGGTCAAAGAAAAAAATTAAAGTTTGATTTAAATCATGATTTAAAAAATAAAAAGCACTCGATTTAAATAGGCGTTCCCTGCTCCAATTGATAACTCTAATGAGTAATTTAATATTTCCACATAATTTTTTTTAATATTTAATGTACATAAAATTATTTCAATTGAAATAAGATGTTAGGGACCTGGATGTCTAAGTACTTAACCCTTCCCTGAATGTGCATGTTCAAGAATATGCTCCTTTGTAACATAACTGGTGACAACAATGTTTTCACATTTTTTGGTCTAGATTACATTTTTTTTCATTAAGTCATTCAACAATACAAACTAATGAAGTTTGGTAATATTTCAGAGGTGCAATGCTTTTGCTACAGAATCCTCTAGTTTCAGCTATTAAAACAGCCCAAATATGTTAGCATGCTCTCTTCTTTAGACATTGTACTTACTAAATTTCCGATTTTTACTGATATTAAAATCTGACTCAACATTGGAAATAACTGGTAGAAAAGGTCTCAACATGTAATTCTTTCCTCTCTTGACTATTAACTAAATTTAAATAACCACTTTTGGAACTCAGAATCTTGAGGCACTTTAAGTTATTAGAAATATATTTAGAAAAGTGAGACATTGGAAGATGAAAACATCGCTGACTACTGTTGAATTTCACATTTCGAGATTCTGTCTCAAATTAAAATGTTCCCATTTTTTTCAAGGTATCATGAAAGTTGTTTTTGTAAAGAATATCGAAAAAAAATATCAATCGATGTCTGATAATTTCCAGTCCAAAAATGTTTTGCCCAGGCTTTGTGTGAAAGGATTTTATGTTCTAAAGAAGGCACTAAGTTTAGGATTTTAAAATAATATTTCAAATGACATCTCTACAATCCACTATTTAGCAAACAGTTTTATGGCTTAATTGATTTCTAGTGAAATTTTCAGAAAAATTCTGAAACAATTGTTGCAGAGATTGATCACAAGGACAAAAATCTAAAGAATCAAGAAAAGAAGGTAATTATTCACTTTAAACTTACCTCCGTCACTTTTAGAGGCCATGATTAAAATTGAAAAACACACTTTTCCCCTAAACAAAAACTAATTTTCAGAAATGAATGGTAAATATGAACCGTCAATAAAGAAACTCCATTTGATATGCACAACAATGAAATTTCGAGTCGTCGTTGTTGAACAATTACCTAGATAGGTAGCGCAATGAACATGAACACCCTAATGTTTGTTGGTTTAGGATTTTATGACAAGAGTCTTACTGCAGACCATCCCTGGGAACCAATTTTAGACTGCGCATGTGCGTTCTGTTTAAGTATACGGAAGGCGTGATTTATTTGACCGGAGGGTGTAGAGGCTTATCCTGATTTCGAGAGTATATGAGTACATAAGTGTAGCAGCATTTCCCCAAAGTGAAAAGATCTTTGCAAACAGTTTTATTTTTACAGTTTTATTTAACAAAAAGATTTGTTGATTGATTGTTGTGTTGTTGGATTGCCAGCTATTTAGTTTTTATCGTTTGGCAACAACCTATTAGTTTTTATCGTTTGGCAACAACATATGTGTTTTAGTTTGAGTTGGAACGGGTTACACGGGAGGAACTATCAATGACCGCGTGCCGAATTCATATACCCAAAGTCCTCAGGTTTACCGTAGTTCCAAATCGAAAGGAAAATCATGTTTACTAGCTTGGCGCAGTTTATCGCGCGTGTGAATTATTCTGATTTCGGAAAAGCGCCATGTACAGTTGCCGATATACCAAAACTCCGTTCGAGCAAGCTCCGTTCAAGTTTCCTATCCAAGCGTTTTGTATAGGTTTTACTCTGTGAGTGAGACGATCTTTCCAAAGTTGAACAGTTGTCACTTTTCGTGTTCTTTAATTGTTCATTGATTTGTTATGCAGATTTAAAAATAAAATTTAGAATTTTTTTGCAAAAATGTTCTTATCTTATGATGACTGAGCCATTTAAACTCCATATTACCTGTGGTAGATTCTAGTTTTCCCAAAGAACTATGGACATTCATATTTAAAGAAACAGAAAAATGTGTCTTTTAAGTGCAGTATTCTAAATAAATATTTTCACCTTTTTTAATATTTTCCATGTATAAACTGCAGAGGTGTTAAATGCATAACAGGGATTAGATTAGAGATCCCAGTAAATTATGATTCCAGATATCATAATTTCTGAAATCAAAAGCGGGTAAGCTGTGGAAGGGAAGGTTGAATTAATTTCTAAATGTGTAAATAAGCAAATGTTTACTAGCTGAATTAATTTCTAAATGTGTAAATAGCAAATGTTTAACCTCTAAAAAGATAATTTATATCTCTAGCCAATACCTTTCCTAGATTTGAAAAAATCTCGGAAAGGTATTTATGAAGAAAAAAAAGATTAATATTCTTTTAGAGATTTCTAAGACTTTTAAATTTAAAAGTAATAATAAAACTAAGTGTTAGTTCTGCCTTCGAAAGAACGTCGCAAAAGTGTGAAAATTTTGAAAGGAACAGCTGTTTGAAACTCCGTAGTATAACGCACACTATACTACCAATTCTGACATATAGATGGCGCCACTAAACGTGACCAATCTATCATCGTGCTGCTATGCTATTACGCAGGCAGAGAGAGCTTGGACCTTAAATGTAGCGGACGCCTCGTCTGCTTTTTTGCCCAAATTGTATCTAAATGTTTAATTGTTTGTGTTTATGTTTTTACCGTCCTTTGTAACTGTGTTCTCTTATAATTAAATATATATAAAACTTTACCCCGAGATTGTTTAATGATTACTTTGGTTTTTACCCCAGTAATTACAGGAGGACAGTTATAAATTGGCCCCCCAACGTTTGGCCCGAAATAAAATATCCCAGCTCTCTCTCGCATTTTCACAGGATTTGGTAGGTCTCTGAAGTGTTTGTCATCCCGACAACAAGAGGAATAAAAATTCGCAACCTGCTAATGTCTTTACAGATAAGTGTATTTCTCTTATTGTGATTGTAATTTTGAATCTTGTTTTGGTCACCCTGGTGAAACAGAAAGCATAGAATGTTTAACATTGTGTATGACAAATTTTACAATAAGAATACATATTATATATATATATATTTAAATTTGTTTTGATTTTGATTTTTGTTTGAATCTATCTTACTGTAAATTCTGTTTTGTTTTAAATACTTAAATTTAGAATTGATTTCGGTTTAGAATCCTTTAATTCTAATTTGGTTTTTTGTTTGAATTCTTTGATTCTAACTTGGTTCTGGTTTTAAATTTAATTTTGGTTTAAATTTAGGCTTGATTTGAATTTTGATTTTTATTTTGTTTAAAATTCTGGTTTTGAACTTCATTTAGAATTTTAGTTGATTCGTCGCTATTATTGTTTCGATTTTTTAAGAATTCTATTGTTACAGGATTGGCATGGTACTGTGTTCAAAACTTAATTGATTAAATTGTGTAAACCTTTCATTGTTGAATAATTTAAAAGAAAATTTTTAAATTTTAAGAATATTTAGTAACTTTTAATTTTGTTTTGTTTAAAAGAGAAAGTAGGCATATTGTTTTGTATTCACACCCTGTGTACTGTTTATGTTCTACCGATCTTGTGTTACTAATATTTTATGTCAGCTTACACAATTTATACACCAGTTAAATAAGACATTGTTTAGGACTGTTACATCCAATTAGGACAGTTTTCTTTTCTCGTCCACAAAATTTCGTTGGAACTCTCCTTCTCCCCAATACCCCCCTCAGGCAACAATGGCTTTCCTCGCGCGTGGAAAGAAAGAGGATCTGAGGATCCTGGCTCAAGATTTTGGTGTCGATGTCGCTTCTGACATAAGGATTGTCGAATTGAAGAATCTCATCGTCAAATCTGATCAGTATGATGAAGACTTTGCTAAAGAAAGATTGGCTACTATCATTGAGGATAGAAAAGCTGAAGAAGCCGATAGGGAACGACAAGCAGCCCTTGACCGTGCTGAAAAAGAAAAAGAAGCAGAACGAGTCCTAAGAAAAAAACAAATGGACCTGGATCAGGCTGAAAAAGAAAAGAAAAGAGAACAGGATCAACGCTTCGAATTGGAAAAGTTGAGACTACAGTTAGAAGCTCAGAAAATTTCTGCAGGCTCCGAAGCCCATGCTTCCGAAGGTGATGTTGACTTACCCAAGTTCGAGTTAAAAAAGCTGATTCCCTACTTCAACCCCAAGCAGGATGATATGGGATTATTCTTAAATCTCTTTGAGAGACAGTTGAAGTTCCTGAAGATTCCAGAGGCCAAATGGGTCGCCTACTTGATCGGTGTCCTACCAGCCGATGTGGCTAAGTTGATCGCAAGGGAGCCTGAAGAGAAGGCTCAGGAGTATTCCCACGTAAAGGATGTCCTGCTGAAGCGGTTCAAGCTAACCAGCGAACGCTTCCGACAACTTTTCAGCCAGCATCGAAAAACTCCTGAAAGTACCTGGCGCGACTTCTACTTTGAAATCCGCAGTTACCTGGAAGGATGGCTAGAAGAGCTGAATGTCACCAACTTTGACCAGCTAAAGGACCTGATGTTGGCTGACCAACTGAAAAGGAAAGCCCCACCAGAGGCCCGTGAACATTTCCTGGATGACTGGCATACATGGAATTCCCCTGGAGAACTGGCTGACAAACTGGATGCGTATGACAACCAACGCTCCACCTCTAGAAAAAATTCGGCTTTCAAGAAAAGAAATTTTGAAAGGCATAAAGAAGACACAACCCGTCTTAACCCACCTAAAAAGACTTTTCCTTTCCATGGAAATAGAACGGATGGATCAAATCCTGACCCTCCACTCGAAGTTAAACCTGGCGTAGCATGTTTTGGCTGTGGAAAACCCGGGTACATCAAAGCAAAATGCCCAGATTGCTCGCCGCCAAAGAAGAAGGTCTCCACCAATCACCTGAAAGCCTTTGCTTCAATTACCAAGGGATCACCAATAACCCTATTGGACGCAACTATTTGCGGAGTTTATGGAAGAGTGTGCGCTGACACAGGCTCTACACATTCCATAGCTGGAGCATATCTCTACTCCCTGTTTAAGGAAAACAACTTACCTTTTCAGAAGACGGAGCTGACGTTGCACCTAGCAAATGGATCACAGACTCTGGAGAAATGTCTCACCACCCAGGTTCCAGTATACCTGGAAGACCGCAAGATTATGACCAACTTCATTATCCTGCCGGATGCAACCAACAACCGTACCTTACTAGGAACAGATTTCCTAGAGACCGCTAGAGTGGTACTGGACTTAGCCAACAAAAACTGGTTTTTTCATGACAAGCCCAAAGAAAAGTACCCCTTCGGTGAAGAATTACCTCTGACTCCCGTTCAGGGCAAAGAACAGATAGAATCCAACATCTGTCAACTGAGAGAGGAAGAAGGAGAAAACCTGGATCCTCACCAAAGAAAAGATCTCAATGATCTAATTGCCAAATTTGACACTGTCTTCAAGCTAGGGGGAGGGACAACACCCTTGATCGAACATCACATCAATACCGGAGACCACCCACCTGTGGCTGTTCCTCCATATAGGATGTCCCCAACTAAGAAGGAGTTATTGAAGAAAGAGCTTGATGACTTGCTACAGAAGAACATCATAGAGGAGTGTGAATCCGCCTATGGAGCTCCTGTGGTCCTGATTCCCAAACCTAATGGAGATGTGAGGCTGTGTATCGACTACCGGAAGCTGAATGCCATCACAGTTCCCGATGTCTACCCTTTGCCCCGCATGGATGACCTCCTGCAGGATGCGAAGCATACAGCCTACATGTCCACCATCGACTTGAAAGCAGGATACCACCAAGTAAATGTTTACCCACCTGACAAAGACAAAACTGCTTTCGTGTGTCCCTTTGGAACTTATAGATTCAACAAAATGCCTTTCGGACTAAGAAATGCACCTGCAACCTTTCAGAGATTAATGGATGTATTCAGAAGAGATTTGCCAGTCCTGGCCTATCTGGATGATATCATAGTTTTATCCCCAAGTTTCGACCAACATTTAAAGGACTTAGAAGCAGTTTTTACCAAATTAATTAAATTCAACCTTTGTGCCAATCGCGATAAATGTACATTTTCCTGTTCAAAGGTCAAATATCTTGGTCTATGGATCACTCCTAAAGGAATTGAAGCAGACCCGGAAAAAGTTTCATCTATCCAAAATATTCCCCCGCCAAAGAATATCAAGCAACTGCAGTCATTTCTACAAACCTGTTCTTGGTACAGAAAGTTCGTCCCGAACTTCTCCGAACTGTCAAGACCCTTAAGTAACCTAACCAAGAAAAACACACCTTGGACATGGACATCTGAACATCAAGAAGCTTTCAGCACCCTAAAGAAATGCTTAGTGACACCACCAATACTAAAGCAAGCGGATTTTACTCAACCCTTTACGATAAGGACTGATGCTAGTAACTATGCCTTAGGAGCGGTACTTTTGCAAGGTGCAGGTCAAGATGAACGCCCCGTCGAATATGCCAGCCGACTACTCCAAAGTGCGGAACGCAATTATTCCACCACCGAGCGCGAAGCCTTAGCCGTGGTGTGGGCCCTCATCAAATTTAGAGGATACGTGGATGGACAAGAAGTCATCATAGCATCTGACCACCAGCCCCTGAAGTGGCTGATGAGCCTGAAGTCCCCGTCCGGAAGACTAGCCCGGTGGGCCCTACAGTTACAAGCATTCAATTTGAAAATTGAGTATATCCCTGGAAAGGCCAACGTAGTGGCCGACATGCTGTCGCGCCCTACTTGCCTACATGAAGAGGATACGTGCGAAGCCTGCACTGTCTCTGTGATGTTGCCTTCCAGAAGCTCAAAAGAATTGAGGGAAGAACAACTTAAAGATAACGACATCAAGAAGATCATAGACACTTTTGAATCTGAAGAGAAAAATGAAAATTTTGCAAATTGGACTGCAAGAGGCTACCTGATGAATCAAGGTGTGCTATACCGTTATGCCCCTGATGTGGAAGCTGAAGACGCACAGCTCGTTGTTCCGGTTCAAGAAAGGGAAAATGTTCTCAAGGAGCACCATGATGCACCGGCTGCCGGACACTACGGAGCCGAGGGAACATTCCATAGAATAGCCTCTCGTTATTATTGGACCGGCATGAGAAAGCATATCACCGAATATACCAAGAATTGCCCAGAGTGCAATAGGTATAAAGCCTCAAACCAGAAACCAGCTGGTTTACTACAGACTCCTGTGCAGTCGCGAAGATTTGAAGTCCTATCCATGGACCTATTTGGACCGTTGCCCGAGAGCAAAGATGGGAAGAAGTGGATCTTCATCCTTGAAGATGTGGCAACCCGATGGGTCGAACTGTTCGCATTGCCCAATGCTACAGCGGCTGAATGTGCTAAAGTCCTGTTGGAAGAAGTACTAATGCGGTATGGTTTACCCCGAAAGATAATCAGTGACAACGGACCACAATTCGTTTCTTTTGTGATCCAACAACTGTGTTCCCTGTTAGAGATAGACCAATCACTAACACCAGTATACCACCCTGAAGCTAACCCAGTGGAACGGAAAAATCGGGATTTGAAGCCTAGACTAGCAATCCTAGTCAAAGATCAACATACAACCTGGCCTGAACATCTGCCACATATCCGGTTCGCAATGAATTCAGCAAAGTGTGACTCGACAGGACACACTGCTGCCTATCTAACTTTCGGACGAGAGCTCAGAACTACTGATGATGTCACCCATGACTTAAGAACCGTCCTTGAAAGTGATAATTTCGTCCCTGAATTTACGCCCTACCTCAAACGTTTTGCAAAAATAGCCAAACAAGTGAAAGAGAGGTTAGAGCAGAAACAAGACAAACACAAAAAATATGCAGACAAGAAAAGATCACCTGCCCCACACTATGCACCAGGCGATCACGTCTACATTGATCTCCATCCCATTAGCAGCACCGCTAAGGGAAAAACAGCAAAGTTCGTACCAAAGAGAGATGGACCATATGTCATCGTGACGCAAAAGTCACCCACCTCTTACATGGTAGCAAGCCCTGATGAGCCGACAGTGCCCTTGGGCATATATCACACATCAGCTGTGAAACCGTGCAACCAAAGACAATCCACAAACCCAGTGCACCCTCTAAGGAAACGGGGTCGTCCGAGGCATAAACCACCAGACTCAACTGCAGGTTCCTCATCGGGACGTCTTCGAAACCTGAGGGGGAGTATATAACGCACACTATACTACCAATTCTGACATATAGATGGCGCCACTAAACGTGACCAATCTATCATCGTGCTGCTATGCTATTACGCAGGCAGAGAGAGCTTGGACCTTAAATGTAGCGGACGCCTCGTCTGCTTTTTTGCCCAAATTGTATCTAAATGTTTAATTGTTTGTGTTTATGTTTTTACCGTCCTTTGTAACTGTGTTCTCTTATAATTAAATATATATAAAACTTTACCCCGAGATTGTTTAATGATTACTTTGGTTTTTACCCCAGTAATTACAGGAGGACAGTTATAGTAGTACTTTTTGTCTCAAATATGAATTGGTGTTGATTTAAAGGGCTGAGTTCAAAAAACTAATTTATCAGATATGAAATTTTTTACTATACTCATAACACCATCGCCCGAACTGCTAAGGTTGAAATTTTGGATAGTTTAATTACTAATAGTTTTGAATTTTAAAAAATCAAAACTGAAACATTCACGGCCAATTTTGGAATTTCAAGTTAACTTCGTTAAATATTTATATTCATTTTTAATAAAGGTTTGGTTTATCGCTCCACAGTCATTTTTTGCAACACGAGGATTTATTGGACCAGGATATATGGATTCCGAACCATTAATGAGGGATTCGAACCCAAAGCCTTTTGGACCAAGCGGAGCAATATATTAAATACCCTGTCCTTTGTACCTATTACTACTCTGATCATTGTAAGTGTATTAAAGGATTTCGGTTGATTGAAGTGTCATTGACCCTCTCGCTGCGCATCCCGCGATTTCCGCGGGGAACGTAGAAGTAGCAAAATTTGCACAGCCCGCGATTTCCGCGGGGATGCATTTTTGCCGTCTATTTAACTGTGCAACCCTCTCTTTCCAAGTTCATGGTTCCATTTTGACCTTTCTGTGATGTTTAATTGTTTATTCAAATCTGGGTTAACAGATGGCTTTAGATGTCCACATTTCTGCGAAATATACAAACATTTTTTGCAGCATTTTGCGCGCTCTTTTCAAAGCTCAAAGATGTCTGTCTGGCAGGAAGCGTTTCGCGAGTGATAGAACCTACATTCCTGATGTTTCTGACACTGATAGCAGTTCTGACTCTGATATCAAGTATATTGAAGATAGTTATAGCGAAACTGATGAGAATTTCTCGGATTCCTCTGCGGATAGAGATTTCTAATAATTCTTCATTTCTAATAAATGTTTTGTAATTTTTTTTCATATTTTCATTAGTATATACGTTTTACCTTTGTATTTCATAAAACAAATCATAATTTAACCAAGATTAACTTTCAAAATTTCGCTTTTATATGATTAGTCTTTAATTTCAATATTCCGACAACCTTTTTTTATGATCTAATTCTATATTGAAAAAAAAACTCTTTTACAAAAAATTTTTGTATATTTTAACTCTAAATCATATAAAATCTCAATATATGTAGATTTGAAATATGTAATAAAAAAATACGCAATTTTTCAACCTATTTTGATAAAAAAATTACGCAGCGAGAGGGTTAAGAAATCTTCCTTAATTTTTTTAACCATGACATAGTGAAAATCAATTTAAAGATTTTGTATTAGTATAAAATGTTTTTAAAAACGTGATAAAAGTTTCCATTACTTTTTACAAATTCCACTTTACACATTTGTTTGCTTATTTTTTAAAGAAAACATGATAAATAATTTGCATTTATCATAATTAAAGTTAAAGGTAAGAATAAGTATTATTACCAAAAAGTCTGTAGAACAAATAGTTATGTATCAGTGTAATGATAACAATCCTTTAAATCAGGGTCTCTAAACTCTTTCACTAGAGGGCCAGATTGAAAAATCCTGGAAGTCAGGCGAGCCAAGAACACACACACATATATATATGCTTACGAAATAAACTAGTTAACAAAATAGGTGTTTAAATAAAAATGTAGATTTATCCAGAGATCAAATTTATTCCAAATAATGTAAATGTACAGTTGTAATGTAAAAGTTGGACTAAGGAAAAAATAACATATCGAAACACAAATGACACAATCCAAGAAATAAAGTGAGAAAAAGAATAATGTAAATTATTTTGATTTTCGCAGCAGACACGTTCAGAATGCAATCCGAGAGAGCAAATGCAGCAATGTGGCGACTACACTGTTGGGGTTGGAGAAACGAAATGGCAATGACAGTACTAGCACAGAAATTCACGCCAAATTTTAGGCAAAAGAATTCACGCCAAATTTTCTCATTCGAGATGGTCCGTTTGTATGACTCATCTGAGATGTCTCGATCAGACATAACATAGCTGAGTCATAAGGACGAAGCACCAATCAGTGAGCGGACTTTCGGTGTATGGCTCCTACACCGAACAGCTGAGAGTTCCACATTTCTGTAAGTTCTGTTCTTGTTCATCCAATGAGAGCCCCACTTTCTATGAAGCGGTTACCGCAGTTCATCCAAGAATTTTACACTTTCTAGTGGGGCCTCCGTTCATCCAATCTCTCAAATTCAGTGGAGTTGAGTTGTTCGCCACTTCTTTTCACGAAAATTAATAATTCTCGTGACAACATCTTAGGCTATTTCATTTCTGCTTTAGTTTCGGTCTTGATTTCGGAATCTGATTTCAAGGATCTTCTGAATCGTCAAACAATCACAAATATATGAGTAAAGTATTTTTTACTGAAGAAAAAGAATCAAGTCCAGGCTGACATTTGGTCAAACGTTTCTCTACTGTGAGTAGGCCACTTGAGATGTTCACATTTGCAGACTCCATTAGCTTTGCACTTTCCCATCAGATGGCTCTGTAAATATTAAAAATAAAATTAGAGAAAATAGATTTAGTTTGTGTGACGAGATGGCGTGACAGTGATGCTTGAAAATTGATTGTTTACGTAATTTTTTCTTGCAATAAGTGCTATTTGTAAAGTAATAGTCCTTTGCACAAAACATTTGTTTTCCTTTTGTTTAAATGTGTTTCATTTGATCGAAATTCAAAATATGGGTCACTTATAGTTTTTGAGTCTGGGTTTTATGTTTACATGTGCCTGAAAATAGATCGCAATCAATTTTGATTAGAAGATCTACGTCTGAGAAATCTAAACGCATTGCTCCTCAATCATATTCAGTTTGTTATCTGCGATAAAAATTTGTTGAAAACCGAAGAACGAAAATTTTAATTTGCTTTGCCACTTCAGTGTAACTCTTTGAGCCTCAGAAACCTGTACAAATTAGTGAATTCACAATTATGAATCTAATCGAAACCAAAAGTACTGAGTGACAATTTCATACATTCGAAGCTTCATCCAAACCACTGAATTATTCGTAGTGTTTCTTTTATTAAGTATTGATTGTAGAACCCAGAAATACTGAGTTACTTTCTTTCAAATCATGGGTTTTGTACACTACACACTTGTAATAAACTTCAAATAAAATTCTCAAAGCACCTTTAAAAGATGTGCAAAGTTATTACACAAATTTATAAATGTTTCCCATACAATTAAAAACCCCTTAATAAAGTCTACATATTTAAAAAATCGTATTGTAAGGTATTAAGCAGTTTTACTCAACAATTGATTCTCTTCAAAGTCAATTTGACTTAACACATTTTGCTTTTTTTGCTGTTCACATGACTGCTATAGCTCAGTTAACTTTTTACTCAATGAGAAGATGAAAAAAAAGCACCGAAATTTGATTTTGAAAAAATTTGAAATTTCTTACAATGCTAAATTTGTTCACTTTTTTTCAGGTGTAGGGAATTAGTATAAAGATATAACTGAATTGTATAGAAAGGTAAGTGTTGCATATTCAAAAAATAAACTTGAGTTTTGGCTTATTTTTGAAGTAATATTTAAGTTTTTTTTATTTCTTTATCCAATTGAATAGGGAAAAGTGAAGTTCACACTTTTTATCCTTTTTTGTTGCAATATTTATATTTCAATTCCTCTGATGAAGTGATGGAAACTTTAATTATATAATATCTGCATTTTGTAAAAATGGTGTGAATTATGATGGATTTTCTAAGCTCCAAGAATAATGCATTTGAAAGTGAAAATGAGATTTTTGTGTTTGTTGAACTGTTTTTATTTCTTTGTACACTTTCATTATAGGGTCCATGAAACTGCTCAATGTAAATATTGAGATGTTTATCCCATTATACTGGATAGAATCCTTTTTTGCAAAATTAGTTGATATTTTATAAACACTTTGTTCAATGACAAAATTTAATGAAGAATATTTAATATAAGTTTTAGCTTAGCGTTTCATAGATAATTCTTATCCGATAGAGCAAAGAAAGTGGCAAAGAAATCTAATTAAACTAATTTTCTACCCTACAGTTAATTTCAGTCAATTATTTCAAAATCTAAAATCCCTAACCAAAACTCCTAAATCAAAGAAATGTAAACTTTTATATTCTTTCTTAACTTCTCGGTTTTAAGAAAGGATATGTTGATGTTGGATAGAAATGTTAACAATTGAGAAAGCACACCTTAAACCTCACACATGTGGCTTAAAATGAAGGTGTTTGCCAGTTAAATCCTAGTACACAATGCGACTATCAATGTTTGCCAAGTTAGCAGCTTATCAGCAGTGCTAACAGTTACTATTTGGCATTGTCTTGACAAACAATTGATATCATAACGAGGCTAAACCATTAACAGGATTTTACCAATGCCTCTCAGGCTGGTTTAATTTTTTAATGGATAACATGGGGGTCTTACAGTTTTTACTCTTTGCACTGTAATGTTTACTGATGACTAGCTGTAAAGCCTGTTGAAATAAGAGTACAACAAGCTGTAAAAATCACTTATTGCTTTTCAAGTGCTTATTATCTTTTGAGAAGTAATTGTGAACATTGAGGGTGCATGGAAACATGCCCTTGATATGCTTCATAGTTCACAAATATTTTTTACTCAGTCAATTAACAAATTTCACTACTCAAAAATGCATCTTAGTCTCAGTAATCTCACAAAAAACTCAGTAATACAGAATTCAGTAATTCAAAGCTACCTCTCAATTTTAAATGGAACTGAAAAATTAAACATTACCGGTGTTGCCAAATATAGAAAATGACATACTTAATATAATTATACCATTGCATGTGGGTTTTCACTAAATTTTTGTATAAATATCTCTTGCCCTTTCTGCTATTTTATCACAAATATTATCACTTGCATTACTTTTGTTTCCTTAAATTTCATAATTTAATATTTATTGTGTGCGAGCAATTTCTCAAGAAAGTTTAAATATTTTATTTACTTTAACCATGCTTGAGGTTAAAAAGCAATCTACATTGTAAATTTGTCTTTTATATAGTAAGATTTTGTGATCATTACAGGTGACTAAAGACAACTTAGAAAACAATCCTCACTGAAATGTCATTTTGTTGTATCCATTTATTTAGAAGAGGTGCAGTTTCTCAAACAACTAGAAGATGTATGTCTAATATTTTTGCTATTTTTATTATTATAATCTTAATTGTATTACTGGAGGTATGTTTTGTATGAAATGTATTTTGTACATGATGCTAATTTTATTGAAATTTAGGATAATCCTGCCAGATTGTGATATTTAAATACAAACAATTGGTATCTTTTTAATTTCCCAATTTCTAAGATTTCTGATTAACTCAATGGATTTAATCATTCCATTTAAGTTCAACATTTTATAATTCTTTAAGTAATAAGCAAGTGATTTTATAAAACACCTTTTGTAAGTTTTCTGAGGGTCAAAGTTGGGAAAGAGTTTCAATGTAAACATAGTAAAATTTAAATACATGCTGTCATAATGAGTAAACATTTGTTGGAATCAAAATTTAATATTTTTGTGATTGAAAATTACTTGTGCATTTTAAATAAATGTTAACATTAGTATGTCTAACAGGAACAAATGTTTTTTGTTCCTTATTATTTCATTTTATAAATATTATTTAATTTTAAATATTTAAAGATCACATTAATTGGTGGAATTTTGATATTTATAGACTAATTGTTTTAAAGAGACTAGACTAATTGTTGAGAGTTCTAATTATAATTAATTGTGTGATTTATTCTAAAAATATAATTTTTCTTAAAACATTTAAATATTTTTAGTTATGTCACAAAGATGGACATGATAATGAGGTACATAATGAAAATCAATATATATGATAATCAGAATTTTATTATTTATCAAATTCATGACTTTTCCAGATGTCACTAAACTTCTGAATGATTCTCAAGCTAAAGTGTTGCATAGCAAGAGTTTTCATTACATAGCATTCTCTCGGTCCTTTTGTCAGTCTGGCAATCCATCTGGAGGAAGTGGAGATTCTGGTGTACGGAATAGAGACGGAAATGGAAAAAAGTCAACTTCAAGGAGTAGTAGTGGGGATGGGCGGGATGGCCAACTTCGGTGTCCTAAATGTGGCACTGCTTGCAGCCATGTTGAAACATTTGTCAGTAAGTTTTATTATGCATTATGCAATCACAAAACCTTTGTCAAACTATGTATGATCAAAATTGCAGGTAATCTAAAATTGTAAATTCCAATTCTTCCAACCTTGATGTAATCCTTCAGTTTTTCATTTCTTTACTTTCTTTATGTTTCTTAATTTTGAGTTTTATTTGCTAAGTAAATATTTGAATAAAGGTGTTTTTCAAAATCAGTATTTAAAATAAACTATTTAAGCAGAATCTCGCTTTTTAGTGTGCATAAGAGTGTTGCATGCAGAGTTTAGAGGGTTAATATTAGTAAGTATTAGTACTTTTTAAAAATGCAAATTGTGTTTCTCTGGTTTAATTGTACCTATATTTTTCATATTTATCGCTGCAGGAAATTTTGCAATTTATGAACTTTTATTTAAATGCAAAACACATTGAGTTCTGAACTGTACTTGAATATTATACAATGACAATACTTATTCAGTATTTACCACATTTTTAATAAAGGAGTTGAGATATTAGAATTTCATTATCTGCCTTAATAATTTGTATTTTTTTGACTTGCTGCTTGAAAACTTCAATAATAAATAAAAACTGGCTGTTTATCTGCATGCATTACGCTTGAATCTTCATGAGCATTTATTTCAATGATGTAAGAATACAGTGAAGCCTCTATTTAATGAATGTTCGTTTTGTAAATTTCTCTTGTTTATATTTTTTATGGGATATTGAACTATTTGCTGAAATGCAAATATCTCCAAATTGCAAGGTTTGTTCTCTATTTAACAAAACTTTTTCTAAAATAAACATTTTTTTACATTATATTTCCATGATATTTGGACATACAAGCTTTTCCCATAAAGTGTATTTTGAGTGTTTTTTTTAAACTGGTCATTTAGTGACAGTGAATTTGTATAGCTGACAATCACCTCAGTGCATCAAGATTAGTTTTTATCATTGGAGAGTGAAAAATTACAATATAGCATTAAATAATTAAGAGCAGATTTTTCATAATTAAATGAACTTTTGAACTGTTCATCAAAATTAATGTATTACTTTGCTATTTCAGAGTTTTAATATTTCATTTATGAAGGCTTTAAATTTTAATTTTTGTAACTGTCTAGCATCAAGTAGGTTTGTGAAATGTGACAATTGCCAACACTTTTTCATTATCCTGTCTGACACTGACTCCAAAAGGACAGTAAAAGATGCTCGTAATCAAAGTTCTAGTGAACGAACAAATCTTCAAAGACGTCCGCCTCCACCACCTAAAAAGGTAATATAATGAATTGTCTTTTATTTCAAAATTGGGAAATGTGTATTGTATTTCAAGTAATTCATTTTATTTTTATGGATCACTTTAATGATTGATATTATATTACATTTGATATTTTTTCGTTTTATTTATATGTGTAGAATAAAGGAAATAAGTGTAATACCTGATCTTTAATTGGTTGCCTACATTCGAAGACCTTCCATCTAAATATCTACTTTTTTGAGACACTGACTTGAAAGTCTTGAGTTTATGTAAAGGATCTCCTCCTTATTTCCCAAAATCCCTTTATTCTGAGGGTCACTGGCTCAGCAAGTTTTTCCACACTGCTAGCAATCGGCAAGTTGTAGGCAATGTAGGTTCCTGTAACTTACCCTGGGTATATTTCTCTCTTCTGTGCTAGTAAAATTTTCCTTGTGTGTGTATATCTGTTACTTGAAGTTGTCTGTCTTGTGATTTGATTGTGTGATGATTGTATTTTGCAATTAAAATATAGTTGATATAAAAATAAGATGTATGAATTTCATCTTATTTTATTTAGAGGGAAATTGTGCTGAATCACAGCTTACGTTCCATTAAATTGTTGAAAATTTGTCTGTTTTGTTTTATTGCATTTCTTGTCTTTAATATATAATTTCTTTCATCAGATATTTGAATACCTTGATAAGCATGTTGTTGGGCAAGATTATGCTAAGAAGGTCCTTTCAGTAGCTGTGTATAACCATTACAAAAGAATTTATAACAATATGCCACATTCTAGTTCTGTAACTCGACAGGAAAGTACTCTGACTGAAAATCCTCAAGGGTTTACACCTAGAGGTAATCAAATTGAATTTTTGGAAATATTCTTTTTCAATTTTCAGGTAAAATGTATTTTTGTGTTTTAAGGATAACTAACAAATTCCTAGTGCATCAATTTGATTACATTTAAATATTCTTCATCGAAATTTTCTATTTTGTTCAGTCTTAGAAATGTTGTAAGATATTTCAATTTGTGTTTTTATATTACAACCAGTTCCTTGCAGTACTGTACACTGAAGTGCCAAAAAACTGGTACACCAGTCTAATACTTGATAGACCTCCCATGGAACTCAGAACTACAAACATACAATGGGCATGCAAGTAGTCCACAATCTTGCAAAAGTATTCTTTAGACATTGAACACCATATTTCCTGCAGAGTGATCCACAATTCTGTTGTATTCCTAGGTGTACAATTTCTGTTTCACAGCATGTTGCATGGCATCCCAGACATGTTTGAGGATATTGAGATCTGGTGACTTGGGAATGACAAGACCCCAAACTCAGATGAGTTTTCTAACCATAATTTGGTGTGTCTAGACTTGTATGGCAGCACCATTGTCCTGTTGGAACAGGTCAACACTATCAGAATGAATGCAGGACATGAATGGATGTAACGTTGTCAGAAAGGATGTATACATAGACATTTTCAGCCAAACTTGGGATCCCATTGAATGCTTGCTAAATGAACCCCATACCATTATGGAGCCTCCATCAGCCTATACAATCCTGTTGACAAATTTTAGGCAGTGTTGCATGCCTGATTCTTGGTGACCAATGTCTTTTTATGGTGACATTGCTTTCTTAAGCTACAGGTTTTGCCAGAATTCTTGTAGTCACTATATACACACTTGAAATGATAGTATGTGAGAATCAAAACTTCTCTTCCAAAATGCTTTGACCCATCTCATGAACTCCAACTATTAAACACTGTTGAAAATCTCTTAAATCATAACTTGGCATTCTCATGGTGGAAAGAGCTCTAGATGCTTCCACAGATGTCTATTGCTTTACATATGCCCTGACAGACTCAATCAATGAAAATCAATTTTAATTGCCAAGATGTGCTGTCTACTATTAAATTCATGTTATCTTACTCTATTCTATCATTCGTTAAATTCATGTTCATTAAAGAAATCTCCTTATTGTCAGTGTTTGATGTTTCAACACATTTTTTCTTTGCAAAAAGTTGAAGTTCTGTTTGAAATTCTTTTGTATGTACCCATTTATATTCTTGTGCTTGGTAGTGATCGAAAATGTTCCTCTCTTTAGATCTGTTACATTTATCAGGAATCTCTCACAGTAGTGCTCTTGGTGTAAGTTTTCAACAACAGCAGATCAATCAAGATAATGAAACCAAAACTAGTCGAGGGTCTGATATTTTGGATGCTGCTGGCCATGATCTTAGATTAGAAAAGAGTAACATTCTTTTATTAGGTCCAACTGGGTCAGGTCAGTTAAAAAAATTTCTACTGGAATTTAAAATCTTACATTGTAAATAACAATATTATGTATTAAACCATATTACTGTTATAAATCTACAGTTATGTTATATCCCCTATTTCTATTTTAAGCACAAACATTTTATTTTGGATAAAGTTATACATAAATTCGTAATTCTTATTCCTATATTGAATTTTCATCTATTCATATCCTAATATTTATTTTTTAAACACTTACCTTTTGAACAACTGACATCATTAACCCTCCTGGTGGCGAGGCATCTCAAAGTTGTGTTCCCGAAAACGGCACCCCAAAAAAGTGAGTTCCCTTTAAAAGTATCAGGGTTTGGACAAAGGGAGTGCTTTCCCCTTCTTCAGTCATTTGGATACAGCAGTAGACTATATAGACCGGACCATCAAAGGAGAGCGATGACCGTGATAGATAGCAAAGCCACGGACTACTTCCCAGGTTCCAGAATACCCAAAGTATACATAGAATTTTCTCAAGGGAAATGCTTCTAATGACTTTCAAATAGTGTGATAATTCAGGGGATCAAGATACATTTGACTGATCCAAATAAATACTCTTACACGTGTTTGAAAAAACAAATATTTACTGTAACAATTGGAAACTTTGAAATTATAAATTTATATTTTTCTTTTAATGAGTAATTTTCTTCTAATTGTAAATAAGTTAAATTCTGGCATTGTTTTTCTTCCCCACAAAAGTTTGCCTAAATTACACAGATTTACAGCCTGATTTTTGTATGAATCAAGTGATGAAATTATTTATCACAGTTGACAGACATGAGACTTAAAGCAGAGCAAAACAAAAAATTATTCAATACTTGTTTTGCTAATGTAAAATATCCAAAAGAGAATCACAACAGATAATATTACCCCCAAAGGTCCCAGATTTTGAGTGTTCACATGTCAGTGAAGAAATGAGTAGAAACAAAACCGCACACATATGGTAAACTGAGTTATTTTGCACCAATAACGTTTTAAAGAATGGAAGTATGGGACATTTGGAATCTTGATCACGATTTCGAACGATTATTTTTCATTACATTTTTATGGTCTAGTTATTTCAGACAAACCTCTGAGAACCACAATAGAATAAAATGGTAACCGGACAATCAACTATTCATAAGCGCAAGATACAGAATACAAAAATGGAGGAATTAAATAAATCCCGAAACATTTATGATTTGTTTCATATAAATGCTTGAAAATAATTTATAAAATCTGCAGTGATAGTGGTTTGACGTAGCCTCAAATAGTTTTACATAATAAAATCTATATTTCAACCATCTTTTTCGATGGTCTGAGTGTCATTTGTTTTGTCTTCCCTTGAAAATGAGTAGCCCGGTTGGAAGTGTAATGGATTAGCAACAGGAAGTTTGCGAGTTCAAATCGAACTGAAGACTGTCGCAAAAAAGGGGAGCTTGTGCAAATTAATTCTGTCGTGGCCTGAAATGCCTACACATTGGCTAGGTGTGGAAGTTTGGAGAGTGGGATGCCAGCTCAGGTGTGACCTCGTCATCTGAGTGCGTTTCAAAATTATGTGGTGGTGTTCTTGGATCTTTCCCCTCGTATTTTATCCCGGACGGTCGCTAATAGCCCGTTGTTTTGCTCCAGTGCAATGTTAATTAAATACCTACATACTTATCCACTGAAATGAAGTGTTTCTCAACCGCCGGGTTGCAGCCAAGTACCGTGTCCTGGCAGTAGTTATATTGGGTCATAAGAGGTTATCCTTTGATTTGTCATTTTTGATATCTAAGGATTTTTTATGTTGAAATATTTCATAGTGGTAAAATTCTGAGTATATTATTCTTGAATGTGCCGAAATGTTCAGACTTGGAACGCCTAAATATCTGTATAGCAATTATCACTGACCAAGGAACTCTAAAGAAGTTTTCCACTGAAAATGAAGATCAAAACAGTCTATCCGTGTCTCAAATCATAATATTGAATACTGTTTCTTCGCAAGTTCTCATTGCAGTGTAAGTTCTTGTGACGTGATTTTTTTATATCAATAATAGACAAGGGACTTCGTTTAACTTTGGTGTAAAGAAATCTCGTATGGAAGGTGTTTATGGCAAAACAAATATAAATGTTTGGTGATCAGAATGAGATATGAAAATCAGCACAAATTATTTTAATGTTGGTCTGAAGAAACTACAACATGTTACAAGATTTCATTAGTCCAGTGATTGATAACTAATTTAAATGTAAGATGTCACATTGCATACATAAGTGTATACCCACTCCTTATGACCATGACCTAAATAATAATTTTGTTTTTATTGTGCATATACTTTAAAAAAATTGTAAAGGTATTTATGAGTAAATTTGTTGAAACCGGGCCCTCTTATAAAACATTAGCTGAATTACTCGGTGTTTCTCGAATTGAATTGTTTGTAACTCATCGTAATACTCAATATTAGTCCTATGGGATTTCTAATTGTTTTGATTATATCTACAAACCCAGGACAAATCAAAGGGGGTTAATATCTAGCCTGTTTCTCACACGGTTTTAAAGAATGAGTGTAATAAATTCGATGTGAATTGGTCAAACTGATAGTACGGATAGTCAATGTCATTCCTATGGGGATTTCGAGGGCAGAGGTAGCCCAGTTCGAAGAGCAACGGATTAGCAAAGGGAGGGTTGCGAGTTCGAAACTTGGTTCTGTTGTGACCTCAAGTGTCCTCTCGTTGGTGTAGTTTGGAGAGTGGGGTGCCAACTGATGTGTTGTTCTTGCCATCTGACCATGATTCAAAATTACGAGGTGTTGTCCTGGGATCTTTCACTTTGGGATTGATCCCGGACCATCGCCAATAGCACGTTGTATTGCTCCAGTGGGACGTTAATGAACTACCTACCTATTTAGATTTTGAATTGTTTTTAGCTTCTTCTCTCGACCTAGGACAAATAGAACGGGGTTAATATATAGCTTATGTTTCCCGCAGGCTTCCAAAAATTGAATGTACTAAATTTGGTGTGAATTCATCTGACAATGATCGTCAAAATTACTCAAATGTTATTCCTATGGGATTTCGAATTGTTTGTATCCCTTCTCTAGACCTAGGACAAATAGAACGAGTTAAATATCTAGTTTATATTTACTGCAGAATTCCAAAGAATGAATGTAGCAAATTTGGTGTGAATTGGTATGACAGTGATCGTAAAAATACTCAATGTTATCCTTATGGGGATTTCGAATTATATTTAGCACCTCTAAAGGTAGGTAGATAGACTTTTTAACTAATGCCACTCTGGAACAACACAACAGGCTATTGGTGATGGTCCGGGATCAATCCCAAATTGAAAGATCCGAGGACAACACCACATAATTTTGAATCACAGTCAGATGATGAGACAACACCTGAGCTGGCACCCCACTCTTCAAACTTCCACACCGCTCCAATGTGAAGAAATTTGAGGCCACGACAGATTTAACATGCACCAGCCCCCTTTGTGCACGACGTTGTTGGGCTGGATTCGACCTCGCAATCCTCCAGTTGCTAATCCGGTACTCTTTCAAATGGGCCACTGTGGCTCGCCCCCTCTAAAGACCTAGGACAAATCGAACGGGGTATATATAGCCCCAGTTACTTGCAGTAGTCTAAAGAATGCATGTGCGAAATTTGTTGTGAACTGGTCAAACTGATAATAAGGATACTCAATGCTATTCCTATTTGCATTTTGAATTGCTCTGTAGATCTAGAACAAATAGAACTGAGGTTTAAATGTAACGTATGTTTCTCGCACGATTCTAAAAATGAATGTCCCAAATGTGAATTGGTCTGATATTGATCGTAAAAATACTTAATATTATTACTATGGGGATTTCAAATTTTTTTGGCCCTTCTGCAGATCTAGGACCAATTAAACGAGGGTTAATATATAGCCTATGTTGCCAGAAGGATTCTGCAGAAT
This sequence comes from Meta bourneti, assembly GCA_933210815.1. NCBI lineage: Eukaryota > Metazoa > Arthropoda > Arachnida > Araneae > Tetragnathidae > Meta > Meta bourneti. Next base: position 60,444,206 of record OW119924.1, on the reverse strand, counting down.
GAATGTGTATATTTGGTATGAATAGTTCAGACAGTGATTGTAAAAATACTCAATGCTATTACTATGGGGATTTCGAATTGTTTTTAGCCCCCTCTGCACACCCATGACAAATAGAACGGGTGTTAATATGTAGCCTACATTACCCACAGAGTTCTGAAGAATAACTACCAAATTTGGTGTGGATAGGTCAAACAGTGTAGATTTTTAGAGGACAGAAAGACGCCAACTCAACTTTATATATAGATGTCTATCCCATTGTTGCATAATGTGCATTAAACGTATTTCGTTTCTTATCTGAAATTTTTATAATTAAATGGAAGTATATGGCACATAAATAAGAAAAGCTATATAATTATGATTTGGGAAATTCAGATTAAAAAATTTAGTCACACCTGCTAGTAGCATGGTGTTAAATAATTTTAAAGACAAGTACTAAGGAACCAATTTTTGGTTCAATCATTTCGATTCATTGATGATTGTGTTCTGAATATATCATCAGCGTCCCATCAACCGCATTCATTCATTCCTGACTGCATATACACTGCTGGCCACCGTAAATGCAACACCCTGAAGGAAGCATGCAAATAATATGAAATTTACAACATGCATTAGCGGAGGTGAGATATGCAAATGATTAGAATTTCAGCGCAGACGCATATCACGCGCGCCTGTGGCGCCACTTCAAAGCGCTATTTAAGGCTTGGAGATTTCGACGATTTCAAGTACGGCAATTATGTTTTTCTTGTGGTTTTTTCAAAAAAACGATTAATTATGCCTCGTAGAAAACAGCGATCATCTTTTGATCAAGTATCCGAGTTCGACAGAGGAAGGATAGTGGCCTACCGAGATTGTGGATTATCTTTCAGGGAAATCGGTAGTCGTGTTGGACGAAACCAAACAACTGTAATGCGGATATGTGATCGTTGGATGCAGGAGGGTACGACGGACCGACGTGTTCGATCGCATCCACCTCAGTGCACCACTTCACGTGATGACAGGCATATTGTGCGTATGGCAGTGACGGATCGCTCAGCCACATCATGAACCATAACACAGCACATTCAGTCTGTACCGCATCATCCAGTGTCTGCGCGTACCATTCGACGCCGTTTACAGCAGAGTGGTCTGTCCGCAAGACGTCCATTGCTTCGTCTACCCTTGACGCAGAACCACAGACGTTTCCGCCGCCAATGGTGCGATGAAGGAAGGATGTGGACGGCAGAATGGAATGAAATTGTCTTTACTGACGAGTCACGCTTCTGTCTGCAACACCACGATGGTCGGATTCGAGTCTGGAGACACCGTGGAGAGAGGATGCTGAACAGCTGCGTTATGCACCGCCACACTGGTCCTGCACCGGGTATTATGGTATGGGGCGGTATTGGATATCACTCTCGCACTCCTCTAGTACGCATTGCCGGTACTTTAAACAGCCAGCGCTACATCTCCGAGGTGTTGGAGCCAGTTGTCCTTCCTTACCTTCAGGGCTTGCCCACAGCCATATTTCAACAGGATAATGCGCGACCACACGTGGCACGCATTGTCCAAGGGTTCTTCGTCAATCGCCAGATTGAATTGCTTCCCTGGCCAGCTCGCTCTCCGGATCTTTCGCCGATAGAAAACATGTGGTCCATGGTTGCTCAACGATTGACCCAGAATACATCCCCAGCTGCCACACCAGATCAACTTTGGCAACGTGTGGAAGCTGCTTGGTCTGCTGTACCCCAAGAACACATCCAAAGTCTCTTTGAATCAATGCCGAGGCGTGTGGCAGCGGTGATCTCCAACAATGGCGGCTACTCTGGCTACTGATTTTGGCAGGAACCACACTTCACAGAAGTCTATAAATTTAATCATTTGATACTTGGTCAACATGTTATCTACAAAATAAATTTTGTTGTGATGTCTCTTGTCTTTCTTGGTGTTGCAATTTGGGTGGCCAGCAGTGTACATATGTTCCTAGGTTAAATTTCTCTTAAAGACATTCAAAAATGTGAGTTACTGGAACATTTTGTTTCTTCAAAATAAGTTAAAAGTAATTTGTATCGGTATAGGTATGTTCTAGGCATATTAAGATTATATATTCTCTCATTTGATAGTGTAATATCTAGGAGGTGTTCTAGAAGAGAAATACAAGAGCGCATCACCCATTAAAAAACCAAATTTTGTTTTGTGCAAATTACATTCATAAGAGGCGAAAGGTCTTTACCCAGTTTCATTATTTTGCAAAACATTTTATTTAGCAGGATTTTCAAAGGGTTAATTATCCATTGATAATTAATGTTTGTCTGAAAGAACCAAACTAGAGGTTTTGAAAATTTAAAATTATTTATCGCATTGATGGCCCACAGGTCGGCGGCTTCACCAAACCTATTCGAACTCCACTAATTGTCACACTTTGTCGAGTTTTCAATATGTACTGAAATACTAAATTAAACAATTATGCGTAGTTTAAAAAGTATATCTTGTGTCACTTCGTGTTGTTATTTGCTTTTTGTTTGGGAAATTTTTAATCATACTTCATATGAAGCATTTTTATATGTTTTCAAAAAGTAAAAGCAAAATAGCAGTGAGAATACATTTTCGAAAAGCTCTTGTAGTTCCAAATTTCGAATTCAACTTCTTTTTCCCGAAGAACTTGAAGATAGACGCTTTCAAAGTGTAGCTTAACAAAGACAGGAATGCCGTCGTGATACTCAACAAACACGCCAAAGGCAGTGACTTCAGGTATAGCATTTTAGGGATTGTCTGTTCCCATCTTAGTTGGAGCGTAGCCCCTTCTGTACCGATTATTGCCATTACGGAATAGTCCGTTCCCATCAGGACCCCTCACACAAAAGGTCTCCAGCCACTCCCCCTCATTAGGGGATATGGGTGGTCGAGGGGAAGGAAAGTGACCGTTCAAAGATTCTCGGGGTTGACACTTAAGCTTGCACTTTGGTTTCCGAGATATCTCGGGGTTGACACTTAAACTTGAATTTTAGTTTACAAGTTATCTCGTGGCCGCCTGCAGGGTTAAAAAACAAACTTTTTATCTTATATCAGTGTTTACTTGATACTTTTTAAAACAGTTTCAAACTATATGTAAGAATTAGCAGTTTCTAAATTGTTAAACTTTTAACAATGAGTAATGTTTTTATTTAATCTCATTTCCTAAAATTTGCCATGTTCTTTCAGTATTCTTGATCTGTTTGAAGCCTATTCAATCAACTTGGCAAAGTACTGGTTAAAATTTCTATCTAATTAGCTGTTGAATGTATTTTGAACATATGTTATGCCATTGATCGACAGATGGTATGATAGAGCATCTGTCGTGTGGTTATCTGAAAAAAATGCTGCACAATTAGCCTAGGAATTTTTAAAGTGAGGTTTCAGGTGAAACCACTTCACTCGAAAGGGTCAAGGAAAAGAAATATTTTTAGCTTATTAAACAAGCCTATATATATCTGGAATTTGGAGAATAATGTACTTAGTTTTTTGTTTTATGCAGTTTTAATACTCAACTTTATTTTTTTGGCATTATATTTTAGTTAAAATTTAATTTTTTGTGAAAACACTCTCACAAAAAAATTAAGCCTATGGTGATTGTTTTTGTTTGATGTTAAAATAGTTTTTCAAATCAATTTTCAAAACCAATTTTTTTCTGAATACTTATGAAATACTTGTGTAGTGAACTAACACACAAAAAGTTAAGCTGAAGTATAACTAGTAATTTTTTCCTTTGTTATTTACATTCCTTTGAACTGTTTTATGTAACCAAGTTATGTTTTTATTTACCTGTGTCGATTTCTGCTCTATAGGGAAAACTTTGCTTGCTCAGACGATTGCTCGGTGTTTGGATGTGCCTTTTGCCATATGTGATTGTACAACTTTGACTCAAGCTGGTTATGTAGGCGAAGACATTGAGTCAGTTATTGCTAAATTACTTCAAGATGCTAACTATAATATTGACAAGGCTCAACAAGGTGTTTTTCAATATTCCAATCTCAACAATCTTAAAACTGCTTGTTTTCTATATTTTTGCTAAGTAGTACCCTATTTTCCTCTAAAGAGTTATTTAAAAGCTTTTACAAACTTAATGTTATTGACATTTCTGTGTATCTCTTAACAGCTGCATTTAATATATTTCTTAAGTGTTGAAGATCATAAACATTTTAACCCTTAAGATGTATTTATTAGTAAGTCGATTCCTATAATCAGTATTATAATAAAGTTTATAAAAAAAAATTCACTACATACCTACCTTTTCCTCTTGTGAGTGTTGGTTCAAGACAACTTGTAATATTGAATAAACATTTTCTTAGGTATTGTGTTCCTTGATGAAGTAGATAAAATTGGAGCAGTTCCAGGCATTCATCAGTTGCGAGATGTAGGTGGTGAAGGGGTGCAGCAAGTGAGTAACTGTATGATGCTTTTTAGATACTATGATATACATTTTACTGCATATAAAAAGTGAACTTATAATATTCTGCACTTACTTTTAAAAATTAATTAATGTTTTATCTTTGCTATCCTAATTTATTTACATTAGAATATAGTTTACACTCTAATCATCGTATTTGTCTTCTACATTGATTCTGTTTTTCTTTTGAACCTACTTTATATTTGCCTTTGCATAAATTTTAACATTTAGATATTTTGATAAAATATTTTAATATATTTGTTACTTTTGATAAAATATTAATATATGTATGTTTCTCTTGATAAAATATGTTGATAGTATACAGAGTGCTATTGTCATCAGTCTGGGAATCTGAAGAAAAATCAAGTGTAAAATTAAACATTATCCAAATATCATAACCTTTGCAATCTTTGTTTTTATAGTGTAAGACTTTTCATGTTAATGTTTTACTTGAATACTCCAGGGAATGCTGAAAATGTTGGAAGGAGCTCTTGTCAGTGTTCCCGAAAGAAATTCCAGGAAATTACGTGGTGAGACTGTAGTTGTGGACACTACAAATATTTTGTTTGTTGCATCAGGAGCATTCAATGGTCTAGATAGGATAGTTAGCAGGAGAAAAAATGAAAAGGTATATTACATATAGACAAATGATTGTATTTGATTAAATAATTTTAATGATATTTTTTATCAAGTTATGAAAATAAAATTAAAACTCACCAGTTTTTAAAATGTTTTAAATTGTCATGTTAAGATTTATTTTACATAATTTGAAGTTGTGTAGAGCCTCTCTACCATCCCTGATTCTGAGAAAGTCATCGCACAGAAGAGTGGTTAATGAATAATAGTATGGCTATTTCTAGTAAAAATATGCTTAATATGCCCTGAAAACATTACCTGGATTCATACTGTAAGTACAGATGCCATATTCTGAAGAAATTCAATTTTTGTGTCAGGCAGAACCAAATTGAAGTGTAATTATTTATAAACTAAAAATGATCAAACAGGTGCTCATAAAGGGTAATTTTTTAATCCCATGCCAGACCTCAACCCTTTTGCCATAAATCTGTCTTGCCAACCCAATATAATATAGAAACAGAAATAAAAAAATGTAACACAAAAGCAGTATTATTCACTGCAATGCCAATAAGATCAAGACAACTATTGAGGTGGGTTCCTGTCATGTCTGAAAGGCCACATAGAGGGAAAGTTGAAGAGTGACAAGTCAATCCGAATCTGGTAAAGATGATTTTATAGGTAGTTGTGTTCAGCAAGAACACGAAAACAAGCAACCCCTATAGCTCTCGGTAGATCCTGTGGCAATTGAGATCTTAGCAATGAGTTCCAGTCTTTATCTTTAGTTATGTCTTCGTAAGTAATAAGTTGGAGTGTTTGAAGTAAGTATTTATAATTATTTTTACTATATGATATTCAATGGGAGAGCATGATTAGGGTAATTCAGAACCGATCTCAGCTAAGCCATCTACCTTTTAGGGTAAATTGTAAAATTCTTAATAAAACGAAAATTAACCTTGTATATTGGTAAAATTTCATTCCAGAAGTATTTATTTCGGTAGTTAACACATGTTTTACTGTTTCTCTTTGGTGAATTCTAATATTTTCCCTTATTACTGTTTAGTATCTAGGATTTGGTGCACCAGTTTCAGAATCACCAGGCAGAAGGGCTGCTTCAGCAGCTGATATAGCTAATTTTACAACTACAAGTACTGCTGCTGATGATAATGCTGAAAAAGATGCTCTATTACGCTATGTTGAGTCCCGAGATCTAATTGAATTTGGAATGATTCCCGAATTTGTGGGAAGGTTTCCTGTTGTTGTTCCTCTTCACAGTTTGGATGAAAACATGCTTGTACAGATTTTAACAGAACCTAAAAATGCTTTAGTTCCACAGTTTAAAATGCTTTTTACCATGGATAAGGTATATATCTAAGTCAAATGTTTTTCTTGAAAATTTTTTATATGTATTGTTATTACATGTTGTATGTCCAAAAGAGCACAGATCAGGAGTTAAAAGAAACCTTTTTATTGAATGTAATGGCATAGGTATTAGTGCATGCAATGTTTTTCATGTTGGACAATTATTTTCTTTGTATTATGCTAAAATATGATGTTTTTGATCTGCTGCAGTAATAGGTACCATATCTTGATGGATTTGGTCTTTTTGTGACTATTTAAAAGATGTGCTAATAATTTTGTGTAAAAATACACAAAATTTTCAGTTAGAAGACAGGAACTATGAAGAACATAATGAAATCTTTTTTTCGAATTTGTAGTGTTTGACTTATTACTTGTCTTTAATGAACTAATTTCTTGTATCACATAGAAATTAGATATAGATGAAGCAGTTATCTACAAAATGATTTTTGGTTATTGTATTTGGATTTATATAAACACTAATTATTCACTATTTAGCTTTTCTAAACAGTAAATATATATTTAAATACTAGTTATTGACTCAAGCTATAAAATGCATGTTATTATTTTAGAGAAATATATATTAAATTTATTGGAATAGAAACCAATTTTCGAAGTTATATAGCTTAAAATAATGTTATTTAATCACATTTTAACAATAGTTATTTCCGAAATATTATCTATAATTATTTACTTATTTCAGTGTTTTCACTAGAGCACAAGAACCTTGCTCTTTTGAACAAATATCAGATTTGTGTGAATCAAGATTTTCTTAAAGTCTTTAGAATTATTTACTAGGCACTTCATATTTCTTAAAGAATTTTGCAATTTTACAGTAAAAATAAACCATACAGGACAGTAAAAGAGCTATCACCTAGCCAAAAAAGCCAACTAGACATTCTATAAGTTCTGAGTTGCAATCAATTGCTTCCCACTCAGTGGAGATACCTAAGCGATGCAATTAGGTGGTAAGATAGTCATGTCCTGTTGCTAGGCTGAAAGCTGCAACTGCTTCAATGTAGAACATCCATGAACATTTTGAGGTGGGAAGCAAGAGAACTTTTAGGGCAGACTTCAGTCTTTTATTCATTGTTTTTCTGTGTTTTTTTTTATAAATCTTTACTGTCATTGTTAATCTTTGTGTCTTGAATTAAAATTATTTCTTTTGCTGGCATTGTGCCCTAGCCATTTGAAATACAAAAAATATTTCATAATACAATTTGTGGCAATAACATTTTGGTCTTGAGAATGATTTGAAAGTTCCAAAATTTTTTGCCACAGGGTGCAAATCTTTTATTTTTATTTGTACAGTAGAGTCTCACTTATTCGACATAAACGAGCTGGCAGAACGTTGGATAAGTCAATACGCGGTAACGTTATATAGTAATTTATTTACAAATTAGCACCAAAACATCGTACTGTATTGAAGTTTACGTTAAAAATTGACTACAAATAAATATAGAATTGGGCATAAAATGAACTTACAGTAACAGCATTGTCGGAAGTTAAATCCATAAAAAGTTCAGTCCTGTGATGATTAAAAAAAATTTTTGATCCTAGTCTGCTTTCCTGACAATTGCTGTTTCTTCGCTGTCAAGTCTCGCCATCTTTGTAGCTTCTTGTTGCTCAACATATTTCATGGCGATTTCTAGAGCCTTAACTCCATCAAAATGCGAGATTCTGAGAGGCTCAACAGTTGATGCTTGACCAATTTCGTTGGCATCACTATTGACAAGAGTTGTGTTAAAATGTCTCACTCGCAAACAAGCGGCACACTTTTCTCGTTGCCAATTTATGCAGGTTTTTTTGGAGGCGTCAGAAAAGACGGAATGTCGGATGAGCGAAGGTCGGTTAAACGAGACTACTGTATATATTAACTATTCCAAATTTTGGTAGAGTTCAAAACATTATTTTCCAATTTGAAAGGAAAATCAATATTAAAACTTGTTTTCATGTAGGTTGAACTTGCTTTTACTGATGATGCTTTGAGAACTATTGCTCATTCAGCTATGGAAAGGAAGACTGGAGCTAGAGGGTTAAGGGCCATTATGGTAAATTTATATTTTACATTCAACTTTATAAAAGTAGAAAATGATAAAGTATCACTGGAATCATTCACTATTTAATATTTTGACTATCCCCACCAAATTTTCATGATTTTGTATATTCAACCCATATTACCAAACCCAAATGTAGATTTGCATGCTTTATTGTAATTGGATAAGTAATTGTGCTTCAGTATGAATTTGCACTAAAATATTTTAAAAACTCATTTTTATCCTGTCATTTAAAACCAGTGAACTTTTTCAATTGTAAATATCAGTAGTAGAGCATTTTAAACTGCCATAAATTAAATGTTTGATAATTCATTCTCATACTCTAACGACAGAAAACTAATTCCTTATGTTGATTTTATTGAAAATAAATTGATGAATTTTCAGATGACTAAATTCTGTTGCAAATAGCATAACTATTTGTAAACAGTGAAAATTATCGAGAGAAACCTGACAATAAATTTTTTTCAACTTATTTCTTCCAGTGAACATGTTTTTAGTTTAGAGGGAAAATAAATGTTATTTACTTGAAACTGCAACAAAATAAAATCTGAATATAGTATACCTAGAGTTTATTTGAAGCCAAATTTTAATTTGTTAGAAAAGAATACTTAGGTTTTTTTGGATTCATTGAAGCAATCAATATACCTCACTTTCCGCATACTACTTTTTTTGCAATCTCGGCATCTATTTTTGTGGTTTCTTTTGCAAGATCTTCGCACCATGTGTTATCTTTTTATGCTATCTGTGTTAAAACCTTTGTTAGATGTATTATTATTTCTAGGTGCCAGATATTGAGTGCACAGCTCTTTGTATAGTGGGAGGATGAAATTTCTCAGATTTGTTGTAAATTGTGATAGCTAGGGGTTCATATATAGGGGAAATTATTTTATAACCACTCGGTATATAGTAACTCAACACTTAGGTGGAAAGTTGCAATAAATTTTGATTGAATCTTAAGGTAAATGCATATCAAGAATAACCAACCCATGGATTGCGAATGTTTTAATGAAAGTTGAAAAGACTGAAGCTTGTAAACTGTTACAATCAATAGATATATAATTTTGTTAAGTTTAATTATACGTTATTGAATAAGTTAACCATGGAAGTTAATTTACATGCATGTTTTTAAATTTGCAGGAAAATATTTTACTTGAAGCAATGTTTGAAATTCCCGGTTCTGACATAGCCACAGTACACGTAACTCGGGATGTGGTTTTGGGACATTCATCACCATCATACATCAGAGGAACAAAGGACGAAAAGAAAGAGTATTGTGATAATGATGTAAGAGAAGATCAAGAAAGAGCAGTAAATACATGAAACTATTTAAACCATCTAGAAATGATTTGATTCACTGGAAATATAGGAAAGAATTTATAATATATATGATGTAATGGGTGGTTTATCTCCCAAATTAGCAAATAAAAAATATTTTCTCTTAAGGTCTTGTGAATTCATTTAGCTCTTACAACAAATATTTGAATTTTATAGCACAAGGTCTTAAACAGGACAAGCTTCACCAGATGCAAAATTAAACAAATAGCAGCAGTATGCTAAAGATATCAAGAATTGAGACGCATGCATAAAATTTTGAAAGATTGAACTGTAAAAACATTTGAAAAAGTAGATAGGCGAGTCATTGAATTTGAAAAAAGTTAGATGACATTTAAAAATCCAACAGTATGAAAAGGTTTGAATAAGGTATTTCCTTAACCAAATCTTGCAGATTTAAAATTGAACTTGAATTCTTTAAAAGGCAGGATACAGTCAAAATATTAACAGAAAAAGAAGTTGAGCATGTGTACCAATGTGGAGTGCTCTCTCCTTGCAAAATATTATGAGTGAATCATTTTTGTGTCCAACATGAAGGTTTGTCATCTGTCGTTCACATGAAGACACTTATGAATGATGGGTTTTATGGAGTATAATTTATTGATGACTTGGAGGTTCCACAAGGAATCAATGAATTCCTTTGTGTATAGCTTGATGTAATATATATGTTAAAAATACAAAAGATCTGAATCTATATACTTCAACATAGTACTCTAATTTCACAAGCTTTACGGAATGGTATAGCCCGTACAATTCAATTTGAAATTATTAATTCGCACGATTTTCTCCATTTTTAAAACTAGATATATGTATGAAGTTGTTTTTGATAAGTAAAAATTGTAAGTTAATTAACAAATTGCAAAACATTTAGTGAACAATGCAGGATGATATATTTAGAAATGTAGTCAACATTACAAAATACAATTTTTATTTCAATCAGTTCGCAAGATCTGAATTACAAATTTGATATATAAAATCATTCAATATAAAATGGCAGGATTTTTTATTTGTTTACTTGTAAAGCTACTTTCTCAGTAAAAAATACGAATTTTTAATCTTAACTTGAGTTTTTCACATAAATTCCTCAAAATTGCTAAACATGTTTATATTTTGTAACAAACAAGAGAAATTAAGGCAACTCGCCACAAAATATAAGTTACATTATTGCTTAATAGAATATTTTACTTTAATGATACACTATTTGGGTTATTCAAATAACACATGAAAATATAAAATGCAGGTAAAGGTTTGATTATAGTATTTTACTTCAGAAGCAAATCCCTATATTGACAGCATGATATACAGGGTGTCCCAAAAAGGTTGTTCCGCAATTTATATTTTTACCATTTGGAGATAGGTAGGCAATGTAAATTGCAAAAGTACACCAAATAAGGTAAGTAATTAAGATATGTGAATAAAATTATCACGTGATAACAATTTAAGTGGATTCAGTTTTTAATTTTTATACGACCCCTCTAGATAAAAATCCGAGATGACAAAAATGTTCCTTGCCTGTATCCCTATCGTTAGCAGAAAACTGCATTTCTGTAGGTTGAACAGTAACGGAGCAATGACGCAAAAAAGTTGACTTATACCGCTTGTGCACAGCTGTTCAAGCAATCAAATTGGGGACCGTATACATTATGCTATAAAACATTTTTTTCGGTCAGAAAGTGCAACATTGTGCAAAGTAATGTAGTATTGCAACTGCAGATGAAAATCGCAATGAATAATAGACAATGTAATCTTTAATAAAAATATTGTATAAAAAATGGTTTAAATAAAAATAAAAGGAAATTTACAACGCATGTTCAAAATGTTTTCCATCTGCAGCAATGCAGAACTTAGCTCTTCATTTTTGGCCATGGGTCAGTTTCCGTCCTAAATTTAGATACGGACCCCTTAAAATGGAACCTCTATCTCCGTTAATATTCAACCTAGAGAAATATAGTTTTCTGCTAACGATAGGGATACAGGTAAGGAACATTTTTGCTATCTCGGATTTTTATCTAGAGGGGTCGTATAAAAATTACAATATTCCTAAAAAACTGAATCCGCTTTAATTGTTATCACATGATAATTTTATTCACATATCTTAATTACTTACCTTATTTGGTGTACTTTTGCAATTTACATTGCCTACCTATCTCCAAATGGTAAAAAGATAAATTGTGTAACCTTTTTGGGACACCCTGTGTATTCATAATCAACAAGGGCATAAATTAAAAAAATCAAATATTCTAGTAAAAATGTGCTCCTAAGCTTAAACCTTTAACAAATCACTCGTGCAGGAGACATTTTTGCCTTTACAAAAGAATTCACATGCATGATTTCACCAATAAATCTGCATAAATCCTGATAAGTCTTCACTGATTTGCAAGTGGTGAAAATTATTTTATTTACTAGTACTGATTAAATGCACTGTTCATTGCTGAGTGAGAATTTTTTACGAAAGTATGACAAACAAATTATTTTAGAAACAAGTAATGGAGTAAAAATAATTTTAAAAGGCAACAGAAACAAAACATACTTGTTCAAAAGGAAAAACCTACAAATTTGATTCAACAAAATAGCTCGAGACTAGATATGTAAAAATAATAAAAGTGACTACATAGTAAAACTTTCCAATATTGGATTATCACATGTTTAAATACAAAATAGTTATTGAATAATGTAATATTTGTGACAAATAGATTGAAAACGTGACTTGTTATGGTTTCTTTCAACCTATTTAGCAATTCAGTTGGTTTGCCTGGTTACACATGAAACTGAACTAAAATGTGGTTTGAGATTATGTCTGAATGCAAAAAAGTTACATCTTTGTGTGATTTTGAATTGAAGATTTTGCAGCAAAAAATTCTTAAGGGCAGTAGATCCCACACCAATGTTACATTTCTCACTTTCAACGCATCTTATTTTATATTTTACTGAAAAGTAAGCGTTTGTAAATATTTTTTACCTTTATGCTTTTCAATTTAAATTAACTTTCATGCAAATATGTATAAAATTATAAGAAATAATAAACTTTTACACTATTTCTAAAATGATTTTTAGATTTAACTAAGGTTTTACAGTGTCACTATACGTAGAAGATACAGCACATGTTTTATTTATGAGTATACATTTGTTTCTAAGATACATTGCACATAAATTGTTTGTAAAAAATATCATATATTACTTTAAAGATAAGTATTAAAATCAATGTATAAAACTCGTTCTACTGAAGGAATACTGTACAAAAGTCAATGGATAAAAAAACTAAACTAGTTAGATGCTGATTATAAAATGGGAAAATTAATTGACAGGATTAAAAGATTATAAAGGGTCTAGTCAAATTGCAACCAGTAGAAAAATGAAATTTGTTAAGTAACAATATATTATGCAGAACAAATTGTAAGATGAAGAATGACTAGATGCAAGAGAAAAATTACTTTTCACACATTTTGTTTCTGGACATGCTTTACAAAACCTTAAGTACATCAGATATCACTAATCACACACAATGTTTGTATTGCACAAGTGATTGAAACATAATATGGCATCAGATGATTTACATTCTAAATATAATCACATTAAAGGTTCATTGAACTAATTTCTTTATCTTGTAATATTTTACAAATGCTTTATTGCAATCAATCAGTAAAATATTAAACAACTGTCAAATGATAGTTCACAATAATTAATTTTGTACTGAATCACTATGATTCTGTAAAGGTCTGCAGCAATAAAAGTGTATCCAAAGCTTGAATACTTATTTTTAATGATCCTATTTCAGTAGTATTGTGTACTGCATCATAAACTAAAATAAAATAAAATTATATACAGTAACAATGTATTTCCATACATATATCTATATACAAATACAGCCAAACCTCATTAAGATAAACTGGCTTAATATACATTACTAATATGAACTAAATTCCAATCTACAAAATGTATATTCAAATATGTTAACTCATTCATTTAAGAATTCAGATTACACTAATCTTCAGTTAAGATGAACTAATTTTCGAAATTTAAGGGCAAATGGATTCTTTTCAATCGTATTAGAAACATTACATCATTCCGAAAAAGACGTAGGTATAAGTGTGTCTTCTTTAAAAGCTACTTCTGGCTTAGAAATTGTTTACTGCTTTTTGTTAGGCAGTGAAAATTCATCTGCTCAATTAAACAGCATTGACTACATCAGTGTTTCTTAAAGAACGTCATGAAACAAACAAAACACAAAAATCGATAACAGGATAATTTCAAGACAAAAATTGTGTTAACAAATATGTGTTATCAGGAACTATCTGTGAGTCAAGAATTGTACAGTAAGTAATGTAAATACTTTAATATTTTATTGTTGAAATAATGCTTTTTTTCTGAATTCGAACATGAATCACGGTTAATACAATTTTTTAGTCTCATGAAATTCGTCTTAAGTAATCATAATCAGTAATAACAGTACTATTGATTTTTAACATTAGACACTAAAGAGCCAGAAGAACTGGTAGATGAGCCTATGAAAATACATCACAATGCTATATGCATCATTGGTTGTATCTGCCAGAGCATATATAAAGCGATAGACATCTATGGAAGCACCTAGAGCTGCATGCCATGAGAATAGCAAGTTATCACGTTTTAAGCGATTTTCAATACTGCTTAATAGTTGGAGCTCATGACATGAGTTAGCATTTTGGAGGTGAAGCAGAAGTTTGGATTTTTATATACTACCATTTCAAGGGTGTACTATGACTACAAGAATTCTGGCAAAACCTAGTATATAACAGCTGTGTGGCTATAGAAAGACAAAACATGACTAGTGTAGGCTAGCAAGGAGTGTCTTACACGATAGGATTGCAACACTGCCTCAAATAACATCGGAATTCAATGCTGGGCCCTCAATAAACATCAGTGTAAGGACAGCAACACACTCTCAAAGATATGGGCTTTAGGAGCTGAAGTCAAACGAGCACCCTTGGTGAATACTTGACACAGCTATGTGCCTTGACTGGCCTCGGAAACACAGTCTCCGGACACTTAATGACTGAAAACAAGTATTTTGGCTTGATATGTTGTGTTTCCAACTGTTTTGAACAGATGGAAGGAGTGGTGGAGAAAATTCCAGGAAGCCATGGATCGAGCATATCAACAGGGGATTGTACAGGTGGGTGATGGATCCTTAATGGTATGGGGTTTGTTTAGTTTGCATTCATCCTGATACATGTACAAAAGTCTCACAGGTGAACGTTATGTGTGCATACTTCCTGACGAGTTGACTGTTCAAGTCCTTTGTTCATTTTGATGGGCTTAGCTTCTTCGAGAGAACAGTACAATGGTACCGTCACAAAAATCTAGATATGCTAACTTGGTTACAGGAATACTCATCTGAGTTTGGGGTTGTGCCATTCCCACCTACATCAACGGATTTGAATGTTATTCAAAACATCCGGGATGCTATGCAACGTACAGTTGAACAGAAATCCTACACCTCGGATTACAAGAGAATTGTGGTGTATTAGACTGGTGTAACAGTTTTTCTGGCACTTACTTCAGTATATATCAACTGAAAAATTACCTGTGATGTCTTCCTCAACAATATCCTTGTTTTTCTCCAAAATCTGTAATAAAAAATACTGTTTAAAAATACTCATAACCTTTTTCAAGTTAGAAATGCAATACATTTCTATTAATTTATTTGAAACATTCTGTAATTTTTTAGTTTGATCTTAGAAATCGTTAACAAAGAAAATATGCAACAGGAAATATCTATTTCAGAAATAGGGTACATAAGCTATAATATGCTTCATATACCTAGAAGTAAAATTTTGTTGAAACAATATATGCATACAATAATGTACCAAACTACAGTTGAGTAAATAGATTGCACTTTTATTAACAAATTTGTTTTACTCAGTGGCGGATCACTGACTAGGCACATGCCTGGTATTTTTTACAGAAAGGCCTTGCAATGGAAAAATATTGCAGTTAAATAAACATTTTTCATAATATTGGTAGCAAAACAGGAAACGTTTTTTTTTTTTCAAATTTTACTTTCGCTGGAATTTAGTTCAGTTACTTTCGTTGGACAAAACGGTAGTGATATTAAGCTTTTCTGCCCCTTCCTAACCATGTTACGATCAATGCCAAAAAGGTGTTTTCCATACACCTGCACTGAAAAAACAATTAGACATCACCGAATGGGTTGTCTATGGCTAAGTGGATGGCTGTGGTATTCTCTCTGGACATTTTTTCTGGGGCAATTTTTCTTATGTTGGCAAGACCTTGGGGCAGAGGGTTTAAACTCTTTCATGTTCACTCTGGCAATGTGCATGTTTAATTTTATAGATAAATGTTACAAATTACTAATTTTAGAATACATAACTCAAGTAAAATTATTACATTCTCTCTGAAAATAGTTTCATCAGTAGTATTACTTTGCAAATTTTCTACTAAGTGAATACTTAAACAGAAACCATTATATAAAATTTAACTGTAGTGCAGTATGCTGTATTCAGAATTCAAATATCATACCACAG
Source organism: Meta bourneti (assembly GCA_933210815.1). NCBI lineage: Eukaryota > Metazoa > Arthropoda > Arachnida > Araneae > Tetragnathidae > Meta > Meta bourneti. The sequence continues at coordinate 60,427,959 of OW119924.1, read as the reverse complement.
GTGTTCAAAGGCCACTGCTCTGAGCTATAGATAAAACAAAATATTTAGAAGACTGGCGGAGGTGCAAAATTTATAAGTTGAGAAAGATGTAACAAGTTGTGGTTCCCGAGTATTACAGAATTTTCATTAGTTCGTTGGGCTAAAAGTGATTGAGAAGTACTGCCATAACAGATAAGGAACTTTGTGCCCTACTTATTTGAATTACAAGCACTTACCTTGGCCAAGTAATTTTACATCACTGAGAAATTCATGACAAATAACAAAATTTATAAATTTTTGTGTTTTTATATTTTTTAAGACTAAATGTAATCTAACAGTAAGCTGCATTACAAGTCTACCTAAGGAATTTTAATGACTAATAAAACTTGTGTAATAGTTAAAATCTGAAATTTTTTTGCAATAAGTTTAACTAAGCATTTACAAATTGACTGATACTGTGCTACATGATTTATAACAAAAATAAGCTAATTTGTTAACAAGAAATAAAAGAAACAAAATGAAATTTTCATTTTGGGAAAATTTAATTACCTCAAGTAAATCTACTACTCCCCATCCAATATCTTCGCAATCCAGATTTTGTTCATCAGAAGTAGGTTCACTGACAACTGTGAATTTTATCCTATAATCAAGAAAAATATTAAGAGATTTTAATATAAGGTAAGGAAATTATTCATTGATTTTAAGAGCAAAGGAATTTATTTTACATGCAAGTAGTTACACAAAATAAAAAAGTTTACATACAGACTTGATTCTGGTGAATCAGAGGTAAACATCTTTGACAACAAATTCCACTTTTCCAAATCTTTGAGCATCAATGTAAAAACTAAATGATGGATAAATTTTAGTTTAAATATTGCTATACTCATGAAAAGTATTAACAATCCATTTAGAAAGTTGTTTGATTTTCAGTTAAAATATGTATTTATAGAAAATGTATTTTTATAAATACATATTTTAACTGAAAAATCAAATAAACCTTCTAAATGGTGACAAAAATTATTAATAGTTTTGATAAAATGAAAATAATTTTGCATGATTAAAAATTTCAAAACATAACTGAAACATAAAAGCACCTTTTTCAAAATTAAAAAGTATTTTATCAGGTGGGCCTTTCTTTGGTAAAGAAAATGGAGTTTCAAGCTCTTCTAAAGGGTAGTCTAAAAACCTGTACTCAACATAAAGCAGTTTAATCAAAGGGTCTTGCAGCACTGCAGCATCATCTCTCAGTTGCAAATGAGAAACCCGGATTGTGATTGTCGTGGACTAAAATAAAAAAATTTGTTACAAGAAGATAAATATAAAACGTAAATGATATATATACTAAGAGTATTAACTAAGTGTGATTTAAAACATTAGGACTATTGACAAAATAATTTCAATAATTTTGAATTTACCTTGTACTAAATGCATAACATGTGCTTTTATGAGGCCATGACAGATTTAAAGTGCAACAGCCCCAGTGTACACAATGGTTTTTCACTAGACCGAGTTTCCAACTTGCAACCCTCCGGTTGCTAATCCGTTACTCCTCCAAATGGGCTACCATGACCCGTAAATTAACATGAAAGCAGCCAATTACATATAAACTATTTTTATATTTTATTCAAAATATATTTACACATACAGCAAATTTAAAGGCTTTAAGTTTATTAAAAGAATGATCATATTTAATTAATTCTCACATCTGAAAATGAACCGTTCAGTATATGATAATCGGAATATTTTTAAAGCACTTGAAAACAGTGATTGACAATTATTCAGATTGGGATTCGCATCAATCTTCCTCACAAGAGGGCACTATGAGAATAGAAGATTCGGCCAATAGGGGACCCCTTGGACATGGGGGGACAAGGGAGCAAGACAGTCTACGAAAAGTCCAGACCAAAAGGATGTAAAAAAGGCATGATCTATTGAATGGAGGTGATTCCATATGAAGATGGTGACTTGTACAATGAATCACTAGACAGATAAAAATAGTGACTATAACCAAAATTCAATAAACATAATAGGCTGGCTAGTCTACCAATGTCTTGCCTCAAATAAAGTAGGTGATAGTTTTCAAAGTTTTTTTAGAACTGGGATTTGGAGAGGACAGTGAGATGTTCATACACTTAGAATAAAAATGCACTGTATATATTTATAGAAAAATTATTTATGGCAAGCTTGCATCCCTCTCAGTGTTCTAGTGTCCGCTTAATTAGATCTATTATAGACCTTCATATTTGTGAGAATTATATTCTCTTTATACGACTTACAGAAAATAAACAAAATTTTGTTTTGAAATATATGATCTAGTTATTACATTATAGTATACTAACTTGTTTAAAAGATTTTTTCTGACTGTACAGCGAATAATCACTCTCGGTCTCAGATTCATCGGAGTCATCAGGGGGAAAATTATTTTGCTTCTCACGCTCAGATATATCTAACCAATAATTAAAATAAAAATAATTTTCACTTTAATCACAATTTTAAGAGGAAAGAATGTTACTTATTATTATGGCTACATTGATAAATTACAAGTAATGCAATTGTTTTTTATACTCAATAAGATAAATGAATAAGACTTAGTGTTTTTTAGACTATAACATAAATGAATACTAACTTGTTCTTGTTGTAATAAAATCTTTCCTACAAAAAGTCAAACCCTCTCGTTTTAAAATTGTACACAAAATTATCAAAATGTAATTATTTAAGCAGACAAAACATTTGGGTTATAAATTAAAAGTTATTGTGATTGATAGAAGCTTCCACATCATTATCACAAAACCAGTGACAATCAGAATTTAAAATAAACTGACAATATGAAAAGGTAGGTAGGAAGTTAAATCAACGTTGCTCTGGAGCAACACAACAGGCTATTGGTGATGGTGTGAGATCAATCCAGAAGGGAAATATCCTAAACACAATTGGAAAAGAGAGCAATAGCCTTTAATTTAACAATCAAAGCTAAAATTAACAAAAGTGGTAACCAACCAAACCCCATTTCACGTAATAGAGTTGAAATAAATGAAAGAATGTTAAAATCTAGATAAAATTGTACTACTTGTAATTTATTAGTGCAAAATAAAGCCGCAAATATTATGAAGCAAAAGATATTTATTTTAAATCCTAAAAAGGTTTAATTTATCAAGAAATGCTACCTTCATAAGATGTCCTTCTATCAGTGACTGACATAACATCTGACCAAGCATCCTAAAATAGAAAAGTAAATAAATACAAAATGCATATATATATCTTAAGCAAAGCCAAGGGTGTGAAAAGAACAAATGAAAAGGTAAGTTTTTGTGAAACATTAAAGTTTAGAATAATTATAAAATATTAAAGGCTTGATTTAATCATGTATTTTACATCTATACATGTTTCTGTTGGGTTAGCAGAGCGAGTGGCAAGAAAGGTATAACATTACTTTTATTTAACACAGATAATTAACAATAAAACAAAACAGACATAATGTACATGGAATTAGGCAGCCTAATTTTACAGACTCCCTCTGATAAGAACTAAGCAGCAACTGAGGATGTTGCAAGTGGTTAGTGACGTTGACAGTAATGAAGTAATGTGTGTGGGGGGGGGGACATCAGACAGTAATGCGTAGGGGAAGAGAAAATGAATATTAATTTCCAACAATTCCCCTTCTTAATGCTTATTTTCAAAATACATAATACAAAATTTATACTACTTATCAACATTAATTAAAATTTATTAATTACACATTCACATTTGTAATAAACATATAATCATAACATTTTTCATGTTTACAGTTACTCAATCCTTTGGTTAATATATCTGCTGGCATATCTGATGAACTTAGATATTTTACAAATATTTTTATTCTCAAACATTTCACGCACAAAATGATGACGAATGACAATATGTTTGGTCCTGGAATGATAAACTGGATTGTGCACTAATTTCTGGGCTGCTTGATTACCACAGAAAATTGTTGTTGGCGATGTTATTGATTCTGGAGAGTTCCTTAAGCGTCTTAGATGTACAATTCTCCTTAGACACTTTGCTTAAAGTCATATATTCCGCTTCTGCTTTAGATAAAGTGAGTGCTTTGTTTTCTTGATTCCCAAGAAATAGCTCCATTGGCGAATTTTAAGATGTATCCAGTATATGACTTTCTATCATTGATGTCAAAATGATGTCAGAAGCCCAATCTGCATCTACGAATGCAATTAATGGTTTTCCAGTTGAACTGAATATCAGTTCTTTATTTTTGGTTCCTTTCAGATATCTAAGTATTCTCTTTGCAGCAGTCCAATGCGCCTTCCTAGATTATTGTTAAACTGGCTCAGGAAATTCACTGCGTATGTGATATCTGGTCTGGTAGCGACAGAGATACATTAGAGAACCAATTAGTGATCGACATGGAATATCTTTCATTTCCGACTTTTCAGTTTCATTTTTGGGACACATTTCTTTGGTCAGCTTGATACTGTTGTCCATAGGAGTGGATACAGTCTTAGCTTCTTGCATGTTAAATGACTGCAATATATCTTCAATGTACTTTTTCTGCGACATTGTAATGCAATTTTCGTTTTGAGAAAATTAAATTCCTAAACAATAATGTAACAGTCCTAAGTCTTTCATTTTAAAGGAATTTGACAAATTGTCCCTTATACTGTTATAGTTTTATTTAGAGTTGGTAAATATAATAAATCATCCATGTAAACGACTATGATTACTTCAACTTTGGGAGTTTTCTTGTGATAAACACATTTATCTGAAGACAAGGGTTTGAATCCCAGATCCTTCAATTTTTCATCTAATTTCTGATACGAATTTCTCCCTGATTGCTTCAGTCAGATAAAGTGAACGTTTTAATAAGCAAACTTGATCACTGTTTGATGAATTTTGGAAATCTTCTGGCTGTTCTATGTAGACTTCTGCTAAATTTCCATTTACATAAGCCATAATAAAATCTAATTGATATGCTGTAAGATTATTTTCAACAGATGAAAAATTTTCCTCAAAGTCAATTCCGGTTTTTGAGAACAACCTTTAGCAACCAATTGTGCTTTATATTTTTCAATTCTTCCATCCTGTGTATATTTTGTTTTTAATACCCATTTACAAACAATGATTTTTTTGTGTTTTGGTCTGTCAACAAGTGTTTCCAATAATTTTCTTTAAAGAGCACTTCAAATTCACTTTGCATAGCACTTTTCCAATGATCTTTTTGCGATCCCCTTAAAGCCTCATAAACAGTTGAGTTGTTTACGAAACTGTCAGTTATTTGCGAAGTTTCGGTTTCAGTTGTGCTGATCACGTGGTATTCTTTTCTTGGTCTCCTCCTACACCTGTTCTTACAATTTTTGGACGATTGGGAGCCCTTTCAAGTGTTTGAGTGGGAGGATTGGGTTCCTCTGAATCTAGATCAAATGGAAATTCCTGCTCATCTGATGGCGTAACTTCCTTTTTCAATTGGAAAAATGTGTGGAGAAAAATCTCGCGATATTTCTTTCGATTGTTTTTTCTTCATAAGAGGTTTGTTTCAATGGAATCGTGCATTCAAACTCTGTTTGAGAAGATTGTTTTCAAACTCGTCAATGAATCTTATGACACGACTTGTTTTCTAGAGGATTTGTCCCACAGACGATATGCTTTTGATTCAGATGAATATCCAACAAAAATATGTTCATGTGATCTTGGATCGAATTTTCCTTTTAAGCTTTTATTGAGAACATATGCTTTTTGTCCAAACAATTTCAATTAAGACACACTTGGCTTGATACCACACATTATTTCGAATGGAGTTGCTTTTTCAGTTATGCTTCTTGTTGGGGAACGATTTTGAAGGAAAGTGGCACAGTTCACAGTTTCCGCCCAAAAGCTAGCTGGAAGTTTCGATTGAATTAATAAACACCTGGCCATTTCTACAATAGTACGGTTCATTCTTTCTGCTATGCCGTTTTGTTGGGGTGTTATCACAGCAGACTTTTCTCTTCTAATTCCTTCTTGCTCTAAGTAGTTGTAGAATTCGGTTCCACAATATTTGAGTCCATTATCTGTTCTGAATGCTTTTATTTTCTTTCCGATTCGGTTTTCCATAACAGCTGTAAATTTTTTGAAGGCATTTTTAACTTCATCTTTTGATTTTAGAAAACTTATTTCTACGTATCAAGGAAAGTGGCACACGAGATTTGTTATCAATGAAAGTAACAAAATAACATGAACCACTGAAAGATGGAACTCTCATTGGACCACACACATCGGAGAGAATAAGTTCCAATAGATGTTTACTTTCATATTTCGATTCTTGAGGAAATGGTTTCACAGTTTGTTTGCAATGAATACAAATTTTAGTCTTTTAGAGAATCAGTATTGTTAAAAGACATGCCTCGGACCATTCCTTCAGTCTCTAATTTCTTTAAATCATTTTCGTTTAAGTGTTTGTATTTTTCATGCCATTTGTGGAATTCGGTAACTGTTGCAGCGATTTCGACACTTGGTTCAATATAATATAAATCACCACTGCGGTTTGCACATAAAAGTGTCATTCCATCTGTATCTAGTATTTTCGCTTCTCTTTCGGTGAAAATCACAGATCGGTTATTTGTAGTAGCTGTTGACATAGAGAGCAGATTATTTTTCAGTTCAGGAACACACAAAACATTTTCGAGACGGATTGTTTGTTTCTTTCCCCGCTGGTACAGTAATGCGGATAGATCCCTTTCCAGCAACTTCAGTTGATTTATCGACAGCTAGTTTCACGAATAAATTAGTTTATTTTGAAGAGGTTTTCATCATTACACATGTGAGAAGTAGCTCCACTATCCAGACACCAAAGTCTTTTCTTTATTTATGTCACTCAGAGAAGTAGGCGTTGATGCATGTCCATCCTTTATTTTCGCTGTCATCATTGATTCGTGTTTTGAACCTGCAGCCTTTTTATCAGCTATTTTCTTATGACATTCGAGAGCTATAAGGCCAGATTTTACACAGTAATTGCATTGGAGATTTTGAAAAGGCTTATTAAAATTAAGATTTCTATTTTGATTGTTCCTCCAATTTTCTGTTTGTTTTCAGATTTTGGTTTCCCTTTTGTAGTACGAATGGTAAGCATTTTGAGAATCAGATTTATTCTTTTCTTGCTTCCCATTCTTCTATTAATTTAATTTTTGAAGCTTCAGGTTATGGCAGATCAGTTCGGGATTCAATCACACATCTGAAATTGTCATAATTCTCAGGAATGCTGTATAAGAGGAGTATGCATAGAAGATCGTCAGTGATTTTGATATCCATTTCAAGGAGTTTGTCCACTGTTTCGAAAAATTATTTAAATGTTCACACACGTTTTGGCCATCAGTCATCTTTCAGAAAAGGAGTTGTTTTAACAAGGTAGCTTTTTTAGCAGGTCCTTTTGATTCATAAACTGATTTTAATTTTGTCCACACTTCACTCAAAGTCATGCAGTATTTCATGTGACAAAGTTCACTAGGAGACATCTATAAAATAATATCGGCTTTTGCCTTTTTATCTGCTGTAATCCACTCTTTTAGCTCTGCTTGATCTTTGTCAGTTGCTTCGTCAGCTGGTTTTGTATCTTTTCCAATCACGAAGTCCCAATGATTGTTTTTAATCAAATCAGCTTGTATTTGCAATTTCAATGCAAGATAATTGTCTTTTGTAAATTTTTCGATGCTTGTGACATTTTGCTCAGTTTCAGGAAAAACTCAACTTGCAAAAGATCTTTCAAGATGGATGCTGTTTCAAGTGTGCGTCAGCTATAACGAGTCCTTTGTTCACGAGTAGTTTCAGATTTGATCTATTTACTCTGGGTATCCTGGGTCAATAACCTTTGTTGGGTTAGCAGAGAGAGAGCAACAAAGGTAAAAACCTTACTTTTATTTAACACGGATAATTAACAATAAAATAAAACAGACATAATGAACATGGAATTAGGGAGTGCCTACTTTTAAGGACTCCCTCTGATAAGAACTCAGCAGCAACTGAGGATGTTGCAAGTGGTTAGTGAAAACGACAGTAATGACTTAATGCATGGGCCGACGTCAGAGAGTAATGTGTAGGGTAAGAGAAAATGGGTATTAATTTCCAACAGTTTCACTAAAGTATGAGGCACAGAAATTGATGTTATTCATTTATTGCTGGATCGCAACAAGGGATATAAACAATATAAAACTGACCATAACTGGATTCATTCGTCAATTTTGCCGCTTAGTTTAAGTATGCTTGATTCGAGTTATGGAGCTGTATAATATTGCCAAAACAACATAGAAAAGCTTGCTACTCTAATGAAATTCTTCAGTCTAATTATAGAAAACAACGAGAAATCTGGAAGATAGAAATCAGAACAGAAAAGAAAATGAGTGAAATAAATAAAAAAATGCTGAATCCCTTTTGAATAAAGGAATGAGATCAAATTGATGAACAAGTTCAGAACCTAATTATGGTAACATTACTGAGGCTTCTTGCCATACACTTTATTAGAAATAAGAATATAAACACCAGCAAAAGTAAACAAAATGCTGATATAGATTTTCGAATAATTTTATTTCATTTAGAGATATGAAACCCATTTATGTGAATATATGTCTGTTATATTCATTTTAAATGGACTGAATCATGAAATCGGAGTAACGATGCTTTACTATTAATAAAAATCATCACATTAGAGCAGAACTCATTAACTGACATCTTTTGAGCTGACAAATGCTCATTTTCAAGATTATAACAAATACATTGTTCAAGTTTGCAATCTGTTCAAAAAGATATAACACTATCAAAATGCTTATAATTTTTATTTTTAGACCTTGAATCTTTTACCCTTTAAACAGCTCTACAGTAAAAATTTTGTTTCGTCAGTTAACGAGTTTCTGTTTTAAGCTGACAATGTAGACGATTAAGAAAGTTTAGTGCAGATACTATGAGGGTTTGCTAATATAATAATATTCCATATTTTATGTTTTTCTCAATCAGAAACATTTGAAAAAAGTGCAATAAACACAATCATATTTTAATATGAAAGTAAACTTGCCTCATTTTCTTCAGGTATTTTTTGGAAACTCTGTAAGCTTGATGGAAGATGAGATGGATTTTCTGTTATAGTAAAATTTAAAAAGAGCAAAATTTTAGTCGAAGTAATAGAAATTTTAGTAGCAAATTAAACAATATTGAAATTGAAGGAATTTTACCCTGAGTACAGAGATTTCAAAGTTTACTGCTTTTACTCTACAACATATTTTTAGTGATTACATAGTCACATCTATTTGTTAAAAGAATCCTGGGAAATATTCTATTGGTCAAAAAGTTCTAACTTAGTCCTATAGGAAAAACTAGCTATAGTGTAGATACAACCATTAGTTAAATTTTAAATAAACATGTCAATACAACAGTGAAGATGGCAAGAAGAATGTAACTAAACATTTCTTAACCTTAAAAAAAGTAAAAAACTGAAATATCACTATATGTAGTCCTACAAGACACATGCTTTAATTTAATACTTCATATCTTATTTTCACTGTTTTAAAATTCATACTCTAAGAAAAAGTTATCCACACATGTAACTAAGAAAGAGTTATCCACAAATGTAACTAAGAAAGAGTTATCCACAAATGTAACTAAGTCACAATATTCCAATAAAAAATTAAAATTATCGATTAGTATAAAAATAGTTGCATTTTAAAATGAACACTATACTTCAATCTAAATCTATATACATGCAAAACACAAGTAATTTTTTCATAACTGGCATTAAAAATTCTAATATGAAATATTATGCCTACCAGTAGATGATTGAGTTGTTCTTATTGGTAGTTGTGGAACATCATCTTGGGTATTGTTGACATGAACAGGTGATAAATTTGGAGAGGTTATAGCTGAATATTCATCACTATTCTAGAAAAATACATTCATTCAATTACAATACGAATTTAAATTTCATTCACAACAAAAACATTTTGAAATAAATAGTAGCTTGGATATGAAACACAAGTACAAACCATAAGTTGTAATGTAGATTAAGATTAGTACTTGCCTCTACAATTAGCAAGATTATTGTAGAAAAGCTGTTTTGTGTTGCTACTTATATATAACTGACATAAATAAGTTACACGATCTATTAACCGGGAGACTTAAGGCCCACAAGAACTAACTCAGTATGGTGAATAAGTTGGCATGAGGGGGAGGCATTTGTGATAGGAGAGTTTTGTTCTGAGAGTAAATTACTGTAGTTGATGTGGACGGTAACATGTGTATTTATAATATTTAGGTACACAATATAGTATATTTTTATTTTAAATTTATATGCCCATCTAGCTTCAACATTTATTTATCACAAAACAAAACTAAGTTTTAATTCATCTTAGATTTTGGTACAATTTTCAAATATTTTAAGCAGCTTTATAAATATGGTCCCCCAAACACCTTGTGTTCACAATTCACTAAAAAGAGTATTCGTAAACATTTTTATCTGGAAATAGAATAAAACATATCTCAATTTAAATGTATTTTTAAAAGAAAAAATTTTAAAAAATTACACCAAACTAAAATATTATTAGTGAATACAAGTGATTAAAGTAAAAGACTAACTGAAGAGTCATCAGAATGCTTGGTTAATGGTGTAGAAGTTATTTTTCTGGATGGAATGCTGGTTCGAGGTTGTGGAATGGGTGGAATAGCAACAGGAGACTTGGGAGGACTTGGGGAAGCCTTTTCTCCATCTGAGCTTGATGAATTTTGCTGAGATTGAAATTTCAGCATTTCCTGTTAAAAGTAAGATTAGAGAAGTTGAAGTAAGTCTTCAATGATTTAAATTGTACAATTAAAGAATTCGTTTTAGCAACTAAATATTTAAATAAATATGATAAAAAACTATTTCATACTGAACAATAAAATGCATTTTGAACGAACCAAATGTATAAAAAAATCACCTCTATATAACTTTTTTCAACTGAATATGACACAGGAGTATAATCATACTGCCAATAAATCAAAACCTCTAAGGAACCATATCCAGATTTCTCTTCCTGAAATTAATTAAATCATTTACTTGCTTAATTTCAGTAGAGGCGAAAAATAAAATTAAGATTTTATTCTTTTATTTTAATCTGAGTTTACCACTACATTAAAGTTACAGGATTACCTTGTATAACTCAAAAACTCCTTTTATATGCTTATTTTGTACAAGAGGCTGGAGAGGTATTGACACCCTTCCAATGTAATTCGATATATCAGGGTCATTATCATCAAACACATATACATATAAATTCTGTAAAGAGAGAAAGAAAATCAAGAAATAGCTATTAAACAAGGTTGAATGTAAAGAATGGAAGCATAAAACTTTTAAAAGATACTGAATTACATTTAACAGTATCTCTGATAAATGTAATTCGGTACCTTTAAATTTCTAGAAAATATTATAGAGAAATATAAAAAATAAGCCAAATTTGTACATACTTCTGTGCTCAGGTATTTTTGCAGTGAGGAATTTACATATAAAGAAAATATATGATGATCTGAATATTCAGGATTGTTAGAAGCAGGAACAATAGCAGTGTCTTGATCGGGCAAATCATAAAACTTATAGACACAAAAGGTAGTTGGTTGCATATCTATTTAAAAAAATCAAAGTGAGTAAACATGAACTATATACAAATTGAAACATCATTTAATGGTTGGTTGATTTGGGGGTTTTATGGTGCAAGGGCCATATTTGGCCATGCTGCGCCAGAAACAAGACATGCAACATCAAGTAATAGACACACACACAATGAAAGTTTTACTGACACAGAAGAGAAAAATACGCTCAGGGAGGAGTGCACCTGACAGGAATCGAACCAGTGCAGCCTACAACTCGAAGGTTACTAGTGCAGTGGACATACCCACTGAGCCACGATGGCCCCTATCATTTAATGAAAACAAAGAAGTGCATTTTAAATAGTATCTAACACCATTAAAAATTGTAAACACAATAAAATAGATTTCAAACATTAGAACTTTTTAAGCACAGTACTTGTAATAATTAAAAATTGCACACCTACTTGTAACTTACTGCAATCTATAAATTTTAAAAATAGGGTTAACCAAGAACTTAAAACATTAAAATGAGTGTTCATAGACGTCTTTTAACTACTGATAAGTAACTTTAATTTCGCTATATAACAGAGTTCGTTCCATAACTTTTAAAAGCTGGGCACTTGCCAAAATAGCTAGATGATATTTTCATGTTCAATTTACATTCCTTTTTACTAACTTTTTCTACTTATGAAAATTTAGCTACTTATGAAAAAGTTAAAGAGAAAAAGACAATTTAAAACATGTTTTTCAATTGACTCATAGATAATTAACATAAAGATTCTTTATTTGCCACTTAAAAAATGTTTTAAATTTAGGCTACTAAGGACTGTACTGAATTTAAAAAGATTGTTAAAATAGCTTTATTTAAGTGGTCAGTGATATTAATAACTTTGAACATTACTTTCAATAGAAAATGTAAAAGCATAAAACTAAGAAAGTTTAGTTCACAGTTGATGTAGTTATAAAGGGAAAATATAGTTTATATTGGGTCATCCGGAAAGTTCTATGGTTTTTCAAATCAAAGCGCGCTTTCTTATTACTATTTTGCTACCGCTGATAAGGAGTGACCTTGATTGAAGCAGATGTGTAAATTCGGTCTTTTCTGCTTTCACTGCATTATTCCAGCTTGTGTTGTGGCACAATTTCTGTTTCACTGCAGTGCTAAGAATGGAGAACCAAAAAGTCCATTTTCATCATATTATGCTTTTATTTTAAGGAAAAAATGCCAGACTGCTCGTAAAATTTGTGCTGTATATGGACAAAGTGCTGTTTCTGATGACACTGTTCAAAGGTGGTTTGATAAATTTAAGTGTGGAAATTTCAGCCTCAAAGATGATGCTCGCTCTGGACAACCATCCTCTGTAAATGAGGATCTATTAAAAGATGCCATCGCTGAAAATCCACGTTACACAGTTCAGGAACTATAACACAAACTAAATATTCCAAAAAGTACAGTTCATGATCATCTGAAGAAGATTGGGTATATAAGCCGCTACGATGTATGGGTACCCCATACTTTAACACAACAGAATATGCTTGCTCGAATTTCGGCATGTGATTCTTTGCTGAAAAGAAATGAAAAAGCTCCTTTTTTGAAATGGCTCATTACTGGAGATGAGAAGTGGATACTATACAATAATGTTACAAGAAAAAGATCATGGGGTAAGCCAAATGAACCTCCCCAACTAACATCGAGAGGTGGCTGCATCCCAAAAAATAATGCTTTGTGTATGGTGGGACTGCAAAGGAATTGTTCATTATGAATTGTTGCCACAAAATCAGACAATAAATTCGGAAAAAATACTGTTCTCAAATGGCAGTATTAAAAGCAGAAATCGAAACAAAGCGGCCAGAACTGACCAATCGTCGAGGTGTTGTCTTCCAGCATGACAATAAATATCAGACAAAAACTTATTGAGTATGGCTGAGATGTTTTGTGTCACCCCCATATTTACCAGACCTTGTCCCCTCAGATTTTCACCTCTTCAGGTCACTTCAAAATTCTCTGAATGGCCTGGAGTTCAATTCTTGGGAGACTGTCAAACAGCACCTCAATAACTTCTTTACAAATAAGCCTAATGACTTTTTTAAAAAAGGAATTTTCCAGCTGCCAGAAAGATGGCAAAAAGTCATAGAACAAAATGATGCTTATGTGATTCAATAACATTTTCTTAAGTTTTTGTACTGCTTCGAAGGTATTTATCATAAAAAAACAGAACTTTCTGGATGACCCAATACATTTAAAATATGATGATCGAAATATGCAGTTACCATAGTTCTAATTGATTTAAATTGCCAACATTATCCTAAATATGATGCATTTAGAAAACAATATCAATATTGTGACCAAGTCATTTACTTAACAGTCTATTTGTTGAGTCAAACATAAATTTAATTATACTATTAAGTAAAAAGCAACATTAGTCATAATTTTAAAGATCATTACTATATTAGATGTTGATCAATTTAAGTATATTAGATTGATTATATTACTTATAATGATGTAAAAAATACCTGGTTGTTGTGGCTTTAAATTTACACCTCGTAAAATTTTGACATGTAATTCATTAACAAGTGAGTCTTGGGCATGAGGTTGTTTCAGGAGATCAATAGCAGCTTTTGACATTCTTTTATTGGTATGAATATATTTCAATGCTTTCATTTTTTCCTGAAATAGTTAAAATGTTTATTAACACAGGCAAAGTATAAATTTATATAAACTCAAATCTTTTGCGAGATGTAGCTTCTTTTGAGTGTAGATGCCTGATTGCAACACTAAAGTTAGCACAGTGATGAAGATAAAAAAGATTTAGAAATGAATTTACGAAGAATTTGGATATTTCTCTCCACAATAATTATAGAACATGAAATTACAAATCCAGAGGAATATTCTGCAAGAGTGAAGTGCTATAAAATTACACCATTGAGTTGTTTTATTTGCACATAATTTTAAAATAAATAACTTTTAATGTTTTGAAGTTTAATTTCTTCAGTGCTTACGTTGTAGGCTGAAAAAGAAATAAATGGAATTGAATTGATGATAAAAAAATACCCATTGAAATTAGAGCAATTTATCTTTATATTAAACAAGATGAATAAAAACAAGTTCTTAAAATCATCCTGATTATAAGATATTAATAGCTTAAAGACATTTACTATACTTTTGTAGTTATCTGAAAAAAATGTTCAGTATACTATTGTAGTATTAAATTATACCTGAAAAGATTTAAAGGCTTCTTCCATGGGAATTTTTAGTTGTATCCAATATTCAACAGTTCCAAAATCAATATTTATTCCTTTGTTTGTTCCTGAACAAATAAAAAAAAATGAAATTTTTACCTTTAGCATTTTCTTTACAAATATCTAATATGCAAAACAAAAGGCAGATAACTGTGGAGAGTAAGTACTGAAACACTACAGGTGAAAATTGCAGTATTTCTACGGGTTTTAATAATTGGCTTATCTTGCAATTTTCAATGTTAATGCACAAAGAATGACTATCTAAAGTTCTTAAAGGCAAAAAAACATTTTGAATTTGAACAAAATATTAAAAACTAAACCCAAAATTAATTTCAAGTTGCATAAAAAGATAAATATTACATTCACTTTAAGACTTATTATTTCTTATTGAACTAAAGAGTTTATACCTATTAATTTCTCTGTACCATGTACTTTCCCTTTAGATTTTGTAAAGATGCTAGAAAAATTTAATTTGCAGGAAGCAATTGTTCTGTAATCAACACCCAGGGATTCATGAAGTTCTAAAGTTACTGTATTCTGAAATGATAAATATATTACTAATAGAAGAGAATAAAAAATTAGAGGAAACTATGAGTAGAAACCATGATAGCAAATGACAGTAAACACTGATAAGAACATCTAAATACACAAAGGCTAATTGTAATTGAAGCTCAGTAGATGTCAGATGTGATCAGATGCATCCATGATTTTTCTATACATAACACAAAAGGTAGCATTTAGAAAAACGCATCAGATATATGTGATGATCATACATGAGCTTCACACATCATGCACGAACACATGAAGTAGATAAATGAATGAAAAACAGAAGGCTTGTATTTAAAGATAGTTTGGTTTCCATCTCAAAAACACATGAAAGTAAATACACTACTGTTTGTGAAAATTGCAAAACCTGAAGGGATCATGCAAATTAAACGAAACTTACAGGAAATGCAAAACAGGTTAGGATATGCAAATTATTAGAATTACAAAGCAAACACCCTCTAAACTTCCAAGTGAGCAGTGTATAAAAAGCACTGTAAAGGAGCGTTAAAATGTGTGCATTGTCGTTTGACTGCTGTAAATGATTGATTAGAAGTCAATATACCTCGCCAAAAATGCAGAGTGCAATACGAGCAACTAGCAGAGTTCGAACAGGGCCGCATGATCGGCCTCAGTGAGGGTGGACTTTCGTATCGTGAAATCACCACTTGCACGAGGCGTAATGCCACAATAGTGATGCGTGTGTGGAAGAGATGACCCATGGAGAACCAGACAAGTCGAAATCCCGACAGTGGGCCACGCAATAAGACGTCACCACGGGACGAGACACCTCATCCGCATGGCGGTGACATACATACAGTGTCCTCTTGTGCATTTGAGCACGTCTACAGGTGTGTCATTGTCTGCCCCCACGCTTCGTCAACATCTGCTGCGCCATGGGCTACGTGTAAGGATTCCCTTGACGCTGAACCATCGACGCCTCCGGCTACAATGGGCTCACCAACACAGCCAATGGCGTAACGATTGGCAACAAGTAGTCTTCTCAGATGAGTCTCACTACAATCTGGACTATAATGATGGACCCGTACTCGTCAGACACATTAGACGTGAACGCCTTCTCCTGGAGTTTATTCAGCGTCATACAGGACGAACGCCTGGCGTTATGGTCTGGGGCGCTATTGGATATCATGGGCGATCCCGCCTACTCCAAATTGTGGGGACTCTGAACAGCGGGCGCTACAACAGGGAAGTTGTGGAGCCCGAGGTCCTACCCCTCCTGCAATGCATTCCTGGAGCTGTATTTCAGCAAGACAATGCCCGCCCACATGTTGCTCAGAATGTACAGGCCTTCTTCAGTGCACAACAGGTTCCACTTCTTCCATGGCCTGCATGTCCCCCAGATATGTAGCCCATTGAGCATGTCTGGGATTACATCGGAAGGCGACTCGCTCATACCTCTCATCGGGCAGAGAGTACGGCTGAACTTTGGCATCAGATAGAGGCCATCGGGAATGCCATTCCTCAGCATGACATTCAGAATCTGTATGATTCGAAGCCACGATGTGTACAGGCTCTCATCGCTGTGCATGGCGGCTGCACAAGATATTGATTTTCGGCATTATTTTTGTTTTATTGCTCTGTAAATTTGATTGTTTATTTAAACCACTATAAGTAATACATGGAATAAATTTCATTTATTTCTGATGATTCTTTCATAGTGTTGCAATTTTCACAAACAGTAGTGTAGAACTACACAACCTCATGCAGTTTAAATTTGATTACACTAGTAATTGGGATGTGATACACTGAGTCAACAATTGTAATATATTTGTTCATGTAAGAGCTCAGTTTCCTAAATGTTTTTGGTACCCCTAATGGAAAACTCTATCTCAGTTAATTACAAGTGTAGCTGTGCCTATGTGTTTAAAATTTCCCCCAAATATTTATGCAGTTGTGTGTAATTTTAGAATTTCTAAAGCTAGTTTGGAAACAAAACAATTTTAAAATGAAACTATAAAGCTGTTTATTAAAATGAAAATAAAAATAAATTACGCACACTAGATTGCTCACTATTATTAGTAATTAATATCAATCAAATCAATAATTAAAAATAATCACTAAGAAGGATGAGCCCAGTGTGTTGTGCTACCAATTTGTCTATATTAGGACCTATTTTTGTCAGCAGTACCCCTAAATCTCATGTCAACTAATTGCAGCTGTTTCCTCTTTTAAGCTAAAAGAATCAATGACAGTGCAATACTATATTGAGTGTCTACGTTTTTCAAACATTGAAAGTAAAATTGTTAAAACAATTTTAGGTGATAAATTTTTTTAGCATCTTATTGTCCAATCTTGTTCCTCAACCCTCGTGTTTCCCGACCCCAGTATTGCCCCCTCTAAGATTCCTTCAGCACCTGCAGTGGGAGGTAGCATCCACTTTGGAAAATGATAATGTAGCTAGCTGAAAGCGATATGCTTCATTAAGAACCCTGCAACAGTCAGTGCTAGTAGAGTGAACTAGTCAGAGCTAGTAGAGAAAGCATATCATATATTTTTGAAGACCTAAAGATGTTAAGAGTTAAAAGGGAATACATATGATGCACAGTGGACTGCTAAGTATATAGTAAAACAAAAGTTCAAACCAGTAAAAAAAAATTTCACATAAAATTGGACTTACTTCATACAAGTAACAGAGAAAGTAATCATCCACTTCTAGTGTATACTGAGCAGTGAAGTTAAAATATGGCCTAAAATGAAATGTAATGCTTTTGAATTATCAGAAATGCAGTTACAAGTATACAAAATAAATAATAGGAAAATATGTTACACAAAATACGGTTATTGCACATAATTTCTCTTAAGAAATATTATATTTTTATATTAGAGCTCAAAACAAACACTTGTACATCTTTATGACAAATATACATTCAAACCATGATATAGTGCAGCTCACAGGAGAAGGCAGTTGATTTCTGAATAGGCGAGGGCTTGCATATGCATGAATGGTAATTGGCGTGAATATTTCCCACTCATTATCAGTGTTATTACTTTCAACACCATATGATAAACTTAGAACCAGAATCTGCACTAAAGACACCAATTGTGGAAGGGATTAGTTTATGTTACCACCAGTTTCCTAATTAAACTAATACTAGTTCAAAACCATGAGACTCAATTGTCTTCTCTTGGGAGCCACACTGTTAGAACAGTTTTTAAAATATTAACCCTTTGAGCATTATCAGACTTTTGAGTAGAGTAGTATCGCTTTTCCCCCACAATACTAATAATGTCTAAGCAACCACATCTATTGGTTGAAAGAATCCTATTGGTCAAGAAGGTCAAAACGGTTAAGAAGTTATGTAGGAAAGACTGCAGGTTGCAGAACGGATATATGCGCGTGAACCCTAGAAGGTTAAGATAACATAAGAAACTGCAACCTCTCTTGAGCTAAATATAATTAAATTTACATATATCTTTTCTTTAACAATTATTTTTAAGTTGGATCAGCCAATCTTGATATTAATGTTAAAATAAAACAGTGATGTTATATCAAATGTGGCAATAACTTCCCATATAATAAAAGAAAAAGTACAGATTAGAACATGCAAAGTTTTATAGAATATAAAATTTTACTTTTTCAATGAGACAACTGGTGTTGATTGAAGTTCAAATTCATAGAAATTCCATGTCAAGAATATTTTTGAATTTGAATTGTGTAGATTCTTTAATGCTTCTGAAGTAAACCCAACCTGAAAAAATTGTAATATTAATTACAATTGAATGTTACATAAAGTTAAAAGCTAGAAAATGATTTAATAAAATAAACTCTGAGATTTAGTGTATTTACTAGCGTAAAAGTTGAATTTGTAATAAAAAATACAATTTCATTCCCTATAAAAGTATAATTATATTAATAAAATATTCAAATTAAGGATATTAACACATATTAAAGCATGAATTAGATATGGAAATAACAACAATTGTCATGTAACTATTTAACGTGACCACTGCTTTTTAAATTTAAATAGATAAGCTTTTTTATTCTTTTGCAACAGTTTGCAGGTATTTTAAGTTTTGTACACTTTGGATAAATGTGTATGTGTATACTTATACAGAATACTTTTTTAAATACCTCCAATAAAACAAGTTATTAGAAATTCAGTGATGAATTTTGACATATTTTATATATAAAAAAAGCTTGATAAATTAATAACGAAAATAATTTGGTTAGAAATAAATTTTAGTAGATAATCTCATACATTAACTGGATAATGTCTTCTATGTTTGGTAGACAAAAATACATACAGCATTTAGCAAAATAATTGTTCAGTTTATAAATATTGTAAAGAATTATATAATACTGGTAGAAAAGATAAATTATTTTGATCAATTCATGTTCCTTGGCAAGTAATTCTGAATGTTATGTGCAAAGGCTGGGTGCACATTTATCTAGCCAACTACTTTAAACAAAAGGGTTTGGGTTAAAGACATTGGTCTTGGTATTCTAAAAAGGAATTTCCATCCAATGCCATAACTCCAGTATAGTGCACTACCACTATATCTTGCTTCATCACCATTGCAAAGACTGATTTCATGACTGCCATGACTAAAAAACCTATAGAAGACATGTTCCCCGAGGGGTGTGTATGTTTAGGCAAATACTCACCTTTACTATATGAATTTCAAAAATATTTTCGCCTCTACTTAATTTCACAAGATCTGAATTTTCATTTTTCTATAAAATAAAAAAACTGTCAATTTGGAGTGATTACAACTAAACACAAAATTACCTTTCAAGTGATATTCTAAAACTACTGGTTTTGAAGCATTTAATCTTTTAAATAAATCCCCATTGCTTGAAAGTAAACATTCTTTTGTCACATGAAAATATAATAATGAATACATAATAATTACACATTAATCTTTTTACATTTTTCAGACCATTACAATTATTTTCAGACAAAAATTGTTTGATTTCATTTAATAAATTATGCATACAAATTTAAAATCCAGATTTATGTTGTTAGAGGTCAAATTAAAAGATTAGGCAATGTTAAATGGACAAAAAATTTATTGAGGCAGTTTGTAAATAATTTATTCAAGTATAAAACAGTTGCTCACCGAATCTGGAGCCGACAAACTAAGTGCCTTAGTCCCATAAGCAATATCATTAAGCTGCTTTTCTAATTTCTAAGAGACAAAAGAAATTTTAAATTAGTTAACAGTATTACTCATATAAAACCTTGAACCAAACAAATATAAAGTAACATATTTGACACAATACTTTGAATTTATTTGAATAAAAAAATCTAATTACCCGACTACAAAATTGAAATACGCCAAAAGCAACTTATGCTAATATATTGTTCAATTCTGTAAAAACATAACTACAAAGTCAACATTTTCCAGGATATCTATTTATTCGTTTTATCAGTTATTTTGTACTGACTAGATTTACAACTTTAATCTATGCAGAAATTTCAACTTTGGTCCCCGTAAGCTTAAGTCCTAGCCAGGCTATTAAATGGTAGGATGAATAGGTAGAGAAAATGTTCTATATGTTCCTCATAAACACCAATTAGGGTTCATGTAAGGTTGACTTGAAGGGTACCTACCACCAGCAATACAAGATGATAGAGAGGAAGCAATGCTAAATCTTCATGGTCCACTGGCAATGATCACATACACAATGTTTTATATTCATCCCCCATGAAAAGTGATTCCTTTTAATGTTTGTTGGGACCTCTGCCAAATAACTCCTTGGGGCCTTCTCTATATCCATGACTTCATCTAGTTAGGGCAGACTAGCTACATCCCCATTAAGGGGTTGCACAAGTATATATCAGTTCAGCAACCTTTCCTGCTGACTTAACTAGTTTTGAACATGATTAATAGGATATTTTTTCTACAAGGGTTCTGTTGACTGATCTCTCTCTAATATATACACTACTTGGAAATCTGATGTCACTCGGAGGGTTCAAGGCTTTATTCCAGACGTCAACAACAAATAATTATCTGTTTCACTTATTTTAATATTATAATTTATTTTATGACAGAAAAGAAAGAAAATGGTTATCCAAGAATATACAGAAAAACTTGTAGAATGAATCACAGATCTTCTGAAAAAATTAATGTCACCATGTTGGTCTGACCATACTTAACTATATTTACCAAAATCGAAATAGCCTTGAAGAATGAACTGAATGGTACAAGGGGATCAAAAATGGCTTTGTACCATTAATATTTTATCTAAACTACCTCTTATTGCACACATAGTATCCTATAATTATCTTTCCACATATAGATAACTATCTATGCACATATATGAAATAATTTAAAAAATCTTACTTGAATACGTGTGGCTCTAATATCAAGTAAATGGGAATATTCCTCAAGCTTAGATTGGTACTCCTTTTGCTGCTCTTCGATTCTTTCTGTGAGAATCTTCATTTCATCTTGAGCAACTTTATTTAAATTGCATTGAGTTATCAGCATTTCTCTTACATTATTTAGTTCTTGTATAGTTTCAAGGTGATCTGCTTCACACTAATGAATGGAATAAATGCTTGTTAGAGAAATGTATTGCTTAAACATTACATTAAATTCTTTTTACAAAGTGCTCATGATTTAGCAAACATTTATTTTCAATTAATGAAAACCCACTGTAGAAATTAAAATTTTACTGATAAGATAAATGATAAAATAAATTTGCATAACACTCTGAAAAGCAATTTTATGATTTAAATATCATCACATCTCAAATTATATTCACAATTATAATATCAAATTATTTCTTATGCTTAGGAAATTAAAAAAAGGTTTGAAACAATCCACAATACAGTATAACAAATTTATTTCAAACCAGAACAAAAAAAAAATCAAAATTTAATTACTATAATAGAGAAAAATAACAAATGAGACTAAAATAAAAGCAATAAAGATGTAATTCATAACAATACAATAATACAATTGCAGTTTCCTAACTGAAACTATTATTTTTCTTCTAATTTCTTTCAAATGAAAATTATTGAAAACCTTAATCATGGAATTGCCAACCCTCAAGATCCAATCAATATAAACCAACTTTTATAAAGTAAAGAAAAAGGTAAAGGTATGAGAAATGGAATTAAAAATAATACATATCGCTGTTTTACAAGTGAAACACAATAAGTCAAGACAGTTCTTAAAATATGAAGAGGAAAAGATTCTACTTACTATGATCTACTCACATTGTGTTTCTCAAGGAGTCTAATCTTCAAGCAAAGAAAAAATTAGTAGTGGACACCAGTTTAAAGATTACTACATTCTAGACTAGAAAATCCAACAAGCTCAAATAATTGACAAAGTGTGTTTCACTTGTAAGCCTATGATATATTGATTGTAACTTTTTTGCTCTTGTAAAAGCACTTGCATTTTTCTGAAGTTTTCAAAATAAGTTTCTAGCTATTAGCTTTGAAATATCAAGTTCTAAACTAAGAAAAATCAGCTATTTAAGACAAAATGAAAGTAGTCTTCAATGAGCTAAAGCTCATTTTGCATTTTACATCATGTAAATTTTATGGGATTCAAATGACTTCATAGCCAAACAGAAAGAATGAATATAAACTTAAGTTTCCTTCTAAAATTAAAATATTTCTAATTCAAACAATTCTGAAATAGTAAATTTATAAAACTAAGCATAAAATAAAAATACGAAGATGGATACTAACCAAAGTAATTTCAAATTAGAACAGGGTATATATATAATACAGCTTAGAGTAATCAATAAGAGTGATTTCTAACAAACCTCATTTAATCTTTTCTTTAAATCTTCTATTTCCGATTTTGCATTTTTAAATTTTAAATCAGCCATTTCTTCAGCAGATGTAATAAGTTCTAATTTTTCTTTCTCAACATTATCTACAGTTGAAATTGCACTTTCAGATTCTTCTGAAACTTTATTTTCTCTTTTCTTCTCTTCAGCTAGCTTCTCTTCATCTGGTGGATCTGATTCTCTTACATCTTCTGATAATCCCATTTTTTCTGGTATCTTTGCCTTATTTAATTTCAAAAGTTTCAGTGCTTCTTGTAAATTATTAAAATCCTCTTCTTCCTGTTAATAATTAAATTTACAAATAATTGTTAAATTTATTTAAAAATCATGATATAATTATATTATGATTGTTAAAAATATAACTTGTCTTCAATTAATAAGATATTAAAATGTAGTTGATCAGGAAATAAAAAATATTTGAATAAATATGCTAAATACAAATGTTGTTAACTTTAAACAAATATAAACCTATTTTGACAATTGTACTGACAAATGGAATTACTTACAAATGATGAAATCAACAAAATTAATTGTCATTAAGAATAACTTCTGAATAAAAAACAATACAACAGTATAAAAATAACATACTAATTTCAAAAAATTAATTTTCTTATCCAATTCCTCCCTGCAGTTTTTCAGCTCCATAAAATGCTCTTTAAGTAGGTTGTATGCTTCTTCTTTTGATGCAGAATTATCTGAAAATAAATTATAAATTGAAAGTTATGCTGTCCAAATCCAGCACAACAAAAATATGCTGTTAACATTATCTAAAATGCCAGAATTTAGAGGCATTTAAACACAAATATTTTTTTGAGATGAGTATAATCATTATCATTGCATTACACAAATAGTAAAAAAATGAAATTTGAGTATAAATTTAATCTGATGGTAAAAAGTATGTATTTATTTTTTAAAATATTCAGACGGAAGTCCTTTTTTCATTAGATGTGAAAATATTACAAGCTTTTGATTAAAAATAAATTACATAAAATATGGCATTGGAATTAATCATAACCCATTTGGGGATTAATTCCATTATAAATACAGTCAGATTATGTGTGTCTGAGACAAGGGCCCTCTCCCAACAAATTTACCCATAAATACATTTCCAAATATTTTTATACTTCATGCATTAAACTACCATAACTATTAATAATAAAATCATGGAAAAGCATAAAGAGTATTAGCAATTTATCTATGCATATGGTATGGCATGGTGACAATTATAATATTACAATTAAATTATTTATCCCCAGAATATTTCCACTTTAAAACATTTATTCATAAAAATGCTTAGAAAAGAAAAATTACGAATTCCAGAACTTCTCAGTCCTGATATAATTAACACTAGGGCCCAGTACAGAATTGTAATTACTAAGATTGTTTTACTAGTACAACTGCAATTATTTATACAGAATTTAAAGTCTATTACTTTATTTATTCTAAGCTTATTTTTCTTTGCGAAATATAAATAATTTCCGAATATTTGGGACAGATGATATAAAGAGAATAAAGTATTCAATTTTGCACTACAGCTTTATAGAAATTAGCTATTTTATGTCTATTATTGGTAAGGATATGTTCATTTCTGGACGACATGTGTACATTTCAATCAACTTCCCTTTGTTGTTGGCTCAATAAATGTAGTTGAAGTCTATTTCATGAAAGAAGTAAAACATACAGCATAAAACCTTTTGAACCAAGACTGGTAGCTAATCGAATTTAATCAAAATATTTTAAAATTTTAATATAGGTTTCCTTTACAAAATTATTAAACTCTTTGAAGCTTGCATTTCCTTTCCTCGTTTCAAATAAAATTATGTGGTTAAATTAGTTATGTGGTTGCCATTCAAAACTGAATCTATGTATTGAGAAAATGCCTTCAGGATTTGATTTGAAACTGCAGGTTAATTGGGATAAAGCAAATTTTAAATGGAACTTTGCCAATATTGAAGGAATATTAAATTTAAAAAAATATCTGAATAAGACTTTTGAAATATTAAAAATTCTTTATCATAGCAACAGAAGGTCAAGGTTACCTACATTATGAATCGATGCTATATTTAAGTAACGTATACCTGTTAGAAGTCCATTGAAGACAGTGATTTTCGTATCATATCAACCTACCAGTTTTGAAAAATTGTAATCAGTCACCTTAGTTTTGTCTGTACTAAAGACAATCGATTTTAAAACAAGTTCTTTTGTTATTGCACGTCCTACTAAATGGAATTTTCAAGAAAAATGTTTTCGCTTTAAAACTTAGTGATGAATATCTTATCAAATCAATTTGTTACTCTTTCCTTAAAAATGATGAAATTCGAAAATACTGCATATCTGGTGCAAGAGTGCCACATGTTAAAAAGAATTTTTCTTATTAACATTTTCTAAAACTTGTTTCATAAGAAATTCTATTTAGCAATTTAAAAAAAAATCTTGAGCCTCTATAAAATGGAGACTTAAGACAGGCTTAAGGTATGTATTACACATATTCATTACTTTTCTCTTTGTTCAGTTCGTCTTCTAAAGCAGATTTCACCTTTGTTTCCAATTCTAACGATTTTTCCAAATTAGATATCTTTTCATTGAAAACTTGTTCTTTTTGACTGTAAGATTTTTCTTGTTCTACCACAATTGCACTGGAAAATAATATACTGAGGTTATGTTTGTATTTTAATATATTTTATTGAACTGATGAGTCATTTTATAGGATTAAAAAAAATTAAGATAGCAAAGATATAACTAGAAAATCAAAATGTTTTGTGCTTGAGTTAAGAATTAACTTTAAAATTTTAAACTTTGCTTTAACAGAAAATTATTTGAAATAAAATAATTATCTCCTTATTTTTAATTATATTATAAAGCTTTTCAATTAGAAATAAAATTAATACAACAGAAATGCAATATTTAATTAAAAAGGTATCCAGCAAAGCATCATAAGAATATGAATAAAATAAACATTTTTATATTTAAGCACACAATTTTCTCTTGTAAACAGAATAGACTAACAATAAAACAATAACACATTCTATGCATACTTTTTAATTAATTTATCATTTGTTTCCCTCAGAACATCATTTTCTTTAAGTAATGATTTCATTCGTTCTTGAAGCTAAAAATATATTTACAAATTAACTGAATCAAATATTACATCTAAATATGAAGTACAAAAAATTCATCAATCTAAATTTTAAAAGATTTTAAAATAAATTAAAACAATTACTTCAGAGGATGCAGAAAAATTAATCTCAGCTCTTTGCAACTGTCCAAGGAGTTCCAAGTTTTTCTTTTGTTCATTTTTGAAATGCAATGATAAATCATCCAAGTCCTTAACCAAACGGTCATGATTTAGTTTCAAAATTCTCATTTTCTGTTGGAAAAGTTAAGATTAAAAATATAAATGAATAATTTTCAAATTTTCTCAATCTAAATTCATCAAGTCTATCTATTATGAATACTATGAGAACAGAACAATAGCTTTGAAATAATAAATGACAATAATATAAAGTGAGAAATGCTAAGAATTATAAATGTTAACAAATTTCACAATTTATAAAACATTTTCATAAATACATAGAAAATCAAACATTTTGTAATAAGAATGATGTATTCAGAAATCCCAAATGTAACAAATTTTCAATATTCAGAGTTAAATAAAAAGATTTAATTCAAAGTATTACAAGAAATTCAGAAATAATTCGGTTACACTTACTTCTTCCATGTCACCAAAATGTGCTTGCATTCCTAAAATTTTAGTATTTTTCTGTTTTATTTCACGGTGAAGACGAATTAAATCTAAATTTTCTTGAACATGCTGTCTGAAAAATTTTCAATCATATATTATATCCTGAAATTACGAAGCATGAATGTCAAGAACCAACAGATTGTGTCTTACATGGGATTGTTTGAAGTGAAAATAGTTAAAAATTCTTATTTAAATACGCAGTGGGTGATCGAATTATTAGTCACATTGCATACAAGGTATTTTCCGAGTTTTGGTAAAAATGGCTGATGGCTGGATGGATGACAGGTTGTGAAACCAATTGTGTTGACAATTATTTATTAAAAAATTATTGACAAAAATATATCATAAAAATAAAAGCAATTCAATGTAACCAGATTTTCTTTTTGATAATAAATGGTCGAACCGTAAAAATGTTTATTTATAAAGGAGGCTCTAATAAAGACCACCCACTGCATTTAAGAACATAATTCAGAAATCAGTTCATGCAATGATCAATAAAAGTAGTAGATCCAACACATTAAGTACTTCAGCAGATGGACACGGTCAGTGATTCGATTTGGAAGAGGGAATATGAGCCATACTATGAACTTTATGTATAAGAAGCACACATACAACTTTAAATTTCATAAATATACTGCATACCTCTGTCGCTGAGTAAGTTGGGATTTTAGGTTATTGAGCTCTTCTTCAAATTCTATTTCCCTCATCCTCATCTATAACATAAAACAACATTTCAAAACTATCTCAACACACTCAATAAAAGGGATTAAAAATGAAGGGTATTTTTGTTCAACTGAGAAGCTTGAAATTAGAATAGAAAACAGTTATCATATTTGGTTTTAAGGTTTGAATTTTAACATGGGAAGTACCAGATGTGATTTTCAAAATTTGTCTTTGTACAACAGTCCTACTGTGAGATTTTTCCTTCCTAGAGCGGCACGTTACAGATATGGTTACGAAGATTTTATCCCCTTAAGAGACTACTGACATCAATCACCATTTGCGAGCTGTCAGCGACTGGCCCTAAAGAAGGACGGTACTTTAGTTCGAAGCCTTACCCTGTCGATCATTCTGTGAATGTTGGGAGACTCAGAATGTCTTGCCAGTGATATCTCTAGCATGCCAAACACTATGAAAGGAAAGCGAGCTAAGTGGTCAGTCGTAAGTCATTCACAAATCTCTCTTACAAGTTCTATATGGGGAAGGAAGTCAAGAGAAATCTGCCAGTCTTAGACGCATTTAATGAAATTTGGGCGCCGTATCGTAAAGGTTAAGGGTTAATTATAAAATGATGTAATTCAGTGAATACAAAAGGAAAAGTTACATTCACAGAAACTTTATGAATAAAAAGAAAATATCTCAGCAAACTTACAGGCATACCAAATTATATTGACTTAAGTACATTTAAATTTTATTATGTGAAAAAATACCTTTTGCTTGAGAATTTCATTTTCTTGTTGATATATTTCAATTTCATTTCTTTGATTGTAAACCAACATTTTCCTAAGAGAAAGAAAATGCAAAAATGTTTTAAATCACACAAAAGGAGAAGGTTTTAAATTAGTCATATTTATTGATTTAAGTAATTAAAGTTTTATTTGATATTAAACAAAAGAAAATTATTATCCATCATTTCAAGTCATTCTTTTGTGATAAGCATTAGCATATTTACACATCTTAGCACAGTATTTTAAAATAACAACTTTCCAATAACTTTTTGAGGCAATTTCTTATAATTGAGGAGGAAACAGTTACAAATATTACCTACACAATTACTTCTTCACAGTCAATGATTCTCCCTACTGATATCTTGAATTCATAATGAAAATATTAGATAAGGTAGAAATTAGTTAAAATATATCAATCTCTCCACAAGATATTAAGATTCTTCCTTGCATTAATTCATTACTTTGGATAAAAGGTGTGTTTATAATATGAAAATCTGGATGCTTCATTATAATTAAAACAAAATATTTGTACTGGCATCTTCATTTAATTTCTCCTGTAAAAGAAAAAGTATAACAATTTCTTACAAATTAGAAAGTTCTGTTCGGGCTTCTTCCAATAAATTTACAGCATAAGGTGGAATAGGTGTGGCATTGGGAGCCCTGTTAAAACAAATATAGAGAATCAAATAAAAAAAATTAAGACATGAAATAATTATCGACTTTCTGAAATTTATTTCAGGCAATCAAAAATTTGACAAAGCTATGAACAAGTCACATACTTCGCTGCATTCTGCAAATTCTTTCCCCTTAGAGATATTGATGAAACATATGGTGAATTCCCAGATTTAAAATTTCCCTAGATTGGAATGGATACAAAAGTTAAAAAGTATAACAATTTCTTACAAATTAGAAAGTTCTGTTCAGGCTTCTTCCAATAAATTTACAGCATAAGGTGAATTTTATCACACATAATTCTATTAACCCTTTGGATTTTCAGCCATGAATTTGTGAATAAATAATCAGCATACACACTATTTAAATTTTAACTTTCAAACTGTGCAATAAATAAGTGATATAATTAAAAACAATATATTCAAAATATTTAATGCACTAAGTTGATTAAATGAGGAAATAACATATCTTCATTGAAAAACAATTTTAAGAACATTCCTTTAACTTTGAGTATTTCAAACTGTTCAACTATATTAAAAAATATCAGTAGTAAAATTACTCACAATTTAAATCAATCAACTTTCTTTCATTAACATTAAAAGTTGCAAGGCACAAAACTTTTCCAATTAGAAATAACAAAATTCCATGTAATATCTAAGAATAAAAACATATGAAAATGCAAGATCTCTATTAAAACCTTCAAAACATACCGAATTTACTTTTGGAGGAATATGGCAATAAGGATTGGGACGTCTTGATTGAGTAATTACTTGTTGTTTTGCAACTAAAACCTATGGAAATTATATAATATAAATAAAGTATACAAATTAGGAAGAAAATGCTAATTAATCTGTCCAATCAAATTGATATTTTTGAACAAAACTAATTTAAAGTATATAATTATACAAATAAAAAAAATCATACTGCTTATAATGTAGAGCTTCAATTATGCACACTCCCATGTTGCGAATAATTAGGATTAGAAATTGCTTCATATGGACAAAGGGAAACCTGATGATTTCTTTCAATGGTTTCAAATACAATGCAATTTGGAATACTTTTAAGAACATTTCAAAAATGGAAATGTAGAATCCAAAGTCATAATGTATCTTGAATTCATTTAAAACTTGTTTATTTTTTGTAAGTAATTCATATTTTTCATAGAACTAACTCACTTTTTCTCTTAAATGAGTGTTTGACTTTTGAAGTTGCCGAACTTTATCTTGAAGGTCTTCAACAATTTCTTCCAGTTCAAGATCCCGTTTATGGCCTTAAAACAAAAGCATTACATTAAAAGTAATTAAATTTCAAGAAAATCCCGAGAACATTAAATAACAATTGATAATATTAACTACAATCCTTTCTGATAATTTTCATATTCCTCCATTCTATACAAATAAAGGTACTATAATTTCATTTTATTCAAAAATATTTTCAATTTACTCTTAATTTTTAATCATAATTCTAGTCTGAAAATAAAAATAAGCATGAGATAAAATTTACTTTCAAGAGTCCTGAACATCCTGTGTGAATAGTTGAAACAGTCTGCTTTTTAACTGCTTTACAGTTAAGAAGTAAATTTATATACATATTTCATAAGTGTAAGTGGAACAGAAATCAACATCATCTGTATACTGGAGAATGGACACAAATAATTTAAATTCAACCCCTACAAAATTTCATCAGCACTTTCAGTTTAATTTCAATTTGATTGATTTGAGATATGGAATAGCATAATATTGATGAAACTACAAGGAAGATTTTGTTGTTCCCATGAAATTTTTCAGCAGTCTGATGGAAGGCAATGAGAAATCTGGAAGACAGAAATCATTATAGAAAAAAATGTGTTTGAATGCGAAAATAGGTCTAGATGCCAAAATATACTGAAGCTAATGAGTGAATAGGATACAATTTAAGTTGATGTCCAGAAGATAATTGTGGTGAGGAATTGGATAATTGTGGGAACGTTTTGTATTGCACTTTAATGGTAAATGAGAATTAAATTAGGAAGATGAAGTGCTGCTTTATATTTTTGATGAATTTTATTTCCTTTGCAGGAATGAAATGTGTATATCTATGCTTATATTCAATATAAATGGATTTTAAAAGATATCAAATGTGAGTAATGACACTACCATCAATAAATATAAACAATTAAGAAACTTGAGCTCAGATTCTATACAAGGGTCTGCTAGTGTAATACTTTTCACATAATATAGAAATTTCTGCTTTATACATAAATATAAAAATATTTTACTAAAATCTTAGTTAAAATAAATATATTGTATTTATTGAACAGATATAAATTTTATACATAATACCAATTTCACAAATATGTAATACACAGCCAAAGCATTTATTCCACTAAATCTTTGACTCGAGTTAAAATTATATTGAAACATTTTATGAAATACATATCTCATAATTAAATACAAAAGTGGAACACAGAAATCCACAAAGTCAATAGAAATCTGATAGATAGTAAAATCCCAAACAATACACACAAAGAATGAATGTCAAATGATTAACAATGGATTGATACAACTTTGAGATGCTTACCATTAAAAATGATACTATCAGTGACAATTGCCTGAAAAAACTATTATTTAAACTGTTCTAGTATCAACTGAATACATTAAATATACCTTTAGATGTTAATAGAATCACTTATTTAAGTTTTATGCAAACTATATTTACCTGGACTTGAAAGCAATTCCATTGATTTTTTTTCTCGTAGTAGGCGTGTCATTTTTGTAGCTAATCTGTAGATAAAATATTAATTTCAATTCAAAAAGGAAGTCTAAAAGCATTAAAAAGATTTAATTTCAAAAAGTTTTAATATTCACAACTTCACAAACTAAAACTTGCTTGAAAATACCCGAAAACTTTAGGATTAAATATAAATGTGCTTCCTAATTCACAATATTTTATACCACATTTTGTTACAGTAAGCCCCTTTTGTTAAAAATTGAATTAAAATATCAAAAACACAACTTTTTTGAATTTCAATTTAGAAAACTTTTCAATTATGCAAAAAATGAATTTTAAAATAACAATTTGCTAAAGTACAAACACAAATATTAAAAAAGTAAAACAAATTCAAATTGAGCTACATCATGTAATTTTGCTAGTTAACCATATTTCATTTCATTTGTAAAAACTTTAATTTGTTTAATTTAAGAGAGTTCCTAATAAATAAAGAATTACAGCTTTTTAATTTAGATTAACAGAACTTATATATGGCAAGTTGAAACACATGTGATGCCTTGAAAGAACAAAATTTGTAAAGAGTAAAAGAACAGAACTTCAGAAGAGAAAAACTATGAAACAAAATGATGAAAGTTCCTAGACTTAAATTAAATGCTCAATGTCGTTTGTTATATTAAAAACTTATAAAAAAGAGCATTTGATGAGAAAAATTAAATATGCATTGGTGTGATATGTTAATGAAAATACAAAACATAATTTCACATTTTGAATTCAACATTAAATTCTATTAAATTAAGAAATAAACTACCAGATATTTGATTAAAGGTCTACAATATTTCACCAACAAATAAGATAAAATATCTTTAAATAATTCGATTAAATAACTATCAGTAATGAGCTTTTAAATCACAAAGTAACTTTAGAGAATAAGCTTATTTTATATTATATATCAAATGAAACATTTAAACAACTTAAGTTATTAACTTTGGGATTAAAGTACCTTTTTAATTCATCTTCTTGCTTCTTTGCAGCTTTTTTCAGTTGCAAATTTTCTTCTTTAAATTTATAAAACTGGTCTTCCAAATCAGTTCTTGATAGATGGGGAATAAAACGTTTCTCAGGTGAAAAATGCTTATCTGGAACTACAATGTATTTTATAGATAAATATTTACCATTATAAACAGCAAAGAAGTTTAAAGTCTTATTACATTGAACAAATTATGACAGTGTGTGAAAAATACACGACTTTTAATTTTTAAAAATCGGATTTATTTAAGTCCAATTTTTACCATTTAAATAAGTTTGTTGTCCATAGAAGTTTAAACTTCATAAGCATTAAACAATCAAAGAACAGTGCAGTTTCCTAGATAGTACTAATTCATATTAAAGCTTCTATGAGGGTTTAAGAAATATAACAAAAGTTTTAAGTTTAAATTCTGAGTTAATTAAACTCGACATTGAAAATATTCTTTTTCTTACTACAGGAGTAGTTATGGTTCTAAGATATTATCAATGTCTTTCTTTCCTTCTGTTAGATTAATTACAAGTTTTAAGCACATCATGATAGTATGGCACTCAATATACTATAAGCAGCCTTTTTTAAAACAGAAGAAATTTAATATTATTTTATATTATAAATACATGAAATTTTGCACTTGATGGTAGAAATACTTGTAAAGAATTTCTGAAACAATAAGTTTACACTAACATGACTGTAGATCAGTGTTTTTTAATCGGTGCAGATGGGCAGGGTGTACATTATTGATGGGGAATTGGTTGAAATTGTGTCAAATTTATTTAATTTCAACAATTTAGTTTTAAACTTTTGACAAGTCTGTTCACAAATAATTTCAAGTTTTCCCAGTTTAAATAATTTTTCAGTATTTTTTATTACATACATTATAAATAAAAATTGTTTCAAAAAGATAGTTTAAAAAGTCACTTTGGTGAAAATATGTAGGTAATTACTATCATTTTTGTAAATCAAGTTATATTTATTTTTTATCAGATCAGCAAAAAATGTAACATTTTTGGGTTACGCTGTGGAATTTTGGTAATTAGCTTAGGTGTGCCAAGAAATAAAAAAAGGTTGGAAATCGTTTAGCAAACGTTCTCAAATCTTCACCACTTATTTATGAGTTTCATGCTTACTGTATTTAATAGGTTAATGCATTGTATGGTTTGTTTACATTATATATGAATTATGCTATGTTTTGCACTAACATATATTTTAATACGGGAAAGAAGTCTGTGATAGAATTGATGAAAGATAAATCTCACCATTTAGTTCCACTGATGAGGTAGGTCCTTTTCCTTCTTTGGTAGGAAAAATATCTCTTTCAGGGTCATCAGCCATTTTTCATCTTATCCACACTAATTTATTGACTGGCAAGACTGAAATTAATTTAAAGAAAAATTAAGGTCCTTAAAATTTTAATGGAGAATTGAAATAGAAAAACTTCAAAAGTTTACTTGAAACACATTTCTTGTTTCCTGATTGATCTTGGACAAATCGCAATTATGTCAGAAAAGTAGGTTGGTAATTTTTAGGTCACTAATTTTTATAAAACATAAATTAGCATAAAAGTACAAGCATTCAATAGAGAAAACTTTTGTCTAGAACAAGGTATTGTAATTGTTAATATAGTTGGTTGTTTTGGGGTTTTATGGTATAAGGGCCATATTGCGCCAAACATAAGACAAAAATAATGAGGGGAGAAAAAGCAAGCAGAAGGGTAGGCGGGGGTAAAAATGAAAAGGAGATAAGACCACTCGGGTACCTAGGGGTTGTGGTGTCCGTACACACCTAAAGATGTGCCCTGAGGGCGGTGATTGTTTTGTATTGTAATCGCCGATTTGTGATAGCTTTGGAACATAGTAATCCATTATAGACAACCCCAATAGCCGTTTGATGACGCAGCTTAGTCGCCAATTTGGCGATGGGTCGGTACCGTGTTCTCTTAAGTTTTACCTTACATCAAATATTTTTTTTATAATTTGAAGAATCAGTCATTACAAATGTTCATGCACTTATCAACTTTCAAAATGCACATTTTTGATAAATGAAAAGACACAAGCGCAGAATACTTTTCATCTCTACGTGATTAGAATGGACTTGTAATGTTATCTTCTCACACCAATAACGACATTTCAAAATATAGATTTCCTTGCAAGAACATCACAGAAAAATTTCCAATGTTCTACAATTAAATTCGCTTTTCTGAAAACTCGCATTTTCTGAAGAAAGTTACATCGGAAATAAACAAGAACCAAAACCCATACGGGTCGAAATTTAAATCCCCCAAAACATCAAACACCAACAACAAATGAAGGCGTTGCCAGATATGTTTAGATAATAAACAAAAAGGCGTAAAAACCACTATCTCACTTGCACTTGATTTATTTCTCGTATGATTGAATTATTAAACTTATTTGTGACAGACTCTTTTGTCAAGCTAAATGGAAGTGGAAATAGTGTTTTTGAGAGGTATCATGCTTCCTGTAAGTAGTCAGGTAGTTAATTAACACCGCACTGGAGCAACACAACAGGACAAGAGTCTTACCGCAGACCATCCACGAGCACCATTTTTAAATTGCGCATGCGCAAACTTTTTAAGTATACGGAAGGGAAGGAGTAGAGGCTTATCCTGATTTCGAGAGTATATCAGTATAAAAGTAAGAGCGGGAAAATTTCCAGTGTTAAGTGTTTATAAGGGGTTAGTTCTGAAGTAGTCTGTCAAATGGGAGCGAAAATGCAGCGCCCGAGGCGGGTAATTAGGGTGTGTTCAGGTTAATCACATTTGGCAAGTTATCGTCCTTTACAACTGTCACATTTCACTAGTTATCGCTTTCTTGGCAAATGCTTTGGCGCATTTTTTGGCTTTGGCTTCTTTGAGACATTTTCTAGCTGAAGTCATTAGTGAGTCATCTTTTCCCCGTCTTTCGAAGAATTGCCGTTGAATAGAATTATCTGGAAATCTTCTACAAGGGGAGTGGGGACGCCATCTTAACAAAGGGTGGTGCATCATTTATAAACATCTTCATTTTTTGTACAATTGTGTGTGTACATGTTTTGAAAGTTAAAAATCAATTTTATTTTTGAGATTTCTTTACCATTTGGAATTTAAGAAACTGCGAAGCTCTCCATTTTTGCAATTGAGGAGTACACAAAATGCTGACTCCCCTCCTGATTGAGCAAATCACAAAATACAAACTCACTTCACCTGGTAGAACTTTGGCTTAATTTTGATTGTTAGGTATTCAAAAACTTTCCTGATTGAAACTTGCGATTTGTCTTTAATTTCAAAGACAAATTTACATGAAGGGAAAAGCACTAAAATAATATTTTTTGCAAGAACCAGTGACAGTAGAAGATTTTGTCATGAGTAAGAAAACAAGAATGTTTCGATCCTTTGCAAGATTTTGTCACTGATAAAAAGAGAAATTTTAATCTAGTAGTTACTGTATATATATGGCTTACACACAACCAAAATCTGAATTTTTCATGGCAGTTCAATTCAGTTCTGACATAAAAAATTTGATCACTTTGTTTTGCGAATTAAGGAAATATTTAAGTTTAAAATGATAAATCCACTTTTACTATTTATTTTTAAAGGCAATTTAATACGCTTTTACAGTTTATTACATACCAATTACATTTTTCATTGCAATTAATAACTATGGATCTATTTCAATTTGGGGACTCTTGAAAATATTTTACTGAAGAGTGAAAGTAAAATTATACCACTATATTAAAAGTTGGATTTATCAAAATGTTTAGTTATATCATTAAAAATGTGGTCACTTTGTTTTGATTAATAAAGAAATGTCAGTTCAAAGTTATGTAAAACTTCCTTCGCTTTATTTCTTTTTAAGGACAATTCATTATCTTTTTCCTGTTTATTACTTATTTAACACCTTTTTGAAGTTTATTAAATGACGATAGATCTTGTTGAATGTTGTAGACTTTAATTTGAAAAGAAAACGTAGAGGTAAATCTCGTGAGCTGCTTGCTTTTGTAAAGAAAATGTAAAGGGCGTCTATTTATTGTAGGCAATTCAAACTGATGTTGCTTCAACAGACTTCTTGAAATACGTTTTCCCTTTGCTAAGATGATAAACCATACACAACACAGAATCATCATTTTGTATCGGTAGAATACATCTACATAAAGTGTCTCATTGTGGCTCATTGAGTTGTAAATCGATTCTCCTCAAACCCTCCTAAGATCAAGAAAGCAAGCTCAAGAAAACTTTTAGTCTCCCTAATACATAATTTTGGTAAATATAGAAAAATGAATTTTTTCACAACTATAAATTCTGATTCCTCTTAAACTTTTTTTGGCAAAACAATAAAGTGATCAAATTTTAGTAAGATGTTACAGAGAAGCCCTTAGTACAAATTTAGATTTTTCAGCGTACTCCACGAGCATCCACCAAAAAAATGGAATTTCAAAATTTCCCATTTTTAGTGGACAAATCTTGGAAAGGCTTGAAAGGATCAAAACACACTCCTGTTTTCTTATTCTGGACAAAATCTGTCACAATGGTTCTATATAGCAGAACAAAACTGGTTAAACTGAATTGATGAATGAGCAATGACAATATCAAATGTGTTGCTCAAATATTGCATAGTATTATAGCATAAGCTGGTCATACAATAAATTTCAAATATTATTAATTATAATTAGTCATAAATTTTGAAATTAAGCATAGATAAATTTAGCATAAAATAGCTAAATTTAATGTATCAAAAGTTGGGTTTTATTTCATAAACATTTTCCATAAATATAACTAATTAAGGAGATGTCATTTTTCAGACTGAAATGTGTCAAACCTCCATTCATTGAAAGATGTACTAGGGGTTCGGATAATTAACTTTTACGACGTTTTAAATTTATTCGAATTTTTTGACAAATTCCCAGATACAATTTTCAGTGCCTACATAGAATAATTTTATAAATATCTATTTTCAAAACTTGAGAAGAAATTTTTTTAATAATTTAAATGTCTGGCATTTACCTTATAAAATAAGTTATATTATATCTCATCTATATAAAAAGCATATATTCTTGGTCTATATAACAAGCATATATTCTTGGCCAGGGGGACGGGCAATGGGGTCCTGAGCTGACTTCGAAAGCGTTGGAATCGACTTTTTAAAACGTTTTCAAGATAAAATACGATAAAAATTCATGGATTTCTTTAACATAGTTATTGAATTATGAAAATAATTGTTGTTTGTTGTACTTCGCATAGAAAATTGTATGTATTTAACCAACAATAAATATTTGTTGAAAAACCCTCGTAAAATTATTTCTGTACTAAAACAACTGAGGTGTAACAATTTTAACACTGTATGTCTTTTTTTTTTCAATTCATAGACAGGACTAAATTTGATATATTATATTATACAAAAATTTAGAGAACCAATATCTTTTTTAAAATATAATAAAGTTCAGATATTCATTTTGCATAAAAAGTTGTATTCCTAAGTTGGTTCAAAGTACAAAATAAAAAAATACTTTTTAATGTTAATAAGTCCAAATCTTCAATTAGCATAAAAATTCAATCTCTCTTTTGTACCTCCAAAAATAATTCCTGATTACATTAATGGTTTATTAAGTGTGAACTGTGAAACGAACAGCACTTCTAAAACCGGGGGGTGGGTAGTTGAATCTTGAAGGGAAAGATCCGAGGTCAACACCTCGTAATTTTAAACCACGGTCAGATGACGAGGCAACACCTGGCTAGCACACTACGTCAACGTGAGGACATTTGAGGTTACGACAGATTTAACACACACCAGTACCCACGTACACGACGGTCTTTGGTTAGACCGAGTTTCGAACTCACAACCCTCTTATTGCTAATCCGCTACTCTTCCAACCGGGCTACCACTGCCACACCAAAAATCGGAGTCACGTAATCAATTCATATAAGCTATATATAGGATATTTTCACGAATACTCTCAAAACTTGAAATAAAAATGCTCTTTCTTGCCGACTTATTAACTTAGTATACAATTTACTAACGTTGTCAATGTAAAGGGTGTGCTTCGTGACTCTTAACAAGATGAGCAATGCTGGATTCAAAATTAGTAAGTTTCAGACTTAAAGCGCCACTGTAACTAGAGCGACTCATGTTCATTTCATTACACCACGGAATTCTATATATAGCTTATTTCTTTGTTCTATTAAAATGGAATTAACATGGCTGAAACCAGCTTCAACCATTGTTCGGAAATGCAAGCAAAAGCTTTGGATATTTTTCTACAACATTCATATTCTTCCAAAAGTAACTTAAAGTCTTTTTTTAAAAAAGCGTCTTAGCTTCAAGATCAACTGACAATTCGATAAGTTCATCTTGTTTGTTACATTCGATGTTTTCAATATCTGCAGAAAATGGAATGATAACCCAATCTGGAATGTGCATGTTTTCAAAATCTGCAAAGCGCATTTTAAAATCATCGCTCAAATTTTGAAGATATTTTTGTATACTTCTAAGTCTTCCTCTTTTACTTTTAATTGCCGTAGATTCGAAAAGTTCTGAAAATCTTTTCGTAACAATGATGATTTAAATAAGGCTAATTTAGCTTGGAAATCTAAAAGAATCGTCCAAGCTTGAATAATCGTGATAGTTTATCATGTAAACGGGTCGGTATGTCATTAAATTTTGAAAATAAGGTAGCCAAGTAGAAAATATGAACCGAATTAATATTACCCATACAATGATGTTTTCTATTTTTCTATCGCCCCTGGGGTCTATATCGACCACTGGTTAGGAGTATCAGCACAATACGAATATTTCGTACATATGATAACAAAAATGACTATCTGACCCATTGAGAAGAAAGATATATTTGAGTTATCAGTTTCTTCCTCTTAGAAATTTGGGAGCGGTCCGACGAAAGCAGCAAAAAGTAAAATTTAAAAAAGTTTTCTTTCTTGCTGGAAATATGAAAAATGCTTATTTATACAATATTTTTCCGTTGTGAGGCCCATCTGTATAAAACATCCTTGTCGCACGTCTAGTGGGTAATTCATCACTAGAATTGTAAAGATGATTTTTCAACTTGAATTGCATGTTTCACCTCTTTCTTGAACATTGGTAATAGACGAAAAAAAAATATTTTTCCTAAAAGGATCTTTAAAATTTGTTGGCTGACCACACAAAATCATTCTCTTTTGAAGATGCACATAGGTTTTATTCATTCAGTTTTCATAAAATTATAGATGCCATCGAAATCTTAGCTTTGGAGTAATATCTAATTATGTCTTCAATTTTTTTCTAGGGGAATTATCCCCTTGATAGGAATTCGATATGCTGGCTCATTTGTAAGGGATGGAAGATAAATTCAATGGGAAAGCATCGTCTTATAATGTTTGGGCCACCATATTTTCAGATCAATAGCAACTTTTCCTTATCACCTCAAACAGAAGACTTAATAAAAGTGGCACATTTGTCGACAGTGGAGATGCGAACAATTTTTTTAACGGCGAAATCGCGGTCACACATTTGCATTTTGCGCTTTGTTCGGGAGTGTCAAAATACGCGATTTTACTTAAATTTGTTCAACAAAAAATTAGTTTTATACTGTGCTGTATGAAAATGGAAGAGCAAGATATAGTGTTGGAGAAGGAGTCACAGTCAATAGAACATGCAACGACGATTCAAAGATGAACTGTCTAAGCTTCGAGTTAATGCTGCAAAAAACAGTTTGTTCTTAACCGAAACTACTTACCAGAAGTTAATAAATGATGTAAAAAAAGCCAAAATGACTACTAAGAAGGAACCACGGGACTATTGGTTGCTGAATCGCTATGATGTGATGTTTGTGGAAAACAAAAGTAAACTCATTTATCCTGTTAAAGAAGGCGTCAGTACTGTACAGTATTACGTCACGGACACTGAGTTATTTCACGTACTTTATGAAACTTCAATAACATTTGTATTTTTGAGGAATGAACGATTTTTAAATAATAGTCTTATCATGACCTTTTTTCATACTTTGCCTAAATAGCATTTGTCATTCTATAGAATGCCTAGGTATTATATACAATGCCTAGGGAAAGTATATAATAATTCTCATATTTCATACTTTGCCTAAAAACGCCGGGCATTCTATAAAATGCCTAGGTATTCTATACAATGCCGGCGTTTCAAACTTTGCCGGTAACATAGATTAAAAAGTTATCGAGATCTTACTATTTGTAACTTGATTCATATTAAGTTTATAGGTTCAGGTTTAATACATTTTATTTTCCTGATTATGCATAACTTTTATTTTCGACATTGAGGTTACCCATGCCTTATTTTTAATTTTTATTAATTATTTAGTTCAGTCTCACTTTTAAATGAGATTGAACTTATGTTCATGGAACTTCACAAAATAAAGCTTAAACAACTGACATGTTAATATGAGTTAACTAAACTTTCCGGAATGTCAAACAACCGCACTGAATTTTACACAATTCAACAAAAGTAATTCTCAAGCTCCCGAAAAATTTCACTGTCCTTTGTAATTCTGGATAACCTAGAACTAAACGAGTGAATTAGAATGAATGAGAGGAGTCTATCTGAAACGGGAATATTTCCTTATCCAGACACACGAATTCCTGACCCTTGGTTGAAAAAGCTTTGGGTTCGATTCTTTATCTGAGAAAGAATATATCTATTGGTTTGCAATCCACTTTAAGTCGTAGGTTCCAGTCTAATTAGCCTTCATTTAGGAAAAAATTACTATAGAGCGACCAACCAAAAGTAAACCCAAACCCAGGTACATAATCAGAAAACAATTTCGGAATAACTAGGTCTTCCCTCTACCGTTTCCTCAATCCAATGGGATTGAGCTAACATTCTATGAGCATTGCATTTAATAATTTTTCGAATGCCTAAATCTAAATAATCTAGTACTGAGTTAAGTTATCGAGTTGGCAATTTATCATTGTAATAA
Organism: Meta bourneti; assembly: GCA_933210815.1. Taxonomy (NCBI): domain Eukaryota; kingdom Metazoa; phylum Arthropoda; class Arachnida; order Araneae; family Tetragnathidae; genus Meta; species Meta bourneti. Next base: position 60,386,329 of record OW119924.1, on the reverse strand, counting down.
AGATATAAACCAAAGTATTCCCCTCTCACACAAAAAGTGTGATGTTTTCGTGGATTATGCAAGGTACCCAGAAATAGGAATTGTATTTAGTGTTTTTGAATCATTAATATCTTTTCATACTGAAAGAAAACGTTTTCCTTGCACAATAAATTGCTTTTATCTAAAAAAGGTACGAGTTTGCTTTAAAACGGCAACATTTTTGCTCTAGGGATTTTAAAAGTGAGAATATTTTGTCATATCCCGGATATATATCATGTATCTGGAATTTGTTATTTGAATCAAAACTGTAGAAGCAACCTCCACATTTTCTTCACCACTCATGGCGTCTACGACAGAAGAGGTTAAAGATTATTCCTTCTCTATAGTCCCCTTCGGTGCGAGAATGAGGCATTTTTCCCACACTAGAAAAACCAGCTATATAGCCAAAGGCGATGTCCGAGGCTGTCTTGATAAAAAAAGGCCGCATCCAGATCCCTATGTCTCCCCACATACTACACTTTTCTGAGAAATCTTCCATACCCCATCTTATTGAGAAAGGTTTCACTGATCAGAAGATTCCTGCTGTGTTGTTTCCTTAGTTAAATGACCTGTCAGTGTGATGGATGGATTTAGTCATTATGTTTTCCAGTAATCCAGATTCTTATTGTGTTGATGGTCTGCGTAATTTAAGTGACGAGCCAAGTTGCTACTCATTGAAAAAAAAATGTGCGCCGTAAAGGAGAATACGATCGAATAATTATATATGGTCTTTTTTATTCCACACCCCATCGAATGTCTTTTCTATTGACTCCCCACTGAGAAAAACTCGTTAATCTCAATGAAAACAAGACTGCGGACATTTCCTTTGCCAAATTTTCGCATGCTGCTAAGATCACTGAATGGATGGGGGGGGGCAGAGGGCTCAACCCCCCCAGGCGAGGAAAACATAAGCCCGCTTTGCATGCGTACATCCTGCAGCCCTCCTTCCCTTGTAGATTTTTAATTATAAACAGGTATTTTCAACTTTCATCCTTTATTTTTCAGACGCTTATCATTTACTTTTCCTTGCAAAGGATAAACTTACCTGAGTGCAGCTAGAATTTCTAAAATGTAAAATTAAAAAAAAATTGTTTCCTGAAATTCTGGTAAACTCGAATTACTTATTTTTAAAAAATTGCGTTTGGTATGTTTGGGGAAGTTTATAAAATGTTTTCCTTTGAGAAAGTTTCTCTAGTATATTTTGGGTCGTTTTCAGAAGAGCTGTGGAAATACCACTGCGATTTTTTAAAATTATAGTAAAATAAAAGTTCTGAAAAGCTGAGCCTAACACCATATAAAGTCTAAAATTAAATCTTACTCATGACTGAGGAAAAAATCACAACTTTGCAACACTAAGAATATATTTCAATTCTAACGAGTTTATTGCATCTTTCCAATGTTGCACTTCTATAATCTACTGATTATCTTAACTAAAAGAAATTTATTATTGATGCCATATAAAAAATGGTCACCAAAAACAAACATCATCTAGTTATTTACAGCAGAATACTGGATGATCAAGAGACATCAAATTGCAGCATTATTTTAGCTTTCCATATTCAGTTAGATTCAAACAAAATGTAAATTCGAGCTAGAAAAGAAAACCAGTATTTCTATTTACCCATGCAAAGATCAATTTCAATACAATGATAGAAACCTCTCGAGTTGCATCCTGAAAAAGAAAAATTAATTCTGTGTCCTCTTACATAAAAATACATTGATAGAAACCTTGAGTTGCATCCTGAAAAAGAAAATTAATTATTTCTTTTTACATAAAAATACAATGATAGAAACCTCTCGAGTAGCACCCTGAAAAAGAAAATTTAATTCCGTTTCTTTTTACATAAAATTACAATGATACAAACCTCTTGAGTAGCACTCTGGAAACAAAAATTAATCATTTCTTTCGATACACTGGTTTATATCTACCCTCAAGTAGTTACCATGCTTTTGACCTACATAAATCTCAATGGTATATCTTGAAATGGCTACATCTCGAATTTCCCACTAAAATCTTAGCAGTAGCTAGAGTCTTATGAATATGTGAGGTTACTTTAGAATCATCCTGTATTTATTTGCTACTTATCTAAAATATTTCTTGACAATTTAATTAAACAATCTTGATCTTTCATTACATCTTATAATCTTGACAATGCAAAATGATTGAAGTAAATCTTCAAAACCTGTAGCTGTCTTGTCTTCTCAACATTTAATAAAACTAATTTATTGCTACATGGATAGTCAGTAGCTACAGAGTTTCAAAAATAAATTTCCTAAAGTCAAAAGTATTAAATTCCTTTCTAACATCTAAATTCTTAACAATCTGATGTACAAAGTATGATACAAAGACACCACAACTAGTGCTATCTGTCTGGTTAAAGTGAGGAGGGCATGAAATTAACCAATCTTCATGAAGATTTAAAGCTTTACAGTTCTGATTTTTCCAAAATTGAATGGAATCTTTGTAATTTTCAGCAGAAGTTGTACCCAGGGGATCATAGAAATCAAATTTTTTCTCTTGAATTTTTCCAACCAGTAGAACCCAATGATAATTTTTATTTAAAGGTATAAATAAATATTCACTAAGAGCAAATTGCACTCCAGCCAATCGATTCAATATTTCATTAGTGTTACTGATATAATTTGTTTCAAAGCACCTGGCAGCCAAGGAATTAGTACCATAAAGGATCTTACTTAAAAATCCATCAATAACACTGTCATAAAGCCAGCCACATTTGAAATCAGATGCTGCAGTTGTTAAGGTCAAAATTTCTTCGTTTGGAATATAGGGATCAAGAGATTTAATTTCTAGCAAGCTAATGGAAATGTCATCAGTGTAGAATATGTGCTTAGTCATATTGTTTAAATCAAGTTTCGGAGTAAAAGTTTTGTAATTTTCAGTAGTATTTTCATTATTAAATGCTTTTTGACATAATAAGCTATTGTCTTTATTTAAATAACTCTGAGTCAAATCTAGCAATTGTCTTGCATGGCTTTTTTTTAGTAAATGTAGGATAATTACCTGCTTTGCATTTGGAAGCTTTAGTGGCTGTTGTTTTAAAGAAGCTTTGGTGTGTCAACTTCTGATTTGGAGATATAGGTATAAATGGCATTTTATTACTAAACTCTTCCAAAGTCTTTGATTTAACTGCACCTTTGCATTCAGATACAAGATTTTTTAACGTTTTGGTAATGTTAGGCAATGACACTTTTTTAACAGTTGGATCATGAATAAGAGCAAGTAGCTCAGACATTAAATTTCTGCATGACTCAAGCTTGTCTTCAACAAAATGTGGCATAGCATCTGGAGAAATCTTGGGTTTTGCCACTAATTCTAACGAGGAGCAAATTTCCATCTTTTCGATAGAATTATCACTTATAGACAAAGCCTCTCTACAGGAAATTGAATGAATTTTATGGATATGCTTGCATAATGGATTTTTATCAGGACAATTACAAATATACAAGTGACTGCATAGACTTAAACATTTCCCATCTATGCACTTTAAAAAACAATGATCTTCTTGAGGACATGCTTTGTAAATCTGCTCTATGATGTATTCAGTGTGATCATTAGATGCAGATTTTATTATCCATGATTGACAATTTATTTCAAGTACGTGATGATCAGGAATTTTCATTGCTGATAAATGTCGTCTTTGATAAGTTGGTGGATATATGCTCTTTGGGCAGTTAGTTAAAATATTATACTTGTGGGTCATAAATATATCTTCTTCAATTTGTAAGAGGGTTTCAATCAGCTGATCTAATCGCCTGTTAAATTTTCGTTGTAAATAAGTCGTTTTAAGTTTGTTGTGAAATGATTCACAATACATGTTTGTTTCAGTGAAGGCATGGGAAAAATTCCTATAAGCCATTGCCCAAAGACTTGCTCTGCTGTAATAATATTCTTCAAAATACTCAATAAATGATGGTGCAATTGTCTGAAACTTCTGCAAAAAATTGTCCATCATTGTTTGAAACTTAATTGAATTTCTTTCTTCAAGCAATGTTAATAGAGCACAATATAACTCTTCTTTCAATTTACAATTGGAAACTTTGGCCAACAATTGACGCTGCCAAGCTTTTAAAATATGCCACTTACATAATAAATGAGGAACATTTTCACCAAATACTTTTTTGAATACAGGCCCTGTTACATGGTCATCATCTGTCATTACACAATTGACTTTCAAATCAGGAATTACTATTTTAATGCTCTTAAACAAATGGTACAATGCATCCTGGTCTAGATGGTTTACAATGAAGTGGGCTACAGGGTATCCAGAACCAAATTCATCTGGAACAATCAAATTTAATAAATAAAAATCATATATTGATTGGTTTGATGTGTCGAATCAATACACAATACCCTAGTGCTTCCTTCAATCATCAAACTTTTTTGTTCTCAAGTTTGTAAACCAAGAGCAAAAGACTCATGAGATGAGGGCAGTTTATCAAGACCTTTGGGTCCATATACAGTAGGCTGCCCTTGTGGTTTATATATAAGTATGGGATTATAAGACTCTTTGTGTTTTTCAACTACAGCAGCTACTGAAAGGGCGTCATTATCATTGGGGTATAAAAATGATTTTATTTTGTTTCATATAGTAATTTATTGGTTTTCGAGATACGAATGACGTCTTCACATTGAAGCAATCTCTGTTATTTCGTGATCCTGTTCCATCTCGTAAAATGGCTTGAATTTTGGAAGATATTCCCAATTCCACATAAGCTTTAATTTGATCTCGATAACTTTGTCTCAAAGGTTGAAATTTAGTGTTATCAAAATTTAATTCATGATTGTGTCCAGGGAAAAAACTGACTTTAACTTGATCCACTTCTTCACATACAGATATTCTTGATGGACAGTTGCAGTTAGGAAGCATATTATGCTTTAAATTTTTTCTTTGTTCAAGACGTTGAATTTCAGACTCAGATGAATAAAACTGACATACATAATAATGGTAAGTTTTACCAGCAACACATTTGCTTCCAGATTTTTTTTAAAGTAACTGTAAGTTTTGGAGCTTTCTTCATCTAACCATGCCTGAAACTGCTCCATAGAATCAAACTGGTATTCCTGTAATTTTATGTTACTGTCATGGACATCAACTATGTTTATCACGTACACTTTTCGAATGGAAAGCTTTATCACATTCAGGAAAGACACAAGGATAATATCCATCACTATTATTATCAGAAATTTGGCAAATTCTTTGATGGCTAAATAGACTACCTCGATGTTTAGATACCTTTTGGCACTTATTACAAACAAATTCTGCAGATTTGGAAACTTTAGATTTGCAAGTTTTGGAAAAATTAATAGAACATAGACCACTTCCCTCATTATCCTTACCATTTACCATATCGTCACAGCTACCACCACCACCACATCTCTTGTACTCCACAGGCTTTGATTTTTGTTCACTCGTTGGGGAAACAGAGATGCAACCATTATGGCCCTCACAACTGGTCTTAGGAGAGTCAGATTGAAGTTTAGGATGTCTATGGGAAAAATAACATTTTTATATACTGTGATGATTCATTGCATTTTTTAAAAATACAGGTTGTGATTCATGTATTTTTGAAGAGAAATTTCATTTCTGAATTCCAGAAAAAGAAAGAATCCTTACCTCTTAATTTGTGGCTGCTTAACTCTTCGTCTCTGTTTCTCCTTCGGCAAAACAGTGATCCAGCCATCGTTATCCTCGTTAGTAATAGAGTAGTTGGATAGTTGAGGCTTTGGATGTCTAAGTGAAAATAAAAAGAATTGACTTTTATTATGCTGGAACTATTAGTCATATATTTCAAATACTAGTTGTGATTAATATTTTTTGAAAAATAAACTTCCGATCTTAGAAAAAGTTATTCTTACTTTTTGTTTTGAGACTGCTCAATCCTGGGATGCTGTTGACGCTTTGACAAAACAGCGATTCTCCCTCCAGAGTTCTTACTACTGAAAGTTGGACTAGGACGTCTAGTGAAAATAAGGGAACTTGTTAGCCAAGCCTCAACTAAAGCTTGAATATAGAAACAACATTACACATTTAAAAGTGATATTTGATGTACAACATAATGGATATTAATACCTGCATTGAACAGTACCTTTGGTAACAATAGCAGAATACAGTTCAACAGCCTTAGTCTCAGGGGGAACTACAGGTTGATTCGAACTCTCAGTTGAAGAATTGAGAGAGGGAAACTGAGCAGGTAGGTCGTGGAAAACCTGGTGCTTTCTACATCACAAGCTTGAATGCTCGCCAGAGCTTCCTTTAGCATTGCAACAAAGAGTTGCGCTAGTTGAAGGTTCCCTTTCCTGTTTAAATGAAGGCCATCCCTTGCCATACAACCTTTCCAAGTGACTTGGGATCTACAAAAAGCTCCTTTTGGCAGTAGGAAAACAGTCGTTGGTTTAGAAGATAATTTTTTTGATTAATTTTCTGAAGAAAAGGTCTCATTACAGCTTGTTCTTCAAGGGAGAGGTATTTATCCTGATCCCGAGACAATAAAGCTGAAATCACAATACGTGTCTCTTGATTTCGGTTTAAAATAGTTTGAAACAGGTCCTCAAATTTTGAGAAGCATCCATCAAGGCTATCGTAGGTTTTATTGGTACCTACATGCAACAGAATCAAGTCATAATGATTCTTTAAAGATGAAATCTTTTCCGTTAAACATTCAATGGTGATTCCTGGAAAAGCTAGAACATGTATTACACTACCATGTAATTGCGATGGTAAATACTGATCTAAATATTTAACCATAGAATCGCCAGTAATTAAAACCTTCATAGTTATACTTTACAATTATTAGATAATTTACAGACAAGAAAAGTAATTAAAAAAATAGAAACTGGTCACAGAAAACAATCAAACAAATAAGACTACAGCACAAATACAATCATTCAATTTAAAAATGCAAAATGAACTCTTAAAACATTCAACAAATAGTAAAAATCATGAAAACAAATGGAAATACAACAAATCAATGGGAATACAAAAAAGCACTAAACAAACAGTAAAAAATATTTGAGAACTGACAAACGTAATTAGTACAAAAATGAATATCAAAAACAAAATAACTTTCAAAATAACGAAATAAGCAAGAAAAAGGATAAGCGATTCCCAACAAGCTTCGTAATACCAAGGAGAGTAATCAAACCCACTGACAGCACTGATATCAAGCAAGATTACACTGAGCTACTGGCGTGATTGACCACTGCAACGCATTCCAAAATCAAAATTGGCTGAAATCGAATTGGCTTCCACGCCAGAAAGGTTTTCGAGCCAAGACGGCGAAATCTATAGCAACCTCCGAAAATCTAGAGTAACCCAGTGCTGCATTTTCGCTCCCAAAAGTAACTTTCGTTCTGAAGTGGAGAAGTCGCGTAATATTTTCAGTTTTCTTGTTACAGTTCCCACGCTCCTTAGAAACTCCTTATTTTTAGCTATCATTTCTAAGAGCCCTTAAAACTACTAAGTTTTAAAATCAAGGGTCCTTAAAAACTCCTTATTTTTTCCCAAATTTAGAACACTAAATTTTTCTGACGGCAGTCATTTTCCGATTTCTCCCGTTTACGAGCTTCGTTATCCGATCTTCTTGGACGGGAAGTGGCAGGTTTCACTGGGAGACAACGTTTATCCTCCCCTCTTCAGAAACGAATACAAAGAGGACCGCTGATTGACACTCTGAAGGGGTGTGTCACTCCGCAAGGTTGATTGACGGGTAATGACAGGGTTCATTGAGTCTGGGAAGATAGATGACTTCCATTGATAGATTTGCTCATGCTTCGTGTTCCAGATGTGTTCACATAGTTTTTACAATGGCAAAGTTTCTAAACATCTGAAGAAAAAGCGCATAAATAAAAATCTTTATTTCCACATTTTCTCCACAAGCAAAATACGTGGCACATGGGTTTGCATTAGGCGCTTCGTGGGGAATGAAGAACTTTTGAGGAGAAACAACTTGGTTCCGCTGATAAGGAGTGGCAATTTTGGGCAAACTTCGATGCGGAGACGAAGCTCTTGAAGGGTTAAAAAAGTATGCCTGGGAAATGCGTTTTTAACGGCTTATGGACTACAAATGAAAAGCATCGAAAATGGATTGCAGCTTCAACTGATCGCCATAAAGCAAAATGCCTTATTTGCCAAAGAAAATTTGATATTGGAAGAATGCGGGAAATTGCTGTTACAGCTCATATGACTGGTAAATAAACTGAGTAACTTTTGTTTTATTTGGTGATTGTTAGCTGTTGTGAAAGTGTTTAGTTCACATAAAACTATGTAAAACAATCAAGTCTTTTAAATGCGTTAATTTATTTATTAGTGGTGATATTCGAAAAATGTGCTCTTATGTAATTAGTAAATTAACGAACGAAAACGCACCTCTTAAAATGGAAAACGAATAGAAAAACTTAGATGTATATACATATATAATTCAGTATCACAAAACAGAAAGATATCCAGGAATTTGAACACCAAAAAAACTTCGAGAAAATGAAGTGTTGGTGGATGAGGGCGTCATCAGGGAGGAGCCTCACCCTGTCAACACAATATGGCGTTTTCTACGTGTGGGCGGTAATTAACCAAAAGTAGCCCCCACACCCTTCCAAACACCATAAGCAGAAAGGCAATACTAGAAAACAAAGACCAGAAAATCAAAACAACAGAAGAGAAAACAAACTTACCCAAATTAATAAACCGCGCAAACTACCATGAAAATCGCCAACAAACGCCATTTATAGCAACCAAAAATCAGAGTTGAGAAGTCGGAATCAGAGTTGAGAAATCGGAATCGCAATTCCGATTTCGAACCCGGAAATCGAAAAGATAGTGCTCGAATCCTCAGTCAAACAGTATTAGCATTTTTAAATCTTTCAAAAGAACCCTATAAAAGGAGTTTGCCTTTCTGTTTATGGTGTTTGGAGGGGTGTGTGGGCTACTTTTGGTTAGTTGCCGCCAACACGCAGAAAACGCCATATTGTGTTGACTGGGTGAGGCTCCTCCCTGATGACGCCCTCATCCACAAACACTTCACTTCATTTTTTTGAAGTTTTCTTGGTGTTCTTGTGTTTAAATTCCTGGATATCTTTTTGTTTTGTGATATTGAATTATATTGCTATCCATGTCTATCTGCAGCTTCAGCGCGCATGCATGGACAGTTCTGCTTTCTGTTCTGTCTTCTGAGGTCGGCTTTCTAGCCGTTTGACTTTTTTTTGACCTTTTGCTGGTCTAAATAAGGTTGTAAATATATATATATATATATATATATATATATATATATATATATAGGGTTTGTTTCGTGTGATTCCACATAAGAGAACAGTCAGTGAAAATGACAATCACTGTTTATTTGGACGGACACAACGAAGAGACATAAAATACAAATTACATTGAGAAAAAGAAAACACAGCGCAGTTTCACGTTACACGCACGTTCCCTACTGAAAGTCCCCAATCCCGCGCAGAATCGCGTTACATCACAAGTATGATGTCATGGGAGTATTGTGCTGCCATCTGGAGTCCATTTACAAAACAATCCTACAGATTCGGCCATCCTGCTAGTCACTGGCCTCAGGGACATTCACAAGAAAAGAACATAAAATTACTATCTAGAATACAAAATAAGAGATAAGAACACTGTTACAACGAATAAAACTACTCTACTTAATTTTGATCACATTATTTCGCATCATTTAACAAAAGAAAACGAGTATAAAATTAATACAATATGAGAATACGTACAAATCAAAAATAAATCATAAGTATAAAGCGTCACATTTTCGAAAAGTATTTCATCAGATCAGCAGAGGTAGTGGTAAATTTGGGACCTGAATGTTCACCAACCCTCTCAACCTCATATCTGTCTTTGGGTTTCACATTCGTCATCCTGTATGGACCTAAAAACTTAAGTCTCAACTTGAGACCAGAACGAAACTGCGTCCTCTGAATGGCCACTAAATCTCCAACTTGATACTCAGGCGCTTTCTTTCTTTTCTTGTTGTAGGTTCTTCTATTTTCGGTTTGAATTTTCTGGATGTTTTCCTTTGCATCTTGTCTGTTACAATTTCTTTCATCTTGGAATTGTTGTATCATTTCTTCTACTAGGAGATCTCTGAGAATGATGTCTTCCTTGTTTCTTATTTTCACCCCAGTTAAAAGTTCAAATGGTGTCCACTTCGTACTTCGACTCATTGTACCATTAAGAACTCTTTGTAATTTATCCTCATATTTAAGCCATTTTGTCGCGTCATCAAGTGTTAACTTGGTGAGAACTGGTATAAGAGTACGGTGGATCCTCTCAACTTGCCCGTTTCCACGAGGTACTCCTATGGCGATTTGTAAGTGTTGAATTCCCTCGTCAGCGCAATAGTCGGCAAAAGCTTTTGATGTAAATGCTGAGCCTTTATCGGTTATGATCCTCAAGGGATTTCCAAAAGTTTGTTGTTGTAATCGTATTTTTTCCAATTCATCCTCTGCAGAAACTGATTTGACTGGATATAACCAGGTAAATTTTGTAAAGGCGTCAACAATGGTCAGAATGTGTTGGTACTTTTTGTTTGTTGACGGCAATGGACCGATAAAATCAACGTGATAAGTACCTAAGGATATATCTTCCTTTTCAATGGGATTCAGAACCCCCTCCTTTTTTCCACATTTCTTATTGGCCAAAATGCACGGTGCACAGTTGATGATTACTTTTGAGTTAATTTATTTAAGTTAGAAATGAAGAATTCTTACTTTACCACATCTTCTGTTTTAGTTGCTGATAATGGCCCTTTTCGTGAGCTAATTTAATTATTTCGGTTTGCATATCTCTGGGCACTACAATAAGTTCGCGACCATTTACAAATTTGTAGAGAATGTCATTTCGTACAAAATACTCCTGAGACTCGTTATTAGGCAGGAGTGTTTTAAGGGCACAAATATGTTCATCTGCATTCTTCAGTTGTGCAGTCAAAGTGTCATTTCCTACAATCATGACTGGATGTCTACTTAAGGCATCGACATGCTGCATTCTTTGGCCGGGTCTATGTACAATTTCATAGTCAAACTCCTCTAATAAAAGGGCCCATCTTGCAATTCGTGTTACAAGATCCTTTTTGTCCATTGTTTAAAGGAAGGCCGAGCAATCGGTTACAATTTTGAAATGGTTGTCCAACAGGTAAACACGGAATTTTTTTAAGTCTTCGACAATGGCTAGGACCTCCAGTTCATAACTGCTATACTTTTCTTCGGCTATGTTTGTTTTCTTTGACATGTAATGAACAGGGTGTAGTTTTCCATCTTCACAGTCTTGCAGGAGCATGGCACCATAGCCATGTTTGCTCGCATCTGTATGCAGTTCCGTTTTCCTTCCTTGTTTGAAAATACTTAATACTGGACCTTCTGTTAGTATGCTTCTTTTTGTTCAGGACCAAAAGCAAACGAACTATTTTTTCTGAGCAAATCACTAAGCGGTTTAGCAATTGTAGAGTATCCTGAAATAAATTTCCTGAAGTAACCCGTTAGTCCTAAAAAGCTTTGTACATGCTTCATGTTTGTTGGGACAGGAAACTTCGTAACCGCCATAGTTTTCGTTGGTGATGGACGGATAGTGCCATTTTGAACTATGTGACCGAGAAACTCCACTTTCTTTTTCAGGAACTGGCACTTGGTCATTTTCAACTCGAGTCCATACTTGGATGCAACTTCAAATACAGTTTTTAACTTATCTAAACCTTCCTTTTCATTTTTCGATGGTATGATAATGTCGTCCATATAAATTATCACGAAACCTTTGTTCATAAGATCTCGGAAAATACTATAAACATATCTTTGAAAAACACTAGGGCTAGTACTCAATCCGAAAGGGACTTTAGTGAATTCAAATTGTCCGTCTGGAATAACAAATGAAGTGTATTTTCGACTTTCTTCCTCAACATTAACATGGAAAAATCCGTTCTTCAAGTCTAAAGTAGTGTACACTCTAGCATCTTCCAACTTGTCTAATACATCATCTATCAAGGGAAGGGGAAATCTGTCTTTAACTAATTTTCTATTTAGCTTCCTATAGTCTATGCACAATCTGGTTGCGTTGTCTTTCTTTTTTACTAATACTATTGGACTAGCATAATCAGAATTACTAGTCCTAATTATTCCTTGTTCCAACCATTCTTGGATCTGTCTATCAACTTCTTGTTTCTCAGAAAAAGACAGACGACGAGCTCTTTGGTAAATCGGCACAGCATCATTTAGAATAATTCTCATGGAGACATCAGTTGTTTCTGTCTTTTCCGGTTTATACGATGACGTTATCGGTTTTAATTCCGCTTTTATTTGTACGTCATTAATATGGCTAAGATCAAGATCAACTTGATCTTCCTGGTTTACTTCGGTTATTTGCATGAGCCACATCTTTTCTTCATAGTTGTTAAATTCAACACCACTGCTCCAATTACTGCTTGGTAACTCAACTGTGGTGCAGGTACTACATACCATGTTAAAGAAAAATGATATCCATCTATTTTAACTTCATGCTCAAAGGATCCTTTCGTCCAAACTTGTGATGTTCCAATACCAGACAAAACCAAGGGGGTGTGTTTGATAGCTTGGGAAGGTCGATTGTCTGTTTGTAAACATCTTCGCGCATGAGGCATACTGAACTACCTGTATCGACGAGTGCAACAACAGTCAAATTGTTCAAACAGATATCTTTGGTGTGAACCTTCCCGTCTACCACATTGTTAGACGTTTGTGTAATATGGGCTTCTGATGTCCTTTCTTTCTCATCGGGTTTGTGCACTGAATTCAGACCACTGTCATTTCTCATGAATCGATGACTTGGTGTTTGTTTTGGATACCTCTGGTTCTCATTGTTATTCCATTTCTTGAAATGGGAATGCATTTGATTAGGATGTGTTCGTGGTCGTCCACGTCCAAACTGTGCATTTCTCGGAAAGTTTTTCTCTTTTAGAAATTCGCTTGGTTGCTTCTTATAATTTACTCGCACTTTTTCATACTCATCTAGTTTGTCAGTTAACTGGATTGGTGATATAATCTTTGCCCAATTATCTATGAAATGTTCTCGAACTTCCACTGGAACCTTTCTTTTTAATTGATCCACTATCATGAGATCTTTGAGTTTTTCAAAAGTTGTTACTTCTAAACTCATCAACCACTTGTCTAAATAATTCTTTATTTCGTAGTAGAAATCTCGCCATGTATTTTCAGGTTTCTTTTGATGCTTCACAAATAATTGTCTAAAGTTTTCTGGTCCTAACTTAAATCTCTTCAAGAGCAACTATTTTATGTATTCGTAGTCAGTTGCTTGTTCATCCGACTCTCGTGCAATTAGACCGACTATCTCTGATGGGAGTACGCTGACTAAGTGGGTTACCCAATACTCTGTCGGTATTTGCATTATTTTGACCTGGCGTTCAAACATAACCAGATATAAACTAATATCATTGTCTTTTGCATCGAACTTTGGTATTACTTTTTGAACGTCAAATTTTGGATTGTTTAATTCACCCATAACTTCATTATTACCGGTCGATAAATTTGAGGACATTTCGATTCGTTTCATCTCTAATTCGTCTTTTCTTCTTTCTTCCATTTCATCCCGTCTTTTCCTTTCTTCTACTTCATCCCGTCTTTTCCTTTCTTCATCTTGTCTTTTCCTCTCTTCCGCTGCCTTGTCTTCTGCTTTTCGTGATTCTGCGATATTCTCTAACAAATTTTTCACGAAGATTTCATCATAATGTGAACTACTAGTTATGAGTTCTTTGAGTTCTATTACTTTCATTTCCTGCTTAACGTTTTCACCCATTTCATCTGCAAGCCGTTGCAAATCTACTTTCTTGTATTTTGCAAGGAAAGCCATTATGGCCAATCTTAAATCCAATGTTCCAACACAATAGTAATTTTAAAATTTCTCACAATTCTTAATATACCACTCAATTGTAAATTAATACATATATTAACACACTTTTGCTCCTAAGCGTTAATATGCATCTTAAAATTATTTAAATGAAATTAACAGGTATAACATGTAGCACATAACCTTTGACGCTAATATGGTATTTAAGTACAAGCATAAACAAACATCACCCAAATATGTTGTTATAGCATAATAAAATAAAATAAACGAAATACTAGGTAACAACACAATCACATCTAAGAAAAATATGCTTCAACTTTCAAATTATAAAAACAAAACAAACGTATCAAACTATTACGCCGTCTCTATCAAAGAATCACTAAGGAAAAAAATTACTGCAGGTGATATTTCCAACAAAAAAAGATCAAAATATAACTTATGTTAAAAAAAAAAGATTTTCCTTTTCGTCACCTGATTTTTTTTTCTTTCTCTGTTCGTTTTAAAAACGGAAATGTGTAGAGAAGCCATAGAAACAATTTTTGTGTGTGTGTTGCAGTACTTCCGATTTAAACTTTCATGAAATGAAATATTTGTACCAGTTTCTTTTTCGAAACTTAAAAGAACACACTTGAAGAAAATAATGTTACTCTTCAATAGTAGCACATAGAAATTAATACAGAATAACAAATTAAGTTAAATATGTTGACACGAGTGTTTGCTTATCTGTGTTCTTGATGACGAGGGCAGGGAGCCTCCAACAAGCGACGAGGGTAGGATTCCTCCAACACAGGACAAGGGTAGGACGCCTTTAACACGGACGAGGACAGGATTCCTCCACAGGCGAGGACAGGATTCCTCCACAGACGAGGACAGGATTCCTCCAACGGGCACGAGGACAGGATTTCCTCTAACGGGCACGAGGACAGGATTCCTCCAACAGGCACGAGGACAGGACTCCTCCAACAGGCACGAGGACAGGACTCCTCCAACGGGCACGAGGATAGGATTCCTAAATCTATAGATAAAATAAAAAACAGAGCAATTTAATATACACTCACTCTATTCATATTGTCTGATGAGAAGACAACAATCTGAGCATTGAGGTAGTCTTCAAATTGTTTTATCACATATAATGTACAGGGACCTAGTGGTACACCTGCAGCTTCATGCAAGTCTCTGGCTCTATTGATAAGAGCAGGGCGCCTTCTATTCCGTATGGCATTAAAGGTCGGCCTATCATCATCCAAATAAGCTAGGGCGTAAACACTCGCCTTCGCACAACAAAATCCCTCGTCGTCACTAGGCACGGCAAATATCGACCTCTTACGAAGTCTATCCATAGATATGTTGATAACCTTTCTGTTATTTCCAGCCCCCCACTGGTCGTTAAATGGTTAACACATCAACTGAAAATGAAGCGTCCAATCGAATTTCATCCTTAGACTGAAGGACTTTCATAATACAGGCCAATAATTTCTCAACCGTAACTGAAGAAACTTCCATCAGGGTCGTTGATATTGGGTTATCAAGACCTTCAGCCAGGATGCAAAATCTGATGAGGTCAGAGGGACCTAAAGCTTCGATAGTCCAGCGGATTAGTATTCTGAATATTTCTCTAACACTATCCACTACTGTGGATGCTGACACACCGCGTGTACTCTGAGGAAGAAGTTCGGCTTCAACACGTGCGGTGTATCTAATTTCCTCAGCTTTGTATTTGATGTTTCTACGCCGAGCTTTCTCCACAATCACAATAGCATTTTCAAGCTGAAATAAAAAAATATTGAGGGAATAACAGTTACAAGACATCTCAAAACTTATATTTTCTTTTGCATTTAGGAGACAAAAAGAAATAATTTTTAAATTACAACATTTTTATTCGAGCTTAAAAAATGTTGTTTACAAATAAGAATATATCTCTAATAATTAATAGAAAAGATTATTGGATCATTTCTTAAGGACAATGAAACTGAACTTACACTGTGTGCCTCATCAACACGATAGACATTCAATGTACCCTGTACTGAAGCGTGAACAGAGTTCTAATTTAAAGAAAGGGATATTTAGAAAAAGAAAATAAAAAATAAAAAAAGTGCAATACTCTACTACTACTACTACTAAAGTACATATTACCTCAAATCCCGAACCCACTTGATAATTTAATGGAAGTGGCATAGAGTTTTCTAGAAACAACTGCGAACATTCATCGATAATCTAGATATAAATTATTGTTATTTAGAAACTGTTATATATTTTAAAACACTTCTAGTTCTATAGAAAAGTTAATGCAATAGAAAAATCTTATATTATCATCTGCTTCTAAAAAACTTTGACACATTTCATCACTAATCTAAAGATAACAAGAAAATCTTAAGAATAAAATTAACCACTTGTCTCAGTTCTATTAAAATACTCTTGCTTTTAGGTTATAAATCACAGAAATGAAAAAAAAAGATGATGGTGTAAAGACTTACTTCATCATCAGAATCTCTCATGGGCATATCTGGGTCTTCAAACAATACCTTGAATAGCAATTGAATAGCGAAATAAAAATAGTGTTTTCGAAAAAAATAATAAAAGCTATTTTTTAAGGTTATAGATAAGAGAAAAACATAAGTCTACTATGTAAGCCTACATTACACAATATTCACGAAATTAAATTGTACAATAATTACAATAGTATTTTTAAAAATAGTGTTTCAAAATTAATAATGCCATGTTTCTAAAGGTTACACATAAGAGAGAAACATAAGCCTACTATGTAAGTCTGCAACGTACGGTATACATTTGTTACTTTACA
This sequence comes from Meta bourneti, assembly GCA_933210815.1. Classification (NCBI taxonomy): domain Eukaryota; kingdom Metazoa; phylum Arthropoda; class Arachnida; order Araneae; family Tetragnathidae; genus Meta; species Meta bourneti. The sequence continues at coordinate 60,369,649 of OW119924.1, read as the reverse complement.
CAATATTTCACGAAATTAAATTGTACAATAATTACAATAATATTTAAAAAAAGCGCACTTACCAAATCTGAGGTAGAGTCCAACTCACGTTTTTGCTGGTTAGAGCATTCCATGTAAGTATGCAAAAAAAGAAAATGTAACAAGACACAGGAAGAAACTGAAGTGTTCTCTGGACAAGAAACGGAGATTACTCTTTACAGGTTCACAGAAATGTTAAGGATACGTAGCAAAAAAAAACTCACAACCAATAGCAACCGGTATGATTTGCTTCAGCCTACCACTCACATTCACGTTCGGACATATTCACCACATGCCACTCGCAATGACACCTGCCAGTTAAGATGACACCTGCTGGTTACAATGACACCCCCCTTTCGGATCACGTCTCCAGCACGTGACACCTGCTGGTTACGATGACACCTGATGGTTACAATGGCACACCTGCCAGTTACGTCATGTGATCACACCCCCTTTCGGATTACGTCTCCAGCATGTCGATACGTCACTTCCGGTTACGACCATCCCTTTCGATGACGACACGCTGTGACGTCACGTGGCCCCGCCCCTTTTGATGACATCACTTCCGTTCCCGTAGACCACTGCATACTACTAGCCTCCAACAATAGCAGTCTTTTCTTATTGATTGCAAATGGCTTGTGCACGGCGCCGCACGCAGCGCAACTGAAAGAAACGATCATTTAAATTATTTCCGTTGCCAGAGCCACGCGAGAGATTTTCATGTGTGGATGATGCCACACTTTTCCGAACATATTATTTTTACGTAAGGTTTTCTTCACAGTCCACCTGGCTACTAGTAATCTGAACTCATGCTAATCTTTTGAAAATTACTGAATATTCGTAATTAAAGTTAAAAGAATACCAACAGTGTGAAATTGTAAGCACTGATGCATAGGAAGGATTCTGGAATGATTTTCGATTAATAAATTTTAAAGTCATAATAGACGATTTAAGCCATAACTTAATGTCTTACATTTTCAGGCCAAACAAAGACATACCTTTATATAAGGTATACTTTATAAACAATAAATACAGGTTCCTAGAATGACCAAACTTTATTTTCAAAATTTTATTCAAACCTGTCATTAAAAGAAAATCCGAATATCAATTTTTTACCTTGAACTATTTTACCGAATCTTGAGGAATTTGAATTTGAGCTTAAAGGGTAGATACCACCAGTTTTGAGTGCAATTATTTTCTGACTTAAGTTTTCTATATATTTTGTGATTCTTTGAATGCTATAGATATTAGTTAATAGCTTTTACAGGTATTTAATTAAAACATGTCGGGTGACACCAACTTAAGGAAATAGTTGGGGAGGCTCACGTAAGCCCCTAAACTACTTTATGCATTGACCTTCCAATGATATGCGTTGCTTTTTGTCTTCAATGTGTGAATTATTTTGTCTATCACTTCGCAATCCATATTATATGTATTTTTATAACCCTCAAGTGTGACGCGGGTTGCTTCAATCTATCGACCTTCTAATGAAACAGACGGAGCATATGGGTGGAGTCGCTATCTTAAGACCTCAAAAGGGTAAGTCATGTGGGCTTACGAATCGATTTGGGCCGATCGGCTATCGAATCAGACTAGTGTTTTTAATTACGCTGACTTTAACCAATCAATAATTTGTTCCTCATTTGGATTCATGCTTTTTCCAACAGCTATGTGACAGATTTTCAAACCATGTGACCAGAAGAAATACCACAAAGCTGCGCTCACATATTCCGTCTATTTCATTAGAAATTCGCTGGCTTTTGTGTGCTGTTTTATGTCTTCAATGTGTGGATTATTTTGTCCATCCATGCTATTATCTGTATTTTTGTAGCTCTCACGCTTCAATCCATCGATCTGTTAATGAAACGGACAGGAGCAAATGGCTGAATCGCTGTCGTACGATCTCAGAAGTGTAGGTCACATGGGCTTAAGAATCGACATGGGCCGATTGCCTTTCGAAAAGCAAATTAGTATTCATGATCAAGCTATAATCCCATTTATGCGCCAATAAGGCCTTTAACACTGACTGAATTAAATTGGCTGAGCATTGCTGTCATTTCACACGATCGGTTTGATCTCCGGGTGAAGGTTGTATGGTATTGAAGAAAGCCCGAATTCTGGTGAAGAATAATTCACGAGCATGATGAGGAAAAGTTAGTTTGCGGTTCGATAGCCAAATGGCCCCATTCCTAAGCCCACATGACTTACACTTTTGAGATCTTGCGATAGCGATGACTCCCTAAACATGTTCCATCCATTTCATTAGAAGGCTTTTAATGCGTGAAGCGGATACGAAGCACCGGTGCTAATTAGTTAAAGATTAGGATTCGTCCATATACCATGAGACAGATCTTCAAACCGAGCGATCGGGAGTGATGACATGAAGCTGCGCGCACATGCTCCGTTTATTTCATTGTAAAGGTCGATGCTTCAATCGTTAGCCCTCAGGGTATTACCTTCTTTAGGTTTGTATGGGCTTGTAACGGCAGCTTGGGAAAATGGACAATCTTGCCGGCTCAAATGTCGAAAGGAAAAGACCACACACCGAAGCGACCACCCGAAACATCTTTTTAACGACAGCCAACCAGCAGGGGTCGGAAATCGTTGTGGCTTCGAAACAAAAGGCAGGCGCCTCTCTGTCGCTCTCTATGACATTTCGAGACAAAGAGGACGGAGATGAATTACGATGACCATTGCCGACAGGGTTTTATGGTCCCCTTTCAAGTCCGCCGTAAAAGTCAAGGGGAGAGGTCAACGTGAGAGAGCCAGCCATTCGGGAAGGTCAGAAGATGGTGAGAATTTTCAACAGCCAACCAGCACCGACTAAAAGGCGGACCTGAAACGAAAAGGAGGAGTCGAGAAGCACCCAATATACATAGAGTTTTTGAGAAGGAGGGAGAGGAGCAGACAGAAAAGAGAGCTTGGAGAGAAGAGCAGAGAGAGAGGCGGTCAGCAGAGAGACCGTTTTGGAGATTGGAGTGAACACCCGTTCACTGTCGGCGCATTTTATCCCGCCTTGGGATTCTATACTCGCCAGAGTATTTTATTGAGAAAGGCTCGCCGTAGCCGTGAAAGAGACCCCTCCGAGAAACCTGTGTCGCCACTCGTCCGAGTAGTGGAGACTTCACCGAGATCTAAAGTTCACTAGAACTGATAAGACTGATTTATCCCACCTTGGGATTCTATACTCACCTGAATATTTTATTGAGAAAGGCTCGACCGTAGCCGTGAAGGAGAAGACTCCTAGAGATCTGTGCAACTGCTCATCCTAGTAGTGGAGATTGATCTGATCCTATCTGGAAAGACTGAGATATCCTGCCTTGAGACTCTATACTCATCTGAGTATTTTTGTTGAGAAAAGGCTCACCCGTAGCGTTGAATCAGACTCCCCCGAGTGAATTGTGAGGCTCGCCAGCAACCATAAGAAGCGCCTCGATTGGACTTTCCAATGAACTAACATTAAATGAACTCTTCATTCATTTTTCCGACTTTTGTACAAATTGTAAAATAAATTACATTAATCTAGCAACGGATATTTGCAATGGTAACTAGTCTAAGCTACCCGTGAGCCAAGACGTTACAGGCTTCACAACTCTGAGATACCTGAGTGATTTTTTCCCTTTTCATTTCCCTCCTCCCCTTCTGCTTTTTGTTTTTTCTTTCTCCCTCGTTGTGGTTCCTCTTTGAAGATGAGGGCTCCCCTTGGGAAGCTTTTCGCAATTCTGCTGCTTTCAGCTCCTCTTGGGGATTATATCCCCCACGTGTTTGAGTGCGTGGTGTCTCTGGAAAGGGGACACCATGCACGGCAAACAGTTGAGGGATGACATATTGACCCAACACATTGGACCCTAGCTTCAGGTAAACGGGAGGTTACATTGGTCCCGTGTGCATCATTCGGCTGGTCGATTGGACTTCGTCGTCGGCTGGGGATCAAGCGATCGGTCACCTTCTGGGCACTGTGTTAAGGGTGATGTCTGTTTAGGGGTGATTCGTAAGCGTATAGGCCCTGTCAACACCGGTGCAGAGTCTGCATCCCTTTGTTGGACTCGGTGGTGGGTGGTGCTGCAGGGCCCGAACTCCTTTTCTTCATTATAATTAATAATGTAAATTCTTGTTTTCCTCCCTCCAGAAGGGAATAACAAATCGTACTGCCCTCCTTCTCAAATGTTAGATTTTTTATAATTAAACTATTCAATCAACAAAATACAAATCAAGCATCACTTTCATTTTCTTATGTATTACCATTCCTAATTAATAAAGCCCGTTGTGTTGCTCCAGTGCAAAGTTAATTAAAATACCTACCTAATTAATAAAACTTTGTAATCTTATTTGGGTACAACTAAATCAATAAAAAAAATTCGCTCTGGGGACATTCTTGTCGAAGTTTCCTCAGAGTCTCAGACGAAACTTCTTTCAAAAGCAACAACTCTCGGTTCATTTACTGTTTCTGTCACACCACACAACTCATTAAACTCTGCAAAAGGCGTTATTTCCAAGTCAGAGCTATATCATTCATCTGAACAAGAGATTTTGGAAAATTTAAGGAATGAGCATGTGTGTTGAGTTCATCGCATTACCATTAGTCGCGATGACAAGGTGCTTCCGACAAAGCACCTTATTTTAACTTTTAACACACCCACACTGCCGTCCCGTGTAAAGGCTGTGTTCGCGCCTTTGGCGACTCAAGTTTCTTGGCGTCATCGCTTGTGATTGGCGAGCGCCAAATGGCTCTGAACTGGGCAGTTGGAAAGAGGAAGCCAAAGTTGGCAGTCGGAACTTTTCAAGCGGTAGATAGGCTACTGCTGATTTTGATGCGATTAGGAGATCGCAAGCGTTCCTTTCGGGAACCACCTTGTCCATATTGTCGATCTTGTTAAGTTTGAATAAATTGTTAGTTTAAACACAGTCCACTTCTTTGCTTCTTTGGTGGGCCTCGACAGGCTGCTTATCTAAACTGTTCTATACATCCTTTTATTCCGAACTCTCAGAGCTGTTCTAACTGCCAGGGATTGGGACATTCTTTCAGAAATTCCAGCAATCATAATTCTTAGCAGTAAGGCCTTAAAATACATTTTTAGTCTCCTGTTGGAAATTTTATCATTTACACTGATTCAAAAAGTGTTTTAGAATCTTTAAAATCCAACTGGTCAAAAACATCCTATGGCAGATGCCATAATTAAAATTCAGGAGAAACAAGTCCGACGTGGCTATGGAATCACCTTTTGTTGGATACCAGAACACGTCGGAATTATTGGAATTGAATTGGTGGGTGCCGCAGCCAAAAATGCCGCGACTCCTCTAAATTTTCCCGTTTCATACGATGATCTCTGACAAGTAGTCCGGGACATCGTGTGGAACAATTGGCTGAACGACTGGAGCATGCAGAGTCACAATAAGCTCCACAGCATCCGGCCAAACGTTTCATTATGTCTTGCTTTACAAATACAATACTCCGATGTACTTTTAAAATAACTCGTCTACGCATCGGACACGCGTTTTACTCACAGACATCTTTAATTAGGAGAGAATACCGCCTGTGTGTAGTTCCTTTTACCAATAGTCATATTTTAATTGATTGTCCTGTTTCTAATCGTCCCGTCAGTATTTTTTAAATAACTCAATTTAAACTTATAAGATTTGGTTGGGGAAAATCCCCAACCAAATCTATTTAAATTTTTACAAAACGTAAAATTTTTGAATTCCATCTGATTTTTCTTATCTTTCATGTTTTAAACTCCATCACTTCATCAAAACCTTTTATTTTATGTTCGTGACGAGGATGATCCTAGACTTTGGTGTTTATTTGAATAAATCAGTATTAAAATACTATTATTTTTTATGATCTAAATATTACATTGTAACGAACTAACTTATTTTTAATCTACTTTTATTGCTTGATAGATTTTAAATATCTTCATTTTAATGAGTCGAATTTTGTCTTGCGTTTGGCACAGCTTGTCCGCTATTGGACCTTTCGCCATAAAACCCAAATCAACCAACCAGCTTCGATCATTAAAAGTATAGAAGATTGCACAACAGGTTCGACTCCTGGGAGTTGGCGCACTTGAAACATGCATTTTTTGTCAAATAAAATAAACATTTTATAAAAACATTTATTAACAATTACCCTTAAAACTTCAACATTTTTTACAATGCAATGGTAGTTACTTATATAAACTTCGGGTTTACATATAACAAATACACTTGGGAATCATTCTTTGTTAACGAGAATTGACCGGTTAAATGTTTGGAAATCTTAGGTTCAGATTAACTGAGTAAACATTACAATGATGCATTAGTGACAATCTCAACTTTAGTATATAAATTACTTCAGAACAATTATCATTGAAACACTTTGTACGATTAAATTAAGAATTATTCTCTTCAGACTATATGGTTATTATCAACATTTATGATTTGTACAGCAAAATTGTAGATAGTAAAATTTCAAACAAATATTAATCCAACATTGATCATATATGCATTTATATACAGAAAAAAACAAGAAATATTCTTTATAAATTTTTTCCAGATTTTGAGAACTCTTTTGATTTACCGACAGGATGCTTAAAACAAAAACAATGTTAACAAAACAATGTACAAAAAGGTAGAAATATTGAATTATTTATTTGCTCTGCAATTGCTTTTGCACTTCTTGTGGACTCACCACAGTCGTTCTGTAATATATTTCCTTGGATCTGAGCCAACTGTAGGAGTTATCAAACAATATAATATCTGAAAAACAATAAATTTGATTAATGTTGGCATAGTGCAGTGGTCGGCAAACCCCGGCTCGCGAGCCGCATGCGGCTCTTTAGCCACTTGAGTGCGGCTCTGCCACGAATCGATTTCGACTACGTGCGAGCGAGCGGGGTGTCTGTCGTGTTGACGTGGCGCGGGGTATGCGGCGCGGAGGAGGCACACGCGACTAACGCACGAGTTGTGCGAGAGCGAGCCAGTTACAACTTGTGACTGGCGACGAGAGTACCTAGTCGGAGCATTAAGCTACTTGTATCTTTCAACCAGCTAGCTACAGATCTCACAGCTATTTTTGGCATCAATTTAATAAGTTGTTACAACTTTGTGTTGCTGCTTTTATTGTTATAAAACGAAACATGTTGTTAGGTGCCACCTATTTGACATGGCTATAAAGAAGAGAAAAACGGAAGACGAAAACCGTGAATGGACCGAATCGTTCGCTTTTATACAAATCTCAAATGGCCTTCCGACCTGTCTTATTTGTCAAGAAAAAATGGCGCATAACAAGAAATCAAATTTGGAGAGACTTTACAACTCAACACGCGTCATTTGGCAGTAAATATCCCGCCGGTGATGCGAGGAAGAAAGCAGTTGAGGAACTTCAGAAGAGTCAAGAAAAATCAAGTTCTGTATTTAATTATTGGGTGCAATCTTCCAACAATGCTAATATTGCAAGCTTTATTGTTAGTCAAGAGATTGCTAAGAGGCATAGCATACACTGACGGTGAATACATTAAAAGTTGTTTTATAAATGCACCCGAAGAGCTTTTTCGGAATTTTAAGAACAAGGCAGAAATTCTTAAAAAAATTAGAGTTACCACTGTCTGCTAAAACAAGTAAAAGACAACAGTCAAAATGTCTTCGAATATAACCAATCAGCAAATCAAAGATCTTAAATTGGTTTCAGCTTTATCAATAGCTGTTGACGAATCTTGTGACATAAATGACAGCGCAAGTTTCACTTTTCGATTTATTTCGTCTACGGGTCCTAAAGAAGAACTTTTAGGATTATTGCCACTGAAAGGTCAAACACGTGGCGAGGATATTGCAAATGCTCTCATTGAATGCATGGAGAAACATCATATTCCACTCGATTAAATTGTTTCAATTTCAACAGATGGGGCAAAAAATATGACCGGAGTGAGAAAAGGTTTTGTTTCTATTTTGAAGGAAAAAAATTAATCACGAGATACTTGTTTACCATTGCATCATTCATCAAGAAGCGCTTTGTGCGCAGACATTTCCAGAAGAAATTTGTAATGTTATGGAATTGGTAATCAAGATTGTCAGCACAATTGTAGCTAAAGCTCTTTATCATCGCCAATTTAAGGAATTTTTAGTTGAAATGGAGAGTAAATACGCAGATCTTCTGTTGCATAATAAGGTACGTTGGCTTTCAAGAGGAAACGTTTTAAAACGTTTCGCTTCCTTATTTGAAATTAAAGCATTTCTCCTTGAGAAGGATACTGACTATCCTGAACTAACGGACAATCAGTGGATCCGAAAACTTTATTTCATGGTAGACGTTACGTCTTATCTAAATAATCTTAATCGTGAACTACAGGGGAAAGGAAACACAATTTTTTCGATGTTGAAAGAAGTCATTTCATTCGAAAACAAATTATCTGCGTGTTTTATCATATTTTTATTTTAATGTAAAAAATATTTTTGGTAATAAATAAGATTATTACTATTATGATATCTGGTTTTATTTAATGTTAGTAGCTAGTTTAAACCGACTCCTAAAAACATGGTTCTTAAAAAGAAATGTGGCTCTCAAAAGAAATCTTAATCGTTGTACTGCTGATCTTTGGCTCTTTTGACTAATGAGTTTGCCGACCCATGGCATAGTATATATAAAAAACATACTGCTGAAGAAAGTATTTTTGGGATATCCAAAAATGAATGTTTTGATAAGGTTATAGTTTGATAATAAATAGTATTAAGGACCCTTTTTTAGTACAAGTATGCAAAGTTTTAATCTTACAAAATCATACTTTACCTTTATTTTACATTGCATCCAGTCTAATTTTACTTTCCTATTTTTTATATTACAGTACACACAACTGTTTTACAACTATGTATATAAAAATGGAGTGTTTGTACATAGAATATTTTCGTCCCATTTCTCCTTTTATGCCATTTTAATCCATGGTCCCACTTTTTGTGTCTATCTGTATGTGTGTGCCAGTACTATATCAAAATGGCTAAATATATGTACGTTTAGCCTTCATGATATCACGAATTCATGATGAATCTCAAATTAATTTGTCACTCGTCTCTTAGAATTGTAAAGAGATACCATGCATACACATTTGGCATTTCATATAAACTGAAAATTTTTAATATATTGAAAATGAACCTAGTATGATGATTTTCTGGACACTTAAACGGTAGTTATATATTTCTATGGAAAGAAGAAATTATTCGTGCATCATTTGTCAATCTGCATTGCATTAATTCAACCTGAGCTACGTCATGTAATTTTGCTAGTTAACCATATTTCATTTCACTTGAAAAACTTTAAATTGTTTAGTTTGAGAGTTCCTAATAAATAATGATAACTTTTTAATTTAGAATAACAAAACTTATACCTGGTATGTTGAAATACATGTGCTGCTCTGAAAGAATAAAATTTGTAAAAAGTAAAAGAATAGAGTTTTTGTAGAAAAACTACGAAGCGAAATGATGAAAGTTCTGGGACTAAAGTTAGTTTATTTAATTGATGTAGCAAAACAACAAGACACAAAAAGTCAAGAACGGTTTTCATTCAACTTCAATTTCATAAACCTCAAAAGAGCAATCGGTGAAAGGAATTATGAATACTTACAAGTTCCAACTTTTTCACACTTATACACTCCGACTTCAAAATAATCATCTGTGTCCAGTCGTAGTAAAGGTACAAGCTCAGTGATTTTTTCTTCTCCATCCACCATTTCCTTTAAAAATATTCCGAACCCGATGTCCTTCGTTTTTGTTTCGAATTCCCATTCGATAAGGGAGTTTGCCTCTTCGATTTCTACGAAGATCTCAGAGAACGAAGCACGAGCAAGAACCAGTTTCTGAATTCCTGGTGTATTCACTAAAGATTTCTTAGTTTTGTCTAAGTAGTAGCTTTCATCAATTTTTCCTCCTTGGTGTAACTATAAAAATGTCAACAAACCTCTTAGAATCTTAACATTATTCCTTTTAGAATATGTTTCAGTATGTGTGAAGAATTATATGACGAAGAATTATATAATTATGTGTGAAGAATTATATATGGGCGTATAATGAATTATACACATATATAATTCATTATATTCTAGAATTATATGAATTATATATGCGATTATGATGAATTTAAAAATATTAGTTTTCAAGACTAAAAGATAATACAGTAGATTATAACTGCTTTAAATCGTTATAAATGAAATAATTAAGTTTATTATCTTCGTTAATTAATTTATTTTTAGATAGGATTGGTTGATTGATTGAGTTTTATGACACAATGGGGCCATATTTAGACAAGCTGCGCCAAACGCAAGACAGACAACGCCAAGTAATGGGCATACACACAAGGAAAGTTTTGCTGTGACAAAGAAGAGAGAAAATACAACGTAAAGTTGGTGGACATCAATACACAAGGAATACTTTTAAAACACAGCAGAAAGGAATATACCCAGGAAAGAATCGAACCCTACAACTAGCGTAGAGAATAAATCCACTGGGTTCCAGCGGCCTTAAGTGGGAGCTAATAAAAGTTGAAATTTCAAAGCTAGAGAACATATCGTAATACATTTGCAGATTTAATTTGACCACAGGGGGTACAGAGGGCTTGCTCACTGAGCTAGAAACTTGTGAGTTATAGGCGGCATAGGTTCGATTCCTCCTTGGATGCATTTCTCTCTTCTGTGGGCCAATAAACCTTCCTAGTGTTTTTATGTCCATTTACTCGACGTTGTTTGGCGCAGCTTCATTAAATATAGCCCCTTGCACCATAAAACCAAAATGCCACCCCCACCCCCAATTTAACGATAATGCAGCTAATGGATTCTGATAATTGTCTTGCATTCATTTCTGTGATTATTTTGAATTCAAAGTTTGAGGCAGCTTCTTGATACACGCAATTTAAAGAAACCTTAAGCCAAAGTTCCATATGAATTCTATTATACTTACGAATGTTTTGCATAGTGGGTTACCATCCGGGTCCGTTCTATTACCTCCCATAAATGCTGGAAGCTGATCAGCGTCAATAACGTTCAAGAGTACCTCTTTCCAATTTTCTATACAACAAAATAAAGTACTAAGATACCATATTTTTTTGTAACAGATCAAAATAATTGTCAAAGGACTGAAGTGATTAACGTATTTTATAATGTAGCAGAGAAAGAGGGAATTTTACTAATGAATGTATGTAGAACTAAAATAAATAAATTTTAAAAGTGGAATTCAGTTTAAGGTTATAGCCGTGTGAAATTGAATAGAAATATATAAAAATATCTTCCATTCAGCGTCGCGCCCGCCCTGATGGTTGGTTGAATTTTGTTTTGCGACTCAAGGACCATATTTGGTCAAATTGTTCCAAGCATAAGACAATGTCAAATAATGAGCATACACACACAAGGAAAGTTTTTCTGACGTAGAAGAGAGAAATATACTCTGGGAAGAATCGAAAATTCTCCTATAACTCGCATGTTGTTAGCTCAGTGAGCTAACCCACTGAACTGTGACGAGACGTGCGCTGAACAGACATGACAATTATTGTCGTTGTGGTATCCCAAATATTGAATTTTAAAGAGAAAAAGTTCTAAGAGAATGAAAATGCAGTAAATTATCTACTCTAATATGAATTATCTGAAACAATGGGTGATTCCTTAGTGTTCTATTTTATATAGAATATTTTATATAAGCAAACGCAAGGTTGCTTATATAAAAATATAAATAAAATAATATATATAAATAATATAAATAAATAATATAATATAATAAAATAAATAATATAATATAATATAATATAAATATAAATAAATATATAATATAATATAATATAAATATAAATAAATAATATAATATAAATAAAATAGAATATTTTATATAAGCAAACGCAAGGTTGCATTGCATTTATTAAAATTGGATAGAAAAGCAAGTTCTTTTGGTGTTTAAAAATACTTTCTGTAGATTTAAACGGGTCAATTTCGTAAGAGAAGATGGGGCCTCGGTAGTCCAGTTAGATAAGCTCATTAGCGACAGGAGGATTGCGAGTTCGAAACTTTATTCAACTATAGACCATCGTGTACGTGGAGCTGGTGTACTTTAAATATGTCATGGCCTCAAATGTCTTCACGTCGGCGGGTGTGGAAGTTTGGAGAGTGGGTTGCCAGTTCAAGTGTTGACCTTGTCATCTGACAGTGGTACAAAATTACGAGTTGCTATCCTCGGATCTTTCCCTTCGGGATTATGGATCCCAGACCGTCGCCAATAACCCGTTATGTTGCTCCAGTGCAACATAAATTCAACAATCTATCAGAGGTAAAATACTCATGGGGAGGTATTCATGCTTCTTCTATTATCATATGTAAACCATAGCGATTCTGCAATTCAAAATAGTACTTTTTACTTAGTACTTTAATGAAATAAATTAATGAGGTTAATGTTTGAATAACAACCATGAACTTACCTCCTAAAATATGGATCTTTCCTAAGGTTGTTCTTGATAATAACACTTTTACAATTGAAAACGTAAGAGAAAAATAGGCGAAAACTAGAAAGCAGAAAAACAAAAATTAGGTTTTAAAAATCGTCCTGTGTTAATGCAGTCTTTGAAAATATACAAAAATATCTCTTCAAAAATTTTACTAGTCTAACAGTTTACATATTTTCTATAGAAAACATTGCTACTTAAATAGAAGTTTATTTCTTCCTGCATTGAATTCGATTCTCATAATTATTTATCACAGAGAATAATTAATAATTCCCAGAAAAAGTGTTTGAAATACATCTGAATTTACACACAAGCGCTAAAAACGCATTCATTTTTGAGGAAAATTGCTTTTCTAAATGACTTTTTTCAGCATAGTGGACAAGTCTCACCTATATGTGAAAATATTACTACTAGTTTGAAATCCTGATTAGTTTATGGGGCCCCGGTAGCCCGGTTGGAAGAGTAACGGGTTAGCAACCGGAGTTCGAAACTAGGTCCAACCAAAGACCGTCGTGTACACGGGTGTTGGTGCATGTTAAATCTGTCGTGGCCTCAAATGTACCTCACGTTGGCGTGGTGTGGAAGTTTGGAAAGTGGGATGCCAGCTCAGGTGTTGTTCTCGTCATCTGACCATGGTTCAAAATTTCGAGGCGTTATCCTTGGATCTTTCCCTTCGGAATCAATCCCGGACAGTCGCCAATAATCCGTTATGTTCCTCCATTGCGATGTTAATTAACTACCTACCTACCTGAGTAATTTATAAATTAGTTCTTTAAAATTTCTATTCCGAATTTATAATATAAGCAAGTATTTTAGAATGAAGCATTACACTTCTTATAAATACATATTTTCTCTCATAATATAAAACCATCTTTGGGAAAAGAAAGTAATAAAAAACTTGTCCATTTCATATATATATTTGAATATTTCAATTTTTCAAGCTTCCTGAGTGATGATGCTCTAAATGAGGAATATATAAAGTGGTAATAGTTTCGTTGAAATGTTCATAAAAAATGCAATTATTCATTACATGAAATATATTTTCTTGTATTTAGCATTTACTTAAGTGCTTTTAATGAGCAATTCCTACTCAGTCAAAAACTTATCATTTAAAGTTCAAATTCTAAACTAATGTAAAATCCATAGGAAACAAATATGCTAATAAGTCTCGATACCAGGTAAAATAGTTTCAATACTCACCGTTTATAATATACATTGCTTTCAAACGTTCAGGAAAGTATTTTTCATATATTTTCAAAATACAAATTAAATTTTCAATTGCTGAAACAGAGAATTATAAGTACACAAAATGGAATGTAAAAAGGCATTTGGTAGGTGTAACTAAGATAATAATAATTCGTAATAAGTTATTGTAAACAGTGTTTATAGTGCAGTAACATCTTTTATAAACGGTGCAGAATATTTTTGATAGTTCTTGGGGGTCCAGTGAAAGTTAATAGGTTTTCTTAAAAGACTTAACAATTAGAGCTTCTACACTTTTCTAAAAGTGTAACGAATGAACTGAGTGGCTGTAAAATTTTAATGTGTAGCAGAGAAGAGCGACTACAGATGCAGAGTACTAAACCTCCGCTACCTGTGAAACTTTCAAATAAAAACGAAACATTAATTTGGAGAGAGCTTGGATAGAGTTCCGATCGTTATAGTGATTTGTCTATTTCTATGTCTCGTGTGAGACGAGACATAGAAATGTAATTTTTTCCCCGAGATATGTTTTTATTTGTTAGCATGCTTGATGGTGTTTGTGTATATTTGTGCTTTAAATTATCTTATTAAACTTTTGTAATTGGATTGAGCAACTCCAGTTTCTTCCGTTACAAAAGCCAAATATTCTTTATTTTACCACGCAATGTTGTTTTCACGATGTTATACTCAGCAATTTCAAGCAAGAGTTTTCAGTAGATATTTAAGAGTAAAATTTTGAGTAAAGAAATGTTATGAAATTTACACAGAATTTGTGAAAAAAACAAGGGTACATTCTAAAGCCAAAAATATAATTTTAATTTATTGTTACTTTAAAAAAGCAATAATACATCATGACGTACCTTTTTTATCTGTAGCATTAGCAAATGTTAAGCCTTCTGCATCGTATATATAAATGTATCCAGAATGAGGACCATTTTTCTGTAAGAAAATATCAAGAAATTAGTTTCAATTCAAGATGTTTATACTAAATATAAGGAGTAAATACAAAAACCAGGAATAAGAGTTCATGAAGAAATGGATAATGTGAACGTCCCCATATAGATAAAAATAATTGCATTTTCACGGCTAAAAATGTAAACAGTGTTATAAAATAATGTAAGCGACAAAGCACAATACTTTATTTCGATACTGATAAACTTATACATTACAAATGATAATAGTTAACTGGATAACATCGTGGTATATTCATGTCAAAATGTTGAAATTGTAGGAAATTTAATAACGGATAAAATACATAACAGTACGAATAGTAATTCATTTTGAGATTGTTGATAGGTTTAAGGTTGTTTATGAGAAACTAAACTATAAAATAAACTATAATTCTTCCACTTAGCAACAAGATTGTCATAATATGAGGCTTTCAAGTAACACTTAGGAATGTTACAATTTACATCGATTGCTAAATTCAAAGTGTCTTTGGCTAAAAAATCAGCTCTTTCATTCCCGTAAATTCCACAGTGTCCACACACATAGGCAAAGAAAATCCAAATTCCTCTATTTTTAAGAGAACTAATTGTTAAAAGCGTTTCAACAACTAATTTTTCTGTGCATGCAATATTCTTCAGTAAATGTAAAGAAGAAAAAGAATCGCTACAAATAAGGTACTTTGAACAAAAATTTCCATTTTCTTTAAACCACTTAACTGCGAGATTAATACAAAGCAATTCTGCTTGAAAGATAGTGCATTCATTCCGGATACGATGTTTATAAAAGCCGCATTCGAAGTTGTCTTCAAATAAAACAAAAGCAAGGCCAACATTGTTGTTCATCTTACTACCGTCCGTAAAACAGACTTTCTGGAAACACTAACAATTTAGGCTTAACAACCTGTTTAGAACAAAATAATTTCTTATTATATGACTTTTTATGAGGGCAAGTTGTTACGGCCAATGAGAATTTGAGCAAAAGAGGGCGCTGTGCGCGCCTCTGACGTTTTGTAGTGTGTAGAGAATTGGCCGGCGCTGTTATGCTGAGAGAGATCATGAAATGATGATGTAACACGTTAACTGTAAATGTCTTAATGTCTGTCCTTGTTTTGTGGTAATAAATGTTGTGGCTGTAAAATTCGAATGCTGATCTTTCCAAATGAATCCACATCAAATAATAATTTGAGAAGACGTCAAATTTGGAGCGTCACACAAGTTCGAGTTGATCATCTATGTACTAAAATATACTAATTTCCATTAAGTACGAGTTAAGAGATAGAGAGAGTTGATTGGTTTTAGGGTTTTATGGCGCAAGGGGGGTCATATTTAGCCATGCTGCGCCAGACATAAGACATACAATATCCAGTAATAGACATGCACAATGAAAGTTTTATTGACACAAGAGATAAATACACCCAGGGAGGAATGAACATGACAGGAATCGAACCGGCCCCGCCTACAACTTGAAGGTCGCTTGCTCAGTGAACATACCCACTGAGCCACGACGGCCCATGAGATAGAGATAAATAGATAGATCGAGAGAGAGAATGGAGAGAGATTGAGAAAATGAGAGAATTGAGAGTGAGATAGACTGAGAAAGTGAGAGATAAAGACTAAGAAAGGTGAGAGAGAAACATTGAGAGTGAGAGAGTATAAATTTAATATCTATGTTAACCAAAAATCATAATTTGGGTTAGGATCCATTAATCAAATAGGAGTTTCTAATACGTACTGTTTTCCTCTTTGATAAAATCTCTTCATCCTTTATTATTAATTGCAAAGATATTTTCTCCATATCGATATCTTTACACGACTTATTAATCCCTGTTGGATAAAAAATAATTTAAAAACTATTTTTATTTTGCCAACATTATGTAGAAAATGCAGATTTTTGTAAATTGAAAAAATGATCTTTACTTTTGAGACATATTTGCGAATTTTTGGTGCAAAAAGACACTATTTTCAAAATAATGAAAATTTAAAAAGACCAGACGATAAAAATAACTCAAATTAAAAAAGATAAAAATAATTCAAATTAAACAAGATAAAATAATTCAAATTAAAAAAGATAAAAATAATTCAAATTAAAAAAGATAAAAATAATTCAAATTAAAAAAAAAAGAAACTGATAAATATAAATTATAAATAACCTAATTTATAATGCAAATTAGTATGCCTAAAATATTCTAAAGAAACATTTATTTGCTTGGTGATTTTTAAAATTATTTTAATTTGTTTAATTGTGATTAAAAATTTGAGTTGACGGTTTTAAAAACTTATTAAGCAATTTCTAAGATATAGTTTTTAATTTAAACTGAATCAGAGATGTGTAGAATGCTCATTCGTTTCATAGAAACGCGTGTATTTAAATGTTTTCCCGTTATCCCTTAATTTCATAAAATAATAAAATATAGCCCATTATCTCTTAACTTCATTTTTTTCTTGTAAAGAGCGCCGTCAATCATAAAATAACGTATACTTTATCGAATAAACACCTTAAAACTATGACTTAGCCAAATTAACATAGTAATAAACATATTACCATTAGCATGTAATAATAAATTGCAGGGTGTTTCAAAACTTCCTGTTAATAACTTTAAGGGATGTTAGCGACACAAAATCAAACAGTATTCACATAGGAATATTTGTCCACAAACTCCGTTTGGATTTGCTAGAAGGCGCTGATTGGCAATGCAGAAGGCGACAGTTTGGGCTTTCCTCATTTTAGACTCGGACTGCATGCAGGTAATATGTATTATTTCACGAATACTGAGATGGTTTACATGCACCTAGTATACGCAGCGGCTAATGGAAATTGAGGAACCACTCTATGAAGTTGTATCGTGAACAGTATCCTTGAATTAATATAATCCTATTATCTATGCCAGACAAAAATTTGCTGTTATGAATTAGGTATCTCTTAAATATCGAAAAAATATAAATAATTTTTACATCAGTCGTACACTTTTTTTTCACTTTCAATCGTATAACATTTGAGGTAATTAAAAAATATTCAAGGAATTAGCGAATATTTGATAAATTGAAAACATCTTTATTAGGAAAGAAGGCTTCTGACGAAAGAAAAGTGACGTGTGTGACTTAATAATAAAGTCACACAAGAATTAAAAAGGTCGCAATAATTCTGTCATTTATTTTATCATCAAGGAAAAATATCTCTGAATATACTGCTTGAGATAAGAAAAAAATTAAAGATCAAGGTTATTAGATTAAACAAATTACGTTTTATACGAAATATGCACCATCATGGCAAAGATTTCTGAATATGTTATTAAAAACCTGCATTTATACTTCCTACTGTGAATTGTTTTACTTTTTGGTAAGTGAATATTCCTTATTCTTAGTGATTATATAAAACACGCTATTAGATGGGTAATTATCATTAAAGAAGTATATATCGTTAAGCATACTACAATATTTATAGTAGTTATTTTGAATTTTGATCCTAAAAGCAAAAATTAAGTTTGATTTACGTTATCCATACATTTCGTTGCTACCTAAAATGTTAAGTTACCTTCAGCAGATTTGATCTATTCCCTACTTAATAATAGAGTTAAATCACTTGGTTAGAGATTAAACATTTCGGTAAATGCGGCAAACCAAGATGAACGATGCTTTATGTACGAACAAATTTGGAAGCGAGTCTCGTCCATAAACCATTGTAACTAAATTGGCAATTTTATACGTCCCATACAACCCAGAGTTTATTTTAAAAAGCAATAGTTTAAACGCTTCACAAAAAAGGTTATATCCGTTTAGAAGATATATAAATTTAAGAATAAAAATTTCTGTCAATAAATACTTAAAAGTGATAAACTAAATTAGTATAGGATGTATTTACAAAAATTTGCAATTTATTTTAGAAGCTATTTCAATATTTTTTTATCCTACTACCGGCTACTACTATCCTACTACCTACTACTACCTATCGGCCATTAATTGACGAGCAGCCCTAAAGTGAAAAAATATGGCTTACAAACATTATAAACAGGATTTGCAATTATATTGTCATGAATTTTAGGGCAGTTCTTAAAATGTCATTTTGTCCAGTTTGCAAAGGGAATTTTCAGTATAAATACGTGCACTAAGGACACTTTGCATAACAGTAAAATAATTCCAGTACCTTTGGGATCCATTTTCCCACAAGCTATGTAGTGAACTACAGACCCGTCCTTTGCAAAACCAAATCTGGTATTACTCATGTATTTTTTCAGTACCTAAAATAAATATTTTACAAAAAAATATATTTATTTGATGATGTTGATTTCTAAACTAAGAAATCTTCTGCGTTGGAGCAATTAAATATTTTTCTTGCACAATAAAAAAAATTATCCATTCGTAAATAATAACAGCTGTACTTGAAGTTAGAAGTTGTTTTTGGAATATACTATACAATACTTTAATTCAATGAGTATGGTTATTCAAGATAAATTTCAGCAAGAGAACAACTTTACGATAAAAGCAACCAAACTTTGGACATAAAAAATGCCATTTATTTCCTAACAGGATCACAAAGAAGTTGGTCAAGTGATTAGTCTAGGAAAATTTCAAAAATCAGATCGGCCTCAAGACCGAGTAAATTCTTTAAACTTTTAGTGTGAATACGTTTTAATTTATTTGTCATAGAATTTTTTAGATTTGCATAATTCCTGGAATTATGTACAGATTATGATGGGATATTGTCAACTTTGGTTAATGTTACTCATACAATAATGAACAGAAAATTCTGTTTCATAATAAGCATATTTAGTATACCTTGTTCAATGAATTCCACATTTAAACTAGTAAATAGGGCCATTTTTACCGTTTGCTTAAATAAAAACAAGCTTGTCAATAAAGAAGTATCTCATTATTTATTCCTGTAGAATGTAGTTTTGTGAAAAAATGCGAAAGTAATATCCACGAAATTCTAAAGATTAATTTAGAGAAAGTCATTTTAAATCTACAAATCTGCATTTGTCTAATTAAGTCTACATTTGTACAGATCCAAGAAGTTATATATGTGATTACATCATCTACATTTCAACACTGTTCAATCACCTTCACGATCTACTTCAAATTAGGAAGCAGTTATTAAAGAAAAATATGATGGATAGCAAATATCTCACGTTTTCAATGCGTGAGAGTCCTTGTTTCACGGCGAAAAAGGATAAACTTGGTACTATCATCTCCATGCACTACGAAATAGGTTTCTGAAGAATTCAGATAACATCTAATGAAGATCCAATGCAAATTATCCAATGTTCGAAAATAACAAGTGAAGACTACCAAGATAATTATGAAACAAATGCCAGACACTGAACTTTACGTTATTCACCACAAGCGACTTTACTTTTATATTTTGAAAAGTATTTCGTTTTACATTTAATCAAAATAAGTAACACTTACCTCAGGTGGCTCATAATCTGTTAAAATAGAATCCACTCGCATTCGTTTCCAATATTCTAATGCCTAAAATCAAAGTTCACAAAATAAAGCGTAAAAGAATCGCGAAGTTATTTCTGGAGTTAATACATTTCAAGTATAATAGGAATAATTAATCACAAAATTCGAAAAATGTTTGTTATCAGCAGAAAATAAAGTTGAATTGAAGCGAATCTTTGGCATTTACACTCTTGCTGATTTAACCATCAATTTTGTGATATATATATATATATATAGTTCTAGTTTTCTCTTTTCTCTAGTTCATTTCAAGTTTTTCTCTTTTCTCTCTGAAAGTTCCATTTTCTTACAATTTTGGTATTACAGAACTTCTTAAATATCTGTTGGACTTCAAAAGTCAATCCAGCTTGTCAATTTTAAGGATATAACGAATGTTCATGATGATACACCTCTCTTTACGTTCAAGGTACACTTCGTATGTTCAGTCTGTGGTTTGTTTTCAATTAAATTTTGTCTTCTGATACTAAAAATTATATTATGAATAGTAGACTTACTTGCATTCAATATTCCACCGATATATCAGAGATTTTCCACCATTGGATTGCAAAATAAGTTTTCTAACATCGAAAGAAATCTTTCAATTTTTTTCGGATCCGCACTTCCAAATATTGTTTTGAATACTTGAATTTCCCAATTTTGTGTTTAAAGTCTTTTTTAAAGTATAGTTCCACAGATTTTCCTAGAAATTCGCCTATTTATTGCATTTTTTACAGACTCCCGTAATACTTTTTGACCATCAATTTCACTGTAAATACAAAACGTAAAATATTTTACTTGTTTATTAATTTAATTTAATTTCTAGCTTTACAGTCCTAAGATAGTGAATGTGATGAAAAACTCTTAAATGTTTTAATATTTGTTGAGCCCTAATAATTTTTTCAGTAACAGTATTTAGGTTTATGTTTTTAAGAAAATTAAACCAAGTTCAATTTGCACAAACTGGAAATACAGTGTCGAACTTCTAAAATATTAAATATAAAAGCAAAGTCGTATTCATCAATAGGCATCAATAGAGAAGAGAAAAAAAATGGATTTTAATCCAAACTAAATTTAATTACTAAAGCCATAATCACAAAGACAAATAAATAAAATACCTCTTTTAAGTTTTTCTCAGCTTGATCAATAACGAATTCTTCAGCTAAATTGAAAGGAAATCTTCATTAAAATTAAACAGTTTTGGAAAATTTAAATTTAATGCAGGTAAATAATGATAAGTGGATTTATTTTGTACATTAATTTCAGGACAAAGCAGTGATGGAAAAAAGCAATACTGTTTCCCAGGATTTAAGAGCTCCGTAGTATTTATTATTAGTATAGTCATTATCAGTTTAGATTTACCCATAAAATAATTGTCGCAATTTTCCACAGCAAGGCAGTGTAAATAATCATAATCGTATATTCCCGGTGAAACCACGTTCATTTCTGCAACCTAAAACAATTTTTTTATTTCGCTGTTCTCCAAGTAAAATTAGACATTGAAACCTTCTGATTGAATCTGTCTTAGAGAACAAAAAGGAAAACATAAGCAATGATATCTCGAAGATTTGATTTCGAGACAAATAAATATAAAGCACATCTGAGCAAATAAACTTTTGCAAACATTTTTTTACTAATTAAAAGAATAAATAGTTTATACTGCATAGTTTTTATCATTTATATGCTGAAATGTTTTGGTTTCAAAATCTTATGTTCAGGAGTTTCTGTGCTTTTCCGTCATACTTTTTAAATTTTGCTTTTTGAAAACATTGAACCTTGCTTTTTTGAAATTAATCAAAAAATTTCAAGGTTGTTTTATTGACCGTTTACGTTTTTGCAGCTTACGTTTTGAATGAGTGAGTAGAGGTCCCAGGCTTTTGCTAACGAGGCATTTATCACTTTGAAATATATAGCTTACCAGGAAATTACCGATTTATGATCTGTAGACAGCGCTCCCTTGATTTCTTTCCGTTGGACTGCATTAAGGAAAAATGTGTTAAAAAAGTTAACTAGTGTGGAATAATTACGGGACAAGCATTTCTACTCTGTGAACACATAATAGAAGGACATGTTAAGCGCGTTTAGAGAAATCCAATATTGCGATTCAATATTTCGAGATCAACGAAAGGATCACACATGGTATCACACATTAATGGCTTTTAGTTATTTTTCCATTGAGCTTCTGAAACGAATGATTTAATTACGAGAAACATAAATTGACTTCGTTCACGTACGTACTTAATGATTCTCCTTTGGAAGCCTAATGAATTTCAAACTATGTTATTATTTGTAGATGAATGCATTTCAAAATATAGATAATAGACCTAAATCCTAATATTAAAAAATCCCGAATCTGAAGCTGAACTTGATTTCTTCGAATTCGGTATTGAGAGTTTTTGAATTTCGTAAGAAATCAACGAATTTTACTGGAATGACTCCCTCTAGTTCGGAGCTCAGTATTGCGCCATTATTATTATAATCAATATTGTATGATGAATAAGACATTTATAAACTTATTTATCCAAATTTATGTGTTCTTTATTAAGCATAAAACAGACGACTAAGTAAAATGTAAATAACTTTTCAGAAGCGATTGGTCTTGACAATTGTATACTAAAATGCGAAGCAACTACCTGTTATTATTATATATTATTTATTACCTTTCAGAAATCTGTAGAAAAGATAGGTGTCTTCATACATTTCTTTATTCACGTAATTTTCCATTCTTTTTCTAAACTAAATGACAAGAAATGATAGCTTTTATGGTTTCATGTTATACATTGACCAAAATCTTATTTAAATAAATTATAAATATAAAGAGAGTTTCTTCAAAATATTAATGTTAATAAGGGATAAAAAGTTTTTATTATCTATTTTTGTTGATTTAAATTCTAAATGACGTTAACATGTTAGTAGCTGTAAGTAAAATTATTATAATTTTAAAATTACATTCTTTTATTGTGTGGAGAGAACATGTTTCTTCACTTCTTTTCGATTTTCGGAATAGAATAGTTACCAAAAGATGTTTGTAAGCCCATATATGATGTGCAAAACTTTTTAAATGAATCGATTATGGATTAATTTTTAGAGGTGTCCCAAAATTTTGTAGCACTTTTGACTATGCTGTCACTTTCACATTTTTTTAAATATTACATTTGTTCAATAATTTTTACAATGGTCATTCATTTTCTTCATGGGCTCTATTATTAAAGAATAGAATTATTAATCTAGTTACCCTACAGTCAAAATTTAATGCTCCCCAAAGTCCTCAAAAACTTAGAATTTCTTTCAAATTAAATTTTTTTCTTCCCGAAATGGAAATTATCTTTATAAAATTATAAGAGTGGCTTTAATCAATTCTTACTAAAAAATCAGAGTCAAATGAGTTACAAACTACTTAAAACAATTCATTAATAAATTATTTAATCTTGTTAACATTGGACAGCAATATATGTTACAACTCCCCTCGAAAAATATGTTACATATATTTCACTTTTCTATGCGACATTGTATCTAATTATTTCGAGATAAAAGTTTACGTTCGGTGAAATCATTTCATTCTTCCTTCCCGTAGATAGCTATTTGTTACCAGTGTAATGATGCGCACCATTGCTGGTAGGAGGCATGGGAAGCATAAAACGATACATTTCGCTATTTTAAAGTGTTTCCTGCAATTTATCTGCAGACAAGTTTGAAGTCAGCGGTGGGCCAGTAATTTTTACTTCTTGCCGATTTATCAAATCGAGGTAGCCTTTAGCCTTGAAATTAGAAACAGGAATGACGAATGGATGAACTACTGGACTCTTCTGTGGCGTACCTGCTTTCAGACTGCGACGCAACTTAATACTCGAATCTTCTTTTATCATCAGCTAGTATGTATAATAAAAGTTTCAACAGGACCCAAATATCCATTCCGTTTCTAAGACTGCGATTTCATTCAATAATTTTAAATAGATGTTTAGAATTATTATTGTCCAGAGGTTTTGTTTTATGTTAAGCCACTTGGTCTATATTCGAACAACACAAAAGCGGATAAAATCCTTAAGTTCTCACTTGGAATTTCCGTGACATTATACAGGCGCAAAATCCTGCTAGCAATAGCAATCCATCTCGAGTGTAACAATTATAGTTTCTATAATTGCACCTGATCTATCAGAAACTCCAGTGCGGCCGAAGTGAGAGCTAAAGTTGGAAGATTTATTCTCATTTGTTTTGTGGAAGATTCTGAAATAACATCATACCGTCGCAGTGATTTTTGAGGATTTGATAAAGTTGGTAGTTCTTTTTTAGTCATATCATGTGAACAGCCTGGTGAACTCCTTCCTTGCTGGAAATCAAGAGCCAGCTGGCGTTTAAATTATATAAATTTTACTGCTTTTATTTCTTGTTTATTTTTCTTTGAGGGTATTTATCGCATCTACTCATTTAAGAAACATTTTTCTAACAATTCTTTAGTCTGTAAAAGAACTCTTCTTTCTTTAAAATTCGCAATTTCCTTACACAATTGCAAAATTCAGGACTTTCACAGTTGCAGATCTTTTCTTGTATGACTTTATATTTTTCGTGATATGCGCGAATAATTTGCAAAATTCTTTTATGACTTCCTGTCAGGAACTATGTTTTTCCCAAATTACTTCGAAGTTGTCACCTTCTCTGATATTTCACCTACGGTTGACTAATTGGATATTGAGTGCGGTTTAAGTTCATAATTTATCCACAAGTAACATTTCATCCCATCAGAGTTAGAAGGTAATTGATATTGACTCATTTGCCGCGGCGGACCAAATATTGGACAGGCAATCATATTTATTATCTAAATTCACTCCATTCTTGTTAATCGTTAAATCTAAAGAGCAATTATTCTAGTGTGGGAAATTTCAACTACTTTCTCTTAAAAAACTTCGGATGAACTAACAGCGACACCTCAACTTCGAATCGATTATTTCGAATGACGCAATACCACCAAGTGCGGCTTTTCACTAGTCGAGATTCACTAGTCGAGAGATCGTATGATAGTTATTGTTTTATAAAACTTATGCTTTATGACCGACAAGCGTGACGTTTTTAGTTTAATAATATGCTCCAATATGACTAGCACTGTTTTAAAATTCAATGGTTACATTGCTTTGCTAACTTTAACAAAATTCCTAATTTTCACGAAATATTCAAATTTTCAAATTCTTGGAACATCTCAAAATATCAATTGAAAACATTTTCTTTGGGTTTCATTTTTCTTAAAGGTACCGGAACTTCCCCCGCTATTTTGAATTGATTATCAAAAGTTGATTTTTTTTAATTCACCCTAATTTACAGTAACACAACCTTCGATAAACCTATTTGATATTTTACGCTTTCTGTAAGACATTACCCAATTTTACATACTTTTTTCATTATAAGTAATAATTTGATGCATCAAATTTAAAACTGTATGCCCACGTAACAAAATAAATTTAAGCAAGAAATAAACAAGACACTCTCACTCTGAATTTAAGTCTAATTTAAACCGATCTATTACAGTAATTGTATAGTGATGCAACTGTCATTGAAAGGTTTTGTGTAGGATTACATCGTCAGATTACAAGTGAAGCACACTAACTCAAAAAATAAAACTCTGAGCAAACGATAGGGGAAAATTTCTACTCCTTAAGCTTTTGTATTTACCCAGAAGAAATCTAACCTTTATGTAAAGAAAAAATGACTTAGTGTACTTTATCAGTCTAATCACTCAGTTAATTACCAAATTCTGGCCTTGAAGAGCTACAAAACTCATACCCTGATAACTTTGACTTAGTCTAAGCTGACGATTGATTCAAAAATATCAATCAGAATAAACAAACTTACGTTGAGTGGAACGCATATAAATAATGCGTTCTTGAATGAAAAACGATTTACATATCTTATTAATAAAAAAAGTGGAATACTACATTTAGTTTATTTCACAACTGCTTAGTACAAAATGGATTGATTTAGCTTACCTCCAAGATGCAATCTTTCTCAAAATCGGATAAAATCAAACCATCTATTTCAATTGATTCAATCATCTTTTATTTTTCTTGTTATTAGAGATATTTTCCTTGTTTTACTTTAAAGTAAGAATTTAGTCACTCTGAAAGAAACGCAAAGAAAAGGAATGAAAAAAGATTTTGAATTGAAGGAAATGAAGTAATCTAACTGTTTATCTGTCCTTCTCTACTGACATTTTATTGTTTATTATGCTATTAACTTATTTTGACAGTAAAATAAGACACGTAAAATATTAATGACACGCAAGATAACATTAAAAACCTCAGTCCGCTAATACTAGGCGTACATTAAATACGAATTAAGATTCAATCAAAGGAAAAATTTATGTGCGTGCAATTATAACATAAAAAATAGCATCCTCTTGTTTTTATATTTTCCTCTGAATAATTTACTCGTATTAGTATTTTTAGTGTTAAACAAATTAAAATTAGTATTTTTTAACTAATATGTTATGTATGCTACATTCTTTTACACATGAAAGTACTTGGTATTTACTTGAATGGGGTGAACAAAAAGGTACTTTATAAGAATTTCTTTAAAAAATTGCGATATATATCTTTACTTTGGTAGAAAAATAAATAATCTCCAAATTAGCTTATTTTGAGTTATGTCCACAGATCATTTCACGATAATGAACATTATAACAGAAAAAATTGAAAATGTTCTTCTATGAAGTACATTTTGAAAGAATCAAAATATTAGAAAATATGTTTTACACGCTGCATTAAAAATAAAAAAAAGTCACTGAACAGGCTGTTACCCAAAACTTGAAAAATTAGCATTGGCCCCTTTCCACCAAAGTACGGATGTTATTCTTAAAAGTATACCTAATTTAAAAACAACCAGTGGTTATTACAGGTCACTGAACTGCTAAGCTCTTGACAATATTAGTATTTACAGACGCTTTATAAAACTAGCAATAGCTGTTAAATTTTTCTTCTATTGTTTTAAGGCAGATATAAAATATTACTAAAGTGCTACCACCTCGGAATTTTATAAGTTCAGGGCGATAAAGAGTTACAAAATATAGTTTAAAAATCTTAATCTAGGATTTATGAAAGTATTCTAGAATATATATATATAATCTAGATTTTCAAATTAACATTTTTTGAACTACCTCGGTATGTATTAATGCTGTGTGTTCTTTAGAAAAGATCTTATATAATTATACCAAATCAAGTGCATAGAATAGCATTAAATTATTTGATAATCCAAATTATTGTTCAAAAATGTATTCCTGTAGGTTAAGAACGTAATTCAGAATTGTTGGTTAATCTGGAATTTGTAATCTTTAAAAAGTGAACCAATACACTGTTTATAAGAACTATGACGAGAAATACTAGATATTTGGATAGTAATTTTATCCTAATTTGGTACTGGCGTTTTCATTTTAGTCTTGAATTTCTTTGTATGCGTGAAATGGTTGGTTATTTTGGGGTTTTTTGGCACAAGGGCCATAATGGCCAAGCATGTTTGAAATGATGTGTGTACTGTATTTTATTAATTATTTTAAATATATATCATAGCTTTTAATGATAAACATTGCCCTGAAATAATAATAGTAATTCTCCGGATTTAACAGCTCCAGTAAATACTGATATGAAGTTGACGACTAATATTTTGATAGGTATTGTAACTTTCAATTGGAATATTAGTAACATTGAAATGCCTACAAAAACTTTTCAATGAACAAAACTTCGAAGAATTTTATGTTAAATTGAGCTAGTATTTTATGTTAAAAATATAATATGGAACTTTTTACTTTACCCTATCTGAAACATCAATAATTTAAAAATGTACTGGGTGGAATAGCAATTTTGCTTAATATTTGTTTGCATTGTAAACCATTCCTGAAGGAATATAATATGTTTTTATTTAATACAAACCTAGAAATAATACAAGCTTGTGGGTGGTTAATTTTTAAAGTTTCTACTAAAATTTCGTAAAATATTTTAAAACAAAATATTCATAGAATAAACCTTTTCGAACAGAAAAGTGAGATTAAAACAAATTTTGAATTCTCTTGAATGTTGATTGTCAGCCTTAACTTAAAAAATGAATAGGTGGTCTTACCTCCTTCTTTATACAGAATTCGAATGAACATTCAAAGTCAGTTTTAGCTAAACGGTTCTTATGAAAGGAACAAGTTGTCTTACCTCCTTCGTGGAAAGATTTGATAGGAATAAACCAATATTTCGCAAAAATAAACAGGTGCTTCTCAGAATGATGCATCATTATTATGTATGACATGCATTCTGTTTTAGATCTACTTTAGATATTGCAATTGCTACTGAACAATTGAATTTTAAACAATGGAAGTGTTTCGACCTCGAAAGCAAAAGGAAGCAGTTTCAGTTTTTATCAAGTTCAAGTTACCCAAACAAAAAAGAGATTTTTCTTACTGTAAGACTCTTAAAATTATCCATTTGTTATTGTTGTGATCTATTTTGTGACGTCTAAATTTTCATATTTATATTTTTTCCGTGAGACCTTACTTTAATTTAAAGATTAGTAATTCATACATCAATATTTCTATAATAATACTAAATACAATACTTTTGCTACAGTTAACTGTAGTTATATATCGGATTGTTATACGAAGAGGAATTTCCTTATAGACTTTCGATAGTTATAAAAATGTAATGTTTGACCAAAATTTTGTCACAGAATAAGAAAGATTTGGTTTTGACCATGTATGCTGATTTGAAGTATTCGCTTCGTTGATTGTTATCACCACCCACAGTTTCTGAAGCACGTCACTTGTATTGTCATAAGCAAATGTTTCCCAAGAATGTGTGGGTACGTTGATCTCAGGATATAAAGACAGTTTTATTTCAATTTGTGAGTCCTTTTTTATACTGACGACTCGAAGCCGTAAGTACAGCACTAAGTTTCGAAAGCTATTTATTGGTTCCTCCAACATTTGCTTAAAAACTGTTTCATAGTAACGGATATACATTTGTATGAGTACCATTAGCTTACAGAAAAAAACTAAAACCTAAGAAAATTTGGAAATCCTCCAACAAAAAATTCAGTGAGAAAATAAGAAAGGAATATTTGTAGCAATGCTATTCTCCTTGGACTGCATTTGAGGATGCCGGTAGAAGAAACACTGCAGTTTGGGGTCAAATAAAGTTATGTATAAATGTATTGATGCAAAATTATCTTTCAGCCGTTTGATTCAAAAGCGTTAAGCTCTGGATATGCAGGTAGTAAATTCATGAAATTTCATATTCAGACTAATTTGAAGCTGTAAAATCTGATTAAGACATCAAAATAGGATGTCATTGGAAATTGTGTTTGAAAATTTTGTATGAAGACAGCCCCTTACATTATTTACTAGTGAATGGTACCTTTGAATTTGCTCTATTATGAGCAGCGCTTGAAATAGGGCCGGGGTGGTTCGTTTATTTGCACGTTTTTCAAGTGTACAGTCGCGGAAAAAAAACCGAACCACCTCCTTTATTTCGAGCACCATTCATAGAGCAAATTCAAAAATATCATTCAATAAGGAATAACGTCCTCTACAAATTCAAATGCAAAATAATTGCATAAGAGGCCTCTTCATATAAAATTTTGCCCAAACAACAAAATTTCCAATATAAATACCTTGTTTTGATGCCTTAATCAGATTCCGCATTGTTAAATTAACCTAAATATGAAATTTCATGACTACTATCTTTATATGCGGAGATATTCAATGTTAAATTTGTCCTCAATTTCAGGGATCAAGTCCACATTGAAAATCTCTATTTATGGATCGAGATTAACTGTAGTTATAGCTATCAGAATTTAAAATTTGAACACTATTTCAAGCGTATTTGTCAGAGCGTGCAAACGATCCGAGAATTATATTTATTATGTAAGTGAAAACTATTCGAGAATCGTGTTATTATATTTATTATGCAAGTGATAACGATCCGAGAATAATTATATTCATTATATGAGCTCAAACGATAATATTGTGAATTGTAACCACGATTAAAATGTGAAAAGAAGGATTTTGGAATTGAGAACAATTTGAAACGGAGAAAGTGTTGATCGATGTTCTGTATAATTGTGTGTTAGTGTCCTTAATAAATGCCAATTTTTTTAATTTGCGCGTTCGTCTCTATGTATGCAACCAAAAAAAAATCCTACCTAAAATTATTTAATACAATCGAATTGATCTTCCGATCATTCAAAAGGTGCATAGAGTGACTCATTAAATTGATCATTGATTAGTAGAGTTCTATACGACACATGACTGGTAAATGGTAATGTATTTTAGATTAAAAACATAAATGACATTTCCAACCATTTTTCAAAAACTTAAACATTCCTCAGATTTGTTAGACGTTTTTTAAACTTTTGGTTGCCCCCTAAAATCGTCATAATAAGGTAAATTTTATGTAACGTAAAAAATAATTATTGGAATAAGCTGAAATTTTCATAGTCATATTAGAAGTCCTTCTGAATTGACTCCCATCAAAATATAGCAAGGTTCCAATTCATAAATTTTTCAAACATTAATGAAATAATTATTATTGCATACTAAAAACTATTTTTAAAATAAAATATTAGGTAGATTTCGTTTGGGTTGCTTAACAGGAACATGGTACATTGTTAAAGGCAAGAGTATGTATGTTTTTCTTATATATGTAAATATTTCCTAGAACTAGCAAAGTATATACTTGAATCTGAAATTTCCGAAGAAATTGGCAGTCGAAGAGCAAGTAAAAGAATGACTTCGGACAGGTGTTATTCAGCGTTCTTGTTCCGACTACGCTTCCCTCGTGATGATTTGTTACAAAAAGGATGGCTCAATGAGACTGTAGATTAGAGGAAATTAAATAAAAAAATGGTTAAAGACAGGTACTCATTACCATTAACTTCTGATGTTCTCGACAAGTTGCAACCACCAGCTCAGGTTTTCATTCGCATTGATTTAAAGAGTGGCTTCTTCCCCGTAAGTGTCGATAATTATAGTACTAACTTCGTTTATTACACATGAAGGTCAGTACGAAGTTTTCAAAGATCCCTTTGGTTTGTCAAACATCCCCAGTGTTTTTCAGATGCATTCACCACGTATTTCGTGATCTTATAAATGATGGTATTGTAGCTCCGTATCGTGATGATTTAATCATCCCATCCATTGATGAAAAGGAAGGGGTAAAACGTCTAAAACATGTATTAGAGACTGCTTCAAAATTTGGATCTTATAGAGAAAAATTGAATTCTTGGGACATTTAATCGAAAATGATACGATTCGGCCTTCTCCAACAAAAACCGCTGCTGATCTTAATTTCTCAATGCCTAAAAGGTCCAAACAAGTTCAAAGTTTCCTTGGACTCACGGGTTACTTTTGGAAATATGTTCCTGCTTATTCAGCTGTCGCTAAGCCACTAAGCGATTTGCTGCGTGGTTCAACAACATTTTATTTTGGTCCAGAACAGAGAGCAGCCTTTGAAACTCTCAAAAATGCACTGTCCGCTAATCCGGGTCTACATATCTCTAAACAAGGTGCCAAGTTAGAACCTCATACAGACGCTAGCAAACATGGTTACGGGGCAATTTTACTTCAACATGATGACGAAGGTAAAATTCATCCTATCCATTACTTTAGTAAGAAAACGACGGTGCAAGAAGAAATATATTCTTGTTGCAAGTTGGAAGTATAAGCTATTATATAGGCATTAAAAAAAGTTTAAGAACTAGTTATTGGGATCTAGATTTCAAATTTACACCCTCTTATGCATTTCAGAAAGCATGGATAAAAGGGATTTGATTCCCAAAATCGCAAGATGAGTCCTTTTCCTCCAGGAATTTGGCTATGAGATAAAATATCGCCCGAATAGTCAAATGAAATACGTTGATGTTGTGTTAGTTCTCATCTCTGTGTCATCCAGCTTCGCATCTCCATGACACCGTACTACATGTCATTTGTTTTGTGGTACATTAATAATCCAAATGTATCATTTTGTACCAAATGTATCAAAGTGTTAAAGCAAACTATTAAAGTTTTATCCTTATTAACATTGTGTGATTAAACGTACTCCTTGATTTTAAAAGGGGTAATTTAACATTTTTTGAGACATTTATTGTTTATGATAAATGCATTATACGAAATATAGTCTGCGTTTGTGTCAAAAGAATTGTGGAAATACTCCATATATGTTAGATCTGTAGTAATAAAATTAATAGATATCTAAATAATATTTATGAGAGGCTTTTTCTGTCAAGCTCGAGGTAGGTGGAGGTAGTGTTTTTGCGGCGGAACATGCTTCCTAAAAGTATTCCGGACGTGACGTCACTTGGCTAGTTTTCGAAAACGATTTCATCACGTCGTCAGTAAAAATTCCGAAGAATGAATTTCAAATTGATTTATGAATGTCAAACGTCACCAAAAATGGCAATATATTACATTTTAAGATAACCTTTATGTATGTCAATCGAGAGCATTTGAGTAGCGGAAGTGAAATCTCCATCTTCCGTTTTAGTTGTTTGTTTTCACTGAAAATATCTCATTATTTTATTTACACATTAAACGAAACACTAGAACATTACATTACATTTTTTTTACATAAAAATAACTTTGATCTGGCTAGTACAATCCAAACTTATTCGTTCAAGCGAGAAGCTCCTAGAAGTTTTGTTCAAGGTAATGAGAGAAAATCGTGCGTGTCATGCATGTATAATTCAAAGGGTAATCACAGGTGAAATGCGATGAAATCACATCAGATGTAGGTAATCTCTTCCTTATATTCCTTAAATTTTCCTAGTTTGAAACATTTATCCTTATAAGTGTTTCATTTAGAATGCAATCTCATCCGAAAATTGCATTCTAAAAGCATTATAAAAAATGAAACTATAACTTTATAAACTATTTCTACAAAATACTAAGGTCTTTAAGATTATTATCAGAATTTATGAGATGGTATTGTTGAATATCTTCAGAGAACTATAAATCTTTTACGTTTTAACTTTGATACTTTTGATTTCTGATGAAGTAACTGTTATTAGGAAGCTAAAGTACAATAAGGTCAATTAATAAGTTTCAAAAACTTATCACTTAGGTTCTGTTCAAGAAAGTTTGCTGCTTACAAGTTTCTGTTCCATCTTAAGGAAAGTGACTGGTTGTCAGATTTTATAGATTGTTTATAAATAACGAAAAGTTTTGAGGGAAAAATGTGTTCTAGCATTTCAAAAACTATATTTTGTCAAAAAAAACTAAAAATTTTTCTTAATATCAAGAGTTAATCAGTTTTAATATAAAGAGGTATTTATTGAAAACAGAAAAATACTGATATTTTAAAATAAACATATTTTTACCTCGAAAATTAACCATACTTATTAATTTGTTTAAATACTCATCGGGAAACAAGTTTCAATTCTGATTTTCCTATGATAATATTTTGCCACTGATTCAAGCAAACCACAACCATTTTATCTTTACTTACGTATCCTGAGGTTAAAAGACACGTAGAAAATGACTATGAAAAATGATGATCTGATGGAAATAATTACAATAGCAAATAAATGCATGAATTAAAATCGTATTATTGAAGTCAAAGTCAAAGTATGGAATGAGCTCAGTCAATAAATTATGAAATGCAATGTTTTTCTATCGTCGAAAAGCACACGGAGTCAGTGAGAGCCAAAATTTTAATATACAACAGCCATTTTGTTAGTCCAGTATGCTGGTCTGTGAGAAGTTCCAGCTAAGGTTGAGAGAAATACGAGCAAATAAAAATGTATTTACAATAAAAATGTGTTATACATTTCTGGAGTGCTTGAATTATTCGACTGACTCTTATAATGCCTGCTGACATGAAATACTCTGGTTTCACTCTGCTAGCAGGTTCTCAAAAGTTTGACGATTCATCACTAGCCTATTGGGGAAGCGTTCACAGGACAATTTTTAAACAGCTCTTTTGTTTGCTTTAGAAGTCTCATACGTCGGATGCCTGTCAGCCATCTCGGAATGCGTGAATGCTCCATCTCTAGCGAAATCCGTGTTGCGAATGACAAAGTAAAAGAAGAAAATAAAAGAACGATTTGCAAACGGGCCAAACAGGTCTAACTACGTGTAACAGTTACCGACTGATAGTTTTGGCAAAAAATATTTATTTTAGTGTACCACCTTTTACTATCACTCTTTTGGTAAGAAAATTTCGAATCCCCCTATATATTGTGAACAGATAAGAGCCAATAGTAACACCATTAGTTTTACTAGACTTCTCTTTGCTAAGAAAAGTTTGAAGAAAATTATATTAGAAGTTGAAATGAAGAGCATTGTTACAGTAGTCGAATCGCACACAGAGCCGAAGAGGACGATTTAGCTCATATACTAATAATATGATACACCATGCATATGCCCTGTGCTATCACATCCAACTACTCTTGGGTAGAGATATAGCTGTGCAAATGCAAAATATTTAGTTTATATTTTCGTTTATATCACCAGGAGGCAATGTTATGTTTTAAATATGAGATTTACCTCAATTCTTTTAAATTAAGCTTTGATTTCATAATTAATGTTTCCTTTTGACTTTAGGATACCGAACCAAATAGTAAGTTAATCTTTCTGGTTTTCCACAATCAGTAGCAAAACACAATCATGGGAGAAAATCGAAACAGAATTGATACTTGTATCCAGATGCTTCAAATGTCTCGGCGACTATTGAACTATTCTGAAATAGAGAGGACCCTTTCTCAGATGAGGAAATGTGTTTTAGGACATGTTGCACAAAATAAATAAGACTTCATAACTTCACACGTTGGTAATGCATTATCATGTAAAATAGATGCGAATCAAAACGTAGGGCAAAAATTTAGTCCTCTTTTACTGTTCAAGCTCAGAGCAGAGAGTTCTTTAAGGTTTTCAGTTCAAGCTCAGATACCCCATTTCAGAATATTTAGTTCATCTAAGAAAACTTAACACAAGAATACTTGGGTTTAAAAATTGGGCCCTCCATCAAAACTATACAACTTCTGATTGTTGACGCGTATTAATTTGAAATCAGCACCCCCTTATGACTTGCTTCATGGTTTGAAGTTAATTAAATTAACCAAATTTAATCCTATGTACAACAGTAAAACGCTAAATTTCTATTTCTTTCGAGGCTGCCCTCGAATATTATTTAAAATTTCGTTTGAAATTTCGCACACAAATTACCATACAGATTTACTTTTGGCTCATTCCCTATTGTGTTAATGATTTCGAAAGAAAAAAAAGGTTTCCCGGCCCATCTCATGAGATATCGTCCTGGAGCGGTTTGTATACATGCATGTAGAGTGTGTATTGCAATTTTTGGGATGACACATAAACGCAGTGACAATTTCATAAGCACATCAGCATCAATTTTGTTAGGAAAAACGTCTGTGCAAACTGAAATGATTAAAGACGTTTATGAAACTCACTACTTGAACTTTACACGGTGCTATGCATGTCTTAAATGAATTAAGGACGGCGGGCAATTAACAGATGATGATTTGCTTTCAGTATGACCTTCAACGACATCACATCACCTCAGCGCAAAAGTTCGTAAATTTGTAGCTTCTAATCACTGCTAATTGTATGTTCATTTTTCCCGAGGGCAAACTGAGTAACTGGTATTATCTCAAAGGGTGAAACATCTGAAAGAAAATAACTGAAGAAAAATACATAATTTGAGTTGATACAACTTCTGGTTCCTCCATCATGGCAATGCGGCAGATCACGCTTCGCCATTGAGTCATGACGAAATAAATTGTATTTTTTCAGCCAGTGTACTCATCTTACCTAGTTCCTACCACCTTGTTTTATTTTCCAAACTGAAATAAGTTTCAGGCATATCCAAGAATAATTTTAAAAGTTCCGGACTTTTTGAACAGATTTAGTATTTCCGTTTGCATTTCGTGTATAACCTTTTACTGAACTGAAGAGAATCATCTGAAAAAAGAAAAGTTAATACTAGTCTGAGGTTATCACTCACGATAATTAAGACATACTGTATTGTTTTATAGTATCACATAAAATTTATTCAACATACTTTAATGCAATGTTCTATATTTCATACGCCATATTTTAGTTTAGTGAATACATTATTTGTAGCTTTGCTTGCATAGTTAGGCGAGTTTCATGTTAAAACATCTCAGTAACTATACTTAAATTAACCATAATTTGGTGGTTTTGGAGTAGCTGGAATGGATATTGAGCATGCCATTACTTGGATTATTTTACCAGTGCTGCTGAAAAATCAATTATTTTTTTCCAAAACTATTTTTACGGAATTTAAATTATAAGACATTACTTATTTTGAGCCTTATTTTTCCTTTACGAAATAAGAAAAGATTCTGAATATTTGAAACAGAAGATAAAGAGAATAAAACATTATAAATAAAATATACAGAACAAGATCTTTTAATATAGGACTGGTAGCATGAACCTTGGTATTTTTTAATCGTTTGCTTTTTTAAATTTATGTCGGTTATATCTGTACCTCAGAACCAAACGAACGTAAGTCCAAAAGTGACGATTTTCAGGTTATTATAATTTTCATGTAGAATCTGATTTTGCATCAAGCCATAACAACGTAAGTCTTTAAAAAATTCTCCTTTAATGATTTACTAGGATTATAAGAGCGTAAGTCCTAACCTTTGTTTGAGCCAGACAAACTAAGTCCATCCACTCAAAAAGACAGTTTGTACTTTCATGAATAAAAATTAAGCCTGTTGTTAGACAACGGAAAAGAGACGGCACAAGAAAAGACAAAACCGAGAACCATACATTTATTTTTAACTTTAATAATAAGGAGGAAGTCATTTGCAAAACTTTTTTCCTGAATACGCTTTCTATTTCTGAAACCTTCATGAGAATTGCTTTAAAAAAGCCAGTGAGTCTGGTTTGGTAACGCCAGACCTTAGGGGAAAACACATTCCAGCAAATAAGTTACCGAGTGATAGCTTAGAACGGATCAAAAACTATATTTCAAAGTTTCCGGTGTATGAAAGCCAACAGGAAAAGATCCAAACATAAATATTTGGGCAATCACCTGAACATTTCCACAATGTACTCACTGTATGTAGATGAGTGCAAAAAAGAAAAATAAACCAGTGAAAAAGTGGGTTTATTCCAAAGTTTTCAATGAAGATTTCAACTTGTCTTTCCACTCACCAGATAATGACACTTGTGATGTTTGCGACAAACAAGACTGCGAAATTAAAAATGATGAAAAACTCACTGAACTTAAATTACAAAAAGAAAACCACCTGGAAGAAGCTTCATGAAGCTTCATAAATTAAAAAGGGAAGATAAACTGAAAGGCCGTCTAATCAAGGTTTGAGAGTCATTATGTCTGATCTTCAAAAATGTCTTTCAACGCCATATTTGAAGAACTCCCAAAGTTTTTACTCAAGAAAACTCTGGACATTAAATAGTACAATTTATGACACAACCGTTGGCAAAACTTGGTGTATGATCTGGGATGAAGTTCTAGCCCGCGTTGAAGAGGTAACGAAATAGCATCATGTTTATTCACATGGGCGAATGAAGAGCTTCGAAATCCTGTTAGGCCTACTGAAAACTTAACAGTGTGGACAGATAATTGCAGTGGCCAAAAGAGGAATATTAATATGATTTTCATGTACCTATTGCTGTTGGAAAAAGTTTCTACTCTAAAAGAAGTCAACCACAAGTTCCTACTTGCTGGACACACCCACATGGAAGTAGATGGCAAGCATAGTGTGATAGAGAGCGGAAAAGCAACTAAAAAAACACGCTATTTTTACCACAAATGATTTGGTCAATTCTATTGCTTCACGTTCAAAAAAGAACCCCTTTGTTGTGAGAAGGATGTGCCTTAAAGACTTTATTGATTTCTCAACTTGAAGAGCAAAGAAGCTCCATTTGTTTCAAGGAAGAAAAACACAAAGAACCATTTTTGATATCCAATGCAGTGTGGTTACAGCTTCGCATAGGATACAGCAAGTTGTACTATAAGACCAGTTTCGCAGATGATACCTTTAAAACTGTTGAATTTAAAAGAAATCAGAGAGAACAAAGATTTTTATGCCAGCACCGATCCCAAAATTGAGAGTAACCAAAAATAAAATAAGCAATGAGAAGTGCAGAGACTTCATGAATTTAATGCAGTGGGTCCCTGAAGAGTATAGACCCTTCTTTGAAAACCTTCCACATGGAGAGAAGGAAGGAAATTTTCCTGAGGGTGACTCAACCACTCTAGAGTAATGCTTTTGCTTAATCTGCAGCTTTTAAGCCATTTACATTACAATACTCAATCTGTCAAATACTAAATGTTTTTTATACAATATTATATATTTTATACAATATTAAATATTTTTGTACTTTCTCTATGTTTTTGATAGTATTAAAGACATTGTTACTATGATTGCTCGTGTAGTTTACTTCAAACACCTTTTTAAAGTGCTATTTAAGTCCTAAAACAGGTTTTTGATGTAGAATCACAATAACATAAATCCAGTCCTGTCTTAATAAGCTATAAAAATACATAAAAATTAACCAGCAATGGAAAAAGCATGCATATTTTTATTGTTACAATCAATTTTTGCAGGCTAATTCAAATACAAGCTTTGTAGTCAGGCAACGAGATCCTTCTTTTCAGTTTTTATGCTCTCCTGAAAAGTTGGCATAATGTGACTTACGTTCGTTTGGTTCTGAGGTACAGATATTCCAAGAATCTATTTGTAGTGAAAAAGCAGATACATTCATTGCTTTTTGTTCGAAGCTTTTTAAATCTGTTTTAAGATGTATTTCTGGATTTTCAATTTGATATTTTTCGTTCAATATCTGTAATCAAGGTAAGTAATGGTTTAGTTAGTTTTAAAAGCATTTTTAATCATTGTGTGATAATTTTGGGGAAACTTTTGTTTTTAAATGACGTACAAGGCATTTATATGCATACTATTCTATGCATTCTAGGTAACATTGACACACACACACTTGAGACTTTTCTTACTAAAAATTTAAATTCTACACAAATGTAAAATGTTAAATATGACATTTATTTACATTTGTAAAATTGGTGTATTTAACAATTGTGTACCTTTATTAGAGTGTGGTAGTTGTTACATGTGATGAATAGGAATTACAATTTATTAACAAAAGCGAAAGTTAGTTAGCCAATTCAATCCGAGTAACGCCTGGTAATTTTAGTATCTTATAAATAGAAAACTATTAAAATTATCACACAAATTTTTTCATTAGGAAATATTTGACCACTAAACTAACACTACTCCACATCCTTTTGTGTTTTTATAGGAAACAACATTTTCACCTTCAGAATTTTTCGTATCAATTACTATGGGCTGCTTTTATTACTGTACACGCTGAATGCGCATACAGTATAATTTGAACTGCACATATAGTCAACAATTTCAATGCACATCTTCCTACATTTGTAAATTGTTATTCTCATAGTTTGCGCTTCTGGTTTTGTAAAGAACGATGATATAAAATCGTAATCTGGGAAATTGAAATTTAGCCATCAGTATAAAATGCGTTGAAAACTAAAAACGCGTTGAAAATACTTTTCGATAAAATAATACCAGGTAATAAGCAATTTGATTAAAGCAAGTTAATGTTTCTGTAAAATAAATTAATATTGATAACACAGGTAGGCAATGAGTTAATGTAATTTTGAATACAGATTTCGAAAATGTAAGCCATTTTTCTCTACCACGTCAGGATTTTATACAGTAGGGAAACCATTATTTGAAATTATACTCTTCATTTAGGTCTTCGATGTACAAATATACTATACATAGATTGTGAAGATAATATTTGACTATTAAAAAATAATACTAAATTATATAATTTAGATAATGTAAATAATTTAATAGATATGCTTATGTGCTTAGTTATTAGCGGTATCAATGTTCATCTATGAGTCATAGTGCAGCAAGTGCCAACCTGTTAATTTCATCAAGTTTATTATCTGGGTAAGGCAAGAAACATTTACAGTATCACCCTAGCAGTTGACTTGTGTGATTAACATTCTTTTTGGAGAAGAATATTTGTGTGTAAGTTATTTAAAAATAATGAACTCTTAATATCAAGTGTTGTATAGTACTTTTATGTGGTAGATAGCAAAAATGGTTTCTAGAGGTTGTGTAAACAGTCAAAATTCTTATCGTTACATTTGTGGAAAGTTTGTTACCCCTAACCAGAGGCAGAACATAACCGAGTTCGTTAAAAAAGCCTCAACGCCTGTTTTGGTATAAAACTCGGCGATGAAAATAAACAGTGGGCTCCACATAAAGACTGCTCTATTTATGTTGAAGAACTCTAATTTGTGGTAGTTTAATGATTTGGAGGAAAACACAGAAATACAGGGGCGACTGCTATTTTTGCTCTTGCAAAATACAATAACTAAATAGTAAGAATAACACTTTCTAACGCTATCTTCAGCCTGTTATTAGATTTGTACATCATGATTCTTCAATCCCTACAAATCTGGATCCTACTGTTTGCGATTTG
This sequence comes from Meta bourneti, assembly GCA_933210815.1. Taxonomy (NCBI): domain Eukaryota; kingdom Metazoa; phylum Arthropoda; class Arachnida; order Araneae; family Tetragnathidae; genus Meta; species Meta bourneti. The sequence continues at coordinate 60,329,100 of OW119924.1, read as the reverse complement.
GAAGAGATTTCTAAGAGTGATGATGAAGAATTAATTCTTGAGCAGTCAAGTAATGAGCCGCAACCCTGAATTCAAAGCAAATTAAATTATTTATCAAGAGATCTCGGGCTTTCTAAAGAGAAGCAGAGCTTATGGGTACTCAATAGAATTTATATATTCTTTATCTGCGAGTGGGATAGACGAGCAAATAATATACATAGGGTTCAAAGAGAATAGCCACTCAGGGAAGCCCTACAACCTGGTACCAAGAATGTAATGCAGCCGAGCTTGGTTTACCCAGAGAAAAGTGGTACTACTACCCCTCCTCATCAAGCTTGGGTTGATGAAACAGTTCGTCACGGCCTTGTCTAAGGATGGATTTTTGTACTTTATTAGTAAGCATCCAGTCTAATCCGATGCGAAATTGAAGGAGGGAATATTTAATTGGACCAAATATTGGAAAACTTATGGTATTTGATTCAGAGTTAGAAGCGATCATGAATGTGAGAGAGTGTAACGCTTGGATTTCATTCAAAAAGGTGAGCTATAAGTGAGGATCAGGGAGAAAGGTTCTACCAAGATGTGAAGGACATGAAAAGGAAGTACCAATGACACTGGGATGTTAGTATGAAGGTTGGTTACAGTTGAGGGATTCACAGAGAAGCAGTATAGAAACCTGAAGCAGTATGATTCACCTGAAGCAGTATAGAAACTTCTCTTGCCAACTAAACGCTGTTATGAATACAAAAACCAAGAAGTGAGAAAAATAACACATTTTATGCAGAATGTTAATTAATTGATACTGTTTTTCTTTTAGGCATGAGAAAAGCAACAGCAATTAATAATAACAAAATTTTTTTAATGATAATTTGTGAATAATAGTACTTTTTCACCAAATACATTAAATACATACTTGAAATCAGTTGTATGCGAAAATGTGACGTGCAAGAAATACTTTTAAAGCATTTTATATTATTTTTATGTGTGTAAGTAAAAATATCCTAAAATGTTTCCAACTTTCTGAAGTTAAGTTTTGCAGACCTGAGTGATTAATGATAGTAAATTTCTAATTTATTATCACAATTTTATATCAAACTTTTAAATTTTTCAGTTCCTTGAATAATTCTACAAGGGATTGAAAAAATAAGAAGCATTTGAGTTTCTTGTTTAATTCCGTTTTATCTTTGTAGCGATAAGTAATAAATAGAAGTGTGTGCAAAGTAATAAAATTTGTGTGAAAAATCAATGGTTTAATCGCATTAATTATGTAACCACGTATGACATGCCAATATCATACGCTGTATGATATTGGTATGTGAATTCCTTTTTTGGAAGAATATTGCACGGTACACGCACCTGTGTATTCAACCCAATAAGAAAACAATTAAAGAGCAAAAGAAAAATTATAGTTTATTTAAAGTGTCTGAAAAACACGTGGCTTATAAATATACAAAATATACATTTCTTATAATAGTAAAATAAAAGCTTCTATATGTAAACTATTCGATCTAGATACTTCATATCCTTCATTTAAGAAACTAGTTTCCTTGCTCTTCGTTGTTTTCTTGCATTTGTGCTTTACGATCTTTCATTGTAACTACATTTACTTTATAATAAATTTCTTTTGACCTGATCCAACTATATGAGTTATCAAACAGCATAATATCTAAAAGATAAAAGTGATTTGTCAATGCATAATTTATAAACTATTTTAGGATACAAAAATGTTTACTCAGGTAATGGACACCTGCACTTTAATTTTCAAATTCAAATCGAGCAATATTGCATTTTTCTACATAATAAATTCTATCAGTAAACTCTGGTACTAGCTGATTTGAATCGTTTGGTACCAGAAATATATAGTTGTGTTATTAAATAGACAAAAATAAAAATTATTAGGACCAACTCTTCCATATAGAATAAAAATCCGTAGTGAAACAAAATAATATTCGTTTCTTTGTAGAATTTCTGTAGAAAACTAATAAGCAAGTTCATTTCTGTATAGAAAGATTAATGAAGTTGATCTTTTGGAATTGCATTGTTCTGATGTGTAAGGTTGCTCAAAAGTTCTCCAAGTTTGAATTTCAATTACTGCTTTAAGAGCTCTTTAACTATGACATTCGTTGGATCATTTATATAATTAACATTCCAGTAAATAAGAAATTAAATAATGTTTTCAAAATTTTAAATGAGATTAAAGTAATTTTAAAGTATTTAACTTTTTATATTTACTCTTCAAAGAGCTTTTTGTATTTTATAGAGTAACTGCTTCGCCTTTTTCAGTCAGAGCAACCTCTAAATTGAAGATGTCATTCTCTGAAGAGATATATCTAGATACCAAAAGTCTCATTCCTCCATTAAGAATTTTTAAGGGTGAAGTTAATTCACTGTTCCACAAAAAGCAAAGAAAGAATAATAAAGATAGAAATATCTTTAAAAAATGTTTAAAAGTATAGGAAGAAAATTTTTTGGAGCGAAATTATAGATGATTCATTGCATTTCTAAGTTGAAATCTTTCTACTCTTCTTCGCCAGGAATTCTGACTAAGCTAACATTATGTCTGAAAATTTTAACGAGATACCAATGCTAGGTAATCGATAAAGATATGCTCAAGTGTATTATCATGTTCTATAGCTTTCATTACAAAAGTCATTAAAATATCAAAAGAGTATCTTCATATTACATAGCTCATTTAATCCTATATTATAAATTCTAAATCACCTAGTATTAAACTAATCAAAACGAATAGAACTGAATTATGAAACAGATGTAGTAAAAACACATATAACTAAAATTAAAAATGACAAAATTTCGAAGCTCAAGATTCGCTCAAAAAAGTGAGTAGATATGAAAAATACACGTAAATTCACAATACTAAATTCGTCTAATTTTAGAAGGTTCATTAAAATACCTACATGTTCCTGCTTTTTCACAGTTATATAATCCCACTTCGGCAAAATCTTGCGTATCTTGTCTTTGCAGAGATACTATTGCAGTGATTTTTTCTTCATCATCAATAATCTCTCTGTAAAAGAGACCAAAACCAATGTCCCTATTTTTAATTTCAAATTCCCATTCAATAATCGAGTCCCCTTCTGCAACATCTATGACTATTTCAGAGAAGGTGGCTCGAGAAAGGACTAGTTTCTTTACGTCTGGATTGTTTGCAATGGATTTTTTGCTCTTGTGTATGTAATACTTTTCATCGACTTTACCAGCATGATTCACCTATAAAACATAAAAAATGCAATAAAAATACAGCTTTAGTGTAAGCGTATGTATTGTTTGAAGAAATAATATTTTGTTTCATAAAATTAAAATACATTCCTACGCTGCTGTTTTAATATAAAGGTTCAGTTAAACTCCTAAATATAATTCCTGTTAAACTACACTGGTTTTCATAAATTCAAGAACAAATTTAAAAATTTGTATAGTTCAAAAACTATTCAGCCGATTTGAAAAAAAATGGTGGATATCTTCATAAAATCTTTTGCTACAGAAAACAAAAATACCATAAGGTAAGTCATATACATTTTGTTTCAAACCTACAAAGAATAAGTCATAAGTACACATAAATTAAATAGGAGTAAATAACTCTACTCCCCACACAGCAATACATGACTCGCAAGGATATTTCATATTCGTAAAGATGTTGTCTATGAGGTCTTATAGCAGCAACTTCGACTGTTCCCCAAGTCATTGCCAGGACCCCGCAGAATTCTGGGAGAGAGGTTGATGGCAGCAATCGATCTCCCAAGACTGTCCTATACATATTCAATGAAAATCAGACCGGGAGGTATCTATACTAATGATAGTCTTACTTTCAAGATAGTCGCGAAAGGTAGCTCTACCTAGTGGAAATTCATTACCAGCTTGTAAAATTAATGTAATGTAATAAATGAATAAAGCGGAGAACTTTCATAGAAACGAACAATAGGGGGGCAGAAACACATCTATATTATATCTCACTTGCGAGTAAGTGGAAGGCATACCAAATATGGCGAGGGGCGGTAGTGTTGTTTCTGAGTTAAGCTCCTTTATTTAACAAAATAACTATAAATTGTTTCAGTGCTAGGATGCATTGTGTCCACCTAGTTTAGTGGACCCGAAAAGAAACCCCAAACATTGCTCAGCAATATTCGGGAGTTACCGGGATAGAACGAGCAAGGGGAGCTCCTGTTAAAAATTTTGAATTACTATTTTTAGATGTTATTCTCAAATTTTCATGTTTTATTTTCGAATTTATTTGCTGAAGATTATACGAGTATTTACTTTAACTTACAGAAATTAATTTCAATCTTGTGTTAACGTTCATACCTTAATAGTTAATGAGCAAAAGTTCTTTTTATTTTTTCATAAAACTTCCAAGTGGAATTCTTTAAATAATTTGAAAAGCAGTAGTACCATAAATTTTAGGGATCTAGAAGAGTTTGTTATTAAGATAATCTTCGAAGTTACCAAGATTGTAAGTAAAGTTCTTACAAATGATTTGCATAATGGATCTCCATCCGGATCTGTTTTCTCACCACCTAAAAATGCTGGCAGATCATCCGAATTAAATTTTTCCCGGAATTCTTCAATCCAGTCCTCTGTGGGAAAAAGATATTTCCTTTTTATACTGTATAAAACAACTTTTATAATATTACTTTGATCAATGGAGTGATATTTCTGATCAAATATGACATTAAATATTTCAAATTAATTATCAGGTGCATTGTTTCTTACCTTAAGCGTTGCTTAAAGCAAAATTACTTTTTGCATCCCATAAAACGAATGACAAAAAAAATCAGATACAGAAACGCAATTGTTCAGGAAATTTTTTTTCAATCTCTAAATACACTCATGTCCAAATTTATCTTTACATACACAAAAATAATGATATTCCATGAAATATCCAATCGATGTAATCTATTTATGCAGGGAATGTGTGAAAGACAAGTCTAATTAGCATTATCCAATCAAAAGTGATCAAACGGTTTCTGATATGCAAATCAAGGCGTTACGTCATCCGACCGTGAATCAAGCGCTTTGCGCAAAGTTAATATCTGAGTGAATTTCCGCAATACAGCGTTTGATTTCAGTGTGTAACGGTTTGTTATGGCTCCGTAGTATCATGTGGAAGAATCTGTGAAGTGGCGAATTATCGGCCGTTTAGAAGCAGGGCAGACAATCATGGAAGCAGCGAGATGTGTGAATATTTCAAGACAGATAGTAAATTCAGAAACAGGTAACAATTTCAGAACTCTGAAACTGTTGTAAGGAGACCTGGACAAGGTCGTAAACGAATAACAACTGCTTCTTAAGATCGATATCTGGCAATAACTGCCCGTCGTAACAGGAAGTCTACTGCTCGGCAGTTAAATTCAGAGGTTGCAGCCACCACTGGAACTGTTGTATCACGGCAAACTGTATACAGAAGGCTTAATGAAAAAGGCCTTTATGCCAGAAAGCCAAGGGTATGTGTTTCACTGTCCACAACAAAAGAGGGATTGCTTTAATTGGTGCAAAGAACATCAGAACTGGAGTGAACACCAATGGATTCATGTTCTCTTTACTGATGAGTCGAGGTTTAGTTTAATGTCTGATTCTAAACGTGTTTACATCTGAAAGGAGTCAGGAACGCGAAATCATCCTTTGAACATTATGGAACGTGACCGTTTCGGTAGTTAAGGTGTGATGGTATGGGGAGGAATAATGATCAATGGACGAACGCCCCTACACGTTTTCAACAGCTGATCTGTGACCGGTCAGAGATATCGGGATGAGGTCTTAGAACCTTATGTAAGACTTTTCAGAGGTACATATGGATCTGAATTTTTATTTATGGACGATAATGCTCGTCCACATCGAGCAAACCTCGTTGACGAATTCCCTGAAAGTGAAGCCATTGAGCGAATACTGTGGCCAGCAAAATCTTCTGATCTGAACCCGATAGTGAACTTATTTGAGTACCTTGGAAAAGCAGTTGCACGGAGACATCCTCTTCCTAGAGATATGAATGCCCTGTAGACCACATTGCTGGAGGAGTGGAACTTAATTCCCCAAACTGTGGTTAACAACATTATTGCCAGCATTAAAACACGTTGTGATATGTGTGTACACTTCAGGGGAGATCACATTCCATATTAAATTCATAAGCTTTCATTTTTTTCTGAGTTATTCTTTTTCTGAACTCTCCTTGTCACATATTATTGCCATTTTTATTATTTCATGCTACAGTTTTATATCATATGCAGTGCTCTTAAATTCTTTCCTTTGTATTTATGTGCTATGATGTTATGTATCATATCACACAAATTCATAAAATTATAGTTCACAGTTTCTGAGAAATCCGCGATTTTATGCATGTAAAGATAATTTTGGACATGAGTGCATATTAAATTTGTTTCTTAAATATAACTGTTAAGTTTTGAACATTACTTTGATTACGTGCAAAAACGCTGAAACACGTTTCATATCTTTGTTGGATAGCTATAATAATGTTTTATAGCAACAATGCAGCACATTTTATTGAAATAAAAATATTTCATGTCAGACAAGAAAACTTTTTATGAAATAAATTATATAAACTAAGAATTAAGAACTCTAATTTAATTGAAAGCATTTTCGGCCTCTAAAAAGTAAAGTGGCAATCATTATGGTTTTCTGCAACTCCATTTACTCCCAAGTGTAAAATGAATGGACAGCTGTGGTATCAAAAGTTTTTACACAAAATAAAAATTTATTTTTGTAATTAATATTTGTGATTTTTTATTACTAAAATTTCAATTTAGGTTATTTTATGAAATGTTCAATTTCGTCGATAATAGCCAAACTGATCTTACAAAAAAAATCGAAATTCAATTTGGTTTTAATACATTGTACAGAACGTTCATGTATAGTTAAGATTACAATTGAGCTTTACGAACCAGTAACTGGTTTAGTTTGATTGGATTGGATTTGGGTTTTATGGCACAAGGTTTACTGGTTTGGTTAAAGAAAGAAATGAGAAAGTTCGTCTTTTATAGCAGAAGATTGTGACTTATCCCTATTCAATAATATTTGTATTGAGTGTTAAAGCTATGTTTAAATGCTATGCTGGTTAAGATAAAATGCAATTAAACCTGATTATATTGAAATTGTAACTTGCCAAGTATATTTAAAGATTTTGAAGATTACATAAAGATATAAGAAAAAATTCTTCCATCCCTGAAAGTAAAATAGCGAACAAAATTAAATTATTCATCACTTACCTGTTCCAAAAATTTTCAGTTTTTTAATTAGATTGCTCGAAAGGAAATTTTTGATTAAGGCAAAGTGCATTGCGAAGAAAGTTGAAGCTAAAAAAATCAGAAAAAATTTAATTAACAAAAGATTTTCCTTTAAGACATACACGAATAGCAAATACTTGAAATTCCTAAAAAATAACTAAACTGCCCTGCAATCAAAGTATTTAAACATCAATTTTCATAATGTAACTTACCATTTATTGCATATATAGCTTTAAAACGCTCAGGGTAGTGTTGTTGATGGATTTGATTCACACGTATTAGAAATTCTATACCTGAAACATACAATCAATAGGTACAAGCATTCTAACTGCTTCAGTGTTACTTAAATTTTTTTTATCGCTATTAAACCAATCAAGGTTGTAGATTCTTGAGTGATATCTAACAAACTAATTAATATTAAAGTATTCTAGCCGTTTCTGAGAATGTTTCTTTGGAGGGGTATCACATATATTATGCGCACGTTTAAGTTAAATTACAACCTTTTCTTATAATAATTATAACTGATTGAATTATGAGAAGCTATTTTGGAAAAGGCATGTCTGAAATTCACAAGTTCTATGCAATAAGAGTGTAGTCGCAATGGTTAAATTCAAAGATTACCGATATAGTGTTACTTTTAAAACTTACCCTTTTTAACGCAAATACAAATAAATTAATTACAAATCAAAGCAAAAGAATTTGGTTAAAAGAGGATTACTCAAATATCGTTCATAAAATCAAATTTAGTAGAAAAGGTTAAAACTGGAACATAGAGGAAAGAAAAATATCACACTTTCCTTCAGAGATTAAAGATATTCACTTAATTCAATCACGTTGGTTAATACACGCACACACAAACTCATTTTCCATAAAAATGTCCAAACTATTGAAATATTAAAAATGCTATTATTAAACTATTTATATTCAATGGTGAAGTTAAACTAGTAGAATACATGGCTACCAAACAATCCACAGGTCTGTTGAAATATCAAACTTGTTCATGAAATTGTTAAAACAAGAAATAAACATTTAGCAGATGTTAAAATTTAGTTAGGTTCTCATTACTCCTGATGAGAACCTAACTAAACTGGTTGTTCAACACACTAATAGGAAATTGAAAAGTAAAAAAATGTAATTAACACTTTTTTAGGTTGAACAATGTAGGGGGCAACGTACTGTATCCGTCCCCCAGGTATATTTTATAATTAAATAAATACATATACACCTGAGCCTTAGGAAGAAGATAATTTCAAATATTTTTTTTATCGTGGCTATGAAAAATTGGGGATACTTTTTCATGATTTTAGACTCACTAAATCTCCTATACCTCTGGACATAATTGTCCAATTATACTGAGTGAAAGCTTATTTTGTAGAAAAATATACAACCTTTCTAATGACTTATATGGCCCTTTAAGTGACCTTTTCAATTTCAAGGTTATTCAATTTGACCTTTGACCTACAATTACAAAAAAGTGTATTTAAAAAATATATATATTAAAGGTACACTTTTTGTCTCTGCTTTCTGAAAGTTTCATAGAGGGGCACCTCATGGGTTTTAATTAAAGAATATTCGAAGTAAATAGAAGTATGTAATCAGTACCCATAAACATCTGTATCTTTTGACCTGTTCGTCCAATCAAGATGAAAGAGGACTTATTTTATAATAAAAAATATAACCTTTCTAATGATATATTACATGATATTATGAATTACCTTTCTGATTTTCAAGTCACTCGTAGTATCATGTAATATATCATCAGAAAGGTTACCTTGAAGGTTTTGAAAACCAAGACTTTGACCTTGAATTTAAAAACGTACTTGATTAGTTTTTTCCTACGTTTTACCTTTCTCTCCCACGTTCTTTTATGAAATAAGACCCCTTTCATCTCGATTGGACAAAGAGGTCGAAAGATACAGGTGTTTATGGGTACTGATTACATACTTCTATTTACTTCGAATATTTTTTATGAACCCATGCGTGTCCCAACTTTCGGAAAGCAAAGATAAATAGTGTATCTTTAACATATAATTTTTATAAAAAAAATATTATTTTTTGTAATTGTAGGTCAAGGTCAAATTGAATGACCTTGAAATTGAAATGGTCACTTAAAAGGCCATATGATAAGTCATTAGAAAGGTTGTACATTTTTCTACAAAATAAGCTTTCACTCAGTATAATTGGACAATTAGGTCCAGAGGTATAGGAGATTTAGTGAGTCTAAAATCATGAAAAAGTATCCCCAATTTTTCAAACTTAAAATTATTATGCATAAAAATTACTGCAAGTTGAAAGCTAAACATTTCCAGAATTTCTTACATATGACTGGGAAACAAATTAGCCGAGTTTAAAAATATCGAAGGGGGTCGGGTCGAAAATGACCTTTTTCTGTGCGGTTTCACATGGAATGACCCATATATTTGATTTAATTTTGTGTTGTCTTTATAGACGTATTACATACCCTTCTTATCAGCTGCGTTTGCGAAGGATAGACCATCCACGTCACTTATGAAAATATAGTCACATATTCTTTTATTCAACTATAGAAACAGAAATAAATAATTAATAATATTGCGTAGGCTATTGTGCAAGAATATGAAGTTAAATGCTTTTCTCCTCAATGTAAATGTATATTTTAGATACCTTTCAATGCATCGTTTGTTTAATATAGAATTTTAAATATCAGGGCTTATCTATGTGGATTATGTATGACGTATGATTTATATATAATTCAATATTACAAAACAAAGAGAAATTTAGGAATTTAAACTTAAGAACACCAAGAAAATTTCGAAAAAAATGAAGAAGTGTTGGTGGATCAGGGCGTCATCATGGAGGAGCCTCACCCAGTCAACACAATATGGTGTTTTCTGCGTGTGGGCGGCAGTTCACCAAAAGTAGCCCACACACCCCTCCAAACACCATAAGCAGAAAGGCAAAATTAGAAAATCGAAACCGGGGACATCCAGGGACACACACCAAAGACAAGTACAATACAAAACTGTTGAAGAGAATACAAACTTACCCACATTAATAAACCTCAGCTCAACAATAACCCGTCGCAACTTACATGAGGACTGCCAGAAAACGCCATTCATAGCGCCCAAAAATCATATACTACATCACAGTTGAGAATTCGGAACTAGAATTCCGACTCGGAATTCCGAATCGGTTTATCGGAACCGGAAACCGAAAAGAAAGTATTCAAATCCAGTCTGTTAATAAATATTAACAGTCCTATTATATAATTAGTATATCCAATAAAATTGATAGTCAACAGGAAAGTCTCCAAAATAGGCCGTTATGGTTAATCATCAGTTAAATAATATTAGTATTTTTAAATCTAATATTATTCAATAGTAGCATATTAATTTTATTAATTATTTAATAATAGCATCTAATATTATTAATTAATAGCATATATATATATATATATATATATAATTCAGAATTACAAACCAAAACAAAGAGAAATCTTTGGTTTCTGTCCTTGGTTGTCCCTGGTTTTGTTTTCCTAATTTTTCTTATGGTGTTTGGAGGGGTGTGTGAGCTACTTTTGGTGTTCTGCTGCTCACACGCAGAAAACACCATATTGTGTTGACTGGGTGAGGCTCCTCCCTGATGACGCCCTGATCCACCAACACTTCCATCATTTTTTTTCAAAATTTTCTTAAATTTCTTGATTTTAAAATTTTTGGATTTCTCTTTGTTTTGGTTTGTAATTTTGAATTATTTTACTTTCCATGTTGTGTCTGCAGCTTTAGCGCGCATACATGGAGAGTTCTGCCTTCTGCTTTCTGGATTCTGCTTGACTATTTTTTACCCCCAACTTTTTTGGCTTTTTGGCTTTTTACTTGTCTGCTTTTCGATCTTTTGGCATTTTGCTGGTCTGCATTTCTAATATTTTTACTTTTTGATCTTTTGGCATTTTGCTGGTCTGCATTTCTATTATTTTACGTTTTAATGTTTTGTATTTTTTGTAATTTGATTGTTTCTTTTATTATATATATATATATATATATATGCTATATTTGTTATATACATACACACATACATATATATATTTATATAAAATACAAAACATCTTAGATACAAACTTTTGAAATCATGCTACTATTATACATTGTAATTTTAGATATACTACATATGATTTAATAATAACTTTAGAAAGAATCTTTATTGAAAGGTTAAGATAGACATTTACTTTTCTCATTGTGATTACTTAAAAATATAATAGTTATTTTAAACTATTACTAAACAGAGCACACGGCTACTAAAAAGACAAATCATTGTGTACAAGAAAAAGCACTTATGTTATACTATTTTATTATTTGCAATAACTATATCGTTTAAATGTTTTAAAGATTTTTGTAAAAACTCATACAACAGGAGGAAAAGTCGACAGCACCACAATAAATTGACTGAATACAGATGTTTAAATTTGTAAGATGTGTCAGCAGCTTATTTAGAACTACTTTTAAAGTTCGTCCCGTTTTTTTGACAAAAATTGAAGAAAAGTTTCTTTCACTAAAAATTAGATTTAATCAATATAGCATGGACCGTTCTGTTCGATGACTTTTCTTCATCTCTCCGGTAGCTGCATAATCCAGCGCTCATACAAGTTCTGAAGTTTCTGGTTAAAGAACTGATCCAGGTGACGAAACTTTCTGAACCACTTACGTCACGTGGAATCGTCAGTGGCACCCTCACTATACACAATACATATCATCCTTTGCTTTTGCGAAGCATTCTTGCCTTTTCGGAAATAAAAAAAGCATGTGTCAAAAATTCTTATTTTCTGCCATTTTTAATGCTTAACAAAATTTAAAAAACACAACCAAATAACCCAATTTTTTTGTCCCAAGTACTCGCTGAAATTCCTTCTTTCAAACAACATCAAGACTTTACACGTGTAAAGTACACAACCCTTCGTTTTTGCTATGCAATGCCATCTAGCGCCAAAAACGGGACGAACTTTTACATCAACCCAATACTAATCCATGTTCATAACTTTTCTACAAACCAGTTTTTTTAACAAGTGGGCGATTATCTTTGACTGAAAGAAAACAAGTTGAAAGTATAAGCTTACCAATCTCCGCTTACGTGCTCACTTTACGTAAATCCTTTTAAAATCAATACCTTTTTAGATTGTTCCTCAAGTGTTCTTTCTGCCTTTTCAAGCATCACTATAAATGCTCTTTCACATACAGAAGGCTTAACCGACATAAATATTCCTGCAATTGTGAGAGATAAATCAATACGCCACCACTTGCACAAATGAAGCATACATCTTCAAGTCCAAATAAATGAAGTCTAAATCTGTACCTTGGTAGAAAAAGGGCCGATGACTACTTTGCAAGCTTTTGGTAACAGTTGATTACGAAATTTTTATTTCTTTAATTTTCAAAACACCGCACAAGAAGTTCCTACCTGTATTTTGATTCTTTCATGATGTATTGCCAGGAGGAAATTGGAACTTTTTCTCTCTATTGTAACATTCATCACATTGAAATTATTTATGGACATAACTCAAAATAAGCAAATTTGGACATTGGCCCCTCTTTTACTAAGATACAGTAATAAAAATAAATTTTTTCCATAGATGTCCAGAGTAATAAAAGGTTTCAAGTAGCAAGATTTCAGGGGGTAGGTAATTATCGTTGCACTGGAGCAACACAACGCGCTATTGGCGACAGTCTAGGATCAATCCCCAAGGTAAAGATCCTCGGTCAACACACGTAATCTTGAAGCACGGTCAGATGACTATGTTAACACCTGAGCTGGCATCCCACTCCTCAAAATTCCACACTACGCCAACGTGAGGGACACTTGAGGCCACAACAGATTTAACAAGCACCAGTCCATGTACACGACGGTCTTTGGCTGGACTGAGTTTTGAACTCGCAACCTCATATTGCTAATCCTTTACTCTTCCAACTGGGCTACCACGACACAGAAAGATTTTATATTCTAACACTTAAAGGCTTTAAAGTGCTTTCTCTAAGCTTTTAGGGGCCACGGTATCCCTGTTGGAAGAGTAACGGGTTAGAAACCGGAGGCTTGCTACCCGTTACTTCGAATGCAATCAAAGATTGTCGTGTACAAAGGGGGCTAGTGCACGCTAAATCTGTCGTGGCCTCAAATGTCCTCACGTTGGCATGATGTGGAAGTTTGGAGAGTGGGGTGCCAGCTCAGGTATGACCTCGTCACCTGACCGTGGTTAAAAATTACGTGGTGTTGACCTCGGATCTTTCCCTTCGGGTTTGATCCCCGACAGTCGCCAATAGCCCTCTGTGTTGCAGTGCGACGTTAATTAAAATACCTACTTACCTAAGCTCTTCTAGCTTTTCTAAAAGTAGAATAACAAATGATGAAATTTAAACTTAAATTAAAAGCTTATGTTTGACTATTGAGCTTTTTTGATTACTCTCTTGATTACTTAAACTCTATGAAGTTAAATTTTTTTGGTTTGTCCCCTTATGGTTATTATTTATGTACTAGAGCAACGACGGATAATTGGATTGATGGATTTTTCATTACCTAAGCATGCAATAGTGAAATTCGATCTATAAAACACTAATATTTGCCCTCTTATATGTCCATTAAAGGGTGTTTCGGAAACATCTGCCCAAATTGTAAAGGGTGGTAGAGGGGCCCTAAATTAACATTTTTTGTCAAAGAAAGTGTGTCTGGATATGCCGAATTTGGGTGGTAGAGGGGTCTCTTTAGGTCAGTCTATAACATTTCTGTAGCCTAAGGCGTCATTCCCCGCTTTTCAACGGCATTCATTGCTACACATATTCAGAACTCGCAGATATGCATCTGATGTATGCGACTGCGAACGGAAACGGACGAGCTACTAAAAAGCTGTACAGTGGACTATTCCCAGCGGCACATTTCCAAACACACATTCTTTGACAAAAAATGTTTATTTTGGACCCGCTACCACCCTTTACAATTTGGCCAGATATTTTTGAAACACCTTTTACATGAGTATTCGATCATCAGACGAAGTATCCGATTGTTTGAGTGATAGTTTCAGTGTCAAATGTCTACTTAAATGATAAATGGTCATTGCATAGATAACTGCTTTATTGATTGAATTTCTTTCCAAATTTATTGTCAGCTGCAATTTCGCTCTGTATAAGTATCTTTGTTCGTTGAGAAATATTTCAACAATAAATTTCTCTTTCTTTCCCCTTCTGTTTTAGAAGACGAATCACATTGTTTTAAAATTCCGGTCTCTTTCGACCATGGCTAAAATATAAATTATTCAGATATCTTGAAGTGCTTTAGACTTTAAAGAAATTGCAAAATAAAACACAGACATCTTTTTAAAAGTCTTTTGAAGTTTTGAATAAATAAAGTATACCGGAGAAAATTGTTTGAATTTGAAAAAAAAAACAATTTTATCGTTGTATATACACACACACAATTTCATCCCTGATTTTAACATTGGAATTATTAATTGATGCCTTTAAATTCATTTCAAAACAAATATAAGACCTAAACTCTTCGTAAAACATTTTGTTATAACAAAAACATTTCTATATTTATTATCCTAACTTCAATGAACTACGCAAATTTCGACGAAATTCTTTAAGTACTTTAAGAACCTAAATTTATTTCAAATCGGGCAGTAATTGATAAGTAGATCTTAAGTGAATTATGATCACACTGGTAACATGCCCAAGAAAAATAACAGCCGATGTTTAATACAAAGCTTAATAGCAGAAAGATGAAGCAAATATCAGACTTGTTAAAACACATAAGAAACTCAAGACATAACTATCCATAAAATGAAGACGAATATATCGTTACCACCTAGGCCAAAGGCACGAATCTTCATAATTGGCAATTTCCACCTAACGGCATTTTTCGAGTCACAATTTAATATTTTATTCTATGCCAAAGGTATGAATCTTGATTCTTAATGGAAATAAAAATTTTCAGAAAATTCATTTCGCCTATTTACATAAATTGGTTTCTCACCAAGCGAAAACACGAATATGATAGATTCGTTATGGTAGAGTCTTCGCACAAATGTTTGGTGTTCAAAGGATTGTCACAAGAGAAAAAAGCAATTCATGAAGATCATATGAAGCACTTGAAACGAAAAGAAGCTGCTCGGGGGATGAGGCATAATGATAAAAAGTTGGCTTTGAATGATGATTTTTATTTGTGTTTCAACTTTGATCTCGAAGCGGTATTTAATGTGCCTAAAGGAAGTACTGGACAAAATTTTTATCTTAGGAAACTAGAGGATTACTTCACAGTTTTGAACTTAAGGTCTCATGATGGAGATTGCTACATCTGAAATGAAAGTCTAAATGTGGAAGAGAGGAACAAATGAAGTGGTCTCTTATCTGTTGAATTATGTGAGGAACAGGTGTATAACAAATGTTTCTCTCGTCCATATGATACTTGACCTCTTGTGCAGATTAGAACAAAAATTAATTAACGGTGGCCAAGTGTGTTTACATGCTAAAAACAACGCCTAATTTGAAAATCATATGTCATACTTTTTTCGAGGTTGAGCACACGGAAATGGAACGACTCCATCCATTCAAAGGTAGAAAAAAATATAAAATGTACCAGTTTATGTTATCGAAGGTTGGACTCGTATTGTTCGAGAATCTCGAACAAACCCAGCACCCTATCTTGTCCATACCATGACATTCGAAGATTTTTTGAATTTCTCAACTTCTAAATTTGTTATTCCGTAGAGAAAAGTATGCAGTTATGAAGTTAGGAAGGACCGAGAAAGGAAGGTGGAAATATTTTATAAGATTGATTGCTATGGTGAATTTGTTCAAGCAACATTGAAACGTCCGATAGGAAAGTCAAACACAGAGGAGCCATCAAGGGCTTACATGCAACAAATGAAAATTTCGGTTAAAAAAACAAGTTTAAGGACTTGATGATGTGCTACGATCTTACCATCAAGAAAAAGTGCCATAGCTTCTTCCATTCACTGAACCAATCTTTTACAGCTCGTGATAACTTGCCTGATTGACAACTCGGAATATGAAAAAGTCGAACCGGATGATCAATGATTTTAATGATAATTAATGGCTTAGCTTTTCATTTTTCACTGAAGTTTCTTTACCTATTTCATTCAATTATTTTTTGATCATATTATTTTTTGCAATTGCATTTTTTGAATAAATGATCTTTCGAATTTCGTGAAATGTTAGCTTAAAGCCTTCATTTTCATCCCAACACCCAAGCACATAAATTCATTTTAATCAACGGGCACACCGCCAAAAACACGAATCTTCTTTAGAGCTATAAATGTAATCAAAATTACTTTCAGTGGGGAAGAGATGGTCTCCAAGATGGCAATCATGAGAAAACAATAACCTTTAAATCGAAACTCGATTTTTCCCGAAGCATCAAAACTTAGAACTCGACTTTCACAAACGATTTCCTTGAAACGGCGATTTTACAGAGTTGTGCATTTGGCGCGTGGTGGTAACGATATATATTTATCCACTAACATACACTCATGTTCAAAAATTAAGCATAATTCGTAAAATTCGAAAAAATCGGAGTAAATATGGATACAATGGTTCAAAATCACTTGTGGAGAATCGTGGGACGAAGGTAAAACATTGTGCATATGCAAAACAGTTCAGTCGACGTCGATATGCGCGAAGCACCGGCGCACGTCGAAACGAGTATAAATGGCCTCTAGTGGCATGGCCAGTTTAGACAGAAATTTCGCAATTGCTGTGCTACGGAGCGTTGTTAACAATCAATAAGGACGAAAGATGTCATAGAGATGCCAACTGGACATGTTTGTGAAGGGACGAATTATTGGAAGGTTGGAATCTGGTCGATCCCAAACCGAAGCGTCTCGAATTCTGAATGTGCCTCAATGTGTGATCTCCAGACTGTGGCAGAGGTTTCAAACCACTGGAGATGTTATCTGACGACCAGTACCAGGTGAGCCAAGGGTAACAACCGCTCGGAGAGACCGATATTTGGCGATTACTGCGCGACGTCAGAGGAACCGTTCTGCCAGACAACTGGGTTCAGCCCTGACAGCCGCCACAGGAGTCATAGTTTCGAGACAAACAGTTTACAGGAGATTCAGGCACGTTGGTCTCTATACCAGACGACCAGCAGTTTGCATCCCCTAACGTCTGCAAAGAAACGCTCGTGTTTACAGTGGAGTTTGGAACATCGGCAGTGGAGTCGACAACAGTGGTTCAGGGACGAGTCCAGATTTTGTCTGCAAACTGATTCTCGTCGTACCGCGATCTGGAGAGAATGTGGAAAGCGTTTTCACCAGGGAAACATCACGAAAAGACATCTTTTACCTTCAGGGGGAGTCATGGTCTGGGCAACCATCATGCTGGACGGCCGCACAGACCTCCACATCTTTGACACGAGGTATGTTACCGGTCCTTGAGCCTACCTTTTGCCTGTTTCGAGGTGCTGTTTTCATATTCATGGATGATAACGCGCCTCCTCACCATGCAGCCCTGGTCGACGCCTTCCTTCAAAGTGAAGATATAAACCTCATCAGTGGCATGCTAACTCTCTTGATCTGAATCCTATATAGCATGTGTGGGATGTGCTCGGGAGACATATTGCAACCCTCCGCCACCCACCAAGCTCCGTTCTGGAATTGAAAACTGTTCTCCATGAGGCTTGGAATTCTTTGAGCACACAACTCATCCATACCCTCATCGAAAGTAAGGGAAATCGTTGTGCAGCATGCGTGGCTACCAGAGGTTCCCACACACCGTATTAAACTTCACCATCACATTGTTTTAATCACTCTGTTTCACTAATGGTTGTTTTAATAAAGTTGACACTCGCATTATGAACCTTTCAACCCTTTTCTTTGGATAATAAAAATAATTATTATCCTTGTTTTGCATTGTTTCCTTCTATAACCCTATTACGCCCGCAAACCGCGTTTCCTTCCATTCCGAGGTAGATTTTCTGAAATATTCGCATAACTAAGCAGTTCTGCTTAACTTTTGGACATGAGTGTACATGGCACAGGAGAATCGATGTTAATTATTTGTTGCCGAATGGCTACAACAAGTATAAACAATATAAAAATCGATTACTGGTTTCATTCACCAATTTTTCTGCTTAGTTTAAATATGCTTGGTTTGATCTATGGCGCAGCATAATATTGCAAAATCTATATGAAAGAGCTCGCCACTTTAATGAAATCTCCCAATAGTGTGGTTGTAGGTAGCAATGAGAAACCTGGAAGATAGAAATCAGCGCAGAAAAGAAAACATGAGCGAAAAAGGGATTAGCTCTCACGAAATACTGAATCGCCTTTGAACAAGTGAGGGGGATGAAACTAACGTCATTGCGGTAAAATGACTGAGAAATTCTTTTTACCATGCATTTTATTAAAAATAAGAATTAACACGAGTAAGAGTAAACGAAATATTGTTATTTATTTTTTGGATAATTTCATTTTATTTAGGTGTATGAAAGCCACTTATGGAATATGGACCTATATTCATTATATGTAACTGTATTGAAATAAGATATGAAATATGAGTACCAACTCTATCAACAATAGCTATAGGAAATTCAGAAAATTAATCGCAGATGCTATTCGCGGATCTGCTGGTATGCAACATAATTCACTAAGTTTATAAACATTTTAATAAAATTTTCAATGCTTTTCATTATATGTTATAAAATATAAATTTACAATTTTCCATTTAACCTGAAATTACATCGATTAAACAGATAAACCTTAAGTATCACATTTTTTATATTGTTTAACAATTTTTTAA
Source organism: Meta bourneti (assembly GCA_933210815.1). Classification (NCBI taxonomy): domain Eukaryota; kingdom Metazoa; phylum Arthropoda; class Arachnida; order Araneae; family Tetragnathidae; genus Meta; species Meta bourneti. The sequence goes on along the minus strand of OW119924.1, from coordinate 60,310,091 downwards.
AATCAAAATATTTAAAACTTTTACCTTTAAAATCCAGTTTTCCAGATGGTATATAAAAAATTGGTCTTCCTTCTTTGTCAGATCCAAGTAAAGATATTTTAAAATATTTTTCCAGAACCTAAGGGAAGATGTAAATGTATTGAAATACCGATAATACAGTAAATATATTTCAAATACCGATAATACATTAAAGACTTTGTGAGTCGTTACTCAAGGGACCAAGAAAGTTTTGATAATTTATGTTTAGTAACAACAGAATGTACTCAACCTGCATTACTGTAATGATTATGTTAATTTTAAATTTATCACGATATATATTCATAACAATAAAATAAATAAATTAATAACAATTACGTAATACTTGACACACTCATTATAATGCCAAGTACTTATTCAATTTTGATTGGAACGAACAATTGGCAGCATAATTAACGTACTTCTTTAAAATATTTAGGGCTTTGAATTCATTATCGGGGCAGTCGTATCTCAGTGGGTTTTCCCACTGTGCAAACAACCTGCGAGTTTTGTGGTACAGATTCAATTCCTGTCAGGTTCGATTCATCCCTGTGTGTATTTCTCTGTTCTGTATCAGTAAACATTTCATAGTGTGCGAATCTATTACTTGATGTTGCCTGTCTTGTGCTTGGAGCAGCATGGCCAAATATGGCTCTTGTGCCATAAAACCTAATCAACCAATTAGTAGTACTTTAAATTGTCATAAGGTAATGTCGAACTGTATTTAAGGCTTCAAGAACTTGTGATAAAACACAATTGGTGACTGGTAGACGTGATATAAACACGAGCACTTTAAAAAAAGAGAAAGAAAGAAAAGCGACAGATGGGTTCAAAGTGTGCCTCAATCGACGCACCTTCGATGGAGGGTCAACGATGAGTAATTGAATTGCCAATGCGATGCATATCCCTTCCAACAACTGTCTGAAGCTCTGTGAAATCAAACAACTTCCCTTCCTATCACAGCTGCATTATTAGTGATTGCTTAGCCTCATTTGAACAAACTGATGACGGTTGCAATCACACCGGGCTTCTAAAGGCATACAGTAGTACGCCAGTGATCTTAATACAGCTTTCATGGTTTCCCATAATTGGTAATCAAACTACTAGTGCAACATCTATCGAATCAGCCACTGCTAAATTCTGTTGTCGCTTATCCCTCCTGGCACGGTTAACTGGATGAACGAAAAACTTCTAGTATCGGCTGTCCGTATCTTCTTTATGTCTACAGGCAATGTATTATGGGCTGTAGTTACTGAAATGGTTTTTTTGGGGTTCTGTACGTCGATCCTCATGAAAAGCGAACTAGTAGATGTAAATGACGCTGAACTACATTTTGGTGAAAATTCCATTCTGTTGACACAAAAATAAGCTTTTTAAACATGTTTATTTGCACCATCTTTCTCTAAAAGTATTTTGCGTTTTCAACTTTTTATTTTACAAAAAGAAGCAGATGAAAGTCATTTGATTCCATGATAAAAATATTTTTAAAATTTGGAGATTGTAAAAATAACTGTACAACGAATTTATAATATAAATTTTTTGAAGTTCAACTTTTCTTGTGTAGCATTAAAATAAGGTCAGGATTTAGCGCTTTGTGGCAGAAAAGTGAAATTCTACCCACAACAAGGAATTTTCAATTCCGGACAACCGTTACTAGAGGATTTTCGTCAATCCAATTAGCCGAGCTTCTTTTCTAGCAGACATAGACCAAGTCCAACAAGTCCATTTGTTCTCAAAGAAATTATGTCATCAGGATTATGGAATAAGTCTGAAGGACTCGTTCCAACACAGAAAAGGATATGATTACTTTAGACGTATCCACCCTTACACTTAAGGCATTCTGAACAAAATATTTAACCTTTCAGAAATTTCATACTCCTAAAGTGGGAACTTCGTAACACTTTCTAGACAAATGCTAAATTCTGATGGAAGAGTATTGTGGTGAACTTAGCCATCACTACAAAAATTAAATTTCAAAACAAGAGTATTATGCTGCAGTGTAACCTATATACACCATGAAGTACGTTTTGGTCGACAAAGATGGGGGCACTATCTTTCACAGGATTATTGAAGATATCCTATAATTCAAAAAATGATACATTTTTAAGCAGTTAACTCAATAAAACAAAAACTATAAATGTTATGAATCTATTTACAGTAGTAGCATTAAACTAGTATATGAGTTAAGTGAATTATTTCAAATTATTAAATAAACAGTAGATAATTTTTAATTAAAAAAGTACAAAGGTGAGTTCAAATAGGACTCACCTTTGTTGTAAAATAGGGGAAATATAAACTTAATATACAAAAGAATGTTATTTAAATATTTTTCTACCGTTAGATTAATTTACTTTAGCTTTAAAATGGTCAAATGCTTTATGAATCTAAAGCAAAAGTTAATTAGACTTTCCCATTATTGCTAATTATTAAATTAGGATTACGGTAGGTAAAATTATTCTTACTAAAACATTTTTGCTATTTAGATTATTTTTATAACAGATTTTTCTGCATGCTACGATATATTGAAGTGAGTTTTAAACTTTTAACTCTAATTTAAATGTAAAGAAGCGCATTTCAATGAAAAATATATGCACAGGGCTATTTTACAATAAAACATTTTTATTTCACTTGGAAAACTAAGATAGCTATGAAGAAAAGGGGAAAATAAATATTTATTTTTCAAGGAATTTATTCTATAAGAATAACATGCATTACTTCTTTATTGTAGTATTTTACAGTATTGAAATTGAAACATAAATATACTCTTAAGATAGCTTATAATACCCCAAGAAAAATTGAAATCCAGGTTCTGTAATACATAACTGCAATTTGTAATACCAAATTTTAATTTTTGATGGAAAGGGTGAACTAATTATTCGTACTTCTGATGGCGTAAAGTCTGTTATAATTGTGTCAACTCCATTCTTCTTTCTCCATTCTAAAGTCTGTAAATTAGAGGAAATACATATTAGTGAATGTGAGTTTTTATGAAAAAAGTGTAAAAAAAACCCAAAAATTTTGATGCTCACTTATGTGGCTTAATTGATAGTTTATGTATTAATATAAAAATTATGTAAGAAATACTTTATTTGTAGTTGTTACAATACAATTACGAAACGTAATTTGTAAATTGCAATTATGTAATGTACCTTTGAATTTCAGTAAATTTGTGAATGATCGTTGAAATTCTTCTATTTTAAATACAAGTAAATAAAAAATATAATTAAAAAAAATAGAGTTACGAAATGAAAGAAATATTATTTAAGCTTTTAAATAAATTTAATCTAAATTCGTCTAACAAATGGTTTGCCCAAATGCGTATGATACTCACAGACGATTTGAAAAAAAAATTCTTATTTTGAAACTGGAATTCTTTTTCATAACGTCAAACATGCAAATATCATATTTTCAAAAATTTATAATTGTAACTAAACGATAAACATAAAACAAAGAGTAACATATTAGCATTTAAATATTTCAAGGTATTATACATTTGAAATAAAAAATTGCTTACATTTTTTACCATGTGTTCAGCTTGATCCACATCATAATCCTTAGCTAAGAGTGAGTGAAAAACAATCAGTCAGAGAAATTAAAAATATTTATAAATTTATTAATGTTGTCGTACATATAATTTAGCTTGATGTTACCAACATCACCAAGAGAACATTATTTTGATTATTATCGCATTTTTTTTACTTAAAGGAAACGAAATATCAGTGAAATAATATTTCAATCCAATTTTCAGCTTAATGAGAGGTGCAGGCGCAGGAATTCTTGTCCTGGGTAGACTTTAGTATCAGCATCGACCTTCCAGTGATACAGACAGAGCATGTGGGCGGAGTCACTGTCGTAAGATCTTAAAAGGGTAAATCATGAGGGCTTACGAATCAACTTGTGCTGATTGGCTATAGAAGCTCAGACTAGTGTATAATCACTTTAACCAATCAATAATTTGTTCCATATTAGGATTCATGCTTCTTCCCATAGTTTCATGACAGATCTGCATGAATCTGAGCACACGTACTCCGTCTATTACATTAAAAGGTCGATGCGTACGTTTTCCCAAGATACCCGGAGACATACGTAGATCTGAGGAAGGCACTTGAAAACTGAATGTGAATAATTTGTGTATCATCTTTTAAATAACTGTCTTCCTGCACCTTTTATTCGTTACAACTTTTAAAGGTATGAGGAAAAAGTAGACAGACACATCAGGATAAATCGTACATGGTTTAATGAGCCATGTCGAACGATTAAACTGCATGCCACATGCGTAATTTGTAAATTATTACAAGATAATCCTACAAAATTTCATCACTCGAAAGAAGTACAATTTAACCCGCCGTGAGCTGTTAATAGGAATAAAAATGAAACAAAAATAAGATGAATCATTGAGGAAGAAATGCGAACCAACAATTCAGATTTAAGTGAAATATTCGAAAAGAAACAGCGGAAAATTCTGAAAACACAAGTAATAGGAAAACATACAACTTACAAAGATAAGCCCTAAAAATACAAAGTTAATGATGTAACTATTAAAAGAACTTAACATGAATAATGATTAAAATTAAAACCTTAATTTCTTGGACAGTTTCAAATTAATAAAAGTAAAGATTAACGACACGTAGGACGTCGAAAATATTGGGCTTTCAGAAAGACAGATGTTTACGAATGTGACGTATTATGCATGTGCCGTATTATGAAGCCATGGTCCAACGATAAACAAGAAAGAATAATACTGTTTTGTGATATTTTTTTTCAGAGAATTATTTTTTGTTGACGTCCCTTTGCTATGACGTAATCTACGTCATATTCTATCATGATGACGATGTACTTCTGCTTTGGTGAAGACGAGATACCTGAGATGGATGGAAGGTCCTGAAGACAAAACAAATCATCATCTATATTATTTCTATAGTATAGATCCCTTTTACGCCTCTTAAACGCTACAAATCTTTACAAGTGAGGTATCAAAAGAAAGATAATTTCCCGGACACTGCGAATCCGTTCTATTTCTCCAAGGTGTTGTAACGTCTTGGTCCACGGGTAGCTTAGACTAGTTACCATTCAAAAGCGATCCGTTTCTAGATTAACGTTTTATTTACACTTTTTTATAATTAGTCGATAAAATGAATGAAGAGTTCATTTAAGAGTTCGATAGTTCGTTGGAAAGTCCAATGTTTTATCGAGGTGCTTCTTATGGCTGCTGGCGAGCCTCACAAATTACTCGGAGGAGTCTAATTCACGACTACGGGCGAGCCTTTCTCAATAAAATACTCAGGCGAGTATAGAGTCCCAAGGCGGGGTAAATCAGCCTTTTCTAGCTCGGATGAGCTGCAATCTCCACTACTCGGGCGAGTAGTTTCTCCCGAAAGATGGCAATCTTTCGCTGACAGTGAATGGGTGTTCACTTCTCGTTCGACTCTCGTCTCTCTCCAAAAACTGTCTCTCCTCTTCTCTCTCTCTCCTCTTTCTCTTCCCTCTGTCCTCCTCTCCCTGTAAAGATCTGAAAAACTATATATATCGGGTGCTTCTCGACTCCTCCTTTTCGTTTCGGGTCGGCTTCTTAGTCGTTGCTGGTTGGCTGTTGATTCCCTCACCTTCTTCGGGCCTTCCCGAATGGCCCTCGCACGTTGGCCTCTCCCATTGACTCTTACGTCAGACTTCGGCGGACTTGAAAGGGGACCATTAACCCTTGTCGGCAATGGTCATCGTAACTCATCTCCGTACTTTTTTGTCTCGAAATGTCAGAGAGAGCGACAGAAAGATGCCTGCCTTTTGTTTCAAAGCCACAAACAGTTTCGCCTCTGGAAACGGTACTTTTTCCTATCTGCCGTTAAAAAAAACTGCCCCGGTGGTCGTTCTTTTCGGCAAGATTATCAGCTTCCCTATCTGCCTTTAATTGACTGTTTCGGTGGTCTTTCCTTTTCGGCGTTTGTCAGTTTCCTTAGCCTCCGTTACGGTGTGCAGAGGGGGGATAAAACTATTCGAAATCCCCATAGGAATAACATTGAGTGTAAAACGATTGCGGTACGCAACTCACTTTGTTTTGCCAGTATTGATGGAAAAACAAATTTTCCAATAAAATTGTTTAACCGGTATTATTCGGAAAACAATTTTTTTTCATCATCTATATTATTTCTATAGTATACTCGTAGATCCCTTTCATGCCTCCTTACAAGCGACGAATTATTTATTTATGTATTGAATTGGTTTTTAATTTCTTTCCATAATATCAATAATTTACGAATATGTGATTTGATGATATAAGGATACTAAACGATGCATGTTTCACGCAAGGTTAAGATTTGAAAAAAAATTGAAAATATACAACTTAACAATTTTTGTGAATTCTGGAGTTAAGATAACCTTATTAGGCCTTTTGGCGGAAGAATTACGAGCTTTGCACAAATGGTTGGAACAACGCTAACAGTGATCTCAAGGAGGAAGTGTTGTAAATAGTGATTGAATAAACTTTTTTGATATTTTGGATATAAAAAAAGTTCTCTTACATCTTTCACTCTTACAACGGATGGGGTGTGTGTGGAATTGTTCATGCGAGAATTCTCGCATTGGCACGCTAGTCAAGATGATAATTTCTTTAGGGCATTTTGCTTTCCTTGCTTTTTTCAGAGGTTTTCTGATAGCCCTGAGGGAATTACCCTTGTCAGGAAGCTTAAACTGTGTTGTGGCAACAGCTGCTGAACCAATGGAGCATGCTCAAGACTTCCGGTCTTGTGCAGACGTCACGTAGAGGACACGTGCGGAGATATATGTAGATCTGACAACAATATAACATGTGACTATAGGGGGGGGGGGTGTTTCAATTAACGTCACACTGGAGCAACACAATGGGCTATTGGTGACGGTCCGGGATCAATCCCAAAGGGAAAGATCCGAGGACAACACCACGTAATTTTGAACCACGGTCAGATGACGAGGCAACACCTGAGCTGGCACCCCACTCTCCAAACTTCCACACCACGCCAACGTGAGGACATTTGAGGCCACGACAGATTTAACGTGCACCAGCCCCCTTTGTACACGACGGTGTTTGGCTGGATTCGAACTCGCAACCCTTCGGTTGCTAGTCCGTTACTCTTCCAACCGGGCCACCGCGGCCCCTGTGACTATAGGTGAATAATTTGTTTATATTTTTAGTAATATTGTCACCCTGTACTTTTTATTCGTTAATTCGTTAAATTGTGTTCGATTTATCCTGTGTCTCTGTCACTCTTAATACATTATTTTGTAGTGATTTTAAACCAAACAGCATTTCTCCAGATGAAGGAAAAGTTATGTAATGTTACTTTTTAAATGACTAAGATTCAAATATTATTTTAAATAATGACTAAGATTCAAATATTATTTTAAATAACAAGGATTTTTAAAATAAATGTTTAAGGAAAGGTCGAAAATTGCATTTTTTTATCTTACATAACTTGAATTTCTCTAAAAATTTACAATTATTCACCTATAATGATTGTCTAGTAGGGAAAAACCATTTTTTATATCCTGTATTATTAAGTGAAAGATATAAAAGTAGAGAGCATGTAAAAGATGTTCTGTAAGACCATGACTTTTTAAAATGTCAGTTTTTAATACTTTTATAAGTAAAACAAAACAAGCATAATGTGTTCAAAACGAAATATAGTTTTTAGCGCCTTGAAAGAATAGAGCAAAAGAAACAGAATAGAGCGTGAAAACTATTGATCAAAATTATTGTTTATAGAACAGAAAAATAAGTTTACATTTTAAAAGGAATGGATTGAATTTTGAATTTTCTGGGTAATATCCTAAACAGGACAAGATACACCTAGGAATTGCTTTTTTTTGTTTATAAAATGGATCATTAAAACTAATTTTCTTCACTTCCTTAACAACTTTATTGCACTAGCTCTTAGAACCTTAACAATACCGGGAGGCAATTTAAAAATTTCCTTATTCGGTTTTTTACGAGTTTTCACCATCTTCAATTTCGTGTATAACAAATGAAAAACTTTTCCGGCATCGATAATAAACTCATACAGGAACAATCATATAGCTTGAAAAGTGCATAATAAATGAGATAAATAGAAAATATATAGGAAATGTTTAAGACAAAACTGAATCAAACAGGGTGTAATTTCCTCAGAAATTCTTTAGATATATTTAAAGATAAATGTTAAATGAAATTGCCGTACTCCTTTTGCTAATAGAAGCTTTTAAAATCTTCATATAAAACATGCTCCCATATTGTCTGAAATTTCATTACTTGATATTACAGCTATATTTTTTACTAATATCTGGAAACGATACAATTATCGGAAATGATTTAAAAGAGTTTTGACAATTAATAACGTCAGGAACATATTAGATGTAATATAAATTATTCTATCTGAGCTTAAAGGATCCAAATGTCCGTAAGAGTATGTTTTTCTTCTTCATATGAAATATCTTCTTCATAAACGTATAAATACCTTTAAGAAATCTGTAAATAAAGTCTTCACCATGTATTTTTCCATCCAAATCCTTGGAAACCCTTCTTTGTAGCTAAAAGTAATTGAGCTTGTTATTTAAATATAAATTATAATTTCCATTGTAGAAGGGATTTTCAGATAAACTTAATCTATTTAGTTACTTGCTAGTTAGTATTATAAATATTTTATCATTCTCAATCCAAAATTTACTTAGTGCATTGATAGATAAACAAATATGTTTCCAGGTGTTTACAAGTTATTCTTTCAGCTGCTATTAAAATACTAAAAGCAAATTTGTCTTGTTTGCTTGTTTTATAAATTAAAAACTATATTTGGTTTTTATTTAACTTTCCCTGAAAGATATGATACTGATGTAACAAATGTATAAATTATTTATTCATCGTTACTTAATGCTTAAATATAAAATACATAAATTTGGAATACATGATACCGCAGAAAACTGCACTTTTTAAAACTTCTAAGTTGTTTTAAATACATTAACATCAAATGTGTTATAACTATTTTTGAGTAATGATCTTAAATAACAAGTAAAAATCATGGTTTGAGTTAAATTCGTAATTATATTTTGAACACTTATTCTATTTTCCACCTTCTTAAATTCCCTGGTGGTTTATTTTCACATCGAAAACTGCTTTGTTGTGGCCACAACTAATACAATACCTTTTGAACCTTTGGGCATACCTATCTGGATCTGCATTCCCTTGGAGTAATAGGCCAGTTTTGTCTCGAAGATATATCTCATCAATAACAAAATTGACCAGATCTTGATGGACGAAATATTTCGTCGAAATCACTTGGAAGGTCGTAAACAAACGATCTGAACATTGAACTTTTATGTATCCCGAGGGCCCAAATTGTACTTAATGAGCTCCCTGACTCCCTAGGTTGTATGTATGTCATAAAGCATTAGGTAAATTGACACAAAAAGACAAGGAAAATGTTTTTCGAGGTATTACATTCAATGGCATAATCTTTATTTTTCTAATTAAATAGCAATGTAAAAATTCCAAAAATAGGAAATCAAGCAATATTTCTCAATATTATTTTACAATAATTTAACTTTTGAAATGTGTGTATGTTTTAACATAGGTACAAAGGCATATGAATAAATTTTGTTTCGTTTTGATAATTAAAAACTTCTTTCAGGTAGATAAAAAAACACATTTTTATATAATTTTAATTTCACAGTTTCTGCTATTTGTAGTCCTGAATTTTTAATGAAAATTGTCGAGATGTGAATTCATGGGTTTGGGTAAGCTTCCTCATCTTTCTTGTAAGATTAGATCAAAGATTGAAATGTCACCAACATTCTTTAAATTGTTATTTAAATTGTTTTCCCCCCAAATATGGCTAGTAATAGTAATTGCTATTATGTGCAGTTAGTCGAATAATTTTTGCAATATATTATTTATGTCTTTTTATTATGAAGTTTAAACGTAATATTCTCACTAGCAAACTTCAGTGGAAATTACAATTTAATATGATTAATTAATTAGGAGCAAAGGTCTTTTTCTGTCTTCCTACCTTTCGAAAGGGAAATAAACTACAACATAGTGTTAGCTATTTATTAGATTCTGCAGTATTAATGGTATTGAATGCTGGGACAACAAATAAAAAACAAAGAATTCATGGAGGTGCGATCAACGATCATAACTTTATGATTCTGCTCATAGATATTTACCAGTTGGTCCTTTTCAAATACACAAATTTCTGTAAGCAAAGTAGCTATGGGTCTTACCAAATATAAGAATTTGTCTTCGTTTTATTATGCGCTCATATCAAAGGCTGTATACATTAATAAGAAGTAATGATAGTTGTTTTATCCTATATTCCCAAAACATTGAATACTCGACATAGATTTAGTTAACATTAAATACAAGCACAAATATAAGAATGAAACTGATCATTAAATAACATCTTGATTTCGTGTGTTCAGTCATTTAAAAATATTCACTACATCTGGTACAAATTATTTTCCAAAATGCAGCATAAGAGAGATAAATCATTAAAACTTACTTCGTCAAATGCCGTTCGTTCCGAGTCTGTTAAGTTGAGATCCAGAGGTGATAGCATTGTTGAATTTTGGATCTTTGTATTGAATTCAAACTAGGTTCATCGAGAATTTTCCTATATTATTTCAGGAAGATTTCATAATATTCTATAATTAATAATAAATAAAAAACAATCGATTAAGATGTTTTTTCATTGAGTAGGTATAAGATGAATCGGATCAAAGTAAAATTGACCTTTGCACGTTACAGGTTTATGTTACGGACCAATTTTAGAAATACCCTGAATGCTAAGAAATACATGTCCGAACACACGGGACAAAGTTCAAAGTTCATTCTAACGAGTTTCAAAAATCATTCTAATTGTGTTATCGTATTAAAAAGGTTTTATTAACGCGAATCAAAGTATGTTTAATAATATTATTATATTCTGGATGTAGCAAAAACCAGTAAAAAATATTTTAACACAAATGCTTTCTTACTGAATATTTATGGTACATAAAGTTAACCAGTGTTGAAAACTCTTCTTTTTAAGCGTAAATATGAAGACATTTACATCTACAACTTCTTAAGAAAAGATGTCTCGACATATATGAGAGGTTTTTTCTGTCATGCTAAATGCAGAAGATGGTAGTGTTTTTGTGACGAAACGAACGAGCTTCCTGTATGTATTCCGGACGTGACGCCCTTTGGCTAGTTTTTCAAATACGATTTCAACACTACACAAATAGAAGTACCAAAGAATGAATTACGAATTGATGTATGATTGTAAATTGGTCAATGGTCAATTAGATTAAATGCCAAACGTAACCAAAACGATGATGAACTACATTTTAAGGTACCCCCTTCAGTTATGTATAATGAAAGAGCATTTGGGTAATTAGAAGTAAAATCTCTTTTAGGTTTGTTTACACTGAAAATTCGTTTCATATCCTTAATGCTTTCACCGGCTGACAGATTTTAGTTTACCATTGAGAAATATAATTATTATTAATGTGTATTCAATGACTAGCAGAAATATACGGTGCTTTTGTGGAAAGTCATGTATGGGTAAAAATTTAATTAGCTGAGAGGGTCAATTTTTTTACACAGAAAGGAAATGCATCTTATATTTCGGATGAGTGTGATATGAAGCCATATTTCTGTCCTCTCTTTGCTGATTGACGAAAAAAATTTGTATTGATTTAAAAATAAAAGCTAAATGTGATTTAAGACTTTCTCTTAACCTCCTCCTCCATTAAATTACATGACGTTGGATTGCTTATTCATTGAGTTATTATAAATACACAAAATATTTAAAAATTATGCTAATATATTCAGTCGTTTGGGTGTGGTACTTGCAAAAATATGCACACAGAAAAAACAAAGAACAATTGATTTTGGTATGCAAACAAAAACAGATTAATAAATGAAAACACATTAGTCAAACTGGCAGTAGAAATGTAAAACTTAAAGCAAATTACTAATACAGATTAAAACCTATGAAAAGAAATTGTCAATATTCATTTAGGTGTAGCAAAATGTCCCCATCATCAGAACAAGAGTAAGACAAGAGAAGAACCCACTAGTATAAATATATGTTATATTCAAGAATACAGTCACCACTACTCACTTTTTCAACCAATACTTTCCAGGGTGTGTTTAAAGGCGGGGAAGCACTATAGTTATTCACTAGTGTATAACTATAGACATAAAACTAGATAAGGCTTCTCTGATATTCAACTCGAGAATAGAAAACCACTTGATTGGACCATTTCCTCTCGTTTGAAATCAAACTGGTGAGAAAATACCCAACAGTGTTTAGTGATGGCAACGCTGTGTCAGAATAAAGAAAACAAATCTGCCATCACTCAACATTGTTGGGAATTTAAGTTTTATGCTTTTACTACAATACAATTAGTTAAATATTCTTTGTAGCAACACTTCATTTTTATTCATGAAGATAAGAAATAAGTATGAGACAGAAAAAGTCAACTGATACTTCAGTTTAAATTATTGAACGTAATAACGAAATGGTAAATATGGCTGTTTTGGGCAATTAAAAATGAGTTTTAATTTAAAAGCCAATGATATAAGAATAAAATAAATTTTAACACAAACGTATCTATTTTTGGATATGATGTTATATACAAATATTTGAAGCTTATAAATTGAGGATAGAAATATTTCAATTTTACGTTACTTACTTAAATTGATAAGTTGACTTCAATAAATACAAATTAATTTATATTGAATGAATGACAAAAGTTTTAAAGCACTAGAAAAGTATAGCGTAATTTGATATTTAAAACAACACTTTCCCACTATTCTCTTACGGAAAAGAAATGTCTTGGTTACCATTGTATTTCTTCCTCCGAATCAGAATCCAGTTTTTGAATCACATGACAATAGCAACTATAATTAAAGAGATGGAAAATCGGTATTTCCTTCTTTACGAAACGAGTTACTTTTCATTACAGAAATTTACCTGTTTTTGAGCTACTAGATGTCCTTGAATTAGAAATGTTACGAAACGTTGACGAATAACGTGATGCACAATAAACATTTTCATTGCCCACTTTGTTGTATCTATATGACCCTCAAAATATGCATACACATCGCATAAAATAAATAAAAGGCAGGTACAGATATAAAATTTCTAGATGTACGGAGTGCAAAAAAATTTGTTTGAAAAACATTTAGAGTTAATATTTCGGATTCAGCAAATTGTTAGTTTGTTCTCTATAAGGATCATTTTGAATTTTAATACAAGCCAAGTGAAATGGAAGACTCAATCAAACGGATATCTATTGAAATTTATTCATACACTTCAGGAAAAATTATACTTTAACAATCTATCTATCTATCTATGTATACAGGGTGTCCCAAAAAGGTTGGTCCGCGATTTATCTTTTTACCATTTGGAGATAAGTAGGCAATGTAAATTGCAAAAGTGCACCAAATAAGGTAAGTAATTAAGATATGTGAATAAAATTATCACGTGATAACAATTTAAGCTGATACAGTTTTTAATTTTTATACCACCCCTCTAGATAAAAATCCGAGATAGCAAAAATGTTCCTTACCTGTATCCCTATCGTTAGTAAAAAACCATATTTCTGTAGGTTGAATAGTAACGATACAAGAGTTTCCATTTTAAGGGGGCCGTATCTAATCTAGAACGGAAACTGACCCATGGCCAAGAATGAAGAGCTAAGTTCTGCATTGCTGCAGATGGAAAAATTTCCATTTATTTTTATTTAAACCATTTTTTCTACAATATTTTTATTAAAGATTACATTGTCTACTATTATGCATTGCGATTTTCATTTGCAGTTGCAATACTACATTACTTTGCACAATGTTGCACTTTCTGACCGAAAAAAAAATGCTTTTTAGCATTGTGTATGCGGTCTCTAATCTGACTGCTTGAACAGCTGTGCACAAGCGGTACAAGTCAACTTTTTTGCGTCCTTATGCCTCCGTTACTGTTCAACCTACAGAAATGCAATTTTCTGCTAACGATAGGGATGCAGGTAAGGAACATTTCTGCTATCTCGGATTTTTAACTAGAGGGGCTGTATAAAAATTAAAAACTGTATCCGCTTAAATTGTTATCACGTGATAATTTTATTCACATATCTTTATTACTTACCTTATTTGGTGCACTTTTGCAATTTACATTGCCTACCTTTCTCCAAATGGTAAAAAGATAAATTGCGGAACAACCTTTTTGGGACACCCTGTATAATTCGAATGAGTTTTTTACTCAAGCAGTTTAATCGTTCGTAATAAATGTTATATTAATTAAAATGTCATTTGATGCAAATTTAGAATGCAATTGAACATTTTCGACTTGTCCGGTTCTCCATGGTCCATCTCTTCCTCACACAAGCATCACTGTTGTGGCATTACGCCCCGTGCGAGTGGCGATTTCACGATACGAAAGTCCACCCTCACGGAGGCCGATCATGCGGCCACGTTCGAACTCTCGTAGTTGCTCGTATGGTACTCTGCGTTTTTGGCGAGGTATATTGACTTCTTATCAATCATTTACAGCAGTCAAACGACGATACACACATTTTAACGCATCTTTACAGTGCTTTTTATACACGGCTCACTTGGAAGTTTAGAGGGTGTTTCTCGGCCCACACATGCGTGATCGCTTTGTAATTCTAATCATTTGCATATCCTAATCTGTTTCGCATTTCCTGTAAGTTTCATTTAATTTGCATGATTCCTTCATGGTGTTGCAATTTTCACAAACAATAGTGCATTTATGTTTGAACCTATTTTTTCCAAATTATAAGTAATTTCTGAATATTTGTGACAGATGATATATAAAAGGAGATAAAAAATTATTTTGCATAGCTTTTGACGTCTACTAGAAATTTGGAACTTCCTTTCTGACCTGATCCGTCGTTAGTATATTTCATATTGCAATATGTATTTGGAAGAAAATGAAAGGTGAAATTGCACAACTTATTTCCACTTTACTCAATTAAAAATTAAACTCAAGCCTATTAAATAACCTTTTCTATTTATTTCATAAAAACTTATGTATTATTTTAGTGCCTTATGATTATGCCTGACCAAGGACTCAACAGGACTTTCAACAATTAAGTGCAAATATTCCAATCTACTATATTCACCATAACATGCGTTTGGCATATATTTCTGAATCCAATCATCATTGTGTTCAAACAGAAATACAAAATTAATATATGATACTTTCGCTTCCTTTCTGTAGAACATTTATTTTGTTTTTTAAAGAATTTTATTCCAGTGGAAATTATATTTAAATGTTTTTTATTCCAGTACAGTATTCCAGAAAAATAGAATAAAATAAAATAAACATTTTTGGGTGCATCTCCTCCAAAACGATTTTTTTAAAAAGAAAAATCACTCTATATTCAGTAAACTTAGCAGATGACTATCTGTCGGAAACAAAATATTTAAATATTAAGTTAGCAACCTCTTCACTGCGTGTGTGTGTGTGAGAAAGAATTTCTTTAATGAAAACTTCTAATATCCTAGTTCGAATTCTTTCTAGCCTATATACGGACGAAATTTGGAAAATTTCAGCAGATTCTGTTTTAAAGCTAAAGTCTCCGATATTTTGCATTGTACCACACCAAAATTCGACAAAGGTTCAATATTGATATGCAGCTGTTTTTCATGGATGACTCGTAGTCACAAACATGATCTCTTAAGAATACTCGGACGTTTAAAATAACAAACAATGAAAATCGACAGTTGATTTATAAACAGCATGGAAACAAATAAAAATTGCAAAATGAAATGCAAGGTATTCATAACTTTCTGGAATAACTTTTATAAATTTAATTTTTGATATATATGTCGTGTGTTTCAAATTTATTCGGTCGGTATTCGGCTTCTCAATAGAAAGCGCAAACAATAAATGTAGTATATCTTAGTTTATAGTTGATCTGAATGTGCGTATTTCCGAAAAATTGTAGTATTATTAAACGAAAGGTCTACATGTACAGCAGTGTACAACGTAAGTGTATCAAAAATTGCTGCTTGGGTCCGAACGGAGGATCCCATAGTAAATGCTTTCCTGCATATTTTGTGTGTTTCTCAATGGAAAGCGCAAACAGTAAATGTAGGTAAATATAGCACATCTTAGAATATAGTTAATCTGAATATAGCATTTCACAGAAAATTGTGCAATTAAACGAAAGTTCCACACCTTCAGTAGAACGTAAGTGTATCAAAAATTGAATCTTTAATTTTTCATGTTTTGTATTGTTTTTCATGTTTTTAAGAAAGATTTAATCCTTATTCAGCAGTGTGTGTTGGTTTTGTTTAATAATGGCAAAATAACATTCTAGATACTTTTTATCTGGAGTAGAGAGGGCGTTGTATTGAGTCATGATTGAGAAGGTACGCCAGACCATTGTCTCCCAAAGGGGGTGCTACCGCTCTCTGTGGGAGCTGAATGAATCTTGGTGAGGGTAATGCTGTTCTCAAGGAAAATAGGGAGGGGAAGACTGGACAATACGATGTTAAATAATTTGTCATCTAAAATGTTTTAAGCAAACACCTATCCACTTGACCACAGACACACTCATTACAGAACATTGTCGCAAAAATCATGCGTTGTAAAATACAAGCTACGACTGATCGGTCTGAAATAAGAATACAGGTCGCAACAAGCGAGTGTAAGCATGTATCAATTTGCTTGCACTTCCAACCTAAAATTTTGATTCTTTTTCAGCCATCCTGTTTCTTGAACGTGGATTTAGTGTGGTAACAAGTCTTTTAACTAAAAATAGGAACCGTTGACTGGAGATTTAAGGATGCGACTGACGAAAATAGGGCCCTCTTTAAACAAATCTCTAACACAACACCAGCTATATATAAATAGCTGGTGTTGTGTTATAAATATAATTATAATAATGAAATAACGCTAGGCTCCGATATGCTACTTTTTTCAATGCTTCACTTTTATAACTGAGTGTCCTCCAGGAATATATGGTACCTGTATCTGGTCTGCGTGCTGGGTAAACATATTTGGAGGGTCGTATCTGGCGGGCAGGTTAGGAAAACCCTCGTATTTGAACTGTGAAATCGTTAAACCTGTCCGGAAGGCCATATCTGATCTGCGGGTAAATTATCCAAACCGAAGTACCGTATCGGGTCTGCAGGCCAGGTAAACTGGTCCAGAGGACCGTATCTGGATTCCAGGCAGATTTAACCTATTCCGAGGGCCATATCTGGTTTGCAGGTTGGATAGAAATGTTTGGGTCGTCCGCTCTGGATTGCGGCCAGGATAAATCTCTTGAAAGGGTCGTATCAGGACTTCAAGACTTCGGTAAACCTTTCAGGAGGACCGTAATCCACCTGCGGGTCGGGTAAACCTTTTCGGAAGGTCGCATCTGGCATGTAGGCCGGTTTAATCTATTTGGAGGGGAATATGGTCGCAAAAGGAAATATAAAATAGGAAGACAAACAAACAGGCTGACACGTGTTGTCGAGTTTAGTTATTAATTGAATATAAGTACTCACAGTATGCGGTTTCATGCAAATATACCCAGTTGCTTGAACGTAGTGTGGACACACAAATACAGACATAAAACTCGGGAACCACTGATTTTTTCATTAGAATGACCCCAAATCGATAAGTAACTTAAAATGGGACAAAAATATTCAATGTACAAACAAATAATTCATTTTTATTTATATAGATTGTATACATGATGTTCAATTTCATTCACAACAGAAACAGGGATACATTTTACTTCAATGGCAAAATATCCACATTTTTACAATATCTTGTACATATCAATTTGATTTTTAGCTCTTTTTTCCTCGAATTCTCTCATCGTAATCTTCGGGACTTACTACAGTGGCCATGCAATAAATTTCTTTTGACCTGATCCAACTACAGGAATTATTAAAGAGCATGACAATTGCAAAAATGATTATTCACATCAAAATTTACACCTCCTCACAAAGTAGCTTTTGAATTTATGAATTTTAAATAAATATTAAGGTAAAAATTTCATAACCAAACGATTATCTCTATCACTTTGTGCAAAATAGGATCTATTTCATCTCGATTTTACAATCAAGTCAAAAGATACAGGTGTCCGTGGGTTTTGTTTATATGATTCTATTTTCTTCGAATATTTTTCTATGAATCTAAGTGTGCTCCACCATGAAACTTTTAGAAAACAAACATAAATAACATTCCTTTAACACATGTCTTTTAGAAAATTTTAAAAATATATACTTTTTTGCAATTCAAAGTCGAAGAAGGAGAGAGAGAACTCAAGATAAAAAAGTTCACAGTATCATGTAACATATCACTAGAAAGGTTTTACCTCTATCTACAAAATAAGCTCTATATGAGCCCAATCGAACCGTTATGCCAAACAATACAGGTGTTTACGGGTACTAATTTTATAATTCTATTTACTTCGAATTTCGTTTACTATAAACCCTTGTGTGTCCCACTTTTAAGAGTTCAGAAAGCAAACATAAGTAAAGTACCTTTAACATATATTTTAATTGTTTTGTAATTCGAGGTCAAAGATGAAATTGAATGGTCTTGAAACTAGAAAGGTCACATTCTAACATTTATAACGTTAGAAAGGTTATCTATTTAATAAGTTCTAATCCTGTCCGATAGAGCAATTAGATCCAGAGATACGGGTGAGTTAGTGATTCTAGAAGTATGAGTAATTGTACAACTTTTCAAATTTGAAATTATTATAAATAAAAAACTCTTTCATGTAGGGAACTAAAAAAATTCTAATTTTATAGTTTAAATAAAATCGAAAGTAGTCTAATTGAAAATACACTTGTTTTGTGTTGTTTGACATGGAAAGACCCACATGAACAGCAGGTCTGAAGTTCCCCTCGCCTAGCAATTCGTACTTGAAGTAAGAAGAAATTGCGATGAAGTAGCATAAGTCACCTGTGATTGTGAGATACATATAGGACTCTAGCAAGGTTACAAAGTTAAATTGCACAATTTTCCGACATAAACACATGTGTTAAGTAAACTTTGAAACAATGTATTTAATATGAATTATTTTTGATTTTACATCAGCATCAAGATGTTTCTTTACATCGAACAGAAAAATTATCAAATGTAATTATAAACGAAACATTCATTTCTATAAATTCACAGTAGTAGAAAACAGCTCAGTAATAATATGGTTTTATTCTAATATGCATCTAGCACAAACTACATTTAAAAGAGAAACTTTTTTAGAATAAACACCCAAGAGTGTTACTTTTAAAATTAACATGAGAGAGTGCAAACAAGGTTACTGAACTTCTATATATATACTACAGTATTTAAAGTTAATTATTGTCGTGGGGATAAGTTCCCATAAAAGAATACTTACAGATTCCCGACTTTTCAAGTATTTATCTATTAAGATTTCAAAATTTTATTTCATGAACAAAAATGCCAGTTATTTACGCTATGACACTGCGTAATTTTTTAAAATTTAATATAAATTTTTGTAGAAGAGTGGTTAGCAAAGTTAATCACATGACGGAGTAAATAAAACAGCACAACAAATGCCATGCATAAGCAAAGTTTTCAACTCTAGTTTTCGAACGGCTTCGGTTAGTTTGATTTTAACCTATAACCGGAGGCATGAAATGTTTTGGACCTAGGTAAATAATGTTGGCGAGATCCCACTAACATCATATTACAAATTTTGTATAAAATTAATCAAAAATCAGATAAATTTCAGAATTCTTTTGCATTATTATTTATCATATATGAATAAACATAGAATTTCTTCAAGTTTCTTTTATATAAAGTAATTAATTGGTTAAAGACTTGTTTTTGAGAAAAATCATGTGACCAATAGAAATTAAAATAAGGAACTTAACAACAAAATTCATGAAAAATTTCTCTTCTCATTAATATTTACCTTGCAAAAAACACTTATTTGTGAAAGAAATTTTATTTGTTTACAGTAAAAAATGGAGAGAAGACATGGAAATATACATAAATTGAAATCAAATATGCCTATTTTCCAATTTTCTCTGAACATTGATACGTATTTCAAAGTGATTCTAAGCACACACAAAGGGTTCATACAAAACATTCAAGAAAATTAAGCTTTTCTCAATAACAGCATAGAATAAGTATAATAACATTCCCCAGAACATGCCAATTCAGTGGAATTTTGAGCTTGCCATAAAAAATTCATTACAATCATCAAAATAGCTTTCAGCTTCAATTCATAATCTATTTAACATACTCAACTATCAGACGGGCGAATTAACTTCACATTTCAAATTTCAATACCAAATACAGAATAGTTATGCTAACAGTGTAAAGAATTCCATGAATAAAACTTCCCCAATTAAATTTAAATAAAAATTAACCAACATATTACACAAAACAAACTGAAAATATTAAAATTCCCAATTATAAAGATTTCTGTGCAAAATTGGAATGCTTTTGTGATACTCAAGAAAACTTTATCATTGTGACCAAGTGTCTTTATGTAAATTTCAGAAGCCAATTGTCGGTTATCTGCTACATATTATTATATTTTTGTCATAAATAATGACGTTTTTCCCTTATGATGAGTGTTTGCAATTTTTTATACTAAAAGTGCAAATTAAAAGCCGCATTTTCATAAAAATACGATATAGTTTGTGTATGAACTCAGCAGTTGAAATGGAGATATTAAAGGCAGGCGTATGTGATTTATATATTTTTTCAGTAGTATGTAGTGGCTCAGTTTTAGCACAAGAAAAAGTAATTATAAGATTATTTCAATTTCAACAAGTATTTTAGATTGTTAATATTTATGTATTGTTTACTTTTACATTTTGGTTAATATCGATTTTGAATGTTTCTAATCGATATTAAATATTTAATCTCTTTTGTTCATTTCGTTTTGGCAACATAATAAAAAGAATTAATGCTTAAAAAAGGCTCGAAAAGTTTGTTGTATTTACTGCGAGACATGGAATAAAGATTCAGAATAACTTGTGCATTTTTGATTCAATTTAGAAAGAGTAAAACATTTTTCGTCGTTTTCTCCTCAAGAATACAATAGCGAACCGACAAGTAGGACAGCATTCAAAAACTATTTTTTGATTTAAAAAGGTTTTAAATACTTACAAAAATTAAAATAAAATAAAAGGAAAATAACTAAAATATACTATAAAAATTATATTTAAATTACCTAATGCTCAAACTCTTGATAATTATCCATTTCGTATTGTTATAGAAATTCCGAACCTTATTTCTTATGAATAGGGAATATCTTGTGGCATAGGAAAGTATATTTTACCTAAAAATTATCCACAGCTCTTACAACCATGAATGGTCTCGTTTAATCTTGTTTTCTTCCTGACATTCTTTTCCGTCCTTCAGATTTAACAGAGAATCAATTTTATAATAGAAACAATAAATTATACGCTTTAAAAATCAAACATTCAGTCATACTTTTTTGTACTTGCATTACGATATTTCAGAATGCATTCATTACCGCTATAAACATCATTGTGTTGATCCTTCCACTGAAACTGCTTCATCTTAAGAGACGAACTTTAAAGAAGGCAAAAACTCTTAAGATGATGAAGAAATGCACAGTAAAAATTACGTATTCAAGAAATAAATGACAAAACGCAGCTTTGGATTCAGAGTATTAAAGGGATAAGTGAGATAGTAAATTTCACATTAGAGCTCTTAAATAATTATGTTACCATGGAAAGCATATTTGTTCACATGAAAAATGAAGAATTTTTTAAATTATTGATTGCATTTCAATCACGTTACTTTCACACGCTTTTATAAAACTCTTTCTCTTCCCTTTGTTAATACCCATAATTCATCTTTGAAATCTAAAGCATGGCTGCATGTTGGTAAAACTGAGAGTGAAATTGTCTTACAAAATAAAAGAAATTTCTCAGTGTAAAAAATCAGCATACAGCATGTTCTTATTCTATTCACTAGCGAAATCAAATAATCATCTTCTGGCCCCCTGATTTAGATTCATTCAATGTATAAAGTCTTTCAGAAGCACCTACTTTTACACACATTATTCATTTTTTTAAATTAAAAACAATTTAAAAGAAGTTGAAAAGAAAATTCTTGTTTTAACAAAACCAAAAAAATAGAAAACAATATTTCTAGCTCATATGTTCTTTATAAAAATACAACTTAATAAGTAATCAGAGAAAGTTGAAGAACAATAATTAATTTGTCATTTAAAATAGCAAATTTTAAATGACAAATTTTTTCTTCTGAACTTTCCTTTAAACTGTTGAGCTTATTTATTTAGCCAAATGCGCGGCAACCTGGTGTGTCATAAAGCCTCCTTTAGCATCCTCTAAAGAAACCCGAATCTGTCACAGAGCCCCACCCCACGGCCCACACTCCGTCGAGGGAATCACCGATATACCAGCTGGCACCCCTACCAAATCACCGATACTCAGTCATAGTTTCCACTGATACCGAATCACAGATCCCGGTCGCAGTCGCAGAAGCAGTATCGATATCAGCCACGGTATCAGCTAAGCGATATCAGTTCAATCACTGCTACCGAATCACCGATACTCTCAATCACTGTTCCTAAATCACTGTTAGTTTGATATTCCAGTAACAGGTAGGAACTGTGATTCACAAGTATCTGTGATTGAGTAGCAGTTCTGTGATTCGCTTAACATCCCTACGCGAGAGGAGTACGAGCAGAAATCGAAGAAGGAAAGACGTTCCTCTGATGTTCGGAAACTGGTTGTGATGCCAGACGGGCATTCATCATTTCTTTTTACCTGTAATAAGAACCCTTTCATATGTGTATATTTCACCAGCTTCATCTCTTCTTAAAATTAAATATTAATTTACCGGAATATTGTGTACCCTGTTCTTACAATTTTGGGGCCTCGGCCGGGACACACGGACATTCCGGTGTGAAGTAGATGTAAAAAAAAATATTAAAGTAGGTGAATTAGAACCGAACTCAGTGCTCTAACTTCTGTGGAACTGGAACATTGACCTTCTGGACAACAATCATAAACGTGGATGCAGTGGATATCTCCTGGAACGTTGATCTTCTGGACAGCAAGCAATCTTGTGAGTACAATCTTTAAAAATGACATTCTTACAAAGAGCACGAAAGATTGATCTCCTAAATCTCACCGATGAATTAGGATTAACTGTACAAGTTGGTGCTAAAATCCCTGAGATAGTAGAATTAATAACTACAGATGATAAGTACGATGAAAAATTTGCGAAAATTCGCTTAGAAGTAATCTCTGCTGTTCGGCAGGAGAAAGAAAATCGAGAATTCGAATTAAAAAAATTAGAACTAGAAGCGAAAATAAAGACTGTTAGTCCTGTTTCTTCAACAGTCCCGAAAACGCAAAACTTATTGAAATTAATGCCTCATTATGATATGGGTAGCGATATTAGTGTCTATCTGTCATTGTTTGAGAGACAGATAAGTCGTATTGAAATTCTCGAGGAAGATTGGGTCACACATCTACTCCCATTGCTTCCATTGGAAATTGTCAACATTGTCGCCCGAGAACCCGCGATCCAGATGCTAATAAATACAGTCATGTTAAAACATTGCTTCTAAAACGTTTCAAGTTAAGCCCTGAACAATTCCGCCAAAAATTTGTTGCCCATAAAAAAGAACCGTCTGCCTCTTGGCGCGATTTTGCATTTGAACTGGAAAATTACTTTGATGAATGGACATCCGGATTAAACGTCAAAACTTTCCAAGATTTAAAACAACTTTTGGTTTCAGACCAACTGAAACAGAAAATACCCTCTGAAGTACGTGAAAAATTTATCGATGAGCTGCCTAAAATTAAAAATATCGAGGAACTAGTAAACAAATTGGATGATTATGAGACTGCGCGTCGTAATTTCAAAAAAGAAACAAACCGAAACATGTGCGAAAATATCAATATGAAGCCATTTAATAAGGATCATGAAAAAGCAGCGTCAATCGTTCGTGCTCAACCAAATGATTTCAAATCAAAATATAAGTACAATTATGGTATCAATTAAGGCAGATTTACAGTCGAGTCTTCTGGCAAGATTAAATTCCCATCTGATTTTTGTAATCTGGTGTCGTCCGTCGCAGAGCTGATAGATGCAGTCTATTCGTCTGTTTCTCGAAACTAACACGATTTGAACTGGTTGCGAGAGAGGGCCATTCTTTCTGCTAAAAATGAAGACGTCCACGACATAAACAATCAAATACTTGTCATGTTACCAGGCGTGGTCACTGAATACAAGTCCATCGATACCGTAGTAGATGCCGATGAGGTCATCAATTTCCCGGCATAGTTCCTGAACTCGCTTGATCCGGCTGAATTGCCACCACATCGTCTTTTACTTAAAGTGGGATCTCCAGTTATTTTACTGCAGAACCTCGACCCGCCAAAACTTTGCAACGGCACGAGGCTGTGTCATGAAGCTGCTGGGCAATGTAATGGAAGCGACTATCTTGACAGGAAAGGGAGAGGGTGTAACAGTTTTTATCCCACGGATACCACTCATTCCGACGGATCTCCCTTTCGACTTTAAGAGATTGCAGTTTCCAGTGAGACTTGCGTTCTCGATCACGATCAACAAGTCGCATGGGCAGTCTATCAAGTACTGCGGAGTGGATTTGAGATAGCCGTGTTTCTCCCTCGGACAACTTTGTGTTGGTTGCTCTAGGGTGGGTTCACCCAAGAATTTATTTATTCTTGCTCCCGGAGGTGAAACTAAAAATATTGTATATAATAAAGTTTTGTGTTACATTTATATTACAGTGAATTTGTAAATGATTTTACTTCATGATGTGTGTACTGTCCTTATACTTTTAAAAACCTGTTAATGTAATTACTTTGATTTTACACTATAGATTGATTTGATGCATTTTCCTGTCCAATAGAAGATTGGGATA
Source organism: Meta bourneti (assembly GCA_933210815.1). NCBI lineage: Eukaryota > Metazoa > Arthropoda > Arachnida > Araneae > Tetragnathidae > Meta > Meta bourneti. The sequence goes on along the minus strand of OW119924.1, from coordinate 60,285,188 downwards.
AATACCCGGGCAAGGCTATGTTTCGGTCATGTTTGAACATTACTAAATCTAACTTTTAATTAATTGTATAAGTATTTCCTACTTTAGTCGTCAGGTGTAATATGCATTATTGAATTAAAGTTCATTATTATTTTATTTCTATGATGTTTTATATTTTTACATGAATATTTGATTGATAAAAAAAGGATATTTAAAATATTTCATTTTTCATAATTTACATTTTGTAATGGAACACGAAAAACTTCAACTCATTAATCATAAAAGCGTAATTTTGCTATTTTAGATTTGGCAAACCAAAATTAATGTTTTTTTATTTTATAAATTTGATTTAGAATCCCGTGTTTGTGTATTTGAGTTACCACAGCGAAATGTTGGAGTCATATTTGAGCATTACTAAATTTCATAAATCATTATCGTCTTAATCAATATTTTTCAAATGTCTTTTTTCGAATTGCTCTATTTCATAATACACTCAGGCCGTCGAAATTCGACACTGCGCATCTTTCGTTTTTTAGAATTCTGCATTTTTTCGTAAGAATTTCGTTTCTGTTTGTATTTATGTCTTGATCTTTTACATATTGCAATATATTCAGGAATAAAATGTATATATTTGCGTCCGAAGTATAGTGTAGAAGCTATGAAAAAGTTAAAACGTATTTTCCGTACAACTTAAATGATTGCATTTTTCTGTGAAAGAAAAGTGATTATTCTAATTCACTTTTCAAGCAACATTTAACCATTTCAACCCGAGCAACGCCGGGTAATTCAGCTAGTTATATCTAAAATGTGTTTATTTACAAAACCAAAACTTGAAATGTGACTCTCGTGGGAGAAAGATATATCTCAGTATTTCTATTGTTTTCGACGATTTTATCTAAAATTTTCTATCGTATTAAATCCAATAAACGAAATCATTTCCTAATAAGAAAGTAGTTACATTTTATCATCCTGCTCACTCAAGCGTCACCAACAATTACAATTTTCAAAATTCTGTAAAAATACAATGGCACGCCTTTGTACTAAGAAACCTATTCACAAAATAGTTCACTGACGTCACGCTTAAGAACCTTAGACTCATTAAGTAAATTTTGAACCAGAGAAACAAAGAATAATTTGAATTAATTTAAATACATTTAACTAGTTTACGAAACAATGCTCATCCATTCATAAATAATTCATAGCATCCATAATAAATAAGGCTCTTTAAACTTACTTAAATCTCTCATCAACACAGCAAACCGAGGGAATTATTATTATTACTGATTGCAGCTTTAGATTTGCCTTAGAAGAAATAGCAAATGGCAACTCAAAATGTGTCCAAGATGTCTATTCACTTCTGCACAAACTCATGGGCTTGAAGAAAAGATGCACTCTTCAGTGGATTCCCGCACATATGAAAATTAAAGGAAATGAAGCTGCAGATCAATTGGCAAAGGAAGCCAAAGAATTAAATGCTGAACAGACCCGAATAACTCTTACTGATGCTAATTCTTTGGTAAAATTCAAACTCATATCTCACAAAATTAAAATTAAAACAGCAAATTTGTGAAATTAACACTGATTTTAAAACTACCACCACACGACTGGAATTAGGATATTTCAAAGACATGAAAATTAACTGTGATAGAACCAGAACGTACAGACATTTTGGGCGTTTAATACGATAGAAATATATAAGATGGGTAACAACTGTTTGGGCGTTGAACTCACACCTTATCATACATTCACCTGACCTGTAATAGTAGCTGCTCATCAAATCATTGATTACCATCCTGAAGAACATCTTTGCAGAGAGAAAATAATCGACATTGCCAAAGCTGTGCAAAATTCACACGGCTACATCTGAGTCAGAAACGAACACAACATTTATAAGTAACAATTAATTGATTTTATTTCAATGGTTTAGTTTGCTTTAATGCCTATTTAGTAATGATGTATATTTTGATGTATGTGAAATGTATTACATGGATGTAAATGCATTTATAGGATTTGTGTCCAAAGTAAGTTGTAGAAATTATAAAAGTGTCGAAAAGGTGTCAAAAATTATTTTACTCAGATTTAAATGATTTGGCATTTTTCTAAGAAAGAGAAAAGCTATTATTTTGGTCACTTTTTCAATCCATATTCAACCAATTCAAACCGAGTAAGAACGGGTAATTCTGTTACAAATAAATTTGACTATGCAGATTTCTAGTACGTATAACTTTAAAATTGTTACAGATAACTATATCTATGTCATTTAAATACGTATTTAAATGGAATATAATTGAATTAATATACTTGTAAGTAAACATAAATTCTTTTAATTTGCTTCGCTTTCTAAATTAAGATCTAATTTTCATTGCGCAAAGACAAATTCAACGTTTTCTGTGTTTCATGTCTACCTTTGTGCTTTGTGTTTGTTGCTGTGGACAATTATCACATAAAAACAATCCAATATTGATAAAATGTTATGAATGGTATAAAAAAGTGAATTATTGATATTACACTATTCTGCATTTTTATGTAAATTTCACTCCGAAACGTCGTCATATGACCGTGGTTCAAAATTATTATCATTTCATGGTATTGTCATAAGATCTTTCTCTTCGGGTTTGATCCCAGACCTTCGCCAATAACTTGATGTGTTGCTCCAGTGCGATGTTAATTAAATACGTACTTACCTACCTTCACGCTAAAACGGTTGATTATCCATACTCTTTACTATATTTGAATCAACCTTTATCTAGCAGTGGTGGAGAAGCTGTGATTTAAATCGATCATTTTTTATAGAGGCTGAAATAAATTGTTTTACACCAGAATTGCTAGAAAAGCATTTTTTCTAAAAATTGACTATACAGAATTTAAATTCTAATATACCTTATGTGCTGAACTTATTTTTTTGTAAATAAATTGTTTTTCACCTAGTATTTTGCTAGGAGTACTTTTGAAATTATGCTTTTGTTAGAATTTACACTCCGTAAAAATAATTTTTGTAAGAAATTACTATTCCAGTAGTACACATACACACTAACGTAAGTTTCAACCTTTGAGTTTTCAACCGCAACCATAACAAAGCTCAATATCATTCCTGTGGTTATATTTCATACTTTTTCTTATCCTCTCCACACCCAAGAGAAATCTATCGGGGTTAATATATAGCCTATGTTTTCTGTAGGGTTCTAAACAATAAATGTGCTAAATTTGAGTGGAATTGGTCAAACAGTATATAGTTCAGCATTAGTAATTTTACACTTTTTTCAGTAAGCAAGGATATAACCTTAGCATAAATTTTATTTTATTATAAATGAACATTATACACAAAGCCTACAATCAATACAAAAGTATTATCCACCATTACAGTTTGTTTTAAAAATCATTTTGCATTGATTTCATTTTCGTGGTCTTTTGGGCTCACCACGGTTGCTCTGTAATAAATTTCCTTTGATCGTATCCAGCTGTATGAATTATCAAATAACATAACATCTACAAAAGAGTAGAAAATGTTAGAAAAATAGAATAAATTTTACTATACGGATTATAAACAACACAGAAATAAAATACTTTTAGAGTAAAGAATTGCAGAACAAATTCCCTTACCTCGACTTTGTATCAGTGGGATTGATAACACCCTATTAAATTTTATCATTCAAAATACCCTTTCAGGAGGTTTGGGAATTCCCCTAAAATCCTCTTAGGAACATTCTAATATCATTAAAAGTTAATAACACTGACTAACACATATTTTGATGCCTTCTTTATAATTAGGCAAGTTCTTCGATACATTTGGGATGATTTAAGAGATGACTAGTTTCTTACTATTGGCCACAGTTTTGGAAGCATCTTAGATGTCTCCTTATGTTTATTCAACTGATCGTCTTGATGGCAATCATTTGTAGTGCAGGGTATGAAATGCAAATGAATAGAATTGAAGAGTTATTGCCATGACTGGGCTAAGCAGAGCCCTATGAAATGATGGTGTTAGGAGTATAAATATAGCTCTTTTTAGGAGCAATACAAGTAGTGTATTGTGGACAGCGAACTGTAAAAAATATGTCCAGGAATCACTATACCTAATCGACAACAAATTTCGCAATATGAAAAAACGAGAGTTCAACGAAGACAATAATTGACTATGGAATGAGTGGATTTACTGGCATTGGTCAACTCTTAATTTCTTATAGGTTTGGTGACATAAGTATTTCTATTTTCTATTAGTTCCCTTGATGTCATGGCGACGTATTTCTTACACCAACTATTTAGTAATGTCTGTTTATTAAGTGACGACTTAAAGTCCATTCCCAAAGCGTTGTTCTAAATTGAAACATCTATAAGTGTTTCAATTGATGATAAATGACATTAGTTTTTTCTTCAGTGTGTTAATTCCAAAGTTATTTTCTAAGAAAATTATACTAATACTCACAAGTTCCAGCTTTCTCACACTTGTAAATTCCTGTTTCAGCGAATTCTTCGGTGTCCAGCCTTTGCAAGGAAACTAATTCAGTAACCTTCTCCTCTTTATCAATCATCTCTCTTAAAAAGAGTCCAAAACCAACATCTCTAGTTTTCGTTTCGAATTCCCATTCAATTAAAGAACCTTCTTCCTCGATTTTTATAAGGATTTCGGAGAAAGAGGCACGAGCAATGACAAGCTTCTTAACATTAGGTTTGTTGGACAATGTCTTCTTACCCTTGTAAATGAAGTATTTTTCGTCTACTTTACCACCATGGTTCACCTGAAAAATATAAAAATTTCGTTAATGGGAAATGATACATTATCTTTTTGAATGATATGCATTTATCAAGATTACGTATGATTTTTACTTCAGGTTTGTATGTATAGAATACGAAAGTGTATATATTTGGTTTAGAAATTTCATTTCACCTGCTTGAATAGCTATATAGATTCAGTTGCAAAATATTTCTTGTACATAAACAACGTTTTATTAATTTCTTTTAAACATTCCTACAATATTCATTAAAGATGGTAGCTGCTTTCAAGATTTCGAAAAAGTTATTAAGCCACTAATGATGTCAATAAATAAAAGAAGTAATTCAATACTTTTTTGTCTAGAAAACGTTTTGGGCACCGAAGTTTAGCTACAGTTCTTCCCTTTTTATCATGTGAAAATTTGCGAAATTGTGTAGTATGATTTTGCAACTGAGGAAGAGATTGCAAACAAGTTTTTATTTTAGGACATATTTCTTATTTTACATATTAAGCAAGGCAGATTGAATTAAGATAGGAAATATACGTAGAACGAGAAAGCTAATTAAATGAGAAGACGGAAATTCTAATTCTAATTTCAATTGAATATAGTTTTAGCAGCTGATCTAGTTTGTTACGAAGAAAAGCAATTTGATTTTTAAGGGACAATGTTATCAAGGCTCTTATTGGATCTTAATTGATCAAACACCAATCTTATCTCACATAAAGAAGTATTATATAATTTTCACAAATTGATTACATTGAGCTGGAGAATAAGTTTTAAATAACTTTTGCACGGGTATTATGCAAATATATTTGCTCTTATTTTGTTCCAGCAGCCCTAAATGAACATATACGGTATAGTTTATTAACTTAATTCACTGTTATTTTATTAATAACAATGATAAGGCACAGTTATAGTTGCCCCATGGCAAGGTACAATTAAAGTTAGTTATAACAAAAGCTCTTCGTAAATTCGTCAAACCTTGTGCAAAATGAATTCAAGCTCATCTGTTGAATAAAGCTAGGCTCTTCACATCGTATAAAAATAATCGTTCAAAAATTTCTTCTAGTTTAAAAAAACGTGAACTGCCGATATTTAGATGCGATTTCAGTATAGGGGCTCTTCAAACAACTTGTGTTGGATGCTCGTATGATAATGCTTAAATATGATCCATAAATTGAAATGAAGAATAATATTTTGTGAACCGAAACCATTATTATTGCTGTTGCAATTATGAGGCTATTTAAAGTTTTCCACGTTGCAGTTTCTTAAAATAAAAAAACTATTCTGATATCGCTCTTTTCTGTTGATGTGTTAAATAGACATTTATACTTTGATTGTTTATCCTACTTTTTAGATAAAAAAACTAATAACTAGACACGAACTTAACGTTATTCTTTCAGGGTGTGAAAACAAGTATATTATTTTTTAGACTATTATGTGCTGAACAAATGTAATAATTTCAATACTTTAACTAAGAGCTCAAATTCCGCACACATTTAACCTTTTAAGGACCACACGAATAATTCGATTTTATAACTTGCAATATTCCCTGCATGGCTTCTTAACAGTTTTGATCTTTATCACCAATAGAATCTTTCCAGAGGATTATTTTCCAAGGGAAGTACCAACAGAATCCTTCCAAAGAATTTTATTTTAAGGAAAGAAGTAATAAATCTTTCCACATGATCCTATTCTAAAGAAAGAACCAATAGTATCTTTCCAAAGCATTCTTTTCTGATTGAAGGACCAACAGAATCTGTTCAAAGAATTCTATTCTAAGGAAAGGATCAGCGGAATCTTTCCAAAGGTTCTTTTATAATCAAAGGACCAACAGAATCATTCCAAAATATTCTATTTCAAGGAAAAGAACAATCAAATCGAACCAAAGGATTCTATTCTAAGGAAAGGACCAATAGGATCTTTCCCTAGAATTCTATTACAAGAAAATGACCAACTAATTTCTTTAAAAATGATTCTTTTTTAGTTGAAGGATCAACAGGATCTGTCCAAAGAATTCTATTATAAGGAAAGGACTAATATAATATTTCCAAAGGTTGATATTTCCAACATTTCCAAAGGTTGAAAGAATTCATGAATTCTTTCAACCAATGGGTATGGTTATTTAATCATTAAGTGTGTTTTAGAGTAAAAACGACACAACTCTAATCGTAAATCTAGTGACGCTCAGAAGGTTAAGATCATATTCAGTAGGTAATGCATTATTATATTAATACAGTAATTTTTAATACAATATGCAGAGTTCATACTCCAAAGATGCGTTATCAAAGTGTTATTCTTACTAATTCTTAGCACATTAATTTTCTTAAATATGCTATAAATATTTTTCTATTACTGTATTTACTAACCGTCGTTAGGCACAAAGGATTTCCATCTGGATCTTTTTTGGAACCACCTAAAAATGCAGGCAACTGATCCTCATCTACACGCTTTACAAGATCTTCTTTCCAGTCATCTAAATGAATGAATGCATAATAAATAATAGAATAACTAATTATTTAATTCATTTTAGCTTATTTAACAAGCGTAAAGACTACATTTAAAATTTTAACCAATCCAGAGTACTTTTAACTCATTCATTGAGTTAATTTTGTTCATAATAAAGTGCTAAGCTTGGATAAACTGTTCTGTTTTTGATGAAAGCATGTACTGTCGATCTACTACATTGTTCCCAAAGTGGGCTCTACCACCCCTCTTGGTGCTGAAGGAGTCTTGGGAGACAATGCAAAGCCATTAGAGAAATAGGGACGTTGAAGGACCAAGAGAGAACGATAAGAAAATGTTAAAAACATTGTTGGCTAGAAATGTTTTAAACAAACATTTATCCATTTGACAATAGACACAGTCGCTTTAGCAAAGCATTTTCATTGATTCTTTTAACTAGAAAGGGGAACGGGCTTTCAAATATATAGTAAACTCGAAATGTAAGGATGCTGCTGGCGAAAATAGAGCTTAACATTGGAACTTTGGAAAATTGGTAGCTCAACACTATATATATATATATATATATATATATATATATATATATAATAGTAAGCAATCTAATATGTTTATGAACAATTTTGTTTACTTAGTTTTAATAAATAGCTTTCCCATTTCAGTTTCAAGTTGTTTTACTTCCAAGCTAGCCTTTCGAAATTTTAGAATTTGACAGTTACATAAATAGTTTGATGAAATTCAAAAAAAATTATAAGCACATTTACATACGTAATTGATTAAAAATTGAGATGTTTTCCAGGGGGAGAGGCCGAAAAAAATAGTCTTTGAAAAATGAGAGTTGAGCCATAGTTTCATAACAAAAAAGTTTGTGAAACTATGGTCTACCAGGAAAACTGCTCCAGACATAAAATATAGATACTGGTGGTCATTATAGAAACAGGCCTCGTACATGTTGAGTGGAGATGGATCGGGTGAAGTTTTGACGAATTTGGCTGTGGGTGATTTGGCGACGGTGGTTGATATCCGACCATCCTCTTGTTTCAAAAGCATCTGGAGAGCCAATTGTTTTTAAATGTGCCATTGTGTCAAATTTAAATGCTTTAAGAATCCTTTATAGAAAATGGGCAATCTCGTTTCCACGTTAACAGACAGGCAGACTTTCTGCCTGGAAAAGTTGTCATCAAAAAATGTCAGGCAGAGAGTAGAGAAATATTTTCAGGCAGAGAGTAGAGCAATAAATTTGTCTATCAAAAAATGATAGGCAGAGAGTAGAGCTTTTTACGCTAAACCTGTGTTGTTTATCACGAAATGTTTCAAAGCCACATCTTACATAGCAAACTATTTTTGAAGATACGTACCTGTTCCATAAATGAAAACCTTTTGCAGTACTGCACTGGCCGCAAAGTTTTTCAAAATCGAGAAAGGGATTGTGAAGATACTTGATGCTAAATAGAGATGAAAATCATTAATTTACTGTGCTCTTGAAAGTTAAGGTACTGAACACTAAAAATATTGCCAATAAAAGCTTTAAATGGGACATTCCATGTGATCGAACAGGATAAACATAAATAAAACCGTTTAAATTCTGTCAGATATGCCAGAAAAATTATCTTGATCTGTGAATTACATCACATTTTTATTCTTAACTTGAATGAATAAATCAACAGGCTATTCCGGCACAAAATCTGGTTCACCAATGCTGTAGAATATTACATGTTTAAAAATAAACATTTTATCAACAAGCCTTACCACTGCCTAAATTAGGGTTGAACGTTTCATTTTTCTCATTTAAAGAAAGTCCCAAATCTGACGATTATTTTTATACAAAGAAAAAGGAAGGAAAGAAAAAGGTTTTCAGTTTCTACAATTATTTTGGATTATATATTCACGCAGCTCGCCTTATAAAAAATTGGCCTCGAGTTCGAAACTCAATCTATACAAAGAACGTCTTGTACCTGGGGGATGGTGCACGTTAAATCTGTCGTGGCGTCAAATGTCCTCGCTTAGGCGTGGTGTGGAAGTTTCGAGAGTGGGATGCCAGGTCAGGAGTCGGCCTCTTCATTTGATTGTGGTTCCATATTACGAAGTGCCCTCGATCTCTCCCTTTCGTAACAGTTCCCTGACAGCCGCCAACAGCATATTGTGTTGTTTGAACTACCTATCTACCTATAAGTTTGTTCAGGTTATGATATAATTATAATCTAAAAATGTTTACTCACTATTGATAACTAGTATAGCTTTTAATCGTTCAGGGTAATTGTCCTGGAGAATTTTCAAAAGGCGGATAAGAACTTCAATTGCTGAAAGAAATATTTGGTTTTAGTTTTAAAGATTGATATGAATTTACAGTGATAATATTAAAAACTGTATTTCACAGATTATAAAGAACATTTTTCAAATGGAAACGTCAAAAATTAAGCCTCCTAAAGGGACTCTGGAAAATAAAAATCACTTCCCACTGTTTTCCGAAACATCATTTGATTTAATTCCAGTGATTTTGAGATTTCGGAATTGGAATATTTTCATACGGCACTGATTTCTTTTTATGGTAATTTGTGAAAACACAGTGTTTCTGTTTTTAATGAGTAGATATCGTTTTTAAATAAGCCTCAAGTAATTTATTCGACATGTATTTGAGACTCAAAAATTCTGAGATGATTCATCACATTCTGACAAAATTACAATTTTTATTGTGAAAGAGGCAGTTTAAAAATTATGATTTTATATTAACATATTGTCGCCTAAATAATTTTTCAAATGAAAGTTTTATGATGAACAATTTCAAATGAAAAATTCATTGCAATTAATAAATGTTAAAAATCTATATATAGAGATGAGGACTGATAAATTTGTCTACTTGGGAAGAAATTTTTATGGCGTAAAGAAAGTGGAGAGATAAAAAACAAAATGCAGAGTTTGAGTGAACTTTCGATCAGATATTTGTTTTGTGGTTTTTAATTCCAAAATAAATCAATATGCACCAAATCATAAATGTCTTGAAAAAGAATCTGAAAAAGTCGTTCAACTTGTAAGCAGATGATTTTTTACCCAAGAAAGCAAAATAAATCTAAACGAAAAAATATTATTTGATAAAAATAAAATTTTATTTCACTAAACTAGAGGCTGTTCGGACATTTTTTGAATGATTTTGATGAGCTGTAAAAAATTGTATGCTACGAAACAATTTCATTTTGTCAGCAGTTAAATAGTCAAAGTATAACTTATCGTCTGCTGAGTTTTGTTTACTTTCAAAATGGTGCTTTTAAATAAACAATGGATGGAAGGCTGTTTCCGCTCTTTCCAAAGAGAATTATGCTTATTCAATTATTCAAAAACACTGTAAAAGTCATGGTTTTTCGATATCTAAAGGTACGATAAGTAATATTATTAATGAGAAAGGAAAGAAACGTAAAAGTGGAAAAATACTTCCAAAAAAGCATCCAAAATGAAAAAAATTCTGATAATATTTGTAAGGTAAGATTTTTAATTTTAAAAGAGAATCCGCCAAGTCAAAGGGCTATAGCAAAGTGAACGTGAGAACTTTCTCTAAGAGATTTATGATAGTTGCCGGTTTTGCATATAATGGAAAATTAAAAGTAAAAAGAGGGGAAAAATAAAAAATCAACTCCCACATATTATCAAGGTCATATTTTATCCCCAGTATTCAAAAAAGAAATACCATATCTTTACCCACTGTGCCAACAATCAGTAGAACTGCAACAGGGTAAAGCAAACAGCCACACATCTAAATCGACTATTAAATTCTTGGAAAAAATGGAACAAGAAACTGGTATCAAGTCAATACACTTTACTGATATTCCTGCTAAATCTCCATGGACATCCAATAAAAAGGGCATTATAGAAACGTCGACCGAAAACCATTCAAGGACTGGAAAACTGTGGAACAAGAATAGGGCGAAATACCACTGTTGATACTACAAAGTCATTATTATCATGGAAATTAAGGTGTAGAAAGATAGTTAAAAATAAGGGCTATCAAATGGAACATTTAAAACACAAAAATTTCATGTACAAAAATTGAGCTTCAGTCCATTAAAATCGTTCAAAAAATGTCCGAGTAGCCCCTCTGTATTCCTATTATACAAGCTTTTTAAAAATTAGAAGCACACACACAAAGCATCTAATAGATAAAAATTACTAATTGGGTAAACTCACCTTTTTTATCACATGCACTTGCAAAAGATAAGTTTTCAGCGTCATAAATGACGACTATTCCATTCAAACGCTTACATAGCTGTAAAAGTATTAAAACATTAATACTAGAATCAAATGTATACAAAACTTCTAAATAATTTTCTGGATAGGTTCTTTTATGTTCTCAGAATAAACCCCCGTTTTACCCTTGTTCTTGAACCAGCTAGTCACTACTATTGTATTTTCTCTCATTACTTCAGTCATCTGATTCCTATCCTTAATTCTTACACTTCAAGTATAATTTTGAACATTCACCCAAATAAAGTTTTGTTTAGTTTATGAGGGGTATTTTAAGTGCAAGTGTGCAAACCGCCAAAGACGAATGATTTACTTCTGGCTATCCAGTACGGATTACGTACAGGAAGCACGTTTTTCTACGAAAACACTAGCTCCATCTATATCTTTACAGAAAAAGTTTCTCTCGGAAGAAATTTAATTTAAACAAATTTTAATCATGTGTCATCTTTTCTTCAATGATGTTTAAATTCGCAAATATCGCATCCCTGATACAAGAGTGCCACAAGTCAAAATATTGATAGCATAATTGAGTGCAAGACTTATTCGTATGCTCGTCAGTTCAATCCAAGCACCCCTGGGTAATGTTCTGCTTGCCTTTAATAAATTAAGAAATGAATGTTGCAGTGATTTATAACCTCAATTGATTCGCATGGATCAGGGATATATATATATATATATCTTTATTATCGTCTTTGGTGTATGTCCGAAATATTTGCTAAATACCCTTATTTCTGACTTACACCGGCAAATGTCGACATTCACCATGCACTAATGGTGAATGTTGAACATGTCGGAGATTTATATTTTCTTCTCCGTATTTCAGTCGCGATAAAACGTCACAAGGGTGACGTAACTTTTTCGCCTCTCTTTCTGAGAGGAGTGACCAAGAACTTAAAACAAACAGTACATTCTAAATGAGAAAAGAAAATAATTGTAATAAAAAACTTACTTAATTATATGATTCAAATCTTATTTATTGCAACAACTTAAACTATTATGACACTTTGAATTGCACAAGAGTCCCTTTTTTATACAACTGCATTTATTTGTGGAATACTTCCTTTTGCAATGACAGCGCGTATAGCCTTGCCCCCCGCTTCTCGAATTAGCTGCAGCTGCTTCTCTCAGCGACATTTCTTGAAAAGAAATCTCATCTATGGAAAGTAACTTTTCTTTACAAATTACGAACTGATTACGTGTGTAAAGCTGCTTGAGGGTACCATTTTTATTTGTCAGTTTATAGAAGTCGGAGTCTTCTATTCCAACAACAACCGCTAACACATTTCGGCTATCTGTACGACCACGGTCGACATCAGGGACTTGTATTCGTACAGTATCACCAATTTGAGCAGGAGGAAATTGTTTTTGTGAGGTTCGTAATACTTTTGTTGCTTGCAGTAGAAGATTCTCTTTCGCGGCCGCTCTTTTTATAGAAATTAACTCTTGTTTTTCAGTCAGAACTTGATGTGAAGACGTGGTAGATTGCAGGTCCTCTTCAATATTTTTCTTTGGAATATGGTTTTCGGTATGACCACCGCTCAAATTTTTTTCAGAAGTATTAACAGTTTCTTCTAGCTGTTCTTCGGTTTCAAAAGTATTGGCAATTTCTTCGAGTTGTTCTTCGGTTTCAATATTTGCGATTTGTTCGCTAGGCAAAAAAGACGATGCTATGCCTCTTTTTGCTTTAACGCCAAACATGGCTTCATAAGGACTTTGGCGTATTCCTTCGTGGTATGTAGTGTTCTTGGCAAATTGAACAAAGGGTAAACCATCTGACCATTTATTTGTATCGTTATCGTTCATCCATGCAGTTAGCATATTCTGTATATCCTGATTGGTCCTTTCAGCTGAGCCTTGTGTTTGACTGTGACGAGGCTTTCCATGAACTATCTTAACATCTTTCCACATAGCGCATATTTCGGATATGACTTGATTACTGAATTCTCTACCATTATCTGATTGCAATATTGCTGGAGCATCAAATGTTAAAAATATTGGAAGAACGTGGTACGCTACTTCTTCAGCTCTATTAGTTTTCAAAGGTCGTAGCTGGACAAACTTAATTAAATGATCTTGATACACCATTATGAACTTATATTCGCCATCTCTGTTTGACTGCAGATCTATCAGATCAACTTGACATTTTGAGTTTAACTCAGAACCGACCATTGGTTTCACAACAATACCTTTCTTAGGTGCACTGTGTTTCATTTGACACTGTTTGCATAAATTTAAATACAACATTACAACTTCATATGTAATATTTTTGTATTTAACTTGCAACTCTTTAAGCATACGTGTTCTTCCTCTGTGGCCTATTCTGGTGTGAGTTTCATATAGTATACTGAACAATTCCTCATTGGTAACATAATACTGTATATTCGTTTCTCCTGGTTTTAATGGTACAATTAACTTCTCTTCATCATTAATTTTTAAAACGTCAAAACGTTTTAATCGTCTGTATTCCAAAGGTGTGTTGCACTTAGTTTTAGCAGAAACCACTTCAGAAAGTATTTCAGAGTACTTTTCTTGAGAAAAATAAAAACAATTGTCTTCTCGTTTACCCGCAATTAATGCATTTAACTTTTCAAGAAAAAGAACACGATTCACTGCAGTATCCATTCAGTATAAATTAGGGTATCGGAAAAAAAATTAAGAAAACGTTGCTCGCACCATCAAACCTTGCATAAGACTGACTGACTCCCAGCAGAACAAAGGATTTCGCGGGAGACAGCCAGTCGCCTCTTTGTCGGCTCCTCTCAACACCTCGGCTCCTCTCTTTTCAACCTCCACCAGAGCATATCTGTGATTGTCGACATACACCGGTGAGGGTCCGAATGTACAAGAATGTAATGAAATATTCGATCTTTCACCGACGTATTTGGTATGTGTCGACATTCACCGGTGAAAGTCGACATTCTCCAATTTCGGTCTTTCACGGTAACACACACACACACACACACACACACACATATATATATATATATATATATATATATATATATTAACATTAAAACGCAAAGCAGCAGAAATGCAGACCAGCAAAACGCCAAAAGGTCAAAAAAGACAAAAGGCTAGAAAGCCGACCTCAGAAGGCAGAACGGAAAGCAGAACTGTCCATACATGACGCGCGCTGAAGCTGCATTGTCTATATATATAAAATAGGATGTGTGTGTATGTATATATGAATATTTTCTATACAAATCTACTACATTTGACCAATCCACACCAAATTTGGTCTACTTATACTTTAGAACACTGCGGTCAGCATAGGCAAACTCTTAATCCCCGTTCTATCGGACCTAGGGGGCTAAAAACTATTCGAAATCGCCATAGAAATAACATTGAGCATAGATTGATTGCTTTAGGCAGCGATGGTAGCTTTACCAGTGTTGATCGAAAAACAATTTTTTCCAAAACAAATTAAATTACAATATTTATGTTTGAACTGACTTTTTAGTTCTTCCCATGATGTAAATAAATTATAGGTATTTTATTGATGAAGAAAGAATATTTTAAAATATTTATTTTTGGCAAGGAAATTCAAGGAAAGGTTTTCAGGAATTCAAGGATTATTTTCAAGGAAAGTTGGTGTATATTTCGACCAACTTTCCTTAAATAATTTATTGAATACGTAATGATTTGTAGAATTCTGTTTCACAAGGCCTTTTAGGTAAGGCGTGTAACATATTTTAAAATGCCCGGAATAGATACATGTGAATCCTCCGTTGAACGCAGTGATTTTCTTTCTGAAAAATTCTGTAAAATCGACCTTCTGCTTTTTGAAAATTTTTTATCTATTCAGTTTAATTTGTCTACACCGATTACATTTATTTCTAACCCAAGCACCGTTATTCCGAAAAGCACAAACGAAAAACTCATTGATCATAAAAGCGTAATTTTGCTACTCGGTATCTGGCAGCACCAGAATTAATATTTATTTTTTTATAAAACTTTGCAGAACTTTCTAGAAAGTAGGGAAACGGAAACTTCCTTGGACTCATGGTGGAGAACATTCCAGCACCCACTCGATTCTTAGCTGGTCGTATTTAAAGGAAGCTAACTCGGTAAGTCTTCCACTTTATCATCTTTCACTAAATCTGGCAGTTTTATTTCGCTCTTTTAGTTGATCGTATAAGTGTTTCCTACTTTATTCGACAGTGATAGTGTACATTTTGGATTTATATTTCTAAACTGATGTAAGTACTACATAATTTTAAATGTGTTTTTCGTTAATTTTAGCTTTTTATTGTATTCTATAATAGATTCCATTGCTCAGTGAGAGTGTGCCTTTTGCTTATGTTATGAAATAGCTTTTTATTGTATTCTATAATAGATTTCATTGCTCAGTGAGAGTGTGCCTTTTGCTTATTTTATGAAATAGTATTTATTTGTATTTCTTTTACAGATTTATTTGCTGTAGCAATGCCTCCAAGGAAGCGGAAGGCGATCGGCCAAGTGCAGTCAACGGCTAAGGTGATGAAAGATGAGCGTAGTCAAGAAACTTCCGAGGAGAGGAATAGAAGACTTGCGATTGCGAGAGAGCTACAACATCTAGAGCAACAGAGACGGCACAGCAGCGTGAGGCCCGACTTCAGGATAAGAGGGATAATGCTACTACATTTAGAGCAACAGAGACGGCACAGCAGTGTGAGGCCCTACATCAGGATAAGAGAGATAGAGCCAAACGATCACGGACTGCGTACCATTTTAGCTTAGCATTGGAAGAATTCCACTACGATTCACATAAAGACTACTCGCTGCATGCAAGTGTTACCATCGGGAAAATGGAAATGGTTTGTAGTTACTGTCAAGCCAAAAAGTTTAAATCCGAGTCTAATGGTATTTGCTGTAAAAATGGAAAAGTTAAACTCTGCCAACTGGAACCACCACCACAAGAACTTTTGACTTACACATCAAGAGATACGTCAGAGTCGAAGCATTTTCTTAGTAACATCGGAAAATACAACTCATGTTTCCAAATGACATCATTCGGCGCCACATCAGTTGTTGGGCAGCCCGGATTTCCGTCGACATTCAAGGTGCAAGGGCAGATTTACCATAGAGCGGGATCGTTGCTTCCGCTGCCAGATCAACCACCAAAATTTCTACTATATTTTATTCAAAACGAACAAATGGAAACTGATCAGAGGTGCGCCTACATCTCGGGAACAAGACGTCAGATTGTGTTAAACTTACAGAGGATGTTTCATGAGCACAATAATCTTATTAAAACGTTTGAAACAGCATTGGAACGTATGCCAACAGATGAATATAAAGTAGTCATAAGAGCAGACCGAAGCCCAGCAGGCGAACACGATCGGCGCTTTAACTCTCCTCAAGCTGATCAAGTTGCGGTGATGATATCAGGAGATGAGTTTCATCAACGGGATATCGTTATTCAACGACGAGGTGAATCATTGCAGCGTATTTCGGAAACACATCGATCTTATGATGCTTCTTCATTATTATGAAAAAAATTTTTGTCTACAAATTAATTCTGTCTTTAGATATATTGATGATTTAATTGTTTTCAATGATACCAATTTTGCTAACCTTTGGAAATCGATTTACCCTGATGATTATATTTATTAAAAACCAATTCAGATAACAACAAAGCCGTCTTTCTAGACTTGAATATATACACTTTAAATAATAAAACTGATATTATTGTTTATAAGAGAGATGATTTTGAATTTCCGGTTTTTAAATTAATATATTGGGATTCTAATATTTCTAAAAAAATTTATTATAATACAATTGCTGGTCAACTGATGCGTTTCAATAAAATTTGCAACTATAAATCTAACTTTCTTTTGCAATGTAATAATCTCATTAACACACTTCTTAATAATAAATACCCTCACTCTTTTTATAAGATTATTTTTGAAAGATTTAAGATTACTAATATTATTTAATAGCTTATTTCGGAGACTTTCCTGTTGACTATCAATTTTATTACTTTTTATTAAACAACTGGATTTGAACACTATCTTTTCGACTTCCGATTCCGATGTTCCGGGTCGGAATTCCGAGTCGGAATTTCAAGTCGGGGTTCCGTGTCGGAATTGCGGTTCCGATTTCTCATCTGTTGATTTTTCAGCGTTGTGAATGGCATTTGTTGGCGGTCCTCATGTAGTTTGCGGCGGGTTGTTGTCGAGCTTGGGTCAATCCATGTGGGTAAGTTCGTTTTTCCTTTTTATTTTTAATTGTAATTTTGTATTATACTTATCTTTGGCATGTGTCCTTGGTTGTCCCTGGTTTTGTTTTTCTAATTTTTGTTTTTCTAATTTATTTTCTTATGGTGTTTGGAGGGGTGTGTGAGCTACTTTTGGTGTACTGCCGCTCACACGCAGAAAACACCATATTGTGTTGACTGGGTGAGGCTCCTCCCTGATGACGCCCTGATCCACCAACACTTCATTTTTTTCAAAATTTTCTTAAATTTCTTGATTTAAAAATTTTTGAATTTCTCTTTGTTTTGGTTTGTTATTTTGAATTATTTTACTATCCATGTTGTGTCTGCAGCTTTAGCGCGCATACATGGACACTTCTGCCTTCTGCTTTCTGGATTCTGCTTGACTGTCTTTTACCCCCAACTTTTTTGGCTTTTTACTTGTCTGCTTTTTGATCTTTTGGCATTTTGCTGGTCTGCATTTCTATTATTTTACCTTTTAATGTTTTGTAAATTTTGTAATTTTATTGTTTTTATTACACACACACACACACACACACACACACACACACACACACACACACACACACACACACACACACACACACACACACACACACACACACACACACACACACACACACACACACACACACACACACACACACACACACATATATATATATACAGGGTGTCCCATAAATTCAGAAATAGTTTAAAAATTCATAAAAATTGAAGGAATTGGTATATTTGAATGCGGTTTGCGATAACGTTATTCTCATGAAAGGGGATTTTTTTTGGTAGAGAAAAAAAATTAGTTAAATTTTTTGTCAATAGAGGGCGCTGCACGCAACCAATCACAGATTTCCGTGGAAAACGACGTTTATTTCCATGCAGGCAAATGTTTACAAGCACATCACAGCACTAGAGTACTACTTGTTCGATGTGTCCGCCATCACCACAAATGATAGTTTGCAAGCGAGTGACAATACCATTAACTGCAGCATGTAGCATATCCGGGTGGATGGAGGAGATTTCTTGGCGAATGGCATCCTTTAACTGCACTAAAGAAGATGGGCTGTTGCGGTACACTCGGGACTTAACGTAACCCCACAGCCAAAAATCGTGGCTGAGGTAAAACAACTTAACCAATAGTGCTTTATCCACCAATGTCAACATCACAATGAAATCACAGGAATACGTATCAACCACAGGAAAATTCAGAAATGAGCTTAAAATCATACACCCAGCATTTTGTAGGACTCTGATTTGCATATTTCCTGTGATTGGTTGCGTGCAGCGTCCTCTATTGACAAAGATTGAACTAATTTTTTTTCTCTACCAAAAAAAATCCCCTTTCATGAGAATAACGTTATCGCAAACCGCATCCAAATATACCAATTCCTTCAATTTTTATGAATTTTTAAACTATTTCGGAATTTATGGGACACCCTGTATAGTATATATATATATATATGTATATATATATAGTTTATATATTATATATATAATTTAATATATATATATATATATATATATATATATATATATATATATATATATATATATATATATATATATATATATATATATATATATATATATATATATATATATATATATATATATTAAAGTTTCAGATGTATTTTTTTGTGACAGTACCTAACGAAAAACCTTGTAACTAGAAAATTATTCCGAATATTTACAAGATCTTGGTATTGTTTAATAGCTCAGAAATTGGGAAATGTTTTGAAGCAATACAAACAAAATCAATATTCTGGTCAATTTTCGTGATTTCTAGTGCGTACATACATCTTAAAATGAGGGAGTTCTTCTTAAACGAACATAAGAATTCGACTGAGATATAATAGTGGTGCTCTTCGTTGATGAATCGTTTTCAGATTGTAATTTAGACCCTAGAACAAGAAACCGTAAATCATCAATTAACCCTCTGATAGGTTCTCACTGATTTATCTTTTCAGCAACATAGTCTTCCTTGCATTACTCCTAACCAAATCGGATCTTATTGATTAATCTTTCCTAGGATTCTTTCAACCAATAGATGTGGTTATTTAGTCATTACGTGTGTAGTGGGGTAGAAACAATGCTAAATTACTCTAATATTCATGATCCTCAGAGATAAAAATATAATAAGTAGGTAGGAAAGTAGTTGAATTTACGTCGCAGTGGCGCAACATAGCGGGCAATTTCCAGTAGCAGGAAAAATTGGGTGTGGACCAGGCATGAAATTTGTTTAATCTTTATCCTAGTCATTGAATATATGTTGGTACGGGGTCAAGTTGATAGTTCTATACATGATGATGAGCGTCTTCATGTAGCTCACTTGTATATGCGTGTATTACTTTTCCAGTAATGGATGTCCAGTAAATGATATAATCATCAAAATTTCCAGTTAGGAATACGATAGACACGTGAGTGTCATTGGATTACTAGCTTTTTTTAAACCTCTTGGTGGTTTATCTTTGCCACCCTGTGGTGTCCAGCCTCTGGTGCAAAAACCCGTTCCAAACTTTCACCAGTTCTAGGTAAGAGACAATTTGTTTTTCATACTTGAAACTTCATTCTCCTTGGAGTAAAAGGGCTGTTTTGTATCTACACGATATCTCGTCGTTAGCAAAACTGACCAGATCTTGAACGATCTCATTAAAACACTTGGTGGGTTAAAAGAGAGTTTACTACAAAAATCCTTGAAACCTGATGAGAATCATGAGTTAGGGGCAAGACTTTCTGATCGAAAGACAGATATACGACTTTCAGTTTTGTAATGTTTAATTTACACATTGCTCTAGTTTTTCTTATGTACGCAAAACTATATACGGCGAAATAATTTTTTATTACCAATTTCCTAACGTGGGTTTGTTGCATATTTTCCTACTCAAAAATATCAACAGACACTTTCAATTTTCACATGAAATATTCTGTTGTGAAATGGCAGTTTGGAATAATTCCAAGGCTGCCTGCCAAGAGGGAGCGTGTTCGTCGCATATGTAACTGAACTTAGAACATCCATGTCATTCCCGCAGCGGCCTTTCATTTTGTTAAATAGCAGCTCATTTATATAATCAAATTTCTTATATTTATTTAAATAGAAAAACCTATTCGCGACCCGGTTGCATACTTCACATATTTACAAACATATTGACTATGTTGAATTTTTTGACATGAATGGTATATAAAATATTTGTTATAGATATGGTTCAAAAGCTTGATTGAAGGAGCTGTTGAATTTTAAATAACTTACCTTTTTAGACTGCTTTTCTAACAACTTTTCTGCTGTTTCAAAAAATTGAATAGTGAATTTTATCAAATCCATTGCCTTCACAGCCATAAAAACACCTATGGAATACATTTTGAGATGTAATAATATTCATTATGTTATGTTGCTTAGATTAATATGGAATAACAGTTCTGAGAGAAATGTCTCAATTTAGGTCAAAAACATTTTTGCGCTAAATTTTTTTACTCAATAACCAAAAATCAATAACTAAAAATTACGAGGCACTCGGAATGATGGCATTTAGCAATGTTTATCGAAACATTTTTACTTCCTGCTTTTAAATTGTTCTTGTTTATCCTAAAAAAATTGGTAACATCTGATAAAAGTTTTATAAATCTGTGTCATGTGAAAAACATCTCTTTCCAAAGGAAAGAACTGGTGCTTTCCTCGCACGGTTCCAGCCAGCCTCATCCTCCATATTTGCACTCCGAACCCAAGTACCAAATTAAGTGACAAGCCACTCATGAAATAAAAATGTGTATCCTAAGTACTCCAAGTATTGAGGCATTTTCTATCAAGATAAATATAGGTGGCGGTAGTACTTATAGGGCGATACTTGCTTCCTGCATGTATTTTGAACCGGACGTCAGTTTGGCTTGTTTTACTAATAGTTTCATCGCCAATAAAAATTCAAAAGAATGAATTCCGATTTAATATATGATACTTGATTGGTCAAAGCCAATTAGAATAAACTGCAAAAGCGGCCAAAGCGGCGATAAACGTTTTAAGGTAACCCCGATATGTATCATGCTAGATCATTTGGACTACAGAAATTAAATCTTCGAAGGGCATTTGGTTTGCTTACACTAAAAGTCCCTCTAATAATTTGATTCAAAGAATGCACATTCCTCTTTTTATCCTTTATACAAATATAAACACAGTGAAAAGATTTCTAAAATCATCCTTATTATTTTAAATGCAATGGAAATATTTGTAACCGTTTGAATCTAGAAAACAGACTACATTATACCACAAAAACTTTTCACATTTCCCTATCCCCTAGATCAAAGTTTCGCAACCACCAGGCCGTAGCGTCTACTATACCGGGCAGTGAGAGGTTCAGCAATTTTCAGTTTTTGTTTTTAAGTATTTTTTGAATAAATGTTTTAGTCCATTCTGAACAAAATAATATTTGAATGTGTCGAAAAACTCAGATTCAGGGAGCCTAAAGAACATCAGTATAGCAAATGTCTGTGACCAATCAGCAAGGAGATATGACAAATTTCCCCTGAAATTGAAGTTCCCCACTCCCTGTATCCGACTATCAAATCTTTTTTCTAAATACTATTTCTTCGGAAGTTGGCATTGCATGTAAGTGCTTGTTTCGAAACCCAAATGACGAGATTTTTTAAAAGTAATAAGTCTACAGAAAAAAATTTAATATAAATGAGACACGGGACCTTGCTTAATTCTATTGCTAAGACATCTTTTTTTGTATTGAATCTGTTTGTGGCGCAACAAATTGTTATAACAGATCAGAATGAGTTATGTCAGTAAAAATCGATAAAAATTAATTTAATGATGTTTGAATGGGTTTGAACAATACTCTACAAGATTTCATTGGTCCAGTGATTGAAAACTAATTCAAATGTAATTCTATTATTTGTCAACATGCCTCACCGTATACAAAAATGTAGTAATAAATTTTATGATTGTGTGTAACTAATACTTAAGCTAGTCTAATACAGAAACAGAAACCGGGCTTAATAAAGATTTTACAGGGCTACGTGCTTATAAAGGTTCAGAAACACTACCCAAACTACGAGATCCCCATTTTCTTCCAGATCCCATAAGATATTTTCCACTTTTCCCCTGATCATTCTTTTTGTTCGATGCAGAAAGCTAACAGCATTATAATGCGGCTCCGAATAGAAGGTAGGCGATCATGTTTCAGTTAATTTTTGAAAAGATGGTGAAAACGCGTAAAAGGAGAAAGCTGTCGGAACGGACGTATCAATTACGGAGTACCTGGCAGATTGACTGCTAACCTCCACATCATAATTAATAGAAAGTTTACTGATTTTAAAAATGCAATAACAGGAGAAAAGTTGAAGGGAGCTACAATGCACTTGAAAAAGGTAAATAATTTAGATAGTAGATAGATTTTAGTAATTGATACAATTAGGAGTCCAATTCACGTTCCAATAGAGATAGAGCAATGTAAACAGTGACCGAAAACAGGCTGGTAAACAACGCATGAGCTGTGGTGATAATTAAGGGATATGAGAAAGCTGTCATGAACAAAAACATGATGATCGCTGTGGATATTTTCTCCTGCCAACTCATTATCCCTGCTATCGCTTTCGGTACCGAAAGATACACTAAGAACCTGAAGCGCTTTGTTTACGTCATCACCAATCCCCTCATTTAACTAATAGACTCATTCAAAACCACGTGACTCAACTGCTAACTCGTGAAAACCGGAATATATGTACATTATACTCATACTTTTGATGTTGGTAGGGAAGATCACAAAAAAGAAAGTCTTATGAGATAAAATAAAAAAATTTGCTTGAATAAATGTAACTATATAACTGCAGCCAAATCGATAATTTAATTTTATAATCCTATAAAATTTCGTGTCAGAATACTCACCTTTAACATCCATCTTTCCTACTGGTACATAGAAAACTGGTGAACCATCTTTGTCACATGTAATATGAAAATTCCTGAAATAATCCTGCAAAACCTGGAACAGTAAAACAAGTTAACTGAAATTAAGCATACGCTTATTTTTAGAAGATGGTGTAAAGGTAAGCTTACCATAGATGGTTGTTTTGAATAGGACTACCGTTATTTTTATATTTCATTATCGTTCCATTGTTTTAATAAAAATGCTAATTTTCGTCTCCATTTTTAATAGAAATTCAATATTTCTCAATCATAAAATCAGAACCTATAATTGTACATCAGCATCCCCATGGATACCAGTAATTTGTATAACCATGGAGTTGCATTTTTCGATACTATATATCGATATCTTCAATGAGGTATTTAGAGAAAATAAAAAATACATTCTGGCAACACTTGTGCATCTCAGACGCCGCATCTTTTTCTTCTGTAGCGCTTGTTTTTGTTTTCCCTGCATGCTAACTGGTGGTCTTGTTATTCAATGCCGACAATTTAAATTTCATTGTCTTTAAATGTGTAAGTCTTAATTTTTAAACTTTAAAACTATCCTTGCTATATCACAAAGACAACTGCAGTTTTAATGAGGATATCCAGAAAGAATTTACCGTCTTACTTGTTCATGAATACAAAATATTATATAACTCCCATCTCGTTGTTAACATCTTAATGCCCCGTTCTTGTTTCAAGGAAATATAGTCATCCATGCAAAAAGCCATGTTCTCTAGCACTATAATTTACTGAAGTTGCTTTGTTTCTAATTGTATTTGATAGATGGCAGCACGAAATTGTCTCGAATTCAGTTGTCTGCTGGTCCAGATGCCTTGTTAAATCTAATTCTCGGGAACGTATTCACATCAATGCAATATCTTTGTAAATTGGTCAGTTTATATTTCTAATAAGAGAGTTTTCGGCAGTCATATAACGGAATGAACGACCATTTGCTTTAAAGCAGCAATAAAATGGATGAAGTTTTTTAAAGAATTTATGGAAACTTTCCATTCTGGTAAGGAATCGCATGGAAGTTCACAAATCTATGACATAACCAGCATCCGCAATAGTTTAGATGGCATTCATGAACCGTTTCGCACTGTACAAGAAGTCCCCGAATCTGAGAAAAGTGTTCAAGAGGCATTTTTTTAGAAATAATTTTGATGCTTATGTTTTGAATGATTTTACAATCTAAGCTTTTATGGTTAGGAGTAAAGTTTCGATTACTGTATATGCAACAATATTTTTTTAGTTTCAATTGCCAAATATTGGATAATTTTTTCAAGTCATATATTTGGTTTCTCAAAAATAATTTGTTCTTCATGCGTTCAGTATATAAATAGTGTTGTAATTTATTTTAACCGAAGCATTTTAGGTGGGACGTTCGTGTGTACTCTAGAAAACGTGTAACTCTAGAAAAACGATATCTTTGCATTGAAAATGTGAAGTATCTCATTTTACATTAAAGTTTCAGTTAAAGAATAATTTCAAATACATTCATTAGTATATGCAGAATTAGATGTTCAGAAATATATTAATAGCAACTTGTAATAGTAAGCATATCCTTACTTGATTTTATTTAATATATTGATAAATGTGTTTTTCCTGAACTTACCTCAGGAATCTTATAATGTGTTGTGATTATATCAACCTGATGTTGTTTTTTCCACTCCAGGTTCTGTAAGAATTAAATAAAATGTCAAAAAAATTATTGTAACTGCAATAAACCCTATAAAAGCTATGTTTTAAAAGTTTCTTTATCATTATTTCGGCAATGCCATACTCAGTATTAATATTTTGATAATGTAAAAACTAGGTTGCGGAAGAATAAGTTATTGTAAGTTAAATGACTGTTCCATGTTTCTACCAAGTTCTAATCAAAGAATACAGCTGAGAAAAAAATATTTTTATCTAAGAAATAATTTTTAGATTTTTTTATCTTTTACATAATTTTCCAGTCGTGGATGATAAGTGGATGATCAGAAGTTAAATTTCATATCTTTGTGCATGAAATAAAATGCCTATTAATAAAATATTCAGAAATGAACTGTTTCAAGTGATTTCCGTTTAGGTATTTTTAATATTTTTAAATATCAATCCTTTTAGTTTTTCTTCGGAATTTTTAGTTTTTCTCAAAAACTCCATTCTATACCTTATTTCCTATCTGTCATAAAACTTTATATATTCCTAAGTGCACACAACCGTAGCTTGAAGACCCACACAAATATACAGATACGGCTAAAGAGAAAACATATATTATTTCAATTTCATGAAATCAATTTTTGGTAATTTTTTAATAATACTACCAAGTTATCTAAAAGCTAAATCATGATAATGTGTCATTTAAATGGGATTAGTCAAATTCTGTTTTCGAAAAGGAATATTTTTAAATAACAAGTGTACATAATAGTCCACAAATGGGAAGTTTCACTACTTTCAATTTTTAAGAACTCGTTTCTAAAAATTGTATGCAATTTTCCATCAATCCGGTCTAGAATCTAATATAGTACAAGGCATTTAGAATTCAAAGGAAGGAAAGAAAATTTTTCACATATTGCTAAATCAACAGATGTCTACATTGCGAAAATATACTTACTTTTCGAAGCATATATTCAGCCTGATCAACATTAAAACCTCTAGCTGAAAGAGAAATATTTAGGATATTTATTTGGAAAGATTTTTTATTAACCTCTTAGAGAGTACAAATATAGCTAAATCTTCTTTTAAAAGCTATCTTTTTTAATCGAAAGATACAAAAGTATGATGCATGAAGTGTAAATGTAGAAAAAATATAGTAGTTTGACAAAAGCTATTTCACCAAAAATAAACGCTGGTCATTAATTTATTCATTAAATTCATTAAAATAATTTTGAAAGTTTTATATTGCACTAGATACATTTTTAAAGAAATCCGTACCTAGATATCAAACAGTTCTTTTATTTAGTTAAAATAACACTTTTTTAATTTATCGGAAGTTATTAAGTTATTTAACGATGAATTAAAGAAATAATAACAATTTTAATAATATATATTTTAATAATATAATTAATATATGTGAGTCAGATTTTTTGTTCTCATCATATGATAGGCTAAAACTATGTTATTTTTACTCATAATTATGACACGTACTTGAATATAATTTAGTTTAGATTCTATAAATTTTCCTTGTATCTAACTTTGCATTCAAATTTTGTACTACCTAAATCATTATTTCAAAAAAATGAAATTAAAAGTTCTGATACATCAGAGGTCATTTCTAATTAAACATTAATAAAATAAAGTAATTACCGTAATCAGTAATTTAAATGAAATAATGTTAAAACAATTTTAGAAGTATTTGATTAAAGAATTAAAAATAAAATGGTAGATCAGCGTAATTTAATTAAGAACAAAGAGAAACACAGATGGCTTACACTGTGTTAAAAACATGTTTATGATACAATAATACGAATCACACAAAATGCATTTTAATGTAATGCATCTTTTTAAATAAAAAAAATCACCTTTTCGAAAACAATTTTTTCAAGGAATGTATAACTACCTTTCAGAAATCTGTACAATAAATATGTTTCATCGTACACTTTTTGCTCTAAATCTTTAGAGATTCTTCTTCTGAGCTACAAATATACATAGAACAAAATTTTATATTTGGTATCCAAACCCAGATATTAAATACAGCACATTGGAATCATGGTACAATATTGGTTTAGCCAATTAGATTCATTTAGGAAATGAGAAAAGATTTGTCTAAAAATGGCATAGAAATTGTTCCTATATATTTTTCTCTAAAATTTTTCTCTGTAGATAATCAAGATAATTCAAAACTTCTGGTGAGGCTATTTTTAATTTTTAATTGTTAATAGCCACAGGCAACAATCAAACAATGTAGCAACGAAAAGAGTAACTCGTGTTTACAAATTAGTAGTTCTTCAGTAATATTGTTTTATTTTACTAAAAGATCTTTCTGGAGCAGTAGTAGTAACTGGAAGCATCAAAAATTAATTTAATTTTATATAATAATTATATTTGTATTTTTTGTTTCGTTTTATACTGTGTATAATAATTCGAATGATTGGCATAAGCTTTATCGAAATTTATGATGGTTTTGATCACTAGTAAAAAACGAGAATATATATTTTTAAGACATACCTATTATTATCAATACGTTCATCTGTATATAATTGTCCTATGAAAACATCTTCATTCGTAAATACACTGATGGCCACCGTAAATGCAACACCCTGAAGGAAGCATGCAAATAATATGAAATTTACAACATGCATTAGCGGAGGTGAGATATGCAAATGATTAGAATTTCAGCGCAGACGCACATCACGCGCGCCTGTGGCGCCACTTCAAAGCGCTATTTAAGGCTTGGAGATTTCGACGATTTCAAGTACGGCAATTGTGTTTTTCTTGTGGTTTTTTCAAAAAAAAAAACGATCAATTATGCCTCGTAGAAAACAGCGATCATCTTTTGATCAAGTATTCGAGTTCGACAGAGGAAGGATAGTGGCCTACCGAGATTGTGGATTATCTTTCAGGGAAATCGGTAGTCGTGTTGGACGAAACCAAACAACTGTAATGCGGATATGTGATCGTTGGATGCAGGAGGGTACGACGGACCGACGTGTTCGATCGCATCCACCTCAGAGCACCACTTCACGTGATGACAGGCATATTGTGCGTATGTCAGTGACAGATCGCTCAGCCACATCACGAACCATAGCACAGCACATTCAGTCTGTACCGCATCATCCAGTGTCTGCGCGTACCATTCGACGCCGTTTACAGCAGAGTGGTCTGTCCGCAAGACGTCCATTGCTTCGTCTACCCTTGACGCAGAACCACAGACGTTTCCGCCGCCAATGGTGCGATGAAAGAAGGATGTGGACGGCAGAATGGAATGAAATTGTCTTTACTGACGAGTCACGCTTCTGTCTGATACTTGATACTTGACTTACTTCATTTGATACTTGGTCAACATGTTATCTACAAAATAAATTTTGTTGTGATACCTCTTGTCTTTCTTGGTGTTGCAATTTGGGTGGCCAGCAATGTATATTATACTTAGACGTATTTACTATACGTTGTTTTCATTTTTTGCTTCTAATATGCTTTCTACTTTTATGCTTTCTGGCTCCATAGAGACTTGGAAACATAATAATTACACAAGCTGAACCATAGGCTTTCCTGCCTTGAGCAGCCGAGTGTGAGCTTAGCCCGCAGTTTGTTGAAATGAGGCTGAGAGAGCAGAAATAAATAGTGAATCTGTGATTGGAACAAGAGCAGTGTCTATCATTACACGGCTTCAGGCAGTTGGAAACAATTAGCATCGCGTTGGCAAATCAACAATTAATCGAGGACCATCCATTGAAGTGTGCGCCAATAGAGACGAGTGTCATCTGGAATTCTTCAGAAGCGCCATCTACCTTTTTTAAGTGCATGTTTATAATCACTCCGTCAGCCACCAATTTAGCAAGACGCGTGAAAGACGATACAACTTTGTCTACCGAAAAGAATTCATGGTGGAGTCGGGTTACAATTCCATATATTGTATTGTAAGTGAATGTTTGGTAGTTAAGGTCACCACAGGTTCATAAACAGGTCTTTTAAAGCAGATTAAGTGGCAACACATCTGTTTAGAGAGAAGGGTTGGTAAAATTATTTGTTAATAAAATATTACTTTGGTTGGTAGTTGAATTTACGTCACACTGGAGGCTATTACGTCGCACTGGTCGCACTGTTGGCGACCGGGACCAATCCCGAAGGAAAGATCCAAGGACAACGCCTCGTAATTTTGAACCATGGTCAGATGATGGGATTAACACCTAAGTTGTCACCCTAGGTGTTGATAATATTATAAATACAATATTACAGGTTGAGCATATTGGAGCATTGAACTGACTTAAACCAAATTAAGTTGATCACTTACTTCTTCCAATGCAAGTCGTTCAGTAGCTGAAAGGTTGAGATCATCTGAAGCAGTCATGACTAACTACGGAAATTCACTTTGGATGATTTTTACAGAGAAGAAATTATAGTGTCTCGATTCTGTAACCCTAAAATTTACAATGCATATAAAATAAGTAAAAAATTTATCGATCTAAGAACAATAAAATATGAAAATAAGATACACGAACATTCACATATCATTCTTTCAGTATTCATTAATTGACAGTAGTAATGAGAAAAGTGTAAATACAAGTCTACGATTGTGTTTCCCTCAGCTTAATATACATTAGATGTAGGGATCTGGATCTCCTTGAATCACAAACTCGAAAGTTGAGTCTATTTATTAGTTTTCATGTCACAATTTTAATTTAAATTAAATGTCGACTGCTCCATAAAGTCACATTTAGTGCATTTATGATTTAGTAAGTTCTATTGACCAGCTGATTCCTGATTTGTTCGTCAACATCTAGTGTAATGGAATCAGCTATCTGGAATTTTTTTGCTGTATGAAATGTACAAATATCCCGGTAACAAATTCCATGTATAAAAAGAGGTTTGTTATATATACTGAAGTGCCAAAAGTCATGGGATACCTCTCTAATAACGTGTGGAGCCTCGTTTAGCTCGGCGAAGTGTGACAACTCGACGTGGCATGGACTCGACTAGTCGGCAGAAGTTGCCAGGAGAGATGTTCAGCAATGCTGTCTCATAGCTACCCATAATTGCGTGGTTGTGTAGGTGCTGGATCTTGTGCACGAATGGCTCTTTCAATCATAACCCAGATATGCTCCAAGGGGTTCATCTCTGGCAATCTGATGGTCAAATCACGTGCTGGAATTGTCCAGAATGCTCCTCAAATCAATCGCGAACAAAATGGACCCGGTGACAAGGAACATTATCATCCTGAAACATCCCATCGTTATTGAGGTAAGCGAAGTACATAAGGGGCTGCAAATGTCAGCAAGCAGCTGAACAGCGATTTCCTGTCAATTCAATTTGATCAGAGGACCCAATTCACGCCAGGTAAACACTCCCCACAACATTATGAACCACCGCCAGCTTGCACAATGCCTTGCTGACAAGTTGGATCCATAGCCTCATGGGTTTGCGCCACACCCAAACTCGATTATCAGCCCGTACCAAGTGGAAACGTGATTCATCGGACCCGCTACCTTCCAGTCGTCTAGGGTCTGATGCATGTATTCGTGAGCCCAGGTGAAGCGTTGAAGCTGATGATGTGATGTGAGTAAAGGCACTCGGGTCGGTCTTTTGCTGCCATATCCCATCAGCGTCAAATTTCTCTGCGCAGACCTCACAGACATTTTTCTAGAGCGTCCCTCATTGAATATGGCAGGCAGTTCAAGCAGTGTCGTTCGTCTGTTAGCACGGACGCTTCTGTTCAGACGTCGCTGGTCTCGATCATTCAGAAGACGTGGCAGGCCACTGCGCTGTCCCTTATAAAAAGTAATGTATTCCATGAGGTACTCTCGACACAACTTTGACACTATGGAGCGAAGAATCTTAAAAGTCTCAACTTCCGAAATGCTGTGCCTTATGTGTCAAGCTCCAACTATAATTTCACTTTCAAACTCGGTTAATTCTCGTCGGGTAGCCATTATCACGTTATTAAACGTTTTACAAGACATTCAAGAGTCCAACATACAGCACTGACAACCATCTGATTCTTTAAACCCTTTTAACGCGAAGCGAGCGCCATTTATAAATTTGCATACTGCTATCCCATGACTTTTGGCATGTCAGTGTATTGGTTTTGAAAATTTTACGCATATTCTTAGATGTTGAAACTAACTATAATTTATGTCAATAAAAATTATTATGTTTAGGGTACAGTGGATACTTAAATGGGCATATTATTCATATAAACACAATTCAAATAAGCCATAGAGTAAATAAGAACATCTCTAATTACTGGAATCGTTCTGAAAACTAGGTATTTGCATTTTTGTAACTTGCCTATTCATATTAAAGGAAATTGTCCAAAATAAAGATATTAATGAGTAAAACGCACATGGTACTTTTCTATTATTTTAAAATGACCTCTTTAAAATTCAGTTATTTTAATACTTTATGTATCATAGACTTCTTTTCTATGTAACAGTTTTGAACGCTTAAAATAATACTTTCAACTCAATGGTTTCAGAGAGTTTCTAGTAGAATATTACTTAAAAACTATCTTAAACATATTAAATAATATTGATATTTACGTCAAAGTATTAAAAAAGTCTTTGAAACGCGTGATTTATCGAAACTATATTTTTATTCTATTGAGATTTTCATTCGCTCAGGAATCATGTATTCTTGCTCATTTCATGTAAGCATGAAAAATGCAAGAATATCTTCCCACGGAGAATTCTTAAGGAAATGTAGTCACAAGTTTAATATAGTTTTGTCTGTGATTATAATTTTATCTGATAATTTTATGAAAACATTTCGTATATTGTACTCTATCCGACAAACAAATAATAGTCGAACCTTCTTTAATGTTCACTAGAGATGGTACCTTTTATAATTGAAGTCGCTATCAAACAATTTGGGAATTTGGACAATCAGCATTATTGGCCAGTGAATAGCTGACAACATTCTTTCACTCATATTAATGTAAACGATCTTAAAACTAATATAAGCGATTGCAATACTGATTTAAACGATCATATATACGCAGTTTTTCGATTTACGATTTGTATGAGGTTTTTTTGTCTACCAGCATATAGCTCACTCTATCAGAAATTGACCGATAGAATGCTGCTGTAAGACATCAAGTTCTAATTTCGTGTTTAACTTTAAATTTTGATGACATTTTCAAAAATAATTTATGACTAATATTATAATACACAACATTACATTAAAAACTATTCCAGTTTTGTGCTGAAAAGTTCACAAATTTATATACGAAAATTATTTGCTGTTAATTCTTCCATTGAATAGTTTTGTATACACTTTGCATGTTATTCATAAAATTCCAGCTAATTTTTACAGTAATAACCCCAGGCAGTATTTGAAATAAGCACGGTCGTTTTATCGATCACTTATTCATATTCAATAACAGATTAATGAAAAGCGTTCATTTGCCACAATGATATATACATGTACTAAAATGTTAACATAAACAGAAAATATAGTAGCATTTATAATACGCAAAAGTAAATACAAAATACGTAAAAGTAAATACAAAATACGTGAAAGTAAATACAAAATATGTGAAAGTAAATTTACTTCTGCTCTTGGGAGGAAGGATTACCTCAATTAAGCTTGCAAAACAAGTATTTTCAAATTTCAACGCATGCCTTTTTGGGAAAGCGGTATTCAGATAACAGTATATACAACCTACCTCTAAGCGATCATCCTTTGCAACCAGAAGAGACGATAGGAACTGTAAAATAGCGAAAGAAACGGCAAACATCGTCGAAACGACTCGAAGCTATTTTTCTTGATGTAATGTAAAGGTCAGTGGACCTCAAGGTAAGAAATGCGCGCATCAGATCTGTGTTCTACTTTTTCAGTACGTGAAAACGAAACCTGTTTTGAAACCTCCCCAGAAAGAGAAACAGCGCAATGGTGTAAAAAGCGCTGAAATCAGGAAGTTTGTGATTGGAAAAGCGGAACTTTGCGACGATTGCAGAATTTCTATTAGAGAAGGTACAATGGGAAAATGTGGAGTGGATAGCTCCTGAAAAATAATTATGATTGTACTAGATGGCTGCGCAGGATTCGGCTATCTGTATCGATATAAAATATTAAAACAAAAAGAAGCAGTCGTCGGTTGCCCAGTATTCGAAGAAAACTTCTTTTAACTTGATCTCATAGATTAAAACTTCAATAAGAAATATCGGCACTGAAAATCAATGCAACACATTAATTTATTCATTCTTATTAGAATCGGGAACATTCAATTTTCCACAACGTTTCTTCATTTAATAACATCTTCATGTATCACTACCCTGCTGAAATGCATGCAATTACAGAATATGCATGATATTGCAATTTAGAGACTAAAATGGCAGAAAAAGGATTAAATTAGCAAATGCTTAATATTTATATAGTGCTTACAGCAAACAATATAGAAACAAAAATATTATAAATTTGTATTTTCAGCTGAAGAGTTATTTGGGAACAGAAAGATATTAAAGGTGTAAGTACAACTGTACCACTTTAAAAAAGTACAATTATCCTCTCAAAACTCAAGTAGGTTGGGAATTGTTTCTATTAAATTTATGGTACTCTATTATTTATGTACTATATTTATGTATTATTGAAGCTTCATGCAGCTCGCTTTCACCAGTCATGTTCCATTTGAACGGAAAAGGTATGTATTTCCTTCTTTTTAATAAAAAATGGTTAAAACTTGGGATGTTTCATAGATTAAATGTTAAAAATGGACCCATTACCTACCTAGATAGAATCTATTCGCCTTCTAGGTAACCTAGTCTACTTAGGTCTAGATATACCTAAGCAATTTCGAATGTATGTATTCATCTTCGTTTCCAATCTGGAGTAACACACTTACAGACAGCGTATGATTTTTATGCATTTCTCTCTCTCACAGTAAGGATTAAAGAAATTAAAGTTCACTAGATAACTCATTGTACGGGGTTTGTAACTGTTGGGTTTCTTACTTCAAACTATCTCATTAAAAAACTCAGTGAGAATAAATAAAACATTATTTATATATACAACTCAAACTACTCAGAAAATAATACTCAGTAGCTCTGCTAATATATCTCACACTTTAAAATGCATCTCAGTCCCAGTAATAATTTCACAAATCTCAATAGTACAATAACTCAGTCTCAAAGCACATAAATTATATCTCAATTAAAAATAATGGAACTAAAAATTAAAATATCTAAAAATATACATACTTATTAAAAAATTAATTATACTTGCTTAAGCCCGTTTCACTAAGTTTCAATATGAATATAACTTGATTTTTTCCCCACTATTTATCATAAATCTCTCACATAATACTCCAACATAATTTAATCCAAGCAGATCTGGTCTAGTAGCTTTAGACCAAGTCTAGCTAGTCATTAGTTCTAAAAATATTATAATGTTCTTATTATTCTGGAATAAGTCTGAAGGGTTCATTCGAAGACAAGAAAGAATGTGATTTCTAGAGAGGTATTACCTCTTGCACTTAGTACAAATTGGAAAATATTTTTGACCACTCAGAAATTTCATGCTCCTAAGGTGCCCACTTACCAATATCCTGATAAAGCCATTAGAATTCTCCTTTCCCTTTTGTAATTTCTTCGTGCAAGGAGAAACCCGGAATTTTTCCCATATACCAGTCATGATTGGGAGGAATTTGCCAAGCTGCATTATTTAAAATTTTTGTTTTGGAGAAGTGAAAAGAATCATGCACCTCAAGAGTCTCTGTAGAACCTCCCTTGGTCAGCCAGTCTGTCAGCAATGTTATGTCAGTCATGTTGTGTTATTAGAAATCCTGTCAGTTTTGATGTTCATGTCAAGATTGCAGAACTCTTTATTCCCTAGCATCGAAGAATGCTATTATTGTTCGGAATACTGCTCTGTCATCGTAGCAGGGTAGTAAAAACTTCCCGCGTTGAAATGAAGAAATGGAGCATGCATATTTTGACCTTCCAAGAGCAATTCAAGGTGAAAAGATAATGATAATATCTTAATACATCAAAATATTCAAACCTTTGAATCCATTAAAAAATACACATCTCAGTACCCTGCAACTAAAGACTCATGATATCATTGTAACGGATTACATTCCTTTCGACTACTAACTACAAAACTAGTTAGATCCTGAGTTTCAAAATATCAAAGTTATACATGGATCAAGGGTGAAAGATGACTTAGCATTATAAAGTTGTATTAAATGTAAACATAAAAAGATGTAAAGTAAAATGGTAAATACACTTTTCTATGAGATAGACAGAATATCTATATATATATCACTAACATACGCACAGGTAGGTAATTGAATTTACGTCGCACTTGAGCAACACAATGTGCTATTAGCAAAGGTGCGAGATCAGTACCGAAGGGAAAGATCAAGGATAACTCAGTAATTTTGAACCATGGTCAGATGACGAGGTCATCACCTGAGCTGGCACTCCACTCTCCAAACTTCCAAACCGCGCCAACGTGAAACGCAAGCACAAAAAACCCGGCTTAATTTGTATATTGGCGAATGGCAACAAACGGATATAAACAAAATAAAATCAACATCTGCAAGTTTAATTCACCAGTTTCGCCTCAAAGTTTAATTATACCTAATATGAGGTAGGAGCTGTATTATATTGCTAGAACTGCACGGAAGAACTCCGTCATCCTAATGAAATTCTTCAGCAGTCTAATTACAGCAGGCAATGCAAAATTTGGAAGATAGAACTTACCTACCTAAGCGAACCCGAAAATAAATTTAGAGGTCAATAAATGGTCGCATTGCCTTTGACCAGTGAATGAGATGCAATTGAAGTGGACCTTCAGAAGCTAATTGTCGAAACTTGACCGAGATATGAACTTTTTACCATTAACTTTGTTGAAAATTATTAACACCAGTAAGAACACATTTGAAAAAACATAAATAAAATGCCGTTTTATATTTTTGATGAATTTTATTTTATTTGGACGCTTGAAATATGCACACCGATACTTATATTCATTTTAAATGGATTGAAATATAGTATGAAATGGGGGAATAACGACGCTGCCATCATAGAAACGAAAAAGTAAGAAACCAGCACTGATTCTATGAACTAGTATATCAGTAAGAAATAAATTTCAAGAGGTTTGTAGGCGCAGCCACGCAGTTAAAGAACTCTGAAATCATGCTGTTATGGATTTCGAAGAAATGTTTACAAGGAAGCGAAGCATCTAAAAGAAAGTATCAATCAAGCAAAAAATAATTTTGTGAGGGTGGTTCTATTGATTTCAAAAGTTTTCCTTGATATATTGATTTGAATGTTCCAAAACTGCACACTTTCTTTATTCTAACAATTTTTATCTCAATGTATTAATTATTTTTTTAAAAGAGCAATTTTCTTTCAAATGCCAATAATCGAACATTAGTTTTTTACCCAATTACTATTCGTCCTTTAACATCTTTACATATATTTTTATCACCTGTTCTAAAGTTTTTACAAATACGCAAATTTTTGTGGGATATTAAAACACGTCATTGATGTTACACATAATGGAAGAGAAGGGGTTCATTGTAATATATGAAACCATTATCTCCGTACAAACCAGAAAGTGAAGAATTTTTCCTAGTTTTCAGAACAATATATCTAGAAAATAATGAATGCGTCTGTTTGTACGTGCATGCAGGATATTTATCGTTTACGCCCATGTTCGTGCACGCCAAAAGACATCCTGGTTAACGAAGATTTAAGAATAGTTTTCAATTAATTATTTTTGTTTTATTCTCCAGACATCAGTAATGGCAGCATTTAAAAAACATCTTTATAATTTTTGTTCTTGTTATCGTTAAAACTTCTCATGTTAAGAATCTATCGACTAGCTTTACTTCGATCCCTATGTCTTAGCACAAATTATTTATTTGGACGAAAAGATGCAACCAGCATGGCAGAATTGTTCTAGAGCTATGGCTTTTGTTAATGTATATAGAATTTTTGTAAATAAGTAATGTAATCCATTTGCTTGAATCTTCTACATTGCAGGGACAGCGTCCAAATTAAATATCCTTAATGATGATAATGACTTCAAGTGCACATACTTTCACTACTGTTAAATAATTGTTTTCGAAACTGAATTGTAGTCATTGTAGATTTGTGCTAAATTTATAAAATAGTGATGAAGATAAAAATGAAAGTTAACTGGAATTTATGAATATTTCAATGGTAGATAGGTAGGTATTTTAATTAACGTCACACTGTAGTAACACAACGAATATTTCAATGGAAAAATGTGAAGTTAAATATAACCATCTGACGTTTATAAAATCTTCACTCTATCTTTGATTAATTGTTTCAAAAATTTGTCCAAACAAAACAAAAGAAACCAGTAAGAGTTATGTCGGTGTCACCTTTTAGGAAAGGAGAAACTGCACACGGGCTAAATGTGTGTATCTCAATAGGGATTGAAAACTCATAAAATTACGTAATCACTTTTAAGACATTGTGATGTCTCAGTGTGGAGATTCTCAAAAATAAAATGTTACTCCTAACCCCCTTGAAGTCCAAAAATA
The DNA here is from genome assembly GCA_933210815.1 of Meta bourneti. Lineage (NCBI taxonomy): Eukaryota > Metazoa > Arthropoda > Arachnida > Araneae > Tetragnathidae > Meta > Meta bourneti. Next base: position 60,247,557 of record OW119924.1, on the reverse strand, counting down.
TAGTGAGGCATTCTGTAAGGTTTTTAATGAAGGAATAATGGATTAATATATATGAAGGGCTCTGAGAAACGTAATGATACTCCACAGAAATATATTTTCTACAATGAAAAAAATTAGAAACAAAATATTCAAGGGGATAAAAGAATTTCTGATTATTTGAACGAGTGATTAATTCTTAAGATCCAGAAAATTGTAGTTTTTATGGTATTAACTTAGATTTGTATTGTTCACAACGTATGCAAATGGAATTCGTCGGAAAACGACGAATCACAAGGAAATAGCAAAATTAACTAAATTATCTGTTAATAATTCTTAAGGTATCTTTCAATATGTGAATTAGAATAGACAATGCTAAAATTAAATCTATTTTACGTTACTTAAAAATTAAGGTACTTCAATCTAGATGGTAATAAACATTTATACAGTGTGTGTGTGTTGTGATTAAAATAAATACTAATCATTAATTTTCAGAGAGAATATGTGGAACCATTTATATGTATTGATATTAAGATATCAAATTTGAATAAATAAAACTTAGGTCTTTAATTTTTTTATTTTGAATTTATATAAATTTTTAATTATTACTTTAATGTAATTTTTTAAAAATGAAGGTTTATTGCAATAAAAGCATAATTTTGGTGTATGGAGTAGAATTTGAATAACAAATTATAGTGGTTACTATACAATCCATTAATATTATTATCATTTTTTAATTATATCTATATAGTATTTCAATTTCATTCAAATTAGAAGATTCTATTCCAAAGATTCTCTTACACAAATTAAAATTTCTGCTCTTTATCTGGGTATATTATCACACTTGTAAATGGCTTTCCCTTGTTCAAAGCAATGTCGATTTTTAAAAATTTAATGAATGAAACTTAGAAGTAGGAACTCAATCTTAAAAATATTAACTGAAAAGCATAAGTTCGAAATATAACATTTCTAGCTAGTAGAAAAACACAGACATCATCATTACCTGTTTCTGGCGGCTTGCCGATGAAGAGAGTAGGTAAAGTTTCAAGCTTCTAAAATAACATGACTTAAAGTAACACGAATGTTATTGTCCCGCGGTTTTTATGCTTTCCTTTGCGTAATGATCGTCAGAACAATGTAGCGTGAATTAGGGATATTTGACAAGTGCTGGAACAATGATAAAGAACGGGTCTTGAATTGCTCAGGGAAGTATGCAGGTCGCACAATAAGCATGTAAGACGTTTAATGGAGGTTGCTGCATATAATTTTAAATTTGTCGTGTTTTACTAAGCCTATATAACGTTTTATTTACATCATCCTTGAGGACATTTTTTTAAAATTTATATTATTTTTCTTTATCTGTTTTTGATCGATTTTTAAAGAAAAATTATTCTTTATTTTATAACGATTTCAAGCTAATTTGTACCGAAAACTGTATAAACGATATAATTATTTATTTACGTTACCACTTATGAAAAAGCAGATATTACTTTAAATGACATTTTTCTGTCAATCCATTTTTAAAGAAAAATAATAATTTATTTACAACTGTCCTTTGTTAAATTGAAATTAATACACCCTAGAAACACCATTTAAATTACACTAAGATTCCTAAGGTATATATTTTGGGAAATTCCTTGATTCTTATAAAATTATTAAAAGCATAATGATACAATTGTAGAAAAATTTTCTTACCTAATAAAAACTTATCTTTAAAGGATACAAAAAAGAATAACGAGCTATTTTTATTATTTATCTTCGAGATGAGGTTGACGATGTTATGGCTATTACTTATTCGAGTAGATTTACAAAGTTAATAATGTAATGAGTTTCAAATCTACACATTCTCTATGAATATGTAAACAAATTCTGTAACTTCACATTTATTAACATATGCTTACAATTTTTAAACTTTGTGTATGTCCTGTAAAATGAAAAGTTTTAATAGCATTACTCTATCGAGAAGGTGAAAATAAATTTCTCGTTTTAAAAATATTGTGTCTTGTACGATAACACATAAAATGTTATAGATACCAGTCACGTAGTCCTCAAATATATGAGTATGTCCTAGATATTTTCCTTTTTAAAAAGTTATTTATATGTAAGTTATAAATATCAAGGTTAGCATTATCGTCACGGCTTACAAGTGAAGCACATAAAGTCAAACATTTCAAGATTTTAATGTTTTTCCCTTTTCAAGACCAGATGTGGTGATCTTTAGACTAGTGAAGTGTGTGTGTCTACTAGGATATTTTTTCCTTCCATGAAGGTTAAATTTCTTATTGGGAAACACTTAGTAAAGCTTAGGAAGTAAAGCATTTCCCCATTAGTTTTCTTAGAAAAATGTTTTTATACTTAGAGTGTTTTACTGGTAAACCGATGATATAAATAATATTTTCATATTGATTGCACTGGTTCACAAGGTTTTATAACAAGAATAAATTTAACAATTTTTAACTAATTTTTGTGTGCTGATTTCAGACCTGGCCTTAAGAAATGGCTACAACGTCTGTTTTTTATTATTGGGATTTTAATACTTGCTATCTTTCAAAATGTATCTTTTCAAATATTTTAGTCATGTAAAACGACGTTAGAAACTTTTATTTACACTGACTTTTTCACTGGTAGAAAATATTCAACCAAATCGAGAGAATCACTATCTTTATACGTATTTCTTATGGAAAAAGCATAGGCTACATGTTTGTGGGCAAAAATTGGAACAAAAGCCGAGTCGTGGATGTATTAACATTCCAGAAAAGTTTTTCTACGTGTGATCATAATATAATTTAAAATCTGAGTCGTTCATTGACAAATGCTGAAGAGAGCTCAAAATCTACTGATTGATCTTGTTCGAAACCTACGTCTTTCCAAACAAGCTGGATTTTCAGATTCCAGACATCAACAGTGGACCCTTCTAGCTAAGTGTACACGTGTTTCTGTGTTAAGATATAAAAACTAGTTCTAGTCTCATTTCATGAAATGCAGGATGGTATGTACTTTTGTTTAAATATTCCAGGGCTGCTGACAGGTTTAGGAATTTCTTGCGATCGTAGGGAAAGGCATTCGTTCATTGACTCACACAAGGTAAATTTAAAAGCTGTTCTTTTGTACAACTGAAGCAAAAACCTTACATTCCAGTGACATGTACTGTAAGAGTAGTTGAATGTACATCACAATGGATCAATACAGCTGGCTATTGGTGACAATCTTGGATCAATCCCGAAGAGAAAGACCAGAGGACAACTCGTAATTTTGAACCACGCATATGCTGTAAGAATGAAGGAGACAATGATATCATGGGGAAAATTCTCACCACAATAAAATTTGGTCCCTTTAAATGGTCAATATTCTTGCTCCTCCACTTCATATCAAACCGGGGCAGATGAAATACTAGGAAGGCTACAGACAAATTTGACATGTTTCTTGCACTTAAAGAATTTTCCTTTTAATTGAGTAGTGCAAACTCAAAAGAAGAATTTGTGTTGGTCCTCATATAAGGAAACTACTGAGTGATTCTATTTTTACAGGAAAATTGAACAGCAAGAAGCTCATCGCATGATAATCATTACTACTAACTACTTAAAACTACCAACGTCTCCTACGAGATCATCTTAATAATCATAAAAATCTTGGGTTGTTTAAAATACATTTTTTAGATTCTCATCTGGATTTATTTCCTGGTAACCTAGGAGCAATCAGCGATGAATATGGTGAAATGTTCCGTCAAGATACCCAAACTTTGGTGGAGAGATATTAAAAGACAGGTGAGATCTCACAATGATGAGTGACTACTGCTGGTTTATGCAGGACAACACAACACATAAGAAAAAAAAGCGTTGCGTGTATGTGTATACGAGTATAAGTGTATGAATTTAATTTTATATTCATGCATATTTGCTCTATTTAAAAAAATTTGCCCTCATGCAGTGATATGTTTATTTGGTGTTTATAATTTTCAAAGCTGTAATTTTATAACTATCAAGAAAAATAAGTGCAGTAATAAATTGCAGTTTGAAGCTCAACTTTAGCTTGGAATTTAATAAAATATGACATTTACTTCCACTTTCTATAAATGTAATATTTCATTGTATATACGTATTTTGAAATATAGCAATTGTTAATAGACAAAAACTGTAGGCGATGGAGATTTTTACTACCAGATTTGAATTCAGTATATGTACCCCGAAATTTGTCAGGAAAACCTTATTTCCCCTATGAAAAAAAGTTCAAAATTATTGACTAGTGTTATTACTAAGAAAAAACTCACGCAATTGTAAAGAGTTTGTAAACTTCCATTATTAAACACTACGTTCTGTGGTACTATAAAACTAATTTACTTCAACGTTTAAGGTACAAGTATACTATATGTATCACTTAAAAATCAAACAATGTTGTGAAAGAATATCTTTCTGCAAAAGGTAATTTGAAAGAAATGCGTTATCGTATCTCTTTCACATTAAATATGTCGATAAATCTTTTATCAGACGGAACTACATGCTTTTTAACTCTGAATGACTCTATTTTAATGTAAATTTCTTCTGACATCCCATCTTTGTTTCTATTTACAATACTTGATTAGTGAGATTAAAAATTGTCTTCTGACACAATACTTGCTTGTTTCTACCAATTAATCTGCTAAATAACCTGAAGCAAATATACTCTTAAATTTAAAAATTTGTTAGAATTTAACTTACATCTCAATTTTTATAATTACATGATTTTCTCTTGAGCATTTTTATTATTATCGATTAATTTTCAGACTAGATATTAATTGTATTTTCACATTTTACAGTGAACATTTCAGTATAGCACTTGAAATACTGGATGGTAAATCTAAATATTTACAACTGACAATTTCTAGTTTTGTTCCGTTATTTTTCCACCCGTGAATGTATTATATACTTTTTGTTTTATTTATCGATTTCATGAAAAGATGTGGTTGGGGTTTGATTTATAGGGCAATGCCACCAAACGATAAGCTGCGCCAACGAAGAGATGTGTCGTCTTGAAGAATTTAAACAACTCAAGTATTATATATATATTTAATTAACATACTTCAAGACATTGCTCCACACCTATTTTTTCAGATGGATCTATCAGTTAAATGGTTTCTCTTGTGCAAGATGAATTAATTTCAATGAATTAATTACAAAAGATACGTTAAATACAGAAACGAAAATGTTGTGAAAAAGCTTTTAAATTACTTGTTTTATCAGTTGAATGCATTTTCATTAATTTGTAAGTTTAGTCAAATCACTTTTTAAAGTGTTGTTAGCATATGACGAACACAACTGGACATTGCAGTGCTTTTGCACAAGGACATTGCAGTGCTTTTGCACAAGGACATTGCAGTGCTTTTGCACAAGACCGTTACAGTTCATAAATACTGTGCACACGTATAAATGACCAGAATTGAAAACAAAAAGTATGTAGGTCACACTAGAAGCTAAAGGGAGTGTAGGTCAAGCCAGACAGATGGGTAGACAATCACGATCAGTTAAAAGTCTGAAACGGGCTACTGTCTCAGGTCCTGGAGAGTCCGGTTGAAAATTCCTCTTATCGTTTTATGATCTTAGGGAATGGGCTCATTAGATCTTCATCCTTCATTCAGGGACACAAAACTTTTCCAACTTTCCTAAATTGCAACACTAGACAAGCCTCTCCAAGTCATCTTCTAGCCTGCGTTCTTGTATAATCGTAATTGTAATTTCGTGTGAATTTAAAAAAAAATGATTAAAGTGACAAGTCAAAAGAAATCTGGTAAGGTTTTTCTTTCAATCACATGTCTTTTGTGATTGGTATCAGAAATGGATATTTTATGCAGCATTCTTATTGAATTTGGTAATATATTGGATAGAAAGAAGGTCGACACGGATGAAATGAAACGCCCAGTTCAAATTATGAAAAAAAGTTTTATTGACCTATGCACAACACTTTAGGAGCGAACTACAGTCATCCAAAATTTAGTTCGGAATGAATTCTTATATGAAAATTACCAGTTTAGAAAAAACAAATTTGCAGTTGCCATAATGTAATTAGATTACATTAAACCTCCGATATACTACCACCATGAAATTAGTGGGTTAAATACAACATCTAAATATGCAAAATATTATTCTAAAATCGAAATATACAACAAATGTACACTATACTAAAATTCACAAGTCCAGTTTCTCGGGTATTTTAATTGATTTCCTAATCTTAAATCACAGGCTTTGACTTTCCACTTACACTACTCTTTTTCTACTGAGCATGAACAGAATCTTTAATCCTTGAATCTAAAAATGGCTTAACGAAAGCTAAAACTGCACAGGTATCAAAAACTTTCTTTTCGCTCTTTTCAATGGAGCTACTCTGGTAAAACCATTGGTTCCGGGGTTACACTTCCTTCACAATACCCAAGGACCAGTGTAAACCTTTCGTATCACCCCATCCTATCAGTACCACGTCACCTACTCTAATGGTATCCGAATTTCTGTATCTATTATGAACTAACAAAGCTAGATATTAATTTCAAAATCGTTAAAGAAAATCTCTTAACTTCTGTAAATATCGGTACTTTAAAACAAGGACATTCCTGTCTATTATATCCAAATCATCGTTTTCATTGCCTGTAATATCTTGTAAGAATGAATCAGGTGTTAATGAAGTCAACTAATCGTAATCATCAAAAATATATGTTAAAAGTCTTGAATTGACAATAGCTTAGCAATCCCATAATATAGGATTTAGCTCTTCAAAGGTTACTGAAACTTTTGCCTTGAAGCCTTGTACCGAATTCTCTTCAATAGCTCTTTCACTATACCGATTAGCTTCTTCCACCATCCATCTTACCACGCTGAAGTGGGTAATATGAACGTCCATGATATTATTCTTACAGTGGATAAATTTTCCCACTTCATTTCCAATTTTATGGTTTTAAGGCACAATTTGTTGTACAGAAATTCGTGCCATCATCAGAATAAACAACTGATACTATGCCTTCGCGCTATGAATCGTTGCTAAGCAGAAGGAAATGATCGGTGGATAGACTAATTCCATACGAATGGCTCTGTACACTGAATATGTAAATATTACAATCCAAGATTTTTCTTTTGATTTTAGATATAGCGGTACAACATAATTGACACCTTTTATTCCAAATATAACAGCATTACCGATTCTATTTGCTAACAAAGGTACAAATGGTGTCTATCAGTTTGAGGTATATCTCTTACAAATGACATACTTCTGAATAATTTTCATGGCTTTTCTTCAAGTCCAAATATACAATACTTTTTCACAGTCAGGCTAAAAGTGTCTGTAGGCCTACATGTTGTGATCGCTTACGTTCTCCAATTATTAATCTCTCCTCTATTTCATGGGGTTAGCATATTTAAGATTTATAAAAACTTCGTTTCCTCCAAGAATGAATTTTGTTTTAACTCTCGGCATATATTTACTATCTATGAAGATTTGCATATTTTTACTTCTTTTATCCTTTGTGTCTTTAAAACTTTCCTTTCGTATCAATTTCAAAAGTTTAATTTCACCTTACAATGCTTCTATCATCAGATTTCCTGCTTTTCCTTCCTTATCCATTCTTGCATTGTTTTGAAATCTCCTGATCCACCCAAGTGTCTGAACAGTTTTTGTGCAACTAGAAAAATATGAATTTTGCCGACTGAATTGCGTATCTACTGTAACAGTGCTAGAAACAACTGTTTTGCTTCTTCTGATTAACCTCTAATTTGGGAGCTATTTTGTCTAAATGTGACCATTCAACAAGATCTTTCTTGAGCTACTCGGGACCCTCCTACCATTTACTGTAGGAAATACTCTTGTATTACATCCTCTTGAAGGAAGGCCTGCTGCATTCATATGAGTGGGAACATAATACAAACCATTTAGTTTACTGTTTGGATAAATTTCATCAAATTTGTTTCCAAGAAAGGTTTCCCATTTTTCTTTGTTCGTGATCCACGTTAAGGCCACTGAAAAATCACTCCAAAAATAAAGTTTACCATTTTGCAAACCCAGGGAGATCTTTTCTAGGACATATAAGCGTGTCTATTACTGATTCAAAAAATTCCAACCGAGGTATGGTCACATTTTTGATTGGCGCTACCCTGATCTTCGTTGCTATAAAGTTTCGCCGGCAGTATCTTTAAACCTTAGTATAATGCAAGCATAGCATAAGCTAGTTAAATATCATCACAAAAGATGTGACGAGTGTAATCACTCTCTATCTGTTTACATGCAGGTATATTTAAGCTTCTTGGTAGAGGACAAGCAACCAATCTAGTTGTATTCAGTTTATGAATTTCTTTCTTATGTGATCCGGCAATTCATCATCCTAGTCACATTTTACTTCCCATGATTCTCGCAGTAAAAGTTTTGGTAGTAACGTAACAAAACGCCCAATGGATCAAATTTTCGACTTGAAATCGATAATAGCTCCTAGTCACACGCTCCACCGAAATTAATACTGTGTTAATAACACAGTATAACACGTCTTCTGTCTTGCCCCAGAGCAATCCTAGAACCGATACAGGATTTTTTTGTCTTGTTTTTGTCACGTTTTTTGACATCGGAGTTAGTAACCCATCCTCTTAAGTCAAATTTAGCATTCGCCATCACTGAAGTATCTTCGGATATGAATTTCCTCCTTACTTCCAAAGCTGGTGATACAATTTTCAACATGAAAATATTCTCCAAATTTATCTGAAGTTTCTATCAGTTCCTCTAGTGTACTTGTTAGTTGATGTGATATTTTTGCTCCTAGCAAAAAGGGACTAGAAGTGAGCCCGAAAACTACTCTTTTATGATTGTATGTTATTGTTTACCCCTTTTGACAATTTTTCCACCACAGAAAATTTTGAAATCAAATTCAGTTAGTCTTACTTGAAGGAAGGTGTTTTAAATATTGGAGATCAAACCAAAAACATGTATTCTAAATTTTATTAAAATATTTCGAATATTTTCTTTAAAGTAGATGCTCTTTCGAAACAAACATTCAGCGAATTTCCATTTTAATTTTTGGCCGAAGCATCGAATACTAGTCTATTTAGTTTTGTTGTAAGTTATTCTTGATGAGTTAAATAACAGCCTTCAAATATTTTATCCTCTTCAAACAGTTCCATTATGTCTGAATTAAGTCATTCATTGAATATTTCTTCATGTTTCCATTTTCCCATGCCTTGAGTTTGAGATTGATCCCGGACCGTCACCAATAGCCCGTTATGTTGCTCCAGTGTGACGTAAATTGAAATACCCCCCATGCCTTAATCAAAGGTAGGTAAGTATTTTAATTAACGTCACACTGGAGCAACACAATGGGCTATTGGTGACGGTCCGGGATCAATCCCAAAGGGAAAGATCCGAGGACAACACCAAGTAATTTTGAACCACGGTTAGATGACGAGGTAACACCTGAGCTGGCACCCCACTCTCACTTAGTTAAAGACTCCAGCCTTTTTCGTACCATTTCTCTGTCACGTGATAATTAAGGAAGTTCTTCTTTCCTGGTATTTATTCATTATATTGACCATCAGTCAATGGTGACTGTTTTTACAAAGCTTGTATATTTCAGCAGCTAGATTCTTTTGATTTGTTATCTCCGGAGGTTTGTATTCCTAGACCATCTAACAAAATTCACAAATATTCTAATTTAAAATTATGTAAACAATGTAAATTGGTTACTGTACTGCATGTATTTGTAGTTATTCTTTAGCCTATGACACTACAAACTAATCTTGTTTCAATGGCCAAACATGTTTTTATCTCTCTCAATCATTCCTGTGTGGTGTTAGTAATCATTAGTGTAGTTAATTTACCTAAACTATTAGCACCTAGCAATACTTCAATTTTGGGAATGTTATAAACAGCATCAGAGTATAGTATTATTTCTTTTAAGAATTGGATAATAGTGTCGCGTTCCTATTTGAGGCACAAAACTGCAAATTTTCTCTTGTTCTAGCATCGGAGTAGTGAATTTAACGTACCATGTTTATATTTCATTGTAACGTTACACGCTTTACGAGTTGATTCCGTAGTGTCTACACCTCCAAAAAGAGAGTGTGCAATTTTTTACCTACCTTCTGAATTTCAAGTGCTTTATCCCATCCTTTGTAAAGTATGATCTTCGAGATGCAGAATTTAACAACACTCCCAACAACTCTCTGATTTCTCATTAACAACCAACTTCACAATTAATGTTTGCAAGTGCATTTGATTCTTCTGGTGTGATAGTAAATATTTTCTTTAATTTTTCTCAACTTTTTGAGATACATCAGAAATATCTTAATGAGGACAAATGATAGTGCAATGGCACCTTTTGCACACCAGACACTTCACAAGTGCTTTACATTTTTGGAATTGTGAATACTAAGATAGTTGAAACACGTATTTTTCCTTTACGGTATCTCTCCTTTTGATTCTGTTCTTAAATTAAGAATGTTGAAACACTCTTGCAATGAATGAGATAAATATACCTGCTTTAAGAACTGAAAAAGATATTTAAAAAAATTTCATTGATCACTCATTTTATTGTCTTTGATCACCTGTTTTACTTTCGTGATTTTCCATTCTTTCAGAATACCTGTTGGTATCACTGATTCTACAAGGAACTGTAGATCATTGCAACCTATTTATCACAAGTAACTTCAAGAGTTTCTAATGCTCTCAATTGTTCTCAAAGTTAGTCATAAAGATATCTTGAACATGTTTATCATACATGTTCTTTGTAGAACCAACTGTATGTTACCTTGCATATATTTCAAACAGAAGTTCATCTCTAGAAATCTCTGGTTTTAATTGCTCCATAGTTTTATGATAATTTTCTGCACATGGTACAAAGCTATTTGTTTCTACAACCTTGCTGGGGACCCATCAAGAGTAGTCTGACAAAGATATTGAAATTTATCTTTGTCCTCCATGTCATCATCTTCATGTATTTTCCGACATTTTCCCCGAAACGAAATCCAATTCTTCAAATTTCCATCGAAGCACTTCAACTTTTAACTTGGGAAGCTTAAAATTATTTCTTCGAACAGATTGATTCTCATTACCAAGTTCAAAATTATCAGCTGTTCTGCAAATGATATTCTCATAGATGGGTATACAAGGTATTCTAAACGGAGTAGCTGCGTTCTTTCTTTTTTCCAATTGCTCCATTTCTTCCATAACACTGCCGATAAATGCATTTAGATCGTGGACGCCACCAAATGTAAAAGGATTGACTCCGTTGAAATAAAACTGCCAGTTTAAATTATGAAAAAAAGCTTTATTGATCTATGTACAACATTTTTACAAAAGCTACAGTTATCTAAAAAATTACTTTTTGATTAATTCTTAACTGAAAGTTGACAATTTCGAAAAACAAATGTACAGTTACCAAAACATGAAATGTAATCAAATTAAATTGAGTTAATCCTGCGAGAGATTTGATTTTTAACAATCTAAGTTCAATATATTTCTCTGTAATATAGCCCTTCTTTTCAAGTAGCTATGGGCTATTAAAGTACATTGTTTCGTAACTAATGTCTAGTTGATCTTGAAAGTCGCAACACATTTATTTTTACCCATATAACTAATATAATTTTACATGGACTTTCCTTTGATCAATCAAGAGATCGTTATCTTAACCATCTAGAAAACCTGTCAACAGTTCTAATGTAACCTTTCACTGAATTATTATTCTCCTAGGTAGTTACCAAATAACAATGCAATAGGGATTTACATATTATAAAACTAAAAAATAACTTATCAAATGAAATTATCATTCTGTATTGACTTTCTTCCGCTTCGAATTATGCCCTTTTGAAAATCAGGAAAAGTTAAGCAAGATTATTATACTGATAATACCCATCTATCTTTTCAATAATCATGTATATCATCCTGATCAGTATTTTTAACAAACACGCGATTAGTGGTATCAGTAAAACTGTATCCCTTTGCCATCTATGCAAATACTGGCACTTGGATTTAATCGCCTTTGTAGGACTAAATGAAATTAAACTAATAATTGGATTGCCATAAATTATGTTTCTAAATCACAAGACATAGTTGTATAATTTTCAGGACCTACGAATCTCGCTCGATATTTTGTCGAATAAAATTTTTTTCACCGTTTCATTGAAATCTTGCAGATATTCTGAAAATTTACCGCCGACTATTTGAGAATTGATAATTCAAGTTCTGTTTCTTAAATGCCAAGAATGGCCTCGATCCATCTCTGGAAATAATGTAATCACAGACATAAAAACATAAAAACAGAACTGAAGTGGATGCTGTAAATAAAAATAAGTCAATTGCTGTAATATGATCGGTCGGAAATATGGGTTAGTTATTCCCTGCATATATTACTCTCTCTCTCAACTACGAACCACTTAAAATCGTATATTTGGCAACCATGTCTAAATGATAAAGCTTATTGCTTTTAAAATTTCTCAAAAGAAGTTAGACTTCAGTTTTGTACTCAGTCTTGCATTCTGTACATGTTCTAGATAAGAATATATCATTTCCGTCATTTAAATAACCCCTTTTCAATGTATTCTTTACACATTATAACCACACTATTGTAGATAAGGTGGATTTTCTTGGAAAGCTAATTTTATTCTGAAGTTCAAACTAAGAGAAACTATTAATATCTGTAGTTTAATAGCGACTGACCGCAACACACTTTCACCTAGGTCGCCCACCCATATCTGATGTCTTCAAATGAAATTCTTCTGTATGTATCCTTAAGTATACAGCCACAGATATTTTGACTGATCGTCCAGAATCGTATAATAAAATAATCCTGCTTTTTCATGGTTTACTCTTTTGAAAGGTATCATTGTGCTATTTATTATTTAAGGTTTCGATAGCTAAAAATAGTCTAATTCTGTTGATGACAGTGTCGTTAGTAGATATTATCTTACTTAAATCCATTTATAATACTTTAGTAAACATATTCACATTTCATACCTATAAATGAAATAATATTACTCAAAAATATGTAACAGTATTTTTGGAAAATGTTTTTTCGTTTATAAGTATGAGTTTTAGTAGTTTTTGGTCTTACTAGGTTTGTTTAAAATAAAATGCATGGCAAAAAGTTCGCACCTCAGTCATACTATCCCAAATAGCTTCTGAACAACCACTTCAATTTCATCCTATCCCCTTGTTCAATTCGGCATCCTTTGACTCTAATTTTCTTTTCTGCTCTGATTTCTATATTCTCATAGACTTCTGAAGAATTTTATTAGTGGCGAGCTCTTCTGTGCAGATTTTGCAATATTAAGGAGCTCTATTCATCAAATCAAGCACACTTAAACTAAGGGACAAAAAAGGCAAATGAATCAAGTAGAGTTTGATTTTATATTGTTTATATCCTTTGTTACCATTCAACACTAAACAAATAATAATAATAATAATAATAATAATATATATATATATATATATATATATATATATATATATATATATATATATATATATATATATATATATATATATATATAATACAGAGCATTTAAATTACTCATGGCCATTGTAATAAGCGAGCATTGCGTATCATAATTACGATTTTACTTTTGTTTTTGGCAAGCCATCGTTTTCGACTTATTTAGTTTGTATGAATAATACATTGAAATTGTGACTGCAACTGCCACTTACATAACTACGATCCTTTCTCTGTTCTATGATTTCTGTTATTTCTATACATACATATGTTATTAGAAATCGCTATGTGAACTAAAAAATGAAATCAAATTGGTAAGAACGAAGGTAAAAAAATCGAGGGAAGCGAAAAAATGTGTTAAAACATCAGGAAATGATATTTTATCTTTTTTATTTTAAATTAGCTTTACGAGACTGAAATTTCAAAGCAAATTTTTGGAGTTATACGACGTTTCTTATAAATTCTACACAAGCCTGCTTATTTTTAGTAAAAATATACTTGCCATTTGATACTTACCATTTATATATACCAGATATACTTACCATTTGGTAAGTATATCACTCAATTGTAAAGCAAACAAAATTGTGCTAAAACACCTAATATTTTGCCAAAAAGCATAGACTTAACGTTTTAAACGGAATTTCAAAATTTGGAAGCATGATGAATTTCTCATTTGCACTTAGATGTATACAACAGATTGCAAGGATTATTCAAAACAAATTTCAAGAAACTCCGATGCGCAGGGAACATTTTAAAAATCAGTAAAAGTCAAAAACCTTCTGTACCTGATCCAAGTGCTGTCAGAGCTTGTGGCTGTCTTTTACAGAAGCCGGAAACTTATAGAGAACAGGAACAGAATGCTAGACCATGAGCAAGCACCCACTGTACATAATATCTGGACTGGATGATAGACTCAGTTTGAAGCATGGGGTAAAAGAGAAGAGTCAGTGCTGAAGGTATCCATTGCACACATAATAAACCCCATTAACTGATCATATCAAAGGATGAGGCTTCAGAATTCCCTGGTTGGCACTTTGCTGTGAAACTGAAGGACGTTAAAATAGAAACTGATGTCTCGCTCAGGTTTATTTTTAAAAAATCGTCAATTATGCTTCAGGTTTTATCGAGTTTTATTTATTTTTCACCAAATTTAATTATTTTTATTAGAGGATGTCGGGCTTCCATGGATGCTACGTCACTGATTACTGTGCTGACGTTCAAAAATACACACGGACAAAAAGGAGAATCGCACTAGGTTGCGATCCAAGACTTGCTCCGTCAAGAGCTCGCCATCATGCTGAGATGCATCAAAGCCCATTTAGTCCACGAATGGAGCGCGTTGGCAGAACCTCAGCAAAGAGGAAACCCATAATAGCAGGATCTCTGTCTTACTCCTAGTGTCGCATTTAAAAAGATTAAATGAATGCAGGACCAACATTTACGAATTGATGCCGCACCCTAGTAACACAGGGTCGGGACTTCATCTCAACCGCGTAGGCGTGAAACTTGTAAATATTTGTAAATCTTTTATTCAAGATCACATGGATAACTAAACAGTCTTACCTTTATGAGAGCTTGTAAGACACGATCCCTGGCGATCTTTGTAAAATTTCTCAAATAAATGTGCAAGCAGACTTCTTTCCCCCTACCAAACCGGTGAATCGTCATAATGATAGGGACGGTGGCTCTCCTGGTGGGCTATCTGTGTACTATTTAGATCCATATCATCTGTATATTTATCTACTATAACCTAAATGTAAGTTAGGTAATTTGATTTTTTTTATTTTTGAGATAAAGAAAAAAAAACAGTTTTCCGTCAATCCCGGTTTTATGCATGTACATCTACATTTTTCATTAGCCAACAGAGATATCTTAAATGGTCAAAAAAGTTATGGTATTAAATTCTGCATAACCTCGGCTTTACTAATTTGAGTTTAAGTAAAATACACCCTTTTTCGAGTTACCTAGTTCTTACATTCAGGTGACGATATGGTATCAAGATAAAACACAAAAAGGGTGAATAGTTTTACTAGGCTGCAAGTATTTACGTTGAACTACGTGTGGGTGATGCAAGAAATGGAACGACATTGTGTACACAATCATCATTTATTGAGTGAAAAATCACAGCACTCTACAGATTAAGTGGAATCATACAGGGAAATCATATGGGGATGACATAAGTACAGTTATTCTTTACACTCACCTTAAAGGTGTAATCCTCGTCCAGCTAAGGAGGCAGCTGTCTTACATACATGATCACTTTTATTACTTGTCCAATTATCTTGTAAATGACTGTTTGCAAGATAATTGGTCTTGTAAGTGCTCGATGATGGGATCTAGCAGTGTTTATAGAGAGATGTGGCTCCAGCTCCCATGTATTAAAGATAGAGATGCATTGGAGCAGCTGATTGTTTTGATTGACTGATATACTCAGTCTCGGCATCGTGGTGCCCAGACCCACTCGGACCAGATGTCAGGTCATTTTCATTCATATCCATGAGCTCATGCTGCATGGCTATGTCGAGTACATGAGAAGTCGATGCTTTTGGATCAAGGGTATCTTGAGTCGATTTTGTAGCCACCTACGTCGACTTCTCCCGAGTACACTTCAGACGCTTTCGTTCAGCCTGAGCCTTGTATGGTATCTTTCGAAACCCAGAGACCTCGTCATGCTCCCTAAATACATCTCGTTGATCGCGATAGTACTTTGCGTTGTGTTTCTTTCGCATCTTTGGAATTTATAAGTCGATTATCCGCCTTCGGGCTCCTACCTCGGACTAAATTTAGGTTTTTCAGCCGGCGTGGTACGCGTCCAAAGAGCCGCTTTCTAGCTATAAACTAAGATGCTGACGTCAATGCTGTGATAAAAAGGCAATGGCAATTATGAATCAAGATGAAGGATGTTCTACAGAAAAAAATTTGATAATAGCATAATAAATAAAAACAACCATCATAAGTTGAAAAGAACTTTCACCTGAGAATATTTTTTCAAATATTATAACCTAATAATGTAATGGGAAAATCGTAACTTTGTTCAATTTCTTTCATACATATATTGTAATGGTTAAAATCTTGTAACTTCAATCCATTTATGTTTATGTCCGGAAACAACTAAATAGTTAGCTTTAATCAGAATAATTATATAGTAGTTAGGCAATAGAATGACATTGTTTGAAATATTTATCAGTTATGCAAAAACTAGTAAATAAACTTTCTTTGTGAGGGAGAGTTCACTTTCATTAAGCTTTCATTTCAAGGCTACAAAGATGTCTAAGGTAATATCTATGGACCTTACTGCTACTTCGTGTTTTAAAATATACTGTGATTCTAATATTCTCACAGCACATGTTTTAAGATTTATTTATATTTTTGAAATAAGTGAAACAAATTCAAGCGTAGAAATATCCTTTTGCTTCAAAGAATAACTTTATAAAATGTATTGTTTTTATTTATAAAATGATTAACAGATGAAGAACCTTATCCTCTCTAAACCTGACGATGTCTATAGATATCTCTATGAAATCTATGTCAGAAGAGACCATGTCAGAACGGTAGAAGATTAAAATAATTGGTTGAAATAGGGACAAGTGAGTTTCAAATTCTAAAGAAACAGATAGAAATTTTGTCAGCTGTTTGAATACTTAAAATTCATCGGGGGACAACTAAACATAAGTAATTTATTCGAGTTAGTGATACCCGATATAACACGAGGTTACTTACCAAAAAATTATAAGTAAGCAAAATCCTGACACTGCTATTCCTAACATAAAAATAAAGTAGTATTTCCACGGAAGACTTCCAAGTTTGAAAACTTTACTTGCATATATCTTGAGAACATATCTTAACGATTAAATCTGAATTCTTTAAATATTGCGATAACTAATCTCGTAATTCGTGAAATTACTTTATAACATACTAGGTATTATTCTGTCACAAATTTAGCAATTGGCCTTAGTGATGAGATAAGGCTAAAAGAATGTCTGATATTTTGAATTTTGATATTTGCATATATTCTGAATGTTTGGATGATGATTGATGATTTTTACTGGTATACTAAACTAATTTTAAATCGTTATAATGAAATAATTTGTAGGATTGGTTGGTTTGTTGGGGATTTTTTATGGCGCAAGGGTCATATTTAATTTGTAGGGAATTTTTCAGTAAACGTTATTTCAAAAGATATTCAGCTTTTATTTTTATCATACCTTGAATGACATTTCAAGGGTTTGACGTATAAGCGCGTCGTTCATTTCATTTGACGTCACAAATTCCATTCTTCATCTATGTTTTAACAAGGTATGGTTCGATGGATTCATTGCAATACTTTGTTTTGTTTGAATATGACGATCGTACATTTAAAGGATATAAAATTATTTTGAAATAACGAAGAAAGTAATTGTCTGAAAATAGCAGGAATCTAAAGCGTGACGAAAGATCAGAACAATGAATAAACAGTATTTGCCTGTAATTTCAGAGGAGGAAAACCTTTCTAATGGCATTAAAAATGTTCGGTATTTAATGAATTTGGTATTAATATCTTCCTTGAAACCCGAAAATTACTGCCGTGCAAATAATTTCCATATCATTTCGATACATGAAAGGGTTAGATTATTTCAGTTTTTGATTATTTGATTTATGATTTTTGTTATATCGCGATTTCTCGCCGTGTTATCAAAAGCAAGTGAAGAATGTTATTCTGTATTGTAGTACAGAATTGTACTACTAGTAAGAATATCTCTCTAAGTAAAACATTCTATTCTAAAGCGTTTTTAGATTTTAACAGAAAATCCCGTTTAAATCATTTTAAACTCGTAAATATTAAGAATTATGCGCTCCAATGTCTAGTAACTTATTTAATTAATACAACTTTTCTTTTTAAAACTCGGATTTATAACTTTTTTAATGTTTTTTGAATGCATTACTAAAAAATTATGACAAAAAGCAATTTTGACTAGCTGACAATCAAATTCAGAATTATTTTTATGCCTTTCGTTGCAGTCTATATGGATACGAAATTTTAAGGAAGACGTAAAAATGGTTGACGGTACGGTAAACTATGTCTGTTTAGTATTTCAAATATGAGAAAATCAGTCAAAATTATAAAGTTCTCAGAGATGATAAATATACTTTTTTTCATTCAATATTCAGTAGAATTTAAATTTTAAAACCGTACCTTTAAATTAATTAGTAATATTTAGCTCCTGAGTGTGAGAATTTGTGAGCATTGATGAAACAAAACCATACTTTACGCAGATTGTTTTTAGTATAATAATGTGCCTGTGTATATACAGGTTCATATTCATATTGCATATTATTTATATTGCATATAAATAATATGCAATATGAACCTGCATTCTCTTAAAAATTCATCAATAACAAAATAAAATAATTTATGTTATGCTGCTTTTCCACAAAATTTCACCACAAAATGTGTATAAAAAATATTTCCAAATAAATCAATACGCAAAAATTTAAAGAGTATAATTATTTGTGCTAAAATCTTTGTCTTGAAAATGTTGTTTTCTTGGTATTTTTATGTAACGCAGTACAAGAACCACGTATTAATGGTCTATCTGCATTACGAAAAACATGTCAAACACTTCCAGCAAGACAGTTAACCAACCAGGAGAAAGAAGATTTTACTTCCTTTTATCCAAATGCTTTTACATAGTTTATAGTGGATTTACCATAAAATGGAATTATCGCCGTTTTGGTGGCGTTTAAATCAAATGAACGTTGACCAATAACTGTTATGTATGATTTCAGAATCCATTCTTTGGATTTAAATTAGTTACGTGCTAAAATCCTATTAGAAAAACTAGCTAAATGACATCATGTCCAGATTACGCACAGGAAACACGTTTCACCACAAAAATACTAACACCACCTACATTTAATTTGAAAGAAAAAGTCAGATACTATTGAAGAGTGTTTATAAATCTTAATATACTATTTTCCATAACTGATTTGTCTTTATTACGATCAATACCTAGCATTCGAAAGTTAATCAAACGAAATAGTTTATAAATATTCAATACAATTGTGAATATAACAATTATTTATGCATGCTATGTATATGTTCTATGTATGTGGTGAAGTCTCATCATACTTTCCTTCGATATATTTTTATTTATGTTCGATACTCATTTTTCAACCAAGTTCCCAGGCACAGACTAGTTCTTAAATCAATGTCATTACATTCCTCTCTCATAAGCCTGTGAATCAAACCCTAAAGTAGCTGATTGTGCCTTTTATTGGACTCTCTCTGGTTGCCGTTTTGAACATTTTTCTCTTCTGGTTTTTATCTCTAGGCACGAAATCTCATATCGCGATCCTCTTTCAGCTAAATATTATTTATGGCCATGATGTCATTACGTTTTGCCTCAGTAAATCAGCTTTTACTTAAGTCTTAATCATGAATGTTGCTTTTTAATAAAACATGTAAGTACAGAAAATATTATCATTTAGCTTAAGTTTAAACTTTACAAAATTATCCAGAGGAAAATGATGGTACTCAGTATATTTAATCCTCTGGGGATTCAAGTGTGTATATTCGATTCTGCTATCTACAATCCTTCCTATATGACTTCTAACAAGTTTTGATCGATAGAATCTTTCCTAGGATTCTTTCAACCGATAGATGTGGTTATTTAGTCATTATGCGTATCGTGGGGTAAAAGCAACACTACACTAATTGGAAATCTCGTAACGCTCAAAAAGTTAAATCAGCGAATCTTGTGTCGAGTACTGCTAAAAATATCTCATGAACTACAGATGGTAAGAGTAATTACGTTTGGAAAACGTTAAATGCAATAACAAGTTCTAGAAGATTTAAACAATTAAAGCAATTTGTTTTTATTCGATTATTTAATCATCACTGTAGAGTCAACCCTTGAATTGCGTTAAGAAAAGTGACACTCATCTTTATTCGCGCAACGATTTTAGTGTACTAAATTCAGGAAGTTCGGCCTCTTTCAGTTTGACTCACAAAAGTGTCATCTTTGTTGACAGACTTTCCTTATGAGAATCTTCCAGTGATGTTTTTGTTATGAAACAGCATGAAAAGAATCAAAAATATTATTCAAGCACTTGTTAAAATGCTTTTAATGAATTATGCGGGAAACATCTCAATAAAAATAAGGAACAATCAAATAAGAATTAAGAAGTATTACCATTCAAAATCATTATATTTTTAAATAGTCTTGCTCTAAAAGGGAGATATTTATTTATTTTGAAATAACGGAAAGCTATTTTTTTACCAGATGACTGATATAATAATTTGTCTAGAAAAAAAATGATCAGGTGTCAAATTTTGTTAAAACTTACCTTAGTGTATAGCATATAAGCTTCTGATAATAATTTGAAAAAATACGAATTTAAATAAATAATAAGCTTCTGAGCATTGTAATAAAAACGTAGTTTTTATTTTTTCATGATTCTTTTTTTAATCTATGCGAGTTTTCAAATATTCAGAAAACGCGAATGTTAAAGAAACGAAAATTGCCTCAGTAAAAAAATTGTGATTATTTAATTTAACTATTGTAATATCAATATAATTTAATAGAATAAAAATTGATCATTAAATCTCTCAGTAGATTAATAAACTCGTACAGTGGCTCACGACACTAGGCACGGGAATGTGTGTTGGTGTTAGTTAGTAGAATAATAAATCATTACAAATTGTACAAGTTATAAAAATTGAAATGTACAGTAGCGGAAAAAAATCTAATCATCCCTCTTCATTCGAGCAATTTTAACAGTAGAGAAATTCAAAGATGACCTTCCACAGGAACTAACATCTTTCACAAATTCAAATGCATCAACTTTGCATAAGGGACCATCTTCATATTAAATTGAGCACCAATTTCATAATTTCGAATAGAAACCCTATTTTGACTCGCAATTTCGAATAGAAACCCTATTTTGACTCTCAATTTCGAATCTATATAAAAATTAAACTACAGATACCAAATTTCATGTCATTAGGTCTTACCGTTTAGAAGTTATGCGTACAAAAAGATTGGAGCTCCTAATGTTAAATCAGTTTTTTAGACTTTCATGGATATCTTGCTAAATAATATTTATATAGCGCTGATATATTGTTCCATGTTACTGTTAAAGAACCCAAACACAATCCACCTAATATTTTATTTAAAAATAGTTCTTAGTATGCAATAATTATTAAATGAATGTTTGAAAAAATTATGAATTGAAACCTTACTAGATTTTTATGGGAATCGATTCAGAAGGACTTTAAATACGACTTTGCCAAATTTCAATTCATTCCAATGGTTAGTGTTGCATTACATTAAAATTTCCTCATTATGGCGATTTTAGGCGACAATCAAAAGATTAAAAAAAACGCCTGACAAACCTGAGAAATGTTTAAATTTTTGAAAAATGGTTGGAAATTTCACTTATGTAATCTAAAATACATTGTCTGTTACCAGTTGTGTCGTATAGATGTATGAACTCTACTAATCAATGATCAATTGAATGACACATTCTATTCACTTTTTGGATGATGGGAATATCAGTTCGATTGTATTAACTATGTATTTATGTACTAAATAATTGTTGGTAGGTTTTTGGTTGCATACATGGAGATGAACATTAATTATAAAAATTTACACTTATTAAGAACACTAAGACGATACAAAATTATACGGAACATCGATCAACACTCTTTCTCACCGTTTTGAATTGTTCTCAATTCCCAAAATGCTTTTCACATTTTAATCATGGTTACAATTCACAATATTATCGTTTGAGCTGGTACAATAAATATAATAATTCTCGAACAATTTACACTTGCATAACAAATATAATTCTTGGATCGTTTGCGCTCGCTGACAAATATGTTTGAACTAGTGTTCAAATTTTAAATTCGGGTAGCAATAACCACAATTAATCTCGATCTACGAATAGCGATTTTAAATGTGTAGATGATCTCTGAAATTGACAGCAATTTTAAGGATAGTAAAGGATATAAGGATAGTAAAGTCATGAAATTTCATATTTAGACTAATTTAACGATGCAGAATCTGATTAAGGCATCCAAACATGGTATTTCAATTGGAAATTTTGTTATTTGTGCAAAATTTATATGAAGATGGTCCCTTGTGCATTTGTTTTACATTTGAATTTATAGAGGACTTTATTCCCTATTGAATGATATATTTGAATTTGGAGGTGGTTCGGTATTTTTTTCCTCGACTGTACTCATGACTCAAGTAAGCCTTAAAGAGTGAAAATGTTTGTAAGTTTCAAAGGCCGAATGGCTTATTTTAAAGTTGCTAGCTGCAATAAATCTGTATATATTAATTAAAGTCGGCCGTCTGTCTGTTCTCTATGCAAATCTACACCGTTTGACCTATCCACACCAAATTTGGTACATTTATTCCTTAGAGCCCTGCGGGTAACAAAGGAAAAATATTAACCCATATTATTTGTCCTAGGTGTACAGAGGAAGCTAAAAGCAATTCGAAATCCCCATATATAATGTTGAGTATTATTACGATTGCTGAACGCAACTCAGATTGTTCTACCAGCATTACTGAAAAAACGATTTCTCCCAAAAATTATGTAAAAAATTTGAATTCTAATACTTTTGTTTGAACTAATTTTTTATTTATTTAAAAAATATCAGCAATTTATAAATATTAAACTGATGATTTGAAATGATTAAAAACATTTAATTTTACCTAATATTTTGTAAGGAAACGGGTCTAATATGAAAAGTGCAAGCGAAAACCCATTGATAACAATTTGATTATTTTGCAACTTGGTACCTGGCAAATCCAGAATAAATGTTTCATTTCTAATTTTATTCAGAATTCTGAGTTTATGTATCTGAGTTCAGACAGCGAAATGAAGCTGTCATATTTGAAAGTTTCTTTCATTTATGTGCTCCAATGTTTTGTGTTGTAAATAAATTATTAGATGTTAGATTTTAAAGAATTATGTATTTCGTACAATATATCACTAAAGACAGAAACTCATTTCTTGGTATGTGTATATTTTTACAAACTTTCCATAAAAGTTATTAATTCAATACATAATGATTTGTAGAATTCCCGTTTCATAAAAATAAATCAAGCGTACAAAACAAAACCTTTTAAAAAGAGGGCAAAAAAATAAAGTTATTTTTAAACAAGGTAGTTAATGTTAAGCTGCCTAATCGTACGTTGTCATTCAAAGATTTTTTTAAATTTTGACTCAGATTTCCATTACAAAGGGCAACAAAATCAGTAAAACTTATATTTGTTTTTCAAGTTTAAAATTATATTACTGTATGCATTGAAAGCTGTACCAATCTATCTCATATTCTATCTCATATTCAAGAACCAACGTCTATCACTCTAAATAAGTACGTAGTTCTCATTTAGATACCGGATCTCTGAATAGACAAAAAAACGACACAAAGAATAGCTTTCAAATTGTATGACAGTAAAGATAAAGCGAATTTTAAAATTACAATTTAAAATAAACTGTATTGATCTTTGAACTATACCATGGTCATAAAATAGTCTAACTAGGACTTTTCAAAAGTTGAAAGCTTTTGTCTTAAACGACAGAAGATCGAGGTTGTTTACTTTACAGGTTGAAGCTATTCTTATGCAATTTTTCTATCTCAAACTTTCATTGAAAACATTGATTTTTTTGTTGAAAAATGGGAGGATTTTTCAAAAAAGTAAATCTAATAATTAAATCTAAAAATTAAAATAAATTAATTTTGCAGCGTTTTCACGCTGTAAAATTGACCTTACTTTTTGATTTTGATAAAATTGACCTGACTTCCTTCTTTTGAAAAATTGTAATCGATTAACTTTGCTTCTTCTGTACTGAACATTTAATTTTAAAACAAACCGTTATTTCACATCTGGAATGGAATTTTCAAGAAAAAATAATTATATTGGCTTAGAAAGAAAGTCACCATGAATAGCGTGTCAGTAATTTGTCAGCCTTTCAAAATGATGGTGAAATTCGAAATATTGAATTCCTGGGTGCTATATAATAGAGTGCTATAAGACTGATAGGAAAACTGGCTGCAATAACACGCTGTAAGTTTGTCATTTTTACAGGAAATGAACTTAAAGGTCACTCATAATCATTCCAAAACTCAAAATTGTCTTCTATAATAGTCATCTCATTATCACCTTTTTTATTTTGTCTTACGTTATAATTCAATGTATGTGAAATGGGTTACATGAATAGATAAACCAAGTATAATTATTTCCAACAAAGTAAACTGTAGAAGTTATAAATATGGCAAAATGGAATTTAAAATTTTCTATACAATCACGTGTTTTTCTATATTTTCATATTTATGATATTTGCATTTTTCTATGATAGAGAAAAGTGATTCTTTTCGGATCACTTTCCATCATCGTTTAACCAATTAAAACTGAGAAAAGCCAGTATATGGCGTTTCTCGGTTTGAATTGGTAGTAGTTCTGCTAGTAGATGTATAATAATGTGTATCTCAGTTATGTCATTGATAAGATAAAGCAGTATTCCATAGAAACAATAAAAAGGCATGGAGTAATTATATCAAGAGGATATGAGTAATGGTGTGTAGTAGAAAATACGATAAGCCAAAGGGTCATTTAAAGATAAGTTTCGTTATCATATGGAATTTATTTTTATAAATTTGCATGGATGATTTGAATGATAGAAATCGTGAAAATTAGATAGTTTATTCATTGTTTTCCGTTTAATTTGTTTCGCATACTACAGCCAACCGGAACCAGTAATATCTAACATACAAAACGGTAATAACGTAAGCGTGAAAGTGTATGTAAATTGAACTCCTTAAAGCCAGTGTAAGCAGCCCTCGTGTAACAAAGAATTACCTTAAACACCCGTAAATTTTACGTGTGTTACAAATCTTAAACTGAACAATCTGCCTACATATAAAGTTTAATAACATAATATTATATAATAATTTTTTGTATATTTTCTGACTTGGCTTTTGTTTATAATGTCCAACAAATATAAAGTCAGATTCGAATTCAAAGCACTTAGATTTTTTTTAAACAAAGAACCCCTATTCGAAATCCAGTCATATTTATTCATTCATACTGTCACACATAAAAAATGCATTTATATGACAGTGTGAAAAAGCACAAAATGTAACAAAAGGCAAAGCTCGAAATAAAATAAATAAAAAAATTCACAATATTCATGAAAATTCAAAGAACAAGATATTTTTTAAAGTCAAAGTTAAATATTAAAAAAATTCCGAATTGTCAAAGAAATATCCAGACCTGATGATAAGCTATTTGTCATCTTTATAAAAATGGAAAAATTGGTTGATTTTTAAGTAACTTCAGATATAAAATATTTCTTTAACAGTGATTTATGTGAAGGAATATGAATATTTATCTCTCATTTAGAACTATTGAGCAATTAATTTGATTTTGTAACACATTGTGAAACAATTTAGACACAAGGAATCCTTGTAGTGTTTTAGAGAACTACAAACTATACTTACTGCATACAGTTCTCATTTTTTTTCGAGATTTAAGCCCCGTAGATTTTGAAAATGTTCAATCTCAATCTTGGTACTGTGATTACTCGGATACATATTCTTAGATTAATTATGTGGTAACAAATTATTGATATGAAAACTGGATTTTTTATTACACAATTTAGTTTCTCTATGTTTACATCTACTTTTTATAGTTTAGAAGATGTTTCTATTGAAAGAAAGAGTGAAGAGTTAGTGAAAGCTCATTCGAAAAAAACCTAGATTTTTTTGCAAAACATGGTTAAAACTATTAAAACATTGAGATTATCTTCCCATATCCATACACATAATTATATTTCCAGCAACGAAGTAAAGTTATCTTTCCTTTTATCCATTACGTTCATACATACATTCATTCAAAGTGTTTACATTTTTCTTAACTCTCCGATTTCATATAAGTAGAAGTTTTTAGTCGTATAAAACTCCTAAATCACAACTCATGGAAAATGAGAACTGCTAACTGAACTATATACTTAAATAGCGAAAAAAAGAAAATCGCCTTCAAGAGTGAAAACTTGAATGTTAGTAGAAAGGAAGACTAGAATAAATGAAAATATATATTTTAGAAAAGGGAATGAACACACTAATTTCACTTGTTTCATAACATTTTAAGCCAAATAATAATGACCCATGAGTAATTTTGAAGGGATTCATGAAGAGAGCATTAAATTAATTTCAAGGGGCATTGTAAAATTACCAAGAAACAATATATTTTGCATAACAATACTTCAGTGCTTATTTTTCGCTCGTCCTCGCGTTGGATCATTCAGGGACACCACGCCGAGGAGAAAACGACGACAGTTTTTCGTCGGAATACACAACCTTCTCCTTATACTTTATCCTATTAACCTAGACCGTGACCTATCTCACTGCAAGATCAAAAAGAGCTTTGCTTTACATTAACCTGCTCAAATATTGAATAAAGGGACCATAACTCGTTATAAACCACACTGGGTGTCTAATGCAATTAAGGTTCACTAAAGCGATGTTTCTTCATACATTAGCCGGAATCTTAACCCTGCCACTTCTGTATTAGGCCTAGTTTTAATAGTTACGATAGTTATAAATCAGATGCGGAGATCACAAACCAAAAACTATGAAAAGTGGTCGGTCACTTAATTTTCGTGCTAGTATCGTATATAGCTTCTTTAAAACACCGATTATCTAATGAAATAGACTATGCATGTGCACAAAGCTTCATAGCATTTCGACAGATCGCTTAGTTTGAAGGTCTCCTGATGAAGATTCCATGGTATTGAAGAAAGAACGAATCCTGGTGTAGGAATAATTGACGAGCGTGGTGAAAAACATTATTTCTGTTTCGATAGCCAATTAGCCCGATTCGATTCCCAGACCCACAGACCCATATAACCTACACTGATGAGATCTTACGACAATGACTCCGTCCACATGCTCCGTCTATTTGTTTAGAATGCTTTCAAAAAAGACTGACGATTCAATTTCCCTATCTCGGTTATTTGAAGTAACACAATTTGTCTATTCTTGGACCTTCCACCATATTACCCGAAATCCAATCAGGCAGGCTTGAGAAGATAAGGCGAAAACATTTATGGTGAAATGATCGTGTCCGGGTGTAATACACTGCGATTTGGGACTCTATTAAATACCCTTTACGATAGTTATAATTTTTTGTTCAGAAAATTTTACTTCCCCAAATCATCTCAGATTAATTCTAAGGCTTTTCATTCATGACAAGAAGTCAAGGAACAAGATACGAAAATGTTAACAATGAACTTGTCAAAGAAGGAAAAAAATAATAATAGGCTTTTCTATTTAAAATTAAATGTGCTAGAAAATGCTATTTTATTATATTCATTTTAAGACAGATTGATATTATCGATGTTGTGAAATAACAGTTGTTTCTTTAAGTCGGTAGACACTTCACTGCACTCGAATGGCTAAAATTGCAAAATTGAAAGATGGGATTACGAAATATACATTTTGAATGTATCTATTCCGAGTTCAATAGTGGGTTTGCCCATTGCAAGTTATAGGCAGCTCATATTCGATTCCTGTAACTGAGTGTATTTCTCTTTTCTGTGTCAATAAAACTTTCCTCGTGTATGTACAGTCCATTTCTTGAAGTCTCATGTATGGAGTAGCTTGGACAAATATGGCCCTTGCGTCATAAGAACCCAGAACAACCAGCCAAAAGAATGTTTGAGAGGTATTAGGGCTAAAGATCATAGACATGAGATGTAATTAGACTGATCAGTGTTAATGAGAAGTGCTTCAAAAAGTGTGATCAACATGGTCGACTAGTAGTCAATCTGAATGCTCAGTGAAAATTTCACTTAGTTGGCAGATTTGACATTTATCGCCTCGTTTAGAAATATAAATCGTATTACAGAGTATATGTGTGAATTCGCATTTCCATACAGTGGTGAAATCGCCAAAGTCTACTACTATGTCGCACGGACCATAAGATGATGAACCAATCACTTGCTCTCATCCCGTGGACCAATCAGATGATGAATGTTTGTTTCTTCCAAGAGACAAAAGTAGTCTAAGGGGCATTATAACCACCACCACAACATACAAATTTTCAGACCCTGTGATTGGGCCGTCAAAATCCCACGACCGAAACTACAAGCGTTTTTTGTCGCCAATCCATATCGCCACATGAATGCTGCAAAGTGAACGTGAGAACTTTCCCTAAGAGATTTATGATTGTTGCCGATTTTGCATATAATGGAAAATTAAAAGTAAAAAGAGGGGAAAAATGTAAAAATCAATTCCCACATATTATCAAGGTCATATTTTATCCCCTATATTCAAAAAATAAATGCCATATCTTTACCCACAGTGCCAACAATCATTAGAACTGCATCAGGGTAAAGCAAGCAGACACACATCTAAATCGACTATTAAATTATTGGAAAAAATGGAACAAGAAACTGGTATCAAGTCTAGATCTCCAGATGTCTCACCCATGGACTTTTGTGCTTTTGGACTTCATAGAAGAGTATTATCGAAACGTCATTCAAGGAGTTTGGAAAACTGTGGAACAAGAATGGGACAAACTACCTCTGTCAATACTACAAAAGTCATTATTATCATGGAAATTAAGGTGTAAAAAGATAGTTAACAATAATGGCTATCAAATAGAACATTTGAAACACAAACATTTCATGTAAAAATTTGATCTTCAGTCCATTAAAATCGTTCAAAAAATGTCCGAACAGCCTTTGTACATACGTGTCTGGTAATTATGATCCCAATCAACAAATACTGTTATTTAGTGTCTTCAAAGGAAGGATTATTTTCAATATAATTTTGAAGTGAACTCAGTACAAGCAAAGTTCTTAACTTATTTGAAAAAATTACATGTATCTTATTTAATTTTCAATATAATTAAACATTGCAGAAAGAAAAATGAAATTTAAAATTTTGATTTAAATGAATGATTTTTGTAATAAAAATTACTTGATTTAAATCATAATTTAAATCAAGCTGATTTAAATTGGCATACCCTGATACTTAAACAGGAAATTTCCCAAACAGACTCATGACTCAAAACAAACAGCAGGGCTTCTGGAATCAACTAAATATTGACATAAAGTTTTTTTGATTGCAAAACTTTTAAAAGGAATAAAATGTAATTTTGTGAGTATTATATTTTCCATCTTGCCAGGATTTGTAATTAAGGAGGCTGCTTTTGCACACTACTCTACTGTCCCTGATCCTAGTCATTATATAGAGTTTGATAATGCTAATAAACCTAAATGACCCTAAACTCTTCAAATTCCATTTGCAACTTAAAATTTGAAGAGTTTAGGGTTATTTAGGTTTATTACAATTAACAAACTATCTTTATCTTATCTTAATCTATCTTATCTAGGATCAGAGGCAGTAGAGTAGTGTGCAAAAGCCAGCCTCTTACCTGGTAAGATGGAAAATATAATACTCACAAAATTATGTTTTATTTCTTTAAAAAGTTTTGCAATACAAAATTTTAGTGTCGATATTTAGTTGATCCTAGAAGCCCTCCTGTTTGTTTTGAGTCATGTGGCTGTTTGGGAAATTTCCTGTTTATGTATGCCTTTCTAAAGCTATTAAATAATTTTTGTTCTAATAAACTAGATAAAAGACTTGTAAAGAGATTCCAATAAACAGATAAAAAAATAACTACATTATTTTTAATGCTAGATGTTTTGATATAAAGTGGATAGAGCATTAGGCTTAGCAGCAACATTTGTGAAACTTCTTTTAGGGGTTCCTTTAAGCTGAAGATAATTTTAAATCAGCTATAAAATGAATGATGTGTGCATATACCTTGTATGAAGCATTTCATTTTAGAAGATTTTAATACATTACCAGAACCTACATTTGATAATTATAGGCCTTGCAGTTTTGACGTATCTCCTATCTTTCAAAATTCATAAACATGAATGTTTTGTACTGTAGAATATTTGTTTATTTTTACAGTGAAATTAATACTCAAACATTATTCACGTACATCTCAAGCCCCAGAGTATTTAAAAATACTGTTATGTATTAGAAGTTTGACATTTAGAAGGCAAATAAAATAGTAGTTCATTTAATACAAAGATCTTTTATTTACCAACCAGAGGATGTTCTGTTGGGCAACATTAAAAAACCCAAGATGACTCAACAGAATCTTCCCTTTGATAAAAATATAAAACATGCATTATGAATCAAAATAGAACCATAATAATATAAGTAAATGGATACAAATATTTTTATCTACCAAGGTTTATATCCTGAGCTAATGTGATCACTTGCAATTGCTGAGATTCAACAGGTAAAAAACTTGCATAAACAGACTAGTATATGTAACAGATCATAAATGTAAATAGAGGCATGTTATCTAAAATCTTTCTTTACCAACCAAAAAGTAAATTCTATCGGGTAGCATTAAAAATATGCTCACTCAACAAAATCCACCATTTGATACAACAAATGCAAAAAGCATGTATATAGATCAAAACATGAAAAATTAATTGCTTAAAGAAATTAATTGCAATTTTTAATAAAAATGGATGCAAATATTGTACTCATTGATATTTATATCCTGAAGATTGCTTGGATAAAACAGTGTTATGTTATGATCAAAGGTGGTCCCTTTCTAGATGAATTATGTTGAGGTTTTGCTTATATATGAGCAGAACTTGGGATTCCCTGCATTGCTCTAGCGAAGGCAGAAGATGAGAGACAACAAACAAAGGACTACAGGATTGTCGTGGAACAGGGTGAGCAACTCAGCATCCATGTCGATACCCTTCCTTTGAACAGATGGAAATAGATTTCTAGCGAGACATTTGAAAATAGAGTTACAGTCGTTCCTTACATGATTCCCAGGTTATGCTCATTATACATCTTTTATTTGGACACCATCGACTTCATTGATGTAAATCCCAAGCAAGGGCCACCACACTGCTGTCATAGAAAATTATATTAACTGTGTGTAGTCTT
Organism: Meta bourneti; assembly: GCA_933210815.1. NCBI lineage: Eukaryota > Metazoa > Arthropoda > Arachnida > Araneae > Tetragnathidae > Meta > Meta bourneti. Next base: position 60,216,169 of record OW119924.1, on the reverse strand, counting down.
TAACGAAAGGAAAGCTGATACAACCATTACAAAGTAATGACAGAATAGAAAAATGCAAGTTCCACAAAGAAATTTCACTTAATCCAGACACGAGATCCATTATTGGATACTCCTTGAAAGTTTTGCAATTTCTATTGAGTAGCATTCAAAACAAAACTCATTTGACAGATTGTTACTTAAGAAGACTAATATCCGTAAATATCTCGTATTATACCTTCTGCATAATAGTTCATGTTAAGCATGTACACCCATCTTTAATCAATATAACAAAAATGGTTAAAGGTACACTGAATGAGTTATAACATACAGACAATCCTTGCACATTATAACTCATTCAGCAGGAACACCCAGTTTTCATCAAAATAACAAAAATGGCTAGAGGGAATTGATCTGAAGCTGAACATGCACTCATGCAGAAAATATGCATTACGAATAATAGTAAGTAATAGGGACAGTAAAAATAATTCGTATTAACCGTAGTTCGTGTATTTACATTACTTACAGTACAATTCTTGGCTAACAGATAAATTGTATTTTTAATCAAAGATTATACAGGTGATTGTTGATTATTCATAATTCTTGATTATGCAATTGAGCAGATGAATTTTCACCATTTAACAAAAAGCAGTTATCGATTTCTAACCCAGCAGTAGCTTCTTTAAAAGGCACGCTTATTCCATCGTCTTCGGAATCTTCATTTATACTTTTTGTTGGGGACTGGAATTTCGTTCATATTATCAGTTATTTGCATTAAGTGAGTTAGTCTTAGTGAAATTTAACTGTAAAATAAAAGCAATTGCACACTAAAATGCCAAGAGAAAAATTATCAGAAGTATTAGACCCAAATAGGTATAAATAGAAACAAATGATCTAAAATCTATTTGCCAGCTAAAAAGTATATTCTGATGGGTTGTTTGGGTTCCAAGCTACGTTGTTACCAACAATTCGGAAAATTAAAAAATAGAAATAGATTACAATTATAAATGAAAGCAGATACAAAAATTGTTACTTAACTAGATTTAATCCTTGCGTGTATAAGTTCTTCATGTTCCGCAGGAACATCAAGCTTTCATCAACGTAACAAACATGGCTAAAGCGTCTTGTTCTGAAGCTGAACGTGTAGAAAACGTGCATTATGAACCATAAACACAATATTCTAGAGCAAATATTATAGGTATAATAGCAGCAATTGCATACAAAAATATCCATTGCATAGTAAAACATTCAAGTTGACTCGAGGGAATCCAACACTTCTTTAAGCTAACGTAAAACATGCATTTTATATAACAATATGAAATACCATAAAAATGTGATAAATGGTGTCACTTACAGATTTATATCCTTAACTATCTGGCTTTAAGTCTTGTGGTTGTTAGCTCATATATTTAGCACGAAAAGAAAGCTAAGATACAGACCAAAATGGCTAAAGTAATGGCTAAATCATTTGTCTAGAAGCGGAACGCTATCACAAGGTTCTATACAAATGTTTTTGTTAGAAAATAACTTTCGTAAAACATCCTGGGGACAAAATCAGAAGAACGAAATATTTTTCAATTTCTCAATGCCGAATCGTTAAGATTAAAATTTCACTGCATGCCTGATAGGAAAATTACCCATAGGAGATAATAAAACTGCTATTATTAACATTGCTTAATAACAGGTTATCACGAAATAGCAATAACGGTTAACAGTGTTATCGTAAAATAATTGCTTTGCTCATTTCTAGAAATAAGCTGATACATCGCCAATTGTGGCGACGTAGAAAGGAGTAACTCCTTCTCATCATGTGATTTTAACGGCTCATTCACAGGGTCCGAAATTTTGCATGTTATGGTGGTGGTTATAATGCGTCTGAGTGTCACGTTACTGCTAGTTATGATCACATGATTCTGAGCACATAAAAAGATTACCCTTACTTAACCTACTTTTCTATTTTCTCTATGGAAGACGGCCTATTTTGAAACTTTATAAATCTTGGTAATTTTTGAATAACATCATGTAAAAATTACTTTTAAATAACGGTATAAAACTATTAATCACAATGGGCAAAAAATTTAGATTTAGGAACGAAAGATTAAAAACACGAATTTAAGTCTTTGTATTGTAAAATATATACAAACCAAAAGATAGATTGTTGAATTAAAGTCACTCTGGAGCAAGACACGGGCTATTGGCGACTGTCCGGGATCAATCCCGAATGGAAATATCAGAGTCGATCTCGTAATTCTGAATCACGATCAGATAACGAGGTCAACACATGAATTGGCACCCCACTCTCCAAACTTCCACACCATGAGGACATTTGATGCCACGACAAATGTAACTTGCACCAGTTCCCACGTACATAATGGTCTTTAGTTGAATCGAGTTTCGAACTCGCAACCTTCCAGTTGCTAGTCCGTGACTCAACCAACTGGGCTCCTGCGGCCCTACAAAGCAAAAGGCTACAAACATGAACTTCCGTTTACATATACTTCTTGGGTTTTCATCAAGGTAGGTATTGTTTTAAATACTAGAAGGTATTGATTAGTGTGACGAAGCTATTTCTTAAAAAAATGTTTTGATGAAGAAAATAATCTGCAATTTTGTTACATGGGGATCATCCGAACGTCAGACAAAACAAATGGAAGGGCACATTCCTGAACACAGTTCTAGCTTGACTTGTCTTCAATGAAAATGTCTAATACTACAATCCACTTTCGTTGTTGGTATACAGTGCCTAACGGAGGGGCTCAAATTACCCACCTGTCTTTAGGGGGTAAGAACTTTGAAGTATTGAAAGTAAGCCAAAGTTTCCAATCTTTTTATATCAATTTAATTCCGTCTATTACTTTTACACGTTTCAGAAAAACATTTCTTGATATGATTCTGAAAGTGTCTAAATTTTTGGTTTCAACTTGATTTAAAATGCATTTTGGATGATTACAGTACAAAAAACATTATCGTACATTGAAAGTATGGTTTTTATTTTACAACTTGTTGAATACAAAAAATAATTAGGGTATTGCATCTTGCGAAAACAATTTTTCTTCATTGATTGCACTATCTTACATCATGAATCATAAGATTGTCCTATATTTTACTTTTACAATAGGTACAATCGGTCAAAAAGTATCTTAAGCACATTTTGTGCCGTCTCTGGAGTCACACAAACGAACCAAACGTGTCGTAAGTTTTGTAATAATGACTACTATAAATAAACAGGCATTTCATTTTCATAACTATCCGTCATCATAATAAATTTCGTATCAACTCAATTGTTTTGAAGGATAATCCCTATTTTTATACCATATTCTGTGTCTTTGGATAAAAATAGCCAGAATTCGCATAAAATATATTTATTTTATTCAAATCTATTATGAATTATGAGGTGTTGAAATTGAGATATTTTAATGTTAATTGGGCCGCGGTAGCCCAGTTGGTAGAGTAACGGATTAGCAACTGGACGGTTGCGAGTTCGAAACTCGGTCCAGCCAAAGACCGTCCGGAACATGGAGGCTAGTGCACATTAAATCTGTCGTGGCCTCAAATGTCCTCACGCTGGCGTGGTGTGGAAGTTTGGAGAGTGGAGTGCCAGCTCAGGTGTTGACCTCGTCTTCTGACCGTGGTTCGAAATTACCAGGCGTTGTCCTTGGTTCTTTCCCTTCGGTATTGATCAAGGACCTTCACCAATAGCCAGTTGTTTTGCTCCAGTGTGACATTAATTAACTACCTACCTACCTAGCTACCTTAATGTCAACTGAGTGTTTTGCTCGTTTTCTTATGCTTTCCAAAATAATCATCTGATCAAAGTATTTTTTCGTTTTATTAAACTATTAAATAATTCGAAATAAAAAGTATGCATTTTCTTTCTTTTCAAAGCAATATTTTCTAATTATCAGTTAATTAATAATTGAAATACTATTAATAGAAACGTGTATAAATTTCAAGTGCAATTGACGCAGAGGTGTCTGAAATCTATGTGTGAAAACTTCCATTTTACTCTTTTAATTAGTTTTTGAGATTTAGTGTTTTATTCAAAACTTGATTCAAAAAACTTTATTCAAAACTTTTGAATTAAATTGGGATTGTCCTGAAATTTAAATTCATTTATATGTTCCAAAATGTCACGCGCTTAGCTGTTTTATGTGGTCAAATGCTCTATAAAATGTCACTGCTCATTTGCGAAGTTGTCAAGCCCATGAATGGGACAATATGCTGAAATTCAAATCAGACTTCACAGATCCTACAGAATCTTCAGACAAATTAACCATGTCCAAGTCAATATTTCAGCGATTTATTTGTGGATGAACATATTAATGTAGGTTTATTACCGTTCTAGAAAAGTGAGCTGCCAAGATATGTTTAGGGTGGCAACGATGTCTGCAGTGAAACCCATCTATAGAGTAGAAATGCGGCAGATTTAAAAATAATCAAAAATATATGGGAGATAATCAAGGTAGGTATTTAATTAACATCGCACTGGAGCAACATAACGGGCTATTGTCGATGGTCCGAAATCTATCCCGGAAGGGGATAATCAAATCGCAAAATAATAAGATGTCATAAAGATATGTGTGTGTTGCTTGAATTTAATTCTATTCCTCTGTGGATCCAAAAAGTAATGAAAAGAAGAGATAATATGGTTTATTTTAAAAATCTCAAATAATTGTAAGATATTGTATAAAATTTATCATACGAATTAAATTGTTTTGCTATTTGATTGGTCAGCAGTTTCATTATAATTTTAGCTTAAAATCTCAATCCCTGTATTTTTTAAACATATCGTTTAACATTTTATTGAAATAGTCATTTGTATTAATAATAAAATATAAAATTCAAAGAAACTGGAGGATCTTGGAAGCAAATAAGGTAGGTAGTTGAATTTACGTCGCATTGGAGCGACCCAGTGGGTTTTTGACTGCGGTCCGGGATCACTCCTGAAGGGATAGATTCGAGAAAACACAGTAGGAAATATGCTCAAACATTCTACATGCATGACTTTAATTTATTTTTTCATTCTACGTATTGAAACAGACCCAAAATATTTTTTGCCTATACCTCCTGCAGTTATGATGAGATTTGCACAAAAATGTACATTTATTATAATTTTCATATGGGAAATATTTTGATAACATTTAAAAGTGGGTGTTACTATTTCAAAGTTTGGAAATAATAATTAAATTAATATGAATATGGACACTTATGCAAATAAAATTAACATTTATTTTTTGCATAAGGCATTAAGGCATTATTCCAAGTCCCATGGCACTTGGTTGGAATGTACTATCCCACGGACTTGAATAACAAGAATTGTTCTGATACTTTTTTTGGCAGATTGTACATTATTCTATCCTACATTACATTTCTAAAACCTGGGTGGAAATTTGAAATTACTATGTTTGTAAATGCTCATTAAAAATTCAGAACCTTTTGATGAGCCGTTTAAAGAGATTTTATTACTAGATTAGATTTCAAAATAATTTTATTCAGTTTGAATGAAGTAAGGTAAAAACAGAATGCCAATGAGAAACTTTTTTACCAACAATGAGTTCAATTTTTCCCAAATATGATCCTTTCTCCATAAAACTCAACCAACCAATTAGGTTCAAAATATAATGTTTTTATTCCATCCAAAACACCAAAAACCATTGGTGGTTTGGGTTAGAATAAAAATACCAATGATTTTAGGTGTTTACCATGTCTGAAAATGAAGATACCAGTGATTAAATCTTTACCATAAAGTTGTTGCAGTTTTCCCTGAATGACTTTTTACCAGTTTAGATACTCTTGATCAACATAATACTTTCCAGGATTCTTCCAATCAATAGATGTGGTTAGTTAGCATGAAATATGATGAAGGGTAAAAGCAATTCTACACTAATAGGAAATCTCGTGACGCTCAGGTTTTTCTGAAGGTTCATAATCTACATTTTCCTGAACTGGTCTTCCATGGCTGAAACATGAACTGTTGAACTTTTATTCCAGAACTGTATCATTCTATGACGGCAATGTGCAATCTTGAGGTTAAGTAATGACCAATGAACTTGTACAATGACAAACGGATGTATCCATCATTTAATTATTGGGTCCTATTCCTTAAGTCGTCATACACCGAACTACTAATAGCGCTTGAATAACGCACATTGTTTTAGAAACATTGCGATATCTTACGTTCATAAGACGTCAGTCAGAACAATACAAATAGGAGTAATCATTATATTTCAACACAATGTATTGTATTCAACGTAACTGATTGTTTGTATTTTCCATAAGTAATATTGCCCAAATATAGGAATAAAGCCATTTAAAATTTTGGTAATGAATCCCTGATCAATGAAAGTTATATCCTCTTTTTGAGGAAATAATTAGCTGATAGTAATGACTATTTGTGCCTTTAAGCAGAAGAATATGTTAGTAATTTTGAAGTTCAAGATTTCGATTACTTATAGATAATTTATTTGCATTTTTATCTGATTTACTAGTACCCTTTAGGTTGATCTGTCCAGTTCTTGCGGTAGTTGAGACGATACATTCAACATAATGTTTCGGTTTTTCAAAACACACAAATATAAAGCAAAGTATCAGTTTCATGTAAACGGATACAAAATGATATGATAAAAAAAACTTTGGATAGTAGAGTAAACTTCTTAACTAAAACCTGTACATATATTTCTCCTTAGTGACGCGAGAAAAGGTTTAATAAGTATATAAATATAATGGATGATATAAAGTCGTTGGGTTCGAGGTTAACGAAAGCCGTCTAGACACTGTAATTACCTTGGTTGTCACACAGTGTGGTTCTGCTTTCATCCTCATTTTAAATAATGTTGTGTGTGTGCAAATACTTGTGCCCTGCAATCACTTATGCCCATTGCCATTTCCATCTGTATGATTTTGCGATAGATAAGATTCTTTTCTACTTCGATTTCATTCATACCAGCCTGATGTACTGATTTCTTTTAGAAAATGTTTAAAGCAGTTTGTTGAATGGGGCCTTTTGATAAAAGACAGATGTGTTGATCTTTCGCCAGTCAGTTATAGGCCAAGGAATCACTCATAGTAGATTTCTTTGGATCGTAAACAGGTGTAGGAATTATCAAATAGTAAAATATCTGCAATAGAAAGTTAACTTTAAGCAAATTAATATAAAAATAAACTACGAAGTAATATGTTAATAAAAATGTATTGATTGGAATGTTTTATAAATACTGAAAAATTGCAATTTAAGCATATTACCTATTTGATAGATGTATCAAAAATACATCGATAAAATACTAGGTAATATGCTTGAATTTACTAATGTAATATTTTACTACTTATTTAGCAAAACGTTACAATTTTTAATAGCGTATATTCGACAATATGCATTTGGGTTATTCCATTGAAATTTAGGCAAGACGTTCCATCTCACCATCTTCGAATTGAATGATACTTTGAATACAGGTGCATTTTGTGCTTTCTTGGATTAAGATAATTTTTTAATCTTAAAGAAAAAAAATTTTTTTTTTCAAGAACAGGACTGTGACAATTACGACAATTACCAAATTAAATTTTACTTTTTAAGCATACACCGCCTACTTAAAAATCCCATGTCTCCTAAAAATGTAAAATAATTCAATTATGTTTTTTCAGTAAAATTGTGAAACCTTAGAGCAAATAGCAATGCTAATTTCAATAATTTTTACTTAAGTAAAGTAATACTTACTTAGTTTTACTTAAGTTAAGTAAATAAATAATTTCACAAGATACAAGAAATAATTATGGCTCTTGCTCCATAAACCTATATCCAAATACAAGAATGAATTAATTATTATTTGAATGAAACGAGGAAAAGTTAAATTACTGTGAGGATTGTCTATAAAGTCACGAAAATGTAAGGTTATCTTTAGTTTTACACTATTACACTAGTCTACAAATTGAAAAATAATTTTCATAACAGAAACCACAATAATTGCATTTTATGCGTTTGACGACGCTGAATCTGGAAATGAAGTCAGTTTTTCTCCATCACGTATCACTTTTTTGTTATACAACCTCGAGTAATTGCTGGAAAAGTATAAAATTTGCAGTGACTAAATTTATCAGTATATGAAATTATACAAAATGTTAAAAAAATTTGCAATACTCATAATTTATTTAGCTTATTACATGAAAAAATCTTGTAGAATATAACTTTAAGAGATAAAATGTACCTACAATGTGTTATAACTGGAGTTGGAGAACACAAATTACTTCTTACTTCTGTGTACGGTAAGGTCCTCTCTTTGGAGAAACCAACAGTAGCCACTCATCATTGATTCATCCCATCTACTTTGGTAACGCTGCTCAATTTGCAATATGTCCTGGTGGAAGCGTTCTCCCTGCTCGTCACTCACTGCACCCAAATTTGGTGGAAAAAAGTCCAGATGAGAATGCAAAAAATGAATTTTTAATGACATCCGGCAGCCTAAATTTTTATAGTTCAACAAAAGATTTTGTACTAAAAGATCCCAATTGTGTGCTTTTTATTGCCAAAACCATGGACTAGATCCTTAAATGACTTCCATGCTGCTAGTTCTACATTATTCAACTTGCTGTCAAAATTTTCATTATTGAGTAATCTTCTAATCTGAGGTCCAACGAATATACCTTCTTTTAATTTGGCTTCACTTAACCTTGGAAACACTTGGCTTAAATATTTAAATCCTTTTGTTGTTCTTTATTCAGTGCTTTCACAAAATTCTTCATCAACCCCAATTTGATATGTAAAGATGGCAAAATTACATGCTGAGGGTTGACAAATGGAACATACTTAATATTTTTTCCCCAGGAGTGAAGGTGTCTCTTTTGGGCCAGTCTTTAACCACATAATGTTTACTTGTTGTCCGACTGTGCGACAAACATAAGACGCAGCAGTATTTTGTAAAGCCACCTTGAAGGCCTAGAAGAAGACCGATAACTTTGAGGTCGCCACAGATACGCCATAAATGAGCATCGTAATTCACTGCTTTTAAAATCAATGACATACTTTCATATGTCTCTCATTCCAACAGCATGCGCTATTGGTATGGAGGGATGCTTGTTTGCATTATGCAGTAGTACTGCCTTTAAGCTGGTTTTGGACGAGTCTATGAATAACCACCAATCATCAGTTTTATAAGGAATACTCAGAGCAGACATCAAACCTTGTATATTGCAGCAGGAACACAGTAGATCTGTCTTAGTGAAATATTGCATTAATTCTTTATTTCTGTTTCTGAAATATGAAACTTTGGTATCATTATGCAATAAATTCCACTCCTTTAAGCGTGAACCTAGAACTTCTGCTTGTTGTTTTGATAAATTCAAGTCGCGAACCAAATCGTTCAGTTCCACTTGTGAAATGAGATGTTGTTCACTATTTGATTTTTCTGGTATGAAATCAACGTCTTTTGTAGCTTGTGCCACCGCAGTATTTTCAAAACAATCCTCTTCACAATCAGAAATTTCCTGCCGCGAAACTGGGGCTGTAGGAATAGGTAAACCATCTCCATGAGCAACTGGTCTCATAGCCGATGGAACATTTGGGTACACAATATTACTTTTATTTTTTGCAGAGAAACCACTGACACTTGTTAAACAGAAGTAGCAGTCGTCATAATGGTTTTTCGGTTCACGCCAAATCATAGTTATAACAAAAGGCCCAAATGCGTTTTTTTTCCCTTTTAACCACTGTGTGAGCTCCACATAACACCTAATACACGTTAGATGCGGCGCCCACTATTTATCCTGATCTCCGAGTGGACAACTGAAATAATGTATATAAGCAGTTTTCATCAATTTTGACTCATTATTTATTGGTTCCGGGTGGGTGACTCTTTGTTTTTTAAGATAGCAGATCGTTTCTATTATGTGCCAAAAATGACATAATAGGGATTTTAAAGTTATATAAATAAAAAATGTGATAGAAAATTTTTGATTACCTTTTCTGTTTCAGCATTAAAAATACTTTATAAAACACTCATTGAGTTATCTGTCACGAAAATCGTGTAGACCAGTGTTATTATTGCATAGATATGCAGAGATTCGTCACATATTATATAAAAGGTTTGTCCTTTCGCAAATGGAAAAAAGGAAATAATATACAAACATTATAAATATTTAGTAACCAAACTATATACAATTGATTCAGAAATACCCTGGGTCAGTTAACTATCTTCTTGTCTTCAATAACATTAAAACCTCTAACCACAAACCAAGAAACTACAAAAAGAATGCCGCAATAAAAAACACTATAAACTGGAATATATTTGTTATTCCTTTACACCACTGTTTTTAATGGTAATAAATATTAATTTGTGATGTACTACTGGTAATTGTAGCAGTATTATTGTAGCAGTCTCTTTTGAATAGTTAGTTGTTTTAAATTTACAGTGTGTATTTTAAAACCTTTCAGTAACTTAATCTTTCAGTAACATAATTAATGAAGGTTGCGTAGTTATCTATGTAAGTTAGCAAGCGTGAACAAGCAAACCATGAATTACCATACATTTGTATTGATATCTCTTCCTATCTCAATCTTTCTTTTGTTCATCATCATCTGTTTCGTTCATTTCTCCAAATAACTTGGTGTTGAAAAGTGGTTAAATTCAACTATCTGAGAAATATTTGAAACCAACTATCTGAGAAATATTTGAAACCAAATATCTGAGAAATTTTTAAATTGAATTGAAAATCCTTCCTTGAATATCTTGCATCAAAAATATGTGGCATATAGAATCACGCACTTTTTCTGTCACGTTATTATCCAAGTTCTTCCCATTGTGAAAGAAAGCGCAAACACAGAACTCCAACGCCTGACTTTAATTTTCTGAACCAATCATTGTTCATCTGCTTACATATCTCTAAAGAGACTATGACACAAATAAAAAGCTTTGAGAGGTGGTCAAAAATATCCAAATTTGCTTCTCAAGAATATCGTGTAGCACTTAAAATCTTGCTCCATTTAAACTACTAGAAATATACTTATTTTGCTTTTTTCTCGTAGTAATTAACCCTCTGATTCCTACATCGCCCAACCCGCCTATATCAGCAGAGCCTTGGGGGGACGGTTTCCGGCGATTTGTCTGCCATTGAAGGGGTGCAGTAGTTACACAAGTAGTCTCTTCTTAGTTCCTTGGGGGAGCGGAAAGAGATGAAAAGTCTTCCATTCACACTTGCCAGTGATTTACTGCTGTTGCTCGGGATAGTTTGAATGACTAACAAAGAGGAAGGGATGTGCTGTTATTTGTATTTGTAGTCATTCAAAATGTGGAAGTACCAATTCTAAAAAAAATTTCTTTGGCAGTGCTATTCTCAATTTGGTTGATCTTTCCATTAGTGAAAATGACAGAAAAAATCAGTGCCGCAGAGGATCGTTCGCTTGAACACCAAAGTTAAGCAGCTTCGGTTGCGAGTAGCGCTTGGGAGGGTGACCACTTGAGTGCTGGCTCGTGCCGGGGATGTGCCTAAAAGTTTTAACAATTCGAAAAAAGACGTTTGAACAATATTGTTAAAGACAATAATGATTTATTTAAAAAAAAGAACTCATATTTATTGTACTTTGAATGCGTTAATTTTGACGTTAAAAAAACTTCGTAAAATATTCATTAACGAGTATTCTTGTGTATCTCAGATAAAAATAAGCTAATACAAATTTTGCAATTTGTAGAGTAAAGCATTAAAAGTTATTAAAACTTTTAGAATACTAATATTGGTTATCAAGATTAGTTACTAAACGGAAAGTCTAAATTATGAAAGCAATTCCAGTATAATTATGTCACTATTGCGAAAAATAAGCGTATTTTAATATGACCTAACTATTGTATAATACACTGCTGGCCACCCAAATTGCAACACCAAGAAAGACAAGAGATATCACAACAAAATTTATTTCGTAGATAACATGTTGACCAAGTATCAAATGATTAAATTTATAGACTTCTGTGAAGTGTGGTTCCTGCCAAAATCAGTAGCCAGAGTAGCCGCCATTGTTGGAGATCACCGCTGCCACACGCCTCGGCATTGATTCAAAGAGACTTTGGATGTGTTCTTGGGGTACAGCAGACCAAGCAGCTTCCACACGTTGACAAAGTTGATCTGGTGTGGCAGCTGGGGATGTATTCTGGGTCAATCGTTGAGCAACCATGGACCACATGTTTTCTATCGGCGAAAGATCCGGAGAGCGAGCTGGCCAGGGAAGCAATTCAATCTGGCGATTGACGAAGAACCCTTGGACAATGCGTGCCACGTGTGGTCGCGCATTATCCTGTTGAAATATGGCTGTGGGCAAGCCCTGAAGATAAGGAAGGACAACTGGCTCCTCGGAGATGTAGCGCTGGCTGTTTAAAGTACCGGCAATGCGTACTAGAGGAGTGCGAGAGTGATATCCAATACCGCCCCATACCATAATACCCGGTGCAGGACCAGTGTGGCGGTGCATAACGCAGCTGTTCAGCATCCTCTCTCCACGGTGTCTCCAGACTCGAATCCGACCATCGTGGTGTTGCAGACAGAAGCGTGACTCGTCAGTAAAGACAATTTCATTCCATTTTGCCGTCCACATCCTTCTTTCATCGCACCATTGGCGGCGGAAACGTCTGTGGTTCTGCGTCAAGGGTAGACGAAGCAATGGACGTCTTGCGGACAGACCACTCTGCTGTAAACGGCGTCGAATGGTACGCGCAGACACTGGATGATGCGGTACAGACTGAATGTGCTGTGCTATGGTTCGTGATGTGGCTGAGCGATCCGTCACTGCCATACGCACAATATGCCTGTCATCACGTGAAGTGGTGCACTGAGGTGGATGCGATCGAACACGTCGGTCCGTCGTACCCTCCTGCATCCAACGATCACATATCCGCATTACAGTTGTTTGGTTTCGTCCAACACGACTACCGATTTCCCTGAAAGATAATCCACAATCTCGGTAGGCCACTATCCTTCCTCTGTCGAACTCGGATACTTGATCAAAAGATGATCGCTGTTTTCTACGAGGCATAATTGATAGTTTTTTTGAAAAAACCACAAGAAAAACACAATTGCCGTACTTGAAATCGTCGAAATCTTCAAGCCTTAAATAGCGCTTTGAAGTGGCGCCACAGGCGCGCGTGATGTGCGTCTGCGCTGAAATTCTAATCATTTGCATATCTCACCTCCGCTAATGCATGTTGTAAATTTCATATTATTTGCATGCTTCCTTCAGGGTGTTGCATTTACGGTGGCCAGCAGTGTATATAAAACTGAAAGCCAGGTTGGTTTGGGTATCTTTATGGTCATTTTTTGCTACACGAGTGCTAATTGCTAATTGAACAGATTGGAAACAGTAAGATTCAAAATAAAATTAAAAATGGAAATGTTTCAAACCCAAGAAAAAAGTGCTGCAACTATTCCTTCATGAGCGGTGTTCTGACAATAACAAGGAAAACCTCCTTTAGTGGTCAGCACAACCATTTGTGCTCATCTAATCAGATTGCCGTGCGGTATGTTTTAAGTAATTTAACTCTATGATAAAGGAATGGATAGCGTGTTATCTCCCGCACACACAGATGTCATCAGTTAACAAGAAGGAATACAATGATCATTGTGATGTGATGATCATGTGTTACTACAATAATAATATGTTACCAAATTCACACTTAAGTCAGCTATTACGATTTTAAAGACTTCTCGGAAACAAGCACCCCACTCTAAAACTAATATGTTGAAAAGCAAAAGTGATATCTTGACTTGTATTTTTCATGTTTTAAACGTGTTTAGAAAGATTATATAATAACACTGGTCTACACGATTTTCATAACAGATAAGTCAATGAATGTTTTATAAAGTATTTTTAATGCTGAAACAGAAAATGTAATCAAAAATTTTCTATCACGTTTTTTATTTATATAACTTTAAAGATCCCTATTATGTCATTTTTGGCACATAATAGAAACGATCTGCTATCTTAAAAACAGAGTCACCCACCCGGAACCAATAAATAATGAGTCATCCTCCCTGCATCAATCAGCAATGCTTTAACTGATGAGTCAACCCCGCTGAACCTTTTTGAAATCACACAATCTCTCAATGCAGCTAAGGCCATTATTATAGCAGATCGTCAACGTTAAAAAACTACCAGTCTTTTATATCTGCTTCTTAATACTTGGAATTTGTTTCCTAGTTACTTTTTGGAGAGAGTAAAGTATAGCTAATTATATCAAAAATAATTTAATAATAGAAACTTACATATGGCTCCCGACATGTCAAACGAAAAGCATAGATAGTCCACAAAAGGTTTTAATGTTCTACACTTGAACCGATCACACGAGCGTCTGCTTTCGCCTCCCGAAGAAAGTATATACATCTCGAAGCGCAACAGATTTGTGCGCCTCGCCGGCGCCGAATAATATAAACAGAGTCCACTGGCAACGGTGTAGTATCAACTCCGAAAGGCTTCTCAGCAAAAAGTCTGGTCAGGTTGCGACATCCTCCCACCTTGAGTTCGTAACTTGGAAGAACTCAACCAATTGTCGCGTCTCACAAGCCGAGTCTTTGGATAGGTTTCACTACTCTCCCACTCGGAGTGATTGTCGATTTGGGTGACTTCTGATGTTCTTTGGCAGGAACAAGTTCATAGTCAATATTTGTAGCACCTGGGTTATCTTTATCTTTGGGAACTTTGCTCCTGAGGAAAGGACCTGATGTTTCATCTGATAATTCTAAGGAATAAAGACGTTGAACAGGGCGTATTATAGTTCCGGATTTGGTTTTCAGTTTCACAACTCTGACGATTCCATCTCTTCCAGGCAGGACTTGCACGACCCGCCCTATCGGCCATTGTAAACGCTTCAGATTGTCTGAACCAATGAGTACTATGTCGCCGACAGAGATAGATTTCGAGGTTTCCGAAGGTTTTCCGTTATATTTCAATTTTGGTGTTGGCCATTCACCTTCATTTCTCTTTAACCATGCGGGTCCCTCCCACCATCTAACTGACAAAAGCTGTTTGGCAGTACAGCCTCTGGATGGAAGGTCAGCAGGATTATCGGTTCCTGATACATGTCTCCATGCATTCGGGTTTGTTAATTTCCTGATTTCTCGTACTCGGTTCAACACAAAAACAGTCCAGATTTTTTCCATCAATTTGAAGCTTTCCAACCATGTCAGGTTCACAGTTAAAAGATCTTTCTGGTAATCCCATAATAATCCCAATACCGGTGACTCAACACCTGTTTGTATGTCATCCCCAGTACGTAACCAACCTCGGAGATTAAACTTTCCTTCATGCATTACTCTTTGAGATTCTTCAATAAACAGTGTCATTTCAAGCTCATCTTCAAAACTGGCGACAACGTTATCAACATAGAAAGAGTGAATAAGCTTATGCAACATATTTTTATCATAATGAGAATTTTCTATATATTTCTGCAAATGAAATTCTATTACAGCTGCCAAAAGAAAAGGGCTACTTTTCACACCAAACACTACTCGGGTATGACGAAATATTTTTAGCTCCTTTTTATTCACATCCTTCCACCAAAAGAATCTAAGATAATCTCGATCATCGGGTTTTACACTAATTTGTAAAAATGCCTTTTCTATGTCTGCCATGGCTGCAAATTTACCCTCCCGAAATCTTAAAAGAATGGAAGGTATTAACTCTATTAAATTCGGACCACATTCTAAGCACTGATTTAGAGACGGAGAATGCTTTACTCTCGCAGAAGCGTCGAATACTGGTCTTATTGGGGTGGAACTATTTTCTTTTATAACTGGTTGGTGTGGCAAATAGTGTCCATCATCAATAACCTCACTTTGTTTGACTTCTTCGATTATACCTAAATCGAGCCAACTGTCGAAAACCTCCTCGTACAATGTAAGCAGGTTTTGTGAGCGAAGTTTCTGCGTTGTAGATTCTAAACGCTTCACGGCTAAATCCTTATTGGTGGGTAGCGGTAGGTGATCTTCAGACCAGGGCAAAACAATTTCATAGCGCCCTTCACTATTCACGGACACAGAATGTTGAAATCGCATCTTTGTTTGTAAATCTCTTTCCTCTCTTGCCTTTTGTGTGGCCGGATCAATTATTCCAATGATATCAAGATTCCAGAGTTCGGTAATAGCTACATCCTTAACTAACATATTTGTAACTACCATCGTAGAATTGGCATCAGAAGTTTGATATGGCATCTTTCCCATCAAGGTCCAACCTAAATATGTTCCTACAGCAACAAGTCCACACGGCAGATGAATAATGTTTCCATTAAAGAGTTTACCCGCAACATCAGCCCCGATTAATAGATCAATTTCTAACGATTCTTCTTGTTGAGAGATTAATTGATCAGTTACAGTAATATTATGATATTCAAGCTCCTCAGCGAATGGTTTTAATGTTGGAATGGGTACAGCCGAACAAATGGTTTGTTGGTCAAGGACCTCAAAGTTACAATTATAATCACCTTTCAAACTGCTAATGAAAACTCTGTATTTAAAATGTTTCTCGGGATGTTCTCTGCCCCCAAATAAATTATGAATAACATTTTCTTCTTTAATAAAATCATATTTCATTTCTTTCGCTACACGTTTACTCAAATAAGATCGTTGACTCCCTGAGTCGACGAGTGCACGAACTATTTTCCCCTTATTTCCTGCACCTCGTAATCGTACATACAATGTTTGTAAAAGAACTGTACAACATGTGCGATTGCTTAAAACTGCATCATTGATCATATTTTGACTATCACTTTCACCAGCGTTCGCTTTCGATTTAGGTTCTTTAAATTTACCTTCATTACACATTATAGCATAATGTCTACTCCTACACTTTTCACAATTAATCTTGCATCTGCAATCACGAGCTCTATGACCGATTTTCAGGCATAAAAAACAACAACCCTTTTTTGCTAAGATTTTCCTTTTATCACCCCAACTCATTTTTAACGCGATTCTGCAAGCTTGTGAATCATGCGTTTTCTCACAAAATGAGCACAGTGCATTTTTATTCCGACGAGTCTCAGCATTATCAAAAAGTCCGATTGCGTTTGGAAATTGTTTATCATTATTAGGAGATGTGGAATAGGAATATTT
Organism: Meta bourneti; assembly: GCA_933210815.1. Taxonomy (NCBI): domain Eukaryota; kingdom Metazoa; phylum Arthropoda; class Arachnida; order Araneae; family Tetragnathidae; genus Meta; species Meta bourneti. Next base: position 60,199,120 of record OW119924.1, on the reverse strand, counting down.
CCCTTTACGTTTTGCCTCTAAACCAAACCCTTCTTTTGCTATTGAAATTCGTTCTTCCCCTTCAACTTCTGATTTTAGAAAACTCATAAGAGCGGTCAGTTTATTTGACATTTTCTTAGTTTCATTTGTTAAACTAATACTTCTTTCCCATACTCGAATCATGTCTTCTGGTAAACAGCTTTCAACTAAGGGATACAGCATAGAAGCATACTTATCGGAAGTTACACCTAATGTTTCAAGAGCACGGAGGTGTGCTTCAATTTTATCATACAATTTGGCGAGATGTGTAACTTTAGCTTGATGCAAAGAATTGTTCAAAATTAAGTTTAGCAATTCTCTCACATATACTTCTATGAGTAAATCTTCTCTTCCGAATCTAGGTTTTAGACACTCAACTGCTTGCTCATAATTCTCAGCAGATGCGGGAAAGGAATCTACAATATCTCTGGCACGCGATCCTTCTACAGTAGACTGGGACAAATATTGTAATTTATCCTCTGGAGCGATGTCCAAGTCTTCGTGAATTTTCCGAAACTGACCCCAGAAACCAAGCCATTCCTTAACATCACCATTGAACTTCTTAAGCTCAATTTTAGGAAGTTGGAACTTTCGTTTCGATACTGTTTCATTAAGCACGCTTTTATTATCGTCAATAGTGTTTTTAACATCGTCATTAATACTTTTCTTAACTTTAGTTTTAAGTCGTATATATCTTTCCTTATACTCTTCAAAAACTTCGTAAGCCTGATTAAAACTTTCTTGAGAACACTCATCTTCATCTGATAATAATGCAATAATTTCTTTTTCTTTCGATTCAAGTTCTAACCATTTTTCGTCTAACTGAGCCATTAAAATTTCAATTTCATCAATATCACGTTCCTCCTCTTCTAAACATTGATATAACGCATTAGCGATTCTAGTGAAACCACTTCTTAGAGGAGTACGCATTTTCTTTAAACTCTCCATCATAAAATTAAAGCAAATGAATTAATTTCTTATCAATCACAAATTCACAATAACAAATTCTCAATAACAAATTCCAAGTCCTGTCGCGGACGCCATTTTATATAGCAGACGTCAACAATAAAAAACTACCAGTCTTTTTTATCTGCTTCTTAATACTTGGAATTTGTTTCCTAGTTACTTTTGGAGAGAGTAAAGTACAGTTAATTATATCAAAAATAATTTAATAGTAGAAACTTACATATATGGCTCCCGACATGTCAAACGAAAAAGCATAGTTAGTCCACAAAAGGTTTTAATGTTCTACACTTGAACCGATCTCACGAGCGTCTGCTTTCGCCTCCCGAAGAAAGTATATACATCTCGAAGCGCAACAGATTTGTGCGCCTCGCCGGCGCCGAATAATATAAACAGAGTCCACTGGCAACGGTGTAGTATCAACTCCGAAAGGCTTCTCAGCAAAAAGTCTGGTCAGGTTGCGACAATTATCGGGTGTGGTAATCCGTATTAATTTCAGTAAGTGTCCTATACTTCTACCAATTGCGTAAGCTTAGTTAATATTAATCAAGTATCAAAATAGTGTTTTGTGTTATAATTTTACGTCGGCTTTTATTTACATAATGAGTCGGCAAACACGTTCGTGTAAAAATTCTCCGAATTTATTTTCTAATGTCTGTGGCGAAATCAAAAATAGAGTCAGCGTAGGCCGATTTCAAAATTGATGAAAACTGCTTATATACATTATTTCGGTTGTCCACTCGGAGATCAGGATAAATTGCGGGCGCCGCATCTAACGTGTATTAGGTGTTATGTGGAGCTCACACAGTGGTTAAAAGGGAAAAAACGCATTTTCCCTTTGCTATACCTATGGTTTGGCGTGAACCAAAAAAATCATTACGGCGACTGCTACTTCTGTTTAACAAGTGTCAGTGGTTTCTCTGCAAAAAATAAAAGTAATATTGTGTACCCAAATGTTCCATCGGCTATGAGACCAGTTACTCATGGAGATGGTTTACCTGTTCCTATAGCCTCAGTTTCATGGCAGGATATTTCTGATTCTGAAGAGGATTGTTCTGAAAATAATGCGTCGGTACAAGCTTCAAAAGACGTTGATTTCATACCAGAAAAATCAAATAGTGAACAACATCTCATTTCACAAGTGGAACTGAACGATCTGGTTCGCGACTTCAATTTATCAATACAAGCAGAAGTTCTAGGTTCACACTTAAAGGAGTGAAATTCATTGCATAATGATACCAAAGTTTCATATTTCAGAAACATAAATAAAGAATTAATGCAATATTTCACTAAGACAGATCTGCTAAGTTCCTGCTGCAATATATACAAGGTTTGATGTCTGCTCTGAGTATTCCTTATAAAACTGATGATTGGCGGTTATTCATAGACTCGTCCAAAACCAGCTTAAAGGCAGTGCTACTGCATAATGCAAACAAGCATCCATCCATACCAATAGCGCGTGCTGTTGGAATGGAAGAGACATATGACAGTATGTCATTGATTTTAAAAGCAGTGAATTACGATGCTCATTTATGGCGTATCTGTGGCGACCTCAAACTTATCGGTCTTCTTCTAGGCCTTCAAGGTGGTTTTACAAAATACTGCTGCTTCTTATGTTTGTGGGACAGTCGTGCAACAAGCGAACATTATGTGGTTAAAGACTAGCCCAAAAGAGACATCATCACTCCTGGGGAAAAATATTAAGTATGTTCCATTAGTCAACCCTCAACATGTAATTTTGCCATCTTTACATATCAAATTGGGGTTGATGAAGAATTTTGCGAAACCACAATAAAGAACAACAAGGTTTTAAATATTTAAGCCAAGTGTTTCCAAGGTTAAGTGAAGCCAAATTAAATTAAAAGAAGGTATATTCGTTGGACCTCAGATTAGAAGATTAATCAATAATGAAAATTTGGACAGCAAGTTGAATAATGTAGAGCTAGCGGCATGGAAATCATTTAAGGATCTAGTCCATGGTTTTCTTGGCAATAAAAAAGCACACAATTGGGATCTTTTAGTACAAAATCTTTTGTTGAACTATAAAAATTTAGGCTGCCGGATGTCATCGAAAATTCATTTTTTGCATTCTCATCTGGACTTTTTCCCACCAAATTTGGGTGCAGTGAGTGACGAGCAGGGAGAACGCTTCCACCAGGACATATTGCAAATTGAGCAGCGTTACCAAAGTAGATGGGATGAATCAATGATGAGTGGCTGCTGTTGGTTTCTCCAAAGAGAGGACCTTACCGTACACAGAAGGAAGAAGTAATTTGTGTTCTCCAACTCCAGTTATAACACATTGTAGATACATTTTACCTCTTATAGTTATATTTTACAAGATTTTTTCATGTAATAAGCTAAATAAATTATGAGTATTGCAAATTTATTTAACATTTTGTATAATTTCATATACTGATAAATTTAGTCACTTTGCAAATTTTATACTTTTCCAGCAATTACTCGAGGTTGTATAACAAAAACGTGATACGTGATGGAGAAAAACTGATTTCATTTTCGGATTCAGCGTCGTCAAACGCATAAAATTCAATTATTATGGTTTCTGCTATGAAAATTATTTTTCAATTTGTAGTGTGACATCTTAGCGCCTAAGAGTCTAGGATGGCCGGCTGCAGACCCGGAAGTTTCCTGTTAAAAAGTCCTTCAATACTGCGCTTGCGCATGTGAGGAGAATGAGAAACAGTTAGCTCACGGACTCCGTCTAGTTGAGACGTCTTCGTAGCAATTCGTAAATTTTAATATGAAAATAAGCATTTTTGTTTCGCGCGTCCATTGTAAACCCATTGTTTTGTCTGTGTTAAAATAAATGTTATTTTTTAATGTCCAACAAAAGTTCGGATTAATTCATCACAGACTAGAGTTTTGGTGTCCTGGAAGTCGGATGGAAGCAAGAAAGCAGGAAATGCAGGTAGGCCCACCCTTGTATTAAATTAAATTTACTAAGGTTCTGGCTTACCGGAATTAGTGAGGCAAAGAGCCTAAATAGTTTTGGTTAAAAAAACAAACAAAAAGAAATGACTACATATCCAATTTTATTTTGTGGTTATTTAAATTTTGTCTTTATGAAAGTTAATAGAAGATGATAAAGTGAATTTGCATGTTCTACTAAGTAGATATTATCAAGTTGATAAAGTCACGGCCAAAAAGTGCCAAATCGAAAGTGAACGAAAATTTAAATTTCGTTTTGATTTTACTGAAATTTTGTGTTTTGTGCATTTAATGATTTGAAAAGAATCAGATAATTTGAATTACATATGGTAATTACACATTAGTAAAAGAAAACAAATATTTAATTGCAACTATATATATTGCATCTTGTGTATTGTATATGCTACGATATAGTTTAAGATTCTGTTATTATATTTGAGAATTGTGTTTGATATTAAATCTTATCTAGTATTTGAAGCATATTTGGCATTGAATATATTTTGTGAATCATATAGTTATTAGAAAATATTGGTAACTATATTTATGATAACAAAATTGGATTGTTTACTAATAAGTTATTCATCGATCATGGCTTTTCTTTCTCGTGGGAGAAAAGAAGACCTCCTCGAACTCGCAGATGAACTTTGTGAAAAGGTATCGCATAATTGTAAACTGGTTGAGATAAGGAAAATAATCCTAAACAGTGAAAACTATGAAGAAGAGGAAGTTAAAATTTCTTTAACTCGTATTATGGAAGATAGGATAAAGAGAGAGAAAGAAGCAAAAGAAAAAGAAGAAATTGCCAGACGAGAAGCAAAAGAAAAAGAAGAAATTGCCAGACAAGAAGCAAAAGAAGAAATTGCCAGACAAGAAGCAAAAGAAGAAATTGCCAGACAAGAAGCAAAAGAAAGGGAAGAACGTAATATTCGAATGGAAGAAATAGCTTTAGAGAAGAAAAAGCTAGAAATGCAAGCTGCAAGTGAGCTAGGACTATCTAATAGAGAACGGATGCCAAATCATAAAATTGAGCTCATCAAAATTACCCCGAAATTTGAGGAAAAGAAAGATGAAATGGGTCTATATTTAATAAATTTTGAAAGAAGAGCTGAGATGGCAGGTGTGCCTAAAGAAGATTGGGTGCCGTATTTACTAGGCGTATTGCCTTCGGAAATTTCGAGCATGATGGCTAGAGAATCGCCTGAAGATGCAAAGAATTACGATTATGTGAAAGATATTATTCTTCAAAGGTATAAAATGAGTTCTGAGAAATTGAAGCAGATGTTTTACCGTCATCAAAAAGTCCCGGATAAAACATGGAGAAGTTACGCTCATGAACTTACAAGCTACTATGATGAATGGGTTTCTGATTTGGAAATCAAAACTTTTAAAGAACTCAGAGACTTGCATATCACTGAGCAGATTAAAAGACGAGTGCCGTCTGAAGTAAAAGAACATTTTCTGGAGGAGTGGATGGACTTAAATTCTCCGCTAGAATTAGCTAAAAAAATAGATCAATTTGAAAGCTTAAAGGAGAGTCTTACATCCAGAAATACTAAAGGTCCCCAGAATAAAACAAGTATCAAGAAAACACACGTTCGTTTTCATAAGTTTGAGGGAGAAAACAAACCCTTTGGGAAAACAGAAGTAAACAGAGAAGATTACAAAGAGAAAAATTTTGAACAAAGAAAGCAACTTCAATGCTATGAATGCAATTCCTATGATCATCTTAGACCTCAATGTCCTAAGTTGAAGAAAACTGAAATCATAGCCGCTAACGAAATTATGGGAAAGGGAATAATAGATTTGATGTCTCCCTACATTAGTGTCGGAACTGTAAATGGATCTCAGATTTCTATCTTACGAGACACAGGATCCAGCATAGATCTAATTCCTAGGAAGTTTGTTAAGCCACACATGTATACGGGTGAACATGTATGGGTAGCATCTCCTTTAGCGGATAACCCTATTTGCTTGCCTATAGCGGAAGTAAATTTAGTGTGTGAGTTGGGTCATGTTATAACCAAAGCTGCTGTCAAGGATAACTTCCTAGATAAAGAACGCTACTTACTAAGTAACAAGACCGTTGTACTTATAGAAGATATGAAAAAAGACAAAGGCTCTGATATTGAAGTAAAAGACTCTGCAACGCCCAAGTGCCAAAGTTCTCCATATTTAAATGAAACATCGAAAAACGACTGCCCTTGTAACAGTAACCGTTTTAGTTCTAGCAGTGTTACTCCTAAAGAGACTGGAATCGTTGAAAATTTGTTACGTTCATATGGTTTTATACAATGTTGCGAAAGACAAGCGATATATTTTTTTCACTACAGTCAATTTTCTGGAAATATTGATAATTTAAAACGTGGTGATGCAGTTGAATTTAAAATTACTCATAATCGTCGTACTGGAAAACCAATTGCAAGTTCTGTTTGTAAAATAATGTGTAAAGAGACAGTTTCTGGATTTGAAACCACTGAAAAAAAGGAAAATACTGAAGGTAAAGTTGCTTATGAAAATCGTGGCGAACGGCCCTATTCTGCTGAAAATGTTGATGGTAATGTAGATTTTCATCCTCCTAAACAGATCACTTTTAGTATTCCTATTGACAAAAATACAAGAAACCTTAGACCTTGTAAAATGCGTTCGGAACAGCCCTTACCTGTGAGATACCGTGGTGTTATCTGTGCTCTTAAAGGAACATTTGGTTTTATTAAAAGGGGTGATGTAAAGGATATGTTTTTCCACTCTAGTGAATGCAAAGTGTTCAAAAATCTTAATCTTGGCGATGATGTTGAATTTGGAATACAGACTCGAAACAACAAGGAAGTTGCTGTAAGTGTAACTAAATTGCCCTTAGGGACAGTGATATTTGAGGACGTTGAAACTGAAAGTTTGGTTGGTGAAATAACTGAATGCTTAGACAATCTAAAAGTCGTTTGAAGAAAGCATAAAAGTTACGAGACAAAGTTGAATTTACTGTGATCCAGGATTACGAGGTAGTCCATAGAAAGGGAAAACAGTATATAACACTGATAATTTAAGTCGTACACCTCACGTACAAAAATAAAGTGCTATTTTTTTGTGTTTGTATTTGTGATATCTTGCATATATAAAAATACTTTATTCCTAGTGTACATTGATACATTTGAATTGCAAAAAAGTGTTAAATTTGAATTGAAAATCTAAATATTTTGAAATTGAATTTCTTCTTTGATGATTATCACTGAGTAAAAATTTTGATTATACTTTGTTAAAATTATGATATGTTTTTTTAATTTAGAGTAGGCGGTACACAGCCAGGATCTTTAGGGTGTATGGTCTACTTGCATATTGCTTTGGGCATGAGTTGTTGCCTTCGCGAAAATTCTGTTGCTGCTGTTTTGTATCTTTTTTGCAGGTGTCTGTCTCTGCAGAAAAAGAATCTTGAGGAGGGAGGAAATAGACTGTGACATCTTAGCGCCTAAGAGTCTAGGATGGCCGGCTGCAGACCCGGAAGTTTCCTGTTAAAAAGTCCTTCAATACTGCGCTTGCGCATGTGAGGAGAATGAGAAGCAGTTAGCTCACGGACTCCGTCTAGTTGAGACGTCTTCGTAGCAATTCGTAAATTTTAATATGAAAATAAGCATTTTTGTTTCGCGCGTCCATTGTAAACCCATTGTTTTGTCTGTGTTAAAATAAATGTTATTTTTTAATGTCCAACAAAAGTTCGGATTAATTCATCACAGTAGACTAGTGTAATTAACCTGTTTTTTGACAAACTAATTTTACTTTACAAGTTTGAATTCCCGTATGAGTTTTTTGTGCTTTTAATCTTGTAAAGGGCAACTCCATATTACATAACGTGATTCAAAATTACGTGGTATTGTCCTCAAATCTTTCTCTTCGAGATGGATCACAGACCGTCGTTTTGTTGACTTAAATGACCTTCTTGTTGACATAAAAAGGACATTAAAATCTAAAAAAATTATTACCTCCGTTTACTAATTTGGCTTGTCCTAGGCACCTCATATCTGTTTGGGAAACCGTACTCTTGAGAAGGTTCAGATGTGGGACATTATTAGTTGCCACTGGGGACCCAGAGAGAATTTAAAGGTTTCGATTTGGAAGACTTTTTCAAATGCACGGAATTATTCTGATTTTCTTTTCTCAATTACTGATAGTTTGACGCAGCTTGGACAGACTTGCCCTTTGCGCCATAAAAAATTAATCAATCGATTAACAATACGAAGACTCCAAATTCTTTTATCTTTCGTTTTCTTCTTGTCAAAACTAGAGAAAAACTCACCAATGAAAATGCTAACAGATGTATTGTTTGTATTTCGTTTATATATGCATACCTACAAAGTATTAACAAAGATAATAGGTCGACAACATTCGGTCCTGTCTATCGTAAAAACTGCTGGCGCCACATAGTCTAGGAGGAGGAACAGGGCCTGCACATTTCAAGTAGAGACATTTGAGAACAATGGTGAACAGAAGAGCAAGTTAAAGAACAGTTCTTTTAAAAAACGAAACAGCAAAGAACTATTCGCGGAAAAGAACACTATTTTCAATCCCTACTCCCAAGTATCCTTGATGCCTGCCAATGGAACTAAAAACAGTTAGCTAACGGACTCCTGATTGAGAAATCTCCGTTGCAATTGGTATGAAATTAATTATTATGAAATTGAGCATTTTGTTTTTGTATTACGCGCGTCCATTGTGAACTCATGTATATAGTCTTCTGTAAAAATAAATGTTATTTTTATTTCCAAAAAAGTCCCAATATTTAATTCACCACAATCAACTGTCCCAATTACTTGGGGCCATGGTAGCCCAGTTGGAAAAGTAGCGGTTTAGCAACCGGAGGGTTGCAAATTCGAAATTAAGCCCAGCCAAAGACCGTCGTGTACACAGGGGCTGGTGCACGTTAAATATGTCGTGACCTTAAACGTCATCACGTTGGCGTGTTCTGGAAGTTCAGGTGTTGTTCTCGTCATCTGATCGCTGTTCAAAATTACATGGCTTTGTCCTTGGTTCTTTCCCTTCTTGATTGATCCCGGACCGTCGCCAAAACCCGTTGTGTTGCTCTAGTGCGACGTTAATAAAAATACCTACCTACCCAAATACACGGAAATTATTTATATTTTGAAAAAAAAGTGAAGTATTAGAATTTAATCTCCGTAAAATTATGTTTTGGAAAAATAATTATTTTTTCAATTTTTCATCAGTTTTCATCTAGTAAGGCAATCGAAATTATCACAATGCTCATTCACATTCTTCTCCAAAACTCTATCAAATTATAGTTGACTTAAGAATAGTTATTGATACGTTTTATCATGTATCAATGAATTTTGCCTAAATATGTCAGCAAAGGAAATTCATATCATGTATTCACTAAAGATACATTGTATAAAATATGTAACGCTTTATTAAAATATATTGAGCAAATTGTTTGAAATACACAAAACAAAAAGTAAAACGGGATGATGGACAGAAAAACTGAAGCAACGAAATTCACTAAATGAATGTAAGTACAGTGGTGTTCAAAATTAAGAGAATTTGCATATTTTGTCGAATTTCTCGAAAAGTACTCAACGAAAGGTAAAACTAATGCTTCCAAACAAAGATGAAAATTTTTAGTATTGAATACGTAAGCGTACACGTGCGTATGGGTGGTGCATTTAGAGGAACAGGCTTTCTAAGCGCCCGTGATAATTTCCGCGCTTCGTTGGTGGTTTTTTACAAAATTCGGTGAAATTCAAAAGCAAACAGGTAAAATGAGTAACCACCAACGTTTGGACGATGAAATGAGGTGGCGAATCGTCAGAAGACTGGAAGCAGGGCAGTGTCAAGTGTAGATTGCTACAGACTTGAATGTAACGCCCAGCGTCATGTCCAACTTATGGAAACAGTTTAAGGATACCGAATCCGTAGAGAGAAAGCCTGGGCAAGGTGGTCCTAGAGCCACGACGACCAATGAAAATCTATATTTGTCCATTAGAGAGAGGCCTCCATGTTATTGACAGAGGCTCTGTGACTGCTGTGAGGTATGGGAATGAGATCTTGGTGCCCTTTGTTCGCTTTTTCAGGGGTACAATTGGCCCTGATTTCATTTTTATGGACGACAACGCACATCCACATAGTTCTCATCTTTTCGAAGAATATCTGGAAAGTGAGGATATTCATCAAATGGATTGGCCAGCCAGATATCCAGACCTAAACCCTGTAGAGCATACCTAGGATGCTCTTGGGACGACAATTGCAACTCTCCTCCCCCTCCGAGAACCATCTAGGACCTGAAAACAGTGTTGCTGGAGGAGTGGGACCGATTGCCACAGGGTCTCATAAACTGACTCATTTCTAGTATGAATTCACGTTGTGAGAGCTGTTTAACTGTAAGAGGTGACCATATCCCCTATTAACCCATTTTTTGTGTCGATATTGTAACCTCTGTTTTAGACCTTCCTCCGCTGATGAGTCTTGCTCACGAACATGCGTGGGTACCATAACTGTTGTATGGTTGTTGTTTGGTAGTTTTCGACCTTATTATATGTACATAACTAATTTAACTAAAATGTGTCCAGTAGTACCCGAGATAATCGCCCAAAAGTGAAAATTCTCTTAATTTTACGCACAATCATGCGTGTGTACCATAACTGTTATATGGCCATTTTTGTATTATTTCAACCTATGTACATAAGTAATTTCATTAAAATATGTCCAGTAGCTTTGGAGATAATCTCCCCAAAGTGAAAATTCTCTTAATTTTGAACACCAGTGTACTTACAGTATGCAAAGTTGCATAAAAATGCAGCCGCTTGGATGTAAAGAGGGCTCTCGTATACATATAGACAGACACCAAACTTGGACACCATCATTAGATTGATCCAAAACTGATAAATAACTTGAAATGTTTAGAAAACATTCAATATACAAAAGAATGCTCTTATTTATTTAGATGAAATGGTCTAGATCGTGAATATGAAAGGTTTTAATTGTGAATATGAATAGTATGAATTATAATTATGTTATATGAAATGGTTTTAAATGGCGAAATACGTGGCATGTTATGGATGAAATGGTTATTGAGTTGATATGATAGTAATTCATTTGAACTATAGAAATAATTTTCTTTGTTGTGTTAATTCAATGGTTATATTAAATGTTATTGTTTATTTTTAAACTACATGTTATACAAATTGTATATAATTACTGATTGCTACGAAAAACATTGATTCCAATGTATCAGAAAATATGTGATACCCCTAACTCATCCCACTTCTGATTCATCAACGGTGAACACCGGCGACTTCCGGTAGAAGGAGTTGCGAGAATATTCCAGAAGCAGAACACGAGCAACTTCCGGAGAACTGTTCTAGGAGAACGATTTCAGACGACGAAGGAATAAGACGTGAATTGCAGAGGGCCATCCTTTTTTATGTGTTGTTTTAAATGTTTGTAGTTGTCCTGTCCTTAAGTGTTATTTTTTTAATTAAATGTTTTATTTTTTAAAGAATTTCTTTCAATGTTCTTTAAAGCCCTGTTACACTACCACTGAACTTCACATATATTATAAGTTTCAGGGACGAAACAAATTGAATTCATCAATTTAACTATGTTGTATGTATATCCCCTATAAGTAACTACACTGTAGACTAAATTATCGTCTTGCTTAATTTCGGAGGTGAAATTAACTGTCTTGACTTAGAGTGAAATATTCTTTATTTAGGTTATTTTTAAGTAAAGAAATTTGTGTGAAATGGTTACTTATATGTTAAAGTCACAACTCTGGGATATGGGCCTAGTATATCTAACCTTACAAATATGTTTATCACCATGTTCTTAAGTGCAGTAAATTGACAGTCGGTTTTTTTTGGAGAAAGGAATCTTTTCATATGCAAAAAACGTTTATCCCAAAGAGGAACGAGGTGTAAAATCCATAGTAACGACTCGGGGTCAAAGGGTCAACAGCTGCACCCATGATATCCGGTTGTAAATCTTTTTTCTATCCTACGTCCTTCTTCGGTTTATCGGCCATAAATAGGCGATAAACCAAATAGAGCCCAATAGAGTTCTGAAGTGAAAAAATGTCTTAAAAGTACTACTTAATTTTTGGACAGTCCTCGAGGTGATCTCGTCATTTCGTCCAGTTTGCAAAGGGGACAGACAGCTGATCTCGTTACTCCAATCGTGTCTTTGTAGGTAATCATGCCCGTTAAGAAGTCGAAAGCAAACGACTCCTACAGCTCTGGGCAAGGAATCTGGGATTTATTTCTCAATAAAAGTTTCTCTCTCTGGGACTCTTATTTCTCAATAAAACATTCCGTTTCTTTCCTATAGACATCTCTTTGTAAATTTAGTCTATTAGTCTTTATAAGCTAGCATATAAGGCTTTTGATGTTAAGTAGAGGTAAAAGGGATTTACGTTGGGGAAACTGTGCTCCGGCCTTAGCCAATTGGACCGTTTGTTCATTGCCATATATACCACAGTAATTTGGAATCTACTGTAAGGCAACTTTTTCTAACCTTCCCAAGATGGCTTAGTTTTTCTCTAAATCTATGCATAAGATCATATTCATTTTGACTAGAGGTGGTATGGTAAGTGGTATTTTAATTAACGTCACACTGGAGCAACACAACGGGATATTGGTGACTTCCCGGATCAATCCCAAAGGTGGAATGGTAAGAACTAACATTGCTATTTTGAGTCAATCCACCAGCATTCCAAAATAAAACATTAAAAGCTGGTTTCATCTGAGTCCTGAAAAAGACACAAATAGCGAAACAATAATCAGCCGTTTAGCGAGGAAGGGGGCAGCACGTGCTGACGACTGTCATCACCCCTACAGATACGCAACTGAATACTTTAAATAAATTCTGCTCAACGAAATGCATACAGAAGAGTACATTGTGAGGGCGTGCAAGCGATCCGTGAATTTAATTTTTATTCAGCCCTTGCAAATGCTACTAGAGTATTTGTAAACATTGTGTCTTGATATTATATTTATTAAGCACGTGTGAACTATAATATTAGTATTTTTAATTATGCACTCGCAAATTATGATATTGCGAATGTATTTTTAATTATGCTCGTGTAAATTGTAGCCATATATGAAATGTGATGAATTTTAAACGCTGTGAAAGAGAGCTGATCGGTGTTTTTCGTAATTGTGTATGGTCCTTGGTTTTTTTAACTGTCTAACTTTTTATCAAACAAACGTTCTTCTCCATGTATGCAATCGAAAAACTTGTCTACAACTATTTAATGCAATTGTTTTGATATTCTAATCATCCAAAAAGTGAATAGGGTGAGCTTTCATCTCCAGAATGAGTTAAAAACCGACTCGAGATCACAGCACTACATCCCGACATTAAATAAACTTATTAAAAATGTGTTTTTGCATAAAGAAAGAGAGCAATACCATTCTTTCACAATTTAAAACATTTCACTGGTTATCAGATAATGGTTGGTGCTTAGTTGAATTTACATAGCACTGGAGTATTACAGACGTCTTTCTCAGACGAGACATACTCTTCGTTCCACTTAGCAACAAACTTGTCATAACATGAGGCTTTCAAGTAACACTTAGGAATGTCAACATTTACATCAACTGCTAATTCAAAGCGTCTTTGGCTAAATCAGCTCTTTCATTCCCGTAAATCCCACAATGTCCACGCCACATAGATAAAACATTTCAACAACTACTTTTTCTGTGCTTGCAACATTTTTCAGTAAATGTAGAGAGGAAAGAGAATCTTTCTCCCTACAAAAATGGTACTTTGAACAAAAATTTCCATTTACTTCAAACCACTTAATTGCAAGATTAGTGCAAAGAAAAATGCAAAGAAACTCTGCTTGAAAATAGTGCATTCATTCCGGATACTGTTTATAAAAGCCGTATTCAAAGTTGTCTTCAAATGAAACAAAAGCAAGACCAACTTTGTTGTTTATCTTACTACAGTCTTTCTGAAAAGCTTTTCCACATTTTTCTCGTATTTAGGGATGGGAAATACTGTTGTTTTCGGTGAATAGTTCTTTGCTGTTCCGTTTTTTTAAAGAACTGTTCTTAAACCTGCTCTTCTGTTCACCACTGTTCTCAAATGTCTCTCTACTAGAAATGTGCAAGCCCTGTTCCTCCTCTTAAACTATGTGGCGCCAGCAGTTTTCGCGATAGACAGGGACCGAATTTTTTTGACATATCATCTTTGTAAGTACTTTGTAGGCATGCATATGTTATCGTTAAAGTATGAAATCCGTTTTCATAGAATACCTACTTATTTCATGAAATAACTGATTAAGTCAGACAAAGTGTAAAACTCACTTGTAATCTATGGTTCAACAACTTATTTCATAGAATAACGATCTACACCCCGTTAAAGTGTAAAATAACTGTATCCCAGTACCTGAAGTTGGCAGAGGAAGAGGTGACGCCAGATCTATTTTAGCTGTTATGAAAATAACCGAAGAAGGATTTTTCAATTGGGAACAAGAAACGGCCGCATAAAGCAGCTATATTCCAGATACCAATTCAGCGTCTGTGAACAAAAACTAATTAAGATCGAAGAAGTGCCGGATATAGAGAAATCGCTTCGGTCGGTTGCTACAGCTCAAAGATTAGGTACCGGTCAGGGATTTAAAAAATGTTCATGTAAAACGCAGTGTGTCAACAAAAAATGTATTTGTTTTAGAAATAATGTGCTATGCAATTCCAAATGCCATTTTAGTAATCCCTGTTGTAACAAATGATTTTATTGTGTCTTTGTATAAATAACATTTTGTATGCTGTATAATTCAGTCAAATTGTTTATTTTACACTTTAACTGTCTATCATTAGTTAATTGATAGAATAACTAGTTATTTCATAGAATAACTAGTTAAAGTGTGGAATTATTGATTTATTACACAGTTTAACTGACTTGATCAGTTATTTCATGAAATAACTTTATATACACTTTAACAGTAACACATATATAAACAAAATACAAATGACTCTTCTGCTAGCTTTTCCATTGGCGAGTTTTTCTCTATTTTGACGGGAAGAAAACGAAACTTAAAATAATTTGGAATCTTCGTATTGTTAATCAATTGATTGATTTTTTTATGGCGCAAAGTGCAAATTTCTCCAAGCTGCGCCTAACTATCAGTAATTAAGAAAAGAAAATCAAAAGATATCCGTAAATTCGAAAAAGTTTTTGCAAATTGAAACGTTTAAATTCTCTCAGGGTCCCCAGTGGCCACTAATAATGTCCCACATTTGAATCATCTCAAGTACGGTTTCCCAAACAGATATGAGGTGCCTAGGACAAAACAAATTATCAATCGTAAGTAATATTTTTTTTAGATTTTAATGTCCTTTTAAGTCAACAAAATGGTCATTTAAGTTGACAAACGTTTATTTCGGTTTAACAGTTTATTTAACGATTTTCATTCCGTGATCCATCCCGAATTGAAAGATCCGAGGATAAAACCATGTAATTTTGAATTTCGTTATGCAATAGGGAGCTGCCCTTCAAAAGATTATAAACACTTAAAAAACGCATACTGGGAATGCACACTTGGAAAGTAAAATTTTTCTGATAAAACAGGTTAATTATTATATAATATATCTAAATACGTTTAAAACATGAAAAATAAGAGTCAAAAAATCACTTTCGCTTTTCAACACATTAGTTTTATGGTGGGATGTTGTTTCTGAGATGTCTTTAAATCGTAATAGCTGACTTAATGAGATCCCTATTCAACTTATAGAGAGAGCATGACACCCGATTCGAATCTCCCTTTCACAGTGAAATATGTCCACACATTTGAAATTTTGCTTTCCATTTTGGAAAATGTGGTTTCAAAGTAAAGTTAAAAGCATTGCAAACCCTAAGAATGAGTAGAGGCCACCAGAGAGAAAGCTGGACAACAAAATCTTGATTAGTAATATTAAAAAAAATTTAAATTTGTTTAAAACTAAAAATTCATCACCATATCATTGCCTAACAATTACAAAATTTCACAAATTTATGCCAGCTACAGTGCAAGGTATGAAAAAATTATTGCCGAAGTTTGGAAGACGTCTTATATCTTTCATCTTCAAAATATCAAATGAAAATTACAAAAAATGGCGATTTTCCACTCTAAATAGGCATAATAATTGAATGAAGGAAAGCTCTGAAAAAAATGATATTCACGAAGAATGCATTTTAATAAGCCTATTCGTCTATTACATGTAAAAAAATACAGTATTGCCTTTTGAATCCCCAAACATCAAAAACAAAATTGTTCACACTTCAAAACACGTTACCGGCCCATCATTAAATTGGCGACTGAAATTTTAGTTGCCAAACGAATATTTGGACAGAAATATGATTGGTTATTGTAATCCGAAGTTATAACTATTACTGGTGATGGTTATCTCCAATGATAGCATTTATTTCCCACTATATGCATATTATGTGTTTCAAGTGATAAGAGTGAAATTTTAACAATGAATCTCAAATCAACAATTATCTATCAAATTATTTTATCTAAAAAGGAAATTATAACAGCAAAACCTATTAAAAAAGCTTAAACATTTTAACTGGTTAATGATGGACATTGCATTGCATATAATTGATAACCTTTTCAATCTGAAAGTCTCTTGCTCAATTTATATCATTTGCTGAAATTGAAATAGAAATAGTGATGACGAGAAAAAAAATTCTTCTTAAAATATTTAATTCTTCACTAAAATTGTGATAAATTCATAATTCTGATAAATATTAAACTAAGATTCGTGATGTACATTTGGAAATCGGGATGTAACAATGATAGTTGTGTTCCCATGATAACTGCTCGTATTTTATTAAACCTTTATCGAATCATATACTAAATTTGAATAACATCAGTTGAAGGCACATAAAAGAACTCAATGTTTATCTATGTATTATTAAAATCTTAATCTCTGTCTCCAACGGGTGTATTCAAGAGTAGTCAAATTTGCTTTTGCAGTTGAAACAATTTCATAACAGCCCTAATGAAAATTTTAGAAATATAATAGACATTTTGGTCTATAACTGATAAGTTTTTACGTTTTCAGAGTTTTTCTTCACCAATATGTATTTTGTAAAATCACAATTTTGCATAATTTTATTTTTTATTATAAATGTTTTTTCTTTGCTAAGAAATAGGAACTCAATCACTAAATTGCTTCACACTATTTGTTATAAAAAGCTCTTCATTAAAAATAATTTTAAATATTTCCTTCCCATTACTAGGTATACCTAGTACAATTTGAAGTTTGCAGCAAATTGGCGAAATTTCTATTTTCGTCGATCTCTAATATTCAAAAATGACGGCTATTAAATTATATTGGCTTCTTCTAAGAAACTTGTCTAAAGAATGTAAAATGATTCGCAAATTGTAAATTTGTGCAATAAACTTATTGAAATATAAGGTCACAAACAAGCTACTTTAAGGGTTAAAAAATCTGTATTTGTGACCTTGAACCTTAAATGTTAATAAATTACAAAATACGCATTTCTGAATCATAATATTTCCTTAATAGAACCCTAAAAGTTGCTCATCACTCTGTGCGACCTATTTAAACTCATTTTTATTAAATTCGGAGAAAATCTGGAAAGTATATGTGAGTGGAAGATTACTTCCGAGGATGTGTAATCAGTATACAGAATGCTATTAATTATTATATTTTCTACCCATAGGAATATACAATGTAACGATTATGTATGAAATTACTTAAATCGCTTAATAGATACAATCACTTGGAAGGAATTAGAAATGCGATTAAGTTATAAGAGCAAAACAAAGAGAATAAAATCCGGCTCCGAAGAAAAAAAATTTCTTACCCACCTTAGAGTTCTTGGTTAACTATACACGTTAAGTTCAAGTATTGCCAGATTGGGAGTAATCTCGTTCTTTGACTTACTTTTTACCTAGTTGGGTGTCGAAATTTTGCACTGGGCGCTTGAGTGCAATTTTCAACTAAATCCATTATGCTACGCAGATAGTGAAGACGTCAGTATTCTCAAAAGTGGACTTCATATAAACAATTACATGTATGAGGTGAACTCCCCAGGAACACATACGTTATCGTTTAGTAATAGTGTCACTAGTAATAAAAAGTATCTGTACATTATTGAATATACTAGCAGATTCGTCCATAGCATCTGCGATAAAATTTCTTAACTGTTTAGATATCTTGATGGCAGTCATTCCTCACATTTTATATTTTATTTTAATCCATATATATTGAATGCAGTATCCATACCCATAAATGGAATTCATACCTCTAAATGAAATAAAAATTTCCAAAAATATGTAACAATATTTTCGTTTCCTTTACTAGGGTTAATTCCTATTTCCAATAAAATGCATGACAAAAAGCAATCCTCCATCAAGTTACCACAATTAGATTTCCAAACGACGTCTTCAATTTCATCCCATTACTTCGTTCAAAGTCGATTCGATATATTTTAACTCTAAACCTATTTTCGCACATATTTTCAGTTATGCGTTGATTTATATCTTCAAGATTTCTCATTCTTCCTGTAATCATTAGAGTGGTGAGCACTTTTGTGTAGTTTTAGTCATATTATGCAACTCCATTGCTCCAACCAAGCGTATTTACTAAGCGGAAAAATTGGTGAAGGCAATTAACAAATAATACCGGTTTCTGTGCCATGTACGTTCAAAATTACGAGATGTTCTCGGTTCTTTCCTTCCGGGACTTTCCGTTCTTTCCTTCCGGGACTTTCCGTTATTTGATCCCGTTGCCAATAGCTCGTTGTGTGTTTTGCTCCATGCGAATTTAACTAAACTACCAATCTACATTCCACCTTTAAATCTTAATCCTTAGATGATTCTAGTATCCGTATCCTCTGAGCTTCTTTCGTCCGTTCAAATCTTTGAATTATCTTATTTCTTCTCACTTGCATTTTCTCTTTCCACTTGAAATTTTATGTCAATTCCTCAATACATACTATTTCCCTTTCTTCCTCTGGGCGAACAAGATCTTGTCTTCAATAATTTTCATTAAGTTCATGGCATCGGCATAAATAATATGAAAGCGATTATATAATTGCTATATAAATTCAGTAAAAGTTGATAACATTTACAATAAAAAAAATCTAGAAAGCATTTACAGTTTTAAATAAATTGAAATAAGCAGTAGCAGTGAATGAATATCGGTTAAAATTTAGATAATTAAATTGCTAAATAGCTCCGACATACTGGCAAAATGCAAGTTATGTGTTCCAATGTACTGCAATGTTAGAAGCAATAACCTCATTGATCTACCTTCAAATATTGTTCAAATGAGCTTAAACATGACCAGAGTTAATTTTAGCATATTGGAACAAAATTGGAGGGCAAGACTGCGCAATAAGGACCACTCTTGATGAAACACCAATATGTTTCCCAAGTACTCATTGAATAAATCGTTATTTTTCTCCTTTTACACTGCTCATGGATAGGTTTAATTGAACCTCTAACTTTTTTTTTATCAAATGTAGGAAGTCATTCCCAGACACCTTTCGCTCACTAGCATGGTACCAGTAAACCCTATCCTCAATATGAGGGTGCTGAATTAGGAACTATTTTGAAAAAAATTATCTGGTTCATCTTGTTATTTGCGTAGATTGCCTCATTATACACGAAAATAAAATTAAATTTATGTGCATAAATGGGTAATGTCATCTATCGTTGCACATGCACACTAAAAGTTAGGGTCATAAGTTTCAAGATAAAGTATGTATGAGTTTATCCAAGTTTCTTAAATCGAAACACCCACAGTACTGTATGAAAATTAAACAATAAAGAAAGAAATATGGGAAAAAGCAAGGTAGACGAATGTGATTTTGTATGAAAATGTATTTAATACTTTTAATTAGACAATATGTAAGAAAATATAGATTAAATACAGCTAATTTGTAAGAATTCCTTTTTGTATTCTATTATAGCTCTATCACAGTTTAATAACATTATAGGTGATAGAGGTATTGTTTTCATTCTTTGCTGTGAAAAAATTGCTGATAATACGGGAAACTTAGTTTTGTATTTACAATAGTGTAAAAAAATCTTTTTAAAATTTGTCTAATTTTTGAAAGATATGCTAATTTTTACATCAGAGACGTCAAATTATTGGAAGTATGCAACAGCTATTATAATGCACACTCTACAGATATGTATGCTGGTGGATAGCTGATTGGTTCAGAAGATTAAATTCAGGCGTTGGAGTTGTGTGGGTTTGTGTTTTCGTAAGTGATTTCACTCTGCAGATGAAATAACAATGACGAAAGAAGAGCGCACGGTTTGTCGTCTTACTCGTTTGGTTTTATTCTACTCAAAATTCCCCAGATTTCAATTTCACAGAGGTGGATTTAATTACCTCAATATTGTAATAATTAGAGTAATGGAGAGAATGTCACAGTACGACTGAAAGTCAGGGTCAATGTGAAGACATCAGTTCTATCTTCGGATAAGTTTTTGAAGAGATTTTTACTTAGAAATAAACTCATAACAATTCACTAATGGTTGGTTGTTTGGCGGTTTATGGTGTAAGGGCTATACTTGGCCCAGATGCGCCAAGCCCAAGACAATGTCAAGTAGAAAAATCTGTGAAAGGGGAAAAGGAGAGATTGAGGATGAAAGCAAAAAGAGATCGCTTGTGTTTCCCGAGAGCGCGTCCCCCGTGTTTACAAAACACAGTAAACCCCATGGGAAAAGAAAAGATCAAGTAGGACCGTGAAGCCCGTACTCACCGAAAGGAGATGTACCCCTGAGGGCTCAATTCATTTATGCATTTCGTGAAGGGATGTCTAAGTAACGTATTTATTTATTTTTAAATCACATTTCCGCGGTGGCCTGGTTGGAAGAGTAACGGACTAGCAACCGGAGGGTTGCGAGTTCGAATCCAACCAAAAGGTCGTCGTGTACAAAGGGGGCTGGTGCGCGTTAAATCTGTCGGGGCCTCAAATGTCCTCACGTTGGCGCGGTGTGGATGTTTGGAGAATGGGGTGCCAGCTCAAGTGTTCAAGCTTATATTGAAGACACTTGACAAGATCCAATATCTTTTCCGTACATATTCTTTAATTATATAATTTGAGTTCATAACGCATGACCAAAGTAAATAAAGAAAATTGAGTTAGGTAAGTTGTGATTTGTCGAATCAAACAAAGCACAGAGATAATAATTGACACTGGTATGTAGATGTATTAAATTATTTGGCAACTATTTAACCTTGTCAAACACACAAGATGTGAGTCAATCTCAGACGATGAAGTGAATAATCCATAATATCTTCAGACATATGTCACGTATAACTGATTATGAACCAAAATATAGGGTAAAAAGTTACTTTGAGAAAACAGTTGTCACTATTTCAGAATATTTAGTTCATCTACGGAACTCTTAATGCACGACTATTGACGTTTGAAATGCGGCCGTATGTTAGAGAAATAAAATTTCTAATTGATGACATCACACACACCTTTTCGACTTTCATACTCATAAATGAGCCTTTGAAATGCGTTATTATGATGACGTATGTGATTCATAAATTCTTCACCGTTTAGATGGCCACCTGTAGGAAGTGAATGCTATGTTTCGGGAGAGGGATTAATTTTTTTCTAGTTTAAATTTTTTCTGCAAAGATGGCATATTCCTTTTGATTCGTCTTTCCATTTTAGAGCTGCATAATATTTACAGGCAACATATTACCGATAAAAACTGAACTATTTATTAGCCCACAAACCAGGAACATTTGTTCTTCCAGTTCGAGTCAATCGTTTCCCTTCTCTTAAACCAACATGTCTAGATTTTTCAGCAGATAAACGATTGTTTCGTTCAAGTTAAGGCCAGATGATTAAGTTCAACAAACGAAATTTTTTCTCTTTGTAAAGTTATTTTATCTCTGTCATTTGGCAATCAAGGTTCTTATTGTTGGTTAGTTTTATTATTACGGGATGAATAAATTATTTGACTGTCTGATGTATTACGATCTGTATTCTCTTCCTGTTTCGGCATAATAGTAACTCAATATGTTAAATTTGAATTAGAGAGCTCAAACTACAAGCAGCTCTAATGTCAGCATCATGATGACACAAGGCAATGAAAAGAGTGGAAAATTGAAATCATTGTGGAAAAGAAAATTTAAGTAAACGGTGAAAATAGGTTTAGATTATAACAAGAAATCTCAGCACCCTAAATACCTCAAGCAATTATCTTTGGATGTTGTGAACACAGTTGGCAGCAAAGGTGACGAAGGAATTTCTGACGTTGGAATTTAGATCAAACTAGGTCATGAATAAGTCAAAATTAGCATAACATTAATCACTGTTCTGTTTTTCACTCGGAACTTTTGGCCATGGATGAACCTCTGGTATACATTGATAAGGACATTTAAATCCTAGCAAAAACCGAAGCTCTATGCAATATATCAGTAAGTAGGGAAACATAGTAACCATACCAACACAAACATCGTCAGAAAAATGAAACGTCAGTATGATAGGAACATGAGCCATCTTCAGTGGATCCCTTCACATATTTGTCCACAAGGAAACGAAACCTCCAACCTTTTGACTAAGGATTGAAGTCTAGATGCTAAAAAAGTTGAAATGATAAAAAGTCGAAAGTTAAAATTTGAATGAACGGAATTTGAAGAATTCTTACGACACATTATTGATATGTCTGCAGTCATCCTGGTGCATCCCTGGCTAAAATGTGCAGCAGAGAAGACCACACTGCTCTCTCTATGCTCCGCAGTGGACACTTAAAGCCAATGAAGATCGAATTGCATTGCAAGCATTTCTCAGTTCAGGCTTCACCCGAGCACATTTACTCTCTCGACTCTACTTCAGGTCAGCTTATTCACCATCCTGAGCTTGTTCTTGAGGAGGGTCTCAAGTCTCATGGGCTAATATACTTGTATTTTTTATCCTAAGTGAGATAAGTAAGAATGTTTTTTAGATGTTCAAAACTAACGAAACACCTTAGTGTTTGGGATGCCATTGAAGTGCTCGTTTAGAAACAAATTGTTGACATGACTGAGGGGTGCTGTTTTTGCCATGCACTTTATTGGAAGTAAGAATGAGTAAAACCAGTAAGGAGTATAAAAAATACTGCTTTATATATTTGATTAATTTTAGTTTATTTAGAGATCTGAAATGAGCATATCCATGCATATATTCATTATAAATGAATTGCAATCTACAGGGTGACCTGTAAAGTCCCTTTAAGCCCTTTAAATTTAAAACACAGTCTCGTATAGTCAAGGAACTAACGTGTACCAATAGTAAAGTGACCATGCTGAATTTATTGAGACAGCTTACACCGTTCCTAGCGGCGAAATAAGGAAGTTAAAAAAATAACTCGAAAACTAAAGGAGATCGGCCAAAAAGTTCAATTAAACAAATGTGCGCAATACCATAATAAGAGCACAGGAAAAAGGTTCATGGAGTTATCTGTAAAATTCGTGGAGATATTCGTGATTGAAATTTGAACTATTCCATGCCTTGAAAAAGGGGTCGTCCAGAAATTCAAAAACGTGTTCTCCGGTGTTATACAGTTTTTCTTACCCCTCTCGATTTCTTCCTCTGGGGTTACATCAAAGATCGGGTGTATGAAGCTCCATACACCCGATCTTTTTGTAATTCGACAATTTTCCCGGATCTGCGGCAGCGTATCATTGATAGCTGCGCTACTGTCACACCGCAGATAAAGAATTGCATGCCGGCGTGCTTGATCGAATATAAATATGTATTGTGGCCGATGGTGACCTTTTTGAACACACTCGCCATGTTTTTGTTTAGCAATAAATTTCTTGCTTTTGCTCATCTGTCTTTTACTTTTCCAATGTGCCACACTGAATAACGCGCATTTGTTTCTGACATTTTCGCATCTGCTCAAAGTTTATCAGGATAAAATTATTAAATAGTAAATCTGCGTGAGTTGTTGCGCGAAATTTGTGATTTCGGTCGTCAGTTTTTTTTTATTTTCCGGAGTGCGTTTCAGATATTTTTTTATTTATCTTTTGTTTCTTTCTTTGTTTGAATTTTTAAATTCGTCGTTGCTTAACTCAGAAAAACTGTATAACACCGGAGAACACGTTTTTGAATTTCTGGACGACCCCTTTTTCAAGGCATGGAATAGTTCAAATTTCAATCACGAATATCTCCACGAATTTTACAGATAACTCCATGAACCTTTTTCCTATGCTTTTATTATGGTATTGCGCACATTTTTCTTTTTGAATTGAACTTTTTGGCTGATCTCCTTTAATTTTCTAGTTATTTTTTAACTTCCTTATTTTGCCGCTAGGAGCGCTGTGAGCTGTCTCAATAAATTCAGCATGGTCATTTTACTATAGGTACACGTTACTTTCTTGACTGTACGAGACGCTGTTTCAAATTTAAAGAGCTTAAAGGGACTTTACAGGTCACCCTGTATATATAAAGCAGAGTTGGCGTCTGTGTGTTCTCTATACAAATCTACAACGTTTGACCAATCCACACCAAATTTGGTACACTTATACTTTAGAACCCTGCGGTTAAGATAGGCTACATTAACCCCCGTTCTATTTGTCCTAGGTGTGCAGAGGGGGCTAAAACAATTCAAAATCCACATGGAATAGCATTGAGTATAAAGCGATTGTGGTACGCAACTCTGTTCGTTTTACCAGTATTTGTGGAAAAATAACTTCAAATAGAATTGTAGGCAGGGCAGGTTCGATTCCTGTCAGGTGCATTCCGCCCTGGGTGTATTTCTCTCTTCTGTGTCAGTAAAAACTTTCATTGTTTGTGTCTGTCTATTAATTGATATTGTATGTCTTGTGTCTGGCGCAGCATGGCCATATATGTCCCTTTAGCCATAAAAACCCAACAAACCAACCATCAAATAAAATTGTTTTACCAGTATTTCTCGAAAAACAATTTTTTCTGAAACATTGTATTTAAACAATTTAAATGAAACTAATATTTATGTTTGATTGACTTTTTATTTCTTTCCATAATATAAATAATTTATGAGTATTTGATTGAAAATATGAGGATATTTAAAATATTTTATTTAAATAACTAACACTTTGTAACGGAACACGAAGAGCTCAAACGGAAAACTCATTGATCATAAAAGAATAATTTTCCTACTCGGTATCTGGCAATGCAAGAATTAATGCTTTATTTTATAAAAAATTGATTTAGAATTCTGTGTTTGTGTATTTGAATTCACAGAGAAATGGTGCTGTCATTAAGCATTTCCAAATGTTATAAATATGTGTTATTTTTATAAACCATTATTGTCCTTATCAATATTGTTCAAAAGTCTTTTGTCGAATTGTTCTATTTCAGAATATATTCAATAAGTTGAATCAGGTTTGCACAACTTTCTTTTTTTCAGAATTCTGCCTTTTTCAAGAATCGAATTTCGTTTCTGTTTGTATTTATGTGTTTACATATTGCAGATATAACTAGGAGTTAAATATATTACTTAGTAGTTAAATTTTAATGAATTATTTATTTCCTGCAAAATAGCACTAGACAGGATAATTTCTTAGTGGGTATATGGATTTTTCGGCCAACTTTCTTTAAGTCTGGTTGATTACGTAATGGTTTGTAGAATTATGTTTCATAAAAATAAATTAAAATATTCAAAACAAACCCCTTTTAAGTAAGGTATGTAACTTTTTATTTTAAAATTAACGGTAAAGTTAAAATAAAATCAATTTAAAATAAGATAGGTTGCATTAAATTAAAACTCGTAGAAATACGTTGTAGTTCAAAGATATTTTTAAATTTTGACATAACTTTCATTATATGACGATTAAAATAAATTGAATTTACTTTAGCTTTTCATGTTTCATGGGTATTGAAAGCTGTACTCCATATTCAAGTCATCTATCATTCCAAATAGGTACGTGGTTTCCGAAAAAAATGAAACATAATCTCAATTGAAAACAGTACCTTAAGAATTCGACTTAAAACTTAATGTTTCTTGGAGTGAAGCTAATTTTAAATAAGACTGTTGATATTATAATAAAGTCAAAATTTGGAGGTATTTGAAGTGACTTGAAAAATGGTAATTTTTTGTTTTAAGTGACATAAGGTCGAGGTTGCTTACTTTAAAAGTTGAAGCTGTTTCATCAAACTTATATATATTTGAAAAATTCGTTGAAGGTAGTGATTTTCTTTTTTTAAACGCTTTGCTTTTAACGCTTTTTTTTAAATCGACCTTCTGTTTCTTAAAAATTGTAATCGATTGTGTTTGCTTTGTCTACAATGGTGACATTTATTTTTAAAACAAGCTCCGTTATTCCACGTGCCGCAGAATGGAATTTTCAAGAAAAAATGTATCTGCTTCAAAATAAATTAATCACGAATACCGTAACAATTTAATTTGCTATCTTCTCATAATGATGATGAAACTCGAAAACATCGCATCCCTGGTGCAAGAGTGTCACGTCAAAAATACTGAGAGGAAAACTAAGAGCAAGACTATACGCAAGACTACATACACTGACGGCCACCCAAATTGCAACACCAAGAAAGACAAGAGATATCACAACAAAATTTATTTTGTAGATAACATGTTGACCAAGTATCAAATGATTAAATTTATAGACTTCTGTGAAGTGTGGTTCCTGCCAAAATCAGTAGCCAGAGTAGCCGCCATTGTTGGAGATCACCGCTGCCACACGCCTCGGCATTGATTCAAAGAGACTTTGGATGTGTTCTTGGGGTACAGCAGACCAAGCAGCTTCCACACGTTGCCAAAGTTGATCTGGTGTGGCAGCTGGGGATGTATTCTGGGTCAATCGTTGAGCAACCATCGACCACATGTTTTCTATCGGCGAAAGATCCGGAGAGCGAGCTGGCCAGGGAAGCAATTCAATCTGGCGATTGACGAAGAACCCTTGGACAATGCGTGCCACGTGTGGTCGCGCATTATCCTGTTGAAATATGGCTGTGGGCAAGCCCTGAAGGTAAGGAAGGACAACTGGCTCCAACACCTCGGAGATGTAGCGCTGGCTGTTTAAAGTACCGGCAATGCGTACTAGAGGAGTGCGAGAGTGATATCCAATACCGCCCCATACCATAATACCCGGTGCAGGACCAGTGTGGCGGTGCATAACGCAGCTGTTCAGCATCCTCTCTCCACGGTGTCTCCAGACTCGAATCCGACCATTGTGGTGTTGCAGACAGAAGCGTGACTCGTCAGTAAAGACAATTTCATTCCATTCTGCCGTCCACATCCTTCTTTCATCTCACCATTGGCGGAGGAAACGTCTGTGGTTCTGCGTCAAGGGTAGACGAAGCAATGGACGTCTTGCGGACAGACCACTCTGCTGTAAACGGCGTCGAATGGTACGCGCAGACACTGGATGATGCGGTACAGATTGAATGTGCTGTGCTATGGTTCGTGATGTGGCTGAGCGATCCGTCACTGCCATACGCACAATATGCCTGTCATCACGTGAAGTGGTGCACTGAGGTGGATGCGATCGAACACGTCGGTCCGTCGTACCCTCCTGCATCCAACGATCACATATCCGCATTACAGTTGTTTGGTTTCGTCCAACACGACTACCGATTTCCCTGAAAGATAATCCACAATCTCGGTAGGCCACTATCCTTCCTCTGTCGAACTCGGATACTTGATCAAAAGATGATCGCTGTTTTCTACGAGGCATAATTGATCGTTTTTTTGAAAAAACCACAAGAAAAACACAATTGCCGTACTTGAAATCGTCGAAATCTCCAAGCCTTAAATAGCGCTTTGAAGTAGAGCCACAGGCGCGCGTGATGTGCGTCTGCGCTGAAATTCTAATCATTTGCATATCTCACCTCCGCTAATGCATGTTGTAAATTTCATATTATTTGCATGCTTCCTTCAGGGTGTTGCATTTACGGTGGCCAGCAGTGTATATACATTTTTAAATTCTCCAATAAATTTCCAAATAAAAACTTTTTATTCCATCTAAAACATCTGAAAGCTCTTTGGAATGAATTGAAAATCAAACTTTAACTTTATATTCCATTACTGCATTGCTCCTGTCGCTTTCAATATTCAATCTTGAGGTTAAGCAATGATGATAAACTTTTATGAAGACAAATGGATATATCCATTACTCAATTATTGGGTACCATTCCTTTATATATATTTGTAACACACACAACCGCTTATAGCTCTTTTATAATTCATACTTTTTATATAGATATTACGTTGCTTTTCGTTGATACGATTTTAGAACAGTGTAGGGATAGTCATCATACCCCAACACCATACATTGTTCAAAGTAGTTAATTGCTTATATTTTTTTACATAATATTACTTTTAAAAATTATTTTACAAATAAATAATACAATTTAAAAGTTTTTGTGAGGAACACGTGATCGCTTCAACTTTAATTGTTTTTAGATAATTTATTACTATTTTAATCTGATTTTTTTTAGTTGCCCTGGGCAGATTGTGTGCTATTTATGTAACTTCCCACGGTTTATTCGAGCCATTTACAATTCTCCAAAGGAGGCAAAAATAAAATAGTATTACAAAATAAAACAATATAAGAAAACAATATATCACTTTCATAAAAGTTTTATGAAAGTGAAACAAGATAAGTTGGAAAAAGACTTCCAGAAACTAAACAGGAAGTTACAGCTTTATATACAATGCTTTTTTAATTTCGCATTAATTTCTACGTTCACACATAATCTACATTCGTTAATTTTTTATTAAACAATTATAGTCTGCATGTCCTTGTGTCTTTTTCTTTTATTTTTTAGGTGAATACATCGAATATGCGTTGATATAAAGTATGTAAATTTATTTTTAATGGATGTGCTGTATTTTTTACTTATGGGTATTATTCTAAATATGAAGTCCATAAAGTAAAAAGTACAGGATGTACACATAGGATAAGCACAGGATCCAAAAGCGGACAATATATATTATTTAAGTAACATAAATCTAGATAGTCTACATTCCGATTACTGTACTTCACAATTGAATTTGTGAAGTTGGTATCATACAAGCAGAATTCCAATTTTTTAAAAAATGAATTCCCTCTCTGTTGACATTTTATACTTTTTCTCAGCATTGAAGAACAAATGAAACAAATGAATGTATACAGGAATGTTTTATGGTAGCAGTATTGTCCTATTATACATCCTATTGTACACTTAACTACAATTGGAATAATTTGACTTAAAATATCGAAACATTAATCCTGGTCTTCTTTGTCAAGATCTTTAGAACTTGTAACTTTTGCTCGATAGTAGATTTCTTTGGATCGTAGCCAGCTGTAGGAATTATCGAATAGTACAATATCTGCAATAAGAAGTTTGAACACTTAATAAATTTTAATATAAAAGTAATCGACAAAATTGGGTTAATCGAATTTATATTTATCTGAATGTTTTAAAATACTGAAAAACTACTATCTAAGCATTATTAACCATTTTCTGTAGGTAGGAACACAATATTTTATTACTGATTTTCTGAAGCGTAGATAATTTTCCAATAGCGGACTATATGCATTTAGTATACATTAAAATTAATACTAATTATGCGATAAAAACCCATAGTACGATGCATACAGTTAGCATTAATATGAAACCAAGACTGCAAGGTGGGATGATTTTTCCCAAATGAATTTCTAGTTTATTATTAACTGTTTTATACTGTGCCTAAGGAACGAGTTGATTCTTAGCATCCTAATATGATTAATGATTGTTTAATCCTAGAATTGACAATATGTATTATTACGATAGATCTTTGCTTTTTTAAATAGACGTACTTCAATTGTTTTTCTTACACTTATAGTCTTTAGGGATACTGCAACAATTTTCCATGTAAAATAGTGTTTTAGTTTCAGGAGGATTTATGTGAAGTTACACGTAGAGGTCGCTAGTTTTTTTGTGGTTGCACGTACTTTTTTGTTTCACTCCAGAAAAGGCGTATATTGAAATGTTACTCGAATGTAATCAAAGCCTGTAGCATATGAGAAGGTTTTTCTATAAAGCTAAAAACAGGGTCTTTTTTATGTAATGGGACCCTTTTGTTTTATAAACGTTTGAATAAAATATTTTGTATTACATTTTTTCACATACCGTTTACTCAATTAATGACAAGTGATGACCTCTGATCAGACTGCAAGTACTACCTCTTTTGACTACGTGATTTGTTTAATTATTTCGTGTTTCATTTCGACATCAGCGGATACATAAAAGAGAGAACATTATTGGTATTGGCAGGCCAAGGTTAATTCATGAACGACCTCTCCATCCTCGTAAAACAACTGTTTGGTGTGCATTTTGGAGAGAAGGCATTATTGGAACATTTTTCGAGGATCTAAAGAAATTGTGGTTAATACGAGATATCTCGTCCATCAAGAGGTTAAAAGACGCAACTTGGAAGTTAAAAGACGCATATCCTGGCCTAATAATGACAAAATCTGGTGATATCGGTTGACTTGCTCACCTGATTTGACCGCCCCACATTTTTTATAGGCTACAAAAAGAGTAACTCATCTGAGTTAGCAAGTGGAGAACTATCCAACAGATTAAGCGAAACATTCGGGGAGGAAATTGAGAAATTCCTCTCAGAAATATGCTAAAAAATAATGGAAAATGTGATGGAAAGAGTCTATATTTACTGCACAACCTATCATTTGGTCACTGTCATATCCCATAAATAATGTAACACGAAAATGTTATAGATGATGAGGTCGTTCGTGAATTAACTTTGTATTTCCCCCTTTTAATAACGGTTGTTCAGTTTGTTTTTTCGTATCCACTGATATCAAAATGGGAGCGCAAAGAAATTGAGCAAATCAAGTGGTCGAAATAGCCCGTATTTGGAACGTGACCAGAGGCGGTTATTTGTCATTGATTGAGAAAACAATCTGTAAAGAATATTTAATAAAAAATTATTTTATTTTTATTTTCCAAAACAAAATTATGCACTTATATGAAAAAACACCCTGTATATAAGACTAATATTTCGGTGGGTTCACGAATTTTCTCCTTCGTAATTTGTGATGTAACTATGTTATGTTTCTCTAATATATTTCCAAGTGTGGCTTATATGGAATGAATCATAAAAACTAACGTTAAACACCACTAAAACGGAAGTAAATCATATTATTTTTTAACCAGAACCCATTCTTTCTTATTGTTTGTGCGTACATTGAAAAAACTCTTCTATATAGGCAATAGTTTTTTAAAAATAATTTTTGAGTTTAATCCCTTTTGTATTAAACTGCTTTTTTAACCT
Source organism: Meta bourneti (assembly GCA_933210815.1). Taxonomy (NCBI): domain Eukaryota; kingdom Metazoa; phylum Arthropoda; class Arachnida; order Araneae; family Tetragnathidae; genus Meta; species Meta bourneti. Next base: position 60,167,955 of record OW119924.1, on the reverse strand, counting down.
TGATGATAATAGTTATTTATTTACCATGGCTTAAGTAAAGTTACAGTGTTACTTAAGGATACAAAGTTTTAGAAGAAAGGTAAGTGCATAAATAAGTGTAAGGATTTGCAGTCTTACCCAGAAAAATGCACCGAAGAAAAATTCCAAACACTTTTTATTGAAAGATTTTAAATTCACTATTATAATTGTTGATTCGAACGAATAATCTACCAATAATTCAGTCAGTCATAAACAAGCTTATCTTAAAAAGATAGGATATTAAAAATCTTCTTGTACTCACAAGTGCCTGCCTTCATGCATTTGTGAATTCCTGCTTCTGAGAAGTCCTCTGTATCTAGTCTCTGCAACGGAACCAATTCTACAACCCTCTCTACGTCCCCAATCACCTCCTTGTAAAATAGTCCAAAGGCTATGTCTCTGCATTTAGTTTCGAATTCCCATTCGATGAGAGATCCTGAGTCTAAGACCTCTAACTCAATTTCTGAGAAGGAGGATCGTGGTATGATGAGCTTCTGAATTCCTTCCTCCTTGCTTAAAGGGGCTTTATCTTTGTTTACGAAATATTTCTCAGGGACGGGACCAGCGTGGTTTACCTGCATCCAAAGAACACTAAATTGTAAAACGGAAAGTCAGAAGTAAATGGATGAAATACACATTAAGAGAAATCAAAGCTGAAGTAAACAACAGATCTTATAAGTTGGTTTAATTTTTTAATCGACTGCATAATCTAATATGTCCAATTTCTTTAGTTCTTAAAATAAAGTTTATGCAGAATGATAGAAAAAGTCGTTTTGTCTTGAACCAACTTACAAAGGTTTTGCACAAGGGGTCACCATCTGGATCTGTTTTGTTTCCTCCTAGAAATGCCGGAAGTTCATCAGCATCAATGATTTTCAGGAGTTCTTCTTTATGCGTATCTAGTAATGATTAATGATAAAATAACGACGTTTCTATAGACAGAAATACTGAACATAGGACAAGTTTAATTACTTCTTAACGTACAAAACCACCTCTCATCAAATTGAATGGTCTATAGAAGTAGGAAGCTTATCTATAAGCCATTGCTGTCTGTAGCAAACAGGTTTTGTTTCTACTTTGATCATGGCCATAACAAGGAGACAGTGAACGTGTATAAATGGTGTGGAAACATGCAAATAAAAGGCTAGGCCATCGTGAAAACAGCGAGAGCGAATGTTTTTCTGTTTTTTTAAATTATTTTAAACGTACTACAAGACCAAAATGAATACTTAAATAGCAACTTTATGAAATATAGGCTGATGATTAGTTTCCCTTGCATCTTGTAGAAATTTAGCAAAAAATTTTTCTAAATGAATTAAAAATAGTGATGAGAGAACAAAGATGGTTTTTAATAAGGTAGGTGCAATAATTATGTATCTCAGTGTAGACAAAATGCTAATTTGCATTGAACAAAACTATGAATACATAGCGAATATAAATAGTTATTTAAATGTACCAAACTGGGCGTAGCGTACATTAACTGAAAATCACAAAAGCAAACTCTTGATTAAATCTTAAAAGTTCCAGAAGATGAATAATGTCAGTCCCAGAGCAGTGTGAAAATCTCATTTTTATTGGTTATTAGACTGCCTTAGGTTGATTTCTTTAGATAGCCTTATTGTCAATAGTTTGGGTTGAATTGCTGAATAAATGTGACATGTGTATAGCATCATCATATTACAAATAATTTCATTTTTTACATTCCACTGACTGTAATAGCCAAATTATGTTTTTATTAAATACACGGTAGTTAGACATTACGGCTGACATGGCATTCTATTTGGGTCTATATAAATAGCAAATAACGGAGGATATTTTTAGTGGCCTTCCAGCCCCATTACCTCTCTTTTGTAAAATTCTATTCTATAGTTACATAAACTGTTTCTTAAATACAAAATTTGATGAATAACAGGAAATTCTAAAAACGAATCTTAAAAATTCGTTCGACTTATTTTTGTCACGAGTTCTAAGAGAAGTGTTCAAAATGTGAACTTTTCTACACCCTATATAATATATTACTTCACAAATTACCCGGGATAATAACAGCACAAGAGCTAAAAATAGCTGTTCTACAGAGTAGACATGTATCAAGAGAACTTGTAAATTCAGTGTTGTGAACAGCTTTTGTTTTACAGTATTTATTTTAGGCATAGAATAAAACAGCTATATATAATCTTACTTGGACTTAGGATGTGAATTTTATTGATGACCGATGTTGCTAAGAATGTTTTGACTATATTAAACGTTGCAGTAAAGTAAATGGAAGCTGAAAAGAAAAATATTTTGATCATTAAAAATATTTTTATATTACATAATTATTTGACAGTGATCATTGGAAAGCATAATTATTTACACATACTAGATTATAAATATCTATATCCATCTATTTGTACAAGGTGTCCCGTAAATGCTGTAAACTCAGAATAACAGTATTCTTTTCTCTGAGTGGGTGAAATTAGCTCTAAGACCTTTATCTCTATGATCAATAGTTTTCGAGAAAAATATCTGTAATATTAATGACGTCACATCAGGTGAAATCTTTTTTTAGTTACTAATCTAACAAAAATGAAAATCAATTCTAGTTAAACGAAGTTTTTACTTTCCAAAATTAGTGCATTTTGAGATCCTTCATACAAACAAAATGAATGCATTTAACTAAACGAAGAATTAAAAAAAATTATATTTTGTGGTTGAAATTCAGTGGTAGTTTTTGAATAATAAACATGTTTTCGATTTCTGAAGCTGGTTTCAACTGTAATGGAATAAAAACTAGGCGTATAACTTCCTGGAATAAAAAATAGGCGTACGAAACTAACACTTAAAATTTAAAAATGTGTGTTAAATTTGTTTTATTGGCTCTCATATGTCCACATAGGTGCCGAAAAACTGATACACCAGTCTAACAGTTGGTATGCCTCCCACGGGAACGTATAACTTCAGAAATACGACGGGGCATGAACTTCATAAACTTGAGGGAAGTATTCTCTAGACATTGAATATCGTACGTCTCGCAAAGCTATCCACAATTCTGTTGTATTCCGAGATGTGAGATTTCTGTCTAGGAGAGATGTGAGAACCTATCTAGGATGCCATGCAATAACATGGCATCCTAATATGTTCGATAAAGCTGAAATCTGGTGACTTAGGTAAAAGTGGCAAGATACCAACTCAGAGGAGAGTTCCTATAACCATAATTTGGCGTGTCTAGACTTGTATGGTGGTGCATTGTCCTGCTGGGAGAGCCCATACTCATCAGAATGAATACACTACATGATCGGGTGTAATTCGTCAGAAAGGATATACCCGTAGAGTTCACCTATCAGAGAAGATTGTAGACGCACCAGGAGTTCCATTGAATGGCAATTAAACAACACCCATATCATTCTGTACCACCAATCTGTACAATTCCCTGTTGACATACAGTATCCATGGCTTCGTTGGGGTTCTCTACTCATACGGATCCTTTCGTTTTCACGAATCAATTGGGAATATACTCATCAGACCAGGCTACTCGTTTCCAGTCATCAAATATTCAGTAGAGCTGTTCCCAGCCCAGGTGAGGAGCATAGCTGTGTGACGAATATTTATCAAGGGTACTCAGCGTTGGCTCGCAAAAGCACATATGCTTGAGTGAACGTTTCACAGTCCTCACGCTGATGTTTGTTGAGGGCCAATCATTGAAATACGATATTATTTGAGGCTGTACTGCACGATTATCGCTTGAAACAATTTTTGCCAACCGACGCCTGTCACTTTCCCTCAGAGTACACTGCTGTCTTACGAAACAGGTTTTGCCAGTATTCTTGCAGTCACGGTAAACTCTTGAAATGGTTTTACATGAAAATCCAAACTTCTCTACCTCCAAAATGCTATCATCCATCCCACGAGCTCGAACTATTAAACCTCATTAAAAATAGCTTAAATCTTTATAAATTGCCATTTTCCCATAGGAAACTGCTGTACATAATTCCACAGATGCTATCCCTTTATATATGCACTGACAGATGCAAACCAATTAAGTGCATGGGTGGTCTTGCCACGTATTTTGCATAGGCTAGTCTGTACCAGTTTTTTTGGTATTTCAATCCATCTTATTTGGTAGAATTTGAAACTAACATCTGAGAACAAGCCTTTGAGTTCTCATTATCACTATCGTTACCTCAATCTATGGATAAGATTGACAAGTTAATAAATTATAGGTTTTCAGAATTAGAAGTCTCCTTATAAGGGAAGACCTTTTTTTCTTGGTAATATATTTTCTCGGGGATATGTATAAATTTGATGTATCTATATAAATAAATAGGAAATATTTGTTTGTACATTCAATGTTTTCGCTCCATTTAAAGCTATTTTTCCGTTTTGGATAATTTTAATACAAAATTAGTTGCTGCCGCGTTTGATGTCTGCATGTGTGTTCCCGCACTACAGTCGAATGGCTGGATATATTTTCATGAAATTTTGCATAATTTGAGTACTCACAGTAGCTTAGGAATATCATTTATCAGAAATATCATTTATATAATTTAACGGACAATGCTTACTACCTGTCATGCGTGAGACAGATGAACAACGATCAATCTAATTGTAGAGATGGACAAAAGTATGTCTGGTGGAATAACAGTCTTAACGCGGCTATTGCTAACTTGCGATACCAGTTATTATTTACGGTTGTTATGGAAAGCTTATTTAATAGTTACTGAATAAGTTTAATAGTTGTCATTAACTGTTAAAAATTGAAGTTGACAGTGAAATTAAACAGTAAATATTGATTATCCTTTTTTCCAAATTTCTCTTCCTTCAAGATCTGGTCAATTTTGCTAATGACGAGATACCTTGTCGAGACAACCACCAGGAGGGTTTAAGGTTTTTTGCAATCTTCTTTAAGTCAAGTAACAAATAAACAGTAGAGAGGATTCCTGAAATGGACAACAGTTTTAACATTGAATATTTCGGGCTATAACGATAGCAAATCCATGAAATTTCCTATTTAGACTAATTTGACGATGTAGAATTTGATTAAAGCATCAGAACATGATGTTGCCATAGGAAATTTTGTTTTTTTTTATGCAAAATTTGATATGAAGACAACTCTTATGCAATGTTTTTGGATTTGAATTTGTAGAGGACATCATTCCTTGTTGAATGATATCTTTGAATTTGTTGTACAATGAATAGTGCTCGAAATAAAGTATGGAGAGCCGTTTTTTCCTCAACTGTACATTACGATTACTCAGAATGTTTTACTAGTACAGCTGGATAAGCATTTATTTTTCAAAAATTATTTTTACAGAATTTTACCTCTAATACTGTGTTTATTTTGTGCCTTATTTCTTCTAGGCGGAATATAAATGACTTGCGAATATTTAAAATACGATATAAAAAGAATAAAACATTCGATTTTCCAATAGAACTTGGCAGAAATTACTTATTCTATGGTAAACTAGTAGAATTACCCGACCTTACTCGGGTTGAATTGGTTAATTATAGATTGAAAAGTGACCTGAAAAAATGAATTTTTTCTTTCGTAGAAAATGACAAATCATTTAAGTGTGAGTAAAATAATTTTTAACATATTTTAGACATTTCAATAATTACTACAACATACTTTGGACACGAATAGTATACATGTATACCCATTCATGTAATACATTTCTCATACATCGCCCCCTGCTGTATGCCAAAACTACACAATGAAGAAAGGTGACACTAAGGTAACTACTGCAAAAGACGATTTTGAGGGGACGGTAGAATATATGAATGCCCTTTCTTAAGTCTTTTTCCTGTAAAATTGCTCATCACAATTCGTAAGAATGACGAATCAGCGGCGAATACTCTCGCACTCATAGTTTATCTACCAATATTTTTTGACTTGTGGCACTTTTGCACCAGGCATATGATATTATCGAATTTCACCATCTTTAAGGGGATAATGAAACATTAATTGATAAGATATTCATACGTTTCCTTAAAATGCGATTACATTTCATCTTAAAATTATATTTTGTGGCCATATAATTTTAACTTTTTTAAAAATAATTTTTAAAAAGAACTTGTTTTAAATTGAATATCTTCAGTACAGACAAAGCAAAGGTAACCTATTACCATTTAAAAAAACTGTAAATCGATTTAAAAGCGTTTTAAAGTATTTAATAACGGTTTTTTTAAAGAAAATCATTGTCTTCAACAAACTTTCAACATGTGTAAATACGGTGCTTAAATATAGTAGCTTCAACTCCAAAATAAGCCACCTGGACCTCCTGTCACTATGAAATAATTTTTAATATTTCAAAAGTCCTATTCGGAATTTGTTAATATTAATATTCTTTCAATAACCGCAAAACTCCATTTCAATGTTGCTTTATTCTGACTTAAATGTCACTTTAAATAGAATACTTTGTTGTATTGGTGCGTGTGATGAAAAGGAATTACAATTTATTAAAAAAATAATATTTAATACGTTTAAGCAGCGAAGTAAAACAAAAGTAAAGTTGCCGGGAAAAACGTTGTTCTGAAGATATAATTCGTAATTCCTTTTTATTTCGTGATCTTGAATATTTGTCTAAAAAGTGGACAAAATTTAAATATACAAATTAATTCCGATCGAAAAAGTCCAGAAATCACTGCATGTGGTCAAGGAACACGAGTTTCCGTTCTTTGCAAAATATCGTCGGTCCCAACTATTTGGAAATTGTTTATATTTAAAGAAAAATAAAGCTCAAAATAAATAAAGTATCAGAGTTAAAATTTCGTAAAAATATTTTTTGGAAAAATAATCGCTTTTCAGCAGTTCGGCAAAACAATACAAGTAATTGCAATGCTCAATATACACTGAAGTACCAAAAGTCATGGGTTACCTCGCTGATATCGTGTGGGGTCTCCTTTAGCTTGGAGAAGTGCAGCAACTCGACGTGGCAAGGACTCAACTAGTCCGCGGAAGTTGCCAGGATATATGTTGAAGCATGCGGTCTCGATAGCCGCCCATAATTGCATGGCTGTGTAGGTACTGGATCTTGTGCACGAATGGCTCTTTAGATCATATCCCAGATATGCTCCAACGAGTTTATGTCTTGCGATCTAGGTAGCCAAATCATGTGCTGGAATTGTCCAGAATGCTCCTCAAACCAATCGCGAACAAAATGGGCCCTGTAACACGGAGCATTATTATCTTGGAACATTCCATCGTTATTTGTTCACGTTTGTTCAAATTGATTAATTCTCGTCGGGTAGCCATTATCACGTTATTAAACGTTTTAAAAGACATTCAAGAGTCCAACAGACAGCACTGATAACCATTTGACTCTGTATGCCCTTTTAACGCGATCCGAGAGCCACTTATAATTTTTTATACTGTAATCCCATGACTTTTGGCACGTCAGTGTACTCAGCTTCTCCAAAACTACCAAATTATGGTTGATTTAAATATAGTTACTCAGATATTTTAGCATGAAACATGCCTAAATATGTAAGCAAAGAAATTTCAAGTAATGCATTCACTAAACTAAATGCGATTTATAAAATATAAAACGTTGTATTAGAATATGTTATAAAATACATAATACTTACACAAACATACAAACACAAAAACATACGCAAAACAGGGAGACAGACAGACCAACGCAACCAAGTTCAGTCACCAAATGAATGTAAGTACTCACAGGCCGACCAAAAAATATTTTTTAAAAACGTTTTTCATAATTTAAGGTGTTTCTTATGTTTTTTGGGGTGCTCATTCTAATTATTCAATCGCTTTTCTCCTATCACGCATTATTTTTCTGCAAACTTCATTAATTTTTGGCTTTTATAATGCTAAAATCAAGTGCAGTAAAGTGAAAGGTGTATATGAAACGAAAGTAAAAATGTACTTACCATTCCATTTTTTTCAACATTGTGATGATGAAAGTTGGGATAGGTATTGTCCTTCCTCTTAGTAATCCAAAGGTTTGTATTTTCTTAACCTTTTGTCGGTTAAAGTTAGGGTGTAGCTCTTTCTCTTAAGTGATGTTTCCGGAGTTTTCGATGGAGGGATCAGCAGTAATCTCCCATCATATTTACATCCCAACGACCTTGTATCGTTTTTCCATTTCCTTAATATCTTGGTGGAAACGCTCACCTTGTTCTTCACTCATTGATCCAAGATTTTCAGGGAAAGAATTCAAGTGTGAATGTAGAAAATGATACTTCAGACTCATATTACACCCGAGTTCTTCGAATTTTCTCAACATAATTCGAACTATATTTTCATAAATAGGGTCTTTCTGGTTTCCAAGGAACTTCAAAACAACTTCTTTAAATGCAGTCCAAGCATCCTTTTCTTTTGAGTTCATTACAGTTTCAAAGTTATGGTCTTGCATCAGTTTTCTTATGTCAGGGCCAGCAAAGACACCTTCTTTCAACTTTACTTCTGACAAATGAGAATTTTTTTGCATAGGTACTGAAAACAAGGTTCAGTTTTCGAGATTGCTTTTACAAATTGCTTCATGAGAAGTTTTATGTGCAGTGGTGGGAGTAATATTTTTTGGGGGTCCACCAAACTCATGTGCATAACGTTTTTGATCCTGGGCTCGAGATTTCCGCGTGCTGGCCACTTTTCTTGTCCAATGTTGATCCCGTGCCCTACTGTCCAATTCACACAGAAAACAAGGGAATATCGTGTATCCAATTTGCTGTCCTATTAACATACCTAAACACCTTCAAGTCACCGCAAATCATCCACTTGTGATTGGAGCATTTAATCTTTTATAACACAAGATGCAAATTTTCGTAGCTCTCTTTGATATAAACACAATGTTCAACGGGCAATGAAGCGTATATTTTATCATTGTGTAAGAGAACTGCCTTCAGGCTAGTCTTGGAGGAGTCCATAAAGAGTTCCATTCATCTTTACTGTATTTGACCCCAAATTCTTCTACTAACCCAGGTATGTTACAACAGAATACTAGGCCACCTTCTTGTTCAAAATAAGGAGCAAATTTTTCTTATCTTCTTCTGTACAACGGTAAGATGTTCCTGGAGCCAACAGATTCCTTTCTCTCAACCTGGAACTAAGAAGTTCAGCTTTCTCTTTGGTTAAGCGTAAATCTCTCCCTAGATCATCCAATTCGTGTTGCTGAAACAGTTGGGGTTGGTTGCTTTCAAATTCACAGTTAGATACATCAACAATCTCTTCGCACTCAGAATAGCTGCTACTTGTTAAAAGAGCTTTTAATGACACAGGTGGGTGTGGAACAGGAATACCTTCACCATGAGGAACTGGACGCAATGCTGATTGAAGATTCGGGCATGAAATAACTTTTTTATTCTTAGAATTGTACCCACTGACATCGATACTGCAAAAATAGCAATCAGTAGTTTGGTTCTTTTGTTCTTAACATACCATAGAAACACCAAATCTGAAAGATTTTTTTCCCTTGTGACCATTTCCTTAAATCTTCTAAACAACATACCTTGTGCGGCGCCCAGACTTTTGTTGGTCTCCAAGTTTACCCCGAAGTAGGCAAAGTACACCTTTCTTCACAGATTCCGTTATGTTCCTTTGGTGTTTCTTGATAACAAATTCACCACAAATATAGCAAAAGCTATCAGGACTGTTAACACAACCACGACTCGCCATTTTACTGAGCACAAAGCAAACGAAAACGAAAAACCACGAGGGGAAGAGAATGGCGTAGAAAATGACCCCTTCTAGTCTAGTGAGTCTTGTCTTCTAGTGAGTCTAGCAACTCACAGTAGTGCCATCTGGAAAATATCTGCGTCCTTGATCGGGTTAATTGCAGCTACCCAGGTGCGAAAGGCATTGGTAACAACGTTAAATACTCGTAAGAATCTTTGATTTACGCAAGTTGTTTGGAATCTGGATGTTTTAAAAATTTCCGATGTATAGGTGTATAGGATAAAGATGCTTTTTGCGAGAAAACGGTACGTCCTGTGATGATTTAATGGCCATTTTCGGGTTTAACATGTAAAAAACGTAAAGGAGAGCCCAAATTATGAAAAAGTTTTTTCATGCTTGGCCTGTGTCAAAGTTTAATGAAACTACACCTAGTCGTTTGCACGTATTGCGGGCATATACATACAGATAGATGGACAGACAATGAGACAAAAAACGTGCAAGATACCGATTTTGCATTAGAAGGAGCCAAAACGGATAAAATAACTTGAAATGGTTTGAAAACAAACACTCATTATACAAACAAACACTCTGCAATTTTATTGAAATAGATGGTATTCGTTTCTGTGACTTGTGTTCATTTCTGGATTGCATGTGTACATTTTGACCAACTTTCCCCAAATGTGTCCTTGGTTACACGTGGTTGTAGAATTACGTTTTATGAAAAGAATTAAAACATACAGCACTAAACCTTTTAAGCCAAGACTTGTTGCTAATAGTAATAGTAATAATAGCTAATAATAACTGATAATAATTTATTCAAGGCCCTTTGTAATTTTTACATAAGTTTCCTTTACAAGATAATTGAACTCATAAAACCTACATTATTTCAATAAACATTATTTGATTTTATTGAAAGCTGCATTCAATAGGCAAGAAACACCATAACTCTAATTCTAAATAAGGACGGGATTTCCATTGAAAAGTAAATCTCTGAATTGGAAGAAGTGTTTTAAAGTGTAGCGCTTTCTCAAGATGTGTAATAATTTAAATAATTTTAACTGAAATCTTTCTAAAAGTAGAGGTCTTGGGGTAGTGAATAAAATGGCTGTATACAGTTTAATGAATAACTTTACAAGATTACTAATTGAATCTATCAATCAATTTTCATTTGTTTTTTCAGATCTTGTTTTTGGAGTGTGATATCAATACAAATGCAACTGTTTGAAGCTTGATGACCCAACCCCTTGGAGAGAAAGAACGGTCCTCGAGAAAGACTATTTAATGCCATATAAATCCTGTAGCGAACTTAGCCACCATTATAAAAATTAACTTTCAATACAGTAGTATATATAGCAGTGTAACCAAAATTCACCATGGAGTACTTTTTAGTGGACAAAGTTGCAATACTTTTCACATGTCTTCGTAACTAGGTGACTAGCGGATGTAATTATGAACATACGCACTTTCAAAAATAAGCCTGATGGAGCTCTGAACAGTCTGCACCCACCTTGATAAATGGTCCACGGTGCACAATTGAATTACCAATATGATGCTTATCACTTCCAACAACTCTTTAAAACCTTGTGATAACACTTCTATTCCTATAATGGCTTCACTCTTCGTTTCCACTGAGCTTTCTCTTTACGCATCTATCGAATTCAACCAATGCTAAATGTTATACCAAGATACAGACTTCACAAGATTTTTTTATCAGACTCGGTTTGATATGAAGTGGAAGAGCAAAAATAATGACCACTTAAAGAGGTCATACTCGTATTTTATTGCAGTGAGAATTCTTCCCATGCTTTCATAAGTCTCCCGAACAAAAAAGTTCATATCCTACATTTCATGGATAGAAGATAGAACCAAATTGTTGTTTGGGAAGGTATAGATCTCGAATTAGATCATTTAGATATTTTTGATAAATAAAATGGGGTTCGGCTAAGTGTTTAGGAGTTTATGATCACGATCTTCATGTGCCACTGATGAATTTGAATATATCTCTTCACAGTTCATTGGACTTTTTGGTATTAATGATCTTCCTCAGAGGAAAAACAACTCACTAAACAAAAACAATAATCATACACGCGACTAATTGGCTCACTCCAAATTATTGAAACGGCAAAACTGCATGATTTTATCTTACCTTTCACCCATTCACTCAAGTCAACAAAGCAGGAAATTCAGCAGACATGTGGAATTGACGTTTCACTTTTATCTCTAACGTGGCATCCAAAGTACAAATCGTAGATTTCCTACATAATCTTTGTCAAGGAACGACGCTGAGATTTTAAAATACACTGTCCGCATGCATAGCAAAACTTATCTGGAGTGTTAATACATTCACTAAACTGCCTTTGCTCCAATTTTTGTCCAAATTTTTCTCACAAACATGCAGTACGTGTTTCTCCTTCGATGAAAAATACAATAAAGGTTCGGTTATGTGGTTACATATATTCTATACCAGCTAAAAACTAGTGTTCCACACATAAAACATCAAATGACGAATATGAAAATAGAAATATCTAGTGTCGTTTTACATGTATATAAAAGTTCTAATTTTGAAAAATAGCAAATATTACATATCCAATAACAAACAAAAAAAGACTTGACATGGTGGCCATTTTTAAAGTTAGATCTGATATCAACAGTAGAAAATTAGTAAATTAGTTAGGTTAGTAAAGCATCTGAATCTGCTTATGTTATAAGAACCTTGTAGACCAGCGTCATCAATTCGGTTTTTGTTTATAATAAGCGCTGTTACTCATGTTCATTGATTTTATGTACCAGAAATGTATTCATTAAAAACTTACCATTAATTACATAAAGTGCTTTTAAGCGTTCAGGATAGTTATCTTGATACATTTTGACAGAATAGATCATATGTTCGAGTGCTGAAATGAAATAAATGTTTAGCAATTTCAACGATGAGAGATATATTTGAAACACAAGCTGAGGAGTAGCTTAATATGCATTTAAAACATAGGAAGTTTGAGTTTTACAATCCCGCAGACTCACAAATACATGCCAAATACATAAAAATGTAGTTATTATAGTTATGGCTAATGGAATAAAATAGTAAACTCTTATAAAAAGGGTAATTTGATATATTTTATAATTTTAATGTTTCAATAAGTAAATTTTTACAAAAAATAAATATTAAAACTAATGTGAAAATGTGGATATAGAATAGAATTTACGAATTTTACATTTATTCTTAAAAATTGAACTATACATATAATGAATATTGAAATTGCATAGTATAGTATACAGGTGTTTCATAATGAACGGAATACACAAGTAAACAATTTAATACAAATAAGTAAAAGGAGAAATTATTTGTAGTTGCAGTGTTCATAGTTCCACTTAAACTTTTTATGAAATAAAAATTGCAAAAAAATAAAATATTTAAGGAAACTATCTTACTTTTCTTGTCAGACGCTACAGCAAAGCTAAAATTTTGGAAGTCTACTATGTAAATGCTACCAGGAAGCTCGTATCCTAACTGAAATTGAGAAGCATGATTTTAATAAATATTTGAAGGCATAAAAAACAATCATAATCTAAGCATTCAAAACTGAAATTCCTTAATCAGATCGAGGCCGTGATGGCTCAGTGGGTATGCCCACTGCACTCGCAGCCTTAGAGCTGTAGGCGGCGCAGGTTCGATTCCTGTCAGGTGCATTCCTCCCTGAGTGTATTTCTCTCTTCTGTGTCAGTAAAATTTCATTGCTGTGTGTCTTGTGTCCTGCGATGTTAATTCAACTATCTACCCCAAAAGTGAAAATTTTATTTCATAGACAATTTTATTAAAACTAAATAATTAGCCAAAATTCGAATAATGTATTTACAGTAAACTCTTTTTTTTTCTTGTGCACCATTCTGTGTAAAGGTCCACTCGTTCGGTCAATTTTTTAAAGACAATAGTTTTCCCATATCTGATTGTACGACTCGTGGACACACAGCTTAAATCAATTTGATGGAAATTTGATGCATTGCTCACAAATTTTACTTTCAGGGCATCCCTTTCATTGTGGGATGAAACTTAAAATCATACTTAGCCAAGTTCGAACTGCGAAATTTGATTAAAAAAATACTCAACTGCGCGATCTAATCAAAACATATTAGATCTTTGGGCAGAAAAATAAAGCTATGAATATTTATTTCAAACATAGTTATGGTGTCTTTCATCTTACAACTTCTCGCAGACTTTGGAAACGGACAGAATATAATCATATTTGTTGACAATCTATTCCTAAGAGCGCACGTGTGATGGACTGCACCCGTTAGTCATAGAAACCTTCGTTCTTGTCATGTCTTGGTAATTAAAATCTGTCGCTTTCAAATGAAATTACAATGCCTTAGTACCAAAATAAACCGTTGTCCTATAACGCAGGATATAACTGCGGTTACGATTTTTTCTTGAAATCAGGAACAACATTGGCTCATTACAGCATACCTTCTGTAACGGTCATTTTAGGTAGAAACAAGGTACCAAATACATGTGCGAATTAAATGACCTCCTTGCAGCGCCTGAAGGCAGAAAATTTTGTCAATAGGCCCAAAAGTCCTTAATCGAAACCTCTTTCATTAATTTTACCATTTGTGGGATCATTGTGACCAGAGACATTCAAAGTGAGATCAGGTAGCGTATTTAATTTCTAAAGCCAAATTACTCTACTTCATTGTCCTCCATGGTAAGCGAAACTAGCTTGACAAAGCTACGCATATTCAAAAATAAATTTATCTGATCTGAAAATTTGTAGGTGATTTAGATTCAAACACAAAAAATACCTAACTTAACATAGCGTGGTCTGTGTAATGAAGTTTCTAACAAGTTATGGGCTATATTATTGAATAGCATTTTGAATTGTACAGAATCTAATCTGCTTATATACCTTTTTGCTTTGTTGATTCAAAACCACCACTTCTTTCTCCGTCATTTGAATAACATAATCCAAAATAGTCGGAAACTTTGCAGCCCTGCGAATACCTGTAGGAATATGTTGTTTTGCATGAATTAATAAAGTTCTTATTAAAAACAAGCTTATTAAAATATAAGTACAGTAGTACTTTGATTATACGAGGTAAGGTGGATTAAGTCCACCTTGGATGACTAGAAACTCGGATTATACGGAAGCAGTAACACAAAAGATCCTATGCGAAATGTAGAACAAAATGTACTGTACTAAATGTTAATACTACTGCTACTGAAATAGTCATAAAGCAATGATTAGGATAATCTCTCTTCGACTTTGTGTTACAGTATGCATTTATTATGATAATTTTACAACAAATCACTCTCACATTGCGATAAGCATCATTCTACCCACCAAACCAGACCAGTCAAGGACAAAGTGCCCACACTCGTGCTCATTAACCCTCTGAGGGGTTCACGCGCATAATAACCTGCAATCTTCCCTGCCTGACTTTTTAAATGAATTTTTCTCTAAGGAAAGGAAATATATAATATTTTCAAAAGATTCTATATTTTGGAAAGAACCGATACAATATTTCAAATGGATTCTTGTCTAATGAAAGGTACGATAGAATCTTTCCAAAGTATTATATTCTATAGAATGGGTGAATATAGAATCTATTCCAAGGAAAGGACCAATAAAATTGTTCTAAAGGATTTTATTTAAAGTAAAGAACCGGTAAAATCTTTCTCTAAAGCTTGAAAGAATCCATAGATTCTTGAAAAAGATGTGGTTATTTAGTTATTATGTGTGTTGTAGAGTAAAACAACACTACCCTACTTGGAAATCTTAAGACGCTCAGAGGGTTAAAAATAATCGAAACCTTAAAAACAACAGCAACCGGGGCATCCAATTTGGGACTCAGAAATAGCAGACACTTACGTAATTGGAGCTGGGATAATCAAGATTCTACTGTACCATAGTTCATAGAATTTGTGAAATAGTAAATAGATGATTTAACAAATATCTTAATAGGAGAAGCTTTATTGTCTGTTTATAAATGCCAAATGGTACAGTTGGGTTCAAGAAATAATATTTGAAAGTGTAGTACTAAAAAATCAAAGATATGGGTTTAGCACTTACCAAATTTGACTGAAAGTACCCATTTTGAAATTGTCCCAGAGTGATATTATTTTTTAACAGATGGAACAGTAGCAGTCGGAATGAAATTCGATAAATGAATACAGGTGGAACTTCCATTTTCCTGTTTGTAATTTTCGTTTGAAATGTTTTTTTATTGGAACAACAGAATCAGCCTAATAGGAAAAAACGAAATATTGCGCTGCCTAAAAAGATGGTTTCCTGTGACTAACGGTAAAATTGAAAAGAAATTTATTATTCATTTTTAAATAGCACTATAAGGTAGGCGAAGACTTTCAATTTCAAACCATTTCTAGTTAGTATGGAAAGACGCGTAGTTCGAACATCACATACTAGGTGCATAGCGTAAGGCAAAATCTACAATTCTGGTATGTTCTCCTTTGCTATTGAAGTAAGGATGAAATTGGCAAGAAATTCTACACTTGGAACGCGTTAATAACGCGTGTAATAAACTAATTATAACATATAAATTAAAATATTGACATATTTTATACCAGGCGTGGCCAACCCAAATGGTTTCACGGGCCACTTTGAGAACGAGTAACGTTACAGCGGGCCGCACTTTAGGTAAACATGCTTTTAGAAAATATAATACAAATACAAAATGAATAACATTCTATTGTTATACTATGATTCAAATATAATGAACTCTCGAGTCTTAATTAATGAGATATCCTTTCCTTCACTTAATTTTTGTAAATCTATATTTATGTTCGACGTTGCACATCGTAGCTCGTTTTCTAAATTGGCATCCGTTAAAGAAGCACGTGATGAACTCTGTAAATTTCATCTTCGAAAAAAATGTTTCATAAATATATGTGGATCCAAAAGCACTTACAACTCGTTGTGCAAAATATCTTAAGTTGGAATATCTCTCGGATGTAATATAAGTATTGTGAAAATTAATTTTTGAAGCAAAAATTTGTTTCATTTCAACAAATGTTCATCATTTCAACAAATTTGTTTCAGTTCAAAAAATGTTGAGCATTATTATTTCTAAGTTGGCACTCAAATAACAATAATTTTTTATTAAAAGCTTTGATGAAATTACAAGCATCGATTATTAAATTATCTTGCCCTTTCAAGTCATTATTTAGCTGATTAAGTTTTTCTGTTATATCCACTAAAAAACATAGGTCTAACAACCAATGATCATCCCTTAATTCAGGAACAGATTCTTGTTTCTCGTTCATAAACATATCTATTTCCTCCCGTAAATTAAAAAATCTTTTTAAACATTTTCCACGACTTAGCCATCTAACATTGGTAAAATATACGATATCACCATATTCAGAAGATAATTCACTAAGGAATTCTTTGAATTGCCGATGATGAAGAGCATGTGAACGAATGTAATTTACTATTTTTATAACTACTTTCATAACGTGATTCATGGATAATACTCGAGCACATACATTTTGTTGATGTATCAAACAGTGAATAATAAAAATATCATTGTTTTTAATGCCTCTGCAATCTAGCTTATCCATAAGTAATTTTACAGCTCCCTTATTTTTACCTACTAAAGCAGGTGCTCCATCTGTTAATCTGAAAGAGCCTCAAAATTTAAGCTATTTTCGGCTAAACATTTTTCAATCGCCTGGAAAACATCTCTAGTTGTGTCTTTTAAATGTAAAAGATTTAACATTTCTTCTGTCACTTGGAATGAATCATTCACATCGCGAATAAGTATCACAAGTTGAGATGTGTCTGAGATATCTGTACTTTCATCAAATGCCAAAGAATATACTTTGAATTGGTTAATTTTATCTCGCGAAGTTACTACGATTTCAGCTGAAATATCAATGCGACGACATATGGTTTGGCGTGAAAGACTGATATTTAAAAATAATTTGCTTTAATCGGGCAAAACATCTTTTAAAACTCCTTCCAAACACTCCTTTACCAGTTCACCATCCGAAAATGGTTTCATTTTCTTTGCAATCAACATGGCAAGAGAATAACGCTTTGACAATGGTAGATGGTTGTAATAATGAATCAAACATCGTTTGCTGAGCTTTCAGATGCGATTTAAGAGCAGTTAACTTAAAACTTTTTACTTCTTTACTGAAATTTACATATTCAATATGTTTTGTCTCATGATGTGTGCCTTTTAACGTTATGTTCCTTAAATACAGCGACCGTCTCTACAAATTAAACACATTAATTTTGAATTCTGCATTGTGAAAAAATAATATTTTTTCCAACGATCATTAAATTTCCTGTTTTCATCAACAACTTTTCTTTTCTTTGAATTCATCCTTGTTATGGACCAAAAAACAATTCCAATAAATGTTAGTTGGAGAATATTGGTATATTACACAGAGCAAAAATATTTACTTTTTTAAGTAAATTTAGTATTCTTGTTTTCTAATTACGTAAAAATCAGGGCGTCGAACCGTAATTTTTTTCCGTTCCGGTTTTCGTTCTATTAACCAAAATTTTTGAAATTTGGTTCTGTTCCGGTTCGCGTCATCAATAGTACGTAAACCGGTTTAAACAGGTTTACGTATATTCGAACAGTTTTTTTCTCTCCGATTGCAATTCGATTTACATTAAAATGTTGTCATCTAGGGTGTCTAGGGGTCATTAAAGTCTTTTAAAGAGATCTTTTTAAAATTTTCATAAAAATTTAATTTGTGAAATAAATTAACATGAATTAAATTTATAAAAATCCCCTGTACCTTAGATTTGCTTACCAAGCACTCAACCTATAGCGGAAAATATTTGCACTTAACTTGATAATAACTTTATGTAAATTATAAAGTACGTAATACTTTTATTATAAATTATTATTGATTATAAAGTTCATAATCCTTTTTGAATTCTTGCAGGGAACGTGTCGAAAGAAAGAACTGTCAATGTTTAATGCCAGTTAGGGTATTCTGCGGAATTTTGCTTACAATGCAATAAATAGTCCTTGAAAGCGCACGCAGTCAGCTACTCTTTGCTATATTTGAGCGGCAGATAAAAAGAGAGTTTGAAAGTCTTAGTCAAAAATTTGTGTCTGAACCGAAATAAGTATAAATTAACTGAAAACCGGTACAAAAAATAACGTTTTCGATATCGATTCGGTTTCAGATATGGACTATTTTTGGGGTTTGGTTTATATATATATATATATATATATATATATATATATATATATATATATATATATATATATATATATATATATATATATATATATATATATATATATACACACGGTTAAAGAACTGCAATTTTTCAATTTTTCCGGTTCGAAGCCCTGGTAAAAATACCAATACCAATACTTTTTTAAACTTAATGCAAATAGTGATCACTTGAAACTTTATAATAAATTTTATTAATTTAATATTTTATTAAATTCTTGCTAATTTTTAAATTTTCTTGCATTAGTAAAAATATACTCACTTGAATAAATTTCAAACTTTCTTTGGATGTCTTCAGATGTCACTTTAATTCAACTATCAGCACCACACACAAAAAACTTAGTAAACACGCCAGTAAGTCAAAAACAAACCTAACACATAAACAGAGATTCACTTGAAATAATAACTTCGTTCGTGCAGTGGATAACGAAACGATGACGGACTCAAGCGTGTCTAGACTAGTGTCTCGAGTCAGCCTTGACTGCCGGCTTCCATGCACAACCAAGATTACCCCTTGGCGAAATTATCACTTACTGACGCAATTTATATAACATTTTTTACGTGGTTTTTCTATCGTTAATTTAAAATTTAATTTTTTATCGTTATTTCAAATTTTCATTTATTTAATATTTTTTGTATACATGTAACGAAAAACAAAAGTTTCAATAGAAATATAAAATCGCTGTAGATGTTGGATCGGACTGTAGATGTTGGACTGTCGGAAGCCAATGCCAGTATTGCTGTGCAAACTGGCAGTCTTTCTTTTGCTAAAAGCAGTATGCAGCATAGGTACTGTCACCAATCGTCTTGGATTCAGAGTTATCATGTCGATTTACCAAAACTTTCATTTATCCAGTGAGATAGACTGCAGTGAAAAGTTTGCAACTTTCATTGCTTGAGAAATGCTACCCCTGTATCTTACTCCCGATAGTCATACATTTCTTCAAGTCTCATAAATTTTGTGCTTTGTGTTCCCAACAGATTTCTACTTAATTCTCGAAAGTTAGAACATCCCACTTTATGTCTGTCGGTGTGAGATCTTGATCGTAAACTGTACGATTCCCCAAACCCATGAAGTGTCTTCAGTGGTAGATGATCATAATAGTATAAGTAAACTCTCATTTAAGCTTTACTTTAAGACGTTCTTTGTTTCCCGGCAGAAAAGAAAGCGTTCCCCAAACACTTATAAGTGCTACGAAATTTTATGATCTGTATTAAAAACTGATCACACGAATTCAAGAGTTTCACTGGTGGAAATTAAATTTATTTGTAATTTCAAACAGGTATAATTACAATATTTTTATTGTATTTCAAAGAATAAAGTTGCAGTATATATGCATAAAAACTTTAAGAAATATTTTAGGTATAAAGTAAAAACTAGGTAAATGAGTGAATATAGATAATAAACTTAAGCATTTATGAGAAAAGAAATATATTGGCAGATATATTTAGAATCATTTTAAAGTCATCATAGTTTATTAAATTGTGAAATAAAAATATCACCCTTTGGGTCAATGTTTCCTGCTGAAAAGTATTTTATGGGCAATCCTTCTTTATCGAAACCAATTAGTCCACCCGGAAAATATTTCACTATAGCCTGGAATAACAAAATATTTAAGTTTAGAAATTTAAAATAATAAATTAAAAGTAACTTTTAATTTACGTTTTATAAAAGATGATATTTAAACCCATGTTATTTAAGAATTGAATGCTGATTTAAACAATTTACTATCATGATGAAGTGAGAAATTCTTTGAAACTTGTAAATCTTAAAATCTTCGTGTAAATAAAAAAAGGATATACAGCTAACACAGTGATGAGTGTTTTTTATTGGTGTGTTTCAGTACAGGAAGCATAAAACTCGAATAATTTTTTCATGCCTTGCTTTGCTTTGAAATAACGATTACGTCCACAAAGAAACTAAACTTTCCTACTTAAAAGAAAAGAAATTATTCAATTTCATAACGTAATTTTCGTGTCAGATAATTGATACAGACGAGTCTGTGGCGAACTTAGCTACCATTACAAAAATTAACTTACGATAAAATAGCATATATAGCAGTTCAACTCAACTCCACCATGGAGTAATTTTTGGAAGACAGAAGTTGCACTGAACCCACAAGCTTGCTAAATTGGTGACCCTGACGTGATTAGAACACGCAAACTTTATAAAAACGTCGGTGGTTGGTCCACGATGAGTAGTTGAATTGCCAATGCGATGCTAATCACTTTCAACAACCGTCTGAGGCTCTGTGATAGAAGACACTGCTCATTTCCCTATTACGGCTTCACTTCTCTCAGCCTTTTCTTCACAAGGTGACTCACACTCGGCTGGTAAAGGCAACATAGGACCAATTGCGATCTCAATCTTCAAAAAATTGCTTGACCACTCATGTGAAAGTACACCCGTGATCTTAATACAGTTCTCATGGTCCCACCAAATGGCAATCTTTCAACTAGTGGTGACATCTATCGAATTCGGCTACCGCTCAAAATTCTGGAGGAGAGAATTGTGGCGAACTTAGATACCACTACAAAAATTAGCTTACGATACAATAGTATATATTTCAGTGTAACTCTACTCTACCATGGAGTACTTTTTGGTAAACAAATGTTGCACTGTTTCACACGAGCTTGCTAAAAGTATGCAAAACACATTGCAACGCCATATATGCACATCTTTGGTTTCCAGTGCATACATACATAAAGCATTGGGCGTAACTCCTAAAGCCCATATCTTTGAGAGAACTTTACATAGTCCTCACGTGGGTGTTTTTTAGGGCCCAGCTTTGAATTATGTTGTTATTTGAGGTAATTTTGGACGCCTGTTGCATGAAATAATTTTTAACAGCCGAAGCTTGTAACTTTCACATAGAGTCCTTTTACAGTTATACTGATGTCGCAAGTTACAGGTTTTGCCAGAATTCTTATAGTCATGGTACATATTTCAAATGGTAGTAGTGAAATTCCAAACTATTTATTTTAAAAACTCTAAATATGAAATGTTATCCATCTCAAGCTCCAACTATTAAACCACGTTGAAAAATCGTTTAAATCGGGATAATTTGCTATACTCACGAAAGAAAGAGCACTAGGTTCTTCCGCAGATGTTTATCGCTTTATATATGCAATGGTAGACGCAACCAATGACGTGCATAGGTAGCGTTGCTGTCTTTTACGAAGTCTCGTCTGTGCCAGTTTTCTGGCACTTGAGAGTAAAATTAATTTTTGCAGAATTGTTCCAAAAAGATTTATAAAACAATAAAATTTAAAGGTTATTTAAATTAATTATCAAATAATAATCATAACAAATTAAGAAAAAGTGAAATAAGCAGTAACTATGGAATTCCGCTGAGACAAAAATGTAAAAATTCTCACATTTATCCCCAAATCATTTAACATTTAAAAGTAATGCTACGACCCATTTGAAAACAATCATATATTACGCACAAATTTTTAAAATCGAATTAAATATTTGGGTTCTTTTAATGTTCAAAATGTAAACATGTATTGCAATTTCCTTTACCTCAAATTACATATGTAATATTAACTTTTCTTTCCATACACATACTTGTAATTGTCTGATAATGTACGGAATGTTTTATACATTTATAAGTGGTTTAACTCTCAGGGGTTCACAAATATGTTTGTTACGCAACTTGCAGTCTTCTCTGCATAACATCAAACAAGTTTTAATTTTCTTGATCAATATAATTTTTCCAAGGATTCTTTCAATAGATGTTATTATTTATTTATTATACATGTTGTGGAATCAAAGCAATGAATAATACAGTTCCACGAAATCTCGTGACAGATGATTAATCCAGCTTATATAAACGACTCTAATGATTTAGTATGTAGGTTTATAAAATGTTCATTAATTGCAATACTTACTTCTGGTGGATCGAAATCTGTGAGAATTGTGTCTATTTTCTTTTCTTTTCTCCATGCTAAATGCTGAAAATGGGATAGTTTTTCATTGTTTAGAAATGTACAACAGAAAAATATTACAATATTCCCATAAAAATATTAATTGAAAATTCATTTTGTTTCTGAAAGTAAGCATAGGTAACATGTTTTACTCTATCTTAAAAAGGTAATTTTTTTACATCATGATAACTGAGAAAATGAAATATTTCACATAATTAGTTGATAGGAAATTTGGGCCTAAGAATTTGAGTATACATCCTTCTCTTTCTGTACTTATTTATATAATGTATACAAAACATGAAATGAATACAAAAATTAGAGAAGCTATTATTTAGTTTATTTAAGGGAAAATGAGTGGAAAACAATGATTAGCATTGATTTTAAATGCACGATAGTTATTCATTATGTGTGTATCCAAATTGATAGGGTAAGAGAACAAGCATTCTAGAATAACGTAGTTCTTGACAAGATGGCAGTATCTCCATGTTTAATCTTTAGGGTTAGAGGTTAGTAAAATGTGTTATAAAAATATATGATGTATCATGTGTTTTGATAACAGCACATTCAATTAAGAGTTGTTTGAGTGATCATACTGGTATCTAGTGTTTGTTAAACATCTCATATTTATGTACTCCGTATGTAACAATCATCATCTCAGAAAGACAAAACTTGGAGATACTGCTTTTTTATCAAATAGTACACTGCTGGCCACCGTAAATGCAACACCCTGAAGGAAGCATTCAAATAATATGAAATTTACAACATGCATTAGCGGAGGTGAGATATGCAAATGATTAGAATTTCAGCGCAGACGCACATCACGCGCGCCTGTGGCGCCACTTCAAAGCGCTATTTAAGGCTTGGAGATTTCGACGATTTCAAGTACGGCAATTGTGTTTTTCTTGTGGTTTTTTCAAAAAAAACGATCAATTATGCCTCGTAGAAAACAGCGATCATCTTTTGATCAAGTATCCGAGTTCGACAGAGGAAGGATAGTGGTCTACCGAGATTGTGGATTATCTTTCAGGGAAATCGGTAGTCGTGTTGGACGAAACCAAACAACTGTAATGCGGATATGTGATCGTTGGATGCAGGAGGGTACGACGGACCGACGTGTTCGATCGCATCCACCTCAGTGCACCACTTCACGTGATGACAGGCATATTGTGCGTATGGCAGTGGCGGATCGCTCAGCCACATCACGAACCATAGCACAGCACATTCAGTCTGTACCGCATCATCCAGTGTCTGCGCGTACCATTCGACGCCGTTTACAGCAGAGTGGTCTGTCCGCAAGACGTCCATTGCTTCGTCTACCCTTGACGCAGAACCACAGACGTTTCCGCCGCCAATGGTGCGATGAAAGAAGGATGTAGACGGCAGAATGGAATGAAATTGTCTTTACTGACGAGTCACGCTTCTGTCTGCAACACCACGATGGTCGGATTCGAGTCTGGAGACACCGTGGAGAGAGGATGCTGAACAGCTGCGTTATGCACCGCCACACTGGTCCTGCACCTGGTATTATGGTATGGGGCGGTATTGGATATCACTCTCGCACTCCTCTAGTACGCATTGCCGGTGCTTTAAACAGCCAGCGCTACATCTCCGAGGTGTTGGAGCCAGTTGTCCTTCCTTACCTTCAGGGCTTGCCCACAGCCATATTTCAACAGGATAATGCGCGACCACACGTGGCACGCCAACGTGGTACGCCAACGTGGTAATCCAAGGGTCCTTCGTCAATCGCCAGATTGAATTGCTTCCCTGGCCAGCTCGCTCTCCGGATCTTTCGCCGATAGAAAACATGTGGTCCATGGTTGCTCAACGATTGACCCAGAATACATCCCCAGCTGCCACACCAGATCAACTTTGGCAACGTGTGGAAGCTGCTTGGTCTGCTGTACCCCAAGAACACATCCAAAGTCTCTTTGAATCAATGCCGAGGCGTGTGGCAGCGGTGATCTCCAACAATGGCGGCTACTCTGGCTACTGATTTTGGCAGGAACCACACTTCACAGAAGTCTATAAATTTAATCATTTGATACTTGGTCAACATGGTATCTACAAAATAAATTTTGTTGTGATATCTCTTGTCTTTCTTGGTGTTGCAATTTGGGTGGCCAGCAGTGTAATTTCAGAGTATGTGAATTGGAAGCTCCAGTTTTAAAAGTATTTTTTAGTATGAGTTCAATATAGTTGGATTCTTTTAGTCTCCGCCTATTATAAGTCGACCGTCGTCCGTCAAAACGGTCGTCCAGAGATGGTAAACATGGTGAACCACATGTTTTGAACCAATGATGAAGTTTTATCCTTAAATAATAAAAAGGGTTCAATGAAATTATAGATCTAATGTTTAATGTCATCCCGGTAGATTGAGGTGGACTTTTTATACATGAATTTATACTTTCAAATAATTACACTTATATTCGACTCGCATCGTGTATATAAAAACTCAGGAACATGAGGTAAAGCATTTTAAGTCATAGGTATCAGTTGATTGGTCTTTTTGTGCCAAAAAGTACCATATAGTATGAGAAAACAAATCGAGACTAAAGAAAAGAATCACGCACTCTAAACTGCAAGTATATGCGTTGTTAGAATAAATAATTTCTAAGAGGGTGAATTTATTTTTAATATTTAACGAAGTACGAACCTTTCTTAGCATTACTTCAGCTTCATCTATGTTGAAGTCTCGAGCTGGAAAAGGTATGATATTTATTTGAATGAAGTAGAGTACACATTTAAAAGACTTAAACACAAATTTCAAGAAAAAGTTTATCACAGATTATTATGATAATTTTACTTTAATTCACTTCATCATAATCAACCAGTCACTTTATAATCCCTAAATATCCATATTTATAATGTTAAATACGTACCATAATTATCACAAGCTCTAGGGGACTGAACCATTTAGGCTAGTCAATAATTTTGCGAAGGGGCTCCAGCATATCAGTCTCCTAGGACTTGTATATTTAGATATAATAAAGTGACTGCTACTTCAGTGTTTAGATTTTGATATAAAACATTTGCACATTTCTAAAGGACATTCTTTCCTTAAATTTCAGTCTATACTCATAAGTAACTAGCTCTGTAGTTACCCATGTGGATTTGTACTCTGAAATTGAAAATTTAAATTTATAGTCAGACCCCAAAATAAATGTTTTTTTTTGTTTCTACGCCAGGTGTCCGGTGAATTTTGTCAGTACAGTGTGTAAAATAACATTCAGTAATTGATAAATGTTAAAATAAAACACGTTTTGAGTATTCCACAGGTGAAGTATCGAAATTTTGACTGAAAGGGTTTTATTATAAAATACATTAGTAACTAAGGGTAAAATACGCAAATCAAAATTTATGTAAAATACCTTTCAGAAATCTGTAGAACATGTGAGTGTCTTCATACAAATCTGGTTTCATCTCATCTGCCATTCTACTTTTAAGCTGTAAAATATAACTATAATTTTCTTTGGGTAATATTATTGAGGAAATGCTTAAGTAGCTGGAGTTAGAAAAGAAAAAATATGAAATGAGTATAGTAATATCATGTACTACTACAAATATTACCTTTTGTATGGCATCATTTTCTGTAGTTGTGTATGCTTCAATAACTGCCATTTCCGGTCTCTTATTGGATAAGTTTTAAAATCTGAAACAAAGATATTTACAATAACATTTTATATGCCTATGGAAATAAAATCGATCTCTCTTTATTCTTATGTTCATAGTAGACAGAATTCAAAGGCACCATTTAATATTGAATATCGTATTCTCTAAATTTATATGCACAAAATTTGTTAAAGGAAGTCTTTGTATCTAATTAAATGCAAACTTTAAATTTCTTATGACAATAATTAATTGTGATGCAAATTTTAGCATCTATACTAAACTTCAATACTGAATACTAAGTTAAAAATAATTTCGTCCAACATTTTCAGGATTATGAGTATGGGAAATTTGAAGAACCTAATGGTAAATTATCTTCCCAGACTTTTATTCATATCTTCCGATATAATTTTCCTATCATACTGGAAGTTTTTACAATTTTAATTTTAAAGGACTTAAACCTAGGGAGTTATTCTTTAATGATTCTAGATTTCGAAGCAATTTCAAATTACATCTCAAAATGTACGCAAGATGTCTCTTCACTTCTGTATCAACTCATGTGCTTGGATAAAAGCTGCAAAGATTCAGTGGATTCCCGTCCATGTGGAGAATATAGAAAATGAAACTGCAAATTAATTGAAAAAGGAAGCCAGAAAATTAAATGCTGAACAAACCCCCAAAACTCTTACTGGTGTTCAAAATGTAAAATTCAAACTCATATCACTAAAAGTTAAAATAAAACAACAAATTTGTGCAATTAGCACCTATAGAAAAACCACCACCACAATATCCAGACTGAGAACAGGACACTTTAAAGGCATGAAAATTAACAACGATGGAATCAGAATGTATAGACATAGTAATAACTGTCTGGACGTTGAACTCATACCTAATTATATATTCACCTCCCTGAAATAGTAGCAGCACGTCAAACCATCGATTACCATCCTGAAGAAGCTTTGCAGCGAGAAAATAATCAACATCGCCAATGCTGCGCAAAATGCACACGGAGACATCTGACTCAGAAATGGACACCACAACAAGAACTCAAACGAAATCTGCGTAATGTTCTTTAGTTATTTTTAATGTGCAATATTATAATTACGAAATTAATATTCGAAAAATATGAATACTAATCTTCATCTATTTCGATGGAAATCGTTCCACAACATCTTGTCCGATTATGCAAAATTTCAGCTCTTCCCGCCAAGCAGTAAGTCATTTTTTTACAAAATATAGCAAAATTTAAATTTATTTTAGTGAAAAATTACCGAGAGCAGAGTGCTTAAGTGTACATTTTTGCATGGTATTTTGATGGTTTGCAATACTTCTTTTCTCATAATTTTCGAATTATGATTAGACACATTAAAGATTAATTTTGATATAATATTACTGACCATATAAAACATAAATTAAGTATGGTGTCAGGATAAGTAATGAAATGTAGAATGTAGCTAGATTGTTTCATTTACGTCGCACTGGAACAACAGAAAGGGCTATTGGCGACGGTCCGGGATCAATACCGAAGGAAAAAGTTCAAGGACAACACCATGGTCAGATGACGAGGTCAACATCTGAGATGACGAGGTCAACACACTCTCCAAACTTCCACACCACACCAAAGTGAGGACATTTTAAAAATAGATTGAATGAGCACCAACCCCAAAGTACTCGACGGTGTTTGGTTGGATCGAGTTTCTAACTCGCAACACTCTCTTCGCTAATCGCGACTATACAAAATGGGCTACCGTGGCCCCTCAGAAAAAGGTTGAGAAATTTTCCCGATCCTTTGGCCCCAGTCCCTTTGTACTTTTTTACTTGTTAAGTACAACCTAGGTGTCGTTTTGTACTCTGGTACAAGAAGAGAAATTTTTGTTCGTAAATAAAAAAAGTAGATGTACAAGGATATTGAATAGCAGTGTTTCAAAGTTATGTGTGCCATGTGTTTGGTTGCTTGTCCAAATTGAGAGCATATTTGAACCCTTTATTTATCCAAGGCTTTATTTCTTATGCAGTATGGTTATTAAAGTGACATATGGTGGCCAAATTTAATCCATCGGAAAACATCTGAATAACTTTTATTTCAGAAATCGAAATCTCATGATAGCAGTGTGTTGTAGCCTTCATAGAAGCCTCGAATCCCTTGGTAAAAATAGCTTCCACTGAAGTCCAAGACTGCAACTCGCAATTTCTTTTGACTACTGATCGCATCAAGCTCACCTTTTCACTCAACACGTGACATTTTATTCATTCCACCTACGAGTTATTAAACAATCACTCAAGAGTATTTGCAAATACACAGAGTTGGATACAAAGCAGAATCTATTTTCCAGTGAACAAACTCAAAGAGTATATTCTGTGTTCTACAACACAAATTCGCGTGTGTCATATTCGCATTCTCAAACAGAGCACATTCTGAACTTTTCAACTCATACAATCTAAAACCTCTTATGAATACGTAATCGCTGAGTATTAAACGTGTCGTTAACCTATAAAGATAAAGCTACTTAAAAAAAGTTCAAATATAAAATTATTTAATAATAAATACGCCTTTTTCTAATTTTCTTTATGAAGGGGGCCCTTTACCGGGTTACCTATTACAGGCCCCTTCGGGGCCCTGGTATCAATTGTAGCGGGCCGCGAGAGGTTCTCTTGAAAATTCTCATTTCAGTTTTCTAAGCATGAGAAATGAATATCCAAATTTACATGAAATAGCAATAATTCATAGCATGAGATTTCTTTGTTTTCCACCACATGTCTGAGAAACTGCATTTTTGGTATAAATGTGTTTGAAGTGAAACATGAATTGCACTTTCTCTGGTTATCACTTCATCCTACAATAATAAAACGAAAAGAAAACGGCAATAAAAGTTCACTAGCCTAACTATGACCTTGAAAAATTCAATTGTAGATGAAAGAAACTAACTTTGACCTTTCAATAACTTATAACTGCTGTGTTTTGATATTCAAAATATTAGTGTTCGAACTAGCGTATAGAATTGAGAGATTCATACATTTGTGTTTATTAAATTAAGCACTTAGCATGCCTAATTATTTGGCGTATGTATATAAGTGTTTCGCCGACAAGTTGACATATCGTGCTGCTGCTTCCGCTGCTCAACTGACTAAGAGATAAAATGCATCAATATTTTTCTCACTGCCACTTTTATTTAAACGAGGATTTTTAAAATCAATTTAATAATGCATTAATCAATTTACTCTGAATAATATTACAAATTGTTGGTGATCAGAATGGGAAATAAAGTGATTAATAACTAATCTGAATGTACTTTTATATTTTTTGTAAACAAGCCGCATCCGTATACCCCATATTGATGTTGTATGTCTTGTGTCTGGCGCAGCATTGCCAAAACCCCAAAATCCAACCGTATATCCCATAAGTATACTAATGCTCTTTATGATTATGCCTTAAGTAAAAGTTAATAATTATGAGATTAATGTTTAAACCTTAAAAATTAATTTACGAGTAAATTTATTGGAACCGGTCCGTCGTGATTGGCAGAAGCCCCATTTGCCAGAATCTGTGCAATGGTTTTAGGGCAGTTTATCAAGTACACACGGCTTTAACAAGGAATTGTGTTGCTGGCGCTCTCTATCTGTAGCAATTGACACTATTTCGTTAGGTTTATGAGGATCATGATTTTGTACTTGGTTAAATAGAATTGCTAGTGCATAACCCAAACTAATTATGTCAAGATACATTGGAAAAAAATCAAAAATATGTTACCGGATACATGTTATTTTTATTAGTATCCTAAAGACCTATCCTATTATCAAAAATTATTTTTAAACGTATAACATAATTAATTTGTAATAAATAAATTAAAAACTTATTTTTGTATACTTTACATGCATCCACAATTACTTTTTGGAGAATATTTAGTATTCGCCATAGAAGATCATAAAAAAATTGCACTTCATTTACAAGAACTACAGTTAAAATATGCTCACATATAAAAGTTAACAAATAAAATTTAAAAAAAATCCCACAACAAATAAAAAAAGTACTGTTCATTTCAGGGGCTAATAGACTTACAAAATCCCCAATTTCAATCAAAAAATCTATTTTTAATTTTAGCAATAAAAATTAACTAATATTGAATTCTGTGGATAGCAAAACGAAATTTTCAGTTAACGATAATTTTTGGCAGAATTACATATACAACATCAAAGGTTTTGTTGATAACTGTAGTGCGTTTACTACAAAAGCACGTTTTCCTCCGAAAGAGACTTTTTGACATTCTAATTTCAAAATGTTGCCAGCGTATCTGGTTTTAATTGATTTACTTCGTTTCGATAATCCCAAGTAAAAATGTGAAATTCTCCAAATTTTGTAATTTTAATTTAAAATGTTGCTTAACCTATGCTCTTTTTTTTGCCAAATCTTAGTAACTTAATACAATTTTTTGACTTTACAATTGAACAATACACTTACCAAATGTAGTTAATTTGATTTATATGTATACATAATACTATATGAAAATTTTGAGATGAAAATCAATGCTCATGAGGTCTGTCAATTTTTGCTAATTTATCAAATATTTTATCATGTTTTATGTTATAACTTTAGAATGACTCTTATATATATATATATATATATATATATATATATATATATATATATATATATATATATATATATATATATATATATATATAATATTTTTTAATCAAACTCTATATATCAGCCTTTTACTAAAAACTGGCAGTCTGCAAATTTCATAACTATAGGATATTAACTGTTTGTTTTGAAAGTCCACAGACCCTTTAAAATAATTCAGTTATAAGAGCTTTTGTGAGATTTAATATATGAACAAACCATATACTTGGGTGACTAAGAATTCTAGGTAACGTCAGTCAGATGAATTTCTTATTTAATGTTTTAAAATTTAAACCGACCGACGCTAGTTTCCTGTTATATATTTTTCTTTTTTATCTTCCGTGGAAGTGGAGTGCTAACTATTTTCAGATATATTTGTTAGTTTCATTTTTAAAGTCAACATATATTTTTAAAACAGTAGAGTAAAACATACAGTTCAACACATGAGAATAACACCAAGTCAAGTTAAATCTAAACACAAGCTTAGATTGTAATTAAAAAATGTTTTTGTACTTTCAAATCGTTATATTTATCTTTATTTAGGAATACTTTTTCATCTGAATCTTGGCATATAAAAGGACTTTTCAGTTGAATATAAGGCAAGTTTTATTAGTGCTGATTGTGAAGTCTGAAGATATTGTCACTACAAGTGATTCATATTTCAAGTAAATCTATGTAAAGAAGTTAGTTTCATAGCCCATCGGATTCATTTTACTGTTTTTTATGATGTAAGAAACATTTGAAACGATTGATGTGAGCTAAATGGTTTCTATTTTCCTTTTGTTGAACAGGAGAAACTGAAATAAGTGTTAGATACGACTATAAGTAATGATTTATCAATAACATCCACCAAAGAGTTGATAAATATCCCGTTTGCTTAAATGAAGCTATAACAAATATTTATAATTTAATGTCTGGAACATAAATCTGTCTGGTATAGATATTTTTTTAAATTTGAACCAAATGTTCTTACTCTCTAATTAATTGAATTAATAAGCCTTTAAAAACCACTTTTAAGCATATTTTATATGCTGAAGCTCAACTAGCTGTGAATTGCAATTTATAGTGCCCAGATACATGGGTTGGAGCACTTGACTTAACATTTAAGGTGGTGAAGTTTTATGGAAACTAATTTTCCTCTTTAACAATATCAATACCATGAAATGGCCCATTTCTCAGTTTCTTCCAATGAAAAGTTCAGAATGCTATCATCATTTTCTCTTCTGGGTCTTTCCATGTGAAATGAACAAAAATCAGAAAAAACCTCGGCCGTAGGGTGACGGATTTTCATGAAATTTGCTACAGGAGTTAAGTTTATGCATAAATAACGATATCCAAAATATTTTGGCTCAAAATGAAATATTTTAGAAGTTTCAGGCATTTTAAGGACTTTAAATTTGAAGAGCAGTTGTGAAATCGCTTGGTCTTGCATGTTTGAAGATCTCTTTCTCAAAAACTACTTAACGTAGACAAGAATATTTCATATTTTTGTAATCTATGAAGAATTATCTTTTTATCTATTTGGAAACAATAATTTTAAACATGATATTTAATCTAAAAATTAGAAGCGAAAAATGGAAAATAGTCGATTTTGATAGAATTAAAAAGGTTTCTATGGGCTCAAGGAAATTAAATGCATCGTTAAAATTCATACCAGATACAGTGCTAGGTATGATAAAACTACTGCTGAAGTTTGGAAGTCGGCTTTTATTTCCTTCATCCAAACAGCAAAGGAAAATTATAAAATGACGGTTTTCCACTTAAAATAGGCACGCAAAATGAAATGAAGGACAGCTCTGACGAAAACTATGTTTTGGAAAAATATAGTTTAATATGTCTATTACTTGTAAAAATAATTCAGGATTGTATTTTGAGTCCCGAAGTAACAATAACAGAATTAGTAGAACGCAAAAACACGATCTTGCTTTCCAATCAATTTTCGACTGAAAGTTTCGTCGCCAAACGACTATTCGTATGTTTACGACGGGTTACCATGTTCCATCAGTATCGCACTAACTGGCAATGTTTATTATAGCCAATCATAGCATTTCCTTCCCATTCTATGCATATTACTAGTTTCAAATGGCAACAATTAAACCCCAAATCAACAATGAAATACCAAATTATTTTTAACTTTTGAAGGAAATTTTAAAAGCAGGACATCAAATCACAATTAAAAAAGCTTAAACATTTAAAACCTTTTCTTGATTGTCTTCAAATTCACTTTCAATCTGATAAAGGTTCTCTTGTTCAATTTCGTAGTTGCTTAAATTAAAATTTTCCTAGTGATGCCGAATCTTAAAATCTTTACTTATTTCATTAGTGATTGTGATAAATATGGGAAAAAGATTCGTGAGTTATGTACATTTAGGAGAATCGAGTTTAACAGCGATGTTTAATTTTTTTCTCTCAAAATTAGCGTTTACCTGACTAATAATGCTTAATATTTACAAAACGAATTTAATATTCACAAGTAGTAGTATTTAATACTTACGTTTTCAAAGAAAAAAAGCAAATCGAAAAGAGTTCTCTAACAAAATTAACTTCCCACCTAATTATTTCACTGATGGAAACACTCCTTGGATTAAGCAAAAAACTTCGAAAAGAAATTTCATGTGAAATTTTGCTCGTGCACCATAATAGTAGTTATATTTCATTCTTATACTGCATTTTTTATGTTATCGGGGGTTATAACTCATCAGCTGCGATAAAAAAGTAAAATTTACTTCTAATTAAAAATTTTCCCGAGACAAAAATAATCAAATTACAATTATGAAAATTTCAGGACATATATAAGACATCTTGCTCTTTTACGTTGACAAGTTTTGATGTTCTTGGAGCTTTCCCTCACAGTGAAATATGCATTTTAAAAAATTGAAAAATCGTATTTTTCCATAATTTTTACTTTTAAATATCTTTTTCTTTATAAAGGAATAGAAATACAATCACCAAATTACGCCACGCTATTTGTTAGGAGAGACTCTTCATTAAGAATAATTTTTAATATTGTCTAGAGATACCAGAGCAATTTGAAATTTGTAGCAAATTGGCAAAATTTCTATTTTCGTCGATCCCTCAGATTCAGAAATGACGGCTATTAAATTATATTCTGACGTTTCCTAAGAGACCTTTTTCTGAAGAATGCAACGATACAAAAATTTTAAATTTGTGTCAATAACTTATTGAAATATAGGGTCGCAAACAGGCCACTTTTAGTACTAGAAAATCTAAATTTGTGTGACCTTGAACTTTAGATGTCAATAATTAACACAATAGATTTCGAAACTTAATATTTTGCATATAGGGTCGCAAACAGGCCACTTTTAGTTCTAGAAAATCTAAATTTGTGTGACCTTGAACTTTAAATGTCAATAATTAACACAATATAGATTTCTGAAACCTAATATTTTGCAGTTGCTCATTACTATATGCGACCTATTTAAAAACTGATTTCCATTAAAATCGGTGATATGTCAGCCACAGCTGATTTGTTCATTTCGCGTGGAATGACCCTTCTGTCTTTATGCTAAGTCCACTTGTGTACACATTTGCCATTGGTAGTCAAATGTTAGCCCTCTGAGGCATTGCTTCTACCCTACATACTATTTAAAGATTAAATAACCACATCGATTGTTTGAAAGAATCCTAGAAAGAATTCTATTATCCAAGTTCTGTATAAAATTCCTTATACCTTAACACATGTGCATATTTTGCATTCTATGCTTGAATAACTGTGATTTTAATGTTGATAAAACTCTCTCTAACGCTCAGTCTAAAAGGAAAAGCTTATTTAAATAATATCATTAAGCATAGTTTAATGGATCCATAATGCAAATGCATATCCTTCTCAATCAAGCTTTGTTAACCAAATAATAGACTTTAAGAGAATATATATGTTTTACACGAATGTAAAAGGCTAGGTTATTTCGCTGTGGACATATAATTTTAATATATAAGTTGCAAAAAGATGTTGATGAATTTATCTTCAAAGTTGTTCCTAGCAATGGTTTTAAACGTTATTTTATGTTATTCGTTCGTTTTTATGTTTAAAAGAGCATTTTTGATGAATGGAGTGACATACTTTTAATAAAATTAATATAAAAAAAGTTTAACAGTTTATTGAAATATTTGTATAGCTTTGTTTCCTACAGAAGTACCAAAGTAAAATTTTTGCAATTATTTAACAAATTAACCAGCTGCTTCAATAATATGGTTCTATTCTTACTTGTATCTAGAAATTTTATAATAGTAATTTTGGTAAGTATAAATATTATTTTCAACCTAAATGCTAATCGTACCTTGCTTACCTTGCTGAAGTCCTGTTGTTCACTCACAGTAAGAGACAATTGTTATGAGACTTAATTCTGATTCTCTGGTATCACTATGAAATTATCAATCTTTTCGTATTATGGATCCAATTATAAGAACCCTACTTCGCAAGTATTTTTTCAGCTCTTCGTTTAGATAAAAAGTCGCTAACAATTGTTTTAGGACCTTGGAAAGATGAGGAAGTTAGATTGAATCCGTATAATAATTAAAGAATCTTGCAATCTTAGAGCTCAGTCGAGCATAAATTTCTAAGTTTGATGGATTTTCCTTGAGTTTATGAAACAAACACTGTGCAGCATATCTAATCCTTTAAAGTACAATGAAGTTACTGTATAGGATAATTTAACTGGAGATTTCCTGATATATGTCCTATGTCTGTGCAATTGTTATGTGTATTATGATACTTAAGAAAAATAAGGTAGCTATTAAATTATTATAATTTCTTGTACGTATGTGTATAGTGTACGTATGTGTACATAAAATATACCCACCATTCGAGCTTCATTCATAGCACAGCAAATTTAAAAGTACTACTCAATGGAGAGAATAACATATATACAATCATATGCATACAACTTCCAAAAGGGCTGCTTTCATATCGTATCGGGAACAAACTTAAAATTTTCAAATTACACACACAATAAAGACAAATTTAGAATCTGTATCAAAATTTAGCCTCAGATACCAAGTGCTAAGTCATTTCGTCCAGTCTTTTTAAGATTATGAGAAGGGAAAGGTTAAAGCACTTTATATACGTTGAACTAACGCCACAGAGTTTTATTCATGTGTTTCCTATCATGATTAAATGTTTTATTATGTTACTATTAAATAACCGAAATAAAATCTACAAATCGTTTCAATTTTAACTTAATTTTCAATCTGCAGCATTAATTCTAAAATTAATATTTCAAATAATTATGAATATCAGCCTTCATATATTTTGATGGAAATCAATTCAGGACTTTTTACGAGAAGCTTTACCTTAAAGATAAATGTAGATTGGGCTATATTTTTCGTGGTAGAACTTGTATGTGGTAGAACGTGTATGTGGTAGAACATGTATGTGGTAGAACATGTATGTGGTAGAACGTGTATGTGGTAGAACGTGTATGTGGTAGAACGTATTTTGTGGTAGATCTGTAGGTATTCCATATTGAGTGACCGAAAGTTAAATCCTCGTCTTCGGGAGATTTATTTACGTTGAAAATATCTGACCTTGCAAGATTTCCGTTCTTTCTTCTACGAGTATAACTTAATAATTTCTTTTTATAAAATATATCTAAAAATAGCGAATATTAAATTTATTTCAGAGTGAAAAAACTTCCGAGAGGAAAGAAGTTGGTATAAAAAGTAGCTGGTGTAAAAGCTGTATGGTATAAAAAGCTGCAGTATGATATAAAAAGTCCTAAATTGATTTCCATCAAAATATGTAAAGATTGCTATTCGTGATAAAATATTAATTAATATGACGCATTAAAAATAGCTGAAAAAGGAACATTACCTAGATTTTGTTTGGATTTTTGAAAAGGTGCCCCAAAACTTCTATATCCATTGTCCAGCTATATCCATTATCCAGAAGTGGATGGACTAAATGCCTTGAAACCTGGTATCTAAAGTTAAATTTTCATAGATTCGAAATTTGTTGTTCACACCGGATCTTATGAAGTTGGCGCATTTTAATATGAATATGACCCAAATAAGCAAATTTCAGACATGCATATTTATAGAAGACGTTTCCAATTGAAGCTGTCGGTTCCTTAAAATTTGCTCAAAGATACGAGCGAATGAAAGGTGGTTTGATTTCGCCCCCTGCTGTACATGTAGATAATTGTGGCAAAACACAATTTCTGAACTAACTCTCGTCTTTTAACGCTCAAATTAATTTCTGTGTACAATATTGCGTATATATTCGAGGTAAATTTTATGATTTAATATAGTTAATGGTATGAGACTTAATGCTCTAGAATTGTTTTGAAAATATTCGAAATTCTTGCCTCAGAAAAATAATTTATTTTAATTATATTTTTCATATGTAGAGCACATTTTATACCTAGAGAATAAAGTATTCTGTATGCAAAATTGTGAACGCGTAAATTTGCAAGAAAAAATAATGATGATAACGCAAAAATAACGGATATAAATTAAAATAGAATACATATGACCTGCATAAGGGATTGGGTGTTATTTTAAACGTAAAGATCAAGGACATGAAATTTTAAAAAATTCAAGTTTCCCGTGATAACTGCTTGGGAATTTCTTATGATTGAATTAACTTCGCTAAGATATAAATGGAATATTCTTTAAAAATTTCATAAAACATTTCGATACGTATATAGAGAAATATGGGAAATATGGATACTGTTTATTCCATTTAGCATCAACCACAATAAGGTAGCAAAATTCTTCTACAGGTAGCATATAATGATTCAATTAATCATTTGTCCTTTTTAAAATACTTTTAATTACGAAACTTTCGCCTTGCGTACCGGTAGTTTTCTATTGCTAAGATACGGAATACATGGATCAAAATAAAAATATGTTTTGCTACAGAAAAAGAAGTTCGTTGCAAAGCAATTGCTTATCAATTTTAACATTTCACCTGCATACTTAATAAGAGATACGCACTAAATTGCTTCCTGGTTCTTTTAAAACAAAGGGAAAGCTCACCCAATGACGTCAAGATCAAAAGATCCATTGAAGTTATTCAGATATACATTAAATGAATATTACTTGAGGTACATATAATGCATCAAAGAAAATATTCATCAAATAGTATTTTTATATGATATGACGATATAGATGCTTCAAGGCTGGACCCTTTGCCGACTATTGGCTAATAATTACCTTCTCCAATTCTAGATCCGATCACATGAAGTCCTCGATTGCTAAATCACTGTATTTATAATTAATACTGTGTTGGGTTTTCTACTTTAATTTGACATTATTTTTATACGTTGATATGTTATTTTACATTCTTAAAATATAATTCATATTAATACTACAAAAAATTATTTTTCTCGGAAAAAATTCTAAATTTTGCCTTCCGGGTTGCAGCCTATTTTGAAATGCGGTACTGAATGTGTTAAGAGATTTACATAAAATTCCACAATAAGAACTTTTAGGACCGTATTATGCTGTAATCAGTTAGTGATTTCCATAGCCTCATGTTTCGAAAATGTCAGTCTCTTTCTCGCAATTTCTTTCAGTCAATTTTTTAAACACACCGTCCATATTTGAATCTGCATTGAAAGACCTAGAAGTGCAACTCACGTTTCTTGTAGTTCTGATCTTTTTCCGTAAAAGAATGCTGAGAAATCTTTGAGTTCATTAACTTTTTTTTAAAGTTACGCTAATAAATGCGTGTTCTTTAAAAAAACATGTGTCGATTTTCCGTATAAAAAATTAGTTCTTATAAGGGCCTTTCAAACATGGAAGAAACCCATCTCAATAGTTGCCTTCATCTTACCGACGAAGCAGTGAGGGAGGTATTTTAATTAGTGTCGCACTGGAGCAACACAACGGGCTATTGACGACGGTCCGGGATCAAACCCGAAGGGAAAGATCCGTGGACAACACCACGTAATTTTGAACCACGGTCAGATGAAGAGGTCACACTGGAGCTGGAACTCCACTCTCCAAACTTCCACACCACGCCAACTTAAGGAATTTGAGGTCACGACAGATTTAACCTGCTCCAGCTCCCTTTGTACACGACGGTCTGTGGTTGGATTCGAACTCGCAACCCTCCGGTTGCTAATCCGTTACTCTTCCAACCGGGCTACCGCAGCCCGACCTAGCAGTGAATAATGCTGCTAATAGAGTTCCATGTTTTATTTATGTTCTAAAGTTATATTGGGCTACCAGACAAAGACATAGCGAAAAGCCTGAGGTCTGGCGTAGGATTAAAGAAAAGAAGTTTCTATAATGAGTGGCGGAACCTTTAATTTCCCATCGTCTATCAAGAGCACACTTAAATATGAAAATATCAAATGAAAAAACATTTATACCTCAGCAACCTTAATATACATAGAATATTTTTATACCCTAACATATCATTGTTATATACCCTCGTATCTCGTCATTGCAAGAAAACTGACCAGATCCTGAT
The DNA here is from genome assembly GCA_933210815.1 of Meta bourneti. Taxonomy (NCBI): domain Eukaryota; kingdom Metazoa; phylum Arthropoda; class Arachnida; order Araneae; family Tetragnathidae; genus Meta; species Meta bourneti. Next base: position 60,128,519 of record OW119924.1, on the reverse strand, counting down.
GGAAGAGATATCTAGTCATTAGAAAGGACTGACCAGATCTTGATGTCGTCATAATAAAAAAAACGGGCAATATCTTAATGACGAGGTATCTAGTCATTAGAAAAGACTGACCAGATCTTGATGTCGTCATAATAAAATAAACGGGCAATATCTTAATGACGAGGTATCTCGTCATTATAAAAATTGGTCAGAACTTGTTGGACGAGATATCTCGTCGAATCCACTTGGAGGGTTAATATACCTAGAATATTTATATACCATAGCATCCTAGCAGCCTTAATATACCTAGAATATTTATATACCATAGCATCCTAGCAGCCTTATTATACCTAGAATATGTATATACCATAGCAGCCTTTATATACCTTGAATATTTATATCTGCTACCAGCGTTAATGTACCTAGAATATTAATAAAACCTCAGCACCCTTAATATACCTAGAATATTCAAACACCTTAACAGTTTCAAGAAGGATAAACGACAGGCGTCCCACCTCCTCGAATTTCTCCCTCTGGAAATTCTTGGTGTACATTTCCATAAAACAGATGTGCATCATATATGGAGAAGATTAAGCTGGCATCTACGAAGGTCATGAGAGATTAACTGTTTCCTGAAAGAACAGTTGAAAAGACCTTAAAACTTTGTTTTTATGTGGTCATACAGAGAATGTTCGGACATTTTTTTTGAACGATTGTGATGAGCTGTAAAAAATTGTATGCTACGAAAGAATTTTATTTTCACAGCAGTTAAGTAGTTAAAGTATAACTTATCGTCTGCTAACTCACAGTTTTGTCTACTTTCAAAATGGCGTTTTAAATAAGCAATGGATGGAAGGCTATGTTTCCTCTCTTTCCGAAGATAATTATGCTTATTCAATTATTCAAAACAGTTGTAAAAGCCATGGTTTTCCGATATCTAAAGGTACGATAAATAATATTATTAATGAGAATGGAAAGAAACGTAAAAGTGGAAAAATACTTCTAAAAAAGTATCCAAAAAAGAAAAAAATTCTGAGAATATTTGTAAGTTAAGATATTTAATTTTAAAAGAGAATCCGCCAAGTCAAAGGACTATAGCAAAGTGAACGTGAGAACTTTCTCTAAGAGATTTGATTGTTGCCGGTTTTGCATATAATGGAAAATTAAAAGTAAAAAGAGGGGAAAAAATGTAAAAATCAACTCCCACATATTATCAAGACCATATTTTATCCCCAATATTCAAAAAAGAAATACCATATCTTTACCCACTGTGCCAACAATCAGAAGAACTGCATCAGGGTAAAGCAAGCAGCCACACATCTAAATCGACTATTAAATTCTTGGAAAAAATGGAACAAGAAACTGGTATCAAGTCAATACCCTTTACTGATATTCCTGCTAAATCTCCAGATGTTTTACCCATGGACTTTTGTGCTTTTGAACTTTTAAAAAGGGCATTATCGAAACGTCGACCGAAAACCATTCAAGGACTGGAAAACTGCAACAAGAATGGGACAAAATACCCCTGCCGATACTTCAAAAGTCATTATTATCATGGAAATTAAAGTGTAGAAAGATAGTTAACAATAAGGGCTATAAAATGGAATATTTAAAACACAAAAATTTCGTGTAAAAAATTGAGCTTCAGTCCATAAAATCATTCAAAAAATGTACGAACAGCCTCTGTATGCCACGTGTTCCTTTCATTAGAGCATGAAATGATAAAAACGATGGATTAAAAGTATTTCTTAATATATTACATAAGAAAACTTCGCATTTTCAGTCACTGTTTAACTGATGGTGTTTATTATAGAAGTAAACAAATTTCAGAAATATAAAGGAAGGAAGATAAAAATAAGACCTTCTTGAAGGTTGAAGGATTATCAAGCGAGTATTTCCTCAAATTCCATCTCAACCTTTAAATCAGTGAGATAAATGTGCTATTCTAGAAACACTTCAAGGTAAACTGGAAGTTTGCAAACAAGATTCATTAGTGTAGACATAAAAATATAAGGGTCTGAACAGTACATATTTTATAAATTTTACATGCCCAATTAGAAAATTAGAATTTGTCCGATCACCCCCTTCCAAATGAGATAGAATAAATTTGTTTTTGAAGTATGAACAAATCCTCACTCGTTCTATGTAAGTCTCTGTAAGGAGAAGTACAACATGTATCTGCATCATATGATGTCATCATCATATCATACTACGAAAGAAGAATATTATGGAACTAGAAGATTCTTATTTGAAATTATCCTGAACTCTTAAACACACAGTGATTTCTTGTGCAATTAAAATCACAGAGTGGTTTATTTAAATGTATTTTATAATTTGTGTGTAAATAGAATCAAATCAAGCAAAAACACTTTTAACTGTAAAATTAAAATTTGTGAAATTTTTAAATTTCCATTTTAACTGTAAAATTAACTTGATAAAGAATCTTATAGAAATATGATACAATAGAAACCGAATTTTTTATTATTTAACAGCTTCTAATTACTTTCTTTTTAATTGATTGTTTAATTGATTGCTTGATTCTTTTATAGTCTGTGACATACTATTATCTCGTTAATATCTATTTAATTAGACTACATCCTTTTACTTCCTACCTCTTTGCGACCATTTTATCATGCAAGTAGGCATTGTGTTTTTGCCATGCGTTAAGGGAACATTTTAAGAACTGTTTTTTTTATCCATATTGCCTTAATTCGTGCTTCAAATACCAATTCCTTAGTTAATTCATATTTTTAATTTGAAATTTTAAGAATAATTTATGACTTCGTAATTAAATTATAGACTTTGCTTAGTTCTTACTACATACATCGCCATAGGTATTAAATATAACAACACTAAACGTTTACTGATAATCAATGGCTCACGGAAAAGTGTATTTAGTAAATATTTGATACAAGTATGTATACTAAAATGAATTCTCCTAACATTTGATGTTTCTCAGATAAGTCCCTTACTCCTTTTTCTCTTTATTTCACCCTCAAGTCTATTTTATCATGCCATTAATACTTTTGTTGTCATCTAGTCCCCAATGCATGTTTACATCACTAACTTTTATAAATTTCCTACTTTGTTAACCATGATTTCAAACAGCCTCGCTCCTATCAAGTTGCTTATTTCTGCTTTCCTTTCTGTCGAAAGAAGCATTCCACAGCAGCTCTTAAGATGCACGTTTGATTTTTATAAATGCAATAAAATTTTCTGCAAATTAAATTTCTTAATAGGTTTTTTAATCCAATAATCTTCTTCTAAATCTTTAACGCCCAACGGATTATTTTTTTAATTTTCATTCTTTCCACGAGCCCCTTAGAAGATAATTGGTTGGGTTGGGTGTTATGGCGCAAGGACCATATTTGGCAAAGCTTGGAAGCTATTTTTCAAATCACGTCAAATAAATGGATATTCATACACAAGGAAAGTTTTTATTGCCACAGAAAAGAGAAATACACCCAAGTAGGAATCGAACATGCGCCACCTACAATTCACAGCTTGCTAGTGCAACGGCAGAACTTACTGAGCCCCTTCGGACCAAAGCCCTTCGGAGAATTTTTCCACACATACTAACTACAAATACAAATTTCCATATTGTGATGTATGACCCCCATGCTCACCATCATATTTAATAAAAGTTACCTGAATGTTTATCAGTTTCAACACATTCAAATTGTGAAATGAAACCTCTGAATATGATAGAAATTAATCAATGGTGGAATCAATAAAAGAAAAGTGAACGAAAGTGGAAAGAGTTTTGACTTTAAAAAATGCCGATTCGTCTTAAGAGAATGGAATAAAATTGTAGTAGTGAAAGTTCAGAAACTTAATTCACATGGAGGTGTATGAATGTGCGTATGATATGCGTGTACATCGATGCTTATATTCACAACAAATGGATTTTAATAAGGCATGAAATGTGATACCACACTGTCATCAATACATATATATGAGAAATGGTGCTGAATTATAGAATAGAAATAGATAATAGAATAAGAAATATATATTGAATAGGTTAAAAAATCACGGGAGATGGCATGCGCGACTGTTTCTACTAGTATCTATTGATTTTCTTGGTCAAATTCACACATCAGTATTTTTAGGTAAATTCACATATCCGCATAAAACATACTTTTTTTACTAACCATGGTACACCACTTTCAACACCTTTGGGATGTGGAAACATCACTCCGAATTGCATCGGGGATCTATTTTCTAGGTACAGCCTCTCCTCTGTAGCTTGCAGTGCCGGAGGATGTTGGCACCGTGACAAGGTTTACTGCGTCATTCCATGCACAAGAAAACTAATAAACCTGGCTCTTACAATCAGCGGCCGCTCGTGGTTGGAGAAATAGGGGAAGGGCTTCCCCGGAATCACCCCCCCCAAATTAAATCCTGGCTATGCCAGTGCTATGAAAAGATAGCAGTTCCGAAAATTAGTTAATGAGGATGCACCTATTTTCTGTAATAAATCAATTCTTCTGCCTTTTAATGCTGCAAATCTGTCTGATATGTCATCGTAAAATGGTTGTTTCTACACAAGCGTCACTAATACGTCTTTTTGAATAGAAATATTTGCTAAAGAAGAAAGTCTCTCTTGCGTAACAGTATTTCTTGAGTAAATTTTTATTCTTTTAAGGCAAGATAAATTCCTTTCCACTGATACATTTGTAGATGGAATTGTTTAGACGGGGGAAAACAAATTAAAAGCTTCTGTGAAAATTTCTTTATCATCATAACGCATTCGAAGAAGTTCTTGTGTCGATATATTCCTGAATTCCATCGGCATATATAAGACATAGTTCATTTTAAGGCGTTGCTTTTTTAAACACATCGCCGTAAAACTGTTGAAGATTTTCAAGTGCCTGAGATGGAAAATGTAAATTAAATTGTTCGAATTTCGTTGTATCAGCAAGACAAATAATTTGAAGGTTTTCACAATCTTCAAATCTTGTGTTTATTTCCATAAGAATGCGGTCTAAAATTTTAAAATATAGCTGTTTGTAATTTTGAGAAATTGTTTCTAGTGAAAGAGCGGCATATTCCCATTTGGATTGGATTATTTCTGTGATTTTAGGCGTGTTTTCAAACAGTGTTTTAAAAACACCATCGTCCCTTTTACGGCTCAATAGCTCACGAGTGCATTTTATTTGAGATACACAATAGTTTAAATCTAGTAACTTTTTCTGGAGAATTTCGAATAATGTATCAGTAAGGCCAAAAATGTCACTGAATACTACTGCAAAAAATGTAAATTCAAAATCATTCATCTCATTTCAAAATCCCTTTGCAAGTTGAATTGTTGTTTTGTCTGAATGTTCGCTGTTTGTCATTATTCAAATATTTCTTTTAATTTATCGCAATCTTCAACAATCTCATTCACTAATTTCGAATTGGAGGACCATAGTATTTGTGCTATGGTTGGTATGCGTCTTGCGGAATTTGATGTAAGAGCATAAGATCGCTTCGCCGAGTGATTGAAAAACGAAGGAATGCCGCTGAGGCTTGCAAAAAATTCGACTCTTAGAAATTTTAGAAAAACTTTACAGCAATACAAGATTGGAACGATGTGCTAGACAATGGACAAAAATGGCTTGAGGAGCTTCATCTTTGACTTTTTTCTGGAGTCCATTCAAGTGGACAGACATTACACTGGCCCCATTGTAATATTGTCCTATTAATTTATGTTGATAATCAAACGGATCCAAAATTTTGTATAACATTTCTAACGTTGTTTTCACTCACATGTGTGTGTGTGTGTGTGTGATTGGAACCCGAAAATCGCTCAACTAATACGCCTTCACAATTAACAAATATTAATATTAAGGAGCATGCGGCCTTGAATAGAAAAGAATTTAGCCCCGTTTATTTCATCTTTGACGTGATCGTTTATATAATCGGAAATACATTCAATCATTTCATTTTGAATAGTTTTGGAGTCATCAGTGAAGACTTTTTTAATCTTTTTGTAATGATTTTGAATTTATAAAGGACTTTTTGATATCAACAATCCCAGTAATTCCTTAAAATTTCTGCGATTTATGGAGTCACTGCTTTCATCATGGCCCCGGAATGCCATTTCTTGTTTGCTCAAATATATTACTGCATCAATCACTGTTTGTAGAAAAAGTCTATTCAAACGAACGTTTTCATTAAAATGCCTAGCTTTCTTCCTCAGGGCATCGGCAATCGTTGTTATGATTTTTAAAAAAATTCTTAGCATTAATTCACACTTCAGATGTTCAGCAGAATCATCGTGCCTATGAAGTGATCGTGTTATATTTAATATGTCTGCGAATGCGTCTTTATTCCAAACAGAATGTTTATTACTAAAAGGCAAGCACGGCCAACAAAATAATATTTTTAAGGTTATATTACTGCATAGCCATTTATACTGAATAAACCAACACTCTTGAAAACTAATATTGTACGACTTACCACTCTTTTTAATTTCTTTTTTGGTCATAGTCGGTCAATAAATCCGTTGGACGTGCTTGACGTAATATGTCCATTTTGTCTTCGTCTTTCCGCCGGCTAAACGGAGTTTCCAGTAAATTACACACAATATCATTAATTGGATTCATTCCGCTGAAAAATCTAAAACTAAATAGTCAACAAAATCATTGGTCTATTTCATGTAGTAATGATATTCGGTAGTTTCGGCGCGATTGGCTAGACTTTTTGGCGCTAAAGTTCCCTCTATTATTTTTCTGTGGTCGCTGCTCGCAACGGGAAACGAGGGACATCTATTTTTAGCAACCCTATAGTGGAAGGGGAATCGCGTTTCTAGCTTTCACCTTCCGTTGGAGCTGACAATCTAGATGCCCCTCAGTTGCTAATGTCGGTATTGTCATAGCAACCATCTGGCATGAGGAATATACGCAGATATTTTTCAACAAAAATTTCCGTGCTAAGATTTCGCTGTCTTCAGTCGTAAGCATTGTAAGATATTTTCCGTGTATTGAATAACGCGCTCTGCGAAATTAAATTCGTTCATATCTGTAATTATTTTAGTAAGCTATAAATTGTAAAAGAAAAAAAGTGAAATTTTACGTAGAAATATTGAAAATGTATACATATATGAAATACTGAAAAAAGACTAATTTGGGAAATGTAATTTGAAAAATTAATTTGATGAAAAATGTAGGGGAAGTGGCACTTCCCTTCCTTCCCCTGAAAAGTCGCCACTGCTTACAACATATATTTTAGATTGGTGTTATAATTTTAGCTCTAAGTTGAATTATTTTTAATTTTTCCAGTTTGTGCTTGTAGCAAGGCATATACATATGAACAAGTTTTCGCCTGTGTAACTATAAATTTTATAAGTTGCATTCATTGAACGAATTTTGTATATTTTTTAAAAATTTATATTAAATTGAAAACAAGTTATAAAATAGTTTTCATGCTCAGACTTTTGAACCAAACTTTTCTTGAGTTTGATTTAGTAAAATGTGACAGAGGAAAAATAAATACAATTTGTAGTTTTTCCTTTTATCAAAAATTCAACTGTTTATGCAAGTCACAATTGAGTGAAAATAAGTGATTTTAAAAAATTGAGCTTTTTTTAAAATACCATTAGATATTACCTTTCTACGAAGTTAACTTGCACATTTTTCGTACTTTCTCTTTTTAAACTCGTGAAAAACTGGAAAAACAATATGATTGCATAGTGATTCAAATTCACAGAAATATATTTAATGCTTATCAAACCAGAAATAAACTTCTTTTCATAGATCGTCATATTGTCCTTACTCGCATGATACGTATGAATGAATTAGAATAGAGTTGCGAGACTTAAATATTCATGTCTTTGGAAATTAACTACAGAATTCTCTGATTTCATAATGAGGTGAATCATCAATGCAGTCGAGGTTTTCTTTGAACATTCTGAAAGAATTTAGTCAGTGCTGAGGATATTTCTCATATGGATTTCTCGAAATTTTTCAAGGAAAGTCGAAGACCAAATCTCCTTTTTTCTAGTTCATGACATTTTTAATCCTTATTTTAAGGATATTAATATAAATTTATACAAAAAGTTAATGGATGTATTGTTATCAATGTACCTAGCTAAACAGCTAGGCCAAATCTATGAATCCGAACATGCTCAAAAGTACAGCATTAGATTAGGACTTCCATGGAGATCCTCCCTTTACCAAGTCAACGCAAACCAGAAGATGGAGAAGCTTGTTCGGTGTTATATTATAGTGAAGTTGAAATATATGGACTTGAATGAAGGATAGAGATCGGATGTGCCCACTCACAAAAGGCACTTTGGTATTTTCTGTCAGCAATATATTACGGAGAGGCTAGTTCATCGATTTGATGTGTAAGTGTATCAATGCACTGTTTTGTTTTATAAATTAAGGGACAGTTAGAGAAAAGTGAAATCTACGAAAAAAGAAGAATCGTTAGGAAAATTCTATTTGCATAAGAAAGTTAGCACGCGTGCATTTCTCGAAATGGTACAAGGCAATAGACAAAATATCTTAGTAGAGGAAAACGGGTAATATCGCCATAGCAAGTTTCTTCCTCTCCTTGTATATTGGAAAACAAACGTGACTTGTGGCTCATTTAGTAACTATGAATCAAAGCACAATAGTGTTAATTCTGAAGTTTAAGCAGGTTTATATAACCCTCGATCGAGATCTATCCAGCCGGAGATTTTCTTTTAAGTGGGTTTGTTAAACTGACCCGAAAGAGAAGCAAGTAGAACATTTAAGGAAGCTCAATTTGTGTCAAAAAAATTAAATCTTAAAAGTTTCGGAAAAATATTTGTGTATGATGACAGTACCTAACGAAAACTCTTGTAACTAGAAAACTATTTCGAATATTTACAAGATCTCGTTATCGTTTAAAAGCTAAGGAGTTGGACAATACTTTGAACTAATAAAAAGTATAGATATTCTGGTCGATTTTCATTTCTAGTGTATACACAAACACAACTAAACACCTGTGTAAAAGATCACATAGGGAGTTCGCCTTAGTCAGTAATTTTGATATTTAATCTAATCTGCCCTTTCTACCTACAAATTGCAGTGTTTCTTTAATTTTCATACCCTTATCATTTCTTAAGTGATATATTTGATTGGGACTTATTTCAAAAACGAGAGGAATGTAATTTAGAAATTTGTTTTTATAGCTTGCTAACAATTTGTGCTTTAGCTAAACTTTTATTAAGTTGGAAGTCCTTCAAGATATCGCTACTCTTTCGTTGCATTATTTTTTTGTTAATCACCACTCGAGATCGATCATTTCGAGTTCCACAGCCACAACAGAGAAGCAAATTACACACAAGTAAAGTTCTATGTGTGAATGGCGATAAAACTCCTGAAGCTCTGTTTAACTAGAGCAATATTTCTTTATTTTTTAGCAAAAACTCACTATCATCTTGTCCGAACCTTCATGTTTATTATAATATTACCTTAAAGGTAATATTACAATACAAATATATTTTATCAATTCTTGCTCAGTTGCTTGGAAGACGACAGAAGGACATTTTTCAGTTGCAAACGGATTCTATTCATATTTCGATACCTAACTATGTGTAAAATAGTGTGGATAGGTTAAGTATGCTTTTACTTTTCAGAACAGGTGTTTCTAAAATTCGAATAAAACATTCTCTGAAATTCATTATTCAGAACTAGCTTTTTCGTAAATGCAGTAATTTGAACTTTCTTTACCAGTGCAGAAAAATAACACAATGACCTTGTATGTTGAATTATTCAAAAGTACTAGTTGAAAGAACGTATTTCAGAAGTAATTTTGTGTCAAAAACGAGTTAGCTTCATTTTATTATCATTTGGAAGCATGGTAATTTCTTGGTACACTCAAAACACCCTTCAAAGTACCTAGGAAGGAGAATGCCAGTGTGCGTCTTAATAATATGATACGACTTTCTGCCAAGTTAAATGTGGGTGGGGTTTATATACTTGCCTCATGTACGAATTACGGACTTGATTGTCACTTGACTTGTTTTTAATATATTATTCTTCATGTTGCCAATAAATATTCCGAATTGATGTAAGATATTGGTCGGCCCCAATGAGATAAAACACCAAGCGTAGCTAAAACGACGATAAGCTACATTTTAAGGTAACCCCGATATATATCATGAGTCATCATTTGGGAAAGAGGAAGTAAAATCTGTTTTCCTTCTGGTTTGTTTGTTTATATTGAAAATCCCTCTCATAATAATACTAATGTTCGGCCCTATATCATCCCACAATTTTGTAGAGCATTCCTTTCATAAATAATAAAATTAATCCCTCTTCTAAAAAGTACGAAATATGTTTGAAGCTCGTCCCTCATATTTCTAAATCAAAAGGAACACTGAAGCATGGAATGTGTCCAAAATGCTTTGGGGGACACATTTCAAATTCTTTAAACTTGCGTTTCGCCTGTGAACTGATCGAACTCAACTTATGCAAAGTACAATTTTATTATTCTAAAGAACAAATTAGTACTTAAAATCTATCAATTATACACTGCTGGCCACCCAAATTGCAACACCAAGAAAGACAAGAGATATCACAACAAAATTTTTTTTGTAGATAACATGTTGACCAAGTATCAAATGATTAAATTTATAGACTTCTGTGAAGTGTGGTTCCTGCCAAAATCAGTAGCCAGAGTAGCCGCCATTGTTGGAGATCACCGCTGCCACACGCTTCGGCATTGATTCAAAGAGACTTTGGATGTGTTCTTGGGGTACAGCAGACCAAGCAGCTTCCACACGTTGCCAAAGTTGATCTGGTGTGGCAGCTGGGGATGTATTCTGGGTCAATCGTTGAGCAACCATGGACCACATGTTTTCTATCGGCGAAAGATCCGGAGAGCGAGCTGGCCAGGGAAGCAATTCAATCTGGCGATTGACGAAGAACCCTTGGACAATGCGTGTCACGTGTGGTCGCGCATTATCCTGTTGAAATATGGCTGTGGGCAAGTCCTGAAGGTAAGGAAGGACAACTGGCTCCAACACCTCGGAGATGTAGCGCTGGCTGTTTAAAGTACCGGCAATGCGTACTAGAGGAGTGCGAGAGTGATATCCAATACCACCCCATACCATAATACCCGGTGCAGGACCAGTGTGGCGGTGCATAACGCAGCTGTTCAGCATCCTCTCTCCACGGTGTCTCCAGACTCGAATCCGACCATCGTGGTGTTGCAGACAGAAGCGTGACTTGTCAGTAAAGACAATTTCATTCCATTCTGCCGTCCACATCCTTCTTTCATCGCACCATTGGCGGCGGAAACGTCTGTGGTTCTGCGTCAAGGGTAGACGAAGCAATGGACGTCTTGCGGACAGACCACTCTGCTGTAAACGGCGTCGAATGGTACGCGCAGACACTGGATGATGCGGTACAGACTGAATGTGCTGTGCTATGGTTCGTGATGTGGCTGAGCGATCCGTCACTGCCATACGCACAATATGCCTGTCATCACGTGAAGTGGTGCACTGAGGTGGATGCGATCGAACACGTCGGTCCGTCGTACCCTCCTGCATCCAACGATCACATATCCGCATTACAGTTGTTTGGTTTCGTCCAACACGACTACCGATTTCCCTGAAAGATAATCCACAATCTCGGTAGGCCACTATCCTTCCTCTGTCGAACTCGGATACTTGATCAAAAGATGATCGCTGTTTTCTACGAGGCATAATTGATCGTTTTTTTGAAAAAACCACAAGAAAAACACAATTGCCGTACTTGAAATCGTCGAAATCTCCAAGCCTTAAATAGCGCTTTGAAGTGGCGCCACAGGCGCGCGTGATGTGCGTCTGCGCTGAAATTCTAATCATTTGCATATCTCACCTCCGCTAATGCATGTTGTAAATTTCATATTATTTGCATGCTTCCTTCAGGGTGTTGCATTTACGGTGGCCAGCAGTGTATTTTAAACCTCGATGTTTTCCTGTTGTCTGAAAAAGGCTTGCAAACAATATTTTCCTCTCTTGGAACAAAACTGTCGAATCAAAGTGTTTCATAAATAATTTTAACCAAACTTATTTTTTTACTTTATGTATTGAATTTCTTTTTCATTTCTTTTCAATGTTTATATTGTCATATTTGTAAAGTATGATACACTACTGTTTGTGAAAATTGCAACACCATGAAGGAATCATGCAAATTAAACGAAACTTGCTCGAAATGCAGAACAGGTTAGGATATGCAAATGATTACAATTGCAAAGCGATCACGCATGTGTGGGCCGAGAAACATCCTCTAAGCTTCCAAGTGAGCCGCGTATAAAAAGCACAGTAAGGTTGCGTTAAAATGTGTGTATCGTCTTTTGACTGCTGTAAATGATTGATTAGAAGTCAATATGCCTCGCTAAAACGCAGTGCCATACAAGCAACTAACGAAGTTAGAACGGGGCCGCATGATCGGCCTCCTAAGAGTGGACTTTCGTATCGTGAAGTCGCCACTCGCACTGGGCGTAATGCCATAACTGTGATGCGTGTGTGGAAGAGATGGATCATGGAGAACTGGACAAGTCGAAACCCCTTCAGTGGGCCACGCAATATGATGTCACCACGGGATGACAGACACCTCATCCGCATGGCGGTGACGGACCGTACGGCGTCCTCTCGTCCGTTGGCACAAGATTGGATCACGACTACAGGTGTGTCATATTCTGCCCCCACGGTTCGTCGATGTCTCCTGCGCCATGGGCTACGTGCAAGGATTCCATGCGCAGGATTCCTCTTGTCGCTGAACCACCGACGCCTACAACGGGCTCACCAACACAGCCAATGGTGTGCCGATTGCTAATAACTCGTCTTCTCAGGTGAGTCCCGCTACAATCTGGACTATAACGATGGACGCGTACTCGTCAGACACTACAGAGGTGAACGCCTTCTCCCGGTATATCTTATTCAGCATTATACTGGACGACGCCTGGCGTTATGGTCTGGGGCGCTATTAGATATCATGGAAGATCCCGCCTATTCCAAATTGTGAGGACCCTGAACAGCGGGCGCTGCATCAGGGAAGTTGTGGAGCCCGAGATCCTACCCCTCCTGCAACACATTACCGGAGCTGTATTTCAGCAATACAATGCCCGTTCACATATTGCTCAGAATGTACAAGCCTTCTTCAGTGCACGGCAGGTTCCGCTTCTTCTATGGCCTGCATGTTGAACGGATATGTCACCCATTGAGCAGGTCTGGGATTATATCGGACGGCGACCGTACTCTCTGCCCGACGAGCGGTACGCTCGTCGGGCAGAGAGTACGGCTGAACTTTGGCATCAGATAGAGGCCATCTGGAATACCGTTCCTCAGCATGAGATTCAGATGGACCATGGAGAACCGGACAAGTCGAAACCCCGGCAGTGGGCCACGCAATATGATGTCACCACGGGACGACAGACACCTAATCCGCACTCATTCAGAATCTATGATTCGATGCCACGACGTGTACAGTAGGGTGGGTCACCGTCGTATGGAGAAAATTTTTTTTTCTGTTTTTTATCCGGCACAGCAAGAAAAGGGTGCCAAATGGTGTTTTTAGCCTCATGTAAAATTTGATTAGAATGGGATATCATCTTCTGCCTCCGGATTGACTTTAAAGAACACATATTTTGAAAAAAAACCTTATTTTTGAGGAGTTGTCACAGCAAGGTTAAAAAAGTTTAAAATGTGTCTATAAAACAAATTGAAATTGTATGAGTAAGATTTATTTATTACAACAAAAGTTTGCAAAAATGACATTTATAATATTACTAGCTGAATTACCCGGCGTTGCTCGGGTTGAAATGGTTAAATGTTGCTTGAAAAGTGAATTAGAATAATCACTTTACTTTCACAGAAAAATGCAAACATTTAAGTTGTACGGAAAATGCGTTTTAACTTTTTCATAGCTTCTACAATATACTTCGGACGCAAATATATGCATTTAAGTCCTGAATATATTGAAATATGTAAAATATTAAGACATAAATACGAACAGAAACGAAATTCCGACGAAAAAATGCAGAATTCTAAAAAACGAAAGATGCACAGTGTCGAATTTCGACTGCCTGAGTGTATTCTGAAATAGAGCGAAAAAAGACATTTTAAAAGTATTGATAAAGATGATAATGATTTATGAAATTTATTAATGATGAAATAGGACTACAACATTTCGCTGTGTTAACTCAAATAGACAAACACGGGATGATTCTAAATCAAATTTATAAAATAATAAAACATTAATTCTGGTTTGCCAAATCTAAAATAACATGACGCTTTTATGATTAATGAGTTGAAGTTTTTCGTGTTCCATTACAAAATGTAAATTATGAAAAATGAACTATTTTAAATATCCTTTTTATTTAAGGAAAGTTGGTCGAAATATACACCAACGTTCCTTGAAAATCATCATTGAACTCCTGAAAACCTTTCCTTGAATTTCCTTGCAAAAATAAATATTTTAAAATATTCTTTCTTCATGAATAAAATATCTATAATTTCTTTACATCATGAGAACTAAAATGTCAGTTCAAACATAAATATTGAATTTTAATTTGTTTCGGAAAAAATTGTTTTTCGATCAACACTGGTAAAACAACCATAGCTGCCTGAAGCAATCAATCTATGCTCAATGTTATTTCTATGGCGATTTCGAATAGTTTTTATAGGGCCAATAGAACGTGGGTTGAGTTAGCCTATGCTGACCGCAGTGTTCTAAAGTATAAGTGTACCAAATTTGGTGTGGATTGGTCAAACGGTGTAGATTTGTATAGAAAATATACACACATACACACACACATCCTATTTTATATATATAGATTATAATAATATTTCAATCAGCGCGAAAATGCTTCTTGCTATCGAATTTCAGCATGGCTTTTCGAAACTATGGTTTTTTATGAAACCTTCTCTCTCAGATTTTTTGCACAATGTGGCTGAAACTTCTTTCAGTCTTGACTGCCCTTTCAACAGCTTGTGTGTGACATTGCAGGCGTAGTAAAGACAGTTCTGCTTTTTTGGGTGACAAACAGTTGGATGTCTTCGTCAGGTATGGATTTCAATATTGGTGGATCAGATATATTCTCCTGCCAGTTAATGAGGTCGGTATATGATGCATCAGATTTTACAGTAGGAAATTGAAACAGTCGTAGTCTATTTTCCTGAATGCTGCCGACTTTCAAAATGCGATGGACTGCCAGTTCACGGATGTGCGGTTCAAAGTCGGTCAGTATTGCGATCCATAAATTTTCAGGGTGTGCGAAGTAATTGTTTCTTTGAATTACGGGATCTATTTTGGCTTCAGTTCTGTGGGCAAATATTTTGTTGCAGCAATGCTTTTTCACACATGTCTAGATCTTTGCCGATTCTCTCTGGAAATGTCCTGTGTCCCGATGTGCTTCCATCAATATGTAGAAACAAGTGTCGGAAGGGTAATTCGTTCATATGCAGTAGGCAGAAAATCCACTGTAACGGTTTATCTAACCTTTTTTCAAGCAGACTTATGACACCTCCATATTTACCAACGTTCATGTTAGTTCCATTACACCCAACTGCCACCAAAGACTCCATAGATATTTCTGATTTCAGGAAAAAATCAGTGATTGCTTGTTCTATGCATTCAGATGTGCCAAAAGCTGGTGCAATATAACCCAAGAACTTCGACTCTGGTTCCACTATCAATGAAATATGCTCTTCAAGAATGCTCTGTCTATACATTATTCCGTCCTTCTCTGATATAATTAAAGTTTTGTCTTTCCGTCCGCCGAAGTATAAAGTAGGTATTTGTAGGACTTTATCTTCTTCCGCGACCAATTTTCGTATTTTTATCAATAATTTCCGAAGTGGAAGTGTGAAGAACAGCTGAAGCAATAGCTGCCCCAGCCCTGTCTGATACTTCGTATCTATCACACGTTCTTGAAAGTAAAGCTTAGTCTACTGTCCTGTTTGTAGCGGTAGTCTTATCGGCAGGAGCCGCCGACGTTGAGGCTTGTGACTGGCTGGAATACATCGTCACTGTCCAATTGACTAGATTCAGATGAAGTCGACACATTAAGCTTCTCTGTGCTTTCTTTTGAGACTGAAACTGATTAGCATTTCCCTTTTCAAAGTGGTCGTTATTTTATTCGTTGTAACAATATCTACAGTTCCGATCACCATTCTTCTAGTGGTTCGTTGGTCGATTAGGAAGCTTTCCTCTCTGACAGGTAGTTTTTTGTGTCTGGGATAAATGCACTCATCGATGTTCTTACACTTGCAGGATGAAATGTCAAACAATACCCCTTTACTGGTACGCGAAACTCTTCTAATTTCTTCTTCGGTATTTAGGGTGTGATTTTAAAAGGTTTTTGTATTTCAGATGATACGCCTTCAACATCGCTTTCACTCGTTTATGTTGGACAGTAGGAATGGAAACTCTTGACCATATTTCTTCAATTTTTGCCATGACGATGACCTCTATTTCCTTATACGTGGGTTCTTTATTAGCTTCTTTATCACGTTTTATCTAATGCCGGTTCCACTCATAGAACTTCATAACATCTTCGTAGGTTGGTGACAAATGGCATATAATATCACTTGAATCACCAAACGGATATTTCCACTCTGAACGAATACGATTCATGGTAAAAATGGCGCAAACGAGGGCAACACAACCTCGCCTTATTGCAGCCGGAGCTATACTGGAAACGTGGGAGGGGCGCGCGCATGCTCAGGGTGTTCCTCGACTCTCGTCCACTCGACCCACCCACTCCTCACACCTGCAATCATGACACATTGTCCATGTATGAAGAAAGTAACGTTTATTGGTTGGAACATTAATTGGAACTTACCTCGAAAAAAATCGAAACTTTGATATCAATCCGGAGGCAGTTAGACTTATGAGAATGTAATAATATTTCACACATGTTATTTTGAGACCATTTAGCACCTTTTTTTATCGCTGTGCCACTTAAAAAAGGAGAAAAAAAATAAAATTACCCACCCTAGTGTACAGGCTCTAATCGCTGCGCGTGGCGGCTGCACATGATATTGATTTTCGTCATTATTTTTGTTTTATTGCTTTGTAAATTTGATCGTTTATTTAAACCACTATAAGTAATCCGTGGAATAAATTTCATTTATTTCTGGTGATTCTTTCATAGTGTTGCAATTTTCACAAACAGTAGTGTATAAAATAAACAGTCACGATAGATATAAGAATACTTAATTTAGTTACATTTATTCACGTCTCTAAAGCCTCGATGATGGTAGAAATAAGTTTTAAGGAATTGTTTCATTTTTAGACAGCATGTGTATATTTCGACCAACCAATTAATGTCCAACATATGTGGTTGTATTCCATTTTATGAAAAGAAATAAGATGTATAATAAACATTTTTAAAACTAGACCAGTAAATAATCGTACGTGGTAATTATTCAAAGCTTTTTAAATTTGTGAAATGAATTTCCTTTATAGACTATTCGAATCATTAAAACTTACTTTAGTTTTTCTTTATTTATTAAATTTTTGTATTAATTTTTGTTGATAAGTACTGACACAATAGGTATACAACATTATCTTTCTGAAAGAGTATATTAATTGACGTTGTTTGGCGCAGCTTGGCCAAATATGTCCATTGCGCCATAAAACCCAACCAACCATATGAACAGGTATGTAGTTTCTATTCAGAAACTGAATACTCTGCATTAAAAGAGTGTTATTAGGATTGGATTTGAAACTGCATGTCAATTGAAGTAAAGCATAATTTTGAAATAAATTATATGCATAAATGTAAAGAATATGGGGTATTTACGACTGAAGTAAATTATAAGTATATTGAAACAGTCAAATAAAATTATTTTCTGGACTCTGAAATGATACGTAGATTCTAATATGAAAAAAGTAAAGTATTCTGATCACCTATTTTAAAATCTATGTCAAATTAGATAAACCTGTGTATTTCTTCCAGTAAATTATAAAAGAACAAAATACAGTCAAAGGAGTCATGAGTTTATTTATGTTTAATGTACATTTGAGCAATTAAAAATATTAGAAGATGCTTTTAAAAAATGGTCGCATTAGTGTTCACATTCTTTTAGTTGTCGTTAGCATCCGTCACCCACGTTCTATAATAAATGTCTTTGTGATGAAGCCAGCTGTACGAGTTGTCAAACACGATGTTATCTAAATCCAAAATAAGTACAAAATTCAAAATTTATTAATGCTTTCAATGTAGTTTTTAGTAGTGAAATTTATCAGTTGACTTATTTTTCTGATTATTTTGAGTCTTAATTATTAATGGACAGTGAAGAATAACAAGAGAATGTTTCAATGTGCATTCATTATTTACGATTATTACGTAAAAGTTAACCACCCGAAAAGCAAAAAATTGTTTTTTAGGTGATTTGTATAATAAAATAAAAGTTTTAAAGAAATGTTCTTTTTTAAGGTTACTACCCAATTAGAAACTCATTTTCCAACAAATTGGAATAAAACTGCTCTTGAAAATGTAGTTATAATTATAATGTAGATAGAAAATTTCTACAAAGTATTCACATTTATTCTTTACATTGATTTTTCTTATTGACAAACATGAATATTTATCATCTCCAAGAAATCTTCTAACAAATTGATTATCTTTAGTTTCAATACTTACATTCACCGGCTTTATCACACCTATACATTCCACACATTGGTTCTATTTCTGTTTCTAATTTCACGACTGGTATTAGTTCTTCATATGGTGCTTCTGTCGTTAGTCCAAAACCGATGTCATGGCATTTTGTTTCGAATTCCCAGTTTAGAATTGACATGGGTTTCTCAATATCTACTGGTATAGATGTGCTTGATTGCCGATCTAGTCTTATATGTTTCATTCCAGGCTTACGAGCTGTTTTTTCGATATCTTTTACCAAATAATAGCTCTCAGGCACCACACCTCCGTGGTTAAGCTACAAAAAACAAAGCATTTTTCAGCCCCTTACTGTTTAGGAAAGTAAATTTTAATATTAAAGAGTCAAAAGAATATGTAAATCTTTTGTAAATATAATCATATTAAGTCAGCAATGTCACAAGAAGTACAATGCAAATTTCAATAATTTTTAGAAACGTTGTTTCATTATTTACATTTGAATTAGTTTTACATTTTAATCCATTCAAACGCAATTCAAGCATATACGTATTAGTACTATATTGTGCACTGAATATTATTAATCGAAAATTTAAAGTGTTATTGCAATATTCTTTGCTCTGAGTTAATGTTCTTAGACGTCCTTAACCTTATTTCATCCTTCGAACATTTGTTTTGATAATGCCCGAACACTGAACCTAACTACTCTCGGCACTACAAGGGGTGAACTGTTGGCAATTTGTGAAGGATCACCAAGTGGATGAGCAACCATTTCTCCTAACAGAGATAATCACCAACATACATACATGCACTTACAAACAGTTATTTGAGCCGCGACTTACTGGATGGCAGACAAACGCATTACCACTATACCAGTTAGGCGGTTCTTTGGAACATTAATATCGTGATTCTTCTAGGAAACACTTAAATTTTTGTTAGTCTTTCAACAGAGATAACCCTTAAAAATTTCACATAACTTTCGACATGTACTGTCCTTTCACAGGAATTGACCCTTGAGTAGCTCCAGTGCGACATAAATTCAACTACCAACTAACAAATTCACGGGAATTGAATTGTGGAGAGCTAAGAACAGTCTGTTCTTGCTTTGATCCTTATTAAAGTATTTTCAGAGAAGCGTTTTGTAAAAGTAACTCCGTTTGATTATTGATTTGGATTTTATCATGTGTACATCTTTCCCCATTTCAAACACACACTTGTGTGAAAGGCTGACGAGGAAATCAATACAATTTGATCATCTAGTATAAAAATTCTGTAGACTAAATGAGGGCAGGGAGTAGTTTCTTAAAACGTACAAAATCCAAATATGGACTATCCGTTGCAGTAGTAAACGATGTTTTCAACTTTGTACTCATTAATAATTTTTTATCTTACTAAAATTACTAGCTCTCAGTTCAATAGGCACTGAGTTCGAACCCCAATTGAGGCATTGGTGTTCGTGTGATTCAGAATACACTTTAAGCAGTAAGTCTAGGTGTAATTAATTCTAGTGTGGCAAACACATGACGTAGAGCAACAAACCAGACCTATTTTATTGAACTTGAGTTCTATTCTGTGTCCAAGGAAGAATTATTCAATCATACGATATAATCCAAGTGTATTTTATTATATTTGCATTATAAAATCAGTCGAGTGATGGAAAATTTTTGTGGCCAACAGGGTAGGAGAAAACCAGAAAACGGTACCAAATGCTCACTGGAGGTATGTACCTTCTTCTTCTAATCCAGCAGATCTACCCATAAGATCCCCGAAACCTAAAAATTTAATCAACAATAACTTATGATGGGATAGCACTGACTGGCTTGCGATGCAACCTGATGATTGGCCGAAACAACATCACAATTGAAAGTACTGAGTTTCAGAAGAGAATTACTCATTTATAAAAATTAACTCGAGTGTCATTCTTTTTTTCATATGAACGTTTTCATGTGGGAAATTCATGTATTTGTCTTCTTTTTTATTAAACACACTGAATTCTTGAAAACATTTAATTAACTAATAACTCTTAACTGAATATAAAGTAGTATATAAACTGCATTTTAACTGTATTATTCACTTATTCATATGGTAAGAATGAATATATGACGTTAAAAATAAATTTGGGAAAAGTTCTACACATAACTCCCCCACAATTAAATGTATATTTATCACGAGATTATCGGATAAGTTAAGATTAGTTTATGTAAAAATGGCTGCTCACGAATGTCAAACACAGTGGATTTCCGTCTGGATCGGTTCGATTTCCCCCAAGAAAAGTTGGTAAAACATCTGAGTCAATGGTTTTAAGCAGTTCTTCCTTCCAGTCACCTAAAATTATCAAACACATGTTTCAGTTAACTTGTGTTTGGTTACTATGAAATTATTTAAGAAAACAGTGTTTCAAGATGTTTTGGGAAGAAATATGACAATAGAAATTGGGTCATAAAAATTTAACTGTAATATGAAAATATGCCTTTTCCCATGTATGCTATTACAGGAATAATACGCGTGTCATTGCTAGGTTGAGGTAGGGCAAATGTTTGTGGGAAAGGGTTTTCCCTGAATGTTAAACGTGCCTGAGATCAAAGTAGTGACTGCAACCTGCTGGAAATGCTTGATGGAGTCTTACAGATTAGTCCTAAATTTTCGCTGGGGAAGTTGCGCAGACTAACGGAGGGCATGAGTGAAATTATATGTTCTTGATTCTCTCACAATTTTCAACGAAAAAACGGTCCATGGTAGGAACTTGCCACATCATATGGGGCAAGTGTGAGCCCTTAAAATAGCATTGGAAAGTATTTTTTTTAATTAAATTAATGGTACTTTAAAATAAATGAGAGTTTTCAGACATTTTAGCAAAGAGTTTAGGAGTATGAGGAATTATTTATTCCTATGATTTTGGTCGAGAAGGGTCTGAGAATGAACGTTAGTCATTTTGGTGTTCCAACTTTTGTTAAAACAAATTAACGATGGTATTGAACTCTTGTGTTGAACTCTTGTCTGAAAATTAAAAAAATTCCTAAACTCCTTAAGATTATAGAATTTAAAAGAATAGTATACCTGTATAAGACCATAAGGATGCTTATTTTTTCCGTTAACCTTCCAAGTGGTTTCAACGAAATATCAAGATCCGACCAATTTTGTCAATGACAAGATATCTCGTCATTAAGATATTGCTGATTTTTGATGATGACGAGATAACGATCTGTACAATTTTCATGCTCACGACTCACAAACATTGAGATTTTAGCATATCGATGTACGTCAATGACATTGAATAAACAACATTCGAATTTAGTCTCATTCTGTTTGAAGTTTTTAAGACTGTAACATAACCCCCATTTGAATATACTTAAGTTAGTTTTATTAAAATTAAAATACTTATAATTCTAGCTATTGTTCTCATTTTCCATAGTGATCTCCATAACCTCCATTAATAACATTAATAACCATATTAATAAGATAACTTCACCTCATTTGAACATACTAAAGTTAGTTTTATTACATTAAAATGAAAAAGAATTATCGTTCTAGTTATTATCATTATTCAGGTGATTCATTCGAAAATTTACCAACAAAGATGCTATTATTTTGAAAGGAGGAAACATTTGAAGCTAAAATTTGAATACAAAGTGCATGAACAACTATAACACGATGTAGCTTTAGTTTACGCATTTTTACAACCCTTTGCCAAGTGGACAATGCACAATGTTTTCTGACATTGCGGGTTTCCCTCCTGAAGAGCTTCTTATAATTAAAGTTTCTTCGCAAGATTTGGAATGATGGGCTTTGTAGGTGGTTTTCAACTAGGAAAAAAAACTCTTCCTAAAATCTTTCTGACATTACTTGAAAGAGCCGGAATTCCAATACACCCCCTCTACAATCGTGAACACCATCGTACTCTATGCTAGTCGACTGACCAAGTGAATGGCGAAAAACTGTTCTCTCCATGAGTCGTGCATTATGCTGTCAATTGGGCATACAAGCAAAACGGCGCAGATATGGAAGAGAGCATCGGAACATACAGCACATTGTATTGAAATTTCAGTTTAAAATGTTTTCCCGTTTTAAAATTATAACGCTTTTTTCGGGTAAAGTCCAGAATGAATTACCCTCTCCCATTAGTTAAAATTATTTTTATTGAATTGCATACTTACTTTGACCATAAACACGAATCTTATCTATTAGAGCTGATGCCAAAATAGTCTTCACCACAGAGTATGCCAGAGTAAAGTATACTGATGCTGTGGAGAGAAATACATAGTTTTTGAATTGTGTGTGTGAAAGAAAAGAATAATTATAACAAGATCCCTTAATTTTAAGTCATTTTTTTTTAAATATGTAATTCGCTTTTACCGTTTATGATATAAATTCTTTTTAACATTTCAGGATAGTTATCTTGAAATATCATGATACCTTTCATAAAATGTTGAAGCGCTGAAATAAAAACAGCAAATTAACACTGAAATATATGTAATTAGTATGGAATCAAAATAATAAATATTCCTTAGTGGAAAATCAATAAAAAGGATTCTGAAAATTATAAGATGAATTTAGAAATAATTTCCACGTATAGTAATATTCACTTAAAGCTATCCTGATAATTTACATGAAGTAAAAGTAATTCCAAAGTTAAGTTATTTAAAATTTTGTTACAATTTATAAGTGAAAATACATATTTTTCCTTAAAGTTTCTTCGAGACATGTTTTATTTTAAAGGCATTTAATAAAGTATTTTTAAGTATATTTCTTAGTAACGTTTAGATAATGAATATTCGTGTTCCAGTCACATGACGATTACCTTTGTCATTACCCTGAGTCAGCACACTTTCATATTGCCTATTAAAATATTCATGCAGAATATACTGACAACACATATCGGCAATACATGCCTATAGATGGCATGGCCTGGAGTCAAATGGAGCCATTATGCGATCATGAGATAAATTATGCAAATCATTCTGCCACTGCTGTTCCAGATCTATTACAATCCGGGTGGTACAATTGATGACCTAACATATCTCAGACATGCTCAAAAATGAGGTTGAGACCTGCTCAGCGCTCCATTCTCAGTTTACTGTCCAGCAATACACCACTGTACCTCCTGGTGTAATGTTGTCGGGAATAATCCCTTACGACAGCCGGTCCCCTCTAGTAGTGATAAGAGGTAATTTGACAGCACAGCGATACTTCCAGAAGATCCTATGTTTTGTCTTTCATTCAAGGAGCTATTTAATAACACGATAACATCCAGTTATGCGTTGCAACTTTTCCTTGGCCAGAGTTGTCCCCAGATTGGTCCTACATTGAGAATATCTGGGATATGCTAGGACGTCAATTCCACACACATACTTGGAATAAAAGAGGTCAGGAACAGCAACTGTAGAATATTTGGTATAATTCGTCACAGTATAGCAAAAGGACTCCATTGGACTCCATGCTACCCTTGTATTACCATTATATGGGATTTGAAATTTAATAATTTATAACCATTCTGATGTAATTCTATAATAATATAGAGTTGCCTAGATTTTATATTGTGGTAATTTCTTCATATCTTCATGTACATCACACATGCTGTTTCATTCAGATCGAACACTTGTTTCGGGGTGTTTCGAGTGTTTTGGCACAGAAATATAGGACGTTTATTCGTAATTACTTGATTGTAATAGATACTATTAAAAATATCTGATAACCCATCATCACCTGTTACGCATATCCAGACACTAAACTTGAGAGCAAAATAAAAAAAATCCAAGTTAAATATTAAATTTTCTATAATTTTTTTAGATCGGATAACTGCAAAATTATATAAATTATCCATTCATGAATTCGATTTTTTAATTAATCTTTGATTTTAGACCAGCATTTTTAAAAAACTACAAAATGTTGATTCTTCGTAATAGAAAGAAGATGGCGAAAAAAATTGGCGAATATGCATATATTTTTATTTGGTGTAAAGTAATTTCTGATTTTGCAGGACACAATTTTATGTAGGAAAATTTTTCAATGGCCATAAATCTAAATTTTTAAATAAGTACTTAAACCGATACATGTAATTATAAAATACGTGTACGGAATGCTTCAGGTTTTATAAGCCTCCAGTACATTTTCGGTTGGAAAGGAAGAAAAAAAATTATGTATCACTCTTTCAATGTTGAAATTGGGATTGTATTGTCCATACCATTTAAGAAATTCTGATTTATTTGAACTGCTTGATTGTAAGTAAAGATACATTTCATTGTACCATATTTGAATTAACTTAGTAAATACAATAATAGAAGACATCAAATTGCCTACAGACTTACAAGGTGTGTGTGTGGCTTGAGCAAATGATAACTTGTCCATGTTATATATATATACGCTCTGAAATACATTCCTTCCTAACTGAAACATAAGATTCAAAGAGGTCCAATTATACCATTATTAAAGAATAAAAAACTTAACAATTCAGAAATTCACTTCACGAACTTATGTTTTGTTACAACATAATTATCTTTAGCAGAAAACTGTATTTCTTGTAGTTTCAACGACTCGAAAATATCACACTGAGAAATAAATTTCACTAATATTTATAAATTTATAATAAAGAAAACTGAATTTTTAACCGAGCCATCTAAATTTACTATGATAAATCAAAATATTTGTAAATTTGTATTGTCATTTGTGAAGATTAGCATTTATTATATAAAAAGAAAACTCTGTTCCTTGAAACTGAAGGATGATAATGCAGCTCTCAAAGAAGTAAAAACTTTTTAATATTGGAAAGATACAGAAGAAACAACCTCTTCACCTTTTTAGATTGTTGTTTATGTAATTCTTTATCAATTTCAATAGCTTGAAGTACATGCTTCAAAAGGTAGTAAGCATTCGATGATTTGAAAAGTCCTGCAAACATTTAAAAAAATTATAACCAATTAGTAAATTTTAAAGACAGATTGAGACTTCTCTGTTGTTTCTAAACTTCGTCGTTGGAGACAGGTACAACAAGAAAAATATTACCAAATGCACAATGTAAACAAGGGTGTTTGTTGTAGAATAAATAAAATTCAGCAAAATAACGAATGACACGAAATTTAACATTTAACACAAAAGACGTAGAAAGTATCCTCTTGCAAGTGATGATTTATGTACTGAATTCATTTTAGGCTTAATAGTCCAGTCAAGTTATACATGGTTCCTTCAAAAAGGTCGAGTATCTATAATTTTTGGATACATTGTAGAGACCAAGGCCACTAGGAAAAAAGCAAGTTTGCTGAAACGAAAGCCCTGTGCAAGCAGTTATATTGATAAAACGTCGAAATTTTTGGACTTTTTTCGGTTTTTTCTCACTATCTCTGTTCCTACGCATCGGAGAGCAAAAGTAGTTATTATCGATATTTGTAGAGGACAAAATTTGCTACAACTTTTGTATTTATGATTTTTTTTCTATAGTTATCGAACTAGAGCAGTGAAAGTATAATTTTTGCAAAATTACAAAACACTCACATATTGCAGAAATATTGATGCAGAATATTATTGACATTTGATGATTAAATACTATTAATTTATTATGCATGAATTAAACATTAAATATCAAAAAATTTTCAAAGTAAACAAAAGATTCAAAAGTATGTAAATACAAATACAATCAAATATTAAATGTTATTACACAATATTTATTATACATTATTTATTAATTTATTATACATTACTTATTAATTTATTATACATTACTTATTAATTTATTATACATTACTTATTAATTTATTATACATTATTTATTAATTTATACATTATTTATTAATTTATTATTATTATTATTTATTTATTAACTTATACATTATTTATTATATATTATTATTTATTTATTTATTAACTTATTATACATTATTTATTATATATTATTATTAATTTATCATACATTAATTAAACATTAAATATTAATAAATTTTCAAAGTAAAAACAAGATTCAAAAGTAGGTAAATACAAATACTATCAAATGTTAAATGTTATTACACAATGATGTAATAATGTATAGCCTGTTGGAAAAGTAAATTTTTCACTACAATTTCACTTCACTTAAATCTTAATTCAGTGCAGTTTCAAAATTTAGCTCGCTTTGGAGGTCCTGGTGTTGAATGATCCTTTTCGTCACTCATTATGTTGACTGTAATGTAAGTGTTCGGTGGATTGGTGGCAAGCTCCTAAATTTGCTCAAGAACATCCAGAATCTCATCTTCATCTATGTCGCTGTCTTCTAAAACAGGAGTAGGAGCATTTTGGGATGATTGGCCAAGACAGAAAATGCAAAGGCTTGAACACTTTAAGCCTGTTTTTGACAGGTGCAAGCCCACGGCACTGTTTCTTGCAGCGACATGATATAAATTTCAGTAAGTATTGAGGTGCAGAATCTTTAATAGCTTGAATTGGTGCAAGCCCTTGATCTGTGCGCATTCAACCACAGTCTGTAGGTTGTCTTTCGGATCCCAACCAACCACTTCTGGACTGTGTGGTATGTCCGGAAGGAATGGTATCTGGCAGCGTCTTGTGTCGGTGTTAGTCGTGCATGACTTAATTTGCTAGTCTTTGCAGCAGCCTTGATAAAATGCAGGTAACGGAGACGATCCAAATTTTGTGTGTTCATGTCACCCTATACAAATTGATGAGATACTTCTCTCCTGCGTTGGCTATGTCCTCAGCAGAGGAGTGTTGAAGAACACTGAAACTAATTCTTTAATTAATAAGCTGAGGATTTTTCTTGAGTATAGTGCAGCATTTGGTTTCGCCTTGGCCAAAAATGGCGGATGTGGTGTCACATCCACTGACGGCATGCAGGAAAAGAACAATACCTAGCGGACAGCTTGATGAATCATATTTGAAGGAGGAACTACAATACAGTACATCAGCAGACTCACCTCTTCCACGCTTGTGTAGGTACACATTGTTCACATTAGGGGTCAAACCAGTGAGAAGCAACAGCAGGTCAGAATCTTCCCCAATGATGATGACTTGTTTATAGGCTGAGGCCTTGGAAAGTGCTTTCTTCACAATGTCGAAATCTGCATCTTCAACATCCTGCTTTACGTCAATGCTGTGTTGTTGAAATGCGTTGCAAAGCAATCCGATGAGACGTCGTTTGTTCTCTTCATTAGTAAGAAATTTCTCCTGTGGCACTGGGACGAGCGTTGCTTCGTCTAATAAGATGATGTCTGTACAGCACTGCACAGTGGAACGACGCATACGTTCTGCACTCTTGGTATTTTTTGGGCTGCATCCACCGGATAACCGTCAAAAATAACGGACGCATTACTATCAAAATGTTTTTGTACATACTGGACATACCTTGTGATGATTGACCCGACAGACTTGTTGTGATGCCAGACTACTTTGTGCAGCAGATACCCACCATCCACTATGACAAATGTATAGTTGCCAAATGTCACATTGCTGGAGGCTGGAGTTAAAGCTGAGTACATGGAAGATTTTTTTTCCCTTTAGCATCCCTTCTGAGAACAAAGACATCGGGAAGGGTGCAAGTTCATATTTTAAGTACTCCTCTAACTCCTCGTCCAACTGTTTCATGATGCATACTCTTTGGAAAAGTGTCAGTGTGGAAAAGTGTCATTTCTACTCTCTTGTTGGCTACTTTTACAGTGCTCGTGACGGATGCTAAAGTGACCACTTTGTCCTTACGTTTAAATCTCACTTTTCCAAAAGTGGCTACCAACGATTCTTGAAATCCCTTGATTTCCAATTTTTTGAGCCATGTGGTAGTTTATCTCTTCACATCCGACAACTCCACTGTTGATGGAAATTATTTAATCAGTCTCGGGAAAGGGATAATGATGTGCAAACCAATTTCTCAGTTTTGCCACGTCTGTATCGTCTCTAATAATTCGAAAATGCCTTGTATTCACATGCTGCTCAACTGTGGAATATTTGAGCCCACAAAAACTCTCAACTTCATCGCAAATGTACTATAAAAAATTCATTCCCATAGTCCACCGTGCAAGCACACTATTTGTGATCCCACGACCATGAGTTAGACCACCAAAACTTTTCATGGATTTATGCCACCCATCCACCTCCCCTTCCCGGCTCCATCAGCTATTGATCCACAAACAAGCACTCATCTCATCTAACATTCCTCACTTCTGACCAAATTCCTGGTCTATTGCGTTTTTTTACAATATCAGCTTTGTACTCTTTAGTAAGCAGCATACATTCAAATTTTTCGTGTCTTACAGCAATCAGTACATCGTTCGTTTTACCGAATAATGGCAGAAAACATTGCACAGTAAATGTAATGAATTTATTTAAAGAAGTTTTAGCGAAACCAGATGTTATGGGAACTTTTTCCAGATTTTGCAAAAATTATCACACTTTCACTGCTCTGTAGTTCGATAACTATAGCCCTTAGAAAAGATCATACATAGAAAATTTGAAACAAATTTTGTCCTCTACAATAATATTTTTAACTACTTTTGCTCTCCGATGCATAGGAACAGAGATATTGAGCAAAACCCGAAAAAGTCAGAAATTTTCAGCGTTTTTTCAATATAACTGCTTGCACGGGGCTTTCGTTTTTGCAAACTTGGTTTTTTACTAGTGTCACTGGTCCGTACAACATGTCCAAAAATTACAGAAACTCGATCTTTTGCAACGAAACCCATTTGTTTGGCACATATTGGCTGGACTATAAAAATATAGTTTTTATTTTAAACAATACACATTTCGATAAACTAAATTTAAAACATTCCAAGTCGATTGAAAGTACCTTTTATCCAAGTTAAAGTTTAACTTTGATTCTGCATTAGATTTTCTTTAGATACAGCTTTATTATTTTTTCACATGCTACAAAACTGTACTCAAAATATTTCTCATAAAATTGTGATCAGGAGAAAAAACAATAAATGACACTAAAAGTTGCTTATATTTTGCTATAATGATGCCATTCTACCAACAGGATGTTATTCATGATAAGGGAAATTTATTTTTAAATTTTAATTAATATACTAAGCCTTTTGGAAAGTTTTAAAGCAGATGTGTGTACTTATTTTAACATCTTAAAATAGATTCTATGTACAAATGGGTTAATATGAATAATGGTGTTTCGAGAGAAAGTACCACTAACCTCTGTCTATTTAGATAATACATAAGATAAAATAGATATAAGGTATTAATAATATAGCTAAATATTATTGTTATTAAAGAGCCGCTCTGTATATGGTAAATTCAACATTTTTTTTATTCAGCAGATTTATATAATACTTACAACTTCTAATACTGCCTTTTTTGTAATTCTTACCTTTACCATCTGTAGTTCCCATTGCAGTATAGTGTATAGGACATCCTTCTTTATCGAATCCAACAAGTGATTGTGAAACATACTTTTGGAGAACCTAGTAGGTGAAAGAAAACCATGATTTTATGAAAAAATAAGACTGTTAAAAGTGTCAAAGTAACATCGCATTGTCATATTTAAATAGTCATTATTAAATAAAATTATATGAGATACAATTACTTGATAAATTGAATTTATGAGGGTAGAAACCGCATGGATCCAAAAGTTTTGGAAACTGACTTTATCGTCTATATAGGCTTCTCAAGGTTCTACACGTAATGTGTGAAAAAAATCACATTAGTCCTTAGCTTGAATTAGTAATTATGGGGCCATGGAAATATGCGTTGGGTGCAGAAACCACACGAGTCCCCGACTTATGTGATTTCAGCACCCATTTTTCTTAAATTTGAAGAATGAGTCTCATGTGGTTTCTGCACTCACCGATTCAATTGGTATAAGAAGAAGGATGAAAGACACAATAAGAGTTTATAATTTTATTAACTCTTATTGACTACTGAATATGTGTATTTTTACAAAATGGGTGTAACTTGACATTAAAATACTATAAAACGTTGAATTTTCTTATGTATATTACATAAGCTTGAATTATATTAACTTGCAATTCCAAAGTTCATTAATTATCCTTTTCCAGGAAAAACAGAAATCAATATTAAAATAAAAAACTGTACGATTCTTGTCTTATACTTTTAGTAGCATGAAAGTCTACAAACGATTTGATTCTGATGTTCATAAGATGCTTTTGAAGAAAATTCTTTATTAAAACAGTTTTTGAAAGAGATCTTAGTCATTTCTTAATTTTGAACTAATTACTATACGGAACAAACCCATTTACAATTTGAACAGCTATCTTGTATTTTAAATAATTATCAAGAGCGAGAGATTCATCGTCATTTAAAGCCTTAATAAACCTTGTTAAAGGAAAGTCAAAACTGACAGCACAAATTTAAACAGAAAAGAAAAGGAGTTTTATTTTTCAATATTATCACTGTACTAGATATTTCTCTTGGTTTTCAGGTTAAAATCTTTCTCAGTACCAAATGCATCTATCCTTATTTTCTATACTTTATATTATAGATAATAGTTCAATGAAGTGTAAAAACAGTTTAAGAAAATTGAAGATAAATTTGAATATTTTAATATATTTCAGGTAAATATTTATTATGATACTGAAAGTAGACTATAGAGTTAATAGTGTAAATAGAATTTGATAGAGTTAAGAAATTTAAGTGCTTTACTTTTTCTCCAGACTTGTCTTGGGTTTTATGGTGGATGGTAATTGGTAATGGAAATTAATTAACGTCGCACTAGAGCAACACAATGGGCTATTGACTACGGCCCGGGATCAATCCGAAAGGGAAAGATCCGAGGACAACACCACGTAATTTTGTACTATGGTTATATGACGATTTTATGGTGGAAGAGCCATATTTGTCCAAGCTGAGCCAAACACTAGACAGTCAACATTAAGTAATCGACATATACACAAAAAAGTTTTACTGGCACAACAGAGAGAAATACTCCCAGGGCAAGTTACAGAAATTGAATGTGCTACACCTACAACTTGCAGGATGCTAGCATAGTGAGCAAACTCACGGAGCCACATTGGTCCCGAATTTTCTTTAAAGATGTGAAAAGAATTATAAAAGGAGCTATCAAAGTAAAATAAATATGGTATTTCAGAGTTTACTTCCTTGTTTTTTAAATATTATTTCTGAATTGTTCATTTCTTTCTCAACAGTTTTCAATAGAACTCCAGTGGTAAAGCTCAATCTATATATTAAGTACATGTGGATATATGATATTACATAGTTATATTTCTACTATTATCTAAATTTTATAACTTCTAAAATATTTTAATCAAGTTAAATGAATTAAAAGTCCATCACTCAGCTAAGAGATGATATTAATGTAGTTTTTTTTAACATCCTCCTTACCTCTTTTGGTTTGAAATCCTTGATGAGTGTGTCAGCTTGTATTGATTTTCTAAATTGCTGATTCTTAAAAAAAGTAAGTATTAGTATTCACTAGTAATCATAGGAATTGTCATATTAATACATTTTAATTAATTTATCCAGATAAGTTGCATTTTCTTATTGTAAGTCTTTAATTAAGAGTATAAAGGAATTAATAACGATTTAATAGAAGATAATGCTCGAAACGTGTAAGATCTTGTAACTTTAAAAATGTAATCATTATAATTTTTGTGTAACTAATTTTAATTAATTTGTAAATTTCATTTAAGTTGCATTAACTCATTAAATTCAGTGCATTTTTAATATATTTATGTTATCATTAATTGTAAAAATATTCTCGTAAAATAGTGATTTGCTTCATGTTAGGTTTAAGTTTTATAATTGTTTTACTAGATAACCTTGAATCAATAACCTGCGTTCCTGTTTGATTATATTCAAAATAAATATCGCGCGATACATTGTGCAGTATAAAGGAAAGCACTTAATGCATTCGTTCATACTATTTTAGGTTTTTGGAAAAGGAGTTAATGAGTCAGTCTTTAATTTTAAATAAATTTAATTTAATGTAAATAAAATATTTTTATTTGGATTTTCATATTTATGCAAGAAGTGAAATTTTTAAATCTTCCAAACATAATCCAATTGCATTTTAGTAAATCAAACTGCATAAATTTGTGTTCTAGATGGCATAGTAAGTATTTACAATGTAAAAAATGCAATCACATACTTTTCTCAACATAGATTCGGATTGCTTCAATTTAAAGTTTCGGGCTATAAGAGAGAAAAACATATATATAAAGGAAAATAATTTGCAAATTTTGTTAATGAATAAAAATATTTTTCAAAAAGTTTCAAAACTCATTTTATATAATTTATAGATAAAAAAAAATTAAATTTTTTTTAATAAATAAGAATTTAAAATTTTATAGATAAAAATGTCTTGAGTATCAGTTTTTAGCATTTCTAAGCTTTTTAGGGGAACAAAATGAGACCACTACATTGCAGTGCTTAGTACTTTAGGCATAGTAGCACTTTTTAATGGTATTAGTTTTACACAAGAGCTTAGAATTGGGTGAGGTGGGCAAGTACGTACGCAGGATAAATGCGTGCACTGGCAATAAAAAATTTCTGCGAAAGTAGGAGCTGCCATTTACTGGAACTGCTTGAAGGATTCTTAACCACTTAACGCATTTGCCCGTGTTTGACACGGGCGAAAGTTACAGGCAAATTTGCACATGTCCGTGTTTCACACAGGCGCTCTTGTATCTCGCGTTATTGTATTTCTAATGCTCGTCTGAGATCCGTTCTAGTAAAAATAGATAGGCTAGATTATAATTAAACTTATTTACCATAGATGCATTTACCACCCTATGCAGCATTTTTTTTTGTGTAAACCACGTGGTGCATTTTGATGATTAGCTATAAGTTTGTTAGGAATTCTTTGTTATAAAGCAGTTGTTTGGTGTGGAAAAGGTAATATATCCATTTTTATTACGTTAAATATCATAAAAGTAGACAGTTAACCATAAATTAATTTTTACTAAGTGTTTTTGTAACTTGTTTAGAAAAAGTTATCTGATAATGAGCGACTCTTACGATTTTGAATATGTCAATTTATCAGAAAGTTTCAGCGATGAAAGTGATGATCTCGTGAGTGATGGAAGTGAATCTGAAGTTAATATGAAATTCAAAATAAACATGTAATCAAATCGTATACACTTTGTTTGTATAATTTTTTTTATAACTTTTACCCCACCCTCCGCAACTGAAATTGCAAAAAAATAACTTGCACTATACCTATATATTCATTTTCTGTCAAAAAAAAACTCGATCATTTTTTACCAGTTTTTCCGAAAAGAACTCGTGCTAAAGTGGTTAAAGATTAGTTTCACTGCTAGAGAGATTCGAATTGCCGTAGGGAAGGAGCACAGATGAAAGAAGGCCCTGAATAAAATAATATGCTCTTATCCTACTCACATTTCAAAGAACAGTTCATTCTATGCATATGAAGCAAGGGTGACCACATGAAGTAGCTTGGAAAGATTTTTAATTATATCAATGGTAAATTTGAACAAGTAAGAGTGTAAAGATATTAGTAAAGGATTTGAGAGTCTGTGGTTAAAATACAACATTGTTTGAAAACTACTGGGATATAGTAGTAATTAGTTCAATATGATCCTTGAAGATTTTGATTATGTTTGCCCTATTTTATCATTACCCTGTCTCATTTCCAAATTTTATATACATAATGCAATCTACCCTACCAATATGCTAATTATTATTATCCCATCTGTATAGTTATATGAGACATGCAGAAATACAATCTTTCATGTTTGGTCATTGTTTCGTTTAAATCAAGTAATATAGGCATCAAACATATTTTCTAAAAATGTATCACACCCAAATTAAACAGGAATAATTGAAATAAAAATAATCAATTGAAAATTTGTCTGATTTCATTGTATAAGCATACGAAAGTGCATTGCCTATTGCGTATACCAAAGTAGTTTTTAAATGCTGATCGATTGATTTTTCATACTAGCTATTTCTGGAAAACATCATGAAGCAACTTTCTGTTTGAAATACTATTTGATATTTTAATTTGTTTCGTTTCATATTGTTTCAATTTATGAAATAAAATTATATTTAAAAGATATTTTAATTCAAATATATATGTTACCATACATAGATGTCTTAACGTCAGGTTTGTATTACTTTCAGCGTGGCGTAAATTCTACTGCTTACCTACTTTAACGTCATGAGTGTATCATCTTTTGAAGAGATGCATTATAGAACAAAAAGTTTCATAGTTAATATGTCTAATCCAAGTTAAATTAAGGCATATTTTGTTTTTGACAAATTGAATGGAAAATATCAACGATTTAATTTTTAATTTTGTTTATATTTGTAGAATATTTTGATTTTATTGTGTAAAAATATCACGTTTTTTTTAACATATATTGGAAACTGATTTCTATTAATTTTTACGTACCTTTGAGAAATTGGTAAAGCAATATTTTATCTTCATAGACTTCCTTAGGAACCTCATTTTTCATTCGATTTCGTAACTAAAGGGAAACATAATTTATTATTACTGGAATAGTAATACCATTAAATTTGTATAGTATTATTTCGCTTTTATTTGAATATTAAATGTTAATAAGAATAGATACAACCAGATTATTTCTTGCAGTTTTAAAAAAACATTTAACAATACTAAATAATAAAAACGTTTTATAACAAAGCAATCAAGGGATTTCATTGTGATATAATAGGAGTTCGATTATTTTGTATTTTTCTAAGCCGCGAATCTACCATTTATTTTTGTCCACATGCTTTCCTATACCTATGTATTTTAAATTTTAAGTTTTATAAAAAGTGTTAGTTGTGATTAGCTGAGAAACTGGACAAATTGTGAAATGGATGTTTCATGAAATTAAAATTAAAATCCTATTACAGTATTAAATTCTACTTGGAATGTGATGAACATGAAAGTTAGAAGGGATCGTGGTAACCCAGTTGGTAGAGTCGCGGATTAGCAACTGGAGGTTTGCGAGTTCGAAACTCAATCTAACCACGGACCATCGTGTATGCAAGAGCTAGTGTACATTAAATCTATCTTGGTCTCAAATGTCCTCACGTTGGTGTAGCGTCGAAGTTGGGAGAGTGGGGTGCCAGCTCAGGTGTTTTGACCTCGTCATATGACCGTGGTTCAAAATTACGAGGTTTGACCTCGGATCTTTCACCTCGGGATTGATCCCGAACAGTCGTTAATAGCCCACTGTGTTGCTCCACAGCCGGAAATTCAACAAAACAGTAAAGCAATTCAACTACCAAACTTATAAAATATATAATAAATTACTATAATGATTTTAATTTTAAAATATATAGGATTATCCCAAATGTATTATGAAAATTCTAATTTTCCTAAGGTAACATTTAAATACTTGGATTCCAACCGTGTGCAAAGAAAGTACTAAATAATGATTTTTTTTGGATATTTTATTTTTCGCTTAACAATTTTCCCATAGATTTCTTATGAAATGTGAAAACTTGATTGGTTGTTTTGGTTTTATGGCGCAGGGGCTATATTTGGCCAAACTGTGCCGAACAACGTCAAGGAAATGAACGTACACACAAATCCACTGACACAGAAGAGAGAACCTAAGATGCCAACAACATTCAGGTTGCTAGCGCATTTTTCAAATCCACTGAGCCACGGTGTCAATGTTTCATCATAATACAGGGTGAATCGAAACTCCCAGGCCTAAAGCCAGGTTAAATGCCCTTCTGGCCTTTAAACCTATCTTTAAAGGCTGGTAGAGAGCCAAAATAAACATTTTTCTTCAAAGATTGAACGTCGGCAACTGTTGCGCATATGTGTTATATGGTGATATTTGGAGCTTTTGCAAATCGTTCTTTTAACTTGATTCATTCGCAACTTGGATTTAAACACTTGATGGAGCTAATTATTGAGAACAGATGTTCGTCTAATGTATTTGGCTGATATTCACCTAACGTATTTGACTGCCAATGGAAACATAAGTTTCTCAGATATTTACAGTGAAGGCTTCCCCAATAGGTGAATGTCGAATCGTCAAACATTTGAGCGTTTTTATACTTCCAGCTGGGTGAAACAGGAACATTTCATGTCAGCAGACTTGATACTTACCACGTGGAACGATTCTTGCCAGCCGACTCTGGTCACTTTCACCCAATCTTTTTACTGTCACACTGCTGTCATAAGTTACAGGTTTTGCCAGTCTTGAAGTCACTCTACATCCTTGGTATGGTGACATTTGAAAATTCGAACTTCTCTACCTCCTAAAGGCTATAGGCCTTCTCAGAAACTCCAACTATTGAAACGCATATAAAATCGTGATAACTTGCCATTCTTATAGAGGAAAAGACTCAAGATTCGTCCACAGATGCCTTTCCCATTATACATGCACTGAAAATCACAACCAATGACGTAAATAGGTAGCGTTACTATGTATTTTGTATAGGCTCGTCTGCATCAGTTTTTCTGGTACTTCAGTACATATTCATAGCAAATTACCTCACTTACCTCTGATATTGCCTTTTCTTGCTCTAATGTGTAGTTTTCTGCCATGTTCACTACCTATATTTTTCTAAATTTTATTCCTGAAATAAACAAAAAAATTCAAGTTATACAAAAAGACATGTGTGTAGAAGAACTATGAAGTGAACCATGGTTGAAATCTGCAAAGGCCTTGACGTACAGTGTGGTACTTCAGTGCAAGATAAGGGGGAAAGTATATTTTGAGTCTTATCTTGTAAAAATGAAAATTGGAGATATCTTAAATCAACAGATACCGATTTCATGTGTACATAATTGCCATGGGTGTACGTGTATTTTTCAATTCATATCCCAATCGATGTAACATTTAGTATCCATGACGCTTTATAGTATATAAAGCCATTGCAATCTTCTAATTGGTTAGAGTTCCATGCGTTCTGGACACTGTTCTAATTGGTTGGAATTCTGCGTGTTCTGGTCATGATGGAAACGCTCAAAGCAGAACGGGAAAATAATTAATTCTAACTTGAGAACATCGGAATTTTCGCATGTAGTAGGCACAGCATGTTGGTTATCAATTTTGTAAATATTCCATGTGTAATGTATTTCATCTCATCATCGTTAATTAATAGTTCTTGAAATGCGAATATATATACAAAACAAAGAAAAATTTAGGAATTTAAATTAGAGCTCCAAGAAAATTTCGAAAAAAATGAAGAAGTGTTGGTGGTTCAGGGCGTCATCAGGGAGGAGCCTGACCCAGTCAACACAATATGGTGTTTTCTACGTGTGGGCGGCAGTTTGCCAAAAATAGCCCCACACCCCTCCAAACACCATAAGTAAGTAGAAAGGCAAAATTAGAAAAGCAAAACTGGCAAAAGTAAAATAGGTGGAGAAGTCCAAGCAACACGTAGTATATATATATATATATATATATATATATATATATATATATATATATATATATATATATATATATATATATATATATATAATGTCCATACGGCTGGACTAATGTCCATAGAGCTGGGTTGCAGAATATTTTCGGAGCACTGTACAAAACATAGTACTATAAAATTAAAGGTTTTACAAACTTACTAGACACGCATACAGCATCTGTGCTTCAGTTCTTAACTGTTTTTACCTATTGAAGTTAGTGTCGTTTCTTACCTTTCATTCGTTATCTAAATTCATTTATTATCAATCTCATAAGCATCGACATGAGCACGCATTCTGTATACCTCCAAATGAAATAAAATTGATAAAAAATGTAAAATAGCATTTCATGTATTTTTACTAGTGTCCATTCTTATATCCATTAATACTCCTGGTGGTTATCTCGAGGAGGTATCTCGTTATTGGCAAACTTGGCCAAATCTTGATGGACGAGATACCTCGTTGAAATCACTTCTAGGGTTAAAGTGATACCAAAAAGTGTATTTTTAGCTTCTGAACATCTACGCATGAAGGTGCATGACCCGCAGATTTGTTCTATTTTGTAAAGACCAAGTAAGTTAGGAAACAATAACATCCACTTATTCCATATCACAAAATATACTATACCTTATCACCTTTGAATATCGTATTTACTTGCTCAACAGTGATAAGATATAGTATCTAAAGACACCTAAGGTTATATTGTGTTCTTTTTATCTTTTCCGAGGTCAATGTTCTTCTAAATTTCTCCGCGGCTTCTCTCATCATATATGATGTGGAGAGTCTTAACGGAAAGCTACTCCATGGTTTAATAATATTGTGTATGTTGATTGCTCAAATCAAGAACATTCGAATGACGCGACAAAATTGGCGAATGACTCGTAGAGCTTGATTTCCTACTGAGTTTATTTGTTTACGCCTTTCGAAAATTTCCAAATAATGTTGATTTTTGTGCCACATACTTTATTGCAATATATGTAGAATAGTAGACTCGCGTATTGTATCTGCGATAAAGCTTTAAAAGTTTTTATACCTGCTGATGGAGTAGTTCTACACATTTAATGTCACATTTGAATTTATTTATATTAAACATCAACATAGAGAGACATATTTTTCATACTTTCCAATGAAATGAAGTTAATCAAAATATGTAAACCGCATTTCGTGTACTTATTGGTGTTAATTCTTATTTCTAATACGGTGCACGGCAAAATGTGTACACGTCAGATATAGATTCTGTAGCATTTGACGTCTAAACTATTTTCGCGTCCTCTCGCATTTGTTTTTCTAGTTTGATTCAACTTCCAGATTTCTCCGCGGGCCCAGTAGCCCAATAGAAGCAGGGGATGGTGCACGTTAAATCTGCTTTGGCCTCAAATTTCCTCAAGATGGTGCGTTGTGGATGTTTGGCGAGTGGAGTGCCAGCTCAGGTATTGGTTTCGTCATTTGAAAATCATGGTTCAAAATTGCGAGTTGTTACTCTCGGATCTTTCCTCCGGGATTGATACTTGACCGTCATCAATAACCCTTTGTATGGCTCCAGTGCGACGTTCATTGACTACCTATCTACCAGATTTTTCATTGCCTCTTTAATCTGATTGTTAAAGAATCTCATAGAGTGGTGAACTCTTCCTCGTAATTTCAACAATACAGGCTGTTCGGACATTTTTTCAACGATTTTGATGAGCTTTAAAAAATTGTATGCTACGAAAGAATTTTATTTTCACAGCAATTAAATAGTTAAAGTATAACTTATCGTCTGCTAACTCAGAGTTTTGTTTACTTTCAAAATGGTGCTTTTAGATAAGCAATGGATGGAAGGCTATGTTTCCTCTCTTTCCGAAGAGAATTATGCTTATTCAATTATTCAAAACAGCTGTAAAAGCCATGGTTTTTCGATATGTAAAGGTACGATAAGTATTATTATTAATGAGAAAGGAAAGAAACGTAAAAGTGGAAAAATACTTCCAAAAAATTATCCAAAACAGAAAAAAATTCTGAGAATATTTGCGAGGTAAGATCTTTAATTTTAAAAGAGAATCCGCCAAGTCAAAAGACTATAGCAAAGTGAACGTGGGAACTTTCTCTATGAGATTTATGATAGTTGCCGGTTTTGCATATAATGGAAAATTAAAAGTAAAAAGAGGGGAAAAAATATAAAAATCATCTCCCACATATTATCAAGACCACATTTTATCCCCAATATTCAAAAAAGAAATACCATATCTTTACCCACAGTGCCAACAATCAGTAGAACTGCATCAGGGTAAAGCAAGCAGCTACACATCTAAATCGACTATTAAATTCTTGGAAAAAATGGAACAAGAAACTGGTATCAAGTCAATACCCTTTACTGATAATCCTGCTAAATCTCCATGGACTTTTGTGCTTTTGGACTTTTAAAAAGTACATTATCGAAATGTCGACCGAAAACCATTCAAGGACTTGAAAACTGTGGAGCAAGAATGGGACAAAATACCACTGTCGATACTTCAAAAGTCATTATTATCATGGAAATTAAAGTGTAGAAAGATAGTTGACAATAAGGGCTATCAAATGGAACATTTAAAACACAAAAATTTCATGTAAAAATTAAGCTTCAGTCCATTAAAATCGTTCAAAAAATGTCCGAACAGCCTCTGTATTATCTCGCTTCATGGCTCAAAATTAAACTTAATAAAACAAGTGGAAAAATTGTTGAATGAATCTAGTAGAGCTTAATTTTGTATTGTTACATACTTTTGTTGCCAAAATATAAATTATGCCGATACTGTGCCACGTACTTTAGTAATTGCATTTTTATTTAATTCGATTTATACCGTTGAAAATATTTGTTACCGGTTTGATATAAACGCAGGTTGCTGGTAGCAAATTATACATAATACTAATTACCTGAAACATCGTTTCACAAATTATAATAGTTCAAAATATTCAATCTATATAAATAAAAATGGAGTGTTTTTTGTACATTGGATATTTTCGATACATTTCAAGTTATTTATCTGTTTATGTCATTCTAATACAAAATCGGTCTTGCGCGTTTGGTGTGTATCTGTTGTATGTGTACCACTACTAAGTTCAAACGCCTGGGTGTATTTTCATGAAACTTTGCATGCTGTGAGTTCTTACATTTTAATTACTTAATTTAGTGACTGAAATGAGCTGCGTTGATCAGTCTGTTTTCCTGTTTTACGGTTGTTTTTGTGTCTTTTTTTGTGTAAGTTACATTTTTTCAACATTTTATAACACATATTTCACATAAAAAATTTTCAACATATTTTCGATATCATAATTTGGTTGTTTGGGAGAAGCTGGAATGCAAATTGAGCATTGCGATTACTTGGATTGTTTTACCAGTACAGCAGAAAAAGCAATTATAGCTCTGATATTTTATTTTTCATTTGAGCCTTATTTTTTCTTTGCGAAACGTAAACAATTTCCGAATATTCGGGACAGACGATACTTTAAAACGAAACTGACAGAAACTCGTATTCGTTGACCACTTGCAGTGATATTTTCTGGTTCTTTTTGCTCGAAATTTGTTTCGCATTTCTAAATTTTGTCCAATTTTAGTTGTAAGTTGTGGCCACTATGTGAGATCACCTGATAAAAAATAATCTTTTTAGATTTTTCTCCCAGCCAACTTTACTTTTATTTTGCTATTTTCTGTATAAATTTAATAAATATTTATTTTCTAATAAATTGTTATTTCTTTTATTATACACGCAGCACCAACACAAAGAATTAGATTTAAAGCAGCATGTTAGTTAGAATAAAGCACATCGAAGTGGTATTTTGCCTGTATTGAAAGAATGTTAATGTTAAAAGAAATCCGAAATAAGACTTTTGAAATGTTAAAAATTTTTGTCATTGGAGCAAAAGGTCAAGGTGAAAAGGACTTGAAGCTATATTTAAGCATTGTTATATACACTACATAATTTTCACAAACAGTAGGTTTGTGAAAATTGCAACACTTTGAAAGAATCATCAGAAATAAATGAAATTTATTACACTCATTACTTATAGTGGTTTAAATAGGCGATCAAATTTACAGAGCAATAAAACAAAAATAATGCCCAAAATCAATATCTTGTGCAGCCGCCACGCGCAGCGACGAGAGCATGTACACGTCGTGGCATCGAATCATACAGATTCTGAACTTCTTGCTGAGGAATGGATGGCCATTCCAGATGGCCTCTATCTCATGCCAAAGTTCAGCCGTACGAGCCCAACGAGCGGTACGAGCGAGTCGCCGTTCGATGTAAACCCAGACATGCTCAATGGGCGACATATCCGGGGAATGTGCAGGCCATGGAAGAAGCGGAACTTGTCGTGCACTGAAGAAGGCTTGTACATTCCGAGCAACATGTGGATGGGCATTGTCTTGCTGAAATACAGCTCCGGGAATGCGTTGCAGAAGGGGTAGGACCCCGGGCTCCACAACTTCCCTGATGTAGCGCCCACTGTTCAGGGTCCCCACAATTTGGATTTGGCGGGATCGCCCATGATATCCAATAGCGCCCCAGACCATAACGCCAGGCGTTCGTCCAGTATGACGCTGAATAAGACATTCCGGGAGAAAGCGTTCACCTCTGTAATGTCTGACGAGTACGCGTCCATCGTTATAGTCCAGATTGTAGCGGAGAATATCTGAGAAGACGAGTTCTTGCCAATCGGCACGCCATTGCAATTGTATGACGCTGGATAAGACATTCCGGGAGAAAGCGTTCACCTCTGTAATGTCTGACGAGTACGCGTCCATCTTTATAATCCAGATTGTAGCGGGGAATATCTGAGAAGACAAGTTCTTGCCAATCGGCACTCCATTGGCTGTGTTGATGAGCCCATTGTAGCCGGAGGCGTCGATGGTTCAGCGTCAATGAAATCCTGCGTAGGGGAATCCTTGCACGTAGCCCATGGCGCAGCAGACATCGACGAACCTGGGGGCAGACAATGACACACCTGTAGACGTGCTCCAATGTTATGCCAACGCACGAGAGGACACTGTACGGTCCGTCATCGCCATGCGGATGAGGTGTCTGTTGTCTCGTGGAGACTTCATATTGCGGGGTCCACTGCCGGGGTTTCGACTTGTCCGGTTCTCCATGGTCTATGTCTTCCACACACTCATCACTGTTGTGGCATTAAGCCCCGTGTGAGTGGCGATTTCACGATACGAAAGTCTACCTTCAGGAGGCCAATCATGCGGCCCCGTTCGAACTTCGTTAGTTGCTCATATGGCACTCTGCGTTTTTGGTTAGGCATAATGATTTCTAATCAATCATTTACAGCAGTCAAACGACGATGCACACATTTTAACGCACCTTAACAGTGCTTTTTATACACGCCTCACTTGGAAGTTTAGAGGGTGTTTCTCGGCCCACACATTTATGATCGCTTTGTAATTCTAGTCATTTGCATATCCTAACCTGTTTTGCATTTCCTGCAAGTTTCGTTTAATTTGTATGATTCCTTCATATGGTTGCAATTTTCACAAACAGTAGTGTATGTTAAAAGTTTATTTTCAAAATTTTTTTTGTTATTTAAAAAAGAAGTACTGTCAAATCGATTTAACCTTAAAAAATGTTAATAGGTTACATTTGCTCTACCCATACTGAAATTATTAGATTTTAATCCGTGTTCATTTACTATTGCACGTACCACAAAATGGATTTTTCAAGCAAAAATATATCCGCTTTAAGAAAACTTAATGATGATTCTTTTAAAATTGAATTGTCGCAATTTCTTTAAAGATGGTGAAATTCGAAAATGTCGTATGTCTGGTGTAAGAGTGCCACAAGTTACAAGATATTGTTAGGAAAACTGTGCTAGAAAATTCGCCGTAGTTTCTTCCAGTTTACGAATTGAGTTGCGCAATTTTGCATGAAAAGAACTTAAGAAAGGTTATTCCTAATCCCCCAAAACCCCTTAATATTGTCCTTTATAGAAGTTACGCTAAGATCACCTTTCGTCATTTTGTAGTTTTGTTATACTGCAGGTTTACGATGTATAAGAAATGGATGTATATACATGCATATGATTTGTGTCCAAAGTAAGATGTAGAAATTATAAAATATTTAAAAGGTGTTAAAAATTATTGCACTCACTCTTAGATGATTTGTCATTTTTCTACGAAAGAGAAAAGTGATTATTCTGGTCACTTTTTCCAATCTATAATAGTTAACCGATTCAACAGTAGTAAGGTCGGATAGTTCTACTAATAATATATAAAAGTACAAACGTTTATAATTATTTAAAAATAAGCTTTTTTATAATTTAGTGAGAGAGAACTACGGGAGATAATTTGAAATTAATTCAAAACATACATTAAATATGAAAAAGGTGCTGTTTCATATTTAATTGATTATTGAGTAAAATCACACTCGTTATCAAATGAGAATGATTTTTTTGTTGGTGCAAACGTTGTCATTTACAAAAATATGAAGTGCAATGCTAAATTACTTTTCATGTTTATACTGTTGTCTTAAATGATCATAAGTGATTCAATTTTTAATAGATAGACATTTTATTTTTGTGCA
Organism: Meta bourneti; assembly: GCA_933210815.1. Lineage (NCBI taxonomy): Eukaryota > Metazoa > Arthropoda > Arachnida > Araneae > Tetragnathidae > Meta > Meta bourneti. The sequence goes on along the minus strand of OW119924.1, from coordinate 60,084,140 downwards.
TTTATACTTACATATCTATACACAAATGAATACCTACAATTATACTAAAAGGCTAGGCTAGCATAATACATTTTGTAAATATCCCATACTAATTCTAAACTTGAATCAAGAAAATTTCTCTTACCCAGTATTAAGGTTATCCAGTCATGAAGTCACCATTTAGAATGATAATTTGAAAACACTGAAGGAAAAGTTTTTATAGTTTAAGTAATAGATATATATACATACGCATTTTTTTCTCTTTATGGAGTCTTCCGAAAGTCAAGAAGACAATACAAATGCTCATATTTTCCTCTTGAAATGTTACGAAACAGATAAGTAAGCTAGAATGTGATTTTTAGTTTAACATGATTGTTTCTGGAAAATGCTTTTTTCCTTTATGATTATGTCACACTAGGAATGACAAAACAGGAACACGCACACATAAAGATAAAGCTTTTTTTCTGCCTTGGGTAGTAAATTTCCCTTTTTTCCTTTATCGCATTTTTTTTATTTATGGAAGTTTCGTACAATGCAGCGAACCTATGATTACCTTGAGCACACACAAGTGTTAGATTAATTTATTAGATGTCCATTTGAGGATAAACACTTACTACTATAATTTCGAATAAAGGGTCTATTGTCTTAAAAGGAATTTATATTGGAATACAAGAAAGTGCATGTTTTGATTGACTATGTAGTAAAAATGTATTTAAATTAAGTTTTGATCTATTAAATTATATTGATTCCTTACAGTAAATTATATATGATGTTCTTTTAATTTCAGACGATGATAATTAGATAAGTATCTTCGAAATTATAATTTAAGTGGTTATATACCAATTTTTGATCACAAAAAAGCAAATATTTAATGTATTTTTTGTATTTCTTATTTTGAAAACTAAGATATTTCTATACTGTTTGTTACATAAGATAAAGTTTACTTAACATTTCCACAAAAGGTTTTGGGGTTTATAAGTTTTAAGCGAACTTTTACATAGTGATTTTACTATTTACATGCTTTGAAATTTGTAATGCGATTTTGTGGGCAAGATTCTGCATGAACTGTTCTTAGAATATGCAATTTGCTCATATATTTTATTATTCCTCAATTTAGTCTATTACTTAATTGTATTTTCATTTCTGTTAGCAAATAACCATGGTAGTTACTCAGGATGTTTAATACGTTAGATTTCGTATTAGGAAAAATGTATAAATTTATATTTATGACTTTTTTGAAGTTTAATATTTAGTCTAAGTATTTATAAACAAAATTACATCAATATACTACAGTTTCTCACTCACACTAATGTAGTTTTAGTTCACTTTAGAGAGATAGTTCACAAGTATAATTGGTGTACTTCACTAGGTTAGTCCCAGTAGGTAATGCTGTTTTACCACTATGATTTGGCTCTTCAATAACCACTTCAGTTAAAATCACAAACACGTTTATTTAACAGAACACAACACAAACATAAGACATTTAAGAAAATTGAAATTAATAATATATCCTCTATGGGATTTACAAATCATACACAGGTGACACGCCTGCGTTTTTCTTACACCGAGCGATCTGCCTCGCTCCTAAGGTCTCCTCGGTACTACTGGACTTATTGTCACTTCCTTTCGGAAGTTGGCGAACGTTTTTATTATTGGCGGTCGCCAATTGTCTCTCTCCATTCTAAGCAGTCTTACAAATATCTTATAAAATATTTTTATCAACTTAAGCACAAGATCCCGTTAGAAATTTCAAAACACGTAATCTATCAAAACGAATCAGTAGATTAAAACTGACTTCAAATATTCATGAACATAGAAAATTATTGTAGAAATGAGAAGTGTACTTCATCTTATGCAACAAACAGCATAGAAATACCTTAATTAGTTATCGAGATAAAAGAAACAGATAATATAGTATTTGCTTTTTGTGGGTTCAAAAGATCGCATGACACCTGCTTTTAATGTTCTCTTTTAGGAAAAGACAATACTATAAATAATTATTATTTACTTTCTACTAAAAATATCGACGTCATTGAAAATTTTTTAAATAAAAAAAATTTTATAAAAATTTTTGTAATTTTTTTATATATTTAATATACCCATTAAGGAAGAACATATTTGGAATAATGTTATTTTATGCTGCAATCATGAAATATCAATTTTTTAGCAAGGCAAGTTTTCAGGATTAGACAAAAATTAGAAAACCACAAATCAAGCAAAAATTCTATTAAAATTGGCACTCGCCAGCTCAATTGGAAACCCGTATGAATTTATTTTTATTAAATACCAAATATTACATGTTCAGAGATTGATTTATGTTATTGAAATCCCTAAAATTAATCGTATTTGATGCTGTGATCATGTGACTATTACATTACACAAGTGCTCGTTGTATTTTAGCTTACAATACATTTCATTCCAGTCCATTTGTATTCCCCTGAAACACCTGATTCAACACCAGAAAGACACAGTTTTTCTTCTGAATATCGGTAATTACGATGAATTATGCTCTATTTCTCCATTTTCTTCCAGAATCTAGAACTTGAGAAAACAATTAAAACAATTTTCATCATGTAAATGAAGCACCAGAGAATAATGTTGGCGTTTTTCGAAATATAATAGTTAGTATTGATTGATTTTCGGTACAAATGGCATCAGACAATCCTCAATACTTCTAAACACTGTTAAAAAAGAAAACATTTCAAAACAGCGACTAATAAAAAGTAATAAAAGTTAGTCAATGACCATTTTGGTGGAGCAAGACGTCCACCATCATCAGGACAGAAGTAAATCACTAGAAGAAAACGACTGAATGATTATGATACGTATAGGTACTTGGGTATTTAAACTAGATATCTAAGTTAATTTTATTTGCGTATTAAACATTACAATGAATATTGCTCTTTCAACCAGCTAATAGTTATTTAAAATTTTCATTTCTTAAATTTCATTTTTCTCACTCTATAAGGGATGCTCAACATTGAACACTACATGTGATGAACGACGTACCACAGACAGATCTGTGAGTAGTTGTCGCGAGTGTGTATCTTCCTACCCAAACCTATAAAACTCTGAGATGTACTAGAAATGCACTGGTGTTATGCAAAAAACTGCTAAATTTGAGACGAAAATATTATCAAATTTTTTCTGGCACCACTCATATCATTACCACCACGTCAAAGGCGCATATCTGCATTTTTGCCATTTTCATCTAATTACAATTTTTGGATGACAATTTGATGCTTTATACCATTTCAAAGGCATGAATCTTAATTCTTGATGGAAATGCCTATTTTCAGAACATCTGTTTCGCCGATTTTTATAAAACAATTTTCTCACCAAGGGAAAAACGAATTTAGCTGATTCGTTATTTTGGCACTGTGAGCGACGTGAGATGGCTTCACGAATCTGCCACTCTCGTCACTCGTCAAAATATTTGGGGCTCAAAGGATTGTCACAGGAGAAAACAATACATGAAGATCATAGAAAGCACTTGGAGCGAAAAGAATGTGCTCGACGAGAGAGATAATGACAAAATGTTGACGTTGAATGATGATTTTTATTTGTGCTTCCACTTCGATCTCGAAGCGGTACTTAATGTGTCTAAAGGTAATGCTCACCAAATTTTTATCATAGGAAGCTAGCCGGTTACAACTTTACAAATTTTGATTTACGGTTTCATGATGGAGATTGCTGCAGAAATGAAAGTTCAAATGTGAAAGAGAAGGGTAAATGAAGTTGCCACTTGTCTATTAAAGTATTTGAGAGGAACAGGTGCATAACAAATGCTTCTTACCTCCACATGATGTAGGATCTCTAGTGCAGATCAGAACGAAAATTCATAATTGGTGGTCATTTCTGTACACATACTGAAAGCAATGCCTAGTTTGAAAATCGTACGTCATAATTTTTTCTAGGTTGGGCACACGGAAATGGAGTGACTCCATCCATTCAAAGGTAGAAAAAAATGTAAAAATGTACCAGCCTATGTTCTCGAAGGTTAGACTTGTATTCTTCGAGGAGCTGGAACAAGCCCAGCACCATTTCTTGTTCACACCACGACATTCGAAGATTCTTTGAATTTCTTAACTTCATCGAAATCTGTTATTCCGTGGATAAAGGTATACAGTTATGAAGTTAGGAATGACTAAGGGAAGGTGGAAGTATTTTATAAGACTGATTACTGTGGTGAATTTGTAAAGCAACATTGAAATGTCCGATAGAAAAGTGAAACACAGAGGAGCCATCAAGGGCTTGCATGTGCAACAACTGAAAATTTCAGTTGAAAAAGCTAAGTTTAAAGACTTGAAGCTGTGCGATGATCTCACTATCCCGAAAAAGTATATGCTTTCATTCACTGAAACCATTTTCTACGTAATAACGTGTCTTAACCACATCTTAGTGAGAACTCGGAATCTGAGGACGACGAACAGGATGATCAATGATTTTAATGCTAACTAATAGTTACACAATTTCATTCAAATATTTTTCGATAAGATTATTTTGTTCAATTGCATATTTTGAATAAATTATCTTTCAAAGTTTGTGAAATGTTAGCTTAAAGCCTTCATTTTCATACCAACATCCAAGTACGAAAATTCATTTTAATCAATGGGCATTCCGCCAAAAACACGAAGCTGCTTTAGGGGCTCTAAATGCAATCAAAATTACTTTCAGTGGGGAAAGAGAAGGTCTCTAAGATTTTAATCATGAGAAAACAATAACCTTTAAATCAAAACTAAAATTTTCCCGAAGTATCCAAACTTTGAACATAGCCCGTTGTGTTGCTCCAGTGTGACGTTAATTGAAAATACCAATACCAATACCAAACTTTGAACGCATTTTCTCGAAACGACAATTTTGCAGATTCGTGCCTTTGGTAAACGATTTTATCTAAGTATTCTAAATTTGCAAAAACGCTTTTGTTCCGATTTTTTCAATTTTCAAAGTGAATTGAAAAGAGTTTCCATAACAAACAGGCAATTCAATGATCATTAAAGTAGACAAAAATAATTAAGCACAGGAAAATCAAACAAAATAAAGCACACGAATTTCACAAGAGCGAATGGAACAAATTGTCAAACAATTTTACTTTTATTTTGAAAATACCATTATACACCTTGTTCGGTGTAACTGTAGCTCATCATGGAGTTTTATGGAGGGATTTGGATTGGCCAGATATGGTCAATACAGATGTTTTCAAAGTATCCTTGAACATCAGCGCTCTAAAATTCTATTCGATGTAGTCAGAATCGGTGACCCACGTTCTGTAGCAAATTTCTTTGCGGTGAAGCCAGCTATACGAGTTATCGAACACGACAGCATCTGAATCCAAAATAAAAACGTTGTTCATACATTTTAGAACACTTATCTCGATATTAAATACATTGCTGATGATTTAAGTGATTGATGATTATCACTAAGTCTCGATATTAAATACATTGCTGATGAACTACGTTTACATTTAAGAGAATTTATGTTAGGTAGGTATATATTTTAATTAACGTCGCACTGGAACAACACAACGGGCTATTGAATTGATGTTAGAAATAAACTAGAATTCGCACTGCATTTAATTTGAAAGATATCCTAAACCTTGTATAAAATATCATAATGAAGTAATGCGTTTCAGATAACAATATTGCAAAAAGTCAAATCCATCATGACAATAGGAAATTAAGAATGAATTTGATAATTAGCTTCCAAGATTAAAGTTATTATTCCTTTTTTACATTCGAAAGAGTTCGAATTACTTGAATTTTGTTGAATGATTTCTTCAGCATGGATGTCAACACATTTCAAAACAATAAATCAGTTTCAAACTACAGTTAATTTTTATTAATCTGCATTATATTTCTTCATTCCATAATTCCCACAGATTTATTCAGCACATACATGAGGATGTTAATAAGTTGACATAACTCAAGTAAGATTAGCTGATTTATCAAATTCATTGTTTTTAAGCATATTAAATAAAAGTATAAGTTCGAATCATTCTGACTTAAAGCCATATTGGATTCTACTTTAAATAAAGTTATTGCTAAAAATTCAAAGTACCAGAAGACACTGTAAAATATATTAAAAAGTTATTAGCAATTTCTTAAAAATTATATACATTTTTTGCATAAATTTACTTTAATTGCAATTCTAATACTTACATTTTCCGGCTTTTATGCATTTGTACATTCCACAAATCGATTCATCTTCTGTCTCTAATCTATGAATAGGTATTAGTTCTTCGGGTTTTTCATTCGATGCTTCTATGGTTAGTCCGAAACCAATGTCATAGCATTTTGTTTCGAATTCCCAGTTGAGAATAGACATTGGTTTCTCGATGTTTACTAGTATAGATGTACTTTCTTTCCGTTCCAGTCTTATACGTTTCATACCAGGTTTCAGAGCTGTTTTTTCTATATCTTTTACCAAATAATACCTTTCAGGTATCTTTCCTCCGTGTTTAACCTATAATTAGTGAATTATTCAGAACTTATGATGCGTCATTTGTAAAACGAAAAGAATAAAAACTTCAATAAATACAAAGGAACTGTCACTAAAAATACACATATATAATATAATCGTCTTAAGTCAATGGAACATTACAGTTAACCTATTACAACAAATTATAGATTTTAAACCACTTGTGCAATTCGAGATTTTTGAAAAGTATGAATATTATCAGTTTAACATAAGTTTCAAAACATTTTAATACGATTCAGAAATGTAATAAAGCATTCCTACGACTTAACAATACTTTGATAATATTTCACTAAAACATCACAACTAGGACAAAAGCTCAAGTTCGAAAATATTGAGGTCTTAAAACATTTGCTTACAACTGTTAAACATTGTGGATTTCCATCTGGGTCGGTTAGCTCTCCTCCCAGAAAAGCTGGTAAGATGGGCGCATCTATGGTTTTGAGCAATTCTTCTTTCCAGTCGCCTGAAAATATCCAGCCCTTGTTTCAGCTCATAAAGTTATTAAGCAATATATTAATAACATATAATTTAATTTAAAAAGTCTTTTAAAGCATGTCTGTAAGAAATATTACTAAATAAAAATGAGATATTGCAATTTAATTGCAATATGAGATAATGCGTTTTGACAGTATTGATGCTTTAGCAGAGCGGATAGTCCATTACAGACAATATTAATTTACCTGATTTCCATCCTTCTTTTCTCAAAATATACAGAAGATACAGGTTTGAATGTTTACATCTAATAGACATTTACTTATGCGCAGGCGTAAGAATTTCGTATTATATTGAGAATTTTTTTAAAATATTTATATTAAGATAACTAGTATGTTAATTTACCTAGTGTTTATGTGCCTTTTCACAGAATATACTGAATGTTATGAATATTCAATAGATATGTACAGATGTGAAAATTAATTTATAATTGCATAGAATAATATTTTTTGTATAAAAATATTTATATAAAGTTAATAAGAACAAAAAATTCTTGTTATATTTCCGCAAAATGTTATTTTCTTTATTCTTAAAATTTGGAAAAGAAAAATTGCTCTGTATATAATAAAATGGACACTACAGAATAATCTGATGGTTGTGGAAGTTTTACTTACTATTTGCGTAAAACGAGAGTTGTTAATGGAACCAAGTCTGTGTGATGGGGATCATTTTGCTGTGGACTGGTTCATTTTAAGTAGGGGTGATTCTGGTGGATGACATAAAATTTGATTTCGTCTTTCACGAATGTTGGCAGTAGATAGAGACGATTTACTACTAGTATAATACTCTAGACAAGTAAAAATTATTTTTCAAATACGTCATTAAGCTCACTAATGTGACAAACTTGAATACATTTCTTCAAGCATCCCCTAAGGAATTGGGATAAGGTCAGTTGCTACGGCAACAGACAGGGAAACACTTAGTGACGAGAGTAGTTCTCTTGGTAGCCGACAGTATCAGGTTAAAATAATTGCATACAAAGATAACTTGAAGATAGAGAATACTTATTTCAGAAAATCTAAATTAGTTTTTCTCAAAATAAGTATTTTCTATTTTAAGTTCACAATTTCAGTTTATTTGAGTGTCCGACTAGCTTTATTTATATTTTAGTCTTCCAATAGGAATTCCAACAAAAGTGAAATATCATTAGAAGGAACATATAAAATTTCATAATCTCTAAAAATCGATATTTATGAAAATTTTGTTTTCCGACTCTGTTTTATGTGTCATCAGTCCATCCCTCCACCATCAGATTACTCACCCCATACCATAAAGACTGTTTTAAACTCAGGTAGTATGAATGACGAACAACAATGACTTCTGTATAACTTCTCTCCAAAGTCAAATTTATGCTTGATCGTTCCTTCTTGGTATAGTAAATGTATTATTGTAGCCTTTTCCCTTCATAAGTACCAGGTCTCGCCCTTTTCTATACCAAATTTCTTGAGACTAGCAACTGATAAAGCCCATATCAGAAGCTAAAATAGATGGCCTTGGCCAGTAATAACAAGGGACCTGTAACATATGATGTAACAGCCTTTTCCACTGTGACCTTGTAACATACCATAAGCAATTGAATTCAGAGTCATTGAGCGTGCTTGCGAGAACACGAATCTCCAATGCTGTAGTGTGTAGAAATTGAAAATGCTAGTTTCGAGGGAACGCTCACACTGGTAAACAGCTCACATCATCATCCACAGTGTTACTGCTATCCCTTTTGTAATCATTCTTAAGACAGACCACCGGTGGTATATTTTCTAAGATTAAGCTTTGTTTTAAACTAAAAAAGCAGTGATTACAGGAGGAATGACTGCATTTATCTTCGCTGATTGGCTGGAATGTCCTGTCTTTTCAAGTTTGCGTTGCTTTGATGTAAAACAAGCTTTGCATGTCTTTTCATGGATCCTGTTCAATAGCCGTACACACTTTACAAAACCGGTTACGTTACGTATTACAATTCGCTAGTGAGAATGCTGCTTAAGATGATGGTAAGAATGTTCCTGGAGATACTTGGAAAGGAAATGAGAAAGATGATGTTTAAAAGTATAGCTTTTAAGAGGCAGCTAATAAAACTAGCATTCAGCACATGCATGCAGACTTGTCAAATTAATAATATCAATTTTTCTTAAAGTTTGTAGTAATTTTTTCATCTTGATTTCAAAGACTTGTGTTTTAATTTCAAATATATCTCAACATTTCTTGATTTCAAATTTATCATTTTATTTTCTAACAAAAATTAGATTTGACTGAAAAAAGTACTATTGCAAATGTCGTAAAAATGTATAAATAATCTTATTGACTGAAAACTTTTCGTTGAGCAAAGATTAGCACAGTGAAAACATACTTAAATACAGATGCAGTCTAAAACATTTTAAAATCTCCTTGAAGCGTCAAATATATCTCAATCGAATTTAACTTCATTCGGGTTGACAGTTTGTGTAAACATCACTATTTGCTTGTAAAAATGTGATTTCATCAAAAATTTTGAAAAGTATTTTTGTAGCACTCGTTCCTTAAACGCCATGTCATTAAGAGTTCAATTCTTGTAAATTAATTGTAAGCGTAAATTGTACTTACTTTGCCCATAAATATGGATTTTTTCTAATAAAGCAGGGGCCAAAAAGGGTTTGACCAAAAGCCACGCCATCGTAAAGTACCCCGAAGCTGTGAGTTGAAATAATGTTACTACTCATTACCAAGGTAGCAAATATATATGAAACATGTTAACAAGATCATTTAAAAAGAGAAAGAGTATTATCTGAAATATATTTCTTTTAGTTCCGTATTTGATATTTACCATTTATTATATAGATCTTTTTGAGCATTTCAGGGTAATTATCTTGAAAAATAGAAAATCCTCTCATGAAAGTAAGAAGAGCTAAAATGAAACAAGCAATTAGTATCACAAAACAACAGGTGTTTTATTGGTTCCCGACGAATTCATTTGAATAATCTGGATTAAAGAAAACAATGTGGTAAATGTAAGTGGAAGAATTCGATTCCGAAATAAGTTTCATTTGAACTATTTTAACTATCCACCACCCAAAGTGGTTGTAATCTTATATAGTATTCAGAGATAATACAGATCAAATCACCATATAGCGAACGTAACATTAACAATAACCGAATTGCAATGTGCTGTTCAAAACTTGAGGTTGAATCAAGTGTGTTTGGGATGTTTGGAAAAATGCTTCACGAAATTTTAACTTATTCATTATTTAACCATGTTAATATTTTTTCAAATAAAAACCTTGAATGACTTTTCATATGTGGGAAATTAGAACAAGTCCCCTTCTACAAGAGGTAAAATTCTTTACAGCATTTTTAATAATGATGTCGATGCTAGAAGTTAATTACATATTCAAGACTGAAAGGAATTGTTTTCAATAAACCTGAGAAAGCATTCATGATTGGTTCCCCTATTGTGCTTCTTCAAAAGTAACACTATTTGCGTGGCAGATCAACACAGAGAAAAGGGTCGTATTGTTAAATGATATTCTTTGCAACATATCTTGGATTTTAATTGTAGTTATTGAACTACTTCCTTCACTGTAATTTACGATTTATTCTAAAACTTTCTATGAATCTATGTTAAGAAATAAAAGTCCGGACAGTTCTCTGAAAGGTTTTAGAAACACAAATCCAAGAAGTTATTTGATTTGTGTTTAACAGATGAATTACAAAATATAATGCAATTAATTTATCAAAGTTTCATTAATTAGCTTCTGGTAATTTTATGGAATCAATGTATGGAAATTTTATACCTATATTCGTTCTTGAAAAGATATGATATGCATGGTTAAATAATACTAAGTTAAACTGAATAGAAATTCATTAAAGTAATTAAGACATTTAACAAGTAATAGGAGCAGTTATCTGAGATGAATTAACATTTTATGTTAATCGTGACGAATTTAATCAAGTCAAAGTATTTCCATGGGATCATTATACATTTCAATTGACCATATCATTTTCCGATAGCAATTTGTAGATGTATTTCATTTTAAAGAAAAATGTGTATATTGAATTTTTCGTCAGAAAATGTTACATCATGCAATAAATAACAGGATTATTATGATTCTAATCCATTTCACTTTATTTACAGACTAAGGAAATAAAAATATTATGATATAGCTTGAATCTAAATTTGGAAAACGTCAACATTTATCTATAGCAGTTATATTTTAAATTCAGGTATTTAGACAGCACTTTCTGAGAAACATAAAGACATTATTCTTATTGTTCATTTTTATTATTGTTCTTGTATTTGTTGCTGTTTATTACTTCAGAATTGATAAAAATATTAAATTGTCTATTAACCCGTGAGACCCTCTTTTTTTATGACCCAGACCACCCAGCCTAACAACAAGAGTTTAAGGCCGGACAAGGGTTGACTGAGAGGAGACTCATGGCTCCACAGGAGCCATCTCTAGAATCTAGGTCATAGAAAGTTATACATTAAAAGATGTTATACTCGCACGCGCGTACATATATTTACAATCATTCGCTGCAAGGGGTATAGGATAATGAAAATTATAAAACTTCAGTTAGATCCTTTTAAACCAGCTCAGGATAGTGAATAAGCTGTCTTGGAGAATACCACTAAGTATTCTTATCTATACTAATTGTGTGTTTACCAATTAGTATAGGTAATGAAGCTACTTTATAGAATAGTTAAAGAAGTTACTTTAGTGTTTAAGCTTGTTAATCATATCTTTACTATTGTTAATTTCTTGTTTGAAGACCAAATAAAAGTAGACCCAGTAAAAACTTATGAAACCAGCGGAAAGTTAATTACATATTTTATATTTTTGAAATGATATTAATTGTTTTACAAATTAAGTCCGAATGCATAATTAAAGCGTATCACACATTAATGTTATATTAGTATCTAATGAATAGGACAGTTTTAAAGTTATACACAGAGCAATACATACGAGAAATGTTAGACTATGTACAAGCAGTCTGTGAATGAAATCAGATTAGTTCTATACATATATGACTACGAGACAGATTTATCTTGAAACCTTTAACTGAAGTCATGTTCAATATCAGCATTTCTTAAAGATGCATAATACCTATAAAACTACACTGCTGGCCACCGTAAATGCAACACACTGAAGGAAGCATGCAAATAATATGAAATTTACAACATGCATTAGCGGAGGTGAGATATGCAAATGATTAGAATTTCAGCGCAGACGCACATCACGCGCGCCTGTGGCGCCACTTCAAAGCGCTATTTAAGGCTTGGAGATTTCGACGATTTCAAGTACGGCAATTGTGTTTTTCTTGTGGTTTTTTCAAAAAAACGATCAATTATGCCTCGTAGAAAACAGCGATCATCTTTTGATCAAGTATCCGAGTTCGACAGAGGAAGGATAGTGGCCTACCGAGATTGTGGATTATCTTTCAGGGAAATCGGTAGTCGTGTTGGACGAAACCAAACAACTGTAATGCGGATATGTGATCGTTGGATGCAGGAGGGTACGACGGACCGACGTGTTCGATCGCATCCACCTCAGAGCACCACTTCACGTGATGACAGGCATATTGTGCGTATGTCAGTGACAGATCGCTCAGCCACATCACGAACCATAGCACAGCACATTCAGTCTGTACCGCATCATCCAGTGTCTGCGCGTACCATTCGACGCCGTTTACAGCAGAGTGGTCTGTCCGCAAGACGTCCATTGCTTCGTCTACCCTTGACGCAGAACCACAGACGTTTCCGCCGCCAATGGTGCGATGAAAGAAGGATGTGGACGGCAGAATGGAATGAAATTGTCTTTACTGACGAGTCACGCTTCTGTCTGCAACACCACGATGGTCGGATTCGAGTCTGGAGACACCGTGGAGAGAGGATGCTGAACAGCTGCGTTATGCACCGCCACACTGGTCCTGCACCGGGTATTATGGTATGGGGCGGTATTGGATATCACTCTCGCACTCCTCTAGTACGCATTGCCGGTGCTTTAAACAGCCAGCGCTACATCTCCGAGGTGTTGGAGCCAGTTGTCCTTCCTTACCTTCAGGGCTTGCCCACAGCCATATTTCAACAGGATAATGCGCGACCACACGTGGCACGCATTGTCCAAGGGTTCTTCGTCAATCGCCAGATTGAATTGCTTCCCTGGCCAGCTCGCTCTCCGGATCTTTCGCCGATAGAAAACATGTGGTCCATGGTTGCTCAACGATTGACCCAGAATACATCCCCAGCTGCCACACCAGATCAACTTTGGCAACGTGTGGAAGCTGCTTGGTCTGCTGTACCCCAAGAACACATCCAAAGTCTCTTTGAATCAATGCCGAGGCGTGTGGCAGCGGTGATCTCCAACCATGGTGGCTACTCTGGCTACTGATTTTGGCAGGAACCACACTTCACAGAAGTCTATAAATTTAATCATTTGATACTTGGTCAACATGTTATCTACAAAATAAATTTTGTTGTGATATCTCTTGTCTTTCTTGGTGTTGCAATTTGGGTGGCCAGCAGTGTATAAAAAATCAATGTTTAATTTCGATGAACTAAGAAAGTTTGAAATTTTCTAATTTCGGTAAAAAATGTATAAGTTCACAATTATGATTTTTCTGACACCCCTATTTCAGTTTTAACCCTTTCAACCAAACTTGAATCGCATTTATCTCGGAATGAGAATTTTTCAACACTCTCTGCGTTTACTGTAGCTCTTAAACTATTAAGCTCAGACATGAGATTGGTAATGAAGTTGAATTATCATTTTCACTTCAAAATGAAAACTTTGCACAAAAGTAAGAAAGTTATTCAAAAATTTTAATACAATATGAGAGAAATTGCTAAAATTCAATGAAATAAAACAATAAATGATTATTTCATACTCATGCTACTTGAGCAAAATTTGGTTTTAATTTAAAATATATGTATTGTGTGTGTTACTCATTTCAATCATTATTTTGAAAATACAGTACAGTCCCGCTAATCCAAGTCCTGTTAATCCGAGCTCCGCTTAATCCGAGGTAGCTTAAATAATGTATTTTTTCCCTCTCGCAGGTGCGCAAAAAATTTGTCACCGGCCTGTTGAGCCGGCGGTCAGTTTTTCTTGGAATTTTCGCTTTTCTTCACCACTTGCCATTCTGGTTCGGGCTAGTCCATTTTGTTCTGAGGGGTGTCACACCCCCAAAACGGAGTACTGTGCTACCGTCACGAGAAAAACCCCAGTCACCAGACAGAGTGGTGGCGGTCGTTATGGAAACGGGTTATTCCACTGCATTTTGGGGATGAAGGCAAGTTCATTTGGCGACCGGCGCGGCAAAAGTCTCATTTAGCTATCGTATCATCACAGGCGAAACGGATTCTTCGCCAAATGAAGTGCGCTTTGTTTGCCAAATATTGCAGTCCATTTTATACCAGCTTCCCTCCTCTCTTCGACTCGTCTACTCACGGCAACCCTGTTCAGGGTTTTTCTCGTGGTGGTCGGACAGTATAAAGATGACAGTGTCCGACTAGTGTATCATTCTAGTTCGAGAACTCATAGAAGACGATAAGTTTGTGAGGAGAATGAGCGGAAAAAGGAAACACGTGTCTGTTTCGTTAGATGTTAAAACACGAACTTCGATTTTATTATGTAGTCCGCATAATCCGAGTTTTCAGTAATCCGAGTTGGTGTCGGTCCCGATCAACTCGGATTAGCGGGACTCGACTGTAAATGGGTTGACTCAAAAAGTTCGCGCAAGATCACCTTACCTTGTAAATATTTGTCTTGTAGATTGAGTATATAAAAATTCAAATAAAATATAACTTAATTTCAAAATAACAACCTCCATTATGTTAAGCTTACGTGCTTGTAAATATTATCTATTGTAATGTCATCGTCTACTGTCGAAATAAACGTGTCCTTCAGACAAGCTCTAAAACGAAACAAAAATAATCCAACAATAATTTAGCGCACTTCACCAGGATTAATGATATGGTGTTTTTAAATAATTGAGCTTGAGTCAATGTATAGTGAGATGTGCAGCCCTGGATGTGTCCCTAATGTGCCTTGAGGATGACGTCGTTGGAAAGTTTCGACATAAATAGGCAGTGAGTGCAGTTTTGTTTTTGCATTTTTTCCCCTATCCATTGCCAGAGTCGATCAAATTTTATCGTAAAGATATTGATTTTATTTGATGGTATTGTGATTTTATTTATACTGTTATATTGTTTTGAATTTATCGAGTGATTTTCATTTAATAATATTATGCACTTGGTATATCATTTTTGTGTTACATAATGGGAAAAAAGAAAAACAAAAATGAAATGTCTGTCGATAACGGTAATGGGGTAATAATGAGATTTCTGTGTTAGAAATGAAAATTGAGCTTGCGAAGCGTGAGGATGAGCTTGAAAAAATCAAAGTAGAACGACTGAAGTTGAAAATTTCTAACTATCAATCCAATACTGACTCAGTTACACCTGCAGTATTGTTCCATAATTCAGTAGCTGACTACTCGAAAATCGTACCGTTATCTCCCGGTAACTTCTCAAGGGATCCCATTAAAATTGGCACAATTCTTTGAAACTTTAGAACGTAATTTTATCACACATTCAATTGCTGAGGAATTTTATAGCAAAATAATTTTGTTTGGTATATGGGAACTAGCAAACCACATCTATCGTTAACTCTATACACCGAATAATTATGAAGAGGTTAAGTCAGAAGCCTTAGCCTCTTCATAATTATTCAACTCTTCAATTTTTGAATCTTCTTCAATTATGTTTAGCGAAGTAAGGGTTTCTGCCGAGAATCTAAAATATGAGTTCACCAACAGAAAGAAGAGAGAAAAAGAACAAATGGTTTTATCAATTTGCCACTAAAATTGAGCGGTACTCACAATATTATTTAACGTGTCGAAAGGTCAATGGTGTTGACCTTTAAAAATAAAATTGCTAACAGCAAACAAATTGAAAGTCTCTGGATGATGACGTAAAGTTTATATAATATTGCAAAAGGGCGACAGATTTCTAGTTGCTAAGGAAATTTCAAAGAAGGCCGATGTTTTTGTGAGTTCCATTCAGAAACCGAAACGTAAATGCGAATCACTAGAACGTTCCAATGTTCAAAAAGAAAAAGAAAATATCTACAATTTTTGGAAGCGATGCTTTTCTTGTGGGTCCCCTAATCACGTTGTCAAGAGACTCATGGTCGAAAGAAAAGCGGGGATTCGAAACGAGAAGGGCACGAAGAAGCAGGATCTGTCAGGGTAAAAAGAGACGATATTGTCGCGAGTGTAAGCTTAAAGGGAAGATCATTATCAGAACCAATGGTGGTGGAAGACATTCCAAGTGAAAAGTTTAGAATGGGAGTGACTCAATTTTTGGTTGACACTGGAGTTGAGATCCATTGCTTTCGCGAAGGATTCCTGGGAGAGGTGGAGGAACCGGTCAGAGGTCAAGAGGTTTTGGAAGGGGCTTTTGGAAATCGAATACGGGCGAATATTAAAGTATGGAAGTTGATGTTATCGAAAAGGAATAACGATGGTGATTCCGGGGTGAAAATCTGTTGTGCAATTATACCAATTTTATGAAGGAAAGGATTATTGTAATTGCATGAGCAACATTTTAATGCAGAGATAGAAATGGAAGTTTTCAGATGTATCATTTGGTGGGATAGGTGTAGTTACCACACGTAGTAACTGAGGAGGGAAAACTGAAACTTCTGCTGATATCGTTGACTCGAAATAAGAGATTAGTTGCAATGATAGTAGGGGCATGAAGAGAAACAGATTTAGTAGAAATTCAGAATATTTTAGAAATGGAAAGGGGTGATCGAATAATGGGAGAATCGGAATGCATATCACAGGAAGACGGAAAGCAGAAAATTTCGGAAAGTGAGATGTTGAAATTAAAGCAACTGGAAGATAGTTCATTACTGGAAACTTTTGAATTTGCAAAAGGGAAGAAAGACGGACACAAAATTTGTGATGGTTTTCTTTATCATGAGAATATATGCAGATACTATCATATGTCCGTTGGTGTTACCTAAAGGAAAAAGACAGAATTTTAGAATTAGAGCACAACGCGATTTTCTCTGCACATCATGGATCTAAGTGTAGATAAGGGTAAAACTATTATTTACTGACCAGGGATGAAGGCTGAAGTAAGACAGTACTGTGAGAATTGAAAAACTCAATTAAGAAGGAAAGTTACTAGATCCGATCGAACTCCTATAACTAGTGTAGAAAGACCTAAAACCATTTGGGGGATAGTTAATATTGATTGTATTGGGGAAATTTGACCTCCTTCTGCAAGAGGACATAAGTATGTGTTAACTATAATAGATTAAAATACTCGTTATGCAGAAGATGTTTATTTAAAATCCTTATCAGCTAGAGCTTCTTGAGATGCGATGCTAAGTTTTTTTCAAAGGTATGGAATTCCTGAAATTATTGCATCTGATCAAGGGACAAACTTCACTAGCAAGTTAGCCTTAAAATTTGAGGAAATATTATGTGTAGCTCCAAGTTTTAGTACACCAGCATATCCACAAAGTAATGGTTTAATTGAGAGATTTAATCAAACTTTGAAGAACATGCTTTGAGCATATTTTTGCAAGAAGGAACGATCCAAAAGATTGGGATGAAAGCATACCATTTTGTCTGGGCGTATAATGAAATTTCTAGCAGTACATTGGTTATTCACCGTTTGAAGTGATGTTTGGGAAAAAACCCACTAGGAGTTCGTAATCTTTAAAAACGTACTATGACAAATGAAATTTCACCACCGATGGTAATAACCAAAGATGTGACTGAATATTGAGGAAAATTAAAGAAGAGGTTAGAAGAGATTGTTCAAAAAGCCGAGATAAGAGCCGAAATTAATCAAAAGAAACAGGAGAATTATTTTAATCGTAAAACTAAAATGAAACAAATCAAAGAGGGTGATCAAGTATTAATTCTTATCCCTGATTCTACAAAAAAATTATATGTACGAAGGCAAGAACCAGTGACAGTGTTAGGAAGATTAGCTTGGGGCCTAATTTTGCAGAAATTGGCGGTCCGTTAACAGAGTTAACTAAAAAGAAAATGTCTGATAAAATAATTCGTGGAGAAAAAGAAGGTAATTCTCTCTCTCAATATTTTAAAGGAAAAACTATGCAGTTCTCCAATTTTTATGTCTCTTATTTTGATTAGACAGTTTTACCTTACATGTGATGCTAGTCAGAACAGTGCAAGGATTTGCTTGACTTAATAGGATGATGGTGGAATTGAACGACCTGTATCGGGTATGCAGCTAAAAATTGATAGATTCGGAGAGAAAATAGCCTGTTATTCATCGAGAAGCTCACGCAATCATCTTTTGATTGAAAAATGTTTGAGGAATGGACTCTCTTGACGAAAATAGCTGTGATTTTGGACCACAATTCTTCATCCTTCCTCTTTAATTCATCGCCACAGGACTCAAAATTACAACGATGGATTCTAGCTCTATATAATTATGATCTAAAAGTACAACATCGTGCTGGTGTCCAAATTCCAGATGTAGACGAACTGTCTAGGTTATTTCGACTCTGGTAATACATTCATTGAAGGGGAGAATTAGCTTAAACTGTCACTAGCGCAAACTCATTCGTCAGTAAAATTGATTAAAAACTTTGTTGATGAAAAAGACAATTTTTGGAAACATCAATAAGTGACTTATTGATATTTGCCATTTCATGGTGAATTATTGATATTTTTGTGTGTTAAGCGTATTTTTATGTATAGCCTCAAGGTCTTAGGAACTCTGCGTCCAATTTCGGAAGGGAGGTGTTAGATCAACACCCCTAACTGTCGTCAACTTTAAAAATAAACGTGCTGTCTTCAAAAGCACTCGCTCTTTTTAATCTTATGCCATCATCAAAACTAACTAAAAGTAATCCAACAAAGACATAAATATTTTCTGGAAATTCAAAAATTAGAGGAACAATGGCGCAATTTATTATTAGTTGAAATATTTTTCAGGGGAGCACCGAAAAAATAGTCTTTTAAAAGGAGAGACGGTGAGAAACTATGAAGTAGATAGATAAACACATTAACATTACACCAATAAACAATAACAAGAGTTCAAAATGGGTCTATGATCCTTTTTTGGTAGGACTATAGACTTACTGTTGTTCAGAGCAATAGTAAGCATGAATAGAAAACTCAAGAATTAATGAAATTTCTTCACCTGGTGTGGCTAACAACTATTTTCATGTCTACATAGCTTATGTAAAGAGGAAAGTCACTATTGTTTACTAGTGAGACCAAAGTTTTTTCTAGGCCACTGAGTAAAAATGGAGAAGTGCTTGCATAGTTACTTAATGTGTTCTTAGAACTTTTTTTTCGAATAAGTTGTTAAAAATTGTGGAAATAAGTAATTTTTTTAAGGATAGCAATGAACATAAAATTGCCAATTTAGTTCAAATAGCCTGATAGTAAATCTAAACTTTATTGTTGAAATAAGCATTAATTACTCTATCCAAAAAAAATAAAGTTTTAAACTTAGGTTCTCCTTACATGACTTGTTGGTAGCTTGAGTAAAAGACAATTTATCCATGTTGTATATATGAACACTCTGACATATGGCTTTATTCAACTGCAACAAAAAGGAATAGATTCAAAGAGCTAATACCTAGTGTATTAGGAAATTGGTTAAAAGACAAGAAAAACGTTCACTATATTTCAATTATTTACAGATTGTGGTCTAAGGTAATTTTAATTAGGAAATAAATATATTTCGTGAGTTTTAAAAATTCAAAATTATTCAGAGAAAAATTTAGAGTTAAATTAGTAAATATAATTTTTTCACATCTAAATTTGTAATACATGTTTGCAATAACAGAACAAATAATTAATTTCGTCATCTGACAGGGGTTCAAAATTGCGTGGTGTTGTCCTCGAATCTTTCCCTTGGGGATTGATCCCGGACCATCGCCAATAGACCGTTGTGTTGCTCAAATTCCACGTTAATTAATTACCAAATAATTAATTCGTATCTCAAAAAACTAATTTGTTTCTAAATCGTCCCTCTCTAAAGAGGAGGAAAGCATTTATCTTACATAAAAAGAAATTTTTTATTTTGAGAAATTGAAGAATTGATAATATGTTCATTTGGAGATCTTTTTAACAAGAAAGAATATAGAAGTGAAAGTTCCATACCTTTTTAGATTGTTGTTTCTGTAATTCTTGATCCATTTCAACAAATGAGAGTACATGTTTCAAAACATAATAGGGGTTCACTGATTTAAAAAGTCCTGAAAATTTCAAAACAGAATAATGTATCATTCATACACAATTTTTGCAGTTTGAGTCCAATGCTTTTTATAGTTTAATGTAGAACTAAGCTGGATGATTCACTAAAATATGATTGGAATGATATATTTTTTTATCCAGATTTCATTCGTCCTTTTTTGGTGCATTATTTACTTCGTCTTTGGTGGAACATTTCAACTTCATGTCTTCAAATACTACTCACAGGGTTATTTGTTTTTATGTTTAGAAAATCTTAGTTCCAAGTGTCATAACGTATAAGAAATAAACTAGGATCAAGTACAGATCTTTACTAACAAGATTGTATAAAACTTTTAATAATATTTTGGGCTCAAAGTTATTATTACCCATTAATTTCCAAAATAACATTATCACGTTTGTGTACACAGTGTTATTAAAAATACTTAATACTATAGGTAAAATATTTTGGAAAGTACATTTTTTTCAGCAAATTTGAAATTAGTATACTACTCTTCCTTTAATTTAAAAATAGGCTGCTCTTGTTGACATCTAGTATAAATTTATTTTATGCTATAAATATATTTTAAATGGACCTGTATCAAGTTAAATGAACGTCTAGTATGAGTCGTGTAAGTTTAAATTATCAGAACGCACTACTCTACTTTTTCTGCCTATATTAATCAAAAAATAAAAATGATTTAGATAATAGTTTTAGATATACACTTTGTGCCAAAAACTCAAAACAGTGATTGACAAGCGTGATGATTTGGTATATGAATCCTCTGTATCAGTCATGCAACTGATTAAAGTTTGGGACCAATGAACGCCGAGGCGTTCTCTGTCACATGAGAAGAACACATCCTAAAGCTTCTCTAAGAAGTGTCAGAGATGTACTGTAAATATTAGCATATACTGTGATTTTATTATTGTTCTCAGGTTCGATATTGGCATTGAATTACAATTAGTTATGACCAAGAATGACTAGATAGCGCACTCGAACATCCTATACTCAATTGAAAGACTTTGAAAAGGGTAGCATTGTGGGGGACTGTGGGAAACAGGTTGGTCTTACAGACATATCGCTCGTCATTTGGAACGATATGTTGAAGTAGTGAGTCAGTGAAGCTACACATGCATGCCACGGAGGCTCTGATACGCACAAAGGTATAAGCGGCAGAAAATATGCTGATTATGAGGAAAGATGAAATTGTTCCAACAGCTTAATTATCGAGGATCCAAAGATGCATATCGTCCATTATATAGCCTCCTGTAACAGGACTTCATGTACTTTATCTGTTAACTCTCACTATGGCTTATCTTAGCGAAGAAAACTGCCTTGTAGTGGCCAGCTTCTGGTGCAAAACTGTTCCAAAATGTCACCAGACGAGGGGCAATTTAATAACAGGGCAAGGACCTAATTGTATCTTCATTCCTACTTGGAGTAATGGGGCAGTTTTTCCTCAACGAGATATCTCGTTTTTTAGCAAACTTGACCATATCTTGAATGAGATATTTCGTCGATATACACTGCTGGCCACCCAAATTGCAACACCAAGAAAGACAAGAGTTATCACAACAAAATTTATTTTGTAGATAACATGTTGACCAAGTATCAAATGATTAAATTTATAGACTTCTGTGAAGTGTGGTTCCTGCCAAAATCAGTAGCCAGAGTAGCCGCCATTGTTGGAGATCACCGCTGCCACACGCCTCGGCATTGATTCAAAGAGACTTTGGATGTGTTCTTGGGGTACAGCAGACCAAGCAGCTTCCACACGTTGCCAAAGTTGATCTGGTATGGCAGCTGGGGATGTATTCTGGGTCAATCGTTGAGCAACCATGGACCACATGTTTTCTATCGGCGAAAGATCCGGAGAGCGAGCTGGCCAGGGAAGCAATTCAATCTGGCGATTGACGAAGAACCCTTGGACAATGCGTGCGACGTGTGGTCGCGCATTATCCTGTTGAAGTATGGCTGTGGGCAAGCCCTGAAGGTAAGGAAGGACAACTGGCTCCAACACCTCGGAGATGTAGCGCTGGCTGTTTAAAGTACCGGCAATGCGTACTAGAGGAGTGCGAGAGTGATATCCAATACCGCCCCATACCATAATACCCGGTGCAGGACCAGTGTGGCGGTGCATAACGCAGCTGTTCAGCATCCTCTCTCCACGGTGTCTCCAGACTCGAATCCGACCATCGTGGTGTTGCAGACAGAAGCGTGACTCGTCAGTAAAGACAATTTCATTCCATTCTGTCGTCCACATCCTTCTTTCATCGCACCATTGGCGGCGGAAACGTCTGTGGTTCTGCGTCAAGTGTAGACGAAGCACTGGACGTCTTGCGGACAGACCACTCTGCTGTAAACGACGTCGAATGGTACGCGCAGACACTGGATGATGCGGTACAGACTGAATGTGCTGTGCTATGGTTCGTGATGTGGCTGAGCGATCCGTCACTGCCATACGCACAATATGCCTGTCATCACGTGAAGTGGTGCACTGAAGTGGATGCGATCGAACACGTCGGTCCGTCGTACCCTCCTGCATCCAACGATCACATATCCGCATTACAGTTGTTTGGTTTCGTCCAACACGACTACCGATTTCCCTGAAAGATAATCCACAATCTCGGTAGGCCACTATCCTTCCTCTGTCGAACTCGGATACTTGATCAAAAGATGATCGCTGTTTTCTACGAGGCATAATTGATCGTTTTTTTGAAAAAACCACAAGAAAAACACAATTGCCGTACTTGAAATCGTCGAAATCTCCAAGCCTTAAATAGCGCTTTGAAGTGGCGCCACAGGCGCGCGTGATGTGCGTCTGCGCTGAAATTCTAATCATTTGCATATCTCACCTCCGCTAATGCATGTTGTAAATTTCATAGTATTTGCATGCTTCCTTCAGGGTGTTGCATTTACGGTGGCCAGCAGTGTACTTGGAGGGTTAAGATGTCTGTCTTTGACTACTGAACATCGTTGACTCCTCTGGAGTGGTAGCGTTCCCGAGAGTCGAGGCCAGTCTTGGAATGATAGTATGTCATGTATAGTGACAAATCTTGTTTCTGCCTTGAAGTAGATGGTCTCCGAATTCGTATGAAAAACACTAACTTTCTCAGTTTTCTGTCAAATGGCATACCGCTATAACTCCAAGTGTAATGATATGGGAGCAATCACTTCCGACAATTGGTCGCATCTAGTAGTCTAGTAGTGGTACGAGGTAGTTTAAATACACAGCGATACTTCCAGAAGATCCTAGACCATGTTGTTTTGCCTTTCATAACACGTGTCTAAGAGGATACTTACCAGCAAAATAGCTCCCGGCCAGTATAGCATAAGGACTTTGTAAAGTAGTATTCTTCTTTTCCACCCTAGCCCTACTTCCTGGGAAAAGCAGAGGTGCAGGTATCACGTGGTTAGAAAAAGTGACCATGTGGATACGACGGGGTTTCATTTGTAGATACTTAGAGTAGAGAAAAGGTCAGAGAAAGAAATAGGGAGCGAGAGAGTGAGGAGTCGATTGGGTATTGTAAATCGATCGTACTCTTTGTGAGGGTCTTGAGAGAAATATCTGCATTTGTTATAATTTGTTGTTTCTAACGTTTATAAAATAAACGCAATATTAAAATTCAAGTTATCTCTTTCCTTTGACAATAGAAGAATGACACTACGGACTCCATTTGACTACATTCCATGCCATATATCGTCATGTATAATCGCCTGATCGGACCTTAATAATCACTAATTAATGATTTTTTAAAGAAACTGCAATAATACATAATCCTATAGATTTTAGAGTATGATCCATTTCTTTATCTTTTCATGTACATCACGTATGCCAAGTTTCATTCCCATCGATCACTGGCTTCGGAGTGTTTCGATGTTTTTGGCACAGAGTGTATTTGTACTCTTTCGACAAAATACTTTCAAAATAAATTATTTGACACAAAATCATATATCAAATTCCAATCATGTGATATTTTAGGATATTGAAATCAATCCATCTGAGTCTTGGTATGATAGTTATTCTTTCTTCGAGCAATAAACATATTTACATCATCAAATCAGACAGCATGATGAAGAATTATGAAGATGTGTCTAACAAAAAATACTTTTTTTCCTGATATAGAAAAAAATGTATTGGTTATTTGAGGATAAGAGACTATTTTTATCAAGATTATTCAAAGGCAACACAAATTTATCTGTCGAAATTTAGTTTCTGTCGAAACTTCTCTAAAGAGTTGTCTCAGCTGCCTTAGCACAACTTCCTGTAATTGTTTTGTTATCTATACGCGACGTCGTCTGGGTTTGGTGGATAATGCTGAAGAATTGTTATACTGAACTGGTATTTGCTATTCGCAGGTCAATTTTCTGTATTTATTTTATTTTTACTTTCAGGTATTTGTACACTCGTAATACTCACCAAAACATGCCAAGCTATTTTTGTTTGAATTATTTAATGCTTTCAGCCTTGAATATCTATTTGCAAATTGTCCAATTGCATTTGCTGTTGCTTCTAAATGTTTTTTTACTTAAAATATACAATGTTTTATAAAACGTAAAGGGCATTCAGATTTTCAGTTGCTACTTTACGGTGAAGTGACCTGGATGGGAAAAGTATGCAAAAGGTACTCCGAGAGTTACTAAACCGACGAATATAAACAAACCGATAACAAGAACAGAAGCGAGTAATAAGAAAAAGTCCTTGAATTGAAGTGACAGTGCACCGGGTACCATGGGACAGAAGGGTAACTGAAAAATTAAAAAAAAGAGAGGAGGTGGTCATTTTTAGGCTATATGACCACCTCGAACACTCATGTTGGTATTGCGTCCCGTTTACATACAGAGAATAAGGTTGCAGTTAAGTTCCGTAGCTAGTAGAACCCATTTATATATTAGAGCCCTTGACGTCAGGATTCAAAAATTTAAATATACATCAGTGTTCGCGCCTTGGTCCGACGAGGCCGGAGAACGAAATTAAGCATCTATGGATAGGCTTAACAAGATCAAAACAGCCTTGAAAGGCAAAATAACTCGATTTCGTTTAAAGTTGATGACTCAGCTGAGAATGAGAATTCGACCCCTTCTCAATCACAACCTGTTCAGAGTCTTACTAATGTTATAGATAAAAAATGTAAAACACTATTAAATACTGCAATTATTTATGTGAAGGATGCACAAGGCATTCGCAGAAAATGCAGGGCAATTTTGGACAACGGTAGCCAAGTAAATTTAGTAACTACTGATTACGCAAATGCTTTGGGGTTAAAGAAGGATAAAATTTATGTACCCGTGTCAGGAATTAATGGGTCAGTTCACACAATTAAACATAATTACAAGGGCGAAGATATTCATGCAAGGACTTTGGTTGCTGGATGTGGACTGGGACCAAGAACTTCCTAAGAAGGAATCTGAAGAATGGAGAAAATTTGCTTCAAAGTTACGAGCAATTAAAGACGTTAGAATCGGTCGATGTGTCCTACCGGAGATAGTTGGTCAGTTAGAACTTCATGGATTCTCGGATTCATCTAAAGATGCGTATGGTGCAGTTGTCTATTTGAAATGCACAACTTCATCGGGTCAAATTGTGGTTGACCTTGTGACTAGTAAATCAAGAGTAGCACCCATTAAAAACATCACTATTCCGCGTTTGGAGCTGTGTGCTGCAGAATTGCTGTCCAAGCTTATAACCAAGGTGATGAAATCTATAAGACTAGATGTTCAAGGAGTCTACTTGTGGTCTGATTCCACCATCGTTTTGGCATGGATCCGAACTTCCCCGTATTTGTTAAAGACCTTTGTTGCTAACAGAGTAACAAGAATCCAACAGCTGACTACAGATTTCCAGTGGCAACATGTGACGTCGGAAGACAACCCAGCTGATCTGGTGTCAAGAGGTCTGAGCCCTGAAAAGATAGCCGACTGTCAACTTTGGTGGTGTGGTCCTGAATTTCTTCATGCAGAGATTCCCAATTCCAGAGAAAGTGCGTGCCCTCCTGATGATGATGACTACTTGATGGAACTAGAGGAAGGAAACCTCGCAACATTGACTTTCACCATTAATATTGACTTTGTGGACAGCATTCTTGGAATTACTAATAATTTTCTAAGACTGAAACGAATTGTTAGTTTTATTTTCAGATTCGTCAATAATTGCAGAAACCTTTTGCTAAGGTCTGAGGGACCATTAACATCAAGGGAATTAGAAACGAGACTTTCTACTGAATATACTCAGTTATACAAATCGCCACAGGCTGTTTCGTTTAAATTTTAGGTTTCAATCTTTAAAAATAATGCTATTCCTTAAGTTTTGGACCACAGTGTATATAAATAAATTGTGCTCAGAAGCTATCTCGGATGCAATCCTAGCGAAGGATTTTTTCAAGAACGACCGATTTGCACATTTGATGGTTACAACGTAGCATCATCTTCAACATGTATTGCTATTTTTATGTAATAAACAAAACCGTCTGTGAAATTTTCCTTTTACGTTTTATCTACTTTAATTGATAAGCATTAACATGATAACTGTAGTGCAATACATTGTTAAAAGTATTGCACAATAACAATGCAGAATAAAAGGATTCAAAGACGATCCGTCTCAATCCGCAGATACGTTTCCTGCAAAAATAATACCGTTGACGATGTTGAATTTCAAAGAGAATCGATGATTGAATTGAAATTTAAAGGACTCAATAAAAAGATGTCAGAAGCAGAATAAAATGGTGTTTCTCTGTTGTAACCCTGTATAAGTGGAAAAACGTCTCTCAAAGGTGTAAAAACTATCCTATTTATTTTAAAAAGAAATATTCAGATAATCATAGAAATCTAAAATATACTTTTAAAACTTAATTTAATCGTTGTTTTCAACTATGCTAATTGAGCAAATTTTGTCTGTGAAATAATGCAAAATTAGCCATTTTATATATAAAAGAATATTTAAGAGAAAAATGACATGAGTAGAAAACTAGTACAATTAACAAAATTTAGATATCAGTTTATTAAACTAACTACAGTATGTAGCTTTTATTATTAGCTTTTAACAGCAAAATTACTTGTAGAAGAGTTGAACAATCGAAACTTTTGGTCCTTTCCATTGAATACATCCCTCATTAACCCAGACATGCTTTAACTAATTCTATGGTAACTAAACTATGTTTCAATTATAGATACAGATAATACAACTAATGCATTTGTAATATTAAATTCTTTAAAGTTAAATGAAAATATTATGTTATGAATATAACCTTTATCCACGCAGTATGCTATATTGTCTTCATTTCTGAAGATCGAACGTAGTTAGGTATTATATTACTCTGAAAATTTGAGCATACAATTTTTTATACATTAATTATTTAATGCACCGACCAAACAATCGAGTGGTCAGAGTGCATGATCAAAAGGGTTCGAATTCAGGTCAAAACATAGATGCTTAGTTGTCTGGAATGAATGTGTTGTCTCTTTATAAATGGATTTGTTGGGGCTGATGCACGTTAAATATGTCGTGGCCTCAAATATCCTGACGTTGAAATGATTTGGATGTTTGAAAAGTGAGGTGTTCGCTTCGTTATCTGAATTTGTTTCAAAATTACAGTGTTGTCCTCGGATCGTTCCCTTTGGGATTTATACAAGATCGTCACCAATATCCAGTTGTGTTGCTCCAGTACTACGTGAATTTAACAACCTTGCTCTAAGCGGGTAGTGCCTGGAATCTGTAGTACGTATATGAGGTGTACGTATATGAACAATCCACTAGACGGGTGCACCGGAGTAAGGAAAAGTAATTCATAAATCCACCCTTTTAATATCATAATGAGTAATGCTCAATTGGCTCGGCATTAGAAAACATATTTGCTGAGGAATTTATATGTATATATTGGTCAGCTGCTTTGGAAATAAAAAAAAATTTTTATTCTAACTTTATTAAAAATGTATTATGTTATCAAATTCTGAGTAAAGTAATCACCAAGCATATTCAGAATAAGAAAATATAATAAAATCAAAAGTGATGATGATTTAAAAATGGAAATCTTCGTCGAATGCATAATTTCATGAAATATCAGGTGTATAGTTTTGGTTTTGATTTTGTATCATAAAAGTGTTTTGTACAGGAGTCAAGTGCTATATCTAACAAGTAACATAGTATTTTTTTTCTAACGGAAATTAGGAGTTGAACGCAATGTAGTTGAGAAGTCAAGTTTCTCCCGTGCACAATCACATTCCAGTTTTCTTATTAATTACCATTTTGGTCCCTTATATCTATATATTCACAAAATATTTCCACTCAGTAATGTTTTCTAAACGCAAAAATGGGAATTTAAGTACTGTGAATTGTCTCGTGAATCTCCCAAAACAGTATAAATTCACTTTTGCGTGTAAAAATGTGTAAAAAGTGTATAAGTGTATAAGGTGTAAAAAAATTATAAATGAATGTCACAAATTAAATACAATAATTGTTAAAAGTTAAAACTAGTTTGAAGTTATGCTTCATTTTAGTATAACAAAAACTTTTTCGTCTTTCCTATATCAGAGCTGTTCAGTATGTGGAATCTGAGGAAAAATTGAATATATAATGTAAGGTATTTCTTACCTATACCGTCAATATTTCCCAATGCTACGTAACGTATTGGACATCCTTCTTTATCGAATCCAAGAAATGACTGTGCAACGTACATATGTAGAAGCTATTGTAGGAAATGAAAATCATGCTTTTTTCATAATGTTGACTTTTCACATTTTTTCCATTGATCAAATTTATATAAAACGTATTACATAATTCTGATAACATACTACAACATTTGAAATGATTAAACGAATAAGTATAGATATTTTAACTATACCTCAGTAGGCAAAAAACGTTTTAACCTACTGAGAGTCACTAGATTTTCAATTTATCGAGAGTCACAGATGATACACACTATTGGCCAATGCAGCGCAACCTTCAAATAAGGCTGCATGGTCGAATGTGCAAATGAAGTTCTAAAAAATTTTTATATTCAAAGCAAATTTGAAAATACATTATTTTAATTTCTGAACATTCAGGATGTTAACTTCATTCCAGAATAAAGTTGTCCCAACATTCAGTATTCATTTCAGGAGGTCAATCGCAAGTAAGAGTAAATTAAATATGTCCAAGAACATTATTAATTCATTCTTTAAGGCGTTTGAAATATTTACGAAACAGAAGCGATTTGTAGAAGTTTCAGGAACTTCTTTTTGTAATTAAATCAATGCTAGGTAACTAGGAGAAACAGGGAATGAGGCAAATTAACTGCTTACAACGGAGGAATTTTTGTTTTCTAACAAATGTTTTAGGATGGATGTTATTGTAAACTCTATCGCACCACTTTTTCAAAATATATTTCTGTGTTATATAATAGTGCAACTGATTTAAAGGCATTTTCTTATGCGGGTACTAAACACCTTTATTGTTTAACCCCGTCAGGTGAAGTCCATAAAGATCTGGCCAATTTTGTTAATGACAAGTCTGTTTTGCTAATGACGAGATACCTAGTCAAGACAACTACCAGGATAGTTAATGAAAAATATTTTAAACTTTCTTATTAACAGCTTAAGATATTTGTACCATAATCAAAATTTTGTAGTCATGCACTGTACGTGTTCTTTAAATTTCGCTATTTGTTATTTCTTATTTTAAACTTGCTTACTAACAGCTTAAGAATTGTAGTCATATACGGTAGGGAAATAAAATTGTTCTTTATAATGTAAGTACGTTTATAAAAAATAACATTTATTTTGTTTTAACTTGATGTTCATCTCTTAATAATGATGCTCATGTATCTCTCTTCAAATTTCAATACCTTAAATCAAGTACCTGGAGTGTTAGATACTAGTTGCATGATTTAAAGAAAATGATTATTCTGAGGAGTCCTTAGAGAAATTAATGCTACCTATATTGTGAAATTGTAATATCGAAACGTAATCTATAATTGTAGTGCAATTCTTTTCAAAAGTTTTTTTCCTGAATTTTATAGATGAAAGTAGAAATAATGATGTCAAAATCATTGAAACGTGATGTAGGATCACTACATACTAACAAACTACAACCTTCTCTTAGCACAAATTAATAGAAAGTAGCTAACCTAATTGATAGAAGATATTAATAGAATAATTCAAATAAATCTCACCTCAGATGATTTGAAATTTATCAATGTGTCAGCTTGTATTTCTTTTCTAAATCGTAAATTCTTAAAAGAAAGAGATAGAAAATATCGGTACTTTATTAACAAACAAATATGTATTGTATCAAAAAACTTATTTCATACAATATTGCTTTTCGTTTAAAAATTATTTCCACACAGTACTATCTTTATCTTTATTTTTTCCTGGAACATCTTTCCGGTTTGTCTTTTTCGAAGTTACACTTCTCTAACAACGTTTTGAAACCTCATTTTATTCTCGAAAACAACTACATATAAAAGATGTTAAATGGTGTCTAATACATCGTTTATGAATTTTTCAAAAAAAAATATGGAAATTAAAATAAATATATCTCACCTTCAGAATGGTGACATAACTCAGAATTTAAATTCGTTGTTCGAATTAGGATTTATGTAAAAGACTACTCGAGCCTGATGTTGGATTGTGGAATAAATGAAGCAGACATCAGAAGTTCTGTGTTTTATGAATATTCAAGAATTAATTTACAATTTGAATGATTAAAATGCAGTTTTTGATATTAATTGTTGTTGAGAGATTGTTTTTGTCTAATATTAATTGTAACTTTCGAATGATACCACTTACGCAGTTCTCACTCAACGCAATCCAGTGTTACACTGACCCAAAGTTCGCCTATAACCGTAGAATTACGAGATATTACGGACACCTCCCTGCGCTCATTACACCTGCGCAGTCAATCCAGGTCATATCAGGTACGGACATGCTTTATCTACATGACGCTATACTTATCTTCTGGATGTTTCTTCTAGTTCTGAAATTATGACAAAACTGTTGTAATGCTTTTTTGTAACGCTAGACTTTTCATGCATGGAACTGTTCCGATTTTAAAGATGTATTCACGTCAAAAGTAAATTATAAATAGAACATCAAATCGAGACTACTAGTGATTGTGGTAAAGATGAAACAAGGATTTTTGAATGAAATGCAATTAGGATGGAACAACGATAGTCACGTATTCCACATAATAGCTGCAGGCATTTTATTTTACCTTTGTCGAAGCTGAGACTTAATTTGAGTAAGATAATTTAAAGATACAAAAAAGAACGATATTTATCTATTAAGCAATGAAAGTCTAGATTTCTTCTATGGAGTTTCCATTTGATAAGCTAAGACAAATTTTTTCAAACTTCCTATACAATCTCGAATACAATTCTCTGGCTTTATATCTATTCGCTCAGAAAGATGTTTTAAAAAGTTATTTTTACACAATGGATCTTCTCATAGTTCTCAAAAAGGCAAAATTTCTCCCACTTCAAAGTTTGAAAGATCAGGAATTTTAAGCTACTTTTTTTACTCCAAAAATCAAATATTATATTTATATGTCTAATAATACTTAATATTTACAAAACTCATTTAATATTAATATGTAATATAATTTAATATTTGAATTTCCAAAAGACATAATCAAATCAAGAAGACTTTATTAATAAAAGCATCTTTCCACCGACGAAATGATTCTTTTACTGATGGATGCGCCATAAGTTCATTGCTATGTCGCATTCTTATACCATCAAAGCCTGTAACTATGTTATCACCCGTGAGAAAAAAACAAATTTCCATCTAATTAAAAGTGTTTCTGGGGCAAAACTAAGCAAAATCAAGAATGAAAATTTCAAGAGATATAAAAGACATCTTGGTTTACAATGTTTGAAAGATTTGTTGTTTTTGGAGTTTTCCTTGGCAGTTAAATATGCATTTTTAAAAATAGAAAAATCGCATTTCTCCATAAGTTTAACTTTTTAAAAATATTTTGTATATAAAAAATATATAAAAATGCAATTACTAAATATCTCCACGCTAATTGGAAGTTTTTTTATTTGTTACCCCATTTCTAGAGATACCAAAGCAATTTAAAATTTGTAAAATTTTGGGAAATTTTCTGAGTTTTAGAAGTGACAGTTATTAAATTATATTCTTACTTTTTCTTAGATACCTTTTTCTGGAGAATGTAACGATATAAAAATCTTACATTTGTGTCTATAACTTATTGAAATATGGGACCTCACAAACAGGCTAATTTTAGTACTACAAATTTGTATCTGTGTGTGACCTTGAATTTTTAATATTAATATATAACAAAATATACACTTCTGGAATTTAATATTTTGCAGTTGCTCACATTACTATATGTGACCTATCTAAAGACTGATTTTTATTCAAATAGATGACTTGTTAGCCACAGCTGATTTGCTCATCATGCATGGAATGACAGATTAAAAATGTCAAAATGGAGTTTAAAGAATTATTTCCAGTTCACTTATTTTTATATTAACATTTTCTATGATATTTTCATTTTTATGACACAGAAAAAATTATTTTTCGGGATGACTTTCAATCAACTCTTAACCGATTCAACCCGAGCAACGTCGGGTAATTCTGCTAGTACGGAATAAATTATATTTGACATCATTTGAGAATACTAGGGTTCATTGTCTACCATAAAATAGCAATTGGTACAACAAATTATTACTTTTATGGGATTTTTCCGCTTCGGCACAACAGTTTGGTGACCCTATACATTGTATAGGAGTCAAAGAAAATTTAAAAATGATCAGCGCTTTATTTTTTAATGTGAAAGTTTTGAAATTTGTTCATTATATAAGTTAAACTGTTTTAGCATAAACTAGTTTCTGATTTGAGTTTCATAGTTTGTTCAAATTTAATAAAATCGTCTGATATTTGAGAATATAAAGCTTTCATTTTGAACTGCGCCACTTTTCTAGAGAAGGTGCGATATATATACTATATCGCATTTTAATGGCGTTTGTTGACTAGCTAACTAAGCTAAGTCGTTAAAGAACCGAACTACTTCTCCAAATCCATTGTAAAACCAATCCGTAGACACTTGAACTCTTGCATCAATCGAAAGTAGTATTTTGATACATGGTGAATACTTATTTCTCAGCCTCTCAGATCGGGGATTCATTGCTCGTTCCAGTGTTTGTACTTGACGAGTAAACATGTAGAAAACCCTTACGGCCTTTGATACAGGTACAATAAACAGCCTACCCGTTTAATGGACAACTTGGACTTACGACGGGTTTTCAAGCGTAGGCAATCACTTTACTGAG
Organism: Meta bourneti; assembly: GCA_933210815.1. Lineage (NCBI taxonomy): Eukaryota > Metazoa > Arthropoda > Arachnida > Araneae > Tetragnathidae > Meta > Meta bourneti. The sequence goes on along the minus strand of OW119924.1, from coordinate 60,050,711 downwards.
GCTATTTCCAGGAAAACTGGAGTCGATGCCAACACCGACCACAGAGAAAAGGCAATCAAATGGAGGATTTCACATTACCAAGGTCCGGCAGATTTGCGACACCTGCAAATGCAGTTTGTGTTGAAAACAAATCGGATGCCGGAACGTTCTCATTGTACATTTTGTTGGAGATCGGAACGGCTTGCTTACCCTGAACATATCATTTCCTGGATTCGAATCTAGTCCTTATGCTATCCTGTGGCAAATTACGGCCAGCATTCTGTAGCTGGTGTTCCATATCCTTTATATTCTTTATTTCCTTTCTATATATCCTTCATGCCACGAAGTTTACCGGCATGTATAGTCTGCCAGAGAGGCCTTTACGATTTATTAATTTATAACCTTCATAATGTAATTCTACAATAATATTTTTTCTCTAGGTTTATTGTGAGCATTATCTCTTCATGTACATAACACATGATCAGTTTCATTCCTATCGAACACTGGCTGCGGTGTAAAATCGAATCGTACGTATATTATTATGGCGTTTACGCTAAGATTTTATGGGTTTCTGTCTTAGCCATGATGCCAAGAGCCAACTTTCACTTAATGAATTGCCGGATGTCAGAACTCGCTTCTCCTTCTGTCACAGAACTTTACAAACTGAGCTATGTTCTGTAAAAATCTTAAACAACAAATTGAATTGCACTTGCATCACTTTTATGCTTCAAATCTTCAAGTCAATATACTAGGCAACTAAATGTGTTGTTAACAGAGTAGATTGAGATTTTAAAGGATTGCCTTAACCTGTTTTTGACAACTTTTCCTCGTTCAGGCTAAAAGAATAAAAATAGGAAAAAAGTTTGCCTTGTTATCCACTCTTGTTATTCATTTATACTCATAGAGTTATTTTGATTTCACTTAATATCACCAGCATGAGACTGGATATAAACATCACGACCCTTTTCTTGTTGAAGCCACAGTTAACTTCATGAAATGCAAATTTCAGTTAACATATTAAGCTGGAAAAAATAAAGTGGCTTTTTCTTGTTCTATCCTTTTGTTGTACCAGATAACATAAGAAATTATATTAAAAGAAATCCTAGTTCTAGATTTATCACTTTACGGATCGCAAAATATTGACTCAAGACTGGATAAGGAGCTCGATTATTGAACTTGGACAACTGTTTTATAGGAGGAAAAATCATAAACGTCATTAAGCTTCCGAACTTAATGAAACTTTTGTCTAATCTTGTTGTGAAGCACTGTGTTCGTCAGACAAGATGAAAAACAAAAGTTCTCATTTCATTTCCAATTTTTCAAACACATTTCCTGCTTTAATTTTATTTGATGCACTATTTTATAGCGGTTAAATTTCACTCCAATATCAATGTGGTATCAACTTAACCCTATAAGTGATTTAGAGGAGATATCTCGTCCATCAAGATCTGACCAATTTTGCTAATAACGAGTCATATCGTCATCAAGATATTTCCCATTTTGCTGATGACGATATATATCGTCATCAAGATATTACCAATTTTTTGAGAATGACGAGATCAAGATGACCAGGAGGGTTAAGACGTTTGTCAAAACGTAGTTAATTCAAAGTTGCATTTTAAAAAATTGGTGACTAGACATTCTACGACGGAAATGTGTTGGCAGTATTTACACTCCAATATAAGCATGGTAGATAATTTAAGACATTATTGCAAAATGTAATTGATTCAAAGTTTAATTTTTTAAATTTTGTGTCAAGGCAAATATGTTAATTGAACAATTTTATGACATTCCGCCGGATAGTACAAATAATTTCAACAAGGATAACTGGTGATATTTGTATCACCAGTTTTGTCTGGCACGTGCAGTGATTTTGGATCAGAATAAAAGAAATGAGAATGAAAAATAAGGAATTGTCAAGGATGAAGAGTGAATGCTCTTTTAATTTCCTTAATATAAGTAGATTTGTATTCCAATTCAAATATTCCTTAATTGCATTTATATAATATATATTAGTATAAAATATGTTTACACTTCATTCTATTTTCCGATCACTTGGATATGTTCTTCTACATGAAGCTGAGTAGTACATAAATTACACGGATGACAAAAGAAATATTACTCTTAGATGCTTTATATTGCATAATAAATAAACTTCAAGACCGTATAGATAGTTAAGGAGGATTACACGTATGTAAATAAGATTTTATAGTCTCAGGACAAACACTAAATGGCAACTTCTACACAATCAGGCATTTGGAATTTTTGATCGCCTTTATGAGTATGTAAATAAACTGACTGAAATAGGGATGATTAGGGTCTTTGACTTAAATTTTAAATTTAATACTTTTATTTAAATGAGCGTGTGAAATTTCTAAACCGGAATAATTAGCTCAACTGCTATTTAGTAAACAAATTTCATAAATTTATTTCTTAAATGACGTCACTTATAATTGAGATTTAAAAATTACAATTACATACGTTTCTCAACATGGTTTCGGATTTCTTCAAATTAAAGTTTCTGGCTAAAAAGAGAAGAAAAAGACGAACATAAAACAATGTTTCAAAGTTTAAAAACAATGAAATGTGAAAATGAAACAATGAAATGTTAAAATGAAACAATGAAATGTTAAAATGAAACAATGAAATGTTAAAATGAAACAATGAAATATGAAAATGAAACAATGAAATGTGAAAATGAAACAATGAAATGTGAAAATGAAACAATGAAATGTCAATTAAATTAAACATAAATTTCATACGCTCGAATAAACTTCGATAAAAGAAAACAAAAGCAACTATTACCATACTAAAAATTAACATATTCAGGTCTACCTCTCTAGGTTGTGGGGTGGTTTATTTATTTTGCGTCAGAGAGAACTCTTATGACTATCATTGTGCGGGATTTAACTCTGCGTCGTGGGGATGTCTAGTTTTTAATTCTATTCTACTCTATCTTTTTGACTTTCTTAAGTTCCGAGTGCGTTAAGTTTTCGTATCGTAATGATTACTTTTCTTTATTTTCATCGTTCATAGTGGTGTTTGGAGAGTGTGTGGGCATTTTTTCAGCATTCTTGCTGCTCATGCATAGAAAATACCTGTTTGTGTTGTCTGGATAAGATTCTTCGCTGATGACGTCCTGATCCACCAATACCACTCGCGCCACCTTCATCTTCAAAAAATTCCTTAAAATTTCTATTACTTGAATTGTTATACATACAGGATGGACATAAAATAACTCTTTGGAGGAATCTGTAGAAAAATTGAACTAACGGAATGAAACCAAATTTGTTATTGAGTTATAGGGAGATGTATTTTTAGTACCAAAAGTCGCCTATAGGGGAAATTTTTTGCTGTTGGCTCATTTGAAACAACGACATTGCTTGGACTCGATCATTTTGATGTAGGATGGAGCACGACCACACATTCACCATTCGGTACAGCCCCTTCTATGCCAGCATTTCAGTAATGAAAAGGTTATAAGTCAGTTTTTCCGACGAAGGTATGGCCTACTCGCTCCCAGGACATCACGCCATGTGACTTTTGACTGCGGGGATACTTGAAGTCCGTTATGTATGTTTTTGACATTCCGAACTTAAATCCTTGAAAGAGAATATAAAACGGGTTGTTATGAACATCCAATCCTACTCATTACGCTCAGCTGCAGAGCACGCCGCACACCGGAAGCAATGTGTTGTACACAAGGAAGGTCAGCACAGTGAAACTGGTCAAGGATAACCTGATTCTGATGAATAAGATATTGTTTCCTGTAAGTTGAATCTGTACTACTTTGTGTCTATTGCCAGTTCTTTTACAAGTGGCTTGGTTGTTGCTTACTTGAAACTTTGCAAAATCCATTTTATATGCATTTAATGCAAAGGTATGACAATTTTCGGATACCAACAACGCTAAATTTTCCCTACAGGTGACTTTTGGTAGAAAATATTTTTTCGTGGAATACATCTTCCCATGTCTTTAATTGTTTCAAAATCAAATTTTGTTCCATCCCGTTTAATCGATTTAGCTACAGATGATTGCAAAGAGTGAAAGTTATTTGTTGTGGTATAATTATTTTTTTAAATTTTGACTGTCGAATCAGTGATATAAATTTGCTTTCCATACTCTCACATATTTAACAGAAAATTTAATGAATATTTGCTGTCTAATTATTAGTATTTTCACTTGATATTTTATCCATAATGTTTTCAAAATTACTTCACGTTCACTCAGGATATATTACTTTCTGCATACCTTTAAGAAATTTGTAAAGCAATATTTCATCCTCATAGATTTCTGTAGGAAGTACGTTTTTCATTCGATTTCGTAACTGAAAAATATAATATCATTGTGAGAATATAAAATAAATTTATTGCATTTATAGCTTAATTACTAAAAAGTTAGTAGAATGTAAATTGGTAATTATATGTTTTTATTTTTTTAAATAAATCTCAAAGGCAACCTATTTTTTATTCAGTAATCGAATATGTTTAGGCTAGATTCGTCTATGGCTATTTACCATATTATAGCTCATTATACACTGGCTTATTTTAAGTCTACGAGACCTACAACTTAAAGTTGACTTCGAGCCACTACAAACATCCATGCCTCGATGCTAAGGCTTAGATAAATTACTACCTTGCTGACCTTATAAAATTCTAGACTACTAAGGGTCAAATAGCCTTGAAATTTACACGATGCATAGATCATGGAAGGATATGCCAATGATTAGTGCTGCAGGCGTATATGCAAATCATGTGGACCAGTAACACTCCCTGTAAGCAGTATAAATGGGAGACCGGAGAGCAGGTTGTAAGTATTGTAATTGTCTTTTCTCGTTGTTCCTGTGTATAGGAAACTTATTATGCCTCGTCAAAAAATACGGCAATCACACGAACGCGGTTTTGAGTTTGAATGAAGAAGAATCGTGGCTTATTGAGACTGCAGATTATCCGTCCGAGATAAATCTAGAGAGATGGAATCAGTGGGTGCAGGAGGACCAAAGGACCAACATGAATGATTGCAACAACAGCGTCATCACACACCACCGAACCAGAAGACAGACATCTTGTGTTGTCTTCATCTTGGCTATTACGGATTAAGAACCCTACCTCACCATGTACAATTAGACATCGTCTGTAGCAGTGGGGAATCTTTTTCTCTAGGCGTTCATTGTTGCGACTACTTTGAATCTACACCACAAGCATCTGCGGCTGCAAAGGAACTTTACACATTCACGAACAAGTGGCATGACATTGTCTTTTCAGACGAATCTCGTTTCTGTCTGCAGCTCCACGATGGTAGCATCTGAGTCCGGTTGTATCAAACACACTTGTAACAGACTGCATGACTCTTGCATTAAGCATCGCCACCCGGTTTGTCACCTAGCGTTATGATAAGAAGCGTCATTGGATTTACTCCCGCACCTACCTAGTACGCATTACCGATACGACTGGCATACCACAGATGCCACGCCAAATTATCTTTGGTAACACGTGGAAACAGCATAGAAAGGCATATCTTAAACACACATCCAACGCCTCTTTTCTCAACTGTGTAGCAACACTTATTGTCTCCCTTGGCGGCTACACAAAATACTGATTTTTCCACGTTTCGCAAATCGAACGGAGCTGTAATTTCTATCATTTTACTCTTACGCTTTATGTTATTTGTCTAACAAATATGGCCTTGATATTGCCTGTGTTGCATTTTCGAACGTTACCAGCAACTTAAATCATTATAACCGGCTACTAGATACTTTTATGGCTTGCATACACTCAAAACTTACATATTAGGAAAAAAGCCTGAATTCTGCTTTCAAATTTTATAAACCATTTCACTTTGTGACTTTTGGATGTCTTTTTAGGACACTACTATTTTGAAGCATCGATATCAAGAAGTTTCTCTGGACATACATTATAGGACATGTCTATGTCGAATCAGACTTGATACTCACATTATAGTCTGAGACGCCTTCATAAGAATACACTTTTCAAGCTGAGATACATCTCATGAAGATATATAAGTCAGAAATCAAATATACACTTTGATTATTTCTGAGCTTGTACAATTTATTTTCAGATTTCGCTGACCTACTAAAATTTTGATAACCGTAATAAATTATTACAGTTACACAAAAGATCTTAAATTACATTACGTGATTTAATTAGTTACTAATACGTACAGCACTGTTTATAAGTTTGGAAACACCTTGACGTTTGTTCGAAAAACAATAAGATTATATCGACAATATGATATTATCATGTAACATAGAATATTTAATTATTCAAATTAAAGATAATTTCACTTAATATCAAATTAGGAAATAAGCTCTATTTTGAGTCCAAATCTTTGATTCCTCAAAATATCGCTTTTCTCAGTTTGTCGAGTCATTCTAACAAACAATTTTTTCAATATTTACAGGTATGATTGTATTCCATCCTTCAAGTAGAACTTCTCACAGCTCGATTATGTGTGAAAAAAAAACTTAGGTTTCAGATTTACCGGTCAAGTTCTTCCCATAGAAACGCTATAGGATTGAGATTGGGACTAGAGTACAATTTTAATCTCCCCGAATATACTTTTTCTTTTTACAATATAATTTCAATATAATTTAAAAGAATGTTTCGGGTCATTGTCTTCCTGGGAAAACAAATCCACGACAAATCAAGCGCTTCCCACAAATATTGATTGCAGTTTGAAGTAAATTACGTCACTTACCTCGAATATCATTCTTCCTTGCTCGGGTGTGTAGTATTCTGCACTGTTTGTCATATTTTTTAATCTGAATTTAGTTTCTGAAACCAAACAAAAAAAACCTGAGAAAATAGGTAATTTTAACTCATGTTTGGGAAACCTAATTCATTTGAATAGTCAATGACAGATTGAAAAGGCATTCTATTTAACGAATGCCTAGAACTTACTCGAGAAGCTAAATGATTGAAATACGTAATACATATACATGGGATGGCACCAGCAACAGAAAATGGAACAGCTCCTACGTACTTGTGGATAGCATTGTCACGAATCTTGGATAAAAAGGGACGACGAAACGTCCTGTTTCTTTACACAGTTATAAACACTGATAAACTTAATGCATGTAGCAAATAATCCTTATTTTAAGAAGTTGTTTCAGAAATCGTCAGCGATTTCTTATGTCTCTTGAAATACGTGCAGTAGCAACCTCGTGTGCATCAGACCTTGACAATGCAATGTTTTGTTATCATCGAATTTCAAATGACAGCCATTGCAATCAATATTCATAGCATGTGAAGGAAATTTGAAGGATGAAAATGCAGTTCTTGAAAGTCATAGTTGATAAATATTTAATTATATGGAATGGTTTGATTCAAATGATACAATGAACAATGGTTTATTTTCTGTAGTTTGGGATTTTTTTTATTGATGATTTTGAAATCTACGATATGACTCGGAAAGGCCACACAAAATTGAATAAGGAGAAAACTGAGAGCTGCGTCATAGTAATAAAGAAACGGTTATTTAATGTGTTTGATAAGTATACATTTAGTCAAAAATAACTGCATCAAACAGGACTGGAATAAAAGGTCCACCACCAACAAGACCTAAAAAACCTCTCAAGACTTAAAAGTTCAAGTCGAAAACTACCATGTTGTGATGAGCCTCTGATGCAAAAAAATCTGTTCCAAATTGTCACTAGTTCTGGGCAAAGTACAATTTGTTTTTCTTACTTGGATCACCAATCCTCTTGGAGAAATACAATAGTTTTGTCTCGACGAGGTACTCGTCATTAGCAGAACTGACCATATCATGATAAACGAGATATCGCTTCGAAATCCCTTGGAGGGCTAAGTATATTATCTGTGATTATTCCAAAAAACCAAATTTAAACTCTGGTTTCGTCTCTAAGGAGGATGATATGTTGCACAGTAGCAATTACAGTAGACCATTTTTATTACCTTACTTTCCCTGTTATTTAGTGTTATTTAAGAGAAGCATTATAGATCCTCAAAACTATAGAACTGATGAAATTTTAAAATAAAAATAAAAAATGATTTAGATCCTTGTATTATTAAAAGCTAATTAAAGCTTATTAAAGCTATTAAATGTTTTACTTATTTAAATTTTCATTTCATCTATTTTCATACTGATAAATTTTTTTAGCTATCATAATATCGATGCAGATCAGGACAGTGAAATAAGTTTGTTTGGGCAGGGTCCAATATGGGAAAAGAGGCACCGGTGTTTTAAAGGGAGAAACGAAAAATTAAATCGAATTACTTTGTGGTGTGCATCCCACACATACAGTGAATTGTACCTTAAGAAAATAATGTTAATTGACAATTTGGGTCTTTTTTAAACAAATGCATGGGAAATTCCACGAAACATGGGATATGCAAGTGAAAAAAATATTTTAGAAAAATTACCTAAACTTTCCTTTAGTTCGTTTCTAGATAGATTAAAGCTTTTATACTTTTAAAATTCGGCAACTTTTATACTTTTATAATTAAGGAAAGAAATAGCAGAAAAGTTCAGATCTTCAATTACAATATATTTGGTCCAAAGCATTTCCAATAATAGGAATAAAAAGATTTCATGCTACCAAAAGTGACATCTCCTGTGCCACACCTATAAGATGTTAAGAAATCGAAGCTGAACACTGAGTTAAAGTAAAATATGTAGTGATAGACATTGTATCCTATAGAAACGAATAAGGTAATCTAATTTTACAATAGTATTGAGTTAAACACCATTGCCATAATGAAGTTGAAGTCATTGCTATGGCCCCAACTGGGAAGTTTTTCATTGACTATTAATTACCATTTATGCTTTGAAATGGCTTTAGTATATTGTTCGTTATTAAAAATATCTTAACATTAAATAAAAAATGTGTAAATCTATGAATAACTCAGTTTAATATGTAGTTAAAACAATTTTGAATCAAAATAATTTACTTCGCATTTTTAATGCACATAAATATGTTTGTAGGGAGTTATTTAATTTTTTTAAATTGCAATTTCTTTCATTAACCCTCCTGGCGGCGAGGCATCTCAAAGTTGTGTTCCCGAAAACGGCACCCCAAAAAAGCGAGTTCGCTTTAAAAGTGTCAGGGTTTGGACAAAGGGAGTGCTTTCCCCTTCTTCAGTCAATTGGTCTCAGCAGTGGTCTATTTAGACCGGACCATCAAAGAGAGCGATGACAGTGATAGATACGGGCTACTTCCCAGAATACCCTAAGTATACCTTCTCGAGGGTGCTTCTCAAATGCTTGTACAACGACTTTCAAATAGTGAAATAATGCAGGGGCCCAAGATACATTCGACTGATCCATACAAATTTTCTTATACGTGTTTGAAAAAACAAATATTTACTGTAACAATGGGAAACTTTGAAATTATAAATTTATATATTTTTCTTTTAATGAGTAATTTTCTACTAATTGTAAATAAGTTAAATTCTAGCATTGATTTTCTTCCCCACAAAAGTTTGCCTCCATTACACAGATTTACAGCATAATTTTTGTATAAATGAAGCGATGAAATTATTTATCGCAGTTGAGTTAGACATGAGAGACTTAAAGCAAAGCTAAACAAAAAATATTCAATACTTGCTTTGTTAATGTAAAATATCCTAAAGAGTAACCACAACGGATATTACCCCAAAGGTTTTCAGATTTTGGGTGTTCACATATCCGTGAAGAAATGAGTAGAATCAAAACCGTACACATATGGTAAACTGAATTATTTTGCACCAATAACTTTTTAAAGAAATGAAGTATGGGACGTTTGGAATCTTCTTGATCACAATTTTGAACGATTATTTTTATTAAATTTTAATGGTCTAGTTATTTCAGACAATCCCTGAGAACCCCAATAGACTAAAATGGCATCCGGATAATTAACGAATCGTTAATTATCCGGGTATATAGGCGCAAGATACAGAATACAAAAATGGAGGAATTAAGTAAATCCCGAAACATTTGCGATTTGTTTCATATAAATGGTTGAAAATAATTTTATAAATCCATACAAATTATTTGAGTGATAATGGTTTGACGTAGCGCTCAACAGTTTTACATAAAAAAAACCTAAATTTCAACCAGCATTTTCGAGGATCTGTGTCTCGTCATCTGACCGTGTTTCAAAATTACGTGGTGTTGTCCTTGGATCTTTCCCTTCGGGTTTGATCCTGGACCGTCGCTAATAGCCGTTGTCTTGCTCCAGTGCGACGTTAATTAAATACCTATCCACTGAAAATGAAGTGTTTCTCAACCGCCGGTCTCAGCCAATTACCTTGCCCTAGCATTAGTTATATCGGGTCGTAAGAGGTTATCCTGGGATTTGTCATTTTTGATATCTAAGGATTTTTTATGATGAAATATTTTATAGTGATAATATTCTGAGAATATTCGTGAATGGTGCCAAAATGTTCAGAATCAGAAAGCCTTAATAATATCTGTATAGATAACATCACTGACCAAGTAACAGTAAAGAAAATTTCTCCACTGAAAATGAAAATCAAAGGGGAAATGAATCATCTATCGGGGTCTCAAATCTGATAATACTAAATACTGTTTCTTCGCAAGTTCTCCTAGCAGTGTAAGTTTTCGTTTCGAAAATCGAGTGACGTGATTTTTTTTAAAGTAATAAGCCCTAAAGATTAAAATTTTAATATGAATAAGAGACAAGGGATTTCGTTTAACTTTGGTGTACAGAAGTCTCGTATGGAAGGTGTTTATAGCCCAACAAATATAAATATTTTGTGAACAGAATGAGTTGAAAATCAGAGCAAATTATTTTAATTTTGGCCTGAAAAAATTTACAACGCGTTACAAGATTTCATTAGTTCAGTGATTGATAGCTAATTTCCTCCTCCATTTCCTTATAACCATGACATAATTAATAATTGTTTTTTAATGCATGCACTTTAAAAGAATTTTAAAGGTATTTACGAGTAAATTTGTTGAAACCGGACCCTCTTATAAAACACTATCTGAATTACCCGGCGTCGATCGAATTGTTTGTAACTCAACGTAATATTCAATAGTAGTCCTATGGGGATTTCGAATTGTTTTGAGATCTCTCTACAGACCCAGGACAAATCAAATGGAGTTAATATCTAGACTATGTTTCTCGCAGAGTTTTAAAGAATGAGTGTAGCAAATTCGATATGAGTTGATCAAACTGTCATAGTAAGGATAATCAATGGTAATTTCTATGAGGATTTCGAGGGCAGCGGTAGCCCAGTTCGAAGAGCAACGAATTAGAAAACAGAGGGTTGCGAGTTCGAAACTCGGTTCAGCCAAAGACCGTCGGATACACGAAGGCTGGTGCACGTTAAATCTGTCGTGGCCTCAAGTGTCCTCACGTTGGCGAAGTGTGGAAGTTTGGAGTGGGGTGCCGGCTCAAGTAATGTTCTTGACCGTGGTTCAAAATTATGAGGCGTTGTTCTGGGATCTTTCACTTCAGGATTGATCCCGGAACATCCTCCAATAGCCCGTTGTGTTGGGGGGACATTAATTAACATCCAGGGGGACATTAATTAACTACCTACCCATTTGGATTTCGAATTGTTTTTAGCCCCTTCTCCCGACCCAGGACAAATAGAACTTGATTAATATCCTGTATAACCTATGTTTCCCGCAGACATCCAAAAATTGAATGTACTAAATTTGGTGTGAATTCGTCTTCAAAATATTCAATGTTATTCCAATGGGGATTTTGAATTGTTTTTAGCCTTTCTCCAGACCTAAAGCAAAAGAACGTGTTAAATATGTAGTCTATATTTTCCACAGGATTCTAAGGAATGAATGTACCAAATTTGGTGTGAATTGGTATGACAGTGATCGTAAAATATTCAATGTTATTTCTAAGTGGATTTCAAATTTGTTTTGGCCCCTCTGCAGATCTAGGACCAATTGAACGGGGTTAATATATAGCCTACGTTGCCAGCAGGATTCTATAGAATGAATGTACCATATATTTGGTGTGAATTGTTCAGACAGTGATCGTAAAAATACTTAACGCTATTCCTATGGTGATTTCGAATTGTTTTACCTCTTCTGCACATCCAAGAAAAATAGAACGGGGGTTAATATGTAGCATACTTTACCCGTAGGGTTCTGAAGAATAAGTGTACCAAATTTGATGTGGATAGGTCAAACGGTGTAGATTTGTATAGAGGACAGAAAGACGCCAACTCAGCTTTGTATACAGATGTCTATCCCCTTGTTGCATTATGTGCGTTAAATATATTTTATTTCTTATCTGAAATGTTTATAATTAAATAGAATACTGCAGGTAAAATAAGAAAAGCTATGCAAATACGATGATTTGGGAAATTCAGATTAAAAAAAAATTTAGTCGCACCTGCTAGTAGCATGGCGGTGTTAAAGAATTTTAAAGACAAGTACGAAAGGAAGTACGAACAAGTACGAAGTACATTTGCCAAGACTGGCAAATGTTAAGAATTTTAGGGCGGTAGGACGTCTCATTACCTTCAAATGGTAAAAGTTCGATATAGGTACGTTCTAGGCATATTAAGACTATATTCTCTCGTTTGATAGTGATATCTAGGAGGTGTTCTAAAAGTGACATACAAGAGCGCACCACCCCTTAAAAAACTAAATTATGTTTTGCGCAAATTACATTCATACGAGGCGAAAGGTCTTTACCCATAGTTTCTTTTTTTTGCAAAACATATTTTATTTAACATGATTTTCAAAGGGTTAATTATCCATTGTTAATTAATGTTTGTGAGAAAGAACCAAACTAGAGGTTTTGGAATTTTTTAATTCTTTATCGCATCGATGGCCCGCAGGTAGCCGGCTTCACCAAACCTATTAGAGCTCCGTCAATTATCGCACTTCATTAAGTTTCCAATACGTAGAGAAATATTAAAATAAACAATTGTGCGTAATTTAAAATGTATGTCTTGTGATTTTGGCTGCAGCAAAAATCATACCTTTAATTTTTTTAATTTTCAATCTTTTTCCCTGAATTCATGTCCTTTCGCTTTTGTTTGGTATTTAATCGTACTTCAAATGAAGCATTTAAAAATGTTTTCATCTCAAAAAGTAAAAGCAAAATAGCAGTGAGAATACATTTTCGAAAAGTGCGTGTCGGTTCCAAATTTCCAATTCAACTTCTTTTTCCCGAAGAACCCAAAAATAGACGCTTTCAAAGTGTAGCTTAACAAAGACAGGAATGCCGTCGTGATACTCAACGAACACGCCAAAGGCAGTGATTTGAGGGAAGCATTTTAGGGATTGTCCGTTCCCATCAGGACCCCTCGCACTAAAGGTCTAGAGCCACGCCCTCTCGTTAGAGGACACGGGTGGTAGAGGGGAAGGAAAAGTGACCGTTCAAAGATTCTCGGGGTTGACACTTAAGCTTACATTTTGGTTTACGAGATATCTCGGGGTTGACACTTAAACTGGCATTTTGCTTTACGAAATATCTCGGGGTGGCCGCCTGAAGGGTTAATAAGCAATTATTCTCAAATATATATAAAAAGTTTATTTTACCCCAGATTAAAATTTCAAAAACATTATTAATAAATATTCAGTCCTCAGAATTTACAAATGTAACGTGAGTCACCATAGCATATGACGTGAGTCACATAAAAAGTCATTTTATTTTATTAATTATTGCAGCAATTTCATTTTTTTAGGTTTGACGACCTAGTACTCTCAGTGAAAAATCCAAATTCTTTTTTCCTATTAACTTGTTTTAAAAGAGAAAAACTATCAATTTTTAAAGTCTAAAAAATTAATGTCCTCTTTTTGTAACGTGAGTCACAGTCCGAAAAGTTGCCATTGTGGAAACTTAATTCATACTAAAGTTCTAAATTATGACACAGATGCTTTAGGGATATCAATGAGTTTATAAACCAATTTTTGTTTAGCAATCTCAATCCATTCTTTATTTACATGAAATTTAATATTGAAAATTGATGTCTGATTGTAAGATGAGTCACGTGGAATTGCCCATATGAAACTGTATTTACAGAAAATGATATAAGTAAACTTTTTACATGCTCAGGATCATGTGGTCTAAACTAGTAGTAACGTGACCGTTAGACTACTTTCATCTGCCGGGTTGAAAGGAACATTCATTATTTTATTGGTCCTGTAACGTCTTGGTCCACGGGTAGCTTAGACTAGTTACCATTGAAAAGTGATTCGTTTCTAGATTAACGAATTTTATTTACACTTTTTACAATTAGTTGATAAAACGAATGAAGAGGTCATTTAAGAGTTCAAAATGGAATTCGCGAGCGATAGTTAGTTGGAAAGTCCAATGTTTTATCGAGGTGCTTCTCATGGTTGCTGGCGAGCCTTTCACAAATTACTCGGAGGAATTTCCTTCACGGCTACGGCGAGCCTTTCTCAATAAAATACTCAGGCGAATATAGAATCCCAAGGCGGGATAAATCAGACTTTTCCAGCTCTGATGAGCTCAAATCTCCACTACTCGGGCGAGTAGTTTCTCCCGAAAGGTGGCAATCTTTCGCCGACAGTTAACGGGTGTTCACTTCTTGTTCGACTCTCGTCTCTCTCCTCTTCTTCCTCCCTCTTCTCCTTCCTCTCTCTTTCTCTCTCTATTTATAAGATCCGAAAAACTCTCTATATATCGGGTGCTTCTCGACTCCTCCTTTTCGTCTCGGGTCGGCCCTTCTAGTCGGTGCTCTCGTTGACTGTTGATTACCTCACCTTCTCCGGACCTTCCCGAATGGCCCTCGCACGTTGGCCTCTCCCCTTGACTCTTACGTCAGACTTCGGCGGACTTGAAAGGTACCATTAACCCTTATCGGCAATGGTCATCGTAACTCATCTACGTACCCTTTTGTCTCGAAATGTCATAGAGAGCGACAAAGGGGCGCCTGCCTTTTGTTGCGAAGCCACCAACAGTTTCGCCTCTGGAAGCGGTGCTTTCCTTATCTGCCGTTAATAAGCTGCTCCGGTGGTCGTTCCTTTCGGCCCTAGATCACCGACAAGATTGTCCAGTTTCCGTAGCCGCCGTTACAGTCCATAGGGTGGGAGAAGAATACCATCCTTTGATTCATCATCCGATTGGTTTGCGCAACATAGTAGTTAACTTTGGATGATTTCACCATTTTGTCGTCACTCTACAGAAATGTGCATTCACACATCTACCTTGTGATAGAATATTATATCGTCAAACGAGGGGATGAAATGTCAAATCGTCCAACCAAGTCAATTTTCCATACAACATTCAAGTGATTACTAGTCGATACGCACACTTTTTAAGGTCGTCTCAATAACAATGTTCAATCTACTTATATTTCACTTCCGTCACTACTTATTTTCTGTTACTAACCAACCTCGCCAAGTGTTTCTGCTGTTTCAGACAAACCAAATTGCCCCTCTGATTCCTCAGAAGTTTCATTGCGCTGATGATGATGTAGCAAGCTGAAAATGGTTGCATTGATCTAGAAATTCTGGACAAAATAAGATGTGTAAATTTCACCACACCAGAGAATAGAGTTGTAGAATTTTTGCTGCTCCAGACAAACCGATTTCTGTTTTTATTTATAAGATAATTAAATCAAGGCATTAGAAGCAATATTTCCTATCAAGATTTCAAAGTTTCAACTTATAAAGACTCTTTAAATAAGAAGGAAAGAATTTCTATTGTGTTCATTCAAGGTAATGAAACCGTGTTGAAAATGCTTTGTAAATTATACATTTGTAATAACCCTCCCAAATTGGCTATATTACTGTATAGTAGCACACAACTCGAATTCAAAACCTGTGACAACAAGAAATGTTTTATTTCCACATACACACCGAATATCCTTGTATAGTACACTTCCAATAATAACCTTGCATAATTATGTTAGCCGTAGAGCGAAGGGACAGAATAACTTATTGCACCAATATTTCTCAATTCGTATGTTCGGAGCGTAGTGATGAGTACGAACTATACTAAGTTCTCTGTCATATACAGGGGTGGCTGAGAGGATAATTATTTTCCATATAATCCTTTGTAGAGGATAATTATCTTTTGTGAACATGTAGCTAAATGAGTAAAGTCACCTTTAAGTTAAGTTATTATCATAGACTAAAAAAGAAATCCTATTTTGTGTAAATTCTTGACATCGACTTTATTCACTCAATTGCTGACGATTTTTCTGCACTCGAGATGCCTCGAGAGAATGGCTTGGGAACGAGATAGTCCAAGACAAAAACAAATAGACGATTGTTACATGACAATAACAAGTGCAAATTAGGATTATCTAGGATTTATCAAGTGGAGCGAAGATACAATTATCATTTTATGTGTATGAATTATTTCTCTCATATTTTGCTTTCATGAGATAATTGCTAAGATTTTTTAAATCATCAATTGCATTCTTTGAATTTCGTTGACATCCATGAATTCCGTGCATTTCGTGTTATCTGAATAAACCTTTTACATCCATAATTTACATAACATTTAGGATTTTGATATTTTTCTTAATAAAATAATACATAATTAAAGTATTTTCAAATCCTGATTTAAACAAAAAATTATCTTACCTAGCAGTAAGCTGATCCAGTTACTAATAACCTATTTCGAGAATTCTGTGAAGAAATCTTTTAAAAGGGTCTCGACATGCGTTTTCTGGTAATGTGGTTAAGAGAGACTAAAACAGATTAAACTTGTGAATATTTATGTTTCCTTCAAGTAATTTTTGTTTCCTTGACGACTCTAATACTTTATCTACTCAAATATCTAATATTTATCAAGTCTTGCAAAGGTAGATATCATTTTGTATTCCTGAAGTGCTTGTTTGTTTCGTCATATATTTTCTACGTCACATTAGATACTTGAGGCATTTCCTTTTAAATTTCCTTAAAAACATGTGTTTAATGCATTTAGTGTATTGTGAGAAAAGCCTCCAACATCTACATTTCTCAACGAAACATTTCGTAGCCTCAAGATTTTTTAGAATGAAAATTTTCATTCCTACAGGGAATGAAAGCTACTATAATTTATTTTATTTTCAATGCTTATGTTTAAGCAAACACTTATTAAATTAAGTATCATAAAAAATTTATGGATTTTAAATGTACTCTCAAGGTCAGATGATTGTGAAAGGAACAGAATTCTACATGTAATTTTGTAAAACAAGAAGTATATAAGTAAATGAGGTACAGAAAATAATTTCTTGGTTTTATACATATTTAAAAACTTTTATTTTCAATTTCCTAAACATGGGAAAAATAGGTTGGTTGGCTTAAGTTTAATGGTGCAAGGTCCAGTAATGGACAAGCTGCACCGAACACAAGTCAAGATAAAATTTCAAGTAGATTTTTTTAATACGTATCAGCTGAACAATAAACATTAAAAAGTAAATTATTAAGATATGATTAAGCAGAGTGGCTAAACATCGTTTCGGAAAAAATAAAGAAAATGATGAATTGTTTTGGATGTGAAAACAACTTTGAAAATCAACTTGGGCATAATCCTCACGTTGGAGTGATGTGGAAGTTTGGAGGGTGGGTCGCTAGTTCAGGTGTGGACCGTCATCTGACCGTGGTTCAAAATTGCGAGGTGTTGTCCTTGGATCTTTCCCTTCAGGATTGATCCCAAACCTTAACCAAAAGCCCATTGTATTGCTCCAGCGAGACATAAAATTTCTACCTATCTACTTTGCTACGTGGCGTTATAGAATGGATCACATCAATAGAAAATATTTAATGAAATCAAAAGACACGGAATGGAAGTGTTCGTGTGTTAAACAAATCAAAGTCATGCATATCTGAAAATTTCAATTGTAATGTATATATGCGCTTAATAAAGTTATGCGTGCCCCTTTTCCCAAGCAGTCAGAATGTGGAATAGAACTCATTGAGAGTGAGAGATCTTTGTAGATAGGTGAGGTTACCTTCACTAGGTAAGGTCAGTTTATTTTTGGACTTTTATTGATGAATGTTAATGGTATTTTGCTTGTGTACCTAGATATCAAAATTATTGAGAAATTTAAAATTTATCTTAAAAGGGAAGTAGAAATTAAATATGTTGGTTTAGTTACAAATTGCTTTGTTACAAATTTTTGACAAGAAAAAAAACGGTGACTATGAATCAGCAGAGTTATAGAAGAGAACAGTTGAACCGTTTCGATACGTCAGAGGCTAAGCTTGTATCTTGTAAATAGGTATAAGCATTAGATTGAAAAAGACCAATAGATGCAATGAAGAGGGATTATCATATGGAGAATTGGTGAGAGGTCTAATGTATATTTCGACTTCCACTAGGCACGACATTGTGAATACAGCAATTGAGTCGATTTTTCACTTGTTTTGATAATAAATGAACAGGGTTACGTGTGCATTGCGTTACCTAAAGATGTAGGTAGATGTTTTAATTAACGTCCCATTGGAGCAACACAAAGGGGTATTGGTGACGGTCCGGGATCAATCCCCCAAGGGAAAGATCCGATAACAACAACAAGTAATTTTAAACCACGGTCAGATGACGAGGTAACACCTGAGCTGGCACCCCACTCTACAAACTACCACACCACGCTAACGTGAGGACATTTGAGGTCGGGACAGATTTAACGCGCACCAGCCCCCTGTGCACACGGTGATCTTTGGTTGGATTCGAACTCGCAACCCTCCGGTTGCTAATCCATTACTCTTCCAAAAGGGATACAGCGGCCCACGTTTCTTAAAGAAAACTTTCAACTACGGTCTGAGTTTTAGACGTAGTAGAATCCTTGTTTGGGTATACTGATGCTGATTGGGGAAATTGCCCGGATGATGGGCAATCGTATACTGGATACTGTTTTGTTCTTAATGGAAGTTTGATTAGCTGGGAAAGCTGTAAGCAATGTATTGTGACTCTTATCTACCAAGGATGAATACATGTCACTTTCTGATGTTGCAAAAGCTGATATTTACTTGTATAAATTATTTAAGATTTGTACGATTGCAATGACAGGGTACTTATGCTCAGTTGATATCAAAGGAGAATTATTAAATTAGCAATTCAATTAGTTGAGAATTCTGTTTTCCCCCAAACTAAACTCATAGATCTACGATAACATTTTGTAAGGGCAGTTTGCAAAAATGGTAACATCTATTTAAGCTTTGTATCAACTGAAAAAATGGGGGTTGATATTTTAACTAAAGCATTACCATTTGCTAAACATTACAAATGTTTAAAAGTCTCAGGTATCGAAGATGTTAAATTCTTCGCCGAAGGGTGTTTCGCAAATTTATGTGTTACTATTTTAGGAAACGTTAAAATTGGAGCTTATCCCAAACAGAATTCAAAGAATTTTCTTAATCTTTAAAAGTAAAGGACGAATATTCGAGAGCACGTCATTTTTTTTCGATTAAAATATATTTGTGAAAATAAGATAAGGAAATAATTAATATACTTTGACTAGTAACATTTAAAGGATTCACTTAAAATAACGAATTTCCTTAAAATGATTCAATACTGGAATACACTGATGCGCTTACAAAAGTTAAACGCATTGGGTTTCCGTCTGGATCTGTTCGATTTCCACCAAGAGAAAATATATATATATATATATATATATATATATATATATATATATATATATATATATATATATATATATATATATATATATATATATATATATATATATATATAATAAAAACAATCAAATTACAGAATATACAAAACATCAAAACGTAAAACAATAGAAATGCAGACCAGCAAAAGATCAAAAAGTCAAAATATTAGAAATGCAGACCAGCAAAATGCCAAAAGATCAAAAAGCAGATAAGTAAAAAGCCAAAAAACCAAAAAAGTTGGGGGTAAAAAATAGTCAAGCAGAATCCAGAAAGCAGAAGGCAGAACTGTCCATGTATGCGCGCTAAAGCTGCAGACACAACATGTAAAGTAAAATAATTCAAAATTACAAACCAAAACAAAGAGAAATCCAAAAATTTTAAAATCAAGAAATTTAAGAAAATTTTGAAAAAAATGATGGAAGTGTTGGTGGATCAGGGCGTCATCAGGGAGGAGCCTCACCCAGTCAACACAATATGGTGTTTTCTGCATGTGAGCGGCAGTATACCAAAAGTCCTCATGTAGTTTGCGGCGGGTTGTTGTCGATCTTAGGTCAATCTATTTGGGTAGGTTTGTTTTCTCCTTTTAAATTTTAAATTTTAATTTAATTTTTAATTTTAATTTAATTTTAATTTTGTATTATATTATCTTTGGTATGTGTCCTTGGTTGTCCCTGGTTTTGTTTTTCTAATTTTTGTTTTTCTAATTTATTTTCTTATGGTGTTTGGAGGGGTGTGTGAGCTACTTTTGGTATACTGCCGCTCACATGCAGAAAACACCATATTGTGTTGACTGGGTGAGGCTCCTCCCTGATGACGCCCTGATCCACCAACACTTCCATCATTTTTTTCAAAATTTTCTTAAATTTCTTGATTTTAAAATTTTTGGATTTCTCTTTGTTTTGGTTTGTAATTTTGAATTATATGTATATATATATATATATATACATATATATATATATACATATATATATATATATACATATATATATATATATATATATATATATATATATATATATATATATATGTGTGTGTGTGTATGTATACATATGTATATATATGGCAGGTGATCATAAAACTAACTTCTCTTTCATAAAAGAATGCAAGCATCGTTTAAGTGCACGGTAAGTAATTTTTTAACATCGTTTTAAATTGTTCATAGCACCTACAATTTACTTCGGACGCGAATATGTATATGTGATATATCTATTCATATAATCCGTTTCATATTCATCGCATTCTTGCTGTAAGACAAACTACTAAAGTTTTTTCTAAGATGACTACTAAAGAAGTCGATTTTAGTTTTGGAGTGATTACGAATATCCCCGTTGTACCATATCGACGATAAAAAAGACCACTTTCTATCAAAATAATACTATATTTATTATAACGAATATTTACATACAAATTACAAAGCTATATTTTTCAAATTTACAGACGAGAAGCATCGCAAAATTACAACTGCACCTATCTGCGCATTGCTCATCAAATTCTAAAAAAAAAGAGTGCAAAGTCATCTTGAGAGGCGACACCTGAGATGTACTCTGACGTCATCGGCATAGCCAGACCGGTAGAGAGCGCCTCCTAGCAAGTGCTCCTTCCAGGATAACGAGACGTTGCAGACTCCTCCCCTCCAGGAAAACATTTCCGCAGATCTCGATCGAAGAAAAGTTCGAGAAAAAAATTAAAAAGTAATTAATATAAGTGCTCACAAAAGGGGGAAGTACCAACCTACCAGACTGAATCACTGGATTTCCGTATTCAGGGTACTGACAGAGTTTACACAACAAAATTGAATGCAAGAAAAATATATACAAATAACATAATACAAAAAAATGACTATATGTGTCAAGTACTTACAATACTTTAATTACACATTATCGCTACACAAGACAACACCTAGATTTAAAACAAAATTTGGTGGTCTCACCATGTATTTAAGTCAATTAAAGGAAGAAAGAAAACCTTTTGGTTTAATTTAAAGACAATCAAGAACGCTGAAGAGTTAGACCTATTTGCTAACGACTTTTTGGAAACTATTACCTCAGCATGTAAAGATAAGATCTTAAAAACTAGCAAAAATTCCTCTCCTAAATGGTGGAACCAAGGCTTATTAGTGATGAAAAAAAGTCAGAGCCCTTCGAAGACGTAGTCAAAGGGAAACTGGAGAGGAAAGAGATAAATTAAAACAGGTATATAAGAAAGAAAAAGCTCTATGTAAAAAGCAAATAAGGGAAACTAAAGAAACCATGTGGAAAAAATTCTGCACTGAAACTAAACGAACTTTTGGAAAGATATTTAAATTAGCCACCCAAGAAATATTTAAACCCGCCATTCTCTACGACCCATCAACAAACCCATACAGCACCATTTCAGATTATATCTAACATAAACTTGAAGATATTTTCAGATGATATCTAACATAAACTTGAAGATATTTTCTTAAATGATGATACTTCTACAGATGAAACGCACCATACCTCCATGAGACAAAATACGCGATCTCAAATGCTTTTAAAAACTTTAAAGATTGTCATGTAGAAGATACTTTTGGGAGAATTGTTGAAGCAAAAATGGCAGCACCAGATCAGTAAACTTGAGCATTCGCAATTAAAAATCATGCAATAACGACCAACTTCGGAAATCAAAATTGGCACTGTAACAGGTTGCGTCAAATTCCAGAGAAATTGTTAACTAATTGTAAAGTTGTCTTTGAAGTTTAAAAAATGAAGATATTTTCATTTTTAGAGTCGTTTCCCAGAGGAATTTTATTTCTTTCAAGGCTCAAATAGATTTTATGTCCATATTATTTCTACAAAAATGTACACGATGATCAGTAATAATAAGATTAGGATGAAATTTAGCTAGACAGAGACCTCTAGGTTTTCTTTGAATCTCTTTCAGGTGGTACAAACAGATCTGCAGGTCTTGAACATTCTAACTCAAATAAATAGCTATCCTAAAAATACAATGCCTAGTGCTTGGATTATAAACAAACTTTTCCAGATTTGTCTCAACTCAACTGTTACCACGATCGATCGGTGAATGAATCAATGGATTGATCGAATTATCGTTTCTGTTGGAATCGATATTAACTGCGCCTTTTCCACCCTTAAAAATTTTGCATCGAATAATGCTTTCAAAAATTATGTTTTCTCCACCGTTTGATACCTTACCAGAATGGACTACTTAAATTCAACAGTATTCAATAAACACTTAAATTCAACAGTATTCAATAAACACTTAAATTCAACAATTCAACAACAATTTGTAAGGTACGCTTAATTTTTATTAGAACAATAGGCACTTAACACCAGAATGTTTTATATTTTACTGTGTATTTATTATTTTTAGTGTTACCAGTAGCACGAGTTAACAATACATATTAATAATAATAATTATTAACAATAATAATTATCAATAATTATTAATAACGAGTAAATACTAAATTTGAAAATTTCATCACATTAAATTGCGTGATTGATTAGTCTCACCAAAAATAATCATGATTGGGAAGAAAACAATTCGTTTTAATTTTATTAATTGTCAGTCGAGTTTATTTCCATCGTACATTCTGTTTAGATCATACATCAAGAATGGTATTAGAGATTAGTTCATTTTAGTCTGCAAAAAATTCGTCTATAATTTAGCTCTTGCATAAATACTTTTGATTTTTTAGAATTCAGTTTACAAAAACGTGCTTCCGCAATGATTAAACTTCAATTTAAATGACTGACCCAAATTCTATTCAATATTCAATCATGATTGCAATCATCTCAAAGTAATTGGGAAAATGTGAAAGCTACCTCGAAAAAATGAGAAATGCTGAATACGAGTACAGTAGCAAATAGTAAAAATACATGGACTGAAAGAATATTGAGTGTGAGTGGATTTTCGGTAACTTCTTTTGAAGATAGTTTTCCAATTAAAAAAAATTGGAATTTCAAGTAATTAAAAAATAATTTAAACTATTATAATGTACTTCTTCAATCGCTTCTTCAGATGAACATATAATATAATTTATTACAAATATTTGCTTCAGATCTATTAATTTTTTGTAATAGCCACAAAATTAGTTTATATATTATTATTATACAAACTATATAATAATATTATTTTACTATAGTAATATTATTATATAGTTTATCTAATAACATTTTAATAAAATATTTGAAGGTATTATTTTACTAAAATATCGATTCCTCTTAAAAATTCTTGAAAACACAAAAATTTAAAACTCAATAAAAAATTCACATTTAAAACCTATCCGATATTGTTCCTATTAAAAATAAATTATTATCAAACTAATTTTAGCAATTTTCATGCCTAGTTAAATAATTTTAACCCTCCTGGCGGCGTGGTATCTCACAGTTGTGTTGCCGAAAACGGCACCCCGAAAAAGCGAGTTCCCCTTTAAAGTGTCAGGGTTTGGACAAAGGGAGTGCTTTCCCCTTCTTCAGTGGATTGGTCTCAGCAGTAGTCTATTTAGACCGGATCATCAAAGGAGAGCGATGACAGTGATAGATAGCAAAGCCACGGGCTACTTCCCAGGTTCCAGAATACCCTAAGTATACCTAGAATCGTCTCAAGTGTGCTTCTCAAATGCTTGTAGAATGATTTTCAAATAGTGAAATAATTCAGGGGCCCAAAATACATTCGACTGATCCATACAAATATTCTTATACGTGTTTGAAAAAACAAATATTTACTATAACAATGGGAAGCTTTGAAATTATAAATTTATATATTTTTCTTTTAATGAGTAATTTTCTACTAATTGTAAATAAGTTAAATTCTGGCATTGATTTTCTTCCCCACAAAAGTTTACCTCCATTACACAGATTTACAGCATAATTTTTGTATAAATGAAGCGATGAAATTATTTATCGCAGTTGAGTTAGACATGAGAGACTTAAAGCAAAGCTAAACAAAAAATATTCAATACTTGCTTTGTTAATGTAAAATATCCTAAAGAGTAACCACAACGGATATTTCCCCAAAGGTTTTCAGATTTTGGGTGTTCACATATCCGTGAAGAAATGAGTAGAATCAAAACCGTACACATATGATAAACTGAGTTATTTTGCACCAATAACTTTTTAAAGAAATGAAGTATTGGACGTTTGGAATCTTCTTGATCACAATTTTGAACGATTATTTTTATTAAATTTTAATTGTCTAGTTATTTCAGACAATCCCTGAGAACCCCAATATACTAAAATGGCATCCGGATAATTAACGATTCATAGGCGCAAAATACAGAATACAAAAATGGAGGAATTAAGTAAATCCCGAAACATTTGCGATTTGTTTCATATAAATGGTTGAAAATAATTTTATAAATCCATACAAATTATTTGAGTGATAATGGTTTGACGTAGTCTCAAACAGTTTTACATAAAAAAACCTAAATTTCAACCGGCTTTTTCGAGGATCTATGTCTCGTCATCTGACCGTGTGTCAATATTACGTGGTGTTGTCCTTGGATCTTTCCCTTCGGGTTTGATCCTGGACCGTCGCTAATAGTCGTTGTCTTGCTCCAGTGCGACGTTAATTAAATACCTATCCACTGAAAATGAAGTGTTTCTCAACAGCCGGTCTCAGCCAATTACCTTGCTCTAGCATTAGTTATATCGGGTCGTAAGAGGTTATCCTGGGATTTATTTGATATCTAAGGATTTTTTATGATGACATATTTTATAGTGATAATATTCTGAGAATATTCGTGAATGGTGCCAAAATGTTCAGACTCAGAAAGCCTTAATAACATCTGTATAGATAACATCACTGACCAAGTAACTGTAAAGAAAATTTCTCCACTGAAAATGAAGATCAAAGGGGAAATGAATCATCTATCGGGGTCTCAAATCTGATAATACTAAATACTGTTTCTTCGCAAGTTCTCCTAGCAGTGTAAGTTTTCGTTTCGAAAATCGAGTGACGTGATTTTTTTTAAAGTAATAAGCCATAAAGATTAAAATTTTAATATGCATAAGAGACAAGGGATTTCGTTTAACTTTGGTGTACAGAAGTCTCGTATGGAAGGTGTTTATAGCCCAACAAATATAAATATTTGGTGAACGGAATGAGATGAAAATCAGCGCAAATTATTTTAATTTTTGCCTGAAAAAATTTACAACGCATTACAAGATTTCATTAGTTCAGTGATTGATAGCTAATTTCCTCTTCCATTTCCTTATAACCATGACATAATTAATAATTGTTTTTAATGCATGCACTTTGAAAGAATTTTAAAGGTATTTACGAGTAAATTTGTTGAAACCGGACCCTCTTATAAAACACTATCTGCATTACCCGGCGTCGATCGAATTGTTTGTAACTCATCGTAATATTCAATAGTAGTCCTATGGGGATTTCGAATTGTTTTAAGATCTCTCTACAGACCCAGGACAAATCAAATGGAGTTAATATCTAGACTATGTTTCTCGCAGGGTTTTAAAGAATTAGTGTAGCAAATTCGATATGAGTTGATCAAACTGTTATAGTAAGGATAATCAATGTAATTTCTATGGGGATTTCGAGGGCAGCGGTAGCCCAGTTCGAAGAGCAACGGGTTAGAAAACAGAGGGTTGCGAGTTCGAAACTAGGTCCAGCCAAAGACCGTCGGATACACGGAGGCTGGTGCACGTTAAATCTGTCGTGGCCTCAAGTGTCCTCACGTTGGCGAAGTGTGGAAGTTTGGGGTGGGGTGCCGGCTCAGGTGTTGTTCTTGACCGTGGTTCAAAATTATGAGGCGTTGTTCTGGGATCTTTCACTTCAGGATTGATCCCGGAACATCCCCCAATAGCCCGTTGTGTTGGCTCCAGGGGGACATTAAATAACTACATACCTATTTGGATTTCGAATTGTTTTTAGCCCCTTCTCCCGACCCAGGACAAATAGAACGGGATTAATATCCTGTATAACCTATGTTTCCCGCAGATTTCCAAAAATTGAATGTAGTAAATCTGGTGTGAATTCGTCTTCAAA
Source organism: Meta bourneti (assembly GCA_933210815.1). NCBI lineage: Eukaryota > Metazoa > Arthropoda > Arachnida > Araneae > Tetragnathidae > Meta > Meta bourneti. Next base: position 60,024,206 of record OW119924.1, on the reverse strand, counting down.
ATATTCAATGTTATTCCTATGGGGATTTTGAATTGTTTTTAGCCTTTCACCAGACCTAAGACAAAAGAACGGGTTAAATATGTAGTCTATATTTTCCACAGGATTCTAAGGAATGAATGTACCAAATTTGGTGTGAATTGGTATGACAGTGATCGTAAAATATTCAATGTTATTCCTAAGGGGATTTCAAATTTGTTTTGGCCCCTCTGCAGATCTAGGACCAATTGAACGGGGTTAATATATAGCCTACGTTGCCAGCAGGATTCTATAGAATGAATGTACCATATATTTGGTGTGAATTGTTCAGTGATCGTAAAAATACTTAACGCTATTCCTATGGTGATTTCGAATTGTTTTACCTCTTCTGCACACCCAAGAAAAATAGAACGGGGGTTAATATGTAGCATACTTTACCCGTAGGGTTCTGAAGAATAAGTGTACCAAATTTGGTGTGGATAGGTCAAACGGTGTAGATTTGTATAGAGGACAGAAAGACGCCAACTCAGCTTTGTATACAGATGTCTATCCCCTTGTTGCATTATGTGCGTTAAATATATTTTATTTCTGATCTGAAATGTTTATAATTAAATAGAATACTGCAGGTTAAATAAGAAAACCTATACAAATACGATGATTTGGGAAATTCAGATTAAAAAAAAATTTAGTCGCACCTGCTAGTAGCATGGCGGTGTTAAAGAATTTTAAAGACAAGCACGAAAGGAAGTACGAACAAGTACGAAAGAAGTACGAACAAGTACGAAGTACATTTGTCAAGACTGGCAAATGTTAACAATTTTAGGGCGGTAGGACGTCTCATTACCTTCAAGTGGTAAAAGTTCGATATAGGTATGTTCTAGGCATATTATGACTATATTCTCTCGTTTGATAGAGTGATATCTAGGAGGTGTTCTAGAAGTGACATACAAGAGCGCACCACCCCTTAAAAAGCTAAATTATGTTTTGTGCAAATTACATTCATACGAGGCGAAAGGTCTTTACCCATAGTTTCTTTTTTTTTTGCAAAAAAAATTTTATTTAACATGATTTTCAAAGTGTTAATTATCCATTGTTAATTAATGTTTGTGAGAAAGAACCAAACTAGAGGTTTTGGAATTTTTTAATTCTTTATCGCATTTCCCGCAGGTAGCCGGCTTCACCAAACCTATTAGAACTCCGTCAATTATCGCACTTCATCAAGTTTCCAATACGTAGAGAAATATTAAAATAAACAATTGTGCGTAATTTAAGATGTATGTCTTGTGATTTTGGCTGCAGCAAAAATCATACCTTTAATTTTTTAATTTTCAATCTTTTTCCCTGAATTCATGTCCTTTCGTGTTGTTATTTGCTTTTGTTTGGTAAATTTTAATCGTACTTCAAATGAAGCATTTAAAAATGTTTTCATCTCAAAAAGTAAAAGTAAAATAGCAGTGAGAATACATTTTCGAAAAGTGCGTGTCGGTTCCAAATTTCCAATTCAACTTCATTTTCCCGAAGAACCCAAAAATAGACGCTTTCAAAGTGTAGCTTAACAAAGAGAGGAATGCCGTCGTGATACTCAACGAACACGCCAAAGGCAGTGACTTGAGGGAAGCATTTTAGGGATTGTCCGTTCCCATCAGGACCCCTCGCACAAAAGGTGTCCAGTCACGCCCTCTCGTTAGAGGACACGGGTGGTAGAGGGGAAGGAAAAGTGACCGTTCAAAGATTCTCGGGGTTGACACTTAAGCTTACATTTTGGTTTACGAGATATCTCGGGGTTGACACTTAAACTGGCATTTTGGTTTACGAAATATCTCGGGGTGGCCGCCTGAAGGGTTAATGTATTCTTTATTATAATGTTTCTGTAAACGATACGGTAAATGTGATAATGTTCAGGTAAATGTGATAAAGGAAATTAAAACCATACAAAGACACTAATAGTAACCAAATTCAGACTTGTTCCAGTCATATACTAGTTTGGCCAAAAAAATAACCTGGTTCAAAAGAGTTTTACACATTATTTAATATTTACGTTACATGATAAATATTTACATATTAATACATGCACATACATAATAATTTATAATAGTAATAAATATTTGTATTACATCTAGAGACAAATTATACTTTTTCCTGGACAATCTGAACAATCTTAACAATGCGAGTGAAAATTGTATAAAACTGGTTTAAAGATAAATGTTAGTCATCTTCATCATTTGTCACCCACGTTCTGTAGTAAAGTTCCTTGCTATGAAACCAGCTGAAGTTGTTGTCAAACACTATCTTATCTAAAAAAGGTTTAAATATATAATCTGTAAGCTAAAAAGTCACAGAAAAAATACGTCAAATAATTTATAAAGTAAAAATTTCAACTGCAGCAATAATTTAATATCTGATGTAAATATACTATTTACAGTTATAATATTTGTATACTAATTTATTATATGAACAAAAATACAAATATTCTCTCAAGTTCGCTTTACATTTAAATCGAAATGCATGTAAAATTTGGAAAATTGAAGTGTGCAGTAAATATGTGCTACAGTAATATGTTCTACAGTAATTTGTACAAAGTGCTGAGTACTGAAATTCAATTTTAAAAATTCTTGCAATTTGCAATTGAAAAATCAGATTTCAGGTTATGGGTTAAAAACAATTGTATTCGATTATTTGCAAAGTTTGTCAAATATATATTTAGTACAGATATACATTAGTATACATTTAGACAAGTTAAAAATTGAGTACTTTGAGCTTAAATTTGTATTTTATGAAAGTATTTATCCTTGAGGGTGATCAGTATCTGGTCTCAAATCCTTTTTTATATTTTTACTATTTCCCCCTTCTAAATGGTTCCTTTTAGACCAAACACAGTTTATGAAATTTGAACAAAATATATTATTTAGATGCAGCTCGAGTACCTAGAGTTTCTTGAGTTTTGGCATTTCAAAGCATAGAATGTCTCATAAAAGTTAGAAAACTGAACTGTTTGTTTAATGAAATTTATTACAGAAAGATAACTGGGATATTAGAATATTTTAATAAAAGCCCTGAATAAATTGTATTTTCAATTATAATATAGAATATCTAGCAAGTTTTTATTCAGAGGCATTATTAGATCAATATTAGGATCTGAATGTGCCTTATAACTCAACCACCAGAGTTATGCAGACTGTCACCTTGATACCGCCAGACAGATGTGCCCATCTTGTTGCTGTATACAGAATTGAGATTTTTCTGAAAGGATATCATGCCATTCGTTTGTCAATGTGTGGGTGTTCTTTGCACGATTGCAGACGCTTGTAGTATAGAATCAAAGGTAGTCGCAGCAATGGACGCCATGAAAAAATTCCGTCTATTACATACTACTATGAATGCACGTGCTATTAGGTTGTTGTGAACACAACCTAACTCTTGAACTAGGGTTCTTGATATTAAAAGTACCGTATATCAGTATATAAAGTATATCATGCTCACAAGATGTCTGTCCACTAGTTCAATGGTGCAACAAGGTTGCTGCAATTGTTCACGTTGATCAGTTCGTCTCTCCTGTACCCACCGATTCCATATTAGCATCACTGTGTTTTGATTTTGTTCAACACGAACACCGATTTCTCGGAAGGAAAATCTCCAGTTTTAATATGCCGCAATTCTTCCTCTTCAAACTCAGAAACGTGCTCGTATGATTTCCGTATTTTTGACTAGGCATAATTAAGCTTCCTATCCACAGGAACAGCATGAAATCACAATTTCAATACTTACAACTTATTTTCTGTTCTTCCTTTTTAAACTTCTCCCAGGGAGCGTTGGTGGAGCACAATATTTGTGCATACTATGTATTACATCCTTCCATGCAATACGAATCGTGCAAATTTTAAGGCTATGGATGCTTCCTTCATGGTGCTTCATTTTCGATGGCCAGCATTTTAGATTTTGTTGGAGGAATAAAATAAAACTAAATTTTTCGAGCTGGAATAATTTTATGGAATAGTAGTTTCATAATTAGTTCCAAGAATACCATATTATGATAATCTGCTGATTTCATCAGTTGATCACCGAATTACAGATTGTCCTTGATATCTTGCATAAGTTCTATGTCAATAAAGTTCCAGTGTGCTTGAAATAATTTGATGTGTGACCTCTGGAGCTGTAGGAATTCCTAAGCAACGGTTAATTGCAGAACTGTAATGAAATTTATACTATCACATTTAATAATGTTTCTTGTCTACTTTCTGCTCCAAAGTCTGCATACGAATTTGTCTTTATCAAAACAGGCATATTTTCAAGAAGACATCAGTATGCTTCTTAAAATATTGTTACTTGTGATTTTCCTATTCCTGATGAATCGTGAAATTCTAAACAATGTGTTATTACTAGGACATGATATTGGTAAACACTTTCTGCCTTGCTAATAAAACCCTATAAAAGTTTTCTATCCCAATCAATAAATAATGCGACATCTATAATTTTTTAGCTTAATAATTTAGTTAAATATCAGATTGTAAATCAATATTCAATCACATTTATCTTATAAGAATGTCTTCATTATGCACAGCGTGTACCAATTTCTTCCAGAAGGATAGTCCTGTTATTTAATACTTTTATTTGATCGAATGCTGATGTTTTTATTTGATCGAATTCTGATGTTTTTATTACACCTAATCAATAGGTGCATGCATATCTAGGTGCTTTTCTAACTGTAAAAGTGATTGCATGTGTTTAACAATCCATTATATGAATCGATGGAATAAATACATTCCAACAGACATAGAATGGTGAAATGCAAGCAATGTATTTATATGTACTGCTATGTGAGAAACAAAAGTATCATCAAGCTACCTCTAAATATTGCCTAAATGAGCCCAAATATCGGCAAAAATTACTTTTTTAGTATATAAAAAGAAAGTTAGGCAAAAGTGCAAAAACGTTTTAACACGCACAATAAGGACCCCCCTAGTGACACGTCATTCAAATTGGGGGTCTGAAGTACATTCTTAATAAAAATTATTTCAATAAAAAACTTACAAACACCGGTTGTCTCGCACCGGTAAAATCCACATTCTGATTCAATTTCCGTCTCGACTTTATGGACTGGAATGAGTTCATTAGTTGGTTCAGCAGTCGAAGGCTCAAACGTCAATCCAAATCCAATATTATAATTCTTTGCTTCAAATTCCCAGTGTAGAACTGATCGTGGATCCTGTATGTTTACTGGTATTTGAATAGCATCTCGTCGCTCGATTCTAACAAATTTGACTCCTTCCTTTTGTGCCATTTTTTCAATGTTTTTCTTCAAGTAATAAGATTCAGGAATTGGACCTCCATGGTTAAACTGCAAAATAGAAGAAACTCAATTATGGCCTTTTAGAAATTCATAATCGACTTTGTTCTGCAATAAACAATAATTTTACTAAACTATGGCAAAGGAGTTTCGGAATCGTGTAAAAATCTATTTCCATATTTTAAATCGTTAAATGTGAACTTATATTCTAAGATTTGTCATGGAAGGAAAAAAGAGTAGTAATTTATATTATACATTGGTAATATCTTATACAATTTTCATTAAGAAGTAAATATCCTCATTTGATTTTATGTGAATTTTATGTCAATGATTGGTATTTAAAAAATAGTTAAAAGAAATATGTATATTTTAAGCATCTTTAAAACTTATATTTGTGCAGTGACACAAACAAATATTTGATTTTTTCTCAAGTGAAAATCTGAACTGAGAGTAATTTATAACTCAGTTAAGAAGACTTACCCGGATGCTTAAGTAACTTAGTTTTCCGATTTTTTATCAATGCTGTAAAAGAATAATAAATAAACAACGTTTAAATCAAACACAAGGAGGCCGTAATTAAATTAACGTTATTCAAACACCATATGTTGCTTGACCTAACAACCATAATGGCACACATTTTGAAGAGGAATAACGAATTTAGCGAGTCGAAATAGTGTCTGTATGGAGAAACGTAGTACTGCGCCATATTAAACAGAGTTAAAATGGACAGACCAATTAACAATAAAGAAGAAACTGAACTGAAACATCATCCATTTATTATTCAACATATTCACTTCTCCCGTGGCGAAGGCAACGCGTTTAAATGTAGCCACAGTTCTTGCGAACCATAAATTGCATCCTGTTCACAACATTCTCTAAAACCTACCGTAACTTACTTGAAGCAATGTTCCTCCCAGCTTTGAGAGACGTTGTCCTTTTAGGATATCAAATTCAAGCCCTCACCAAGATAGACCTTGGACTTCAAGTATCTCCACCGAAGCCTTCAGAAAACCAAGTACCTACAGCCAAAAGTCACATAGAGTTAGATCCAGTAAGTGGTCATGCAACCGGAGATTAGCAACTGGTGACTCTTTCGTCTAGCTCTTCGTGGAAGCTGCCGTACCGATCGAGCAATTTGTTGTGGTGCTCCATTTTGCATAAAAATTATCTCTTACGTAACATCAGGTATTCTCTTTTCTAAAGTTGAGGACTGAAGAAAATGTTCGGCAGATCTCGATATTTCTATGTGGTTATTGAACAGGTTACTGATTCCGTTCGAGTAATATTCTAAAAAAAGAATGGTTCAACGATGAAATCTGCTGTGAAGCCACACTAATGATTTTTATCAATGATGACCAAACAATGAGGGATTTCCTGAAACACGTGAGGTGGTTCGGATGCCCAAATTCTACAAGTTTCCCATCCAGGTGAAAATGGGCCAGATATCTCCACAGAATTCTCCAATAATAAGCATTGTCGACTTTCATTCTAGCAAGAAACGCCAGAGTAAATGACAATCGCCAATCTAGATAGTTGTATTCGAGTTGCTGTACGCTGCTGATCTTGTGTGGATGGAAGTGGATAACTTTCCGAAAGACTTTCATATACAAGTGTTGCGTTATCCTACGGACGCTATTACTATCAGTAAGATTACCTTCTGTGCCGTAGACGATCGCAGTTGCAACTTCTGTCATTGACTGTTTTGCACTGGTTCTCTCTTCCAGGCCGTGCATCAAGTGCGATCCTGCTTCCTCAAACTTCTAAATAATCGATTTCAATGCGTTAACTGACAGCGGACTGTTAGGCAGCAGTGGAAATTTACGGATTTAACTCAAAAAGAGCGACTTCTGCTTTCGACTAGTGAAGGTAAAATAACTTTACAAGAAATGTAGTAGGCTGAGGTAACGTGAGATTTATGTTAAGCAGAACTGCAAACTGAAATGCGTTTCTGAAGGTTTTTCATCCCTTTATAATCCAAATTATTGACTCTGATGTAGCATACATAGCCGAGACGGCATTAAAGACTTTTACCTGCGTAATGTGTAAATTCTCGACAATAATTATAACGCAGCGCCACATTTCCAATCATCAGTGTGGAACTGCTGTTATTTACTGTTACTACATTTTGAAACTATTGTTTTTCATTAGGAATCTTTCTTCTCATGTCTTCATTAGTCCATCCATGGAATTTTCTAAATTTGGATTAAATCGAGCTACAGATGTATTTGAGTAGTGTTAGTTTAATTACAGGCACCTCGTAGTTTAGTCACTTCATTACAAAACTTACAATAGTGTTGCAATCGGGATTTCCATCCGGGTCTGTGCGATTACCTCCAAGAAAAGCTGGTAACACATCACCATCAATTACTTTAAGCAGTTCTTCTTTCCACCCATCTAAAATATAAAAACCAAATACATAAATATGTATGAAATCGAACACTCACATACGTTATTGAGATAAAGAGGGTGATTGACAAAGTAAAAGTCAAATAAATTTCAATATTCAAATTAAAACTATAATTGTTACATAGTATTCAAAGTATCAAATATTAGGAATTCATAATTTCGTTAATTTTTATAGGATTAGTAAATGTAACTTTATTTTATAGTTCCAAGTTCGTTTCTATTTTAAAATTATTTCATTAGATAGTAAACATCGTTCTCCAAATTACATTACCATCTAACACTGATCACAATCTATGCAAAAATATTTAAGCCATCAAAATTACGAAACTCCAGCATAGTTCAAGTTAGGGGTTTCATATTACGTACATTTACTTTATGAAGAAAGCAAATGAAATTGCAGTCATAAACGTTGCTTGATTGTTGAGATAGTTGAATTTACATCACACTGGAGCATCCCAACTGGCTATTGGCGACGGTCCGGGATCTCGAAAAGAGAAAGATCCGAGGATAACACCTCGTAATTTCGAACCTCGGTCAAATGATGAGGTCAAAACCCGAGCTGGCTCCCCACTCTCCAAACTTTCACACCACGTCAACACGAGGAAATTTGAGGCCACGACAGATTTAACGTGCACTAGCCTACACGAACATGACTGTTTTTAGTTGGATCTAGTTTCGAACTCGCAAGCCTCCAATTGCTTATCCACCACTCTAACAACTTGGCTATCACGACCCACGCCACCATGAAGACTTGAATATCGTACTTAATAGTTAAAGAGTACTTAAGATTCTTACCTTTACCAAAGACTTGGATTTTACTTAAAACTGCATTTGCTAAAACAGCTTTGATAACAGGAAATGCTATGGTAAAGTACATAGAAGCTTGGGAAAAATAATAAATAAAATTTCAGTAAACAACATGATTAATTAATGTAAGTAATGAAATAAAATAGAAGCTTTTGCAAGAACCATTTATAATTATTAATTAAAGATTTCTACTTACCATTTATAACATAAAACTGTTTAAGAAGTTCAGGATAATTATCTTGGAAAACGGCCATTCCATCCCTGAAACTCTGGATTGCTAAAATTATAAACTAATTGTATGATACAGTTTTCAGATTTCAAAACAAAATTGTAGATATTTAAAATTAAGGAAAACAAATATAATAAAGCACCTATTTTCAAATGAACCAACGGTGCAGTTGCGGGGAAAAATGAAACCACCCTTTTTATTCCCAAATCTTTCATTGTTGAGCAAATTTAAATAACATTTTAACAATCTAAATAAAAATTTCTATCATACTAGGGAGTAACGTCTTCCATAAATTTATTTAAATTTATGAAATCGTTTTCATGTTAAATCGTATACAAACTTAATAATTTCCAAGGACAAAAGTCAATTACAACGCCGAATTTCAAATCTATATCAAAATGTACCTTCGAATACAAGTTTTAAATTTTTTGATCAATTCGTTTATATGTAGATAATGTGCATGGAAGATTTGAAGCAGTTAATGTTACATTAGTGTATCACAAACTTTTATTCATATAATCCGAAATAATCTCATACAACGCTGTAAATTATGTTAGTATCTGTACTCCCTTTAAAACTTTTATAAAACTCTTTTTTTAAAGTTAATTTTTATCATGGAATATTTGAGAAATTTTTGAATAGTAGCTTTTATATCGCGGCTTAGAACAGAAATTCATGAAGTGATACAAAAGAAAATTTTACAGTACAGCCGTTTGAATACTATCAGTTTTTAGGACAAAAATAGAAATATTTTGATCGTTTTTTTAGAGATTGCAATATGATAGAGCTCATTTTCATTATCACTTAGAAAACTAAGGTATTATTTTATTAATAAATAAAAAATCCTCTTTTAATGAATTTAAACATGACTTAAATTAACAAGCAGAAGATTATTTGGAATTGAACTGATATAACTGAAATAAAAGTTTTCCCTTTGTCCAATATTTGATTCTGGCACTTCCCCTCCTACCTCCTCATCGTCTGATAATGTTCCTCTTCTATTTCATCCTGAAAATGTTTCTTGTCTGAAATGTCATCGTACTTCATTTTTGTCGCGATGCAAGGGCGAGCAGATGTACGTTTCATTGCAGATCTTGCCAATTGTATCGCATTTAACCAGTCATTCATGAAAAAAGTATTGATGATGTCCATTCTGTCTGTTTCCATGAATGCGAGAATGTCCTGACTCCAATTATTTAAATTGTATTAATTACACTTAGTCGTTTCGTCTAGATTCACGCATATAAAGCAACTACGTATTGATTCCTGTTCTGACCAGATAAAATATCACTTAAAATGGATATCTCATTCACAGAAGTAAAGAATGTTTCCTTTCATGCAGAGTACTGTTCCGATTTCATTGCTTCCATTTTCCCATTGATCTCTGACCAGACATAAAAATAGCCGTCTTTCGGGAATCTATCCTCATAGATCTATAAGTTATAGACACATTTTTTCAACTATAATATATTGAAGAGACATTGCAGAGATTTGAAGAACACTCTAAATCGAGTGCTAACGCTTTGAATGTTAAGTTGTTATTTGTTCTTTTTACGTCAGCCTTTTTCGCTGCGCTGTCATTCTCAAGTTTAATGTGCTAGTCATAGTTAGTTTGGAGATCAATTGGAATCAACCCCATTGAATATTCTTCTTTAGTTTCAGTGAATGCATTGCAAACTATGCATTGATACTTTTCGGTTCACTGAGTAGGAGGTTATATTCTATACAAATTATATTTCGTTAGATATACATCAACAGGGGGCCTCCCTATTTCATTACAGTTCCTTGTGAAACGCATATATTTTTTATATAGAGAGGCTACTGTCTAAGTGTCTCCCAGAAAAGGTATTCAGGTTATTTTTTACAAAGTAACGTAGTGCATATACTTTGAATCTATAAGAATTTGCGAAACTCATTTTAGACTCGTCTTGCTTGATATATAACGAATACCGTTTGCCGTGTATGCAACGGAACGTTTAATATTAACTGGGGCTATAAAATTTTAAACGATACAATCTTTTAGTCGTTTATAATTTCGTAACTCTAATGTACAACACATAAGATAATCTTATCATTTTATGAAAACGTTTCAGCATACTAGAATCCATATCTGTTAGAATTTATAATACTTATAGTTTTACGTTTTTTGCTGGAATAATATACGGAAGACCTTTGTTGCATGTGCAAGCGCTCCGTGAATATAATTTTTACTACGCGCGTGCCAACTGCTACTAATGCACTTGTAAACATTGTGATGTCTTGATATTATATTTATTAAACACGCGCAAACCATGATATTAGTGAACGTATTTTTAATTATGCACGAGTAAAATTTGATCATGATATGGAAAGTTATGGAAAATTAATTTGTAATTTGGAAGAATTGGAGAATTAGTGTAAAAAAGAGTTGATTCCTATTCTTTGTAGTTTTGTGCATCGTCCTTAGAGTATTAATAAATGCTAAAATATTTGTTACAAGAGTTCGTCTCCTCGTTGTGCAACCGAGAATCTAATCTACAACTATTTATGCAATCTTACTCATACTCTGATTATCCGTAAAGAGAATAGAGAGACTATATCTCCACATGAATTAAGAGCAGACTAGACCAAGCAAATAACAACTTTAGAACATATTATTTGTATTAACATTATCTCAATGCACTTTTTCGCCAACGATTAGTTTGTCAAACCGAGGAAAACTAAGCAAAAGAGAACATTCTTGATACATCCTACTAAAAATAGATTTCCTAAAAATACTGTAACGTCTTGATTCACGGGTAGCTAGACTAGTTACCATTGAAAATATCCGATTCTGGACTAAATTGGTTTATTTTACAATTTGTACAAAAAGTCGGAAAATGAATGTAAAGTTCATTGATATTAGTTCCTTGGAAGGTCCAAAGTTCTATCGAGGCGCTTAGGGCTGCTGGCGAGCCTCACAATTTCGCTCGGGGAAGTCTAACGCACGGCTACGGGTGAGCCTATTCTCAACACAAAATTACTCGAAAGAGTACAGAGTTCCAAGGCAGGAAATCTCAGTCTTTCCGGACAGGATCACTACTAGGATGAGCAGTTACACGGATCTCTAGGGAGGGTTCTCCTTTACGGCTACGGTCGAGCCTTTCTCACTAAAATACTCCGGCGAGTATAGGATCCCAAGGTGGGATAAATGCACAACAGTGAAAGGATATTCACTTCAAGCTCCAACAACGGTCTCTGCTGACCGTCTCTCCAAGCTCTCTGATCCTCTGTGATCCTCTGTCTCCGTCTCTCCTCTCGTCTTTCCTCTCGTGATCTCTCTCTTCTCTCTCTGTCTCCGTCTCTCCAAAAAACTCTATATGTTGGGTGCTTATCGACTCCTCCTTTCCGTTTCTGGTCCGCCTTTTAGTCGGTGCTGGATTGGGTGTTGAAGATTTCTCACGTTCTTGATTGGCTGTCTCACGTTGGTCTTTCCCATCAACTTTTACGACAGACTTCGGCGGACTTGAAAGGGTCCATCAAACCCTGCCGGAAACTCATCATCATTTATATCAATCTTCTTGGTCTCGAAATGTCGAAGAGAGCGACAGAAAGGCGCCTGCCCTTTGTTTTGAAACCACAGCGATTTCCGACCCCTGCTGGCTGGCTGTCGTTAAGAAATCATTAAGATGTTTTCGGGTGGTCGTTATGGAGTGTGGGCTTTTCCTCTCGACATCTGAGTCAACAAGATTTTCCATTTTCCCACGTTGTCGTGGTGATCGTTTCCCTAGCTGCCGTTACAGAATTCCTCCCCCCATAGAGAGATTTTGCGATGTGTTAGAGAGCAAAATCTAAAAGGAAGGGGTTAGACATACAGGAGGTCTTAACAGTACTTCAGAGGCAGCTATAACCAATGGTTTTAACCTTCCAACATTTTACAACTTATTCAATTATATAATTTACAAGCACTTTCATTTGTATTTACATTTTACATAGATCACAATTTATACACTATTAAATATTTACAATCAAATTTTCATTTGAAGTGTCAGATGTTATTTATTCCACGCGACTTAAGCAATCAGCGTGCTTATTGTCTTTCCCTGCTCTGTGGACTATTGTATAGTCAAATGGTTGCAACGCCAACGCCCATCTCATGAGTCTAGGGTTATTTCCTGCGTTCGTACGCAACCAAACTAAAGGGTTGTGGTCAGTTTCGATTGTAAACTTTTGACCATCTAGGTAATGTCGCAATTTCTTAATTGCATAAATGATAGCTGCACATTCCTTTTCTGTAGCACTAAACTTCTTCTCGCACTCGCTAAATTTCCGACTCAAGAACAAGATCGGATGTTCGTTATTGTGTGGCCCTCGTTGAGCCATAATGATCCCGATTCCTTTATCTGATGCATCGGTTTGCAGGATAAATTCCCTACTATAGTCCGGGGCATAAAGTACGGGTTTTTCGGTGAGTTTCCCTTTTAGTGTTTGGAATGCGTGCTCATGCTCTGGTGTCCATTCTATCGCTTCCTTTCTATGTTTTCCCTTTAAGGCGCGGGTTAAAGGCTCCGCGATGACAGCATAGTTTTTAATATATCGTGAATAAAATCCACATAAGCCTAGAAATTGGCGCATCTGTGTTTTCGTTTTGGGGGCCGGAAATTCCAATACTGCCTTTGTTTTGGCTTCGGCAGGGGATCTGAGACCTCCACCTACCTCGTGTCCCAAATATTTTACGCTGCTTTGCGCGAACCGACATTTCGATGGTTTGATCGTTAATTTGGCCTCCGCGATTCTATTTAGAACTAGGCCTAGGTGTTTTAGATGATCTTCCCACGTATTTGAAAAGATGGCTACATCATCTAAATATGGTACACTAAACTCGTCGCATCCTTGCAAGAGTTGTGACATGAATTTGGAAAAACGAAAAGGGGCATTTACCAGACCAAAAGGAAGGACTAGTGGTCGGTAAGTTCCAAAAGTAGTCACAAATGCGGCTAATCTCTGAGCCTTGGGGCTTAACGGAATCTGCCAATACCCTTTTGTTAAATCAATGACAGTGATGTACTTTGCTGCTGATACCTTCTCTATTCTTTCGTCGATATTCGGTAAGGGAAAATATTCGGTTCTAATTATAGAATTTAATTTGCGGTAGTCTACACAAGGCCTTGGATCTTTGCCTTGAGCTTCCACTAATATCATTGGAGAAGTATAATCTGACTCTCCTATCTCTATCAGTTGGAGGTCCAACATCCTCTTGATTTCAGTTTTTAAAATTTCCGTTTGTCGGGGTGACGTCCTGTAGGGTTTTGACCTCACTGGTTGATTACTGATCAATTCTAGGTCGTGTTCTACCAAATCTGTCCTACCTGGGTCATTTGAAAATATTTTCTTATGAGACAATAATAACGTCTCGAGTTGGGCGATTTGTTCAGGGCTGCATTTTCCAGCTAAATCACTATCCCTCACTATCTCCTCGAAATCATACAAATTGGGGTTTGACGACGGGTAATTTATCTCTAAATCCGAATCTGATGTTCCGACATTCTCTCCACTAATCAGTAAGTTCACAGCTTCCGCCCGCTTATTATAAGGTTTTAGAAGATTTACGTGATACACCTGAGATTTTTCGGTTTTACCAGGCATCTTAACTATGTAGTTAGTATCTGAGAGTTGACTCTCGGTCACTCCAGGGCCTATCCAACTAACAGATAATTTGTTTGGTTTGGATGACGCTACGACTAACACCTTATCTCCCTTTTTAAAAATTCTACGAACTGCATCTTTATCGTACCAGGTTTTCCTTTTATGTTGCATGTCTGAAACTCGTTCATAGGCCAATTCCTGACAATGCTTCAACCTGTTAATTAATTCGAACACGTACTCGGTCACGACATTTTCTTCTTCCTCCGGTTCTACCCAATGTTCGAAAAGTAAGGTTTCGGGGGTTCGAAGATTCTTTCCGTGCACGAGTTCAGCGGGGCTAAAATTTGTGGACTCATGAGTCACCGTTCTTAATGCTAAGAGAGCTGCGGGTAGATTTTTCTCCCAATCTAATCCCGATTCCAAACACAAAACTTTCAATAATCTTTTTACGGATCTGTGCCACCTCTCTACTGGGTTACTTTGTGGGTGTCTTACAGAGCTGTGTGTAACCTTAATGCCAAATTTTTCAAAAAACGTGGTGGTCAACTTGCTCGTGAAACAAGTGCCTAAGTCACACTGTATTTCTCTGGGAAATCCCAATCTACTAAATATAATCATGAGAGACTCCACTATTGATTCTGAACTGATGTCGCGAACGGGTATCGCTTCAGGATATTTTGAGGCCATGCAGATAGCAGTTACTAAGTATCTATTATCCTTACTTGAATAAGGAAGGGGTCCTACTGTATCTACATTAATTTTCGAGAAGATCTCTTTAATCACCGGCACTAATTTTAATGGGGCTTTCTTCTTTTCCCTTGGTTTTCCCACTCTCTGGCACGGGTCACATGTTCTGACGTATTCTTCAGCATCCTTAATGCAGTTCGGCCAAAAATAATATCCCAATAGTTTATCTTTGGTTTTTGTTGAGCCTAAATGTGCGGCTACTTCTTCGTGGCATAACCTTAGAATTTCATCCCTCATTCTTGCGGGAATGACTAATTGTTTCCTTTCCTCACCTCGGTGATCTGCGGTTATCCTAAACAACAAATTTTTATCCACCCTATATTCCTGAGTTCGCTTTTCTTCCATTTTTTTCCACAGCGTACTCAATTCAGAGCATTCCTTTTGTGCGTTGGAAAACTCCTCGGGGGTTACTTTCAAAAGGGCAATTGTATGCTTTTCAGCAGGGGGTAGATGAATCGGAACCTCGCGCTCCTGGCTATTCGATTGAAGAGGTGGTTTTTCGCTAACGCAGTTGGGGGTTTTGAGTTTCTCCAAACTCCCTGATCTTTTGTTTCCCCTGTTTTGACTACGCGTAACGACAGCATTAACTAAATGTGGGTTTTTCCTTGCCTCCTCGAGCAATTCTTGGGTCGAGTTTCCCAGGAGATAATGGTTCAATTCTACCGTTTTATCCACTACCGCTGCTTTAGTGATTATCTTGCCGAATTTTTCACTTTCTAAACTAATTGTTGCTATCGGTAAACATCGGAAATGATTTTCCAGAGCCTGTTTCAACCAAACTGTTTCTCCGGTGTAATCATCTGGTCTTACTAAGTGGTTGGGAGCACGTCCAAACTGGTTCCACTATCTCTCAATATCACGGTATTTATCCCATTAACTTTAGCCTCACTCAGATAAGGGGCAAACGAAGGTGCGAAATTCTCCTCCATTTTTAAATGATTCACGCGTTCGTGATTCGGGTTTCTCCTTAATTCAGGGCATTGAGGTCTCAGATGATCCGTCGAATGGCATATGTAACACGCCGGCGCTGTTCGCCATTCAAATTCTCGCTTCCTCCACTTTTGCTCATTAGGATTTGGGTTCCTCCAATTCGAGCGTTCGCTCTTTTCTGGCTCAAATTTCCTCACTACTGCAGGTTTGTTTTCAGGTTTGGGCTTATCTGGGAAACGTTTTTCTGGGAACTTAGCTGTGAGAGGTCTTCTAACAGTGCGTCTAGCGGCTTCATATTGGTCTAATTTAGATACTAATTCTTCGGGGTCTACTATGGCTGCCCACTGATCTATGAAATGCTCCTTAATCTCAGGAGAAACTCTCCTTTTTATTTGATCCGTTAGCATTAGGTTTTTGAGGTCCTCAAAACTTTCCACTCCGACTCCATCTAGCCATCCCTCTAAGTAACTTCTTAATTCAAATATTAGATCTTTCCAGGGCGCTCCTGATCGTCTCTGATGCTGTGTAAATTTGGTTCGGAATGTTTCCGGATTTAATTTAAATCTATTTAGGAGGGTACTCTTAACATGATCGTAATCTTCTGATTTTTCAGGGGGCTCTCTCATGATAATTTCTGCAATATCCATCGGGAGTAGGTAAAGAAGGTGAGTCACCCAATCAACCTCATCTATTCCAATCTTTTTCGCCTGTCTTTCAAACAAGGTGAGAAATAGGGCCATGTCTCCTTTTTCTGGGTCAAATTTCTGCATTACGGATTTCAAGTTTTTCGTTGGTCTAGAATTATCCGTTTGTGACGAACCTAAGCTATTTGTTTCAGCAGCTTGCGTAATTCTGAGTTTTTCTAACTCGAACATTCGAATTCGCTCTTCTCGCTCTTCCGCCTCCCTAGCATTTCTCTCGGCTATCTCCCGTTCCTCTCTAGCCTGTCTCATCTCCCGTTCCTCTACTATAACCTGCAACTGAGCCTTCACCCATTCTTCGTCGTATTGTGGATGCTCTGATATCTTTGTGGTTATATCTAACACCCTATCATTAGGTCCTAGGTCGATACCTAACTCATAAGCGAGTTTCTGCAAATCTGCCTTACGTTGCCTTGCTAAAAATGCCATTTTAAAATTCTCCTGTCCCTTACACACAATTATACACACAATAATATACTAATATATGTGACCAATACTTAAAACACAATGCAACACTATAAAACAATGTACCTTAAATTTCAAAACAATCTTAACTCAAATTTCACAAAATATACTAAGCGTAACTCTACACAGAATACTTCGATAACTTTTAGATTACAACAGTACTTAATTTCAATAAATGACTTTTACTCTAATTTCAAAGGAAAGTTCTTCCTGAATTGATAACACAATAGTTTTCTAAATTTTTCAAATCAAGCACTTTGCTAAATGTTGCAACCACTCAATTACACATACAATATAATTTCATTAAGACAATTTTAAATTCCTAGCACATTAATTTACTACAATTTTTGCCTCTAAAGTAAAATCAAGCCTTACCTGCTGTCGTGCTGCACAGGATCTCGTCACTTTCATCTACTTCAGATCAGGGTTATTGGTCGGTCACTTTCCACACAAAACTTGGTCTTCTATTTCTTTTTCGGGACTCGGCGTCTTCCGTAACTGTATTTCGGACCAGGCGTCCTTTTCTCCGGGACTGGATGTCGAACGAAGTCGCTACTTCTCCGGGACTGGATGTCGGTCGGTTCGATACTCCTTCAGAACTGGATGTCGAACGAAGTCGCTACTTCTCCGGGACTGGATGTCGGTCGGTTCGATGCTCCTTCAGAACTGGATGTCGAACGAAGTCAATCGGTTCCGCTACTTCAGGACTGGGCGTCGGTCGGTTCCGCTACTTCAGGACTGGGTGTCGATCGCTTCCGCTACTGCTTTACGACTGGGTGTCGATCGCTTCCGCTACTGCTTTACGACTGGGTGTCGATCGCTTCCGTTACTTCTTCACGACTGGGTGTCGATCTCTTCCGCTGCCACCAGAAAGTTAACTAGTCTGTAACGTCTTGATTCACGGGTAGCTAGACTAGTTACCATTGAAAATATCCGATTCTGGACTAAATTGGTTTATTTTACAATTTGTACAAAAAGTCGGAAAATGAATGTAAAGTTCATTGATATTAGTTCCTTGGAAGGTCCAAAGTTCTATCGAGGCGCTTAGGGCTGCTGGCGAGCCTCACAATTTCGCTCGGGGAAGTCTAACGCACGGCTACGGGTGAGCCTATTCTCAACACAAAATTACTCGAAAGAGTACAGAGTTCCAAGGCAGGAAATCTCAGTCTTTCCGGACAGGATCACTACTAGGATGAGCAGTTACACGGATCTCTAGGGAGGGTTCTCCTTTACGGCTACGGGGTCGAGCCTTTCTCACTAAAATACTCCGGCGAGTATAGGATCCCAAGGTGGGATAAATGCACAACAGTGAAAGGATATTCACTTCAAGCTCCAACAACGGTCTCTGCTGACCGTCTCTCCAAGCTCTCTGATCCTCTGTGATCCTCTGTCTCCGTCTCTCCTCTCGTCTTTCCTCTCGTGATCTCTCTCTTCTCTCTCTGTCTCCGTCTCTCCAAAAAACTCTATATGTTGGGTGCTTATCGACTCCTCCTTTCCGTTTCTGGTCCGCCTTTTAGTCGGTGCTGGATTGGGTGTTGAAGATTTCTCACGTTCTTGATTGGCTGTCTCACGTTGGTCTTTCCCATCAACTTTTACGACAGACTTCGGCGGACTTGAAAGGGTCCATCAAACCCTGCCGGAAACTCATCATCATTTATATCAATCTTCTTGGTCTCGAAATGTCGAAGAGAGCGACAGAAAGGCGCCTGCCCTTTGTTTTGAAACCACAGCGATTTCCGACCCCTGCTGGCTGGCTGTCGTTAAGAAATCATTAAGATGTTTTCGGGTGGTCGTTATGGAGTGTGGGCTTTTCCTCTCGACATCTGAGTCAACAAGATTTTCCATTTTCCCACGTTGTCGTGGTGATCGTTTCCCTAGCTGCCGTTACAATACCGAGTATTAAATTTTTTATTGTAGAAATACTACTGGCTACTCCCTCAAACAATTTTCAACTTCTTTTCAATTTTGCCGTTCAAGCTATTTTATTTATTTAGATTTCCGCCTAATTTCTCTCTCTGTATGGCGTTGTGTGGAAATTTGGAGAGTGGGTTGTCAACGCAGGTGTTGATCTCGTCATCTGACAGTGGTTCAAAATTGCGAGGTATTGCCCTCGGATTTTTCCCTTTGGGATTAATCCCGGACCGTCGCCAATAGCCCGCTGTGTTGCTCCAATACAACTTTAATTCAACTAACCTCCCTCTCCTTATACTGGAAACACGATTTTGACTCATTCACTCATGATCAAAAGTGATTCATGTTTCAGATATGTGATTACTTTACTATCTGTTTAATTGAAAGTAAATGAATATGTTGAGAAATAATTTAAATCGAATGAGAGCTATATTAATGTTTTTAAAATATTCGAATATGGTAATAAATCAGAAATGTACGCGTTTTAATTTAATGTTTCTGAATGTTCACACTTTGAATTAAGTAAATAAGTAAGTATCTGCATAATGATTAAAATTTATATACATCAGATACCTTGTTTCTTTCGTAGTAAGATGTTTCTAAAAATTTTCCTGGTCAATTCTAATTATAATTTCACCATTGTTTGAGATAGTTCAAACAATTGGCAGATTGTAATTGCGCACATCTTTATAATCAGCAATTTTTGCGACATGAAGTACCTGTCTTCCATGGTAATTATCATACAAGAACTAGTTTCACAAATAAAATTTGAAATAAATATTCCCAATGAATAGAATTGTCTTAAGTATGGAAAGATGTGACGGTAAAACAATGCTTACATTTGCTATGAGTGGCTTTAGCAAAGGTCAAATTTTTCATATCGTATATCGTTATGATTTGAGTCACTGGTCTTCCTAACTGAAATAAAGTGTGTGTACAGATATGTAATTATAATGTAACTACATAATTTCTATCATAATGAAAACTGAGTAGATATAAAATAAAAAGATACATATGGGAAATATACATATAAAAATGCAAAATAAAATGTTTTAACCTTGTGGTGGTGATCCTTAGAACAGGATTTAACCATACATGATTTTGACTTTATTTAGATTGAGCACCACAATACAAATTATTCTTTTAATATATATAGAGATAGTACAATAATCACAAGTATTTTAAAATAATAAAAAGCATTAATCATACCTTTATACTTTGTTGCTTCAGCATTTGGACATCAGCTTCGATTTCTTGAATTACGTATCGTAAAACATTACAAATATTTGATGATTTAGAAAGTCCTGTTGGAACAAATTATAAAGATTATAAAAATAAACATTTTGTAGAATTGAATCTCATATAAATCTTTATGAAGTAATAAACGTTATGCTTTATATTTTTCTTTAGGTAAAACTAATTAAAAGTAAAATAGATAAAATCGAACTCGGAACGAATATATTATATCAAGTTTATAAGTTAAGGAATTCAAGAAATATTGATAAATCTACCAAACGGCCTCGTGTCTTTATAGAATATATGTTTCTGAATTCACTCCCCCTGTTCGGTGTTTAAATTTCACATTCACACAATATTTTGTAGATGAAATATTCCCAATATGTATTATGCGTTCAAAAAAATTTAATTTGTGTGCTTAACTTATATTTGCCGAGTAGTATGTATGTTCTGCATAGTTAAACCTACAAATGCGATATAAGGATTAACTTGTGTATTCAATTAATTTATATTTATTTTTGTTCGTATTTCTGCTTTCTTATTACTTAATTTATTTAATTTATGTTATCTACAGAAATCACGTGAAAATAATTTTAATACCGCTACTGTAATTTGTTTTACGTACTTCTTACCTATGTTGTGTCTAAGTAAAACATTCTTTGTGTGTACATGCCTATTACTTGACATTGTCTGTCTTTCGTGTAGTGTAGTTTGGCCAGATCTGACCTTTGCGCTATCAAACTCAATCCAATCAACTTACCTATGCTGTCTATATTTCCTACAGCGTTATATTTAACCGGACATCCTTCTTTGTCGAAACCAAGAAAGTTTTGTGAAATATATTCTGTTAAAACCTAATGTAAAAGAAATTATGCTAAAATGAACAGAATATCTTAGATAAAGTAATCATTTACAAGATTTTATGAGTACTACTTTATACTTAAGGTTTAGAATAATAGGCTTGAACCTAGAAGTTTAGTTAGAATTTTTATCCTTTTTTTTATCTGAATTTGCAACTGATAACGCTTTTAATAAACCTCCATGTAATGAATAAAAATCTAAAATCAAGTAGATTACTACCATTTGTGACATTTTAAGAAAATTAGTTTGATACTATTAAAATTAACTTAATTTAATCCATATATTGGAACTACGATTGGTTCGTCTTTAATGCCTCGGTTAAGTCTCCCACATATTCATATTGTAGAGAGGTCTGTGTGAGAGAGTGGCTGTTAATGAGACTAGAGCCAGCAGTGAGAAAGCTTCCTTAGCTCTGAGCAGGTGGTGCTCTATCACCTTTGTTACACTTATCGTTGTCATTAAAGTACTGTGTTACAAATAATTGCTTTTTAAGATTCAGTTCAATAACAGAATTATCGTGTCAACAATCTCGTTACTCAATTCAATTGAATTATAATTCTACTTTAATTTTTCATGGGAAAGGTATTTGTCAAAATATAATTTTAAGTTCCCAAGTGTTTTAAAAATCAACTAAATTCAATTACCTAACGTTAAAACTAAAATAGATTTCGGATGAAATCTATTTTAGATTTCAAGATTTTAGATTTTTTAGATTGAAATATCACCCAGAAGAATAAAGCTGTTTGATCCTAAGCAATTTTTAAAAATAAATTTGTTATATTTGTAAAATGATAAGCCCCCTTAGTTAATTCATAGTTTAGTTTGAAGAAATATATTTTTAAATAAACATTTCAGTTATATATCAGGATTAAAATGTATATAATTTTCAATTGTGAGCAGTAAGAAATTTACTTTTGATGGCTTGAAATCTGTTCTAATAAAGTCTACCTGCATTTCTTTCCGCCATCGAATGTTCTGGAAATAAAAAATATCATATTTTGAGATTTTTCTGGAGATACAAATAATTAAAATGCAGAAAATTTTACATTACTTATAGGGTTTGCCAAAAGTTAATAAATTATACAATTTTGCTTCGTCATCTGAACCTATGAATTACAATTTTACAAGAAACGAATTAATAATAGCGTGATAATTCTTATTGAAATACAAATACACTGCACTATACCCAACTGCTTATTTAAAAATGGTTTATGTGGATAAAAATGACAATCAGCAATGCATAAATATGACGTAAGGGTTCCCTTATATTCATAAGAGGAGAAATTTTAAAAAGCATTTTTCCTCGAGTTAGATAAATTGAAACTGATCAAAGAATGCATTAGCGAATTTTAATAGATATTTACGTAATTTTTAATATTTTTACAGTATCTTATATTTTCCCATCGCCTTGAAAAAATAATTGATCTTCCAAAAAATCTAATGCAATTTTTCAAAGATTTATTTTTGACACCATGATTCAGTTACATTTATACTACAAATTAATTGTTTCACGTGGGATTCACCTAGATTAGTGTGAAATTATTTTTTTATCAACGTAAAAAGTTAATTGAATTATGGTTTTTAAAGTACATACAAGTAAATTTCTTAGACAAATTAGACTAGAATGTAGAACAAAATACATGGTTAAATAATTGCGTTTTTCAAAAATGCTAGCTGAAAATCATGAATTTCATCATAAATTTCAGGTTTCGCCTGAATTTGAATAGGCACTAGGAAGAGCCGAAGCAATCAAAATTTTCCAGAACGAATTTTAATACTTAAACACGTTTCAGATCAGAAGACCACTGGGTCCACCTCAGAAGACCTTAAATATTATTTTTGTTTTCAAAATTAAATGATATCTTTGTCGAGAAAATGGAGGTCTAAATTTTCGAATACTTTGGCTTTTCCTTACAACGTTGTCTGAAATCTTTCCGATAGTGGCGGAGAGAATTTTCTCTCAATTATTTAAAGAAATCGTAGTGTTATTCTTTCGTAGGGCTCTTTACTAAGTTAAATCTAAGATTAAAATGGAACTGGCGATTTTTCCTTTTAATGAACACATACCGTGCGCTTCTTTAGAACAATCTAAAAGGATTAACCATGAAGGTTTATACCGATCTTCTTCGAGATCTATATAATTTAGTGTGAAATATGCAAAGTGGGATTCTTAAGAAATGAAGAAGTAAGCATATAGCATATATCTGCGACTTAATTGCATAAATAGAGAATTTACAAATACAGGGACATGACTGAAAGAATTACCAGAAAGCTTGAGGAGCATTTGGAACGACCTTTTCTGTGATTTCCATGCCTCTTGAACACACAAGCTACCTTTTAAAATCCCTGCTTATGCACCTAGATGGGATAATAAGACCTTGATCTGGGGTACTTAGGAAAACTTCTAGAATTGACACTCCCGATGTCAAATTCACACATTGATACCATTTTTCTAAAATTCCTATATATGAGAACAATCAACACTATCTGTACCAGATTTGCCTCACCATTGAAAATAGACATTGATTTAAAATGATATTGGAAAATACGTGATCAAAGAAGTCATCACATGCAAGGTGATTCACAACAGAAAATTGGGTCTTACTTCTGTTTGTAAAAATTAAACACCCATTAAAGAATTGTAGCATACATCCGTAGTACTTAGGCTATGGTTATCCAAATTTCAAGACTATGCCAACATGTAAAGATGGTTTAGAATACGATTGATTGTCAATTATTTTAAATAAGTTCCTCCCTGAGGAGTATAGTCAAATTTTATGGTCTAGGTAAACTCATTTTGGGAATATCCAGTGAAAATACTTCTCACACTGATTATTGAAGAGAGCATTCCAATCAGAAAATTTGAATTACCATCCAGAGAAGAATATGTAGTAGTGGTATAAACAAATCCGGCAGCAAAAGAGAATAAGAGTACAGCCATTAGAGTTTTAAAGGCTCATGACGAAATAATAAATTCCTGCCACTCATAAATCTCCGAGTGAATAATTCTTTGATTGGATAAATTGGATGAAAATTGTATTCACTGATCCTAAGCTTTCCGTTATGTACCATCTAAGATGTGCCAGGAATGATGACTATATTTGAAAATCCTCTTCCAGACTTTCCCTGCCACACTAAAACATGGGGAAAATATATGATGGCTCCTTAAATGAAAAACTTAACCAGGATAGGTAAATAAGTTCTACCTTCATTTCATCAGAAGTCTTCCCCAAATTTGACTCCGAAATAGACTAAAAATCTCTCATACATTAAGGATGTCCCACAAATGAATGAAAGGGAATGAATGGTATTCAAAGTGCAACAAGCGCTTGGTGGTGAAACCTGAATTGTATTGAAAAGCACCAAAACACAATTGAATAATGTACACTTAATAGTACGTATCTCGAAGAAGACCGGGTAGAAACTCCTATGGTATGAATTTATACCTAGGAGTTAAGTACTTCTAATGCAAAATCATGATGCAGGATCATATACGCAAATTGAGCGAATTTGGATTCTAGTCTTAACATTATTTAGACTTCCTAAAGCGTTCTACAAATGAAACTAACTCTTGACGGTCGTTTTAAAACTACTTCCTCTCAGCTATAGAGATTTCAGATGATGTAGAGTAAAAAAGCCAAAATATCAGAATTCGATAATTTCCATTCCCATATAGATATTTAAATTTGGAAAAAGAAACACATATGTGTTCTTGTGAGTTGTCGATCAAACTTATTTCACTATTAGAATTTATGCAGGCGAATGTTTATTCTTTCTGCCCACCCTAATGGATACCATCGAACTATAAATGTGAAAAATAAATAGTACTGACTTTCCGCAACATGGCTTCCGCTTGTACGACGTTGAAGTTGCGAGCTATAGAAAAGGATTGATTTCAAAAGCAGTTATAGAAGTTAGAGAAGCACAACACATAACATTCACTACAAATATATATATGGGTCATTTCATATGAAACCGTACAGAAAAAGGTCATTTTCGTGCCGAACCCTTCCGATTTTTTAAAGCTCTGGCAATTTGTTTCCCAGCCATATATAAGAAATTCTGGAAATTTGTAGCTTCCAACCTGCAATAATTTTTTTATGTATATTAGTTTTAAATTTGAAGACTTTTTTTTTCGGCAATTTTTCATGATTTTAGACTTACTAAATATCCTGTACCTTTGGACCTAATTGTCCAATCTTACTGAAGGAAAACTTAGTTTGTAGAAAATGTACAACCTTTCTCATGGCGTATAATATGACCTTTTAAATTTCAGTCATGTAATTTGACCTTTGACCTACAACTACAAAAAAAGTGTATTTTTAATTTTTTTTCTAAAAAAATATATGTTAAAGGTATTCTGTTTATCTTTGCTTTCTGAAAGTTTTATAGTGCGACTCGCATGGGTTCATAGTTAAAAAAAATTCGAAGTAAATAGAAGTATGTAATCAGTACCTATAACACCTGTACCTTTTGACCTGTTCGTTCAATCGAGATGAAAGAGGGCTTATTTCATAGAAAAACGTATAACCTTTGTGATGATATATTTTAGGAATAAAATAATGAAATACTTTTTTTGAAATTCAAGGCCAAAGCCTTGAATTTCAAAACTTTCAAGGTAACTTTTCTGATGATATATTATATGATACTATGAGTGACCCTAAAATCAGAAAGGTCACTCGTAATATCATGTAATATATCATAAGAAAGGTTACCTGTGATCATTCCATGTCAAACCGCACAGTACACAACCCGATCACCTCCGATTTTTTTAAAATTCGGGTAACTTGTTTCCCAGCCATATATAAGAATTTCTGGAAATTTTTATCTTCCAACTTGCAATAATTTTTTATGTATATTAATTCAAGTTTGAAAAATTGGGCAATTTTTCATGATTTTAGACTTACTAAATCTCTTGTACCTCTGGATCACAACACACAGATAATTTAAGGGAATGTTCCTATATCTTAGATGCACTACACCATAGAAAATTTCGTGGGTGGTATTACGTGGAACTGTTACTTAAAGAACATTTCACTCAAGGCAAAAAACCAGGATGGAGGTTGCCGAGTACAAGAACGTTCAAGTTCATCAAATGAATCCCGCTCGAGGTTGCTGAGTAGGTGGGGTGCAAATGTACCGTGAATTAATGTTACGAAACGCTGAACACCAAGATTAAACGTGTGAGTACAAAACATCTACGAGTAAAGGACAGAACACAGGTGACATGGTGGGACAAGGAACTCACTGTAATGACGAATCCTCCGAAAGTACTGTGCCACCGTTTCAAGAAAACTACAGTAGAGTAGGAACATAATGCCCGTTAGATCCTGTATAAAAGAGGAAGCTGTATCTATCGCAATACAATCTTTCGAAGGATGAGCGACTGTTGGAAACAATTTTGTTATGAGATTTCCCAATGATCCTTGCACCCTCTCACATAAGTTTGCTTCAAAGTTTAAAAGCACTAACTAATTGATAGTATCAAACGGGCGGATAACACATTAACAAAAACTTTTTCGGAAACAATACAGACTATTCTTATATTCTTAGAGGGCTCTTTCCTTCTGCCACAGATGGCGAGACGCTTTATCAGGACAAAATGTAGTGGAAAAGCAAGAAATTCCGCCACACATACTCAAAGGACAGCCAAATCACAACTGTCAAAATTGAGAATGAGGAAGAAAATAAAAAAGAAGAAAGTCAAGACCTGACGCGATGACTGTTGAAATTCACCCGAGCTTTTCACCAGCAGCACGCATAGATATTATTGGAGTTTTTCAAGAAATATCTTGACCTCGAATGTGTATTAACATGCTGAAAAGTAGCTAACGTTGCCTAAATAGCGATGTCACAGATATTACGTCCCACCGCCAATTTCTCTACTACATCCCTCTGAGAAAACATTTGACAAGAGAATAACCCAAAGGCCCTTACCATTGGCTTGTTATTAATAATAAATTAAAACCGAAACGATATGGTTTAAAAACAAGAAATTCCTGTGAAACGGTGCTAAACCAACTTATGAAGGCGCTCGAGCAAAGCTGAAATCAAAGATAGCATGTCAGTTAAATATAGCTTGACATGTAAGGTGCATTGAATAACTTTTGGTGGCCGTTGGTGTTCGGTAAACTTATTGAAATCTATTGTCCAGGGAATGTTTCGAGAGTAATCGATGATTACCTAAATCAAGATGGATATTGGTTTAGGACGAATAAGGATATGCGATTAAGCAAAAGACAGAAAGACAATGCCTTCAATGCTTATGTAGCTGTGAAATCTCATCGTAGACATCTTGGAAGTGTCTCTTCCAAGTGGATGGCATTTCTAGATGACTTGATTCTGGTCGCTGCTGGGGAGAACATAAAATAGAGTATTTTAATTTAACAGAGATTATTTAATAATTTTGATTACTTAATCATGAAAGATTTCTCTTTCAGCTCTGGGAAGTCTTGTCCACTCCAGTACAATTTGCTCCTTACAGATAATTATTTCTCTACATTTCAGAACTTTGTTTCCAGGATAACCTTTTCATAAAAATTTTGTTACTTATTAATTTATCTGACCAATATATGTTATACATTTGTGGTGCTTGTCGAAATAAAATTATTAAAAAATGAAACAGATGTAGATGAGAGGTTGGTTAGGTTTTATGCACAAGGACCATATTTGGCTAAACTGCTCCAAGCACGACTGATAATATCAAGTAATGGGCGTGCACGTAAGGTTTTGGGGGTTTAATGGCGCAACGGCCAGACACAAGACACAATATTAAGTAACAGACATACATACACAATGGAAGTTTTACTGACACAGAAGAAATACACCTAGGGAGGAATGCACCTGACAGGAATCGAAGGTTGCTAGATCAGTAGGCAAACACACTGAGCCAAGATGGAAATGAAAGGTAACGAGGAACCAGACCATTTCGACTCATGATCAAAAATTTAAACTTCAGTTTTAACCTTGTTAAGATCAAATCGTTAACTCTTTCTGTCTGGCAACTCTTAAATTGAAGTATCCTTTGCTCGAATGTGGCGGTAAGATAAGTGGTATGAATGATTAAATACCTCGGTGAAAGTTTGAGAGCAAACTTGAATTTTTCAGCCCATTTCTGAAAGAAGAAAGACTGAAAAACCAATATATTCACGAAACAGAGCAGCCTCACTCTGCAAAAAAGACGATCCTGGCAAGTTGAAATATTTACATTTCATTGAGAAATTGTTTTGGCCATGGTGCATGGGGTTATGATATGTGAATATCAAGGTGTTCGGATATACCTAGAACTGGACATACCTAGTTCGGGACCACGGATATACCTAGAACTCTTTCAGTGGCAAGCCTTGATTCTTGTTACTAGATGTAACCAACCACACGGTATCCCCAGCGAAATACAGAAACACTCCTGCCTAACATATAATTTAGATAATTGCTTTAAATTTTTTAAACTAGATTCCAGGCATAGACTTATTAATTCAGCATCATGTATTTCTATCTCAGAAGCCTATGATCAACCTTCTAAATTTGATAATCTTTCATTTATCACATGCCGCTCTGTTCAAGACCTGTTTACCTGTATACTACCTTTTTCTATCAGTTCATGTCTAAAGAAGTTGACTTTTATAATTTTTAATCAACTTGGCCATGATTGCTTTTTTAAACCTCTTGATAGTGAAAAAACCAGTGTTAGTTATTTGAATTTATCTTTTTCGATAAACAAATATGAATTTTCGAGAATAAATATGATGTGTTTAACAATAATTTTAAGTAAATATGTATAAAAGTTTTGCAATAACTTATACCTTTTAGAAACTTGTAGAAAAAATGTGTGTCTTTCAATGTTTCGGCCGGTAATTCATTCTTCATCAAAGTTCGTAGCTAAAAAGTCAAAAGTTAAGTGTAAAAAGGATTAGAGTACTTTGATCATGACAATAGGAATTATTTAAATGCAATTCAGGTATTTAAAAGCTGTATTTTGGGATGAAAAATATTTTAATCAGAATTATTTCATGAATAGCTTCTATGAATAATTGAACTCTAAGCTTCTTCCCAGGATTTAACATTTCCTACACACCTTCCTGATTAATCCAATTTATTGGATAGGAAAAGCAAATAATAAACCGTACAGCACCTCCATGGTTGACATCAAATGATACTTTGTAAGTATAGAAGCTATCTGGCTAACAATTATTTAATGTTAAATACTTTAAAAAATTATTTTAAAAGCTAAAGAAAAGAATGCTATTCTACGGGACTTGCCCCACCTTTTATTGAAAATAATCTACTGTATACCAGTAAGCCTAATCTATGTTCTGTTATGCATAAGTCATATAAGATAAATTCAAATTGAATATATTGATTCAATTCCGGCGATAAAAATTTTACAATTATGCTCAATTATTTTACAAACAATTGTGATTTAATTTTTGGGATAAAAGTTTGACAAACAGTTATGTTTAATTGGTTGATACATCCTCTCTAACGTCAAATAAAATTGCAGAAAATGATAGACTGTAAGAAATCTCTCATTGGTTTTGTATTAATATTTTTCTAAAAATTGTAGTGAGAGGAGAGAAGTTTCATACAAAATACATTTGTTATGAAGTTTCATTTTTATTTTAAAACATGAAGTTTATTTCACCACTCGCGAAATTGCGATTTAATGAACAATTTTATAAACAGTGTATTTACCCCGGAAAACAAGATATTGATTAAACCTGAAATTATAAATAGAATTAATCACTAGATTAAAGAAACTTAAAATGAAGATTTGATTCAGTTGGTAGCGGATTCGACAATTTCTAACTTGATGCATTTGAAAGAAATGCGTAAACTATGTAGGTAGTTGTTCAAAAAAGTATCAGCACTGCAACGATGTCTACCGTGAATTCCTAGAAATAGAGCAATCCTAATCCCAATAGGAAATCTTTGGGGAATAATGCCAGAATCACCTTTGGAGATCAGTTTTGGGCATCAACTTGTGGAGCGCGGCAATTAATAAAATATCATTAAAATATTGTGTGTACCTTGTGTACCGCGGTGTATCCAATAAGCAATAAAACGAATGATAAAATATTTCATTATTTGTTAACTGTCAAATAATTATAAAATATTTCATAAAATTTACTAATAAAAGTAAATGAAATTATGTCAATGAGGCATTTTTGAAGTACCTTTCAATATTTCAGGAAGCATTTTATTAATGAAAAATAAATTTTAATCAAAGAAACAGGAGAAATGAGAGATTAAGAAATATATTGTACTTTCTATATTGTCTTATCTTGATTAATCTTTAATTAATATTTCGGCACATTGTGATGAACAGGAATAGGTTTTCTTTCATATCTACAACAATTATGATTAGATTTGTGCAAAACCTTATATTTGGAGTTATTTTGGTATGAAAAATATTTTAATAGCATTAAATGTGCGCTACTTGAACTTTTTGAAATAATGTCTGAATAAATATAAAGCTGGATTCTTATGTAAATAAATTGTTCAGTTATTTGTCGTAGATATTAGGAAAAAGTGAATACTTTGTATTTGACTGTGCTGCTCTGAGAACATGAATAACAAAAGTTGTTTGAATACTTTTTTCCAAATTGATACATAAATTAAATTTTTGAAAATAATTTAAACTTATAAAAAGACTTTACTTACTTTTTCGATAGCATTTTCTTCGTTTGATGTCAAATTCTCCATCATGGTTACAGCAGTTTAGAGTTGTTGGTTACACTTTTCTAATAAATTAATTAGCACATAAAATAAGTGAATGTATAACGTCTAATTATGCAAGGTTAATATAATCGTATTAAAAACAAGTAAATTATTCTTTCTATTAATCGTCTGCTTAAAAAAATCGTTCATAATCTTTATAACAAGAATAATTCAAACACACCTGATTGAGTTTCAATTCCCATATAGTAAAATATATTTTCCTTCTTGTTCAAGTACACACATCAGTTCACTTTTCGACTTTATCTTATCCACATATGATAACTGTTTAAGGCAATGGAAGGAATACGTGTCTCTTATCTGCGGTGAATTGTATTAGGTCAGAAACCGTTAACCTTACATACACAGATTTTGAAATTCAACAAGGATCAAAATGATAGATAACGTGTTAAATAAATTACTTAATTACTTTTTAAATGAATCTGTAATACCTTGTACTTCAGATTCATTTAAAAAGAGCGAATAGATTTACAAAAATGCATTTTTTATATCTTTGATATTATTTTAAATTGAATAAAACTGTATATTGTTTAACAGGGGTAGAATATTTACAAGCCATTTGCTGAGGAGTAAATTAAGAATAATGTTAACACATCTGATTTGCACGACACCGTTTAACCGTTTAAATAGATTTATTTTTATTTATACATTAGATTTATATTAAACAATTTTCCTCTTCACTGTTGTTACATTAGCAACATAAATTACATTAGCAAATTACAATCTGCAATATAGATTTTCCGGAACAAGCACTAAAAATGAATGACGAATGCATTGCGATATTCATCGAAAATATAAATAACAAAAAAGTTTGTATAAGGCATATTTGAACATGCTAGCAGTATTTTTCGTGCTAATCAACGGTTTTCTGAGAATATTATCTTTTGAAGTTAAACGATTACTTTTTAAGCAGTGGTCGAATAGAAAGGACAAAGTTCAAAGCGACACGCACAGACCAATCAGTGGTGCCAGTATGAAATGTGAAAACACACTCATTGGTCTGCGCATGTCGCTTTGCACCTTGCGCTTCGAATTTGACCACGGCTTTAGAGAAAAATTATTTATGAATTTTATTATTGATTGTTTTTGTATTTTTCATATCATTTATTGTTTTGAATAATGTTTATAAGAATTATTTTTAACTAACAATCATAACCCATCTTACAAATTGTAGGCAAATATAAATATAAAGGAGTGTTTTATACAATGAATATTTTCGTTCTATTTTAACTTATTTTTTACGTTATGTGCCATTTTAAAGAAAAATAAATGATCTCCGAATTTTATGTATGTTTCAATTTGTGCTAGTACTACGTCTAAACGACTGGATACAGCTCTACCTTGGTAGAAAAAGGATCAATGTCAAATTCGCTGATTTTTATTCAAAAATCTTTCAAGGTCAGAAAGTTACACTAAAAAAAGTGCCAATGTCCTCCTGTCAATACATTATGAAAGTACCAAAACATTTGAAAGTATTTTTTGTACCCTATATTAAAAATTAAAAAAGTACTAAATCAGGTGTTATTTAAAATTTTCAAAATGAACATTAGCCCCTTTTCTACCAAGGTATAGATATTTCCATGAAATCTATACGGACAGGTAGGTATTTTAATTAACGTCACACTGGAACAACACAACGGGCTATTGGTGACAGTTCGGGATCAATCCCAAAGGGATAGAACCGAGGACAACACCAAGTACTTTTGACCCACGGTCAGATGACGAGGCAACACCTGAGCTGGCACTCCACTCTCCAAACTTCCACACCACGCCAACCATCTACACGGGCACATAATTATAACATTTTAATAAAAGTAGTAACAATAATAATATTAAATATAGGGTTTAAATACATTGTATGAAACAAGCTCATTAAAACTTACTAAGTTAAACTAAGTTAACTTTCAAAAGCCATGTAATTTAATTTAAAACGAGGATTTAAAATCTGAATGAAAATTTGAAACTCATTTTACCATCTTACCAAGTCATCTACATTGAGAACGTCAAAACAAAAATAATAACTTCGTTTAGCTCTTAATGGAATGTTTAATTTTCGTTTTACTTTTAAGACGCTTGTTACACATGAAAACTAAAACAGGCAGTTGTCGGTATGCGTTATATTAGAGTCAAAATGATCGACTATATCCTTTGATAGAAACCATCATATTTTTATGAGAAGTTTAACATCTGATCAAGGAAAAATTTCCCACAAAATATCGAATCCGATTTAAGTAGTCACTGTATTTTCAATGGTAGTAAAATAAAGCAGTAGATTAAGGTAACAAACGTAATATTAAAATGATATCTTCTCTATCTAAACGAGATAAATGCAGCTAAAATTCCTGTCGTAAAAATTCTATATGATACAATAGAAAAATTATTTATTTAACTAAAAGCACATTTTAGGTACAAATCTGGTGTAAAATTTTCCGTGGTTTTAAAAAATGCTGAAGTTTTCTTTCTATAATTTAACTATTGCAAAGATATCAACTTGGACTAGGGAATGAGAAATGCCCTAACGCCAAGGAAAGAAAGAAAAAAAAGCTTGTGCGAAGGAATCGTGAATTGCCCGAGTGATCGAAGTGGAAGGCCATTTTAGATTTGGTCATTTTTGCATGTGTTTGCGCCAGTAGAACTCTGTACTTTATTTTGCAGTAGTTTTTGTTGTCTCCAAACGCGCGTTTGATAACTCTTCATGGGAAGAGGGCGTAAAGCTCAATTTTGATTATCCAAACCTTAAAATGTTAATAAATTATTTTTCGAAGGTACGTGAAACAAGTGTTGCATGTAGGAGAGATTTTCTGTGTGAACAAAACAAGCCAGACGGAAGACGGGACATTTAATCTTCCTGCTACCCAAATGGGGTCTACGTCGATACATAAAGGGGTTACCTAAAAATCTATTTTATCGCTACTTCGATTAAGTTTGCCTTTTAATCTAAGTGGAGTTGACCAATTATCTGTGATACATCAATTCGGAATTCATTCCTTAAATTTTCGAAAATTAAGCCAAGTAACGCCTTATCCGGTAAGAAGCACTTTTCTTCCTATATTTAGCTTGACAGAACCGTTACACTGCCGTTTAGCTTGATATAAAATGCCTCTAATTTAATAACTTAAAATGCATTTAATTAAATTTTTTTGGATGACGCGAAAAATGTTTTAAACTTACGTAAATGTTTGTGTTGAAGCGAGTTTCAAAATGAATATAGTAATTCGGACATACATATTAGCAAATGATCGTATTGATTTCTGCTTTTACAATGAAAAATAAATAAGTAGCAATTTCATTCAGAAACTGAATATCTCTGATTTGAATATAAGGGCTGTAAGGATTCTATTTTAAATCTCACGTTGGTTGAATTAAAACAAGATTTTACTATAAAACTACTGATAAATCTCGGAGAATATTAATAGAAAACTATTTGAACAAGGAGATTTTTGAAACATTAGCATTTTTATCGAAGTAGCAGAGGTTGCCAATAGTTGAAACCAAACTATTTTTCTTTTAACTCTTTTATCTGTAGAAGGTTTATAGAAAACTTTTTCAAAAACAATAAATTATTTCTGTATTCTGTAGATAAGTTATCCTTGAATTTTTTCGTTTTATATGGTCACGATTTCAAATGCTTAACTAAATAAATATATTCAGCTTTAATGATATCATAATTTTGGGATCAAAATATTTTGCCATTTGTCTCTCACATGTTGATGGAATTCCGAACTGTAAGTTCAACTCTATGCAGATAAATGTAGTATACATATATATTTGCGTACTTTTAATGTATTAAAATTGTTTTCTGGACGCATAATGCTAGCTATGTTTTTTATGAAAGAAAGAAGAACGTATGATCACTTTCCAGTTTTCATTGTATCATCATAAATTCTTTAGTGCCTAAGGGCACATAAGGCATTCAATCTAGATCGTCAAAGTTTCCTGTCCGATGCAGCAAGTCTAGCTTCATACCAGCTCGCACATCCAGCCTCACTTCTCTCTTGTTCCATCATACGTCACCAGGTGTGAAATACCCCAGACGGCACTAAGCGCCCCAAATTGTAAAAAGTTGTTGGCAGCCAAATGACAGAGCATATATATATATAATAGCTCTAATCTCTGAACTAGTTAGTGTGTGTGTTAAAATAAAATTTGGTTATTTATAGAACTGACTGATTATTACCACTGAACACACCAATGCTTTACACCAGGTTAAAAGGGAACGTCCACGCTTTCTCTTTCCATCAGGGGTCCAAGTTAATGCTATATTAAGAATACTATCCCTGTTCACTCTTAAAATGTGTCCTGTAAACTTCCAACATCTAAGTTTAATTTCATTTCCTATTTCATTAAACTGTGTTTTATTTAATAATTCTTCATTTGAAATGTAGTATGGCCACAAAATCTTTAAAATAATTCTTAAATTTTTATTTTGAAAAACATTAAGTTTATTGCACTGTATTTTGGTAATTGTCCATGTTTCAGAACAATTTACATTGTATATTATATTTATTTAACTGAAGTCATGCCGAGGGAAAAAGTTCTGCTAGTTGTAAATAAATTGCTTTAGTTTATTTTCAAAGTTAATCGCAATTTTTTTTAATTCCAAGATTCACTTTCAAATACATTTAGGTGTTTAAACTTAAATCTCATCTGGAATATTGTATATGGCTTTGTTTAAAAAATTTGAGGACTACTTTAACAGATTTCATACTATTTCTTTAGCAACTGTTACATTATTATAAGCATATTTAAATATTAAGAATATCTAACTAATGTATGTTATATATAGCTGAAATTCAGGTAGTAAGTAGTTGAATTTACATTGCACGTGAGAAGCACAACGGGCTATTAGTGACGGTCCGGGATCAATTCAGAAGGGAAAGATCGAGGACACCTTGTAATTTTTAACTTCGGTCAGATGACGAGGTCAACACCTTGATCGAATTTCACAAAAACTTAATTCCCATGAATTTCAAAACATCTTTAATTCAACGATGTTTACATTTCTGTAAGTAGTCACCGAAAACATTCGTTTGGGGAAAGAGTATTCTTTAAAAAATTATCTAAATTATGCATTTATCCTATGCATTTATTCCATTATTATTTCCTCAGTTTCTAACAAAACTTCAATACTGTCAATACACTTATATTAAACATCAACTAACAAGTGAAATATGATTTTATCAACATAATAAATCTTGATACCTATCGTCTGAGAGGATCTGAAAGGTAATTTCATATTTACCATCTTAAAAAATTTAAGGAAATTTTAAGAAGACGGAATTTACACAAATCTAGCAAGAGGAGATTCTAAATGCAATACAATTAAGTAATTATTTCACAAAGGGAGGAAAATTATTTCACTAAGTAAAGTAAAATGCAAGAATGTAAGTGAAATGATAAAATTGTACTGTAGTTGGGACATGTGAGAATGTTAATAAAGTTAATACAAATTCATTTTTTAGTCCCAAAGATGTTAATTGTGATTTTAATTCGAACTCCCTTGAGGTTTTAATATAAATGGAAGAGCGATGTCATTTGGTTATTGTTTGCCTGTCGTTCATTCGAGTTTCCATAGGAAAAGTGGTCATCAGTGCAGAAGTACAAATAGACAGCAACCTCATAAAGGATTATGAACACCTTAAAATCTTATACTGGAGCATAGCTGAGTGTAATTTATACACACCTCGGGACATTAAAACCCAAATAAATATGTAAATTTTGATGCAGATATTAAAATTACTGCTGTCCAAACGTGTGAACACCTAGTCGCTATATAACTGCTAAACATGGAAATTCAAAATGGAAATGATGTTAATTAAAAATAATTTTAAGGTGTTATCGCCTAATCCTTTAACTTCAAAAATGGAATCAAGGCTTCCGTTAGTGTCACGCAATGATAAACTTATTTATTGAGGATAATCAACAGTAAAAATGTATTGCTTGAAAAGAAAAGTAATCATGAATATCGTATGAATATATGTAATCCTTTATAATGATGATGAAATTAGAAAATATCGCATCCCTGGTGTAAAACCCTAAAGTAAAACAATTTTGATAGGAAAACTGAGTACAATACAACACCATAAAAGTTCGTCCTTTTTGCAGGAAATGAACTTTAGAGGCATTCATAATCACTCCAAAACTCAAAATCGACGTGTGTAGTAGTTACCTTAGTATTACATTTAGTAGTTTTGTCTAACACTATAGTGCGATGTATGTGAAATGAATTACTATGGATTGATAAAGTAAGCAAACGCGCGCGTATTTCGTCCAAAGTAAATTGTAGGAGATATAAAAATGGTCAAAATGGAGTTTAAAAAGCTATTTCCACCTACATAAATTATCTCTGCATTTTCCTACGATAGAGAAAAATTATAATTCTGACCCTTTCAATCAACGTTTAACCAATTGAACCTTCCTGGAGGATCTTGCGGAAGCTGGCCAGCATTTATGTGTGGTCTTGAAGAAACTAGGAAACTTCAAGCAGTGAACTCGACTCCAACACATAGATTCGAACTCGTAACCAAGCACTTTCAATTTACTAGTTTTGTAAGAGAGAAGACTTCAGACGCTCGGCCACTAGTGGGCTGTCCTTAAACGCATAAACAAAGATTTCTGCATTAATTGAAATTGAACTATTTGAAACAGTTTTTAGTGAATTAAACTACAGTACTTGCATTCATTTTGCGTATTTAATACAGATTGGACACATGCTCTATGCAGATACTTTTCTTACATTTTTTGCAGAGAAGCCGAGTTTTTTTGTCCGTTTTTTGGGGGAGCACAATTTGTACTTTTTGTCTTGGGTTCCTAATTACTGTTATTCATGATCAGTTTTTTATCTTTAATGGAAACACTAATTGTTGTCGCCTTTGATTTAAGTACTTTTCTAAGAGCATAGGTCCCAAGAATTTTAGAAAAAAAATCTAAATTGAGTAGGAGGCTCTGTTAAGTCAATGAAATAATTATCCTCGCATAATTTGCTGAAACGTGTTCATGAAATCATGTTCTTCAAATGAATGCATTTATTTTGTTCTCGTTTCAGCAACATCTGCTGCGTTTTTTATAGAAATAGATGATTTCAGATTTTTGCATTTTCATATAGATTTGTCGATTTTATCATCGTTGTGCATCGTCGACAATAGCGCAAAACGTTTGTTTTCCTTGGGTATTTCCTTGAGATTGTTGTTTCCTTTTAAAGATTCGAGAAGGCTCGTGAATTACCTAAGCCCATGCGATAATATTGGATAATATAACAATAAAAAACATTCTCACAAATTTTTCAGTAATTTTTCCCAACAACGATGATCCTACAGTCAGCTGTAGAAGTCCTTGTCTATTTCCAAAAAATGGGCGTGAGCTAAACAAGAATAAATATGGCAATGGTTTTGGCATATCCTGTATGTCTTCTTGCAGGTTAAATAATATATAGTATATACAGATATTTTTGACGACTTTCGTTGACTTTAATTGATTTTAGAGAATATGCAATTAATTTGATTACGTCATGCTTTTAACGAATTTTAGCAATATGACAGAAATTTAGTATGTTCGTAATGACTAATCAGATCACAAAATGTTATAATATAAACTTACAGACGAATTTGATTTCATAATTATGCTATAAATAAATTGGAATGCATAGGGTTTTACCATTATGTTATGAGTATCCCTTTTCAATTCAATACTTTTCCAAGGATTATAAATTGAAACGTATTAAATCGCAAAATTCAAAAATTGTAAAACCTTTATTTTGTTTCGCCATTTATTACATCCATTGGTAAATCGATAACAAAAAATGTATTTTAAACGAGTTTTAAATTTTTACTCTTTTGATATTTAAGTAAAAAGGTAAATATGAGTATAAAACCTATTTATAAATTATCGCACCGAAAGTGAATGTGGCTTCATTACGAGTTACAAGGCAAAATGGTAGATGGCGCCACGCGCAAGTACTAACAAGTTAGGGAAAACAAACTGACCGATAAGCTTATTCTAGCTTATCCTTTTAAGTCGTCATACAATAACAATTCCTCGAACTAATTTCGCAAAGTACACAACAGAAATTTAATGAACAATTTTATGAACTTAAGAAGTAGGAATAAAAACGCAAACAGATAACTACGAAAATAGTGTCTGCAGAATGTAATACCTGTGCTCAGGACCGCGCAAGGTTGACCTTTTCGTATTCTAGGAAAAAAAATTTTTCTCTCTTGGGGCAATGAAAAGAAACTCGTTTGATGCGATGAGATCGCTTCATCTTAAGGTCTAGACTTCTGCTCAAACAGCATGCCTTTGTTTAAGTGAACTTGTGCTATGTATCTTTAAACTCCAACATAATGATTCAATTGGGTGGAATAGAAAATACTGCGTTTTTCCGTTTAGGGCTTAAATTTTCTTCACTTGTTTTGACACACCTACGATGTTTCTGGACTTTTATAATTCATTAGAATATTAGGTATTCGATTAGTATATGGAACCGGGAGATTGGGTCTTCCCAAAAACATTTTCTGAGTACGTGCCTGAAGGAAACACCTAACAGCAAAAGCTTTCGGACCTATAAAAGCAGTGTAGAGAATTACAAGTACCAGAGATGTAATAATCGACATAATTGAGGTTACCTATTTATTTACTGAAATTTTTAATAGATGCAGCATAACAATTTAGACGCCAAACGGATCGATTTCAAATAGCATTTATATAAATTTTACAAAATGTGGTACTATTAAATTTACTTGATTGATAAAATTTTAAAGTATCTTAAATCTTTAAAAAGTCCTCTCTTATCTTGATAACATTTCTTTCTCCTACTCGATCAAAACACAAGAGAACTAGTTTATCACTAGTTTTCTTTTGTTTAACTGATATTTGAATTATTGTTTTCACCCATCAATAGAAGTGTGAGGAAATTACTAAAAGCAAGGCATGAAGTTTTTTTATGCTTTTTTAATACTGTGCGGAACAGGCAAATTTCTGTTTTAAAATTCTATTTATATTGGAAATAATTTGCAAGCATCTCAATATCATCCAACACGACGTCTTACAGTGTTTGGATACTGCGGAATTTATTAAATTTGTATGTTTATCGAGGACAATAATTTCAACAGATATCATAAGTGGGTTCAGTTTTCAAGGGTAAGCAGACTTGAAGAAAAGTTGTGTTTCTTTTTGCATCCATGTGTTCAAATTTTTAAAATAAAGTCCAGTTAAATAACAGAAATGAAAAAGAGAGGACCTCAAAATGTGGGTAGCATATTACTTCCAGTAGTATGATGATAGAAGACTAATTTTAAAATACTAGTGATCCAACTATTTCAATATAGTTCAAGTAAAGAAATTATAAATGCTTTGAAAGGAACTTGGAAATTTTACTTCCTTCACAGAATCTAAAACTACCTTTATATTTTTATTTTCTCATCTCTTTGCAATTAAAAAGATTTTGTCATATTTTTTATCAAGTTTTGAGCATTTTATATCTGAAAACAAATGCAACTACAGTGGTGCTAAAAAAAGATGCAGCATCCATTCAAAGTGTTATTATTGTTCTCCTAAAGAACATAAAATGTTATAATTTTAACAGATCGCATAAGATATGAATGAAAGATGTGCGTAGTGTGATATACTTTTTATGATATAATATTACTTCATCTAATTCCTATATTCATACAATTCCACTCTGTAGTGTAACAGTCACCTCTTCTATGTGTGAGAATGGTAAGCTATGTGCAGAGACGTAACTAGGGGGGGCAGACGGGGCATGTGCCCCGGTAGCCGGATTGGGGGGGGGGCGCTAAATTGGCCGAGTATCTTTTACTCTATAGATATTTACGTATGCTAAAAAATGAAGAGGAAAAACTTATTAGTTGACTACAAAAACCAAAAACTATAAAAGGAGCTAAATGCAGAATGTGTGAAGAAATAGCAGAAAAGCTTAACCTAGGATCCTCTTTTTAAAGGAGGAGGAAGAAGCGGATGTTTGATGAGAAGGGCGAAGTTGAAAGCTATGAATTGTCAAGAAAAAATTTCAGACTATTGATGCAGTTCTACTAATTGTTGGAACTGTGGGTAAAGATATGGTATTTCTTTTTTGAATATTGGGGATGAAATAGGGTCTTGATAATATGTGGGAGTTGATTTTTACATTTTTTCCTCTTTTTACTTTTAATTTTCCATTATATGCAAAACCTGCAACAATCATAAATCTCTTAGAGAAAGTTCTCACTTTAAAGTTACCCAGTTGAACCATGTTTTAAGATTTTTCTCCCCTTTTATGATAATAAATTGTTCTTTTTTTATTGCAATCATTTAAATACACCCACACCTCGTTTATTGTCACAACATTTTTCCATCTTTCTCCAGCTCAATGCTTCTCATAAAGAATTCTGCAGCTAGTTCTGCGTTCTGCAATATGTCGTGGAGATAGACGAAGAACATTGTATTTTGTTGGCCTTTCTAAGATTCAAATCACTGTTTATTTTATTTACACTTGAAACTGAACATTTTAATGACTTTGTAATAGTCCTTTGATTTAGCGGATTCTATTTTAAAATTAAAGATCTTACCTTACAAATATTCTCAGAAATTCTTTTCTTTTTGGATACGTATGTGGAAGTATTTTTCCACTTTTACATATTTTTTCCTTTCTCATTAATTTTACTTATCGTACCTATAGATATCGAAAAAACATGACTTACAGCGTTTTTGAATGATTGAATAAGCATAATTCTCTTCAGAAAGAGCGGAAACATAGCCTTCCATCCATTGCTTATTTAAAAGCGCCATTTTGAAAGTAAACAAAACTCTGAGTTAGCAGACGATAAGTTATGCTTTAACTATTTAACTGCTGTGAAAATAAAACTATTTCGTAGCATACAATTTTTTACAGCTCATCAAAATCGTTCAAAAAATGTCCGAACAGCCCTCTGTATTTATCATAATTAAATATCCTATTTTAAAGCAACAATCTGTTTAGACAATTTATTCAGACCACACATATCCCGATATCATTTGATAAATTCATTTCATTTGCAGTGTTTATAAGTGTGAAAGAATATACCAAACATGCTACTCTTAGATTATTTGTCAATGAAATATCTTAGAATTAATTAGGTATTTTATACTGTACTAAAAATTAAATTACTGCAAATTAATCTATTTACCTTTGAAATCAAGAATTTACCATCTAAGTTGAATAAAAAAAATTTAGACTAGTGGAATTAATGTGTGGTGGGGCGATATCAGGTGTTGTCGGGGAGGGTTTTGGTTTGGTTGGTCGGTGGGGGGCCCCAAGGCGAGTTCTTGCCCCGGGTGGAAACTAGCCTAGTTACGTCTCTGGCTATGTACAATTTACACCATTACAGAATAGTTATTGTTCCTATATGAAAGAAAGGGTGTTCTACCTGTCCTATAGCTTCTACGATGTCCTGTTATCAGTCTAAAATGATAAATTTCTTACAACACATCGAAGATATGGATTCTGGTAATAGAAAAATTAAAAAGAAATCGGACGAAAATAAACTTATGTGTCAAAAGAGGACAGCTGTTTGAAGTGTCAAAGTCAGAGCTCCATCGTTTGAATTAAACAGGTAACGAAAAGAATGCACCTGCGTGGTCGTAAGTACAATAACAGTCAAGAGAGCTCTACCGTACTAGCATCAAGGCCTATCGTCCTAAGAAAAAGACCCTTCTCCTACAGAAGCAAAAAGGCCCACTAAATTGACGTAAAGAGCATACAAAAAGGACGACTAAGAAGTAGACTTCAGTTATTTCTCGAATTAAAA
This sequence comes from Meta bourneti, assembly GCA_933210815.1. Classification (NCBI taxonomy): domain Eukaryota; kingdom Metazoa; phylum Arthropoda; class Arachnida; order Araneae; family Tetragnathidae; genus Meta; species Meta bourneti. Next base: position 59,981,534 of record OW119924.1, on the reverse strand, counting down.
AGAAGTCAACCAGCGCATGACTTAAATGGGAATCTTATAAAAGCAACGAAGAATACCATCCAGTATCGAAAAAAAAATCAATCTGCATGATATTAATGAGAGTCTACTAAAGGTAACGGAGAATACCATCCAGAAACTAAAAAAGTCAATCAGTATGATGTAAACTGAAGTCTTCTAAATGTTATCTGCGCCTCTGCATTCTACTGCTGCCATCTGGACTAGAGGCAGTTCAATAAAAGATTAGACTGTACTTTGGTGTGTAATTCATTTTGCTCTGTCCATTTCAAATGATATCCTACTTTATTAAAGGGTATCCGATGAAATTTCGACAGTGTATTTCGAATTGATCAAAATTGTTTGCGTTGTACGCAATTTTGTTAATTAAACATTGTTCGAATGAGACTTCCCTTTGGCTTAAATATTTATTAAATATATCTTGTTTATACTTCTATGGGTGAATAATAATTATTTGTGTTCTATATATTCATATCATCGCATAAAATAGTTTACATTGTGAAATTTTTAGATGATGCACTATTTTGAACAACACTGCATATGCGTTAAGATAACGTAAAATCAGGAAGAAGTTTTACATTGTTTTATCTAAATTGCTTACAGTTTTTTCCAAGTGCTCTTTTTTAGCGCTTGTACATCAAATCTATGAGTAATAAATTTGCTTGACACTGAAACTGAATAATATCTGAAAGCCGATGAAGTTCTGATTATGCCAATTTATAATTTAAAAAATTCTAACACACTACTAATTAATATAAAGCCTTCATTTATTGCTGTAAATTTAACAAAAAATGATATAAAAGAGCCTTGTTTAACGACAAAAGCAGCCTCAAAATGAATACAATTCTTCTAAGGTTTGTAAAGGTGTTTTTTAATTACATTTATATATCTTCAAACTTTGTCACCCATGTTCTGTAAAAGATTTCCTTGGAATAAAACCAGCTGTAGGAATTGTCAAATATGAAGTAATCTAAACAAAAGAACAAACAATATTAATATTTATACATCTAAATGAGTATCGTAATTCACTATACTGCATTGTATTTCAAAACTAAATAAACAAATTTTAAGAGAATGGGCATTGTTTGCGTACCACCAGTCTCCTAATTTAACTGAAAGACTCGTTAAAAACCACGTGACTGGACTGCCTTCTTCCGGGAGCCGAACTATTAAGAAAAGACAACTCGCTGTGATTGCCTTTTCCCTAATTCTTGTTTTTATACTAGCAATCTAGGTTCATCTATAATTCATTTGAAAAAGAATGCCATTCAAGTATAATTGATCTTGTAAACCTATTCAAATCTCTATGTTAAATTTTTAGTAATTACATACTATATAGAACCAATTACCACAACTATTCTGGAATTGTAGGTGTACTTACTTTAAACACTAGTAGACATTTTTCTCCTTGTTAAAATGTTTGCCAATCAGCCATTATTGAAAATTTACAATTAAATAAATCAAGTAGTTAAAAAGCATGTTTAATTTTGTAGTTAATTACTTCAATAATATAATAATAAAAAATTTAATTAACAATTATTAAATTAATTCAATTATTATTTTATAATTGTATGTTTCAATTAATATGAATAATTTTATCCTTATAATTTCAAAGGTGAGTTTTAGGTAAACTTAAATATATAAACTAAACTAAATATGTATTATAAAACTTACATGTCCCTATTTCCTTGCAATGGTAGAAGTCTATATGTGGTTCATTCTCTGTATCTATTTTGTGCACTGGTATTAACTCATCAACTGAATTTTCTCCTGTTTGTAAATGAAGTCCAAATCCAATATCATGACTTCTTATGAGAAATTCCCAGTGCAGAATAGAGTCAGGTTTAGTAATATGAACTGCCACACGACTGCTATCTTGCCGTTCAATCCTAATGAAATTAACTTCCTCGTTTTGTGCATATTTTTCTACGTCTTTTTCCACATAATATGATTCTGGTATATAGCCGGCAAAATTTACCTTAAAAATAAACACAATTACTTTTAACATGTTATAATAGTTTCATTTAATTGTGCCCTTTACAGTAACAACATGAAAAAGAATCAACTACTAAAAACTTTCATACTATAAATTCTGATGAATTAGAGAACAAATTATGAAAAGAACTTAAAAGTGTGCTCATCAAAAATTCGTTAAATTATATACTTACAATCGTACATCCCATAGTTACTGACAAATTAAAATTTTAGAAGATCATGTAAAGGGCACTCTGTAACCCGTATCATCAACATAAATTTAACAAGTACTTTCATAAGGGGATAAACATTTAAAATAATAACTGATTTATTATTTACTAACAGAATATTTATTACCCGGCGTTGCTCGGATTGAAATAACAAACCTACATCGAATAGTCGTACTCAGTTTTCCTATTTTAGTAAGATGCGTGAAAGACAGTGCAACTTTGTCTACTAAAATGTACTTCATTGTAGAGTTGGGTTATACTACTATATACATTGAACACAGAAATCCTACAACTTGGAATACAACAGAATTGTGAACCGCTCTGCAGGAAGTATCATGTTTAATGCCTATAGAATATCAAGCTCGTATAATACAGGCCCTGTCTTATTTCTGCAGTTTTACTTTCCCGTGGGAGGCCTACCAAATATTAGACTGGTGTACCGGTTTTACTGGCACTTCAGTCTACTGGCACTTACTATTGCATCGTAAGTTAATTTTTGTAGTGGTAACTTAGTGTACCACAATACTCTCCCTCCAGAATTCAACATTGGCTGAATTCAATAGATGCTACCAGTAGTTGACTGATAGTCAATTGTGTGAAAACGTGAAAGCTGTAGAGTAAGATTTCATGGGTGTACTTCCTTAGCATGGTGAAGCAATGGAAGATTACGACTATAGACTGTCCTGTTTCTTTTAGCAGTCAAGTGTGAATGCAGCCTGCAGTTGATTGAAGTGAGTCCTGAGTAGCAACAATTAGTGAAGCTGTGATAGGAATAGGAGCAGTATCTGTTATCACAAAGCTTCAGATAATTGTTGGAAGTGATTAGCATTACATTGGCAATTCAATTACTCATCATGGATCATTCATCGAATTGTGCATCGAATGAAGAGAGCATCCTATCTGAAGTTTTTCAAAAATACTATCTAGACTTTTTTAAGTGCGCGTGTTTGTAATCACTCCATCGGTCATCAATTTAGCAAAACGTGAGGAAAATAATGTAACTTTATCTAACAAAAGTCCCTTATGGTGGAGTTGGATTACATTGCTATACTATATCTATATATTAATACGTGAAGAAAAAACTTTGTACCCCTTTTTAAGCACATTGCGCGCACGGAGGAGTATGATATTTGGCATAATTAAAGTTCATATGGAGAAGGAGTGCAGAAAGATAAAATTAATGTATAATATGCGTTACAAATATATTAAATTAAACAAAATAAAACATTCTTTGTTTACGTTCATTCTATATAGTAATACGTGAAGAAAACATTTTGTACCCCTTTTTAAGCACATTGCGCGCACGGAGGAGTATGAGATTTGGCATAATTAAAGTTCATATGGAGAAGGAGTGCAGAAAGATATTAATACGTAAAGAAAACACTTTGTACCCCTTTTTAAGCACATTGCGCGCACGGAGGAGTATGAGATTTGGCATAATTTGCCACCAGATAAGTTAGTATTGAAAGTTAATTGTATCGTTTTGCTGATCAGAAACTTAAATACAAAGGAAGCATTAGTCAATGGAACAAGAATGCGCATCAAATTTATGCATCGTAATACTATTGATTGCGAAGTTTTAACTGGAACCGCACGCAATAAGAGAATTTTGATTCCACGTATAAATGTAACATATTCCGGAACTATTTTACCATTTAACTTTCAAAGAACTCAATTTCTAATTATACCTGCATTTGCGATGACAATAAATAAGTCTCAACGACAAACATTCGAAAAAATTGGAATTTTATTGAGGCAGCCAGTTTTTACACATGGTCAATTGTACGTCGCAGCAAGTAGAGTTCGATCATTCGATGGTTTGAGATTTTATATTTCAGAATATAACCTGTGAAGGGCATTTAGTAAACGAAGAAAGAGTTTTTACAAAAAACATCGTCTACACAGAAGTTAGTTTTGAATCATTAAATTCATTGTCGAACTATTCCAAGTTTAATTTATCTTTTTAACCACCCGGTTTTTTTGTTTCAATAAAAAATATGTAAAAAAATACGAAGCACGTATTCCTTATTTCATTTTTTGGATTTATTTTTTATTTAAATTTTATATAATTTGAAAAAGATAGGCAAATTAACTGTGTAGCCTTGGCGAAACTTGTGGCCAGTATAGCAATAAAAAAACCCAAGAAAATGTCAAACAATGCGTTATTGTTTTTTAGATATGGCTTAACCAAGCTGTACCGCATTTTTCCTATGACGTATTTGTACATGCTCGCAGCTTACGTAATAGAACAAAATTCAAAAAATTATATGCAATGAATATAGAGGTATACTCTTTGACAAAAGAACCTTATTAACGTTCAAACTTAAAAATTAAATGAATTATGGTCGAATTTCGACCACTGGGCGACCACTAGTACTATTATATTGTAAGTTAATTTTTGCAGGGGTGACTAAGTTCACCATGCTGTCAGTGTTTTGATTTGTGGCACTTCAGAATTTTACCATCATTAACAAATGGATAAGAAAATAATTTGATACGATATCCATAATTTCTTTAAAAGCAAATACACTTCTTGAAAATCCCATTAACTGGCACATGAAATAACAATTAGTTTGTTTTAAAATTAAATGTTTTCCGCGTTGTAGGCTTTTTCTGTAAAGCTAAAAGTTGATGGCGCTAATGTTTTATGGTAGAACATGCTTCCTGTACTTATTCCTTGCTGAGTAGAAGGAAATAAAATACTCGTCTTCCCGTGGTTCATTTCTTTGCACGAAATCTCATAGACTAAGCCAAGGTAATCGATTATAAATTTTTAGAAAATGGAACACGTTTGACAGCATTTTTGAAAGAAAATTTCTCTTTTCAACAAACATTTTACACGTAAGTTGCATAAGAAAAGCTTAAACTTGTAAAGTAAGCAACATTGACTTTTTTCTTGCAGGCAATTTTGCTTTGATTTTTAAAAACCCTAGTTTGGGTATTTTCTAACAATAATTTTCTGGAATCGGAAAAGTTTCATTTAAAAATTGACATGCAGGTTCCAATAGAATCCTTAGGGCACTTTTTTCAATTCGGGTAGGTAGTTGAACTAACGTATCACTGGAGGAAACCAACGGACTGTTGGTGACGGTCCGGGATGAATCCCGAAGGGAAAAATTCAATGACAACACCTCGTAATTTTGAACTACGATCAGATGACGAGGTCAACACCTGAGCTGGCATCCCACTCTCCAAACTTCCACACCATGCCAACGTGAGGACATTTGAGACCTCGACAGATTTAACGTGCACCAGCTCCCACTTACATGAACGATCTTTGGTTTGATCGAGTTTCGAACTCGCAATTCTCCGATTTCTAATGTCCTACTCTTTGGCGTATCTCGGTCCCTTTTTCAATTCGGAGATTAGTTTTTTAATGGAAATCACTTAACTGATCAGAATTATATAAAGAATTACTTGACTGTTCAGTACATTCTTAACCATAAATAATAACCATAAATAAAACCATAAAAATGTAATATAAAATAAAAACTTTTCATTTTTCAAATTCAAAATGCTTTAATTTGAAATATGAAAAAATGTACATTTTACTGATTTTTTTGAAAAGAAAACCTATATAAAAATTTAAAACTGAATAATCACAACATAAGATTAGTTCATTCTTACTTTACGAGATTAATTATTTTTTTATGAAACCGAGTTGTACAACCATTTATGTTGAACCAAGGTCTTTTGAGGGAAATTGGTCGAAATACTCATATACGATCAAGAAATGAACTCACGTCTTTAGCAATATTCACCAGAAAAAAAATAATTGGTTAAATCTAAGTCCTAAATAATTTATTTAGGACATATACGATAATGAAACACATAAATGCAGAAATAGCAGCTTGACGAACAGAAATGAAATTTCGGTCATTCAAAAATTGGAGAATTCTGGAAACCGAAAGATGTTAACAAACGTATCGGATTTCAATTCGGAATTTTGCTCAGGAGTAGAGTAATTCCAAAGTACTCAGATTAAATTACCGATAAAAGCAATGATTTATTTACAAACAAAATACATTCGTAACACCTATAAATGCTCTAATATGATATTACGTTGTGTTAACTCAGATGCGTAGGAGTAGGGGAGTTGGTGTGAGTACCTGGGCCGCAGGACTTCTATCTCCTGTGATCTTAACTTAGATGCATATATTTAGAATTCTAAATGGAATTAAAAATAAAACATTAATTCTGGCATTGCCAGCTGCAGAGTAGTAAAAATAAATTTTATTATCCGTGAGGCTTTTCTCTTGCACTTCTCTTATTAAGTAAAGACTCGTTTCCTACAAAATAAAAGTTATTTTGTAGGAAACGAGAAAATGGAAATCCATAAAATCAAATGGAAATGGAAATCCACGATTCACATCGTGGATTTCCATCCTTACATCGTGGATTTCCATCCTTACATCGTGGATTTCCATCCTTACATCGTGGTCCATTCCATCCTTACATCTTCCATCCATTGCATCGTGGAGATGGAAATCCACGATTTACATCGTGGATTTCCATCTGGATCAGTTTTCCTACAAAATAAAATTGTTTCTCCAGCAATGCTTGTAAAGCAATGAGTTTGACTGATGTCTCGTGCAGAAAACACTCTTTTCTGTGACCAAAGTACACAAAAAGGCATTCGTGTTTCAGGTTTTTACACTTCTTTTCATATCTAATATTCACAAGTTTGAAAATAGAAATCCTATGTACAAAATTTCAGGTTACTTAGATTAGATTTTCTGTGTATGACAAACACCACACACAATAAGACAAATAAAAGAAATTGGGAGATTTTGGCATACGTAAGTGCTGAAGACCTCTTCATTCTATAACCTGAAGAAAAATGGGAATCTGGTCATACATAAAAAACAAATTGAAATGGAAAAAATAAATAGTACTAACTGTTTTAAATAGACAGACAATTGCGTAGGAAATAACATTATTGTGAGACGCAACATGTATAGGAATATCGAGAGATGGATATGAATTGAGGAAAAAATACTGCCAAATGTATCATAGAGGTAGAAAACACACACTTACAAACGATTTACATAGTGGATTTCCATCTGGATCAGTAAGATCCCCTCCTAGAAAAGCTGGTAAACTATCAGGATCAACTGTTCTCCGCAGTTCTTCCTTCCAACCACCTGCGAAAAGATAATAATCAAATCAGAATGACCGAAGTCGCAATCTATGAGTAGTACTTCAAAAATTCTTCAAATATTACTTTTTTCGCAGTATTTTAATCATATACAGGATATAATTGAAAGCAAATCTAGCCTAAACATATATATGAGATGTGGTCAGAATGTATTCGATCCTACTTTTTTATTGAATTGATTAGCTACATTTCGGAAACTGGACTTTATGCAACCTAGGACCATATGCACATGTCCACCTATGCAATACGTGCTACGACCATATTGTACATGTGAAATTTTTTCTAGACCCTGAAGACTTTTTATCTCTGCGAAAAAGCCGTTATAGTAGAATATGTATTCTGTGTCGGCCAAATTTTTGCTTCCAGTTAAAATGATTGCTGCACAAAATGAGCTGGAATATGCGCCAAAACTGACCCTAATTTCATTAAAAGTCATGTTCGGAGATGAGTCCTTGATCTATAGATCTCCTTGGTTGACCCTGTAACAAAGGCAGCCATCTCACAGGAAAATGACATGGTCTTTTTCACGGCTGAAGAAGACACGACAATAACGAAACAATCAGGTCTGGTAAACAGTTTTTAAGAAAACCAAGATTTAGTTCATCAAGTACACTTTCCTTAGAAAGAAACTATAAACAAGGAATATAATCTATTATCCATCAATGGCATCCACACCGTTAGAATAACACTGGAGGATGGTGACACATCAGGCGATATCTGCCAGCACTATTCATCAACCTTGCTGCAGCTAGGGTTACTGCGACTTCCTTTTATCTTATACCATGAATATCGTACCATATGCATGGTGCCAAAAACGAAAACACTCAAATGCCGAATGTGAGAGTATTGTGTTTCCTGACGAGTCTAGAAGTCTTTTCCCTTTTATATGCTACTTTCCCTTTTATATGCTTCCCTGGAGCTATCTTTCAGTAGAACAAGGCTCGTCCCCATGTCGCCCGAATTGTTCAACATGTATTTCATGTGACCAACAAGTAACACTTCTTCCTTAATGTGCTTAGTCATCCGATTTGTTTCCCATCGAACATCGAACACATTTTTCCTCGAAAATTGATCTGTATGCCATCGCTCTCAGTCACAACAGACGAATTTATGGCTGTTGAATTTGCGTGGAACGGCATTTCACAGACATCTATCCAGAATCTTTATCGGTAAATGCCATGCCGTGTGCAAGCAGTTATAACTGGTAAAGGTGGACATACAAATTACTGATTTAAGACTATTACTTTTAATTACATTTATGTAATTTCAATCATTTAAATATTGTACCATATGTCATAACTCAAATGTCTTTCATTGTAACTCAATTTTTTATTGGTGTTATATTTTCAATGAGCACATTAGTGTATTTGTGTGAATATTTACTGAGTTTAATATCAACAAAAATAAAGTCAACACATCTATATTGATATTGTTATAATTGAAAAGTGAATGGATTTTCAATCCTTAAAGTAATCCAGTCATGATTAAGTTTGTATTATAATATAGCAAGGTTTCATGTTTATATTATCATGCATAGTTAAAAGACACATACTTTCTCCAAAAACGCGAATTTTATCCACAATTGCGCTTGCTAGAATCGTCTTTACCAAAGAAAACGCAATGGTGAAATAGAGAGATGCTATAAAAGAAAAAAACAAATTATGTTGAAATGCTTTTAGGTACTGGACGTATCAAAATTAATTCTAAAAATTATATCTGAAATTTTTACCATTTATGATATTGACTCTTTTCAGCATTTCTGGATAGTTATCTTGTATTATTGAAATTCCGTCCATAAAGAGGTATAATGCTATTTCAAAATAAACAAAGAAAAAGCAGAACTTAATGCATTTATTTTTCAAGTTTCTATGAATTTTAAATTAACCTTCTTGCATCATTTTCACTTGATTAAATTTCATGAAAAGTCTTTAAATTTCATGATTTTGTTAATTTGAGAGGTAAGCACATGCAAAAATATTTAAATTGTTAAAAATGTCACTCAATGTTACGTTGTTGGAACTTGGTAAATAGGTTTTAGGTTTAGTTTCAAACAATATGATCCAGTGGTTTTATGTGCATCCAAATTTTAAATAATTCTAGTACAAATTTAGTTTGGAAACTTCAATATTAATAATAGAAAAAAATGTTCATTATAAGTCTGATGTAAGAATGATCGAAGTGCAGATTAATTTGAAAAGTTAGCAGAGTTTCTTTCTTCAACTTGTTTCTGATTTTTGTTTCCCAGAGGATGGATAGTAGTGTAATCTCACATGCTAATATGTGTAATTATACTATTATACATCCTCTATATAATGAAGCCTTAAAATATGCACAGGCTACTGGGAATTACAGAAGACAGGCTGAAGGATGCTATATTTCTGTCATGGTGAGGAGTGATCTCTTCATGTGGCTTTGGTCCACTAATAATTCTTCAAGGCATCCTTGACTAAACTGGTTAATGACTGATTGTAAAGTATTAACATTTGACATCAGCATTTGTATGTAGTGTTCCCTAAAGCTTATGGCATCCATGAACAAGTCAATACGACATGTTATGTTGCCAAAATTGTTACAGTGCTATGTTATTAGATTTCATGCTATTCCGAGGTCACAAAACTCAATAGCTCTTTACTCGATTGAATGTCTGTGGGACAGTTTTGATTGACTCATTAAAACGAAATGGATTATCCACAGTTATCAGCAGTAATTCTAGGATGCACTGCATTCTACTGTATCAACCGTTCGCAGATTTATTAAATTGGTCAGTCACAAATGGCGACAAAACCGTCAGTCTCTTAAGAAGAACAGGACTCCAAGTATAGGCGACTGACACCACCCCCTGTTACTGTTAATAGTGTAAAATTACTGTTGATAGTTTTAAGTCATATTTTTTCACTCAACTCTATTAAGCTGCCCGTCAATTGATGGCCGATAGGCCGGAGACGGGCTTAGGACAAAAAAAACTTTTGCATACCTCTTATGACGGCTAACTAAAGCATCGTCTACGAAAGCTGCTTATTCTAGATATTAGGTGCGTGTTTAAAAAACTCAACTGTGATATTATGATGTTTAGATAAATTCAATCATAAAATATGTAATGATTTTTTATAAATAATAATGCGTTTTACTGTACTATCCATTCATGCAGATAAGAAGTATTTATCTTTTATTAAGATATTTATAATGAGTGACTCAATTCACATTTCAAAAATAATAACGTTTTCTTACTGGAATATAAAGCATAAAGTGCGAAGTCGTCATTAAGAACATACTTACATTGCTTATGAGTAGCTTTGGCCAAAGTCATATTTTCCATGTCGTAAATGTAAACACACTGTGTAATGGGTTTCCCTAACTAAAAATTGTATATATATTAATAAATTTTAGTTATTAATAACGAATTTCTATTAATCATGCAATGTATATTATTAATAATTAATTATAGTTATAGTAGTTCTGAGATGTAAGTTAAAAATCGTTTTTTAGGAATTTAGAACTAAGATGACAAGTTAACAATGAAGCTAAGATTGTTTACCCTTCTGAATAAAACCTATTACAATGTATATGTAATTAATATATTTATAACAATGACGTTGAAAGATTACTTCCATGAGACTTAAACGATATTAGCATTTTTCTACGAAAAAAGAAAGTGATTATCTGGTCACTTTTCAATCTGTGGTTAACTCATTCATCCCGAGTTAAGTCGGATAATTCTGCTAGTTCATAATGAAAACTTGCCAAAGTGTTAAAATTTTCTAGACTGGTATAAATCTAATATATGGATAATACATTTTCGTCGAAAATTAGTTTAAAACTCTTGGATTAATATCAAGTTCAAATCATTTTGTGTATTTTTATAGTACTAAATTTTCCCTATTTCACATTGTGAATAATACATTTCTTATATTATTCACAATGTAACTAATTTTAATAATATATGAGAAATATACTATTCCCAATGTGTAACAATTATTAATACATGAAATATATTACTCACAATGTGTAACAATTCTTGAAGATATATGAAATATGTTATTCACAAGGACGTTCGAAGAAAGCAAAAATTATGAGCTGTAAATAAATTACTTTTCTTATAAATCATCCTACCTTCTTTGTCTGTTTCTTTAATAATACATTATTTTCTTCGATTACTTGTACAATGCATTTCAAAACGTTGTACTTGTTCGCAGATCTAAAAAGTCCTGTAAAATAGAACATTTTGAAGTATATGTATGAAATAAAGTAAACTAACGAACACTCTATTCACATATTACAATAATACCTATAGTAATGTTCCACAAATTATGATTAAAATGGAATGATAAAAATAAAGTATATATATATATATATATATATATATATATTATACACATAAATATATAAGGTAAAGGTTTGGCAAAGCACAATTCCTTGATTACTAGTTAATTTGGAAGATAAGTTATTTACTAATGTGGGACATTATCTCTTATGTCATTAATACACGAGCTCTCCAATACTTTTGAATAACACAACTAAAACCTCTAAGTGTATTGTAAGCGTCTAAGTGATCAGCTGTCATAGGTTGTCCAGAGTTACATTTTTTTCGAATTGTAGTTGGGAATCTAAAACTACAATTCGAAAGGTGAGCCCCCATTAGGAACCGGTCAACATTCTGGAAAAAACAACTGCTGCTTTCCGTGGAGCATTGAGAATAACAGAAATATTCACATTGAACACGACCCAGCTCTTACCTCTAGCCGATGGCAAGCACTCCTTTTTAAAGTCCTTCATTAGTTCCATTGATGATATTAATATTGATGACTGGTTGATTACTGGTCTAGAGCAGTAGTTCTCAACTTATATGAGATAAGGACTCGCTAAATTCTTTTGTGTTTATGTGACGAGGGTCCTTCTGCACAAATACCGAAGTGGAGACTGTTATTTTATATATATTTTTTTTATTGAACAAAAGCAAACTCCCCGTGCACCACAGAAGTACAACACGGGGCTTACAGAAGTAAGTTGATTTAACAAAGAAACAGTGGAAAACAATTTAACTGAAATTACAAGATTTTATGAACTTGACAAATGAGTAGAAAAGCAGATTAGATTTTACAAAAACATTGAGTTTCACTGGCCATGTTTCACCTAATTTTCTCAAATCATTTTTTAGGCACATTCTTGAAGTTTTAAATGCAGGACAACTAAAAAGCAAATGCTCTACATCTTGTGACTGCTTTTTAAAACACTCGCACAAATCATTAGTCCGAAGATGAAACCTATATAGATATTTAGCAAAATTTCCATGGCCAGATAAAAATTGTGTAATTTGGAAGTTTGTGAAGAAAAATAATTCTGAGTTCAATCTATGCTTAATAGTAGGAAAACATTTTTTGGTGTGGCCAGCTTTCTCAGACGAGACATACTCTTCGTTACACTTAACAACAAGCTTTTCATAATATGAGCCTTTCAAGTAATACTTAGGAATGTTACAATTTACATCAATTGCTAAATTCAAAGCGTCTTTGGCTAAAAAAATCAGCTCTTTCATTCCCGTAAATTCCACAGTGTCCACGCACATAGACAAATAATCTCAGTTCCTCTATTTTTAAGAGAACTAATTGTTAAAAGCGTTTCAACAACCAATTTTTCTGTGCTTGCAACATTCTTCAGTAAATGTAAAGAGGAAAGAGAATCGCTACAAATAAGGTACTTTGAACAGAAATTTCCATTTTCTTTAAACCACTTAACTGCGAGATTAATACAAAGCAATTCTGCTTGAAAGATAGTGCATTCATTCCGGATACGATGTTTATAAAAGCCGCATTCGAAGTTGTCCTCAAATAGAACAAAAGCAAGGCCGACCTTGTTGTTCATCTTACTACCGTCCGTAAAACAGACTTTCTGAAAACGCTTCTCCACATTTTTCTCGTACTTAATTAGATGAATTGGTTCAAAAGCAGCCGGATGAGGAATGTCGCAGAGAGGCAATTTTCCATCAACACAGTCCGTCGAAAAATCATTTAGAATTGAAGCACAGACTGTTATTTGGAAGACATAGCGAGTAGAATAACGTATAACATGATCAATTGCCCCTATTAATTTATTTTATTAATTTTAGTAATTGCTCTTGTAACATCAAAGCTCTGCTCCATCCAAAGAGCATATTGGGTAATACATGTTGAGTAATTCTATCATAGTTTCTGGATATTTTATACTTTTTATGGGGTTTACATTTAAGGCCTGCCTGCACATTTCTGTGGTAATATTGGCAGTATGTATTGTAGTATCGAGTTCAATTGATAATTTTGTTTTTGTTATACGTAAAAGATTTTAGTTGTCTAGACTATTAGTGTATTGTACCACTTACCTTTACCATCTGAATTTCCGAGTGCTGCATACATAATGGGAGATCCTTCCTTATCATATCCGATAAAAGATTGGGAAACGTATTTCTTTAACACCTACAATTTTAACAATGCACTAATTTTAAATGAAGTACGTAAAACTGGTTTGTTTTTAAATCAATCAAATTGAGAATTTTAGATGTTTTCAAAGTTGATTATCAGTTTGGTTAGTCACTCATGATAATTTCTAGTTAAATGACGGCTAATTAGAGTGTGATTTGCATGAAAAGTTATCTTTGCGATTGAGTGGAAGGGATAGGAATGTATTTATATTTTATTATTGAAATAAAGTTGCATTTAACAATACACTTTAGGGTAAACGAAGAATTCGAAAATTTCCTTTAGTGAAAGAATTGAAATGCTTCCAAATGCTCCCATCGATTTTCAGAAAATCAAAACAATACTTGAAGTAAAATGTAATGATCATATACATTTATAAATTATCTACTGAACAGTTAAATTGTGAATAGAACAAGTTCCTTGGATTTAGCCTGTGTCATGCAATGAAGATGGCTTACAACTGCCAGCATCACTTTGTGAGTATGCGTTGCCATGAAGACTTCAGATAGTAACGTAAGAAATGTATCCTCTTTCACTATTCACTTAATTGGAGTCTGCGATTTATCATAAAAACAAAACCTCTATTGATAGAGCTAAATGTATGTTAAAAATGGTTGCTACCTTAGTGATGAATAATGTTAAATTCTGAAACCAGAAGTTCATAAAATAGTTCAATAGTATGTCAATTATTCCTGTTTCCAATTTATAAGCGGTGGGATGCATAGATATGATTTTTGGTAAAATATCAAACTTACTAAGTCACCATTGACTTCGTTTTTGTGTACAGATCGATGAAATAGTTCTGAGCCATACTAAACATACCATGCTTCGCATGATACACTACAGTTGAAGGTTTTCAAAATTTTGTGTGAAAGGAGATTTTGGGGTACATTAAACTTTTATTGGCATTAAAATTATTAATTACATAAAAATATATCTTAATATACATTTCATTAAAATATTTATCATTTAATAAAACCAACAGAATATTTAAAATTGGGCTAAAAATTTACAATTCAGTGCTCTGTAGGCACCTCAAAGCGTTAAACTATACACCTATCACATTTTTACATGTGATATGTGGGCTCATAGACAATTTTTTATCAACTAATCCATTTTGACCATCGAACAAAACTGAAATATCGTTTCACTGTACCTTAAAGAATATGTCAAACTGGATAACATTGCAGTCCAAAGATGTGTCCCGAAATGATTAAAGAAAGGCTCTCAACCTTCATAAAGCCGGGAATAGATGAAGATCGGGATTTCGTAAAGCTGGGACACAAATGATAAGTATTGTCAGTGTGATTTTTTTTCTCATTCACCGACAAGCTCTAGCTATACTTTTGACCAATTTTAAAGGCCATCAGATGAGAAGTGATACCTGCCATTTGTGAACCCCCTTCCCTTTCCCTCGTTTTTGAAGTTTTAGTTTTACTTTGAATAAATATGCGTTTGAACAGGTCCATTTAATCATTTCCAATCATCTTGGGGGTGTAGGCTTAAATTCACTTCGGCTTTTGCGCTCCTTACTCTATTGATGCAGAATGACATGAAATCTTCAATAACGAAACCCATTTTTTCTTGGGTTCCGATGACTGAATACTCACATGGAGATAAAGTGGTGAATGGGGCAATCTAGACAGCTGAAGAACGTCACACAGCTTGAATAATGGGTGTTATGATTTGGGTATAGACCAGATATGATTGCCAATATAATCTGGTATGTATTGCTGGTAATTTAATGCCTCGTCGTTATGTCGATTATTTTTTGGAATCTGTAACACTCTTCTTCCTAACTCATGCGGATACCTTATTTCAGTACGACAACACTCGTTCACAAATGGCTAACATTGCACGGGGAAATCAATGAAGTACCTACATGCTATCATGACCCTAGATTTAACCCTATTTGAAAATGTCTGGCCCCTCAAAAATAATTACCCCTGGCAACATAAGATCTTCAATAAGGAAGCAAGCATGACAAGCAGTGCTCCAAGACACTTTACGAAATTTTTTTACGATTCGGTGACGTAAGCAGGAAAACGCATCGCTATCAGCGGAGAAACCATCTTTTAATAATAATACCGGCATTAAGGCAGCTCTGTGCATCATAAATGCGTCCTTCAGCTCAGGAAACAGGTCGTATTTAAGACCTAACCGGTCTTGTACGTAAGTTTCAGGCAAATAGCTCTTCCCCTTGTTGGAGTTATAATTTTACTTTGATTGAATATGTGTTTGAACAGGAAAGGAAATACACTTTTGTAAAATAATGAGAATGCATGCACTACATTCATGCCATGTAGAGTTTAAATATAATTCACTGTCTAAAGTTAAGAATATATCAGTTGCTCATATCTAGAGTTTCCCAGTTCTTAATGATTTTTTTCTCAGAATCGTGCAGTGATTAAAAACGGAAACATCGACATAAACACAGTAAGCTAATCATATTGAATTAAATGCTACCTCTGTAGGTTTATAGTCTGTTAAAATTCTGTCAACTTGCATTTCTTTTCTCCATCGGATGCTCTAAAAAGAAATTAAAATCTATAAAGATGAATGTAAAATTTTAGCTGTGAAATATTCTTAAGCTAAATTATCGAAAGTGTAATAAAAGTAAAGTGCCTATCATTTTATTTGAAATTCTAACAATAACATTCAATGCATCTGCTCTTCAATTACCTTTATAGAATATAGGATGTATTTATATTACGCTAGATGGAATGGCTATAATGGCTATAATCAAAATAATGAAATTAGATAAATATATTTTATGAACATTTTATAATAAAATATTTTCTATTTCTGAACTTTAGTAAAAATAGTAATATTGAACTTATTCTTCTCATATCTATTACTTTTAGAGTTACCAAGGGTTTTTGTGAATTTGCTACATTTGTATTAGGGTAGAGTCAAGTGCGAACTCAAATCTTCCAAGTTCATTCTGAGCCAATTAAAACTCTGCTCAAGTAATTTTTAAAAATTTCATATTTTTACAACACATTCACCCTTGACCCTTTATTAACATTAACATTATTAAAACTGGTCTGTAGTGTCCAGAGTGGGGTGTAGAAATCTGTTCTAAACTGCTACCAGTTCTGGGTAAGGGACAATTTGCTTTTCCTACCAGATCTTCAGTGGAGCACATACCCCTCATATATACCACTGTATACGTAGATTTTAATATTTTGAAAAGATGTAGATTCATTAAAATCAAATTATTCTCATCTTGTACGATTCGATAACTGGTTTCTTGGTTATTCATTTGTGGTGAGTGTGCTTAAATTTGCCAGTTTACTTCTTTAAATCCGGTTGTATTCGTTCCTGGGTGTATTCCTCTCTTCTATGTGAGTAAAACTGCAATTGTCCATTACTTCATGTTACTTCTCTTGTGCTTAGCCAAATATAGCCTTTGCCCCATAAAACCCAACCCAACCAACCAGCCTCCTTTACCATCCGTAGTAAAGAAGAATTTAGAAGCTTGAATACCAGCTTCTAAATTCACTACGCCAGGCACAGTATTACGAAAGAAATTAGGGTAGAATATGTCAGCTACAAGTGTAACGTGCTGGTATACATAAATGGAAATAAATTATTGTTAACATGTAAATCAACATACATTAAATTCATCCATCCCTCTGTGTGAATTCATCTTTAAAGTAAAGATTCAATGCAATTTTCCTGAAATTTTTACTAAATTTTGTATACTCAGTAATGCAAAGTTTGTGTATGAGTATACGCAATTCTCATTGCAAATATTTATTTAATATAGAGCTTCCCAATATTTCCAAAAAGTAGGATTTTGATTGATATCCCGTTAACATTTTCTAATTGGATTCGATAAAGTTCTAAATAAGAAAACACAACATACTTTTCGAAGCATATCTTCAGCTTGCTTTAAGTTGAAATTACGAGCTATAGAAAAAGTAAAAATTATAATTTATTAGATGCTACACACATAGGCATTATTTTGACTACAACAATCTAATGCATTGAAATAGAAAATTTTCCAATTTTCAGTGCAGGAAGTCAAGCAAATTTTTAAATCGAAAGTCATTAAAATTTCCATCGTTTATCCATACATTTTAAATACAGAAAAAACAACAAAATAAAATTTTAATACTATGTGTAGCTAACATGGCACTATGTGCTATGCTAAAACAAATATATGCATATAAGTAATTTCCTACATATATAAAGAAAATCCTTTATTCTGGGCTCTTCTGTTATTTAAACATTGTTTCTTGAATTTGAAAGAAAAATGCTCATATTACCTGGTTTCAAAATTAAGAATGAAATAAATTCAAACAATGCAGTTGTATTTCACTTTTCGTTCGTCATATTTCTGAAGAAAAGGAAAGCAGATAACTGTTCATTCCCCAAATTAATCGCTTCCGTAAGTGAACAATGGGATTAACAAACTGGATTGCGCTAATTGTTATCTTGAACAGAAATATCAGAAGAATGTTGCAATTTGAAAATATAATTCCAGAGAGAGAGTATAATCTCTTAATAACAGAAAACGCGTAAAAATGACCCTAAATAAAAGTACTCTTGAAATATTAACCCTTCTTTCGAATCCTCATAAAAGGCTCTTCAGAACATAAGTGCTGGCAATCGAAAAAGCAACACCATGGAGACAAGCGATATCAAAATCTTATTTATAATACATATAACATAAGGCACCAGGGTGAAATGATTGAAATTACAACTCCGTTCGACTTGCGGAACGCAGAGAAATTAGTATTTTATGTATCCACCATGGGTTGCTGTAACTCATGCTACTCGTCTCTGTATTGGAAGAGACTTCGGACGTGTTTGGAGTACGACTGTCCCTACTATTTCCACACGTTGCCAAGGTTCATCTGGTATAACCACGTGTGGTCTGTGGTGTGCCAGTCGTTGGGTGATCAGCGACCAGGAGTGTTCGATGGTAGAAAGATTTAGTAAATTGGCGAGCTATGGAAGATGTAAATCTTGGTGGACATTGAGGAATTGTACGTTAGCATTGTCCGGATGAAGATGAGGGAGGAAAACTTTTTCAACGATTTCTCGGAAGGATAATCCATAGTCTCTATCTCGTTAAGTCACAATTCTTCCTCTGTCAAACTCAATAAACGTGCTTCCATGATTGCCGTATTTCTTGAAGAGGCATAATTAAGCTTCCTATACACCAGGAACAGCGAGAAACCAAATTCCAATACTTAAAACTGGCTCTTTGTAATCCTGTTTCATACTAATTTCATGGACTGGTACTAGTGCACATGAGTTGCATGTACGCTACAGTGCTAATCTTTTGCATATTATTCCATGATTTACTGTTAGAATATATTTTCTGAAAGGAATAATCTGTGAAATTTCATCAAATCTATACGGAGGGGAGGGGGTAATAAAACAATATTAAATAAATGCTTTCAACCACGATCTTTTATGTAAGACATTCTGATAAATGTAATCTCGTGTGTTATACATACATTATGTATGTATAATACACGCCATGTGCTAGAAAATCTATTATTGATTTTAATTAAAAACGTCAAGTAAACCTCCTTAAATATCTCTCCACCAAATTGAAGTTTCTTACCTTTTAGGAACTTGTAAAACAAATAATCATCTTCATACACCTCTGGTGAAACAGCATCTTTCATGAGTTTGCGGAACTAAAAATTATGTAATTATCTGGTTAAACTTTTCTTATTTAAACCTGTACATAGTCAAATATATTTTATAACATTCGGAAGCATAAAAAGTCGTGTATGGTTTCAAATTTATAAATTAAAATAAATTTTAACAAATGATCAACACTAGTATATGTGGATGAAATCATTAAATATTCCTGTAGACCTAGTGCCTACAAAATTGAGTATACACCATGAAGAAATTTCTTTAAAATCCAAAACCATTCTAATAAATAGTAATTTGCACTTGATTTTTATAGGAAAGATAAACCATATGATTAGAAACATATCAGACAAAAAAATCAATTGCATATTCACTACAATATTTTTAAAGCTAAGTTTTAAATATCAAATTTTGCAAAATTTTATACACTAAGCATATTTAGTACACAGAAACGCAATAAAAACAAAAAGTAAAGTTCTGTTAGAAATATTTTTTACATGATATTACGTATAGAACAGCTAGTAAACCTAGTTTCTAGATTCTAAACCCTCTAAACCTAAACCTAAAAGCCCCATACTAAAATGCGAAGAATTTGTGTTCTTTTACTGAATATGTTTGCCCTTTTCTCTCATAGAATTGTCCTTACATTCTGTGCTGTGACTATCGTGATTTTTAACCACTTTTTCCTATTACAGCCACACATTTTCAAGCCTATTTAGGTCTTGATATTAGGGCGGGTTGTATAATTACTGTTTAAAGTGGTACATAAACTTCAATTTCACTAGTTTTACTCTGTAATTCTCTCTGTGTGATGTTATCTATTGACACTAGAATTTGACACAAATTCAAATTTTGATCACGTTCTTAAAAATTGTTCTTCAATGAGTTCAATACTTTATTTTTCATGATTTCATCAATAAAAACTAAGTTTTCAGCCTCTCCAGCCAGCATACGATCCCGTACAAGCATCCGAACACATTCCTGCTTGGGAGTGGATATTTTGGAGTGCTGAGAAAGCGGTTCACTTTTAGAGTTCTGATAAACGATCATCGGTAAACACCTCCAAAAGTTTAACGTAATTTTAGCTAAGAAAGGAAATTCAATATTTCTCGGCGGATGGCTGATGATAGACACTTGTTATTAGATTGTAAGCTGACTGGAGTGTTTGGAAATTTAGTTTTTATTGATGAAATCATGAAAAATTAAAATATTTAACTATATTAAAGAACTGTTTTTTAAATGCTCAAAATTTGAATTTAAAGTCCAATTTTTGTATCTATAGATAACATCTACACCAGAGAGGAGATACAAAAATATATCTAAATTAAAGTTTCTTAAAACCACTTTAAACAGCAACTATACAACTCACTATTATCTCAAGTCCGCAATTTGCTTGAAAATGTGTGGTCCTAATAGAAAAAAGTTGTTACAGAATGCAAGAACAATTCTATAACAGAAATGGGCAAAAATATTTAGAAAAACACTCTTCTTAATTTAGTGTCCTTTGATTTATAAGCTGCTGTACATGCAAAAAATTTTCTAAAAACGTTTTTTATTTTTCTTGTATTTCTGTACGAAATAGGCTGGGTGTATACTCAATTTTGTGACAAAATTTTGCAAATTTGACATTTAAGACTTAGCTTTAAAGATATTATAGTGAATATGC
Organism: Meta bourneti; assembly: GCA_933210815.1. NCBI lineage: Eukaryota > Metazoa > Arthropoda > Arachnida > Araneae > Tetragnathidae > Meta > Meta bourneti. The sequence continues at coordinate 59,960,420 of OW119924.1, read as the reverse complement.
AATTAATTTTTAGTCTAAAGTTTTACAATGCGGCTTTACTATTCTTTTGAAAATCAAGTTCAAATTATTATTTATTTCAGAGGTTTGGGCTTTTAAAGAAATCTCTACCTGTTGTATACTCAATTTCGGGAGCAAAATCAGATGTTTTTGCAATGTTTATATCTCCATTAAGCTGCTCTTTAAATTGATAGTTGCTCTTTAAATTGAGAAGAAATTTATTTATTATTATTTTAAGAGCTATAACTCAAAAAAAATATGGGAAAGAACGTTATTTTCTTATAGGGTTTACGTCGATCTATAGACATTTTTTGCTGCACGAGGGTAAACTAGATTGGGACTTAACGCTTAAAATAGATACCGTACCACAGGATATTCAGTGTGCCAAAAATAGGAGATGGATTAACGTTTAACTATATTTAAATTTTACGACAAATAGAATGCATCCATTTAAATAATGATAACTTAATAACAGTATAATAAGAACTCTTCTGAGTGAGTGTTTATGCAGCATGCTGGTTTACTGCATCCATGGTTACTCATAATGAGTAACCATGGATGCAGTAAAATGGCATGTTAAAATAAACTAAATATACCTAGGAATACATAAAATAAGTTCTATTTTATTATATGATTGCTTTTGATAAATTCTTCCCTTTAAATCCACTACAAGATATATGTCTATACCCTGATGTCAACAGTCACATTAAACATTTTCTTTACAACTGTAACATGAATGATAGCACTGTTCTGTTAAGATTTTACCAAAAGACTGACGTTTATTTACTTCATTGACCGTTCAAGAGCCTTTAAACAATTTGCCGGTTGGAAGAGTAATGGATTAAGCAACCGAAGGGTTGCGAGTTCGAATCTAGCTAAAGACCGTCGTGTACAAAGGAGGCCGGTGCATGTTAAATCTGTAGTGGCTTCAAATGTCCTCATGTTGGAGTGATGTGGAAGTTTGGAGAGTGGGATTCCAGCTCAGGTGTGACCTCGTCATCTGACAGTGGTTAAAAATTACGTGGTGTTGTCCTCGGATCTTTCCCTTTGGGATTGATCCCGGACCATCACCAATAGCTCATTGTGTTGCTCCACTGCGATGTTAATTAAAATACCTACCTACCTTTAAAGAATTTTTCAGAATTTTTTAAGAAAGAATAATATACAATGTCCACAAGTAGTTGGCGAGCTTAATTGGTACCATAGCACATGTAATCAAAACAATAAATTTCCATTCATTTTTTCTTTTGAACCACGGTCAGATGACGAGGTCAACACCTGAGCTTGCATCCCACTCCCCAAACTTCCACAGTCAAAGTGGGGACATTTGAGGCCACGACAAATCTTACGTTCACTAGCCCCCATGTAAACGAAGGTCTTTGGTTGGATTGAGTTTAGCAATCCTCCGGTTGCTAATCCGCTGCTCTTCCAACCAGACTAATGCGGCCCGAATTCAGCATGAAGAGCTCAATTTGTATAAAGCGTTCATAATAGTTTTTTTTATATATAATTCTATTAAGAATATTAAGTGCATCGTTAACTAAACGCATGGAAGCAATTTTTCAGAGCATGGATCAGAGTTCTTTGCTCACCTCTATCACGGCATTTTCTTCTTCCGCCGTCAAGTTCTCCATCCTTCTTACTCTTAATTACGAAATCAGAAAGAAAATGTCTCTATAATAAAAACACATTCTTAATTAATCTATATAAATAAAAATGGAGTGTTTGCTTACACATTGAGTATTTTTGACAAATTTCACGCTATTCATCCATTTTGGACCCTTCGCATGCAAAATCGGTGTCTTGCATGTTTGGTGTCTGTATTTGTGTGTCCATACTACGTCCAAACAACTGAGTTTATTTTCATGAAACTTTGCATACTGTGAGTATTTACATTCATTTTGTGACTGAACTTAGCTGCGTTGGTCTGTCTGTCTTCCCGTTTTACGTCTGTTTTTGTGTCTGTATGTTTGTGTAAGTATCACATCACATTTTTTTAACATACGACAACATAAGACAATTTGTATTTTAATACAATATTCATAATTTGATAATCCCTGTTTCAATTTCATTTTGATGAAAACATTATTTAAATTTCCTTTGCTTTTATATTTAAATATTTGCTTACATATTTAAACGTTTGCTTACATGTTTAAACGGTTGCTTACATGTTTAAACGTTTGCTTATATTTAAACGTTCCTTTGCTTATATAATAAAGTTTTATGCTAAAACATTTGAGTAATTACTGAAATCAACCACAATTGGTCTTTTTGGAGAAGATTTAATATATATTGAGCACATTGCAATTAGATGGATTGTTTACCAGTGCCACTGAAAAAGCAATTATTTTCCTAAAATTATACAGAATTTTAGCTTATACTGTATTTTGAGCCGCATTTTTTCTTTGCGAAATGAGACGATATTTGTAACAAACCGAAACAAAACGGAATCTCGTGTTCATTGACCACATGCAGCGGTATTTTCTGTGTTTTTTCGCTTGGAATTAATATAGTATTTTTAAATTTTGTCCAATTTTCAGTTGTAAATTGCGGCAACTATTCGAGATTATGACATAAAAAAGAATCACGCATTAATATATTCAAAACAACTTTTTTCCAACAACTTAACAACTTTAGTTTTATTTCGCTTCTTCCTATTGTAAATTTGCTTTAAATATTTATCTTTTTAATAAATTGGAATTCCTTTTCATAATACACGAAACCACCACAAAGTATTCGATTTCAAGTGGCATGTCAGTCAGAATAAAGAAAATTTGAAGTAGAATCTTGTCGTTATACAAAGTATAAATATATATATATATATATATATATATTATATATTATTATATATATATAATATATATAATATATATATATATATATATTATATATTATTATATATATATAATATATATAATATATATATATATATATATATATATATATATATATATATATATATATATATATATATATATTTATTTATTTAAAAGCAGTAGAAACCTAGATATATTCAACGCGTTCACCATTAATTGGGATAAATATTTTAACTTTTTTAAGCAACTGAATCAAATTTTAAAAAATTATAAAATTCTCTGTTTATGAACAAGCAAAGCTAAATTAAAGATGCAACCAAAATAAAATGGCACATTTGTTGTTCATAAATGTATTAATTATAATAAAAAGCTGAAGACGAGCAAATACTCCAAGAAAAATATTTCAAATCATACCTGGAACTAAATTCTTCACTCTGCGTGGTTGATTTACTAATCCTGTGAACTGAGACAAAGCCACCTGAAAGCAAAAGTCTCACAGCTGAACTAGTAGATCATGAGTATATGTGTGTGATATCAAGTGCGTAGGTAGGGAGTCAGCTAAGACCACGGAGTATATAGTTACGTAATAAATATATTTAGAATTTTTAAACACCAAATGAAAATTATCCTCTTATTTCCAATGGTCAGTAATTCATACAAGCTTAAATATTAAAAGGATTTGAAGAACTTGTCCTGCCGCAGATTCGCTTCTCAATACCGAGAATATTATAATGCCGCAAATAAAATGTGGTTATTCAAGTTTCGCAAGCAATTGCAATACAAGAAATAGTTCCACTCATACTGAAAATACGAAGGTACGATTACTATAAACATTATGTATAATTTTGTATTAATTAATTTTTCTTTCCTCATAACTTCAGTGGTTGATTACTGTATAAGTAAACTAAGTATAAGTAAGTATTTAACTTTTTGAACCATTTTAATATCAAGATGTTTAGAAAATTTTTACATAATTTTATTGAAAATTAAATGATAATGGAAATAAGTAACTATCTTAAAACCCATGATCACTGAGTTAAATTTATACATTTGAAGTATGTTTTAATACAAAAAGTTACTAAAACGTATCGCACATTTTTAATTTGCAAAGACTAAAGATATTCCATGTAAATCTTTAGGATTTGATTCAAGTGTGAAGAAGTTTTCCTTGAAACGGTAAAGAAGGACTTAAGAACCCTGAATAGCTCTTTAGAATAAAAGTAGTTTCTATGAAACCTGTTGATAATGACTATGTAGTCTCGAACTGTTAATTGGAACCTTACTGCCATGTTGAACAAAGATTGTAACATTTCAAATTTAATTTATTCAACAATTCTTTACTAATTTAGCTATTTCAATTTAATTGTTCGAAGTTACTGAACACTTGGTCATGCAAATGGATCCAAATACGCATGGGACATTAGGAAAAATGAGTTTTGTGTAGTTTCAGTTTCAAAGCGCATCTTGCTTTGAGTTTCCTTGGATTTAAGTTTCGTATGTTTTCTTTGGTCTATAAATATCGCGTTTGCATAACATCTAAAATAGATACATTCCAAATATATCTAATAAATCTCAATGTGTGATATCACATATCTAAGATAAATAAAAGCTAATGTCTTGCAAACAACTTAATCTATAAAGTAATACATATTTGTCAGTGAGAGCAAGTTAATTATTCAATAAAGCCTTTAAAAGGCCAATATTTCCGTTGTTATTAGGTCAATGTATATGAATTTTTTTATTAAAAAATAATGTTCTGTTTGCATCATGATGTTATGCACTACTTGTATTTGTTCCACAATTTATGAGCATTCTATATTAGCTTAATAGCTGCCATCCCTATTTTGTCATTGGAATCGCTAAATAAAGCGTATGTATTAGGTTGATGGTCGCGGCAAAAGGAGACAGGGACTTGTTGGAACATGAGGAAAATTGATACATCTGATTTGACAGCCATCTTGTGAGAAGCAGAAGCTTCTGAAATATTTTTTCCATTAGCATATAAGCAAATCCAATAACCATCTTGATTTCAATGTTCTAGTCCTTGCAATCTCTTTGAAAAGTGAATTCTTAAGATTTAAAGTAAGCCAAGCAAATTTTCCCCATTCCTCAAAACATTTAGTTGCTCTAGAAATACTGCATTGATCAGACTAGCTGATGTTCATAAGTGCTTTTTAAGTTAAGTTTCCAAGTAAAAGCAGACATTCGTATTTAACTATTTCTGTGTTAAAACAAAGATTTAAAAAATTCTGCAATGTAGTTGAGGCTTGTTGAAATATATGAAAAGGTATATACTGTTCGAACATGCATCTACAATATCTCTTGTGTATTTATTAATAGCATTATGTAAATGTTAATTAGTATATTAGTAACTTGTCTGAATCAATCAAAATACTTTTCAAATGTAATGCTTGATCATCTTGAAATTCTCAAAACCAACTAACTTTAATGGATGGTCTGTTTTTATATTGTGAACTATCGGTGTTCAAACTCCATGATTTAAACTTTCTGAAGCTGTGTGCTACAGTAGGCATGTTCCCAATGGTGTTTTCTATATCCTGGTTTATGGTGTAATCTAAATCCTTTGATCTTAATGCCTTTAAACTGAACCCAGAAGCTACTTAAAATATTTTGAACCGTTAGTATCCCTAACTCAGTGAGCTACTTTAATGGTTTTGGCCTGATAGAAATTCTACAAAATTATGGAACATACACTAAGCTATCTAGTAAGATCTGTTACACCCAGAACCCGCTTCATATTACACTTGGTAAGATGTCATGATCTAGTAGAGTCGAGATGGTCATTCATACACACACAGGTCAAGAGCTTTCTAACCATACGCTGCTTACCAGAAATAAATGCATTTTTTACTTTTCAACTTTTCCATCGAAAGAATATAATACTATAACACTTATAAATGCCTCAGTTGTTTTGATGTATTAGTGTGCATACGTTCTGGAAAGTATCCGTTAATGCTATATTGTAAATAAATATGAGATCAGAGAAGTGTGCTTGAGGCATACTTATTTTCATAAATAGAAGTTTATATTCAAAGACATGCATAATATGTATCTTGGTGCCACGCGTAGTTGAATTTTTACAAGGTATGTTCTAATTCTAAATGACCCTTAAAATAATTTCTATGCATGTATTTTACTAAGGTACGTGGCATAGTAATCGATTTTATTTGCTTATCGTCGATAGGCAACAGACGATATAAACAATATATAATCAACCGTTACGGGATTCACTCACCAATTTTGCCTCTTAGTTTAAATATCCTTGATTTGAGCTATAAAGCTACAAAATTTTGCTAATTACACGGAAAAGATCACCTCGGTTATGAAATTCTTCAGCAATCTGATTACAGAGAGCAATTTCTTATAAATGAATGGTAATCTAAATTTAAAACAAATATTTAAATCTTCAATAAGACGTTGACACACTTAGTATAGAATGTTAAGCACTTAATAAAACATGCATATATTTAATAAAATAATAACATTTTAAGTTCAGAAGTTTAAGTTATTATTGAATCGAAATTATTCAGATTAGCATATTATCTGATTTTTGTTTTCAAACTTACCTACAAGTTTCTTTTCAAAAGTGGTAATTTTGAAAAAGTATTCTAACTATCTCCTAGGTCCATTCACTTGCAAAAAAACATTATTTTTTGTGTGAAACTGGCATTCCAATAATCACATCACAGAACCTTTCTGCCCCACATAGAAGCTACTACTAAACTATTCTCAATAACAGTCGCATCCGTTTCAGAAACTTAAGAACATATTGAGACGAGTTTTTTACGATTGAATTCCCGCCCTTGACTTTCCTTCTAAAAGAAGACGAAAGTTCTTGCTTGATGAACATGCTGCGAATAATAATCAAGGACACTCTTTAATGAGGTGACTTTCATTTTAGCAGTCCATGAAATGATACAGTTTACCTTGCCCTGCAATGAATACACCAACTTTGATTTTGAAATAAGTATTGTTCTAGAAGGTTAGTCTGGAAGAGTAATTTATATTCAGTTGTTTACTTAAGAGAACTGGTTATTATATAGACGCATTTTAAAATAGGACATTGGAATATTTCAGCAGATAGCAGTAAAGTCAAATTTGAACAATCTGACCTTGGGTTGGTTGATTGGGTTCTATGGTGCAAGAGCAATATTTGACCAAGCTGCGCAAATACAAGATACTAGATACAAGGAGGGAGGAAAAACAGCATTATGTAGAAGGGAAGGCGAGGGTAAAACACAAAAGGTTGGATAGATGACTAGGGTATCTTGGGGTTGCCTTGGGAATTCATGGCGTAGCAAAAACTTTTAACAAAAATACTTTTCTTAACAAATACTGAGTAAATAAATAATTTATAATTTCAGATTTAAATCATTGCGTTATCAGAATACAGAATATACCTAGACTGGTTTCCATGATTAAGGAACAAATGTAAAAATCACGATAGCTTCGTAAAAAAATATGCAACTAACTTCAGACTTGGTGTAGTAACCAATGACGTGATGCCGCTCACACACATCGTAAGCAAATTTATCTCAGTGACATGTGACTTTAGTCAGCAGCAATATAAAACTAGCGTTTTGCAAGGATATCGGTATTTCTCGCAGTGAAATTGAGAAAAGAAATTCGAAATTGTCATTTTATAAAAATGGATCTCGAGACAACATTTGATTGGCAACGTAAGCACGAAAAGGAGCTATCGGTAGACCAGAAGGGTAAGAAAGCAGATAGCTGAATAGTTACTAGATAGCTGAATGCAATATTCTTTTGCTTGAACTCAATTCAATGTTCTGTTGCTTAAAATTGATATACAGGCTGTGAACAAATTTCAAGCTACAGAATCAGCATCTCGACGATCCATCCGATACAGGCAAATAACAACGACATCCTCTGATGATCACAATGTGTACTTACCTGCACCATGGATTATGAATGCTTACTGTTATAGAGATGAGGTTCTGTACCCCGTTATTCGTCTGTATGCAGGTGCAATTGACGATACATTTATTTTGAAAGCCTATAAGCCCTTCCACACAAAACAAGCCTTTCGTGGCAGTACATTGAAGATGAGACTATCACAAATTTGGATTGGCCAGCATGCTCTCCCGACCTGGATCCCATTGAACATGTATAGGACGCTCTTGGGAGACGTGTTACCGCCCTCAACTCATCTACGGAATCGTTGAGAAATGCTTTGCAGGAACAGTGATGGTTGCTGCCTACTGACTTCAGAGACCACCTCAACTAAGACGTCGGTGTCGGTTATATATTGCTGTGCGATAAACCGGAGTTATTTTTTCCTACTTAATTTGTATATGTATACTTTTGACTATTGTTCTTTGTTTCAGAAAACATGTATATGACTCATATCACATAGTCTCGTTTTCTGAAGCATTAGATACGATGAAGGTGCTCATCAGATTTCATTCAAATCGGCAGAATAATTTTTGAGCTATACCGATTTTTCCATTGGTTCCCTAATTTATGGAAACCAGTGTCTGTTTGAATTAGCCTAACTTCAGGATATATGCAATGATTAAAGAAGTTTGTTGGGTTTAATATGGAAACTCAAGCACTCCTCTGAAGATTAAAGAATGATATATCTGAAACAATATTTAATGCAATTATCACTTAGTTCAAATAATATGTATATACACAGTATACAAATATATACAGGGTGAGTCTATACCAATACGACAAACTTCAGGGGGTGATAGAACACAACGAAGCAAACACTTTTCCCCATTGATGTATGGTCGCAAGTGCAGCGGTTGGCCGCTAGAGTGCACCTTCGAACTCTTGTATAAAAGCGTTACGTCATCAAGGAAGAGCCTCACCCAGTCAACACAATCACAATACGATGTTTTCTGCGTGTTTGACAGGTGAAGCTCCTCCCTGATGACGCCCTGATCCACCAACACTTCTTCATTTTTTCGAAATTTTCTTGGTATTCTTAAGTTTAAATTCTTAAATTTCTCTTTGTTTTGTTTTGTAATATTGAAACAGATATATATATATATAATATATATATATATTATATATATATATTATATATATTATATATATATATTATATATATTATATATATATATTATATATATATATATATATGTATACATATATACGTATATATATATATGTATATATATATGTATATATATATGTCAGAAGTGGGATAGAACAGAAACAGTTGATTGACAGGAAGAGTTCTACTTTTTACTAACACAGTATTTATTACGAAAATATTTAATTTAACATTGATGTTCAGAAGAAGTAACAATTTTTATCCACATAAGATTACTATGGAGCCACTAAGGTCTCCCGTTCTTAAGATGCACGATCAGCCACACAGGTCTTGCGCCATCCGAAAATTTCCATGTTCTGCCGTTAGAATGAATTACTTTTCCCCTCTGCTTTGAGCGTTTCCATCGCGACCAGAACGCACGGAACTCCAACCAATCAGGACATCGCTCTCGGAATACGAATATGGTTGAGTGTTCTAAGACGAATGGGGAAAGGCGAAACGATTCAGTCTTGACACTTGTCCATTCTGACGATGTTCGACCCGAACATCACCGTTCTCATACAGGCGTCTATTATGAGATCTGAAAAATAAAAAAAAAAATAAAAGTATCTATTTTTCTTTTGACTACTGCTGAACATAAACATTTTTCTCTCGTGACTCCACACTAAGTCCCCTTCTCAATGTTCTTTGAAGTTTTTTTTTTTTAAAGTTAATTAGTCCATGGTTTCATGTGTTCTGCCGCAGTGGACGTATTGATAGGTCCTTCGTGAATGCCAACTTTCCTCACCTCATAACGGTCGTGTGGTTTCGCTTTGATAATTTTGTATGGACCCAAATATTTTGGTTTCAGCTTGAGTCCTGATCCATATTGTGTCCTCTGGATTGCTACCAGTTCTCCTTTTACGTATGTTCTTGCGGGTTTCCGCTTTCGATTATACTGCTGCCGGTTTTCTTCTTGCATCCTCAGAATTTGCTCCTTGGCTTCTTTCCTAACTCCTTCTCGGTTTCTTATGAACCAATCTTCGTATTCTTCCTCCAGCATTTCTCTGATCTTCAGATCTTCCGTATTCTTCAATTGTACCCCCGTTAGCAATTCAAATGGTGTTATTTTGGTACTTTTACTCGTGGTGCTGTTCAAAATTCTTTGAACTGAATTGACATGTTTATACCACTTTTCCGTTTCGTTCATCGCTAATTTAGTAAGTACAGGTATCACTGTTTCAAATATTCTTTCTATCTGTCCATTCCCTCGAGGTACTCCCGTAGTAATTTTGAAATGTTCGATGCTTCTTTCTTCACAGTAGCTTTCGAATTTTTTGGATGTGAACGCGGTGCCTCGATCTGATATGATTCTCGATGGATTTCCAAAGATATGTGATTGTAATTCTAGTTTTTCTAGCGCATCATGTGAAGAAGTTGATTTCACCGGATAGAGCCAAGTAAATTTCGTGAAGGCGTCTATCACTGCAAAGATGTGTTGATAGTTTTTATTTGTTGTTGCAAGTGGTCCCAAAAAATCAATGTGGTATGTACTGAGCGGTACGCTCCCTTTAGGTATTGGATTCAAATGACCTTCTTGCTTACCGCGTTTCCTATTCGCCAGGATACACTTAACACAGTTCATGATAACGTTTTCCACCTTTTTCCTAAGTCCTGGAATGAAAAAATCTCTTTTCACTAACTCCTCGGTCTTTGCCACGGCAAAATGTCCCTTTTGATGAAGTTCTCTGATTATATCTGACTGCATCTTCTCTGGGATGACAGGCAGTTCACTTCCATTTTCATATCGATATAATATATCGTTTTTTATCAAATAGTCTTTCTTCTCTCCCTTTACGAGTAATTCTTTTATGACTTGAATATGTTCATCCTGTTGTTGAGCTGCTGCTAATTTGCATGTTATTTCATTGCCCGTAGGTTGAGGTATAATCACGGCGACGTTTCGACTCAAGGCATCAACATGTTTCATCTGTGTACTTGGTCGATGAATTATCTCATAGTCGAATTCTTCCATGATCAACGCCCATCTCGCTATCTTAGGAGTTAAGTCTTTCTTGCTCATGGTCTGTTGAAAGGCTGAGCAATCGGTCATTATTTTAAATTTTTTCCGAGTAAGTAATTCCGGAATTTTTTCAAAGCTTCGATCAATGCTAGAATTTCTAGTTCGTAGCTACCGTATTTTTTCTTGCAAAGCACTATAGGAGCAGAGTATTCAGAACTGCTGTCTTTAATTTCGTTATTGTTGCGTTTAAAGGAATTTCTAAATCTAATTCCGTTGCTAGACGGCAAATATCGTCCTTTCTTGCTTTACCAAAATATGACATCGTTTTATGAAAATTGAGCAAAATGTACTCACAGTTTCTGATGACTGCTGGATGTTGTAATCCAATTTCACTTCACTCCGGTTGATCCTTGTGATGATGACTCCAGGATGTTGTAATCCGATTTCACTTCACTCTGGTTGATCCTTGTGATGATGACTCCAGGATGTTGTAATCCGATTTCACTTCACTCCGGTTGATCCCGGCCGAGCCCCCAAATTTGTCAGAAGTGGGATAGAACAGAAACAGTTGATTGACAGGAAGAGTTCAACTTTTTACTAACACAATATTTATTACGAAAATATTTAATTTAACATTGATGTTCAGAAGAAGTAACAATTTTTATCCACATAGGATTACTATGGAGCCACTAAGGTCTCCCGTTCTTAAGATGCACGATCAGCCACACAGGTCTTGCGCCATCCGAAAATTTCCATGTTCTGCCGTTAGAATGAATTACTTTTCCCCTCTGCTTTGAGCGTTTCCATCGCGACCAGAACGCACGGAACTCCAACCAATCAGGACATCGCTCTCGGAATACGAATATGGTTGAGTGTTCTAAGACGAATGGGGAAAGGCGAAACGATTCAGTCTTGACATATATGTATACATGTATATATATATGTATATATATGTATACATATATATATGTATATATGTATATATATATATGTATATATATATGTATATATGCAGGTGGTTATCAAAATAATGGAAACACCTGTGAATAAAAGTGACATTTAAGAATGCGCTTCGTAAGCATTAAAATATAATCCTAGCTACCAGTTTTTTTTAATATAAAAAGTACTATATATCATGGTAGTATGAGGTAGCTTTAGTGAAGGTGTATACGTCGTGGATTTTTGTCAAAAGCATAAGATGTCAGACCTCACAGACTTTCAAAGAGGCCAAATTGTAGGAGCCCGACTAGTTGGAGCAACTGTGACCGAAACATCCCAGCTTTTAGGCGTTTCTAGAGGTACGGTGTGTAAAGTCATGACAGCGTACACACAGCGCGGCAAGACAAGCTCGGCATAGCAAAATAGTGGACGGAAGGAGTGAAAGAGACCGACAGGTATTGAAGCGGATTGTAATGTCTAAAAAGGAAAACAACTGCAGCCAAAGTGACCGCAGAGCTCAATCAGCTCAATCAGGACCTATTCATGCAGCGGGACTGGTCCAATCATGGTTTGATGAACACGAGGATGAACTGAAACATCTACCTTGGCCAGCACAGACCCCCGACCTCAATATAATCGAACCGTTATGGTCTATTATAGAGCGTTCAATCCAGAATCGATATCCTCCACCGGCATCTCTCACGGAACTTTTACAATATCTCCATGAAGAATGGTACAATATTCCTATAAACACTATTCACTCCGGGCCATACGTAACACTCTAAACCTAACGGTGAGTGGGCCCGGAGAGTGTCTCCAAACACTATTCAGCACTTGTATGATTCGATTCCTAGGCGAATCCAAACTGTATTACATGCCAAAGAGAGAGAGAGAGAGACCATCACCACGAATCAGAAAGAGAACCCAAATAAAAACAAAAACAACAACAAAATGCAAGTAATAACAAGAACAAAAAGGTGGAGCAAAATAACTACAATTATATGGACCCTTTAAATGAAGAGCTCTGAAAGCCGCAGAGAACAAATAAGGGGAAATAATAAGTGAAGTTTCCCTAAGAATAGATATCCCCGAGAAACAAGATGAAATAAAATATGTAAATGTTGAGTGAGCCCGCTTACTTTATCGGAGCAAAGCTGGGGATTCACTTAAAGAGGGATGCTTTGAGTTTTTCTGCACTTGTGTGAGGCCGGGTCGAAGAGATTAACACAAGTTACCCCCGGGCTCACTCAAATTTACATATTTTATTTTATCTTGTCTCTCAGGGAAATCTATTCTTAGGGTAGCTTTACTTGCTAACAATATATATATATATTGTATAATGTATATATATGTATATGTATAAGATAATGTGTTAATGTGTGAAAATGTGAAGGGAGTGAGCCCGCTTGCTTTTTAAAGGTAGTAGTATACATCAATATTATATTAATATATATAAGTATACATATATATATATGTATACTTATATATGTATATATATATATATATATGTGTATATATATATATGTATATATATATATATATATATATATATATACAGAGGGAGAAAGAGAGAGAAAACTCTTCATTGTTTGTATTCTCTTTCCTATTGAAGTGCAGCTTTAAAACATTACATACTTAAAAAACAAAATCAAATTCCTACGTTTTTCGTGATCTTAAAGTACATGTTTGTAACTCTAGAATTCAAAATAATGAATACTGTTATCTTACGTTAGATGTCATGTTGAATCTTAATGGTTAAAACCGTTTTTATGAATGTTTAATATGCTTGTAATCAGATAATCTAACTTGTTAGTACTTCATAAAGCCCTACCTTAAGATATTATCTGGTTATTAAACTACTTAGCTAGTTATTCAGCATCTTAAGCTAGAGAGCGAAATAAGTTTCATAAAATGTCTTGTCAACGTTTGTACAACTTCTTTCGTGTGGTATTTAGCCTTTTAAACGATTTCATACAATTGTTAAATATTAGCATTCAAGAAACAAGTTCTACAGCCTTATTCTTCCTCTTATTCCAAATAAATTGAAGTTATCTGATTAATATAGATTTATGCTATGAATTTTTCAATTAAAGATCCTATTTAATAGACTTTTCTATAGATACAATGAAAAACAAACGTCTCCATGTCGTAAGTGGAGCCAGTAAATTTTTTTGGAATATATAAGAAAGGAGAGAAACAACATCTTCTCATAATAGAACATAATTATCTCAACAGATATACAGGTTTGGTAGAATGACTTCTTTTCCATTCCCTAACTTCAAGGCCACTTCTAAAATGTCACACAAAAGTACTAGCATGGAATATCAAGTACTTTATAGACGCAATTGGAATTTATCTAACCAATACATTCAACAAATATCTTTAATTGGTGTCTAGATCTTCAAGGATAAGATGCGTTTATACGTTTAATAATCAGTGACAACTCTATTCTGTGTTCGGTAGTTCAAATATAAAATTTATGTACCAATAGATGTATATGTTATTTTCTATCTGAACCATTTTTTCGTACCTTAATCTGCCACTTTGAAGCTGAAAAATATTTGTGACTGAATTTTTTTAATGTTTTGTGCGTGATTACTCCCAAAGTCAAATCCCCTAGTCCACCCCAGAAATTAACCCTCGTTATGTCGAAAAAACGCCAATGGAAAGACGATTATGTTGCTCTTGGACTCCCTTGTACAATAAAAAAGATGGTACGCAACGACCACAATGCATTTTATGTTGCAAAATATTTTCAAACTCCAATCTTAAACATTAGAGCATTTCAACAATCAGCATGATAGTGAATCTGTAGGACATATTCTTAATATCTTGAAGTCACGATTTGATACCAGCTGTACTATCACAAAATTAGACGTTGCGGCAGTTCAAAAGCCCTTGTTAAAAGCTTCTTATCAAGTGGCACATCTGTGTGCTAAGCTAAAAAGTTCATACAATAGCTGAGGAATTGGTAAACCATGTATACTTGAAATTTCATTGTAAGGATTCTGAAGCACAAAGGAAAATTCAGCAGATTCCTTTATCGAATGATGTGATTCGATCGCATATTCAAGATCTTAGTCTTGATATTTTACTGCAAGTAGTAGAAGATATCAAAGCCAGTCCTCTAAAGGTGAGTATTCAACAGGACGAGTCAACTGATACTGATTATTCTTCAGTTGTTGGTATTTGTGCGATATAATAAGAAAAAAGAAATGTTGGAAGAATTTTTATTTTGTGAGCTACTGGAATTAACGACAAAAGGAATAATAAAACTTTTTTTGAAACATCAAATACCCATGAATGGGATAGGCTCAATTTCACTGATGGTGCCCCTGCAATGCTGGTCAAAAATTCTGGATTTTTTCATGCATCAAGATAGAAATAGCGCAAGTTACAATAACTCATCGCATGTTGCACCGTCATGCACTTGCATCGAAAGCTTTGCCAGATAATTTAAAACAATATTTATCTACTGCAGTAAATGTAGTTAAGTGTATCAGAAGACGAGAGCTTAATCAATCGTATCTTTCGTTCTTTGTGTAAAGAAATCGGTGCTATTTATACTTTTCTTCCTTATCACACTGAAGTACGGTGGCTCTCCAAGGGCCGCATGCTAGGCAGGGCTTTTGAATTGCGCGAGGAAATTATAGTTTCTTACTAACCAAAATTGTGATTTAGTTAAACTTTTGAAGAAAGAGAAGCAATACTTCGACTAGCTTAGCAGATAAATTTAGTCACCTGAATGAATTAAACACATTAATGCAAGGATTTGGTAAGAACATAATAGCAGCTAGTGAAAAATTATCTTCATTCATTGAAAAACTAAAAAATTTTGGAACGTCAAGTTGAAAATGGGACTTTTGCAAACTTTCCTTTATTTGATTTAATTTACCTTAAATTGAAATACACCTCCAACAATTGAGTGAAACCTTTCATGGATACTTTACCACGGGAATTATTAGCAAAGTTCAGGCATGGATACTAGATCCATTTCTATTTGACCCAGATTCGATGGACGACAGCTATTTAATGAAAGACGATCTTATTGAAATACGAACCAATCCAAGTATTCAAATGCAATTTGAAAAACTGGACAGAACAATTCTGGTGTACACAGAATTTATCCACATCTGGCAAAAGCAGATTTGAAGACACTTTTCCATTTGGCACCCCCTACCTGTGTGAAATGGGATTTTTCATCTTTTTTTGCACATAAAAACAAAAGCCAGAAATCGCTTAAATGCAAGTGATGACTTACGCGTGGCTCTTTCAAAAAAGAGCCTCTCTTCAAAAGTGTTATGAATAAATAACAACGTAGCCATTAAAAATTGAGATATTGTTTTGTATGTATATGTAAATGTATGTTTATTTTTCAATAAATAAATTATCCTACAATAGATATAATTTCCTAAATAAAGAAATAGAAATACATTTTTTAAGGGGGTGCGAGAACTTATTTTTAGATTCAAGGAGGTGCCGATCACTAAAAAGGTTAAGAGCCACTGCCCTAGTCTGTCCACGTCGTTTATCCCCATATCTACCTAATTAACTTACATTATTATGAAAAGAGCCCAATGTGTGAATACCAACATAAAGTAACTATCCGAATTAAACCAGTCAGAAATGTTCGGTCATAATTTAAGAACAGTTCGATAAACCAAAATATGATGTATTTACTTTTTTCAGGTCTGGAGGGTTAGGTCCATGAGAGTGCCCGCGAATTAAGGATATTTGTATTTTCCTGTCTATAGGGCTTAAGACCCCACAGACCTCGCAAATTTGCTTATGAATTAATAAGGATATATCTGCCTTTTTCAGGTTTAAAGTCCTCATAGACCACCTCTGCAGGCGTTCAGATTAATTAAAAATGATATAGTAATTTTTTCGGGTATAGAGGGACTTAGGCTACTATAACACCCCTCCCGTTGGTGGGTGTGAATTATAAATGACATACTTGGGGCTGAGGATATAGAATTACTAAATATTTGCTTTATCGGTTCTGAGAGAGGTCTTAAGTTCTCAAAACCCTCACATGGGTGCGCTTATTACTATACATAAATTAATGTAAAAAGAATTATGAATATCATCATTGTCGACTAATAACAAAATACTCCAAATACTTTTGAAGAGACTTTAGACCATAGTTTTCCAAACTGTTTTTGCTCAACTCCTCCTTTTGAAAGCAAACGATCTTCGGTACTCTCTTCTGGAACACTTCAACTAATTATAAATTCCAAGTGTGTAGCTGTACCTATAACCACCAAATAACTCACCAAAATATTTATGCAGCTGTGTGTGTACTTTTACAATTTTGAAAAGCTATTCCTCTCTGAAAATTTGTACACATGAACTCACCAATTATGTACCTTAGTACGACTGTTGATTATTGTAGACCTTAAAACATTCTTCTAAATAAAGAGCAACACTGCACTTTTTACAGAGAAACTTTGACGCCTATTGTGGAGTAGGAATTACGATGAACAAAGAAATTATTTTGTCGGTATCTAGAAGAATCCGGTAGTTCTACAACGGTGGAGTTACCAATGTCACATGTCAACATTTTATATCAGAATACATAGTGGTTACATCAGGATGCTAAATATTTAATTATATGCATTTATATCAATTAATACAGCCTTGCGAGATTAACTCGTCATACAACTCAAATGGGTTAACACCATTGATAGAGTTTTTATAGATATTAAGGAACAAATAATGCAATATTACGGCATTAAGTGGTGGTTTACCTTATCACATGCTTGATTCAAATCACATATTGGTGGGACTGGAGAAACACAACGAGCTATTGGCGACGGAATCAATCCCTAAGTTAAAGACCCGAGAACATCTCAAAATTTTGAAACATAGTCAGACCTGAGTTGGAGACCATAGATCAACACCTGAGCTGGCATTCCACTCTCCATCAAATTACATATATCTACATGTTCATTGAAATCTGAGATGGCAGTGGCATCTCCGAAAATATTTAATAGCTTTTCATCCAACTTTCCACGATTTACGCATTTCTAAAAGGAACTTCCAACTATATATAAATAGATGTTGGTTATGTGCCGTTAATAATACCTAATACGATACAAAAATAAATATAAAAAGAATTAAAAATGCAGGATAAAATAAATTTATCTTGCGTCTGTAGAACACTTGTGGTTTTAAAATTAGTAAATACATATGAAAAAGATTATGTATGCGTGGTTACTTGATTCGTATTTAAGTTAGTACGAATTATTAGAATCGAATACAGAAATATGCTACAAATGATAAGAAGTAATACAAACGAATGTTTAGGTTTTAAAATGATATTTATATTTTGTAGGAATGGGGAGACATCTGTAGAAAGAAAAGTAATTCTAAAAGTACTAAACCCAGTTTCTACTTTCTATCAAATGCGACTCATGGAGGACAAAAAGCTCCTTAAGATAACACAAGAATATTCTTTTTATTCTGTCGATAATGCTTGTTTTTCTTATTCTTAAGATTAGAGTGTTATTAATACCCTTATTCTTCAGATTATCAAGTTTTACAATATTCTAGACAAGTTAGAAGAAGAATATTTTTTAACAGACATCATGATGTCTTTTATAAACAGTAAACGTAATAGACAAAAAACGATTAATAAACAAGAACAAAGGATTAAAAGTCACATAGACCAATCAAATTTCCCTAAAGCATGTCTCTCCACTACAGAATAAGATTAGCTCCAAAATCTCTCCACTCTTTAGGCAAGGAAGATATTTATATGAATGAGCAAGGTGGGATCTGTACAGGTAGACCTGCGAGTGACTATATGACCTAAGATGGCAACTTTTCTGGAGATCTTTCTGAAATAAATAAGATTAGGCTCCTGTTAAAAAAGAAAAAGTGTAATTTCATGATTCACACCATTTGGCTTGAGCTTCTCATTTGGTTAGTAGCTTTTTCACACCTTAATGTATTTCTAGTCTTATTTGAGATTTTATATTATACCAACTGCACAAACATCTTCTTAACCTAAGTAACCTAATTTGATGCCAATATTTTTATTAAAAAACAATTTTTTCTGACCGTAGGACATGATTTAAGCTTACTTCGTAAATTTTATGAATACTCGTAACACCTAAGAAGTCCACGATTTTTACAATCACGTTGGAGTGGTGTGGAAGTTTGAAGAGTGGGGTGCCAGTTCAGATGTGACCTCGACATCTGATCGTGGTTCAAAATTACGAGGTTTTGTCCTCGGATCTTTCCCTTCGGGTTTGATATCAGGCCGTCGTCAATAGCCCGTTGTATTGCTCCAGTGCGACGTTAATTAGAATACCTCCCTACGATTTTTACAGAATTCAGTGCGCAATATGAAGTATGTTCCTTATAAGACAGAGGTACAGTACATCGTTGTAAGACACTGTAATGAATGCAATTGCATGGCCAGTTCTTTTTCTATTACATTAATAAGTTTAACTACATGGAATTATGTTCACCTGTATAAATGAGTATTCCATAGAAACAGAATGTAACATTTTAAAGTCTCACTTTTAAATACAAAAATTAGCATTATTATTTATTTTGGGTGCATTAGACACACATTTTATTAATTAAGAACATGAATATTTTCCTGAATTGTGTTGAACCGATGAAATGTGCCATGCATGATAATGTTATTTGTTTACAATGAAGCTTATTTTTATCATAAGAGCTTGTTTTGATAATTGATTCAAGAATAAATTATCTGTTATGTGTTCAATCGTCATTGAAAATTGCTGAAAAAATACGAAAGATTAAATTAAAATCGTTTCTTTGGTATTAACTCAAGAGATCTACGTAGTCACGATTTTTCACACACGGAAGACAACGCACTGAGGAAAATGGCATTTATTTTTCTTTCATATTATTTCAAAAGTTCCAAGTAAATAGTTTTTTATCATGTCAAACTGTCATCTGATAACGTTAATGACCTTAAAACAGCAAGATAGAAGAGGATATTTTTCAAACCTGGACATACTAATTGAAGAAAATACCGTGTTCAGCATTTATTCTAACTCTACAACATTTCGATTGTGAATTGAATCCGTAAGGTTTGAGTGAGCTCCAATATAAACATGAACTTAATCTTCGGGAAAATCACGATCCACGTTTAAAAGACTGAAAAAATAGTATAAGAAAAATATTTATTGTTATATTTATCTACGCCATTGGAGCTATCTGTTAGAAGTAGCTGTTATGCTACCGCTATACTGTCGTGTTAATCAAAAAGTAATGCCTCTTTGTTGATCTTCAAGTTTAACGTGTTTGTTAAAATGCTTCGTATATGAGCATCTGATGAGAAAACAGAGCACACTCAATAAACAGTTGGTTTGAGTCTTCATATACTTATTTAGTGTTGGTAAATATAAGTTACATACATAGAATGTGTAAACAATCCTCATTTCACAAACAGATGTCTTGGAAGAATTGCCTTTTTGAATCAAACTGCAGCACACTGGCCACTTTTTACAGGAAAAACTGATTCGATGCCTCAGGTTTTTCATAATCTGTCAGAATATAAGTATTTTGCACCGAACTTAGAATTTCCCTCAACTGATAAGATAGTTTTGAAGTCAATATGCGCAAATATGTATTCCAACAAAAAGTTGGCTTGTCTTTACACTTCTTGAAAGAAGGGCATGAAGTTAACATTGAAGATTGAAAGATTGAATAAGCAATACAACTACACTACTGACTATCTAAAATGCAACAGCATGATTGAAGCATTATTAGGCATGAAAATTTCGAGATGCGAAAATTATGGAAGGAGATGAAAATTGTTAGTACTGCAGTGTAAATACAAATTATGTGCTCCAATAATGCCCGTGTAACCAGTATAAAAAGGGAGAACATATAGCCTGTTTTAAACATTGGAATTGTATCTCCTCATTGTTCCTGTGTATAGGAAGCAAACGTATGCCTCGTCGAAAGATATGACAATCATACGAGCACATTTTTGAGTTTGACAGAGGAAGATTAAGGCTTATCGAAATTGCAGATTATCATTCGGTGCTCGTGTTGGACAAAATCAAGCCGCAGTGATGCAAATATGAAATCGGTGAGTGCAGCATGGAAGAACTGTTCAATGTAAACGATTATAATAGCCTCGTAACACCACCGAATGATAGGACAGACGTAATGTGAAGAATAAGGGGGTGTTGCGCAACAACGTGTGACAGAATGCACAATTCGGAATCGTCTGCAGCAGCGGGGAAGTTTTACAAGGCTTCCGTTGCTGCTACTATCTTTTACTAGATCTGTCGCCCATTGAACACGTCAGGTCAATAATCGCCCAACGACTGGCACACCACAGACCACCCGTGGTTAAACTAAGTGAGCAACGTGTGGAAGCAGCAGAGATTGCTGTACCCAAACACGCATCCAAAGTATCTTCCAATACCGAGAGACTAGTAGCAGAAGTTATTGACGCCCGGAGCGGCTACATAAAATACTGATTTCGAATAGAGCTGTAATTTCAATCATTCCACCCTTGTGCCTTGTGTTATTTGTATAATAAATGTGGGTTTGATACTGCCCTTCATGGTGTTGCATTTAGTTTCGATGACAGCAGTGTATAAGACTTGCATTTCGTTCAAGATTGGCTTCTAGAAAAGATTGATTTCAGTTTTCGTTGTTAGAATGTAACACAATAGACTGGATTCGAATATTTTGATATTAGACCGTATATATTACTCATTTATGCAAAACTCCTGTTCATTATGGGTTTTAGAAATTGAAAAAACACCTTAGAGGATAATGAAAGCAAAAAGTGATCTGAAAGCTCTAAAATATTGGATTAACTCAGCAATGTAAACAACTCAAATCTTAACTAATCAGTAAGTGTTAATGAAAACATCAAATATATAAATATATCAAGACTAATGGCTTGGAATGATTTACATGTTTGTGTTTATTAGATAGCGTATAGCTTCACATGTGTCTAACAATATGAATGCTAATAATGATAATCATGGAATTTTTTTAAAAATTATTTAAACTATTTCTAGACTGTTTCTGTTATAATGATTTTGTCTTCTGTCAATTAGATTCTGTCTAAAAATTGAACTTTTTATATATGCAAGTATTGTAAGTAAATAACATATTTGAGACACTTACAACGTTTATTCAAGGAGAATTATACATACCTATGCACTGTACACACAAGTGGAACTTGCTAAAACAAAAACAAAGTGACTGATTGATTGCCTCACACTTATTTTTAAATATTCTAAAATCCCCGCCATTTTTTTTCAAAACAACATTGTATACTTTTGCACTACAAAATACGTCATGCTCATATCTTACATCCTAGAATGATATTTAAGGAATTTCTCGGAATAGCATTTAGGCATTATTTTATAGAAGAAAAGTGTATTTCTTTTTGGTTAAAATAAAGTGAGGTATTGACAATGTAAAACAATTTCGCATTTGCGATCATTATTTGGGAACATAACATCTTATGACTAAATAGATATGGGAACATGCATTTATATACAGTGGCGCCTAAAATCGTAAAATCGTCAAAGTCTACAACTATGTTTCTCGGACTAATCTGATGATGAATCAATGGATCGGCGTATTCTCCTGTTCCGTGGACCAATTAGATGATGAATGTTCATTTCCACGCAGCACACGACAGTAGTCTAAGAGTCACGTTAGTACTAGTTTTGGTCACACGTTTCTGAGTTCTTAAAAAGGTTACCATTGCTCACTCTACTTTTATATTTCCTCTATGAGAGACGAACCCTTAAGTGCAACTGTGTATCTATTAATGTTATGTATTCACTCACAGTTCTCCCTATTGTAATCTTTTATATTTGGCCTTTTTTAAACTCTGATATGAAACATTATGAAAGCAATGGAAAAGGTTAGAAACACTTGGAAAGAGATATAACCACAAATCCTTTATTGAACACCACCAAATTAGCTATATTGTATCAATGTTGAGAACTAATTTTTTAACAAAGAGGTGAAACTCTAGGAAAAGAAAGGAATTAAAAGGAAATACGAATGACTAAAAAATTCTATGTAATATATTAATTTTTTAGTTACAGTCACATATACTTGGAGTCGATGCATATTTTAACAAAGAGTGTGCTTCTTATTACCCTTGCATTATATTTGACTAATCAAGGGGAATTGCCCTGTAGCTTCTCGCTATAAGTCCTTGAAGTCAAACGAGTGAATAGTAGTTAAAATTTGATAGGGTGATTTTGCTTTTGGGTAATAAGGAAATACTCAAAAGCAAATTACTTAAGACACCTCTCGCTATTTTCTCAGTAACCTCTTTAGCATAATTATTTTATGAATGTTCTATAATTATGGACTTAGGATAGTGACATGTTTTACCTACATTAGATACTACACATGTGTTGATGAAATGCATAATTACGAATAAAAAGAAAGGAATTTTAGTGATTACGAGTGCAATTTTGAAATTACTATTCAAAGCTCTAATTTAATTCCATTGATAGGTTCTAGAAAAAAAAACTATTTTTTTTGCATTTCTTCTTTAAAATAGCAAAGATATAGTCTTGTATACTGCGTAAGAATTGTGTTTGTTTAGAATACATGAAAATGAAATGAACCAGAAATGTCTCAGAAAATTTAAGAAACAGGCATTTCTACACTGCTGTTCATTGAAAATACAACAGCAAGAAAAAGTAGCGGATTGATTGGAAATTGATAAAAATGTAATTAATCATGGATAATGCAAGTGGTTAAAATCTCATATGAGTATACGAATAGAACGCATGCTATCCAGACTAATGGCATCAAAAACAATTACCAAAAAGTATGTCGGTGAGTTCGATTGGTAGTACTCTGTGGATGGAATATATCCATAAACGGGCCTTATC
The DNA here is from genome assembly GCA_933210815.1 of Meta bourneti. Taxonomy (NCBI): domain Eukaryota; kingdom Metazoa; phylum Arthropoda; class Arachnida; order Araneae; family Tetragnathidae; genus Meta; species Meta bourneti. The sequence goes on along the minus strand of OW119924.1, from coordinate 59,936,741 downwards.
GCAAAACCAGACGATATTATGAATAGATGAAGGTGTTTGAGAGAAGAATTGTTGGGTTGAGAGAAACTGGTTTGTGGTATCGTGATATTGTTGCACTCATTGTGTGAAACGTTAGTACTGCAATAGGTATTAGTAGAAAATGGACAGACGAAGGTTCTAAGCATCGTCCTCATAGATCTGAAACGCCTATAGCTACTCCAGAATGGGAATTAAACACTTGTTATGCATAACAGTAATGAATGGAACGGTGACATCCCAAAGGAGGATGATTGCAAGTTAGACGATGTCTGTCAGTACTGTTCTAGTAACGAGAGTTCGTACAGGTGTCCATTACTACGACATCCATTAACTCGATACTAAAGGCCTCAGAAGCTTCAGTTGTGCTAAGAGAATACCGGAGACACTGGAACGCTGAATGTAAGCGAATCTTGTTTTCTGACGAGTCTGGATACAATCTGGTGTCCCGTGAAGGCTGGATCCATGTTCACAGATAGTGAGGAATGGCGCATCGTAATCGTTTGGGGAACTATTTCATTTCATTTACGCTCTCACCTTATGCTGATTGCACGAACTATGAACAGTCAGAGCTACATCCAGAGTTCTTGGAACCAGAAGTCCTACCCTCATACAGGTGTTTCCTGAAGCTATCTTTCAACAGGACCACGCTCATACCAATGTCGTCCAAATTGATTAAAGTTTTTTCCTTTACCAAAAAGTCCACTTCTTTCTTAATCTGCTCAGTCTCTCGATTTCCCCCTCTAATACGTGTAGGGCACGATTGCTCAAAAATTGATTCGTATGTCATCAACCGAAGTCACCACTGACGAATTTTAGATGATTGTGAATCTAAGTGGAAAGACATTTCAGACAGCCCCATCTAGAAACATTATCGGCATATGTCACGTCGTGTGCAAGTAGTTATAACTGCTAAAGGTAGACACACAAACTACAGATTGCATTATGTTCCCTTTGACTTACAGTTCTTTAATTTCAATCATTTATATGTCGCACCACATATCATCTCTCAAATGGATTTCATTGCTGTAACTAAATGTTGCATTTTCAATGAACAGCAATGTATTTTGAATTCGTTATGTGTTGTATTTTTAATGAACAGTAGTTTATTTTGATTTCATTCTGTATTGCACTTTCATGTATTGTCCATTTTTGCTGTGAATTTTCAAAAACATGTTTTCGCACATGACTATTTTTACAAACTAAATAGTAATGACCAGTAGAACTTGTTCTTTGTATAATAAGCTCCATTTCTTTTTTATTCTATTGGTGACACGATTTTTTGCATAAACTAGTCTTCCAATAATTAATTATTTCATTTTAAAATAACTGAAAAAATCTATAAAATATTTTATTTTTATATTATACATATGCCTCACAGGTTGCAATAATGGCACAATTCAAAAAGTCATTTTGCGATGAAAATGGGTTTCAATTTCTCGTTACTGAATTTTTTATTATATACCATGCTGTAAAACACTTCTCTCATCTAGCGGTCCATCATTTAATTTAGATATTTGCTAGTTTTCTGTTGAAAAGAAGTTTCCTACATAGGGACGTGCTTTTACGAAAAATCATACATCTATTTAAGTCCATGAGCAATATATATAAAATACAAATTTTGTATTTGTGGGTTTTACAATAATTTTTCATGAATATTTTATGTATGGTGTCCAAAGAACCCAATATCATTATCTACGGCCCAAATTTTAACGTCAGCAGTTTCAGCTCAAAACGAATGATTTGGCTATAAATATGTGTTTGCTTGCAAAAAGGTCACCCTTAAAGACTGAGGAGGATTCCAACGAAGGGAAAAAACCATGACACAATTAGGCCATGAATAGCGTGTCACAACTTGACCCTCGCGATCAAATTGTTTCAAAATTCATCAGCTTGCCAGTGTTTGGAGGTCCTTATTAACATAACCGTACAAACAGCCATACAAGGAAATTCGCTCACCAATGTGCCAAGTTTCGTCGAAGGACATCATAGATCTCTTCTTAGATTCATAAGTGACCATGAATGACTCGAATTTAATTAAGTATTATTATTTATTTAAGTATTTATTAAGGGAATCATTAAGTATTTGAATCGATGCAATCGTACTTCAATCGAGTTCAACGTTTCCAGATCAGTCACATGGTTTTTTTTAATGTGTTTTTTTGTCTTTTCTCATCAGTTTCCGAAGCTCACTGGGTTAGTTCACGCGGCGCTAACAACCAGTGAGTTGAAGTCGGTGCAGGTTCTGACGAGTTTGACGACTTGACCAAATATGGCCAATGCGCCATAAAATCCAACCTCATCAGTTTCCATATCCAACTTTCATTATAGAATGTTTTCTTGTGCCTGAAACGAGAAAATTTTGAGGCAGAGGCATTTTGTAACTGACTAGCTATCCACAGCATTACCGTTTCGAGATATTTTTGGCAGAATTTGGTCCAGTGGCCAAATTAGGGAACTCTTTCCTTCACTATGCGAGTTGCAAAACAAGTTATTACACTTTTAGCTGTAAGCTATATTTATAGCATATGCAACAATCCACCTAGATCGTCACTACAAGAAATATCCACTGTTTGACATTCGAATAGTGTTAAATACAAAAGCACCCTTTAAGGATCAAGAATAGCACACTGTAGGAATAGAACGTGAATTCTTGTGCAATTGATATGGAGCATTCAATTGGTTATACCGTGATCTTTCTATTTACTATATTTAACATAGTTGCGGAAATATGTGACTCTGCTCACAAAAATCAAACACGCTGGGCTGATTAAATATTTGATCAACAGTGAGTGTTTAGTTTTTGTAAGTAAGCCTAAACGGAACAAAAAAATAAACAAAAATCGAAAGATATTTCTGCCAAATTTAAGTATTTTGTCAAAACTTCCACGTATTTAATATTACGAATCCCAAATTTTATATACTCAATTCTTAAACCGCTGATCTGAATAACTTGGAATTTGGTATTTGAGGTTAAATTTTGATTTATAACTGACATTTGCGTTAAAATTAGAAACAACACTGACAAATTACTTAGCTTTTGCCCAATTAGGAATGGAAACGACATCATATCTAGTTTTCATGCATATACATTTATTGAAGATATTATACCTATAGAATAATACCTTTAAATAGGCTTACTATGAACAAAATACGGATATAAAGGGGATGGCTTCCGTTTTCCATAGCAGTACAAAAAGATTTATTACATTTTATACCCGTATATAATTTTTTGTCATTCATTATGTCTTAAATGTTATAGTGCACCCGTTATTATCACAATACATATTTCTGTAACACAATATTATTTACGAAAGAAACCTAGAACGAAATATATCTATTGCTACACAAGAATGTCCAATTTTTGAAGAATCCTGACATAAATTTTGAGATCTCTTTGTAAATCAGCATAAAAAATATTTAATAATGCTTATACTTTTACTTCTATCACTGAAATCAAAATGCAATCAATGTTATTAAAATGCAATATATATAAATGTTTCCTTACACATTCTGGCATAAGGAAGTCGAAAAATAATTTCATGGAAATAGGCTAAAAGAGGAACTAATTGAGTGGATTGACTATTTTAGAGGATGTGTTTCAAGGTTCTAATACAGCTTATTGATTAATGCAAAACATAATATAATCATCACCTTTCTAGAATGTAACTACTGTAAAAGAAAATAAATTCTAATTACTTTCCTTTTTGTGTGCATTGCATATAAAATGTAGCTCCCAGCAGTTATAGATAAACGTTTCACAAAAGTATTTTTTTTAATATTTCGAAGGACATTTGAATGAATTTCGTGTGCTTGGAGGTTGCGATTCAAATCGGGAAGTAGTTTTCAAGTCGTCACTAGTTTCTGAGTAATTAGATAATTCTACTCAAAAGTACAATTAGCTGTAACACGTAGATGGGGTATATTCGTGTACATCCCCCGATTATTTTAGAATTCCCCTTCTATACATGTGATCATCCGCGTAGTTAGTAGACAGTCGACATCTGAGTCAAGATAATATGTATTTTTCATATACATATGTAATATGTATATGAAAGATATATAATGAAATAGCTTTCCTGGAATTCCCTAATGAGGGTGGAATATACCATTAGATAGGCGTTCATTGTGCCGATAGATCACCAGTAGAAACGTGAAATGTTTTTTCCACGGGGTAACCAGTATTTATCTCTTCCAATTACTCAAGGAACAAAATTTAAAACATGAAAACTATTTAAACAGCCTTGCAGGACTTCTGCTATCGTGAACTGTTGCTTTCTGCAACAGTATATTTTATTAATACTAAAGATAATCTTACTTAGCTATTAAAATGGATACAAATACATCACTTGACGATCTGTCGGACATTAGAACAGCGTGGGGGACCCCCTCATCAATCATGGGTATCCATTTTCGTATGCCTTTAAACACACACAAGGCAAAATCGGATTCGATGCCAACCATAGACGCAAAATACAAGCAAACTGAGATTTGATATTGAGACGAGCTTCAAAAATTACGACTAGTAGTCGTGTAACCTCTCTGTGAAAAAAATTGACTTGGCTGCCCTATTTGACATTTTATACTCGTTTAGAGATATTACATCTCATGACAGGATAGATGTGTGAATGTCATTTCTATAGAGTGGAGGCCAAAATCTTGAAATCATCAGTCTACCACTAAGTCGCGCGAACCAATCAGATGATGAATCAATGGATGATCGTCTTCTCCCGTCCCTTGAACCAATTAGATGATGAATGTTCGTTTCCACCAAGCAGACGACAGTAGTCTAAGAATCACGTTACTACTAGTTTTGGTCACATGATTCTAGGCTCTTGTAGGATAAATAGGTTACCATTGCTCACTCTACTTTTACATTTCCTCTATGAGAGACGAACTCTTGAGTACAGCTGTGAGTCGTATGAACGGAAATCAATCCTTAAGTAAGGAGTGCCTGTATACGAAATTTCATTGATTCAACTGCTTTCAGAATAGTACGGCATTACAGTATCCTTGGAAAAAGTACCATAATAAACAAGATGGTGCAAATATAATTACCGAACAATCATCACTAGACAGGGGAAAATAATTTCTTTATATTTTTTTGTCAAGTCGGAACTAATGAAGCAATTAAAATCTTGGACAGAGAGGAAAATTGCGTCAAATATGTTTGTTGATCATTTCTTGGAGTAAGTGGGGAAATATTAAAATCTAGAATATGATATTACTTAAATTAATGTGGAGCAATGCAAATTATCAAAATGATGAAATTTTATCTCAGTTTTTAAGAAATTTTGAGCTGACCTCAAGTCAGGCAATTGTATACACTTGTTGCAAGAATCTTAAAATTTATTAAACATAATGTGGGTTCGGATACATGTTCACCACAGCCACTTGGAAAGATTCTCACATAATATTGAAGGTTTTAGTGAATAACAACGAAATAAGTTGCATCAAAATACAAAGCTGATAGAAGAAAATAATTACGACAAAAAGGCAAAGGCATGGAAACAAAATTTTCTGAAGTCTTCTAGGTTATTGTCCTGATAATCTATTTGAAAGAAAGTAGTGCAAACAGCGTTTCACTCTACATTGATTACTTATAAAGCTAACTTGTTTGAATTAAATGTCACATTGTATTTTATGTCCCATTTGGCATGATTTGAGCTATTTCAATAAATAATCAATAAATTACCAAATTATTCTCAAATCCCAAAACCTAAAGATTATCTAGAAAAATTGATGTAATCATCAATCAGCAGCAAAACACTACCCCAATCAGTGCAAAATCATTGGTCATAAAATGAGTGACCAGTGACATCATCAAATTGTGCTTAAAGTGCTTTTTATGCGATGTTTTAGTAAGCAGCCACACATCTAAATCGACTATTAAATTCTTGGAAAAAATGGAACAAGAAACTGGTATCCCTTTACTTGTATTCCTGCTAATTCTCCAGATGTTTCACACATGGACTTTTGTGCTTTTGGACTTTTAAAAGAGCATTATTGGAACGTCGACCGAAAACCATTCAAGGACTGGAAAACTGTGGAATAAGAATGGGACAAAATACCACTGTCGATACTACAAAAGTCATTATTATCGTGGAAATTAGAAAGATAGTTAACAATAAGGGCCTATCAAGTGGAACATTTAAAACACAAAAATTTCATGTAAAAAATTGAGCTTCAGTCAGTTAAAATCGTTCAAGAAATGTCCGAACAGCCTCTGTATAATCTGTTATTTCAGGAAAAATTGATTCGTCATTTAAAAGAAAATTACATTTCCAACACACAAAATAGTTTTTCCTGTAAAATATTATCTTTAAAATTATTAATTTGAGATTTTGCAATGCAAATTGTAATCTCAAAAAATTATCCCTCCTCCAAAGTAAACTGAAGCTAAATAAAAATGTGGTGTTTATCAACAAAAAAAGAAGTTACAAAAATATTTTTACAACAAAATAGTTTATTACAAAAATACTTGAACATGAAATTGTGTGTAACGATATACTATACAAATAAATAAATCTTGTTACTAAACTATCGCTCAACAAAATTTATTATTTTGATTGATTTTCAATCTCGCGTGATTTAATTATCCGTGCCATGTAATATATTTCCTTCGGATATATCCAGCTGTAAGAGTTGTCAAATACAATGATATCTGAAACATATTTGAAATAATGTAGACGCAGTAAAAGTATCAGAAAATATAAATGAAAAATTACACATTCACCATTTTATAATACACAAATGTTCTTTATACCATACAAGAAATTCCTATTTTACATATTTTCAGAGCAAAAAGTGGTAGGTAGGAAGGTAGTTCCACTTATATCGCAATGGAGCAACACAACGGGCTGTTGCAGTGAAAAGAAAAATTAAATTTTAGAAAAAATCCCAGGAAATTTTAAGTTTACAGTCGAAAGATAGTTTTGTAAAAGTATTAAAAGTACCCATAAAATATGATCCACTTCTTTTAAAAAACACAATTTTAAAGTTTTCCACCATAATTTCTTGTGTGTGCTCATTTACTTGACGTTGACGTTTGGCTCAGCTTGACCAAATATGGCCTTTGCGCCATAAAACCCTAAGACCAACCAATCATCCTCCATCATTTCTGAAAAACTTTCCCCAAGTGCTTTGTAACTGTACTAAGAATAATGTGTTTATGCAGTTTAAAGTATAGCTTACTTAAACTCTATAAAACTAGTAGAATCGTGCATGATATCTATGCTTAAGTTTCTTAATTGTTTATATCTATTGGTGGCACTGTTACTCATATTTTCACACCTTATTTAAAACCAGTTGTAATAATATAAGCATCAATATGTATATTTTATATCTCAAGTAATATAAAATTGATCAAAAGTTTGAAAAGCAGCATTTCAAGCACTTCGAACGAAATTAATTCATATTTCTAATGAAGTGCATAACAAAAAATGCATACCTCAGTCATGTTCTTACACTTAGTTTCTGAACGTCCACTTCAACTGCATCTCATTCACTTGTTCAAAGGCGATTTGGCATTCTTTGAAGTTTAAACATTTTCGCGTCTGTTCACACTTTGTTTTTTGAACTGTGTGTGTGTCTGCTAACTTCCAGTTTTCTCATTGCCTTCCTAAATCAGAATTCTGAAAAATCTCAAGCTCTTCTGTGCAGGTTTAGCTACAATGTAGAGCTCCATAGCTTTAATCAGACATATTTAAATTAAGAGGTAAAACTGGCTTATGAATCCAGTAGCAGTTTTATATTGTTTATATCAATTGTTTGTTGCCATGGTGTCACATGCGTTAGCGAAATAAATGTAGAGAATTTTTTTAAAAATATGAAAATACTTTCCAAAAGGTTGTTGAAAGCATAAGTATTGAGAATATAATTCATTTATCATTTTGATCCCAGCCCATTAGTCTTAAATATTTGTATTTTTTAAAATTTGAGTTGGGCAAAATATTTCTAAATTAAATCTTTTCAACTTATATAACTCTTATACCTTAACCTTTCTAGTGGTTGTCTTGAAGTGATATCTCATCATTAGAAAAACTGATCAGATCTAGATGAACGAGACATCTAGTCGAAACCACTTGGAGGCTTTAGAGATTACTATAATCATTTCATAATAATTCAATATGCAGGAACTAAGGGGTAATATTCTGATCATACTTACAAGTACCAGCCTTTTCACACTTGCATATTCCCGTTTCTGCCTCAAAGCACGTCTCTATCCTCTGTTTGGGTATCAGCTCAACTGCTTTTGCGTCGGTGTGAGGTTTTCTCTTGTAGAAAACACCAAACCCGATGTCTTTACTTTTTGTTTCAAACTTCCACTCAAGTATGGAGCCCGGATCATCCACTTCAAATTTTATGTCTTGTTTAGAGAATGGAGCCAACTTCAATTTCTTTACACCTGGAGCGAGCGACAAACGTGTTTTTGACTCGCTAAGAAAATAATTCTGTGGAACAGGCTCACCATGACGCAGCTACGTAAATAATGAGAATAAATTAGTATTAACATTAAAATTCAAAGTACAGGGTGGTCAAAAAATAACTTTCAATCTATGGCGGCACCTGTAGCAAAATCTAATAAACAAAATGGAGCCAAATTTGATATTGAGACACTTGAAGACATGGCGAGATGTATTCCCCGAAAACAAATTCGTACCAAAAGTCATCTATAGGTTGAAATTTGTCCTTGTTGAAGTCGAAAACAGTCGAACATTTGCATTTAAGGTAGATAAAGTGGTTTATGCGAAGTTTTGACTGCGTTAGCAAAAACCACGCCATTAATTCCAGTTGGATATGAGAGAGAGAGAGAGAGATTCAACTCACAGGAAAACATCTTTTATTCTCAGGTTCCCAGTGACCACATAGACCAATTTCAATGTACTGACCTTTCTTGTGTACAGCATATTGAATCCATTGTGCGGCATGCTCTAAAGCTGAGGGTAGTGAATTGGTTATACAAAGTGATAGGAGGCAGAGTCGGAATACATTCTTCATGTCTTCAAAAGTCTCAATACCAAATTTGGCTCCATTCCGTTTATTACACTGCTGGCCACCGTAAATGCAACACCCTGAAGGAAGCATGCAAATAATATGAAATTTACAACATGCATTAACGGAGGTGAGATATGCAAATGATTAGAATTTCAGCGCAGACGCACATCACGCGCGCCTGTGGCGCCACTTCAAAGCGCTATTTAAGGCTTGGAGATTTCGACGATTTCAAGTACGTCAATTGTGTTTTTCTTGTGGTTTTTTCAAAAAAAACGATCAATTATGCCTCGTAGAAAACAGCGATCATCTTTTGATCAAGTATCCGAGTTCGACAGAGGAAGGATAGTGGCCTACCGAGATTGTGGATTATCTTTCAGGGAAATCGGTAGTCGTGTTGGACGAAACCAAACAACTGTAATGCGGATATGTGATCGTTGGATGCAGGAGGGTACGACGGACCGACGTGTTCGATCGCATCCACCTCAGTGCACCACTTCACGTGATGACAGGCATATTGTGCGTATGGCAGTGACGGATCGCTCAGCCACATCACGAACCATAGCACAGCACATTCAGTCTGTACCGCATCATCCAGTGTCTGCGCGTACCATTCGACGCCGTTTACAGCAGAGTGGTCTGTCCGCAAGACGTCCATTGCTTCGTCTACCCTTGACGCAGAACCACAGACGTTTCCGCCGCCAATGGTGCGATGAAAGAAGGATGTGGACGGCAGAATGGAATGAAATTGTCTTTACTGATGAGTCACGCTTCTGTCTGCAACACCACGATGGTCGGATTCGAGTCTGGAGACACCGTGGAGAGAGGATGCTGAACAGCTGCGTTATGCACCGCCACACTGGTCCTGCACCGGGTATTATGGTATGGGGCGGTATTGGATATCACTCTCGCACTCCTCTAGTACGCATTGCCGGTACTTTAAACAGCCAGCGCTACATCTCCGAGGTGTTGGAGCCAGTTGTCCTTCCTTACCTTCAGGGCTTGCCCACAGCCATATTTCAACAGGATAATGCGCGACCACACGTGGCACGCATTGTCCAAGGGTTTTTCGTCAATCGCCAGATTGAATTGCTTCCCTGGCCAGCTCGCTCTCCGGATCTTTCGCCGATAGAAAACATGTGGTCCATGGTTGCTCAACGATTGACCCAGAATACATCCCCAGATGCCACACCAGATCAACTTTGGCAGCGTGTGGAAGCTGCTTGGTCTGCTGTACCCCAAGAACACATCCAAAGTCTCTTTGAATCAATGCCGAGGCGTGTGGCAGCGGTGATCTCCAACAATGGCGGCTACTCTGGCTACTGATTTTGGCAGGAACCACACTACACAGAAGTCTATAAATTTAATCATTTGATACTTGGTCAACATGTTATCTACAAAATAAATTTTGTTGTGATTTCTCTTGTCTTTCTTGGTGTTGCAATTTGGGTGGCCAGCAGTGTATATTTAGCAATAGATACCTCCAAAGAGTGAAATTCATTATGGTCAACCTGTGTAATAAGTTTGGAATCAATAACTGACCTAAATTAGGCAAAATCGTTGCACCTCATACAAACAAATTTTCGAAGCTTGAGGATAGAAAAAATAAGTAGGAACACATGTTCCATGTGTTATTAAGAACATTGATTTTAATGCGATTTTCATACTTTTGAAAACTATTTTCTTACACATATCTTAATAAGTTCTGATATTAAAATGTATTCAAATTACTACAAACATCATTCATCTAATAGTTAACTACTCAAAGTTTCAAGTTAAATCGAGTTAATATTTTAATGACAATTTGATAATAGTGATCAGAAAAGTTCACCTTTTAAGATTTTAAAATTAATAAAAAAAAACAAAGTTTAAGAACAATAATAACGAAATGATTGGTTTGTCACTCTGCGGTCATTTCGTACGAGGGCTATAAAGAATGGAGATATTCATATCGCATTGTTTTGTACATTGTGAATGAAAATTATAAGGTCTCTAATTTCTACTGAATATAATGTTTTCAAAAGTACTAGATAATATTTACCCTCACCCCAATATAAATTTGATATCAACTGAAAACGAAAATAATTTTTCTAATTATTTAGAACTTCTTTATGTCTTAGTCAAAGTTATGTAAGTGCTTCGGTCAACTCGGAATATTCTAGTTAACAATGAATTTCTAGTAACAGACGTATTTATCAGATTATTAAAAATAACCTAACCAGGATAAAAAAATAATGTAAATAAATTATTGACATCCCATAAACGGTATTTATTTGAGTAACGGTATTTATTTGAAATTAATTATTACATGCCTTCGATATAATTTATTGGCTATATCCTATGCATTTTTCAGATGTATGAGAGCCACGGGAAGCTATAGCCCCTCCTCCCGTGGCTCTCATAATCTTATAGTATCTTACATCATCCTTCCATCATTTCTTCCAAACATCTTATAGTTTCAGTTGAAAACAATAAGATGTTTGTGCTTCATAAAATTGCATTCTTCATATTCGTGAGTTACAGTTCTACGAACTCATGTCCCATAAATATTGACGCTCTCTCAATGCCAAGTTCTGTGTGTAATACCATCCAATATGTCACCGATATATTACATAACAACATGTACTGTGTAATAACATGCAGGTTATACTGGTATACCGGCCGTTGTAAGTAAGGCTTTTTATGTCAAGCTAAATGTACTCAAGTCAAAAGTTAAGTATAATTACTGTTTATGTGAATATTTCAGAAAATTTACATCGGAATAGAAGGAAACGCGGTATGCGGGTGTAATAGGGTTATAGAAGAAGAAAACAATGCAAAACAAGGATAGTAATGACTTTTGTCATCCAAAGAAAAGTGTTGAAAGAAAAAGGTTCACAATACGAGTATCAACTTTAGTCAAACAGAGTGATTAAAACAATGTGATGCTGAAGTTTAATACGGTGTGTAGGAACCTCTGGTAGCCACGCATGCTGCACGACGATTTCTCATACTTTCGATGAGGGTATGTATGAGTTGTGAGCTCAAAGAGTTCCAAGCCTCACGGAGAGCAGTTTTCCGGAACGGAGATAGGTGGGTGGCGGAGGGCTGAAATATCACCCGAGCATATCCCACACATGTTTTATATATGATTCAGATCAGGAGAGTTGGCAGGCCACTGCATGCGGTGGAAATCTTCACTTTGAAGGAAGGCGTCAACCAGGGCTGCACGGTGAGGAGGCTCGTTATCATCCATTAATATGAAACCAGGACAAACAGCACCTCGAAACAGGCGAACGGTAGGCTCAAGGACTTCATCTCTGTATTTTTGACCGGTAACAGACCCCGTGTCAAAGATGTGGACGTCTGCGGCCGTCCAGCATGATGCCTGCCCAGATCATAACTCCCCTGAAGGAAAACGATGTCTTTCCGTGACGTTTCCCGGGTGAAAACGAGTTCCACGTTCTCTCCAGATCATGGTACGACGAAAATAAGTTTGCAGGCTAAATCTGGAATTGTCACTGAACATGACATTGCCCCACTGTTGTCAACTCCACAGCCGATGTTCCAAACTCCACTTTAAACAAGTGCCTTTCTGTGCAGACGTCAGGAGGATGCAAACTGCTGGTCATCTGGCATAGAGATCAACGTGTCTGAGTCTCCTGTAAACTGTTTGTCTCGAAACTTTGACTTTTGTGACGGCTGTCAGGGCTGAACCCAGTTGTCTGGCAGAACGGTTCCTCTGACGTCGCGCAGTCATCGCCAAATATCGGTCTTGCCTAGGGGTTGTTACCCTTGACTCACCTAGTACTGGTCGTCGGGTAACATCTCCAGTGGTTTGAAACCTCTGCCACAGTCTGGAGATTACACAGTGAGGCACATTCAGAATTCGAGACGCTTCGGTTTGGGATCGACCGGATTCCAACATTCTAATAATGCGTCTCTTCACAACCATGTCCAGTTGGCATCTTGTGGTATTTTTTGTCCTTATTGATTGTTAGCAACGCTCCGTACCATAGCAATAGCAAAATTTCTGTCTAAACTGGCCATGCCACTCGAGGCCGTTTTATACTCGTTTCAACGTGCGCTTGTGCTTTACGCATGTCGACTGAACTGTTTTGCATAATCACAATATTTTACCTTCGTCCCATGATTCTCCACAAGTGATTTTGAACTATTGTATCCATATTTACTCCGATTTCTTCGCATTTTACGAATTATGCTTAGCTTTTGGACATGAGTGTAGGTGGTGGTAGTGTTTTCGTAGTGGAATGGCCTTGTATATATTCCGGACGTGGTCATTTGGCTGGTTTTTTTAATACGATTTCAGCACGCCGTCAATAGAAATATCATAGAATGAATTCTAAATTGATATATGATAGTTAATTGGTAAACGCCAATTAGATTAAATGACAAACTGAGCCCAAAAGGCGATAAATTGCATTTTAATGTAACTCCAACATGTACCATGCGAGAGCATTTGGTTAAAAGGAGGTAAAATCGCCTGGTTCCTGGTATTTGTTCACACTGAAAATCCCTCTCACATCGGTAGTGATATAATTTACAATATCCAAATGTTGCCCCATATTCATTAATGGATCCCTGGTTTAATTAATCATTTCATTATATTCTGTGAAAAGTAAAACCTTATTGATTCCCTATTTGAAACACATTTTAAAAGGAAAAAATAATGCAGTAAATTTTTGCAAATATTCAAATGTTAACAAGAAATTCGTCGTATTGACTTCACCACAACACTAAATGCTGTCATTTAGGGAATGTGCTTATAATGAACTTGCTTCGGGAAACCAAAACTTCTGAAATCGACATTGAGCATTTATATGGGCAATTTACAGATAATGAGAATGTTGGTAATTTGAAAACAGTATTGTGCACACGAAGGAGTATTACCTAAGGGTGATCGCTTAAGTTTCAAAGACGAATGCAAATGACGCAAAAGCAAAGCGTGTATATCAAGTTATGTGCCCTTGACAGTTCGCTCTTGTAAACAGGTTTTAGGGAAGTGCTTACTACTATTATGTTCACTATGATTGATGTTATTTGTATTCAATCTGACTATAACTATCTGATTATCTCTATCTTTCTGTAGCATCCTTAGAATTAATGTGTGCTTCTTACGTCACTATACTCATTAGGGGCACTAAATTTTCCCGTATGGGACAATCACACACATATTGTAGCCTTGGAAATGGCTCTATTTCTTTTACTATTCTTCATCGATCAAACAACTTTTTTGAAATTACAATACCTTTTCATGAATTTAGGACTTATCTCAAACTTTTCGATATTTTTTATACATAAAAAACGCTAATATCATGCCGTCCCAATTGGGATATCTCTGATCACATTGAGGTATCTCGTACGTGAAGCTTTAGTATTAGATCTTTTTTAAAGAAACAAATGACAGATATATCCAAAAATTTGGAATAAGTTTACTTGAAGGGGAGGTAGTTTAAAATAAAATTTTTTTGATTTATAAATAATAAAAATGCCATTTTCTTGATTTAAAAATTGGGGGATTTTTCCAGATGTCACTGATGGAATACCCCTACTTTATTTTCAGCTCGTGTATCAATACCGTAATGTAATTCTAATTAAATCAACTTGATAAACTAAAGGACACCTTAAATACCGAAAATATGAATGGTATTTCCTTGAATTTTACTTTGAATATATTTACAGAATACTTACTTAAGGGTTATAACCCTAATCCGCCGAAAATGCTATATGTTACTTACGATTAATTTTCTTGTTTACCCACAAAAATTAAAAACAAATCTCGAATATATGGATAAGTGAGTAAATTATTTTTGGATCAGCAAGTAAGAATAATATGGATAAGTAAGTAAAGTATTTTTCAATATGGATTTTGTTATACTCACAAAACTTTTGCAGAGGGGGTTGCCATCGGGATCAGTTCTGTTTCCTCCAAGAAAAGCAGGTAACTGGTCAGCATCAATGTGTTGAAGAAGGACCTCTTTCCAACCGTCTATATACAAGCAAACGTGTAAATGTGTGAACAAATCAACTGTCAAATCACAAAATATGCTACACGCGTTTTGTTACATGCTGTAGAGTGCAGTTTAATTATATGCACATAAATTTACAGCAAGATAAAACCACTAACTCCGGTCACACTTCCTGTAAGAGGAGCATGGCAATATTCATTTCTTAAAAAGTCTTTCGCATTTTAATTGAAAGAAGTAAATTTGATTTGATTTCATGATGGGACTGTTATAAATGATTCTATTATAATATTCTAACTTCCGCGATTGAAACTAGTGCACTGCTCTGAAACTGCAATGTTCGCCCATACATGCTGACCTACAATTTTTAATTTTATTAATTAACTCTTATTAATTTAGAAAGAATAGTTTGGTTTCTTGCTTTAATGTCATTTATCGCATACAAAGCTTCATTAGACCAGGACTTATAGCTTTAAGTTGATTCCGAATCATTGCCTAAAAGAGATTCACACCCAGGACTTAATGATACCTACATTTTATCGACACGAAGCTTTTAATAGGGTGCAAGTCTTGTTTAAGATGTTACATTTGTTATATTTTGTGGACTTAAGTAAGACTTAAGGACTTTCACCCCATTAATCATTGTATAAGACTCGCATTATAATATGTCATTGCTTCGTTAATTTTTCGCATTCGAAGTATATTCTTCAAAAGTATGAAATTCCACACTTCAAGAAAATTACTCTTAGAAAACTAGTTTCAGTACAATCCGGTATTAGGTTTCACATTAAATAGTTAAAAAAGCTCAAAATAGTAATACAAGACATGTAAAGTTTTGAATTTACGTACCTGAGCCGAATACTTTTATTTTATCTAAAACTGGAGCAGCGATTACATGTTTGATGATAGAAAATGTGATGGTGAAGTAAAAGGAAGCTGAAAAAATAGTAAAGTTTAACATCTTGAAATTGCAAAGAAATGCTATGCACAAGTAAGAATTTTGCATGGTTTCATTTGGTTGGTATGAATTTAATAAATAGTAATGTATAATTCGGATAATGCATAAATTGATACCCTAAAATTATTGAATTTTGGTAACACAAGAATTTATTGCGTAATACCAAAATCTAATTTTAAAAATGAGTAAAAAGTAGTATTTAACTAAAATTTTAAATCTTAGAAAGTATTCTATAAAAGAAAATGAGATATCCATTTCTTGGGAACATTAATTCCATCAAAAACTGTCTAAAAGGGAGCGTATAAATATTTGTGATGGTATTTTATATTTATTTAGTTTTTCTTAATAAAAGTAGAAGAATCAACTTCTTGTTCTCTATTTGACCGAATTTATACATTTTTCGGTTTCTTCAATTTCGTCAAAGCCAGCATTACTTATATCTATCATATTTCAGTGAAATGATAATAAAGTGCTGGCAAAGAATTAGAATTGCTACTTGAAGAGTAATTTTTTTCATTTGGAATAATCGTGTTTAAACTGCTGTAAAATACTGGTGCAATGGTTGCATTAAAAATAAATACGAAAGTACTGTTATGTATAAAGTATTAGGATATAATGGTTGGTATAAAGTAGTTATTACGTGTAGCAATAGGGGTATTTGACACACAATTATGTTTTATTACTGTCATTTTATGAAATAATCCAATCTATAATAGTAGACAAGAAACTTCGTTAACTTGTCAAATGACCAGCATGGAAACATAAACCAAGGCAGGGTACTACAAGAACTTCAAAACAATATTTTGTATTGCAAACTATTCGTCACAAAAATTTCCTCACTTTTCTATTTCTAAATTAATTTCACGTATTGCTCCCTGGCTGCATTACTACCTTAACTTAAAAATGTCTAGAATTTCTCTTATTTTGCGAACGAAACAAATGGATGAACAATGAGTGTTTGGTTAGAATACACAGTGTTAAAGATTACTGTTTATAAACGAACTCTAATTTACTTACCATTGATGAAGTACATAGCTTTTATCCTTTCGGGATGATTATCCTGATACATATTAATACCAATCATCGCCATTTCAAGAGCTGAAAAAGCAAAGTGTATTGTTTACACTAAAGAATTCTTAGTTGAGAAACATTTGGCAAAACTATTTAGCACCATTTCCATAGCACTTGAAATGAAAAAAAAACCATTTCACAAATATTTCTATTCTTTTCAACAGCGTCAAGTCGTTAAAAATATTACATATAGGGTAAGGGCGAGTAATACAGAATATCGTATTTTAAAAGATTGTCAAAAGTAGGGAAATAGGGTTTTTCAATGACAAAATGATGCCAAAATTAAACTGAGATCAATATGGGAATAGATGATGTATCAAAAATTTAGTCAAAATGAGTACTAAAAATGTACACAAGTCCAAATCTTAGATTTGAAAAAAAATGGCATCTATTATGGAACGCATAAGAAATTTGTTAAAACACGCAATAAACTCAACTTTCTGATAAGAAAGTATGTTTATGCAAAGAGATCAATACCCCCTTTCATGCTTTCAAACTTATTTTTAACCCTCCAAGTGGTTTCGATGAGATTTCTCGTCCATTAAGATCAGCCCAATTTTACTAATGACGAGATATCTCGTCTTGAAGATACTGTCAATATTTTGATGATGACGAGATCAAGATCTGATAATTTTATTTTCAATGTCGAGATATCTTGCCCATGAAGATATGGCCAGTTTTGCTATTGACAAGATACCTCGTTGAGACAACCACCAGAAGGGTTTATTATGTTTAACTTCATTTATACATTGGAAAAGGTTCGAAACATTTTCGGTACACCATTCCCATAATAAAATCTTTCCACCTCGAACAAAACAATTCTTACCCATATCAATGCTACATCCAACCATCTTTGCATCAACCTCAAGCAATGCAGATATTCTATATAATGGTGTATTTACCAAGGTTTGCTGTCTAATTTTCTTGTCCGATATTTACCAGCACCATGGAAATCGTACTTCTTATTACGAGTTGCAGTTTGAGATTCCACATGTGCAAAGAACACTAACAGCATTAAAAATAAACTAAGTAATGTATTATAATCAACAATGTGTGGAGTAGAAATTTGGTTACTAAAGTCAATGCGTTTGTTGATTGTAGTGTCCCAAAAACTTCTTGCAAATTTCCATGGATATAGTACTAGTATTTCAGCCAAACTCTATACTCCGAGTCTGGGTGCTAAATACTGATTTGTTAATTTTATAAAGAATATTTAAATCTTGGTTATATTATAGCCCCTGAAGTGAACTATCGCCACGGCCTTTGAGTGTAATATGTTCCAAAATTCTTTCAGATGGTGCTATGAAACCGTCCAAATTGGCTAGTCATTTGTATTCGAAGCATAGAGATTTCACTGATAAGCCATTGGACTTTTTTAAAAAATTACGTGACCAGATGTAACTTCAGAAAAGTCAAATGAAAACGATGACGACTAGTGACAAGTCGCTGCTTCAAGTTGTAAGTTGCTCTTCGAATAGCTAAAACGAAAAAAACCGTTTACTATTGGTGAGGAGTTAGTAAAACCTTGTATCTTAGATGTCGTACAAGAAATTTGAGGTCCTCAAGCCACTAAAGGATATACTGCTTTCGGACACAACTATTCAGAGAAGAATTGTTGACATGGCATCGATATTGAAAAGCAAGTTGTAGAGGTATAAACAAATCTAGATGTTTCGCGATTCAGCTTGATGAATCAACTGACGCGAGTAACCATGCTATTCTACTTTGCTTCGTGAGGTCTAGTGAAGATGAAGACTTAAGCGAAGAACTTCTTTGTTGCCTTGATTTAACTGGACGGACTCCCAGTTCAGAGATATTTAATACTCTTGATGAGTATTTTCAAGCACAGGGCTTAGACAGGAGTAAATGCGTTGGTGTGTTTACGGACGGTGCTGCGAGCATGACTGGTAGGAGTAGTTGCGAAAATAAAGGAAGTCGCGCATCCAGAAGTTTTATTCATGTAACTGCATGATCCACTGGGAGCATCTAGTTGCAAAGAAGTTTTCTACTGAACTAAACACTGTGATGAATGACGATCGAATACGAATTTCGTTAATGATAAATTAACGAAATTCGTATTCTAGCTACGAACTCAAGACTGTTCACTACACTGTGTGAGACTATAGACTCACATCACCAACATCTACTCCATGCAGAATTGAGATGGTTATCGATAGGAAGAGTTCTTGCATGCCTGTTCGAACTGAGGGAAGAAGTAAAGTGGTTTAAGTTACAGTTATGTGAGAGCGAAAATCTGACCTAATAGAGCCTTTCTTGAATGAGGAATGGATGGCTAAGCTTGCATATATGGCGGACATATTTAACCTTCTGAACGAGCTTAATATTTCTCTTCAGGGGTTTTGTACGTATATTTTTACACTAAGAAATAAAATGGATGCGTTCAAAAAGAAACTGGCTCTTTGGGATACTCGCGCATAAGAGGAAGATATAGAAATGTTTCCACTTTTTGGAGAATTTTTGAATGCTACTGATATCAACCAGAAAGTCATATTCAACATAATAAGCCAACATTTAAGAGCGTTAGCTGGAAACTTTAATAATTATTTCCCTAAAATGAAGATCAAAGGTAACCTATGGATTAATAATCCTTTTTGGAAGATATAAAATCATGCGCACTCGATCCTCGTGAGAAAGAAAAGCTGATCGAGTTGTCTTCTGATGTCACTCTGGTGTCCAGACGTAAAATGCAATCATTGTCTCAATTTTGGATATCCCTCAATAAAGAATTTATATATCTGAGTTATAAAACTATCAACTTGGTGGTCGTTCTTTCGACTTCCTATTTGTGTGAAAAGATTTTTTCAGCTATGTCAGTAATAAAAACCAAACAGAAATCGAATGGATGTTAATGCAGCGCTTCGTCTCAGAAACAATGCTGAAACCATGTATATCAAATTTGTTTACAAAGAAGAAGCAGATGTCGTACTAACCAAAAATTGTGAATTTATAACATTAGATTCAATAAATAAAATTCTATCTACATTGTTTTTATTTCTGGCTGACTCCGGTCCGTGAAATATTTCTCCTATTTTCGCCGGGCCGCGGGTGTTAAAAAAGGTTCCAGAACACTGCTTTAAACGATTACCGAAAATATTTTCAATATCACAAAATGCAAAAATGATTCTATTTAAAAAGCGGATTCTCGACTGACTGATACTCAAAACAAAATATGGATAGTCTTCTTAAGGTAAGTAGGTATTTAATTAACGTCGCACTGGAGCAACACGACGGGCTATTGACCACGGTCCGGGATCAAACCGAAGGGTAGTCTTCTTAAACAGTTACAGAAGCATTTTATACAAATTCCAATACATTTCGTTAGTTACCTAACGAGATATTGAAGTGTCTTATATTACATACATTTACCCTATATCTATATATCTTGCATAAAAAAGTAACTAACAGTTTTCTTATTTTATTTTATGGCTTTATTACTTCTTACTTTAATTATTGTTTAACATATTTTTCATTATTATGCCAACGCCAAGGCATCCCATGCCCTCAATATTTTTCAGAGTGCGGCCGAACCTCCTAAACTTGCTGGATAAATACACTATGCTCCACAAAAAGCACTTAGAAATGTGTTTTTTTATACTTAAAATGAAACAGCATGTGTTATGTACTTGAAGAGATGAAGAAAGGTTCACAATATCAAAATTAGAGGACTCTTTATTTTTGTAAAACAACGCTAAAAACATAATGCGTTAGTGAGATATAAGATTACCTCTGATTGTGACACATGTCCATATATGACGTTACATAGAGTCAAATGGAGTTCTTATGCTATCATGGGGCAATTATGCCAAGCATTCTGCAGCTGCTACTCCAGATTAATTATACCTCCGGAGATGGTGCAATTGACAGCATACCATATTATATAAATGCATCAATGGGATCCGATCTGGGGATCTCGCTGGCCAAGACATGGTTCCAACACCATGCAGGGACACTCCTTGAAGAGGTGAACCATATGTCACCGGGAATTGTTGTGCTGGTAAATAGAACCTTGGACACATGACATGAATGGCAAAACAATATTTTTTACGGTTTTCTAGATGCATCAGTGTGCTGTCAAGCTTCCTAGTACCACTATTAGAAGGAAGCCGATATTGTGAGTTTTCCTCGTATCACTACACTAGGAATTGCAGCAGTTTTCAGCTCGACAGCAAACTGAGAGTGATAGTACTGGTCAGATCTCTCTTCTACACTCGAATAAGGTGATCATCTGCCCCATGACAGAAGTAGGATTCGTCTCCATTCCATGATATGCTTCCATTCCATGCCTGTTCACGACTCTCAGACACTGAATTACTCCAGACGCAGTCGACGATGTTCGTTAGCCATTCTCAATTTGCTGTTGAGCGGCACACCGCTGTAAATCCTATCATCACTTATGACAGCCGTTCTCGTCTTGTAGTGGTACGAAGTACATAGTTTGATAGCACAGAGACACATCAAACAGATCCTGTAGCCTATCGTTTTGCCTTTCGTTATGTGTCTAAGAAGTTATTTACCAGACTATTACATCCGTTCACACACGGCTCGCCTCTCACAGGAATACTTCCGTGGAGCTGAAACTTTTCCAGGGAGATTTATAGATATGTTACCCATTAAACATGTAGTCATCTGACCGTAGTTCAAAATTACGTGGTGGTGTTCTCGGTTCTTTCCCTTCGGGATTGAGCCCGGACCGTCACCAATAGACTGTTGTGTAACTCCAGTTATTTAAATACCAAATACCCATTGAACATGTCTGGAATATTCTAGGCCGTGAATCGCACCTCCCTAGAGTATAAGGTATCTGGAGCTGCAGAATGCTTGGCATAATTTTGCACAGTATAGCATAAGGTTTTTGCCTGACTCCATGGCACGTATATTGACATGCATCGTCACTTGAGGAGACCTAAGAGCTCATTAAATTATGAACTTTCTGATGTAATTCAATAATAGTGTCCTCTAAATTTGATATTGTGATCATTCTTTTACCTCTTCATGTACATCATACGTGCTAAATTTCATCCTTAAGATAAAAAACACTGGCTGTGGGATGTTTCGATTATTTTGGCACAGAATCTTTTACAAATATACGTAAACGTATGTTGATTATACATGTGCTTAATGTGGGTCTCCCAATAGTTTCTGCACATGGTGGCTCTGTCTATAAAAATAACTAATATAAAAATGTATCACAATTATTCTAGCTCTCATGTTCTTTGGGTATGTTTAGGTCATGTTGGGTCATGTTGGTATTTTTAGGTATATATTGATCGAAAAATAATTTGTTAGTTAAACATTCGAAATAAATACCACTCAGAGGTAACAGCTCTGAGTCACAATTAACTTTTTCTGATTTTACGTATGGAACATACTCCGTCCAGAATATTATCATTTCTCACTTGAAGAATATTTAAATAACCAACTAAAAATAATACTACAGAATATACTCAAAACATTATCCACACTAAGTACGTACCTGGTCTGCATGTAGCATTGGCAAATGACAATTTGTCGAAGTTGTATACATACAAAATCTTTGTTATAGTTTTTCCAAGCTGTAAAAAAACATAATTTTTGAAACATGTGCAACATGCTTCTTTAAATTTAAATTTAATGTAATTTATTCTTTTTACATGCTTGCTTGGTATCGCCCTCCATAAAATTAAGGATTTTCAACTTTAATCTCAACATGGGGTTGAATCAATGAGCAGTGTGAAATTAAGACTAAATTACTACAGAATCTCAATTAATTTAATTCATTAAAAAAATAAAGAAAGGCTAATTGAGGGGACAATATAAGATTAAGCATATTATTGGTATACATGAGACTACAAGGTTGCTAACTTGCAAGCTAAAGCAATCAGATCCACACTAAACTCGGTCAAATAGTTGTCAAATTCAGATGGAATACGGATTATATGAGCATAAATAATGGTGATTGTAGTGATCGGTAAGGATTATTATAATAAGAACAGGAAAATATTTATGCATAAAAAGCGAGCCTAGAAATAGTTATGTAGCATCCATTTTGGTTTTTATTGAAATGTAAGGGATTCCAACACATCAGTTTTTTAGCGTATTTATGTTAAAATGTGTTCATCTCCAAGGTCAAGCATGCTACTCTGATTACTAACTTTGAGTTTTATTTAACTTTCTTTTAAAATACTAAATACGATTTGATATCGAGAAATAAACAAAGTTCAATTTTCACTCTTATCTCATATTGGGTCTACTTAGTCTTCGAGTTAATATGCAAATCGTAGAACAACAAATCAAGCCAGAAGTTATACTTTCTTTAAAATGTGATTACAAACTTGCAATATTTTTTGAATTCCTTAGGATCTTATGTCCAGTTTCTTCAAATAGAAATAAGTTGTCAGAATATATTGACTAAGTAATTAAGATATAATACTTACTCTAGCGCTTTGCTTCTTCAAAAGTTCCACATCTTTTTCAACAATTTGCAGATTGAATTTGATAAAATCTGTCTTCTTTGAAGAATTCAATAATCCTTTTATAAAAAGAAAGGGAAAAAGCGATTGAAAATATTGTTATAGCAAACGTGTTTTCGTATATGTTTAAACACATGATAATCCATTTTTTTACAGCAAGTAGGCAGTGAATTTCTGCTTAAAGTAAGTACATTAGACCAAAATCTACGTGACGTAGAGGGAATCGAAGTTTCGTAGTCAAACTTCAAAGTGTGATACGGTGTACCAACATAAACATTTTTTGTCAAAGAATGTATATCCGCACCTGTTGAGCTAGGTTCTAGAGGGAGCTGAAAGGCATGTTTGCAAATTGCTGTTTTTAAACTTCGTCATTCGCAACATGCCTTTCGGACGTGATCGAACATTGCACGAATTCCAAGATGATTCACAAGCATTTAACGTTTGGGGCTGTCAATGGAAATGGAACAACTACTCAAAGATTACACTGTTGAACACTTCCCCAATAGGTGAGTACCGAATAGACTCTTCCCTAAGCACTCTTGTTTACTGAGTTTTTTAACTTCATAATTTAACGATTACTATTTGAGCGAAAGTTTTGATAAAAAAGTAAGTTAGTTTTTTATTAAAAGTGCATGAAAGCATTTAGATTAGGAAGCATTTTAGATATAGGGGTTAATTTAAACTCTTAAAATTACTTTTAGAACAATAGAATTAATTTTTATCAATATAGCTTGACTGGTTTTGGATTTTTATGGCGCAATGGCCATATTTGGCCATGCTGCGCCAGACATAAGACAACACAATATCGAGTAATAGACGTGTGTACACAATGAAAGTTTTAGACACAGAAGAGAGAAATACATCCACGGAGGAATGCACCTGACAGAAATCGAACCTGCGCCGCCACCAACTCGGAGCTTGCTAGGAGCAGTGGACATACCCCTGAGCTACGACTGTGCCCCATTTATCAATATAGAAAAATATTCTCCTAAATAAGTATTTTGCGCAGATCAAAATCTTGGTGCCAATAATTGTAACATACTACGCAGAGAGCACCACCGATGTTGTGCATGAACCTTCTAACATGAATATAGAAGGAGCATATGCACATACGGCAGCTATTTCTGCCGATCCCTAGATTTGAAGACTGATATTGGGAGAAAGCACGAATCATAACGTAGGACCAATTATTAACTGATTTATGTGATTATCGAACCTGATTTAAAATACTACACTGCTGGCCACCGTAAATGCAACACCCTGAAGGAAGCATGCAAATAATATGAAATTTACAACATGCATTAGCGGAGGTGAGATATGCAAATAATTAGAATTTCAGCGCAGACGAACATCACGCGCGCCTGTGGTGCCACTTCAAAGCGCTATTTAAGGCTTGGAGATTTCGACGATTTCAAGTACGGCAATTGTGTTTTTCTTGTGGTTTTTTCAAAAAAACGATCAATTATGCCTCGTAGAAAACAGCGATCATCTTTTGATCAAGTATCCGAGTTCGACAGAGGAAGGATAGTGGCCTACCGAGATTGTGGATTATCTTTCAGGGAAATCGGTAGTCGTGTTGGACGAAACCAAACAACTGTAATGCGGATATGTGATCGTTGGATGCAGGAGGGTACGACGGACCGACGTGTTCGATCGCATCCACCTCAGTGCACCACTTCACGTGATGACAGGCATATTGTGCGTATGGCAGTGACGGATCGCTCAGCCACATCACGAACCATAGCACAGCACATTCAGTCTGTACCGCATCATCCAGTGTCTGCGCGTACCATTCGACGCCGTTTACAGCAGAGTGGTCTGTCCGCAAGACGTCCATTGCTTCGTCTACCCTTGACGCAGAACCACAGACGTTTCCGCCGCCAATGGTGCGATGAAAGAAGGATGTGGACGGCAGAATGGAATGAAATTGTCTTTACTGACGAGTCACGCTTCTGTCTGCAACACCACGATGGTCGGATTCGAGTCTGGAGACACCGTGGAGAGAGGATGCTGAACAACTGCGTTATGCACCGCCACACTGGTCCTGCACCGGGTATTATGGTATGGGGCGGTATTGGATATCACTCTCGCACTCCTCTAGTACGCATTGCCGATACTTTAAACAGTCAGCGCTACATCTCCGAGGTGTTGGAGCCAGTTGTCCTTCCTTATCTTCAGGGCTTGCCCACAGCCATATTTCAACAGGATAATGCGCGACCACACGTGGCACGCATTGTCCAAGGGTTCTTCGTCAATCGCCAGATTGAATTGCTTCCCTGGCCAGCTCGCTCTCCGGATCTTTCGCCGATAGAAAACATGTGGTCCATGGTTGCTCAACGATTGACCCAGAATACATCCCCAGCTGCCACACCAGATCAACTTTGGCAACGTGTGGAAGCTGCTTGGTCTGCTGTACCCCAAGAACACATCCAAAGTCTCTTTGAATCAATGCCGAGGCGTGTGGCAGCGGTGATCTCCAACAATGGCGGCTACACTGGCTACTGATTTTGGCAGGAACCACACTTCACAGAAGTCTATAAATTTAATCATTTGATACTTGAGATATCACAACAAAATTTATTTCGTAGATAACATGTTGACCTTGTCTTTCTTGGTGTTGCAATTTGGGTGGCCAGCAGTGTAGTTTGAACTTTTCAGATATAGTTAATCGGCGGAAATCGATTCTCAAACACGCGTGACCTACACTTCTGAGATCTAACTACAGAAACTTCGCCCATATGCTCTGTCTATTTCATTAGAAGGTCGATTTTGTGATGTCGGTGAATCAAAAGTGAGTTTTTTGTTATAGATTTCTTAATATCGCAAAATTTATCAAAAAATCAATTTGCGAAAGACAATATTGTTGGAAAGATCTAATCATTTTGTGTATGATTTCGTAACTACTAACTATTTTCTTATCTTTCCTCACATTTTGTGGTATTTTTTCCACTACACACTTAAATGACTAAACAACCCAATCTTTCTAAAGAATGCACTGGATTCTTTCAAACCATAGAAATATTCTATTGCTCCTTTCCTTAGAATAGAATAATTTGGAACGATTCTATCGGTCCTTTCCCTGGAACTGAATCCTTTGGAAGGATTTCATTGCCCATCTCCTTAGAATAGAGTCCTTCGGAAAGATTCCATCGGTCATTATTATAGGATACAATCCTTATAGAAGTTATATTGCTTATTTACTTAAAATGAAATCCTTTGGAAAGATTGTTTTGGTCAAGAACATCAAAATTGATTGAAAGTCATACAGGAAAAACTATTCATGTGAACCCCAGAGGGTTAAACTCAAGTACACAAAATGTTGTTCTTATTTTAGGTAATTTTATTTCATTAGGTAGGTAGGTAGGTAATCGCAACGTCACACTGGAGCAACACAACTAGTTATTGACGACGACCTGGGATCAATCCTGAAGGGAAAGATCCGAGGACAAAACCTCCTTATTTTGAACCTTAGCATATGACGAGGTCTACACCTGAGCTGGAGGAAGAAACCATTTATAACCGAGGAACGTAGGCAGGAGCATCCCTGGACTGTCATTCGGGTACTGTGAAGAGGAAAAATAATTGCGGTGGTAAAAGTGAAATCCCAAGGGTTGGACAAAGACAAGGAAGGACGTAATGAGGGTCCTTCGATGTCCTGTTCCAAAAGACTTGGAACGCTTGATTTGTTGTTCATAAAACTATGCAAATATCTCACATGGTTCCCGGAAATGATAAATTATTATTTTGAGAAGCACACAAAAGACGTGCTATCTTTATTATTAGTATAAATAAAAGGACAGACAGTTATACAGACCAACATTGGTCAGAAGATGACTTGGGAAGCTTGTTCAGTGTTACATTTTAAGCAATTTGGAAATACTTTATAACTCTGAACGAAGGTTAGAGATCGGTTGTCCCTGCTTGATAACCTAGAAAAGGCAATCTGACATTTTTTGCAACACATATACGTTCATAACTTAAAATAATTTATTATGAAACACTGTTTTGAGAGAAGTTTTACTAACACAATATAAACAAAATGATGACCATACGGACTTGATTTCTATTTACTATTGTTCATTATTGTTCTTTTAACTAAATATGTAACTAAAAACTAAGTACTAACTCAGTAAGATAAAAAGTTCTTAACGCTGTCACAGTAGATACATGCAATAGCACTTCATGACAGATCGACTAATTTATTTTAATTAAATTATAAGTTTATGAACAGCAAAATGAAAAAATATTATCTTACCTTTTGGATCACAGTTACCCATATCTACATATCTCGCAACACAACCTTCCTTATCGAAGCACATAAAACTATTAGGAGTATACTTCTCAAGCACCTAAATTACCAAAAATATTTTTCTCAACATAACAAATACTATTGTATTACATTAACAATGGGTTGCATTGAAAAATTCAACTAATTTTATGTCATACAAGTAGAATTGTCTTGTAATGAAAACACGTTAAGAATAAACGTAAAATTATGTTTCGTTACCCGTCTTATTTTAACGTTAACCGGTCTTATTTTAAAATAGGACTTTAATTTAAAGTTAACTGTCTTATTTTAAAATGACTATTCTAATGTTATATACATACCCTCTTCTTAAAGAAATACGTGTTCCCCTTTGGATTTTTTACACTTGATTTTGCTTTTATGAAACAGGATTCTACAAATAATTATGTATTCGAACAATTCATTTTATGGAAAGTTGTTCGAAATATACACATCCCGCCAAAAATAAATCCATGCATTTACTATATTTTCACAAAATAAATAATCCGTTAAAATTGAACTCCTGAATAAATTATTTATAAAACAACAGTAGCAGTTTAACAAACCAAAATGAAATTACGATCATTAAAAAAATGTAGATTTCTGAAAAATGAAAGATGGGATCAAACGTGTCAGATCTGACCTCACATTTGCTCAGGAAAAAAGCAATTCGAGATTGCTAAAAGCAATAAAAATTTATTAACGAAAAGAACAGATTAGTAGCATTTAAAAATGTTCAAATAGGACCGCATCATTTCGCTGTCTAACTCAGATAGATAAGCTCTGGGTTCCAAGTAAAATTTGAAAATGAAAGAGAAACTGAAACATTAATTCTGGCTTTCCTAGCTACCAAGTAGCAAGTCATTATCACTATAAGATGATGACAAATTAACTTCATACAATATCCATGATTCATTTTTGTATACAAATGCATCTTTCTTCTTGAAAGTTGCATCAAATTACACAAATTGTAGAGCTTGCTTGAAAGTTAAATGTCTTCAGTATAGAAAAATCGCTTTAAAATAAACGGAAGGTCGATTTCAACTTAAAAAAAGAAAAGTTACAGTTTTCAAAAAATGTTTCATTAATAGCCAAGTTCCATAAAAATAGCTTCAAATTGAAAAATATGAAACTTCGACTTTCTGTCTCTCAGGATAAAATATTTTCAATTCCTCAGAAGTTCTAGTTTAAATATTTTCCAACCATGATTTATTCTAAGATTAACAACGTTCTATTTAACATTCGCTTTAATCCAACTGTCATGCAGTATAAAATCGAATCTTTGAGGCACTTTTCTTTCAATTCGAAGATTAATTTTCTAAATGGACACTTACCTATTTAGAATGACATAGTTACTTACCAATTTAATAAAGGTTTCAATAAACCTCAGAAACATAATTCGAAAAATGAAAAACAAATGTAAGTTTAACTTATGTTGGTAGCTGTTTTTGGTGTGAATGGATCAAGCGGTTAAGATTTGTATAGATAACAGACAGATGCAAACCCTGCTTTATATATAGAGATAGATTAAACATGACTATATAATTTTAGATTGAATATAGGTCTTAACATAACGTCACACCTAAAATAACTGCATATCAATAGTAATTTAAGCCCGAAGGACAATTCTTACCTCAGGTGGTTCAAACTCAGTTAGAAGTGTGTCGATTTGATATTCTTTCCGCCAAGAGATGTGCTAAGGAAATAAATTTAAATGATACGTACATAATCGATAAGAAAAGATCTATGACTTATAATTTGTCTCACGCTTCTGAAATTTTGAGAAATAAGATATCTAGCATTGCCACCATATCAAAAAGCATTTGGAAAAACTAAACAAGAATAATGGAGTCAAACGTTCCAAAAATGGTTGTTAACCACATAATGTATATGTTCTTAAGTTTTCAAAGGTACGCTCTTTAGCCCTAAAGCTCCGATATAGTATAACCCGTTTAAAAAATTAAAAAATAAATATTCAGAACCAAATTCTTGTTGAGGGAAAGTCAAATGGACAATTGACGCCACAAATTGGAATGGTGGGAAGTCTTAAGAAATGGAAAGAAAATGGCAGAAAGAATGGAATAGGAATGAAAAGAATATAACAGAAAAGCTTGAAAGACATTAGACTCAATATACTCTTTTTAAAAACCTGCTTCTTATTTAAAAATATTTCATGGTAAAAGTCTCATTAAAGTTTAAACGAATGTCATTTGTTTATTTTACCAATAATTAGGGAGAAAACGCAAACCCTAATTCTTATAAATTGTATTGCAGGTTTTGAAAAATCACATCGTTAATTCTGAAATAAAAGCGTTTTTTAAGATTTACGGACCGTTATTTTTCACAGAATATCAAATTTATGTGGCATCTTCATCACTTTTAACTCGTGTTGGATACTCTTGTTCTATCTGGTGAACTATTTTAACATCTGTGAGTCTATTGTAGGGTGGGTTGGAAGTTGAATTTACGTAACACTGAAATAGCACAACGGGTTATTGGCGACGATCCAGGTTGAATCCGGAAGGGAAGAGCCGAGGACAACATCTCGTAATTTTGAACCATGGTCAGATGACTGGGTCAACACCTGGGCTCATTTTCCAATGGGCCACTGAAATATTTCTAAAGATAACGGCCCAAACAAATTGGAACGATTTGATTTTGGGAATATCTTTAGAAACATTCAACAAAAATGTTTCTCTTAAGAAAGTCTTGATAAAGAAAAAATTTATAATTTGAAACTAATAAATATTATAATGGGTGAATATAACAGAATATATCTATATACTAGTTTCCGTAAATTATGAAACAAATCGTCGTTTTACTTTCAAAACCTCGCAAATTATGAAAACAAAATTTTTCGGGAGCGATGAAAAACTATTTGTCAACTGCAGTCTAGTTATGAGATGCGATGTTTAAAAACTTGTCTATAAGGGTTTGTAAGTTATTTAGATTTGGGAGCTTTAATAAGGACTTATTCTCTAGGAAATATGCCTACATTCTTTGGAAAAACCGTGACAACATAGGCATTCGGGTTCATTTGAAAGCCTAACTACAATGATCTGTCCCACGGAGTAGTACTTTGTTAAGCTCCACAGTTGCATTATGTCTTAAAGTTACATACCCTCTCATCTCTCTATCTAGTTACCATGTTAGCAATCAATGTCTAAATGCAGAGTTCATTATTCCCACTTCCGTTTTGAATTCTGCGTTAACCCTCAACAAATGAATCACTGGTCTCAACTGAAGTGGGTAAACAAATTAGGTTCATAGATCAGTTCAAACGGTACCATGGTAACATAGTACGATAGGTTGAAGAATCACATGACCTTGAAGGGTTATTTTAGAGATATGGAGACATAGTAGTAAATTATGTATATTATAGTCTAGCATTCACAGAAATTATTTACATGTAGTCTGTTTCATTTGCATTAAATAGGTATTTGGTATTTTTAATTAACGTCACACTGGAGCAACACAACGGGTTATTGGTGATGGTCCGGGATCAATCCCAAAGGGAAAGATCCGAGTACAACACCACGTAATTTTGAACCACGGTCAGATGACGAGGCAAAGCCTGAGCTGGCACCCTACTCTCCAAACTTCCACACCACGCCAACGTGAGGACATTTGGGGGCCACGATAGATATAACGTGCACCAGCCCCCTTTGTACACGACGGTCTTTGGTTGGATTCGAACTCACAACCCATCAGTTGCTAGTCCGTCACTCTTCCAACCAGGCTACAGCGGCCCTTGTATTAAATAGAAAAAGTATTTAATGATATGGAAACAGCACAACATAAAATTACATCGAAATCACTCATAAAATTTCAATAATTTGTTTCCAACTACTTTCAGATTATATATGGTACCTTTTAAGGAAGTTTGAGAATTTATGAGTCATTCCATCAATTGTGATGGAAAATTGGAAGTATGGGAGTCCATACTTATCTTATAGACAAGATATTATAGACAATCTTATAGACAAGATGTCTTCAAGTCTTGTTACAGATATATTTACAAAATCTTGTTACAAATATTCGTATATTTACCTTTCTAAACATAGCTTCAGCTTTTTCTAAATTAAAATCTCGAGCTGAAAAGAAAACAACAATGTTCTAAACTAGTACTGCAAGTATACTATTATGGAAGGTCTATCAGTTCAAGTAATTTAAAAAAAGACGCAAGTTTGAAGCGTAAAGTTTTCAATGAAAAACGTAAAAAAGCCCAATTTCAAGAATTCTCATAGCGATAAATCTTTTTTAAAGAATTTTATTATAAGTCAAGCACAAATATTATTTATTAACATTTTTTCTACTTGTATCATAAACACTCTTAACAAAGAAAAACAGGGAAATGATGCATTAATTTATCTTAGCATAACAAATTAATAATAATTAAATATCATAATTTTTCGATTTCAAAGATTTGGTAGAATTTGATGTACATCACAAAGCTCATGCGAAAACATTCTAAGGAAAAATGGAAAAAGAATGGTACAAGGTACAGAATTAAAAATACCTTTCATAAAGCGATAAAAGATAGTTTCATCTTCAAGCATCTTAGGAGTTGTATCTTTTATGGTACGTCTTTTAAACTGTATAAAAGAAATGTACAGCTAACTAACAATACTTTACTACATATAGTAAAGATTTGAATATATTAACACAAAATAGATTTTAATGTTCAAAACTATGTTTGCTTTAACAGTAAAATTATTATAATAAAGCATGACATTGAAAGTTTTAAAATTAAATCTTACCTCTTCGATCGCATCTTTCTGTTCTTGTGTGAGATCTTCCGGCCAAGTCATTTTTGTCCTTCCAGAAACGTTTAAGATTTCTAAACATAAAAACAGGGCAATTGAATAATTATTTTATTGTTGAAAGATATTTTCGATTACGTATTAAAAAAAGTGGTTAGGTTCAATAACACGGTATTGGAAATAATTATTATCACCAATTGGAAATAATTTTAGAATACGGAATCCTGTTTTTATTTTTACCAACAAATCTCAAATGAAATTCATATAAGAAAATGTTTTAAAAGTAAAATTAAAAGTCAAAATACTCAAATTTGATACCCTCTCTCTTTCGTATAATTGTAATCGATAGAATGTGTAAATATATTGTTTAAATTATTCAATAGGAAATTTTATTAAATTTGAATTATTGTATCATTTACTGTTGGTTATCCAAATAACAGTTGTCTATAATTAAAATAAATATAAGTAAATTATTCAAATATTACCAGACAATGATCAATGTACAAGTAGAGTATCAGTTAGATCGGTAAAATTATTATCTATCGATGGAAAATAAAAGGTAGGTAGATGACGAGGTCAAGTACAGATGAAGAGGACAACACCCGCTCTGGCACCCCACTCTCCAAACTTTCACACGACGCCAACGTGAGGACATTTGAGACCATGACAGATTAAACGTTCACCAACCCTCACTAAGGTCTTTTGGTTGGATCAAGTTTCGAACACATAGCCCTCCCGTTGCTCAACTGCGAATTTATAAACTGTGCCACGACTACCTCGATGGGAACCAAAAATAAATGTAAAACATTAATTTCATAGTGAAAACATATTTTGGTCATTTGGATGTTCTTGGCAATTATTCGATAATAGTTTCTCTTGGAAATATTGATTTTAAACATATTCTTAAGTGTGTTTTGCTTTGCGTACAACCACGTTTCTTCCTTTAGGAATGTAAATCAACACAAATAAAGATATTAATAAAATACTTATAAATTATTTTTAATTACAATTAATAAATCATTTAATTTAATTTTTTTTATATTTTATTTACATCTCAGACACCTAATTTTGAGAAGTGCGTTGCTAGTTATCCTATTAAAGTGGTTGGTCACACGCTGCAGAACAAGCTATAAAATTAACACTCTGAGCTCTCTAGTACACAGCAGAAAGGTTTTCCTAAAAATGTACTATCATCTTGAAGAACTTCCAAATTCCCCAAACTATGGGAAATAGAATGGGTCCTTTCAAGAAAATCGATTCCTGTTAATTCAGAAAACAAAATATCCTAAAACTTTATTCTTCAATTCAAATTTACATTGTTTTATTATCTAAATATTTAAGCGATGTTTGTTAAAAGTAGGAATAACAGTTCAAAAATAACTTTTGAAAAGACATGTCATTCCTCCATCTCCACCTTAAAGTTGGAGATGAGATGGCGCACATTTTAAAATTCATGCTATGAATAAATAATATAAATTTGAATAAAATCATGAATCTATATTAAAATTTGGTCCATTACTATTCATTTTCTCATATTCTCTCAATCATTACAATTATAAAGTGCAACTTTTATTGAGTTACATTTTACACTTTACATATCCAATATAATTACAGCTGCTTTTGTTAGAACTATAATTTTGTCAGCATACCGCGTATCTTAGAGAAAGTTAGAAATCTTCACTGTTTAGAAATTTTTGTGGATTCTAGGTTCATCTTAAATTATCATAATTGCCATTTTCTTCAATTATAGATCTAAGGTGAATGTTTAAAATCCAAGCTTTCGCGAAAAACTAAAACCTGTTCTTCTGTCTTCTCATCCTGACAAATTTCTATTTCTGCAGAATCTTTTACATTATCAACAAGCCATTTTTCATTCTCATCTCCAGGATACCTTGATGACAAACAGTAAAGGGCAGATTAAGTTTCATTATACACTCATATCACACACAATGAAAGCCCGTTTGAGAGACAAGAGAAACAAATTGCTTTGAATTGTCTTACCACTTGGTCCCAATGAACCCTTGGATATTTATTTCTTCCTCTAAGTGTTACTTCTAGTACACTATAAATGCCCAATACACCGAGGTTTCCAGAATTTATACGAAAAACAGTTATCTTTAACGATGCTTGGGACCACAAAGCCCTAGGTAATTCGGAATACTTTCGAGAGACGTGATCAAATCGACATAACGAAGTCGGAAACTTAATTATTTAGTAAGTTAAAAATATGTTTACAGAAATCTAACAAAATATATCGCAAAATAATTATTTTTGAACAGTGGAAATTTTAATACATCTTTCTACGGAAATTGAAACAAACATCAGTGCTTCATCTTACCCTGATAATAAGTGCATCGTATCTCACAAATGTGAGCTAAAGACGACACGCTCATTCATTTGATAACGAAAATGACTATATGATCAATAGTGTACAGTTTACTTCCAAACGTACCGATTCCTCAACATTAACAAACAACTGAAATAAAGACATGCTTAAGATATACATGTTTTCAAATTACAAGGACATTTTTTTATTTTATAATTCTTCAAACAATGACAAAAGCCGTGGTTTAAACAAAAAGGCAGATCACATCTTCACCACTAAATCTTCTGAAGATACTTAATATAAAGCACAAAATTGACATTCCTTATGCAACATCCAAGTTATAGCTATTGTGTCATCTTTCTCAGTGTGCCATTTGTGCCTCACTTACATATATATATATATCATCATATTAAATATTTTTTGCAATTTTAAAGACATTTATAAAAGATCCTACATGATATTTTAAGGAGCATTTTACAAAATATTACTAAATTAGATGTTGACCAAAACTTGAAAAATGGACAGTGCCTCTTTCTCTACCAACTAATTTATTTTCATTTAATCTCAACGATAAATTCAGTTTTAAAAACTAAGATGCTTTAAGGATAAAAATGAGTTTAAAGTTTAAAAATTTATTCTCTATTTTTATGATTTTATTTCCTACCTCCTTTCAGAAATCTATAATTTATTTCAATTCTTGTAAAGGATATATTTATGTTATTATATTTACCTTAGACAATTGACGTACTGATTGCTATTTGAACAGGAAGTTTGATTAAAAAGCAGTGATGAAATGTGTTGTGAATCAAAAGAAGAAATACAGGTCTGATTATGCAAACTGAGCGATAAGAATTTTAAAAACAAACACAATGAACTATGGAAAATATCAGATTTTTTCGTTGCATAAATGTTTTAATCTAATAAAGATATGAACAATAAATATTAAACTGGTTAGGAGGAGAGGTATCTCTCCTCTCCTCCTTAAGCTTGACAAAATAATGGAACTATAAGATAATTACAGTGCCATAATTAAAATCATACAAATAAACGAGTAAGATACACTGATCGACAAATGCAATTTATGTGAATGAATTTTTAAAGTTTCAATGAGGTGGTAATTCGTGTTTCATTGCGTTCTTTTCATTTTGCGTTGAAAAGGAAATTACTTATTTAGTATCAACGTATCAATGTAGTCTATTATATGCGAAAACTGTTTTAATGTCTATAATAGAATATATATTTTATATTTCATTTTTAACATCACTCTCAATAAATAAATCAGATTTTAAATACCACTGAAGTTGATATATATATTTATATCTAACTGCTGCTCAATACGAGGTCAGTTCAGAGTACCCAGTCATTGCTAATATAACGAGAACTGTTATGGATGGCATTAATATACACTGCTTTCCAAAAGTTAAGCACAAGACAGTAAATTCGACATAACTGAAAAAGTTATTCATTAATTGAGTTAAAATTTCATATGAAGGTAGGCAATTATGTTATAGATTCATGACTAAAAAATTATAATTAAAAAACATTCAGGTATATTTTTAAGGGTTTATGTACGTATGTATAACACATTTCGTACATTCAAAAAATGTTTGTAAGCTGTGCAAACAAACGAAAAGTATCTTAATATGAGATGTGACCACCTCTAACCTTCATAAAAGCTCAGGAGCCACCTTCCATACCTTCAATTAGGTGGTCAAGTGCACCAGGGGGCAATAACTACCATTCCTCTAATAGAGCAATTTCTGGCTCTTTGAAAGTAATTGGAGGGAGTATACGGGCAAAGACAAGTCGTCCAAGGGCATCCCAAAGATTTTCGATAGATTTGAGGTCGGGCGAATATGGTGGCCACTCCATGCTAGCAATGCTTTTATTCTAAACGTACTCATCCACCAAGTTTGCTCTATGTGAACTTGCATTATCTTACATTAGAATAAATGCCGGAGCAAGTGCTGCAGCGTACAGTTTCACAATGGGGTCAAGTCTCTGATCCCAATACCTTTCAGCCATCACAGTACATCTGGTTAAGACGTGCAGGTCGGTGCGATAGCTCATAAAAGTCTAGCCCACACCATTATATTGGCAGCACGAAAGGCGTGGTGTTCAATGATATTACTGGCCTTGTTTAGTGTTCCTTATTCTCTCTAGATCTTTGCACGCCAATTATCAGAATTCAGGGCAAACCTTAACTCTACGCTGGACCATTCCGCTGCTTTCCAATTCGCATGCTCACGTCACCACTTCAACCGCGCTCTTCTGTCTTTGACGCTTAAAGGGCGACAAACTTGTGGTACCCGGGGAATTCAGTCCTTTCATATATAGCCTTCGCAGCACAGTAGTGGCAGATATTGACCTTCCAATTGTTGTAGTAACCATTACTCTTAGAGTTGACGAAGTCGTTCGTCGATTGCGCTTAGCCAATAAAGACATATACTTATCATCAGAGGGTGTGGTAACCCTTAGACGACCAGAAATAGGTATCCGGACAACTGATCTACTGGTTTGAAATTGTTTCCATAGGAGAGAAATCACAGTGCTCAACACCAAAGAAAATAGAGACGTCTTTAATAGACTGACCTACTTCAAGTCTCCCCCATATCACGCCAGTGCTGAGAATCATTCAGTCGTCTTCTTTGAACCATAATTGGCCTAATCTAATTCACAAATAATCAAAGTGTCCTTTTAAAAATGTTCGATCAGCATTTAAACTCATCGAGGCTTCAGAAAGGCATAGTCTTCAACCAATGCTTAACGAAGAATACGACGAGGCGGAGTATGGAGATTCCAGCAGTAGACGTTTCAGAATGTTTGAAAGGTGGAAGAGGCTCTAGGAGGATGTATAGGGTCCGACGGTGCTAACTTTGAAAAAATTTTGTGCACAAATTCCTAGGTGCAATGTGTCTTGCTTCATATAACATGGCTGAATATTTTCCGTGAACCTCGTACATAGTTGCAATATTTGTGAGAATGTATATAAAGCAGAATCCTGCAAGTGGATAATTGATCAGTTTCTTTGGTAAAAAAAACTTCAAAAGCAGTTTGATGACTTATATTATTGTGACCAAAAAAAATGTAGCAAGATTTAATAAATAATAAACAGTATTTTTGACTTGTTACATAAAAATCGAAAGAGTTCCTGTTTTATCTCGAAGTTGTTTGAGATAAAAACACCAATAAGAATTCTAAAGCCCGATAATGTAATTACAAATTCCAATATCATCTCCATAAAGGCAAGAATAACATATTAATTGATAAAAGAATTTTCAGAAGTATATCTTGTCAATAACTATTTTAATTTTTTTAATTTTCTCCATGCTGCTTTATCGGTAATGTTTGTACTAAAGTCTTCAAAACATTGTCTCATGATCAAACTATAGTGAATGACAGAAGAATGATGCATTATTTAAAGTTTTGTAAGTTAAATAGTAGTTTATTGAAAAGGTTTGTATCTAAATTTCGATTTCAAAAGCACTAACATAAATATTAACCTGCTGCAAAAAAGACCTAATTCCTTTTTGTTGAATGGCAACACCTTGATCGAGCCATCCCGCCCATACCACTCTTAAATCTCATCTGCCTCTGGTGAATACAAATTTTTACATAGTTTAAAATAAAACTATGAGTATTTTCAAATTCGCATTTTAATAATAAATTTCAGTTGGGTGGTCAATATTACATTCATATCAAACAAAAGCATAAGGCATCAATTAACAAATTAACCCTTAAAGGCCTAACAATAACTGGAATAGAATCGTTTTCATTAATACATAAAAATAAACACGTAATTTCAAGTGATTTAACTCGATCTAATTCTACTCGATCTAATTTTTCTCGATCAACTACTTTCAAGGAATGTTTAAAGAACTGAATTTAGTAACAAGAATTTACAATGCAATATGTCTTTCAGAATATAATTTTTAAAGATATTATAAAAAAAATTTAATGCTTTTATAATAGTATTATAAAAATTTATTATAGTATATAATTATAATAATATATATAACACACTTTATAAATTTGGCTTGTTTTAAAAGAACGCAATTCACTTATTTAGAATTTATCAAATGTCTTATAACGATTCAACATAATGAATAAATTAGAATTATTCCACCTCTTACTGAGTTAGAGAAAATTATGTTTCAAGAGATGGTACTGTTTTTTCTGATTGGAATTAGGATTTTCAGTTAAAAAAATTTAAGGTGTTTTTCCTTTGACAATTTGCTTACTAAAGAATGGGATTCATTTTTCATCGTGAGTTATGGAAAACTAGAATCAAAAAATCAATAAGAAGAATCAAAGCACAAAGAGCAACGTTTTAAGATTAGTTTTATATTGTTTAAAAACTTCCTAGAACCCAGCAACAGGTTTTTATTTTTCTTGAGATTAAACAGATGATCATTAATAGCCGTACATTGAGTTCAAGGTCATGACTGTCCCTTGCATGTAATTGGAAAGTTCTTTCACATACCAAAGATGAAAGAGAGTGTAGCGGAGGAGAAAACAGTAGTTTAAAGAGAGTGCATAGCAAAGGAGACATAAAAGTAATAGTTTTAAGGGAAACACCAAAGGTCTGTAAAAGCAGTGCTTTCAAGATGAGTGAGAGATATTAAGAAGTGTATAGTTATGAATAGTTTTGTAATATCCAATATTTGTAATAGTAAAATCCGGTGGTTTTTTTCAACACTTAAATCGAAAGTGGTTCATCAGGGTTAAGGGGGGTCCAAGTAGATGTTTCTTGTTTACTATAACATTTTTCTCTCTGTATACATATTTCTGCTTACATATTTTTGCATACATATACCTGAACTTGTTGTACCATACAAATAGGTTCATGTTATCAATTCCATAATTAACATAGGAACAATACTTATTAAAAAGTAATTTTTAGATTCCAGTTTCAACTTTTATTAATAAAACTTATTTAAGGCTGATAGATTTTGATGTGTTGATCTAATATTGTTTGTATCTTATAATCTAAGAGTTACTCAGAAACGCTCTCGATAGTTTATGTGCATCTGAAATATGCCTGAAAAAGATATTCTGATTAAATACGATACAAATGGGTGCGAACTAATTCTACATTTAATCTTGTTTCATTCAATACAATTTTCATAATTGCTATAAGTAGATACGCGATAAAAGCATATGACTCCAAACATTGCCTTATTGATATTAAAGCTGAAACAACATTTTGCTTTATAATAATTTATAGAAAACCTCTTTTCAATCACATAAATAAGAATCTAGTATGCAATGTCCAAAAGGCTGTGGCGAAATATCAACGTTTTTGAGATAATTAATTTTCAAATAGTTTTTAAAATAAATCAATATTGTATCATGTTATAAAAACTCCTGTGAGGATACATGGCGTTAACATCCTTTTCTAGGATGTTAACATTTGTCTATTGAATGATTCAATAACACTCATTTTGAGTTCGTACACGCATTGTTATTAAAAATTAAATAGCTTAATACTTAAATCTTTGCTTTAATTTCAAATGACACGAAATGAGTCTTCTCCGATGGAAAAAATAACCGGAGTGCAGCAAAACAAATCAACCATAAAATAAAGCAGTCATTCAGTATAACTAGGAAATGGTTTTGTATACCCTTAACTAACATTTGAACTAAAAAGTAACAGTTTAAATCAAAACCCATGGAGTTTGTATAAAATGTATTGACATTAGCAAGTCTTCATACCTGATTTTACTTCGATAGCAGATGCAGAGTTTTAACACTTATCTAAAAGAATCAAATCCAAGGGTAAAACTTATAAACGAATGCAAACAAGTAAAGCTCAAATATCATCCCGTTGTATTATGATAGTAACTACTCTTTTCTCTGGAACTGTCAAAAGCCAATATATGTAATCGAATGCAACTGCGCTTCAAGAGCTTTACGTATTAGATTGCGAAATTTATCCTCTCCTAACAAGTGCATTTAACCACCTCGCTCCTTGTCCACTCAAGGTAAAAGTGGAGTTCGTACTGAAGGTCAGAAAACTACTTATTTCGTAAAATCGAAAGAATTAACTGCGTATGCGATTTTGTTTAGTTCTTTTACTGCAACTCAAGGATCACCTTTGATAGATATGTATGTCATAAATGATAAGATTTCCACGTTTCGAAGAATAACACATTGCTACAGATATTGTTTTAAGTCAGTTAAAATGTGTCTAGAATCTTATGAATACTAAATTTACTTAAATCGCATGCAAAACATTTGAGAATGCAGTTTTCATTTTCATTAAAGAATTCTTTCATCAAATAAGGTTTTAGTTTCTATTCAACAAAAATGTAACGATTTGACAATATAAGTGATTTATAATAAAACATTTTCGTGAAGCAATATATTCAACATCATTAGGGCAGAAGCAAGTCACAATACAATAACACGAGTTTAAATATGTTGTTCAGAATAGTGTTATTCCGTCCATTTCCAACTGCGCCAGATATTATGCCTTACCAGATTCATAAGATCGACATTACAATCAAACATTTTTTTTAAATAACACTATTCTAGAATAACTTATTTAAACTCGCGTTTTTCTATTGTGACTTACTTTTGCCCTGATGATGGTGGACGTCTTGCTCCCCGAAATGGCCATTGACGTATTTTCATAAGTTTTCAACCTTTATTAATCATAGTTGTGTCACTATAGTTGTATATTTTTTACAACCAATTTAACTACGGTTTTTATCTATTGGTGATTTATGTTGGTTTCAATATTATATTACTATACTTATCTTAAGTATCGTATTACTTTAATATTCTATATTTCATAACGCATTTCGGGGGATGTTGACAAACTTACCTCCACGTTGTGTTCCCCCGGAAACGCTCTTGTCTCTAAGTAATCCATCAATTTGAGCTATTGGCTCAAAAGGAATTTTTGTCATCAGAGCATTTTTATTTGTTTTTCCATTAAGTGTTATTCTGGTAATTTAGTGTTCTTCAGTACAGTGTTACGCATTTGCTGTGCTGTACTTTCTCTTTGTATTGAGGAAAAGAATGTCTGTAGTTCTACTGTATTAGAAATAAAAATAATGCGACGTGTAATGAAAAAGGAACCACAATCTATTCAAGTATGTGTGAAAAGGGAAATTAATATTATATAATATATATATTATAAGTATCATATTACTATATATATATATATATATATATATATATATATATTGGCGTCTGTCTGTTCTCTATACAAATCCACACCATTTTACTAATCCACGTCAAATTTGGTAAACTTATTCTTCAGAGCCCCGCCGGGTAACGTAGGCTACATATTAACCATCCGTTCTATTTGTCTTGTGTGCAGAGGGGGCTAAAAACGATTTGAAATCCCCATAGGAATAACATTGAGTCTTTTTACGATCACTGTCAGATCAATTCACACCAAATTTGGTACAATCATTCCTTAGAATCCTGCAGGAAATATAGGCTTTATATTAACCGTGTTCTATTTGTCCTGGATCTGCAGAGCGGACAAAAACAATTCTTAATCCCCATACAAACAACAGTGAGTATTTCACGATCACTGTCAGACCAAATCACATCAAATAGGAATTACAAACAATTAAACCTGAGCAATACCCCCCCCCTAATAACTCAGCTAGTAACTAATATAACACACGTTAGTTTCATTATTAAAGTTAACACCCACATCTATTCTAAAATGGAGAGATATAAACAGCTAGAGAAAATGCAATTCCAATACTTAAAAACTGTTACATGTTCTCCCTTTTTATACTGTTTACAGTAGGCTTAACTAGTGCACATAATTTTCAAACACGCTGCTGTGCTAATCATTTGTATATCCTTCAATGATCTACGCATCGTGAAAATTTTAGGACTATTCAATGCTTCTTTTATAGTGTTACATTATTGATGGCCAGTAGTGTATTATGCTCATAGATTCTCTTAAGAAGGGATTTAAAATCGAAAACTTTTTGAACGCTAAAAAAACTTAAATTAAGAAACTAAGAACAAAGTAAAATAATGTATTTTTATGAAACTTTTGTCAAAGATTTTTTATGATTGCATTTTTCCTAGAAAATTTTAAAAGGATTTGTTGAGTTTTATGGAGCGTTTTGTAATGATTGTTTTCAGCATATGCCAATAAATTTTAAATTAGTTTAGATACTGATCACATGCTCCTATAGTTGGAGTTATGCCATTGTTACAAATAGTTGAGGGTCTCCGGGCAACATAATGATAAGTCACTTTTCAAATTTTTCTTAGCTATCAGTTTTAAAGTTTTAAAATAATTCCAAAATTATAATGGTTCATCCACTATTCAAGAAATTATGTTGTCTTACACTTTCAAGCATTGCGCACTCATTCAAATAATCAGAAGGTCTTGATCTCTTGAATATTTTCTTTACAATTGGTTCGTTTTTATTATGGAATATATTTCTGAGGCTTATCACCATGTTGTCCGGAGATCTTCAATAGAAGAAACATTTACTGAACTAACAACTTAGTAAGGGCACCTACTTAATAGCTTGTTGATTCCCTTTATGTGTACCCCATCTTTTACAAGGCATGTTGAATTGTTGTACATGATGCGATGCTTTCTGCTTGCTCACACGTGGATTCAACTGTCACTCGATGGAAAGTGACTCACCTCATGGTTTGCACTCGGCTATGTTCAGTGACCCCTCTCGACAGGAAGTAGTTTCTGCCCGCAGGATTTCCAGTTGTTAAAGTTCACTATTTGTTTTGTTTTTAACATCGCTCTCGATCCGCTATTGTAACTGTGAGAAGTGAAGAGTCCGGTTGATTTGAGTAACTTCCGACACCAGAACGTGATTAAATCACGTTTAGTACCCGTTTGGAAGCGAGATAAGTATTGTGTCTCTGATCATGCATGTTGCTTGATCATATTTGTTGCTGCTGAATTGTAATACGCCGGCGGTGAGAGTTGAATAATTATACATTGAATGAAAATAATGACCTTAAGCATTTATTTCTTTTCTTTTAGTTAGGTTACCTTTAATTACCTTTTTGCTTTTCTAATTATTTTCATCATCCTTCAATATCATTGCCTGTTTCAAAACATACATCGCCATAACTGCCTCCTAGATAGATCTGGAGGTTAGCATA
The DNA here is from genome assembly GCA_933210815.1 of Meta bourneti. Lineage (NCBI taxonomy): Eukaryota > Metazoa > Arthropoda > Arachnida > Araneae > Tetragnathidae > Meta > Meta bourneti. The sequence goes on along the minus strand of OW119924.1, from coordinate 59,892,776 downwards.
CGAAACCTAACCAGTAATAACATTGTAATTAGACTACTAATAGTGTGGGATAGCTATATAACTTGAAATATGAACTTTATATCACATGATGACCGGGATGCACTTATGAACGTATAGTCAAAGCGTCGTGATAAAGGTTTTTCAAAGCTTGGAAGAGATATTGCGTCCTAAAGGGATATTTTATGTCATGCACTGGATCTAGAGCACTTGATTAAAATGTATGGTTGGAATCTCTCGGGATTGTTGTGCCCTAGGTTCTAAAGTTGCTTCAATTCCTTACGGAGCTGGAAATGTTGTAAGCATTGTAAATTTATAATTGTAAACTTCATATTTGTTACATTACAAATTGAAGCTTTTAAGTGTTTGTTTCATGCAAAATCTCAATTTTAACTGTACACATGTCCCGAACTGATGGATAATACTGAATTCGTATGACCCGGTCACTTGATCTCAATCCTATAGAGCATGCTTGAGATGCACTCGACGTTGCATTGCAGCGTACACTTACTCACTAAGCAAGAGCAAAGACATGCTGTAGCGCGCAAATGGAACTCCTTGTCACATGTACTTTTATACAGCCTTGTGGGAAGCATCTTCTGCTAATTGTGGGGTCTGCCTTAGGGTTAGAAACCAGAACATTCCCTATTTAGTTGCTTTTAAGAAAACTTTCAAAATCGAACGAAAAACCAATTTTTTAATTTTGGAGTTAAAAATTAATTGATATCAAATCGTAATTGAAAAAGGATGCTTCAATTGCAATGTTTTTGATAGAGTTGTAAATACAACAACATCAAAGATACTGTGTATATAAGTATGTCTACTACAAAAACGCGTTTTTCTCGGATTGAGATTTTTTGACATTCTGAGATAGATTTTCTTGACATTTTTTATAGATGATCCTTGGAATCTGTTGTACATATCTAAGTACAAACGTAAAATTCATCTTGCTCCCAAATTTTGAAATTTCAGTTTATAATGTTTCTTAACCTGTTTTTTTTTTGTAATATTTTCCGTGTTTTAGTTCAAAAATTGTTTTTCCTCAGAATTGGACGATATACTTATCAAATGGAGTTAATTTTATTTAAATATATGCAAACTGTTATGTAAGTTAAAATTTGACAATACATGAAAACTTAATGGACATGCAACCTTTCAATTTTTGCTAATTTATCAAAAATTTTGACTACGTTTTATGTAATAATTTCCAAATCACTTTCCACTAAAAATTTCCACTAATATTTTACACCAAACTTTATCTTTATCTTTATTTTTTAGTACAGACTGCACAAATGTCATAACAATCAGATAACTGCAAGAATATTTTTGAAAGTCCACTGTCCCCTTGGCAGGAAAAAACGAATGGTTTTTCGTAATAACTAAAACTTACTATGTTCACTTTAGTGTTTTCTTCCAATTTTTTTTGTTTCTTGTAGCTCCACGAGTTATTCAGGTGTTCTTATTTGATTCCACATAGCCTGTGGAATATTCATTTGTCATTACTTCGATACATGAATGTCCAATCATGTACTTCGGTACATGAACCTGTCACGGGATTCACCACCGATCGCATTATCCTTCATTTTGGACAAGTGTGCAGTTATTCTATTTCTGCTCTTGGTTATAAATTTTGCGATTTCGTTACAAAATGTATTTTCTGAAATCGGAGTCTATTTTTCGATATTTCATTAGGGACTTCCATAGGTTCCCGAGCATTGAGAACTCGGTTGATAAATCTATTCAAAATAAAAGGAATGAGAGAGAAAGAAAGACCTTTCATCAGTGAAATCATTCACTCAGTGCTTTTCAATTGCAGAGCATAGATTAGACTGTGATTGTGAAATATCCTTTGTTCTCTATTTGTTACTGCTTTAAACTGCTGCGCCTCCTTCTTTAGATAATGTGATTAATGTAAATATTGCAAGTTTAGTAAATGTGATCTAAAAAGTCTACCAGTAGGGCGTAGAGAATATTTTTTCGACGGTGTAAGGCTAAGTTAACAACGGAATTTTTATGTTTAAAGTTAAGATCTTAGCATGTTTAAAAAAATATTATTTTGTCATTTTTAGTTTCCAGCTATGCACTTAAAAAGGATTAACACGACTTTGCGTAAAAAGTGAAGCATCTCGTTTGATTTAAGTATACGAGTGACAGTACAATGGTTGTTCAGAAAATCTTTACAATATGAATTACATTAACTAGCATTAAGCAAATATTCAAACAATGTTTCACTCTTTACTTATGCATCAGTTTGGAAGTTTGATACGATGCGTATATGAGAAGATGGTTTAATCAACACAATGAAAAAATTTATATATCCATAACAATTGCATACTTCGTAATGAATATTAACTCAAGCAATTTTTAAGCTTTAACTCATTTGACTTTTATGTAAAATGAATATTGATTCATGAAATAACACATATTTTAAGAATAAAATTATGAACAAAAGTTTGTTTTGAAAGTCAACTGTTCCCTTAGCAGGGCGGAAAAACATTTTCCTCGCAATAATTAAAAACTTTCTATGTGTTAACCTAAGCATTTTTCTTTAGTTTCCAGTAGCCTCATAAGTGAATGCAGATGTTGATTACTATTTTATTTGAACAAATATGTATTTATTTTGTGGCTTTGTAATGTTTAATTTGTGAAGGTCTTTAAAAGTCACAAGTCAGCTTTCGGGGGAAGAGGGTGGTGGACCATCAATCTCCTTCTGGTTACACCACGATAAACGCGTGCTGTTTACTTTTTAAGTATCATGTCGTAGATTATTTCTAAGTTCATATACTCGAAAATTAGGACTCCCAAAATTGGGAATAAGGTAGGACAGGCTTTAAATTTATCTACTAGTGACAAAAGGCTTACCCCTCCATGTGTTTTCGATGAGATATCTCATACACCAAAATCTGACCAATTTTGCTAAAGCAATATATCTCGTCATCAAGATATTGCCGATATTTTTATTATAACGAGATAAATATCTGGTTAATTTTTTCTAAAGACAAGAAATCTCGTCGAGACAACCAGTAAGAGGGTTAAGTACCACCCTGGTGGTTGAAGTCGCTAAAACACCAAAGAGGAGTTGTGGATAAATATAAGGAGTGAAAAAGAAGTGAATGGAGGAAAGAGAATGAGCATGATGACCAAAAGAGGAAAAGTTTTAAAATCGATACTTCTAAGCATAAATTCGCAAGTATGAAACATTATTTTTTTAAAGTAAAGTACATTTTTTACTAAATGCTTATTTTCATGATGATAAGGAATGAATCATTTGCCATATTGTAGTGCATTTAAATGATAATATAATACTATCAAAATGCTTAAATTTTTATTTTCTGATCTTAACCTTTGAAGTACTTTGAAAAGATATCTCATTCATCAAGATCTGACCAATTTTGTTAGTGATGATATATCTCGCCATCAAAAAAAAAGATATTACTTGCTAATTTTTTTGATGATTACGAAATCAAGATCTAGTCAGTTTTCATCTAATGATGAAATATACTGTCCATCCAGATCTGGTCAGTTTTACTAATGAGGAGATACCTCAAAAAGACAACCACCAGGAGGTTTAAAACTAAAAATGTTTAGACAGCTGTTCTGCAAAAAAAGTTTTGTTACTTAATGAGTTTATGCTCGAAGAATGTATCTTCCACTTTTAAAAGCAAACTTCCTTATTTACCATTTATACCACTTATCTTCCACTTTTAAATTAAAGCATTCAGTTAATTTAATTACAACGAAATCAATACAACTTCATATTGAAACAGAAACTTACTGTTAAACTCCTAGTACCTTTAGCGATCTCACATTTTATAAATGTAGGAAGTGTCGAAATAATTTCTTTTATTCAATCCAGCGTTGCAAAAACGCTCAAATAAAATCCATATGAATCGAGCAGACTAAAACTGTGCGATATTATAGTATTCTCTCATACACTTATTGCCTTATTTTTCTAGGACAATCTTGAAATATCCAGCGTTACGAAATGCGTTTTCATTGGCATCAAAGACATAAAACGGTGAGTTGCATTTCAGTACCAAATCTGGAAAAATATGCACTCGTACTGCGGATGAGTAAATAATCCAATCAGCTTTGAATGAGACTATACAGCAGTGTTGTGCAAGTCACGACTGGCGACTCTTAAATGTTACCGCAACAATTAACACACAAACAATATTTGTTGAAATTAATATTAATTCTGTACTACAATAACAAAATTATAAAATTTACGCCTTTAAAAACAAGTTATTTAAAGAAACTTACTTCTGAAAGAAGCAGTGCTATCATTCAATTTGGGGTTATGAAAGAAAAATTATCTCAAAAGCTATTATTCCCGACTGTCGATAGCAGATATCAGAGGAGATTCGATATTTCTAGAAAAGTTCTCATTCAGCTTCGTCATTTTGAATGGATATCGTATATTTAAATTGGTGGATCAAATAAAAAATTAGTGCTGTACGTATTGGAAGTATATTGCATGATTATCAAAATTCATTTTTGTAAAACTCAGTGCCAGATTTTTACTGAATTTATTGATTCAGATTCAATTTATTGATATATATATATATATATATATATATATCACTCTTAAACTAAAAACTACAGGTACTGCCATTTTATATTATACTATGAACACAGACTGTGAGTAAAATAAGTTCAAATTTATATTTTGAAAACACCAGTGTTTCTTAGTAGTGGGTTGTTTTGAAATAATATATTACATTTTAAATTTCTTAGATACAACATAGCTAAAAACTAAGTAAATATTCCAAAAAGCCGCTTACTTGATCATCTGATGCACTCGATATTTCATCTAAATTCTAGAAGACATTACAATACCATTTATCTGTCATTTCTTATCTTAAAATAGCTTTCTCCTTTTTTATTATTTTTGTAAACCAGTCAATTGATAACAAAAGGGGAAAATAGGAGTTTAAAGAGATTTATTGCACTTTGGTACTAAAGGATTGATTACACGGTTTAGGTTAATGTACCTTAAAAATAAGTACATATTTTTCAAAGTATTTCAAATGATGCATTGATCAATTGAGCTTGTTTATATTATGTGTGTGTGTGTGTGTGTACTAGAAGTCAAAAATTAAATCAAACTTCTCCAGCCTAATTTATGTAATTATTCTCATCTGAACTTTATATAAAACAGCACTAGACCACACACAGAGTTGAGATCGTATCTTAAAAATTCGGTGCTACACATTTTATGAAAGCCCCTGGTAGAGCCAAATCTTCAACATCCTGTATCGACCAGAAAAGGCAGTGGTGATCTTTCGACTCATCAGTGATCACGATTGTCTTGCTCGACATCTTCATTGCATCGGAATTTTTCCTGACCCCTACTACAAGCTTGTAACCTCCATAAGAAAATAAATGGGTCTCATCTCACCAACTATACCGCTCTCAATGCCCCTAGAGAGGGGACTAGTGTCTTAGACGAGACGTTATTGGAAGGCGTATGGGTTTTTAGTTGTTTGATTGTTGGTTGTTTTGAGAGTTTTATGGTGCAAGGGCCATATTTGACCAAGCATGTTTTGTGCATGGACCTTTCTTTCATCTTAACCTTGTTTTGTGTTATTTTCTTTGCATGAACATCTTTTTTGGAAATTTGTTCTATTGTAACACAGCACTGTAAGCTGGGCTTACAGTGCTGTGTTAGAGCATCCAGTCTCGGTTTATTATGCTTTTAATTTATTTATCTTAGATTAAATTTGAATAATACTACCCACATACCCCATTTCTTATAAAAAATACTTTTATATCAATTGCGAATACACTGCTACATTCTTTTGATGATAAAAAACAGCACAAGCTCTTTAACCTAAGGTGCTGGGACTGTTTTATGATACAAAAAGTTAAACAATACAAACCAAAAATTACCTTAATGAGCATTACATACAATTAACTAAGAATACTTAATTACCATAAATATCCATTGTTTAGCATTTAATGGGACAAAAATATCAAACAACAAAACACCTACTGTTAGACTTTAAAATAGGATTGAATCCTGTTGGGAAGTAGCAGTACTTACAAGATTAATTTTCTTACAGACTACCACACATCTCCACAACTGCCCCTGAAGTTAAGAGGTCAGGAATTCTCAAATGAACTAGTCTACTACTCCTGGTGATGCATTTTGGAGCTTGTGGAGTCAACTGAAGATCAATCGATGAAGGTATGTCTAGGCGGTTCCGCAGTAACAGTAGTTGTGTAGATGAAGCAACTCTATCAATAGGACTGTATGTAGTACGAAGGAAAACTCGAATGCTTCCTGACAAATGCTATTGTGAGCAAAATTTGTGCTTGGTACACCTAAGGGATAATGCCAAGAATAAGCTAATGTTCCATAGGAAATATTTTCCATTTGAGCTTCGCGATCAAACTAACAGAAATTTCCAAAATACGAGCTTTACGATGTCAAACCAACTTAATAGTCCATGACATCTCAGATTTACAAAAATATTTGGTGTTTCAGGTGACCTTACATAGTAAATAATTGGAAAAATAATTTTTAGAAAGTGGTTTTCATTTCACTTTATTGAGCTTTATCATAAAAACTTTTAATGAAAAATGCGCATTTAGTAAATTACTATTTTCTCTGGGACCACATGCTATACAGATCTGGGGAAATGTCTCATTGTAAAGCTCCTTTAATAGATGCTTTAAAGCCAAACCCATGTTTAAATGATCTTGCTCTTTGTGATCCAGGAGAGTTTTCCCATTTCAAGGGTAAAGTATGTGTTAAATGCATGATAAGACGATCTAGATATTGAGCAAGTAGTTTAGAGTATCCGGAAATAATTATCGGTATGAATGTGTACTGACAATCCCCAGTGAAAAAGTTTTCTTTATGGTTACGCTAGATGAGCATGAATGAAAGTAAAATTAATGAAATCGCTTGTTTTAATTCAAGTGACGATGCCCATAAGGATAGTTAAATGAACTATTTTACTAATATGAATTTACATAAGAGAATGTGTTCTGTGAGGGATCTACGACAAAGCTCTGAATGTGTTTTACGAGCAAGTGGAGTGTAATTTTCGGACCATCAAAATACCGGATATAGAAATATAGATAAATTTCAGTTAGGCAGCAGACACCACATCCAGCATATTGATTAATACTACATCATTTGTTGAGTGTAAACAGTTAGAACTATAGTTTTCCAGTCAAGTGAATTTGTGTTTACAGCTCAAAAATGTATAACTAAATTTGTATTAAACTGTATTATACTTTTCAAAACAATCAGTCAGAGAGTATTGCTTGGACTTCAGTGAGAGTATAAGTTGGAGTTCAGTGAAAGCTATGTAATTGTACATGGACTGTCTCCATACAAGTTAAACTTACCCAACAGTGTGACATGATCCCATAAATATCCAAGCGCGAAACTTTGGAAGGTGTAAGAGAATAATACAAATTAATTTTGAAAAAAATTCAAATTTTAAAAATTTCCTGTTTTTTGAGTTATTCAAACTTTAAAATTGAATTTCATTTTTAAGAATGTTTCTGTTTCATATTAGATTAAATCCCATTAAAAGATCTTTAATTACATGTTACCCGGGTCTATGTCTCATTTGGTTCCTGAGAAAATAATTGTTAACTACCTAAAGATGAGTAATTTTTATTACAAATTTAAATAACCAAAGGTAAATAAATAAATTTTGAAAGGCAAATAAATTCTGTTCATTCATAGCTGTGTAAGGTTATTTGATGTAACCAAGTTTTATCAAAATCAGGTTAAACTAATTTGCGGTCATCTGAATCAAAGGGTCACGGTCATCGACTAATCAGTGCGTTGATTTGACATAGAATGACTGATATTGGGAAAATTTCGGTAATTTTGATCTCAATGTGTAAAAGGAAAATACTGTCTGATTTGAAAGCATTATCCTTAGTTGAACCATGCACAAAGCACCATTATATCGATTCGATCAATATAAATTCGATATTTTAGTATTATCCTAGTTGTATCATGTACAAGGCATAATAACCATTGCTATTCAATCAAGAAAAATTCGATTTTCTTGTCGACTCTGCAGGTTTCTATTCACTGGCAATCCATTTCTGGTTTTAAGTGACCTGCAATAACTGAATTTAAATTTTAAAACTAGATAGGGTACATCGTAAAATGGTTAAAGTGGTTTTGCCTTAACGTCGCATTCGAGAGATATGCTTTGTTTTAGACCAATCTTCTCATTCGTTTACCATTCCAAGTGTCCCTGAAACTGATCCAATTTAGCTTTAACCTAGACCTCTCTTATTTAACATACGCTCACCAAAACTTGAAATTAAGTATAACAGACATCGCTCGTCAGTTCTGCAATACATAATCAAACAGAAAGGCCAGAGATGGGAAAACAATCAGCAGTGTCGCAAAAATAACCGCAGACTGAATGAACTGATAGGTAGACTTAATTGACTTACGTTGCAATAACAGTATTTGCGGCAATAATTTCCTTGGAGATTATCAATACGGTTTGAGTGCAGGAGCCTGCAATTAAAAATGTTAATATATACGTGACAAATTGGAATAGTTATGCAGTTAAACATTCAATGAAAAAATAAATATATAAATTATATCTTTTCAGAATAAGTATACAAGAAACAATCGATCTTGAATTTAACAAACACTAACCAAATAAGAGGATGGAAAATATTTTTTAATTTTTCAAAAATCTGTTCATCTGTTCATCTTCAAAAATCTGTTGTTCACTTCTGAAATCATCATTTCCTGGATTTTACGAAGAATGAGACATTTATACCACAAAAAGTGATACATTTGTACGCAAACAAGAGAGCCACCCAATTTTAAAATCATCCGATAATGAGGAAATCGTGGCGCCATCTGTAGTGTTAGTAACAAGGTATACCGTAGAATAATTTTGATAGTATATTTTCAAAGTTATTACGTTAACTTATGAAATTAAATGGTGAATGAAATGAAATTATGGAATATTTATGAACTTCAGTATAAAAATTTCATTTTTCAATCGAAATATTATTTCAATGATTTGTTATTACATGCCAAATGAAACACAGATTGAATTGAAACACAGAAAAATAATATTTTCGTACTCAATTCTCTACACCCATTTGGCTCGATGACGTCATTTAGGCATATGAAGCAGAAATAATACTCATCCCTATTTTATTTTTATTTTAGTAGATTATCTTTTCTCTTCATGGAAGAGGAAAACGAATCCTGGTGATATATCTTATTAGAAGATTTATTTAAATTGTACTGAATTGTTGATTCATAAAAAATGATCGAATTTATCAACAGCAAAGCATTGAAGGTTTTCTTCTATTTTAACTTATTTTTGCATGTAACTTCTGTATCTTAGATGATTACTACGACTACACCCGATTATTACACTCGACACGAAATAGTAATAATCGGAGTTAGGTAAAGGAGTATAGACTCTTTTTTACATCATCTTTGTTGGATTTAGTGAGACATATAACTCAAATTATACTTTGTAGGCTATCAGTAGTATTAAAAATACATTTTAAGGAAACTCCAGAAAATAAATAAACTTGAATAGTAAAACGAACGGTAAGTATGCTGCTAAGAAAAATAAATAGGAAGTATAGATCTTATCAAAAGATATGATCTTCTACTTTAAAACTTCTGTACAAACCAAAAGTTAACCTTCGAAAAATGAAAACCTTCAGAATAAAAAAGCTTAAAAGGTCATCATTATGTTTCATGAACACAATGACAATAGGAATATTTGTAAATATACATAAAGGAAGAAGGATATACGAAAAATATTACAGTAAAACACGAGACTGAAGACTGACAAAGGTCTGACTCAGTGAAAGCTTGCACAAAAATCTTTCAAGTTTCATTTTTTGAACACATAGATCCCCACAATTTTGCCGTGCATTGTTTTAAATAGTAGTTTTCTCGGATTGAAAGAACACGAAAACGTTCATTGTATTTTGTACGGTAACTTATAAAAGATAGTTTAGAAAATATAAAACCGCCTGGGATTTATTGAAGAAGGATCTCTTTTAATGTTACATTAAAATATAAGTGCAAATATTCTGAATGAAAGTATTTTAGAGAACCTGTTAATGGAATCTAACATCTATGGTATTTAGGTTATGGAATTGAGTGAAGAGGAAAAGTTTGGGATTGAAGATCGAATTTAACACATACAAGATACATAAAACAAATCACTTATGCTAAACGTGTTTTTAAGTTAAGCAGGATATTTTAAAATTTTCTAAGAGCGAAATTAATACATTGATTTATCTTTTGTTAAGACGTGAATGTTGAATATTGCCACATGTTGTTTATACTGTCGAAGGATTCTGTTTAATTTCAAAACACGGTTAGCTTAAGTGTGATTTCCTTTTTATAATATCCTTAGTTGAAGATGATGTTTTTAAATTTTTATTAATTTTTCAGAAAATTATTCATGTAAAGTATAGCGAAGAAATTAAATCTGTATGTGCACTTGCGCACATGTGAACCATGTAGATTAGATTCGAGAAAGCAGGTGACATTTCATATCGGTTTTTTTTAATAAAACTAAACAGAAAATTAAAATTAACATTCTTCACTTCGATGTTAGATATTGCAAATTTGAAACCAAGAAAGGTCGCAAAATGATTCAAACTCTTCTAAAGTTTTCCAATGAGAAAGTTGATCAAAGCCGATTACGTAAAATCTTTCGTAGCAACTTTGTTTTGTTGCTGTAGGTCACCATTTCTCAGCCGCCAGGCCCTGAATCAATTATACCGGGTCGTGAGAGGTTCTTGCTGGAACTTGTTGTTTTTCGTTTTTTAATTATTTTTATGTACAAATATTTTTAGTTGAAATGTTCTGAGGAAAATAATATTCAAATCTATCGAAAGGTTCAGATTCAGAAGGCCTAAATAACACCAGTGTCCAAATGTCAGTGAACAATTAGCAAGGAAACACGAAGAAAAATTTTCCAATGTAATTAAAGAATCAAGGTTATCTTCCGGTTGTGTCCGGTTCTGAAATCCTTTTTTTTCTTCGCAAGTTCGCTTTTCAGTGTTTAATGCCTGTTTCGAAACCCGGAAAACGTGATATTAATTGAACTACAGATTTAAGTTTTAATATAAAGTAGGATAACTACCCGACCTTACTCGGGTTTAATGGGTAAATTATAGATTGAAACAGTGATCAGAATAAATAATCATTTTCTTTCGGAGATGTCTTTTTATTTTGCTGTATGACAAAGCTATAAAATGACGAAGTGACATTAAGGTAAGTAGTACAAAAGACGATTTTGAGGGGATTAGGAATGCTCTTTCTAAAGTTCTTTTCCTGTAAAAATGTTCTCAATTCGTTAAAAAGATGAATCTACTGTGAAGACTCTCGAGCTCATAGTTTACCTATCAATATCTTTCGACTTGTGGCAATCTTCCACCAGGCATGTGACATTTTCGAATTTTTCTGTTTTCCTATAAGAGGATACATTTTTTCTTGAAAATTCCATTTTGTTGCACTTGCAATAGTAAAAAAACTTGCTTTAAAATTGAATGTCTCCAGTACAGACAAAGTAAAGGTGACTAACATATTAACATTTTTTAAATGGCAAATCTATTTGATAGCGGTTTTTTTTATAGAAAATCATTGTTTTCAACAAACTTTTAACATATTTAATAAGTTGGTTCAATATTACTCGTAAAATAAGTTACCTTGACCTTCTCTCTATGGCAAAGAATTTTTACTACTTTAAAAGTCCTAGTTCAGATTTTATTAACGTTAACATTCTTTCAATAACGGCAAAATTAGTCTTAAATTTTGCTTTATTCCAGCTTACATGCCGCTTTAAATCGAATACATAGTGATGAAAAGGATATACAATTTATTAAAAAAAAATCTTTATAAATAAAAATGGAGTGTTTGTACATTGAATATTTTCGATCCACTTCAGGTTATTTATCCATTTTTGACCCTTTCAATGCAAAATTGGTGTCATGTGCATTTAGTGTCTGTATGTGCGTGCCCGTACTACGGGTGTATTTTCATTAAACTTTCTATGCTGTGAGTACTTACATTCATTTAGAAATTGAACTTGGTTTTGTTGGTATGTCTGTCTTCCCTCTTTACGTCTGTTTTTGTGTCTGCTAGTATTTATTAAATTTAAAACGGAGCACAGAGAAATAAAACTAAAACAAAGTTGTCGGGAAAAGGTTGTTCTGAAGATATTAATACGAGATTAATTCCAAGAGAAAAAAAAAAGAAAATATCACTGCACGTGGTCAACGAACACGAGTTTCCGTTCATTACAAAATATTGTCTATTCTAAATATTCAGAAATCGTTTAATTCGCAAGAAACAATTTGGCTCAAAATAAAGTATCAATGTTTAAATTCCTTAAAAATAAATTTTCGAAAAATAATTGCTTTTTCACCAGTTCTCGTAAGAGAATTCGAGTAATCGCAATGCTGAATGTGCATTCCAGCTTCTCCAAAACTACCAAATTATGGTTGATTCAAGTATTTAGATCGTTTAGCATGAAACGTATCTAAATATGTCATTACAGTAAATTTAAGTAATATGTTCACTAAATTAAAATATGATGAATGATATAGTAGACATTATATTAAAATATATGGAATAGAATCTGTGTTACTTGTATAAACACACAGACACAGAATCAGACATAAAATGGGAAGCCGGACAGGCAGACTAACGGAATCAAGTTCAGTTACTAAATGAATCTAAGAACTCACAGTATCCAAAGTTTCATGAAAATATAGCTAACCGTTTGGACGTAGTACGGGCACGCACATACAGACACCAATAGGGGAAGACGCTGATTTTGCATTAGAAGGGCCCAAAACGGATAAATGACTTAAAATGGGTAGAAAATATTCAATGTACAAACACTCATTTTTATTTACATAGATAAGAGACACGAGACTGTTTAATTTTAGTGTTTAGGAATCGTGTATTGAATGTGCTTGTGTTGTAACAAATATAAATATTTAGTGGTCAGGAAAAAGTAAATCACAGTAAAAATTAACACAAATTAATTCAATGATGCTGGCCTGAGGAAACAATGCGCTACAAGATTTCATTAATCCAGTGATTTTAAACCGATTTAGGTGTAATTTTCGGTTTGTCAAAATTCAACATCGTATACATAAATGTACTAATACTCTTTATGGTTGAATCATAATGAATATTTAGGTTGGTTTAATGCATGAACTTAAAAAAATTGGATAGGTATATACGAGAAAATTTGTTACGACAGGGCTCTTGTCTCCAAGAAAAATAATTTATCTGGTTGTCATTTGCCAAAGGTTGAGAACCACTGCTGTAGGTAATTTTGTTTCGTAGAACAGAGTGGATTAATTCAGGGCTTACTTTCTCTCTTATGATCTCAAAAAGCCAAACGGCAGGACGTATGTGTATAGTAAAAAGATACTATATGACAATTACTTTTCTAGTATTTATGTGAAGCTGTGTGGATCGAAAAAGGAGCATTTTAAGTTGAATGGAGGTCTTTCTATTTAAATTGAAGTTAAGGAAAATTCCTCCTTCAAAATGCTATTTAGTATCTCTAAAACCGTAACAAAAATCAGAAATTGGAGGAAAATCATTCTGTTAGGCCAGGTAGTACAGAATGTATCAGGCAGTCCCCCACGGTAGTGAAATGGATATGCCCTTCTGACAATGCACTCCTGAAGTGATCGAAAGCAAGTTGAAAAAAATACGTTCTTCATTTTAATAAACACTATTATGGCGTATTTTCTTTTTTCTTTGTTTATAACTTGCCTTGGATTCCCCGAGGTAATGGAATGGACTGACACATCTCACGTGCTTTTTGGAAAGTGGACACGTGCTAGCTTATTACTGGTTTTGTATTCTCAAATGAAATCTACTAACCACGGGAGTCTTTTTACTTTTCAGTGGAGTTTACCAGCGGGTTGTGGAATTATTGCCAAATTTGGCGAATAATGGGTATTTGTTTTTGTGTTTCCACCTCTTTATAGTTATGAATTGTACTTTATAGGTAGTGAAAAGAAAACGTATTTTGGAAATAAAAAGTGTTTCTTTTATATGTTAAAGAAAAACTGAATGATTTAATTCCATCAAGTTATAAATGACAATTTTATATTAAAATCTATCTATACAGTCATTTTATTAAATTTGGCCTGTCTTTGTATGGTTACATTTTGCTATACGAGTGCTGATTAGACTAAATGCTACTGTTTAAATAAGATTCTGGAAAACTAGAAAATAGCTGGATCATTTTGGAGGGGCCCAATGTTAAAAATACAATTTGTATGTTAAAAAGAAATTGAGCCTTAAGGCTTTGTTAAAAAATTGTCCAGAAAGTTTTATATTTATTTTTTATGTTTCTTTTGTGTTTTTTATGTATAAGTTTTTATGTTTCGTGATTAGATTAATTTTTAAAGTAAAGGATTCAGTAAACGTGAGACGAAGCACCTCAGTTGATCACAGTTCAGAAATAATTTTAAAATGGTTGGCTTCACTCAAAAAATATGTATCACAATTAAGCCATTAATTATTAGAAACTGTTCAAATCTTCTTTCTAGAAATTAACTTTTCTTTTTTCTGTCAGTCACATTGGAAGCGAATACGTGAAATGCTGGTCTGCAATCAATCACTTGCACCTTCGTACTTCCATACTTCCTAGTAAATTTAACAAATTGTTAATAACCTAACAAATGTTCATTTAAGATAACAAAAGCATTTTTCATGTTTAGTTTGTTAATAATAAAATTAAGAAACCAACAATTCGATGTGGGGTGGACTTTTAGCCTCCTCGAACCTAATTGAACTGTCAAGCCAAATGCTAGTCTAACAGCAGTCCTGCGACACTAAATTGGTTGAAGTACTCATGCGTAACAACACGTTTTCTGCACAGTACGCATGAGCATGTTATATGCTTGTCGCATGCTGCACCAGTGTGTGGTCGTATTAAGAGAGAGACAGAGCACTAATCAATCGTTTTCACAAATCGATTCGTTTTGAGACTCAAGCGACTTCTTTAGAAGGCTTCTGATCATGAAAAAAAAATTAATTTTTAGGTGTTGTCTCGACAAGTTATTTAATGATTAGTAATACTGACCTCATCTTGATGAACGAGATGCCTCGCAATTAGACGAAAACTGTCCAGATCGTAATGTCGTCACCATTTTCATGACAAGGTATCTCATTAGCAAAATTGGTCAGATCTTGATGGACGATATATCTTGTCGAAACCACTTGGAGGATTGGTTAATAAGTAAGTAAGGATTGGTAAGTAAGTGATAAGCAATTGGTCAGCCTTAATATATGCCCTTAATAGAAACCATGCTAAAAATGTGATTGGGAAGGGTTATGGGTAGAGACCTTCTTCGTGCCCACGCCTCCTTATTCTCCATGTAGCTTACAGCCTCTGCGAGGAGCGGAGGGACATTTACGTTGAGTCCATGTAAAATCCATAAAGGATCCGTGTAGGGAACCCTTTATAGATTTTACATCTGAGTTTTAAAGGTCTAAAAGGTCTAAATCCAAATTCCAAATTCTCAGAAAATCTTTTTTTAAAAAACTTTTCTAATGAACATATGTTTGGGAAGTAGTCAGTAATTCTCCGGTATTTAACTATAAAACTTCTAACGAGGCTTATTCCTTATCTCCGCATGTTTCGTCCAGGACCCACACAAATTCTTTTTTATAGGTTTCTTATACCTGCAAATTGATTCGTAGAAATAAGAGTAAATCATGGTTTGTAAGACTTTCAGTACATGTTTATCAACTTGTGTTAACCCTCCTGATGGTATATTATCGTGGTGAAAACTAATCTGTTGTGGCCAGCCGCTGATAGGAAAAACAAATAGGGAACAATTTGTTTCCCTACTTGGTTCTTCCCTCTTGGGGTAATTTTATCTCGACGATATACATCGTTACTAGCAAAATCGACAAGATCTTGAGGATGAGATACTTCGTCATTAGGAAAAATTTACCAGATCATAATGGACGAGATATCACGCGTCGAAACTACTTGGAGCGTTAAGAGTCTACAACAAGTATACCTGATTGTATACATGAATATACAATCAGCGAGTGTTATGCTCACACAAAGGGTTATTATTTGTTCTTTGGGTGTAAGCTTTGAGCCCCATCGCTACACTACCGTCCATCTCTGTTCTCTGTCAATCAAGCTGACGATCATAATATGTCAGTGAAGAAAACAATATGTAGACTTAAGGTCCTTCTAGTTGCACGCATTTGAAAGAAATTACGTCAAAGATAAAACATATGAGATGTCTATCACCATTTAGGTGAGGATGGGTTCTTATACATAAGCTCCAGAGAAATTATTGAGTCTTATTACAGTAGTGAACACAGAGGGACACAATCTTGCTTTAAATAACTTTCTATACATATATACCATTTGCTATATTTTCTATACATAAATAATTTTTACTATATTTATGTACTACACTATTTACACCAGACTGGATATGGCACCATCTATTAAGGACTTCGGTTTTAAAACCTATAAAATTACAATCAACTCCTATATCTGGTGACTTATGTTAGGCTGGTCGAAAAAGGGTGGAAACTTAACGGGGGTAGTTGAAGGAGTAATTCCACCCCAAAGAGGCTTAGATAATAGGAAAACTGTCAAAATATATAGCTTATGTAATGTCTATAATCCTTTGGGTGGCGATGGGTTTTTGTACATAAGCACTGTGAGAATGATTGAGTCTTAGACACTCGGAAGTTTAGTCTTGGACGCTTTGGTTTTAAGAAACAATTTTTTAAATGTTCGTATTCTTTCTTTTCAACTTTAGTAAATGTGTTTTGCTTTGTTGCTGTACGGTCAGGTCGTATTTAGTTACACGAGAGCTAATTAGGACTATAGTCAATTTAACTCCTTTTTTTCTTTTTATGGTTGTCACACAAACTCTCAATCAGCTGGACTAAAATGAACTCAAAATTTAGAAATGAAGTCAAGTAGCTTCATTATACTTACATTACGTTGCCGTATGCTTTTAATACTTTCATAGTTATGTAGACTAATAGAAATTATTTTCCCATTCTCTGTATAAATAAGAATGGAGTGTCGGTACATTGAATATTTTCGACCCATTTCAATTTATTTATCCGTTTCGGATCATTCTAATGTAAAATCAGTGGTTTCTTCGTTTGGTGTCCGTGTGCCCGCACTACGTCCAAACGGAGCTGGATATATTTTCATGAAACTTTGCATACTGTAAAAGCTCACATTCATTTAGAGACTGAACTTGGTTGCCTCAGTCTATCTGTATGTCTTTCCATTTTATGTCTGTTTTTGTGTGTTTGTATACAAGTATAAAATAAATAATTTTTAATATAATTTCTATACATATTTAATACTTTAAATATCATATTTTAACTTAGTGAATATGTTACCGTTCATGTGATTAATCGGTTATTATTATTATTAGCAATTAATCACATGAACCGTATTACTAATATCTGGATATTAATAACATAAAAGACGCGGTTATTATTAATACTAGCCCGTTATTATTAATATTAACTGGATTTATTTCATGAACGGTAACAAAGGCATTTGAATTTCTTTTGCTAGCATATTTGGACAAGTTTAATGCTAAAATATCAGAATAAATGTACTTAAACCAACCTTAATTTGACAGTTTGGGGGAAAATGGGATGCATATTGAACATTGTTATTACTCAGATTGTTTTACTAGTACTGCTGAAAAAGCAATTATTTTTCCAAAAATAATTTTTACATAATTTAAATATTGAAATTGTGCTGGTGCATAAGAATTTAATTGATAGACACTACATTCAATACGGAGTACCTGACTTATCAACTACTAAAATCGCATCCAGTGTTCTCAGTGATAATGACATTATAAAGGAGTATGGATGTCTAACCGCACAGAAAAGAATCATTTTCGACCTGACCCCCCCTGATTTTTCTTAAACTCGGCTAATATGTTTCCCAGCCATGTATAAGAAATTATGTGAATTTATAGCTTCCAACTTGCAGTAATTTTTTATGTATGTTAATTTTAAGTTTGAAAATTGGGCATTTTTCATGATTGTTGTCTCACCAAATCTCCTGTATCTCTAGGTCTAATAGTCCAATCATACTGAAGGAGAGCTTATTTTGTAGAAAAATGTTCAACCTTTCTAATGGCGTATCATATGATCGTCTAAGAAACCTTTTTAATTTCAAGATAATTTAATTTGTCTTTTGACCTGGAATTGCAAAAAATATATATTTTTATTCTTTTCTAAAATATATATGTTAAAGGTACTTTCTTTATTTTCTGAAGGTTTCATAATGGGACGTGCATGGGTTCCTAGTTAAACAATATTCTAAGTAAATATAAGTGTGTAATCAGAATCCATAAACACCTTTATCCATTGACCTCTTTGTCCAATCAAGATGGCAGCGGGCTTATTTGATTGAAAAAAGTATAACCTTTCTGGTGATATATTACATAACACTATGAGTGACATTTCTGATTTTAAGGTCACTCAGTATCATGTAATATATCATCAGAAAGATTACCTTGAAGGCTCTGAAATTTAAGGCTTTGACCTTGAATTTCAAAGAAAAATAAATCATTATTTTTTTTCCTAAAAAAAAATACGTTAAAAGTACATAATTTATAATTTCGTTTTCTGAAAGTTTGAAGTTGGAACACGCATGGGGTCATAGAGAAACAATATTCCTAATAAAAACAATAAAACATATCTATCGAAAACTGAGCTTTCACTTAATTACAATTACTAATTACAGAATGAAATCCAATGAAATTACCAATTTGTGTGGAATGTGGAAAAAATTCCAACGGTGAAAGCTTTCAGAAAGATGCGTCATATTTTTCCAAGACCTCCCGGGATGATTTCGGTTAGGAGTCAAAAAAGGTTTGTTCTGCTTGTTCTTTTAGAACGCTTGTTCGTAATTCTTATTTACAGTGGCTCACTCTAATTGCAAGTAATTTCAGTACTAGACAGGATATTAGAACATATTTACTGTGATCAAAATAAGGCAATAATTGTTTAGTTATTCGAACTTTAACAGATCCTTGTTAAATTTCAGTTTTGAATATTTCTCCTATTTTTAAATTTGTTAACTGCTTTGGATGACTGAACTAAACAGCAAAATTTATTGCTGCAATCCATTTAAGGATTGTAATCTATTCGTGTCCCACCATGAAATTTTCAGAAAGCAAAGATAAGTAGTGCATCTTTAACATATTTTTTAGAAAAAATAAAATATACTTCTTTGTAATTGTAGGTCAAAGGCCAAATCGAATGACCTTAAAATCAGAAAGGCCACTAATAGTATCATGTTATATATCATCACAAAGATTATACTTTTTCAGAAAATAAGCCCTTTTTCATCTCGATTGGACAAACAGGTCAAAAGATACAGGTGTTTATGTGTACTGATTACATACTTCTTTTTACTTCGAATATTTTAAACTATGAACCATGAACTATGAAACTTTTGAAAGAAAAGATACATAGTGTACCTTTATCATATAATTTTTAGAAAAAAATAAAAATATACTTTTTCTAATTGCAGGTCAGAGGTCAAATTTAATGACCTTGAAGTTAAATGGTCATTTAAAAGATCATGTGATACGCCATTAGAAAGGATGTAAATTTTTCTACGAAAGAGGCTCTCATTCAATATGATTGGACAATCAGGTCCAGAAGTACATGAGATTAGGTGAGTCTAAGATCATGAAAAATTGCCCAATTTTTCAAACTTAAAATTAATATACATTAAAATCTATTGCAAATTAGAAGCTAAAAATTTTCATAATTTTTTATATGTGGCTGGGCATCAAATTTGCCGAGTTTTTAATAAAATCGAAGGGGTTCGGGTTGTGAACTGCGCGGTTCAACATGGAATGACCCATATACCTCTTGTGTAATGGATAAAACAACAAACTTTAAGGGATGAGGTAAATAGAAGTCGTAACATAAGCAAGATTTTCAAATTTACTTCCTGTGTTTTTATGGTCCGAAAGATTACACTTCAATTGTTCTTTAACGCATTAGAGACATTGTCGTATAAGCAGAATATATAATACATTTTAATACATTAAAATTCAATAGAGTTTTGACTTTAAGTAATTAATAGGTTAAAAAAATCATGTTTATGCTGCATGAGTTTTCTGCTTAACAACCCTTGATTTTGTGTTTTATTTTTAACACAGAAGAATTAATTTTGTTTTAACGTTATTATTATTCAAAGCATTTGACGTGATTCTAGAGGTTGTTAGGTGTGGTACTTCATTTGGTCCTATAATATGACTAATGAATTCTCGCGTACCAAGACATGATTATATGCTAAAGTTCTGAGGGACTTTTTCTGATTTCTCAAGTACATTTGATTGATTTTTACATTATATTAGTTACATTTTTTACATTCTTTATATTATAGTACAATAAAAACATAGTGTTTTGTTACAAACCCATACTCACATTATAAAACAATTGGAAGTGAGTAGTAATGAGAACGGATCCAAATAAATTGACAAATTTTGTGTAATTTTTATCTCAATGTATCTGCATAAAATAACCAATTTCAAAGGGCGTTTTATAACATATTTAGCTATACCAGAGGCAAAGTTTTATATCTACCTGTGTTCTACCGACTGTAGCTTATTTGGTACTTAGAGTATCAGTTAATTTAATTTTAGAAGTTTTTCTATCTTTGATGTGCGATGGGCGAACCGAGAAAATATTGTCCGATCAAAATTTTTTCAGTTTTACCTTTACATGTGCCATGTGCAGGTTTTCTGCTGTATGCAGATTCAGTCAGAAACGTATTAAGTTTTGTGGCTCACCCTTAAGTGCAACCCCATGTTAAATATTTAAGAATTATTTGTCCCTTATAAAGTTGTAGTGTTGGGCTGAAACCAAAACCGCAGTCTCTACAAAAATTTAAAATGTTTAAAATATTCAATCATGGTTATATACATATATATAGGACTTTGGATGAAATAACACAATTATGTTTGCTTTCACACACTTACCTTAAGTTATAATTATCCCTTAAGGGTTCAGATCAAACAGCTTTGTGAGCTTCCTAAAATTCAGTGTCCTTGACAGTTGCCACTTGTTATTTTGTTTCAAGGATATCTGAGTCTTGATGGCCTCAAATTTCTTCTATAAAAATAGCACGCACACATTGCTGATTTTAGGGGTGACATGTAAACTAAAATCAGACACGTATGTCGTAAATATACTTTGTTTCCAATTATGTCTCATGATTGCTTGACGTATTTAAGACATTATTACAAACTTTACCCGGAAAAGGAACTTTATGCAATTTTCCAAAAGAAGAGCTTATTAAATCGGTTGAGTTGGTACAGGAATCAGTTGTATTAAAAGCAGTTTATTGCTTATTTGTTTTTTACGAGGTGGGTTATTTCTGTTCAGTTGTCGAGCAAAAAGCGATCGTAGGCTTAAAAATTCATTACACCCTATCTGGAAAGTAAGTAGATTATATATTAAGTAATATTTTTTAATTTGATTGGGGTGGTCATATTGAATAGTTTTATATGTGGTGCAAAATAATCCAGGATTTTAGGAATTTGACTTTGCAACAGGCAAATGTTTATTTGAACGTTATTTTGATAAGCATGTATTTACTATCTAACATAAACTATCAGGAAATAAGTGAAAGGAAATTAGAAATCTGTGATTTTATATGACGATGCATAATTCAATTTTATACTAATTTTTTTGTCGTAAATAATGAGCATTAACTGATTTGATTTTAGTTGTAATGGTAAAATTAGATGAGCATTAAATTAAATTGCATTCTATGGTTTTGTTATTTATTTGAAAAGTAATTAGTACTGGAATATTACACAAATATAAAAGTAATATTAATGAAGATTCAGAAATGTTTTACATTAAAATTATGGTCACTCATTTGGAAAATAATTTCAGTTAATTGTTTTCGATACATATAGCAGTTCTACATTATTTGCATTCCCTTATTTACATAGCATTTCATACAAGATAGAAACATAGCATTTATTTTATTCCGTTAAAATAAACAAGTTAAAGTCATAACTAAAAGGTACTCAGAGACTTCCACATAAAGAATAATAAACTTAGCATTAGAACACTATCTCATTAACCTAGTGTAAATAATAATTTAGAAAAATTAATTCATCCGTCTACCAAGAAATAATGCTATCAACAGGAAAATGTAGATATCAAATTTACTTATTCGTCTTACTTCGCTTAGTACTGCACCCTACTGCATCAATAACGAGTTGATATCACAAAACACTTTAGAAAAAGAAAGTTTTCAATAGAAAATTACTATAACTAATTACTAATTCTAAATTTCGGATAAGTATCCATTTTGCCTCAAGCACACTGGCTCAGTTCTTATGAAGTAATCATTTTAAAAACATGTACAAAATTTACAGGACACATGAAATTCATAATTAATTTCAATCCATTTAAAATAGGATCTTTCTCTTTGGAATTGATCCCGGACCGTCACCAATAGCCCGTTGTGTTGCTCCAGTGTGACGTTAATTGAAATACCCCCATTTAAAATAAAAATCGTTTAACTCAAATTTCAAAATCTGTTGTAAGATTCACTCAAGGTCACTTAAATTTTTAGTGGCAATGAATAAATACTACTTCAAGTTATTACGGTTAATATTCTAATTAAATCATAAAGCTATTGTATCTTAATATTTAAACACACAGCGGAAATTTTCTCAAAAATTGCAATTTTTCGCGAGTTTTGGCGAAACATAAAAACGATCCTTATACCCAACAAGTTCACATTTTTTAGAGCTGTACATGCATATCACATAAACGGATTACAATGTTTCTACTTGTGTAATACGATGAATGGCGATAGCAAACTAAAAATACTATTTCATGAATTTTACTGCTTCAGGTTATTTAAACAGTTTTCTTAAAGTTAATGGACATTAACACGCGAAGGAGATATGTTAACATACATATTTGAATGTCTTTTAATTGATTTAAATAGTCGAATTATTTTTAAATCTAAAGTTGAAACGCAAAATGACTTTCGAACATTCTAATAATTCTTTTACAAACAGCTATGTTGAAAAGTTTATGCAAGCCATTCCTTTCGTAGATAAGCTCCTTGTTTTTTTCCCTTTAGCATGCACGAAAGTATGTTTAGAGTTCAAATTTGAATTGGTTTGAAAAAATATGTCAAGGATTTGAATGAGTTTAATTTCCTTTACATTTCATAATGTTGTTCGAATAAGATAAGAATAGGCGGAATTACGGCTAAATAAGAGAAGAAGACAAAGAGGTACTGAAGTGTGTCATTTGTGTGCGTTGGTGAGTTCTCCCGTAGTTTGTGATCACTGCCAACGAATTTGAAATAAAACTTCAACGATTAAACTATATTAATTTAAACTTTGTTGATGTGGTAAGATTGATTTAATCTTAGTTTTAATTGTAAAAACAACAGTCAGGCCGTTTGAGAAGCTGCAATTCCGGTGAGTCATCCACACAACAAATCATTATCATATTTGTATTCTATAATTACATATTGTGTTGTGCTAGCTTGAATTTGTGGATCATTTATTTTAAATTTATGTATTCATTTACATATTCCATGTTTTCATTCTTGACATTTTTGATGCATAAGTGAAGTACATAACTGAATTCTGATATGATGAATTACGGTATTCGAAATGGATTTGAACACAATAAATTTATAGTTATAACTAATAGATGTTTTGATTAATATTTATAGTAATGTTTCATTAATTATTCGTTAAAAATTCTTTCGTAAAGATTTTACTATCCAGTTAAGTATTCATAATCAGCTATTATTCATAACAAAAACTTCTTATGAAAAATTCTTATGCTTTCACAATATTAAAAGATGAATGTTCTCTAAAACACATTTTAAATATTTTTCGTGTTGGTTAATGATACAAGTTCAAGCAAAATGCTTGTTCGCACCATTGCAATCCTTTTTAAAGAACCTACTTATTTCATTTTTCATTAACCTAACCGACAACCGTTCAGACCTGTGTTGAAAGGTGTGTTACTTGTAACAACTGATGGGTTGGTCATAGGCACACGCACACACACGCACATTTCATTTATCTATTTAAATAACTTTTGCCTGTTGTCAATAAAACAATAGAAATAAATCGTTTACGACTATATGGCATATCTTTTTTTTATATATTAATAAAACTTCTTTAAAAATACTTCATGATTAATGGTTCGTAGTCGGATAATTAAAGTAAAAGGATAATTAAGGGTAAGTAATTTAATGTACCTCACACTGAAGCAAAATGCGGGCTATTGGCAAAAGTCAGTGATCAATCCCAAAGAGAAGGAACCGAGGAGAACACCTCGTAATTTTGAACCATGGTCAGATGACAAGGTCAACACCTGAGCTGGCACCCCACTCTCCAAAATTTCACACTATTCTAACGTGAGGAGAATTGAGACCACGACAGATTTAAAGTTATTCAGCCTCCACGTAAAGGACGGTCTTTGGTTGGATCGAGTTGAACTTGCAACCCTCTGGTTACTATTCCGCGAACATGCCAATTGGACTACCACAGCCCATAGTTAAAGGGCTAAATATAATTTGGTTTGCTGTTATATGTGCTATGAGAAAGAGCAAATAATATAATATATCAAACCAAAACTGCAAATAAAATTAGCATTAATGATTTATTTAGAAGTAGTATGGCCTGTTGTGGAAAGAGGTGAAAAGCTTGACAAGATCCAATTCGTTAACAAGTTGCTGATAATTAATTTTAATAACCCCAATTTTCAGATTTATTAAAACAACACGATCCAGTTATTTTGGAAGTACTTTCCTATTATAACACTTCGTGAAATTTTAGAAATATTCTTTTAAATCCAGCAGAAATCTCTGTTAAGTTTAAGGAAATAAATTTTTATATTGATATCATTATCGCGCGTGCCTGAATCACTGATTTTAAAATTTAAATTGCCTATTTCTGATATCTCTTCTCACCATTCATCTCTCCTATGAGGATCCTTTTCAGTTGATTTGTCCTTAATTTGTTGTGAATGTAGTTCTTGACAGTTCAAATTAAATTCATCTTTAGTGGTTGTGATGAGATTGTAATGTTCCTCGCGTGATTCTTTTTGACAAAAGAAAGAAAGCATTTAAAACTCAACGGATGTTTATTCAATAAACGTTATAACAACAAATAAAACAACAATTGACACTCATTAGTCTCAGGGATGAACGAGTCTTACAAAGTACGATTGGTCTCCAAATACTCTACGTCTTCCTCGCTCTTTAGTTCCTTGTCTCTGCCTGACATTTCTTTCACTCCCATCACCACCAAGTCTAACCCCTCGCAGCGTCACCATGTGGTCACTTCTCTCTCTGACCACCTGACCACCTGACGCTCCTCTGCTTTCCCCGTCTAATAGGGGTTGGGTGAAAGAGCAGAATATTACACTACAGAGATATCTCTTCCATCAAGTTCTGACCAATTTTGTTAATGACGAGGCACCTCGTCATCAAGATATTGCCGATTTTTTTATGATGATGAGTTCAATGTCTGATCAGTTTTCTTCTAATGACTAGATATCTTGTCCATCAAGATCTGATCTGTTTTACTAATGAAACAAGATAGCACGTTAAGACCATCGCCATGTGGGTTAAAATAAGAATTTGAAATCACTCATTGCATTTGTATTGATTTTAATCAGGTGAAAAGGTTTATTTTCGGTCAGCTGATTAGATCCATGAGCTAGTCGCTGACATGCAAAAATATAGATTAGGCCTTTGGTAAGACCAGAAATAAAAGTAACAGAAATAAGTAAAGATAATCGGTCATATAAGTTAATGCATCGCGATTTTAGTTTTTAATTCAATTTTGACGTGTAACTTATACTTTTCCATTTCACATTTCATTGCCACACGTTTTTTTAATTCATTCTATACTATCAATTATATACTAATCTACGAATTCATATGAAATTTGACATGACTTGTTTCTTTTTCCAAATTAAATTAATAAGAGACAGAAGCTTCAATGGGAATTTAGAAGACAAAACAGTTTGTAATTAAATTTACTTTTTAAAACAAGTCCAGCATAAACGGTTGAGCATATTTTTGAAGAGTTACGTTCTCGAAACAATTCCTACTCCGTAAATGTGTCCTATGCTATCATGACATTCAAAAGAGCAGTATCTCCATGTTTGGTCTTTTTAATACACAGGTTATTAAAACCTTGCATAAAAAGTGTCTAATAACAATTTTGTATATGAATATGGTCTTGTAGTCAACTGTCAATTGAAAGATTGTACTATCTATTAATACAAGGCTTTATGTTTATACATATTTTGCAGATGTAACAACCATAAACCTCCAATTGTAAATTTTGGATGTACTGCCTTCTTTTCTAGCCCATACATGAGCATATCAAGAATTTTATTCCGTGGTAACTGTTACATGAACTGTAAGAACTGTTACGTGTCTGTTAAACATTAAAAAGCTTAAAGATTACTTGTTTTGTGTTAAATAACTTAATATGTGTGTTAACGAATAGAATATTTTCAAACTAAAATTTACGTTATAAACAATTCCTTAATGCAAAAAATACGGATAAGCGTTCATAACAAGTAGTCAAACACATAGTATTGCATATCTTCTGTGAGTTTAGTTTTAATGCAAACATCACAAAGATTTCGCTTTTCAATGACCCATGGACAAGCTCTGTGACAGTAAAAGGACGCTTTGCCTAGTTGAATTTGATACACATTTTAGCATTTTATTTAAAACCCGTAAGGTAGGTGTGTAGTTGAATTTACAATGCACTATAGAAACACAACTGGCTATTGGCGAACGTGCGGAATAAATCCCGAAGGTAAAGATTCGAAGACACCTCATAAATTTGAACTACGGTCAGATGACGAGGTTGACACCTGAGCTCCCGAACTCTCCAAACTTCTACACCACGCCAACCTCGTAAGAATAGTGGGGAGTCGAATGGACTCCATGCTGTTCAGTAGTTGAATTTACAATGCACTATAGGAACACAACGGGCTATTGGCGAAGGTTCGGGATAAATCCCGAAGGGAAAGATCCGAAGACTCATGTAATTATCACATGAGTTCCATTCCTTCCTCAGCACTTTCAAGATAACGACCTTCGGACCACATACTAGCATATAGACTATTTGACATGTTTTTATAGCTGTGCATTTTTACAGGAAGCCTTTTAAAAATCAGCATTGACTTTAATCCTTTGAAGAAAACGGCCGAAAACTGGTTTTTTTTTTTCAAAAACCTTTTTTATGGGTGAAGATCCCTTATTTTGTACATAACCAATTTAGTACTTTTATTTAAGGGGATTTGGGACTATTTATGTCTCATCATCCATCTAAAGCACTCTTTGATGTCAAAACATCCAATAAAAGAATTTTTATGAACCTTAGCAGCCTTATGCATAGAATATATAGCCCTATATCGTCGGCTTAGAGCAGAAACTCCCCATTAACTTACAACTTTTTTATTGTATTATTATTACTATAACTATATTATCATAAAATAAACATTTCATATCTCCGAAAACTGTAAGTAAATGAGTTTCTGCTCTGAGCCGACGATATGTACCTATTCTTGACAATTTCAGGGAGGTGGAAAACCAGATATTCCACCTTCCTTGAAAGGGGTGTTGATTCAAATTGATATCTCTTTTGAATAAATTATAGGGTTACACTGGTGCTACAGACTTTTCAGGGACTACAGACTCTCCCCTTACCATACTGTGACTTTTTTCATTCGTCGTACTGAGCATAAAGGCGCCCTTTTAGATTGAACTAAAAATAAAAACTTGGAAAGAGTCAATCATTGTCCTCTCCGATTATCCAATAAATGTGGCAGTACACTATGGTTTCTGATACCCAATATCTTGGCCAAAATCCATTTTTCGATTTTTAGAATGATCTTAGTCGTGCTCCAATATTGAAAGCAAACAATCTGAAGGTCCAGATCTTATATCTACTTTTTTGTTCCAGCTTTTCATTTCTGTTTTAGGGGTATAGCAAGACCCATAGGTTTATTGGATAATTGTTAAAAAAGTTTTAGTTGCCTGAAAGTCAACTAGCGTTTGAAAGTGTGCTGTTACTTTTTTTCCAACATTTTGACATGCTGTAAATTGCTTTATTATCCTATAAGAAAGTGATTTTAATATATCTAAGGAAACACCCGGTAGTCTGTCCATAGTATTTAAGGTGTAACTGAGATTATTTGGAAATATTTTTGATTTGTAAAATGTCAATATGAATATTGAAAGTAACTTGTAAAGAATGGCCGTGCTTGGAGGTAAGAATTGTTGCATGGTTGAATTCAGTGCTGATCAGTGTTTAATTTTACACAAAATTATTCTGCGATTACTTGCAATCCTTGACAAAATTTCAGTTTCCTATAGACATGCATCATTTCAAGAACGGAGACTTTTCTGAAATCTAGTTGTAAGGAAGTGTTACAGACGAAATATTTTCAATAATATTCGATTAAATAAGAAACAAAATTGGTGAGAATATTAATTCATCGACTAGCAGATAATAAAGGAAAAAAATCGTCGTTTATGTCGCACTTTCGATGAAAGATGCGTCGAGCCTTTCAGTACAAGAAGTACTCCAAAACTAAAAATTCTGCCTGACTGAAAAGAAATTTTGTCGTGGAAATAGACCACCTGAACTATCAACATCTTCTAGTTAGACGTTTAAATATATATATTGAAGGAGAAGCGAGATAGTGATTTGAGCAAATCGAAAAACTTGATAGGTTGAAAATATCTCTTCTTAACCTTAAAGTATAGGATATAAAATATTATCTCTTTATGACTTCAATTGATAGTAAAGTACTCTATGTTCTAACTAGTACTAACTGGTTGGACTTGCACTATTTCCTTGAAATTTTCAATAAGTTAAGGATTTGAAAACGGCAAAATCCTTTGAATCCAAATCAAATACTTTGCAATATGGTATAAGTCGTTTACATGCTTAGATTTAATTCTTCGAATGTATCATTCATATATCCTATCGATATGACGCATATAAATGGCAAGTTAGAATGACCCGAAATAAAGACATTCAACAACAGGAAAAAATTGGTACAAGAACATTTTTTAACTCAATTACATTTACACGTGGAAAAAACCCGAAAACAAATGGATTTGGTAGAACAATCGGTGACAACACTGTACGTTCAGTATTTAAAGACATAAAATGCCTTTCATAATTACAGATGTTGATGAAAACTTAATTAAAAATAATTTTAATTTGCATCTCCTGTCAATACGGGATAGATACACAAACGTTTGAAGACTATATTAACACAACTGCTAAGCTATAAATGGTAAAGTACTCCTGATACCCAATTCCAGAAACCATACATAAAGTTCTTATCCTTAATCAACAGATAATGGAAAATAGTTCATTGCAGAAGGTTATTTCGGAGAAGGATCTGAAGCATAGAAATGAACTTTATAAGCACAATAGACAATTCCACTCAACAAAAACCAATAGGCAAAACAATCTGGACGATATTTTAAATAGTCATGGACACATCAGATCCTATGATTTTTGACGAATAAATCACTTGAACTAAAACTTCCTTCAAAAGTAGTTTATGTTCTTCCAGAGCCGAAACCAGAAGCTCTCTTCGCAATCAGAGAAAATGCAGATGATTTCCTTAGAGGAGATACTACATGTTAATTTATTAGATACAATAGTATCAGAAAATGAAATATT
This sequence comes from Meta bourneti, assembly GCA_933210815.1. Lineage (NCBI taxonomy): Eukaryota > Metazoa > Arthropoda > Arachnida > Araneae > Tetragnathidae > Meta > Meta bourneti. The sequence goes on along the minus strand of OW119924.1, from coordinate 59,862,989 downwards.
GTACTTAAACTTTTTTTACCTAAATTGGATTAATTATTAAAATTTCCAAATAAAATGAACAGTGTAATTGCTTTCATTTCGTTTCAAGAAAAACTAATTATTTTTCCCGCAAATGTCCACTATTGATTTTGGCCCCAAATTAATATTTCAACAAAATTGGACAAAATTTTATAAATCAAATGACCATTAATGACTTCAATTTCTTTTTAAGAAGTATTTAGGCCGATTATTTTTCAATATCCTAACTTTTTTAATTTTGGCCAAAAAAGTGGTCTCAAACCATAGTGCAGTGGTTCAGAATTTCCACAAACTATGATTGCCTTGCTTCTATCTAAATATGCTTGGTATTACACTTGTGCCTTCTTAGTACGTATGGTGTACTAATATACGTATGTAGCATACTTACTAAAATGTGCAATTTTAACCGAAGCAAATTTCAGTGGCCGTTACTGGCAGGCGAGGAACCCTTTATCTAACTACCCAGCAGTATCCCTTGCGTTTTTGCATTTTTATTTGCTGTATTTAAACCTTGTGTATTTCATATTTTAATTCGTTTTTTTATTTGTGTGTGCTTTTGACTGAAGGATTTGTGTCTATAGATGTTCTGATGCGTTGGAAATGAAAAAAAGCTTTTACGCCACTGAAACTGTAACTGAGGAATTCATGCAGCGCATCAAATTTTTGTCATTCACATTCCGTACCATTTCTTTCTTCTTGATTGTCATTTAGTTCAAAAATGTGGATATTCAACACGTTTTATTAACTTATCTAATAGAGTAGGTGTTCAATACATGGTGGTATGGTTTTCCAACTTTTGTCACCTTTTCTACAATATCCCAAGTGTACAAAATAAGTTTCAAATGGAGTTTGTTAAAATTAACATAAAAATGTATCAATGGAATCATTTGGAATATGTCTGGGAACAAGAATCATAAATGTCACCTTTATACTGTAATAAAGCAATGCGCTTAGTCTCTAAAAAACGATAAAATAAAACAAGCCTGAAAATTATTTTCGTCAATGATATCAACGTTTGTTTGTACCGTTGAAGCATTATGTAAAGAGCATTTGCATTAATTCCAGCTTGGAAAGGGTTTATCTTATTTCCATTTCTCAAAATTAAATAAGAGATTTTAAACTAGAATTAACAGCGGTCGATGAAAAATTCATAAGGGTTATGAAAATAAAGCAGAATAAAGCAAAGATTTCAACTTCCTGTAAAGATAATTATCTTTAAGCAATTTATTACGTATGTAAAATAAACAAATTACTTCCTTGATTTAAGTCAAAAACCGCTTACACACATTTTTCCCTGTATGAAATTGGATGCAGAGTTATGAATGAAAACTTTTCCCCAATGATAAAAATGAAATAAGACATGAAACTGTTAGTGAATCTAATGATGCGTGTATCTAATAATTATTTATCTACTTCATCCTTCCAATACAAAATACTAGTTTGATTGATTCGAATAATACAATAGAAAAACTTTTCCGTACGCACTTACTATTTGAAATAAATGGCTTTATTGTTTGCAGAATATAAATATTGAATAAATAAAAATGGAAAAACCGATGAGCATAATTACATAAAGTTTCTATTACATTTAAACAAAAATTATTAATATAATTTAACGCGTAATTCACAATAACACAAAAATGTGCCTAATATAAAGCAAAAAATATCTCCATACGATGAAAATATTTTATTAAATGTTATTTCCCCATCATGTTCATCATTTAATGGTCAGTTGAGTCTGCTTTTTGCTTTAATGACCTCTCTCAGAAGTTTAGGCATGATTCCCACAAGGGTTTTTGCAACAAATAGATGAGTTGCAGCATTGCATTATCTGCAATTTATCCATTGCGTTCTGGTCTATCCCGAATGCGAGTGTAAATTTACACTGGAGTCACATTTTACCAGTTTTGCTGTAAGTTAATGACGGTTGACCTTTTTCCAAATGACAAGGGGTCGGCGGGGCTTAATGGGTTCGTCCACTACGCTAGCAACCTACGAGTCGCACACGGTCAGGATCATTAAATTAAAAGTTCTCAATGCGCGATGTTGGAATGCATCTGGATAAGATTTCGAGGACGTCGCAATGGGTTCTGATTTAAAAACATGTATTGGTAAATGGATTAGTTTGCAGGAATTGCATGAAGCTGAGAAATCCTGTACGTATGTTCAGATTCACACTATCGTCATATTTCTACAGTTCTGGGGCCAATTAATGAATGTTAACACTTTTACCACCGATAATCTTATACAAATATGAGGTTGGTTGGATCGGACTTGTGGCGCAAGGGTCTGAACCTCAGAACCAGACGACGTAAGTCCAAAAATGACGATTTTCAGCTTATTACAGTTTTGCATGTAGAATCTGATTTTGCATCAAGCCATAACAACGTAAGTCTGTAAAAAATTCTCCTTTTATGATTTACTAGGGTTTTAAGAGCGTAAGTCCTAACCTTTGTTTGAGACAGACAAATGTAAGTCCATCCACTCAAAAAGAAAATTTGCACTTTCATGTACAAAAAATAAGCCTGTTAGACAACGGAAAAGAGACGGCACGAGAAGAAACAAAACCTAGTTTATTTTTAACTTTAATAATAAGGAGAAAGTCATTTGTAAAGCTTTTTTCCTGAATACGCCTTCTATTTCTGAAACCTTCATGAGAGTTGCTTTAAAAAAGCCAGTGAGTCTGGTTTGGTAACGCCTGACCTTAGGGGAAAACATATTCCAGCAGCTAAATTACCGAGTGATAGCTTAGAACGGATCAAAAACCATATTTCAAAGTTTCCGGTGTATGAAAGCCACTACAGCAGGGATAGATCCAAATATAAATATTTGGGCAATCACCTGAACATTTCCACAATGTACTTACTCACTGTATGTAGATGAGTGCAAAAAAGAAAAAATTGAACCAGTGAAAAAGTGGGTTTATTCCAAAGTTTTCAATGAAGATTTCAACTTGTCTTTACACTCACCAGATAATGACACTTGTGATGTTTGCGATAAACAAGACTGCAAAATTAAAAATGATGAAAAACTCAATGAACTTAAATTACAAAAAGAAAAAAACCTGGAAGAAGCTTCATGAATTAAAAAGGGAAGATAAACTGAAAGGCAGTGCTAATCAAGATTTGAGAGTCGTTATGTCTGATCTCCAAAAATGTTTTTCAACGCCAAATTTGAAGAACTCCCAAAGTTTTTACTCAAGAAAACTCTGGACATTAAATAGTACAATTTATGACACAATCTTTGACAAAACTTGGTGTATGATCTGGGATGAAGTTACAGCCGGTTGAGGAAGTAACGAAATAGCAACACGTTTAAAATTCATATGGGCGAATGAAGATCTTCGAAATACTGATAGGCCTACTGAAAAATTAACAGTGTGAACAGATAATCGCAGTGGCCAAAACAGGAATATTAATATGATTTTCATGTACCTATGACTGTTGGAAAAAGTTTCTACTTTAAAAGAAGTCAACCATAAGTTCCTACTTGCTGGACACACCTACATGGAAGTAGATGGCAAGCATAGTGTGATAGAGAGAGCGAAAAAGCAACTAAAAACACTATTTTTACTACAAATGATTGGGTCAATTGTATTACTTCATGTTCAAAAAAGAACCCCTTTGTTGTGAGAAGGATGTGCCTTAAAGACTTTCTTGATTTTCTCTACTTGAAGAGCAAATAAACTCCATTTGTTTCAAGGAAGAAAAACACAAAGAACCATTTTTGATATCCAATGCAGTGTGGTTACAGCTTCGCATAGGAGACAGCAATTTGTACTATAAGACCAGTTTCGCAGATGATACCTTTAAAACTGTTGAACTTAAAAGAAATCATAGAGAACAAAAGGTTGTTATGCCAGCGACGATCCCAAAATCGAGAGTAACCAAAAACAAGATAAGTAATGAGAAGTACAAACTTCATGAATTTAATGCAGTGGGTCCCTGAAAGTATAGACCCTTCTTTGAAAACCTTCCACATGGAGAGAGGGAAGGAAACTTTCCTGAGGATGACTCAACCGCTCTAGAGTAATGCTTTTGCTTAATCTGTAGCTTTTAAGCCATTTACATTACAACACTCAATCTGTACAATACTAAATATTTTTTATGCAATATTATATATTTTATACAATATTAAATATTTTTGTACTTTCTCTATGTTTTTGAAAGAATTAAAGACATTGTTACTATGATTGGTAGTGTAGTTTACTTCAAACACCTTTTTAAAGTGCTATGTAAGTCCTATAAAACAGGTATTTGATGTAGAACCACAATAACGTAAGTCCAGTCCTGTCTTAATAAGCTATAAAAATACATAAAAATTAACCAACAATGGATAAAGCATGTATATTTTTATTGTTAACAATCAATTTCTTCAGGCTAATTCAAATACTAGCTTTGTAGCCAGGCAACGAGATCCTTCTTCGCAGTTTTAATGCTATCCTGAAAAGTTGGCATAATGTGACTTACGTTCGTCTGGTTCTGAGGTACAGGTATTTGGTCAAGCTGTGCCAAGCAACGTCAAGTAAGTCACATACACAAGGAAAGGTTTTCTGATACAGAAGAGAGAAATACACCCAAGGAAAATTTGAGATTCACAGGAATCAAGCCTGCACCTCCTACGAGGAAAATAAGTCAAAACATATTATTTCCAGTATCAATCCATAAAGTTTTATATATTTCTAAGCATATAAAATTGTAACATAATAACTTAATATGTCCAGCTTGTTTTCAAATAAATGATCCTTTTATAATTTGGGCCATGGTAACCTAGCTGGTAGTCACTGATTAGCAACCAGAAAGTTGCGAGTTGGAAACTTGATCCAGCCAAAGACTGTATATGGAGCTGGTGCACGTTAAATAGGTCGTGACCTCAAACGTCCTGATTGAGACATCAAAATAGGATGTTATCATTAGAAATTTTGTTGTTTATTCAAAATTTAATTTCAAGAGAGCAAGTTATGCAATATTTTTGCAATTTAATTTGTAGAGGATCGATTGGTACCTTTGAATTTGATATACTATGAATAGTGCTTGATAAAGTGTGGTGGTTAGTTTTTTTTCTGTGACTGTACAACATTATATGATGACAACCATCACAATTCATTTTTTTGTTACGTAAATATAATTTTAAATAGACATAAAGAGCTTTTTAATCACAATACCGCATCTTGTATTTCTGTTATTGTCTTGTGCTAGATTCAACTCGTCACTTAGGACTTTTGGAAAGAATCTTGCTTTACAAAGTGGTTCAAGATCTCTTTGAAGATGGCTGTCAATAAAGAATTTGACGCTAATGAGCAGAAACGTATAGAAGTAAGTGTAAAATTTTGTTAGAATATTGAAAGAAATATTGCTAAACTTAAACACTCAGATCAAAGTAAAATAGTGGATGCATTCTCAAGAAATCGATATTGTACGAATTTGATTGTTGTTACGCATCTTATAATTGACTTTTTTTCATCTGAAAGTAAAATTCGAGGTCTGTCAAATGAATTCCTTATAATGGATGAACAATACGAAATTAACAAACGCAGTGATATCGATGATCATTAATTATTTAATTTTTATTCAGTGAAACTTGTATCGATTGTCAAATAAAGCTAATTAGGAAATATGCAAAACGTTTCAAATTTTTAGGTAGTAATAGACACTGTTGGGTATGCAATCGATAGGATCTTAAAAGATGGAAACAAAGGAAGAATAACAGTTGAAATAATCAACTGTTATCCTTCTAAACCTTCCAAATCAGGAAATACAAATGATAAAACAAAAAAGAGAAATCACCTTCAATAGAAGATAATTTGACCCTCAGTGATCTCACGCATTTCCTGATAATGGGAAAAGTATGTTTTTTTCATTTCAGCCGAAAGTAGAAATTATTGCAATAAACTTAAAAGGGCAGTGGACTTTCAAAACAAACTTTTGAAGTTCGTACCCGATTGTTATGAAATTTTCAATCTGTTTTCAGTCTACAAAGCCTCTATATCAAGTTTTGTCCAAAAATAGTTGGTCATTCCGAAGTTATTACATAAAACGTGGTAAAAAATTTTGATAAATTAGCAAAAATCGATAGTTCTCAAGAGCATTAAATTTCCTTGTATTATCACAATTTTAATTTACATAATGGTTTGTATGCATATAAATCAAATTAAATTAATTGGTAAGAGTATAGTTCAATAGGAAAACAAATAAAATTTGTACTAAAACACATAACATTTTACAAAACATAGGTTAAACAACATTTTAAACCAAATTTTGATGCATGGTGAATTTTTCATTTGCACATAGCATATATACAACAGATTCCAAGGATCAGCGAAATAAACTTTTACGAAAATTTATCAAATCATCTACAAAATCTTCAAAATCAGAAGAATATAAAAAAATCTCAATCAAAGAAAAACGCATTTTGTAGACTTAATATATTCGTGTAATGTTTCTTTGATGTTTTTGTGTATGTAATTCCGTCAAAAATCTGGAAATTGAAAAAGTATTTTTGCTATCCACAAATTAAATATCAATTGGTATTTAATGCTAAAAGGAAAAAAATCGATTTTTAATCGAATTTGATGGTTTTGAAAATCACTGTCCCCTTAAGTAAATAAGACTTATTGTGATAAAATGTAAAAAAAATTACTGGAGCCTGAAGAAGTTAAATACAATTTAGTGAGCAAAGTAATACATTATCACAAAGATAACGGACGCAAAAAATGCTATAAAAAGAAAAGAAAGTCTAACTTAACGCGCATTTTTTAAAATTATCTTAACTAATTTTAACTACACTAGGAAACGGTATGGTGGACATTTAATAGGTAAGGACTGGAGGAACTAGAAGGCTTGAATTTGAACTGCCTATAATGAAATAATAGAATATATACGTTTTTGTACATAAATTATGTTAAGCACGACTGTTTGCCATGATTTTGAAGCATCCATATTTCTTTCTTTTATTTCAGCTGAGGAAAAGATTTAAAGGAAATATAAGTGAAGAATTGTATGATGATCTAAATATGTTTAAAAGATTTCTTTTAGGTATGTGATTAAATTTCTTTATCATAGATGCCATTTAGTTTGAAAGTTTTTACTATTTAGTGATTGAAAAAATTTCAATTCCTTGATATTGCTATTTTGATCTTGTTATTCATTGAGTCTATGTACGGGTAATCAAGAGTTTAAAATAACTCCTATTTACATTTTTAAGCCTATTACACAGATTTAAGTGTCTTGTAACACATATTAATATTTTTACATCAATGAGATTGCCTGACCAGTCTTCATATCTTGGGGTAATCTCGAAAAATGTTGGTTTTATATTCGACGATGGAATCAAGAAATTACAAGAATATTTTTGAAGGTTCAATTATTGGTTTCACTTCCTAGATATCCTATCTTGGAAAGAATAATATCACAACAAAAATTTTAATATGATTTAACACTAGATTCCGAAAGTTCAAATCTTCACAGTGCATGTCAATTTGAAAAACATTACGCTATTAAACCATCAATGTTCGACTCTACAGGGAGAAAATTGACACAGTTCAGCAAGCATAATCATTTTGATTAAGTTGGAAGTTGAATCGTAGGTTGTAAATCGCTATAAAAGTTAGGGAAACTTCAATCTCATTCCTCATGACGAAGACAAAAATGCATATAAATATATATGTATACTGTCATCATAGTGTGACAAGTTGAAAGGTGAACGGCAACCCATAATAGCAACAACCAATACCAAATGTTACGACTTACATCATAGTGAATATAAGTAATTGAGAGGGGTCCAGCGGCCAGTATGAAGCTTAATTTTAATAGAAGAGCAACCGATAAAGGACATAAATTAGGAATCTCTCGGATTAGCAACAGAGATCTGAAAAATTCTAAGAGTGAATTACCGGTAAAGAATGAGATCCTCGGCAAATCCATAAGTTAAACCTTTAAAAGTCCCTGGCCCCATAGAATCGTCGTTATCACAGAGTCCCCTGAGTAAACGATAAACCAGCGCCCAATACCAGAGACCAGTCGGTGAATAAAACTCTCTTGAAAGTCCCACTTATTCATATTTGACCCGTCGCCATGCCTACCAATAACCCTGATGCTACCTCTATTAATACGACATATTACATGAACTATTTATCAATTTAGTGTTTGATCAGTGTGGGACTCAATCAAACTTGATTTGTATGTGGCATCTTTTATTCAATATGATGATAGTTTTACTGTTCGTATGGAGATATAATTTGCAATTTAATGAATAAATTGATATTTAACTTTACTAATGCATTGTATGCCTCTGTAACGGATTTATTAACTAAATTTTTTATCTACATGTTTAACCAAAGTCATTTTTTCTTCAGCATTCATTTAGGATTAAAATTGTAATCTGTAAAAGTTGATAATTTTTTAAAGGCTTAGCTCAGTTTACTTTCTAAAATTTAAAGTTTTGTTGCTTCATATGTGTATCTGTTACCGTGAAAGACCGAAATTAGAGAATGTCAATATTCTCCGGTGAATGTTGACACACATACCAAATACGTCGGTGAAAGACCGAATATTTGGTTATATTCTTATACATTCGGACCATCGCCGGTGTATGTCGACAAGCACAGATAAGCTCTGGTGGGGGTCGAAACGAGTAGTCGAGAAGGCGGAGAGGCCACTCTCTGCCTTCAGTTTAAGTTGTTACAATAAATAAGATTGTAAAACGTTAATCACATAATTTATGTGTAAATTTATTACTGGTATTATTTTCTTTTTCCATTTAGAATGTACTGTTCGTTTTAGGTTCAACAGTTTATTTACATGTGCTGTTACTTAAGCTTTCTCCTATTTTGACATATATCATATTTTAATAATAAAGTATTGTAGCGCGGACATTAATACCACGCCATCTAAGACTTTAAAGACGCGCAGGCGCAGAACAGCTCCCCTGCGTGAATCTGAATGAGACCCGTCAGTTAGGACAAAGTAGTGAGGGAGAACAGTTGTCCCTTCTTCCCCGAGAATCTTTTTAAACTTAAATATTATGATACAGTGCCCATATAACGATTGTTTCTAATTAATGTCAAATGTTTAGTGTTCGTGTTTGTAAAAATGTAATGTCTTTTGTTAGTAAGAATAAACTTAATTGCCTGAGAGAGCTAGCCTTGTGTTATAATTGGCGCCCAACCCGCGGCCATGTTTTCCTTCTCTTCCTCTTTGTCCTAACTCACTTTAATTTTTAGACTCCCCTGTCTGAAGAATTGCAATATACACCATCCAGGTGCCCAGGTTATTTGATGTGATATAAAGTCTGATTTTTAGATAAGTACATTTATGTATTTTATTTTAATATCAGTAATCTTGTTGATTTATATTATGCTATTTTCCATTCATTATCTTATCATTGATAAGTATATGTGAATTACGTTAAAGCATTTTATCATCTTGCCAACCAGGCATATTTTATTATGAAGCACACCCAGTGCTATCCTTATTATTATGTTATGTTATGATTTCGAAAACGGAAGTAGATCGAGTAGCTTATTACTTAGTTTTGTAAAGTAGCATGACCAGTTAAGCATTTTGAAATCCATGCATATCTCGTATAAATGCACATCCAATGCTATTTTGAAAACATGTTAAGTTAAATTTAATTTGATTACTCTTAAAATTGTGATATTGAAAAATTGATTCTTCAAGCAGTAAGAATATTTCTTTTACTTGTGTACCGGAAACATTCCGAAAAAGAAAACCAGTGACTCATTTTATGCTATGGCTCATTTTATTCGTGTTGATTAACCTTGAGTTTTGATCTGTGATTTTTCGAAGTGTATTTATGTGTTCCTTTTAAATATCACTGTGTTAAGAATATATCTTCGTAGTTGAGTCAGGAAAAGTATTACATTTGGGATTGTTTATAAACATTAATATTCAGTTTCGGTTTCACTTCTTACTGGGTTGAACTGCGGATATTTTATCTGTGGATTTCATTAAGTATTTTATTAATATCTTAGTAAACTCTGAAAATTGATTTAAATACTGTGGAATTTGAACACTATTTATATAAATGTGTCATTATAACTGAATGTTTATAAAATAACTTAAAGTCAAAACTTTGCATTTGGTCTCAATAAATGAATAATCATGGCGTTTCTGGGGAAAGGTAGAAAAGAAGATCTCAGAAATTTGGCTAAGGAAATGGGACTGGACATTACTGATGACTTAAAAATTATAGATCTTAAGAACCTTATAACTAAATCCGAAGACTTCGAAGAGGAACTTGTAAAAAATATGCTAACAACTGTTATCGAGGAACGGGTTGATAAAGAAAAAACAGCTGAATTAGAAAGACTGGCGACAGATAGAGCGGTTGAAATAAAACGAATCGAAAAAGAGAGAGACTTTAAATTAGAAAAACTTCAATTAGAAGCAGAATCTCAACTCGTTGCCAAAAATAACGTGTCAGCAAGCGTTCCAGATGTTGAACACCCAAGATTTGAACTGCATAAGTTAATTCCTAACTTCAATCCCGACACTGATGATATCTCTATTTTCTTACACCTATTTGAAAGACAAGTGAAATTTCTAAAAGTTCCGGAAGTACAGTGGGTACCTTACTTAATTGCTGTTTTACCAAGTGAAATTACTAAAATCATCGCACGTGAACCTGATGACAGAGCTCAAGACTATGAATATGTTAAAGACATTCTCCTAAAAAGATTTAAGATGAGTGCTGAACGCTTTCGACAACTCTTTGCGACTCATAAGAAGAGTGCTGAATCCACTTGGAAGGATTACTATTTTGAACTCAGAACTTATTTTGAAAGTTGGATCAAAGAAGTTAATGTGGATACGTTCGAAAAACTTAAAGACCTAGTAATAACGGACCAAATTAAGAAGAAATGTCCTTCTGACTTTAAAGACCACCATATAGATGAATGGGGATACCTCTGTTCGCCTGTGGAACTGGTGGAAAAGTTGGATTCCTTCGAGAATCACCGAAATAACTTCAAGAAAGAAGGAATTATTACAAATAAAAGAAAACCATTCTTCAAACCTGTAGAAAGAACGGAAAGATACTTGCATCCCAAAAAAGAGTTCCATGAAAAGAAATTTGGAATATAAAACCGAAAGAAACATCTACTATCCACTGTTATGGTTGTGGCACACCTGGCGTAACCAAGCCCAAATGTCCAACCTGTGCTCCTGCAAAGGGCAGAACCGAATTCAGTGCTGTTACGACCTCCGAGTCACCTTCTGCTTTGGTTGCTTTCCTTCCTGTCCGAATCAACCAAGTTAATGGAATTGTCTGTGCTGATTCCGGAGCCACACGCTCCATTGCTGGAGAGGGTTTGTCCAAAATTCTTCAGAAACAAGGTGCGAAGTTTGAAAAAGAATCGATCAACTTGACGTTTGCTGATGGACGATCTTCTGTTGCTGAAGTCCTCACCACCCAGGTGAATGTCCAGATAAAAAATAGAAAAATTTTAACCTCTTTTATAGTTTTGCCTGACACCAAAGGAAACAGAACATTGCTAGGACTTGACTACTTACATAATGCAGGCCTGGTTCTTGACCATAAGAGTCACAAATGGTATTTTTCTGATAGCCCTTACAGAAAATACCCTTTCGAAAAGGACATTCACGTACCTCCGTCTCCACACTCGGAATACGTTTCTGAAGTAAAAGCTGAATCCTTACGAGAAAATGAAGGAACCATGCTTACCACACAGCAGAGAACCACTCTCAGTGTTGTATTAAAGGAATTTGAATTGTTCAAACTAGGGGGAGATCCTACACCCTATATCGAACACCATATTGACACACAAAACAGACCACCTGTTGCTGTTCCTCCATATAGAGTTTCTCCAGCCAGAAGAGAAATTCTAGAAGCTGAGATTAACAGACTTCTACATGAAGGTATCATCGAACCTTGTGAATCACCGTATGCTGCTCCTGTTGTTTTGGTCCCCAAACCGAATGGAACTTTTCGTCTTTGCGTCGATTACAGGAAGCTGAATTCTATCACCAAAACTGATGCATATCCTTTACCAAGGATAGACGATCTTCTCCACACTGCCAAACACACGCAGTACATGAGCACCATTGATTTAAAAGCCGGTGGCTCACTAAAGAAACGAGGACGTCCACCAAAGACTAAAACTACCTCTTCACGTTCTGGAGTGCGATCACCTCAACAGAGCTGTCCGCCACGCCGCCCTGGCAAACAAGACTGTTCAGGTTCCTCATCGGGACGCTTTCGCAACCAGAGGGGGAGATTGTAGCGCGGACATTAATACCACGCCATCTAAGACTTTAAAGACGCGCAGGCGCAGAACAGCTCCCCTGCGTGAATCTGAATGAGACCCGTCAGTTAGGACAAAGTAGTGAGGGAGAACAGTTGTCCCTTCTTCCCCGAGAATCTTTTTAAACTTAAATATTATGATACAGTGCCCATATAACGATTGTTTCTAATTAATGTCAAATGTTTAGTGTTCGTGTTTGTAAAAATGTAATGTCTTTTGTTAGTAAGAATAAACTTAATTGCCTGAGAGAGCTAGCCTTGTGTTATAGTATGATTTAAAAAGTTGCATTTTTGTCTTAACGTAACAAAAATATTTTTATTCAACATTCACCATCAGTGCATGCTGAATGTCGACATTTGCCGGTGTGAGAAATAATGATATTTAGCAAATATTTCGGACATATACTAAGCGACTATTTGAATGTTGACATTCACCGGAGAATATCGACATCTGCCAGATATCGGTCTCTCACATATCCATTATGTAACATATCCATTTATTGTTCCATATATATAATATATATCCATTTGTTGAATTATGTGCATGTGTACAAAAGATAACCTTTAAAGAGCAGTACAAGAATTACACAGAATATAGAATAGATCATTACAAAATTGGGCAGCTTATAAATACTCATGTACGAAATTAAATAGTCAATCAGTATATGTAATAAACTTACATATACATCAATATGTATAGATGTATAGGTACTTTAAAGCTTTGAATCCAATTGCCCAATTTCAAATCAAATAGTTTATTTTAATATTGCTTCTCAAATTATTAGCAAAGCGTCCAATCAATGGTTTAAATACTATATTGTTTGTTATAATGTAAAAATATACAAGTATAAAATGAAAGTTAAAGTGAATAATAAAGTCCAGATTTGTCATATCTCTGTTTTACAGTATCACATTTTTATTCTTAAGATTATTATAGCAAAAATGCATATTTCTAATCTTAAGTTGAAAATTCGATCTAAATTATTTTTGATACACAAGAGTAGGTTCAGCATTAAGATGGCAACTTTTCAGCATTGAAACAAAATTTAACCCCGTACGTCAAATGTAAGAACAATCTCTAAGAAAGTTTAAACTAAGTTCTCTAACAAAGCAATTACACTTTTAAGAAAAAAAATCTTACTTCTTGAATTTCTTTGTAATTGTAAAACTTAATGGTAGCATGTATAGTATTATTTACTATGTACAGCCACATTAAATAGTGTTAAAAATTAGACAATTCATAACATAAAATTTTTCAATTTTAATAAATTAGCGTTGAGTAATTCAAAATGTAACCGTTTTATAACTAAAGGAGATTCTAAAATGAAAACAGAATTTTATATGATTATGGAACAATTTTAATTTCAATTTTTTGTTTTTGTAATATTTTTTTTGTAATTATTTTTCCATCACTATATATTTTAGATGGCATTTTACGCATCAGTAAACCGAGTAGGATTTGATAAACAAGGACATCCAGTAATATATTGCAATTTTGGAAGCGTGGATAAAAGGGGTACGTTGCCTTAACTCTTTGGGTTCATAAAACCATATTAAAACACACGAGTTTGCTTTCTGAAGTTTATAGAGGTTACTTTATATAAAGGCTGACAAATATGTGTTGAGCGGTGTCTTAATGTTTTGTAAATATTAAAAAGAGGAACTTAATTTGTGTGTTTTAAAAAGGATTCATCGAAACATGACTTATTGAGTTTCAAAAACATGTCCCGAGGAACGATTTCTTGCTGTCCTCCTGAGTGGTTTTTTCTTTTGATTGGATCAATTATCTTCTATTTATTGTATTTCCAAGCTATCTTAATGATGGTTATGAGGTTATGGAGAATCTGGCCCCGTAGGGGTCTCAATCTCCGATATTTCGGTATTGACAATATATTACTTGATAAATGGGCCTACCTTGGTACTTGGGGATCCTAATAATTTGGTAGGTAAATTAAGAAAAGAACCGAATAAATATAAATATATGTATTGACAGTTTTTTTAGTATTGAGGTTTTACTTTTTAGGTTGAAAAGACTGCCATAAGGTTAAGTCCAACCCAAAGTAAATTTGTTTGATTGAAATCTTGAAAAAATTTAGCTTCGATCTGGATGAGCACTTGGGAGAGCTCTGAAATTGTGATCCTTGAAATGTGTGCCTTGAAATGGATAAGAGCTTCTTATTGGCTGCACGAAATGAAATTCATTATCATTGGTGGTACGACAAAAAGGAAGATATTAAATTGGGGAGTTGAAGAATTTCAGTCTCCAGGAAGAGTTTTGCGAGGTCTTGTTTTATTTTCGGGGAGCGTTTAAATTTCAGTGAAAAATGTGCGGGAGATTTTGTTAATGAAATTTTGAGGGCTTTTACGATAGAACCATCTGGCTTTTATAATTTGGCGGAGGAAAAGAGTGAATATGTTCGAATTGTTTAATTTTGGTCTCCGGATCTTCCCCAAAATTGGTCAAGCATGTTATGATCGGCAGAACGAAGTGTAAGTAAATTAGTTTCTTGTTGTCTAGTGATAATGTCGAGCTCAGAGAAGTAAGTGGATACGTGACTGCGGGGGGAAGTTTTCCAAAATTTGTCTTGTATCTATAGTGGCTACCAATTAAGTTGAGTCTAGGATTACTCCTAAGTATTTGGAAAGGACCAAGGGTCCGTAAAGTTTAAGTTGAGGTAATTAAATAGAATCTCCGCAGAGAAACACGATGACCGCAGTCTTATCGACATTGAGTTGGATTCTCCATCTGAGAAGCCAAGACTCAAGGTAGAATACGGGTATTTTAAGGTAGGCGAGAAGAAATTTAGAATTTTTATGTTGTGTGAAAATTACAGTATCATCTACGAACATACTAATTTTGATGTTGTAGGCTTGAGGAATATTATTTATGTAAAGTTAAAAAGAAAAGGACCTTGCTTAGATCCTTGTGGGACTTCAGCATTTATTTCTCTTTTAGAAGACTTTTGATTATTAATTTTGACTTCATAATTTCTGTTTGTAAGCATGGAAGATAGATATAAGGTGAATAATATAGTCAGGTAAATTGTATTTCATAATTTTATAGATTAGGCCTTGAATCCAGACTTTATCAAATGCATTGACAATGTAGAAGAAAACAGCTCCTGTGTCTGGTTTTGGTGTGTGATCTTCCTGAATAGTATATACATGTATTCAATGATTCTCAGTAGTTGGTGGTTAGTGGAGAGGTTTAGGGTGAAGCCAAATTGTGGGAGCATCATGATGTAGTTCATGTAAATAAATTTTCTGTAGTGTTCAAGAATGACAGCTTCGATAATTTTACTTAATGTGGAAAGTATAGAGATGGTCTGTAACTAGTTGGGATTTGAGGTTTAACAGGTTTTAAAATAGGGATAATACTTGCTGTTTTCCAAGGGAAGTGTTGGAAATTGCATTAATAATCTGCGTAAAGATAGGAGTAATATTGGGAGTGGGGTAATTTGCGAACAATTTTGTTAGTGATACCGTCAAATCTAGGACTTTTTTAATTTTAAGTTTTTGAATATGGATAATTATTTTGGATGGAAGGATAGTAATAGTTACGTTTGGGCTTCTTTTATAGAATTCCTTAATAGTTTCAAGTACTGTTTTTCTGTTTTGGGGATCATTGATATAATTTTCCTTGAATTGTTATTCAAGGCTTTCGGCAATCAGGTTGGCTTTATGAAACTTTAGATTGTTGGTGTGTGGTGAGGGGAAAATGTATTTTCTAATGTTTAGTGGTGTCCCATATTGACTTGTCATCAGCATTAAGTGATTCAAGACGACTTTTTCATTATCCTGAGAATGTAAAGATATGTTTTATCGGAGCTGTTTTGAGTTTTATTGAGTGTAGATTTAGGAATACAGGGTCTCTAGTTTTTTGCCAGGGTTTTTTAATTTAGTAGGTCAAGGTCATTCATGTAAATGGTGTAGTTTGAAATAGGTATGTTTTAGTTAGGTCTGATGTAAATCTCTTGCAGACAAATCATGTCAGGGTTGTGGGTGTTCATGAATTCTTTGAGCTCGATTATCTTTTTGCATATACCGTTGGAGTTAGATAGACATGTACAAAGACCAAATTTGTACGGCCCATCAGATCTTAGAGGATGAACATTGAGCGAGAACAAAAACTTGTCAAGGGGATTCTGGGCTGAGCGGAGCTTGTTCATTATCTCACTGATCCCTCCAAATGACAGGGGAAAATTGTCGAGAGCTCTTTAGGTAAGGAGAGCACGTCATTAATGGCCTCCGATGGGATTTCGGAATTCAGGGTTGGGGCGCGTTGGTGAACATATCTGCAAGTTACTTGATTTCTGGTCTGGGGTATATTATGGATTTTGTTGGGGCTTTGGTTAGTGATATCCACGAAAGAAGAATTTTGATTGATAGGTCTACTTGTAAAAGCTTTTTTGAGGATTTTTGGGGGTTGTTGGGAGGTTTGTCCAGGTTTTGGGGGGGGGGGAATTTTGGGCATCCCTTCCAAGAGGCAACATGACCAAACTATTGGCAGTTGATGCATTTGAGGTTTTCGTTACGGGGGATAGTGCAAATGGAAGTGCGATATTCTTCACCGCATCTAAGACACTTAGTTTACATCAAGAATTTTCGATTTGCGGTCCAAATCGGTTACAATTAAAACACTGAGACGGCCCTCCATTCTTTCGGAAGCTCTCGACAGTTACTGTCATGTACAGACATTCATTCAGATTGAAATTGTTTTTTTCTGCTTCTGTTCTCTGTTCGATAAGAAAAATAGGGAGAGGATTTTTCGTGCGAATTTGGGTAAGCTTGGCAATTTTTATGATGGGGTATCCTTTCTCAGTTAAATAGATTTTAATTTCATCGGTGCAAAAGTCTTTGACAAGACTTTAAGAACTACTTTGATTGGTCTTTTTTATAATAGGGTTCGTATGTAACCTTCTATAATTTTACTTGAGAGATATTGCGTAATGCCTCGGGGTTGGTCAAGAGTTTTGCAGATAATTTTTAGGAATTCACCGGAGAGTATGTTTTGTATATCATTGCCGACTTTTTGCCTAATTTCTTTTAAAAGTTAAGGATAGTTTGGAATAAGCTTAACCATAATAGGTTAAACTTTTTGATTCATGATGTTTATGTCAGTTATTCCTCGAAATCTATTTTGAATCGGGACAACTTATGCTGACTGGATGGTTTGGGTCTTTGCAGTAAGTCCTTTTCTAGGGATCTGAAATCCTTGATCATTTACTCTTTTAACTTGTGGAAGGGCTGGAAAGTCAATTTCAGAAATTGGACGATTGTTACTGGTTGGGTAGTGTATTTTACAGTGATCTATAAAAGGTTTTGAAAATGATACTTGAGAGATTATAATTATTTCTTATTTGTTCATAGTGATAAAAGGTTAGTGAAAAATCCCTTAAGCTATTTCGTAATTCCCGTATTTTGCATTCTCAGCACTTTTAAATATAATGTATCTTCGAAATAGGTGTCAAAATTTTAAAATTTAATACGTCAAAAATTTATTTAATATTTACAAAAATGTTTGAAATATTTCACAAGTAATTTTCAACTTAAACAGTATTTATTATCGTTACATAAAATTATTAGCAGCATTATTCACTCAGATTGCATTAGCAATTAATGTTAAATTGCATAAAATTTGTGTGTAAATTGATTCATCCCAATTCTAATGATAATATTTTAGTTTATTGAAGTGCGTTCGAAAGTCCGAGGTAACAAAATTTATGGTTTATACTTTTCAAAGTGACGTAGTAAGGATGAAAGAACCAAGTATAAAGGTAACTGTTTTGGGTATAATTTAAATGAACACTTTATAAATTTGATTTTTGTTTTCCTGAATTAAGCCTATTCTAAATTTATGTTCTACGTGTAAGATGATAAATTGTTACCTACTTAATTGCCTAAAATCCAAACCAAGCAACCAGTGAAGATGAAATATATACTCAACTGGTCTAAATAAAAAACATTTTGAAAGTGTAACTACAAAAATAAATACAATATTTTAGTACAAAAATTTGTACAATATTTCATTAATACTATATTTTTCAGCTTGGAAAAAAATAGACACCTTCACTTTCATCTTTAATTTTGAAAACTTCTCAATCCTTAATGCAACTCACAAACCAAGTAGGTGTTATCAGTGTTATATGTAAATTGATAATTGTCATTACTATTACTATTAATTCCTTGTGATCTAATGAATCTAAAGAGCTTTTCATGAAGTTGAATATTCTTAAATTTTCACAAAAGTTTATTCTCAATTCTATAAATAATATACTTTCTCTATTTGTAGTTCAACTCAAGTCTATTTTTATTGGTTCCTATTTATAGTGTCACAACTCAAACATTTTATTTAAACTTAGTTACTTTAAATTATAGCATGTATTGAATTTAATCTAATTAAACAACTTTTGCTGTTTTTAGCTCTAGAAACTCCAGCTCAGTTCATTACAATGTACAATGATAACTATCCGGAGAGGCTGAAAGTTTGTTATTTAATCAATGGTGAGAGTGACAATATCTGTCTACAATTTTACTATTAAACTTTTCTAATTTTACTCTAATACATTTGTCAATATACAGTAACTGGATAGTTAGATGTTGATATTCAAATCATATATATGTATGTTGGGACTTCATATTTTATCTCCATAAATTTCTAATAGTTTTAATAGTTTAGGTGGTTAAGTGGTAGACTGAAACTAATAAAATTCTTAAATGAAAATTTGAGCATAAGTGGATACACAATTTTTATTATTTATTTAAGGAATATATTTCATCACAAATAATATTGATTAATATAAAATTCTTTGCTTTTCATCATCCATGAATTTAATAAAAGTGACGCTGACCTCGAAGTAGATACAAGTACGGGAAGAAATCGATCAAAATCATCATTCATATTAAATTCATTTGCTGAATACAAATTGCAAGATACCACCCTATTGGACAGAACATCTATAAATAAAAATGCATAAAATTGGCATACTAATCCGACACAAAATTCGAGTACTAAACAATCTTGGTGTCAAATTATCAAAGTGCAATTTCCCACTACAGTATCCAATTTTGATGACGAATTTCAAATCTATAAAATTAAAACTATTTTTCCTTTTAGTTATTTGGTCCTGGGTACGAAAATTTTGATTTTTTTAAATTTTTAATATGCCCAATATTGTTATGAAATTACAATATTGCACACTAAAATCAATCTAGGAAAGAAAGGAACTTAGAAATTTGAAAGAATTATAATTAGCAATCATTATATATTTTGATGGTGAACTTCGTATCAGAAGCAAAATTTCACTTTTTTCTTCCTAATATTTTTTAAAATATCAAATACAAAATTCCCAATTCGTAGCTAATGTTTTGCAAACAGAAATAACTAACTTCTAGCAGGAGGTAAAGGCTGAATCTATATTTTCATATATTGAGTTGTTAAAGGTATATCGTAACAAAATAATTCTCACATCAATCACATCACATAAAATCACAAAGTAATTGAGACACTTTCAGACAACGAAAAGAATACAGTAAGTAGAATTTGAGATGACTGCTTATATGTATCACTGACTACTTTTCACACTTTTATGATGATATCCATGTTAAACTTCAGGCCATAATATATATGTTTAGGCTTTTTTTAATATTCTCTTGAAATAAAGTTTTTACTTTGTGTGCTATACTATTTTATTACTATTTGTATGTTATACTATTTTATTACTATTTGTATGTTATACTATTTTATTACCTTTGTAAAACATGAGTTAAGCGTTTTAATTAATTAAATGCAATTTTCTTAAATTGATTGTAAAATATGAGTTAATAAGTGTTCCTTTACCCTTTATTGGGCTATAATAAAAAATTTCTGACGGGAAGAACATTTCAAAGGGTGAAAGTTTTCGGAAAAGGTAATATACTGTTTCAGCAATTTTCCTATTCTGGGGAATAAGTTTAACATACTTAGAGTCCCATAATGTATTTACGTACTTTCGTATACAAAACATTACTTTTGATACTTAAAAAATGTTCTAGCCTTAATGTAAAATAGTCATACAATAAATTGTTTTAACATGGTGCTACATTTGAATAAAATTCGCTCTGTTAATATTTAAAATATTCAATTGAAGATAATTTTTGAATTACAAAGAACTCTGTGAACTTAATTATTGGGTAATAATATCATAATTAATAGGTATAATTAATAATTATAATAAAGAATTGTAATTAATAAATATAAGTGCAAATTACAATTATTAATTGAAATTAATAAGTATATTAAATACTTATAGTTGACAATCATATTAGTAAGCATATTTAATTATTACAATTAATGTTTATAATTACGAATCATAATTACAATTCATAAATACTATTCATACTTAATATCTATATTTAATAATTTTAATTACTACTTATTATTGATAATTCCAATTAATAATTATTTTTAGATGGTTGGAAAGAAGAGCTGTTGGAAGCCATTGATTCTGAAGTTCTTCCGATGTTTTTAGGAGACTCTAGAACAGATCCTGATGGCAATCTCATGTGCAATTCTCTCGTGAGTATATTTTTCAAGTGATATATATTACAATTTCAGGAAGGTAAAATTTTGCTTTTAAATTTCACATCCTGTTCATGATATAAATATATAACATTTAAATAATTAAAGGAATACTAACAACATAAACTTGCATTTGTCAATCTACGACAAATGAGAGCTTGGACGCTCATGAATATTTTCTTTTTTAGACTTATCTTTAAAATTTTCGTCCTTAAGTGACTTGTTAACTCTTCGGTCGAATGATTATATTTCTGGTTCCTTCGCTAGATGTATGTTCTGCAAGCAGTTTGAATCAATTCATAACTGTCTTCATGAAATTTTAAATTTAATGAACAGAAGTTTTCAATACAAATTAATCTATCTTTTAAAGTACCAAATATCGGCGGGATTCATGTCAGAATACAGAACTTAATTGCGAAATACAATACATGCATGTATAAAATACATAATCTGCATAAAGTCTAAAACGAAATAAATATTCGAGAGATTTTAAAATGGGAGATATATTTCTTTAAAAAAAAACATTTATTTCAACCTGTTTCAGTTGAAGAAAATAAGACCAGAAAAAAGGTTTATCAGCTATTTGTATTAACCGAAGCTCAAGCAGTTCTTCCTGCATAGCTCATTATACTAAAAAATTTATTTCGAAGAAACTTTTTCTGTTTAAGATCTCACCTTGTATATTTTATTTATGTGTTCTCAAGTATTATGTATTTTACACATAACACAATTTAATATTTTTAATTTTTTAAGGAGATGTTGGACACTGCATGTCCCACTGCCAATCTGTAGCACTCCTTAACAATAGGATACCAAGTGAAGAAATATTTGCATACCTTATCCTGAATATAAATAGAATATTTATATTTTTCACTTTAAGCCTTGTAAAGTCGTCGAGTCAGAGTAAAGGCGGTTGAGACAGGCATTCTCCCCATTCCAGAAATGGTTAATGAAAACAATTCTTAAAGTTACTTTATTCTTCTGTTTTTGTATAGACGTCATGAATATAAAAATAAAAAAATATGCTTTAATTCATTTTTCTAAACCTGTAATATGTTACAAACTTAACCCTCCAAATGGTTTTTGACAAGATATCTCGTCCATCAAGGTCTAACCAATTTTGCCAATGACGAGATCATCAAGATATCTCCGAACTTTTATAATGACGATATCAAGCTCTGATCAGTATTCTTCTAATGACGAGCTATCTCGTCCATCAAGATCTGGTGGTCAGTTTTACTAATGAATTCTTCGAAAGAAACACCAGGAGGGTTGAATTCTATAATCAGTGGCGTAAAGGCAATGAAAGTCCAAAAACTAGGCATTCCTCATTAAAAGAAATAATTCGATGGCAAAAAATACAATCGATAAAACCTGAAGTAAAAACGACGTTTTCTTTTCTTAAATATGAGTGAGAAGTATATTTTGACGTCATTGATTTTCACTGCACGAAAACAGCCATTGACTGCTGATATCCTATCCTAACCATTGACCTATCCTTTAAGTCTCAATTGTCTGCCTTGTATCTGGCGCAGCATGGCAAATATGGCCCTTTAGCAACAAAACCCGAAACAAGCAACCAACTTTTCAGTCTTAAATGGTTTCTTACTATGCTTAGTTAATGGCGTTTGTTATGCGCAATGAGTACCTTCAAAACTAACTCTTCTCCCTTATCCCATGCATCCTATTGTGGCCAACATCCAGTCCATGTAATATATGCTCAGTACGTCTTTGTCTATGGTCTATAATTATCTGTTCGCTTTTATTTTCCAGCCTTTGGTAAAATATAGCCTCAACTTACTAAGTACTTGACTATTAATATCCTCAGTACTTGCTTACTAAGGACTGAAGACTAAGACTTCTAAGTACTTGGGTCATCCATCAGAGTCATCTACACGCAATTGCTCCTTTTGGTTTCCTTTCTAATTTAGGGCTAAAAATTATATGTATTTCATGGTCTTTGACGAAAAGAAACGATGGCGAATCAAGTTGTCTAAATCTTAGCATTAGATTTTTGCTTTGTTTTTTATCTAATCGTAGCATAATCAGTTATCAATTTTTCGCTATGCTACTGTCTGTAGTTGAATTTTAAACAGTTTATATACATATTTATTTGCATAAATTTTATTATTTCTCTTTCTTCTTACAGATAAAGCATGGTGGTAAAGTTCCGGAACGATATTAAGCGTACAGAAAGAGCTTGTGTACTGGACTTATCAATGCAAAAAAATTAATCGTTCCTCGGAGGTCCAAAATATAATTGAATATGGAAGTCGTCTATCCTGGTTCGAGTATTGAGTGGGATTTCGAAACCAAAAGCAGGGATATCGCGTTTTCGCTGTTGTACAAGGAAAGCCGAAATCCTAATTCGGAGATTAAGGAACTCTTATCAAAACAGAGAATTGAATCGGACGTGGCAACGGAATCTAGATTATTCAAGTGCGATCATTCCGGAATTTGTAAGTGATTTAGATTTTTCCTATGCTTCATTGATCCTCTCAGGAATTCGCACTTTTATACCCGATCTGCTATCTTTCTCAGGACTATTTCAACCAATAATTGTACCTACATACGCATTGATTATCATATGGTGGGTGAAAGTAATACTATACGCTACTTGTAATTCTCGTTACGCTCAGTGGGTTAAGCAATTTATCTCCTTCGTAACACTTGACTGTTTTTAACTCAGTACTACTTTATGGTATATTTGCGAAAAACATATGAATAACACTTCGTCCTTAGAGCATCGTTATAGTAAGGTAAACTTAAAGCACTTTTCAATAGGGAATAACATCTTCCTTGCATTTAATTAGCACAAGGAGCCGTCTTCTTGGCAAACGGGTATAAACTTCAAAATTTCAAATGAAAAAAATTCCAATTATGGCTCCAAATTTCAATCCCGGATGCCACTTTCAAATTTAATTAAATTAAACTAGAAGGCTATTTGTCGGCTTACAAGTTAAACATACTAAGTCAAAAAACAGTTCTGGGAAAACGAAGGATGGAAAATTCTATTCACTATGTTTCATTCACTAAGAGTGTTTATCAAGAAAAATCTAATCTTCATGCAAAGAAAAATGGCTTAGTGGACTTCATCAGTCTAAAGATACCACATTCTTGTCTAGAAAAGCTTAAGCAATTCATATCTTGAAATTTTTAAAAAATTTACTCAATATTTGACATTTATAAGCCAAGGATATGTCAAATTGCTTACAAAATTATCCATATCTGAAATATATTTATCGGGTTTTGGTAACATATATAGTCTCACTCTCTCATACAACTTCTTACATTTTCAAACTCTTGGATTACATGTTTGCTCAACTTAACCCCAAATCGAAGGGTCTGAAAAGCATTTTAACTGATTTTGTTAAATAGTCATATCTCTTGTACTATAGAGATTACTAGATATTGTCTTCGGAATTGATTCCGGACCGTCACTAATAATCTGTTGTGTTGCTCTAGTGAAACGTAAAGTCAACTACATACCCCGTACTATAGAGAGCAACGGCTTTATTTAAGGTTAAAATGATATTCTTCTAAAGGTTTTAAGTAAAAGAATTGTACAAAATTGCTTGGTATTTATTTCATAAAATACCCAGAATATATTCACGATATTCAGTTGAATTTGCCAAAGAATCAGAAAGAGAAGAAAATTATTTAGATTGATGACTTATCAGTTGGGAGAGCAGATTAAAGAAGTAATAAATGTTGTGAGAAGTGAGAATACGTCCTTACATCTCTGATACTTAATATGAAATACCAAGAAAAACATTAGAAAAATTTGTGTACTTTTTGGTAATTATCACGCATTTACTACTGAAATTTTGGCTAGGTACGAAAAGCTAAAGACATTTGCTGTCATTGAACTGATTTGTTTTATATCACGTGATTCATTTCAATGAAAGAGGATGTTTGTAACTGAAGCTAAATTCTAGACGGCTATTAATTAAAACGTTAACAGTTTAAGGTTTTACTGAAAGGAAGCTTGTATTTAAACAGAGAATGTTACAAACAGATTAAGATCTATAGAGGTGTATTCATGAAGATCCTTTGTGACCCAAAATACATATGCTATTTGCTAAACCTACCTCAAAAGACTTGCAAACAAGAGAAAACTAAGCAACCTTTCAATTTCGCAACTGTGAAGCATGGTAGAAAATGGGTCACTAGTTCATTTAAGGTTGCTGCAGATGTCAATGAACCTAATCTCAGTAGAAATATAAAAGAATTGAAAACAGAAATGAAACGCCTGCAAAACTACTTTCTAGGTATTGCTGATTTTCGTAGTAAAAGTGTCTAACGCAGAAATGTATCTAGAGGGATTTTCAGTATAAACAAACAAACCAGACGGTTTGTGAAGATTCTACTTTTGCTGTTTAAATGAAGGATACATATCGGGTTGCCTTAAAATGCAGATTATCGCCGTTTTAACAACGTTTGGCGTTAATAGTATACTATTGTATCTAAATATTTTATTTAGAGGCATTCGCGTATTGGAATGATATTTTAAGATCACAGCAATATACCTATTTAAGTTTTAATTTACATCTACCTGATACCAAGAGCAGAGTATGTGAAAATAAATCCATAAACTTCTGTACCAAAATGGCAGATTGACTAATGTTTAGGAATTCAAACATTCATTTTTAAAATTTTCAAGTAATGAAACAAAATTTGCTTTTACTTAATCAAATTTTCTCTCGATATTTCGTCTAAAAGTTAGTTAAATTAACAATTCTAGTTATATCTTTATTTTCTTGCATTTATTATTATCTGAATTATTGATTCTTTTCAAATAAATCAATTTCAGATATCCTCCAATTCGATAACTCGTACAGTTGGATTCATCAAAAAGAAGTCTATTACAGAGTTAGTGTGTCAGATCCTGAAGACAAAATTCCTGAAAATAAAGAGTGACAGCTCCTATTAACATATATGAAAGCTATACTTCTATTCAACTCACTATATTTTTCTTCGGTCGGAAGTTCAAACTCCTTACTGTGAGAGATGCCCAATTACTGATTTCAATTTTCATGCTGCTTATAATAAAAGATATGCAATTCTAACAAATATGTTAACGTTGTTTTTCAATTATGATTGTTGCTAAGAGTAATAATAATTAATTGGCTTTATATAGTTAATACGCATTTTGTAGTTTAAATTTTAAAATTAAGAGGAAACGGCATTTTTATAATACAATTAGAAAAATTACATTCATTGCTAGGATTGAATTAATTAAATGTATATTGAAAATGTGATCAAAAATAGTTTTTCTTTGTCATAGAAAAATGAAATGTAAATATAATTTAAGAATATACGAAAAAATTTTATAATTCTGTTTCAAAAATTTTACAATTTCAACAACTTTTTGTGGACACAAATACATGCACAATGGCTATTCACAAATGGATAAAGAATTTGCATAGTTTGTAGAACTTGAAAAGTACTGAACGAAAGGTAAGACTAATGCTTCCAAAGATGCAAATCTTTAGTGTTGAATACGTAAGCGTACACGTGCATGTGGGCGGTGCATTTAGAGGAACAGGTTTTCTAAGCGCACGTGAAAATTTCTGCACTTCGTTCGCACACCTCGGCGAATTTCGTGGGTTTTTTTGCAACATTCAGTGGAATTCGAAAACAAACATTTAAAATGAGTAACCACAAACGTTTGGATGATGGAATGAGGTGGTGAATCGTTAGGAGACTGGAAGCAGGGCAGTCTCAAGTGCAGATTGCTAGAGACATGAGTGTAACGCGCAGCGTCGTGTCCAACTTACGGAAACACTTTAAGGTACCGGATCAGTAGCGAAAAAGCCTGGGCAAGGTAGTCCAAGAGCCACGACGGCCAATGAAGATCGACATTTGTCCATTACAGCGAAGTGTAACAGGAGTGCAACAGCCTCTCAGCTGTCTCATGACCGTTATGCGACCACAGGAAACCGAGTTTCAAGAATTACTGTTTCCAGAAGGCTAAATGAGAGAGGTGTGGTTGCAAGAAGACCTGTTGTTTGTGTAGCTCTCACTTATACGCACAGGAGGTCCCGTTTAGTATGGTACAGAGAACAGTCGACTTTGGACCAGGGATCAGTAGGGGACCGTTCCTGATGAGTGCCGGTTTAACGTAACCACTTGTTCTCGACGTACCTTCATCTGGAGAGAACCAGGGACCCTCTACCTGTCCTCCAACATCCGAGAAAGAAACTACTATTGCAGCGCAGGTTGGATGGTCTGGGCAGGCATCATGCTGGATGAGCGCACAGACCTCCATGTGTTTGGCAGAGGCTCTGTGACTTCTGTGAGGTATAGGGGTTTTATCTTGGAGCCCTATGTTCGCCTCTTCAGGGGTGCAGTTGGTTCTGATTTTATTTTTATGGACGACAAAACTCGTCCACATAGGGCTTATCTGGTCAACGACTATATGTAAATTAAGGATATTCGCCGGATGGATTGGCCAGCCATATCTCCAGATCTAAACTCTATAGAGCATATCTGGGACGCTCTTGGGAGGGCAATTGCAACTAGCGTTATCCCTCCCTCCATGAACCATTCAGGATATGAAAATTACGTTTCTGGAGGAATGGGACTGACTGTCACAGGGACTCAGAAACTGCCTCATTTCCAGTATGAATTCACGTTATAAGAGCTGTATAAATCTAGGAGGGTACCGTATCCCCTATTAACCCATTTTTTGTGTCTATATTGTAATCTCTATTTTAGACCTTGTTGCGCTGATGAGTCTTACGCACGAGCATGAGTGTGTGCTATAACTTTTGAATGGTTATTCTTTTATTATTGCAACCTATGTACATTAAAATATCTCCAGTAGTTCTGGAGGTAATCATCGCCCAAAAGTGAAAATTCTCATAATTTTGAACACCAGTGCATATACACTGCTGGCCACCCAAATTGCAACACCAAGAAAGACAAGAGATATCACAACAAAATTTATTTTGTAGATAACATGTTGACCAAGTATCAAATGATTAAATTTATAGACTTCTGTGAAGTGTGGTTCCTGCCAAAATCAGTAGCCAGAGTAGCCGCCATTGTTGGAGATCACCGCTGCCACACGCCTCGGCATTGTTTCAAAGAGACTTTGGATGTGTTCTTGGGGTACAGCAGACCAAGCAGCTTCCACACGTTGCCAAAGTTGATCTGGTGTGGCAGCTGGGGATGTATTCTGGGTCAATCGTTGAGCAACCATGGACCACATGTTTTCTATCGGCGAAAGATCCGGAGAGCGAGCTGGCCAGGGAAGCAATTCAATCTGGCGATTGACGAAGAACCCTTGGACAATGCGTGCCACGTGTGGTCGCGCATTATCCTGTTGAAATATGGCTGTGGGCAAGCCCTGAAGGTAAGGAAGGACAACTGGCTCCAACACCTCGGAGATGTAGCGCTGGCTGTTTAAAGTACCGGCAATGCGTACTAGAGGAGTGCGAGAGTGATATCCAATACCGCCCCATACCATAATACCCGGTGCAGGACCAGTGTGGCGGTGCATAACGCAGCTGTTCAGTATCCTCTCTCCACGGTGTCTCCAGACTCGAATCCGACCATCGTGGTGTTGCAGACAGAAGCGTGACTCGTCAGTAAAGACAATTTCATTCCATTCTGCCGTCCACATCCTTCTTTCATCGCACCATTGGCGGCGGAAACGTCTGTGGTTCTGCGTCAAGGGTAGACGAAGCAATGGACGTCTTGCGGACAGACCACTCTGCTGTAAACGGCGTCGAATGGTACGCGCAGACACTGGATGATGCGGTACAGACTGAATGTGCTGTGCTATGGTTCGTGATGTGGCTGAGCGATCCGTCACTGCCATACGCACAATATGCCTGTCATCACGTGAAGTGGTGCACTGAGGTGGATGCGATCGAACACGTCGGTCCGTCGTACCCTCCTGCATCCAACGATCACATATCCGCATTACAGTTGTTTGGTTTCGTCCAACACGACTACCCATTTCCCTGAAAGATAATCCACAATCTCGGTAGGCCACTATCCTTCCTCTGTCAAACTCGGATACTTGATCAAAAGATGATCGCTGTTTTCTACGAGGCATAATTGATCGTTTTTTTGTAAAAACCACAAGAAAAACACAATTGCCGTACTTGAAATCGTCGAAATCTCCAAGCCTTAAATAGCGCTTTGAAGTGGCGCCACAGGCGCGCGTGATGTGCGTCTGCGCTGAAATTCTAATCATTTGCATATCTCACCTCCGCTAATGCATGTTGTAAATTTCATATTATTTGCATGCTTCCTTCAGGGTGTTGCATTTACGGTGGCCAGCAGTGTAGATTAAATTGAATAGACTTAAAATTAAAAATGCGTCAGAGTGTCAATGCGTCAATGCGAAAATGTGACAAAGAACAAATTATCGAGACGACGCAAAATTGACTTTTCGGGATGTAAAAACAAAGGAGCATGATTAGATTCTCCTTGAATCTGAATTGAGTGTTATTGTATTAAATGTAAGAAGATTTCAAAACTCAAAAATACTTTTATTCCCGTCTCTCACTGAAAAAAGATATTTATTATGTATACAACCAAACGAAGAGAAAATTTAAGTATTTTGGCAACTTATTTATAATTTTCATGAACAATTTTCACGGGTAACAAGAGTAAAACAAATTTCCTTTATGACAAACTTGTCTTTATCATTCATAACATACTCCCCTTCAAAGTATTTGCAAATCGGGGTGTTTTGTTATTTTTCATTTTAATTACTTAAACATGCACTAATATGAATCAAAAACACAAACTATGGCTAAATTTTAAAATAATTATTTCCACTACTTACATATTTATACATGATCACAATATGAAAACATATAATGAATCTACAATTTGTTGAAAACCTCACTGGGAAACCAACACAAGTAATTTACAGATTTTAATATTTAAAGAGAGCTATAAAATCTTTTTTGATCCTTATTTACTATGCTAACTTAATTCTGAAAAATATGGAGAATAAGCACTAACTTGTTTTTGTTATTTTTGGGCTGCCACTGATTTTTGTTGTCGTATGGTCCTTATTCCCTTTATCCCAGCACAGCACATCTAAGAAAGCACAAATGAAATAACAGTGTCCTAAAATATTCTCCAGCCCTTCGTCATTTTTATGGCAGAAAATAGAGAATAATAGGGAAGTCTGCCCCATTTCCATTTAAGTCTCAATTGCATACTAGTATCCTTTATATTAGCACCAATATATGATACTTATGAATTTGTCATGGAAGATGTTTCTCTTGAATATGCGCTTTCTATGTACTTTGTCCAATACCAATATGCACAAAACTTCGCCAATTATATTCTGGATGTCCCCTACCTCTTGGAAATGCCTTCTTTGTCCTTCTGAGAATGTCAGATTGTGACTAATAGAGATAGTCCAAAACAAAAAAAAAGCAGAGAGAATTTCCAAGCAGATTGATTAGGGTCCTTCCTCTGTATATCGTTCCTAGGGTAGGTAGGTATTTAATTAACGTATCGCACTGGAGCAACACAACGGGCTATTGGCGATGGTCCGGGATCAAACCTGAATCGTTTCTAGGAAAAATGGTTACAATGAGAATGAAAATGAAATAAATAAAATTTTCATAACAATAAAAGTATTTATATTAAGCGAAATATGATCTGTAAAAGTATATACAAAAGTCCATCCATCAATTTATACTCCTACTGAAATAACGCAATCCCGATTTTAATTCGTACCTAAAAACGACAAAACAAGTACTCTCTAATATAATAAATTTCTCATATAGATAGATTTAGAGTGTAAATGGATAAGCACAGCTGCAGTGCTCATCTTAGGTCATGTGCAATGCAGAGATATAAATCAATACAACTAATACGTAGTCTATCAATTATAGGTTAATTATGCAAAATGGATGAAAAACGAGATTTTAGTGAACAATGAGATGTCAACAAACAGGAGATCAGACTGAAAGATGTTTTAATAGATCTAGAAGCACGCCACTTTCTAGCTACATAGTAAAAGTTTCAACAAGAAATAAGGAAACATAATGATATCTAAAATTGGAAACTTTTGAAGCGAAAATGATGATTATCACATTGTGACAGGTAATTGGACATAACTGCAAATTAATATGTCTAACAGGACATTAGAAGCTATCCAGACAGCTGAGTATCTAGGAAACGCGTTTACCTTCGTAGATGGAGATGTGGAGAAAGATAATAAGTGAATATAATAATAATTTCGTGAGAAATGCTTGTATGAAGAAATGTGGAGTGAGCAAATATAAAATTGAACAGCTAATCATACTCTGAGAGGAAGTTTTCGAGTGGATAAGGTGAGTGTTAACTCCATATTTCTGTAATTCGTGTTTAGTTCCTGGTTTTGCGAACTTACTATAGGTATTCTCTAGATAACTAATGTTTAGCCCTCTTAGCATCACAAGATGTCAGAGTAGTGTAGTGTTAATTTTGCTGGACAACACGCACAATGACTAAATAATCACATATTGATTAAAAGAATCCTAAGAAATATTCTATTATCAAGACGGTCAAACTGATTAGAGGTCATACAGGGAAGACTGCATGCTGCAAAACGGATATATGCGCTTGAACCCCTCATAGGGCTAAATGACGAGCGAAAAGGAGTAATTCCATTTCATCAAACTATTAATGAAATTCTGGGTAATCACCTTTCGGTATATTTTAGTAATACATGAATGCTGCCTATTAGGTAATTGAAAGTATATTTTGTTTAAAAAAGTTAGGGAGTAATTAAATTTGGAAAACACTGACAAATAACAAGTAACGTATAAACAAGTACAATTATTCATTAAAACTAACAAATTTATGTTTAAAAACTGACAGAAAAACAACTGTAAAATTATCAGAGATATAAGTGAATTTGTAGCAAAAGGGAAAGTGGCAAAACTTAGTGTAGAATTTATCTTTTTTGTATCCTTCACGGAAGCTGTGACGTCAAAATTCATTAGAATGACAGAATCAACTACCACAAAGAATTTACTATTACATACCATTTTACATGAATATGCACTTTAAAAATTAAATCTAGTTAACTAAGTTTTTGGATCTGGGTTAATTTTTTATGTTTTATATACAATTCGCATTTATTTTTCTCATACATAAAAAAATTCATTCGATTTAGTTTAGGAGCTCTAACAATGAGTTCACGTGTTAGAAATTTTGCATTATCTTTTCCATTTTTGGATTTTGAAATGTTTTGGAAATGAAGTCATAGATTTTACAAATTTTTATCATTATCAGACCAAAAAGACGCCGGTATTACTTAAGCGAACTTTGACAGTCTGGTATCTAAGTTCCTCCACTGAGAAGTCAAGTGGTTTTCAAGGTGTTTTGAACTATCTTAGAATGGAATACCGATAAGATTACGTTATTATTAAACACTTATTCCTTCTTCACCACCTGAAAATTGGACAAAGAATAATATTATATGACGAAGCATAATTTTTGTTCAAAAACTGAAAATGCGTTTCTTCAAGTTTTGGTTTTTTAGATACAACATATCTATTACAATTAAAATAGTTAAATAAATTTAATTTCGCTAAAGCAAATACAATACTTTTCAGAAAAAAACAGTACTTTTCTGAACATATTTTCTGAAATACAGAGTGGCTATAATTAAAGAGGAAGTATTAAGAGCTTCGAATATAGGAGAACTACTGGTCCAAGTTCAATCAATTTTTGTCTGCTAACTTATTGATCATGAGATTTAAATTTAAAAAAAATTAATTCAAAATTGGCATAGATATCACTTTAATATACCTACTAAGTTATGAAACCTTTGAGTGGTACATAAAGAGCTGCAGATGTAGGATTATGTATTTAACGATAAATTATTATATTTTTTGATTACTTGGCCTCTCAATAACTCAGAAATTTTTTTCACAGCGATGATACAATACTCAATAAATTTCAAGGTTTAGTTTTTCCCAAAAAGTCCTCATTACTTGACGTTGTCTGTCCAGTATTTGGTGCTGCATGGCCAAATATAGCACTTGTACCACAACACCCGAAAAACAACCATTCCAAGAGTTCGGTACAATAGTTAATTCTACTGAGTACTAAACACGTCATGTTCATTTCTAACCACATTTCAAATTTCTAAATATCTGAGGAATACCGAAATTTGGCAATATCCGTTCAACAGGACTTGCGCGAAATGCCTTCGATGAGGGAAAATTGTAGTGTAAATAGGTGTTATTTTGTCCTTTTGATGCAATGCTTGACCCTTGATACTTTGTTGGTTAAGTTCACTGTTGGATATCCGCATCTGCTAAATTTTTGCAGTCAGTTGAGCTGGTTCATTTGACGTTTAGCCCTATCTAAATGGGTAAGCCCTAACAAAATGATAAATTACAAAAGAAGACATTTAAAAGGGGCAATCCCAAAATCATCGTCAGAACAAAACTATTCAATGGGAAAAGTTAAGCATAAATAAACTTTCTTCAGAGTTTCGAACACTGACATTTTCAGCTCACCACCACTAATTTCCGCAAGACCAACAAGACCATACTGTAGGTTGGTTGGATTGGGTTTTATGGTGCAAGGGGCCATATTTGACCAAGCTGCGCCAAACAGCGTCAAGAAAATATTCATACACACAAGGAAATTTTTACTGACATAGAAGAGAGAAATGTTCCCATGGATGAAACGAACCCTCCATACGGTCGGATGTATGATGTTACTCTAAAAACTATCACTTCTTAAACTCATAGTTTAGAGCGATTAAACTGCTTCATGTATTTTCATGCAGTTCTTCACATTGCAAAATACTTCGTATTTCTAAAATTGAAAAGAAAATATTTTGAAAATAATAAATTTCTCTCAAGAAACGGGCTTTATCCAAGCAACACACAGATTGGAGTTGCCTAGTATATAGTAATTCGGAACTGGTAGTTGAAAGAATATGCATTTGGCAATATCTTCGGCCACTGATACCTTACTATTACAGTATAACCTTGATTATACGAGCGATTAGCCGTGTGTTCATGTCATCCGAGCAAAATATAATATGGGAGTTTTTTAACCATTAAATAGCTTCGAAGATGAGTACATTAACTAAACGAACTTTCTCCAAACAGGTGTCAAAGTGCTGCAAAATAGAAGATTGTTACGGACTTTTTCAAGAGAGTTTAAAAGGTAACTTTATGTTACCTTCAAACGTACATTACATAACCTTTTAAACTCAGGTCCAGATTTGTGGTAAAATTATCACAATAAATACGTACTGTAATAGAAATCAGAGTATTGATTATTCCTTACCCTTGCTTTATGAAT
The DNA here is from genome assembly GCA_933210815.1 of Meta bourneti. NCBI lineage: Eukaryota > Metazoa > Arthropoda > Arachnida > Araneae > Tetragnathidae > Meta > Meta bourneti. The sequence goes on along the minus strand of OW119924.1, from coordinate 59,828,833 downwards.
CTTTAAGTAACAGTAGTAGTAACATGAAGTGCAGTAATTTATTTTCTGTTTATCATCAAGGCTGTTTTGTGTCACTACATCAGTATCTTGCGAGTTTCTGGTATGTAGCCGTGGCTTAGATTGTCTGCCCACTGCTTTAACAACCTGCGAGTTGTAGGCGACGCATGTGCTGTTCCTCCCTTGGTGTCCTCTCTTCTGTATCAGTAAAACCTTTCTTGTGTGCATGTTCATTTTCTTGATTTTGTTAGGCGTAGCTTGGCCAAATATGTCCCTTGCGATACAAGACCCAACGAACCGAGTTTCTGTTTACCTGCGATGGCCTCCGACCTCGTGTAATCGAGGATCTACTATGGTTTCTGAAAACAAAATATAAATTGAAACAGTAGTAAATTGAAAAACAAGTGTCAATTTAGTAAAATGTTTAGTAAAGTAGTAAAGGGGAGTCACTTTTTATTAAAAGAAATCCTCACACTTATAAATTGTGTCGAGGATATATTTAGTATAAGTGTGCGTTTCTCTGGAGTAAGGAAAAGCAAGGTTTTGTCTCATTTTTTGAGATTTGGATAGTTCATTTATATGTGCGCCCTAACATGGCTCATTTCAAAAACAAATTCGAGAAAACTGGTTTTACATATTTCCTTAGAATATATTATATTGCTTATTTCCTTAAAATAAAATCCTTTAGAAAGATTATTTTGGTCAAGAACATCAAAATTCATGCAGGAAAAACTAGGTTCCGAGGTGGAATTATTCGTGTGAACCCCAGAGGGTTAAACTTTAAAGTACACAAAATGCTGTTTCTATTTTTGATAAATTTTATTTCATTAGATAGGTAGGTATTTTTTAACGTCACACTGGAGCAACACAATGGGCTATTGGTGACGGTCCGGGATCAAACCGGAAGGGAAAGGTCCGAGGACAACATCACGAAATTTTGAACCGCGATCAGATGACCAGGCCACACTTGAGATGGCATCCCACTCTCCAAACTTCCACACCACGCCAAAGTGAGGACATTTGAGATCAGTACAGATTTAACGTGCCCCATTCCCTTTTGTACACGACGGTCTTTGCTTGGATTTGAACTCGCAACCCACCGGTTGCTAATACGTTACTTTTCCAACCGGGCTACGTTTGGATCGAGATTTTAACTCACGATCCTCTGGTTGGTAATCCGTGACTGTACAGCGGTAACCATGCTGTCCCAGAACAATGATGCTACTGCAAAATAGGGATGAACTTTTAAGATAAACCAGCATGTGTGGCCATTATTTAAAAGTAACATAATAAGGATATTATAACCCTCACTTTCAGTGCTATCAAAGTTTTTCAGATGCTGTGCTTAACCCTCCTGGTGTTTATCTCGATGATATATCTTGTCATTAACAAAACTGACCAGATCTTGATGAACGAGATATCTCGTCACTAGAAGAAAACTGCCCAGATCATGATCTCGTCATCATCAAAACATCAGCAACATATTGATAAGATATTTCATCATTTGCAAATTGGTCAGATCTTGATGAACGAGGTGTCTCGCCGAAACCACTTGGAGGGTTGAAATTAATCATGAACGGTATTCTTAGTTTTCGTTTTTGAATAAATTCATGAATTATACTTTCGCCATTGATATTCAGAAACACCAATTGGCTGTAGAATTCCGTTTAAAAAAGAAATAAAACATGCAAAATAAAATGTTTTGAAATAAGATTTAACTAATCATACGATTTAATTATTCAAAGTTTTTAAATGTTGACACAGGTTTTCTTTACAATATGATTGAAATCAATAAAACTTTCCCTTGTTTTCCATGTTCCAATCAAACCTCATCTCCGAATTGAAAAATGACGTAATGATTCGATTTAAAACTGCATGTCTGTTGGACAAAATAAAATTTTAAATGAAACTTTGCCAGTTTGTCTCGGAAGATTATTAAAGCAGAAAATATCCGAACAGACTTTTAAAAATTAAAAAAAATGTCTGAATCGCAGAAGGTAGATGCTTCTCACTTTACGAATTGCAGTTATTCTCATACAGTTTACAATTACCTCTAAACGTTTGTGTAAACAATGATTTTCTTAGAAAAGCTACTAAATACACTAATATTAGTATAATAATTAGAAATATAATAATTTAGAGTACAATAATTTCTTATAATATACAACTAAATTAATACAAAACTGCTGTCTAACGATCTAGCATTGTCTGAAAAATTATAATCGATTACATTTGCTTTATCTATGATAGAGATTTTTAGTGTAAATAAGCCACAGGAAGACTAGGATTTTACTTCCGGTTACCCAATATAGAACGAGAGAGATTTTCAATGTAAGCAAACAAACCACGGAAGACGAGGATTTTACATTGGGTTACCCAATATGGAATACGCGAAAGGAAATACGTTCTACCAAGAAAACACTAGCGTCACCTACATTTTGCTTAACAGAAAAAGCCCCTCGTATGGAAGACATTTAAATTTAAAACAAGCTCTTTCTTATGCCATGTGCCAGTGAATGGGATTTTCTCTCTCTCTCTCTCAATAGTATTTGCTTTAAAATACATTCAAATAACAAATCAAAATATTGACTGAAAAACTGAGTAAAAGGTTTGTCATTTCAATCCGAGCAACGCCTGGTAATATTCTCCTCTTATCTTTTATAAATAAGGATTTATTATCAGCTATGAATTCTTGAAATAAATCTCAACAACATGTTTGCATTACGTTTACAAGATCTGCACGTGTCTATCATGCGCAATGTAAGGGATAATGGCAATGCGAACCGAATAATAGCGATCGCCATTATTATAAATTGCTGTCTAGTGGAACAGAAGGAATTAAAGAATTAATACTTTTATCTTCTAATCGGCATTTTCAATGTCATTGAAGATTAGCACTTTGAAATATTATGAGAGTATTTTTTTATATTTATGCAAGCAAGATTGAAATCGTCGTACATCTAATTCCCCCAAAACTTCCCCAAAAGTTCAATGAAAGTATGTTTGGTTTGTCATTTATATTTGAGAATACTCCGAAGAAGCAAAATTTCTGGTAATTTTCAATTAGTCCATCGATTTAAATATTATTAACACAAGAAATCAAGGCACAGATGTATTGAGATGAATGGCAATTAGACTCCGAACGCCCAGTTAAAGTTTATCGAATCTATACTCTACTTTTAAGTTTAAGAATCTACACACACAATTAATACATGCATCTAGCCATTCTAGTAAAAAAGCCATGTTCACAAAAATGGTCTACAGATAAATGAAGCACAGAGAGGGCGCACTGAGTAAGATGATGCAGTAGTTATTACTCGTATGTTGCACGATGAATTGTCGAAATTCTTTTTTCTTTATATTTAGTAGCTTAAGAAGATTTAGTGGTGTCATATTCTTATTTATGCCACACCTTTTATCATTGTTTGAAGTTAAAAATTTATCCTTCTTGTAATTTTAAAACACGTATGTGACTTTAGCATGTCTTTATTTCAGTTGTTTGTTGCTGTTGAGGAATAGCTAGGTACATTTAAAAGTAAGCAGCGTGATATTGACCAATTTGCCATTTCTGTTATCAAATGGATGAGTGCGTCTTTTCCAGACATTTGGGATAGATGGTGCACCTGTTATCAGGGTAAGATGACACACTGATGTCTGTTGCAGTTTCTGTATGAAGACGTATCAGAGTACTTCTACTGTCATTCCATTGTTCAAACAGCAATTACTTTGGAAGAATATTTTGTTAGATTTCCGTAAGCATATTTTGAAATTACTCTATAATCTATTTCTTATTTTGTTAAATGGATTTTATGATGTTGTCAGTTTGTTCTCATCGAAATTAAAATGAAATAGACGGAACAGGTGCCCGCAGCTTCATGTTATTTCTTCTAATTGCTCGGTTTGAAGATCTGACAAGTGGTTGTGGTAAAAGCATGAATCCTAAATTATTGATTGGTTAAAGTGATTATACACCGTGATCAAAAACACTAGTCTGCGCTTCCATAGCCAATCGGCTAAGTCGATTTGTGATTTACCCTTCAAAGATCTTACGACAGCTACTCCGCCCACATGATCCGTCAATTTCATTAGAAGGTCGATGTTTGTTCTCGAAAGACCAAAACCTTCTTTGACCAAGATCAGTAATAATATTTTCCGATTTTTTCGCTCGGAATCAATTTCACATTTTAAAACTTTTCTAATTTTAGTTGTAAGTTGTGGCAACTATGTGAGATCATGAGATAGAAAAGAATCATGTATTAATATAGTTATAACTTTTCTCCGCCGACTTAACTTTAGTTTTATTTCACTATGATATCTGTTTGAATTTAATAAATATTTATTTTTTAAATAAAAATTGTGATTCCTTTTCATCACATGCAATAACAACCCCACAAAAGATTCGATTTAAAACTGCTTAAGTAACCTTTAAATAAAACTTTCCCAATATTGAAAGAATATTAATGTTAAAAAAAATTCGAACCAGCACTTTTGAAATATTAAAAGTTCTTTGATTTAGTTACAGAAGATCAAGATTGCCTACTTTACGAGTTGAAACTACATTTAAGCAACTTATTATATCTGTTAAAAGTTTTTGAAAGAAATGATTTTCTTAAAAGAAAACGCTGTCAAATCGACTTACCATTTTGTGAAATGGTTACCTTGCTTTGCCTGCATTGAAGACATTTACTTTTAACCCTCTCGCTGCGTAATTTTTTTTATCAAAATAGGTTCAAAAATTGCGTATTTTTTTATTACATATTTCAAATCTACATATATTTTAGAGTTAAAATATACAAAAGAGTTTTTTTTTTTTCAATGTAGAATTAGATCATAAAAAAGTTTGTCGGAATATTGAAATTGAAGAATAATCATATAAAAGCAAAATTTTGAAAATTAATCTTGGTTAAATTATGATTTATTTTATGAAATACGAAGGTAAAACGTATATACTAATGAAAATATGCAAAATACTTACAAAACATTTATTAGAAATGAAAAATTATTAGAAATCACTATCCGCAGAGGAATCCGAGAAATTCTCATCAGTTTCGCTATAACTATCTTCAATATACTTGATATCAGAGTCAGAACTGCTATCAGTGTCGGAAATATTGTCAGAAATGTAGGTTCTATCACTCGCGAAACGCTTCCTGCCAGACATCTTTGAGCTTTGAAAAGAGCGCGCAAAATGCTACAAAAAATGCTTGTATATTTCGCAGAAATGTGGACATCTAAAGTCATCTGTTAACCCAGATTTGAATAAACAATTAAACATCACAGAAAAGCCAAAATGAAACCATAAATAGGGAAAGAACGTGTTGCACAGTTAAATAGACGGCAAAAATGCATCCCCGCGGAAATCGCGGGATGTGCAAATTTTGCTACTTCTACGTTGCCCGCGGAAATCGCGGGATGCCCAGCGAGAAGGTTAAGAAATTCTTTTGATATTTTATACGTGCCACTAAATGGAATTTTCAAGAAAAAAGATATTCGCTTTAAGAAGCAATAGTCATGAATATCTTATCAAATTAACTAGTGATTAAAGATGGTGAAATTTAAAAATGTCCCATGCCTGGCGCAAGAGTGTCACAAATCAAAACCTTTTTGGATGAAAAGTATGAATGCTAGAATATTCGCCGTAGATTTGTACTTTTTCTGATTTAAATTACGGCAATTTTACAGGAAACGAACTCTTAGAATTTATGATCCCTCCCCTTCCGAAAAACCCTCGCAAAGTCATCTTTCGTAGTTTTGTCATACAACAGGGGTGAGATGTATGCTAAATGTATTATATGGATGGATATGTATGTATACGATTTGCGCCCAAGGTAAGATGCAGGAATCATAAATGTCGAATAGGTGTTAAAAATTAATTTACTGACACTTAAATGATATTGGTATTTTTCTACAAAAAAGAAAAGTATATTATTCTGGTCGCATTTTCAATCTGTTAACCTACTCACCCCAAGTAAGTTTGGGTAATTATGCTAGTTAATAACAAATTCGTAATCACAATTAATTTCATTCAATGTGATTTCAATATTTGATTAAAATTTATAATTGTCCTATTTCAAAAGTAAAAAGGGGCTTTTCACACTCTGGCCCGATCCCATCATTTTTTATCCACGTACAAGCTGCTACTAGTTTAATTACATAAAGCTGATTCCATGTGTACCAGTGAATGTATTTAAAATGTTTAACTGTTACCATAATATGGAACGACAAGTACTTCACATTTTCCATGCACATAAATATCGTTTTCTACTGAGTTACTCGTTTGGATATAATTCAGTGTGTGTGATCCTTCTACAATACTTCACGTAAATTTAATTATGTAATTCTTATAAATTAACATACCAGAGCAATAACGACTTGTTTATTACGTAAAAAATCCGCAGAAATAGGATTTTGCCCAGATGTATGGAAACTTGTATTCGAGCTTGTGTATTACTAAATACCAATTCACTCCAGATCAGTTATTATAAAAAGGGCAATTGTGATAGTTTGAGATGAATCCACGAAAATTCATGTAAAGTGAATTCTAACAGATGTACTTCATTGTGGAAAGGTTATAGTTACACTAATAAATCTCTGATTGTGTGAATGTGTAAATTGAAAATTATGGCTCCGAGAAAGTAGCACCTTATATGGAAAATTTTTTATAGATTATGGGAAAAAGTGTGTGCAAGAAAAAGATATTAAAGGACTGAAACTTTTACTATTGGTTCATCCCTTTAAACAAATTTATATTATTTATTCAAGGTATGAGTTTTAACCTTACCTTAACGTAGAGATGCGCAATGATATGTCTCTTTCAAAAGGTTTTTGTTCTGTTATTCTAATTTTTAACGAATATTAATTAGAGGGAAATAACATTTGAAATTTTGCATTAACCACAAAGTGTTCTTTCTTAAGTTATTTAGTTTTGATCTTATTTATAGCCGTTTCTAATGTTTAAATGGCGCTTTAAGTTATTTTATCTCCATTAACCGATAAAAAATCCAACACACCGTTGGTGTATTTGATGATGACGCGTAGAAACTTTAGGCGTTAGCTCACCAAAAGCAGCAGTAAAGGTTTCGAGATAAAATCTTACGTATTCTATATCCAATTTCAAAGATTAATGTGCTCAAATGACTGTATAACTGATAACTTGAAGTGTTTGTTCTAAGGTAGCCCGAAAATGCGAAGGTTTTCCCACTATAAAACAAGTGTTCCGATTGTTCTTTTCCCACTTATATGGAATAATCTTGAAATTGTGTAAAATATATCCACAAGGGATCAACTACCTTTAATCAAAAATACAGGGAAATGTTAGATCACTTTCAAGATGACGAAGTAACAGTTCATATTAATAATCTTGTTATTTTCCCTTTCATGTCGTGACAGTTCAACCTATCGAAACAAGGAATCAACACCGTCTTATAGATAGAATATCTGGTTATAAGAAAGCCTGGTAACGTTTTAAGTTTATTTTTCAATTTTAACCGGTATCACTAATAAAAAATAATTTAAAATTGGTACGCGTGTCAATTGCAAACTGACATAATTATATACCTCAATTAGATATTTATGTTGATGCATTATTTTTTAAGTTATGAAAGTTTTTTTCTATAACTTATCCTCACGTTTAAGTTGAGCAACTTATTTGCACAAACTGTAAAATATATGTCCTGTAACATTTTTTTTAGATTTGTTAAAATGTTTTGTTCTAAGTTAGTGAAATTAATAGTAAAAATCTGTACTGCTATGCGTTCTTAATTTTTTCTACTGATATTTTACTCTCCAAAATGTAAAATAAAATTTTTATCAAGCACATAAATTTATAGTAATACAAATCACAGATATCAAACACAAGTATAAGAAAGAAATCCCTTATCAACATATATCTTACATACGTTAACAATAAAATTGAATGGAAATTAATCGAAAGATTTAACAGGGCTTTTTAAATATACTGTTATTAAACGTGTGCTGAGCCTATTTATTTTAATTAGAAAAATAATAGTCTTTTCTCATCCAAGCAAAGAGCTCTTACATTAATTTAAAATAAATAACTGCGTAGATGATGCAAGACATGTTTCTTAAATAAAACATTTATTAAGGATTTCGTAAAGCATAAAATCTCTAATAATTATTTGTTTGTCTTACATGAATTGCAATACACATAGAGTATTGGATTGATTTTTGTATAGCATGTAAAATGTAATATTTTATTAGTATTACTTATAAAATAGTTCTTTCGAGACTTTTCAGCGATATAAACTTGTTCATTACGGTCATCGTCAATAGACAATAATAGACTGTTACGATTATTTTTTGTTCGTTTCAGTTGATTATTGTCAAATAAAGTTTAAAAGAATAACCTGACTTACTTTTGATATTCAAAAGACATATCTTTATATGCTAGTTCATTACAAACATTTAATACTATCATTAATAAAAATTTTGAAGACTGAAATTTAACATTTCTGTTGACAAATACTCACATCTCTCATATTTTTAAAAAGGAGGACCCAAGAAGATTTCATATTAACAATCGTCTCACTTAGCGCAGTCTCAATCCAAATTTTTTTAATATTGAGTTCTTGCACAGTTCGTAAAGCTCATTTTAAGATGTTAACCAATTTGATGAAACAAACACTTTGAAAGATTTGATTTCATTGACCAAGACCTACTTAGAAGATTCCGCGTTTTCAGTTCTGGTAACCCACATAAAGGTTAAACTCTCTGTAGGAGTAAATAAATTAAATGTTGTTTGTTGAAGGCAGTTTTGATAGTTGCGTTTAAAAGGAGAGGATACACTGGGTCGAACTCACGGTAAATATATATTTTGCCTCATGTTGGCTTTCCATTTATTTTACGAGTAATGTTTTACATCTTTGTGTTGTGCTATTTCGAACCCATTTATGATAATCACCAGCATATTTCAATCGGTACTTGTGTTGTATTGTGCTCGCTTAGCTTTTATTAACAGATGAAATTCTAAAATATAATCCAATTTCCACTACATTTCACTTACATTCTTGTTTACTAGTTATTGAACATTTGGAGTTGTTTTCATTTTGGATTTTAGGGTAGTTTGCTTTAAAAGATTTTCTTAAAATATTTTAAAAAGTAAAGAAGCGTAACTGTTTTATAAATATTTAAACTTTCATGAAACAAAATATTTCTATTTTTTTTTAATTTTCAAAGGTAGTATAGATTTCAAGAATAGAAAATATGCACTAAGAAATAGATTATTGAGATTTGTGCAAATGAAAATTTCAACATAAATTCACGGTAGTACATAATTTAATTCAAATAAGAAAAGCTCTTTACTATTTATTTAAAGTGTAAGGCAATCAGTTAACTCTAAATTTGAATATTCAAGTGATCCAGTTCGTGATGTGTTGCTTCTTCAAAGTAATAAATGCAAGATGCATGTCTTCCATGACAATATCGCTATGTAAAAGACACTATCTCCAGTTACATGAAAACCTATTTACAATGTTAAAGCGATAGTTATTTAATGAACCAAAATATACAATGAATATTTCAACGAGATTAAAAAATGACTGATATTCCATTACTGTGAATTTTACTAATGAGAAACGTTTCAAATGTCCTAACCAAGCATATAATTTAATAGTACGGGTCAACATGAAAACATTAGTCATATACTCTAAGAAATTAAAACAACTTCTGAAGTGTAATCTGAATCCCTGTTGGAGGAGTTATTCTACTCTTTGGAAGGAGTATTTTGATGGAAATGAAGTGAAACGGTATATTTTAACTTGGAGACTTGGAGCCAAGAGACTTGAAAATATTGGTATTGGTATGAGTAAAAGACGAAATGAATAAAACATCTATTAAAATTGAATATTTGCTATTATAAGGATACATTATTTGGTTTAAATGCCTTCTTTAATACTGATGTCTTTTAAAATGTCTACCTAACATTCTGCAGTCAATGTTTAGGATTCAAGCAAAAATCATTTTTCATGTAAGCCCCTAAAAAAATATCATAAAACAAGGTTCAAGGATAAAAACAAAGAAACTAAAATAATGTAATTACAAGAAATCAAAGGAAGCATAAAAATGCATTGTTTAAATTATTAAAAACTAATATATTTTCATCACCTCTTTTCCTGAAATATGCACTTTAGTTTTAAAAGCTGGTATCCTTATCCCTTCCTCATTTAGTAATCAGTCATGCTTAGTCAATTTAAATTCCACTCACAACCGTACGAGGTCATAAAGAAGGTCAAAAGAAAATTATTCTTTTCACAACTTTCGACTTGTCAAACTTTACCCTTGAACCCTTGTTATTGTAGATTTCACCTTGTAAACTCACTTTTACAGCAACTAAAACATTAATTTCTCATACTATATAAGAAATCCATTACATTTTTAAAATGCAGAAATAATATGATCAATAAAACTAATAAAATTTCAGGAACATTTTATTTCGTAGATATATATGAAAAGTTTTAAGTTTGACTTTCATTGGAACAAGATAGGGATATAGCTTTAAATGGTTTTAGAAAATTTATCGTTTCAGGAGCAATGCTTACTAAAATAGTGTTATAGAATTACAAGGCATACGCGAAATTCCTTACTTTCAATGCTTTTGAGATATTACTTTGGTAAACCCATAATCCTTTGAGAGTCACTATACTTCCAGATAGTGTAGTATTGCTCTTTTCCCGAATCACACATAAGGACTAAATAATTATATTTATTGATTGAAAAATTATTCCAAGAAAGATTCTTGATCAAACCTGGTTATAAGTCATTCAGAGAAAATTACAACTTGCAGACCGGATGTGTGCGTGTGAACCTCTCAGGTTCGTTGTTTTGACGGTTCGTTAGTTGAGTTTATGGTGCAAGGGACATATTTGACCGTCCCTTGTTGGTGGATTCAAGTCCTCGACATTTCAGTAAATATAAGAGTAGCGTGTCGTTCACTCTTCTATGTGTTTGTCGCCCATCCTGTACTGCACCTGAGATTCGCAGCAAGATTGCATTTCTATCGAGAGAGACGATCCTACACTCCCTAATATTGGAACATACCTATGTTTATTGAAAAAGTGGTATAATATGAATATAAAATCTAAAACATGGTTAATATTATTCACATTGTCATTAGATATAATGTAAATAATCATACGAAGGCTATAAATTTGATAGGCAAGTGATTCCAAAATTTTTCCATATCTACGGGATGACATTGCTCAGGGTCATTTTTTCTGTTAAGATTTTTAAAAAAAGGTTCCATTTTCTTTTAAACCTTCATTATATATCTGAATAATAGAGATATGCAACTTATCTCACCGGGCAATATGTTAAGCTGTGCAGATGAAAATTGAAAGGTACTTAAAATCCCTTGATTATCAACTTAGTCTGAAAATCAGCTATGAGGACTGATAGCATATCAAGACGCAAGTCATCGCTTCAGAATAGGTTGTCTATATTGCAGAGAATTCACAAAAGGCAACAAATGATTTCTAGTGATCGCTTTTGTAACTATTGGACCTTGAATTTTTTAAAGTGTGCAAACTAACCTCACAGTTTAGTGTGCACAAATATTAAGTACTGTTTAGTGTACAGAAATATTAAACTTGCATTTTAGCATGAACCATAGTAAGGTTAGGTGATTCCTGAATTTCAAATTACGAATGACCAAAATTCTCAGACATGTTGACAGTTGAAAATTTATGAGAAATGATGGTCTCGCTAAGTAGACACACTAAAATAAATGAATTACAGGTACTCCTCACTTAACAACCAACCTGTTTAACAAATACTAGGACTTACGTCCAGCTCTGCACCTCAAGGAATCTCTTTTCTTATGTCGTTTTCACACACATCGGCAAAACCGGCGCCGGTGATCAGATCAGCCGTCCGTCAAATTTACTTGTCAGGCCACCGATAGCGGCAAATGTAGTAGGAGTTGAACTCAACAGATCGACTGCCAAAATGTTCTCATTGCGTGTACTTTGGTGAACGCGGCTCGCCTTTCTTATCTTGCACCTGTCATTTCTTGTTAGAATTATTTAGTTTGCCAAATTTCTGACTATTCCCCTAAAATAAACTTGTCGAAACTACTTCCTTTAGACCTTTTCTTTCCTCAGAATAAATAGAAACGATTACGCTCCTGGCTTATGGGCCAATTTCCTTAACTACCTAGCAGTAGTACAAAAACCTGATAGTCACGTGAGGAGTTCCTATACATTATTCAATTCATACTTTTGATAAAAAGAACATATGCTTGAAAATAATTGATTATCAAATTTATATAAACATATAAATTTTATTTAAACATTTTATATGTGTATATAAACAACTATATATTAAAAACTATATATGTATATAAATAACTATATACTAACAACTATGTGTATATAAACAACTTTAACGCAATAATGGTTTAAAATGTATATGGCTTAAAACTTTATCTTGAGCGTATGCGTCATGTTTTCATTACATTTTGAAATGGACTAACTTTTCATTAAACTATCACGCAAAAAAAGCACGGATTCAAAAGTACATTTCTTTTATACCTTAGGTTTCAGTTTAATTAGCCCCTGTGTAGCAAAAAATGATTATTGAGTAGCAAAACAAATTATAAAACATGGAAGTATGGTGCGGAAGTATGGCTTTGCGTACATATAATGATATTAAATATTTTTACTGTCTTTAATTCTACCTATTTTTGATTAACAAATGCGCACACACTAAGAAATTCTTCAACTCCAGGTAATAAAAAAGTAGTTAATTCAGGAGAACGGAACACCTTAAATTCTGTTGAGAATGAAGTGCGATTATTTCCGTTAAACATGCTTATAATCTTTCATATGCTGTTTCATTATGTTACTTTATAATCAAACCTAAATTATTTATTTTATTTATTAGCGTTGGTTTAACTCCTTAATTTATTCTAGTTTGGATCCATTGCATCAAATAATGGCAAATAATCATTTAAGTTGCCACAAAAGATAAACAGTGAAACAAATTATTAAGACAATATATCTTTTTAAACATTTGTAACACCATCAATGAAGTTGTAGACATTGAATAAAGATGTCAAATGTTATTAAACTTCGGATAATGGTGAAATTTACGACGTATCGGCCTTTCTTTAAATGGCCAAAATCATGCGAATGAATCTCATTGGCATAATAGCCAAGATTAAGAGATAAATAATTCTTCTCTTCCAGGAAATTTCATAATTCAAAAACTAAAACACTCAGTATCGCCTAGTTGCTTTTACTTTCTCAATATATCTTTTTTACATTTCACGTGCAAGGAAAAAAACCTAAAGGAAACAGTGTCGAAAACTGTTGTAATTTAAATATATCTAAAAATCACCAATCGTATAATTAAGAATGTCATTTGCGTGTATGCGTCGTTCTAAAGGAATAAGAACAAAAATTGGTCTTTAAACTAATCATATTTCTATGATGGCTACATTGCTGTATTTAACCAGTTTCCTTTGCATCTATTTCAAATAGATATTAAAGTCAATTTAAATTCTTGAAAACAATACAATTTTAAGATGATCTTTCGATAAAGATTTTTCCTTTAAAGATGCATTTTACTTTGCACACGATTGATAGATGACAAGCTACATTACCTCAAATAACTGTAGTGCCATCATTTTTTAAAACGAGCAAGGAAGTTTTCAGAGCGAAAACCAAAGAGAAGATTGGTGATAGAATTTTTGTGAAGAGAGAGTACAACTACAATTGTAGAACTTTGGATTATTGTAAGTTTTCGGGTTCACTATCTAATTAAAATATTTCATTGTAATAGTTGTATTTAAAGTAGTATAGTATAGTATCCTAATGATTTTATTTATGTTTTTATTTGATGCAGTATAAATACTTTCTGTTTAATCTAGGTGATTTAGGAGTTAGTATTTTTTACACCAGTTATATTTGTTTCAGTAAATGCTAATAGGTTATTTATACCCACTGATATTCAAACTGTCTTAACAAAAAAGGGGCCCAGTTTTGGAATAAGCCCATGCGGAAACACATTTGGCACACACATACTTAAATTGAAAACAAAATATTTCTCAAATTAGTTTACTAGTAAATATGTTGGCATATGTAAAATATGTAAAGATTATGCCATATGATATGTCATAATCTGCACAAATTTTACCATATGCCGACATATTTACTAGCAAACTGATTTATGATTTATTTTTGAATTTGAGTATTTTACTATGCAATAGCTGTTGAAATTTCTTATAATTATAGTGCAACATAATTTTAATGCAATTCTTGGATAAACAAGTACTATTTATTAGTGAGTTTATTAATTGATGCATTAAACGATATGCAACCTATTGTAAAAAGATATAAAATACAATGATAAAAAATAATATAAAGAGGATTAAGCTTAAATAAATCGTCATAATACATGATGCTTCTCTACATTTCATTCATATATTCACATTTCATCTTTCTGATTGATTTTAGACACCACCGCCCTTTCCTATATGAGTTCGTTGGAGGGTGTATTTTTTCCAAAATTTTTATACTATCCTTAAGTTAAAAAGTTCAATTTTACAAATATGCTTTACACAGCCCTTTGTCAGAAAAAATCATTAATTAATCACTTTTAGTGTTATTATTGATAAAAATTCGATCATTCCTTCTCTCAAGAAATTTATTTACAGAGTTTCCTGTATCACCGTTAAATTACGAGAGCGCCGTTTCTTTTATAGGTAATCAATATTATAAACTGTATCATAATTACTCGAATATTACAAATAATTCGTAAAAATACAATAAATATATGTTCCGAAAGTCACACTGAGTATGGAGAATAACAAAAAACCTGGAGCGTTATTACTGTTATTTGTTGAACAATGGTATGATTTATGTGAATTTGCCGACTTCCAGGGGCTTGGCTGGTATAAGGATGCCACTTGAGCAATGTTTTAATGCATTGCCAGAAACCTAGACATTCTAAGGGACGTTATGAAGAGATAGAAGGCTATGCAGTGCATCTATAGCAAAAAATACATTCAGGGAGACTGTAAACTATTAGATTGTGGAAAAGTGAATTGGTAAGGTTATAAGGAAGGTTACTTGGAAGTTTCCATCCCAGCTTACGTAGGAAATGTTCCTAATGGTTTAATTTGCGCCACAATTATCCTTGCAGTTTTGCACAGCTCGAGTTATCACGGAAGAGAAGAGACAGCCGTAAAGCCGTTAGTTTGTAAAACCGTTAGGATTGATGCGTTTCAGGTCACTCTTGGATTATAGACGACTAGAAAGCTATAGTTTGAAGTGATAAGCTATGTTGTTCACACTTAATTATGATAGATGTTTTGGGATTAGGGAGAATGGTTTCGCCACACTGCGTTGTTTACTGAAATTTGTAAACTAATATAAGTGCGATCCGTAAAGTTTACGCTGAACATATTCGGATTTGGCAGAAGGTTTTATAACAATAGGTTCGTCCAAAAGTAATACATTGTTCTATTGCTATGCAGTTTTATTTTGACAATGAAACTTTGGTTAGTAGACAGCAACAATAAGCTCTGATGTGTACGTTGATGGTCTGTACAATTTAGCCTTACCAACAATGTGAAACTTACCGGTCACCGCTGTTCTTTCCAACATGATGTAGTCACATTCCATATCTTACGTTATATGCAAGACTGATTTCCTAAGTATAAAGTGGAATTTGTTGATCTTAGAATCCAGATCTTAATCTAGCAGACACTCTGTTAGGAATTGGATCTACCAGTACGAAAACGCACACAACGACCGTTTTCTAGTTAAACTATTGTATCAGCAGTTGAGGACGAATGGCGAATCATTCCAACATAAACCTACTGTAAATTGCTTCAGAGTATGTCTCAATGTTATACAAGAAAAAGGTGGTTGATGATTAACTATTAATTGTCATAACAAAAGAAATTATACAAACTTTATTATATTGGTATGCGTTTGATAATATTATGTACATTAAAGCGAAAGATCGTGTACTAAGCAACTTTTTGAAATATATTCCCTTTTCTTTTATTTAATTCGTTTCGGATATACAGGATATACTTCCAGTAATAAACTCTAGAGTAATGTGAGTATTTTGAGATAATGCTATGGTGGTGCATTTCCAATGCAGCTCTGAATTCTATTCAATGGAATATCGATGTAAATTACAGTGTTAGGTATCCATCTCAAAGACTAATTGATATGTTAATACAATATTTGGGCGACATAATTATAAAAAGGTGTGTAAAATATTGTAATGAAAGTAGGGATAATATAAAAACCTAATATTGTAGCTCAACTCAGGGGTAGTGACTGACATTTTAAATACAATAACCACAATTACTAAATAAAAGAGAAACTTAATATGTTGTTTTATATATCATTTTATAAAAATTTCAATTTCCAGTAAATTAGTGAAACATTAGTAAGAGACATAGGTAAATACAACTCCAATATTTCTTCTTTTGCCTGCTTCGTATTTACGTTGTTAATATCTTCATTGTTATTTCAGATTCATCGACAAGTTATTGTCAACTAATCATGTTTCAATTTGACTAATTTTACTTAACAGAAAACATAAATTTACAGCCCCTATTTTTAAAATTATAACAATCAAGTACAAAGTAATTACAAGAACGAATTGGAATAGTTTAAATAAATTTCCAAATTGGGAGTATTTATCTCTAAGGAATAAAGAAAAGTAGATCGACTATGTTAAGACACAAATTATAATCTTAACCTTCCACATTGTTCAATACCATTAGATGATCAGATTTGCATTCCAGTTCAATAAGTACATACTTCTCTACCCTGTATACCATATTTCATTTTCTTGCGATACCATGAAAAAAATTATTTTTGTTAATAAGTCGCTTATTGAGCAAAACAGACGCCAGGTTGACTCTCTTATGCAGATTAGAATATTCTCAAAGCTTGAATTAGGACAGTCCCATACTCTGAGATTTTCAAATACTGAATACTTTACAAACTCCTTCAGGCTCTGTGGATAGTTGCAGAGCATGAAAAAGGTTAGACATTAATCAATGCCCAAGTGATACAAACCCTCAGAAAAACCTGTTTTATGTTAACATAAAGACGTCATTGGCGATTTCTGCTTCACGAAGAAATAAACAAGTTTAATATAAGGATACGAAGTCAGATTATGTTTTAAAGATGGCCTGAGTGTGTGACTACATCCCCTGGAAAGAAGGTTTCAGAAGTAAAATTATTATTTTTCAATTTAACTTTTTGGATTTTTTTCTGTTGACGTTTTTCACTATTCCTCTGAATCGACCAGGTCATAATAAATGTGGAGACTTGTTTATAAGGTCACAGACATTTTAAACGAAAATTCTGAAACACATTTTAGTTGATAAAATTTAAGGAAAGTCTGTTTACTTAAAGTATGTTTATTTGTTCTGCATTTTTTTGTGTTATCAAAACTAATATTTCTCATCAGTGAAAATACTAGCCATCAAATAGATGGAAGCATTGTGACTGAAAACGTTTTCTATAACCCCATTAGTTTACAGGTCTAGAAAAGCATTCAACACTTAAAGTAATTTTATATTTTTGTTTTGCTCTATTTTCTCAAACATGCTGCTTAGATGTTATACTTTATCAAACAAAAATTCATTTAGCCGTTTTTAAACTTTTTAATCAAGTACTTTTCGTGCATCAATTATTACAAAGATACGAATGGTGAATACCCTTAATACAAAAAGCAATGGAATTTTCATCTTATCTTTACTGGCAGCTAAAAAGTTTTTCAAATCATAATTTTCCGTTCAAAACCTTAACGAATACTTGTACGACCATATATACATGAATCAAGTAAATAAAAGTTTTGTAAATAATTTTCATTAACTAATCACTTGATTAAATTAAAATTTACTTTTTTAGATAGATTTCAGCAAAGCCTCATCTCTGGAAGTGACACGAGAAAGTCGATATGACTCCGGGAAGTTCGTTAACTTACGAGGAAGAAGCTGAGAATGAGGTACTAGATTTTTTGTTTTAGTTCAAAGTAAAAATATTTATAATGCAGTTAAAAAATTGGTGATTTCATATTCCTATAAAATGTCGCACACAATTAAAATATATGTTTCCATCCGTTTTAAATGAATATACTAAGTGCGCAGTTTGTTTTAAAGGGAAGTATTGTGGTGAATCAATTATTTTGAGTTTCAACCACAACTGGTAGATATATAGTTTCGTTAAAATATGCCTCACCCATCACATATTTTTCATATATACTGTTACGTTACAATCAAATAGAATATTTTGGTTAGTTTTGTTTTAAAAAAATTGTCTATTTTTTGTAAAAGCTCATCATTTACCTAAGATAAACTGTATTTTTGAAGAACATCAGTTACCTTATGTACTACCCATTTGGTCCCCATAACTAGGACTGGGATTCTACAGTTATGATATACAGACACACCCCGTTTCCTCGTTCCTTCGTATATGTGTTGTCGTATCTGGTTCTATTTAATGAGTTATCAGTGAAATCCCAGGCAATGCAGACAGCACAAACATTTATTATATGACAAAATATTTACAAAGGAGCGTCCTACACGACCATTCCATCCGAATATAATAATGTTCTAATCTTACTTAACACTATCTGATGGTGATTTTAGCGCTATCTGTCGTGTGATTGAATCCCTAATACGACATCTCCCCCGCAAGATATGGGTTTGGGGTTTCTCAAAACACAAACCTGAATTTAAATATTAAGGATTCAATCACCTAAAATATTATCACACCATATCAACAACAAAAAAAATGCAAAATAAAAAATATCTATACATATAAAGAATAATACAGGCGGCCATCGACTTTCGCACATAATTGGTTGCTGAAAATGTGTGCGAATGTTGAATGTTCGAAAGTAGAGGGATGTAAAAAACATCAAAAATTATATTTTAAATATTTATTTATCAATAATGTATTAAAAATATTTATTTATTAACAATATATTAAAAATATTTATTTATTAATATACATAATTAGGTTAACGAGGCGTATTTAAGTGCTTTCAGGTGTTTTCTTTATAAACTTGTCAAGAGTGTAAGTTCAACACCACCCTTATTTTCTTTTCTTGATAAAGAGTTCTATAACATGCTGTGTCTTTCTCAATCGCCCTACGTACTTTAGATATACGTTCTCCATTGGGATCATATTCTTCCATGATAGTCAACAATTTGTCAAGATGCATGAAGGCTTCATTCATATTTTTGATTGTCAAAGTCTTGACGATTTTATCAGCTTCTTCATCCTCACTTTCATTGTGTATTGCATTTAACACTTGTTGCTCAATTAAGTATTCATTTGACAGAGGTACTGAGTGAGATTCAATCAACTCATTAACATCTTCATTGTTGACGTCCAAGTTTAGTTCATTCATTAGACTAACTATTTCATCTGTGATAGTTTCCGGAGTTTCTTCAGAATTTATAAAATCACTCATCATTTGTGGGCATAATTGTTTCCAGGAACCTTTCATTGCTGACTCTTATTTCATCCCACGAGTCCCCAATATTGCTTATTGCGTTCCATATATTATAGTTCTTCCAAAAATCTCTTAATGTAGGCCCATCTTCCCTGCCAGTTGCCTTGATGGCCTGATTCATTATTGTCCTCATATAATATCGTTTAAGGTCCATGGGCTGTATTAGGCAGGTAGTATTGGGAGGAAGAAACACAACATTGATTTCCGGGTATAAATTCTGCAGAGATTTTGGGTGTCCTGGAGCATTGTCTAAGATTAATAATGCTTTAAATTGTAAATTTTCATCTTTACAATATTGCCTAACTGCCGGCACGAAATGAAAAGTGAACCAATCTTTAAATATTAACGCAGTAACCCAGGATTTTTTATTTGATTTCCAAATGACTGGAAGCAATTCTTTATCTTTCCCTTTCAATGGTCTGGGATTTTCTGCTTGATAAACTAACATTGGATTCAGTTTTAAATCACCAGCTAAATTTCCACCAAGAAGCAATGTCAATCGGTTTTTAGAAGGTTTATGTCCAGGGGCAACTGATTCTTCCTTCGATAAGAATGTGCGATTAGGCATTTTTTTCCAAAACAAACCCGTCTCGTCTACATTGAATATTTGGCTAGGAGAATATTCTCCATCTACAATAATTTTGGACAATGAAGAAATAAATTCTTTTGCAGCATCTTTATCTGCATCAGCCGATTCTCCAGTGAATTTAATATTATGTAAATAATACCTCATTTTAAATTTGTCGAACCAGCCATTACTTACTTGAAACACCGTGTTAGAATCTTCTTTTAATCTAGTCTTCCAATCTTCATGCAAACTAAGAGCCTTAGATTGAATAATTGAAAAACTCAGAGGGACATCGTTTTGATGTTGATCATCAATCCATGATGACAAAGATCTTTCCATTTCATCCATCACTATGCCGTGTGTTTTGGTAACAATCTTTGAAGATATATTTCCACAATTTTGAACGTATTCCTTAATTTTATTCTTGTTTTTCAAAATTGAACATATCGTAGACCTGTTTATGTACGAACGGCCGATTGAAGCAAAAATTCACCGCTTTCAGAACGTCTAATTATTTCCATCTTTGTCTCGATCGTATGAAGTTTGTGAGTCCTTAATTTCTTTTTGTTCATATCAACACTGCAGTTTCTCCGTGTCTCACTCATGTTTATAAATTTATAAGGGCGAAATATTTAAACATAAACAAATAAATTGGCAAAACATGCAACGCATCGACACGCGCCCTAACGCAAGACTAAACCTGTTTAATGCATTGTATGTATTTGACAATCGGCTCCCGCCACCGTGGCTCGGAACCCTAGTGACGTCACAACGATTCCAAGAAGTCCCCTTCTCTAGGCGGAAATGTGAGTGAGCGCGAGCTACCGCGCTCCGTGGGAGCGACTGCATGGAAGCGAACAATTTTTGAGTTATCGACAAAAATTATTCGCTTTAATTATTAATTTAAATTTATTATTAATTTAAATTTATAATTAAAAATTGCATTTTTAAAAATGTGCGAAATAGCGAATTGTGCGAAAGTCGAGGGCCATAATGCCCATAGCCTGTAATGCCCATAAAATACTAAAGCATATAATAAAAAAATTATGCTTAAAGTCACAATAATAAATTTGTCACTACTTCTCTTCGGAAAATAGTCTGGATAATGCATCAGCATGAGGCATTTTGACTCCTGGACAATGTTCTATTGTTAAGTTATACCTTTGAAGAGCAAAAACCCACCGCTGTAGTCGTGAAGATTGTGGGGCACATTTTGTAAGGTATGACAAAGGGTTGTGATCAGTGTACAGTTCTATTTTGGACACGAAAACTAAAGTTTAAAACTTCTTCAAACTCCACACATAGCGTACGCTTCTCTCTATTGTAGATCAAGTTTGTTGAGTTTTATTCAACTTCTAGCTCACATATGCAATAGGTCGGAGTAATCCTTCGATCCCTTGGGACAGACGAGCGGCGATACCATACTGGGATGCATCACTGTGTATTATGAACGGTTCACTCATAACTGGAGTGTGCAAAGCTGGAGCTTTCATTACAGCAGATTTCAGTTTGTTGAAGGCAACTTCGTGTATATCCAGCCAAGGTAAATTTTCAGGAATCCTCTTTTCTGTTAACTCCGTAAGAAATAAGGCAATCTCTGCAAAGCAAGGTATATATTCCCGATAATAATTGCACAACCCGAGCATGCTTCTAAGTTGTTTCTTGGTCTCAGGTACAGGTATTTGAGCAATTGCTTTTATTTTGTCTGGATCTGCTTGATGCCTTCCAGATCCGATAACATGACCGAAATATTTGATTTCAGGTCTTGTAAATGCACATTTGTGTAAATTCACAGTAAACTGTAGTTCTTCTAATTTTGAAAGAATAACATCCAATTGTTTTATATGATCACTTATGTTAGAAAATATAGCTATGTCGTCAATATATGCACGACTGAAATCTCTGTATGGTGCTAACGCTTTGTTCATTTCTCGTTGAAAAGTCGCAGCAACATTTCTCAAACCAAATGGCATTACTTTGAATCTATACTGTGCTCTGTGAGTCTTGAAAGAAGTAAAATCACGACATTCTTCTTCCATTGGGATAGCCCAATATCCCTTCAACAAGTCAAGTGTAGAAATAACATTTGCTTTCCCTATGCTGTGAAGTAATTGAATGGCATCTTCCACAGGAAAATCATCAGCCTTGGTGACAGCATTGCGAGATCGATAATCAACACATAAACGCATGCCTCCATCCTTTTTGTTAACACACACACAACAGGATGAGCGATTTCTGCAGAACTTTCTTCTATTAAGTCCAATTCAGGTAGCTCTTCAATTTGGGTATCTACTTGTGATTTCAAGGATTCTGGTATCCTATAAACATATGGTTTTGTCCTTTCTTTGCCTTCTTCAAGTCTTATTTTGTGTTCCCAACTTGTGCAACTTTCAATTTTCCACTAAATAAATCTTTATGCTTCTGTAATATCCGAATCTGTTGTTTTCTTTCGTTCTCATGTAAATCATATAAATTTATTTTCCAAATTTTATCAGACAGTTCTTGATGCACAGTTCTAGGAGAAACATGAATTTCACCAAATTCTTCATCATCTTCAAAAACAAGACCAACAGCATTCACTCTTGTGCAATATCTCCTTATCTTATTTGGGCCGCGGTGGCCCGGTTGGAAGAGTAACGGACTAGCAACCGAAGGGTTGCGAGTTCGAATCCAGCCAAACACCGTCGTGTACAAAGGGGGCTGGTGCACGTTAAATCTGTCGTGGCCTCGAATGTCCTCACGTTGGCGTGGTGTAGAAGTTTGGAGAGTGGGGTGCCAGCTCAGGTGTTGCCTCGTCATCTGACCGTGGTTCAAAATTACGTGGTGTTGTCCTCGGATCTTTCCCTTTGGAATTGATCCCGGACCGTCACCAATAGCCCGTTGTGTTGCTCCAGTGTGACGTTAATTGAAATACCCACCCACCCACCCTATCTTATTTACATGGTAGTGTCGTACTTTTCCGTCAGGAAGTTTCACTTTGTAAGAATGCGGCGATGGATGCTCGACTATCTCCCCAGGTCCGGACCATCGTGCATATAACTTGTTGGAAGAATCTGGAATTAGAGTAAGTAAACCTGCTCTCCTAATTTAAATTCTTTGGATCTTGTGCGGCGATTAAAATAATCCGTGTAGGCTTGTTGTTTTCCCGATGCGATTAGTAAAGCTTTGTCGGTTGCTCGTTCGAGATTTATTTTGAGTTCCTGGAGATAATCTACGACTGATTTGTCCATATCAAAGGTATAGGAATTTCTCCACACCAGCTAAACTTCAACACACTCAGAGAACCTCTTGCTTCTCGGCCATACATTAACTTGAATGGAGATACTCCGGTAGTACAGTTAGGAACTTCTCTATAAGCAAACAACAGAAACGGAATGTATTTATCCCAATTACTAGGATCCGTTCGGATAACATGATGAAGTGTATTTTTAAAAACTTGATTATATCTTTCCACAAGTCCATTACTGACTGCATATCCTGGTACCGAAAATCTAGGAGAGGATCCTAAGCGATTCATGAATTCTTGAGTAAGTTTCGATATAAAGTTTGTACCTTGATCACTTGCTATAGTATTTGGTATTCCAGTTCTTATGAAAATTTCCAACAGTGCATCACATGTCGCCTTAGCAGTTAAGGAACGCAAAGGAATTACTTTCGGCCAGCGAGAATGTTGATCAACATAACACATATTTATGACGACGAGCTGAAGAAGGCTCGATAGGGCCTATAATGTCCACATTAGCACCTTAAAATGGTAATTCCGGTATGAGAACAGGAGTAATAGGAATTTTATCAGTCATTTTCTCTGGGCTTCGGAGTTGGCATTCTTTGCATGATTTACAAAATTCGGCGATTTCACTAGTCATGTGAGGCCAATAAAAACTAAATAGTATTCTTTCATTCGTCTTTTTCATTCTCATATGACTTCCAAAAATAGATTCATGAACTAATTTTAAAAGTGATAAATTTTTCTTCTTTTAATGTATCACAGCTGTTTTATTTTTCACCAAGTCGAAAGCTTTCAATTCTGCACTATAGTATTCCTTTTTCTGGTGATTCTTGTTCTTATTCATCATTTCCGGTTTCAGCGCAGACTAAATAATCTTTTTCTTTCAATGGAAAAACACAATCCAATCGTACATTTAGGAATACATGCTTCTTTTCAATTTCTTGTTGAGCATTTTAGTAATTCATAAATATTTAGGGTAGAATGCACTGACCTTGAACTTTTTCCCTTACTGCTGCAAGTATTTCAATCGGACGGCAAAGTTTATTTTCATCTTTTTTTTAAATGAAACTTGGAATTTTGCCAATCCAGCTCAATTTTTTCTCCGAATGCACTAGTTAAAATTATTTTTCCCTTTTCAGTTTTTGATTCGGAAATAAAATTTGAATTGTGAAAACTGGGATTTGAGCTCCAGAAGATTAGGCTTTTCAGTTCTCGATTATCTACTAGAATGTTTACATATTAAAGAGAGTTCATAGGAACATTTATTTTTTCTTTCACCATATGCTCCGATCGTATTTCAGCAGTCAATACTTCATCTTCTGGTTTCTTTTCTTTCTTGCTAATATTTGTTCATCTGCTGTATCTTTTAGGACAATCTCTTGCGAAGTGCGATAAACCACATATGTAGCATTCCTTTGAAGTTGTATTTTTTCGTGCTTTGGTAATCTTCTCTCGTCTTGAATCGATGTTCTCTGATGTGAGGGGGTGCATATTTCCGGTCTATGGAATTTTTCGTTTCTTCTCTGTTGTAATTAAAATTCTGATGTTTAAAAGTGTTCGTTTGATTCTCCTCCCAAAATGTTTCCTTCACTTTTTTGTTTACGCAAATTCGAACGTTTTCGTAATCATCTAGTTTATTTTCAATTTCTTCTGGTATTTTGAATCGAGACCATTCGTCGATGAAATGATCACGGATTTCCTATGGCACTTTACTCTTAATCTGATCAGTAATAATTAAATTAGACAGTTCTTCAAAAGTCTTTACATCCACTCCTCTTATCCATTCTTGATAATAATTTTTAAGTTCATAGGCGAAGTCACACCAAGTAATTTCGGGTCTCTTGTAGTGTTTCGTAAACAATAGGCGGAATCTTTCGGGAGTAAGTTTATATCTTTTTAGAAAGAGTTCTTTCACTTTTTGTAATCACTTCTTCGTTTTTTCTGGCAATTATTTCCGGAACGTCATAGGGTGGGAATCCTATTAGATATGACATCCAATTTTCTTTCTTTATTTTCGTTCGTTTCACTCGAAGTAGAGAACTAAGTAGAGGCTTATATCGTTAGTTTTGGGATCAAACGTCTGTAAAATACTTTGCAAGTCAGACCTCGGCTTCATGTTTGCATCAGTTTGTCGACTTTCGGACCCATTCTTCGATCTTTCGTTTTCTAGACGCATCTTTTGCAACTCGAATTCCATTTCTTCTTTCCTTCGTCTTTCTTCAACTTCTAATTCTGCGTTTCTCCTTCTTTCTTCTATAATAGTATTTAAGAGTTCCTTCACGAACGGTTCGTCATAATATTTATTTTCGGTTATAACTTTCTTTAGCTCAATTACAACCATGTTTTCGGTATTCGATATCCTTCGGTAGTAACAGTCTTTAGATCTTCCTTCCGCTAAGAACGCCATAATGGAATCACGAAATAAAATGTTCGATTTAAAGCGAAAGTTCCGCAATAAAGTTCCGAAAATCAAATTTGAAATTCACCTTGATGCATTTCAACAAAAAAATCTTTACGCTATTCTTCAAAAAGTAGCAGAAAACAAATATAAAAGTTCACAACAAAGAACAGGACTCACCATGAAAACCGAAAGCATATTTCCTCATTAAAATTCTGTCAGCGGCGCCTGTCAAATGTTGTATCTGGTTCTATTTAATGGGTTATCGGTGAAATCCCAGGCAATGCAGACAGCACAATTTATTATAGGACAAAATATTTACAAAGGAGCGTCCTACACGACCACTCCATCCGAATTAGGGATGTTAAGCAAACCACAGAACTGCTACTCAATCACAGATACTTTGAATCACAGTTCTTACCTATTACTGGAATATCAAACTAACAGTGATTTCGTAGCAGTGATTTAGGAACAGTGATTGAGAGTATCCGTGATTCGGTAGCAGTGATTGAGCTGATATCGCTTAGCTGATAACTAAGCTGGTACCGATACTGCGACTGGGATTCGGTAGCAGTGAAAACTGTGATTGAGTATCGGTGACAGCTGGCTTATGGGTGATTCCCTCGATTGGAGTGTGGACCGTGGGGTGGGGCTCTGTGACGGATTCGGGTTTCTTTAGAGCAGAGGTTCTCAAACTTTTTCAGTCACGGAGCACCTTTGAAATTGGAAATTCAACGCGGAGCACTAAATTTTATCTCGCAGCTATGTACTGTATTTAGTAAATAGAACGACAAAATAGCATTGACGATACAAGGTAGTTTCGTCATTTAAGCTTGCAGGACATTAGATTTCACCCTTTAATTTTTTTTTCTGCGCTAATTTCCCATTGCAGACGGAAAACACACACATGAAAAAAAACATTTGAAAATAAATTCAGGGCAAATATTGCAGATCCACAATTTGTTATTTTATTAATTTGGCATTATTACATTTGTTACAAATTTTTACTTGGTTTCGTGAAACAGAAATTTGATGAGAAGGATGAGGCTGTTTTGATTTGCACAATGAGATTATATCTGGCTGAATTTCGGATAGTTGCAACTGCATATCTTGATCTGCATTGAGACGTGATCTGTATTTTGTTTTAGTAGGCGGCGTATGCGGAGAATCCTGTTTCTCATAAATAAGTGGTTGCAAAGGGCATTAGAATAAGTTTCGCTTTATCTGATAGGATTTTAAATTCATCTTTTAGCGTGCACCAAAGATCTGAGATTGATTCGTAAGTTTCAAACTTTGATCTTATCTCTATATCTGATGTCAAATCAAGCAAGCATTCTTATTGCTGTGATGTCAGAGAGGATGATTTTTTGGATATAGAGTATGGTGTTACAACCCAAACGTTTTCTTTTATGTTTTCATGCAATCCTTTCGGAAAATAAGAGTTCAAAATATCAATTAAACGCAAGAGATAAACTTCAAACTCGTTTAAGATATCCGCAGGAATGTCTGATTCAAGTTCTTCTCCAAATCCTTTTGTTAGTGGTAAACAATCCAGGCTTCCGTTTTTGATTGACTCTACCCAATACTTCAGTTTCTTTTTAAATCCTTCCACTTTATCAGTAGCATCAAAATCAGTTACTGCTTTTCCTTGAAGTGAGAGACATAAATCATTAACTTTTGTAAAAATATCTGCCAAATACGCCAATTTCATTAGCTAACGATCATCACACAACTTCTCTCCCAAAGCAAAATCATTGTCACTCATGAAGATTCTGACTTCATTCCTTAGTTCAAAGAGGCGCATTAAACTTTTACCACGGGAGAGCCACCTTATTTCTGTGTGAAGAAGGAAAGACGTATGCAGACTCCCCATGTCATCACATAAGATTTTGAACAACCTGATATTCTTAGGTCGTGATTTTATAAAGTTTATTATTTTAACAGTTTCATCCAGCACTTTTATAAAAGGTGGCATTTTCTTCATTGCAAGATCATGTCGGTGAATTACGCAGTGGCTACTGCTGCACCCCTTGGCTTTTTCTTTTATTTTTGCTATTGCACCAAACTTTCGCTCCATATGTGCGCACATCAACAGTTCTCATAGGATGCCATTCTCCGCGAAAAATTCATCTAATAATTTAAATATTTCACTACCACTTATGGTAGTTGGTAATGGCTTGCAGAGAAGTAAATCCTCTTGAAAAGAGTCTAAATATGGATAGCGCACAAATACCATAAGAATTGCCAAACCAGCAACATCGGTTGATTCATCCATTTGAAGCGAAAATTTAGTGGATTTTATACGAGAAATTAAAGTAGCTTTCACATATTCTCTGCTAAGTCCCCGATTCGTCACGAGATTGTGTCATTTGACAAAGGAATTGTGTCTATGACTTTTGCAGCCGTTACGTCAAACATGCATTCGATAATGTCTTTTACACAAGGCTTGATAAGGTTTTTAGCAACAGTATGGGCTTCGCCAGCTTGAGAAATTCGGTAACTAAGTTAAGATGCCATCAAAGCCTTTTCGTTGACAGTTTTTGAATGATACTATATACATTTCTGGACTTTCCTGAGTTCAATATACTTCCTTCTGAAAAAATCAGTTGGTTTATTCTTGCATTCTGGATGGACCCCCTCAAAATGACGACGCATTTTTCGTGGAAACATTGAATTGTTCGGCAAGACTTTGCCACAAATTACGCATTGAGGTTTATTATCGGTGGTCTCAGCGAACCCAATATGCAAATAAGAATCATGATACTTTCGTTTTAAAGTTTTTTTAATTGTGGAACTGGTATCCGAGGAAGTAGAGCTATGCAACTTGTTCGATAGTTCAAGAAGTTCTGTTGCATCCGCAGTTAATGATTCATCCGAAAAACCAGCTTGTACAGCAACAGTAACATCTCTATCTTCTTCCGCACTGCAATTAGAAAGTAATATGAACATTAGCTGTATATAACAACAGCAAAATTCAGTAAAAATCTTAAATAAGATATTGCATCTAAAAAGATTCATGAGGGGTTTTTAAAAGAAAATACTGTAAAACTTTAAAAAATCCTAAAATGCAAAATCTTATACGTGAATAGTAAAATTTTATTTTTAGGGATTCTAATTTTTCAAGATTTTAAAATATCGTAATGAGTTTAACCATTTTGATACAGGAACGACAGAGTCAACAGATTGCAGGACAAGGTATACGAAAATGTACAGGGCATATAGTTTTCATATGCTTGAGTAGAAGCAAAACAACGAATTATAAACAACAAACAATCCTCAACATTTTTTATTTATTTTACAACTTATGGTATTTTTAATTATATAATTGAAATTTCATCTACAGACAAAAATTACTGTTTTCGGCATAAAAACTTAAAGTGCAAAAAATTTTTTTTACTATTTTAAGATTACTTAATTTAAAGATTTAATTTTTTAATTTAATATTTAACATGAAAAACTAATAAAACTGAAGCGCAAATAAATAATAAAAATTTTATTTATTTATCTTACTTTCTCGATTATAGATTGTTTGCTTTAGTCTACAGCGATGACTTTATATTTTTTAAATTTAATAAAAGAACTAAATATCTTAATATATTTGGGGTGTTGTGTCCCCTCAAACATCGAATAAAAAAACCGAGTACATACCTCTTAGATGTTGATGCTTCCACGACTATTCCAATTGGTTTGGCAAAAGTTTTGATGTTTTTTAAGGACCCCGTCTCCAGCCAGCGATCCATCGAAAGAAAATCGACGTTTTTCCTCGTATCACTAATTTAGCATTTGAAGAAACCTCCACAAGACAGATATTTTGTCATCAAAACGAAAAATCTGAGAAGCTACAGAAAATTGATTTTTAAAAATAATAAATTACATGTAATGAACTTTATAATTTGTCGGTTCTCGACTGAATGTTGACTAAAATGCAACTGATTTGAGAAGTGAGAAAACCACCAGTTTTATATGCAATTAAAAAATTTCGGATAATTCTGGAAAGGTGTCGAAGCTTTTAATTGTTTCTGCAAACGCGGAGACAGTGAGTCCAGTCTCTGTCTGGCTTCATGTTGTCTGGTGTTGCCTTTTGACGTAAATTTGTTTTGTCGACTGTCGGACGAGAAACTGATACATTGAATGCCGACTACCTTTTTATATAGTCAATGTTTCACCTGATCGGTGATAAATTATTTATACTGGATTTTTTCTTAAACACCGAGAGCGCAAAAGGTCATAATATTCAAATATGTTTGTCCCATTTTTTTCGTAAAATATATTTTTAATTTTAAACTTTAAAATATGTTTAATAAAAATATTTTTAATTTTAAACATGTCCTACCTTTTCGCGGAGCACAGTTTGAGAAACGCTGCTTTAGAGGATTAGAATTTTCAAGCGGATGCTAAAGGAGGCTTTATGACACACCAGGTTGCCGAAAATTGGCTAAATAAATAAGCTCGACAGTTTAAAGGAAAGTTCAGAAGAAAGAATTTGTCATTTAAAATTCGCTATTTTAAATGACAAAGTAATTATTGTTCTTCAACTTTCTCTGATTATTTATTAAGTTGTATTTTTATAAAGAACACATGAGCTAGAAATTTTGTTTTCTATTCTTTTGGTTTTGTTAAAACATAAAAATTTTCTTTTCAACCTCTTGTAAATTGTTTTTAATTCTAAAAAATAAATAATGTGTGTAAAAGTAGGTGATTGTGAAGGACTTTATACATTGAATGAGTCTATATCAGGGGGCCAGAAGATGATTATTTGATTTCGCTAGTGAATAGAATAAAAATATGGCTGCATGCTGATTTTTTACACTGAGAAATTTCTTTTATTCTGTAAGACAATTTCACTCTCTTCAGTTTTACCTACATGCAGCCATGTTTTAGAATTCAAAGATGAATTATGGGTTTTAACAAAGGGAAGAGGAAGATTTTTTAAAGTGTGTGAAAGTAACGTAATTGAAATGAATCATAATAATTTTAAAAATTCGTCATTTTTCGTATGAACAAAATATGCTTTCCAGGTAACATAATTATTTAAAAGAGCTTTAATGAGGAATTTACTATCTCACTTGTCCCTTTTACACTCTGAATACGAAGCTGCGTTTTGTCATTTATTTCTTGAATACGTAATTTTTACTGTGCAATTCTTCATCTTAAGAGTTTCTGCCTTCTTTAAAGTTCGTCTTTTAAGACGAAGCAGTTTCAATGGAAGGATCAACACAATGATGTTTATAGCGGTAATGAATGCATTCTGAAATATCGCAATGCAAGTACAAAAAGTATGACTGAATGTTTGATTTTTAAAGAGTATAATTTATTGTTTCTATTATAAAATTGATCCTGTTAAATCTGAAGGACGGAAAAGAATGTCAGGAAGAAAACAAGAGTAAACGAGACCACTCATGGTTGTAAGAGCTGTGGATAACTTTTAGATAAAATATACTTTCCTATGCCACAAGATATTCTCTTTTCATAGGAAATAAGGTTTGGAATTTCTATAACAATACGAAATGAATAATTATCAAGAGTTTGAGCATTAGGTAATTTAAATATAACTTTTATAGTATATTTTAGTTATTTTTCTTTTACTTTATTTTAATTTTTTGTAAGTATTTAAAACCTTTTTAAATCAAAAAATAGTTTTTGAATGCTGTCCTTATCTCCATTTCAACTGCTGAGTTCATACCCATACTTTTATGAAAATGCGGCTTTTAATTTGCACTTTTAGTGTAAAAAATTGCAAACACTCATCATAAGGAAAAAACACGTCTTTATTTATGACAAAAATATAATAATATGCAGCAGATAACCAACAATTGGCTTCTGAAATTTACATAAAGACACTTGGTCACAATGATAAAGTTTTCTTGAGTATCACAAAAGCATTCTAACTTTGCACAGAAATCTTTATAATTGGGAATTTTAATATTTTCTGTTTGTTGTGTGTAATATGTTGGTTAACTTTTACTTAAATTTAATTTGGGAATTTTATTCATGGAATTCTTTACACTGTTAGCATAACTATTCTGTATTTATGGTAATGAAATTTGAAATGTGAAGTTAATTCGCCCATCTGATAGTTGAATATGTTAAATAGACTATAAATTGAAGCTGGAAGCTATTTTAATGATTATGATGATTGTAATGATGAATTTTTTATGGAAAGCTCAAAATTCCACTGAATTGGCATGTTCTGGGGAATGTTATTACACTTATTCTATGCTGTTCATAGAGAAAAGCTTAATTTTCTTGAATGTTATGTATAAACCCTTTGTGTGTGTGTGTGCTTGGAATCACTTTGACATACTTATCAATGCTCAGAGAAAATTGGAAAAATAGGCATATTTGATTTCAATTTATGTATATTTCCATGTCTTCTCTCATTTTTTTACTATAAACCCAAATAAAATTTCTTTCACACATAAGTGTTTTTTGCAAGCTAAATATTAATAAGAGGAATTTTTCATTAATTTTGTTGCAAGTTCCTTTTTTTTATTTTTTATTGGTTACATGATTTTTCTCAAAAATAAGTCTTTAACCAATTAATTACTTTATATAAAAAAACTTGAAGAAATTCTATGTATTTTATTCATATATGATAAATAATAATGCAAAAGAGTTCTGAAATTTATCTGATTTTTGATTAATTTTATACAAAATTTATATGATGTTAGTGGGATCCCGCCAACCTTATTTACCTAGGTCCAAAACATTTCATGCCACCGGTTACAGGTTAAAATCATACTAATCGAAGCCGTTCGAAAACCAGATTTGGAAACTTTGCTTATGCATGGCATTTGTTGTGATGTTTTATTTACTCCATCATATGATTAACTTTGCTAACCCCTCTTCTACAAAAATTTATATTAAATTTAAAAAATTTACGCAGTGTCATAGAGTAAATAACTGGCATTTTGTTCATGAAATAAAATTTTGAAATCTACCCTCCTGTTTATAAGAGTACCCTTTTCCATTTCAATCGGTACTAATGAGCTCTCTGCACATCAGCGAGAGAAGTATTATATCCTTAAATATTTTTATCGATGTTATAAGTTGAGTACTTTCGAATTCTGTGACGGGGAAAAAGTGATAAATATATTGTTCTTTTTGTCAATAGGGAACTCCACATTTTAATACTCATAATTCAGAAACGACTGGGTTAAATGACTTGAAATATGGCATTCGAGGCTAAACTTTGATTAAATTTTACACAAAAATTGGGTGTTTGTATGCAATTTAATATGAAGACAATCCCTTATACAAATTTTATGCATATGAATTTATAAAAGTTATAGAAAACAATATTAGCTTTGGCAAAAGAAAATAGTTAACTTTAGATTTGAGTGTTATAAACACAAATGGATTCGGAAGTTACCAGAGATTTAGAAAAATTACTTAATGTTTTGAAACAGTTACTCCTTGTGTGTGTGTGAATATTCCAGTACCTCCAGATTATCAAATGTAAGGAAATTGTCTTGTTACGCATACGGTGTACAATGTTTTTCTTCAACTAACCAATATTTTAGATAAGAGTAATTAATTTAAATGTTTTTAAAAGAAAAATATAGGTATGCGAATTATTTAATGTTTAAAATTCAATAATTTACATTCAATTAGAAGCAAATTCATCAAGTATTCTAATGCATATCTCTTGATTTTAATGTTTTATTAATTATGAAATTTAATTTAATTTATATGAAATAAAATATCGATATATTTTATCTGTAAAAACCAGTTATGAGTAAGGGGCTTCTCAATTCTAAAGAAATAACGGGCTTAATATAAAAAACGGCTCATCGGCGGAAAATGTTTTATTCAATTTAAATTGTAGGTTTATTGAGTGGTATTGTGTTTGATTAAATTTTAAAAAATTAAACGATATTTCATTTGTTCTGGATGAAAAGAAAAAACATAGGTTCGAACTGGGTTTCCTGGCGTTGTAAGCTGCGACGCTACTAACTCAGCTGTGCATTACGCTTATTAAATGACCTACTAAAGGATTTTAAAACATCAATGCGAGCATTCCGTTGCTACGAGTGGCTAAGAGATACTTTACAAGCAATCAATCAGATTCAGTCACCGTTTAGAATCACAATCACAGTTTAGCATCACAGATATTCTTCAGTAGCAGTCAGAGTAAGAACTGTTACTGTGAAATCACTCTTTGTACCATCTCTAATCCGAATATATTGTGTTCTATCTTACTTAACACAATCTGATGGTGATTTTATCGCCATCTGTTGGGTGATTGAATCCCTAATACGACATGTGTAAAAATAGTTTTTAAATTAAGTATAACTTTTTCTACTGTAGACAGTTAGATTCTGTTATAATATTGAACTAGCATTAAAAACATTACATTTTGTTTTAATTTACATAAACATTTACTTTTAGGAAAATAATTTTCTGTAAGCATACAATTTCAAAATATAGACATTATTTCAAAACTGGACCACAGTGCAATTGCAGAATGAAATGTTCAATTAAAAGTTTTGTTACAACTTTTATTGATAGTGACTCCTTTTGGTAAAAAATATTTCATTTTAGCTTAGAAGGAGGGTAGAAAATGTGCTGACACCTAAATTGTGTGAAGATGACACTTTATTTCGGAGATTTCTAATAGGTAAAGATATTTTTTAAAACCTTTTTCATCAGTTAAGTGAAATGTTGCTTTATTTTTTAAGTATTTGTATTCCATTTAAGGGTGCTAAGTTTATTTTCATTAAATATTACATTATATTCATTAAATATAACATTATATTACATTAAATATTTCATTAAATATTACAATTTACTATAGAATCAGATAACTATAGTGAACATTCTAATTTGCATCACGAATGAACTTCGTATCAAAAATAATGCATTGCATTGAAATGAAGGGCTAAGTTTTGATTAATTTTTCAACCTAGCTTATTTTTGATTATTTGGATTCTAAAAATGTAGTCTGCAGTTCTCTTATCTATGTCTATTATCTATTTAAAGTGCTATATAAATTACAGTTAAAAAATTGAATTTATTAGTGTTCTAGCTTGTCTTTTTACGTGAAATGTATTGTAATTTTAAATAGAATTTATAGCAGTTTGTTTTCATTGATAATTCGAAATCAAAAATACTGTCTTAATTATACATTCAGATTACTTACATTTCATTTTCCTTGCAGCCCGAAATTATGATCTAGATGCAGCAGAAACAATGCTCAGAAATGTAAGAATCATCATCAAATTATTTTTCTTGATATGTTAATGGTAACTTGTTGGTGAACAGTGAACTGAACAGTGCACGCACAAACTGATATAAAAGGAGACAGGTATGTCCAGAGATGTCATTGCAAAGCGCAGAACGTACGATGGGTGGACAACGCGAGCTTAGTGATTTTGAAAGAGAAGTGATTGGTTGTTACCGCTGTGGTAAATCTGTTAGGGAAATCTTTGATATGTTACATGTACAGCGAGCCACTTTAAGTGATTTAATCATAAAGTGGGCACTTGTAGGAGCTACTCCTGCCCGATCAAAGGCTGGGCGACCTCTTCTTCTTACAGATCGGGTAAAAAGGTTGCTAAAAAGGGTCATCAAAGAAAACCGGATGGAATCGGAACAAATTATTCGTGATGAATTTCAACAATCCTCGAGATGTACCATAAGTACTAAGACGATTCCTCGGGAGCTGGGAACTTTGGATTTTCACGGCCGAGAAATCGCACATTATACGCGTCGCTTAGCGTTGTGTAAAGCTTGTCATAATTGGAGTCTTGAACAATGGCGACGAGTCTATTGAAGTGATCAGTTCAGGCACACTCTCTAGCAGTCTGATGGCCGGGTCTGTGTTTGGAGAATGCCGGGTGAACGTTACCTAGCCTAATGTATTGCTCTTGAAATCAAGTTTGGTGGAGGCATTATGATAAGGGGCTGTTTCTCGTGGTTTGGTATGTGCCCACTGGTTCCTGGGAAAAGAACATTAAAGGCAGAGGCCTATCTTGACATTTTGGACTATTCAGCACTTCCCACGTTGTGACAACAGTTTGGTACCGGCCTATCCTTGTTTCACCACGATCTGGCTCCCGTCCACACAGCAGGTGTCGTACAGACCTGGTTTTCTGATAAGGATGTTGAAGAAATGTACTGGCCTCCGCAAAGCCCTGATCTGAATCCTATAGAACACCTTTAGGGTGAATTGGGACGGCGTTCGACAACCAGACCACACCGCCTACATTAGTGTCAGAACTGAAGACTTCTCTTTTGCAGGAATGGCTTGCCGTTCTAGTTGAAACCAACGATTAGTGGATAGAGTTCCTAATACAGTAGCAGCTGTTATTAAACAAAAAGGTTGACCCACATCATATCAATTTTGTACATATTTGCACAAGAACCAAAAACGTCAATGAAATATTTACTATTTTTTTAATTGTAAAATCTTTCGCCGTATTTTGTAATAATCATATTTTAATCAAACAATACCAGTTGTACTGCAGATATAATCTATCACAAACATAATGAAGGATTTCAAAGGACGTTAATTCTTGACTATGATAAATTTAGTATTAAATACTTTATTTTAACTTAATATTAAATACTTTATTTTGACAAATTTTAGCACATCAGCTGGGGAAAAGTACAGAAAGTGGATACGATATTGTCTGATTATGAATATCCTCAAGTAAATGTAAATTTTTACTGTATTTCCTGTTATGAAATTTCTATTCTTATTTTTAATTGCTTCATTTGAAGTTTAAATTCACTGGTAACTAATATTTATAGTTCAATAATTGCTTTTAACTGTTGAATTATATTATTTTAAAGATTGTCATGTACTCATTTTAAAAGAATTAATATTACGAACTTAATGTGTTAAATAAACAATGAACATATTATTGTATACCAAGTCATCAGTATTCACTTAAGGATATAACAAAAATAGGATTACGATTTTCAAATAGGAATTTTTAATAAATAAAATTTCAAAGTTTAATTTGAAATGCAAGTGAATTGTCCGTCAATAAAAGAGCATAAATCTTATTTCAGACATTTGCTGTTATTAATACAAGCGCAACACGGAAAGAAAAATCTATAGAACTTAATTTAATCATAACCCGAAATTATTAAATTTTCTTCAGTGCAAACATAAACAATTTTTTGGAAAAGGAAACAATTCCGGTTATGAACCAATTTGATTTATTGCTATTTTGACAATGTGTGGTTCTAATTTTTAATATAAGCAGACATGCTAAAATATTATTCAAGTAAAGTGACAAGTAACGCCGCAAATTCTAAAAGAAACTAGAAAACCACTTACACCTTCTGTATTCAGCTTTGCAGAAAACTCTTCAAAATCGAGAGTTAATGATCACACATTGTAGTCAAATTTATTTAGCAGAAAATTTGTAAATTTTATACTTCAAAAGTGGAAAACCTTAATGAGTTTACAGCAAATAAATCCAAAAGTATTATTATTATTTTACATATAAGGTATATCAGCACTCTAAATATTTGATGCTTTTTTTGTTTTAAATAACATATTAAAATTTCCAAATTGTCTGACGAAAAACTATGGACACTTAATGAAAGCACTGAATATACATAAAACAAAATCGATTCATAAATTTACAAACTGATTAAAATAATGGGTGCAAATAGCTTGCTTCTTGTTAGTCATGAAATAATTTTTACATGATTCAGTTTCTTAACTTTATATTTTCAGTTTTTGATATCCAATTTATATTTTCAGTTGAGAGATACTTACTTTGGTCAAACCAGGTTAGGATTTGACAAAGAAGGATCACGAATAATATATATTGATGCAGGAAATATGGACTTAAAAGGTAAAATATTTTTGCAAAACTTATCTAAATTATAATGTATTAAAATACTTTGAATCAAAATTTGAGAAAATTAATTTTTTAGGTACATTTTAAAAATAAATTCTGATTGATTCAAACATTTTCACTTAATTTCATTGTTCACAAAACTTTACGTGCCCATGAAAACTGTTACAATAAAATAAATTATAAAAGCTTATTGATAAACATAAATTTTAACTTTCAAATCTGCTAATTCAAGTAATTCAATGCTTAATTTATGATAATTCCTCTTTTATTGTAATTCGACCATAGCTTGAGTTTTATTCCAGCGCAGCAAATCAGGGCTATATATGTTATAGTACAAAAAGCTGTGACTTCTCAACTTGTCAAATTTGAACAAATTCCACATCCAATTTATAATATTGCTGGTTGTTTCCAGTCAAAGATTTCCAAGCAATTTATGATTAAAAATTATATCAATTTTGAAATTGTTTTAAGAGCCTGATTTATTTATTAACGTAGTTGGTTTTCCAAATTTAAATATTTTTTAGGTTTGCTGAAGGTCTACAAGAAACAAGAATTGATAAGATATGTGATTTATACAACTGAAGATGACATAGAACAGATGAAGATACAAAATGCGAAGGTAATTTTACTGAATGCGAACTAACTAAAACATATTGAATTCGCAAATAAGTTATCTACTTTTCTGGGATTCATTGTTAGTAGTAAATATATTCAATAACTTCTTTTTATACCAATTCTTTACACATATACTGTAACTCCTGCCTAATTATTGCTTTACATGAAATATGAAGTGAAATTTCATGATTAAATAAAACTAATGATGTAGCTGATCTCATCAAAGCGCTACCTTTAGTGTCACACGATGGAAGAATTTGTACAGTGGCCCAAGATTGTGTTTGTTAAACTTAATAACATGGATAACTTCTCTTTTTCAATTCAAAAATTGTCATAAAATATTAAATGCAAAAATTATAAGTGTTGAACTTTCGTGTTTGGACAGCTGTACAAAACTGTGTTGGAGTTACATTTTGCTCTGAAAACAAGTCTGAGCTCTACCTAGTAGAGTGAAACCAACGAATAGTTATAATCTCTGCAACGAAATAACTAGGTAGTCATTAACAAGAAGCACGCAAAAAGACAACTTTGAAAAAAATATTTTTTATCTTTAAATTTCAACTTGGAATATTACGTTAAATTTTTAGACTTGGGGATTTTTTCACCAACAGTTTGGAATAATTATAACTTCTTATGCAAAGTAAAACTAAGATTATTCATCAGCCCACATTTAGCAACATCAGATGGGAAAATGTAGTTTAACTGCACTTTTATTCTATTTTAACAATATTTCTGAGTAGAATTTTGAAATAATTGTTATTAATCCAATTTCCAATTCCATAAATATCGGAAAATACTGTTTCACATACCACAATACCACATTATTACATGTAATTCCTAAAATCATCCAGTAGTCTCGAATTCAGACCTTGGTGACAATCATTTTCATCATTGAGTGCACACTTCGGTATAGGATTCTGACTACATTTGAAAGAACAAATTAATTATTTCAAATTGAATTTTTCATCAAAATCATTAACCAAAAATGGCATTAACTCATATTTTATCCAAGTTTTCTTTTATTAAGTCTTGTATTTTAAGTACTAATAAATAAACTGGGATTGCAATATTATTAGAATTTTAAAAATTGTAAATTGCAATACCTAATCATAATCTGTGACAGTATTTGAAAAGTTTCTTTTGTACCACACAAATTAATGATTCTATATTTAGCTACTTCTATATCAAAACCTGCTGTAAAAATCATAATTTAGTAACTGTTACTATTAATTATCCTAAATAATACACATGATTTCAAAATACTTAAGTTTTTAATGCTTATCTTGTATTAATAAAAGCTAAAGCATGAAATTTTTTCCTTCTTAACAAAACTTTAATTATTACTTATTAAATCTCCATTTATTTTTCAGAGTGGAAAACACCAATATCAAACGATTTACATATATAATTTTGAAAACCTTTCTATTTCAAATGCAACTTTCAAAGCTGGTAAGGAAAAATGTTTTTTAATACTCATTATCTGGGAATTTTAAATTACTTAAAAATAATATAAATTTAAAGTTACTTAAAGAATAACTTTTCAGAAATAATTTGATAGCTCGAAGATTTCTTTTCAAATCTTGGTTATAATGAATACATATTTATAAACGAGAGACAAGTATGAGTATGTATCGAATTGAAAACATGACTACTTTACAATAAAACAGATATTTCAGCCAATGGTGTGTTATTAAAATGAATGTATTACATATAAAAATACATTAGAGGGCATCTGGAAACTTTTCTGAAAAGTATTAACATTTTTAACTCATATTAGTCAAAACCAAATAATTCCTTAGTAGAAATTATCTTTAATATAACATTTTGGTGCTGCATAAAATACATAATTCACATTTTATTTCTTGAGAACATTATATGAGTTTTTGATAGAATTTTAATCACGATTCAGTTAATTTCTCCAGCGCACTCAAAATTCAATTTATGTATTTATATTTGCTTTTATAATACTATTTAAGCTATAATTTACATTACATTTCCTTAAGAAACTTTTAATCTGCCGTTATATGTATATCTACAGAACTAATAATTCATAAGTCAGAAATAATACATTTAAGGTTAAATTTATATTATCATGGCATCAATTTTTATTTTAAATTAGTTTCAGGATTATTTGCGTTCAGGGCAAACAATAAAAATGTGTTATACTTACATCGTCTACGTTTTTTACTCTTCATAGTGATAACTAATTATTCAAATTACATTGTTCAAATAAATCTACTATTTTATACCTTTCTGTACTTTTATCTGTATTTTGGGAAATTTTTGATTCTATTAACAGTAGTGAGTTAATTGTATCCAAAATATTTATTTTGTCGTTTGTATTCTGTAAAAAATGTCTAAATAGAATAAATATAAATACTCCAAGAATAAAACACATACAAATATGTTTTTGTTCAAATAACCAAATGCTACTTGTAATAAAATGTGATAATGTTATCAACAAAGAGCAGCAAATGCAACGAGTTTTTTTTTGCATTAGTTTTCAAAAGCGTTTCATTTCACTTGTAAAACAAAGTGTCTACTTATTTATTTTGTACATATCTATATTGTAGAGTGAAATTTTAATTGTTTTTACTTTAGGTTTAGATTTAGTTTCTAGTGTGGTGAGACAGTATGAATCTAATTATCCAGAAAGAATGAAAACTTCTATTGCTATTAACGGTAAGTACCAGCAGCAATTTTTAGATCTATTTCACGTAAAAATACATACATAAATGCTTGTTTAATCCAATTAGTTTTTATTGTAAGAAATATCTTAAAATATATCATTTTACTTTATGTATGTGTCGGTTTGAATTATTTAATTCATTAATTAATTATTTAATTAATAATTAAATTCCTTCATAAAATACATGAAATTTGATTTTAAACTATTTAATTCATACAATAACTAATATAGTTATCTATAAAAGATACGTATTTCAATGATTTCGTTATTCTTAGCTATTTTTAATTTAGTCTCTATGTTAAGAATATGGAATAGTTTACTTATTTTTGAATAAAACTTGCTCTACATACAATAACACAGTTTTACGGTTTTACCGTTTATGACCCCGATGCAAGAAATACAC
This sequence comes from Meta bourneti, assembly GCA_933210815.1. Classification (NCBI taxonomy): domain Eukaryota; kingdom Metazoa; phylum Arthropoda; class Arachnida; order Araneae; family Tetragnathidae; genus Meta; species Meta bourneti. The sequence continues at coordinate 59,787,600 of OW119924.1, read as the reverse complement.
TCATACTGATTTGAACTTTTCTTAACAGGTTTTCTAAGTTATTATCAATGGCCTAGACATCACAGATACTGTGAAACAATATGAAAATTTCTTTTACAGCTTCACAATATATTTCAATTAATAACACCCACAGATGCATCGAAAAATTCTAGAGCTCTCATTATACTTTCTGAAAGCAGTCTTTTAACCAGATGATGCTATCAAACCTTAAAAGTCAGTAGAATTTGCGTAGAATGGGCTAAAGTTTTCTAAATGTAAATTTACTTGCTTTGGTATCTAATATAAAATATGTATGATTATTTTCTATCAAATATTAGCTTGTGCTTAGCCATTGCTCTAGTAATCAATATTTAAGTTATCAAATAAACGAACGGTCTTATTCAATACCACTCTTCAAAAATGATTGAACCTTGACTATCCCAGCTCCGATTAACCGAGTATCTTTCCTATCCAAGCCTAATTTGATACCGACTTTCTTTTTTATGAAACTTTCAGTAGCAGTAGTAGTAGGAAAATGTAGCAGACTAATTTTTTTCTGTTTTTTGTCGTGCCTGTTTTGTGTTACTACATCCGTATTATCCGAGGAGGCATCGGTCCATATTACCTCGGATAATTAAGATTCAACTGTATGACTTTTATTCTCTTACACGTACAAATTATTTATTTTTCTTAGATTCATACAGTTGTTGAAACTAAATATAAAATATTCAAATAATATAACTTCCAAAAGTCTATGGGGCCTTTATTAAAATAAATCTATGCTAAGAAAAATCTGTACCTTTAGTAAGTCCACATTAAGAAAAGTCTTTACCTCTATAAAAATCAGTCCATGCTAAGAAAAGTCTTCAATGGGCTCAGAAAGCTATTTTGAAGTCTCCGAATTTGATGTGTAGGCATCCGAATTTAACGTATAGATTCCGTAATTAAAGCTATAACACAGAAAAGCTAGCTGAGTTCCTTCTATACGTAATTCGTAATTCAATGAATAGAAGGAATATTCACGTTCAAATTGACATTAATTTAAAGTTTATAATCACAGATATGCGTAATACCTCAACTGATTTTCATTTTATCACTGACTTGTAATCCAGTGACATTAGATCAAAGGTAGTACACGAGTACTTTCAGTTTTATATCACGAGATTTGCCCTTGCCAGGTGTTATGTATGGGTAACATACTGCAAAAATTATTTCCATACATTCTCTGCTTTTTGAATGTAGCTTGAATGCATGAATGAAACACTTCCAATGTAGTAAAATTCATTCGAATCGCATGCAAAAGTCATTTTATTTTACTACATCTTGTACATCAAGGTTTTACTCATAAGGCATGCCTTTGAAATTAACTATTCTAAAGAACTTAAATTCTATAGTTTATTACATCATAATTTGTAGTTTACAGAATCACTTATTGCATTTATTTTTTTTGTTGCTAATTCATACTTATACTCCTTAGCATCATCCATCTACACTATAATTTGGTCAGCAATAAAGCCCTTTTTGGCTCCTCGTACAATAGAGAAAGTAAAGGTTTTTGGTAGAGGTAATTATAATTTATTTAATGTTTTCTCATTTTATTATTCATACATTATATTAAAAATTTGAAAAAAAAATAAGATACGTAGGGAACATGTCACAAAGCAAATCACAAAAATTATTGAGAATCAATCTTGAGCTTTGTTACAAAAATACATTTCACTATGTAAAATGATTTTATAGATTTCATTATATTACCAAACAGTCCGGCTCCCGTGAGAAGGCAAATGAGTCATGTGGCTTTGGTAGGTAGTTAATTAACGTGGCAGTGGAGCAACACAATGGGCTATTGATGACGGTCTGGTATCAATCCCTAAGGTAAAGTGTTGGATTATTTTTGGTTCAATTTGATGAAATGGCATCAGATTAAAAACACTGAGCTTTGAGCTTACCACAGACGAGGACATTACAATATGTACATTTATTATTTACAGAAAAACAATGATCTTAACCTAGTGGATTAGGGGACAACACACCCCTCAAACAGGATGTCCCTCCTTTCCCGCTCACTTTTTCTCCCCACACCCCACTGTAGCCCTTCGGTTGCAATTAGGGGTGGTGATCTTACATAAAGATTCAAGGATAACGCCTCGTAATTTTGCACCATGGTCAGATGATGAGGTCAACACCTGAGCTGGCACACCCCAATCTCCAAACTTCCACCCCACCCCACTGTGAGGAAATTTGAGAAAACGACAGATTTAACGTGCACCAGCCCCCGTGTACACGACGGTCTTTGGCTGATCCGAATTTCGAACTCGCAACCCTCTCTTTGCTGATCCGTTGCTTTTTCTACTGGGCTATCGTGGCCCCCACATCGCTTTGAACGAGTATATTAATTTAATTAGGGGACTGGGGGAAATGTAAACAAATCATTACCTTAATTGGCATCTTTAGTGCTGATTCTAGAACCGAGTTTATCGCTCGATTCCAAAATTCGGGAGGGATAAATCATCTATAACAATTGCCGTACCAGTTTCTTTGTCTTCTGCATATGTCAGCAGATTTCAAGTATTAACCACAAAAAAATACAAGTCAATTAAAACCAGATGCGCAGGGAACATTTCGAAATCAGAAGAGTGTCACAACGTTTCAATCAGAGAAAACCCCTTTTTTGTAGTATGCTTACTATACATATACTAGATATTTGATGCGTTTATGTAACATTAAAAAATGATCGTAACTAAAAATCTTTTTGCCTTTTAGTTTTTGATATCAGTTTATTTTAATGCTAAAATTAAAAAATCGATTTTGAAAGTCCACTGTTGTTTTAATATTAAAAGGACATATACTGAATCAGTTCCGGCGAAATCACAGTAATAAAAGTCATGAAGAGAATTGTAATACTTTCCTATATCGTCCAAATTTACGATGTGGTCAATTTAGGAAATCGGATGGAAACCCCTTAAAACCTCATCCCCAAATAAATTGTCCATAAAAAGCTACTATATAACAGATATGTCACTCCTCGCTCAATAGAGGGCAGCACAAACAACATGACCTCGACACAGTTGACCTTTTGTAATCAAGAAGGGAAACTTGCAGATCGCTAGAAGAATGTGTGTCTGCGTAGCTTCCGGGATGTTGTGGGTTTTTATGATTTTGTAAACGTGTAAATATGTGTGTTATATGTCTACGTTGTTATGGGTAAAATAGTCTGATAAAGTGTTTGAGTGTCGCGAGAGTCTCGTTTGTTCACCAGGTTCAAGAAGAGATTCTTCGCTCACGATCACAAACACCATTAAAACTAAATTAATTCCACCACTAATTAATTCCACTGCTCTTGCGTCCCTCCTTCTTTCGGACCTGATTGTCAGTGTGCCGCCTGTGCCTCTTTGGACCGTAAATTGGAACTTCCAAATTGTATCAACTACCTTAAATTCTCTCCCTTTATCACTTATTCGTTCTTTTTTTCAAAGTGCTTAGAGTCACTCTTTTCTTCAACTTCTTTCTCTTGCAGTAATGATCAATTATCTACAAATTTTCTATTAATTATGATTTGGAAGTTAGCTGATATTCAGTTCGGTACTCCTTAACTGATACGTCCGCTCCGTTCCTTAAAAAAACTTACACATATTTTTAGGTGTGGATGGAGGAATGTGTTGTGAGGCTTTTCCAATCATCTGTCCCCTTTTTTTTACACCAAAAAAACAAAAATAGCTTTCGTCCTTCCTTTTCAAAACCATCTCTCTGTGTCACCCTCTTTGTTACTTTCTCTCTCTGTGGGTCAGAGTAGGAACAATCCCCCTTCTTCCCCTGCTCTCAGATTGGTCAAGTGTTCACCGAGGTTGCAGAATGGGAGGGTAGTAGGTAACAGGGAAAATGATCACAAAAACTGAGGGAACAGCTCACCCCAGACAAAACGGCGAGGGTGTAGCTGGTTATCTGAAAAAAGTCAGTGAGTCTCACAGCACAGAAGTTCTTGAGGATTTAGTGAATCTTCAACTCAACAATAATTGTTTAAAATACAAACACTCAGTCGAAATCTATTTTCCAATTATTTCAAGGGGAAAAGATTTGTGATGCATATTGTCTTCCTCAAATTGTCGGTTAGCAACCAGAGAGTTGCGAGCTTGAAACTCAAACCAACCAAACGTCGTCGTGTACGTGGATACTAGCGAGAGTTAAATCTGTTTTGGCATCAAATATCCTCACGTTGGCGTGGTGTAGAAGTTTGGACATTGGGGTACCAGCTCAGACGTTGACCTCGTCATCTAACTATGGTTCAAAATTACGAGGTTTTGTGCTCGGATTACTCCCTTCGGGATGGATTCCTGACCGTCCCAATAGCCCGTTGTGTTGCTCCAGTGCGACATTAATTCAATTGCCTACCTATCTACCCTCAAATAGTGTCAACACAGCAATCTTAAATATTAGGTACTCTCTCGAAGTAATTCACGGCATTATATAGGCAATAGATTTGGTTATTACGTCGTATTTTATTTGGTTGCTTTATTTCTATGCATCTATATATCTCTGTTTGCGAGATGTGTACTCGGAAATGTAACAATTTTTTGTGTTGTCAAATGTTTTCAATAATATTTAATAACCTTTGATGCTGTCAGCTCTTCCGATTATTTATTTTAAATTCCATTCCAGATGGATGGAGAGAACAACTTTTAGAAGTTATGGATGCTGATGTTTTACCAGTATTTTTGGGGGGTAACCGAACGGATCCTGATGGAGATCCAATGTGCAGAACCTTCGTAAGTAAAAAATAATTTTGTGTTAGTTTGACAATAATCATTTTGTTATACTTATTTTATGTAATTGTGCTTTTTTTATTGTTTTGAAACACAATTTGAATTAAGAACAGCAAAAGAATGCAAAGTTCTGAAAAATAAGTTAATAAATTAGCATTAATTTATAATTATTAAAAGTATATGTAATTTTTAAAATTTACCTCAATATCAAATTACCCTGATTTGATAAATTTTTAAGCACAAAGTTTAAAATTCCATCTCTGCTTAGTATTTATCTGGGAACAACTTAAATATGCAAGAAAAAAATTATAGAATTAAAAAGAAGCTTATTATTTTTGGTTATAACGTTCATCTAATTCTTTGCCTGATATTTGTGGCTCTTAACCCTCTCTACGTCACTTTTGTATTACTGGTAATAAGTTTCTTTCTTGGAACTCTAGTTATTATTTTTGTCAAGAGATGGCGACGTGGCTATTTTTTTCAACGTAAGCATGAACTGTTCTATGCAAACTGGATATCCGCTGTTAGGCCCCGTTCACATGGACTTTTTCGAACGCGCGTTAGATAAGAATTTTCGAGCGCTGTCATGTGAACACCTCTTCGGCGCTTTTCAAGGTCAATTCCGTTATGCATTAAATTGTGTTTTTTATTCCCCTAATCCAAGTTTCTATCTTTTGAATGGCTAAAGATAGAATCAAAATTTCAACGGATTTCAAATCAGCGTAAAATTTTACGTTAAATCGATACCAAAATCATGATTTTCTTTGAACAAATTATTTTTTTGTCAATAGTCGCAACTAATCTTTTTTCAGATATTCTTTTTGTACTAAGCGTAAGCGAAAGTATTGCCTTGTTTTTAAAGGAAATGTCACTCTAATAAGATATTTTGTTGCCCCTTATCAAGAGCTTTTAATTTTACAGCCATTAAAATAGGATGAAAATCTTTTTTTTTCCAACCTAAAATTGATTTCTCTATTCACAAGAGCCTAGATTTGGTTAACTTAGAAATGTATAAAATTGACCAATAAAATGCCTAAAATAATCTAAAAAATATTCAAAATGACGCAAAAATTTGATATTTCGATTTGTAAAACATCCGTTCCATAATTGCCTTGAATAAAGTGTTTTTGAGCTTCAATCTTTATACATAAATAAATGCAATATAATCGACTTGCTGACCAGAAGTGACAACCTAAACAGGTAAATCTTTCGCAACGTATAGTATACGATGCGTTACAGTGCAATGCCATCAACCTCGATTGTAAATTTTTGAACGTTAGCTTTTCGTTTTTCAAGAATTTTCGAATGACGGGATATTTTGGATCTAGGAACAGGTAAGAGCCAACGGATATCAGAGAAACAGTGCTTTATGTAGTTCAAATTGTGGCATTATTAAACATTTTCATTAACTCTAAAATCCTAAAGTATTCGTTTTTTACTTCAAGACTAGAGGAAAAACCCTAGAACCTTCACTCTCCAGTGTTGATGATGCACCCACCAATAAAAAATAGTAAGAAGGATTTGTTTTGTGTTAAGGGGTGATCACGGTTTTTTGGGCTCAAGATGCTATCAGATGAGTCATTTGTAATGTGTTTTATCGTTAAAGCGAAATTGCGCATGAAAAATTGGAATATTTCTATAAAACTTTGATTAAAAACGAAACTAACTGGAAAATGACGAAACAATTTCCTTAAAATTTTAAAATTGAGTGTAAAGTAAAAATATATCCCCAAAAAAACTACATTTCTAGAACCAGGAAATTGGAAACGGAATCTCTGTTTATATGGCATTGTCTACGAAGTACTATCAAAAAGTTGACACGCAAACAAACAAAATCCGGCATTGGTGATAACCTTTCTTTTTTATGCTATTTTTGCAGGTTTTATCGTCTTTCATACGATCTAAAGCTAATTTTTATTTAATTTTCCTTCAAATAAATCCCTATACTTTTTTAAAACTTATCTCTAAACATTTTAATATATCAGCACAAATAACACACAATAATTAGTTTTTAATTTTTAAATACAATTTTCCCTGAGTTCCGACTATCCGAAACGAAAACTAACCCTCCAACTTACCCTCTTTCAGGGGTTTTGTAGCACAAATGGAACCACGAATAGAATGATTGGGAAATATTTCAACTAAAATTTGATTAAACCCCACGATAAAACGAGAAAATTATGTTAAAACTAAAAAAAATCTCAAAGAAAAACAAAAAGCAGTATACATATCGAAAACCAGGAGATTGCTAATAGAATTTGCGTCTACACGTATATATAATATAAAAATTTCGATTAAAGTAGTAATAACACTAACTGCAAGATTAAAATATAAATTCTATGAAAAATAAGCTCACAGTAACTTAAGTTCATTTTCAAAAGTGATATCGAGTTCACTGTAACACGAGGATGTGAAAAATGAATGAAAATTGAAACTTATATTAAGCATTTCACCCGTTGAGGACAGATAAAAAAATAACTAAAGTTTAGCTTTTAAATTGAATATTTAATTTAAGCTTTATTTTAAAGACGTTTACCGCACATGAAAACGAATACTGACAACTGCCAGTTCTAGTTATTTTCAGAAATAAAATTACCCACTACCCTTTAGTTATAAACTGTCACCTTTTTACAAGTTTTGTGTGAAAGCAGGGAAAATTTCTTCAATAAATCGAATGCGATTAAATTTTCTCATCCTATTTTTAATGGCCATAAACATAAAGCAGTGGATTAAGACAAAATACTCCAATCAAGTTATATCTTTTCTATAAAAACGAGATGAATGCTCCCTTTTGTGTCATAATGAATATATTCGTCAAATCCGTATCGCGAAAATAGTAAAATTACAGTTGCAAAATTATTTATTTAAAGAAAATTACATTTCAGGTATCGATCTGGGGTAAAATTTTCCGCAGATTTCAAATCCGTTGAAATTTTCACTCTATCTTTAACGATCGCGAAGACAGAAACTTGGACTAGAGGAATAAAAAAGCCCTAACGCCCGTCAAAACGCGTGTCATGTGAACGCTGCAGAAGAAACCTATGCTTCTCAAAACGCCTTCAAATCGCGAGAACAACCGGAGATTGTTGAAGCGCCGAAGCTGTCTAGCGCTTGGATTCTCGCGATTTCTGCATGTGAACACTCCAGTAGAACTCTATGTACTTTGGCTACCCGCGTTTTGTTTAGACGTAAAACGCGCGTTGGAAAACGCCTCATGTGAACGGGGCCTTAGGCCCCGTTCACATGGACTTTTTGCAACGCGCGTTAGATAAGAATTTTCGAGCGTTACCATGTGAACAGCACTTGGGCGCTTTTCAAGGTCAGTTTCCGTTATGCATTAAATTGTTTTTTTATTCCCTTAATCCAAGTTTCTATCTTTTGAATGGTTAAAGATAGAGTCAAAATTTCAACGGATTTCAAATCAGCGTAAAATTTTACGTTAAATCGATACCAAAATCATGCTTTTCTTTGAAAAAATTATTTTTTTGTCAATAGTCGCAACTAATCTTTTTTCAGATATTCCTTTTATACTAAGCGTATGCGGAAGTATTGCCTTGTTTTTAAAGGGAATGTCACTTTAATAAGATATTTTGTTGCGCCTTATCAACTGTTTTAATATTTTACAGCCATTAAAAGTAGGATGAAAATCTTTCCCAACCTAAAATTGATTTCTCTCTGTATTCACAAGACTGTATTTGGTTAACTTAGAAATGTATAATGAGCAATAAAATGCCTAAAATAATCTAAAAAATATTCAAAATGACGTAAAAATTTGATATTCTTTCGATTTGTAAAACATCCGTTCCCTGATTGCCTGTGAATAAAGTGTTTTTGAACTTCAACCTTTATACATATATAAATGCAATATAATCGACTTGCTGACCAGAAGTGACAACCTAAACAGATAAATCTTTCGTAACACATAGTATACGATTCCAATGCCATCAACCTCGGTTGTAAATTTTTGAACGTTAGCTTTTCGTACGTTTTTCAAAAATTTTCGAATGACGGGATATTTTGTACCTAGGAACCAGTAAGAGCCAGCGGATCACAGAGAAGCAGTGCTTTATGTAGTTAAAATTGTGGCATTATTAAACATTTTCATTAACTCTAAAATCTTCAAGTATTCGTTTTTTATTGTCAAGACTAGAGGAAGAAATCCTATAACCTTCACTCTCCAGTGTCGATGATTCACCCACCAATAAAAATAGTAGGATTTGTTTTGTGTTAAGGGGTGATCACGGATTTTTTGGGCTCAAGAAGCTAGCAGATCAGTCATTTGTAATGCGTTTTATCGTAAAAGCGAAACGGCGTAAGAAAAATTGGAATATTTCTGTAAAACTTTGATTAAAAACGAAACTGGAAAATGACCAAACAATTTCCTTAAAATTTTAAAATTGACAGTGTAAAGTAAAAATATATCCCCCAAAAACGTTATTTCTAGAACCAGGAAATTGGAAACGGAATTTCTGTTTATATGGAACAGAAGTACTATCAAAAGATGACACGCAAACAAAATCCGGCACTGGTGATGACCTTTCTTTCTTTATGCTATTTTTGCAGGTTTTATCGTGTTTCCTACGATCTATAGCTAATTTTTATTTAATTTTCCTTCAAATAAATCTCTATACTTCTTTAAAACCTATCTCTAAACATTTTAATGCATCAGCACAAATAATACATATATAACAATAATTAGTTTTTTAATTTTTAAACACAATTTTCCCTGAGTTCCAACTATCCGAAACGAATACTAACCCTCCAACCTACCCTCTTTCAGTGGTTTTGTAGTACAAATGGAACCACGAATGGAATAATGACTGGGAAATATTTCAACTAAAATTTGATTAAACCCCACGATGAAGCGAAAATTTTTTGTTAAAACTAAAAAATCTCAAAGAAAAACCAAAAAATAGTATATATCGAAAACCAGGAGATTGCTAATAGAATTTACGTCTACACGTATATATAATATAAAAATTTTGATTAAAGTAGTAATAACACTAACTGCAAGATTAAAATATAAATTCTATGAAAAATAAGCTCACAGTAAATTAAGTTCAGTTTCAAAAGTGATATCGAGTTCAATGTAACACGAGAATGTGAAAAATGAATGAAAATTGAAACTTATCTTACGCATTTCACAAGTTGAGGAAAAATAAAAAAATAATTAAAGTTTAGCTCTTTTAAATTGAATATTTAATTTAAGCTTTATTTTAAAGACGTTTGCCGCACATGTAAACTAGAACGGACAGTTGTCGGTAAACGTTTTTCTCAGAAATAAAATTACTCACTATCCTTTTTATTTATAAACTATCACATTTTTACAAGTTTTGTGTGAAAGCAGGTAAATTTCTTCAATAAATCGAATACTATTAAATTTTCTCATCCTATTTTTAATGGCCATAAGTATAAATCAGTGGATTAAGACAAAATACTCCAATCAAGTTATGTCTTTTCTATAAAAACGAGATGAATACTCCCTTTTGTGTTCGTAATGAATATATTCGTCAAATCCGTATCGCGAAAATAGTAAAATTACAGTTGAAAAAGTATTTATTTAAAGAAAATCAAATTAAAGATATCGATCTGGTGTAAAATTTTCCGCAGATTTCAAATCCGTTGAAATTTTCACTCTATCTTTAACGATCGCGAAGATAGAAACTTGAACTAGAGGAATAAAAAAGCCCTAACGCCCGTCAAAACGCGTGTCATGTGAACGCAGCAGAAGAAACCTATGCTTCTTCGAACGCCTTCAAATCGCGAGAACGACCGGAGATTGTTGAAGCGCCGAAGCTGTCTAGCGCTTGGATTCTCGCGATTTCTGCATGTGAACACTCCAGTAGAACTCTATGTACTTTGGCTACCCGCGTTTTGTTTAGACGTAAAACGCGCGTTGGAAAACGCCTCATGTGAACGGGGCCTTAGTGACGGTTTGTCTCGTGAAATCAGTCCCGTAAATGTAATCACCTACCAGTCTCTGGGTATTTGAAATGTTTAAATAAAATTTTTAGTTTTGAGCAGTATTATATATTAATTGAACCAACTCAAGAAAGCGGTATAATTTTAGTGTTCTTAGGACATTATTTTTCACTTTTTATTAAATGTAGCATTCATTCTAAATTAGTGAGTGCTATCACAAAATTAGATAGAGAGAAGCATGATAATAAACATCAAAATATTTTAAGAAATGAAAGACAGATAAAAATTTTAAACAATTTAATGAAACATTTTTATTTGTTATGCATCGAACTAACGATCAGTTTAATCTACCTGCTTTGTGTGCAACTAATATGCAAATAAAATTGCTCAATACTATTACAACAAATCATCTATATTCAAGATAACAATATGTCGATTTCTGTTTTCTTATTATTATATTGGGTACTTATTTACTTATAATTATATTGGGTTCTTATTTACTTATTATTATATTGGATTCTTCACTTATTACAGTTTACTGTCTATTTTAATTTAAAAGTATTTAAACTGTCGTTTTAAAAAAGTTTTCCAGGCCAACCGGTCACCTACATACACCAGCCTCTCGAGAATTTCCCGGTTGGCCTATCCGTCACTGCTGCAGTGTGTTGAAAAGGCAAATGACCGCTTCAAGGCTAACAATATCGAACAGCTATTATCAGCTTCCACAATCTTTAAGATATCTTTGTGTTCGTCCCCAAAACCAATAACTTGTTGGGTAGCAATGATCATTACAAGGTTGTTCGTGGGCCTTGTTTGATAAGTGTCCCATTTGAGAAACCAATTACAAAACGTGATACGCAAATGAATACACGGCGACCGATTTACACAGAAATGCAAACAAAGTAACAGTTGAATCTTAGTGTTAAAGTGGTTTTTCTTTCGGTAATTGTTGACATTTTAAGATTAATCCTCAGAGGGGTTCACACGTATGTATCCGTTCTACAACTTGTTGTATTCCCTATATTACTTCTAACTTGTTTGGCCTTCTTGAATTATGTATGGTATTCATTCAAATAATAATAGTTAGAGGTATTTAGACATGAATTTTGTGAGGTTGAAACAAAAATGGACTACTCGGAAAAGTGATGCTCATATTTTAAAATAATAACGGATGAGATAAATTTGCCTTAACTTGTTTTAAAATTTAATGTATTCAGTACAGGAAAAGCAAAGGTAACATATTACCATTTTTAAAAAAATGGTAAATCAATTTGACCGCGTTTTTTTTAAGAAAATCAATGTTTCCAATAACCTTTTCACTTATATAATAAGTTGTTTAAATATGTCCTCAACTCAACCCGTAAAATAACTTGACCAACTTGACCTTCTGTCACCATGACAAAGAATTTGTAATATTTAAAAAAGTCATAGTTCGGATTTTTTTTAACATTAATATTCCAATAATGGACAAAATTCCACTTAAAATGTGCTTTATTCTAACTTAAACTCGTTTTGAATAGAATATTTTGAGAAATTGCTGCGCGTGATAGAAAAGGAATTGCAATTTATTAAAAATTAAACTTTTAATAAATTTACAACAGAAAAAAAGGCGAAATAAAGCTAAAGTAAAGTTGGCAGAAAATAGTTGTTCTGAAGATATTAATTCGGGATTCGTTTTTATCTCGTGATCTCGCATGGTTGCCACAACTTACAAATAAAAGTTGGATCAAAATTAAGAATACAAAATTATTTCAAGCGAAAGAAATGGAAAATATTACTGCACGTGATCAACGAACACGTATTTTCGTCTCGTTTCCACAAAATATCATCTGTCCAAAATATTTTGAAATTGTTTTATTTCTCGAAGAAAAAATAAGGCTCAGAATTAGTAAAGTAACAGGTAAAATTCCCTAAAAATAATTTTTGGAAAAATAATTGCTTTTTCAACAGTACTGGTAAAGCAATCCAAGTAATAGCAATGCTCAATATACATTCCAGCTTCTCCCAAACTACCAAATTATGGTTGATTTAAGTATAGTTACTCAATTGATTTAACATGAAACTGGTCTAAATATATAAGAAAGGGAAATTCAAATAATCTATTTCCTAAATAAAATTATGGTTTGCCAAATGAAGAATACTGCATTAAAATATACTGAATAAATTGTATGCGATACTCGTTCAAACACGCAGACACAAAATCAGATGTAAAACGGGAAGACGGACAAACCAATGCAATCAAGTTCAGTCACTAAATGAATGTAAGTACTCTCAGTATGCAGTTTCATGAAAATACACCCAGCCGTTTGGACGAAGGACGGGCACACACGTACAGACAGACACCAAACGGACCAAAAATAGATTTTTAATTAGAAGGACCCAAAATGGATAAATAACTTGAAATGGGTCAAAACTATTCAATGTACAAACACTCCATTTTTTATTTATATAGACATGAATATCAAAATAGCAGACTTATTAACAATAAAAATAGTCCTAATATTGAAAGCTACATTTCAGTTACGCAACAAAGATTAGAAGTCAGCAACTAGGTCTATGAGTTCTCATGAATTATATCAGCTAGTCAATTTAATTCCATAATACTATTCAATGCTTTATCTAACTTTAATATTTTTTTAATTGAAACAAATATTTATATAGGTAAATCATGGACTATTGGTACCTGAAAAATACTATGTTGACAAGAAAGCAACCAGCATAATACAAAATCCCAACGCTAAAAAACTAGTCATTTCTCGAAAATCTAAAGCTGAAGTGAAACTAGAGATTCTACATCCTGGCTCTAGTATAGAATGGGAATTTGAACTAAAAAGCTATGATATAGGTTTCTCTTTGCTTTATAAAGAGAGTGCAAGTAAAGACTCGAAGGTTACGGAACTCATACCGTTCCAAAGGATCGAAACTGACCTCTCACCAGAACCGGGAATGTTCCGATGTGAAAAACGAGGAGTTTGTAAGTATTCAGATTACATACCTTTATTATACATCATAGTCAAGCTCTAACATTTTCAAAAAGCGACTAATACAGATGAAAATGGCGTGCATCTATTTCAGAGAACTAAAACTTCCACCACCATTAGGATCGAAGGAAAAAAGATGTAGAATAGAATTTTTTAACCTATTTTTGTTTTTGAGTCCTGATGATGGTGGACGTTTTGTTTCATCGAAATAGTTGCAGAATGTTTATCTATTTGAGAAATAGCTGAATGGCTGTTAATCTGGTCGGAGTCAGGTGGCACCCACAAAAACCCTTTCGCATAAGATAAATTTGTTGCAGCGAATATGTTAACTCTCCAAGTGTTTCGAAGAGACAGGATAGCTCATCCACGATTTTACTGATTACGAAATATCTCACCCATCTGGATCTTGTCGGTTTTGCTAATGACAAGATACCTCGTTGAGACAAAATTACCCCAAGAGCGAATGAAGATCCAAGAAGGAAAAACAAATTGTCCCTTGTCCGAAACTGATGGCAGTCTGGTTTTTGCATCTTAGTAGAACTGGCCACTACAGGGTAGTTTTCGACGCGAAGATAAACCAGCAGGAGAGTTAGACCGTCCCGCAGTCGGCAGAATGAGTATTCTCCTAGAGGATAAAGAAAGCAAAAATGCATAATAAAGAATGTTAAGCAGCAAAGAAAAGTGTAGCATTATTCATTTATTGCTCCTTTGAAATTTGTGCAAAGTGATTTTCCTATGTTCATGTTAGTTTTCATCTGTATTAGTCACTTTTTGACGCTTCCAATGTTTGTGACAACGGTTTTTATATTTTACTCTACATCTTAGGTCTTTATATTTATTCTATGAATACGATTAGATCAATTATGTTTCCCAAATAGTTTTAACTTATAAAGTAGAGGTCCACAAACTAAGGCCGGGGCATAGTTTGGAAAGTTCATTCCACAGAGGGTGAGTGAACTAAATAATGAAAAGCACGTTTTGAAAATATTAGAGGGAAAATGAATAAATGGCTAAACACATTGTGCTCACAGACAGTTTTTGTCGTTCCAACCCAGTGTAGATACTAAAAGGCATCAACCTTGAAAGAAGAACCCTACTTGTACTGATAATGAGAAAGGCATTTCTATTTCAGAGAACAAAAATGAAACATTAAAAATTATCGTAAAAGATAAAAAAAAGAAAGTTGATAGCTTATCAGTTTATTGGTACTTTTAAAAACTGAACGTTCTGGCTGCATGCTATTAGCTGTTGATTTTTATATTTATTTTGAGAAAAAGTGTTTCTTTGTTTCTTATTTGTTTGCAAATTTTACCATTTTTCAATACGAGGGTCATTTGATAAGTATGGTAAAAAAAGAAGTTAAACACCATTTTTTGGAGAAAATCTATTTTATTTCTCAACATAGTCTCTAATGAAAGATTCGTACTTGGTCCAGCGAGTTTCCAATTTTTTCATCCCATCGGAAAAGTACCATTTGTCAAAGGCTGCAAAATACGCATTGACATCCTTATTCGTCAAGAATTTCTTCCCAGTGGCCAAATTGGAAAGAAGTCGCATGGGAGACAAATCTTGTGAATAAGGTGACTTTCCACTTCTTTAAATAAACATGTTTTATCTCTCCACTTTTTAAGTAAAAAAGTTATTTAACAGAATTCATTTTTTCCATTTTTGTGGAAGCCCTTACAATGTTCGCTTCAAATATCTGTAAAACGCAAACGAAAAGATGCATCTTGTTGTAATTTGACCTGAGCTAGTTGGAAGAGTTACTCCTCTCAGCCGTGAAATTACTAAATTAATTGTGTCACTATCTCATACAAATTTTCAAAATTTATCAAACGACCCTCGTACTTTTTCCACATGTACGCTAGGTATGTTAAAGACAGAATGATCATTTTTTCAACTTTTGTAGAGGTAGATGCATGCTTGATGCCTTGACGATTGGAGAGTTATGGGCTTTGAGTCTGTTTAGATCTGTAATCACTACCAAAAAAGCTGCGTTCCGCGTTCGGAATTCCGTTGTTTAAAAAACAATGCTCCCCTAAATTTCGAACTTCTGTTGATGAGTTGATGAGTGATAAGATATACAAATAATTTTAATAACTTATGTTAGATCTGTGTGTGGAGACTGGAACATAGAACTGTAATTTGAATTCCTTTATACTACTGCTATATCATAAATATTGAAAGAAAATAGAATATACTATTAAGATATATTTATTGTAAGAATTGTGAATCTTCAGGTTTACATTCTTCCGAACTGAGGAATTTCTTTCATTTCATTACTATGAAGTCCGTAGACATTTCTTAAACAAAATATTTTTACAATAGCCTTCATGACAAAATTTATTCCCCTTTTCAGTTTCTTGTATTGATTTTAATGTCCCCATGTACCATCAGAAACTGTACATTATATTTTATTAAACCTTCAAAAAAGAATATATGGAACAGTTTCACTATAGATAGATTTTGAATACTGTATAATTCTTTCTGGAAAATTGTTATATTTTTGATGATTTCAATTCAATAAGTTATCCACTTCATGTAATGTTTTTACCTCTTATCAAATTATATTTGTGCATATCTTTTTTGCTGCATTTTTGTATATTTTTCTGCAGGAAAACAATAATTAAATAAAAAAATCTTCCACCATCCTGTAAGATATCTCCAAGTTTAATTTTTTTTAATATTGTTTTTCACTTGCTGCAATGAGAGTCTGATATCCTATAAAATACTGAAAATAGTGAGAGCTCTCAGTCAATAATTGATTAAATGTTCATACGGTTATCTAACGTTATGAAGCATCAGATAGTTAAAAGCGTATCATGAGGCAAATCTTGAAAAATTGGCTATTAACCTAAAATAGCCTTACTTCAAGATTTTGGTAATTGACTAACATTTTAGTACTTTGATACTGCTTTTATGTTTGCAAGAATTTATATTCCCGTCAGAAAACTTCAATCTAATATGTACACCAAGTTTAAGAGCCCTCGGGAACTAAGTCAATTTGAAAACGTGACAGACTTCAAACTATCAAGTGCTAATTTCACTCTTATGAATAGAATTATCGTCCAGTTTAATAATTAAATAAATAATTTTAAAACTATGAAAGTATGTTAAAATAATTTACAAAGGTATGGACTGTTTCTAAAATTATTTTTGCTACTTGGTTTTTAACTTAAAAGGGTCTCTAAAAGTTTTATAACACTGAATACATATTTTCTAGAATTCATTTTCAAATAAACCTTCACTGACATTCATTGGAAATTGTCAGCAAGCTAAAATAACGTAAACGATCATTATATAAAGCTTTAAATAGTTTATGAAAAAGTGAGTTATTTTATAGATTGATTGAGTATACATATATTTCAACTTGTATGCTCGTTCTATAGATCATTAATATTTAAGTTTTTAGCATAATTTTTAGGTTAGTTCTGTATTACAGAATCGTCGTATGTTTTATTTCAATATTACCTTTCATAATATTATACATACATAGCTTCATAATGTAATTATATACATTTGATTGACTCAATTGTTTTAATATACATCAAAATTAGTATGAACTAGGTTTAATTTTTTTACCATAAGTTATTTATTTTAAATTTTTATCAGACATATATACTATGATCTAACAAATACTAGTCACATTATAGTTTGTTGAACTATATAATTTTTGGTTACATATTTTGCAGCCCATCAATTTAGTTGCTACTAAACTGTCATAACTGTTTATAACATGTGTATAAACTGAATTAATTATGTTTAAATAATCTTTCTCTAAATTTCTAGTACAATTTTGTGCATAGGCATTTACTTTAGATTAGTTACATTAATCCCTAGGTTATTATTAAAGACTTAGCTGAGCATAATTACACACAAATCTTTCATGAAATTCACGTATTTACTCTGGTTATGTATTCAAAACATGATTTCTATCCGTATTAACATTTATATTTGACAATTTGAATTATTTCAGATACTATGATGTCTATATTATGACTTGCAATTTCAATTGTTTCAGATATCGTTGTATTTGATAACACTTACAGCTGGATGCATCACAAAGAAGTTCACTATATAGTCTCTGTTGTAGGACCTAATAATACAAACGGAATACCTTAAAATATTTCCATTACCATTTTACGGACTTCTAGTTGCTAATTTCTGGAATTTCTGTAAACATATATATTTTATCATACAATGTTGTGAAAGTTGTGCAGATTGTTTGCATTTATTGTGATCAGCACGGTGTTCAAATATCTTATAGTACAATTTTTCATACAAGTCAATTTTAATTCATTACTCATATATTTCTTTCAACAAATAAAGTATTTGGAAACTTGAAGAGTTCGAAGGTTCATGTACGAAAAGAAAGAAACTTTACATGTTAGTGAAACTAATGATTGCATGCATCATTGAACCATAAAGAAATTTCTTACACTTCTTACAGTTTTGTAAGTCGTACCTTTTATTATAAAAAATGCATATGTGTTATATGTGGGTACAACAATATTTCATAATTACTAATTTTGATCTTTTTCATTCAATGTATCTTATCAACAGTCCTTTTAAATAAATGTAACATAACAAATAAATGTATAAAAGTAATTCCATCTTATAAAAGTTATTAAAATTTTATATTCGAAAATAATTGTTTAAAATTCAAAAAGAATTTATCTGCTTGAAAATAACACCCTGAATAAAGTTTTTAATTAGTGAGTAGGATTGATTCAAGTTCTTAAAATATAACAGCATCTATAACTAAATAATCTCTAGATTCTGCATTAAAATTCTCAATACAATGTAGATGTATAACATTCGGTAAAACATGATTTCATGAGTCTCAAGTTGACTTGATTGTTTAATAGGTAATTGTGAAACAAATCTGCCATTGCGTTCATAGTAGTAATGCAATCATTCATCGTAATTATTTATATCTTATTCACAGACTTATACTTATCTACTATACATTTTATGTTGTACTTGTAATTCCATAAAAAATTTATCGCAATTTAAAAATTATTTTTGCCATCCACAGAATTTGATATCTCAACTAATTGTCAACACTTAAATTAAAGATAAATTTTTATCACTTTGATTTTAAAAGTCCTTTGTCCTCGCAATAACCATCACATCATGGGCCTTACTAAATAATTATAGTATTACAATAATATCTTTTGGGAGCTTAGAAATTCCTTTTGATACATCGTTGTATCATCATTCTACAAGAGATAGGACAAATTGCATCACCGAATTTTCAATTATGATTTTTACATTTCCTTAAAATAATTTTAGAATTCTGAGTTGCACATTTACACGAAAATCAAATGAGACGAAAGATAAGTTTTACCCACTGTTGCACTTGTATGTATAGGAGACATAACGCAACGCACATGATGTTAAAGCGTGAGATTTGAAAAATATGTTTCTTGTAACTTTAGATAATTTCACTGCTAGAGGCCTGACTATATATTGATGTAGATCCCTAAACATTTTTGTGTTGCATAAGGGTCCTATTTTCGGATTATTTCGTACTATTACTAATTATCATCAATTCACCGTTAAATTATTAATTTATCACCAAAGTTTTTTTTTTAAACTATATCTAAAAAACTAAACTTTTTAAACTATATCCTTTAAACTATACTTTTGCATTCACAGGTATTAATGCAGATCGGTGAAACTTTTTTATTGGAAAAAGATCTTATTCTTTAATTGTTTTGTGCTATTAGAAACAATTATTCCTTCAACAGCATTTTTTAATTTTGTCTAAAATTATTATTTTGGTGACTAGATTTTTTAAGGTCAGAGAGGCCTGGCTAGAAATTTTTTATATTGTTGAAAATTTGTGTTTGCTCTGTGTGACCCAATTCCCATGCCCTATATAGTCAATTTTTCCACACTAGGACTACACAAACATCCAAAAACAGTATTTTTGACCTACCTTTTTATAAAGTATTTCGACCATACAAGGAACACAATATAGCTGAGAAAATTTATAAAATAAAGAAAAATAATAAAATAATGGATAAAGGAAGCTGGAAAATGAATGCATTGTAAAATTTGATAACCTATAATTGAATTGGAAGGCTGTCTGCCGTACTTTGACATTTTAAACAGAATATAGTTGTTTTACTATCAAAACCTTATAAGTCGCGCGAAATCTAAATTTTCAAGAGAAAAAATAGATACCAAATTGAAGACCAGTTTTGAGACACATGGTCCAAAAATTCGTAGGTAGTGGGCTTTATAACTAATGTAGACTTTAGTGCCTTTGAATCAAGTTTAGTATGCATATTTGTAACCAAATAAAGTTAATACCTCATAAACCACAAAAATTGGATTTGCGAGTTTTGATAGTAAAACGACGATATATACTTTTAAAGTGCGTTTAATAACGTACTATTAAATTAAGATGTTATTTTCCATGTTAAGTCGCATAGCGCAATATGAACGGGTTTGAAATCTGAGTATGATGAAATTTCACAATAACTCAAATCGCAAAAAGTTATAGAAGACACAATCACAGTACTTCACAAATAGGCTGATCCTTTGAATACTAACTGAACACTAACGCGCATGGTTTCATGATATCCCTATTTATAATTTTAATTCACTGTAGGATATAATTAAAGTTCCATATATAATCGAGTACCAATCTTTTGCACGATTAGTATTGTTTGATACATTCAAATGATAAAAACTACAAGAAAAAATTTCTTTGTAAATTATTCAGAAAACATTTCTATAAAAGTAAAAGTAGTGATTAATGGTAATTAATTGAAGTCTTCGTTATGAAATACGCTTAAAATTTGTCAAATAAAATAAAATAGGAAGAAATAATAGGACAAAAGTAGTACATTTTGACCTTCACGTAGGAACTAATGAATACGGAATCACTAATTTTTCTTGCCGCAGACAATGTTAATCTAAAATGGAAAAACTGCAGTATGCAAGATTAACTAAATGATTAAAATCACACAGGATAACGCACTATTATGTATCATGTATTTTAATTATCAAGAACATAATGCATTGTTACTTATATGTACAGTCGCGGAAAAAAAAACCACCCCCTATATTTCAAGCATTATTCATAGACGAGTAAATTCAAAATTACCATTCAATAGGGAATAACGTCCTCTACAAATTCAAATGCAAAAAAATTACATAAGGAGTCGTTTTCATATCAAATTTTGCACAAACAATAAAATTTCTCATAGAAACGCCATGTTTTGATGCCTTAATCAAATTCGGCATCGTCAAACTAGTCTAAATGCGAAATTCTATTGCTCTACTATCTTTATAACCGAAGGTATTCAATGTTAAAGTTGCTGTCAATTTCAGGGATCATCTCCGCATGGAAAATCTCTATTTGTAGATTGAGAATTATTTAAGTTTTGTTCAAATTTGAACACTATTTCAAACGTATTTTTCAGCGCGTGCAAATGATTCGAGAATTACATTATTACATTTATTATGCAAGTGCAAACGATCCGAAAATTATTATAGAGGTTTGTCAGACGTTTTTTAATTTTTTAGTTGCCATTTAAAATCGCAATAATGAGGAAAATTTAATGTAACTCGAAAACTAACGATTGGCATGAGCTGAAATTTTGCATGGTCATATTAGAAGTCCTTCTGAATCGATTCCCATCAAAATATAATAAGATTCCAATTGATATATTTTCAAACATTATATTAATAAATATTATTGCATACTAAAAACAGTTTTTAAAATAAATATTAGATGGATTTTGTTTTGGTTGTTTAACAGTAACATGGTACAAAATATCAGGGTTATAGAACTATTATTTAAGAAGATATCCATAAAAGTCTAAGCAACTGATTTAAAATTAGGAGTTCCAATCTTTCTGTACTCATAACTTCAAAATGTTAAGACCTAATGGCATGAAATTTGGTATCTGAAGTTAAATTTTGATATAGATTCGAAACTGTGTATCGAAATAGGAGATTTCCATCGGAAGTTATGAAATTGGTGCTCAGTTTAATATGAATACGACCCCTTATACAAATTTTATGCACTTGAATTTATAGAAGACGTCAGTTCCTGTCGAACGCCATCTTTGAATTTTCTCTACTGTTAAAATTGCTCGAATACGGAGGGGTGGTTGGTTTTTTCTCCGACTGTACTTACTATTTTAAGTTGTTACTTATTTTTATTCACTGAATTTACACAAACGTAAAAAGTTCGTAATTTAACTTTACTTACTGAAGCTTATTAGTTTCACACATCGTAGCAGTGATGTGTGATGGAAGAATTTGTGAATTCCTTGCTACTACGCCAAGGAATAATTATAAGAGCTCTGGTAGCAGTGAAAACTACTTTTTATTACTATGACACAGTCTGTTTAATAATATCAGTTTTCTAAGTTAAATATTTAAGTTTTGAATTTATGTTTTCTTTATATAATTAAAATATTTTAATACACTCTACTATTTATCATACAGTCTTGCTAGTGATTAAATTTAACTAGTCAATGATCCAGAAAGTTTTTAGACTACGAAACGTGGTATTCGCTAAATTAGAATAGTTTTAATAACATATGTACCATTTTATGCTAATACATATGTAGAATACATAGAACTCTTATTTGAAGTAAAAAGGATAGAAGCGGCATTATTAACAATTAAAGATGTTAATTTACAATGGATAGGGGAAACTATTTACAAGTTAAACACATTGTTAAATCGGGAGTTCATCAGGTATGACCGTACTTCATCCTCTTCTCGAGTCATTCTCTGAAACTGTCTCTGCTTAATCTCTGAGAACAGCTTCGGTTAAAATGGCACAAAACGGATAAATAACTTGAATTGCGGCGAAAATACTTAATTTACAAACACACACCTTTAACCTTTTATTTCCAATTTCTATAAGAGGTTGAAAAAATGGGAATCACAGTAACATTTATTCAGAATCACCCTGTATGAACTATATCAGGACAGTACCTTTGCACTTTGTATCTTAAGGAACATTACAAAATGACATACCTTGGTTTAAGTTAAAGAAAAAAAATCAAAACCTGTTTTGTATTAGTTAATAGTTATTTTTGAATGAAAAGTTAATAGAGGTAATGAGACAAAAAGTAGAAAATTAAACTAGTCCATGAAAACGTTTGGCTTTATTTTCATCTACAAGTGAATCAAAGATAATTTAACCGGATAATTTAATAAATGTCAAATATAATTATAGTTATGCATATCGATTGTATGGAGTGAATCAAAAAATAAGCCATCATAAAACAATGAAATGCAAAAATGAAAGTAAAAACAAAGACAAAAACCTATACTAGATATTCTGATCCACACTACAAAAACTTTATTCGAAAATAAAAGCTCTTTTGGTTTTTGTCATATGTAGAACGAAAGCGATAAAATTACTGATCTGATCGCCATGTTTGTTTGCAGTAAATATAGGCATGACCAAAGAAGCATTCCTTTCTCTCCAGTTACTACTGGAACGAGATAAGATATTCATTTGCGTGTTCTAGAAATAAAAGAGGTAAGAACCAAAGGACGCTTTTAGATAACTGCTTAATCTGGTGGAATTAGCATTACAAGGATGAAGGAACTTGTTAATATTGTCAAGTAGTGGAGGGCCCTCGCGCGCGAGGTAAGGCAAAGTCTTTGCAATAAAGGCTATTAGATTTTTAAATTTTATAACATTTGATAAAGATTTGATAGGAGAATGATGTTTAATTAAATTTTTCCCTGGATGGTGCTAAGCGGTTGGTACTTGTTAGCGCTTGTAGCGTTTTATTAGTACTGACACAGACCTACTCTCTGTTAACGTTATCACTCTGAAGTGAATCCCCAATTACTAAGATGTGTATGGCAATGAATTGGCAGATGGCTCAGCTGAGGCCGGTTCTGAATTACCCCGACCATCTCTTCCTATTGAATGTCATGTAGTAAAAAGATTACAAATACAAAAATAAAACATTATCATCTTAAGAGTTACAAAGGTATAACTAAAGAAAGAGACTGGACCTCCTTGCAAAGGTCTCAGTTGCCACAGGATCTACCGAGAGCTATAGGTGTCGCTTGTTTTCGTGTTCTCACTGGACACGATTGCCTAGAAAATCATCTACATTAAATTGACTTGTCAAACTTTTCAACTTTCCCACTGTGTGGTCTTTCAGACATGACAGGATTGCCCTGATCTTACTGGCATAGCAGAGAATAATACTGCTGATAAAGTTACGTATTTTATTTCTGTTTCTAGACTGTATTGTGCTGCCAGACAGAGGTGAAAAAGCTGAAGTTTGGCTTATGATAAAAAACGACCTTTCGTTAACGCACTATGAATTCCATTTTTGGAATAAATCACTATTTTCATAAATTAAAACAAAAGAGAACAAATTAACATTGACAACTAAGTATGGGATTTTTATTTTTCAAATGTTTCAAACCATGAAGTTTCATTTATTAAACTTTAAAAGCCAATGATTTGAAATGGAGCTATAAAATAAAGCAACTCTAACTTATTCTCAATTAAGTATGCAGTAGTGTGTTTTTAAATGAAAACAGGCACTTTGAATATAATTCCTTGAACTAAGTCACATTCAAGTACATGTGTATATTAAGACTAATGTGTTTGATTTCGGGTGCTTATATGATTTGAAAAGACGCATACTATTTTAGGATTTTCACAAATGAATTAGGTTGTTTGGCCAAATATGGCCCTTGCGTCATAAAACTCAGCCAACTTAGATCAGTTAGTTTGGATTGTCGTTTTTCGTTAATTGCTTGCTACACAAGGACCAATTAGATCAGAACCTGCAACTTATTTTCTCAGATTAGAGGAAGACAGATAGAGGTTGATTTTGTTGTATGGCACAAGGGCCATATTTAACCAAGTTGCAACCATCACATGACAGACAACGTTAAATAATGGATATACTCACAAGGAAAGTTTTAGACAAAAAAGAGAGAAATACATCCAAGGTAAGTTACAAAAATCTAAACTACGCCACCAGCCTACAACGTGTGAATTGCTAGAGTGGTCGGTAAACCCAAAGAGCCACGTTGGCCTAGAGAACAGAATAATGTTCAGTTGTTTACAATATCACATAACCTGTTTTCATTTGACAGAAACCGCAATTTAAATCACGCTATATGAAGGTAATTTTCAATTCAATTTACGTCGCACTGGAGTTACACAACGGGCTATTCATTCTATATGAAAGCAATGCACGTTTGACAGGCGCCATTCTCTTCAAAGTACGCAGTGAAGTAATTAAATAGTGCAATAATGCTCCTATACTCGCTTCGGATTTTTCCCTTCCTTTACAGCTATTCAACTACTGAAGGAAACTGTCCAGACAAAATAAATTTTATTTTTACGATTGACTGAGCTCATTATCAGTTGGATTTTCCAAAATGAATTTATTAAATATCTTTATGAAAAGAACCATTTATCACACTGTTGAGACATATTTCTGTAGGAAGTTTAGATATTTCACAGCAAATTATATATAATTTGTGAATTGTACAGGTGGAGTCAGGTTAATTTTTTGCTATTGTGTTTATTAAGAAATGCACACATTAAATTAAGGATAATGCTGAATATAAGCAATGTTATCTGATCTGAATCCAATATAACATCTTTGGGATTTTCTCATATATCGCACTGCAGCTTACACAACACCAAGGAATACAAGAAGAAAGACGTGCTCTATTGCGTGGTTATTTTATTCCACGTAGTTTGTGGAATATTTATTTGTCATTTCAAATGCTTTGGTAAAAGTATTTGGGATGGAATTCATCTTGGATTGAACGGTCTTCAAATATTTGATATGTGTGTAGTTGACCATATCAGTAATACTAAATTTTACTTTTTAAACTTGATCGTAATACATATAAGGTTCACAGCTTTTTTAAGAAAATAGAGGTCATTGGAAACGCTCATGTTACCATCCAAGTGATTTATATACACCAGAATATCTAATGTATTCAAATAATTGACAGAAAATATTTAAATTCTCCAGAAAGGGTAATTTACAATGCCAATTTATTTTTTGTAGTACGTAATTGTCTTAAGCCATATATATTTCACGTTAGGAACAAAAAAATATTAGACAACGATGGGTGTTGACAGATTCTACATACTAAGGTTGAAATCCATAACTTAGGTATGGCATCTCATTTTAACGGTTGGATGCTGAACATTTTTTAAAGGCAAATCTAAAAATTTTGATTAGTGTATTTCACTTGAAGCCGATTGTATACGGTAGCAAAAGAATCTCACGTGATTTATTGTTTTAGATTGTTTCTGCCTCTTCAGTGATGCCAGTTGTCCATAATTCTTAAAAATAAGTCTTCTCAACAGCCTTTTGTTCTGAACACAAAAGAACACTTATTTTTAAGAATTTTGTTAAACATGCTTTACAGACTGAAGAGGTTAAATATATTAAGCAATCTGTGATTTATTCAGATAGGACTGCTCTAACAATCACAACAATTCTCTACATTCTGAATACCAATTTTTGAATAAACCAGTTAATGTCATTAAGTCGTTGCGATTGCTTTCACGCAATGTCAAATTTATATAAAATTCAAATAAATGGGGATTAGTTAATTGGTAGTTGAATTTACGTTGCACTGGAGTCCAATGGGCCATCTAATAAATGGGGGGAACCTGTAATCGGTTGTCACTGATAGTACTTGCATGAACAACCTGTCTGTTCTATGAACAGTAAAACTCTTATCTACAATGACTCAAAAACAAAGGAAGTCACTGTGAAAGAAAAACGTTTAACGTCTGAAGTTGCTGTTTATGAGATAAAATCGTTATTGACAATTTTCGAGTGATTAGATAGTGTATTTTTAACAATGAAAAGGATTTATAAAACGAGTCTTAAGTAACGAATATCTTAAAAGCACGTGTTCTATCACGTTTTTAGGCATTAGTGCGCACTGGTTCCAAGGAACAAGAAACGTAAACGAGTGTGGAGAGTTGTGAGAATCTTATCGTGGATATGTGCTTCGTGTAATAAAATGTGGCTAAAGCGACACATCAAACCAAACCCCAATTCACCTAGACTGCATCTTCCAATTTAAATTGTAACTTGAGTTCCTAAACTATCTTTAAAATAAGGGATTTTTACGGTGAAAACTTTTCTAACTTCCATCGTGTTTTAACTTTATGAGGATTTCACATGCACATACAACCTGCAGTCTTCTCTGAATGACTTCTAATCAGTTGTGACCTTGAATATTTCATAAGATTCCTTCCTCAAACAATCTATATGGTTATTCAGCCATTATGTGTGTTGTGAGTAAAAGCAACCTCTTAAATATCCTCTTAATAAAGAGAAAGTATGTTTATAATCACAAATCATACTTCCTTTTATTTAATTTTGAATTAAAAAACAATTTGATCACTTGATCAACAATCAACAATATCACTTGATAAAATTTTTATTTTGCTTACAATTGTAAGCAAAATTTTAATATTCAATTTGACACAGGTTAGTTTGGTCGATTGGTTAAAGTTTTATGCCACTGTCTAATAATGAACAAGCCGATTCGTCACTAAAACTACCAGAAAATGTGTTGCACTTGAATTTTACTTGTTTTGTCTTCAAAGGCGTTTTTTTTAAATAAAATAAAGATGTTCAGTTTGCCAAAGAAACTAACATGTTAAATCATATATTTAGGGTATTTTTTTGTCGTATACATGTTCAGATTTTTTTATTGCAGTTATTTAATGTACCTCTATTTTTATAAAAAGTTTTGCCAAAATGTATTTTAGGCTATTTGTTTTGTTTTTAAGATATTTTTTGAAGGTTTTAGTGTCACAATAGCATTTTTATTGAGCCATTTTAGGTCATTAAAATTCCCTGAGTATAAGTATAAAAAGTTGATTCCTCTTATTAAGGGTACCGGACTTCAGGAATTACATCTTTTGCTTTTATTTTGAACACAAAAATGAATTTCTTAATGAATTTCTTGCAAATAATTTTGCAACATAGGAATCATTTTCAACCAGAAAAGCACAGCAAAGTAGAAGCATAAATTTATTGAAAGCAGGGTTGGAAAAAGTTTTAATGTATGGTACTATTTTCAACAGTCGAATACTAAAGTGCTATTTAAGAACCATTAGGGGAAGTCGTGATATCAAAATTATTCTGAGGTTAATGAAACACCATTTATCGAATATGAAATAAACACTGATAAAAAAATCGTAGACTGGAGATAGTCTAGTAAAAGAAAGGCTTACATTTCTATACCTGTTTAAGTAGCTCTATTTTTATTCTAACATCACCAGGTTTCATCTCCCAAAACTATTATTTAACCTTTCATTTAATTTTATTAATATATCCAAAGAAAAATATTTTTAACACACATGACTTATCAGTTAATATTTGCTTAGTAGTTCTACAGGGTGATTCTACGGTCATGGGAAAAACTTGGTGGGGTGGTACAGCTTACTAAAACATACATTTTTCGTATAGGAATGTATGGTCGGAAATGACGCGTGGAGGCACGAACACAAAAAATGAGACATGAACAAAAAAACATTGTTTATTTACAAAATCCTTGCAAAGTGCTTCTTTGCAGCAATGTTTACAATAAATGCTCAAAATTGCGACCAACAACAGTAATACATGCTTGGTAGCGTCGAAGGAGTGATTGGCTAACAGTTCGAAAGATGCTAGGCATTTCGCGCACGCTTGCAGCCGCAATGTATAGTCGGGCAACGAGGTCCTCGATTGAGTTAACTGGAGTCCCGTAAACGATGGTCTTCAGATGCCCCCATAAGAAGTAATCGATGCTCGATAAATCTGGCGATCGGGGTGGCCATCGGACTGGTCCTTCACGCCCAATCCATCGCCCCACAAAACTGGCATCCAGATAATTGCGGACAACCACGTTGAAATGGGTTGGCGCACCATCATGCTGAAACCACATGGGATTACGAACGACAGTCGGAACATCTTGCAGCAATTCTGGTAA
This sequence comes from Meta bourneti, assembly GCA_933210815.1. Classification (NCBI taxonomy): domain Eukaryota; kingdom Metazoa; phylum Arthropoda; class Arachnida; order Araneae; family Tetragnathidae; genus Meta; species Meta bourneti. The sequence continues at coordinate 59,758,976 of OW119924.1, read as the reverse complement.
AACCTCTTACAGAAAAATACGATAATGTGAGCCATTGAGTCGCGTTGGTAGGAGATATGGGCCTATGAGGAAATCGTTCACAACACCCGCCCAAACATTCACAGAGAAATGTTTTTGGAATGCATGTGGATGTGTAGCGTGTGGATTTTCTGTTGCCCACACTTGAGTATTATGCACATTGAAAACACCTTCTTGTGTAAAAGTTGCCTCATCTGTGAATAGCACAGAAGCTGGGAAATCCGGCTGCAACGCACACTGCTGCAAGAACCATTGGCAGAATTCTACGCTCAGCGGGTAATCGCTTGCATGCAACACTTGGACCCTGAATATGGAATGGGTGTAAACGTTCTTCATTTAAGACTCCAAACGGTGGGCTGACTCACATGTACACGACGTGCTCTTATACTTGTGTGGGGTGTTTCACCACAATGTTCAAGATGGTTTCTTCCATGTTTGGATGTCGTACAATTCTCGATCCAGTTCTTCCGTCAGAGCTGGCGATGAATGAACCATTTTCACAAAGGTGCCGATACAACCGCTCAAACATTTTGTGGTTCGGCATACGCCTGTTCGGTAAACGTTCCTTATACAGCCGTAGCGCTGCTCTGCCGTTCTCATTAGCAGCACCGTAAATCATATACATGTCCGCCTTTTCACTATTTGTAAATTCTCCCATTACGGCCGACAGCAAATGACGTTTTCCCGCAGATGCATCAGATCACGGATGGTCAGGCACACTACTGCCCTCTACCCACAGCATTGCCAGCCAATCACAGCTGTCGAGTTTGTATTACTGTTGGTGGTCGCGATTTTGAGCATTTATTGTAAACAGTGCTGCAAAGAAGCACTTTGCAAGGATTTTGTAAATAAACAATGTTTTTCTGTTCATGTCTCATTTTTTGTGTTTGTGCCTCCACGCGTCACTTCCGACCATATATTCCTATACGAAAAATGTATGTTTTAGTAAGCTGTACCACCCCTCCAAGTTTGTCCCATGACCGTAGAATCACCCTGTATATTAAAATGATGCATTTTACTTTGCAAGATATTTGTCATGTTTTGCTACCAAAGTAGATAGATAGTTGAATTAACTTCGCACTGTAGCAACACAATGGTAGGTAGATAGTTAATTGACGTCGCACTGGTGCAACACAACGGGCTATTGGCGTCGGCCCAGGATCAATCCAGAAGGGAAAGATCCAACGACAATGCCTCGTAATTTTGAACCATGGACAGATGACGAGAACAACATCTGAGCTGGTACCCCACTCTCCGAACTTCCACACCACGCCAACGTGAGCAACACGACGGCTATTTTTTGATGTTACGGATCATTGTTAGCATAGCGAACCAATGAAGATATTTTCGGGGGTTGGTGAGAGGTAGAAAAATAATGGTTATTAAATATTTATCAACTAAGGGTGAAGCCCCTTAGTTTATCAATATTTACTAACCTTTTATTTTTTAGATAAAAATCATATTTCAGATTATAGTCAACGAAGAACGATATTTTAAACTTCTGTTATTTGAAATAAATGTTGTGTATACTTGAGATATTTTAAGTAAATAAGAGTTGATTGTATAGTTATATCAGGGGGCATTTACTGAATAATTGTTAGCTAAATGATTTCTTGAATTAATAGAATCAGTGTAATACCGAATTTCTATATAAAACATTAACTTTCTCAGAGAGTACTGTCACAATTAAATTTTTGTCTAATCGTATTGAAAATTGAAGTATCAGAAAAAAGAGATAAAATATTTACAAATATGCACTATACACCAATAAAATTTTAACTGTAAAATGATTTTTTTTATCTTTTGAAAAATGGTTAATTAACAAAACCAGGAGAATTGTTTATCTTCGGAAAAATATTTATTACACAAAATCAGGAATCAAAAATTTAGAAATCGGGTTGAATATTGTTACAAATATGATTTCCAAATTTTTTTATTTGCAAATTTTACGGCCTACTTTTAAAATATTTAACAAAATGAATTTGAAATGTATATATATATATATATATATATATATATATATATATATATATATATATATATATATATACAATCTCTTTAAGTGTAGATTTGTAGTTTTAAAATTGATGCTTTTTTCTTCCTCGTTCTTCGATATTTGCTCTTTCCCCCGATTTCTTAAATCTCCCTTCATAATGACGAGCTATGAAATCGAAATCTAGAATTGGAATGGATGTTACCCAAAAAATTTGAGAGAGAGCTTGAGCAAACTAGTTTAACTATCAAATAACAAAACATTCCTTATGGGATTAGCAATGTATCCCGTAATACATTTAATATTGAAATCATCTATTTTTCGTGTTGTATTAGGTATTGAGGTTCGCCGAACTTTCCATTGTATATCATCTGAGGTAATTTTGAAAAAGGAATGTTCCAATTAAAAACTGATATAGAGCTGGATTTATATAATCTAATATACACTTAGGAAAATCCACTTATTTTAAGCTGCGACAATTCATATTTTAAACTAAACCATAAAAGAGTGTTAGGATGTTCAATAAGTAGATGGTATATAACATGGTGAAAATGAGATGGAAATATCTCTTATAAACAGAAAAACCCAAACCGAGATTAAACCTTCTGGTTGTAAATAAACAATGTTTTTCTGTTCATGTCTCATTTTTTTGTGTTCGTGCCTCCACGCGTCACTTCCGACCATACATTCCTATACGAAAAATGTATGTTTTAGTAAGCTGTACCACCCCTCCAAGTTTGTCCCATGACCGTAGAATCACCCTGTATATTAAAATGGTGCATTTTACTTTGCAAGATATTTGTCATGTTTTGCTACCAAAGTAGATAGATAGTTGAATTAACTTCGCATTGTAGCAACACAATGGTAGGTAGATAGTTAATTGACGTCGCACTGGTGCAACACAACGGGCTATTGGCGTCGGCCCAGGATCAATCCAGAAGGGAAAGATCCAACGACAATGCCTCGTAATTTTGAACCATGGTCAGATGACGAGAACAACATCTGAGCTGGTACCCCACTCTCCGAACTTCCACACCACGCCAACGTGAGCAATACAACGGCTATTTTTTGATGTTACGGATCATTGTTAGCATAGCGAACCAATGAAGATATTTTCGGGGGTTGATGAGAGGTAGAAAAATAATGGTTATTAAATATTTATAAACTAAGGGTGAAGCCCCTTAGTTTATCAATATTTACTAACCTTTTATTTTTTAGATAAAAATCATAATTTGAGATTATAGTCAACGAAGAACGATATTTTAAACTTCTGTTATTTGAAATAAAAGTTGTGTATACTTGAGGTATTTTAAGTAAATAAGAGTTGATTGTATAGTTTTATCAGGGGGTATTTACTGAATAATTGTTAGCTAAATGATTTCTTGAATTAATAGAATCAGTGTAATACCGAATTTCTATATAAAACATTAACTTTCTCAGAGAGTACTGTCACAATTAAATTTTTGTCTAATCGTATTGAAAAGTGAAGTATCAGAAAAAAGCGATAAAATATTTACAAATATGCACTATACACCAATAAAATTTTAATTGTAAAATGATTTTTTTATCTTTTGGAAAATGGTTAATTAACAAAACCAGGAGAATTGTTTATCTTTGGAAAAATATTTATTACACAAAATCAGGAATCAAAAATTTAGAAATCATGTTGAATATTGTTACAAATATGATTTCTAAATTTTTTTATTTGCAAATTTTACGGCCTACTTTTAAAATATTTAACAAAATGAATTTGAAATATATGTAGTAATATATATATATATATACACAATCTCTTTAAGTATAGATTTGTAGTTTTAAAATTGATGCCTTTTTCTTCCTCGTTCTTCGATATTTGCTCTTTCCCCCGATTTCTTAAATCTCCCTTGATAATGACGAGCTATGAAATCGAAATCTAGAATTGGAATGGATATTACCCAAAAAATTTGGGAGAGAGCTTGAGCAAACTAGTTTAACTATCAAATAACAAAACATTCCTTATGGGAATAGCAATGTATCCCGTAATACATTTAATATTGAAATCATCTATTTTTCGTGTTGTATTAGGTATTGAGGTTCGCCGAACTTTCCATTGTATATCATCTGAGGTAATTTTGAAAAAGGAATGTTCCAATTAAAAACTGATATAGAGCTGGATTTATATAATCTAATATACACTTAGGAAAATCCACTTATTTTAAGCTGCGACAATTCATATTTTAAACTAAACCATAAAAGAGTGTTAGGATGTTCAATAAGTAGATGGTATATAACATGGTGAAAATGAGATGGAAATATCTCTTATAAACAGAAAAACCCAAACCGAGATTAAACCTTCTGGTTGTAAATAAACAATGTTTTTCTGTTCATGTCTCATTTTTTTGTGTTCGTGCCTCCACGCGTCACTTCCGACCATACATTCCTATACGAAAAATGTATGTTTTAGTAAGCTGTACCACCCCTCCAAGTTTGTCCCATGACCGTAGAATCACCCTGTATATTAAAATGGTGCATTTTACTTTGCAAGATATTTGTCATGTTTTGCTACCAAAGTAGATAGATAGTTGAATTAACTTCGCATTGTAGCAACACAATGGTAGGTAGATAGTTAATTGACGTCGCACTGGTGCAACACAACGGGCTATTGGCGTCGGCCCAGGATCAATCCAGAAGGGAAAGATCCAACGACAATGCCTCGTAATTTTGAACCATGGTCAGATGACGAGAACAACATCTGAGCTGGTACCCCACTCTCCGAACTTCCACACCACGCCAACGTGAGCAATACAACGGCTATTTTTTGATGTTACGGATCATTGTTAGCATAGCGAACCATTTCGGGGGTTGGTGAGAGGTAGAAAAATAATGGTTATTAAATATTTATAAACTAAGGGTGAAGCCCCTTAGTTTATCAATATTTACTAACCTTTTATTTTTTAGATAAAAATCATAATTTGAGATTATAGTCAACGAAGAACGATATTTTAAACTTCTGTTATTTGAAATAAAAGTTGTGTATACTTGAGGTATTTTAAGTAAATAAGAGTTGATTGTATAGTTTTATCAGGGGGTATTTACTGAATAATTGTTAGCTAAATGATTTCTTGAATTAATAGAATCAGTGTAATACCGAATTTCTATATAAAACATTAACTTTCTCAGAGAGTACTGTCACAATTAAATTTTTGTCTAATCGTATTGAAAAGTGAAGTATCAGAAAAAAGCGATAAAATATTTACAAATATGCACTATACACCAATAAAATTTTAATTGTAAAATGATTTTTTTATCTTTTGGAAAATGGTTAATTAACAAAACCAGGAGAATTGTTTATCTTTGGAAAAATATTTATTACACAAAATCAGGAATCAAAAATTTAGAAATCATGTTGAATATTGTTACAAATATGATTTCTAAATTTTTTTATTTGCAAATTTTACGGCCTACTTTTAAAATATTTAACAAAATGAATTTGAAATATATGTAGTAATATATATATATATATATATATATATATATATATACACAATCTCTTTAAGTATAGATTTGTAGTTTTAAAATTGATGCCTTTTTCTTCCTCGTTCTTCGATATTTGCTCTTTCCCCCGATTTCTTAAATCTCCCTTGATAATGACGAGCTATGAAATCGAAATCTAGAATTGGAATGGATATTACCCAAAAAATTTGGGAGAGAGCTTGAGCAAACTAGTTTAACTATCAAATAACAAAACATTCCTTATGGGAATAGCAATGTATCCCGTAATACATTTAATATTGAAATCATCTATTTTTCGTGTTGTATTAGGTATTGAGGTTCGCCGAACTTTCCATTGTATATCATCTGAGGTAATTTTGAAAAAGGAATGTTCCAATTAAAAACTGATATAGAGCTGGATTTATATAATCTAATATACACTTAGGAAAATCCACTTATTTTAAGCTGCGACAATTCATATTTTAAACTAAACCATAAAAGAGTGTTAGGATGTTCAATAAGTAGATGGTATATAACATGGTGAAAATGAGATGGAAATATCTCTTATAAACAGAAAAACCCAAACCGAGATTAAACCTTCTGGTTGTAAATAAACAATGTTTTTCTGTTCATGTCTCATTTTTTTGTGTTCGTGCCTCCACGCGTCACTTCCGACCATACATTCCTATACGAAAAATGTATGTTTTAGTAAGCTGTACCACCCCTCCAAGTTTGTCCCATGACCGTAGAATCACCCTGTATATTAAAATGGTGCATTTTACTTTGCAAGATATTTGTCATGTTTTGCTACCAAAGTAGATAGATAGTTGAATTAACTTCGCATTGTAGCAACACAATGGTAGGTAGATAGTTAATTGACGTCGCACTGGTGCAACACAACGGGCTATTGGCGTCGGCCCAGGATCAATCCAGAAGGGAAAGATCCAACGACAATGCCTCGTAATTTTGAACCATGGTCAGATGACGAGAACAACATCTGAGCTGGTACCCCACTCTCCGAACTTCCACACCACGCCAACGTGAGCAATACAACGGCTATTTTTTGATGTTACGGATCATTGTTAGCATAGCGAACCATTTCGGGGGTTGGTGAGAGGTAGAAAAATAATGGTTATTAAATATTTATAAACTAAGGGTGAAGCCCCTTAGTTTATCAATATTTACTAACCTTTTATTTTTTAGATAAAAATCATAATTTGAGATTATAGTCAACGAAGAACGATATTTTAAACTTCTGTTATTTGAAATAAAAGTTGTGTATACTTGAGGTATTTTAAGTAAATAAGAGTTGATTGTATAGTTTTATCAGGGGGTATTTACTGAATAATTGTTAGCTAAATGATTTCTTGAATTAATAGAATCAGTGTAATACCGAATTTCTATATAAAACATTAACTTTCTCAGAGAGTACTGTCACAATTAAATTTTTGTCTAATCGTATTGAAAAGTGAAGTATCAGAAAAAAGCGATAAAATATTTACAAATATGCACTATACACCAATAAAATTTTAATTGTAAAATGATTTTTTTATCTTTTGGAAAATGGTTAATTAACAAAACCAGGAGAATTGTTTATCTTTGGAAAAATATTTATTACACAAAATCAGGAATCAAAAATTTAGAAATCATGTTGAATATTGTTACAAATATGATTTCTAAATTTTTTTATTTTCAAATTTTACGGCCTACTTTTAAAATATTTAACAAAATGAATTTGAAATATATGTAGTAATATATATATATATATATATATATATATATATATATATATATATATATATATATATATATATATATATATATATATATATATATATATATATATATATATATATACAATCTCTTTAAGTATAGATTTGTAGTTTTAAAATTGATGCCTTTTTCTTCCTCGTTCTTCGATATTTGCTCTTTCCCCCGATTTCTTAAATCTCCCTTGATAATGACGAGCTATGAAATCGAAATCTAGAATTGGAATGGATATTACCCAAAAAATTTGGGAGAGAGCTTGAGCAAACTAGTTTAACTATCAAATAACAAAACATTCCTTATGGGAATAGCAATGTATCCCGTAATACATTTAATATTGAAATCATCTATTTTTCGTGTTGTATTAGGTATTGAGGTTCGCCGAACTTTCCATTGTATATCATCTGAGGTAATTTTGAAAAAGGAATGTTCCAATTAAAAACTGATATAGAGCTGGATTTATATAATCTAATATACACTTAGGAAAATCCACTTATTTTAAGCTGAGACAATTCATATTTTAAACTAAACCATAAAAGAGTGTTAGGATGTTCAATAAGTAGATGGTATATAACATGGTGAAAATGAGATGGAAATATCTCTTATAAACAGAAAAACCCAAACCACGATTAAACCTTCTGGTTGTAAATAAACAATGTTTTTCTGTTCATGTCTCATTTTTTGTGTTCGTGCCTCATGCGTCACTTCCGATCATACATTCCTATACGAAAAATGTATGTTTTAGTAAGCTGTACCACCACTCCAAGTTTGTCCCATGACCGTAGAATCACTTTGTAGTTTTTGAAGTATTCTGTTGTAATGAAGTATTATATTTCCTCATGTGGTTAAAAAATTCGCTTTATTTTTGTTTTTCAAACATACGGACATCAATAAACGAAGTCAACCGCTATGGAGTTCAATTACCAATATTTCGAGTTTCGTTCCAATATATTTGATTTGGAACTATGGAGTTCCAAAATTTAGCACTTCAGCTGTTTCATAACAGGAGACAAATGACCTGAAGATAAACTAAGATAAAATTAGGCTTAGGTGCTGACAAGCAGTGAATCTTCCGATTAAATATGCTTCAATTTTAATAAGCGTTCAGAAATTTATAAACGTTACACGATGGGCACCTTATTGGAAATGTGAATTTAACGCCAATAAAAAATACACTGAATATTGTTTTCCTCTTTGATCCAATTATTCATTCATTTATAAAATGTGAGTACACATATTTATAACACAAATGGTTAGATCACTGTATTGTGGGCTTATACCAAGTGGATAAGTACTTGCTTCTTTTTCAAAAATGCTTATTTTTACATTTGTAATGAATATTTTCTCATTTAGACTTGATTTTAGGAATTTTACTGCATTGGTTGCTGGTTGCTAGGCAGAGCAGCCGCAGCTAGTTGTTACAATTATTTTAGTTATTTTATTTGTTACAATTATTTACCATTGAATAAAGAAAAAAAGTTTATTGAAATTTACATATGATTATGTTAATTTAAAAAATGTTGTATTTCAATTTTCTTTGTAAATCTCCTGTATGGAATGCTTCAAAGGTTCAGCAGAGAAAAGCATACTTAAATAACCCATGCTCTTGTCTCAGCAAAAAGGCTTAGATCACCACAAGGAAAGGCGCAGGAGAAAAAATAGCGTGAGCAAAAAAGTATGTTTCTCGTCCTGAGATTCCATGTTGATGTATTTACTCAATCACGGTTAATCGTCCTGGTGGTTGTCTCTACGAGGTATCTCGTCAATAGTAAAACTGACCAGATCTTTACAGACAAGATATATCATCAGTTGGAAAAAAACTGACCAGATCTTGATGAACAGGATATATTTTGTGAAAAGGAAAAAATTACCAGATCTTGATGGACTAGGTATCTCGTCATTAGGAAAAAACTGACTTAGAGAAAAACAAGATCTTGATCCCGTCATAATAAAAAAATCTGCAATATCTTGATGACGAGATATCTCCTCAATAGCAAAATTGGTCAGAACTTGATGGACGAGATATCTCGTTGAAATCACTTAAAGGGTCAAAAGTCTGTTTCACAAGCTATCCTGTTTGAGAGTAACAGGGTACATATATTATCATTATCGTATCCATGATCCGCTTGTCCTAATGATAGTTTCCCCTTACTTGTTCTCCATTAAGAAGTTAGGTGCAATTTGCTAACAAATTCACACAAACATTATTTCAACTGAAGCTGATGGTCACATACATTGAATTCCAGAAAACAAATTTAGATTTATGCTTAAATGCATTTTTACCCCAATTAATCAATTGATCTATTGGGGTAAAATTTCATTTTGTGGAATTAATTATGCTATACGCTCAGTTGAGTCAGTGAAATATAGATTTTTTGAAAAGACTGGTTAATTAGGAATATTTATTCAATATGCAATAACCTTTAAAAAATCCTGGAATCAATATCCCAAACATAAAAATTCTGATGAACTCTTGTAGCTAATAAGTTTTCACTTTCTTTCGTAATTAGATATATCCTTGAAACTTGTTTGTCACTTCCAAAGATAAGACGGTCTTAGTCATACAAACAATGTTAACACAGCTATCACGACTCACATAGTGTAATCTACGTTCTAAGATAATTTTTTCCACTACATGTTTTATCTAGATTACAACCTGCATATAAACTTTCAAAATCAAGGGCATTTATCAATACAAGTAATGTTATTTTATTATTTTACTTCTCTAGTAATTGTTAATTTTAAGAGAGCATAAAGATCTGCGTGTAACAGATCTAGTCAAGAGGTACACTACATATTACTGTAGTGAACACAGAGAGGGACGCAATCTTACCATAAATAATATTTCTATGCATTTATACATAGCACTATTTAAACTGACTATGGACATCCCACAGCTTATTCCGAACACCCGTTCTAAAAAATACTTAAAAATCTACAATCGCCTCCATTATTTGATTAACTTTATTTGAGGTCAGGCGCTGGTAGACTTGGCAGTATGTTATGTTTATTGAATTTTGATCATATTTTTCTTTACCTAGTTGTGTGTGTGTTTATAGCACCAGTCTTCATCTTCATATGGAATCACCTCTGTAGAACAGAGCACACCTTTATTTCCCAACCATCTGGTCTCCGGTCTTTTCCTAGACTATCTCGCTGTATTTTCTCCTCTCATCATGTCCAAAGGGTCTCCAAGTGGTCCAGTCCTCTAGATCCATCGTGCCACCTTGTGATGGCGGGGACCTTGCCCTTGGACCTTCGAGCCACAGTGCAATATGCACAATTCCTCCTCACAAAAGTCGAAACTGAGGTGGTGGTTTATGGTGAGCCCTTTTCGCCCCCCTCCGTCTTCGCTAGAGAGATCGATGTGTGGAAATCTCACCGGCAGACCGAATCGTAGTACCCTTTGACGTTTCACTTCCGGAAGGTACGGAGACAGAAATTTATACCGATGGCTCAGGTATAAACGAACGCTTGGGTGCGGCGTTCGTGGTCATGTACTTCGGCGTCATAGTCGAAACGTACATGTACCGAATGAGTGATAATAGCACGGTGTTTCAAGCGGAGCTGTCCGCACTCGAAAAAGCATTAGAATGGGTTCAGTCCAGACCCCTATACAATGCAAAGAAAATTACACACATCTTCTCGGACAGTCTCTCCGCCCTACAGGCTCTAAAGGATCCCAACCACTCAGATCCTTTAGTCAACAAGATCAAGTCTCTGTACTGGAAGATCGTGGGATGCCAACTTCACTTCGATCAAAACTCACGTCGGCTACCAAGGCAACGAGGCGGCCGACACGGCGGCCAAATTGGCTACCGAGAGAGCGGACGTAGACATACTGGTGCTGAGATCTAGCCTCAATATCAGAAAATTGTTTATTCGAAAAGCAGTGGAACTATGGGAACAAAGATGGAAAGCGACACCTCAAGGTCGCCATACATTCAAGTTCCTACTCGTTCCCAGTCTCAGAAGGCACCTCTACGACCCCTTTGTCGTCCAGCTGCTGACAAATCACGGAAGGTTCCCGGAATACTTCTTCCGTATAGGATACCCGACGTCGAACGCCTGTCAATGTGGTGGAGTAGGTGATTCTCTTCACTACATCCTGGACTGCGGGCTGACGGCGCGCCTCAGGGAGGGTCTCGAATTCATTAGAGATCGCCCACAAGAACTCCTCAAAAACCCAAAGTGTCTCCAGGCACTCCATCGCCTGGGTAGATTTGTGTGGGAACGGACCCCCGGTCCTCCACCGAGGGTCCGGGGACTGGTTCAGGCATCAGGACCAGGACAAATTCTCAGTCCTGCAAGCTGACGCCATACCAGGCGTTAAAAGGTAGATTGTCTTTTCAATCGAACACTTATAGGAATTGACGGAAGCTTTTTGCATTTATAAACTCAAAGGACCTGACGGAAACCCTATTGTGCGTACTTAAAGGATTTGATGGAAACTTTAAGCTCTTTACTTAAAGGAATTGACGGAAGCCTAAAGTGTTATACTTAAAGGAGTTGACGGAGGTCCAAAGCTTAATACTTAAAGGATTTGACGGACATTCCTCTGGCAAGTGGCGATTTTACTGGAATTGCCACGCAAATGGAATTGCCACAAATCTACGACAGTGCTGCGTTGCACTTGAGCATACGTAAGTCCCTGCTCAGCCAACCATGGAGGGTTTTCGCTGGTTTCCCCTCCACGTAATGCAAATGCAGGTTGGATTAAAAGACCTTCCAGCGGAGGCAATATACCCTAGGAGATGACTTTTTAGTCTTAGTCTCATTAAATCATACACAGCCAGTACACATTATTATGCACGATAGTTAATGTTCAGGAGCATATTTGCTTGCCCTCCCTGTGCCTTTTGGTACCACTCAGTGTCGAACACGTTGTGCGACCACCGTGCTAGCCATATGGCATCAAATGTCTTGTTTTGGAGGTGAATACATCAAGGTACAATTTACCCTCCCGTCGGAACTTGATAAGGATGCAATAATACTCCTCCGCCCCTGTGGAGGAACCACCGTTGACTGTCTATAAGACCTATTGACTCACGAGTTTCGTCCTTGCTCTGAGAGACCACCAACCGCTACTTCGCGGGGCCGCCTCTGACAATCTATAATGGCAACTGTTGGGGTAGAGGGGGCTGTGCCCCAACTAGTAGTAGTAGTAGTGCCACCTTGTGAGGAAAAGTGATGAGTCCTCACACTGCGCATAGCATATGTGCTGAAATTTCTACATATATTTATATTTCATAAAGATTAGTAGAAAGTAGATTTATAAAGATTTTTCAGAAAGCCACTTTGGATCAAAAACGGTGGGTTATTACTGTTATTTTTTGTAAATCAATCACAATTATATCTATATTTTGTCACATTGACAAAGAATATAATTTTTGATGCACAGCAAAATTTTAGTAATTATTGTATGTGTCCCATGAGATGAAAAAGATTGAAAATCCCTGCAGGGCCAGAGTTATCCCAAAGGGTAACTCTGGCCCTTCTAAATGTACAATAATTCGTCCAAATCATTTAGAAGTATAAGTCAAAAAGTACTGTTGTGAAACCTACATGACACTTTTTCAAAACAAGTATTTCAATAGATCAATATTCCCTTAACATTCACATTATATAGTACCATCTCTTTCTCTCTAGAAATAAATAATTTTCTTAAAGAATTCTACATCGTGATTGCGTTTGACCACATGTGCTTAGGCAAAATGCGAATATTATGTTTAATGCTTTTAATCAATTGAAATCTTAGTTTAATATAAGATAGAGGTATAGTAGATAAAACCTTAATGGAGACATATAGATAGTTATTGGACTAAGTGGACTTTTACGGTAAAGTAGAGAAACTTAAATCGGTCGAGAGATGTTTACAGAGATTGTTCTTAAATTGTACAAATTTTCAAAATGAGATACATTAATTGTGAAATAGTCTTTGAATTAAGTTGTCCTTTTAATGTTTTGGATATTTCTTACGGTGTCCTACGTATCTTTTAGGGTATTTGTTTGCCATTTTTCGATTAAAAATAACGTAGTGCGAATTTTTTCTTTAACACTTCCAATGCTCTTTAAAAATACCCTCTCTCTACCAATATTTTTTTTATTTATGAATGCTTATTCTATCCTTCTTATGGCATTGTCTGATTGCAAAAGTCGAACATTTTCGAAAAGACAGACTTTCATTGTTTACGATAAAAACTCCTCTAGATTATTGATTAAGTTTCATATATTTATCGGATGGTAAATACACACCTCTTTGAATCATCTTATCGTGTTATTTAAAGTAGGTTTCAAATGGGATCAACCTTCGAAGAGGTGATCGATCTAGCCTTTATCATTTTTATGAAACATAAAAGCGTTAGTCAACACCTGATAAAATGTACCGACATCAGCAATTTTTAACATATTGCCAAACTGAAACTGTTTTCGTCTATTTGGTTCTCCTTCACCTGTCTGAGAAAGTTTTAAATATATTAGTATCCATGATTCCTTACCGAAGTTAATACATAGGTATATCGAGAATATTTTTCTGATCTATATATTATTTAATTTAAACTAAATAAGAAAGAGAAGATTTAACAGAGAGAGAGAAGACGAATAAAACTCAGTCAAATCGTTTTAACGCTTCACTATAATCGATATTACGCAAGTTCATAATATTTATTTGCAGATTGCATGTTAATTATTTTAATTATTTCCATTTAAAGTTTTCTTTAATTTCTATAAAGTATGGTTTACGTTTCTCATAATTTAATAAATGTACTGCCTATAGCTAAAGAGTTTTGTTGAATAAATTGCCATAATTTAAGGTTAAAAATATTTATTTTAATAACATTGTAACTGTCAAGTTTATTTTAATGATTCATACTGATCCTCACTGAAAAATGTTAATTGACGAAATTGCGAATTGGATAAATTTAATTACATTTAAAAGATTCTGAAAAATTTTCCAATACAGCAAAGCGATACATAGAACATGCAAAAAGTCATATTAAAACCAATTATATCTTTAAAATGAAATTTCCACATCAATTGCTTTAAAATATTTAATGCATCCATATTTAACCCCCTTCTTGCTTCGGCTGTATTTTTAAACTATAGGAATAAACAAATCCTAACTATAAATGACAAATATTGAACCAAGATCAGCGACGTAAAATGGTTTCTGAATCTCAACGAACACCCTTGAGCATTTGAGGCAAAGTGTTAACCATTTGGCCACAAATCGCATCACGCCCTACTTCAATCAAATTGCAATTACCAATTATTTTTTATCAAGACAGTACATTTAAACAACTGAATTCATTATATGCATGGCGTTTATTATACAGTGCAATTTTAAATTGAGAATTGAATGCATTCTCATATAGTGGAAAGAGAGGGATAGTTAACACTATCGAAGAACAGGAAGAAAGGATAATTTGAGTTGTAAATATTGAGAATTCACATAGTTTAAATTGCTTAAAACAGTTGATATGTACACTGTTCTTTGAAAATAAAACCCAAAGTCTTGAGCTACACCAATGAAATTCATGTGAGTGATGACACTTGGTAAATGTATAAATGATTGAAATTACAATAAGAGTAAGTCGAAAGGAACAACCTGAAATCCATAATTTATGTGTCCACCCTTAGCTTAAGGTTAAACTGAGTCGCAGTAACGGACGCCGAGTCCTCCCTGCAGATCGCATAAATGTTAACACATTTTTCCAGAATTCTCTGAAATTGGAGCTTAGAATAGAAAATTCAAAATTAAAATAATCATAATTACTAAATAATAAATCCTATAATTGTCATAAATTACTACTAAAATTTCGTGTCGAATATGTATAAAAGTAAATGTATATATATAAGGAAGCAAGAGAACAAACTTTTACCATAAGAGCATTTTCTGCAATTTGAGTTATTTTAAAGAAATTATATTAATTGTACTATTCAAGTCACGATTCATCAATATTTTTTCTGTTTATCATAATTTTCGTACCTTTTTCCAAGTTCTATATCATAATTTTACAATTTAAGCACAAATTTAAACGTAAGATGATATTGATCAGTTTGTGGAATTGGTGATTAATTGGAATACGGTACAATTTTTAAGGCAAAAAAATTTTAATGCTTACAAAAAATTCAGTTGATAGTCCTTAAAAGATATTGTATATACACAGTACAAGGGTTCTTAGCTTCCTTTTACATATCAAACTTGCCACTCCAGACTAAACGAATGAGGAAAAATTACTTGTCTTTCGGGAAACATTTTTTGAGTGATTTTTTCAAGGTTAAATCAACAATTCATGTTTTTTTATTTTGCTTACAAAAAATGGCGTAGAATTATTAGTGAAAAACACTTCCTGTTAATGACAGGGTACGTCTATTATACAATTTCCGAGTCTTTTTTCATGTTCTGCTTCATTCTTTTGAAAAAAAATTGAAATCATTAGAACAATAGAGTAGTATTCTACGAATTTCAAGGTGAATTTCTTCATGTTTCCATGAAGCCATGTTTCATGCTTTTATGAAACATGAATGCCATGTTTCATAAGAGATAACCTCTTAATAGAAATGGATAATATTCTATTTCAAAATAAACAGTCTGCCTGAATTAATTTGAATCTAGGTTATTTTGAAAGGTATGTTCATAACTTTATAAGCAATAAAATTCATTTTAGGTTTTAAAAGTGAATTGAGTCAAGTGCTTTTTTCAGTATTCTGTCTGAAGTAATTTTGTAGTAATAAAAATATCCGAAGTGCATTTTTTTCAAATTTAAAAACTTGTGTCAGTTTTTGCTTGCTTTGCTTCATTTACTTTTCTACCTCAGTTTTTAATAGAATTTGGCAATATGCTTTATAGACATAGATAGTATAAGGATAATATTTAGATAATCCTTCAATTTAAGTATTTGTATCAGTCCCACGAAAATGATTGCCAAAACCCCAACCTAACCTCAATCGGGACTTACCGAATATTTTACTCACTTCCAATTTAGTTTTCAATTTTCCGGCTGCGGTTTGGGTCACCAGATGTCCGATAAACTCCGTACAAGTCCGGAATTTGTCTGCGTTGCCAGGGTTTTGCCGGAAATAATAAACTATCCAGGTTTATCAGAGACATCATCAGTTCAATCTGAATGCTATATTGCTTGAATTGCTTTGCGTACAACATATGTGTTATCTGTAAATTCAAGTTCTCAGAATTGTATGTATCAAGTCAGATTTTTTTTATTTAAGAGATATTTTTTATTTGTAATACTATTATTTCTTGTTCATAACAATGTCTATTTGACCATCTCAATGTAAAAGCATTTTCTATTAATATTCCA
This sequence comes from Meta bourneti, assembly GCA_933210815.1. Taxonomy (NCBI): domain Eukaryota; kingdom Metazoa; phylum Arthropoda; class Arachnida; order Araneae; family Tetragnathidae; genus Meta; species Meta bourneti. The sequence continues at coordinate 59,742,407 of OW119924.1, read as the reverse complement.
TCAGTTGAGTTTCATTTGTTAGGTCTTTACCTGAAATGTCAGGAATTGGAATTGAGTTTTTAGATTACAGTTAGCAACATTTAAGGTCTAATAATCCAACATGCAGTTGACCCAATGCGATCACAGTTCATTCCAGAACACGATGTGATCTTCAACTGTTATCTGGAACAGGTAAGAACTGGAATTAATAAGATGAGTTGAGTAATAAGAATGAACTTTGGAGTGAGTATTCGTTATATTTGTTAAGAGAAAAAGGGCATTTCAAGGTATATATCTATAACTCTAAACAAGTAGTTGTACAAAGCGAGATCTGGATATTTTTATTACATATCAGGGGAAATTATAGGCAATTCATCATATTTGCAATACTTTTTTCAAATGTCAAGAAAGACTATTCAAATGAAAAATGCAGTAAAAATGACATTTAATTGCATCAAAATTAACACAAGAACTGCAACAGGAACAGTCCATAAGTCCAAATACAGTCTTTCTTCCCAGTAACGATCAAAATGAGAGTTCTCAATTGACGCAGGGCACGAAATTGATTATAGCAGTCTATTTCCCCCCCCAAAGATAGTAGATCCTTCAGAAAGGGTCAATAGTAATACTAACACCATGCAAATGTTTTCATAGGCAGTCATTACTAATGGTAAGACGGAATTCAACAAGAACTCTAAGCCTTGTCCATTTAGGGATGTCAACAATTCTATTCCTCTAAGATTTTTAAGAGATTCTATCTAATAGACTTTGGTAAGTATAATCTTTACTGGCTCCTTTATTAGCAGTTTGATTGTATTAAAAGACACACAAACAGTAGAAATTTGTAAAATCGATGTATCAGGTTCTTGACCAGACGTCAATCTCGTCATTTGAATCACCACAGTGGTTAGGAATCCACTGTAGGATGATTTCTTTATCATAGCTTCTTAAATTTTGAAGAAGCTTCCGGTACTCTAGGATATCAATAAAGTAGAGAGAAGTACAAAATAATTAACAGCTTGAAAGGCAGCTTTTCAATCACAAAGGCTAACCACTTTTGAGAAATAGACAAAAAGTGATATTATTTACAATATTTTCTCTCGTAATTTTACTAATCTATCAACTCTATAGCTCGAACGCAACGCTGTTACACGATTTCTATTAAAATCTTTACAAATTATTGACAACCTCCCATAAATAGGACTGCTTGGGGCATAATGACCAGAACTGGCCTTACACTATAAAAAAACAATCCGTGAGTAGGATCCTGCTGCTGTCAGCATACAGACACCTCTCTTTGTGATTTTAGCTTTTCTCTATTTACATTTTTTGACTCTCGGTCAACGCACCTATTTCTCCTTTCGCCCTTTACCTTCCGATGCAAAAAAAAACAAAGGAAGACGAGTTTTGGAGGCTGACGGCGTGACGATAGGGGAGTCGCTTTATTCTTCAAGATTATAGTCTAGAGTGAAGCTTAAATTATTGCTTCCGATAAACAAGATTACACAATTTGATAAAGCCCTAATGCGATTTTGGGTTCATTCCCATAGTATCCAGGTATCTTCAATTGGCTTCAACTATTCCACTCTGATTTCTGCGAGGTGAGTTTTCCTTTGTTATCGATAGTTGCAATTTATTTTATAAATCCCAAATTTAACAATTTGAAGAGATTGTTACTTTTATTCATTATTTTGAAGAAGTCTTAAAATCTGGGTAAAACCGAAATAAGTAAAAGGTGAACACTTAACTGTTTTTCTACCTGAAAAGTCAACACTGCACGAGTCAAAATAGTTTCTTTTACATAAAACTACTAATGACTTTCGCAAAACTGCATTCTTACTATTCACTCATCTTATTAATACAGTCAAACCTCACTAAGACGAACTCGCTTAATACGAATTACTAATAATTAGAACTAAATTCCAATCCCTATCAAAGTGTATAATTAAATATTGTTAACTCATTAGTTTAAGAATTCGTGTTACACTTATTGCCAATTTATTTATCTTATTGCCTAAAAGTTTCGAAACTTAAAGGCGAATAGATTCTTTTTAATCGTTTTATCAGGAATATTAAGTGACTCCGAAATTGTAGATTTATTTCTAAAAGAGTGAAGAAGAAAGAATAAAGGAAGATTCCGAAGAAGACGAAGTAATAAGTGTAGCTTCTTTAAGAGAAACTACTGCTGACTCAGAAATTGTGCACCGCTTTCTGTTAAGTAGTAAATTTTCATCTGCTCATTTAAATAACGCTGACAGCATCAAAGATTTTCTTAAAGAATGGCACGAAAACAACTCACAAAAATCGATAACAACTATTTCAAGACAAAAATTGCGCAATCAGGAAATATCTGTGTCGAGAATTATCGGTGTGATCAAGAAATATCTAGGTAATCAAGAATTATCTGTATAGTCAAGAATCATCTGTACAACCTTTGTGATTGTACAGCAAGTAATGTAAATACACTAATATTTTACTTTATTGTTCAAATAATGCTTTTTTTATGAATTCGGAAAACATGAACTATGGTTAATACGAATATTTTTTACGGTCACGTGAAATTTTTTTAATGAGGTTTGGCTGTATTATATCCATATTATTAATATTAATATAACAATGTTTTATCTGTTCTGGAAAGGTACAAAGCCCTAAATTGTTGTCTTGAATGCATGATGTATGAATTGTGATTGCTGCCATCAGAAAATTGGAAACTTAAATTAGCATATGAATAAAATTTCCTTTAAACCCGAATAGTACTTCATTAGTTCTGTAATTTGAAGCTCATATATTAAGAATTTAACGTACACTGCAATTTGAGTACTAAGTTCTATTTGTCCAAAATATTTCGTGGGACATATCCTTCTGTATTATATATCGTACATCAACAAACTATAACGATACAAGCACCTTACGTAAATACATTCTGTCCCTCCCTCTTTCTTTGTAAAACCTCATTGCGATATATCGTACTCCCTCCACAAGAGTACCATAATTAAAATGGGTAGATTTTGAATTTTTGAATGATTATAAATTCTTTTCGTAACTAAAATCGTCAGTGTTAAATCTGTGGTGACTAAAAGTCTAGCATTCACAGTGACTTCAAAAGTTTTTAAATGTTTCTCCTGGTAAATGCACTTCGCGAGTTAAGGCATTTTTGCATTGGCAGTACAATATGTAAGATAGACAAGGCAGAATCTAAATTCAAATAACAAATGGAAAATATTTTTAATGAATATTAATGATATTATTTTATCAAACATTAATTTTATGAAGAATATTTTCCTTCCTATTATCACTTCCTTATAAATGACCACGAAATTGTTTCATAAGTCAAATAAGGAAAGTCAATTACATTGGTTACATTTGTGAGCCTAACGTAATGTCGACTGCGTATGACAATTTGGTTGTTTACACCTGTGGTCTTCATACTTGGACATATTGTACAGAAGCAAAAAATAAAGTAATTTAGAGTTCAGCTAAAATCGCGTACATACACTAGTTTGCATAAATATATCCGAGAAAAAAATAATTGACATAATATACTAATGAAATTCATGGTAATTTAACAAGAAATATAAATGTAATTTTAATAATTTGCTGAATATTAATAATTACTTAGGGAACCAGTCCCTTACAAATTGAATCCTCCTGTGGCTATAATAATTTAAATTATATTAAATATCCAGATTCCTATTAATTCCAAACGTTTATAAGTTCGCTCTACCCAATTCTAATAAAAACGTAGATGACAAGCATTAGAAAAATTGAGTTATAAATCAGCAAAATTTAAATGCTCGAAAAGTATTGGTACAAAGTTTAATTACGTCCCAAAGAGGATCAGCGCAAAATGGGATGAGTATATTTCAATTGTGAAAAAGTAGCGTAACACCCTTCAAATTTATAGAAATGTTTAAACATACATGAATTATTGCATCATATGCAATAGCTATTGTGCCACATACTCTTTACGGAAATGTAATCCAGTAAACAACGTGATTAATTAAAAAAAATATCAATTTCAGGTATGGATGTATGTATTAATACACTGGTGTGCAAAACTTAAGCAACAACTGTTTTTTGCCGTAACTCCGCAAGAAATCACCTGGGAGAGATGTAATTCAGAATACAGAGACAGTATTTTGTACTTAACGGATGAAGAAAGCATACTAGCGTAAAAATGAATAGAACGCATACAGTATGGAATCAAACAAAAAAGGCTTTATCGAAAGAGTAGCTTTGGTACAAATGATTGTCTGCCCAAGAGGGAGAACAACGAACAGATTCCCCTTAGTAAGGGATATGACATCCATTAACTGCAATGGTTGCTTGGCACCATCTCCATACTCAACACCAGATTATCCAACAGTTGTTGAGGTAAGAGGGTCCATTCCTCAATGAGCACCTATTTCAGCTGTTGGGTGTTCTCCGGCGGATATAATCGTGCCGAAAGGCGTCTCCCCAAAGCATCCCACACATGTTCTATGGGATTAAATCAGGGGAGTACGCTGGCCAATCCATTCTAGTGATATCTTCCCTTTCTAGCAGCTCCTCAACAGCAAGAGTCCCATGTGGCCTGGCGTTATAGTCCATAAAAACGAAGTCTGCACCAATGGCACCTCGGAACAGACGTACGTGGGGGAGGATCACTTGCTGACAATAGCGATCTCCAGTAACAGTACCTCTGTCGAAAATTTGGAGCTCAGTCCGCCCGTTCATCATGATGTCTCCCCAGACGAGAACTCCAGGACCACCGTAACGGTCTCTTTCCCTGATGTTAGTGGAATAAAACCGTGTCCCTACCTCTCTCCATATCAACTGGCGTTGAGAATCGCTTGTGACACTGAAACGACTCTCATCTGTAAAGAGGACGTGACTCCATTGATGAGATGTCCAGTCTTTGTGTTCCTTACACCAATCCAAACGGCGCCACCAATGGCCAGCTGTCAATGGGATGCAGAGTTCAGGACTGCGGGCGAATAGGCCACCTTTATGAAGGCGTCTGGCCACAGTAACCACGACACTTGTCGTCCCGTTACCGCACGCAGCTGCTGAGCCGGGTTGCCCGCTGACTGGTATCGATCTCTTTTCGCCTGTGGGACGATATATAGGTCATCCATTGGCGTTGTTTTTCTTGGCCGACCACCACCAACCTTTCTTACAGCTGTACTAGTTGTTTGGAAGGCTTTCCAAGCTCGTGAAACGACACTTTTGTCAATTCTAAACTCTTGGGCTACACTCGTCAAATTACGCCCCTCCTCGAGCTTGCCGATCATTCTACCACGTGTAAAGTCGTCCAGATGGTTTCTTGTAGCCATATTGCACGTACGAACTCACTTGAACCTGCAGCGAATGCCTTTAATAGCGCCTTTCGTCTCTCTTTTTAGTGTAGTCTTGCACTGCGCGCGCTGACTGCACGCGTTTGCGTGCCCTCACGTGTGACATCTTGTTCCTGATATTTGCATACAAATCATCTTTCTACTGAATTGGACTGAACGCAACAAGCCCCTTTTGTACAATTTCATGGCTGTCTGGTTAAAAATTACATCGTTGCTTAAGTTTTGCACTACAGTGTATGTTCTCAAGCGATTTCACTTGGAAAGAGCTGGGGAATTGACATGACAGAATAGTTGTTTGGCTTGTTTATCTAAGGTCAATTCTTTGCTACATGAGTCACAAAGAAAGGTATTCCATTTGAGATGTTGCAAAGTTGAACTTACTTAAATGTGTCATGGCACTATTCCTCTTGAAAGTTTTCTCTGTAAATTGCGCAAGAATACAGCACAAAACGAGGGGTTCCAATAGTGGATACTGATGTATTGATCCTATATTTTGAAATGTCTTGAACCCTTTGCCACCCCAACCCTCCCCAACCTAGCAACTAAGGCAGGGACCAATAAGGGAATAGCAGCCGGAGGGTTGCGAGTTCGAAACACGGTCCAGCCAAAGACCGTCATGTACGAGGGGCTGATGTTCGTCAAATCAGTCGTGGCCTCAAATGTCTTCACGTTGGCGTGGTGTGGAAATTCGGAGAGCTCAAGTGTGACTTCATCATCTGACAGAAGTTGAAAATTTCGAGGTGTCGTTCTCGTATCCTGCCCTTCGGGATTGATTCCGGACCGTCGTCAATACCCCGTTGTGGTGCTTCAGTGCGACGTTAATTCATCTGTCAACTATCTAATATTTATGTTTCAACTTATTTTTAATTTATTTTTCAAAATATCAATAATTTATAAATATCTGATTGATAGTAAATGATTAAAAATATTTAATTTTTCATCTTACAGTTTGAAAGGAAATGAGTCTATTTATTCCGAAAAGTCAAAATATTCTAAGTAGGACTTTAGAAAAATTGAAAGTTTTGTCGTAAGTGACAGAAGATCTAGGTTATTTATTTTAAGAGTTGATGCTATTCTTATGTAATTTTACTATCTGAAACATTCGTCTCTTTAAAATTGACCTTCCTTTTCTTTTAATTGTAATCGATTAGCTTTGTTTCGCCTGTACTGAAGTCATTTAATTTCAAAGCAAACTGTTATTTCACATGCGGAATAGTATTTTCAAGACAAAAAGTAAGGTCTGCATGAAAAGAAATTCACCATGATCATCGCATCCATATGATTTGTTAGCTTTTTATAATGATGACGGAATTCAGAAATAACGCATTCGTGGTGAAACATTGCTACAGTCAAAGAATAGGAAAACGATGCAATAATAACCTGCAAATTCGTCATTTTTACAGGAAATGAAATTAATGGGCATTCAAAATCATTCTGAAACTCAAAATTGACTTCTGTAATAGTCATCTCATTATCACCTTTTGTAGTTTTGTCTTATACTATAGTGCGATGTATATTAAATTGATTATATACGAATGAAGAAAGCAAAAACTGTAGAAGCTATAAAAATGACAAACTTGAGTTCAAAAAATTAACTACTTCTCACTTATTTTTTATATCACTCTTTGCATTTTCTATGATAAAAGAAAAGTGAGTTTTGGGGACTCTTTCAATCAGCTTTTAACAATTTAACCCAAGCAACACCGGGTAATTATTAGTTATTCCAATTGCTAGTTATTTATAAATCATTATGAAATCTGTTGCTGAAACTCCAGCGGAATATTTCCCCAAATCAGTTAAATGGTACCATTTCCTACAGAATGAAATCATTGATAATTCATGTAAGAAACAATTTAGACCTGCTTGATTTGTCGTTCAAATGTCATATTTTGTTAGATTAAAGCACTGTACCGAAAGTTTAAAGATCCACTACAAACATATCCAGATATGTTTGTAGTGGATCCAAACATATATGGGCCAGAGGGCTAACCACTCGGCTTCTAGGCAAGCTTAGATATTTGATACTTTAAGCGTTAATTGTATTGAAAAGGGTTTTTTAATGATAAATAACATTTTCGGAGAACCTTTATTTCCCATATGCTATTTCATTGTATGTTTATTTTACTCTACCTGGTCAGGCAGTTCTTTTCCATATACGAGTGCATGTTACAGTGTGAAACGACTCATTATCTAGACTTAATGGGACATAGATAGTCTTTCATAAACTTTTTGATGCATCAATTCTGTCATTAGTTGCTCAAGCATTCGCAAAATTTACCTTGAATTGATATCCTTGAATCTTTCTCGTGAAGGTGTCAATGAAGGGAATAATTTGCTCCATTTCATTCCACGTTTTCCTTTTCACTTAAAAGAAGAACATAGAGAATGAATGACTTTTTGAAATTATGCATGGCCCAATGAGCAGTGAACAGCTCATAAAAAGGCCCCTTTTGTTAATTGATGAATGAAAAAAAAATTACGTCGAAATATGCTTCTTAATTTATTTTCCTTAACCTTGCTTCTCAACTTTAGAAAGACGTTCTCTGATGTAAGCATTTCTAAATTTTTAGTTTGTTGAAGTTATTAGAACTAGGATCACAGCTGTTTCTAATGTCAGAGCTTTTACTTATTTTCTTATTTTTAGTATAATTACTTTACAGTTTAACTGTATTTAAGGAAAAGTGATTGTAGTTTTATCGCCGAAATCACAAACCTAATCATGCATTTATTTCTCTGACGAAAAAATATATGAAATCAAATTATCTAATCAGTACCTCGCATTTACATTCAAAATGATCATTATTTAACCGAATTTTAGTTCGAGTATGTTCTATTCTCCTTGATGTGATGCGATATATTTTAAATTGCATGTAATTGGTTTGAGGAAAATTTGTTTAAGTACTTCTATTGTTTCAGTAGTACCAGTTTACCAGTCTGACTACTTCAGACTAGTGATGAGAAACTCGACACTAATTTGACTTTTATACTCTAAAGTAAATTTTGTTCCACAGAGAGGAGGCAACAGAATATGGCGTTGGACGATTACACCGCTGATCAGAGAGAATGCATAGAAGAGGTAAGTTAATATAGCTTTCACGCTTAAAAGCATATGCTTTGAAAACATGCGAACCTGGATGATTCAACAAGAATTATCTCAATTTTTGTTACATATAGCATTTCCTTTAGTCAATACCTCATATTAGCATTGCTACAGATGTTCTTGAATGGAAGCTAGATTTGATAATCTTAAAAGCACTTGGAAAATAAATAAATTATGTCAATATGACGTTGACGTCTTGACGTTGCTTAATATTTGATTTTCATGAAAAATCCTCAACTTAAATAAATATTTTTATAACTATATTTATGTAGTAACGAAAATCATTATTTACAAAATCATTACGGAAATTTGAATTTTGTAAAAAAGTGTGTGAATGCGTTATTTTACTTCCAATTGAGGAAGTCGTATTTTTCTGTTTTAGTGAAATACGTGCAATAACTTCAACATTTTAATTTTTACTCGTGCATTCTAAAATGAAAAGAATTTATAAATATAAAAAGTTGGGTGAACTGTGTTGAGTAATTAAATGTTTGGACTTTTTTTCAACTATTGTGCAAACTTTTCACGTCGCTTCCGATTGAAATATGCTTCAACATATTCAAATTCTAGATCACTATATGGTATTAGGTGTATAATGTTTTTTTAAGTGACATATTGTGCAATATCAATTCCGCTGAGGTATCGTCATAAAATAGTATTTTTCAGAATGCTATAGGATCAAGCTTCAGAACTCTACAGAGAGTGAAAAATATAAGTGCATTTTAAGTGACTTTAACCGCTAAAGATAAAATAGTTCTCCATGAAGAGATAGAATACTCTGATTATTCCAAAAATGCAGGTTTGATTAATTTTCTTATAAGTGAAACATACTTAACATCAATTGATTCAAGACTTTACCATTAAAATAGTAATTTTTGCAAACATTTTTTAGCGAAATGTATTTAATATTTGTGTGTGCCTAGTAAGTTTACCTTCGAAAAGTGAAATGTAACGGGTAAAGATAAAGGTGTTAAAATTGTTTAAGAATCTCACTCGTTCTTCAAATTTGTTGAAATTATGTTGCAATCCTAAATGAATGAAGCCGTAGAATCAATGATTTATTATTTAATTTTAGTTTTGATACTCTTTAAAGTAAATGTAATTTATTTTAGCTCAGAAATCGACTAGCTGGGCTATTGTCCAAAGAGATGTATGAAGATGATTCTATGTTTTTAAGATTCCTGATTGGTGAGTACTTTTTAAAATATTGCATTTTTTTTACCTGAAACCACATCACACAATTCTGTCTTTTTATGGTATAATTTGCCATTTAATTACATGGCTTAGCAGATGAATACGAAAACTAAATTATCCTCGTATTTGAAATACACCTGATATATGTGTTAATTATCAAGTGGATAATGTATTTTAGAAAGAAAACGAAGTTTTTCGATTAATTTCATTCATAAAACTATGGTACTGCAAAACGTAAGCAAATGTTTTAAAAGCTGTAACATCTTTTTGAACCACAGTGAAATTACAAAGATATTACTTTTATACGAAGATCATTCCAAAATGTTTTAAGTGCTAAATGAAATTACGTTTACTTTTCAAGTTGTGCAAGCTCAAAACATTTTATTTATTATCAACAGGAATAATTATAATGTAGTGTTTTAAGGCTAGCTTGCATCAAGAATTCATCAAATTCTAAAATACTCTCATGACATGATAACAAATTATAATTTTAAAATTGCTTTTCGTAATTATGAAGAATACAAAAATAGATCAAATTTGTCTTACTCTTAAAAAACTTAATGTGCCATAGTATGTTGTACTTTGGGAAGAAAAGATTTTATTTTTATCTTAATCTACTTGCGAACTTTAAATTAAAAATAATTGTACATGCGACCTAAAGCTAAAATTTATAATGGAGTACGACATTCCAGACTCTAGTCACTACTGTAGTGATGGAATTAATAAAATATTAAAATTTTAACGAAAGAGTATTAATTAAAAATTCCACTTTGCCTAGGATAAAAGTAATATTTCAAGCACGCTCTATTTATTATGCAAAATTGAAAATATCAGTGTGAATACGATTATTAGAAAACAATACTCTGGAAAATCTGAAGAATTGGTATACGCTCCCTATTATTCTTTAAGAATCTTTTAGTTTCCAATAATTGTTTAATACATAGTTGCATTAGGAAAGAAAATTATATTTATTCTATTTCGCTTAATGGAAAATTAAGTATATTACAAAATTTAAGAATTGTTTTTATTTAGTGTTCGAAAGCAGATTTCAGAGCTATCCTTTCAAAAAGCAAATTGTTGAATACGTTAAACATATCACATGTTGAATATCATATTCTTACTTTAAAATCAGAATTAGAATATACTTAATCACAGATTATAGTTGATAGGAAGAAGATTAATATCAAGTGTGTTACCGCAAATATTTAATCATGCCTGTATATAATGTGCTGAATATTTGTTTTCTAGCCCGAGATTATGACATGAATGCCGCTGAGCTGATGTTAAAAAATGTAAGTATATTCCAATTATCTTAGCACTCTAGTTGCATATAATTATAAAAACGCTACCACACGCGCGTTTCTACGTAAAGCAATTGAGTGTTATTTCTTTGCATAAGCTTCTAAGATGCCTGGAGCAGTGGCGCATGAGTTCAGTATTAAAACCATAATACAGTCAGTAATGTTATGTTCTACCACACTAATTACATATTTCTTCTTATATATATTTTTGCATTTTTTATATTCCTTTGTCCCTTAAATTTTTAAAAGTGAATTCAACACAAAAGTATATCTAAGTTGACTTTTGCGGATACTGTGGTTTACATATCTTTGGAGTATAATTTAATACAAAACAAGTATATTTTTTTCTATCATTCTTATTCGGACGAATAATTCCCTTTCTCTGCCTTCGTCCTTGAACCACAATTACAAAGTTTTGGAAACTCAAATGGAAGTACTACAGAAAGTGTATTTAATTTTATATCGTTTAGTGCATTCAATTTCTATCGTTTTATGACATATTTCAGTTTCTACAAGAAGAGAACGTCAAATAAAGAATGAAAAACTATTATACGCCTATTAGAAATAATAGGCGTATAAAAATACAAGCATAATTTATCAGCAAAATATTGTTACATGGTTTTTCATATTTCAGAACCTGAACTGGAGGAAAATCAACAAAATTGATTCATTAATAGATTCTGATCCTCTAGAGGTAATTTAAAGTTTTGTAGCTACATATTTTAATATGCAATATGGATGTAAATTTTTTCTATGCCGAACGTAGACGTTTTCCACAATAATAAAATATATGTGATATAATTTGAAGAGAGTATTATAATACATTTTTAATGACACAATGAATGAGTAGCATTGTCTAAGATTTGGTTTCGTAACTCGACGGGGGGGGGGGGTTATTTTTTGCTATACGAGGGCTAATTACATTGAGCCTACGGCTGTATTGCCTTAGGATGAGAGGAAATTGATTTAATTACTTGTAATTTAGAGAAACTCGGAGCATATATTTGTTTATCACCATGCATTTGTTTAACTCTCTTAAATCAAATCAAGAATAGACACTTTTCATGTATATCTATATCAGTAGATTTCTGGTAAAACTGAAAAATGTTGAATCATAATAATTATTTTATTAATATTTATTTATTATTTTTTGAACTTTTGATCCAACTTAAAACTTTTTTTACACAAAACGGTAAATAGAATATAAAGTATAAATTATCCATTCTCATTTTTTAAAGAGATGGAATCAACTCGCTTCTGTTGTAAAGTTGAGTCGCTCTAGAAATTCAATGGTTATGGTTAGAAGTTCATTAGTAGGATGGGAAGTAGGTCGATTGTTCGAATCACGTCCTGGTCACTATTTTGGGGAACATGTCAGCTCTTAGGTACTCATAAAAGGATAACGGGATGAGGAATGTGATGATTTATAATAGTTGAGATCTCTCTCTCTCTCTGAGTAATGCATCTTCTGGGAGTATCTCATTGACCATTTTGTACTAAGACTTCAGGTATTGGCATTATTTCAAAATACAATGATTAGGTCTTTAACTGTAAAATTATCACTTTACGCGACTTTCAAATTAATGTTAGAAGTGTTGCTCATTAATTAAATGTAACAAAATATTACATAACAATATTACCTTGAGTGTATGTATACGAGTTTAAAAATAAAATCAAAATATAAAACCAATTCTGAAAAACAACATAAGTATGTTGAAAATGAATGAAAAATATAAGTAAACTGAAAGTAAATAAATCCAGAATACACTAAAAATTCATATTACACGTGGTATTAACCACTTCTCAATAATTATAAATTATACTGAATGATAAAAATATAATGTTTACTATTTATATATGACCTTCATAGACAAGAGCATGAAAATGAATATAAACTATATTGGGGCTGACGGAAATACTTTCTAAGCGTGATAGATTTCATAAACGTTTTTTTTTGCTTTTTCTACTAACCTGTGCCAAATTCAGTTCAGTAATTCAGTTGACCAAAAGTAAAGGAAAATGGAAAAACTTTTTGTTTCAGTAACTGAAAGTTCTAAAAGGGTGTGTTTTCTTCGTTTTTTATTACATACTACACTGCTGGCCACCCAAATTGCAACACCAAGAAAGACAAGAGATATCACAACAAAATTTATTTTGTAGATAACATGTTGACCAAGTATCAAATGATTAAATTTATAGACTTCTGTGAAGTGTGGTTCCTGCCAAAATCAGTAGCCAGAGTAGCCGCCATTGTTGGAGATCACCGCTGCCACACGCCTCGGCATTGATTCAAAGAGACTTTGGATGTGTTCTTGGGGTACAGCAGACCAAGCAGCTTCCACACGTTGCCAAAGTTGATCTGGTGTGGCAGCTGGGGATGTATTCTGGGTCAATCGTTGAGCAACCATGGACCACATGTTTTCTATCGGCGAAAGATCCGGAGAGCGAGCTGGCCAGGGAAGCAATTCAATCTGGCGATTGACGAAGAACCCTTGGACAATGCGTGCCACGTGTGGTCGCGCATTATCCTGTTGAAATATGGCTGTGGGCAAGCCCTGAAGGTAAGGAAGGACAACTGGCTCCAACACCTCGAAGATGTAGCGCTGGCTGTTTAAAGTACCGGCAATGCGTACTAGAGGAGTGCGAGAGTGATATCCAATACCGCCCCATACCATAATACCCGGTGCAGGACCAGTGTGGCGGTGCATAACGCAGCTGTTCAGCATCCTCTCTCCACGGTGTCTCCAGACTCGAATCCGACCATCGTGGTGTTGCAGACAGAAGCGTGACTCGTCAGTAAGGACAATTTCATTCCATTCTGCCGTCCACATCCTTCTTTCATCGCACCATTGGCGGCGGAAACGTCTGTGGTTCTGCGTCAAGGGTAGACGAAGCAATGGACGTCTTGCGGACAGACCACTCTGCTGTAAACGGCGTCGAATGGTACGCGCAGACACTGGATGATGCGGTACAGACTGAATGTGCTGTGCTATGGTTCGTGATGTGGCTGAGCGATCCGTCACTGCCATACGCACAATATGCCTGTCATCACGTGAAGTGGTGCACTGAGGTGGATGCGATCGAACACGTCGGTCCGTCGTACCCTCCTGCATCCAACGATCACATATCCGCATTACAGTTGTTTGGTTTCGTCCAACACGACTACCGATTTCCCTGAAAGATAATCCACAATCTCGGTAGGCCACTATCCTTCCTCTGTCGAACTCGGATACTTGATCAAAAGATGATCGCTGTTTTCTACGAGGCATAATTGATCGTTTTTTTGAAAAAACCACAAGAAAAACACAATTGCCGTACTTGAAATCGTCGAAATCTCCAAGCCTTAAATAGCGCTTTGAAGTGGCGCCACAGGCGCGTGATGTGCATCTGCGCTGAAATTCTAATCATTTGCATATCTCACCTCCGCTAATGCATGTTGTAAATTTCATATTATTTGCATGCTTCCTTCAGGGTGTTGCATTTACGGTGGCCAGCAGTGTAGTATGAGAAGAGCTGTTTAATTAAAACTTCAGGGCTCAAATTAATTTGAATAAATATGCAATTTTATTCAAATTAATATTAACATTTTCTCAAATGACATTAAATTTGTGTAATTCTGTGCTTGTTTAAATAAATTGTTTCAAACTTGATATTAAGTTTTTAAAAATATTTTTTGCATTTTAGGTGGCATCCAAGTACATTTCATTTAGTAACATAGGTTTCAGCAAAGAAGGATTTCCAATTACATTTAGTAGATTTGGAAACATAGATTTCAAAGGTAATCTTATCACATGATTTTTTTTATTTTGTTATACATTTCTTTACCTTTCACCTCCAAAGAAATTAGACACATCTGACTTCTTTTCTCTATACAGTCAAATAGATGTGATTAATATAAAATATTTACCCAGTCAAATACCCTATTTAAACATTTCTCTTTAAGTATTATTATGAACTGGTTGCTTAAGACTAGAAAAATTATAAATGTTCTTAAAAAAATAGATTTTCTGTTATTAACAAATAAACATTCCTCTAGGTGTTCTCAAAGCGTTAAAGAAAACAGACGTTTTATTACATATTGCTCGTTTCTTTGAAAAAGACATTGCACAGATGGAAATCAAAAGTGAAGAGGTTAGTAAGGGACACCTATTTATGAAACATTTTGACCATCGAATATGTGTATTATTCTTAGGAAGGCATTTTAATAGTTTTAATTAATTATAAACGATTTAAGTGACATGAAAACAGGAACGATAAAGTACATTCCCCGAATTGCTATAATCATTTATAAGTTTGAAAGAATTACGCTTCTTATAATTTGATGTAACAAATTAAAATTTCGGCTAAAACCAGTTTATACTAAGTAATAGAGCTGATCCTAAATTGCAATTTGTTTTATCTTTATATACAAAATATATATTAGCATGCGAAATTGTGTGTGTTTCACATTTTACCTACTTCTGACGTAGATACAGGAAAAAACTCGTTAATTAACAAATTCTTACTTTTATATTTCCTTTCCATTACAAGTACAATTAGAAAAATAAATAATAACGTAGAAATATACTAAATTCATGTGTATTACTTTAAGTTGAAAAATATTGTTGTTTTGTGTGATTGTAGATGGGGAAAAAAATAGATAAATTCATATACATATTTGACCTCAGTAACTTCGCACTTGCTACTGCAACATACAAGCCTGGTAAGTACGTACAATAATTTTATTTGACTCTTTTTATTTACTTTATATATATTATTTCCATCAGATATTTTAAAATTAAATCTTTACCCGGAGAAATATTTTTTAGTTTAAATTACAATAAATATTTGTAATTTTATTCAATGCTTCATATTGAACTTAATTTGCAATAACACCTAAGAATTGAAGAACGAAAAATTGCACAAATATGCCCAAAATATAAAGCATCTATTATCAAGTGAAGTATAATAGATGTTACAAAGAACAAATTAATACTTCGAGTACTTCGACGAGATATCTCGTCCAACATCTGATCAACTTTACTGAGAACGAGATATTTCGTCGAGACAAAAGTGACCTATTACTCAAAAGAGGAATGAAAATCCAAATAGGAAAAATAAATTGGTCCTTGCGCAGAACAGGTGACAGTTTGGACATGTTTTTGCACCACAGGCTGGCTATTATAGGGCAGTTTTCGAATCGAAGATAAAACCACCAAGAGGGTTAACTACAATTAGCGTAAGCAAGCGCAATTTTATTTTTGTCAGGTTGGTCATTTGATAGCATTTTTTTCTACAACAGGAATCGACTAAACAGGTATCATCTGCTACCAAGTAGATTCTAAAACACTAAGATATTTCATGAATTCTCTCATACAGTGGACAGCTTTTTATTGCTGTGTCAGTACGCAAAAAATTTTTATACATATGGAGAAGTCTTTGGTATCTACTCTTGACGTTTTCCTTGGTTTCTCCAAACAAATTTGATAATTGACGACGACCGGATGCATACGTGGTAATGATCTAAATGTTAGAAAAGCTCGCATTTATGGTTTTGTATAACACCAGGAGTTCAATGTATGTCTCCTCTCTTCATAGATTTTCTCTTACTTCATATAAGAAGTATTTTGTAAAGAAATTGTTCTTAAACTTAGAGAAGTTCTTAGAAAATATAATTTTTTGGAAAAAATATAGTTTAACCTATTTTTATAACGTTACAACTCTATTTAAAAAAATGACTAAAATATGATCTATTTTTAAAAACTGATTGTGAATGCGACTATTCGCTGTGGATACGTCATTTTTACGATTTGATCGATCTATAGTACTGCTACAGGAAATTAACTTCATTCATAATCACTCGAAAACTCAAAATCGATTCTTGTAGTAAAAAGCTTAGTATCACCTTTCGTAATTTTGTCTTATACCAGGGGTTCATTGTATGGGAAAGAGATTAGATGGATGGATATATAATGGTAAAAGGGATGTCGAAATGGTGTTAAAAAAATTTCAGACACAAATGAAATTTGCATTTTTCTATGAAAGTGAAAAGTAATTATTCGATTCATCCTTTTTCATTCTACATTTAACCAATTCAACCTGAATAAGGTCGAGTAATTTTGAAAGTGACTATTGGCAAAAAATTTAATGACAATACGCCAAAACATGCTTTAATTTATTACAAGAGAAATAAGGAATCTATCTTCTATCAAATCATCTAGTTTGAAAAGGAAATAATTACAATTTTTTAAGCTCCGTTTTCAGGTGCTTTTGCATTCTTGCATAACTTTACAAACCTATTGTTTGGGGAAACAAAACTTTTCAGGAAATATAATTTAACTAACAATTTTTCTCCTTTCAGCTCTTGATGTTATGATAGGATTGATAACTATGTTCGATGCCAACTATCCTGAGAGGTTAAAGAATGCATATATTATCAACGGTAAGAAAAATTAATTACAATATATTTATTTTTATTTCACCTAAAATATATCGGTTTCTTTATAAAGATATTGTACATAGAGAAATTGACTATTCTTACATTAGTCTGTTTCAAAACTTACAAGTAGAATAGCGGATTTAAAAACAATTTTTTAGAGATAAAAATGCGTATATTTTATACAGAATTCCCTTCAAGAATTTTAATGTGTTCTGAATGTGTTTTTGACAAAAAGTAAAATTTGCCATTGCCATATTTTTTTTACTTCAAAATGTCTGTGTACCTAATTCTAAAATACATTTCCTTTTGTAGCGTCATTTTATTTTACTATTTTCTGGGCGGTTCTGAGTCCTTTCCTGGCAGGTGCGACATTCAAAAAAGTCAAGCTGTTCGGAAAAGGTAGATTGTTTGAATCTTTAAATAATGTTTCATAATAATAAAAACGAAATATAATGTAATCAAAATGGGATTGGAAAAGGACAGCTTTATTTCTAACATTAAATTTATCATAGTGTATTTTTACTTAATACATTTTATTTAAAATTATTCCAAATATGTCATTTAAAATCAATGAGCTTGGAGATGTTTATAAAATCAAGATTGTAAATTATGGGTTTCATGTCTATAATATTATGATACTATTACGGTTGGAGGATTACTACAAAATGATCCGACATCATGTTGCCAGGAATGTTAAAGCCTTCTTACACGGCAGATACCACTTCTTAATGACTTCCACGTTTCTCAGACAGTGTCTTATTGAACATATCTGAGATATAATCACTTAGAAACTAGAGCGTCACAGTTCTCCAACATCCACTACAATGAAATGTGAATTCGCACACAACCAGCCCGGCAATCAATTTCTCAGAAACACGTCCAAAGGTCCTTTCATTCGATACCACGACTTCTAACAACTCTTATTGCAGCTAGTAACATAATGCTTTTTTCAGGTTATAATTGTATTGTTCTGAAAATCTACATACAGAGTAATAAAGGTTATAAATTTCATTCTATCACCATTTTTTCAAGAACACTAGTATTGCTTATGTGTAAATAAAAGCTTGAATTTAAAAAAATCATATGAACTGTGTATGAATGTTATTTTCTTATAGATGGATGGCAAAACGATCTGCTAAAAGAAATCGACGCAGATATCTTACCTGCCTTTGTTGGAGGTAAACGTACCGATCCAGATGGTGATCCTATGTGTAGAACTATAGTAAGTAAACGGATGAATTTTTAAATTACGCAGTTTTAAACTGCAGTCATTGATGTACACTGTTGGATTAATTTTGATTCGTTATTTGATGATTGGCATAAGATTAAAAACACAGAGCTTGTCTGAGGACAGCACGTTTATTTCTACAGTAGACGATGACATTACAACATAAAGAACAGATAAAATTTACAAAAAGCACGTAAGCTTAACATAACGGAGCAGGGGACAGCACACCCACCCTTCCTCGAGCACAAACAGGAACTCCCTCTTTTCCCGCACACATTTCTCCCCACACCCCACTGTAACTTTTTGGTTTTAGTTAGGGGTGGTAATTTCACATACACGTATTTTAAACCTTATCTCTGTTACGTACTACTGTCTGGACGTATCACTGTGCTGTCAAACTACCTCGTACAGTACTGGAGGGTACTAATGATGATTCTTCACACCAATAAACTAGAAGTTACAGTGATGTATAGCCACCAGAGGATGCTTTACAACTTACTAATTTATACCTTCCTGACAATAATAAAGTGTCCTCTAGGTTTGATATTGTGAAAATTTCCTTATCTTTTTATGTACATCATACATGCTAAGTTTCTTAACACTGGCTAAAGGGTGCTATTTTTTGGCACAGAGAGTATAGTGCTATAAATATGTATTTAACGTCATATCGCGGCGATCAAGTCAACAATTTCACATAACTGACAGAGAGAAATGCTGTTCTAATCTTTCAGATTTTTAGACTAAGCTCTTACTCTATCTATATGTCCAGTTGCTCATCATTAACTCCTCAGAATTTGAAGCAAACGCAGTTAATTCCAGGCGTTAAATTTATGTGATATTAAGAGTAATAAAATGTTTTTCTTGTTATAAAGTTATAACTGTCAAGTTAAAAGAAAAAAACGGTTGACAAAATTATTTTAATATTTGGGTTAATGCTCTGCAATGATAATTACAAATCCCATATTTACTTGCCTACTACGCTGGCAACCTGCCAGCCTGTAGGATACGCAGTTTCGATTCCTGTCAGTTGCATTCCTCCCTGGGTTTATTCCTTTCTATGTTAGTGAAACTGTCAGTGCGTGTTATGTCTATTGATATTGTATGTCTTGTGTCTTGCGCAGCATGTCCAAATATGGCCCTTGCTCCATAAAACCTTAACAAATCAACCAAACCCATATTTATTTATTTAATGCATATTTTATTATATTTACTGTCACATATTAAGCACTTTTATAATATTTTTTTTTGAGGTAAATCAAGGAGGACCAGTACCAGCGAAATACTACGCTATAAAAGACAGTACTTTCCGCAAAAATCCAAGTACGAAGAAAGTAGTCCTGCACCGTTTGTCCAAAGAGGACATTAAGGTGTTTGTGGGAAAACCTGGCTCCATTTTGGAATGGGAATTTGAAGTCAAAAGCAGGGACATCGGCTTTTCTGTTCTTTACAAAGACAGCGAAAACATTGACGCATCACCCAAAGAAGTTGTCCCTAAGCAAAGGATTGAGACACTCATGTCATCAGAAACGGGAATGTTCCGATGCGAAAGAGCTGGCATTTGTAAGTTTTCCATTTGGGGACATTGTTTCTTATTAAAACATATTTTTATAAGAAAAATTATATTTATTTTCGAGTCGACAGAAATTACTTCATTTTAGATTTAAATCAATTTAGTTGAAATTTTAATAATTATTCTCCTTGCATTCATTCTTTTCATATGGATATTTTTCTGCAGCATAAAAATATGGACTAGTATTGATGTACACAGGGAGGAAGTATCAAAAACTGGTGACGAGAGATAATTTGTGTAAATAAAAATGAAGTGATTTAACAAACTATTTTTGTTCCATATACATTCGTTGCATCATTTTATAGCAAATTAAATAGTTCTTGTTTTTCGTATTTATGCTATATTAATATGCCCATGTTTTAGAGGGGCTAAATTCGATAGATTCTATCTTTAGCTGACTAATAGCTGATTGTGAGACCGTGAAGGCTGAATAAAGTGTACTTCCGTATGCAATGTCGTGCAATGGATGATTGTGACCATTAGACTCTCCTTGTGTTGCTTTTAGCATCAAGCAATTGTTTCGTGCAGCAAGCAATTTTTTAAATGAGGCTTACTACTCATCGTGTACCATCCAACAAAGTGTGAGCCGATTAATGCGAGCGAGCACCATCTGGCCTTTTTTTTAAAGTTCACGTGTTCGCCTCACGTATACTAGTTAACAGTTTAGCACGACGTGTGAAAGACAGTGCACCAAAAAGTATTTCCACCAACTTTGTCAAACAAAAAGTATTCCATGGTAGAGTTGAGTTGTACTGCTATATACAATTGTTCTTGTAAGCTTATTTTTGTTATTGAGGATAAGTTCACCACATGGTCACAGGTGGATGGTCAGGAAATACTTACATTTCGCGTACAACTTGTTTTATATGACCGTTATGGTGCGGAGGTTGAACTTACCAAAAGCCACGACGACCTTTGGTATTGCATTCCATAATCCTCGCTCTACATTTTAATTGGTTGACAAGAACTTCACATGGTGCGTAACTGTAATACTTTTATGATGTTTAGTGATCATGCATTCGAATACATCAAAAATAATCGCATCCTTACTTTTTGAATGATCAATTTAAGTAAGGAACAGTTTTTAACTAAAAAACCTTATAGGGAAATTTATTAGCAATTAAATCAAACCTGCAAAACAAAGTTAGATGAATATTATCAAATACATTTCTTAGAATAACATTTAAAAGATTTATTTATGCAAATATATAATATGTGATAGTTTTCCTTTCTAGATATTCTTGAATTCGACAATACTTACAGCTGGATGCATTCTAAAGATCTATACTACACGGTTGCAGTTTCGAAATCAGACCAAGCGGTTACGGATTTGTAATGCAATCTCCATCTGATTTTATTTGGATATTATCTATTCGTCCTACAG
This sequence comes from Meta bourneti, assembly GCA_933210815.1. Taxonomy (NCBI): domain Eukaryota; kingdom Metazoa; phylum Arthropoda; class Arachnida; order Araneae; family Tetragnathidae; genus Meta; species Meta bourneti. Next base: position 59,720,897 of record OW119924.1, on the reverse strand, counting down.
CTCATCTAGAAGCATTTTGAAAATGCTTTTATTACTATATTCGAATTTCATAATACGTTTTCAGACAGTCAAATCATGTTCTAAATCATATATGTATTATTATTATGTTGCACTTTTAATAAATTTGTTGGATTGAGCATCTATAATTGTAATATAATTTAAGTATAGCTACATAAAATTTTAAATAGTTCATTAGAATTATCTAATTTATTTACCATAATTAATAGTTGTGCTTTAAATAATCAATAGTTAAATTTATACGATCATTTCTTGGAAGTTTTACTGTAGAATCGTTTTCATACCTTTTAATTTGTAATTATCTGCACATTATACCTATATGTGGTTCTTCATAATCATTACATTTAGTATTTTCAAATTATCATCATATAATTAGTTTAATTTATCTTTGTAATATTGTAACGAATATTATATGATAGTAATCACTTTAAATGTAGCATAAAATAAGAATGCAAACTTTCTTTTTGTTGAAACAAATTATTTATGTCAATAATCTGCTCAAAATAAATTAAATTTGTGCCAATTGTAACCATTTTTGCTCTGCAAAGAAGTAATTCCGTAACTCAATACTTATTGCTGATAAGCTGATTTAAAGCCTGTTATTATTTTGTGAGTATCAACTTAAGTGTACATTCTATTATCTTTAAATAACAATTTTCAAAAACATTAAATTGTAATTCTAAAGCTATTTTACAAATTACCAATTACTGTAGGTAGATTATTATTATAAAACACAACTTCATTTTAAAGTGAGTTCCGGTTTTGGAAATAGGCGGTATAAAGCAGTTTTTTCTGAAACGATGAGAATAAGCCCAGTATAGCTTATATATTTATACCTAAACATATTTTATATCTACTTGATTTTCTAATTCGTTTTTCTGCTTACACATTAAAATTATCACACATTCAAATATTATTTTTAAAAAACACGAGTATGTTTAATGGTATTATGATATGCATTTTACAATTTGTAATTTCAGAATTCGAAACACTTGCAGCTAAATCTCACAAAGAAGTTCAGTGTAGTCTTTGTTAGTCAATCAAAAAAGTGTTACAACACCTTGTTATTCCCGTCCCTGGAGCCGCACAAAATACCTAAAGCGTCATTTGACTTGCAATAATGTCTACTATATGTATAAGTAAGCATTTAGCACATATATTACATAAAAAGTATGTATTAATCAGCCTTTTCTCATTATTAGCATTTTTGCTACATTGTTTAGTTTATAATTTGGATTAATGTTTATCCAGGTAGTTCTTGAAATAGTGTATGGTATTTTATCGAAGAAGTATTGCGTTTCATCTTTGAATTAATATAATAAGGCCTAAAGTAAAAGAAACTGGAGAATCGAGCGCCGTTTAGGAAATATGCTGAAACATTCCATATGCTAGACGTGTATTTACTGTTTTAACATATTGAATCGTACCTCGAAAAGTGTTTTGCTCAAATCTTCGACATTTATGATCATGTTTGTACAAAAAATTATAATTAGTTATGACATGGAAACTCTTAATAATATTAAAAGTTGGTGGTGCTTTGTAAAATATTGGAAATGGTATCTAAATAAAAGAAAGATGGACTTAATGCAGATAAAATGCACATTTATTTATAGAAAGTCTTAATTTAAGTTTAAAGACATTTTTTGTTTGACTGTGTGATCGTGAATAACGAGAAGTGTTCGGATACTTTTTTATCGACCGCGCAAATAATCCAAATAAGTCATTTTAAAATGTTGCTAATGTGATCTTACACTTTTGTAGCTTATACCTTGAATTCCTCATAGCATCTTACTTTATCACTTGTCAGTTCATCTAATAATTTTATGACTCAATTTTTCGTGTATGTCTATTACTTCTATATCAGTATGCATTCCTTTCCACTTATAAAATACTCTTGATTGTGGAAGTCGGCGAATTATGAACCTTTGATTTCAACATCAATTAAACCCGATGAAAACTCTGTTATACATTATTTTTTAGGAAATGCAGAATAAACAACAGACATGAATTATTAATAGTACATTTTTTTATCTATAGAAATATTAAAAACTTCGAAACGTAAGTGTGTGTAATTTGAATCTTGAGCTTGCACTTTGGGTCGGTTGATTGCGTTAGTTGAGAACACACTTATGTCCAAGGGAACTAAATAATAAAAATACATTGAAATTTGAAATAAATCCAATTACACCCCAACTTTTCATGTTCAAATGACGAAAATTTCTGGTAACAAGTCCTGAAAGTAGTTGATCACTTTGAGAAGAATCACTCTTTTACCTGGTCCCCAAAATACTACTGGTTCAAACTTCATACTGGTCCATATTACACAGATATCCCCTATCTTACGCTTATATTGATTCTGATTGACAACCATATCATCTTACTGTCAGATGTTTCCAATTGCCCCTTCACGTGCTGTACTGTATCTAATATGAATAGAGAACGTAAGAATCCGGTTAAATAACATTATATAACTAGAAATACAAAACTATGAGAATCCTGAATTTAATTTGTAAGTATTTCTCTACAAATCCCTCCTTAATTGTCATTTTTACACCTTTCTTATTTGTAACTGGTATTGATTTAGTTGGCGTATCTGTAATCCATAATGTTTGAACTTGTGGTTGTGACAATAATCAAATTTAGCATAATTGAGTTTATCTTCAGGTTTTCCAAAATTTCAGCTAAATGATGAATCCACCTTTTTCTTTTAAGTCAAGCTAATCAGTTATTTAAATAACAATTTATAAGTAAATAAAATCTATCATGATAATTATTTTGCTATCAAATTAAATGGTAAGATATATGAGCACTTTTCCTGGCATTCAAAAGTTTTTAGAAGACAAAAGTGTGTACGGTTGCATATCTTAAAACATTTCATTGAATATATGCAATTTTTAATGACGTATTTAGCAGCGGTGAAGATATTTCAGGAAGAACCTAGAAAGTAAATAAATATCCATTATACGTCAAAAGCAATCGTTTGTTTTTTAAACGTGTTATAATTTTGTTATACGTATTTAAGTGGTTATAGTAGAGTACAAGCATTATGTAGTATAAGATAGTAATATAGCCATATTAAACAGATTAACATTTACTTTAATTTCAATCAGGTATCGACTATTTCAGTTCTGGGTCACTTATTTCATTAGCAATTCATTACTCTTAATTGCCATTTACTTGTCCAAATGGAAATGTGTTACATGTACTCTATTTTAGTTCGAGTTCCGTTCCTACGACTAGGTCATTAAGCGAATTGCTCTATAAGCAAGGAGTTTAATCATTTTTATTTATTCTGAACAAAGAAGAGATCAAAGAGAATTAGTTTCTATAATTAGTTTGCTTTAGAGGGCTATCCAGATCTTTGAAGCCACTGAATAATCATAATAGGAAATAACGGGTGCGAGGTGCACCGATCACGAACAAACATATAATGAGGAAATTCCGGCATCTAATTTGTCGAGTCCAATGACGCCATCATTGAGCGATGTCAGTTGTCGGACCTGGCTACGTGCAAAGTTATCAATTTGATTATATTGTATCCGGGGCAGGCGTTGGCACTAATTCCAGTTTTGCCGAACCTTGTATTTTGTCAGCGTGTGTGGCTCAGGCTGAAAAAGGATATTTCCCGCGCTGGAGAGTTGGTCGTAAGTCCGAATGGTCATTAAACAGGTAGGTCGCAAGTGAATAGTATCAGTACAAGGCTGCTTAAACTCAGCCTTTTAAGGAATGACTCAGTTCATGGAGTGGTGTAACTTAGTATAAGAGAGGGTCAATGGTAAAATCGTGGTGGATTGAAGAAGAATGGTACACATCAGCATGATCGGGTTGATTCTCGGGCAGGATCATGCAATAGTCAATTTATGTGGGGTCCCTTTTGGTGGCTATTTCCAGTCTTTCGCAGGCACTTGAGGGAACACGTTCTGACACACCGACAGCTTTCACAAAGTAAAAAGACGTATCCCTCAAGAACAAGAAATATTATGAAATATCGGCAGTGGCTCTAATCCAACGGGAAACCGATGGTCTTAAAATAAATACAAAAAAGTTGTGAATAATTTTTTATAAAATAAAACTCAAATAAATGTTAAAGTTTATTCGTTTTTTATTTCATTTCTATTCGTTTCGTATACAGCAGACAATGTAATCCTGGGATAATCTAACTAGGACACACAATCGAGTCCACAAAGTGTTACTAAATACGAACTAGTTTAAATACCTTTCACCACTTCGTTCATTCAAACAATTATATTTTCAAGTCGAAAATTAAGAATTCGATCTGAAATCCCTTTATACAAAGGATTTTAAAGGTCTAATAATTAAATTCTTACTGTCAAAATTTGAAAATATTCAAATTAGGATAATTTCAGCAAATTAAAAAAATTGAAAAGGTTAATCTTTAACTTGCCCCCATTATTTCTTGAAAATTATAAGACTAAATAAAAAAGAAATCAATGATCTTTCAAAGAGAAATTCTTACTCTATAATTATAGATAGTATATTTCAGAAAATGTTTTAAAATAAGAGATTTGTTTGTAGTAATAGCTCGCTTGAACAAAAACTTTAATTCTTGAAAAATAATATCTTAAAATATTACAAAATATTAATAAAAATGTCAGTCTGTAACAGGTTATAATATACTGATAAAATAATGTTATGACATGAAAAAATTTACAAAATAATAATGTAAAGTATTAAAATATACCTAAGAAACAGGTAAATGCTAAGTGAATAGACTGTTTATACGTCATGTGGGCCCATTGTGTTTAAACACAATAGCTTAAATACCAATTTGTCTACATACCGTAGACAAATTGGTCTTTAAGCTCACACATTAGACGCCACCTGGACGTTATTTTAATAATGCAACTTGACCCGATGAAGAATTAAGAATTTTAATTCTTAATTCTAGGTGGAATTCTTAATTCTAGATAACCCAGGTGGAAGCGTAACGGATTGTCAACGACGAGAGGGTTGTGAGTTGGAAACTCGGTCCTGCCAAAGATCGTCGTGTAAACGAGAGCTGGTGCATGTTAAATGTCATGGCCTCAAATATCCTCACGTTGGCATGGTGTGGTAGTTTGGAGAGTGGGGGCCAGTTCTCAAGCATTGACCTCTTATCTGACCGTGGTTCAAAATTACGATGCGTCGTCCTTGGATCTTTTCCTTCGGGATTGATCCCGGACCATTGCAGCAACGTTAATCAGCTACCTTCGTACCTATATTAAAGTAACTTATATAAAAGCATTGTGGTGTCTATATACTTCAATATAAATTTTGGCCTGAAAAGTAATTTATCAACAGTATAATATTTTACCGAATTCACTTGATTATTTACTTGAATTCCTTTGAAAGGAAGCCATCGTACCTCCGTATTAGCTGTACGTGGCACAGGTTCGATTCCTGTAACTACCCTCGGTATATTTATCTCTTTTATATAATTAAAATGTCTATTTCCTTGATGGGAAAAACATTTCTAGGAATATCTTGGTCAGATATGGCCAAACGACCAACCAACCTTTGAAAAAAATTGTAGCCGTGTTCCATCACATTCTTTGTATTGCTGTTACGGTGCGTTATGTTTACTTAAAACTACGAGCAAAATACTGGATATTTATGCAAATGGAAAGTTCTTTGATAATTCAGATCAAGATATAAATCCTTAGATACTTCAGCTCACCGTAACAGGTCGTTTACGGTAGTAAAAATAAATTTGCAAACAGTTATTTAGACATAAATTTATCCTTTTTCCATCATTCGGTTTAGGATAACATGTAAACAATCTATGAAAAGCATAATATTGAACTTTAAGGTGCAAAGGAATCAATCATACAATAATGAGTATAGTATTCTTGTTTTCTGCAGTAATTTGGTATTGAATTAAGATGTTCATCTGTTTCCCTGACATTTTTCAATCCAAATCTGCTTCTATTGAACGCTCTTAAACAACTTTTTACAAAAGACAGTAAGTCAATTTTTTGATTTTTCAAAAACGGAAAGCAAGAAATTCAGAACTTGAGAACTTCAACCGCAAATCTCTTCCCAAAGATGTCATTTAATTTTGAAAAAAATGAACAAATGTGCTCATTTAATTTTTTTCTGCTCACTTCTGCTGTACACAAATAATAATTCACTTTTATAATTTCAATTGAATTCGAAATTTTTACCAAAAGACCTTTCTATTGATCAGTGGCTTAGCGTCCATTGAAGCCCAGAAGCTTGGCATCCTTTGTTGAAAAAAATTGTATGCCATCGACTAAAACAAGGAAACATGATGTTAAAAATTATGCTTTTTTCATGCAAATCTAAGCTGACATCAGTTTGTATTTCAAATGTGCATTCTGTCTACACTCTATCGTCTCGACTTCATGCGACTTCCTTATTACCAAACCACGTCACTGATGCTCGATCAACCTGGCGTTCGATGATTTCTGTATCGGATTGGTTACTGGTGTTTGTCATGCGCTGTAGGCATCCTAACCTCTTATATTGATAATAGCCACAGTCCAAAAAATATGCCTAGTTGGTCTTGTTCATGACCTACCTGACTTCAGTTTCAGGTCATCTCACTGTCATCTGCAGCACTTGAATTTAGGATAAAATTAATTCGCTGCACAGTTTGTTGCCGAGTTAAAGACAATATTATTTTACTCCTTGCGTCCTACTTATGGAATGTTTTGTTGGAGTATTATAATTTTATAATAAATGAGATATTTTGATTCCAAGATAGAAACCTATTAGATTTGTACGACGATTTTTGTACGCCAATGTTCAACGAACCATTAAGTTCGCTTAAAGCCCAGGCTTCCGTCACAATTCTTCACAGTTATCGGAAAAAATACATTTCAATTTTTATCCCGTAACGAGAGATTTCCTTGACTGACTAGATGCACAAGAACAGAAAAAATCGAACCACCCCTTTTATTTTCCTAATGATTTGATTTTGATTTTTCCTATGCTTGTGTAAACCGCTACTACGATGCATTTCAATTTAATATTTATTTGTGCACGTGCAAGATTCTTCTAGCATTCCAATCATCTGCTAACTGTATTTAGTTTTGTTTAACTGCAACTTTAATAGAACGATAAATGCTTTACATTTCGCATGAAGAAAAAAATTGTTTGCTACTGCGTTGCTCTTTCTCTCTCTCGCGTTTATATACATTACTGTGTAATTCGTCTAGAATATGCCATGTAAAACTAATTATGTAATGGTTGAATAAACATACTACTACAACATTTCTCCAAAGTTGCAAGGAAAAACACATATTGACATTTTTATACTGATATGAGAGGTTTCCTTGACTGAGTAGATGGTACAGCTACAGAAAAAATTAAACCATCTCCTTATTTTCGCATCGTTCATAGTAGAACAAATACAATCTCGGCATCAACATTTGTAAATGTTACCTAGTGCTATTTTTCCTTATTAATTAAACCGTTTACTTGAAAAGCATAGACAAAAATATGATTATACAAGTAATACACACACACTACTACTACACATACTACTCGGTGAACCCGTAAGAATAATTCGCAGGTAATATATGTTTAAAAATGCTTATTTAGTTTAAAGAAAGGTTTTAAATGTCTAGAATTATTGTATTGTCTAAAGCACCTTAGCATTTGTAATCATATAAACTTAATATTTGACTAACTAAGGAAATCATACACACTTCAGGTTACAAATAACAGTCGTCTCTGCCTAATTGATTCTCTGTTCGCGAAATTGTCCTGGGATACTCTTTTTTATGTTCAGATGTTTGTTTTGTCAGTTCAATTAAAGAGTTTCTTACACAGTATTAGAAATTAATATACATAATTTTTTCGACATTCGATTATTAAAACCATTCCATTTTTTTACTGTTTAGCTCTAAAGAGGACGATGTACAATTAATTGACCATGATAAATGCAGGAATTGGGAAAACATTTCAGGCTTTTCCATGGATGATCTTGGACTTTATAAATAGTTATCGCGGAATAATAGGAAATTGTTTCCTGCACAGTTTAGAAGGGAATCTTTTTACTACTTTTTCGTCTCATTAACTAATTACTGTTTGCTGCGCAAATGCGAGCTTAAATGGGAAATTTCCAAAGTATTCCAGAATATTCTATAAAGTTTTACAATGAAGTTTTCAGTACATTCTAGATTTTTTTAACGTTTTCTTGAATTTTCTGAGCATTCTAGAAATTTCTATTATTGTTAGGATTTTGCCAGAATCTGTACTTAAATGAATAATTAACTTTTTAAATAAATTAATTGTTTTGAAAACTTTGCATTACATTCATCAAATTTCTATAAAAGGACTTTCTATTGGTTCTACTTTCATTATAATTAATTATACCGTTTAAGTGAAAAAGATGGACAGATATGTGACTACAAATAATATATATGATAATGAATCAGACATTGCCAGATACCGAGTGGAAAAATTGAATTCTCACAATCTGGATTTATTTCACTAGCGCTTTTTTCAAAAAATAAAACGTTTTACGAAACTAAACACAAAATGAAAGTTCCAAGGTTCTAGTAGACGTAAAATACTATTGAAAATGAAATGTATTTATTTCTTTTTCTAATCCTCTGTTGCAAATATTTAGAAACCTCAATTCTATTGACAAAATCAACTGGGCTTCCCCGTCCTCCTGTATACTCAGGGGAGTTGATTTTTAAAAAGTTGAATTGCTTTCAATATTAATATCGAAGGAATTTTCTATTGGTGCCACTTTTTTATTATTAATAAAACCGTTTAAATGGAAAAGGAGACAAATGTGTGACCTTGCAAAAATTATATAGATAGATACATTATGCTTAGTGACAATGTGATGAATCAAGCATTTTTTGTAATAGTAACAATGTGATGAATAAAATGATGTAACAGTAATAATATGATGAATTCAGTTAAGATGGACAAGCACAATTTATTTACATTCTGAATGTCAGTTCTAAATCTGGATCAGGTGCATTTGATATTTCTCAGTCTGTACCCATATCTTACCTACCAAACATGGAATGAATGAAAAATATATAAACACAGTGAACATTAATATGGGTGCATGAGTGACGTGTCTGTTCATCAAAAATTACGTATATATAATGGCTCAAAGGAAGGAAATCACTTCAAACGAAAAGTTAACCACTGAATCAAAAATGTCATTTCTAAAATTAGTTGGTTATCGTCACTGTGTGGATCGATTAGGAACACATGTTCTCAACGATGAAAAGGGGTAATAGAAACTTGATTGCTAAGAGAACTAGAAGGTCACATTGCGAAACACATATCTTTGAATCATACTTTCAAATCGTCTTGTAAACAACTTTTCCAAAGGTGCTGAAATGAAATGCTTATTAGTAATAAAGTAATAATTCTCAATTTCTCTTTCGTTTTACTAAAGCTAGAAACTTTCAAATATTCAATTTTAGGCGTGATTATTAATGTAAATCAAATAACTAGCAAATTGCAGATTTGATAAAATAATTAACGAGACATAATTATCAACAATTTTTCAGTAACTACATGAAAAAGGGAAAGTAGCCATCGTTTTTCCTTTTGTAGTGATGAAGACCGAAAAGGCCAGTGGTCGGACAATGGAAATAAAAAATACATGAAAAAGAGTTATACAAGAGTTTATCGAAAGGATGTTTTTTTGTTTACACAAATCAAGTTTGCCATATATGCATACCATTCCTGCCATTTCGAAAATCGCCAGTTCTGATTGAGTGCTTTAAATAACGATTTGCCCAAATGACCAAATCGGTAATGAATGAATGGAATGCAGCTCGTAGGTTACACAAATCAGGACACTTATTGAAATCATGACTGTTCTTCAAAAACTTTCCAAATTAAATTATGTACAATATTAATAACATTTGAAATTTTTTCAAGAACTAAGGCTCATAAAAACTAACAATAGCCCATTTTGTTGCTCCAATGCATCGTTAATTAACTACCTACCTACCGAAAAAAGTAATACAAAGGTTATGAAAACATGTTGCAAAAATATTGCTTTTTTTCGCTGGCAATAGTCCCATGATCGGATACAAGTGCTATCATTTCAATAAATGTGTGGATGCCGTGATACTTTTGAGATATTTTGCTATTTTATCGTACATACAATGAATTCTGATAAAAAAGTTCTTGAGAGGAAAGATTGTATCATAATGCATGGAAGGGTTTATCATGTTTATACTTAAGTGAGCAATGCCATTTACTTTTTATCACACTTGTTCAAATCACATCTATTTGATTAACTTTTCGATACAATGAAAACATTGAGAAATGTTGGAGTCACCCCACAACCAGAAATCAAAAAGTTATTTTTCTATTAAAAAGCATGGTAATTTTCCAAACTGAAATATAAAAATATATATCCTCATACATTTCGATCTATTTAGAACAAAACAAATATTCACATCTCATCTACAAAGAAATTTTTAATATACTGACTAGTACTCAGCTAATTTGTCTGAAGCTTCGACCGAATTAGTATACCCGGTAATTTGACCTTTTAGCACATCACCTCATTCGTGGGGCATTGATGACTTCGTAACTGACTATTAGCATTTCATATAACATTTAACCTTGAAAAATAACTAGAAGTGTATTTTGGAACATAAAATTCACAAAAAAAATTCAAAAGGTAAATAACAAATTCGAAATTCCATTTTTGGGTGGCCCCCAAAACGTGACAAAATGATGCAGTTCTGAGTAAAGGGCTGAATCTCAAAAACTACTGAGAGAAATAAACTGAACTTTTCCACACCTACATTTGAGAACAACTGAGTTTATCGCTTTAAAATCATACAACGTATAGACGCTTCAACTCATTTTTCTATTATGAATTAATTAATTAATAATAATTAGAAAATATTACTTTGAAAATATAAAAGGCATACATTTTAATTGGGTCATTTTATAGTTTAAGGTAACATAAAATATACTTTATTGATTATTTTGGAAAATAAAAGGAAAAGACTTAAGCACCGTTTAACATTAGGAGTTCTGAATTAATCCCTTGAATAACTCTTCATTGATTTAACTAAAATAAATGTATTTTATATTAATTCTGATTATTTTGATCATAGGTCCTTTAAAAGTCCGTTTCCCCCCAAATTCGAATAAGTTGTTTGTATGAAGGGAACTGTACGAGATTTTTTCATACATACATTACTGTCCATTGGAAAAGTAACACCAAGAAGGAGTTGTTGGGTTGACAGGAAATTTGGCAACGAGTAGTTTATCCTGCTAAATACAAATGATTAAAATTATCAGCTGAGTATGCAAATAAAATATGTGTGCAGTACAGGGGCTGGAATATGACTTGGAAGATAAGAAAGAAAGCGTCGAAAAGTAAATCCCAAATATCGAGGAAGCTAGTTTTATTGGCATCGCTTTGCTAGCACGTAAATACATTAGGAGGATGGTTTGTTCTTATAGGGATATTGCTGCACTGAGAAACGCCAGAGATAATGCACAGAAGAAGGTTCTATGCATTGTACTGAGGGATCTGGAATACCTACGGTTACGTCAGAAATAGAAGATGTGCACTTGGTTACATATGGTGATGACGGAATCGTACAGCGACATACAAAACTAACACAGTAATGGAGAGGCAGTGCTTTTAAACCTTGAAACTACTGTGATATTTATTTTTCTGCCAAAGTTTATTTTCCCTCTCATCGCAAGAGGTACACAACCAAGTGGTATAACAACCATTATACTACTTTATCGTGACGTTGACATATCTTTAAAAAAATTACATTTTTTTTTTCTGGAATGAACTTGGATAATTTTTTAATGTAGTGACAGCCAATACATATTTTTATTTTTAAAAGTAATAAAAGGAAAACTAAGAATTTTACCTCTGAAGAAGGAGGTTCAATTATCCCGTCCTGAGAGGACGTGTCTTTAGCGGACAGGCGAAAAACTTGTCCTGAGCGGACAGGGGTTCCTACCCCCATTTAGGATGGGTTCAGAACCGTTACCACCGAGATAACAAGGCCTGACCGCTGCCGTCATGGCGTCTCCCTAGTAGTCATACGTGCGATACGAACGACCACCGCAGTATTGGAATATTCAAAGCCTAATACAGTGAAATCTGTCTGCAACGATACATAATATATTCTATATACGACTATACCACAGGAAAATATTGTTATACGTTATTGCAAATTATTATAGCAGTTTGTAAATATGGTTTTTCCCTAGTCAAAACTATGATAATCTCAGAATGAAACTTTCCACACCCTCGCGTTTTTCTTCCTTATTTACTAACGATAATAAAGAGTGTGAGTAAATAGTAAAAGCAATAACTTATTAAAAAACCAGCCAAAATTATATCGTAAATTCAATTAAAAAATAGCGAAAAACTCGCTTATGACTTTTATTAACTAAAATACACACGTCAATCAAGCTTAATACCGCCCAATATCATAGTTTCTCAAATGCGACCATAAATCAAAAAGAAAACCCTTTCTCATAGTCTAAAGAAATCTAATTAATGTTTTCTTCATCATTTCATTTATAAAATTCAAACAATTTTCAATAACTTCCAAATTATTAACGTGACAGGGTGTTTTGATTTGATTGTTATCTACAGAAATTTCTTGGCCATACAAATGTTTCCATTTTCAGACTTGAATGTATTACAACAGTGTAATTTGTTGCAGGTCCTGGATTAAAACAAATTTTGAAAAAAGTAACTTGACTCCTCAATTAGTTTAAACCAATTTTATTTATGGGGTAATGAATCCAGAATTTCTAGTAACCTATTAAAATTTTGAAAAGAAATAGATTCATGATGAGCAATAAACTCAGATTTGCTTTCGTTGATAGCTCTCAATAAATTGGATTCCTCAGTTTCACGAATTTTATCTTCCCTGCTTTTACGAACGGTGGGACAAGTTTTCGAGAGATATTTAGGGCAATTCGGAAATATACTTGGTATAGCACCAACTTTTAAACGGAGACGTTTCATGGAAAAGGTAGAACACTCACCAGTTTTTTTGTTGAATTTCGATGCATTCCGGACGATATCATCGTTTTGAAAATGAAGTTCGCAGACTTTGCTGCGTTTTGATGGTGTAAAGTCGGCTCGTGGAATCGCCCTGAGCCATCTTTTTCTGCTATTTTTATCCTCTGGAAAGGAGAAAACCGCCACTTTTGGTGCATCACCATATCTGTATCTGTCTATGTGTGTGGCCGTACTTCGTCCAAATGTCCGGGTGATTTTATGAAACTGAGTACTTACATTAATTTAATGACTAAACTTAGTTACATTTCTGTCTATCTTCCCGTTTTACGTCTGTTTTTGTGTCTGTGTGCAAGTGTCACATAATATTTATTCAACATATTTTAATACAATGTTCTATATATTTAATAAATTGCATTTTACTTTAGTGAGTACATTATTTAATTTTCCATTACTAAGTCATTTAAACAGGTTTCATGCTAAAACATCTAAGTAGCTATACTTAAAAATCAACCATAGTTTAGTAGTTTTGAAAAATCTGTAAGGGATATTGTGCATCGCGATTACTCGGATTGTTTACCAGTACTGCTGAAAAAGCAACTATTTTCCAAAAATTATTTTTATGGAGTTTTAACTGATAACTCTTTTAATTTGAGCCTTATTTTCTATGCGAAACATAAACAATTTCCGAATATTTAAGGCAGAGGATATTTTGCAATGAATTGAAACGAAACGGAAACTCGTGTTCGTTGTACACGTGTCGTGATATTTTCTGTTTTTTCGCTAGGAATTACTTTCGGATTTTTAAATTTTGTTCAATTTTTAATTATAAGGTTGTGGAAACTATGCGATATCACGAGATAAAAAAGAATCACGAATTAATATCTTCAGAACAACTTTTTTTCCTTCCAACGTTTCTTTTGTTTTATTTCTCTATCTGTTGTAAATTTATCAAATATTAATTTGTTTAACAGATTCTAATTCCTTTTCATCGTAAGTAACACTAACGCAAAATATTCGATTTGAAGTAACATGTAGTTAATTTTAAGTGGAATTTTGCCGTTATTGAAATAATATTAATGTTCCGAACTAGGACTTGAAATCTTAAAAATTATTTGGCATAGTGGCAGGAAGTCAAGGTAGCTTATTTTACTACTTGAAGGCTATATTTAAGCAAATTGTATGTGTTAAAAGTTGTTGAAAATGAGGATTTTCTTTTAAGAAACACGCTGTCAATTCGATGTACCATTTTTTTAAATGGTAGTAAGTTACCTTTGCTATGTCTGTATTGAAGACATTCAATTTTTAATTAAGTTCGTCTATTATTGCACGTGCCATAAAATGGAATTTTTAAGAAAAATGTCTGCTTTAAGAAAACTTAGTGATGAATATCTTATCAAATTAATTTGTCATCATTCCTTTAAAGATGACGAAATTCGATAATGTCGCATGTCTGCGCAAGAGTGCCACAAGTTAAAAAATATTGGTTGGTTAACTATGAGTATTCTCCGTAGATTCGCGTCATTTTTATGAATTGAGTTGAGCAATTTCACAGGAAAAGAACCTAAGAAAGCGAATTCCTAATCTTCCCAAAAGAGTCTGTTAGTTACCTTAGTGTCACCTTTCGCGTCATTTTGTAGCTTTCGCAGGGGTGTGACGTACGTGAAATATATTACATAGTTGGATATGCGTGTATAGGACTTGTTCCAAAATAAGTTGTACAAATTATAAAAATGTTGAAAAGGTGCTACAAATTATTTTACTAATTAATTCACTTAAGTGATTTGTAATCTTTCTACTAAATAGAAAAGTGATTATTCTCTGGTCATTTCTTTCAATCTATAGTTAACCAATTTAACCCCAGTAGTATCTGGTACATCTAGTTCGTTATAAAATTAGAAAATAAAACATTAATTTTGGAGTTGCCAGATACCAAGTAGCGAATAATACTTTAATTATCCGAGGGTTTTTCGCATTAAATAAACTTGTTTGCTTCCAAAATGTAAATTATGCAAAAATGTAATGTTTTTAATCGTTTCATATCATTAGTCAAATAGTTATAAATTATTAATAATTGGAAAATAAATAAAACATAAGTTCAAATATAAGTATTAGAATTTAAATTCAGTACATTTAATTTTTGGAAAAATTGTTTTTCCAGCTACACTCGTAAAAAACAATCTGAGCTGCGTACCTCAATCGTACTAATACTCAGTGTTATTCCTATAGGAATTTTGAATTGTTTTTAGCCACCTCTGCACACTTTGAACAAATTTAACGGGGATTAATATGCAGCCTTTGTTACCAGCAATGTTGTAAAGAATAAGTATATCAAGCCTTTTATTATGCATGTCAACTCATGATAGAGATTATGGAACTAGATTACAGTATCATTCTGAAAGAGCGATATTCATAAAAGCGTTCAATAGTATGTCTGTTACTCCTGTTTTCAATTTGGAGGTAACAGAGTATAGTCTGATAATTTCGTAAAATATTAAAATTACTGTATGCTATTGACTTCAAAATTGACTACAAATTAATTAAAAGTAAATGACTTGAATAATATATTTCTATGTCATAACTAAAAGCATCATGCCTACCACGATTACAGCAAATAAAGTTTGTTACATTTTGAGTTTTTCACGACTTCGTTTCTCTGGGAGGGGGATTTAAAACGGTAATATATTCGTTTTAGATTTTTTTAACGCAGGACATGCGAGCTTTTTAGTACTTAGTAAATTTAGTTCTTTTGGAAAATCAAAAACAAAATTGAAAATGTGAAGAATGTCACTCCCCTTAGCAACCAATGTTTTGAACCAGACAACTTATTAATTAGATGATCCACCTAAAAGTATTTTTTTCTCTGAACCGTAACCTAGTTAATATCCAAATGGTTTTATAACATTTTATTTCTCATTAAATACAGATTTCTATGACACATAGATTGATTAAAAGAATAAGAATGTTTAACCAATAAAATGTATTTCCTCCTTTGTCCGATTGAACGATTTTTGCAATTCCAGATTTCTACATATATAATTTCTGTTCAACCACGAGTAAATACCGAGCCTTAAGCTTTTCTTAAATCTATCTTGAAGGAAATGGGTAGAAATTTAAAGGTATTAGGCGAAAAATAGGTTTACTAAAGAATTCGGGGGTAATAAGAAATTTTCTTTTACGGCCAAATGCTTTCTAAATTAGGTGTAGATGTGTCTACCTTTGCATACTCCTTTGGTATTCTTATTAAAATCAATCAAGAGTAAATGTTTTGACTTAATTGATAATAATGTTGCTATTTTATAAAAGATGAAGGATTTTTGCGTTTTCTTAATATAGAATAAGAATATTACTTGGAAAAGCAAATCTTTAATCTAAAGTTATTTTAATATAAAGCTATACAAGATTTGTTAACTGTTGAGATGATTGATTAGATTTAATATGTGTAACTCAGGATAAATACTTATTCCTCATGTTATTTTATTGCTTCGTCAATATTTTGTGAAAATGATTTTTAAACTTGAACAGTCTGAATGACGATTGATTACTTCTTTATCAATTTTTACAAAATATAAGGCTACATTTACTGATAAAATTTAAACAAAACAAACTCTTGATATATTCATGTCTATCTGCGGTTATCGTATCTATTGACGTCTTATATTTTACTTTCTGCTTTGCATTCAATATTAGTAATCGATCTTCATTGTCTCGAGCAAATAGCTAGATACGCAGACTCAATTTCGCCTTTTTTACATAGCCTATGTAGACAATTTTTGTAAGTATCTTGAATCTTTCTTATTTCACTTTAAACTGTAGAATATAATTTAATTAAAATATATAATTTATTGTTTACGCGTAAATTTAACTGAAATGAGTGACTACAGTTAGTTGTTTTTAATTCCTAAGAAATATGTGTTATTTCAACATAATTATTTATAATATGTAATTTATAAATAATTTCATAAAGTATAATGGTACATTTGCAATTCCTATATGTATTTCTTTTGCATGGCTCATTAAAAAAATTGAATTTGTTGAGAGCAATAACATCTTTAAAAAATGTATTGTTTCAAATTTGCTTTGTATGATATCAACCATCGTAGAGTATTTTAATTGCTCTACGGTTTCCTTATTATCATACGAGGATAGATAAAAACAGCGATTAAAATATATTTTTAACTGCTATAATTATTTATGTTTAGATCAGTTTTCGCAAACCCGAAATTTGTCGTTCCTAGACTAACCACCACACTTTTGTGCCACCCAGTTTACGTAAATGTACGTTTTGATTTATAACTTTGGTACTCAAGGCTAACAATGCTAGACAAATATTAGCATTTATATGTTTCTTTTAAATGCTTTTAAATTCAAGGACTGAATGTAGTAATATAATCTAATAGTTCAATTCGGGATTTTAAATGCTACAAACAAAATGACGAAATGAATCGCTGATCTTGTTGTAGGGTATGGGAAAGTCGTATGTGTTGAAAATTAGCACTGACTGACAAATTTTTAAAACCAGTAATACTAATCTGCAAGTATTACGAATTTAATTTGAATTTCCTAAAACAACAGTTATTTTTCAAAGTAATTTCATTTCACTTTAATGTAAGATATTTGTCTATAAATCATTCCATTTTTTTACTATCATTTAGAATTTTTAACATCTTTTCGCAAATTTTAAATATTGATCAAATGTACCATCTATTCAACTTACAACTAACGCATAGATATCAGAGGCCTTTTACATACAGTGCTCTTCATTACTTTCAGGAATTACATGTTTCATTGTAAGACTATTCCAGGTTTTAATCTAATTATGTTTAAAATAATTACATTTGTTTACATTTAGAGAGGTTGCTATACCAAAAAATACGAATTACTAATTGATAGCAACTTTTTAAATATGCAAGTGTTCCCTTGGTAAAATATATTTCATCGTTAGAGAAAACCTTAACGAAACTGGTAATTAATGCTTAAAAGCTTCAAAATTGACTAATAAGCAAGGTGATAAATCTGTATAGTGCGGCTCCGACGAAAAGACAACCAATCTTGGGTCAGTTGATTTTCGAAAAGGTGTTAAGGCTGGTTAGGAGACGGTTGCTAAATGCAAATGGCGATTACCGCGGAGAGTCCCTCCAACTCGTTATCACTGCTATCGTTTTTGGCACCGATCGATAAACTTCGAACTAAAATACATGCTATAGTGTGGCTCCCATGGGAAAGCAGTCAATTTGGAGTCCCTCGATTCTCTTAATAGGTGTAATATATATATATATATATATATATATATATATATATATATATATATATATATATATATATATATATATATATATATATATATATATATATATATATATATATATATATATATAATTCAAAACTACAAATTAAAACAAAGAAAAATTCAAACATTTTAAAATTGAGAAAATTTCGAAAAAGATGAAGAAGTGTTGGTGGATCAGGGCGTCATCAGGGAGGAGCCTCACCCAGTCAACACAATATGGTGTTTTCTGCATGTGAGCGATAGTACACCAAAAGTAGCCCCCACACCCCTCCAAACACCATAAGAAGAAAGGCAAAATTAGAAAATATAAATTAGAAAAACAAAAATTAGAAAAGCAAAACCAGGGACAACCATGGACACATACCAAAGACAAGTATAATACAAAACTAAAAAGGAGAAAACAAACTTACCCACATTGATTGACCTAAGCTCGACAACAACCCGCCGGAAACTACACGAGGACCGCCAACAAATGCCATTCATAACGCCCAAATATTTTTCTAATTTATATTTTCTAATTTTTATTTTCTAATTTTGCCTTTCTTATGGTGTTTGGAGGAGTGTGTGGGCTACTTTTGGTGTACTGCCGCTCACTTGCAGAAAACACCATATTGTGTTGACTGGGTGAGGCTCCTCCCTGATGACGCCCTGATGACGCCCTGAAATTTTCTTAATTTTAAAATTTTTGAATTTCTCTTTGTTTTAGTTTGTAATTTTGAATTATTTTACTATCCATGTTATGTTTGCAACTTTAGCGAGCATACATGGACAGTTCTGCTTTCTGGCTTCTGCTTAACTATTTTTTACCCCCAGTATTTTGACTTTTTACTTGTCTGCATTTTGATGTTTTGGCATTTTGCTGGTGTCTGCATTTCTATTATTTTACGTTTTAGTGTTTTGTATATTTTGTAAGTTTGATTGGTTTTTTTTATTATTTTCTATTATATATATATATATATATATATATATATATATATATATATATATATATATATATATATATATATATATATATATATATATATATATATATATATATATATATATGTATATATATATATATATATGGTGCCCAGACTGCCACTAGAGGGCACCTCCGCGCTGATGTCATCTCCGACCACTGCGCAGCCATTCCGCGCATTGGAGGAACGCAGTCAAAAAGCGACACAGACGGAAGACGACGAAGCTACAAGACGGACGTAGCGTTAGACTGTGCAATGTTGACGGGCGACGAGCGCCGATGGAGTTTATGATGTCTGTGCTGTGCACTTAACTTTAATTGTCTAAACCAAATTCATTGTAAATATTCATAAATCTCATTAAATTTAGTTATTCTTTAAAACTTTCGTAATGTTGCCAATCGCCCACAAACCAGCACCCCCACATCTCAGAAGCGGGATAGACGCCTAGTAAGATTCCAGACAGTATTTTCGAAAGGATATTTAAAAAACAAAACCGAACTATGTTCTCCAGTCTCCAAGCTGCTCCTTGTTGCCAAGCATCTTAAAGGTACGTGAACATTCCATAATACAAGATGATATTGAATGATATTAAAGAAGTCAGCGTTGCATTGAAAAATTGCAAGACAGACAAAATAAAAATTTTGCATAGATTCATTTTCGAAAATGACGGCAATCGATCGAATAGAAGACACGTTAAAAATTTTTCTGGCTTTAATTTCGGAACGGATAGTGAAGAATTTGATGAGAAATTAAAAAATAAAGAAGATAGCTTTTCTCTAAACGAATTGATTGCAATATCTAGTTTGCTAAGCATTTCTTTCGAAGGCACGAAAACGGAACTAGCAAAAAGAGTTCTATCTATGTTATGTAACCTTGAAAGCTTCGTCGAGAACGAACGCGCCGATCTGTCTGAATCCGAATCAGAAGAAGACATACGCAAAACAAACGATTTTTCAATGCAGTGCAATGAATGTGATGTTGAAAGTGTTACTCATAACTCTCAGTGTGATTATATGCATAGTAGTAGAAATAAGATTGATGGTAATGATTTTTCTATGCAATGTGGTGAATATGATTTTAAAAGTAATACTCATGTTTCTCAGTGTGATGATGTATATACAAGTAGAAATAAGAATAATAGTAATTATGCTATTCAAAATGTCAGTATAAATTACTCTGATATCGAAAGTACCCTTACTAAGTTCAATGCAGAACCGCACGAAAATGTTTTTCATTGGATCGAACATTTCGAGAATATTTCTCAGTTGTTTTGTTTGTCAGATTTACAAAAATTTATTTTTGGCAAGAGATCGCTTAGTGGTAACGCTGCTTTGTTTGTTAGAACAGAACCAGAAATAAATTCATGGTCAAAATTGAAACAGGCCTTGATCGACGAATTCTCTTTTGAGATAAACTCTGCTAATTTACATGAACTTTTGAGTAAAAGGAAAATGAGGGATTCTGAATCCACTCAGGAATATTTTTTTAAGATGAAAGAATTGTGCAGTTGCGGAAAAATCGATGACGCTGCTTTGATGCACTATGTGATTAAAGGAATAAATGACAAACAGGAAAACAAAACTATTTTGTACGGTTGTAAAAATGTGTTTGAGTTTAAGGAAAAACTGAAAGTGTATGAAATAATGAAAGCTGATTCTGCATATGGTAAAAGTGCTTTCGACAGAAAAAATTTCGATAGAAGGAATTTCGATAGGATTAATTATGATAATAAAAATTTTGATAAAATGAAAACCAAACATGATGATCACGGTAAAATTAACTCTTTTGATATAACAAAAAATGAGTACAGTAATAGATTTAATTCTAAAAACGAAACTGTAAATAGAGATAGAGTCAAGTTTGATAGAATGAAATACAATGGTCCAGAAAATCGTAACAATAAGATTTGTTTTAATTGTGGATCAAAAGATCATATTTCTAGATTTTGTATTCATAAAGATAAGGGACTTAAATGTTTTCGATGTGACACGTTTGGTCACAAGGCTTCGGAATGCGGAATGAATTCGAAACCAGAAGTAGCCATTTTTGATGTTGGCGTAGAATCGAAAGTAAGGAAAATGGTAATGATTAATGGTTTAAGTGTTAATTCATTTATAGATACTGGAAGTCAAGCTACTTTGATTCGTAAATCTGTTTTTGACAAATTAAATGTTAAGGAATTATGCCCGTTGAATTCTACTTTGACTGGTTTTGGAAAATGCCGTGTAAAACCGTTAGGCTATTTTAAAGGAAACATTCAAATAGATAATTTTGAGGGAGATGCAGATATATGCGTAGTAGGAAACTATGTTATGACTTATGACGCTATTATAGGACTAAATGTGTTAATGTTGGGTGAAACACTAATTAATGAAAACGGAATTACTCTGAAAAATAAATCCCAGTGTGTTGAGGAAATAAATACTTTGTCTATTTTACCAATTGATTTGTCAACTGAAGACGATGTTGATGTAAATATTGAACCTGACGTTCCAAATATCTTAAAGGATAAGGTACAACAGTTAGTTTTGAATTATGTACCACACAAAACAAAAACAACAAATGTTGAATTAAATATTTTGTTAAAAAATAATGAACCCGTATCTCATCAGCCACGTAGGTTACCATTTTCAGAGAAAAAGATTGTCGAGACTCAAGTTACTGAATGGTTAGATCAAGGGATAGTAGAACCAAGTTCTTCAGAATATTGTAGCCCCGTTGTAATTGTAAAGAAAAAGGATGGAACCCCTCGTGTGTGCATAGACTATAGAAGATTAAAAAAAGTGAAAATAAAGGGTCTGGACAAGTTCAAAGAAATTATCGAAGTTGAATTTCAAGCAAGTTTTGAAACGCAAAGAGAACAACTCAGGAAGCATGCAAATCAACAAATTTTTAAAATTCAAGAAAATAAGAAGACGTACAATTTAAGAAGAAAGGAACCAAAACCTTATGCAGTTAATGATTTTGTTGCCATCAAGAGAACTCAGTTTGGTCCGCACTTGAAGCTAAAACCAAAGTACCTTGGACCCTATAGAATCACCAGAATTAAAGGAGGAAATACATACGACGTTGTAAAAGAGGGATGTCATGAAGGACCCAACCTCACTACAACATGCGCTGAATTTCTTAAACCGTGGAATTGGATTTAAGGGTTTGCTAAGACGTTGAAAGAAGTTAAAGACGAAGAAGTTAAAGACGAAGAAGTTAAAGACGAAGAAGAAAGAAGTTAAAGACGAAGAAGAAAGACGTTAAAGACGAAAGAAATTTGAAGACGTTAAAGACGAAAGAAATTTGAAGACGTTTAAAGAAAGACGAGAACGATGTTTAAAGACGACAAATGAAGCCAGAAGACGATTTGGCTCATTTAATCATTTCCAGAGCTGAAGGACGATTCAGAGCTCTATAACCTAGATACATTTGCTTTACAGAGACTGACAGATTTTGGAACTTTGCTTCTGCTTTTGCCTTTTTTGTATATTTTCAGAAACGCCTGGTGGACCAGTCGAACCCAGGATGGCCGATCTGTGGTGCCCAGACTGCCACTAGAGGGCACCTCCGCGCTGATGTCACCTCCGACCACTGCGCAGCCATTCCGCGCATTGGAGGAACGCAGTCAAAAAGCGACACAGACGGAAGACGACGAAGCTACAAGACGGACGTAGCGTTAGACTGTGCAATGTTGACGGGCGACGAGCGCCGATGGAGTTTATGATGTCTGTGCTGTGCACTTAACTTTAATTGTCTAAACCAAATTTATTGTAAATATTCATAAATCTCATTAAATTTAGTTATTCTTTAAAACTTTCGTAATGATGCCAATCGCCCACAAACCAGCACCCCCACATATATATATATATATATATGTGGGGGTGCTGGTTATATATATATATATATATATAACTTCAGGGGACACTTCAGGGGGTGATAGAACACAACGAAACAAACACTTTTTTCCCTATAGAATGTATTGTAAAGACTTCAGACTAAGATAGATGGCGCTCTTGCGCATGCCCAGAAGGACTTTGAGAAAGGAAAGAGTTAAGAACGAGTGTGGCGAGAGACGTGTGGGTTGTGTTTTTTGGAGAGTGATCGAGACTGTGTGAGATGTTTCGTTTTTGATATATACTACCTTTTCTATTTATGTTGTGTGTCGTATTTGTACTGTGTCTGTGAGTTCATTAAAATGGTTTAAACCAAAAAGGGAGTATTCCTTGTGATGGTAATTAAAATTTTGAGCAAGTCAGTACAGACTACGAAGAAATGGTGGCAGCCGTTTGGATACGATCCTGGTATTGCTGATATCTCCAGTGCAAATTATTGGGTGAGTACCAGATTTCATTAGCAACAGTGCCTTTTTAATTGTAATTTGTAAAGTTTTGCATGTTGAGTTTTGGTTCATTGAAGAATCGTTGTTTTGGTTTCATGCAGTTTTGGTTTTGTAAAAGGCAGTTGTAATATGCAAAAATGCTCTCTTATTTTAACTAGGCTGATATAGTTAAAATTTTGTTTGGTAAAAGGAGTGATAATTTCGAAAAGTGTTCTTATTTTAACTAGGCTGATATAGTTAAAACTTTGTTTGGTGAAAGGTAGTTGCAATTTTGCAAGTGTTCTTATTTTAACTAGGCTGATATAGTTAAAATTTTGTTTGGTAAAATTGAGTGGTAATTTTGAAAAAGTGTTCTTATTTTAACTAGGTTGATATAGTTAAAATTTTGTCTGATTTTGAAAGGCAAATTTATTCTGTTGATTTGCAAAACTATTCTTATTTTAGCTAGACTGATATAGTTAAAATTTTGTTTGATTGTAAAAAAAGAAAATTTAGGACACTCATGTGGTATATATAAAAAAAGAATTTTCTGTTCTGAATGGTTAGAATTAGAACTATTCAAATGGTCAGTTTGAGTTTTGTTTTCTGAGAAAAGAGAATTATTTTAAAATTTTAAATTGAGATAGCCTAGTTTGTTTTGTGTTCTTTTGTATGATGCTATCTGATGACAATTGAAGTGTTGTTAAAATTTGATTTGATTCTGTTGTATGATTCAAAATAGAATTACAAATTTGGTGTAGAAGTATATAGTTTGAATTACAAGTATAATTCTTTTTGATGAGTGTTGTCAACAGCACCAAATGCCTAGAATTTTCAATATTTAGTGCGTCTTGGGTTATTTTGCTTTGGAAAATATTTTGTTATATTTCTGAATGAATCGGAAATTCATTTAAAAGAGTTTTGGAGTGTTTTGAAATTGTCATTTTCATTTGTTGCTCATTTAAATGACTAAGAAACCCCTTAGAATTGTTTATTTATTTTGCGGAATTTTGAATGTCTAACTTGTGTACTTAAGGAAATTTTTGTTAGTAATTTGAAATTGCTTTGTGTAACTAATTTGGCAAATGTGAGACCATTTTGTGTTCAGAAAAAGAACTCGAAAAAAAAAATAATCTGAAAGTGTGGATTTGAATTATTCACTTCCTGTGTTTGTTGACGAAAAAAAAGAAAAGGAAAAGAATGATATTCTGTTTTATATTTTTGTGTGTGCATTTATGCTTCTGAGTGTGAATCAATTGTTCATAGAGAAAAGGGAATTCTTTTGAACTGAAAATACCTTTTCTTGATTAGACAGGAAAGTTGAGTTTATATTCTGAATTGTATTTTAATTGTAGTATTATTTTTAAAACAGCTGTTCTTTAGTTGAACTTTTCTTTAACTGTTTATTTTCTTCTCAATTTGAAAACATCTTTAAAAAAAAGATATTGTTTTAATGAATGAAAATTTTAATTTGTTTATGTGTTCGAAAATTATTTCTATTGATTTTTGGTTGTTCGGTAAGAAAGTTGTAACGTAGAATTAGCGAATTTAATTCTTTGATAAAGTCTTGTGAATTCTGTTGGAATTTAATACCTTAATAGAGGTTTTTGATAGTGTTTCCCCTGGCCCTTAATCATGGCATTTCTTGCAATTGGTAGAAAGCAGGACTTAATTGCTGTTGCGGAAGAAATTGGTGAGAAGGTACCAACTTCGTGCAAGGTTGCGGATATTAAACAAATAATTTTAAAAAGCCCAAATTTCGATCGGGAGGAGGTAACGATAATCATGGAACGAGTCATAAAAGATAGACTGGAAGAGGAAGAATTAGCTAGACAAGAAAAAATTCGTGAGGAAGAATTAGCTAGACAAGAAAAAATTCGTGAGGAAGAATTAGCTAGACAAGAAAAAATTCGTGAGGAAGAATTAGCTAGGCAAGAAGAAGAACGACAAGAACGGGAAAGGGTCAGACAACATGAACTCGAAATTAAAAAACTAGAAATGGCTCAGAAGGAATTTCGCCGGTCTGAAGAGGAATCTGAAAATGGGGCGGATAGAAACAGAAAAATCCAACTTACCCAAATCACTCCCAAATTTGACGAAAAAGGGGATGAAATGGGATTGTATTTGATCAATTTCGAGAGGAAAGCAGAGATGGCTCGAGTGCCGAAGGAGGACTGGGTGGCTTATTTGCTGGCCGTTTTGCCAGCCGAGTTATCTAACATGCTTGCCCGAGAACCTCCTGAAGTGGCCAACAATTATGATGTTGTGAAAGATCTCATTCTGAAACGATACAAAATGAACGCTGAAAAATTGAAACAGTGTTTCTACAGACATCAGAAAACAGCAGAGAAAACATGGAGAAATTATGCTCATGAACTGTACAGCTACTTCACTGAATGGCTTGCTGAATTGGAAATTGAAACCTTTCAGCAACTAAAAGATTTAATCGTTGCCGAGCAATTGAAGTATCGTGTACCAGATCAAATCAAGGAGCATTTTCTTGACAAATGGATGAAGTTGAAGACACCTTTTGAATTGGCAGAAGTGATCGAGGAGTACGAAACCATCAGGCAGAGTTTCAGGAAGAAGGAATTTCCAAAGAAGTATGGCTATCAAGGTTCAAAGGGACATTTTAGTGGAAGTAGACCCAAAGTACCATTCAAGGATGACAAGAACAAACATCCGGTCAAAACCGAACCCGCAAGCAACGAAAACCGTGAAAGAGAGTTTGAAAAGAGAAGACAGCTCCGATGCTATGAATGCGGTTCGTTATCACATCTGAGACCCCAATGCCCGAAGCTCAAGAGATCTGAAGTAGTAGCTGCCAATGAAGTCTTTGGAAGACACGTGCCTGAGTTGATGTCTCCTTATACTAGTGCTGGGACAGTAAATGGAGCCCAAATGTCTATCTTGAGAGATACTGGTGCCAGCATCGATCTTATTCCCAGAAAATTTATCAAACCACATATGTACACAGGTGAGCATGTGTGGCTCGCTTCTCCATTAGTAGACAGCCCGGTCTGCTTGCCCATTGCAGAAGTTGATTTGAACTGCGAATTGGGACATGTCCTTACGAAAGCTGCTGTAAGAGACAGTTTTCTGGATCAAGAGCATTACCTACTAAGTAACAAAACCGTTGTTCTGATCGAGAGTATGAAAAAAGATAAGGAGCTGGAGATCCAAGTTATTAATGCAGTTCAGACGAGAGCTCAGAAAAGTCTTTTGACAGCCGAAGTTGAAGAGTATCCAGTTGAGTCGAGTCCTGGAGAAGAGAATGACAGTACCGTGTTAACAGAGGAAGACGGAGAGGTATTGCCTATGGCGGAAGAAGCCTCACTTCCAGATCTGATTAAAGCCTCACGGAATGATTTTGTCGAAGAGCAGCGCAAGAGTAAAGAGTTGAAACCACTTTTCCTAGAAGCTGAGGAGTTAGCAAAGGAAACCAAGTATGCAATCGTTAATCAAATGCTGTTCTATCTGAAAAGTGACAAGGATGGTACGCAGAGAAAACTGCTGATTGTTCCAGAGAAGTTTCGGGACCAATTAAAGAAACTTTCTCATGAAGGAACAGCGGCTCACTTAGGAGTGACCAAGACTAAAGATGCTCTTTTTAAAACTTTTTTTTGGCCGAATTGTTACAAAGATGTTGAAGAATTTGTCAGATCTTGTGACCAATGTCAGCGAGTCGGGAAACCTCGGGATAAGAAGAAGGCACCCATGAAGATCGTTCCTGTCATCTCGGAGATCTCCACAAAGATTAATGTGGATGCTTGTGGTCCTTTACCTACTACACCATCTGGAAACCGGTATCTCATCACTGCAATTTGCATGTCTTCCAAATATCCCGATGCAGTTCCTGTCCCAAATCTTAGTTCTTCAACCGTGGTCGATAGTTTCCTGCAAATCTTTAGTCGGATGGGTTTCCCGAGGGAGCTGCAAAGCGATCAAGGAACGTCGTTTACAAGTGCACTCACAACGGAGTTCCTGGAGAAATTTGGAGTTAAAGTAGTGCGAAGTTCCGTACATCATCCCCAGAGCAATCCTGTGGAGAGACTACATAGAACTTTGAAGAGAATTCTTCGAGTCCTGTGTCTGGAGTCAGGACCTGATTGGGAGAAAATCTTGCCTCATGCCCTGTTTGCTCTACGAGTTGTTACTCATGACAGTACTGGATATACTCCAGCTGAGCTGGTTCATGGACAGAATTTGAGGACTCCCATGAGGACTCTACTGTACGAGAACTTGACGGAAAGCGAGGAAGAGAAGACTAGCGTAGTATCATATGTCTTCAAGCTACTAAACCGCATGAAAAGGTGTCAAGAATTAGCCGTCCAAAACATGGAGAACGCCAAAGACAAATAAAAACTATGGTATGATCGCAAGGCTGTGAAGCGTAAATTTTGTGAAGGCGACCTTGTGCTGGTTGTCGCTACATCTAGGCCTAACAAAATGGCAGTTCATTGGATCGGCCCAGGGAAAGTCGTTAAACAGCTTTCCGAAACCAACTACATTGTGCAGTTTCCAGAAAAAGACAAATCCCATGTGTACCATGTGAACATGCTCAAGCCATATTTCCAGAGACCCGAAAATGTGAATTTAATCTGTCTAAAAGAGATTAGGAACTGTGACAACGAGGAGGACATTCCAAGTCTCGAGCAGAAGCCTGAAGTCTCGGAAATGACACAAATTTGGCAAGACATAGAACAAAATGGTCGCTTGTCAGAAGATCAGAAGGAGCAGCTGAGAGAGTTGCTATCAAAATACTCTAGCTCATTCTCAAACCAGCCGGGGTGTACTGATCTTACTGAACATGACATTGAGCTTGAATCTGAGAGGCCCATCTGTGCCAAACCTTACAAGATGTCTCCACGCCAAACAGAAATTTTGAAGATGGAAGTGGAGAAGATGCTGTCGCTCAAAGTCATTGAGCCAGGAGAATCTGATTTTACTTCTCCTCTTATTCTGGTAGAAGTACCAGGAAAGGATGCAAGACCGTGCATCGACTATCGAAGACTCAACAAGGTCACTAGAACCCAGTACTTTCCTCTGCCAAACATTGAGCAGCTTGTTGAAAAAGTGTCAGCTGCCAAGTATATCACCGTTCTAGATTTGACCCGAGGTTATTGGCAAATACCTCTGAGTAAACGAGCCCAAAGATATTCAGCTTTTGTAACCAGTTTTGGGACATTTCGACCGTTGAGATTGCCATTCGGTTTGAAAAATGCCCCTTATGACTTTAGTCGTTTGATGGCCGAACTGTTGAAAGACTGTGGAGAATTTGCATGCCCTTACTTGGATGATGTAGCCATCTATTCCCTAAGTTGGGAAGATCATTTACAACATTTGAAAACCGTCTTAGAAAAGATGAATGCAGCTCATCTGCACATCAAGCCTTCTAAGTGTCAGTTTGCTCGTGCGTACGTAAAGTATCTTGGGCACTTGGTTGGTCAGGGCCAGAGAACACCTGGAGAATTGAAGATCCAAACTGTAAAGGACTTTCCGACCCCTGCGACTAAGACGCAGATCCGATCTTTCTTAGGACTTGCGGGGTATTATCGAAAATACATTCCTGACTTTTCAGTCCTCTCAGCACCAATTACAGATCTGCTGAAAGGAAAAAATCGTCGTGCTGCTGTCATATGGACTGATGCTTGTCAAGAGGCGTTTGACAATTTAAAGAAACGGTTGTCGGAGAATCCGGTGTTGTACAGTCCAGATTTCTCGAGACAGTTTCTCGTCCAATGTGACGCGTCAAATCTTGGGATTGGCATCGTTTTGTCCCAAATTAATGACATTGGTGAGGAACATCCTGTCATGTACTTGAGTCGGAAGTTCTCAAATGCAGAACAAAAGTACAGTACCATCGAGAGAGAGTGCGCAGCTATCGTGTTCGCCATCCAAAAGCTGCGATGTTATTTGGATGGACACCAGAAGTTCATCATCCAGACGGACCATAATCCCCTTGTTTGGCTGGACAAAAATACGGGAACCAACCCTAGACTTTTACGTTGGGCTTTGATCCTGCAGCCATTCAATTATGAGGTTGTCCATAAGAGGGGGAAACAGCATCAAAATGCTGATTCATTAAGTCGCATCCCATAAACCTCATATCCTTTTATTTTATATTAGTAAGTTTATTGTTTATTTTGATATTTGTATTATGTGTGAAAATTTTAAATTTTTCTTATCATTAGTGTAAATTGTTTTCCTAAATTTTTAATAAGTATATAATTTTTTGTATAATATTTTTGAGTTCAAGGCACTGATTGCTATAATCTGGTACATGTGCAGTGTATTTTGTGTACTTGAACTCTTGAACTTTTCCAATGACTGCACCTATCTGGAGACTTTTTCAGGCAGTGGAGTCATCAAAACTTTTCCCTCATTCTTCGAGAAAAGTTTCCTCCTTGTGGGGAGGAGTTTATAAGTCTGTAAAGACTTCAGACTAAGATAGATGGCGCTCTTGCGCATGCCCAGAAGGACTTTGAGAAAGGAAAGAGTTAAGAACGAGTGTGGCGAGAGACGTGTGGGTTGTGTTTTTTGGAGAGTGATCGAGACTGTGTGAGATGTTTCGTTTTTGATATATACTACCTTTTCTATTTATGTTGTGTGTCGTGTTTGTACTGTGTCTGTGAGTTCATTAAAATGGTTTAAACCAAAAAGGGAGTATTCCTTGTGATGGTAATTAAAATTTTGAGCAAGTCAGTACAGTATGGTCGCAAGTGCAGCGGTTGGCCGCTAGAAAGCGCAGTCGGCGATGCAAGGCCTGCGTCAGGTGTAGTGGTCGACATTTTGAACAGCTTCTGTAATCGTGCATTTGCGTTGTATTTGCCGACTGATGTTTGTACATGTCGTTTCATTTCCATGAGAAAAGTTTCTCATGTTTTGTACATGTCATTCTTTCTTACCCGTTGTTCCTTGTACTTATCTTTAATTTATGCAAATCTAATTGTATTATTTCGTTTTGTCAAGCAGTTATTGGCGTTTATTTGACATTAAAGCGTTGTTTCCATATTTCATGTCTCTTCTTTCCAACTTGCGTCGGACCGTGTGTTTCTGCCGAAATGGAAAGCGCCCTTTAGCGACCACACATTCTATTGTGAAAAGTGTTTGTTTCGTTGTATTCTATTACCCCCTGAAGTTTGTCGTATTAGTTTAGACTTACCCAATAGACATTCTATGATCTTTTATACAAGCGTTTGACTGCGCTCTCTAGCGGCCAACCGCTGAAAATATATATATATATATATTTCAAAATTACAAACTAAAAGAAAGAGAAACCAAAGATTTTAAAATTAAGAAAATTTCGTAAAAAATGATTGATGAAGTGTTGGTGGATGAGGGCGTCATCAGGGAGGAGCCTCACCCAGTCAACACAATATGGTGTTTTCTGCGTGTGAGCGGCAGTACACCAAAAGTAGCCCACACACCCCTCCAAACACCATAAGAAGAAAGGCAAAATCAGAAAAGATAAATTAGAAAAACAAAACGAGGGACAACCAAGGACACATACCAAAGATAAGTATAATCAAAATTAAAAAGGAGAAAACAAACTTACCCACATAGATTGACCTAAGCTCGACAACAACCCGCCGCAAACTACATGAGGACCGCCAACAAATGCCATTGACAACGCCGAAAAATCAATAGATGAGAAATCGGAACCGCAATTCCTACACGGAACCCCGACTCGGAATTCCGACCCGGAACATCGGAATCGGAAATCGAAAAGATAGTGTTCAAATTCAGTTTTTAAAAAATTAATAAATAGTCAACAGGAAAGTTTCCAAAATAAGATATTAAATAATATTAGTATTCTTAAATCTTTCAAAAATAATCTTATAAAAAGAGTGAGGGTATTTATTATTAAGAAGTGTGTTAATGAGGTTATTACATTGCAAAAGAAAGTTAGATTTAGAGTTGCAAATTTTATTGAAACGCATCATTTGACCAGCAATT
The DNA here is from genome assembly GCA_933210815.1 of Meta bourneti. NCBI lineage: Eukaryota > Metazoa > Arthropoda > Arachnida > Araneae > Tetragnathidae > Meta > Meta bourneti. The sequence goes on along the minus strand of OW119924.1, from coordinate 59,689,392 downwards.
GTATTATAATAAATATGTTTAGAAATATTAGAATCCCAATACATTAATTTAAAAACCGGAAATTCAAAATAATCTCTCTTATCATAAATATTAATATCAGTTTTATTATTTAAAGTGTATATATTCAAGTTTAGAAAGACGGCTTTACTATTATCTGAATTGGTTTTTAATAAATATAATTCATCTGGGTAAATCGATTTCCAAAGGTTAGCAAAATTAGTATCATTGAAAACAATTAAATCATCAATATATCTAAAGGCAGAATTAATTTGTAAGCAAAAATTTTTTTCATAATAATGAAGAAATAAATTAGCAAGAATGGATGAAAAATTGGAACCCTGTGGTATAATACCCTTAACTTGAATAAATAAATGCTCACCATTAAAAATAAAATTATTATAGATACAGAAGTTTACCAAAAATTCTCAATCCTCAAAATCAGTAGTAATCAGATTTTTAAAGTCATGATAATAGTAGTTAAGTATATCTTTAAGTTTGCCCAGTGGTATGCTAGTAAATAGGTCTTTAAAGTCGTAGGTTAGTATATTATTAATAATATTTTTATTTATATAATTTAAAACGTTATTATTATCACTAGTAATCCAAGTGAAACCTTCTTCTATAATGGTATTACGGATAATTTTTAGATATTTACAAAGTAAAATACCGGGTTTAATCATATAAGAATTTGTACCACAGGTAATAAATCGGAATTTCATAGGATTTTTATGAAATTTAGGTACAATAGTTATGTAAGGTAAAATAACGTGATGATTAGAGATTTTTAATCTTTTATTTGAAGAAATAATTTTTTAACAATAGTATTATATGTAGATTTGCAGAACTCTCTCTTATAGGTTTCAGAATTTTTAAGCTCAGTATCTAGCAAATTTAAGTATAATTTTTTACAGATAATAGCAGTTACCTGATGCTTTATCTACCGGTGTTATTATGAATTTATTTTGTAAGTCTTTTATAGCTAGCATTATTGCCTTATAGTAATCAGTGTTTTTTCCAGAAAGTGAGAGATTTTCATTTATAAAAATTTTAAAGTCATTGTAAAGTTTCCATTTCCATTCTGTGAAGTGGTAAATTGGGGTATTAAATTTAGTGGAAGTCAAAGTACAAAAATTATCAATGTCTTCAAGGAAACTTTTAAGTATAAAACTTTTTTAATATTATAAATAGGTCTGAATTGAGAACCTTGATACATTAATTCCCTTAATAGTTCATTATCAATAATTCCAAGATTGCCAGTTGCAATATGTCCTAGACTATCATTTAAATAAGGCCTATAATTTATATCGTTGCAAAAGCATTCACAGTTATCCCTATATAAATTAACCTTACTGCAAAAATGATTATAATTAAATATTTTTCTACCCAATGGTATATCATATTTAAAGCATTTTTTATAGTATGAAATTTTATGGGAAAAATATTCATCAAATTATTTATAATTTTATTGAAATTAAATTTATCAAAGATTGGGTGCTTAAATCCTATTTTCATGTAAATTAAATTATCATTACTAATAGTTTTTTTCATATTAATTTTAGAAAGTTGAGCTTTGTAAATATCATGTAGTAAAAGTAGAAAATGAGGATTAAGAGAGTCGAGTGTTGTGAAATTTTTTTTAAATTTAAGACAAGTGACAAGTTTTGTCATTCAAAGAAAAAATAAATTTTTTAAGGGTTTAAATTTAAAACTCCCAATAAAATTTTTTTCTAAAGTTTTAAGATATTTTGTAATGTCTGCAAATTGTTTATTGCTTTCAGAGTTTTTTAATTTTTTATTAATACAACCTCTATTCGGTTTGATTCTTGAAGTGTGGAATAAAGTATATGTGTTACAGTTACCTAAATTAATTTGTGAATTTTGAAATAAATCATTTAAACCATAAGGAGCAAGTGTTTTATATTTTAAAATGTAAATATTTTCTTTAGCCCGTCGTAATTCAGTATTGTTTATAATTTAAGTAATAATAATAAGTAAAGTAATAATTGCATTATTAAAGCCATGTAATGAGAAATGATGGAACTCTAAGTTAAAAGAGGAATGGGAGTTATAATTTTTAATATAAGAGTGGTGTAGATTAATACGTAAGTTCAAGGAGTTACTGGTTTGACCTATATAACCCATACCACAAAGGCTGCATTTTAAATAATAAATGACATTTGAGGCTTTACATGCAGGCAAAGCAGAGTTGTCGGAGCTGGAATCATCCATTATGGTGGAACTATTATACTTATTATATATACTTACTTTTTCAAGGGGAGCAAAGCCGGGAGTTCACTTACGAAAGGATGCTTTGAGTTTTTCTGTACTTGTGTGAGGCCAGCCCGAAGAGATCAACACAAGCGAGCTCACTCAACATTTATATATTTGATTTCATCTTGTTTCTCGGGGAAATCTATTCTTAGGGTAGCTTTACTTATTATTTCCCTTCATTTGTTCTCTGCGGCTTTCAGCTCTGTCATCTAAAGAGTCAATATTATTGTTGTTATTTTGCTCCACCTTTTGTTCTTGTTATTACTTGCATTTTGTTTTTATTTGGTTTCTCTTTTTTGATTTGTGGTGATGGTCTCTCTCTCTCTCTATATATATATATATATAATTCAAAATTACAAACCAAAACAAAGAGAAATCCAAAAAATTTTTTAAATCAAGAAATTTAAGAAAATTTTGAAAAAAATGATGGAAGTGTTGGTGGATCAGGGCGTCATCAGAGAGGAGCCTCACTCAGTCAACACAATATGGTGTTTTCTGCGTGTGAGCGGCAGTATACCAAAAGTAGCTCACACACCCCTCCAAACACCATAAGAAAATAAATTAGAAAAACAAAACCAGGGACAACCAAGGACACATACCAAAGATAGGTATAATACAAGATTAAAATTAAAATGAAAAAGGAGAAAACAAATATATATATGTATATATATATATATATATATATATATATATATACCCACCAACTATTTATCGCTCCTCTCACTTTCGGCACCAAGCGATAAACTTAGAACCAAAATCCAAGCTTTAGTGTGGATCCCATGGGAATGCAGTTGACCTTGGGTCAGTCGATTTTTGAAAAAGTGTCAAAGCTGGTTAGAAGACTGTCATACGCAAAAGCATGAATGGATACCGCCTTGGATGGGTTCACCCACTAACTCGTTATCACTGCCACCACTTCTCATATATGGACATATCATATACGGAGTACCCACTGCGAAGCGGATTATCTCCTCATCATAAAAAGAGTATCTTAAGTTTAAGACGCATAAAAATTATGATAAAAAGGCTGGAGAACATAAATTTATTCAGTGGTTTGAAAGTTTGTTCCACCTCCAAGTCAGATAATGTAAAAGTGGCTATCCTTCTATACTGGTTAATTCGAAAATGGACCTTGGAGATATTGGACGCATGTTTCAAATAAAACTGATGAGAAATTTCCCAAAAGTACTGAGCGATGGTAGATTTTCTTATGTCAGAGCCAATTTAACATTATTTATTATGGCACTTCAAGGACAGATTCCGAATCACTGCGTCACCCTGGTGCACGTTACACCTCAACCCCTACGTTACTACGTTGCAGCTTGCATACATACCACACACTAGGTACAACCGCTTATAATGAGGCCTCACATTCATTCCAGATGGACGAAAATCCATACCTTACCCAGGATTTGAACCCAAGTAGAAAAATGTTTAACTGACGATGAAATAGGTAAAATCTGAATTATTCAAAAAATGACTAACGAAGATAAAAAAAATTATCAGAACGGTTCTATTACTAATTTGGTGATGGATTCCTTGGAATCAGCATTACTAGACACAACCGCGTTTCTTTTTGCTATGCCACAATTTAAATGTTGAAAGAAACAATGAACTATGAGATTGGATGCCATTTTTGGTTAAATTTGGGTTAAAGTTGGGTTAAATACATATGTATTTGAATTCCAGGTTTTTTTTATCTTTTTTATTTTAGTCCTGATTATAGTGGACGTCTTATACCACCAACAAATTAGCAATAGAACCATTATTATTTTTTCATCTTAGTTAATAATAATTTTTTGAATATTTTAGATTTTACCTATCTCATCATCAGTTAAACATTTTTCTACTTGTGAATAAATTCGCTATTAAATATCTCTAATGCAATTTTAGTGAGACGTATTTTTCGACATACATACATAACACGAACTACTTTTCTTGACTTGCCGTGACTTTCACCCGACAGCTTTTCCACAGTAAAGAGAATGATTCTATAGTTATCAGAGTTCACATTGTCGTTCTTGACACCGACTTATCAAGGAGTGGATCTAGTATTCTTTTGATAAGCTCTTATTATTTTCAATTATATTCCACAATTTCGAGAATCTATCTAGTAATGATCCGTGGTTTATGATTTTCCCCCGATTTCCTGCTTTTTACATTCAAGTCACTTTTCTAATTTTATCAAATGTTACTGAAGGTTTATTTTATTTTTACGTATTTCCTCTTTAAAAGCAGTTTCAGTTCTGTAAACGAAGCCCTTAACGAGCAGCAGATTTAAGTAATCTCTTCATAATTGCATAACTGAATTATTTGAATTTTAAGTAAAACACCTGAACTATAGTATGCCTTTTAAATGTCCTAAAAGTATCAGCACTATTTTGTAACTATCGGTTTCTTCATCTATGAGCAGCCCTATCCTATGTTGATTCTTTTCTATTTCTCAAGTAAATACTCCATACAAGCAAATATTTAAATTAAATTGGGAAATATTTTACATTGATCCATTTACATGTTTTTCTTTAGTGGTAAAGATGTCAAAAACTTGGAGTAATCGCAAATATGGCGCAATAATTATTTTTCGTTCAGTGAACTCAAAATTCTGCATCCAAGGTACAAAAGATGAAAACTGTTTCCTGAAATAGTCATTTATATTAATAAAACGAAGTTCTGTGGAACTGGTCATTCGCATTGCAGGAAAATTACGCAACGTAGGTACCTGAAATTTAGCACAAAGATAGCTGAGATAGTGAGGATGTGCACCGCCTTGGCATGTATTTTCGAATTTGTGAGTTTTAAATAGGAAATGAAGTGAAAAAAACCTAGAAAATATATTTTGTGAAATTTCGTCATAGAAAAGAGTTTTCACAAGACATCAGTCAAACTCGGATTGCTTTAACAGTATTACTGAAGAAACAATTTTTCCTAAAAGTTATTTTTACAGAATAAAAATTCTAATTCTTTACGTTTCGGCTTATTTTTTATTTCATTCCGAACTATGAACTACTTCTGAATATTTTAATGATGATTTGAATTAAAAGTAATTTATTTTGAAAATTTCATAGTGTTTGAAATTAGTTTTAAGTATCAAATTTTACCACAATTACAACTACTTTAACTTTCATTTGGAAGAAAACAATCTTTGTTCATAAGATTAATAAATGAAATTTTTTGTTACTCGGTTTCCGACAATGCTTTATTTTTAACTAGCAGTAGTACCCGGCGTTTGTCGGGTTGAATTGTTTGTAATTTATTGCAATATTACTCGATATTATCGTATGGGCATTTCAATTCCATTTTAGCTCCGTCTGCCCACCCAGGACAAATCGAATGGAGTTTAATATGTAGCCTATGTTTCCCGCTGAGCTCAAAATCGTAAGTGTACCAAATATGCTGTAGATTGGTCAAACAGTGATCGTGATAATGCTCGATATTATTTCTATGAGGATTTCGATTTCATCGTGGCTCCCCTTGCACACCGAGGGCAAATCTCTGAACGAGAATTAATAATTAACCTACGTTTCTCGGAGAGCTCTAAGCTCTAATAAGTCTATCAAAGTCGGTGTGAATTGATCACTGATCGTAATAATACTCAATGATATTCCAGCAGAGCCTACGTATTTCGCAGAACCTACATTTTGTGAGGAAATTTGGATTGCAGATCGTTTCGTTTTGGAAATTTTCCTTGAATAATATTCAGAATTCCTAAGCACATTTTTGTTGTCAACTAATTCATCTTTCAGCCCAGATGTTCTTAAATCCCTAAATGGAAATTCATATTGAAGCTGTGCAAGAGAAGGGGTACTTTATGCCATTCCTTTTAAAGAGTTGAAATTAGGCATTCTATGCCCAAATAAGTTCTGCATCGATATGAATATGTTTTAATTAGAAAAGAATAAATTCCACAATCATAGGCTCAACATTTAGCATGAATTCAAAACACAAAATGCTCGATCAAATCAGACCTAATGAATTCCTTATCAGAATATTGGAGGCTTAAAAATTGGGAAATGCAAAGCGAATAAAAGCAACAGAACTGATAAAGAGGGACTCTGATTTTACACTGATCAGAATTTTTACGTTTTTTGAAATGACATCAGCAAAATATTTCTTTCTCGAGTGGAAAATTGCATGACTGCCACATATGACAATCTGGTTTATAGCAGGCTATTCGAAATAATATTTAATACAGAAGTTAAGTAATGGGAATTTTTTTATAAAGAGTTCTTTTGATTCAATGCATCACCAAACCAAAATTGATTTTCTGCCTCAGGATCATAATGTTGCTTGTTCAACTTCCATCCGAGTTGTTGAAAGGTTATTAAACCGACTGGGGAGGGAATTACCACGCCTCTCAGTGATTACGTGTAATTAACACATTAGAATTAACGGTCATACTAAAAAGCTAAAATGTTCAACATTTAAATAACCTGATGTGTGTCCATACAAAATGCAAATAACGGTCAAAATCGCGAAGCTGAAACAAGAGCTGAGAATAATATAAATGAGTAAAACTGAAGATATTTTAAATAGTCTTCAATGCAAATGATCACAAGTAAAAATCAACTTAGTTCAGACATGTAAAATCAAACTACAACTTTCCGGATAATTGGATTTCGGATAACAAAAGAAAAAATTACAGAAATATTTCCTAATCTCTTTTCCATTAAACTTGATTCTCTTAATGCAAGTAAAAGTCCATCTGAGGTAAGCATTTATAACTTTTTACAACTCGATTAGAGTAGTAAGGTTGTCCATGTCTTTTTTTCTCATTTTCAATAACTTAGGAGCTAAATTAGATAAAAAAAAGTAATGTTCATTAGTGGTTGTTATTTAGAGTACTAAACTAATTGATGGAAAACATGTAACTACGCACTTCACACGTCGCAGGTGCATTCAGAATTATTATTATTTGCCATAAATTCATTTCAATCTCTTGTTTTCTTCCTGGTGAGATCAAATTTCCTAGATAGCAAGTAATAGATTTTATGAGGAAAATTTGCCAAAGATCGTCTATTGTTTCGGTTTAAATTAGCCTTATTTAATCATCAAATACTAAATACATCCTTCTTGTGATTTTCAACTGGATACTTTAGTTTTTTTTATCAAAAACACTTTTTGTTTCAGTAAGAAAACCGGGGTAAGAAACATGGAGCTAGACAAATACACTGCTGAACAAAGAACATGCATAGAAATGGTAAGTTAATGAAGTTTTTACACATTTAGTCACTTGAAATATTTGAAGAACGTTTAAACTGGCTAATGGTAAAGTTATAAATGCCATATTTTTCTTTGTGCAACAGCAGTAAATATTATTATGATTGTCAGAAAGTATCAGTACGAGAGTCAGAATCATTTTGCTGATAACATGTACTTTAAAAGAAATAAACTATCTTTTTCATACTGTAATCCCCTTAAAGACTATTTAACTTGTAAAAGTACAAACAAAAAGTGTCTTCTGTATACTAACATCTCTAAATGTATTGTCTTTAAATGTAAATCCCTCAATAAATTTTAATGTATAGTTCTAGGATTGACTTAAAATGGCATAGTGTAATAGATCAAAAGGTCGATGAAAAATGCAATAAAGTTGTTTGTTTCCAAATTTTGAATATATATATACGTATCTAATAAAGTCATTTAAGAATAATTTGCTCCTATTTTCAAAATGTAGTCAGATGTCTAGAACTCAGAATTAATTTCTTTACCTTGTATAAATATTTCTTAGACTGTATTACGATATAAGCTAGATTTGATTTTCTGTAAAACTATTTCACTTGTTTTTTATTTAAGGGTGGATTGTAACGCTTAAAGTATACTGCAAACATTTTATTTTTTAAAACATTTAGCCTGATTAGTAAACAAATATTGTAGTGTCTGTTGGCTGTGTTTTCTTCAGAAAAACACATTTTTTTATCTGCAAAACAATTTAACAATTTAAACATTTTACAAAAAAAAATATGTATTATTGTACTTTCAGCATAAAGAAGTCAAACATGTGATTAATATACGAGATTGTTAATTTTGGAGTGTTTCTTTTCAATGTGCAATGTTTTCATGTTTTTTCAACTAAATTAGAATCATAAACTATCTGTAAATATCAGTGGCTGGCCACTGCGCTGACCCTTGTGGAATGTAATGCCTTCCATGATGTACTCTCGATACACCCTTGACACTGGGAAGCGAGGAATCTTAAAAGTCTCAACAACTTCTGAAATGCTATGCCCCATGAGTCGAGCTCCAACTATCATTCCACGTTCAAACTCGGTTAATTCTCGTCGGGTAGCCATTATCACGTTATTAAACGTTTTACAAGACATTCAAGAGTCCAACAGACAGCACTGATAACCATCTGACTCTTTATACCCTTTTAACCTGATGTGAGATCCACTTGTAAGTTTGTAAATTGCTATACTATTACTTTTGTAACGACAGTGTGTATAGCCTCGTTCAGACGCCACCGTCATTTCCGTGAGCTACACTTTTTTCGCAGTGCAAAAGAAAAATAAAAGCTCGTCAACTTTGATACTTCAATGCTCCTTATCCAAAATAGCTAGAACTGCAAATAAATATTCTAGTTCAAAGTTAAGTTATATGTGGAGCACATACTATATGGTAGAAATGCAGCTCAAAATATAGTAAAAATGCCGAAACTTTTCTCATCCAGACAAAAGTTTTCAAACTTAAACAAGTCACAGGCGCTAAACATTTGTGCTAGATTTTTAAGAGCTAATTTTTGGCCATATAATAGACCATATACATCATATATAACACTACTTATGTAGCGTTTTAACAGTTTACTGGGTTATTCGCCCCTAAAATTGTCCCAAAAGTCAAAATCATCGATTTTGACCCTTTTGAAAAACATGTGTTTCAAAAGAGTCATGTGTTTGAAAAAGGACACTTCCAATTAAATTATAATTAGCAACATTGGAAACAATGAATTTCAATGTGTTAGGGACTTGTGATTTTGTTCTGGTGCAATTCCGTATAAGCTCTCTAAAATTGTGTTTCAAAAGGTGCGCAGAATTATGCACAAATATTTTGAACTCCCATGTTAATTCATAGGATCGTTATGTTGCCAATTTCAATCCTCGATTTTTCACCCTTTTGAAAACCACTTGCTCATAAAGGACACTTCCAATTTTATAATAATTAGCACAAAATGCGACCACTTAACATGGAACTATCTATAGAAAAGAAGCATTTTGTTATTATATCCAATGGCAGGACGAAAGTACGCACAAAAATGGATAAAAAAAACATCTAACAAGAAAGAGATAGAAAAGTTAGCTACCCATTCATTCTCTAGACTCCCAATATCTGACGCAAAGGTCCCGACTAGGGGACACAGTACAAATTTGCACGTGTCAAATGTTCATTTCTTGGTATTTAGAACAAAAGGGATAGTAGAGTCTATCCAGAATTTTTAGACTGTAGAGATGTTTAGCCAGCAATCGTGACCAGTCAGAAGTCGGGTTGTTTTGCAATAGTTTCTGCCTTTTGGGTATCTGGGATAATAATTTAAGGTTTACTTGAGTTTCTAGTTATTAGTTTCCTACCTAGAAAAGGGGTTCTTTTATTTTTTTCTTGGTGTACATTTTTATGGAACTATACAAGGTGGGTCTGCTTGGAATCTAAATTGCAGTAACCCTCTTTTCCAAGTAATTCGCTTGTTCATTACCATAGACCTGACACAGTACGGAAATCCACTGTAGAGCTTCTGTTGTGTTTTGTAGTCCCATAGTATAGATGAATGAATGACAATCAAGTATTTCATTTCTTGTAAACATTTTGTTGTGCCTATAGCTTCAATAGCTGCTTGGAAATCATACAAAATTATACATTTCTTAAATTTATAAAAGTTGGCATTTTGGTTGACTAAATTCCTTGCGGCGGAGAGCTCCACTTCACCATCAAACGCAAATGCATGGTTTCCAGAAAGGTGGGTATGTAGTAGAATTTACTTCGCACTGAAGGTACACAGTGTACTGTTGGCGACAGTCCGGGATTAATCTCAAAGGGAAAGATCCGAGTGTCCAGCAAGGATATAAAATAAAAAAAACCTCACTGAATATTCCTGCATCGGCACTCACAAAGTCATCCATTCTTGACCCTTCAGTGTAGATGTGTATCCTCTCATTTTCTGGGTACCTAGAATGGATGATCCCTAAAGCGAGGGATTTAAGAACATTTTATCTGTTTCACTCTTCAAGACAGGCTATAGTATGTTCAAATAACACGTTACTGGCTTAACTTCATATGGGTTCGTTCGTAACGTAAGTTGCTGACGTCTTCAATGGACATCAAATTATCCAAATTGCCTCTAGAGCAATTTCCACGCAAATCAATTGGGTCTTAAGAGATCATTGAAATATTTTAGACTTCCACCCATTCTTGAATGGTATTCTAAGTAACTTTTCGTATAGTAGCAAAGTTTTTCCTTCTATAGAGGATTGGATCCCTCTATTATTAGTTGGAAAGAGTATTGTATAAAGGGGTGATTTATGAATAAATAATTTATGTAAACATTGAAGAATATACAATTCTAGACAGCATACTGAGATAGTCCAGTTTGGAGTAGTTTGTACTTTGAATAGCCAGTCTCACTCATAACATTACACAATCACTAATTGACAAGAAAAACTGCCAGTTGAACGTTTTTTATTTGATTCCAAATCTAATTAATTTTAAAAAGTAGTTTTTCTTTCCAAATCAAATCATATACAGATTTGAACTCAACATATACTGCAGTTAAATAATTGCTACGTTCCAATGCGTTTATGTCTTGACTCGGCAATGCTACCTGTTGACCCTTTATGTCTAAATAGTCTAAAGCCAACATGTTCATCAGCAATCAAGCCTTAACTTTCAAGGTACCAGTTGAGTCTATTAAAAACTGTTCTTTCTATAGTTTTTGAGAGGATACTTGTAAATTGGATTGTAATTAGACAAGTCATTATGCTTTTTATCTCTTTTTTTAAGAATTGGTATAATTAGCACTTTTCTCCATTGTGAGGGAAGTACTCCAGTTTTCCAAGATTCATTAATAACTCTTAGAATTGCTTGCAACACATTTGGTCTAAGATGTTTGAGGAACTCTGGAGGGATACCATCTTCATTAGGTGATTTATTATTTTTAGTTTGGTAATTGTATGTTAGTTCAGTATCAGAAAAAGCTTTTTAAATATGTCCGGTATCGTATCTAAAGGAATAGGAGAATTTAAAACTGTTTTCATTTCTCTTCTGAGGATTTTTGAATGTTTTCTTGCAAAATCCCTTTTGCTCTGGTTTCAGGACAAACACTGGACAAATGCATTTGTAATATTAGTATTGTCACACAGGATCTTATTGTTAAAATGGATTTTGGGTTTGGTTTCTTGGGATATGATTTCTTGTCCTGGATATGAGCCAACATTTTACGTTTTAAGACTATTTCTCTTGTAATCAATCTTACTGATGAACTGAGTAAAATTTTCATTCTTGGCATCTGAGATAGCTCTCTTCAAAATTACTATTTGTTTTCTCCATGCCCTGATTGCCCTGGGACTTACATATGTTTCTACTTATTTTCTAAGTTTATTTGTTAAAAACTTTAGTTCTATATACACAGTGTATTCAAAAAGTTCCAGGACTGATCGCACGCAGACCATATAACACAGAGGATATACTTACATTTGATATTAAGCTTCAACATAGTATCCTCCCAATTCAATACAACGCTTGGAACGAGTGTACAGGTCGGTAAACGCCTATTGGAACGCCTCCACTCCAACACTATTGAGTTCCGATGTCCCAGCCGCTTCAATCTCCTCTATCGACTCGTACCGCTGCCCCTTCATCTTCAATTTCAACTTGGGAAATAAAAAATAGTCCGGGGGGACAGATCTGGTGAGGACGGGGGGTGGTTGATGCACGCAACCTGCCTTCTAGCCAAAAATTGTTGCACAAGGATGGACTTGTGAGACGGTGTTCGTTCGTTGCTCCATTTTTATTTGATGACAATGACGCACACACACGCTTTACGCAAATGAACGCTGCCAAGTCGGAACTAGTCAGAATTGAATGCAACCACGTGATACGCGTGGCTTAATATCCTTGCTACGCCATGCCTCCGGTTTCGCAGCGATAGCGCAATCTGTACTTTTTCACGAGAGGAAGTCCTGGAACTTTTTGAATATACTGTGTATATAAATGTTCATTCCAAAAACTTTTATTACGTTTCACCTTTCCTCCATTTATTCCCATATTTCACATTTCCAATAAAATGTTCATTTCATAACAAATATGAACAAGATGGCTTGTGAAATCAAAATTCATTTCTTTTTCCAGTCTCTTTAAAACCAACCCAATTGGCCCTCTTAAAGTTCCGGGATAATTAAGTAGTTGTACCTATTTTTGACAGAATCCTTGCTGTTTTTAATAATAATAGTTGCAATAGTCATAAAATGTCCCGAACCAGGATCGTCAATAACCATCTTGGTAGTATCAGAAGCAATATCTGAAGACACCATTAAAAGATCTGCTGATGTTTTGTGATCGTTGTAGTGTAGAAAGGGGTGAGGATTATTTAGATTAACTATAAAATATTCGAATTTAAAACATCCTTAACTTCCCTACCCACTGCATTCACATTTTGGTGGCCCCATAGACTAAAATAGGCATTAAAATCTCCAATAAATAAATTTTTGTCAAATATGTGCAATGCACCAAAATCAGGTTTACTGTTGGAAGGGTTTTATCTAGCAAAAATTATAATAAGACAACCTAATTTTGATAGCCTTAGACCTATCATTTCACTTTTCAAAGGTTTCTCCCATTCCTTTATTGACATTGCACTTAAAAAAATAAATAATTCTTCATTCCGACAAATATGCTACTAGCAGCATGACGAAACTTCGGTAAAAGATGCAATGTTGATCCAGCACTGGAAGTTTTGAAATACCTTACATATATGAGTATTTTAAATAGCATAAACGAACTTTACCTTTTAAACCAATAAAATTGGTTAGTCAGTTACAGTAACTTATATATTAACAATATTTTGTCAGATCAGATCAAACTCTATACATTATAGAGACTTATGTATGTGACGTACGTGAGCTTTATGCATGGCATTTGGTTCGGTGAAGGAGAGATAGAATACTTATATCGATAAAAAATAATAATTTTTTAACAAATTCCCCTGAAAAAGTGTGAGTGATTTTTTTACAAGAGACACTTATTTAATCGTACTTAATTTGAAAATGAATCGTTAATAATAAAACTTTAATCTGTCATTTTTAAAAATTAAATATAATTAATATTTAATTTAAGAGCTTTAAATTTTGAAAAGTGATATATATTCAAGGTGAAATGTGCTACATAATTCTTAAATAATCCCACAGGTTGAAGTACTTTGGAAATGTTATAGATTTACTTGAACACAAGTGTAATTTGATGTCAAGTGTTGATTCTTCAGTTTAGTTCTTAAGTATCCGATTTTCAAGTAAAAATATTTTTCAGCTCAGAGAGCGAATGACTGGGCTTATGTCCAAAGAAATGTACGAAGATGATTCTGTGTTTTTGCGATTCCTTATGGGTAAGTATTTTTATAACACATTAAAACTTCTTCCAAGCTAGAATAATTACATACCTTTAGTTAGATCAGAATTTATCAAATATTGAGCATAGCAGCTGCGAATCGCCATTACTTCAATCAAAAGGGCTGTTGTATTTGTAGTGAACTTAACATCATTACAAAAATTAACTTACAATACAGTAGTATACATAGCAACGTAAGTCAACTCTACCATGAAGTACTTGGTAGGCAAAGTTTGCACCTTGCTAAATTGGTGACTAGTAGACGTTATGTGAGAAGTACACGCGAAGAAAAGCCTGATGGCCTAGATCACGCGATGAAAGCCTAGATCGTCGCTCACTTGGATGGATGGTCCAAGATTAGCAGAAGGCTATGCGTTCAAATCACGTTCGGGTCAAAATATGATAAAATGAAACACACGCAATGAACATTTTAAAACTCTAAAATTAAGGCTTCGAAAATAAATATTGATTAAACCTAAAATTTAACTCCTAAGTTGTATATGTTAAAGAATTCAATCTTATTCTATTAAAATTTCTCAATTTTCAAACATATTTTTCCATCACCATGACATGAAAAGATTTATTTTAAAGCTAACGTGTAAACATCCTTTAATGATTCCAGAGTGCGCCATTGTACTACCCTAATGCTTATTCATTGTTTTAAGTGGACTGGACATATCACTTTCGGAGCACCCGCTGCAAAGCAACTCATCCCACATCAGAAAAAGAATTTTTAAAATAAATGCAAATAACATAAGGGCGGGTGAATTTAATAAAAATGTCAATCTAGGGTGCAGAAGAAACATTAAGTGCTAATGAAAACCATAAGCCCCACTCAGCCGCAAGAGACGAAGGCGAACAGTGCAATCTAGTGACCGTGATTGAAGGTAGCTTAGGTTTTAAATCAGAGTTTGATCGGGGACGAGTCCCTATACTGCTGAAAACTCTCACAGAAGAGCGTTAGCATGATATAAGATAGGAAAGGCAGTTAATTTTAAGTGAAATAACAGTTAACAATTTGAAGTTTAACTTTAAAAGTGATACAGTTAGTGGTCCAATCGAGACATAAAAGGCCCTAATTATTGGTGTACAGAAAAAGGTGACGATAGAGAGAGATGGCGCTCCTTCGTACAGACCAACAGTTAAGTCAGTTACCCTTCCAAACTCTGACCGTGTTCAGGGCGTGGAAGAATTCATTGGGGAGTGCATATATGGAATTGAAGTCATATATTTCAGGGTCCAAACGGAACACTCTGCATCGGCTAGGACTTTGGGGGAAGGTGTTAAACTGTTGATGCAAAATGGCTCTAGGTCTTGTCTGCGAACAACATTGTTTTAATTGATGAGATATTAGATAATACATTTCTTGCAATTTAAAAGACTTTTTTAAACTATCTCTTTATCTTTATCCAACCTATGAAGCGCGTGATTTTAAAATAGCCGTTCATCTGTATAAATAAAAATGGAATGTTTGAATATTTTCGTCCAATTTCAAATTATTTATCTGTTTGGGGTCATTTTAATGAAAATTAATTGGTTTGCTTGTTTGGTATCAGTCTTAATGTGTGCAAGCACTAACTCTAAAAACGGCTTGATATATTTTCATGCAATTTTGCATATTTAAGTGTACTAGTAATTTAGTGACTGAACCTAACAACGTCAATCTGTCTATCTTTCTCCCTGTTTTATGTCATGTGTTTGTATGTTTGTGTCTTCTGTGTTATCACATAAAATAAATTTAATATATTTTCATTAATGACTGCCTATATATTTTATAAAACATATTTTAATTTAGCAAATATGTTATACCAATTTCCTTTGCCTACATTTTAGACAAGTTTCAAGCTAAAACAGCTGAGTAATTATACTTAAATCAACTTTGGTATTTTTGGTACGTAATTGTATCAACGTTGCACTAGAGCAACACTACGGGCTATAGGCGACTGTCCGCGATCAATCCCGAAGGGATTCGAGGACATCTCGTATTTTTGAACCAGTCAGATGACGAGTTTATGAATTCTGAAGTCACATCTTAGTTCCCTTTTATGAAAAGAGTTAAAACATACAGCTTAAAACCTTTTGAACTAAGACTGGTAGCTAATCGAATTTATTCAGAGTATTTTAAAATTTTGATATAGGTTTACTTTACAAAGCGATTGAACTCATTAGAGTTTGAATTTCTTTTCCATATTTCAAATAAACTACTTGCTTTTACGCGTTTTATATTTTTAAGTTGTACACAATAGAGAAGAAATACCATCATTCTCAATATAAACAGGTATTGGGTTTCCATTCAACTAAATCCATGAATTGATAAAAGTGCCTTAAGGATTTTATTTAAAACTTCATGCTTTCCAAGAGTAAAATATTTTAAATGGAACTTTGCCGATACTTAAAGAATTTAATTTTAATGTTAGAAGATATTCGAACTAGGACTAGAATTATTAGATTTAGTCATAGTGACAGAAGGTCAAGGTTTCCGACTTTACGAATTGAAGATATATTTAAGCAACTAATCATATATGTTAAAAGTTTGTTGAGAACAATGATATTTAAAAAAAAACATTATAAAGTCGGCCTACCATTTTTGAAAAAGGGTAATCGCTTTCCTTTGCTTCGTCTGTACCAAAGATATTCTCTTTTACAATAAGTTTTAGTTGCACGTGTCACTAAATGAAATTTTCCAAAAAATGTATTTGCTTTAAAAAAATCAGTCGTGAATATTTTGTCATATTAGTTCATCATCCTTTCCTGAAATGATGAACTTCGAAAATATCACATGTCAATAATACGAAAATATCACATGTACGATAATGCATAAGTCAAAAAATATTGATACGACAATTAAGAGTGTCAGATTATTCGACATTAGATTCGTCCTTTTTGTGATTCGAATTATTGGAATTTCAAATGAAAGGACCTTAAGAAAGTGTGTTCATAATCACCCCGAAACTCAAAATTGACTTTTGTCGTAGTCACCTTAGTAATTGTGTCTTACCACAGCGATATGACGTATGTAATGGTTCAAAATTGAGAGAAGTTGTCCTCAAACCTTTCCCTTCGGGATTGATCCTGGGCCGTCACTAATAGTCCGTTGTGTTGGTCCAGTGCGACGTAAATTCAAGTACAGATCAAACATAGATTCATGTAAAGTGGATGATTTGATAGATGTACATGTGTACGATTTGCATCCAAAGTAAGTTGTAGAAATTGTAAAATTGTCAAAAAAGTGTTAAATATTATTTTCTAGGCACTTAATGATGCTCGCACTTTTCTACGAAAGAGAAAGTGATTATTCTGTTTCTTTTTTCAACCTATATTTAACCAATTCAACGCGAGTAAGATCGTATCGTTCTGCTAGTATAGAATAAAGCTAACTATTATTGAGCCCAAAGGCAAAGAGAGGATTTAGATTAGATCCGTTATTTATGATGCACTTAATGAAAATATAATTCATTAAAATAGTAGTTTATAAACTATTCTCTTAATCCTCTTTATGGTTGTCTCTACGAGGTATATAGTCATTATCAAAGCTGATCAAATCTTGATCTTGTCATAAAAATCGGCAATGTCTTGACGAGATATCTCGTCTTTAGAAAAATTGGTCAAATCTTGATGGACGAGATATCTTGTCAAAACCATTTGGAGAGTTAAATAAAGAATAATAATTGAAGTAAGCTTTTATTCTTTTTATAAAATTGAAAACTATCAGCAATACGAAATTTCTCGTAAGTAGTTATTAGTACAAATCCTGTCTTTGATACAAAATGCTGCAAAAAATATTTTTCATTATCGAAATAATATTTCGTAGTTCCATTACAATTACTGTGTATTTATATTCTTTCTACTTTGTTTGATGAAAATGTGCGTAAAGAATATAATACAACTAAAAATCAGGAATTGCCTAAGATTGTTTGAAAGTTTGCAGCTGTTATCTTTCGTCATTGTATCTTTTGTTATGTTTAATGTTAGATAACATAATAAATGTATTCAAAGCATGTTTATAGGTGCACAAGAAATGTTTTTGTTTTGATGTTTCCTAATTTTCTGTTTATTAAATTTTGTTTTCTAGCTCGAAATTATGATCTGAATTTAGCTGAGGCGATGTTGAAAGCTGTACGTATAATTCATATCAACTTTCACATTATGCATATTGTTTTTTATTTAATTTCCAATGACAAGGAACTTCCCGTACATGTTCGAACAAAACCTTAACGTACATAGATACAAACAATAACGACATACAGAATCAAGAAAAATATGCATATGAGAAGTCTCATTCCAAGTCTTTCTTTCCAATATCGCTCGGTTACAGAGAATCCGTTGAGAGATTTGCACCGTTGAATGTGAGCCCGATTCACAACCTCATCCTTGCAAAGAGGGCAATTTGGGTCGGAGAAGTATGGCAAAGGTTTCCCGCCAAACAATCACGCCCGGTGATCAGTCGAAATATAGTTACAGATCCAGGGTCAAAGTCCTCATTTTCAACTTCAATTTGTTTGCCATCAGCGCAACCCCTGCATTGTTAAGACGTTTACACAGCGACGAGTTATTCGGAGTAGCGTTTTAATTCGCGGTGATTGAACATTGCCGATTCATGAGAGCTAAACTAGACAATTTGGGTCGGGCAAGTATGGCAAAGGTTTCCCGCCAAACAATCACGCCCGGTGATCAGTCGAAATATAGTTACAGATCCAGGGTCAAAGTCCTCATTTTCAACTTCAATTTGTTTGCCATCAGCGCAACCCCTGCATTGTTAAGACGTTTACACAGCGACGAGTTATTCGGAGTAGCGTTTTAATTCGCGGTGATTGAACATTGCCGATTCATGAGAGCTAAACTAGACAATTTGGGTCGGGCAAGTATGGCAAAGGTTTCCCGCCAAACAATCACGCCCGGTGATCAGTCGAAATATAGTTACAGATCCAGGGTCAAAGTCCTCATTTTCAACTTCAATTTGTTTGCCATCAGCGCAACCCCTGCATTGTTAAGACGTTTACACAGCGACGAGTTATTCGGAGTAGCGTTTTAATTCGCGGTGAATAAACGAGGGTTTAATTGCATTGTCGATTCATGAGAGCTAAACTAGACAAGAAAATTGACGACTTATCTGGAGAGACGAGTTATCCAAGTAACGACTTACAAGGTTTTACTGTTTATTTAAAATTGGTAATCTCTTAACTTTAAAAGGAACTGCCACGCAAACCTAACTCAGAGCCGATTTTTGAAAGCTGTAGTTCACAGATAGAATTTTTTCATTTTAGCCATCCAAGTGGTTCCGACGGGATATCTCGTCCAAGATCAGACCAATTTTTCTAACGACGAGGTATCTATTCATCAAGATATTACCAATTCTTTTATGATGACGTGGTTAAGATCTGGTCAGTTTTTCTTCTAGTGTCGACAAATATCGTCGATCACGATCTGGTCAGTTTTTCTTCTAGTGACGACAAATATCGTCGATCACGATCTGGTCAGTTTTTCTTCTAGTGACGACAAATATCGTCGATCACGATCTGGTCAGTTTTTCTTCTAGTGACGACAAATATCGTCGATCACGATCTGGTCAGTTTTTCTTCTAGTGACGACAAATATCGTCGATCACGATCTGGTCAGTTTTGCTAATAACGAGATACATCGTCAAGACAACCACCAGGGGGATCAGCTCTCAAAACAAACACTTTTCAGTTTATTTGTCATTCGGATGGATATCAGTTCACATTTCTGCATAGCTTAGATTGCAATTTAAAACTACTGATTCAATTAGAAGTGACTTATAACAATAATTTCGAGTTTAAAAAATTTAAGTTTTAAGTATCGTTTCACGATAGCATGTATAAGATGAATACATCAAATAACGAATCAATATATATCCTGTTCTAACTTTAAAATTGAAAAGTTATATAATTTAAAAATTAAGTATTTCTACATATAATTACTTTTTCATGTTTCAGAACCTGAGCTGGAGAAAAATCAACAAAATTGAGTCAATATTAACAGATTATAATCCTCCAGAGGTAATTTCATTATTGTCAAAACAGCTGTTTTCTACACCAAACGTCCTAAGTTGTGTAATGCATAACATAATTTGTTTTGAAATGCATCTTATTTTATGCGTATCGGAGTATAATTAAAAAGAGCAACAATTGATTGCATTCATTAATAAATGTCCCTTATTCATGGGTAATCATGAAACAATTCATGATTGGTTTGATAAAAAAATAAAATAGACTAATTAAAAGGACAAATAATGTTCCTGTCGTAATTTCTGATCTGAGGAATGCCACGTGGGTGAATTTATTCTTTTGTTTGATGTTTTTCCCTTCGTGATTTCATACATTTAAGATAATCTGGAATTCCACTTTCCTTTATTCATAATTTCTAGTGAAAAATAATTTGTTTCAATGGACTTCAGTGTTATTCAAAATCTTCAAAAAAATTACTAATAAGAAGGAAACCAAGATGAACTGATCTATAGAGCTATTTCAACAAAACATAGGGCATTTATGACCTTATGACTTTTTAAATAAAAACATGGTTCTTCATATGGAAATTTTGTATTGCTTCGAAATTTGTGATGTATTAGCCATATAATTTAGTTTTGGATTTTAAATGTAATATCAAGTTCACATAGTAATGTTTCCTTTCAGTACTTGAAAATGCTAATTAGCCTCAAATTCAATAAAAACAGTGTGCATTTTTGGCATTCTTAACTGAGTATAATGAAGAATACGTAATATTTAATTTCTTACTACAAAGGTGTTTGAATTTTGATATAAAACAAATTATTTTTTGTCCTTTAGGTAGCACTTAAGTACATTCCAACTGATCATTTAGGATTCAACAAAGATGGATTGCCGATTACTTTATGCAGGTTTGGAAACATAGATTTCAAAGGTATTCTTATCCAATGCCTTAATTATGCTCCATTTCAGAAAATAACTTTTTTTGTATAATCCAAAGAAATTACAAAAATTTATTTCTTACAATTAAATGCTTATGTACCTCATTTTTTATAAAATAATAGTCAGTTACCTATTATTAAAAAAATTCTGTTTAAGTATTTCTATAAACTACAAAAAATTATAAATATTGTTTGAAAGAATTATATGTACATTTTTACATCTAATCAAACACTTTCTACCAGGTATTCTTAAATCCTTAAAGAAATCTGACATCATTATGTTTCTTGCTTTTGTGTTGGAACGAGACTTTGCAAAGGGGAAAATTAAAAGTGAAGAGGTTAGTATCTGGCACAAAGATTTTTAAAATACCTTAACTTTAATATATGCATATCATTCTTACAATTGGTTTTATTTTATGTTTTAATTAACAACAAACATTTCAAGTAAAAAAGCATTGTTGTTGCAATCGCAAATGTTGAAGCAGGCTTGACCAATGCCATCAGTCTTGGTCTACCTTTGAACTGGCACAGAAATTTAGAGTGACTACAAGAATTAAGAAAAAAGGATCTTTTAAAAATGTTTCATGTTTTTTACTCTTTTTAAGTGCTTTACAAAAATAATTTTTCAGGTGTTTTTTTTAAAGAATTCAACAAACTTTTTAACAAATTTAATTGTCTAAAATTTGAAATATAAGCCATGTGTGAAAACTGGTTTTTGGGTTGCCTGCGACTTGAATCAAGCTGTTTCGCTCCTGACTCCCATGATCAGCCCACCTAAGACTTATCTCTCAAGATTACACGACTTCGAGTTTAGAATCCAATTGGGCTTGACGCCTACTTTGTGTCACCATTTCTAATGGCATTGGGAGCGTTTGTGCTTCGTATTTGTGTATTTCTCTACGTGACATCAGTCACGATGAAAAGATTGAACGAAACAATGTTTCGGCTATTGCGCAGGACAAACTTTCGACGATTGGAGTGAATGATTCTCTGTATACATAACAAAAATTATTCTATCCCGTATACGTCCTTAATTTCTCAGATTTACGTGCAAACGAGTACAAACGAGCATGATTAGAATCCTGTATTTAAAAATAACTGATAGAATAAAATTTCCCCTGGCCGATTGTCAATATATTCTTTTAACGGTCTCGACTTTGGAAAAACTCATTTACCTATTGTGTTTCGTGTTTGAAATTAGTAATTCTATTTTCAAGAAAGATGCTGCGTGGACGCACTAGGAAATGCCGAGATTTTAATTTTTAACAAGATCACCGGTGTAAAAACCAGAGAAATAAATAAATATGGAACAGTCTGAACATTCAAGAGTCGCTGCCTTAAGATCGCATTCCCGTCTCGAATCATACGGTCTTTCTTTTAATGAAGATCCGCCTGCAATGTTTGCAAGACCAATCCGACCAGTCAAGGCGAGAAGCCCGGAAAGAATATCCGGCGTTATTGTGGTACTTAATGAATCTCAATACGATGGAAAATCGATCGAATGTGCTGAATAAATGGAAAGTGAAAGGCAGTCGAATGATCCAAAGAGCGTTACCAACGCTTGAAAGAACAATGACTGAACACCACAGCAAATCGCAACCTAAGAACATAATAAGCGACTAGGAGACATGCGACAAAGTGCAATTATTGGACTAACAGACGAAACTAACTAACCACGTAAACAGCGTTCGGGGGAACAATGATGTTTGACGCTAGAGTCTTGGAACAGAATCAATTGCTGACCTACAACCAACTATCGAGGCCAACCGGGGACCAAAGCATGGGACTTTTCAACACCGTGTGCATTGACTGCAGAGCTGTCCATTTCTCTCAAAAACGTGTTTCCAATCAAATTAGACCCGACTCCTTTGACAACTGCTGCTTGTATGGCCGAATTGAGCTGAAACCATAGCAATTTTCGAATGAAATTGCTATATCTCTTTAAGAAGTCATTCCTTTGCCGAGGAATCATCCCCTTGCAAGAGATAACTGAAACGTTCAGCTACACAGTGTATTCGACCATGCGAAGACCTTATGCCATGATTAAGTATGGAATACATTGACGACTATGAGAACGAGCTAAACGAGTCAACTAAGAACAAAAAGAATTTGCAAAGTAATCTTAAGCTTGGGAACGGAGAACTTCAGATGAATGTCATGGAAGAAATTGAAACACCAGAAAATGCCCTTTCTAATAGTGATCTCATCGATAGTGTGCGGAAATAACCACGCCTATTTAAACTATAAAGAAATGAAGGACCAGGCTATACTCAAACCATTGAACAAAGATGTCAGTACTATCAACTCCGAGATCATTGAGCAGCTACCTGGGAAACTACAGTCAATTATAGCTACAATTCGGTCAAGGACCAACCAAAGGGAGCGCTCCCAATCACGTTAGAATTCCTCAACTCTCTATCGGCATTGCCTATTTGCCACCATAATAGCTGAAGCTGAAGCAATAATCATGCTGCTTCGCAACTTGGATGTCTCAGAAGGACTCTGGACTCTCCAATAAAAGTTCATCACTGGAAAGCAATCTCGCCTAGAAGTACACATTCCTCGAATCACGTTCTATTAAAGCAAAAATCAACATGGGTGTACAATGCAATGATATCAGTTTCCTAAAAGACGATATAACCCTGCACAAAGCCCAATGCCAAACCTCCGGCGTCGACCTACAGATATTAGTCTTTTCATGCATGGAATGCTGTGCATTGCCTCTTCCAGAGTCAAAAGGCGAAGTAGTTTGAAAGTCCTGCAGCCGTCAGAGAATCCACGTCATCCTCATAATGTTGTATGGAAAGAAGTGTTGATCAACGTGGAAGTTAACCCGAATGTAAATGTCTATGGAACTCGAATATTGACAAAGCACTGTCAGTCCCCGACCACACGGAGGCCTTCAACACCACACCCGAATGGCTACAGAAGAGAACTTGAAGAAACTCATTGTAACAATTATATATTAGGGCTATATTAGGCAAAATTTATCAATAATCAATAACCTTTAAAGTTGGAAAAAAACAGTAGAGGGGCCTACTTACTATAATGCAAGAAAAACTGATCACCCATCTTCGTTTTTATGTTGATTCTTAATTTCTTTCTGGTCTTGTATTATTAATCAGATACGTTTGTCTTAGTATTACAATCTTTAAAAAGAACAGAGCGAAGTATAAAAGTTACATGCTCAGCAAGTTTATTACTTGTCCTTTTTTTGCCAAGCGAAGATCCGCACTCCTCTTCGTATAGAAGATATAATATATATAGATAAAGGCGCATAGATATTACTTCTGATTTAAGAATTTTATTGAATTAACAGGTGGGACATAATATCAGAAACAAGTTTAAGTTATGTATTGAAGGAACCAAAATTAGAAGGCAGTATTAGCGTCTCTTATTTCGCAACTTAATGAACTTTCGTGAAATTTGTTTAAAAAATTTGTATTTTTGTTGTGTTTTGAATAGTTTGAAAAAATACACTAAGTGAATACACTAATACGATGGCCCTCAACCCTACCCAGGCACCTCAGTTGAAGCATTGGCTACTTATATAGTATAGTTTTATATTTGATAAAATAAAAATAAATTTATAGAAATATTTTCATTCTCTTATATTATATCTGAATTATATAAATATGTTAGCGGAGGTAAAATGTTTTATTCAACTCTAAATATCACAATGTAGAGAAATGCCCTTGTCAATAAACACACAAGTATTTGTTTTTACCGTCCTTTCCTTAACTCTTATTAGTTGTAGGTGACGCAGGTTTATTCTTGTAAATTACCCTGTATTTATTTATCCTTTGTGTCAGTAAAATTTTACTAGTGTGTGTGTTCATTTACTTGAAACTGCCAGTATTGCGTTTGCCGCAACCTGGTCAAAGATGTCTGAGTAGACATTTAAATTACAAAAATCGATCGAAAAATTGATTTTTTAATTTTTAAAACAAAAATCAGTAAAAACGATAGTAAAAGGTATTTTCAATTACGATTATTTTTGACGGAGCTACACTTAACAGCAATATAAAATATTTTGCAGTTAGTGAGTACGGGTTATTACAAAAACGCATTTTTCTCCGATAGAGATTTTTGAATATTCTTCTGATTTCAAACCTCCCCTGTTAATTAGTTTTTTCTTGATTTCCTTAAAAAAAGCTTTTGGATAATTCGTATAATATTGTATACATATCCAAGAGCAAATGATAAATTCACTGTGCTTCTTAACTTTGAAACATAGCGTATGCTTTTGCAAAAGTTTTAGGTGTTTTAGTACAATTCTTTTAGCTTTACAATTCAGTGGTACACATTTCAAATGGAGTTAAATTCATTTATGTTTCCAAAATATTATTTGAATTAAATTAATGATAATACATGGGAAATTAAGGCGTATTGTTGTTAATTTAAAAAACATTTTGTGACCACGTATTGTGTAATAACTTCTCAATTTAATATTTTTAGACAAAACTTACATAAAAATTTTAGTGGAAAACAAAGTCTAACTTCCATGCAATTCAGGATTGAGTTGAAAAGAAGCTGCAAATAGTTAATTTTTGTAGTCGAATTCCTTTTTTAAATTAAAAATAATATTGTTTTCATTGAACCAACCTGTGTAGTTGTTTCTTTGTAGAAGATTGTTTTATTTATTGCTATTTTATTTTGTTTCTTTAAAAATATGTTTTATGTAATTTAGAAGTCTTGGAGAAATACAATTAAGAAATTTGCTGATAAAAATTGTTTTATATAATTTCAGATTGGGAAACCAGTAGATAAACTCTTTTTTATATTTGACCTTAGTAATTTCACACTTGCTACTGCAACATGCAAGCCCGGTAAGTACAGAAAATAATATAATTGTAATTGTCAGAAAATAATGTCAAATTAACTGTTTAAAGTAATTATTGGACTCAAAGCAAAAAGTCCTTAAGGTGAAGTAATTATTTTAACAATTCTCTCGCATGCGAGATTCAATGAATATTTTTACGATAGCTTAGCTTGAAGTTAAATAAGACTAAACTATTAGAACACTGACTGTTATAAACCACAAGATCTATGATATAAATATTGAATCCATCTTCTAAAATGTAATTATCACATCCAAATATAGTCACGGACAAAACACCTAACTATGCTCTTCAAAAGCAACCACAATATAGTTCCTATTCAAAGGCTAGACAGGTCTACTCTCTTGGTTTGAATAGGAATCGGATCTACAACAAACATTTATGATATCTTCTATCAGTGGGAAACTTTTTATAATCACGTCATCGTTTGAAAAACTTTGGTGGGTATGGTGGCCTATTTCGTACCTCACTTCATGCTTTCCTTGTGTATTTTAGATAGTAATTGCTGTAAACAATGAAAATTCTTCAAAACAGCGACTAATAAAGCTTTAAAACGACCATTAAAGATTTGAAAGGTTTTCCATTGTTCACTACCAATTTGACGAAAATTTTCATCTGTTTATCTACTAATGTGCCTCTTATGACAGGATTCTTCTATATAAACGTAAACTACCAGAGAAGAAAACACACTTTCGGTTAAGTTCTTATTTGAATTATAGTCGTTTCGGCTCTGTTTGGCATCAATTTATGTTGAAATTTTGTGCTAACATGGCAAATTCCGTCACAAGTTTTGAAAGCGATTGCCCCAAACACTACCGTCCTCTTTATTAATCTTTGCAGAAAAATTCTCTCATTCTGATGAAAGGCTCCGCGTGCTGTATATCCACAATTTGAAGAGCTTGCTCACGTCTGTGAATACATGCTAGATCATTAATGAATAATTAAGATACCGATATTAAAAAATGAAGACGAACTGATAATGGCTACTCAAAACTTGATATTATTTCCATCAAATTAATCCTTTTCCATAATAGGTAGCCACTGCATTAAGAATATAAGAGTTAGTAACATAACAAAACATAGAACTGATTAAACTTTTGAAAAAATGTATATTTTCAGCAAATGAATTTCTATGAAAATTCAACGTTCCATAACAAAATTGAATTTTTCCAACGTTTCTATGAAAGTTTAATTTCGAGGAAAATTCAAAAGCTGAGTTTTCGCCTAAAATTGAATTGTTCAATTACTTCAAATAATTGTAAAAACCTCGAAATAATAATCAACATTAAAGGACACAATGTAACGTGTGTGTGACTAAAATAATACAATTTCCATACAGGAATGTCATTGAAGATAGAAAGTTTCATAACTGCTCAACGTTTATTCGTGAGAACTCTAGTGGAAAAAATGTTTAAATAAATTAATTTTTAATTTTTGCTAAAGATTTTATTTTTAGCTCTAGATATTGTGATACATTTGGTCACCCTGTTTGATAACAACTATCCTGAGAAGCTAGAGACTGCATATATTATTAATGGTAAGTAAAGATAATTCATTGACAATTTTACTTAAAATGCATTTGGAGCAAGTGCTTCTTAACAAAGATGAAGTTTGCTTTTAAATACGTTTAAAACCTAAAACGGACGCGAGATATATTTAAATTGCTTTCCTCCTCTAGCTTAATCGTCGTGGCCTCAAATGTCCTCACGTTGGCGTAGTGTAGAAGTTTGGAGAGGGAGTGCCAGCTCATGTGTGTCCTCGGCATTGACCGTGGTTCAAAATTACGTGGTTTTGTCCTCGGATCTTTCCCTTTGGGTTTAATCCCGGACTGTCACCAATAGCCAGTTATTCCAGTGTGACGTTAATTAAAAATACCTACCTACCTTTAGCTTAATCTCATGCACTTTCATCGTACTTCGCAGAAAAGGAATTAGGAAACAAAAATTACTTTCTGTAATCATACTATGATGATTGGTATGCTCATTTGTTTCCTTCGGCAACTTTTCCAAATTCTCCAGAAATTGATTTTTCTCTAGATTTCTCTGTCTCTCAAATGAATATCTCCGAAAAACTATACCTACAATTAAATATGAATCTAACGCCTTAATTTTATTCGCATGAAATACTTTTCCTCCACCATTCAGCATTTCTACAATATAACGATTTTGTTTTACTCTTCTTAACACTGTTACTGGTTCTTGCCATCGTGCATAAAACACGAGCATGCAAGATTTATATAACATGAACAAATTTAGATGTTTTAAACTGATTTTAGGTGCTGATTTCAGATCTGACCTTAAAAAATGGCCACCAAGTTAAATTTTTTGTTATTGGACATTTAGTATTAACTAACTTTCAAAATTAGAGCTTTTATACATGTAAAACGGTATTAGATCCTTTATTTTACTTCTCCACTAGACATTTTATGGATGTTAACATTGATTTTTTCCACTGGTAGAAAACGTGTAACTACAATCAAACCTCCAGTATTTTTCCTGTTGTGTTTTTCATTCAAGGAGAAATACGTTATGCATATTTATGGGCAAAATTTGGTCAAAATGAAATAAAAGCAGCGTTACTGATGTAATAACACTCAAGATAAGTTTTGTTGTGTGCAGAGAGTGTATTTTAAAATCTGAGTAGACAAAACTGCAAAAAACCTTCTCTTTGTACTTTGGAAACCCTGTTGAAGATCAAAACAAATTGTGGGCTCCACAATTGTTGCATTTCCTACTTTGTTGGCCTTAGGGAATTGTCGAAAGGTATAATTTAAGATTTAGGCCTTTTCCAGTTCGGTTGATTTGGTGTAAGTCAACTAATCGAGTGAAAGATTGTTTTTCGTTTAACTTAGTAAATGGCTTTCAAAAGAATACAAATAAAATACTGTATCCAAATTTTCCATCATCTTTAAGACATGTTAATCATGGGGGACGTTTCTCATTCTATACCGAAACCCCCGAATTATCCGAATGATCTTTCCTACCTTTCGTTTTTACTCTCGCGTACCATTCTGCTTTTTGCCTTTTCTTCCTCCTCATTGTGTTGTTTGCCTAGTGTTTTACACAGCTTGGCCAAATATGGCCCTTGCGCTATGAAACCTGAAAATAACCAACCTATACCAAAACCTCCAATGAATTGTGAAGATAGATTCAAATTCATCAAAGGAAGATATGGACGCACTTGAAGATCCTGTTCCTACATATATTCTAAACACTTAGACTAGCCCCACTTGATTGAGCGAAATGAACTGAATTATGTCCTTCGAGACCTATGTCTTTCCAAACAATAAGCTGAACTTTCAGGTTCCAGAATTCAAGAGTCAAGAAGGGCAAAATACCCTTTTAAATTTGTTAGCTTGAGTTTTCGGATTAAAATAATTCTAATTTCCTTTGTTTAACTTATCGGCTCTTATCTCGGCAATTTCGGATGTTTCTTCTAGCCTCTCCTTTAATTATCCTAAATATTCAACCGCACTTTTGGCCATTCCCGACTATGGTGAAATTTCATTCGTCATCCTACGTTTCAAAATATTGAGTACTCTTCGTGGTTTTATCTATCATTTCAAATTTCCCATACCTCTGAAAAGTACTCAGCATTGTATCGCAAATAGCTTTAGCAGACTAGGATTTTAAGCAAATAGCTTCAACATAACGCGTTCGAGAAGCACGCACAGACGTTTATTAATGGGGAAAACGCGTCATCATTGCCAACAGTCTTTTGCCATACGACACCTTTTAACACTATTGTTCTCGTCTTAAACCTTCTTACCGTCGATTTTTAAATAGCTCATCACCAGTTTTTTCGGATTTGTTGGGTCAACCCCCACATCATTACTGTTTACCTTCCTTCATCATTCAGGATTTTTACTAATATTGATCGCTTTTTAAATTAAATTTCATGAAGTTCTATCGTATGAGATTGGGATACCCCATCTTAGTTCTAATTTTTTAATAATTTTTTGTGATTAAAATTTTAACCTTGATATTTAATTTTTAGATAACTCTTCCAGTTTTGTTTATTGCATCTTCTCTTTCAATTTGGTCTGTTTATTATTTCGATATTCTTTGAACCTATTCTATTGAATTTTATTATCTTATGTTTGGAGCAGCATATCAATCGCTGGATCTTGCTCCAGAAAACTCAAATCAATGAACCATCTGCATAAAGGGTATTTTGATCTATCATTGCGATTACATATGTATGTCCTTTAGTAGAGGGAGGGGAAATTTCCCCAATACGGTCAACATCAACCATTTTCCAAAACAGTTTAGGTCTTCCAATTATATCATGGATTTTTTTTCTTATTTTTGACTGTACCAAAAACTCGTCTTGCGCATAACTTATTCTTAATAAAGAATACAAGAAAATAATTTAAATAATAAATTAATAAAGAATAATATAAAGCACGCAAGTTTAATTTTTTATATAACACCCCTTATGATTTAAGCTTTCTAAATGTATTTTAAACTGAAAGTGATGCTAGTCATTATCGTATGTTTTACTTGTACTCCTTATTCAGAGATATATTTCTCTTATAGCATCGTTCTACTTTACTATTTTCTGGGCTGTTCTGAGTCCTTTTATAGCCGGGGCAACATTCAAAAAAGTAAAGCTGTACGGAAAGGATAAAGGTACTTAAGCTTTATACCACTACTCTTTGTTAACATTATAAAAAAATTGCTTTCAAATGTATTGTAAATTATAGGGAACATGACAACTCTGGTATTAATTTTTGTATTACATTAATTGTATTTTTATTAAATGTTTTTAAATTAATTGCGTATTGTTTCTTAAATGTTTTATTTTAAGCCATCCCAATAAGTATTTGTAAAACAATGAACTTATAGATTTTACAAATAAAAATTTACTTTTAAATCTTACAACTATTGATTATTTTGACATTTGGACACTTAAGAATCGTATAGATAAAAGGTAAACTTAAGAGAGAAATTTTCAAACTTAATTGGTTTCCAGGTAAAAAACACACGATTAAAAATGAACACATTTTAATGTTTCACTGATATTATCGTTGTTTCTGTAACGAAGTCTTAAGACGCTTTCTCAAGAAATAATAAATAAAAATTGGTACCAGAATAAAATTTCATATGCTTTGGAAAATAAAATTCCTGTATGAAAACAAAAATGTTAAAAAGCATACATTAAATCAATAGTGCAAACATCTAATAATGTGAATTCACTTTTCCTTAAAAACATGCAATCATGCATATACTAATAGTTAACAAAACAAAAATTTATTTACACAATGTCTTATCGAGTAATTTCATATCAAAGAAACATAAGGCATAGCATTCAAATTGCAGATTACCTTGTGTAGCAAATTAAAATTAAATTACACATATGAATATCATTTCTTTACAGATGTATGGCTAAATGCCATACTAAAAGAAGTTGATGCTGATATCTTACCAGCTTTCCTCGGAGGCAATCTAACCGATCCGAATGGCGATCCCATGTGCCGGACTATAGTAAGTATACGTGTGACATTTTTAAGATACACATTTTCAAATTTCACACAGTAGTATAATTTACACATATTCTATACACTATTGATATTAGTCTCCTTTTACAATGAATGCAAATACATTGAAATCAAATATCTGGAACATTTCAGATTTTCTTGGCATAGTGAAGAAATTATCGAAATAAGTAGTTATGGAAATAATGTACTTGATGCAAGTTGCGTTAATATTTTGGCTAAGTAAGCGTTATGACTCGTAGCTACATAAAAAACTCGTCTGCTTCAATGAATATGTAAGCAGATAAAAATGTAAGGTAACTTTAATGAAAGTTGAACAACATAAATATTGAAAGAAATTAACAATTAATAAAGATATATTGGTTAGTCTAGGCTCAAATAGATGTCTAGGCTTGCGTCTTAGCTAAAAAAAAAGGTCTTAACATGCAGGCCAATGCGTCCTGATCAACCTGAATCGCTGCACACGGGTGATGTTGCATCTGCAGTCAAATTACTCAGAACGACTGAATGAAAATACCAACTTACTTTGATCTATTGCACAGCCAAGTGAATGATTTTCATACTATGCCACCACAATATAAAGGGAATTTGGAGCATTAGGATTTCATCTCGTTAGTTTGGGTAATTCATAAATTAAGAAAATTCACTTATTTTTTCAGGTTTTTAAGACTAAAAATAAAAATTGATATAAATAATTGAATTGCAGCTTACTGCAATGGTTAACGTTAAGAAACATTTTAAGGAAATTTCAAATGGAAATAAAATTACCCGTGTTCAAAAATTAAGTATAATACAATCAGAGATGACAAGTACTTGCACAGAAGGGCTTCAAATGGACGCTCCGCAAGCTATGTGAAATAAATTAAGAAAACCCGTACGCCTTGTGGTGCGCGCTCGCTACTGGGAACTAAAGAAATGAAAATAAATACTTAAGTAATGCGTTGCAGGTTTTAGTTTTTGCAAAACGAAAACACTACGCTACTTTTGCTATTTTAAAAACAACCCAGTAGGAAATGTGATGGTCTTTATGCAAGCCTCACAACGTGCAGATCTGCTTTCCATAAGGCTCTCCAAGATTGATTGATTGTTGGGTTTTATGACGCAAGGTCCAGAGAAGGACAAGTTGCACCAAAGGTTCTCCAAGAGTTCATATGGCAAGAAGTGCCATTCGTGCACTAGAGCATGTCTTTGCTCTTGTGCGATTACTGTCGGAGCTGTGTTGGTTGCAATGTGACGATCGAGAGCCTCACAAACATGCTTTATTGGATTGATATCAAGTGATCTTCCTTGATACGAATTCAGTATTATCTTTAATTTTTGGACGTGTGTATGCTTTCATATAGTACACAAGGAGGAATACAATTATCAGGTTTTCTGTTCCATTCTGTATTATTCTACCAAATTTTTATGTACATATTAAGTCCCTTTTTTCCTTAGATAACTCATGGTGGGCCAGTCCCAGAGAAATACTTTTCTCGAAAGGACAGTACTTTCTGTAAAAGATGGAGTACGAATAAAGCTATCATTCAACGCATGTCTAAAGAAAGAGTGAAGATAAAAGTGGACAAACCTGGTTCAATTTTAGAATGGGAATTTGAAGTCAAAAGCAGGGACATCGGCTTCTCTGTACTTTTCAAAGATCCGGAAAATGTTTACGCAGTGCCCAAAGAAGTAGTTCCCCATCAAAGGATTGAAACAGTGATTTCATCAGAAACAGGATTAATCCGATGCATAAAAGCTGGCATCTGTAAGTCTCCATTTGCTGTACTCAGAAAAGCATTTTTAGTAATAGAAATGCGCGTTACTAACTTAATTTTACTAATTTTATTTAAATTCAATTGTTGAATTATTTTCTCGCAACAATACATTTTTGAACATCACAAAATTAGTAACTATTTTAATTGCATTGAAATTAAAGTCATTCTACTAAACTATACTAAGAATGTGAATATTTCTTGGTACATTTTATGAAAAAGTCGTTTAACTGTCAGGTGCATCAGATAGAAGCCTAAAATAAAAGTAATAAAATAAAGTCATAAGATTGCTCTAAGTACAATACAACTTAACACATCTTGTTATAGTAGCTAACCATAATTATTTTCAAATGATTAACAATCTTTTGCACTGATTAATAAAAAATTATTATTTATATGTTTTTAATTGTTTAATTTGGGTGAGCAACAGTTTTATCACATATTTTTTTGTGCGTAAAGAGTACTGTCACTTTGAGAATAACAGTGATTCCACTTTAATTAGAAGCTGTAAATAAGAATTTCATCAATTCTGTTCAAATATATTTCTTGGTAAAGCTTTTAAAATTTATTCAAATTAATATTTATTGTTCTAACGACCTTTTTTTATCTTTTTCAGATATTCTTGAATTTGACAATACGTATAGCTGGATGCATTCTAAAGAAATATACTACAAAACTTCAGTTCTGAAATCCGACCACCAAAAGTTAACAGAACTTTGATTTGATTCCACTTTTTTTTCGAAACGTATCTTGTCACTTAGAGCATAACGACTTCTTATGTAAGAATTTTGAAATGCTTTAATGTATATGTGTATATTCTCGTTTGTCAGTCTACTTCATTCTATGTCGAATTTTGTGAGATTTATCAAAACTAATATGAAAAAGCCTGAAGAGTTTTTATTATAATGTACTTGCATTACAGTTGGTGGAGATCGCAGATAGTGGCCGAAATTCAATAGTTCCAAACTTTGTGAATGTATTTTATACCTTGTGACTTTGTTTCTCATATTGCCGCGCACCCGAGACATTCTTGAAAATTCTAACAAATGAAATTTGCCATATATTGACTGTATTTGAAAATGTATACGTCTCGCAATATTAGAATCTCCTTCGTCTCTACACCAATACGATTTTTCATTAAATCAAAACAGCAGTAGTTTCAGTTGTGTAATAACATTTAGTTTATACAATCAGAACTTCTTCCATTTATAACAGTAGACGTTCGAAGTGATTAATGACTAAAAGAAAGAAAATGGCATCAAATTTTTCCTTGCGCCATAAAACCTAAAACCCAACCAAACATCAATTTTTATTGACAGCAATAATTATTCTACATTTTTAATCCCACAGATGGCAGCACTACTTAATCTTGAACTCTGTTCAGCGTTTTTGGTTTTTCCAATGACTTGGACAAAATAATACAAGCAAAGGAAAAATTTAAGTTTTTCACACAAAGAAACAACGAACAATGACAACAAAAAGATAGAGAACTTATAGAGAAACAATGATGAAAAGACAGAATTCATTGGCTTTAAAGCTATCTGGCTTCTCAATACCGTATCACCTCGTAAAGTCCGTGGAGGGTTCTTCATCGAAGCAGATGGTTTCTGTCCATTACTTCTGAATTATAGAGGGATGCAGTAGGGCTCTGCGATGTAAACAAATGAACGGTAAGGCAGTCATGTCCTGTTACCAAGCGGAAAGCTACAACTGCTTCTCACCGTGGATTGGATTGGATTGGATTTGGGAGTTTTATGGCGCAAGGTCCAAAAGCGGACAAGCTGCGCCGCTTTTCACCGTGACTTGTAAGGTACAGTCGCGGAAAAAAAATTCGAAACACCCCCTTCAATCGATCAATTTTAACAGTAGAGAAAATTCAAAGATTTTAACAGTAGAGAAATTCGACAGGAACTAAAGTCTACAAATTGAAATGCATAAAATTTGAATGAGGGGCCGTCTTCATATTTAATTGAGCACCAACGTCATAATTTGCAATTGAAACCTCCCTATTTCGACATACAAGTTTGAATCTATATAAAACTTTAAGTACAGATACCAAATTTCATATCATTAGGTCTTACCGTTTTGAAGTTATGATCAGAAAGATTGGAGCTCCTTATATTAAATCAGTTTCTCAGACTTTTGTGGATATCTTCCTAAATATTTCTATAGCGCTGATATTTTGTACCATGTTACTGTTAAACAACCTAAACAAAATTTAGGATGCAAAAATAATTATTAAATCAATGTTTGAAAAAATTATGAATTGGAACCTTATTATATTTTAAGGGGAATCGATTCAGAAGGACTTCTAATATGAATATGCAAAATTTCAGCTCATTCCAATTGTTAGTTTTTGCGTTTAATTAAATTTTCCTCATTATGGTGATTTTGGGGGGCAACCAAAAGTTTAAAAAACGTCTCAAAACTGAGGAATGTTTAAATTTTTGAAAAATAGTTGGAAATTTCGCTTTTGTAATCTAAAATACAATGCCTTTTGCCAGTTGTGGCGTATAGATGAACTCTACTAATCATTGATCAATTGAATGGCACACTCTATTCACTTTTTGGATGATCGGAATATCAGTTTGATTGTATTAAATATGTATTTATGCATTAAATAATTGCAGGCAGGTTTTTTGGTTGCATACATGGAGATGAACATTAATTATAAAAATTTACACTTATTAAGAACACTAAAGACGATACAAAATTATACGGAACATCGATCAACACTTTCTCTCCGTTTCGAATTGTTCTTAATTCCAAAATCCTTCTTTTATCACATTTGAATCATGGTTACAATTCACAATATTATAATTTGAGCTCGTATAATAAATATAATAATTCTCGGATCGTTTTCACTTTCATAATAAATATGATAACATAATTCCGAAACGTTTTCACTTGCATAATAAATATCATTCTCGGATCGTTTGCACGACAAATACATTTGTAATAGTGTTCAAATTTTAAATTCGGGATGCTATAACTAGTTAATCTCGATCTACGAATAGCGATTTTTAATGTGGAGATGATTCCTGAAATTGACAGCAACTTTAACATTGAATATCTCCGGATATAAACATATCAAATCATGAAATTTCATATTTAGACTAATTTAACGATGCAGAATCTGATTAATACTTATGCTATTTTTGCATATGAATTTATAGAGGACATTATTCCCATTTGAATGATATCTTTGAATTTGCTCTACTATGAATAGTGCTCGAAATAAATCGGTTCGTTTTTTCCGCGACTACATTCTTGAGGTATTCACTTTTCCAGCATTTTGCATTTGTTCTGTCTTAAAGATTGTGATGGTATTTTGATAACATGTAGTACTTTAGAAACAGTTTTATTTTTCAAAATGAAGTCTCATTATTTTGATGTTGTAGCAGGAATTCGAAAATTGATGGACGAATTAGGTGCCAGCAAACTATCTGAGTTGATACGTGTAATGAAATGATACGCAGAATAACGTAACGTGCCAGATGAGTTGATATATCTTCAAATATATCACTTCTCATTGATACTGGACTCGATGTGTCTAGTATCAAAGAGACGCTGGGATGTGTGTCGTAGCATAAAAATGATACAAAAAAATCTGCTCCGATTATTGTTACGGAAATTAGAAAAGCAGTAGCAATCAGAAAAAAAACCATTCAAATTTTCTGCGAAGATTCAAATCTAAAGCTATCGAATTCTGACCATAAATATTGATGCATAGTGTTAGCAGCTGATAGCGATATATGCAGCGTGTTAGCAGCTGATAGCATGCATCCCAGCGTCCAACTGCACATATAAAACAAAAGTCATTTGCAACGCTATCAGCTGCTAACACTATGCATCAATATTTATGGTCAGAATTCGATAGCTTTAGATTTGAATCTTCGCAGAAAATTTGAATGGGTTTTTTTCTGATTGCTACTGCTTTTCTAATTTCCGTAACAATAATCGGAGCAGATTTTTTTGTATCATTTTTATCTGTCACTTGACTTACGTAATAAAATACTATTAGTGGATCACAAAACGAATCTCAGTGCTTATGGTAAACTTACTTCCACTGATGGTCACTCCATCAAACTCGTATCCGAGGATATAGATTCCATGATCTACTTGGAATGTTTCAAAAATTACGAAGCCACCAAATTTTTCTTAAGTGAAACACAATGTGAAAAATCGATACCACTGGTCCACGCGTCTACTTAATGACCGAGACCAGCGACGTGTGCGTGCAGTAGTCAGTGTTAACAGACAAGCAACACTGCATCAAATAACAGCAACAATCAATGTGGGACGTACGTGAGGACAGTACAGCGAAATTTGGCGTTGATGGGATATGACAGCAGAAGACCGACTCGAGTGCCCTTACTAACAACTCGCCATCGGCTGCAGCGCCTCTGCTGGGCTCGTGAACATATGGGTTGGACCCTAGATGACTAGAAAAACGTTGCTTGGTCGATGAGTTGCGATTCCAGTTGTTAAGAGCTGATGGGAGGGTTCGAGTGTGGCGCAGACCTCACGAGGCCATGGACCCAAGTTGTCAACAAGGCACTGTGCAAGCTGGTGGTGGCTCCATAATGGTGTGGACTGTTTTTACATGGCATGGACTGGATCCTCTGGTCAAACTGAACCAATCATTGACTGGAAATGGTTATGTTCAGCTACTTGGAGACCATTTGCAATCATTCATGAACTTCATGTACCCAAACAACGATGGAATTTTCCAGGATGACAATGCGCCATGTCACCGGGCCAAAATCTTTCGCGATTGGTTTGAGGAACATTCTGGACAGTTCCAGCGAATGATTTGGCCACCGAGATCGCCAGACATGAATCCCATCGAAAGTATATGGGACATGATCGAAAGCGGTCAGTTCGTGCACAAAATCATGCACCGGCAACACTTTCGCAATTATGGACGGCTTTAGAGGCAACATGGCTGAATATTTCTTCAGGAGACTTCCGACGACTTGTTGAGTCAATGCCACGTCGAGTTGCTACACTTCGCCGGGCAAAAGGAGGCTCCACATGATATTAGGAGGTATCCCATGACTTTTGGCACTTCAGTGTATGTATGTATATATATATATATATATATATATATATTATATATATAATATATATATATATATATAAATATTATATATATATAATATATATATATATATATATATATATATATATTATATATATTATATATATATTATATATATATATATATAATATATATATATATATAAAAAATTCAAAATTATAAACCAAAACAAAGAGAAATCCAAAAATTTTAAAATCAAGAAATTTAAGAAAATTTTGAAAAAAATGATGGAAGTGTTGGTGGATCAGGGCGTCATCAGGGAGGAGCCTCACCCAGTCAACACAATATGGTGTTTTCTGCGTGTGAGCGGCAGTACACCAAAAGTAGCTCACACACCCCTCCAAACACCATAAGAAAATAAAAATTAGAAAAACAAAAATCAGAAAAACAAAATCAGGGACAACCAAGGACACATACCAAAGATAAGTATAATACAAAATTAAAATTAAAAAGGAGAAAACAAACTTACCCACATAGATTGACCTAAGCTCGACAACAACTCGCCGCAAACTACATGAGGACCGCCAACAAATGCCATACGCAACGCCGAAAAATCAACATATGAGAAATCGGAACAGCAATTCCGACACGGAACCCCGACTCGAAATTCCGAACCGGAACATCGAAAAAATAGTGTTCAAATCCAGTTTTTTAATAAATTAATAAAAATTTTATATTATTAATAAATAATATAAAATAAAGGATAAAAATTTTATTAAATTAATAAATTAATAATAGTCAACAGGAAAGTCTCCGAAATAAGGTATTAATTAATATTAGTAATCTTAAATCTTTCAAAAATAATCTTATAAAAAGAGTGAGGGTATTTATTATTAAGAAGTGTGTTAATGAGATTATTACATTGCAAAAGAAAGTTAGATTTAGAGTTGCAAATTTTATTGAAACGCATCAGTTGACCAGCAATTGTATTATAGTAAATTTTTTTAGAAATATTAGAATCCCAATAAATTAATTTAAAAACCGGAAAATCAAAATCATCTCTCTTATCATAAATATTAATATAAGTTTTGTTATTTAAAGTGTATATATTCAAGTATAGAAAGACGGCTTTATTGTTATCTGAATTGGTTTTCAATAAATATAATTCATCAGGGTAAATCGAATTCCAAAGGTTAGCAAAATTGGTATCATTGAAAACAATTAAATCATCAATATATCTAAAGGCAGAATTAATTTGTAGGCAAAATTTTTTTCATAATAATGATTCATTTAGATGCAGATTTTCTTATTATTTTTTAATTTTACAATTAAGACAGTTTTAAAAGTTTGATTCTTTAAGTGTGTTTTACGCATAGTATAAAAGCAATACTAAAAAAACTGTAAGAGTAAAAATATTTTATACATTAATTTGTGAAACTTTGCAAGACCCATACCATGTTTCCTTGCACATTTGAAGTAGTGAAAAATAGCTTATTAAAAATCATTTGTCTTTGAAGTTCTAAATTAAATGTTCTTTTTTTTAATGCTTTTGTAAACCACACATTTTACTAAATATGAAATTCCTTTTATTTATTTGAAACCTTATGCATATTGTACAGTTTAAATTGCAGAACAAAATACTAATGCTGTACGTAGTTCTGAAGTAATTTACAAGATACTTCATATTGCTCTCTTAATTTTAAATGTAATTCATTATTACGTTAAATGGATAGCATGTGGGTTTTCTGTTTTGAAAATAATGTGGACATTTATGTGCTGCTAAGCAAATTAACTTTTGCCTTTTCTTGATAGTTAATGCATAATCTAAAGATTTACTCACACCGCTGATAGTTTTACCCATGAGTAATATTAAATAACTGAAAATTTTAAATATTAATGAATTTTAAAATGAACAAATATTATTGAAATAATGGCTTAAATCCGAATTCTATGTATTCTTAAAACATTCTCTGCAAGAAAAAACAGAGCCACTTCTAAAACAGATTGAAGGAAGCCACATGGAAACCAAGTTAATGAAAACACTTTTTATAGAAAAAACATAATTCATATATTTTACAAAAATAATACAGTGCAGTGTAAAAAAGAACTTTATTTTTTTACATACTTCCACTTTTTAAGAGACGCATATTTCCGACAAGCCAATTATTCGATGCCGCCACCTAAGTTTTTCGGCAATGCAAATTATTTTTGTGATGACCACATGATAGTTTTTGGATATCTTTGTTGCTACTTAGAGCACATAGTGCATCGAATTTGGGACACCCATATCGTTCCAAGTTGATGTTCTGAAGTCTGCATCTAAACGTTTCTTCTCCATATGACCACCTTTGCAAGCAGCTAGGTACTGAGTGGCCCTCTTGGTCTGCTCGTACAATTCTAAAAGCTTAGAGTCTAGACTTTCTAAGGGAGACACAATTTGCCATGCCATGGGACAGAAATGAAGTTCACATGCGTAATTTTCAACATATCGCATAGTTGCACGATCTTTGGCACTAAGTTTATGCTTATAAGACGATAAGTTAAAACGAATACTTGAAGCTACTTGCGATTTTGCAGCGATGTATGGGTATTTACGTACTAAGAAATCTTCTTGAGTCTGAAATCCATCAAAATCCACAATTTCACAAATATTGAGCATTGCTATTGAAAAGCGTTAACTGTTCTTGGAAAAATAATTGTAAACTGGAGACACGAAGAACTGGACTATGTAACACCAAACACTTACTAATCATACTAATCAGTAAAGTTAAAATTTATCTTTGCGTTCCATAGTTACTCACAAAAGATAAGACTAAGTGAAGAATACTCAAAAAACATGTGTGTGTGATAATGCGCCAAATAAAATTTTGTGTTGTAATACAAGAAGATTTTAACGAAAGGATATACTTAAATGTGCGTGTGATTTTATTACTCTACCACGTTTATGCGCCGAATGCAATTCAATTCCACGACTAAACTTGAGCAAGAAAAAAACATATTCAAATATAATTTATAAGAAAAACGTATTTTGACTTTCTTTAAAATGATAATTTTAAAGTATACTGAATTCTCTTGATTCTGCAGTTTTATTTTTTCCAAAATTACATCAACAAATTAAATTATTTATTTGGAGGCAAACACAGTCTTTGCCTTTGTTGAAAGGAAACTAGTATCTTTGACAAGTATCAGATTTTTAAAAATTGAGGAAGAGAAGAACCTTTTTCATGGGATTTAACTCAATCTGTACCATAATTTTACACTTAAGAGTAATAGAGCATAATACAGTTTTAAGGAAAATGAATAACCATTACGCAAATTTGAAGCCAAAAGTTCCAAGCATGTCTATGCACAATAAACGCCTATCTACGTTTAGAGATTGACCACGCACAGACGTTGACATTAGGGACTAACCGAAAACGGATTGTATTATACCGGTGTCTCGGACGTGATCAGGTGCTATTGGTGTGGCGAAGGGTATGAAAATTGGTAAAAAGAAGATGTAGTGAGACACGAACACAAAGTTTTATCCAAAATGTTTGGCAGCTCATAGATGAAATTGTACAGGTGCTGCATGAAATCAACAATAATAGTAATGGTTTTATAAAAACCGATGTAAAGCTTTACCCCTAATACAACGACAAGGATGAACGACTTTGAATAATTTCCAAGGAATCGGAAATGAATGCCACTTTACAGCCTTGCGGTCATCTGGTGACATGCATGAGATGTACGAAGAGTCTCTCAAAGTGTCCTATGTGCCGAACCAAATATTTTACATAAAATTAAAACGTACATTTGTTACTAAACAGTTTACTTATTAGTACATGTAGTAGATGCACTTTCAAGTGATATACTAAACATGGTGTTGAAGAAAATTAAATTGTAAAAGGGTGGTATTGAGTTGAAAGTCATTAAATTGGCACAAGTGCTTCAGCAAAAAGATTAGTAAGGAAGTTTGAGACTAAAAGGTCATAAGACTCTTTATTAAGGAAAAAAATCGTGTAGTTCGTAAACTTATACACCCTTATAAATATATTGACTATTTTAATTATTAGTTGTTTGTTCATTACATGTTAAACCTATTTACTAAAAATTTTTAAAGTGTTTAAAAACAGGAGTTACTAAATGCTTTAGGGAAGATGTGTAAATGTGCTCCGTAATGCAAGAAAGAACGCTTGAATTAAATATTCATTTTGTATTTCTTTCTTTTAGTGTGGGCTTATTAAAACTTTTGTTAAAGCATTTTCAAATATTTCACACTTTAAAAGAATTATTTATATTTATTTTTATTAATTTTTTAAAACTTTTTACTTTATTTTACTGCTCAACTTTTTTTATTGTTACTGCTTCACTTTATTTTACTGCTTAACTTGTTTTTTACTGTTTAACTTTTTCTGTTTAACTTTTTCTGTTTAACTTTTTCTGTTTAACTTTTTCTGTTTAACTTTTTCTACTGTTTAAATTTTCTTTTTAACTTTTTTACTGTTTAATTTTTTCTGTTTAACTTTTTTATTGTTTAATTTTCTTCTGTTTAACTTTTTTTACTGTTTAACTTTTTTCTGTTTAACTTTTTTCTGTTTAACTTTTTTTTACTGTTTAATTTTCACTGTTTAATTTTTTCTGTTTAACTTTTTCTGTTAAACAGTACTATTCCATTTGCTTGTTGCTACAAATTCTTTTCAAGAGTGTTTGCCTATCAAGGTGGAGTGTTTTTTTCATTGAAAGATATTACTGAAACTGTTCGCGTATTTAACGGAAGAGATACATATTCTATTGATTTATTTTTGGATGAGATAGAAGAAATGTTTACAATTTATAATATCACCACCGATCAACAAAAAATTTTGTTTACTTAGAAAGCATTAGCTGATCCTGCCAAACTGTATGTATCAACTTTAAAACAAATTTTTACTTTTGATAAATTGAAAGAACTATCACTTTTGGAATTCAGTTCTCAGGATCATCGATTGGCATTCCTAAAGTTTTAAGTTCCCGTAAACTTAAAATTACTGAGTCACTTTCTGAATATTTAATTGCAATGAGACAAATTGTTAAACGTTCAAATATTGATGAAGTCTCCCTCGACGAATATGTAATTGCTGGTATTCCTGAAAATAAAAACAAATTACTTTTGTATGGTGCCAAAAGTCTTTCGGAATTTAAAGAAAAATTTAAGATATATCAGAAAATTTCTGTTCATGGAAAACGACAAACACCTTTGAAAATATTCAACCACGATATTTCATTACTCCGAAGCCTCGTTTTAACGAACCAAAAAATAATTCGTGGAAAATAGAACACTCGCACAACAAGAATTCACGTCTACAACCTACGACAAATGAAAATAGATGTTACAATTGTGGGAAACGGAACACAAATCTTTTGATTGTCCCGATAAGTTTAAAGGCAAGAAATGTTTTAAATGTAATTCTTTTAATGGACACATTGCGAGAGACTATCCCAAAACCCTTGAAGTAAAGACTATTGTAGTTGCGGAATCCCGAAAACTTCAAAAGAATGTTATATTCAACGATTCAGAACACATTGCCTTAATTGACACAGGTAGCGAGGTGACAATGAACAATAAAGAATTATGCGACACGCTCAGAAACACTACATTGATTACAGACAATATATCATAAGTGGTGATAAAATTACTCCTACTTTATATTTCAATGCCCAAATTCGTATTGATGATGTAATTATATCGACAAATGTTTACGTTGTTACAGACATATGCAATAATTTTGTGATTGAAATGGACATTCTCGATCAAGTAAATTTTAATTTTACAAACGGTACCATAAGAGTACATAAAAATATCATGTGCGAAAACTGTTCAAATTTGCAGAAACGAAACAAAACCTCGAGAAAACACCGATTCAGATTCCAACACCTTGATGTACATGCAGTTAATTTGGACCCAATAGAGGTCTCCCACATCAAAGATCAAGAACACAGACACCATATCGTAGAATTAGTTAGTAATTACAAACCAAACAAAACAGAAATGACAGATTTAAAAATTAACATAATTCTAAACGACGAAATTCCCATCTACCAACGTCCTCGTCGGCTAGCTTCTCAGGAAAAATTAATCGTTGAAAATCAAATTCGCGAATGGCTAGATGCTGGAATAATTAAAAGTTATTTTGACTATGCAGCCCCAATTGTGTTGTGCAAGAAAAAAGATGGAAATTATAGACTTTGAATTAACTTCAGAAAATTAAATCAAAAATCATTAAGGATCGTTTCCTCTCCCTTTAACCGAAGATGTCCTTGACAATCTCGGAAACGCTCAAATGTTTACCACTCTAGATCTTAAGAACGGTTTTTTCCACGTTGACGAAAAGTGCACGAAATATACCGCCTTTGTGACCCAAGAGGGTCAGTATGAATTCCTACGTGTTCCTTTTGGCTTGTCCACCAGCCCCAATATCTTTCAGCGATACGTATACCACGTGTTCAAAGACCTTTTAAATGATCACAGTAGAAATTTGCCTCGACGACATTATAATCCCATCTCACGACGGAAAAAAGGGAATTCAAAAGTTAAAGCATGTTTTTGACTTTGCAACTAAGTACTGACTCTAATTAAATCTCAAGAAATGTCATTTTTTACAAAGACGAATAGAATTTTTAGGATACGAACTAACAAACAGAACAATCAAACCATTTCCAATTAAAACTACCGCAGTACAAAATTTTCCTGAACCCAAAACCGCAAAACAAGTGTA
This sequence comes from Meta bourneti, assembly GCA_933210815.1. NCBI lineage: Eukaryota > Metazoa > Arthropoda > Arachnida > Araneae > Tetragnathidae > Meta > Meta bourneti. Next base: position 59,644,761 of record OW119924.1, on the reverse strand, counting down.
GAGTTTCCTCGGACTCACAGGTTATTTCCGGGAATTTATCCAGAACTATTCACGATTGCTAAACCTTTAAGTGACCTACTGCGCAATATTGTTAAATTCAGTTTTGAACGTGAACTTTTGAACCACTTAAGGCTTTATTGTCTAATACCCCTGTCCTACATTTATTCAAACAAAACTCTATTATGGAACTCCACACCGACGCCAGTTGCCATGGATTTGGTGCATGTCTTTTACAAAAAGATGATGACGGCAATATGCATCCCATTCATTTCATGAGCAAACAGACGACTCCTCAACAAGAGAAATATAAAGCAGTTACGAACTTGAAGTTCTCGGTGTCATTGAAGCCCTAAAAAAGTTTCGCAATTATCTATTTGGTACCAAATTTAAAGTATATTGACCGATTGTCCCGCTTTTCAAAAGACCATGCAAAATAAGAAATTAACACCTAAAATCAAATGATGGGTTTTTTTCCTACAAGACTGACTACGAAATTATTCACAGACCAGGAAAGTTAATGAAACATGTCGACGCTCTTAGTCGCTATCCCGTAATGTTTGTTACACGTGATACTCTAACCCAGAAAATTATTGATGCTCAGAAACAAGACGAATTCATTGTCGAAATCTGTACACACTTGGACACTTCTCCATTAAATGATTTTTCATTAAAAAACAATGTTCTGTACAAAATCATTCAAGGTAAAGAACTATTAGTTGTATCTGCTTCCATGCAAAAAGAAATTGTAACCAATGCACATGCTCAAGGTCATTTTGCTGCTAGCAAAACCGAAGCAATTGTTTCGCAAGATTTTTATATCCCCAATCTTAAGAAAATTGTATTGAAAATTCTCACAAATTGTATCCCATGTATCCTTTCATCTCGAAAAACGGGTAAACCTGAAGGTATTCTGCATCCTATCCATAAAGGTGATATGCCTCTACTCACTTACCACATCGATTTCTTAGGACCCCTTCCTTCCACCAAAAAAAATTACAAGCATTTATTTAAGGTTATTTACTGATGCTTTCACTAAATTTCTTTGGATCTACCCCTTTAAACCAACTTCAGCAAATGATGCTCTCGAAAAGCTCAAACTTCAGCAAACCATTTTCGGAAACCCTAGTCGAATAATTTCTGACAGAGGTAGTGCTTTTACCTCCAAAGAATTCGAAGAAGATATCGAACATTTGCTAATAACAACCGGAGTACCCAGGGGCAATGGCCAAGTTGAACGTTATCACAAAACTCTTATCCCAGTTTTGACAAAATTGTCCATAAACGAACCCACTAAATGGTTCAAACACGTCGCAATAGTACAACGCATAATCAACAGTACAACATCCAGAAGCACTAAATTTACACCTTTTGAACTCTTACTTGGCGTAAAAATGAAACTTAAAGATGACATCCAAATCAAACAAATATTAGGAAGTGAATATCTACCAGCCACGATGAACGATAAACTCATTCTTCGCGATGAAGCCAAATATAACATCTTAAAAATTCAAGCAGAAAATACACGACAGTACAACTATATGGCGACTATTTATTCGTGCTAATCAATAACTCCAACGGTTCCACATGTGTCCACATACGTAAATTTGCTTTGGATAAAAACAATGTCTTGAAACCAAAGAAGGATTGTTCCCTGCATCCAAAAACATGGTACATTCTAATGCAAAATTTGATCAAATTTTTCGCTTTTGCAACTGCATCCGACGTTAAAGTTATACTAGAAAAAGAAGCAGAAAATCAAGCAGAAAATATACGACAGTACAACAAACGATGAAAACCAGCACATTCATAACAACATCGGCGACAAAGTAGCAATCGAACCAACACAGTTTAGAACTGATCTTAAACTCCGGTCTAAAATTTTATGATCCATACCAAATTGTTAAAACTCTCCAAACGACCGGTATGAAGTCAAGATATATATATATATATATATATATATATATATATATATATATATATATATATATATATATATATATATATATATATATATATATATATATATATATATATATATATGTATATATACATATATATATACATATATATATATGTATATATATATGTATATACATATATACATATATATATATATATGTATATACATATGATATATATATATACATACATATGTATATATATATGTATATATGTATATACATATGTATATATATATATAACATGTATATATATATATATATATATATTTATACATGTTACTGTGAAAGACCGATCTCCGGTGAATGTCAGCACTCACACAGTCGCTTGGTGTATGTCCGAAATATTTGTTAAATATCATTATTTCTCACTTACACCGGCAAATGTCGACATTCAGCATGCATTGATGGTGAATGTTGAATAAAAATATTTTTGTTACGTTAAGACAAAAATGCAACTTTTTAAATCATACTTTATTATTAAAGCATATTATGATATATGTCAAAATAGGAGAAAGCTTAAGTAACAGCACATGTAAATAAACTGTTGAACTTAAAACGAACAGTACATTCTAAATGAGAAAATAAAATAATACCAGTAATAAACTTACACATAACTTATGTGATTAACGTTATACAATCTTATTTATTGCAACAACTTAAACTGAAGGCGGAGAGGCCTCTCTGACTGTGGCCTCTCCGACTTCTCGTTTCGACCCCCACCAGAGCTTATCTGTGCTTGTCGACATACACAGGCGATGGTTCGAATGTATTAGAATCTAATCAAATATTCGGTGTTTCACCGACGTATTTCGTATGTGTCGACATTCACCGGAGAATATTGACATTCTCTAATCTCGGTCTGTCAAGGTAACATATATATTATATCAAATTGCTGGGAATGCCAAAAATGATCTCATTGCTTGCAGATACTTTTGATTATGTTCTAAGTCTATTTTTTATTGTGGTTTAAGCTAACACACTTCAACGTTTATCAAATATATGTATATTTATAAATCAGAAACATTTCACAACTCAGACGACTTAAAGATTAAGGTCGTCAAGGGGAGACTTGCTGAAACATTACAGGAGCCCCCCCCCCTGCCACTATGAATATATTCCTTGGTAAAGGGGCTGCATATCAAAAACATTTATTTAAAAGTTTTGTAGTTTTTCTTGAGAAAGAAATGCTTTATTCTTTGAAGCACACATTTGTCTTGTCACAGAAGTATTTTCCTGTGCCATGCATGTGAAAATTATACTTTCATGCTCTCCATGTTTAGAAGCCAACGTTTAAGAATGAGTCTTTTGTATCGCGTTATCCCCTTCAATCATATTGCTTTCAGAAAAGGAAAAAGGACAAGTCCATGCAAAAATTACCTTACAAGCATCCAAGGAGTACAAATCTAGACAGGGATGCCAATTCTTACTTCCGCCCTTGAGACTCATTAAATCCTCCAAGTGGTTTCGACGAGATATCTCGTAATCAAGATACTGTGATTTTTTTTATGATGACGAAATCAAGATCTGGTCAGTTTTCTTTCAATGAAGAGATATCTCATCCATCAAGATCTGGTCACTTTTGCTAATGACGAGGTACCACGTCGAGACAACCACCAGGAGGGAACAGGATGAATCCACAAAGCTCTTCCTTTTGCTAGCTTTTATACATAATCAATTAAAAACAGCGATCAACAGTTACTGTTGTGAACAGTAGTTTAAAACAAATATTGGTACTAATTAGTATATTTTATCCAAAATATTTAAATAATATTAGGTAAGTTTGTTTTGGGCAGAGGGGAATCAGCCTCATATACCGTAGGTCCAGAAAAGTCTCGCTTCGTCTGTCCCTTGGTATAGCAGTAATGCACGTCCAACCTTTTGATTTGTCTAGGCCACATTTGTGAAGAGGAATTGTCTTTGGCAGCATAAAAAAATAAAAGCTAATGTATATAACAAAAATTTTTTCTTTATGTTTTATTACATTATTAAAAAAGGACACTATAAGCATAAAACTAGTGGAATATTTGACCTTCTTTTTGTGAAACCAATGCATTAACGTCTAGTTTAATAGAAGTCGCAATTGCTATAGTGTTCTCAAGGTCCTCTTCAGAAAATTTTGATCTAGTTTCACTCGTCATGCCCTTCCTCCTAGAGCACATGTACATCCTACCAAAAAGTTATGACATGAATAAGGCGTGACCGTGGAGCGATGGATATTTTTCTCAGGGAAGATAAGTCATCGAGTCAAGAAAAGAAATACCGCAAAAATCACCAAATAATATTAAAAGTTCGCGATCTTGTTTGAACTGTCCGAGGCTACGGGTGAACAATCCTAAACAACAGTTTTATATAAAACAAGAAAATGCTTCAACTCTGACGTATCTCCTGATGTGCAAGTCAAAAGTTCTTGTGGTGGTTCCAGTTGGCAGAGATTTATTTTTCCATTTTTGAAGCAAATACCAGTAGACTCTGATTTAAACTTTTTGGCTTGACAGTAACTACAAACCATTTTCATTTTCACGATGGTAACACTTGCATGCAGCGAGTAGTCTTTATGTGAATCGTAGTGGAATCCTTCCAATGCTAAGCTAAAATGGTGCGCAGTCCGTGATCGTTTGACACTATCTCTCTTATCCTGTAGTCGAACCTCACGCTGCTGTGGTATCTGTTGCTCTAAATGTAACAGCTCTCTCTCGCCAATTGCAAGTCTATTCCTCTCCTAGGAAGTTTCTTGACTATGCTTATCTTTCATCATCTTAGCCGTTGACTGTACTTGGCCGATCGCCTTCCGCTTCCTTGGAGGCATTGCTACAGCAAAGAAATCTGTTAAAAAATACAAAAAGGTATTTCATAAATTAAGCAAAAGGCACATTATCACTGAACAATGAAATCTATCATAGAATATAATAAAAAGCTAAAATTAACGAAGAAACAAATTCAAAATTATGAAGTGCTTACATCAGTTTAGAAATATAAATCCAAAATGTACACTATCACTGTCGAATAAAGTAGGAAACACTTATACAATCAACTAAAAAAGCGAATTAAAACTGCCAGATTCATTGAAAGATGATAAACTGGAAGACATACCGAGTTAGCTTCCTTTAAATACGACCAGCAAAGAATCGAGTGGGTGCTGGAATGTTCTCCACCATGAGTCCAAGGAAGTTTCCGTTTCCCCAACTTTCTAGAAAGTTCTACAAAGTTTTATAAGAAAAGTAAACATTAATTCTGGTGCTGCCAGATACCGAGTAGCAAAATTACGCTTTTATGATCAATGAGTTTTTCGTTTGTGCTTTTCGGAATAACGGTGCTTGGGTTAGAAATAAATGTAATCGGTGTAGACAAATTAATCTGAATAGATAAAATTTTTTCAAAAAGCAGAAGGTCGATTTTACAGAATTTTTCAGAAAGAAAATCACTGCTTTCAACGGAGGATTCACATGTATCTATTCCGGACATTTTAAAATAAGTTACACGCCTTACCTAAAAGGCCTTGTGAAACAGAATTCTACAAATCATTACGTATTCAATAAATTATTTAAGGAAAGTTGGTCGAAATATACACCAACTTTCTTTGAAAATAATCCTTGAATTCCTGAAAACCTTTCCTTGAATTTCCTTGCAAACATAAATATTTTAAAATATTCTTTCCCTTCATCAATAAAATATCTATAATTTATTTACATCATGGGAAGAACTAAAAAGTCAGTTCAAACATGAATACTGAAATTTAATTTGTTTCGGAAAAAATTGTTTTTCGATCAACACTAGTAAAGCAACCATCGCTGCCTAAAGCAATCAATCTATGCTCAATGTTATTTTTATTGCGATTTCGAATAGTTTTTAGCCCCCAGGGCCGATAGAACGGGGGTTAAGAGTTAGTCTATGCTGACCGCAGTGTTCTAAATTATAAGTGTACCAAATTTGGTGTGGATTGGTCAAAGGTGTAGATTTGTATAAAAAATATACATATATACACACATCCTATTTTATATATATAGATAACAACTGTTTTACTTTACATTATATTCAGCAGATGGCAGCACGAAATAGAGTACTAGGCAATGCTAAAGACAGTTTCAGGCAAGGCTACTCAAGGGGAAAGGTAGGGTCCATCAGAGTGGTTTTGAAAGGGGAGGAAACGTGACGTCACTCGGAGGTAAGTTCCTCCATGTGAAACCTATGAACGTCAAGCAGATTCTTTTGTTATTTGCTTTCGTTGTAATGTCTTAAACGATGCTGATTAATATTGGATTTCTTGTGTTGTCGGCGAAGTGGTTTTTCTGGATTGAACCTCTTGTAAATGCGTTAGTCATAAATTAAAAAGGAAATAAGTTTAAAAAACAACTTACTCCATGAGATGAAACATCTTCCAACAAGGCGACAATTATCCTTTTATGTTGGTTTTTGAGATTTCTTAAATTTTTGCACTTTTTTATCACTTCGTTTTATAGCGGCACAGTTCATATATTTGATTCGGAAAAAAGTTCTTGTTCTTGTAAAAAGTTTGAGAGCTGAGGCATTTTGCGTGGGAAATTTTTCCTGTAATATTTGTGAGAATTTATTTATTACACCTTCACATTTATTTAATTGCACAGGTCCATGAAATTGCATGAAACACTTCTCAAGTTTTTTCATTGTCTCAAACTAACACTCAGTTGGTAAAACTAAACCACCCCGAGATAAAGCCCCAATCCACGTTTGATTATTTTCCTTCTGAATATGTACAGTATTATTTCCCAAACTTTTATCATGCACTTTAAAAGCAATGTAGCCAGCAATAAATCTTAATGCTTTGTTTGAGCAGTCTTCTCTTATGTTTAAAGATGATTCAACTGTTGAAGCTCCAGTATTTTCTGATGATTGAGTTCGAACATTATTTTCAATTATTGAGTTCAATGACTGCACTGTATCGACTTCAAATGATGTGTCCCTTTCTTTTTCTTCAATCTCGGTTAATTTATCAACTTTAACAAGAGAGTTAAATAACTGGACCCTTAAAAACTGGTCATCATCACTTGCATTATTAGTTATGGCACTAGATGAAGGTAGTGGGAGTTTATTGCACAAAAGAATTTGTCGCAGTCTGTATTTGAAGTCGGTGGGTAAAGGATGGTCGTAAAATTTTCCTAAGCCTCTTACTTGACTGAAAAGATTTTCCAAAGAATCTTGGTTTACTCTACAGGTTTGCAAATTGCAACTGCACAGCTCGACATACTTCAGGAGACCTGTTATATAGAGCTCAAATAGATGTATTTCTATCCTGTGTGTTTACCGTTGAAATAGATGTATAACTCTCTCTCTCTATCACGGCTCTTAAAACAAAGATAAAAAGAAAGCGAGTCTAAATGGTCTATTTACCTCGAAACATATTTAACTCTGAAGACTTATGTTATATAGATCTACTTTTCAAATAGATGTAAAACTATGAAAGGTTCTTAAGACTGGAAAGCAGTAAGGGAACTTCCAGTACTCTAAGAGCGATGCTTTCCACTGAGTGACAATGACGAGACACTTGCTCGCTGGATAAACTTTCCTCAACGTGACGTCATAACATCACCCCTCTTTTCACAGAGAAAGGGACAAAGGGTGGTGGACTAACCTGTCTCCTTTACTAGTCTTGAGTTTCAGGAAATGAGTTGATTACAAAATGAGTCTATTCATATCATATTATGCAATACTTGTTACAAGTCTTCTAATGATAGCTTTCAGCAAGAAATCCATTTTAAAATAACTGTTGAATCGGAATAATTAAAAACATTAATGTCTATTTTCTTCAAATCTTAATAACTAAAAACATTAAGGTCTGGTTAACATTAAATCTTAATAAATAAAAACAACAAGCTTCTTTCTTTGAGTCAAAACAAAATTTTTGCTGGCGTAGAAGCTGTTCATATCCAAGTGTAAAAATAAATGGTATGTGTCCAACTCAATAATCTAATCCATCCGATAACCCGATTCTACAGTTTGTTATCGCTTACATTTTTTTTAGATTTAAACGTCAACAAACACACATTTAAAAAGCAACTCTAAATGTCGAACTTAGGTTGAAATATCTCGTTGATAGCTATTCTACGTATTTTACATAAATAAACTAATTCCTTAGCATGGCACGTATTAAAGTTTGGGATCTCTTGCTATCATCAACAGAAAACACATGGGTGCTTTAAAAAGGTAAAACTTCCCATAAAGATAATTAAAAATATCAAAACGGGAAATATTATATTTTCATGAATGGCATTTTAAAATTATTTCCTCAACTTTTTAAAGGAGAAAAATTAGATTTGGATCAGATTTAGGTGCAAAAACTATTAATGAGTATTGAATGTAAAATAGTTTCTTACATTCAAACTTCTTACAAACTTATATAACTTGTTATAAAAGTCATCGCTTCCCGCAATGGGTCTTACCATAATGATATCCAAGGTAGGACATCATTATGATGACATATTTTTTTAATGTGATTCTACCTTTTTGTGAAAAGACCTTAAGCCAGAAAACCCGAACCAACCAACTGTTTCAGGTAAAGTTAAACACATCTATGTGCTTTTGGTTCGTTAGAATTGTTCCTCTTCTATGCCACCATCTGCCTTCTCACGACCAAATTTCCCCAGGGCTATGGTGTAAGTGGGCCGAACAGCGCTTGGAGAAACATAGCATTTGACCACCAAGGGGCTAAGAAACAATTCTACGGAATCACCCATTTCCTGCTGAGGCATGGCAATAAAATGGCAGCAGTTACTTAATCTATAGGCTAAATTAAGTTATTTTCTTTCAACTTTAAGTTATACCTTTGCATATTCAACCAGGTAATATGAATGGAAAATAAATTTCAGTGGGTAATCCCCTGCGTTAGGGGTTGCAATTCCACAAAGGTGGTTTCCTTAGAAAATCCACTTCGTAATTTTTTATATTTCTTAATAAAAAGTACTCAGGAGTGCTCATCAAAGTCGATAAGTCCCTCATAAGCACAAGCACAAGGACATTTCCGGTGGTTATATGCCATCGCTAGACATTATCCAAATAAAAATTTAAAATTATTTAAACTTATAACTGCATACACTGAAGAGTATAAGCTAAATACTGGTATACAAATTTCAGCAATATTCAAAAGCAAATATTTTAAAAACTAAAATAAAAACATGAAAATTGGAACATTTAAAATACTTCAAAAATCGTATAAGATGCGCTAGCGATGAAAAATGTGATTTAAAACGGCACTTATTAAGCCTACAGAGAAAATTCTTTCTATATGATCCCACACTAATATTCAGTCAGTTTTAAAATAAAACCCAATTCATTGCATTTTCTGCCAATAACAGAAGAAATTCAGTTCCAGACGGAATTATAATCATCAGAACAGAATACATTTATGCATTAAAATCTGTAAAAATAAAATACCGGTTTTTAACTTTTAGGTGATTGAACTGTTAAAACTGAGTTAAAACTGTTGATGACCTCGCCCTTGATCCAGAAAATCATAAGATGTAATATTGAATATATTGATCCAATTAGCCCTTATGCTACAAATAAAATGACCATAGAGCCGATAAGCCAAACCAACGCAAGAGTAGCACTGAAAGCAGCAGGCTGGACCAGAGAAGAGACACTCTTCTTCACAGGCCATGGTTCACTTCCATCCTACCTGAAGAGCTTTAAAAAAATTAGGACAACTGATCCTGTGGTCAAATTAGCGCACTGCTGCACTACATCGCTCTGACCCCCTCACAGCAGCATGACATATGAAAACACCTGCCGACCACCTTAAAATCACGTGGCTCCGAAACATTGATTCTAAAAAGGACAGGAGAGTCAAAAATATTGGCATGACTCGTCAGGACTTGGTAAATCTGAGAGATTTATTTCAATATGCAATTATAGAGTATAAGATAGTGTAACTAATAGAGGTAATAACATAGCATTCTGGATAGACATGCCACCTCGATAGTTAGTTTGTAACTAGTTCAGTGTTTCACGACTCTAAACACTGGAGTGTGTAATGTTAATTAAACCAAACCCACATCACATATGCAAACACTTTTGTTTCGTCCGAATCATAGTTACGGTCATAATTCACAACTTCGATTCTAAATAAATAAGCATCATGACTAATTGCCTATAAAAACGCTATGATATTTTTTGCTTGTTTCATAATATTTACATCTAAATGCGTAACGAAGTCGATTTCAACTGATAAGAAAATTGTAGACTGTGTGTATCTCTTACCTATTTCATGAAACGAGTAATCTTTCTTGGGAAGGAAAGGTGATGCAAGCATGTTCCGGAGAAATACTAACAGTGGAAAACCCCAAGAGAAAAAGGATATTGACAAAAAAGACAGGTGGAAACATAAAAGATTGCACATTGTCTGTATCCGATATAATGAACAAATTGCCTCAACTTAAACAATATGTATGTATACAGATTGTATTATTATGCCAGGCGATGTAAGCACCGTGTTATACGGGGATGTTCCCAATTCTCGAACCGTGTTAGAGTGAATCCGTGCTATAGAAGTGCCGTGTTATATGGGGGTTACCTATATATCAAAACAATCCACCCTGTCGGCCATAACGGAGGTCACCCGGATACGTTCACGTATTCGCCATAGGTTTCGCAATTGTTCATTATTGTTCACATAAATAAGCCATTGCGATTGATTATCAGTCAGAATAGTCTAACCATGGAAATTCTTTAGAGAAAACACAGTAGTGATGAAGATCGCCCTCCACCCCGCTTGGACAGAGGGAAGTTCTTTCTATTTTGAACCTATGTAAATATGATAAAAATGGACCGTGTCCGTTCAACAAAGAAATTAATGGCTTATTTTGTGACAAAAAGTTTGATGTTGGGAAATTTTCTAAATTCTTCTTCCTCTGAACAGTTATGAACGGATTCCAGTTGGTCCGCCATGTCGAAAGTGATCGTATTTTAACTGTGTGTGGTATCAGAGATAGGGAGTAAGATAACACTTATTTCCCCCCCCCTCCCCCCCCCCCGAAGTTGGCTTCTCTATCCGCAATTTCGTTGCAACTATAGTTCTTCACTTTGCTCTCATCCGGCTGAACCAAAAATATTTTAGTGGGTAAAAATATTTTGTAACTTGATTTACATAGCATGATTTTGTGTTAAAAATTTTAGGTGCCTGGAACTAGCTTAGAGCTATCACTAAAAATGTTGTCTGCGTTGCATATTAATAGCTAGCCATGAGACTGTTTTATGTATGGCAGTGATTTCAGCTTTAAAGACGGTATATATTTAAGTTATTATTTTAAGATTTTATGGTTAGAATGGTTGAGGCTAAGAATGCACTCTGAAGAGCCAGTCTTGCTATCATTTTGAGACAGTCTGCGTAAATTAAAAATCTGGGATTATCAATAGAAATTTTTATATCTAGCAATCTTTCGACTGGGTCAGCAGAATTAATGCTTGTGTTGTAATCGAGAGTCTAGATTATAAGTTAGCTGGGATATGGTCTCCCTTCGCCTCTTGGTAAAATTAAACTTTTAGAATTGATACTCGATGATAAGTGTAAGGGGGATTCCCAAAGAATATTTACGGATGTCGCTGAGTGGTTCTATGAGCACTTGAAAATTTTGATAAAAATATTCGTTGTACAGAGTTTAACTTTTTATTTTGCTCTTCTGTTACCGATGATAAAAATCAGAATAGTTTAATTATTTGGCAGGTTGAAATGAAATTTCGTAATTATTTTGCTTTCCAATACGGCCAGATATTCTCAAAATTTTAAGGAATCGTTCATAAACTACAACTTACCTACTGATGAAAAATGATACCTTATATCATTCGACGTAGGAAATTTAAATATCTTTCTTATCCCGGCTCAAAATTAGGTCGGTTCTATGGTAATCATGTTAAAAATGCCCAAAAGATGTCTCGGGTTATCATGAGTGTTCTCTCGTTACACCCCCGAAACACTGCAGTACGTGGTCACGATTAGCCATAGTTATGTCATAATCCTGATAATTGTGAAAGTCAGGGTAAATATTATTTTCCTGGTACATATTTCATTGTTTTGGTACGACCTGTTCTAAATCTTGGAAATGCTATTTTAGGGGAGAATTCCAATACAGTCACCATATAAGTTTTTATGGTGTTCATCATAAGAGAATGACAGACTTTCACTTCTCAGCTGTCTCTGTTTGGTTTGCTCTTTATATAAATTTAAGTGGGCCATTTTAATTTATTGCCTGGATGCTTTCTCATAGGATTTTCTTAGCTTTTTGAGACAAAAATACTTCAAAAAGTTGTTCTGTTTGGCATAAAATCTTGTTTTGTTTGGTATTAGTTTCCTATCACCAGAATCCATAATCTGGATATGCTTTACGAAATTTACTCATTTGCGGCTAATAGAAATACATTCTAAGAGCTACATGACAAGTAGAGCGTGCTTCCTTACGTATAGTAACAATAACACTCTTCACAGTGGTGCCAAGTGCCACAACTTGCCATCTTTGCACATGCACGAAAAGATTGTTAACCCTGATGAGAGAAGTTGTGTAGATGTTGGGAATAGATGATGTAGTATTATGTCATCAAAACGGATATGGCATCAACACCTTACATCCATGCCTAATGCAATCTGTCATAACTATATCATTTTCTGTCGTTTAATTGGACAGGAATCATAATTGTAGTAGGTGATCATGTTTTTTGAATACCGCTGTTTTTTTAATATTGCTGTTTATGTAGATTAATCAATATTTAGACAATCAGGTAAAAATTAATACCAAATATATAGCAACCGAATTTTCTATATTTTCATCAAACATAAAAGTTGAAATAGCGTTGCAGCATAGAGAAATTTGAGTCGTTCAATATACTATATTCTGATGCAAACTATAGCAGTTCAACTAACTTAAATTACTTTGCAATTCCTTTCACAACAGCAATTTTTTAGTCAGACATTACCTATCACTTACATATGCCACATTCTTCCTAAAACTTAGAAAAAAGTTTTAAATACTAATTGAAGTAAACATAAGTGTATAACATAATTCTCTATCTTGAAGTACTATTAAAGCAGTATATATTGACCAATATATTGAACTGGAGAAGCTTGAGAGAATATTCTGATATACTCCCATATCTTCAAGACCAGACCAAGACATCATGGAAAATGTCTTGCATGTAAACTAAACGCTTAATTTATCTTTGTTTATGTAAGCAGTTCAGAACGGGTGTTAGAGATTATTGTCCGAGAAATTTCTTGCTGTTTTTCGATCGGGCTCACTTTGGGAAGATCGTTTAGATATATCAATGTGTTTCTTTCACATTAATTTATCCTACAAAAAGACTATCAATGTTTTGTAACTACCAATGTTGAAACAAATTTAATTTTGTCACTCAGAAATTTGAACACTGTTTACGGAATACTAGGGCTTCCAGGATTCCAAGGCAACACATGAAATAGTCTCTCAATAAACTAAATTTTGCAACTGACATCTGTAATTTGAATTTATGCTATTTCAATTGACTGTGTATCGAATGCTAGGAAATAATTCAGATTTCAAATTGAACCAGAAGTTTTCAGTCTACAATCTATAGAATCAAACGAAAAACCTCGTTCCTAAATAAAACTTTTTATACAGCTGTATCTAAACAATGTTTCAAAAAAGAATGATGATTTTTTTCTATTTCACTATCTGTAAGTTTAAGATTGAAGTTAAATCCATCTCATTTAACGTTAGATGCATGCAAACGTTATTTGGTCCTCAGAAAGAAATTTTGCAAGAAAATAAAGCAACGTTAACACAAAATAAACAATCGTTTACGAAGAGCAAATCTAATAGCATCAATTTAAGCTCCGAAAGGGTGTACCTAATTTCTTCATGCTCGTCTGAGTTGCAATCATTATTTTAAATGAGGTCTACGAAACAGATGAATAAATTCAAATGTATCAACAAGATCTGCACACTTTTTACAATTAATTGATAAACACAGTCGATGAAATAGAAATAATCATTAATTTGACTAACTATAGTCAAACTTTGGGTTACTTAATGAAAAATTGTTTTATTCACCTGTCATAAATAGCAAGCACTTAAAAGTGCTGGGAATATTTCAGATTAACGGGCATATTTTACTGATGATAAACTTGTATAAATAGAGTATCATTTACTCACTCATAGCTAGTACTCATGGGTAAGAATTTTAAAAGAATGTGCAGAACCATTTATGAATTTTTACAAATGGGTTACCAGTAAAGTAGAGTCATTAAGTTTTAAGGTTCATTCTAATTTTCTAGACTTTTCGGGATTGAGTTTAAATAAGATAATTTGAGACTGAATAATGACTTTAATGATTAATTAATATTTATATTGATCCCAGTTACCATTGCTTAAAATGAGGCTTATTACAAGGCTTAAATGTAAAATTCAAATTCCAGATATTTGTTGACTATACGTTGGATGAACTCTTACAAAGCGTATTGAATTCTTACACATCACTACGGCCATTTACCCATTTTTAATACATGTGTTAACATGAGTAAATCGGGACATTAAACGTACAACCTAGAGTCTCCATTTTAATCTAATGTGTAGTAATGTGAGCTACAAAGACAATTAAACAGTTTAGGTGATCGATATTTAGCGTTTAGAGCAATGAGTCAATTTTATCTCAGTAAATATATAATTGAATTACTTGTAAATTTAATTAAATATATAACTGGATTACTTGTAAATTTAATTAAATATATAACTAGATTAATTGTAAATTTAATTAAATATATAACTGGATTGTTGTTAATTTTAGATGATTATTTGTTTTGTTCCAAACGATGGTTATTAATATATTAACACTAATTTCCCACTTAAACTAGGGGATATTATATTTCTCATAATACGATCTCAATTTAATTTTATGAAAGCTTTTAGTGTGTTTTCTTTCCTCTATACAGTGTATCAAATACAAATCATATCAAATACATATACTTCGTTCATTTTTAATTAAAAACTAAATACACTGAAGTGCAAAACTTAAGTAACGATGTAATTTTTAACCAGACAGACATGAAATTGTACAAAAGGGGCTTGTTGCGGTCAGTCCAATAAACACCCAATTCAGTAGAAAGGTGATTTGTATGCAAATATCAGAAACAAGACGTCACACGTGAGGGCACGCAAAACGCGTGCAGTCAGCGCGCGCAGTGCAAGACTACACTAAAAAGAAGGACGAAAGGCGCTATTAAAGGCATTTGCTGCAAGTTCAAGTGAGTTCGTACGTGCAATATGGCTACAAGAAACCATCTGGACGACTTTACACGTGGTAGAATGATCGGCAAGCTCGAGGAGGGGCGTAGTTTGACGAGTGTAGCCCAAGAGTTTAGAGTCGACAAAAGTATCGTTTCACGAGCTTGGAAAGCCTTCCAAACAACTGGTACAGCTGTAAGAAAGGTTGGTGGTGGTCGGCCAAGAAAAACACGCCAATAGATGACCGATATATCGTCCTACAGGCGAAAAGAGTCAGCGGGCAACCTGACTCAGCAGCTGCGTGCGGAAACGGGACGACAAGTATCGCGGTTTACTGTGGCCTGACGCCTTCATAAAGGTGGCCTATTCGCCTGCCGTCCTGAACGCTGCATCCCATTGACACCTACCCATCGGCGGCGCCGTTTGAATTGGTGTAAGGAACACAAAGATTGGACATCTCATCAATGGAGTCACGTCCTCTTTACAGATGAGAGTCGTTTCTGTATCACAAGCGATTCTCAACGTCAGTTGATATGGAGAGAGATAGGGACACGGTTTTATCCCACTAACATCAGGGAAAGAGACCGTTACGGTGGTCCTGGCGTGCTCGTCTGGGGAAGCATCATGATGAACGAGCGGACTGAGCTCCAAATTTTCGACAGAGGTACTGTTACTGGAAATCGCTATTGTCGTGTAGTGGTTAGCACTTGTAAAATAATCAACTCCTTTTCTTGGTATTCATTTATTGGTGGGGTCCAGTTTAAAAACAAATCGGCTTTACCTTGGGGATCCGGATACCTGAATATGGTGAGAGGCCGAGGCCGGGGCAGGCCGGATAAGGAGAGGAGACGACTCGCCGGGATTCTGTTGGACTTCTATCAGACTGTCTCTGCATGGACGCTGGCTCGCGTCCGTTTTCGTTTTTGTCCCCCGAGTCTTATTCTTGCGACCTCACCGATTTGCAGTCCTTCGCACTCTCTGCCTCTCCTCCTCTCTTCCGCTCTGGCAAGTCATTCAGGGGAACAGCACCCCCATTCGCCACCCCCTTTCGCCTCGACTCTCGCCATCCAGCGAACATCCCCAAGTTCGGCTCATACATCGAAGATCATAACATAACATAAATATCCCCCTCCTACGAAGAAAAATTTCACAGAAATTTTTTTTCTTCACATCAATATAACAGTTTGAATGATCCTGAAAGATATCCAGCCTTGAATTAAAAAAGTCAATTTCTTATGTATTTAACTCGCTTAGGTTGATCTGCCCAATTTCACATTAAATCGCAAATCACATTTGTTACATAAAATAACTAAAATGCATTCAATTTTAATCTTCTGAATTACCTACTGGACGTATATTAAAACATTGGATACCACAGAATAACATTTATACGATATCACTTAAATATACAAGAACTGTACATATATACAAACATCAAATACTACCGAACTACATTAAAAATACAATATAATAGAAATGTACTCTATATTGTTAATCGCATGAATTGTATGGGGGGGGGGAAAAAAACGTCACAAATTCTATCTCTCTTAATCCCTAATCACAAATCCGCGCCTCCTGGGACGGAGATTATATTGTACACTCCTGGTATTCTGCTGGGCAGACAGAGAACTTTGAGCGTTTTCTAAAGCAGTAAACTGACCGTTATCTCTTGGAGGGATCTTTTGATCTGGAAGAAACCACCCCTTTACCCCTGCTAGTCCTCTACAAGTTTCTTCCCCCAACGAGAAGTTGTCAGGACAAACTGGCCCATCGGTTTCACTATCAGCAGGTTTAAACGAGGGTGATAAACCGATTTCATATTCGGGAAAACTTTTTCTTTCAACCATTTTTGTGAGTCTATCAACATGTACAGATTGATTCCTTCCTGGGCTGTCAACAGGGCATATCTGGAAATTCACGGGGGTTAACTTCTTTAAGACCCTGTACGGACCTTTATTTGGTTTAGATAATTTTTTTTGATAATCCTTGTTTTATTGAAGGATCATATATAGAAAAACAAAATCTCCCACTTGTATATCTTTGTTTACCGCTATTCTATTTCTATTCCTCTCCTGACTTTCAGCTGCGGCTAATAAATTCTTTCTTACTTTAGAAAATACAGTATTTAGACGACCCAATAGCGAGATAGTGTAATCTTCTGGTTCCGAATAGGATCGAGGAGGAGGATTCAACAGAAATTGATAGGGGAGCCTGAACTCACGCCCATAAGTCAGAAATGCTGGAGTTTCCATAGTGCTTGAGTGGACAGTAGTTCTGTAAGCCAAAAGAGCAAATTCTAGACATCTATCCCAGTCGTTATGATTCTCATTCACTACATAAGAAAGGGCATTTGCTAACTTTGAATGCCAACGTTCTAAGACACCATCGGACTGCGGATGAAAAGCTGTAGTCGTATGTTTTTGAATACCCAACATTTCGTAAAGTTTAACTATAACCTCGCTAATAAAATTGGACCCTCTGTCGGACACTAAATGTTCTGGGCAACCAAATCGGGCTACAAACTGCAATAACACCCTTGATATGTCCTCACTTTTGATGGATCTCACTGGATATGCTTCGCCCCATCGTGTGAAGTAATCGGTCATAGTTACTATATATCTATTGCCATCCATTGAAATCGGAAAAGGTCCCAAAACATCTATTGCCACTCTCTGATAGGGGAATTCCGGAATTGGTATTCTTTGCAAAGGAGCCAGCTTTTTTGGCTTATGTGCTCGCTTCTGCAAACATTTTGTGCAAGATTGAATCCAATTCCGTACATCTGAGAATATTCCAGGCCAATAATAATTTCTTCTGATTCGGATTAACGTCTTTTGTAGACCCTGGTGACACGCCATTGGGGAATCATGCGATTGTCGAAGTATTTCTGGCACCATAATCGCAGGAACTACCAATTTTGCAACGTTCTCTCTATCCCAATTTCTCGGTACTTTATATTTGCATTTCAAAACTTCATTTTGCACAAAAAAACTCAAAAATTGAGGCTTAACTTCCCTGTTACTACGTAATAATTTTCTAATGCTTTGACATTTAGAATCCCTTTCTTGATGTTTTATAATATCGTCCTGTAAGCAACTTAACAAGGATACTTCGGTGCGCGTTTTATTCCTCCTTTCTCCCATCAGCAATTGGTGATCATGACCAATATTAGTATTATCGGGTGGGTAAGCAACTCCTCTTGACAAAAAATCTGCCACCTTGTTGCATTTTCCTGCTATGAATTTAATATCGAAGTCAAAATGCGAAAGAGCCATAATCCACCTAGCTATGCGGTTCATTGGATCACGCAGCTTCAGAACATGAGTTAACGCGGCGTGATCAGAGAAAATTTGAAATTTTCTTCCAATTAAGTAATGTTTGAAGTAACCAGTGGCAAAGACTATGGCCAAAACTTCACGCTCAGTGGTTGAATACCTGGTTTCAGCGTCTTTAAGTTTCCTGCTGGCATAAGCCACAGGCCTAGGAAAGCCCTTTTCATCCAATTGAGCCAAAACACATCCCAGCGCTTCTTGTGAAGCATCAGTATATAAATAAAAATCCTTACTCATATCTGGCAATGAAAGACATGGGAATTTAGTTAGGCTCGACTTTAAATCTTCAAATTCTCTTTGAGCTTCCGTACCCCAACAAAACTTTTCCTTTTCCCTTGTAAGCTTCGTTAAATTTAAAGAGCGCTGAGTAAAATCAGGGATGAATTTTCTGTAATAATTAATGCACCCCAAAAACCGGCGTACGTCCTTTCTACTCTGAGGTATCCTAGCATTTTCTATAGCTTCAACATTTTTTGGGTCAGGTTTAACCTCTCCTTTTTCAATTAAAAATCCTAAGTACCGTATCGCTTGCTTCAGGAACACACATTTTGAAGGTTTTAGTTTTAAGTTAAATATTCTCAAACGGTTGAAAACCAACTGAAGTTTGTTCCAGTGAGATTCAACATCTCTTGAGGATATTATAATATCATCAATATAGCAAGAAATATTTAAAGGCTGCAAACCGGATAATACGATCGACATTAATCTTTGGAAAGAAGGAGCACTGGTTGACAAACCAAAGGGTGTCCTGGTGAATTCGAAAAGGCCTCTGTGAGTAATGATAGCAGTTTTGTGAATGTCTTCAGGATGGATCGTTTGTTGAAAGAAACCGCTTGTTAAATCCAAGCTTGAAAAGTATTCAGCCCCAGCCAAAGAATCAATAGCTTCATTAATGTTGGGTATTGGGTATGAATCGGGTATAACTTTAGCATTTAACGCTCTAAAATCTGTCACAAATCTAAATTCTCCAGATGCTTTCCTTACCAGAAGAACGGGAGCAGCAAAAGGGGAGGATGATTCCTGCAAAATCCCCGCTTCCAATAGCACGTTTATTTGCTTATCCATTTCATCTCGGAGATTATATGAAACGCGATAGGCCTTTTTTCTAACTGGTACCTGGTCTGATAGATTGATACTATGTGGAAGGGCACTACATCCTCCCAGATCCAATACCGATTTGGCAAAAACATCCTTATTTTCCCTCAAAAAATTAATTAATTTTTGCTTAATGCTGTCTTCAATGTGATCAAAATTAAAGTTTGCTTCCCACTCTAAATCAGCTTCATCACAAGCTCCCCAATTTGTATTGACCAAGTCTTCCTGCAAATAATTTATCTCTTCCACGGACGCATTTTGTAGGGGCTCAAGGTGTACCAACTTCAGTCCTTTATTTAACTTTAAACTTTGGTTAGAAGTGTTTAAAATCATGATCGGAATATTGGTTTTGCTATTATTCCAATGAATAGTACGACAAATGGCAATATTTTTAAGTTTTGCCGATTCGGCCAAAAACATTTCAGACACTATCTCTCCCCTTACATTAGCATGTACAACTTTCTGGCTAAAAGTAGGAATCGTTTCTTTTCTATTCAGATACGCGAAAGGTCTGGAAAAGGAATTACGAATTCTCATCCGATCATCTTGTTCAGCGGGTGTTAAGTTATGGACCGATGAGCAGTTATTCGAACTCCTCTTCGTTTCATTTATACATGGGTCAACCGACCATTTAATTAAAAAAATTTCACCACAAACTGTTTTAGTCTGAAAGTTTGGATTGCAATTTTGATTTAATAGGAAAGAATTTCCTAAAATTACCTGAAAATTCGGTGAAATATTCTCCTTGGTTATGCAAAATTCCTCTTTAAATTCGTGGCCTTCAATGTTTACAGTTAAATATGTTTTGTGCTTAATATTCAAATCGGAATCTCTAATTGTGCGCAAAGAAACGTTACAATTTTCCTCCAAATTCCAACCCTTCGGTATCGCACTCCTGTGAATTAGATTGAGAGATGCCCCCGAATCCAACAATGCTCTTACACTATTACCCCCTATAATGCATTGAATGATTGGCAGATCTGTTGCCCTTTCCTCCATCGCATAGTTTCTTTCCACCTGAACATTGGGTTCAATCGGATCAACTACAGGTATGTTGATCGGACCCTCTTTTAGTTTAAAGACCCCCTATAATTTCTTGTGTAAAAAGAATTTCCTTCACTAGTTTCTCCTCTTGGTTGTCTCTTATTTGGTCGCATGTTATTACTGTTTTGCTTCCTAGGTCCCCTTCTTCCGCAATTAAAACATTCGATATCTGTCTGATTGTTCCGTCTTCCCAATTGAAGGGCATGCTCGGTGTTCATGAATTCGATTCGCTCGGTCAACTTTTAAATTTGCTCAGCAAGTTTTGAGCAGGTGTCGGTCACAGATTTGTTTGCAAGCCTTAATTCATCTAATTCTGCGTCCCGCCTTACCACAGCAAACATTTGTGCCTGTTCCAAAATTTGATCATCCCCCTTACAATCCCTCCAAGCCCGCTCCTCGGCTAAAGCAAACTGCTTAATTTCCTCTATTGTAGAGGGATTCCTGGCAACAACGCCCCTCCTGATTTGAGGATATAAGTTTGACAATAGGACGGCTTTCAACATTTTTTTTCTATAGGCCTCCTCCATCTCATTTGAAAGTTCCCCAGAACAACAAGCTCTGTATGACAATGCAGAGGCCTTCGTGAAAAATTCGGCTACAGTCATGTCCGAGGGTTGCCGAAATTCCAACAATTCTCGAACGGAACTGGATGTATCGGTTTTTATTTCGAACCGCTCCAGCAATGCATCTTTTAACTCCTTAAACCCCCCGATGCTGTGACGGATGTCCCTAAAATACGACGCAGCTTCTCCCCCTAACTTGCACTTGCAGGCAAAGTACAACTCGTCCTGAGTCCAATTCGCAAATTTAGCTACCTCCTCTATCCTTTCGAAAAATTCTAGCACATCATATGATCCTCTTTGCCCCGTGAAAGTGGGTATCAACCCCAGACTCTCGGGGGAAAAACTGTAAGGGAAAAAGGTCCCCCTCGCGCCAACCTCCGATCGCAATTGCGGCAACCCCGTAGCGTTGGTTGCAATTCTCTCAGGCACACCATTTTGAGGACTTGCCATTTTTCCTTTTTTTTTTATTATAAGATGCTCTTGCTTCTTTTAAACAAACAATTTATAAATAGCCTAATAACATTCACTTGTATAACATAGATACCCTTTATCATCTCACATAAGAATACCACTTCAACAAATTTATAATACCAATCATAAGCAAGCATGCATAATAAAAGCAATCTAAAAGGGAGCAAAGCTTCCGAATAATACACACATAAATCACAAGCTAATTTAGGGAAGCAATATTAATGCTACACAAGAAATACACATATCAATTAATAAACTAATTCACGCAAGTAATATAAATACACAAAAAAAGGCTGGACACCCACTTAATCTGATCATTCTGCATTTAAATCCTTATTAAATTAATAAAATCTCTGAGATCGCAAGTTATGTCCATGAAGACTTAAGACTTTCACTCAGCATCCTTCTTATCAATGCCTGTGACACAACAAGACCTTATTGAATATCTCTCCAATGGAGTGAGGATAATAGCTTTTAACGTGTTGAGTAGGGGCTAATTTGTTATCTTGTGGCAAAAAATGATTGCTGAGTGAAAAAGCAAACCAAGCAAGGTGTCAAGCATTAAAATCTCTCGTGAACTATGACTGTATTTCGATGGATATACTATTTCATTTGTTCTTGAAGTGGTGAACTTCCATTCCAACAAAACGTATTTCGGACAGAATTCAAAAAGCAAAAGAAGACCGCCTGTCAAACTTATTTTTTTATCAACATCAAGGTTGTAATTTTCCCGCAATTCCATTGTGTGCAAGTTCTCGCCAAACGACTTAGAAACTTCAAGCACAACCAGTGTGACAGCTCTTTACTTGGAAATAAATTATGCAATCCCTCGAGCACGCCAGCTCCTCTCTTGTCTTTTATTGCTCCTCTCCACAGAAACTTCAATGTTTATAAGGCGGTAAACACCCACATTCGGATGGAAGCTCGTAACAAAGCAATGCAATTTCGCTTAATAAAATCTAGAAATGCGCTTTCTGCAACAGGACAGAAATAATTGCCTTCCTGCATGATTAAAAGATTGCAGAATGCTTTAACATGGGCTTTAGCAGGAATTTCAAAAGCGAGAAGAGCTGGATAGCTGAGTATATGAATATGTGAGTACCTTTTTTCATGTTCAACGAGGGGTTGGGAAATGTCGCTTCCAATAAGGACTAATTTCCTGTCTTCTCTCTCTAAAGGTTCTGTTCAGGGACCTCAAATTAATCAATAGTTATTGATAAATGTCTTGATCGATTCTCAGTCCAATTAATTTTAAGTTTCTGAAGTAAAGGAGATTGACATCAATCGAAAACTTGCTTTTCTTCTCAGGAAGAACATAAAAGAAGGCGCATATGCGTTAGCCAGTTCCCATCACTTTGGAAATCCCTCCACTAATCTACGTTATAAACGCATTCTATAAACTTTAAGAAGGAGGAGATAATTATTTTCATTCTCTGTTGCAGAAAATGCTTTCCCATGGGTTATTAAGCGAAATTGCTTTAATATCTTAAATAGCATATTTTTATTTATAAATCAATACATGCCTAAGTCATAAAATTGACGATCGTTGGAGTTTCATCACTAAAAATAAATATATTTGTCTTCGCAATACATTGCTTGTTAAGTGAAGTTTCTTTCTTGAAAAACTTCGAAGCAATACGAATAAAATCAATTTCTAAGTGCCATGGTAATTTCAAGGATTGTCTCCACAGATCTGGTTCTTTAATAGTAGTTAGTCTGTGTCGATGTAGTGCATGTGTTGAAATAAACCTGTTCACTTAATACTCATTTCCCATGTGCTAAATCAGGAAAGATCTTAAAGTTTAATTTGGGAAACTCGTCATTTCGTGATCACCAGTTTTTTCTCAAAGGTAAGGTTAAGGTTTTACCTCTTTGGTAAGATCCAACAAGTATTTTTGTCTTCAAAAATTATTTATTTAATGAATCCCTGAAGTTCCTCATAAGAGTTTTACCATTTTCTCTTCCCTACAAATAAAATTTTAGATTCTGTCTTTTCCAGAGCTTTTGAACTCTTTCCCTTCTGTCCTTCGTAGTTTTGCCACTGATGTTTCTAGGAACTTCAGTTTTTTTTTTACAAATAGTTTGCTTAGTAACATAAAAAAAATTTTATTGCATAACCTAGTTTTTTCTTTTTGTAGATTTGATTTCCCCTTCATGAGTATTTTTTTAATTTTTAATTCGTAACTGACTTTAGCTTACATCCATATGTCTCGTGACATACATTATGATACATTATAATAGTTGAAAGGAACTTAACAATTTACAAAATATAAATTAAATGCACTTCCAATAAATCGTTAGGTCTATTTCTTTGCAGTTCGAAATTAGTTTTATCTGCATGTAAAAACCAAAAGTTGCATAACCATATTTCTAAAGTTCAATGTCCACATATGTGCAATTTATTTCTGACTAAACTATAATTCGAGCAGGATATGCCAGCACAGAAATTGCAGCACGCTACAGACTATTGTGTTCACACATCCTATTTCTAAGATATCAAACTTAAGATTGACTTACTTGCATAAATGAAAGATCAAATAGAAAGGTAGCAATCACTAACGTCCTGTTTGGTAGTAGTTGGTAGTTTGGAGCGATCAGCACATCTCAATTACGGTTGGACTTTTCTATTATCATATCTATCAATTTATGCAAGAAAATGTGCGGTACATTTAAAATAATTCCAGTGTATTACTAACTTAGAAAGACGTGTATTTTACGTATATTTGAAAGGTGTACTTCTAGGGCAGGAGAGGCAAAGCTTCTATCAAAATGACGCACAGTAAAACATACTTGTTTATCAAAATTTTGTGTTTAAAAAAGTATATTTTTAAATACCATCACTACAAAAAATAAAATAATTTTAAAATTAAATTTATTCATAATTGAGTACTTAAATTTAAAGAAACGAAACTCATAGAAAACAGCGGAAAAATATACCATCAGTTCAATAATCGTTTATTTAAGACAATGCAAACCTTCATTTTTACAATAAATTTCAATTAACTTTAAGCAAAAAAACGAAAATTCTTGGTTCCGCTGAAGTAAATCAGCGTACTATTTATAACCTCCAAAACATCCGTCTGTGTATGTTTTAATGGAATTCCTAGTACAGCTTCTTACAGAAAGCATCTATGGTTTCTAAGGCCCTTTTCTACTTCAATATTAATAGATGCGCTAGTAAAAATTTATTAGCTAAACATTTTTTTAGTGAAGGTTAAGATTTAGTATCATTTGAATCTAAAATTTAATAATAAATCCAGTACAGTTTTAGATGCAACATAAATGTAAATTTCACGTTATGATTAAATAAATAACGTGTGTAATGTAAATGATAAACATGTGCAATGTAAATGATTACCATGTGTAATGTAAATTATTAACATGTGTTGTTTCCTTCAAACTAGACTTAATGTTTTAAAATACGTTGTAATAAAAAATCCATTAACTTTCACCGAAAAGGTTGGCAATAATTTTTATTCAAATTACAACATAAATGGTGAAGCTTTCTCTTTATTTCATGCTCACTTAGTATTCTCTCTAGACATTTTTAGATAATCACACCGTTGCTGAAAACTCATGTGTTTTAATCACTTTCTTAAAACAAAATTTCTAAAAGGTCTTCATTCTAGAAACGAAACACATCTATATAAAGGAAAATAATATTTCTACTTTGAATATTTTCGATCTATATCAAATTATTCATCCATTTTGGACCCTTCTAATGCAAAATCGGGGACTTGCGTGTTTGGTGTCTGTATGTATGTGCCGATACTATATCCTAACGGCTGGGTGCACATTCATAAAACTTTGCATACTGCGATACTTTGCATACTTACATTCATTTGGTGACTGAACTTAGTTGCATTGGTTTGTCTGTCGGTCTTCCCGTTTTACGTGTTTTTGTAATTGTGTTTCTGCAAGTATCATTTAAGATTTATTCAACATGTTTTAATAAAACGTCAAATATTTTACAAATTATATTTTAGTTTAGTAAATACATTATTTGAATTTCCATTGCTTACATATTTAGGCAAGTCTCATGTAAAATATCTAAATAAGTATTTTAAATCAACGGTAATTTGGTAGTTTTGAAGAAGTTGGAATATATAATGAGCATTGCGATTACTTGGATTGTTTTACCGGTACTGCTGAAAAAGCAATTATTTTTCCAAAAATTATTTTTAGGGAACTTTACCTGTTACTTTACTTATTTTGAGCCTTACTCTTTCTTTGAGAAATAAAACAATTTCCAAATATTTTTTCAAAAATTACATTTTTAACGGAATTTTAATTCTGATACTTTATTTATTCGATCCTTGTTTTTCTTTGTGAAATATAAATAGTTTCAGAATATTTGGGACAGACAATATTTTGTAACGAAAGGAAAAGAAACTGAAACTCGTGTTAATTGCAATTCATCACGTGCAGTGATGTTTTCTGTCTTTTCTCCCTCGGAATTAATTTTACATTTCTAAATTTGTTCCAATTTTAGTTGTAAGGTTTGGCAACTATATGAAATCACGAAATAAAAAGGAATTACGAATTAATATGTTCAGATGAAATGTTTTCCCCGCCAAACTTTGCATTAATTTTATTTCGTCTGTTTTCTGTTTAAATTCATTGAATACTTATTTTTTTAATAAATTGTAATTATTTTTCATCACACGCAATACTACCAAAAAGTATTTGATTTAAAGCGGCATATAAGTTAGAATAAAGTACATTTAAGTGGGATTTTGCCGTTATTGGAAGAATGTTAATGTTATAAAAATCTGAACTTGGACTTTTAAAATATTAAAAATTATTTGCCATATTGATAGAAGGTCAAGGTGGTTTATTTTATGAGTTGAAGCAACTTATTATAGATGTTAAAAGTTTGTTGAAAATAGGGATTTGCTTTTAAAGAAACGTTAGAAATCCATTTATTATTTTTTAAATACGTTAATAGGTTACCATTGTTTTGTACTGAAGACCATTCAATTATTAAAAATATCTTTTATTAACGCACGTATCACAAAATGGAATTAATTTTCAAGAAAAATATATTCGTTTTAAAAACTTAGTGATGAATATCTTATCAAATTGATTTGTCATTCTTCCCTTAAAGATGGTGAAATTCGATAATGTTGCCTGCCTGATGCAAGAATTCCAGAACTTAAAAAATTTGGTATATAAACTACGAGTGCGAGAGTATTCGCCGTAGATTGTTCATTTATGAGAAATGAGTTGAACAATTTTACGGGTAAAGAACTTAATAAAGTGCATTCCTATAATCCCTCCTTCCTAAAAAAACCCCTTCGTTTGTAGTAGTTACCATAGTGTCACCTTTCGTCATTTTGTAGTTTTGTCTTACAGAAGGGTTGCGATGTGTGATAAGTGTATTACATGAATAAATATGCATGTATAGGATTTGTATCCAAAGTAAGTTGTAGAAATTATAAAAGATGGTGTAAAAATTAGTCGAAAGGGTGTCAAAAATTATTTTACTCACACTTAAATGATTTGACTTTCTTCTACGAAAGAGAAAAGTGATTATTCCTGGTCACTTTTTCAATTTAAAATTTACCAATTTAACCCGAGTAAGGTCGGGTAATTCTGCTAGTGTACAATAAAACTGAATTTTGTCAAGAATTACAAGTTGTCGCAGATAAATTTTGTTTGAAATTGGACACTAACAGAGTGAACAAATCTATATAAAATTAGCACCTGAAACGCCACTAATTCTTTAAGGCAATTTCAAATTGTCGGATTTACATTTACTATGATAAAAATATTTCATTATAATTTATGTTGCACTTCAAATATTAAGAACGTATGAAACTTTCTTTTCTATTTTAAATTTCATACTCTTAGGAATTTAAAACGATATACATATACATCAAAATTTTGAAAAACACTTTAAAAATAACACTTAATATTTCTTTATGCTCGAAGACTCTCAAACAAGATCTAAAACTTCTGGAACAAATACTCTATAAAGTTACTCAGATATCATAAAAGAGATACTGAAAATCAAACTTAGGTGAAAGATTTTATACTTTAGTTTGTTTGCTTTCGATATTGGTGTATGATTACGCTCTTTCTAAAAGTCAAAAAATTGCATTAGGCCGACAAATCGGATCTCAGAAACCCTAGTGGAAACGACCGTAAGTCGTACTCTCATATCGTTCTGTTGTTGCTGGATAAACAAAGAGGTTGATCAACCGAAACATTTGCAAAAAATCTATAAATGATAATCATGAATAAAACATTTAAGTTTTGTAAGTGTGAAAGGTAATAGTCACTTTACGAAAATATATGCGACGGATATTTTTTGGTAAATTCGTTGCGTAAACCACGAAAATGCGTTAATTGTGTGTACTATGGTCCGGCTACCTCTAGAAGGCAGTGGAGTCACGTGGTTTCGAGGGAATCTATGAGTTATATTAGGAGATTCGTGGTAACGTAAATACTTCCACAATTAGAGTTTTTAGCATGGATTCTGGTACTAAATTTGTTATTAGATACTGAAAGCGATAGATTAATAACGAGTTGGCAGAGGGAAAACTTCCGCAGCTGTTGCCATTCATGCTTTTGCTTATGGCAGCCTTCTCCAAACTCGCTTATACACCTATTCGAAAATCGACTGACCCAAGGTTGACTGATCATTGGAGCTGCCCTATAAAAGCTAAATATATTTATTAAACTTGCAGTAGTTCAGTTAATTAACAGCCTTATGCAAGACAATTAAACTACTCTAGAGAGAGAGGGAAAATTGCTATGAAAACTGCATTGTTAAGAAGGCAAGGGATTATTCGAAGCAGAATGTACACGTTTAACACTTCTGGGGAATACTATAAGCCTTGAAAATTTTAGTTTAGTTTCTCTTATTATCAATGGGAAATGAGGTTGGCTGTTTTGCGCTTTTATGGAGCAAGGGCCATATTTTTGACCAACCTACGCCAAACACAATACAACGTCAAGTAAAAAGTGCCATGAAAGGAAAAAAGAGGGATTGGGGAACAAGGTAGTGGCATGAATTCAGAAAAAGGTCGCAGGAGCACGACACACATGTTTAGTAGACAGTAAACCCCATGGGAAAGGGAAAGATCACTCGAGTACCTCGGGTCCATGAAGACGTACTCACTTAAGGAGATGTGCCCTTGTGGGCTGGGATAAAATGAGGATAGTTTAGAACCATGAACTCTTATAGAAAATCTGGCCAAGATTTAAATTGGTAGGAGGAATATCCACCCATAACTGAGATTTGAGCTAACTCTCTTTATTTTCTATTGAAAATAAAGGTTATTTTCCTAATAAGCTCAACAGTATGATACTTACTAGAAACATCGGACTTCTAATGAAAAAGATGCAATATGTGAGGTCAGCTTCATAATGTTTCTTCCGGTCACTTGGTTTAAAGATCTATCACATGGTTGTGGGAAAAAAACATCAATCCTAGTCTGGGATAAATTATTAATCGGTTAGTGATTATACAGCGTGATTAAAAACACTAGTCTGAGCTTCAATAGCCAATCGGCCCAAGTCGATATGTAAGACCACGTGACTTACCCTTCTGAAATCTTACGACAGCGATTCCGCCCACATTTTCTGCATATTTAATTCGAAGATCGATGACTAGCAATGTCTTAAGTTTAAAACTGTTATATTAATTAATTGATTGGCCAAGTTTCTAACTATGTAACTTATCTCTAACCACTGATATATTAGTACCGGCACCAATAGCCAAGCGGCTTAGGGTGTCGGTTTTAAAAAACAGTTAGATTGGAGCTTTTGTTTCAAATCTTTTTTATGCCGAAGTCGGGTTGGATGCTTAAAGCTCCTTGGTTTTTCAAGACGATACGTAAATGCAAACCCCCCTGCTCTAAGTCCTCCAGGAAAGCATGCTCCCCACAGATCATGGGGGGATACAATGTGGGAGTACCTCCCATGATGCCCCGAGTTAAGACAGAGTCTGATACTTTCTCGCCAATTATTGCTTGAAGGGTCATACGATCCATAAGCTAGCATTTCAGGAAAAATGATATAGTAGTTTGTCACAAAATTTGAATTATAAACAAAAGAAACGTAGTATTCTTTATTTTTGTATCTCATCCATTCAAAAAATTACTCGAAGTATCACTTTCTTAGTTATAAATAACATCAGATTACAAAGTTATTCGCAATAAATAATACTCAATTCTATTCTTTCCTTTTTCGCGTTTGGTTGTTAATGACATTTGTGTTTCACGAATTATCAATTTATCTCCTTTTGCGGCAAAATAAAAAAATCGTGAAGAGTTCATTCATTTCCTAAGAATTTTTCAATCTTTACAATGCAATTCACTACGCCATCACCTTAGACAACGCACTTGTATTATTGTTTTCAATCTTCAACAATATCTTTAAAGTTATTTCAAAAACGTGATTTCAGGGGCTTTCATAAATCTAATAAATGAAATTAAGCGGATTCAATCCCGGAAGGAATTTGTGTTAACAATTCCTTTAAGTGTTCGATTATATACAAGTTCCACTTACCTACTTTCTGGGTTCCAGATTAGATGACATGCCCTGATAAAATACAAATGAGCATTTCAAATATTCCATTTCTAACTTGAAAACGCATAAAATTTTCTAATTGAAGCACACATCCGTGCCCTTGAAACATTAGGTGTAACTTCCGATAAGTATACTTCTATGCTGTATCCCTTAGTTGAAAGCTGTTTACAGAAGCCATGATTCGAGTATGAGAAAGAAGTATTAGTTTAATAAATGAGACAAAGAAAATGCCAAATAAACTGACCGCTCTTATGAGTTTTCTAAAATCAGAAGTTGAAGGGGAAGAACGAATTTCAATAGCAAAAGAGGGGTTTGGTTTAGAGGCAAAACGTAAAGGGAAATATTCCTATTCCACATCTCCTAATTATGATAAACAATTTCCAACCGCAATCGGACTTTTTAGCAATGCTGAGATTCGTCGGAATAAACAAACACTATGCTCATTTTGTGAGAAAATGCATGATTCACAAGCTTGCAGGATCGCGTTAAAAATGAGTTGGGAGGATAAAAGGAAAATCTTAGCAAAAAAGGATTGTTGTTTTTTATGCCTAAAAATCGGTCATAGAGCTCGCGATTGCAGATGCAAGATTAATTGTGAAAAGTATAGGAGTAGACATTATGCTATAATGTGTAATGAAGGTAAATTTAAAGAACATAAATCGAAAACGAACGTTGGTGAAAGTGATAGTCAAAACATGATCAATGATGCAGTTTTTAGCAATCGCACATGTTGCACAGTTCTTTTACAAACATTGTATGTACGATTACGAGGTGCAGGAAATAAGGGGAAAATAGTTCGTGCACTCGTCGACTCTGGGAGTCAACGATCTTATTTGAGTAAACGAGTAGCGAAAGAAATGAAGTATGATTTTATTAAAGAAGAAAGTGTTATTCATAATTAATTTGGGAGCAGAGAACATATCCCGAGAAACATTTTAGATACAGAGTATTCATTAGCAGTTTGAAAGGTGATTGTAATTGTAACTTTGAGGTCCCTGACCAGCAAACAATTTGCTCAGCTGTACCCATTCCAACATTAAAACCATGCGCAGAGGAGCTTGAATATCATAATATTACTGTAATTGATCAATTAATCTCTGAACAAGACAAATCGTTAGAAATTCATCTATTAATCGGGGCTGATTTTGCGGGTAAACTCTTTAATGGAAAGATTATTCATCTGCCGTGTGGACTTGTTGCTGTAGGAACATACACTGCTGGCCACCCAAATTGCAACACCAAGAAAGACAAGAGATATCACAACAAAATTTATTTTGTAGATAACATGTTGACCAAGTATCAAATGATTAAATTTATAGACTTCTGTGAAGTGTGGTTCTTGCCAAAATCAGTAGCCAGAGTAGCCGCCATTGTTGGAGATCACCGCTGCCACACGCCTCGGCATTAATTCAAAGAGACTTTGGATGTGTTCTTGGGGTACAGCAGACCAAGCAGCTTCCACACGTTGCCAAAGTTGATCTGGTGTGGCAGCTGGGGATGTATTCTGGGTAAATCGTTGAGCAACCATGGATCACATGTTTTCTATCGGCGAAAGATCCGGAGAGCGAGCTGGCCAGGGAAGCAATTCAATCTGGCGATTGACGAAGAACCCTTGGACAATGCGTGCCACGTGTGGTCGCGCATTATCCTGTTGAAATATGGCTGTGGGCAAGCCCTGAATGTAAGGAAGGACAACTGGCTCCAACACCTCGGAGATGTAGCGCTGGCTGTTTAAAGTACCGGCAATGCGTACTAGAGGAGTGCGAGAGTGATATCCAATACCACCCCATACCATAATACCCGGTGCAGGACCAGTGTGGCGGTGCATAACGCAGCTGTTCAGCATCCTCTCTCCACGGTGTCTCCAGACTCGAATCCGACCATCGTGGTGTTGCAGACAGAAGCGTGACTCGTCAATAAAGACAATTTCATTCCATTCTGCCGTCCACATTCTTCTTTCATCGCACCATTGGCGGCGGAAACGTCTGTGGTTCTGCGTCAAGGGTAGACGAAGCAATGGACGTCTTGCGGACAGACCACTCTGCTGTAAACGGCGTCGAATGGTACGCGCAGACACTGGATGATGCGGTACAGACTGAATGTGCTGTGCTATGGTTCGTGATGTGGCTGAGCGATCCGTCACTGCCATACGCACAATATGCCTGTCATCACGTGAAGTGGTGCACTGAGGTGGATGCGATCGAACACGTCGGTCCGTCGTACCCTCCTGCATCCAACGATCACATATCCGCATTACAGTTGTTTGGTTTCGTCCAACACGACTACCGATTTCCCTGAAAGATAATCCACAATCTCGGTAGGCCACTATCCTTCCTCTGTCGAACTCGGATACTTGATCAAAAGATGATCGCTGTTTTCTACGAGGCATAATTGATGTTTTTTTTGAAAAAAAACCACAATTGCCGTACTTGAAATCGTCGAAATCTCCAAGCCTTAAATAGCGCTTTGAAGTGGCGCCACAGGCGCGCGTGATGTGCGTCTGCGCTGGAATTCTAATCATTTGCATATCTCACCTCCGTTAATGCATGTTGTAAATTTCATATTATTTGCATGCTTCCTTCAGGGTGTTGCATTTACGGTGGCCAGCAGTGTATTTAGGTTGGACCTTGATGGGAAAGATGCCATATCAAACTTCTGGTGCCAATTCTACGATGGTAGTTACAAATATGTTAATTAAGGATTACCGAACTTTGGAATCTTGATATCATTGGAATAATTGACTCGACCGCACAAAAGGCCAGAGACGAAAGAGATTTACAAACAAAGATGCAATTTCAAAATTCTGTTTCCGTGAACAGTGAAGTGCGCTATGAAATTGTTTTGCCCTGGTCTGAAGATCACCTACAGCTACCCACCAATAAGGATTTAGCCATGAAGCGTTTAGTAACTACAACGCAGAAACTTCGCTCACAAAACCCTCTTACATTGTACGAGGAGGTTTTCGACAGTTGGCGCTATTTAGGTATAATCGAAGAAGTTAAACAAAGTGAGGTTATTGATGCTGGACACTATTTGACACACCGATCAGTTATAGAGGAAAATAGTTCTACCCCCAATAAGACCGGTATTCGATGCTATGATGGGAATTTCTTGGGATACCGAAGTTGATGAAAATACGAAAGAGAAGTTTCTAAGTTGGTTCAGAGATCTGTATTTAAAATAAATTTCTATACCCGATGGATACACATTTACAGAGATGACAAAATTTTGTGTAGCATTCACACCTTCTGCGATGCCAGTAGTAATGCATATGCTGCTGCGGTGTTCGTGAGAATTCAGACTTTTTATGGAGTAGAAGTTCATTTATTAGCTTCTAAGTCCAGAGTAGCTCCGGTGAAATCAATCACGATTCCACGTCTTTAGTTGATAGTTGCAACGGTGGGAGCGAGACTCTGCACTTTAGTATTAGAAGGTTTGCAATGGCAAAATGTTCAATTATATTTGTGGACTGATTCAACCACTGTTTTGACCTGGATCCAAAAGGAAGAAATATGGACTGTTTTTGTGTTGAACCGAGTACGAGAAATCAGGAAATTAACAAACCAGAATGCATGGAGACATGTATCAGGAACCGATAATCCTGCTGACCTTCCATCCAGAGGCTGTACTGCCAAACAGCTTTTGTCAGTTAGATGGTGGGAGGTACCAACATGGTTAAAGAAAAATGAAGATGAATGGCCAACACCAAAATTGGAATATAATCAGGAAAACATTATTCAAGAAATCAGAAAAGGTACTGTAACTAACAAGCATGTAAATCTAGAAATAGAGGAAATCTTCCATAGAATATCTTTGTATGTCAAACTTGTTAGAGTAATTGCTTGGATTTATAGATTTTTCTCTAATGCAAAATTGAAAACATCGCGTTACTTTGGGGATCTAACTTTGAAAGAAAGAAATCATATAGAATTAGTTTTGTTAAAAATTATCCAACGCGAAGCATTTCCTGTTGACGTGTAAATGATCAAAAAATAAAGCCCCTTTATCCTGTACTCGACGAAAAGGGGTTATTGAGAGTAAAAACGCGCATTTTTAACTGAAGAGACAAAAAGAACTTTAGATTACCCATAATCTTACCATCAAAGCATAAAATAGTGCATATGCTTATAGACAGTAAGCATAAAGAACTAGGACATCCAGGAGTCCAAATATTGATGAACCAGCTCAGAGAAAATTTTTGGATATTGCGTAGCTGAAAAACTATTAGACAAGTTATCTTGAAATGTGTCCGATGCAAACGATTCACTGTGACCCATCCAGAACTAAGAGCATCTTCCTTACCTGAAGATAGAGTAAGGGAAGCTACGATATTTGAAGTCTTGGGTGTAGACCTCGCCGGACCGCTGTATTTGAAAGATGACACAAAATCCTGGATAGTTCTGTTCACTTGTGCAGTACATCGCGCAGTGCACGTGGAATTAATAACATCCTTGACAGCGGAAGCCTTCCTGCAGTCACTAAGAAGATTTATAGCTCGTAGAGGGAGACCGACTATTATTTACTGTGATAATGGCAGTAATTTTGTTAAACTCACAGCGAACTTTGCAAAGTGGACTGGCCAAAAATAAAGTCTGAATCCATGATGAGGAAGATAACTTGAAAATTCATCCCTCCATCTGTACCATGGTGGGACGGATAGTGGGAGAGATTGATTGGCATGGTCAAACAAGTTTTGCGCAGAATATTAGAACAGGCTTTGTTAAAATACGAAGAACTACACAATGCTGTGCGATACCGAAAGCCTTGTAACGTCTGGGTTCACGGGTAGCTTAGACTAGTTACCATTCAAAAGTATCCGTTTCTAGACTAATTATTTTATTTACAGCTGCTTTGGTACAATTAGTCGGTAAATGAATGAAGAGTTCATTTAAAGATTGTTCGTTGGAAAGTCCAAAGTTTTATCGAGGCGCTTCTTATGGCTGCTGGCGAGCCTCTCACAAATTACTCGGATGAGTCTAACTCACGGCTACAGCGATCCTTTTCTCAATAAAAATACTCAGATGAGTATAGAGTCCCTAGGTAGGATATCTCAGTCTTTTCCAGATCGGATGACATCAATCTCCACTACTAGGACGAGCAGTTGCACAGATTTCTCGGAGAATTTTCCTTCACGGTTACGGGCGAGCCTTTCTCAATAAAATACTCAAGCGAGTATAGAATCACAGGGCGGGATAAATCGGCCTTTTCCCAGCTCGGATGAGCTCTCCCGAAAGATGGCAATCTTTCGCCGACAGTGAACGGGTGTTCACTTCTCGTTCGACTTTCGTCTCTCTCCGAAAAGGTCTCTCTACTGACCTCCTCTCTCTCTTCTGTTCTCGTTCCAATCTCCTCCTCTCAAGATCTCAAAAACTCTATATATATCGGGTGCTTCTCGACTCCTCCTTTTCGTTTCGGGTCGGCCTCTTAGTCGGTGCTGGTTGGCTGTTGAATATTCTCACCATCTTCAGACCTTCCCGAATGGCTCTCGCACGTTGGCCTCTCCTCTTGATTTTTACAACAGACTTGAAAGGGGACCATAAACCCTTGTCGGCAATGGTCATCGTAATTCATCTCCGTCCTTTTTGTCTCGAAATGTCATAGAGAGCGACAGAAAGGCGCCTGCCCTTTGTTTCGAAGCCACCGACGATTTTGACCACTGGAGTCGCTACTGCCGTTAAAAAGCTATCTCCGGTTGGTCGTTCTTTTCGGCACGATCGCCGCCAGATTATCAGACCCCTATCTCTTCCGGCTGCCATGGTGGTCGTTTCGGTGTGGTCTTTCCTTTCGGTATTTGATCCGCCGGCAAGATTGTCAGTTTCCCTAGCCGCCGTTACAGCCTAATAAACTCTCAACCCTTAACTTACTTACCTGAAGATATAAACGATTTGATTGTTTTGACATCTTCTATGTTTCTACAGCAAACGATAGAAAGTAGCGTACCGGATATCGATAGTATATATGTCGCCTATATGCGCAAAAGATACCGGTACATACAAAAAGTACGTGAAGATTTACGAAAAAGGTGTTTCGACTGGAATATCTAGGACAGTTAAAATATAACGGAAAACCTCAAAATTTATCTCTGTCGGCGACATAGTACTCATTGGTTCAGACAATCTGAAACTTTTATAATGGCTGATAGGGTGGGTCGTGCAAGTCCTGCCTGGAAGAGATGAAATCGTCAGAGTTGTGAAACTGAAAACCAAATCCGGAACTATAACACGCCTTGTTCAACGTCTTTATTCCTTAGAATTATCAGATGAGACATCAGGTCCTTTCCTCAGAAGCAAAGTCCCCAAAGATGAAGATAACCCAGGTGAAACAAATGTTGACTGTGAACTTGTTCCTGCCAAAAAACATCAGAAGTCACCCAAATCGACAATCACTCGGAGCGGGAGAGCAGTGAAACCTATCCAAAGACTCGGCTTGTGAGACACGACAATTGGTTGAGTTCTTTCAAGTTACGAACTCAAGGTGGGAGGATGTCGCAACGTGACCAAACGTTTTGCTGAGAAGCCTTTCGGAGTTGATCCTACACCGTCGCCAGTGGACTGGTGTTTGTATTTTCGGCGCCGGCAAGGCGCACAAATCTGTTGTGTTTCGAGATGTATACGTTCTTCGGGAGGCGTAGGCAGACGCTCATATGATCGGTTTTAGTGTAGAACATTAAAGACTTTTGAGGACTATCTATGCTTTTTCGTTTGACATGTCGGGAACCATATGTAAATTTTTAGTATTAAATTATTTTTGATATAAATTAGCTGCACTTTACTCTCTCCAAAAAGTAACTATAAGAAACAAATTCCAAGATTAAGAAGCAGATAAAAAAGACTGGTAGTTTTTTAACGTTGAGGATATGCTATACGCATTTCAGTCATCATTTTGGCAGGAAAAAATGGATTGACGCAAAAAATACACAAATTGTCCTTGCAAATTTTTGTCTTGTAGGTTGAGTTTATGTTAATGCTAATGAAATATTACTTAATTTGAAAATATTAACCTAATTTTTTAGTATTGTGTAGTATAGAGTGTACATTAATCTCTGGATAACATATGACAAATGAAATACTTAAAATCGTGCACTGCCCTTTGTGTTTTTAGTCGTGTTGTTCAAAAATATAGGAGAGCTCGAGGACTAATAACATGAGAGCCAATGTTTAGCAATTGCAAACACATTTTGCATCATGAAATTTTCCATGTGTGGTTGCCAAAGATGTAACCGACATCAAGTCATAAAAATAATTGTCAGGTTTTTAGACAAGTGACACATTGCAAACTCAGCGAAAATATAAACACCTGTTTTCTGCAGCGTAATGAATCAAAATAATGATCCAGTTTTTCAAATTTAAAACAAACTAAAAGTCAAGCTCAGATTTGACGAGTCCAATTTCCAAATCGCATTTAGCAGCTGACATAAACTAGCTTGTCGATTCGCACAAGGAAGAAGTGACGTCACTGGTTTCCGAACTGTTGCCAAACACACTTGGATAGTCCAAGCATTTATATTCCCCACACTTCAAACGCGACAGTTCATTCCCGGAGTGCCCGCGCTATCTTGTTGTCACGTACGGAGGACTGAAAAACGTATTGACATTTCGTGTGTCGGTTCATTAAGCATTTGCACACCGGAAACAGGTGAGTGATTTGTTTCATTTTTATTTTTATCTATACCATCGATGATCAGCTGAAAAGGTTACCTTTTCGCGTTCATTGCGTTTGCACTCTGAAGATTTTAAAATACAGGCTTTGAAAACACGAATGTGTGAACCGGTGTTACAGACATTTAGGTTAGAGAATCAATAATAATGTTCCTATTTATATCTGGACATGTCCTAATTTTCATTGATTCCTCCATTTCAAAAGGAAAATGTCTATTTTAAAGTGCCTTGTATTGAAAACAAAATTTTCATGTTTCCAATTAACAAATTTTGATGTAAAATGTTTTCTGGAAGTTTGACAAAATCGAATAAATCGTTGACAAAACGATGAATATCACTTAATTTACATCCGTAAAATCAATAGTTTTTATTGTTTGAAAGTGATAGACGGTAACTAGATGGCACTTGATATGTAGTTTTTCACTGCTGCTTTCCAAGCCATACATAAATTTCCATCTCAGGAATATAATCAGATATTTATTATAAAACTCTCTAACATTAATTTATTATTGGAATAAAGTGAAAATTTTAATTCAACAGAATAAATATGTGGGTTCATTTTTAAGTGTAATTAAAAAAGTACATTTAAAAATTTTTTAAATAAAAGAGTAAGAAATTCGACTTAAGTACAATATTATAATCTATTAATTTCTTGAGTCTTTATAAATAGTATAAGTCTTAAATTGTAAATAGGGTGCTTATTACACAAAAACATGATAACAATTGCAGCTACCAATGCGTGCCTAAGTTGCCTTCCGCTTTAAGGACAATTACACAAACTTAAATTTGTTGATAGTTCTTATAAAATAGTCACAGAAATTTTAATATTGAGATGTATAACAAAATGTTCCACAGAAATTTTTAAGTTTGTTGGAACCCTTGTAATGTTTAATTTTTAAAGGTATATTATATAAAAGACTAGTATCATAACGATTAAATTTTCATTTGGTGTATTTCACGTTTCTATAAATGTCACCTTTCAATAATTTAAATACGAAAATTGCATTGAATGAAAATTTATACATTTTGAATTAAGTCATTTTCAATATTGTGGTTTAGAATATCAATATTTTTAAACCTAAAATAATACTTTTTAAAATTGCAATTTATATTCATTTAAAACAATTAACATATCTTGTAAGCAGCTTGTTCCAAAATGCTTTAAACTTCACTCAATGTATTTTAAATTTCAATAATTTTAATATGAATTATATTAATTGAAAATTGAAACATCTCGAGATATCCTATGCACTATTGCAAGACATCGATATGCTTAAACATAACGCAATGATTTTAAAATTGCAATTTTCATTCAGAAATTCAAATATTCAAATTATAAAAGAAGTTTTCTGCTTTCAATTGGGGCTTAGGAAGATAAGTAGACAAAACTTAGGAAATCATTAGCCTTGACAATGAAATAACTTCTTTTGAGGGCTTAAAGGAACTTTGGTAAGGATTTATGAAGACTGAGAAAGTAATAGGACGGTCTGTGAAGCATTTCATATTTAAATTTCTTGTTCAGTATCTAGAGGGCATATTCTGTTTCATCGCATATATGATGCTCTAAACATTTTGTTTATTTCACTTATCCACTTAAATATCTATTCCAAGCTGTTTCGACTTGAGATAAACTTTAAGAATCCTCTCGTAAACTCAAAAAGCTACTCTTCACATCGAAATGTAAACTATTCGCTGTACATTCATGTACATTGAAATGGTATAATTGTTTCAGATAGTTTACAACAAATTCAGTTATGTAGGTTGCGATGTCTTTTTGCCTTTTTCTGTTTTTCTTATATAGAATAAAATGAATACTATAATACTTTTTCCGTTTATTTCTCAAGAAGTGTCAATGCATATGAGTGTTATTCACCCTCATGATGTCATGATGTTTATTACAATATCTTGGAATAAACATCATGACATAATGCTTCAACTGGTGGATTTTATGGACTCGAAGGAATCAATGATGATGATTGAATCCTTATAATTTACACTAAAATAATCAGTAAAATATTTAAGATTTTACTCCCAAAGTTCGTACCATTTTATGTATATATTGCCCAAAAATATACGTTGAATGTATTGTCAATTTTCTTCAACCATTTAAATCGTAACTTTTGTTTGTCTCGACTTTCACAAAAATTAAATCAATATGAATTAATTTAGCATGAATTTTTAGCAGAAAATTTTGTATAACTGTTATATTTCTTATTGCTTATTCCCCTAGCTTTCGATCACTATTCTGGGGCATTCAATGCCAAACTAATCGGCATACAAGTTTTATCAATTATTTCACTTGAGTTCAATATCTTCAGTGCAGTGCAAGTCAATGCTATACTTATGCGAGTCCAGTTGACTAATTAGTCTGATAGGAAGTTCAATCTAATTAGCCCAATATCACTTGTGTATTGCACTGGTGGTATCGGACTATTGTCTAAACACAGCGTGTTCAATCACAATGCAAGGAGAGCAATCTCGAAAGCGGAAGCCAAAATTATATGAAATTTATGTTCTTCCTGCTTTTATTTCTTCTTCCTCTTCCTTTTCGTTGAAAATTTTTGCCTACGATTTCGAATTTTCATGATCGTGTCGATAAAGCGATAAACAAAGAAAACCATAGGTAGTGTACCAAAGGAAATAACGGTTTCTAATAATTCATATGCATAAAACTTTAAACAAGGGATGCTTTCAAACCACATTGCGAACAAGCTTTAAATTTTTTAATAGCAGCCCACAGTAATGCAGCGCTACATTTATAATTGAGGATGCCTAGGTTGGGGATCGACAGCAAAAATATCGCATTCGACAATCTTTATAAGGCAAATTTATTCACCGGTGCTTCTTTTCCTTAAAGATAATAAAATATAAACATATTTAGCCCTAATTTAGAAAGGAGATCAAAAGGCGTAGTTTCGACCAATCCTGGACAATCTGTGCCTGATTCAAGTGCTGTCAGAGCTTGAGACTGTCTTTAAAGCCATACCACCAGCGGATGGAAAGCGTAAATGTTTTGATGAGCGAAGTATTCTCTCACGACACCGTAGAATCTGATTTGGATATTCAGTATCCTATCGCAGATCCGAATATTTTTGATTTCGGAGAGGTAGTGAAAAACAGTAAATTGGAAGAGCGATGCACGCAGGATCAAATCAATGAACTTGGGAAATTGTTAAAATCCCATAGGCAATTATTTTCAAATGATCCCGGAAGGACGAATCTTATCGAACATGATATCGATTTAATTAGTGACAAACCCATTAGATCGAAACCCTACCGCACCTCTCCTAGACAAACGGAAATCCTCAAGTCAGAAATTAAGAGGATGTTGGATTTAAAAATCATTGAGATCGGGGAGTCCGATTACACTTCCCCCATGATTTTAGTAGAGAGTCCAGGACGTGACCCTCGCCCTTGTGTCGATTATCGTCGATTAAATTCCATCATTAGGACGGAATATTATCCACTGCCTAATATGGACGAGCGAATCGAACAAGTGGCAGCCGCAAAATATATAACGGTCATAGATCTGACCAAGGGATATTGGCAGATACCCTTGAGTCTTAAGGCACAAAGATTGGCCGCTTTCGTGACTCCATTCGGGTCATATAGACCACTAGTTCTTCCGTTCGGACTAGTAAACGCGCCATATTGCTTCTCAAAATTCATGGCTCAACTCTTACAAGGTTTAGATGAATTTTGTGTACCCTACTTAGACGATGTAGCTATATTTTCGCAAACTTCGGAGGAACACATCAAACACCTCGATGTGGTTCTTAAGAAAATCACGTATGCGAAATTAACAATTAAACCTGCCAAATGCAAGTTCGCACAGAGCAGTGTCAAATATTTGGGACATATGGTAGGGAGTGGATGTAGAACTCCGACTGAGGCGAAAATCCAAGCGGTAGTTGATTTCCCCACACCCAGGAATAAAACACAGATCAGACAATTTTTAGGTTTGAGTGGATATTACGCCCGGTATATCCAAAATTATGCCATAATAGCCGAGCCATTAACGAGGGCATTAAAAGGAAAGAATAGAAGGGAGGAGGTAGAGTGGTCCACGGAATGCGACTCAGCTTTCCGAGAGCTGAAAACGAAACTCACTGAGAAGCCGGTGTTGTACGCCCCAGACTTCTCAAAGGAATTTATCCTCCAAACTGACGCTTCCAACCAAGGAATCGGGGTAATCATGGCACAAAAAGGGCCAGATAAAGTTGATCACCCGATATTATATTTAAGCCGGAAGTTTACCGACACAGAAAAGAAATTCTGCACTACCGAAAAAGAATGCGCAGGCATTATTTACGCAATTAAAAAGCTGCGGCATTACTTGGACGGACAACGCTTCACTATTGAAACGGACCACAATCCGTTAGTATTTTTAAAGAATAACTCCGGGAATAACCCGAGATTGATGAGGTGGGCGTTGGCTTTACAGCCCTTCAATTACCAGATCATCCATAGGGCTGGGAAGGACAACCAACATGCAGATTGTCTGAGCAGAATGCTGTCGGAAAATTAAATCGTACCAAAAGTACCGATTTAAATTGTACATAAACCCCAGTATTTGATTGAACTTATGTGATAAAATATAATTGTATCACAAGAGTAGGATGTAAGAGTATTGTAAATAGTAGATGTAACTTGAAATTTAAGTGTTGAAATCATGTTAAAATTTTGTATATAAATTCTTAAAATTGTTGCCTCTAATGATGTGTCGAGTTGCCATGTCTAACCCTTGCCTTATAGATTTTGCCATACCACAAAACCTTTCTTAGGGGGGAAGGGTTGTGAGGATTCATTCATGGACCCCTCAATTATCCCTCCCAAAGGCAAACTCGCCGACAGGTCGTAAAAGAGCCGGACAATACATTTCCATCTCTCTGGCGCCAAAGGCAAACTCGCCGACAGGTCGTAAAAGAGCCGGACAATACATGTCCATCTCTCTGGCGCCAGACGGTCGGGACTTGGATCGAAGAGGACAAAAGGGGATTCGTTCCGGAAAGAGCCCAGGTGTTTAGGAGTGCACCTGCCAGGTGATTAAGTCCACCTGCTAGGTAATCAAGCCACCTGCGCTAAGTAGCTGATCCCATTTTACGTCAGAGAGTCTCTACCGAATCAGCAATCTCAAAAATGAGCAAAGTAAAAACGAACCAATTAAAAGTAAGAACCAATCAAGAACGAACGAATCGAGAACCACCAGCGAACAAAGGCTGGGAGGTTTCAAAAGGAAAAGCAGGGAGTCGAATCGTCAGTTCTTGCTTGTGATCTCGATCGATCAGCTTAACTCAGCGACCCTTCGAGCGGTCACTCCTTAGGGAGAAAATATATTTTTTGAAGACGGTTCTCTCAACCTGAGAGGACGCGTTCTTGTAGCCGGCGTAGGCTGCCCATCTCGAGTCTTGTTTGTTTCCCGAGCTAGCGTCTTAGCTCAGTGACCCTTTGAGCGGTCAACCCCATTAACAGACGGAGAAATGAGAGAGAACAGGGAGAGAATTATAGGCCATGCGAGAGAACTCACTGAGCATTCAATGAATGATACGCCACTAGTAGTCAAATGTAATGTAAAATCCAAATGTAATGTAATGTAAAATTTCAAATGAATTTCAGAATTTAATCTCGGATACGTAGTTGCAGTCATTTGATTTAGCCTCTTTAGGATTATGGGTTTGGACTTCCTGATATATTAAATTAGTTTCACATACTTTATTCATAATTTCCTAAATGATCCTGCTTAGAGATTGATCACGGACCGTCTCCAATAGCTCGTTGGGTAGTTCCAGTGCGACTTTAATTAACTATCATCACTATTACTAAAATTATCTTAATACCACGCTGATGTTTTTTTCTACGTAACAATTAAAAAACAAAGCTAAGTATATACACTACTTGACATTGAAAATGCAACACCCAGAAGGAGTGCGCAGAACTGGATGAAATTTACAGGGTAGACGCAGCTCACCGAGATATGTAAATGATGCAAACTGCGCAGCTGTCCCGCGCACGGCGAGTGAAAAACCAGGGAAGGAACCTGCAAAAGTGGTCAGTTTCGCGCTGCTCTGTTTGCCAGGTAAATCAAATTGCAATTTGTTTTTGTGTCTCAGAGGAAACGTCTAGTAGCGGAGAATGCAAGGACGCCGCCAATAAAGACAGTTCCAGCAAACAGACGACTTCACGAGGGGTATGGTGATTGGCATCAGAAGGGCAGGTTGGTCCATACGTCAAATCTCAGCAGATACCCACCTACACGCGTCCATGGTGCACCGGTTGTGGCATAGATGGTTGGACCAAGGGATTGTGGCACGTTTGAGGGGTTCCGGTGCAGCCAGAGTGACGTCAGCACGCGTGGACCGACGCATCTGCCGGCAAGCATCGGCGGCCCCGCAAGCCACGTCTGTCGCCCTTTTGCAGCATGTGCAGGACACCCTTGATGCTCCCACATCGTCCAGGATCATTATCCGCCGATTGATCGCTGGCGGCCTGCACTCATGGCACCCGTTGAAACGACTACCATTGACCCAACAGCACAGACGAGTCACGCTTCTGTTTTAGCAATGACAGTCGCCGTGTACGAGTCTGGCGCCGACGTGGTGACAGTGCCAAACCGGCCGCATCTGTGGAACGCCATACCGCGAGACAACGCGGTATAATGGTTTGAAGCGCCATCGCCTACGATAGCAGGTATGAATACGTCCGTATTCAGGGCACTATGACAGCGCAACGATACGTGGATAACGTGCTGCAGCCGGTGACACTACCTTTCGTTCAGGGGGTGCCCAATGCCATTTTCCAGCAGGATAACGCCCGGCCGCACACGGCACGCATCAGCCAACATGCCCTGCAAGGTACCCAGGTGCTTCCCCGGCCA
Source organism: Meta bourneti (assembly GCA_933210815.1). Taxonomy (NCBI): domain Eukaryota; kingdom Metazoa; phylum Arthropoda; class Arachnida; order Araneae; family Tetragnathidae; genus Meta; species Meta bourneti. The sequence continues at coordinate 59,600,008 of OW119924.1, read as the reverse complement.
GCTGTCTCCCCTGATCTCTCACCTATCGAACCTTTATGGGACGTCATTGGACGTTGCTTGCATGCGTTGCCACCGGCACGTTCAGAAGACGAACTCTGGCAAATGGTTGACAGGGAATGGGCAGCCATCCCTCAGGACACCATCCGCACGCTCATTGCGTCTGTACCTAGACGTGTTGCTGCCTGTATCGCCGCTCGCGGTTGTCCTACAACCTACTGATCAGACGTTCTTGCTGCTCAGTGGCAAGGTGTATAATGTTGCAATTAAGATCACTTATTGCTCGTTGCTGTCTCTCTCTGTTTGCCAAATTTCATCACTTTCTTCCAACTCCTTGGTGTTGAATTTTCAATGTCAGGTAGTGTATGTTACCCTTTACAATAATATTTAGTGTATAAGGATAATTGTAGAATTACTATTCGAAAAATATGTATAAGAAACTTGTTACATTTTGATAAAAATCGATTCAGGATATTTTAAACGAATATATCAAATTTCCTCCACGAAGTTTTGCCGTTGTAAAAAATTTAATAATCACTGTTTAAGCTCATGTGGAACATGTGAAAGCTGTATGTCTATGTATTTTTAGCTCTGATAAAGAATTCCATTGCGACACCAGTTTGCGTATGTGTTTTCTAACAGATAATTTGACGTATTTATAGCATATCTATCTTATAGCTGCACTTGTGCCAGTTTGAGCAAGACTCCAATGAAAAATTTGTACGCATAAATGTAGTAGACACAAACGGACAACAGCCAGAGAAATATTAAATATCACAAAGCATTTTACAATTGAAGTGACAAAAATAAATTGATTTCAACTGCAGGCTAGTACACTCGGGATTTTCCTAAAAAGTTTTTTCAATTCTAGGTCTTTTAATTGTTTTTTACCAAATTACTGGAATTGAAAGTAACAGGGAACGAAATATTAACTCAAGACACACGATTTTGAGATAGGGATATATCAGTTATGATAAGCGATACAAATTCTAAATGACAACAAACCATCAGAACGTTGCATATTCAAATCACGTCCGAGTCACCAATGTAGCAGAGCGTGGAAAGGGCAACTTCAGTCTCTCCCAAACTACATGGCTTAAATCTGTTACACTGCTATATAGGTATACTACTTTTTGTAAACTAATTACTGTACATAGGGTTAAATTCCCACAGTACCTTTGAATTTACTACTTTACTGTGAATGGTGAACAAATAATGACATATGGTTTGGATTTGTTCACTAACTGCACATTTCAATTTAAATTACTTAAAATAAGTTTTTTTCCAAAACTATACAATATATACAGAAGACTAAAATGCAATAAATTTGTAATCAAATCTTGAGAGAGGATTAAATATAGACACGTATATATAAAAAAGGTTGTACAAGAACTCGTAAGCATGGATGAATCTCATTTTAGAAAATTGAGCACTTATTTTATAAATGTGTAATTCATCGCTCTTAGTTGTGCCCTCGGAAATATATTTTTGGGAACATAAAATCTTACACCAAAGAATACTTTTTCACGAATTATTTTCATAATCATTCCAACATATTTTCAAAATTTTTGTTGCAGAAGGTTCTACTGTTTTAGATAGTGAACACTATTTGAACAATCACTATATACTAAGCTATATTATATTAAGCTATATTATATTAAGCTATATACTATATTAAGCTATCGGGTTACAAGCAAGTAAATGTATGCATTTACTTGCTTGGCACCGATAGCTTAAAATAATTTCTACAGCTCCATATTAGCAAGAAAAACACATTTCTACTCATAATATGTGTATTTTTTCCATGAATTAAAAAAAAAACTTGTTTTTTATTAATAGGAATTTTAAAAAAAATTATCTAGGTTTTATATCTTACTATCATACGTGAATTTTCACTCAATTATAGATTGTATTTCATCTTCTTTGTTTCCTAACGTTTTGATTAACTAATTATCTAAAACCATTATAAATTACTGCAACTTTATAAATATTTACCGCGTTGAATTTCTGAACATTTTGCTTCTCAAAAATATTTCAAAATTATACTTCTGAAAATTTTCAGAAGGCACATTCAAAAAGTAAGGGTAGACGTTAAATGGGAGTGTTATTTCGAATCTGGTTTAGATAAACCATTGAGTCAAATGCTTAGATTTGTCTCGGAAGAAAGGAAGTGAAAACGGATGAAAAAAGGAAAAGGAAACAATTTTCAACCTCCTTAGAGCCTCAAGCAGTCGTGAGCTGTTAATTTGTCGAAGCATTCAACCTATTGATACCATTTAATTCTATTTTATTTTATTGCTTCATTTTCGGAAACTATTGAGACTGATATCTTTCGAAATGCATTTTTTTTGGCAAAACTAGGTTTATATACTTAAAAGTGTTAGACTAATTTAAAAATTTTCAAAAATAAAATAAATCTAGTAATACTGGAGAGAATCTTTAAATTTAAATTCAAAGTGTTATGTCGGGGTTTTTAACTAAAATACCAGAGCTAGATGCTTACAGATTAATACCGAATTCATATCCGTTGATTTGAAGTTGACTTTTTATCTTTCTCTACACTGCTGCCATCAAAAATGCAACACGTGAAGGACGAGAGATATCAAAGCCATATTTATTACACAAATAACATACATAGTCACAAGGGTGAAATAAATTGAAATTATAACTCGTTAAACTAGTGGAGAGCGAAATAATCTGTATTTTCTATAGTCTCAATGGGCTGCAATAACTACTGCTGCATGTCTCGGCATTGAAAGAAAGAAGCTTTGGCTGTGTGTTTGGGGTATGTCAATTCCATACAGCTTCCATGAGTATCCAAAGTTCATTTGGAGTAGCCGCGGTGGTCTGTGGTGTGCCTGTCGTTGGGCGATAATTAACAAGACGTGTTCGATGAGCGACAGATTTGGTAAACGAGCGGGCCATGAAATAAATGAAACCTAGTGGACCTTCAGGAATATTTGTACATTGCATGCCACGTGCGGTTGCGCATTGTCCTGTTGAAAACTGGCCGCTAACCAGCCCTGAAGATAAGGAAGGACGACAGGCTCCAAAACTTCAGAGATGTAGCAGTGGCTTTTGAGTGTACCGAAATGCGTATTAGGGAGTAGATTTCATTTGCGCCTCATACCATAACGTCAAGTGACGGACCGGTATGTCGATGCATACTTCAAGATTTGTGCAGTCTTTCGACGCGGTGCCGCCAGACTTGTATACGACCATCTAGATACTGTAAACAGAATCGAGATTCGTTTGAGAAGACTATGCCATGCCATTCATTTGCCCATATGCGGTACCCACCATTGAAGCCCCAGACACTTGTGGTATAGGGCCAAAGGTAGGCGCAGCATGGACACCTTGAAAAAGTTCTCCGTTTTTGCGGACGACATAGAATTGTCTGTTTTTGATACAGGTTGTTGTGCAACACACTCTAAGTCTATAGTAATTCTTGTTGCAATACATTCATAATAGCCATGTAAACAAGGTGTATTTCGTCTCGTTCAGTGGTGAAACGATGCTGCTGAAATCGTTCACGTCAGTCATTTGAGTGCACCGGCAGACGTACCAGACATGTGCAGGACTAAAATACAATGGTGCCCCATACCATTAGAAAAATGGTAGTCATGTGACGGACTGATATGGCTGTGCATAGTACAAGTGTCATGCACTCTGCTGCCAGACCCAAATGCGACCATCGTAATGCTGTAGATAGAATCTAGATCGTCTGAAAAGACGATATAATGCCATTCTTTTGTCTATTTGTTGAGTTCTACGCACCATTGTAATCGCAGATGCTTATGGCGTAGAGTCAGAGGTAGTCGCAGCAATGAACGCATTGAAAACAATTCCCCGCTATTGTAGACGACGTCGAATTGTACGTACTGACACAGGATATATTGTGCAACGCACCCTATTTCTTAAGCTAGGGTTCTTAACGTTGCAGTACGATCATTTATAGCCATGCACACAAGATGTCTATCCTTTCGTAGATGGCGTGAAAAGGCAGTCGGTAATGTTAATATCGGTCATGTCAGTTCATGTCAGTCAGTTCGTCTTTCCTGGATCCATCAATTCCATATTAGCATCACAGTGGCTTTAATTCGTCAACAAGAGCTAACTAAAGTGGTATTCAAAATAAGAGAATTTTCACTCCTGCTTGATTATCTCCAGAGCTACTGACATATTTTAACAAAATTGGTTATGTACATCGGTTGAAATAATACAAAAAAATAGCCATACAACAATTATAAAAGTTGAGTAAACTCGCATGATCGTGCGTAAGACTCATCACCGCAGGAAGGTCTAAAACAGGTTACAATATCGGCACAAAAAAAGGTTAATAAGGGGTTTTATATTTTGGAATTTGTAGCTATCTGATCGTGCGTGAGTACAAGAATGAGACGTGATCTGAGCTAAAACAAAACCCGATTTATTGATGATGGTTCACGTTTATATATGAACCCTATATAAACACAGTTACAGTGTGTATGCTGATTTGCATACACTACATTCCCTTCCCCTACAACTAAGAGGATATCAATATTAAATTAACAAACTAAAATAATCTCATCTAAATAGTTACACAAAATATACTATATACAGGTCTATGTATAGGTAAGTCTATCTGGTGGTCGGCGAATCCTCTGCGATCTCCTTAATACGGGAACCTCCGGACGTGATTCTTCATCTGGAGGGTTAGGTGGAGATTCTTCTCCCCACTTAGGCAGGATCTCGCTATTAGTGGATTCTGTGGGACCACTTGGCGATGATGGTGGTTGAGTCTTGGTGTTACTCAATTCCACGATGCTTGGTTGAACTGGTTCATACTGTTTTTGAGGGCTCGTTTCCTTACAAGACCTTTCCCAGGAGTTGTCCGCCGTTAACTTCGTGGTCGATTCCATTCCCAATGGGTCATCTTCCGTCATCACCGTTGATCTCTGATCGATTCTGGGTCTGATATCTTCAATTCTCGGTCGGAGATGGTCAGCGTGGCAAAATCTTGTCTGTCCCTCTACGACGACATCAAAAGTGACGTAACTCCTGCGGGTCTTGACGCCTGGAAGCTATCGTAGTTTCTCCCCTCTAACGCTTTTAACCCAAACTTCATCTCCCGGTTGAAATGGATGCTTGGAACCCGTTCTTTCCTTGGTCACCTCCAGTTTCATTTCGGATCGTTTATCTTCTAAGGTCCTTTGCCGGTTGGGTAGCAGTAAAGTTACTGACGTTATTGGTCTCCACTGTACCAACTCTGCTGGACTCTTTCCCGTTCCGGTCTGTGGTGTTGTTCTATATTATTAAAGATTGATGTTGAAGATTATTCAATTTTTCCTGCATAGTTCGCTTAGAACACGATCTCAAATCTGTTAAAACTTGTTTCTAAAGGATTTTCTTAACTATTTGTACACTCCTCAGCCGCACCATTGGATTGAGCGTGATAGGGTGGTGTCAAAATGTGTTTAATTCCGCATTGGTTCATAAATAATTTGAACTCCTGGCTAGTGTATTGTGGTCCGTTATCTGAAACGATAACTTCTGGAAAACGATAAGATGAAAATAATTGTTGCAACCTTTGGATTGTATGAAAAGATGTAGTTTTATTCATGAGAAAAACTTCAATCCATTTTGAAAATGAGTCGATTACTATTAACAATTAATTTCCATTTCCAGTTCTTATTAAATTATCACTGTTATCCATAGCGTAATCAATATGAAGTCTGCCAACGTCTTGTTGGTACAGGCCACGGCTGTAAAGGCATTTGTGCCGAAGAATTTTGCACTTTGGCAAATGGTACATGATCTAATAAAGTTTTCGATATCTTGATCGATTCCTGGCCACAAAAGATAATTTCTAGCTAACACTTTGGTTCTTACTATACCGTTATGTTCCTGATGTAGTAACTCTAAAATTTGACTCCTCAGACTTTCCTGAAAAATTTGTTTATGTTTTACAGTCCACTCCCAAGACGAATTTAGTGTTTTATATGAATCCGCTACTTTTGACGATAAATTTTTTATAAATTTCCCATAAAATTTTAATAAACCTATATACGAACGTAATTCTTCACAACATGAAGGTTCCGGCGCTTCTATAAATGCGTTAAGCAAATCCAGATTTGGTGAAATTCCATTCGCATTGATATTATATCCCAAATATTTTACTTGCGTTTGTAGGAGTTGACACTTAGGAAAATTTACACTTATTCCCGTATCCTGGAATTTTCCAATGACTTTTTCTAACAGTTTTATCGCCTTTGAATACGAATCACTGACTAAAAGTACGTCATCTAAATAACAAAACTCTCCCGATATATTTTTCAGTATGTCATCCATAACTTCTTGGAATTGAAACGGTGCCGATTTAGTCCCGAAAGGAAGTCTACGGTAAGTAAACAGTTCTCGATGGGTGGTTATCGTTAGGAATTTTTGCGAATCTTTCGCTACGGGAAGTTGTTGGTAAGCAGATGCCAAATCAATAACACAAAATACTTTTCCTCCCGCTAGATGGATAAACAACTCTTCGGTAGTTGGTAATGCATAGTGCGTTGTTTCTAAAACAGGGTTTAGGTTACCTTGTAATCTGAACAAATTCTAATTTTGCTATTAGCCTTGGGAACAACTACAAGTGGAGTAGCTCATTCTGAATGCTCAATTTTGTAAAGAATTCCCTCATTAACTAGTTTGTCCAATTCTTGATCCACTAAAGCTTTTATAGCAAATGGTAACGGTCGAGCTTTGCAAAATTTTGGTTGGGCACCTTCCTTAATGTGGATAGACACATGTTTTCCCTTAATTTCTCCAATTTTGGAGTTAAAAACTTTTTCATACTTTATTTTTAATTTATTTACAATTTCCGTACTAGACTGTTCCTCCACTTTTAATATTTCATTCGAATTTAACTTAATTACTGAAAGCCAATCGCTGCCTAATAAGACAGGTACCGTTTTCCAGGAATTATTTACGATTATTAAAGGCAAAAGATACGTCTTACCTTCATACTTGACGTTCACGTTAATTTTTCCTTGTACGTCTAATTTCTCACCTAGATACGTATTCAAAACTATATACGCCTTTTCCATTTTCAGTTTTGCCAATACTGGGGTACCTCTGTAAACATGCTCCGGGATTATTGAGACACATGCTCCAGTATCCAGCTGCATCTTCATTTTAACCCCTTCCAGTTCCATGTCACACAGTATTGCAGGATTGATCTGTTTACATTTGAAACTTTGATCCTTCTTTGAATCCTTCTGTTGGCTAACTTGCATCATTTCGCCGGACATTTGGTTGTTCGATATTTCCCGATAACGCGCTTCTTCCATATCACTGTTGTCGTCAACTTGAGGAACTTTCTTCTTCTTGTATGCCCGTGCTAAATGTCCAGTTTTGTGACATATCCGGCAGTCATAGCTTCTGTAACGACAATCTTGAGGTCGATGATAGCATCCGTTGCAGCGATAACAGGAATCATTCCTTCGCGTTTCTTCTCGCCGGGCCCTTGTGCGGTCGTTTGTTATTGCTCTGTTCCTGGGGTTTCTTCCTGAAGAATTCTGTCCTCTCTCATGACGTGTGTTCTGACGTCCCTTCACCTTCAAGATCTCAGCTTGTATACCAGTGTTACTGGACGACAGAATCTTGTTTTGACTCCTGGTTTGTTCCCAAATCTTCGCCTTGTTGCACGTTCTCTCAAAATCCACTTCTTCTGCCAACAGCGTTCGTCTAAGTTGATCATCCAGTAATCCGCTTATAAGTCGGTCACGTAAAGCTTCTTTGAGGAATGTTCCGAATTTCCAAGTAGAAGCTAAGAGCTTGAGAACAACGATGTAATCGCTTATCAATTATCCAGGACGCTGGTTACGTGAATTAAAAGCATTTCGCTCACCCACTGTTGACCTTTCAGGTCCGTAATGCCGTTTGAAAATTTCCAAGACTTCTTCAAATGATTTCTCGTTTAATACTGTTGGTGATACCAAATCTATCAATGTATCAACTACCTTCTGGCCTACTAATGTAATAAATATTGAAAGCTTCTTTTCGTCTTTCACATTATTTGCGATTATGAAATGCTTCAACCGCATTAGATAAGAATTCATATCTTCTCCCGGTAAGTATTCAGATAGTTGACCAGTTGATGTCATCCTGATAATTTCGCTTTTCCTCGTCGCCAGTTTTATATCTTGGAATTTGTAGCTATCTGATCGTGCGTGAGTACAAGAATGAGACGTGATCTAGAGCTAAAACAAAACCCGATTTATTGATGATGCATACACACTGTAACTGTGTTTATATACGAACCCTATATAAACACAATTACAATGTGTATGCTGATTTGCATACACTACAAGGGGTATGGTTTACTATGGCTGGCCAATCCATTCGGCCAATATTCTCACTTTTCAGATATTCGTTGACCAGATGAACTCTATGTGGATGAGCATTGTTGTCCATAAAAATGAAATCAGGGCAAACTGTATCCCTGAAAAGGCTAACATGGGGCTCCAAGATCTCATCCTTATACTTCACAGCAGTCACAGAACCTCTGTCAATGACATGGAGGTTTGTTTGCCCATCCAAAATGATGCTTGCTCAGACCATCAAACCTCCACTGCCATAGTGTCTCTTTCTTGGATGTTGGAGGACAGGTAGCGGGTCCCTGGTTCTCTCCAGATGAACGGACGTCGAGAATCAGTGGTTAGGCTCAACCGGGACTCATCAGTGAATGGAAAGATCCCCCACTGATCCCTGGTCCGAAGTCGACTTTCTCTGCACCATGCTAAACGGGCTCTACTGTGAGCAGAAGTGAGCGTACTAAAACAGCAGGTATTCCTGTAAACAGACCTCTCTCATGTAGCCTTCTGGAAACAGTAACCCTTGAAACTCTGCTTCCTGTGGCCGCATGAAGGTCACGAGAGAGCTAAGAAGCTGTTACTCCTTGCTGTAATGGACAAATATCGATCTCTATTGGCAATCGTGGTTCTTGGACGACCTTGCCCAGGATTTCTCTCCACGGATCCGATATTCTTAAACAATTTCCATAAGTTGGACACGAAGCTGGGCGTTACATTCAAGTCTCTAGCAATCTGCACTTGAGACTGATCTGCTTCCTGTCTCCCGACGATTCGCCACCTCATTCCATCAGCAAACGCTGGTGGTTACTCATTTTAACTGTTTGCTTTTGAATTTCACCGAATGTAGCAAAGAAAAAAAACACCACGAAATTCACCGAGGTGTGCGAGCGAGAGAGGCGCAGAAATTGTCACGTGCGTTTAGAAAGCCTGTTCCTCTAAATGCACCGCCCACACGTACGTGTACGCTTACGTATTCGGCACTAAAGATTTGCATCTTTGTTTGGAAGAATTAGTTTTACTTTTGTTCAGTACTTTTCGAGAAATTTGACAAAATATGCAAATTCTCGTAATTTTGAACACCAGAGTATTTGCATATCTACGTATCGTGTAAATTTCAAGGATACTGGATGCTTCCATAATGGTGTGCAGTTGAAATGGCAAGCTGTGTAAATAACAACTCAAAAGAACACTTCAGAATTGTTACATTTCTGTGTCTTAAAACGAACTAGCGTAAGAACATGGTAAAGTATTCAGATACTAAATCTTTATCACATAAGCCGTTTTAATAATCATAAAATTCCTGTTTTATTTCGATGTTCAATAAGATTTACAGATTGCTGATGTTTTTAATACAGACGGAAATTTTCAATGCCGATTTTAAGTACTAGTTTTTTCCTTGGCGAGTTGTATTGAAACACATTTCTGAGATGACAGCAATTACTATTGAAATTAAGACAATAAGATGTAAATTTTTAACGTGTGAATATTTACAAAAATGTACTGCAAAATTTATTTTCTTCCTAAAATTTGTTTGAAATAGGGAAGCGATAAATGCCTCCTACAGAACATTCTAAAATGATGAATAATTTTAGGGGGCCTAAACTTATTGAGTGGAATAGTTACGTTTTGGATATTCAAAAAGCATACCATACGATGACATTTGGAACTACTGAACTTCTCTTACAATTTGATACCCGAATTAAGACAGTTGAAATAATTTTAATATACCGTATCTAAGAATGCCGGTAATGATGTTTTGGTGACGGTAATTCTAACAAATCTCCTATATCCGGTAATTCATTACCGGTTTTTGAATCCTAGTGTAGTGGTAATTCAAGATGTAAGCTGGATGGGTTATGTAAACATGATAGTTGCCAAATTTTAAAATATTGAACGGGATCGCGCTGATTAAGAATCCGAATTTGAATGTTTTCATTTTCTTAAATTTTAGATTGAAAGAAATATTTTTACTTATACTTTATGAGCCATTAGACAATGAATGAAAATTTGAACTGATTTTCTTTAACTTGTCGTGGTTAGTAAATTGGTAGGAGAAACAGAAAATCGTCTTGGATACCTTTAATAAATATATAAAAATTTAACAGTAATATTTTAAAAATAAATTATAAAGACTATATTACACATAAAATACCAGCTAGTTGAAAATAGCGCTCGATAATGGGAGGTATTTATAGTAAACAAACAAGCCATTCGGAAAGTGAAGATTTTACTTCGTTTGCCCAAATGCTCTCCCAGGATTCATATCATGGTTACTTTAAAATGCAGTTTTTTTTGTCATTTGGGGGACGTTTGGGCGCTTTAACGAATTGCGTGGACAATTATCATTTTTCAATTCGGAATTCATTTTTTGTAAATTTTATTCGCTAAATCGTAATTGGCAATTCCAAAATCGTGTTCTCAAAACAAGTCACGCTTAGAATACGTACCGGATACATTTTCCGTCTCAGAAACACTACCGACCCCTACTGTTTTTATCTTAACAGAAAATGCCTTTTATAACGGAAAGTAAGGAGCAAAGATTTATAGAGTTCTACTGAAGGAAATTTGCATAGTGGTGCCTCTTCAAATTCCGTTTTGAAATATCGTAATAATGTATAGTGCAAAATACGTAGATTAATTTACTTGAATAGCAATAATTATGCGCTAATGTATTTGCTTGTAAGTTTTACAATTTGAATTTAACTTCAGGGAGCATCAATCCCTCACCTGTATCATTGGAAGTCCAATAACACAATTCCTTTCTATTTTAAGACTTCCCCACATGCATAGGAACAGAGAAAGCCATTAATCATTTCATGACGAGGAGAGAAATCTAGCTAAAAATAAAATGACAGAAAAATAATCTTTTGAGGAAATCATACAGGTCTTAAACAACCTTGAACTGAGCCCTTTATAAAGGATGTAATTTTGCATATACCTTGCGATTAAGAAATGAGTTATGCTTCGTTAAGTACACTCATGTCCAAATTTATCTTTACATACCCCAAAATAATGATTTTCCATGAAATATTGAATCGATGTAATCCATTTTTGCAGGGAATGTGTGAAAGACAAGCCTAATTAGCATTATCCAATCAAAAGGGAACAAACGGTTTCTGATATGCAAATCAAGGCGTTACGTCATTCGATGGTGAATCAAGCGCTTTGCGCAAAGTGAATATCTGAGTGAATTTCTGCAATACAGCGTTTGATTTCAGTGTGTAAGGACTCAAAACGGTTTGTTATGGCTCCGAAGTATCATTTGGAAGAATCTGTGAAATGGCGAATTATCGGCAGTATAGAAGCAGGGCAGACAATCATGGAAGCAGCGAGATGTATGAATATTTCAAGACAGAACCTCTGCGCTATGGAAACAATTTCAGAACTCTGGAACTGTTGTAAGGAGGCCTATATAAGGTCGTAAACGAATAACAACTGCTTCTCAATATCGATATCTGGTAATAACTGCTCGTCATCACAGGAAGTCTACTGCTCGGCAGTTAAGCTTAGAGGTTGCAACTGCCACTGGAACTGTTGTATCACGGCAAACTATATACAGAAGGCTTAATGATAAAGGCCTTTATCCCAGAAAGCCAAGGGTATGTGTTTCACTGTCTTCACAACAAAAGAGGGATCGCTTTAATTGGTGCAAAGAACATCAGAACTGGAGTGAACACAAATGGACCCATGTTCTCTTTACTGATGAGTCGAGGTTTAGTTTAACGGAACAGATGTAGTATAGACCCCCAATCCATTTGGCGACTTTTTTTCGTCGCCAACCCTGACGTTACTTGGCGACATTATTTTAACCTCAAAAATATCAATATAACATCAGAAATAACAGATGTATTACAAAAAACTATACATAAGTTGAATAAATTTATTCTAATCTTATAAACAGATTTCACTGTAAATGAGGGTTTCCTGTCTAAACGGGGCTGCCAGTCGTGAACTGAACCCTCAGTCGCACCCCATTCAATTTTTTTGTAATATGGAAAACAAAATTTCAAAGCAAACCATTATAGAAAAAGTTCCCTGGATCCTAATCGCGTCCTACTGCTATAGCTACTGGTGAACGAAATGAAAATGGTTATGGTAAGCGGTCTATATATACATAGCGTAGGGACGCTGTAGGGTTGCTAGAATGGAGTGAAAATAAGAGGGGGTTTCCAAAAACCACATAAATCGAAATTGAGGGTTGGCGACGAAATAAAGTAGCCAAATGGATTGGGGGTCTATACTACATCTGTTAAGTTTAACATCTGATTCTAAATGTGTTTACATCTGAAGGGAGTCAGGAACGCGAAATCTTCCTTCGAACATTATGGAACGTGACCGTTTCGGTAGTGCAGGTGTGATGGTATGGGGAGGAATAATGATCGATGGACGTACGCCCCACGTTTTCAACAGCAGATCTGTGAGCGGACAGAGATATCGGGATGAGGTCTTAGAACCTATGTAAGACTTTTCAGAGATGCATATGGATCTGACTTTTTATTTATGGACGATAATGCTCGTCCACATCGAGCAAACCTCGTTGACGAATTCCTTGAAAGTGAAGCCATTGAGAGAATACCGTGGCCAGCTAAATCTCCTGATCTGAAACCGATATAGAACTTATGGGATTACCTTGGAAAAGCAGTTGCACGGAGACATCCTCCTCCTAGAGATGCAAATGCCCTGAAGACCGCATTACTGGAGGAGTGGAACTTAATTCCCCAAACTGTGGTTAACAACATTATTTCCAGCATTAAGACACGTTGTGATATGTGTGTACACGTCAGGGGAGATCACATTCCATATTAAATTAATAAGCCTTAATTTTTTCCTGAGTTATTCTTTTTTTCTGAACTCTCCTTGTCACATATTATTTCCATTTTTATCATTTCATGCTACAGTTTAATATCATAAGCAGTGATCTTAAATTTTTTCCTTTGTATTTATGTGTTATGATGTTATGTATCATTTCACACAAATTCATAAAATTATAGTTCACAGTTTCTGAGAAATCCGTGATTTTATGCATGTAAAGATAATTTTGGACATAAGTGTATTGTAGTTCCGTACTTAGTCAATGCTGTGGGAAAGTTCTTGAATGTCTAAAACATTTTTTCTTCTGATAGGTCTAGTTATTATTTTCTTCGTCATTTGAAAATAATTGTTTTCCTATCGCTATGTTCATGGATGCGGACCTCGACGTCAGCAGAACCCTTTAATTCAAAATCGATTTTTTTAAATCTTTTATCAATTCATTTAAATATGCCATGTTATATCTAGCCTTGAGTTTCTCTTTCGCGTAGACAAAATCTCTGCAATCTAGATCCATGTATTGCGTAACCTTACCCTTAACTTCGGGGAAATTTCTTCGTTCGTTTGCAATCTTTTGAATATCAGAATTTGGATTTGGAACTTGATTTTTTTGTGGTTAAACTTGGATTGACAGTGAAGCGGGTGTAAAGGGAGAGGCAACCCGTGAACGCTGAAAATGTCAACGCAGTACGGCGTTTGGGCAGTGTTACTTAGGATTACAAAGAGATAGGACATTGAAATTGGTGTCGATTTGTAGCAGGCGCGTACAATAATAGTCTTTAGCAATAATAGCCGATAAAATAAAATTTATAAAATTATAAGCCGATACGTATGCTGAGTTGAAGATAATTTTCATAACGTCGAAAAAATTACGAAGGAAATATGAATAGAATGTAAAAAACTTATATCATTGGAAACAAAATTTCGAAAGGAATCAGTAAAGCCCAAATTGTGTGTGTGACTAACGATTCAAATTGTATTAGGGAGCGTAAGAAAAACCCGAGCTCGTCAACGCCGGCTCGAGTACTTCTAGTGCACTGCTCCTGAACCCGATGGATATTCACTTGGAATGTGATAACTTTGAAAGATTCTATCAGGAAAAAGGAACGCAATATGATTCCAGATACCCATTTTCCCACATACTTTCCGGTGATTTCAATGTCGATGATACTCAAAACAAATCACTTATAAACTATATCCAACGTGAGTTTTACTTGAAGAACTTTTCTACATGGCCCACTATTCTGGGCAACACTTGAATATGATTTAACTTTTGTAAGAAACATCAATATAAATACTATGTTATACGTATCTTACTTCTATCATTGGCTTTTAATAAATAGAATTATGCTTCCATTTATAACCACCAAGACTTAATTCATTTACATCTTACCCTTCCTCTAATTGTACAAAGACGGATTCACGCCTTAAGCGATTGCTGTTGTGTCCTTGTACATAAACCACCCCATTTGTTTTTTTAAAACGTTTAATATCCAGCCACCCTTTCTAGCTGAACATGGGTAGAAAATAACCGAGAATATTCACCAAGCTTGGATACATCAATTCATTTCAGTTTCTCAATATTTTATCAAATGTCACTAAAATTTTATCAAACGAGTATATAATTCATGTAGAATCTGTTGTTGACTTCAATTTTCAGTTTATATACTTCATTAAAACTATTACATTGTTTCAGAACTACTAAAAGTGTTTTAGTAAGGTTAGTGTAGCCTCACATTGATTATTTTATGTTCAAACTATGAAGTTTTAAAGCTAACTTAAGAGGAAAAGTAAAAAGGCGAAACCAAAAGCGTAAAAACGCTTTTAGTAAAATTTTATTTTTGAAAAATGTGAATTTGCAAAAACTTGATTATTAGGCAGGTTAACAAAAAGTGTAGTACAGTAATAACAGTATTTTATGATGGAAATTATACTTGGTTCAGATCCTAAAGATAACACACAATATTACACATTTTATTCACTATTGGTTCAGTAATTTACCAGACCACTTAAAGCAGAGTTGACTGTAGAAAGATGACACAGCTGAGATACAGTTCCCGGTATGGAGCCCAGACACAGATTTTTTTCGTTTTGATGAAATCGTGCGGAAAAGTAGGTTTTAATGCGATGACATTTGTCCTGTTCAAGGTTACAGAACACCGAATTGTACGTGGTATATACGTATAAATATTTTAGTTGGTGGTCATAAGTGATATATTTTACGTCCTATTTATCGAAGATATTTAGACATGGGGTAGTAAAAGTCAGGCGTATAGTAAAAATTGGATAATAATTCAATTCTGTACACATTCTTGTCTTGGTACTTAAATCAATGTCGATTTAAAAATTATTTATTGCCTTTAAACAGCTTTATATCTAACAATTAATACTACTTTATTTACTGAGTTCAATCAAATAACTCGTCATTTTTTTGTCTATGTCTAACTTAAAATTATAAGTGTTAAAAATCTCAAATGATGAATACATTTACCTTGTTTATTGTTTCCAATCATTGTCCAATATTACACTTTTTAAAATTAAAATGTGTTTTATCGATTTTGCAGCAGTAGATCAATAAATGTTTTATTAGTCTATAGCATGTTTTATACAACTATATGACCTATACATCATATAAATAATACTTATATAAGTTAGTTGTAAGTTGTTGAATGTAGGCACCATATCCAAATATTTTAAGGTATCGTAATAAAACGTTTCTGCTTTCTTTTTTATATGTGGGCGTCTCTACTTAAAATAAAAACTTAAGTACCTATTTTTGGGAGTACGATGCATTATACTTTTACTTTGGTTTAGACAGGTGAGTTGTATTCTTGAATCATTACGGTTATAGCTGTTTCTACTATTGTTAATTGTTTGATAGTTGTTTCTTAAATTTTATTACTTCCTTCCTAGTTCCTTAAACGTAGTAGTTTTATTCATAGTATCACTTCGAGTTTTTCAATTCTTACACTTCCAATTCCGACTTCAGGTATGCTTTTTATTTTAATTATAAGATCTGTTTTACCTTCATGGCTTATATTGTAAAAAATATTGAGCGATTACGGGATAGTTGGTGGTCTTTAAAAATTTAACATCCCATGCTAGAACCCAATATCTGGCACAAGCGAGTGGGGGCCAGTTCAGGCGTGACCTCGACATCTGACCGTGGTTCAAAATTACGTGTTGACTTCGGATCTTTTCCTTCCGGGGTTGATACCGGACCGTCGCCAACCCGTCGTGTTATTCCACTACAACGTTAATTAAAATACCAACATGGTGCCAAGCGGTCTTTTAATTTCATCCTATTATTCTATTCCCCAGTCCCTTTTTCCTTTCACGATACTTTTTACTTGACGTTGTCTCTCTTGTGTTTGACGCAGCTTGGATTAATATATCTGCCATAAAACCTAAAAGCAAACAATCCAATATCTGGCACCACCTTTAGAACTTTCATGTTTTTATTCTTTTGAGAAATATATATAGCAGCGTGCTTCTCAGATCTTTGGTGTTGAGAATATATATTTACACTGTACATTAGTTAATCTGTTTTAAATTAAAATTCGTTTACACTAACCAAGTTCTAAAACTAAATCAATGCTTCAATTTTTGTTTGCAGCTTTTTCATCAAAATGACATTGTGGTACATTATACTCTCCCAGATCTATTAGCCCTCGTGTTGCAAGAAATGACCGCACAGCGATAAACCAAACCATAATCTGCCTACAATATTTTCAAGTGATAGAAATTTTCATTTGGGTTTCACTAACCAGAAGCGAACTGTGTTCTTAAAACAAGTAATTTTTCAAACGTTTCTGATTCAGCCAACACAAAAGATCAACTAACATTTTCGTGCTTATGAACAAAGATACCAGGTATAGAGGGCACTAAATTCATATCGATATTGTGCGATATGCAGTATTCTCTTCAAGTAACAGATGTTATGAAACTCGTACGCATCAAAGCTTGAGTTAAACTACTCTAAATCTTTTTTGTATGGAGAGTGAGATTCCAGATCAGGTGTTAACTTCTTGATCTGACAGTGGTTTGAAATGATTTTGTTGTCCTCAGGTCTTACTCTTCAGAATTAATCAGTCACCAATAGTGCTGCTCCAATGCGACATAAATTAAACTAGCTATCAAATCCTTGTTATTCTTGCGCCATAAAATCCTAAACCAACCTATCTCACTCTTGAGACCACCGTGCCTCAGTGAGTTTGCCTATTGTGCTAGCAACCTGCGAGCTGAAGGTGGCACAGGCTTGATTTCTGTAACTTAATATTTTTCTGTCAGTAAAACTTTCTTTGCATGTGTATGGTCCATTCTCAACATTATTTCTAGAGTTTTGTGCAGATTGGCTAAATATGGCCCTTGCGCCATGAAATCCAGCCAACCTT
Organism: Meta bourneti; assembly: GCA_933210815.1. Lineage (NCBI taxonomy): Eukaryota > Metazoa > Arthropoda > Arachnida > Araneae > Tetragnathidae > Meta > Meta bourneti. The sequence continues at coordinate 59,582,463 of OW119924.1, read as the reverse complement.
ATTGATCCGTTCTACTGCCTCTCGAAAATTGCAGTGCATACTTTTGGAATAAAATAAGTTCAGGAAAGGTTTACTTTGGTAATTTATGTCATAAGTGTATTTTTGTCTATTTATGTAACTGCCATTTTGTTCTACCTGACTTTTAAGACCAAAGGCAATATCATAGCACCAGTTTTGAAAAATATCACTGCCATTCTTGAATATGTATTATAAATTTAAGAAAAACAAATTTTGGTTGGGGTAAAAAAATTAATTCTAAAAGTAGTTGTTTATATGTTTTTAAGTATTAATAACTTAAAAACATGTTTACTAAAAGGTCGAAAATATTTCCCCTTTCTTTGTGGATTGTCTTATATAATCTTACGGAAACTTTAATTGTATCTTTTAATGTTCATTGACCCGTTTCAATTGCGAATCATGTATTATTGTTTTTGAAAATACTTAAATATGCAATCTTAATTTTTCAGATTTTGAGGGCAGAAAAAAGGTGAAAGATGAAGATACCACTTTGCTTTGCAACTTGGTGTGTCATTCTAGTTGCCTGTGCAGCTCATACGTCAGATAAGTAAGTTTAGGTCCATACACATTAACTAATACTTGACAATAAATAAAAAATGTATCCGAATGGATACTAGATTTATTAAATAAAGGAGAGAAATTAAAAAGTAGATTCTTAAATTTATACTTTTTGATTGCTTGCTTTACAATTTGTTTCCTTTACTTCATTGCTGAACATTTTCTTTACTAATTTTTCTTTATCGCCTAAGTATATTCTTATTAACCTTCCAAGTGATTTCGACGAGATATCTCGTCCATCAAGATTTGATTGCTTTTGCTATAGATATTTCATGATGAAATATCTCGTCATCAGGATACTGCCGATTTTTTAATAACAAGAACCAAATCTGGTCAGTTTTCTAATGAGATATCTCGTCTATCAGGATCTGGTCAGTTTTCCAATGGCGAGATATCTCGTCTATCATGATCTGGTCAATTTTCCAATGGCGAGATATCTCGTCTATCAGGATCTGGTCAGTTTTCCAATGGCGAGATATCTCGTCTATCAGAATCTGGTCAGTTTTCTAATGGCGAGATATCTCGTCTATCAGGATCTGGTCGGTTTTCTAATGGCGAGATATCTCATCTATCAGGATCTGGTCGGTTTTCTAATGGCGAGATATCTCATCTATCAGGATCTGGTCAGTTTTCCAATGGCGAGATATCTCGTCTATCAGGATCTGGTCAGTTTTCCAATGGCGAGATATCTCGTCTATCAGGATCTGGTCAGTCTTCCAATGGCGAGATATCTCGTCCATATGTATCTGGTCAGTTTTCCAATGGCGAGATATCTCGTCTATCAGGATCTGGTCAGTTTTCTAATGGCGAGATATCTCGTCTATCAGGATCTGGTCAGTTTTCTAATGGCGAGATATCTCGTCTATCAGGATCTGGTTGGTTTCTAATGGCGAGATATCTCGTCGAGACAACTTCCTGGAGGGTTAAAATGTAATTACTTCATATTTTTTATAAAATAATGAACATTTTTATACTTTATAAATAAATTAGCAATTATTTATAAATAAAAAAATCGGTCTCAAAGTCCTTATTCTATGCATTTTTTTTCAGTGGTTATATTTTCACTTCTCCGAGATCATTGAAACTTGGATCTTCCAATGAATTGCAATTTCTTAGATTCGGTGACTATGACGACGATGGCTATTTAAGAGTACGTGTGTATTATTCTGAATCTTATGGTAGCAATGAGACTCTAGCATTTGATAAAGAGTATGAAATTGAAAAAGGTAAGGGAAATCTAGAACAAAATACCAACATGCCTAAGGCACACTCATTTTGTGTCTATTAACTTAAACTTTATTCTTCTAGGTCAAAAGGAATCGCTGTTCCAGCTTCAAGTAGATCCTTTTACTAACTATGTGTATAACGGAAGATTAGAAATTAATGGAACTGTAGGGGGGGAGAAATTTGGAGGCAGTGATACGGTTCAGTTTTCTACTCCCAAAATCAAGCTAATCATCATTCAAACTGATAAACCATTGTACCAACCAGGACAGCAAGGTAATTTACAAATGAAAAGGTCTTCAAAGAAAACTTTTTATTTAAATAATTTCCATATCAATTTTTTGTATTTAACTTCCTACCTTATAAATCGTCGGCTTAATACTTAAGTGGAAACATTTACTCTCTATGATAAACTTATGAAGTGTTTCTCAAGAAGAAATTTTATCTCCACGCAAATAAAAAAAATGACTTGGTGAACTTCAGTGTAAAGATCATCACAATATGGGCTAGAAAAGGTAAACAATCATGCCTTGAAAATGTTGACTTAGTGTGTTTCACTTGTAAACCGACGCAGCACGTAAACTTAATTCAGATTGGTAATTGAATTTACGTTGCACTGAAGCAACACAACGGGCTATTGGCGACGATTTGGGATCAATCCCAAAGGAAAGATCAGAGAACAAGATCTCATAATTTTCAACCACTATAAGATGACGATGTCAAAGATCTTACATAAAAACTAAAAAACCTAAACTAAACATAATTCAGAGTACCTGTATTAGGTTTATAAAATCCGTTTTTATCTTTACACAAGCTTTAATATGTTAACTATCCAAATAGTTTCGGCGAGATATCTCGTCCATGAAGAAGTTGCTGATTTTTTTATAATGACGAGATCAAGATCTGGTCCGTTTTCTTTAAATGACGACATCTTGTCCATCAATATCTGGTCAGTTTTGCTAGTGACGAGATACCTCGTCAAGACAACCACCAGGAGGGTTAAAACGTCCAAAGAAAAAAGGGCACGCAGAAAATGTTCAGTTATAAATCCCTTAATGGCCCCAATTTTACTATACATGACTATACAAATTTAAATGTAGAGATTTTACTTTTGATTTGCAATAGTCCGTTGTGTTGCTCCAGTGCTAAGTTAATTAATTGCCATTGCCATTTTGAGATCGCTCATCCTAAAAACAAAGTAAATGCGTGATTACTAATCTTTAAAGCAGTTACTAGGTTTTATGATACTGTTTTAATACATTCGAAATTCGAGAAATTTATATTTTCGGATTAAATTACTTTTTTAATTCTCATATTTTGCAAGAAATTTAGATTCGATGGAGAAATTAGAACTTTTTACAAAAATTTTATAGATAATATTTTTTATGTATTGTAGAATATTGATATGAGCCTAATATTAATGGATCATAAGTGATCTTTGTACCTTAATAAGGCGTTCATTTTAAATATATTACAAAAGTTGATCTAACAAATGATTAAATCTTGATTAAGCTATCTACAAAAAAGAGCCCATAGGTGTATATACGTATAATAGTATTTAGTCTAGTATGAAAAGTTAACACAATATGGAGAAAAATTTGTATAACTCAGTTGAAATAATTAGTCTTAATAAATGTATCTTGAATAAAATTTACTTGAATAATTAATAAAAATTTAAGTAAACTTATGTAAACTTTTTACTTCCTATTTTCAATATATAGTGCTGTTCCGGGTTCTGAAGTTAGATAAGGCACTGAAACCATCATTAAATGAAAATGATGTAAGTATACATTTAAAATTTTGTAATAATCGTATTTTAAATGTTAATGTTTCTAATATTTTATTAAGAAAATACTTTATAAATAACTTTAAAAATTATAAAAACGCAAATCCTTATACGTGGTACACATAGCATTCTATGATAATTGAATTGTTGTTACAATGAAAACGGTGAAAGTATCGAATTTTACTTACCCTTTAGTCAAACTTGATTCAATCAAAGAATTTCTAAAACTTTTGATATTGTGTTGAATTGAAATACATAAATACAAAAGCTTAGTACATAAAACAACTGTTACGTATTTCCAGCATATTTCAGTCACAAAGCAATTTTTATTTTTATCCTCGCGTCATACATGCTATTCATTCATTTTACTTTGATTTCAATGCACGCGATTTCAAAATCCATCATTTACCCCTCCCCCACCTTCAGTCCCTTTGAAAAAAACTAAATTTCTATTGGAATTCATGCTGAAAATAATATAATAGAAGAAAAAGCATTTTACCCCTTGTTCCTCGAAATTTGAAATATGTATTCCACATCGACCTTCTAATAAAATTGACAGCAAGGGGCGGAGACGGTGTCGGTGTCGTAAGACCTCAGAAGGGTAAGTCAAGTGGGCTAACGAATCGACTTGGGCCTGTTGGCTATCGAAGTGCAGACTTGTGTTTTTAATCAGGCTGGACAATCACTCTAATAGATCAATAATTTGTCCCACATTATGATTTATACTTTTTCCCACAACCACGTGACATCTTCAACCCGAGCGATGGGAAGAAATAGCATAAAGCTGCGCTCGCATACTCCATTTATTTCATTAGAAGGTTGATGGTATTCCAGACGTGCATTTTTTTCTTGTCTTTTAATTCAGCAGTTCGGCAAAAATATCAGAATATTCGTTTTATTTCAGCAGTTCGGCAAAAATATTCGAAAGAATGAATTCTGAATTGAAATATGGTAGTGTTATTGGGGATTGGTTAAACGCCAAAATTCGCCAAAACGACAACTAAATTTTAAGGTAACACCGATATATCAGGCAGGAAGTAAAATCTTCACATTCTGTCTGGTTTGTTTACCTCAAAAATCTCGAATATATTTGCAGACTAGTATGCTTGATCTCAAGCATTGTGTTATTAATGGTCATACGCAGAAAAAATGTTTCTGTCACAGAACAGAAATATATTTCAGAGTTACTTTTAATGTTACTAACGAAATGTGGTTTTGGGAATTAAAAGTAACTTGTTTGAGAAGCCTGAAGTTTTGGCTTAACTCTCCTTCACAACCTCTCTTAAAAATGTGTTTCGTTAAAGCATATAAAAGATCTGTTTGGATGTAAATAAATTCAATGTTTTTGGCAATTGAAAATATCATTAACTCTGACTTGTTTTTAAATTAATATTACCTCCAATCTATTCTTTTGTAAATTGAATATTTAGACTCAGAATGTTTTATTTAAATTTTTCTTATGTTTTATTATATAGGTAGCTGATGTTTACGTTGAAGATCCCAAAGGAACGAGATTATTTCAGTTTAAAAATGTTCATCTAGGAGAGGGTAAATTTTCTCTTTGAATATTTATTTCAAGTTTGGGTTACTTTGATCTATTTATCACTTATTTACAATAGCTTAATTCACGCTGTCTATAGAATCCAATTTTGAATTGAAATTATGTGCATATAATAAATATTGCATATAAATGTTAGATATCTTATATTTTGGAACTTTCCTTGTAAATTAACATGTTTCAATTGCTTTTAGATTCAAATTATGAATTAATATATTTCTTAAATTAACATTCCTCCAATTTGCTACTTATAATATTACGGATCTTAGTATTTATAAAGAAGCCCTTGAATAGATTGCAACGAAAATGTATGAATTGTATATATTTAGGCATAGTGCAAATGGATTTCCCGTTATCTGATGAGCCAGTTCTTGGCAATTGGAGAATTACAGTCAACAGTCAAAACGATACAGAATCGGGAACTTTCGAAGTAAAACGATACGGTAAGCTGTTCAAAAGTTCCTACATTTTTATTTAATAATTTTGTTTCTTGATTGCTTACAATTTATATATATTACGGTAGAGGTCTCTCGTTTTTAAAATAATGGACACATCTTACAACTGGCTTACATGGTTTGCGTTAAAGGCAAATTGAACAAAAGGTGTTATTGAAATTAAATAGTTTTGGCTGTAGACGAGATTTAATTACTCGGATCTAGCCGAGATCCTTTTAATTTTATCTGCGAGTTGGCAGAACAGGCTCAATTCCTGTAACTGTACCCTGGGTGTATTTCTCTCTTCTGTGTCAGTGAAACTTTTTTGGTGTATGTATACATATTTACTAGACGCGTTGTCTGTCTTGTGTCTGACATAGTTTGAACAAATACGGCCTTTGTACCACAAACCAAACCAAACAACCCATTTAATTTATTTAAAAAATTTAAGGAAACTAAAGTTAGATATGTCCAGTATTGCTTGACACTAAGGTTGGAATCAGATCCAATAGTTCCTGATTTCATAAGCAAAATCGTTTATTTTTAAGATATTTTTTATGTATTTTGAAGAGTAGTACCAATGATGAATTTTTAAGTTAACTATAGAAAGGGAAAGAAAGATACAGTTAAAAAGGACAGAAATCGACAATAATCCTGTTATATTCTGTACTTTTCTCAGCTACAAATTAGCTGAAAAATATATTTTAAACATGCTCACTACCAGGAAATTTTATCTGATTTCATGAGTTGCGCCATAAAATCCAAACTGACCAACCAATTCTGTAAACTCATGTGTTTTGCTTAAAGCATCCACGAACTTAACAACACTAAATCAGAATTCCGATTCAATATTCAATTAATAGTCAACACATTCGATTGTGAATAACATAAATTGTTAAGAAATTGTAGTATTACCCTCCTTAATTGTATTACTTGCATTACAATTAAGTACAGCACAATTCGCGTAAGTGGGATTCTGGTACCAGAAAAACATCCCAGGGGTTCAATTCAAATTAGAAGGCGAGAGAGCTTAGTAGTCTGGCATCGCTAGAATAACCAGTGGACAATTGAAGTCAATTTCATTTGGTCACGGTTTTAAGGTTTTCTCGACCTGTCGGAAATGAAATACAGAGCAATGCTTTTCTGGTCACTTCCGTACTTGTCTGGGGCAGTCTCAGGGAGGATCTTTATTTTAATTCTTCCCTCGTCTTGGATTTTTGGAAGGTGCAGACTTGGTCTAGCTTGTCTAAATCAAGTGAGATAAGAAACAATTCGCATTTTAATTTCAATTGGATGATTCTTTTTTTTCGAAATTATCTCTTCTAAGTTTTTTCTGATGCTATGAAGAGTGAGAATTGAAATTGTCTTTTGTAAAGATTTCTGTTCTAAAATTGATCAAATGAATCGTTTTGATCTACCTAACTATAAAAAGGAACAAAATTTCATTATTTAATAAATGGGGCAGCTTATCTATTCATTTTAATGGAGATTATAATCTGATGCTTTGTGAATTTTTGAATTTAAATATATCTAGATGTTAAATAAATGAAAATTTTCTGTTCCAGTTCTACCAAAGTTCGATGTGAAGATCAAATTTCCTCCTTTTGTTCTTGCAAACGCTGAAATCATTCCTGTGGAGATTTGTGCCAAGTAATGCATTTTTCCTTTCGATTGAATATAACGATTCAATAAATTTCACTTCAACTCTTGTTAAAATTCTATTATGTGCATAACTAAACAAATTCAAATTCTTGTCGGAATACTTGCGTTAATTTGTATAATTGGGAATTAGGAACTTAAACATAAATGCTTGACAAAGTGTAGTGATTTCTGAGAAGAGATTGTAAGTTTTACAATTATTTTTGAACTTTTAACCCTGTGAGTGTCACGAGAATTTAGTGTAGTGTAATGTTGCTTTTACCTCACAACACGCATAATGTCCACGTCTATTGATTGAAAGAATACAAGAAAAAATGCTATAGATCAAGAAGATCAAAACTGGTTAGAAGTTAAAGAGAAGAATGAAGGTTTTTGTACGGCTATATGTATTGAATGAACCCCTCAGAGGGTTAAAACTCTTTGAAATGGAAACTAGAATTTCACAAAAATTTAATAACTTTGTGAAAATACTTTGATATCTTTGATTGTTTTTTGGACCTGTTTTAATTTAAAGTGAAATTGAAATTCCAACAGACCATTTGACCTTAAAACTTTTTGAACCTTATTTTCTCTCGATTTTTGTTCTGAATTTTTTTTTCCACTAAATATGAAAGTGAGATAATTACATCTCAAATCTAGTGATGGGCAGAATCGAGTTCTATTGAGAATCGAATACTTGGTATTCGAGTACTTTTAAGTATCGAGTAAGTATTCGAATACATATACAGAAACTATTAATCGATGGTAAGAAACTGAGAACTACCATGTATGGTACTTATTTAAAAATAACAGCTAATTATCGTGTCGTTTTTGGTATAGTGGTTAGAGCACTGGATATGTAACATACTAGTTCACGGTTCGAATTCGCTTCAAGAGGAATTTTGTAGTTATATTTATTGATAATATATCAAATTTATTCTTTTTTTTTTAATATTTTGATCACGCTGTGATTAAAAAAGGAATTTATTTTTCACAAAACTCAAAATTTTTTTCTGAATTATATCTTTTTTTTCTTTTCCGAATTATTTATATAACTTTCTTTAAAAGATTTAAGTTTGATAGCTACTATTATCAATCTATTTGAACTAGACAAATTGTAGTTTGAAGAACACAACCAAAATTAATCCCATGTACAAATTGCTGAATTTTCTAGTCACGCATATATTTTCTGCAATTATAAATATGTGTCAAGTATTTTTTATTTTGATTTTACAAATCATGATTTTTGCATTTTAATTTTCGTATTGGAAAGATTTGATTTTCTACCGTATTTTGAGGAAATCGTTAATAATCACTTTTAATAGAGAACGTAGCCAGAATTTTATTTTGGAGGGAGCCCCGAAGATAAGAATGAAACTTTTTATACAAAACTCTTTAGACACTTTTAAAAAGTTTGCATAAATGTAAAAAATATTTTGTTTCTTTTGATAACAGGATCTGAAACTTCAAAATTATTTCCCTAAATTTATCATAAAAAGCGACACATCTCGGTTGATCCAAGTACAAGAACGATTCCTTAAATATTTACAAAATAAATTACATTAAATAATCAAATCTTATTCCTGGAAATTTACTTTTTATTTTTGCAACCACTGTCTGGAGTACGAAGATGTGAGAAGAGGTAGAGTCAAAGCAGAAAAAAAATATTCATAATCATTTTACTATCGTAATAAAGTTTTTGTCAGATATTTTTAATGAGAATTTTAGTTATTGTCAGATATTTTAAAGAAAATAACAACCATCTTAAGAATGAAATAACGTTATTTTACTTGAAGAAAAAGAAAAGCATATCAAGCATTATGTATCTTATATGCAGATAAATTTTAAATGTCAGAAATAAAAAAACTTGAAAATTAAATTAAATAAAAAACAATTAAGTGTGAATAATTAAAATTAAAATGTAGTTGGAAATTAAAATTAAAAAAAAAATTCCAGTTTGATTTTTAAAAATAAAAGCCAAACCATTGTGTAATTTACTGATAATTAAGCCTGCCTATTCGGGAAATTGCTTCCAGAAAATTTCAAATTCAATCCCTTAATCGATGGAATTTTTTCACACTTCATCACGTGCATTTTGAGGACATGTAAAATTGGAAAAAACAAAATCATGACAAGAAACATATCACTAACGAGAACCATGGGATACCCCCATGTAATGTGACACTGTTACTTAAGATGAATACTCTGGTATTGAGTGAGTACTTTTGGCATCCGAATACCTAGGATGGGTACACTTGTAACCGAATACCTTGGATCCGATTACTTACGTATTCGAATATTTTGCATCCAACTACTCTTGTATCCGATTACTTACGTATTCGAATATTTTGCATCCAACTACTCTTGTATCCAACTACTCTTGTATCCAACTACTCTTGTATCCGAATACCTTGGATCCGAGTACTTTGATATTCGAATACTTTGGAAAAAAATTGAGTACAAAGATGACTTTTAAGTATCGAGTACATGAGTACTTTTGTATTCGAATACTCCCATCACTACTCAAAACTAAACTGGCATTAAAACACTTTGAAACTTAGGAAAAGGGGACTTTTTTGTTTCGAAAGATCATGTTTTTCCATCAATTTTAATGTTCAAATATATTCATTTAAAAATTTATTTTATTCTGATTATGATACATATTTTCAATGAGTCAACTTCTTGAATATTGCACTACATTTCTAACATTTGTTTTATTACTCATAGAAAAATCTGATCGTATTGCAACAAAAGATTTTATCCGACATTTATGATATAATTCGTTAGTCTCTCATTATGTCATCATTTATATATTTCTACAGGGTATCCACGTGCTTAAAGTTTTCGGTGAAAAACATTTATAATAGCCGCCATGGGGATAATGCATTACTTTCACTTGCCTTAAGTCAAAGAAATGACATGTTTATTTACTGTCCAGTTTAACTGGTATTTTGAGCTGAGAGAAAAGGACGTTCACACATGAATTAATGATAGGCGGACGACCGGTAATTTTTATTTTCCATCGATGTTTTTAGTAAGAATGAGAGTACATTTTATTGTAATTCATTATGAATTCTATATCGTAACTGAAGCTCTATTCGTTTTACAGGAATAAATCTGTCATGTGTCGGGTACTATCGTTACCACCGAGATAACAAGGCCAGACCGCTGTGACGTTTCGATCACGTGACTCGCTTACTAGTAGTCATAACAAACATCGCCGCATGGCCGACTACTTGTGGATTACCTTTAATGTAGCGTAAGAAATTAGGGGTTTTTATACTATTTTACCGGAAAGCAAGTGCAGCTGCAGTTAAATATTGTTATATAACATTTGTGGAACATTACAGTGTCAAGGTGTTAAAGGCTTTCGTCAAACAACACGTTTAACGTGTGTCCAGACCGATTTCTTTAGGCTTAACCACGAGTCTATCCAAAATGCCCTTTAGATGCTGTGTACCTACTTGCTCTGGAAATTATAGATATGGTGATGCACCAAAAGTAGCGGTTCTCTCCTTTCCAGAGGATAAAAATATTATAAAAAGATGGCTCAGGGCGATTCCACGAGCCGACTTTACACCATCAAAACGCAGCAAAGTCTGCGAACTTCATTTTCAAAACGATGATATCGTCCGGAATGTATCGAAATTCAACAAAAAAACTGGTGAGTGTTCTACCTTTTCCATGAAACATCTCCGTTTAAAAGTTGGTACTATACTAAGTATATTTCCGAATTGCCCTAAATATCTCTCGAAAACTTGTCCCACCGTTCGTAAAAGCAGGGAAGATAAAATTCGTGAAACTGATGAATTCAATTTATTGAGAGCTATCAACGAAAGCAAATCTGAGTTCATTGCTTATCATGAATCTATTTCTTTTCAAAATTTTAATAGGCTACTAGAAATTCTGGATTCATTACCCTATAAACAAAATTGGTTTAAAGTAATTGAGGAGTCAAAAGTTACTTTTTTCAAAATATGTTTTAATCCAGGACCTGCAACAAATTACACTGTTGTAATACATTCAAATCTGAAAATGGAAACATTTATATGGCCAAGAAATTTCTGTTTAGATAACAATCAAATCAAAACACCCTGTCACGTTAATAATTTGGAAGTTATTGAAAATTGTTTGAATTTTATAAATGAAATATCAATGAAAAATTCTTCAGCCAACTATGATAATAATTGCTTCAATTGCTTTTACAGTTCAATTGCTTTGATTTCCCATTTTTACAGATTTAATGATGAAGAAAACATTAATTAGATTTCTTTAGACTATGAGAAAGGGTTTTCTTTTCTTTTTGATTTATGGTCACATTTGAGAAACTATGATATTGGGCGGTATTAAGCTTGATTGACGTGTGTATTTTAGTTAATAAAAGTCATAAGCGAGTTTTTCGCTATTTTTTAATTGAATTTACGATATAATTTTGGCTGGTTTTTTAATAAGTTATTGCTTTTACTATTTACGCACACTCTCTGTTATCGTTAATAAATAAGGAAGAAAGACGCGAGGGTGTGGAAGTTTCATTCTGAGATTATCATAGTTTTGACTAGGGAAAAACCATATTTACAAACTGCTATAATAATTTGCAATAACGTATAACAATATTTTCCTGTGGTCTCGACGTATATAGAATATATTATGTATCGTTGTAGACAGATTTCACTGTATTAGGCTTTGAATATTCCAATACGGCGGTGGTCGTTCGTATCGCACGTATGACTACTAGGGAGACGCCATGACGGCAGCGGTCAGGCGTTGTTATCTCGGTGGTAACGGTACTATGCACAACAACGTCTTAAGTTTACGTTGGGTTTTTGCAGTTCGTGAAACACAATGTAAACACACTGTGAAGAATTACTTTGATGCATACCGTATAATAAATTTAAGAATATTTCAATTCTCTGATAATACATTTTTACATAATAATACTATATTTGTTTTATCAATTTATCAACTGCCGGTGACTTATTTTCAAAATTGAATAATTATAATTTAAATTAGTGTAATAAATAGTTTTCAACAGTTTCAATAGGTTTGTACGGGCTTCACAATCCCTGGGTAACTGAGTGATCTGTGCTCCCTTTCATCTTTCCCCTCCCCTTGTGCTTTTTGCTTTTTCTTCCTCTCTCGTTGTGGTTGCCTCTTCGGAGGTGAGGACTCCCCTTGAGAAGCTTTTCGATACTCTGTTGCCTTCAGCTCCTCTTGGCGATTATATCACCCACGTGTTTGCCGTGCGTGGATACCCGTGTCCCTGGAAAGGGGGATCCTGGCAGTTGAGGGGCGATATAGTGACGCAATACACTGCTTCGGCCTCTACTTCAGGTAAACGGGAGGTGCATTGCGTTACCAGATGTATCAATCGGCAGGTGGATTGACTCCGGTCATCTGCTAGGATTCAAGTGATCGTTGCAACGACTAGCTCCTTTCAAGGCAGATATAGAGTTGTAATGAGAACATATAGGCTTGGCTAGCACTGGTGTAGATGTCTACATCCCCTCGTTGGGTTCGGTGGTGGGCGGTACGGTTAGGCCTGAATTCAAATTAATTAAACTTGGAAAATAAAAATGATAATCTTTCTCCTTCAGTGGAGTACCAAATCAACGAAATTGATGACAGTAACAGATTCTTTATAATAAGAAAAGTAGAAGGAACTCTGAAGAATATCTCGGCAATCCTCATCCACAAGATTATTCTTGGTATGGTTGGGGATGTCAAAACTATAATGAAATGTGACAACGGTGATATACACTCACTGCCAAAAGTTAAGCACGAAGCAGTAAAATGCGAAAAAATCGACAAGTACAGCTTTGATTGACACGAAATGCGGCAGGAAAGCAGCAAATATGTTTATGAATGAAACAAAACAAAGAATTACATACAAAGATGAAAACAATATTGAATTTTTATAAATTATAAGATGAAGTCATATTGGAGTCATTAACAAAATGATGTTTAAATCCAAAACAAACAAAACCGACATTAATAGGGTATGTGACCATCCCTCATCCTCATACAAAGTTTACAGCGTGTGACCATGCTTTCCATGATGTGATCAACCACCACAGAGTAGAGTAATCGCTATTCCTCCTGTAGAGCAGTTTGCAACTCTGAGAGTGACTGGGGTGGGAAACGTGCAGTACGGCCGAGGGCATCCCAAAGATTTTCAATGGGATTAAGGTCGGGCGAGTACGCCGGCCAATCCATACGCGCAATCCCCTCACTCTCCAGGTAGTCGTCGACGATGTTGGCGGCTCGATGGGGACGCGCATTATCATCCATTAAAACGAAAGCAGGATCAAATGCTGCAGCGTACAATCTCACAGTGAATTTTAGGACTTCATCCCGATACCGGACAGCCGTCACAGAACCCCGTCTATAGATATGCAGGTCGGTGCGATATCCCAACGAAATCCCTGCCCACACGATGATGCTTCCACCTCGGAATGCGTGATGCTCGATGATTTTCTGGGGCCGATTGCGTGTGCCTTGTTCTCTCCAGACCCTTAACGCTTGTCATCTGGCTCCAGGGCAAATATTGACTCATCCGTGAACATAACGTTGGCCCAATCAGACACAGTCCAATTCACATGTTGCCGACACCACTTTAATCGTGCCCCTCTGGATTGGACGGATAGAGGAACACGAACTCGTGGTACCCGGGCGTACAGTCCATTCATGTGTAGCCTTCGGCGAACAGTAGTGGCAGATATCGTCTTACCAATGGACGCTGTAGAGGTCGCTCTTCGATTCCGCTTGGCTAAAACAGCAATATATCGATATTCCGCGGGGGTCGTAACCCATGAGTGACCGGCCACAGGTCTTCGGACAACTGTTTGGCTTGTTTGGAATTGTTTCCATAATCGTGAAATGACGGAATGATGAACGCCGGAGAAAAGAGCAACATCTCTGATTTATTGTCCTGCTTCAAGGCGTCCCACAGAACGCCAGCGCTCACTATCTGCCATTCGTATTCTGGAAGCCATAGAAACACGTCTGTCTTGAAAACTAATCGCACGAAAGTTCTAAACACTTTTTATCAGCACTTACATGAAACTCCTCTAACCCTTCACAATGCTGGATTCTTATACGACTGCCTTTTTCTGCATATTTCTCGACACGAAACCGTGATTGGCTGTTACAGAACATATTTGCATACTTCCATCTACCTCTTCAGTGAAATGCAGCCTCTCAAATTCAGATTGGCTTCCGGAAATTAACATTTTCCTCTCCGTGCTTAACTTTTGGCAGTGAATGTATTAATGGAAATTACATCTCAAAAACAAATCCAACCCATTATAAATTTGAAAAAATAGGAGAATATAAGGTTACCGTTTCACCTCATTTTTCCCTAAATCACTCCCGAGGTGTCATCTCAGAATCGGATTTGCAATTTGACTCTGAAAAGGATATTTTAGAGGCACTTAAAAACCAACATGTTTGCTAAATCCGAGGAATAACATTTCGTCGAGACGGTCAAACCTTCCCAACAAAACACATAGTACTTACTTTCAAGATCCCTGTTCTACCTAAATTTGTCAATATCGCTTACCTTATATGTTCTGTTGGTCCATACATACCCAATCCCGTGCGTTGCTTTAAATGCCAGAGATTTGGCCATTCCATGCAAAATTGCCGTGGTAAGGAAACCTGCGCATGCTGTTCAATGGAAGACCATGACAGTAAAACATGCGAATCTACACCAAAGTGTGTTAATTGCAAGGGCAATCATCCATCCTATTCCCGCACATGTCCTCGTTGGATCGAGGAAAAAGAAATTCAAACCATCAAGATTACCCAAAATCTCTCCTTTACTGAAGCCAGGAAAATCGTTATCGATAGAACCCCAAGAGCAGGCATTTCTTACTCTATAGCAGTAAAAAAAGTTTCAAAATTCATAACTACACAAACAGACCCTCTAACTTTTGATCAACTCATTAGTATGCAACCCAAAACAGTTAATCAAACATCTGAAAAAACACTAGACAATACTAAACCAACGAATAATTTAATCCCTTCTAATGGTTACAAAATACCAAAAATGAACAATCTACCGAAACGTCTAAGTGAATTGAAACACACCAAGAAGACTGAATCATCGAAAAGAAAATATAAAGATTCGCAGTCAAAAAAAATTATCCTAAGGAGGCAAGAGAGAAAAAATATCTCTGAAAAATTTTAGATAATTTTCGAGGCAAAAAAGACGATTTACTGGATTATTTGTCTGATGAAGGTAATGTGCAACGGAATGAGTTGGATAAAGAAGTAACCTAAATATGTCTATAAACCTCATTTCGTGGAATTGTCACGGTTTCCGAAGCCATACTGATGACATCAAAACACTTATTAACTCATTCCAACCCGCTGGTATTGGATTACAAGAAACATATCTGACACTTGCAATAGAAACAAAAATCAAACAGTATAGCTTTGTAAGAAAAGATAATATACAAAATGAACGTGCTATAGGAGGAGTTGCATTAATGCACTCGCAATATTTTCCATCCAGACACATAGATTTAAAGCAAGCACTCATTGCAAGCAACAGCTCTACAAATTCAAATAAAAACACCAATTACAATATGCACCATTTGTATATTCCACCAATCCAAAACCTTCATCAGAGAGAACTTGATGAGCTTGTCGACCAACTTCCTTTACCTATTATAATTTTTGGCGATTGGAATGGTCACAGCTCTCTTTGGGGGAAAAAGCAACATCAATGCCCGAGGTATACAGAAAGAAAAATTTATTTCAGACTATAATTTATGCCCTTTTAAATTATACAAAATATACTTCCACCAACCGACAAAAACTTTTCATTCCATAGAACTTGCAATTTGTTCCCCTTCTCTTTTCACAAAATGGAATTTTATTGTCGACATGGATTTGCACAATAGTGATCATTTTCCAATCATTTTAACATATTCTATGAAGGACGTTACATTCCCTAGATCAGTGGTGCGCAAACCGTGGGTCGCGACCCCTCTGGGGGTCGCTTGAAAATTTTTGTGCGTCGCCAAATTCAAAGAAATTTATTTGACAATAAAAAATATAAGGCTTTTCTTCAACAAGTACCAGTAAAAGAGTGAAATGAAATAATATTATTTATCAAAAAAGAACTACATTTTTTTACGAAAACAATTGTCTGTATTAGTATAGGACCTATACTTCGGCAACCAGCAGGCGAACAGACATAGTGATAAAAGATAATTGTCAATTTGAGATGCCCTTTACCTGCTCTCCGGTGGGATTCATATGCAACTTGGGTCGGTCTGACGTTTAGCAGTGGCCATCTTTACTACAGCTTTTTCAATCTAGGTGTGCACCCCTGCTATTTAGTCTTTATACAGTTCTTTCCGTCTGCCTCAGTAGTTCGGTTTTCTGCGTCTTACGTTCATTCAAGTGCATTCTGTAATTCTGTTTATATGCTGCTTTTGCTAATTTTAAGTAAAATTTGCAATCGGGTATGTACATAACTTATTTTTTAAGTATAGGACAGTTCAGTAGCGTGTTCGGAGGGCAATAATAAACAATTAATTAAAAAATCAATATAGATATCAAAATGTTTATAAAGAAAAACTCTTTTTTAAATATTTTGTATTATTTTTTCGTTTTTGATTTTTTCGAAAATCAATTATCATCAACTGATATTTCGTTGGAAACGTTACCGGTAGTTACTATTTTAAAACTTGTAAGGGAACAGTTAGTTCTGTTTTTGGATTACAGATGTCTGCTCACTAAACAAAGCCTGCTTTTGCAGTTTAAATGCGAGTACAAATTTAAGATCACAGTAAGATGAATTTTGAAAAATAAACGCTAATTGTAATATTTTTAAATATATATTTTCCCATCTTTGGAGCAAGTAATGTTAAACATAATTATATTAAATCACTGTAATTAATTTTGTACTTGTTTTGTATTTTTTTAAGTAAGCTCCAATATTTGTGTGTTATGATTCACTGTAACCTCTGTGTATAATATAGATGTGTACTCGACTGGCAACACCAGTTGAGATATTTATTTACTTGCCTCGATTACCATGTGTACATTTTTACTTGAGCGTTGTATTTTTTATTTTAAGTAGCGAGCATGTGCAATTGGTATAAAGAGATGTTTCTCTTATAATTAAGTTTTCTTTTCTTTAATTCTCGTCTGAATAAGCTGCAAATAAACATGATTTATACAGAGTAATCACGTACTTTATTTTCTTCCCACGTGGTAGGTAGCCGCACGTGATTGAACAAACGCAGATATGAAATATTGTATATTTATAATTTTGTTTTAGTTTTAGTTTTAATACCCTCATGATGGATAAATGGCTAAAAATAGGTACCCAACGTCCAGAAAATGAAAAGAATGACATTACAAATGAGAATGATGGACCAACATCCAATGAACTTAGAAAAACTGTGAATGAATCCAATGGCACTGTTTCTAAATCAAAAAATATCGAACGAAATGTGCTGTCTAATAAAAAATTGAGAAAATATCAAGAAGAGTTTATTAAATATGGATTTACATAATTGCGTTGTTAGTGGGAAAGAACATGCGTTGTGTGTTAATTGCAGGGATAAACTAGCAAATGAAAGTATGAAACCTGCTAAATTAAAAAGACATGTGGAAACCAAACATAAAGGATTAGCAAATAAATCTGAAACATTTTTTAAAAAACGAGCTGAAAGTATGAAAAGTTAAAATGTATTTTTGAAAAAATACACAATTCCTGAGAAGGCTTTACGGGCATCCTGAGAAGTTTCATATTTAATAAGGAAAAATTTGAAACCACATACAATTGGAGAATCACTCATTCTTCCTTCAGCAATTAAAATGATATCAATTATGCATGGAGAAAATATGGTCACGATTTAAAAACGATACCATTGTAACGTCTTGGTTCACGGGTAGCTTAGACTAGTTACCATTCAAAAGCATCCGTTTCTAGACTAATAAATTTATTTTACAATTTGTACAAAAGTCGGAAAATGAATGAAGAGTTCATTTAATGTTAGTTCATTGGAAAGTCCAAAGTTCTATCGAGGCGCTTCTTATGGCTGCTGGCGAGCCTCTCCCAAATTGCTCGGAGGAGTCTGATTCAGGCTACGGCGAGCCTTTTCTCAATAAAAATACTTCGATGGGTATAGAGTCCCAGGGCAGGATATCTGCCTTTTCCAGTTCGGATGAGATCAATATCCACTAGTCGGATGAACAGTCGCACAGGTTTCTAGGAGGAGTCTCCTTAACGGCTACGGGCGAGCCTTTCTCAATAAAATACTCAGGCGAGTATAGAATCCCGGGGCGGGATAAATCGGCCTTTACCAGATCGGATGAGCTCTCCCGAAAGATGGCAATCTTTCGCGACAGTGAACGGGTGTTCACTTCTATCTCCAAAACGGTCTCTCTGCTGACCTCCTCTCTCTCTCTGCTGTCTTTCCTTGCAATCCTCCTCTCTCTCTCTCTCTCTTCTGTCTGATCCCCCTCTCAAGATCTCAAGAACTCTCTATATATCGGGTGCTTCTCGACTCCTCCTTTTCGTTTCGGGTCGGCCTCTCAGTCGGTGCTGGTTGGCTGTTGAAAATCTCACCATCTTCGGACCTTCCCGAATGGCTCTCTCACGTTGGCCTCTCCCCTTGACTTTTACGACAGACTTCGGCGAACTTGAAAGGGGACCTTAAACCCTTGTCGGTAATGGTCATCGTAATTCATCTCCGTCCTTTTTGTCTCGAAATGTCATAGAGAGCGACAGAAAGGCGCCTGACTTTTGTTTCGAAGCCACCCACGATTTCCGCCACCTGGAGCGTGGTACTGTCGTTAAAAAGATGTTTTCGGGTGGTCTTTTCCTTTCGGTACGATCCGCCGGCAAGATGGGCAGACCCCCTATCTCGACTGCCGTGGTGGTCGTTTTCCTCTTCGGCGCACGATCCGCCGGCAAGATTGTCCATTTCCCTAGCCGCCGTTTATCAAGAGATACCGTTTCTCACCGAATTTCCGCCATCTCACGTAATATAGAATCAGTTCTGTTAAGTCGATTACAAAACTCTTCTGTATTTGCTCTACAACTTGATGAAACTACTGACATTTCTAAACTGTCTCAATTAATTGTTTATGTGAGATACGTTTATGAAGAAGACATATCAGAAGATTTTTTTTTATGTTGTAAAAAATTGGAAGGAAAAACAAATGGAGAGAAAATATTTGAAATTATCAATAGATATTTTGAAACAAATGACCTTACCAGATAATGAATTAGGTTGGATACGTGATCCATTTTCGTTTGATATTTTTAAATCCAATATATCTTTAAATGAAAAGAACAGTTAATTGATGTTTCAAGAGTTACGAAACACTGCGCATTCAATTTAAGTCTCTGTCTTGCCAAAAATTTTGTTTATAGAAACGGATATGCCGATTTGAAGAAAAAGGCAATTAATTTTTGATTCAGTTTGCATCGACCTACTTATGTGAAACTGGCTTTTCAAACTTAGTTGCCATAAAAATAAAATATCGATCTCGATTGGATCCAGAGGATGACTTACGGCTTGCGATTTCCAATACAGATCCGAACATAGAAGCAATTATGAACTTTTTGCAAGCTCATACCTCACATTGAATTCTTATGTTGTAAGTTTTTTAAAGTATTTTCCATTAAAAAATATATATATACCCATATGCATAAATGAAACCATTGCTTCATAAAATTATGTGTTTTATTCAGTCCTCTAATAAGGCACAAACATAAGCGCAAATTCCCAAAAGAATTCAACTTTAACTATGTTGATGATTAAAAAAACGTCAATTGTCTATCCAGGGGTCGCGACAAAATAGTACACAAAATTGGGGGCCGGAAATGAAAATAGTTTGCGCACCACTGCCCTAGATGACCTATACATTTTATTTTTGACAAAACTAATTGGCCCCTATTTGAAGAACTTTCAGAACTTAGCGAAGACATGTAGAACATCCAAATATTAATGCAGCTGTAGAAACAGTTACGACCTACATTAAAAAAGCTGCATATGTTACAATTCCTAAAACATCGGGAAAATTTCCCATATTGTGGAAACCCTGGTGGAACGAGGAATGTTCTGAAGCTTACAAAGCTCAAAAGAAAGCCTGGAATCGATTTCGACGATACCCCGCCTCTGAAAACTTAATAGTTTTTAAACGTACCAAAGCAATAGATCGGCGAATCAGACGCCAGAGTCAAAATGAATCTTGGCAAAAATACGTAAGTACTATCCAAAATCAGGTATCAAAATTCATCTGGGACAAAGTCAAAAAAATACTTGGCACCAAAAACTCTATAGACATTCATTATCATTTCTGAAAAATAACGGTCAACTCATATCGGATGCTAAAGATATAGCAAACGCTTTAGGTGCAAGTTTTGCAAAAATATCTAACAACGATTCATATCCATTGGACTTCATGAGATTTAAAACACAAGAGGAGAAAGACTTTAAGTTTCCGAAATTCTTCATCTAAAATTTATAACACTAATTTTACTTTTCATGAGCTAAAAAGAGCTCTTAACAAATCGCATCCTACTTCCCTGGTCTAGATGAAATTCATTACAACCTTTAAAAAAAAACCTTGAAAATTCACTGCGCGTAATTGTATACCTTTTTAACAGGATTTTTAACGAGCATGTCTTTCCTAAGGCATGACAGTAGAGCCATTGTTATTCCCATTTTAAAACCGGGAAAAGATTCCCAGAGCTCCAGTAGCTATAGACCCATTGCACTCAAAATCTGCCTTTGCAAGATTATGGAGCGAATGGTCAACTCGCGTTTGATCCGTGTTTTGGAGGCGAATGACCATCGCTCGATCAAAGTGTATTTCGTTATGGACGCTGCACAATGTACAATGTTTTAAAGCTGGAAACTTCAATAAGAGATGCATTCGTCAGTAAAAAACATTTGGTTTCTGTGTTTTTTGACATGGAAAAAGCGTATGATAGGACATGGCGATATGGAATTTTAAAACACTTATGCAACATGGACTTCCGTGGCAACCTACCTATTTTTATTCAGAACTTTCTTTTGACAAGAACATTTCAAGTTCGCGTTACGGATGTTTTATCGGATGATTTCGTTCAACACGAGGGTGTCCCTCAAGGTAGCGTTTTAAGTGAAGTTTTATTTATCATTAAAATTAACGGAATCATTCATCAACTTCCACCTAATATACATGGATCTCTTTTTGTTGACGACTTTCAAATTTACTGCGCAGGTGTCAACATGTCTTTCATCGAAAGACAAATGCAAATTGCTATGAAAACTATCATTGAATGGGTGGACAAGAACGGTTTTGTCTTTTCTCCTCAAAAAACAAACTTCATTTTTGCAGACGCCGTGGTCTTCATCCAGACCCAGAAATTTCAATGAATGGAACCACCATACCTATAGCACCAGCGACCAAATTTTTGTGAATTTTTCTTGATTCTAAACTGACTTTTCGACCTCATCCTAAATCTGAAACTAAAATGCAACAAAACGTTAAATCTTTTGAATGTTTTATTAAGCACAACGTGGGAAGCTGATTGCTTTTCATTCATAAAACTGTATAAAGCTTTAGTTCTATCCAAGTTGGACTACGGTTGCATGATATATGGATCTGCAGCTCGATCGACTGTACAGACCCTAGACCCCATTCATCATCAAGGCCTTCGCATATCATCTGGAGCATTCAGGACATCTCACACACAGAGTCTTTATGTAATTACGAACGAGCCTTGTGTACAAATGAGACGAAAGAGACTAGCTCTTAAATATTGTTATAAAATCAAATGCAATAACCATCATCCAATGCATGACAGAGTCGTGAATCCTATTTTTGGCACTTTTTACTCATCTAAACCATCATACATTCCTTCATTTGGACATAGGATTCGCTCCTTACTCCATTTTTATAATATCGACAACATAAAAATATTACCTAAAGTAGACGAACCTCGGAGGGAAACAGCTATATCTATTTTAGATTATTTTAGCAGATATCCCAAAGAAATAACATCTCCACTGGTCTATTTACAACTATTATATTATCATAGACAACTTTATCTTAACTTTAATACTGCTTTTACGGATGGTTCTATAAACGGAACATGTCGGTTCTGCGGTAGTTTTTAATGAATCGTCTGTATCTGTGAAATTACACAAATACTGTACAGTTTCTACTTCTGAAATTAATGCTATCTATATGACTAAAAAAACTGCTGATTCACAGGAAAAAAGTTAGATTATTTACACAGACCCCAGAAGTTCAATTGAGGGACTTGCTAATGTTTCAAGACAGCCACCCATTGGTGCTGAGTTCAATTAAACTATATTTTAAATTGGCCGACCGAGGTTTCAATATTTTTCTGTGCTGGATTCCAGACCATGTGGGTATACCAGGGAATGAAGCAGCTGATAAAGCAGCCCAAACGGCTGATACCATGATAAGACCATCCGTCCCCTTCCAAGACGTGGATCATATCAAAAAGTCTAAAAAATTCATCGCAGAATAAATGGGATATAAAATTCAAAACAAATTATATTCCATTCAACCATATGTAAAGAGCTTTAAACCTACTAATTTTAATAGAAGACTCGAAGTAAAACTGACAAGACTTCGTATAGGTCACACCTAATTAACTCACAGGCATTTGCTACACTCGGAACCAGCTCTGACATGTCCAACATGTGATTCAATCCTATCTGTTGGACACATTTTAAGTGTATGTCCTGATTTTAATGCTATTATACTCAACTACTTTGGCGTATTAATCCTAATATTAAAGACTTAATAAGTGATCCTCCTCATCCAAATATGTTCTTATTTATATCAGACATAGGTTTTTATAATTTTATCTAAAAATGATTTAAAGTGGGTTTTTTTACTATTTTATCTTTGTTGAATTTCATTAGTATTGAATTTATGAATAAATGACGATAAAAATGTATTTGAAATTACCGATAGTTTGGTGAAGCTTAGCCAAACCTAGCCCTTGTGCCATAAAAGTTCAATCAATCAAAAGTTCCAATAATTTTTCAAATGCAAAATGCTAATGCAAAAAAATTGTATTTGTGGAAATTCAGTACTTTCCGAACTATGCCAATTATTTAATATTGTAACTAACTCACGCTGTTTAATTAATCATTATATATGCCATTAATTTAGTTCAAAAATTATTTCAACAAAGTATCAATTTAATAACGTGTATATTTATAAAGGTACAATCATTCAGTGCCATATACGCTCATATTTTTATTTCTTGTCTTATTTCGTTTTTAGATATACGTATGGTAAAAATGTGATTGGCCAATTGAACCTAAACGCATCGCTTGAATCTTACTATTGGTCCAGTGATAAAAACCCTGTTTTGCAAGAAACAATTAAGGTAATCTTTGATTAAAAAGTTTTCAAAAACAATTGACTACACAGAGTCTAATTACTTGATATATTATCTAACTACATGGAATTTTAGAATCGATAAGATTAAATATTTCCTCTAAAATGTTGGTTGAAATCGCATTACAAATTTTTCCATCAATTTTGATGTTTTAAATTCCAAGACAAAATGTGTGTTTAGTTAGTTTATTTGATATTGTATCAATCTGGGGTTTTTAAGAGTAGTTTCAAAAACGAGTATTACATTATGTTTGTAGATAATGAGTGCCCATATTTTATACTATTCAAATACTTCGCTGTTCGCAACTTATTAGCTGTACCAAAATGAGCTATACATTTACACTACTTTGTTTATACTATTAATATTTTAAAACACGATAATTTTTGAAAAATTAGTTTCTTTTTACTTTAGTTTACTAACATGATTTTGGATTTATGTTCCACTTTTTCAGCTTGATGGATGCTATAACTACACTTTGAATGTATCTCTGATAGAACCTAATAGTGCCTATAGTTATAGAAGAATAATGGTGGTAGCCAATGTTGTAGAAAAGGGAACAGGTAAAAAGTTTTATTATATAAATAGCGGATGTGATGTGTGAATGTATTATATTTATGAATTCTAGGAAAACTAAACAAGGTTTAATGTTATTTTAAGGAAAAGTGAATTCTATCTGTCCAGATGTGACTATTCTGCGGTTTAAAAATATTTATTTTTTACTAAATTGAAAACAAATTTCATTCGTAACATAGTAATTAAGTTATGATATATGGAATAAATAACTCAAGTTATGATGGGTGTTAAGTCAAAAGTTTTACATAAAATTTATATGAACGTGCATACCATAGTAGTTATTCCTTGTTTTCTTAACCTCGTTATATATTCATACGAAAGTCCTTAACCCTCCGAGTGGTTTTGACAAGATATTTCGTCCATCAAGATCTGACCAATTTTGTTTATGACGAGATACCTCCTTTAAACAACCACTTGTATGGGAAACTCGAGGCTTCTTGGGTCTATTTCTCTCTTTTGTGGTAGTAAAACTTTCGCTCTTTGTGTGCATGTTTATTACTTCGTGTTATCTGTCTTGTGCTTAGCGCAACATGGCCAAATACGGTCCTTGCGCCATAAAACCCAACCAAACTTAACTCAAAGAGCAAGTAAAGTCCTATCACTTTAGTCGTGGCCTCCTACGCTGATGCAGAATGAAACAAGTTGATTGGCAAAATATATGTGACGTTTAAAAAGTTGAGAGGAAGGATATTTACAAGTTACAGATGCTTTTGTGAACCCACAAAGGGGATTCATCGGCAAAGTATAAAGTTTTGCATGAAAAGGAAATAACTACGCATTTGGGGTGTCTCGAGATCTTTGAACCAATGAACTAGAAATGAACCAATGAAATGATCTTTGAAGCAATGAAATGTTTTGACAGAAATAGTTCTCAATGTTAATTTTTATAAATTCATAACAGATTTTACACTGAATATAAATCTGTACCTTAGTAGGAAAGGGCCCCTTGTCCAAATTTCCTTAGTCTGATCTGTGTCTACAAATCACTTCAAAGTAAAGATAGAAAAATTGTCAATACATCCCGAAAGTACCAAATCATTGGAGGATAAACTTTTAAAATTTAAAATTGTTAAATCGGGTGTTATCAAAAATTTGCAAGAGACGCTGGCCCTTTTCCTGCCGAGGTACAGAAATATACAAGTCTGGAAACCATATGCTTTATGTATTTAGTTTATTATTTCTCAAAACCCATTCAAACACACACAAGTGCCTGCAGTCTCCCTTGTTGATGAAAGCTTGAACTAAGCAATAAAAAAGCCTTTCTGATTAAGATATATTTTTATTTCTCTTTATAAATAAATATTATAAAAGCCATAAAACATTACAATATAGTACTTTTAAACTTTTTAACATAATTAACAGTAATTTTATATCCTAAAAGCCCTTTTAGGACATAAAATTGCATCGTGAATTTAAACACAGGGCTAAGGGATTAATAAATTTAAATATTCTTATTCTAATGTTTTTATCGTTTCGTTCAGGTCGTTCTATTTGCAATGTGATTGATTAAAAAATTAACTAAGTTGATCAAGTCTCCTTTCATAGCCATTTTGCTAAGGAAAGAATCCCAGGAAAGATTTGGCTCACAGTGGTTTAATGAGTTTGCCCACTGCTCTAGCAACCTGCGAGTTGAAGGAAGCGCAGATTAGATTCCACTCTGTGTGTATTCCTCTTCTGTGTCAAAAAAAATTGCCCTTGTGTATGTCCATTAACTTGACGTCGTTTGTCTTCTGTATGACTCAGTTTGGCTAAATATGGTCTTTGCCCCACGAAACCTAATCAATCAACTTCATAAGATTCTATTGCTTATAAAGGTCAAAACTGGTTAGAAGTCATGCAAGGAAGACTGCAGGAACGGATATATGCGTGACAACCCGAGTTAAATATGAAAATTCAGGGATGGATCAATGTTTCCTCAAGCGGTCGAACTATTAATATATTTCATTTCAAAATAATGATTCCGTTAGCAACTATACAATTATTATTATCTTTTTTTGGATTTAAAATTCAAGGTTTATCTTTTCTTAAACGGCAAATTCCTGCTAATTTATTATCCATACGAAAAATATACAATATGAAAATGGCATCTGTATACTTTAATTCTAAATTTTACCATTTTATGTTGATGTCATACTTTAATCTAACGTTTATTGTTTCCATAGTTTTCATTAAAGTGTGTTCCTTCTCTTTCCATGTTCATTCATATTATTAATCACCTACATAGTTTTAACATACCTTTTTATGACGAATTGTTCGCTTGTTTGAATTTTTAATGTGAATCATAAATTCTAAATCCCTTTTTAAACTGCTATTATGAAAATTTCAAAGTTATTACGTATCGTATTAACTTTGAACATAAAAAATTTTACCAGGTGTGCAAATGAATGCTACCGAGTTTCTCCAACGCCAGTCCTCCCCTCTGAATTTGAACTTCAATAGCGATGCAAATCGGAGGCAGTACTTCAAACCAGGCCTTCCTTACACCGGAAAAGTAAGCAGCAAATTGATTACATTGAGTATTTTAAAATTATCTTAGAGGTTATGTTGACATATTAATATATTACTCTAAGTGGAAACTTTTCAATGAGAAATTATTTCATTCTTTAGCTGAAAGTGACTAATCCGGATAATACTCCAGCTGGATGCGAGCCAATTGAAATCTGTGCCACCGTTTCACGGGAGAGAATTATCAGTAATTGGTTTGGAACCAAAAAAGTCAAGTTCTGTAAGAACTACACATCCGATGATGATGGTATTATCAAGTACGCACTGCCTCCTCAAAATACAGATTCTACATCAATATATTTAGAGGTAAGAGATATGTAATAGATATATCATTTAGTGTAAGGTGAGTTGGAGAATCACAAGCTTTGTTGAGTTATTTCTTAAAAATCAGTATTCATATTAAAGAAGCACCTTCGGTTATCTCAAAATTGAAATAAAATTTTGACATTTTAAAAATAATTGTATTTTGAATGAAATATTATAAAATCGCACTTATTTAAATTATATATGCTCTAATATGGTGATACAGGTATAAATGTGCAATAAAATCCTTTTGTAATTTTATTGTCAACAAAATATTGTAGAAGTAATGTATGGAATAATGTAATAAGAATCCTGAATATTCTTTGGGTAAGAGCCCTCAGGGGTATATCTTAAGTTGTGTACAGGCATCACAACCCCGAGGTACTCGTATGATCTCCCCTCCCTTCTTTTTTTACCCTCGTCTACCCTTCTGCTTTTTGTTTTTCCCCTCTTTCGTTGTTGTCTTGCGTTTGGTGCAGCTTTTCCAAATAAGGCCCCTTTAGCCATAAAACCTAAAATCAAGCAATATTTTGGTGAGAACTCTGCAAGAATCGTTAGAGCAATCATCAATCTTCACTTAAAGATAAAAAATTATTTTTGAATTAATTCTTATCTCAATAGACTTGTGGTAATTTATTTATGCCAAATATCTAGTGAGGATCCTTCCCTTCGGGTTTGATCCCGGGCCTTCGCCAATAGCCCGTTGTGTTGCTCCAATGCGACGTTATTAAAATACTACCTCTTATGCCGTGAGACTTAAGGCCCTCAAAAACCAGTTCAGAATGATGAATATACTGGCCTGTTAGAGCTGAGTGATTGGATGACGTGCAGCCAATAATTAATCACTGACTGGTTAACAAAACTTGCCACCTAATAATTCAGTTATGTACTTTTCTGCATAAATTTAGCCAAATTAAACATGCTTGTATTTCAACATTTTTAAAAACTTTTCTAAACTGTTAAACCACTAAATGAGTGTTAATGGTAATTTATTGATTATTCTGCTAGTGTTTTTCTAATTATAGTTTTGCTTCTCTTGTGCGTATCAGTTTAGTGTTTTGGAAGAGATCTCGATGGCATTTGATAGACATGTGTCTATTATGGTAGAATACAAGGTTGAAAATTTTATTTAGTTAACTACTTAACTAAAACAATGAATTTTGTGTATTTATTGTAGGCTCGATCTATAAAGTACGCAAGGAAACAAGATAACTCGGGCAGCAGAAATGATATTCTAAACACTCCACAGACAAGTACTTCCTTGAGTCCGTACTATTCCCCATCAGGAAGTTTCATTCAATTAACAACAGTGGGACATGAACTTCCCTGCGGAGAACAGAAATCAGTCAGGCTTCTGTTCACATCGAAAGAAGACGCAGATTACGAATTCAATTATCAGGTAAGAGGATAGTTATCAATTTAGAGTTCATCTTTATCATTACTTTTCTCGGTAAAAGATTGAATTATTGTTTTCAGTGTGAGCATTTATTTTAATCAAGCATGTTTTTCGGTTTTGAACCTTATACATCCATAAATAAAAATTTCTGCTAAGTTAAAATTTGCTAAACTGTTGATATGACTTTCTTAATTGTCGATCGATTGATCGATTACTGAGAAAGAATCTCAATAGTCGATCAATTAATATACATAATATATTTGTCAACAATCATTACTAGAGAACAGAATAGTTGAAGGTGGATTATGTGTTGAATAGAATTTTATATATATAAAATTTAAATAGTTTTCCTTCACAATTCGGTTCGATTCTTGTATCTTACACTGGGTGTATTTTTCTATTATCTGCCAGTAAAAATTTCCTTGTGTCCACTTGATATTATATCTTGTGTTTGGTGAAGCTTGGTCGAATATGGGCATTGCACCACAAGATACAACCAACCTTCATAATTTCTGCCTCTTTCGGGTAAGTAAACACGATAATTCACGTACTAAAGTAATAAAACAAACAATTTTCGCAAAGACCTAGTGATTTTCACCTTTTCTGCTACATTGTTTTTAGTGAAGCAAGCTATTGGTGCAGTCTACTGAGGCAAGCCATGCATTAGTGCAACATCAGTCCTGTTATACTAATAGGCTGAAATATACATGCATATTAACGTCTTCTGCGCAAAAACGTATTACGCATGCGCAGCTGATGTTCCTGTCTCATCTGTGGCTTACCTTAGATCTTGCTCTCTGAATCCAACCGACCTTCATAATTTTTGCTTAAACATGATTTAAATGTTTTTATAATTTATTTCCCGAGGAATATCGTCAACTGAATTAACCGCTCTTAAATTTCAACAGATTATAAAACAAGGCGAAGTGGTTCAGTCTGGAACTTCGAAAGTTTCTTTCACAGTAGCAGATGACGTGTCCAGCAAATTTGACGATGATGATGAACTCATCAATGGTTCGGAAACTCAAATCCTTCCATCTCCGAAGAGTAAAATGCCCGGTACCACATCTAGATCATCTGAGGAAGAAGAGTGCCCGGCAGCCAAAGAAGCTAGGTAAATGGGCACTGCTGATAAAACTCTAGATAAAGTCCTATCGCCTTATATTAACGTACTAGCTGAATTACCCGGCGTTGCTCGGGTTGAAATGGTTAAATGTTGCTTAAAAAGTGAATAAGAATAATCACTTTTCTTTCACAGAAAAATGCAATCATTTAAGTTGTACGGAAAGTACTTTTTAACTTTTTCATAGCTTCTACAATATACTTCGGACGCAAATAAATACATTTAATTCCTGAATATATTGCAATATGTAAAGGATCAAGACATAAATACAAACAGAAACGAAATTCCAACGAAAAATTGCGTTCTACAAAGTTTTATAAAAAAATAAACATTAATTCTGGTGCTGCCAGATACCGAGTAGCAAAATTACGCTTTTATGATCAATGAGTTTTTCTTTTGTGCTTTTCGGAATAACCCTGCTTGGTTAAGAAATAAAGGTAATCGGTGTAGACAAATTAAACTGAATAGATAAAAATTTTTCAAAAAGCAGTAGGTCGATTTTACAGAATTTTTCAGAAAGAAAATCACTGATTTCAACGGAGGATTCACATGTATCTGTTCCGGACATTTAAAAATAAGTTACACGTCTTACCTAAAAGCTTATGAAACAGAATTCTACAAATCATTACGTATTCAATAAATTATTTAAGGAAAGTTGGTCGAAATATACACCAACTTTCCTTGAAAATCCTTGAACTCCTGAAAACCTTTCCTTGAATTTCCTTGCCAAAAATAAATATTTTAAAATATTCTTTCTTCATCAATAAAATACCTATAACTTATTTACATCATGGGAAGTACTAAAAAGTCAGTTCAAACATAAATATTGTAATTTAATTTGTTTCGGAAAAAATGTTTTTCGATCAACACTGTTAAAGCAACCATAGCTGCCTAAAGCAATCAATCTATGCCCAATGTTATTTCTATAGTTATTCGAATTCAATGTTATTTCGAATAGTTTTTAGCCCCCTAGGGCAATAGAACGGGGGTTAAGAGTTAGCCTATGCTGACCGCAGTGTTCTAAAGTATAAGTGTACCAAATTTGGTGTGGATTGGTCAAACGATGTAGATTTGTATAGAAAATATACATACACACACATCCTATTTTATATATACACTGCTGGCCACCGTAAATGCAACACCCTGAAGGAAGCATGCAAATAATATGAAATTTACAACATGCATTAGCGGAGGTGAGATATGCAAATGATTAGAATTTCAGCGCAGACGCACATCACGCGCGCCTGTGGCGCCACTTCAAAGCGCTATTTAAGGCTTGGAGATTTCGACGATTTCAAGTACGGCAATTGTGTTTTTCTTGTGGTTTTTTTCAAAAAAACGATCAATTATGCCTCGTAGAAAACAGCGATCATCTTTTGATCAAGTATCCGAGTTCGACAGAGGAAGGAGAGTGGCCTACCGAGATTGTGGATTATCTTTCAGGGAAATCGGTAGTCGTGTTGGACGAAACCAAACAACTGTAATGCGGATATGTGATCGTTGGATGCAGGAGGGTACGACGGACCGACGTGTTCGATCGCATCCACCTCAGTGCACCACTTCACGTGATGACAGGCATATTGTGCGTATGGCAGTGACGGATCGCTCAGACACATCACGAACCATAGCACAGCACATTCAGTCTGTACCGCATCATCCAGTGTCTGCGCGTACCATTCGACGCCGTTTACAGCAGAGTGGTCTGTCCGCAAGACGTCCATTGCTTCGTCTACCCTTGACGCAGAACCACAGACGTTTCCGCCGCCAATGGTGCGATGAAAGAAGGATGTGGACGGCAGAATGGAATGAAATTGTCTTTACTGACGAGTCACGCTTCTGTCTGCAATACCACGATGGTCGGATTCGAGTCTGGAGACACCGTGGAGAGAGGATGCTGAACAGCTGCGTTATGCACCGCCACAATGGTCCTGCACCGGGTATTATGGTATGGGGCGGTATTGGATATCACTCTCGCACTCCTCTAGTACGCATTGCCGGTACTTTAAACAGCCAGCGCTACATCTCCGAGGTGTTGGAGCCAGTTGTCCTTCCTTACCTTCAGGGCTTGCCCACAGCCATATTTCAACAGGATAATGCGCGACCACACGTGGCACGCATTGTCCACGGGTTCTTCGTCAATCGCCAGATTGAATTGCTTCCCTGGCCAGCTCGCTCTCCGGATCTTTCGCCGATAGAAAACATGTGGTCCATGGTTGCTCAACGATTGACCCAGAATACATCCCCAGCTGCCACACCAGATCAACTTTGGCAACGTGTGGAAGCTGCTTGGTCTGCTGTACCCCAAGAACACATCCAAAGTCTCTTTGAATCAATGCCGAGGCGTGTGGCAGCGGTGATCTCCAACAATGGCGGCTACTCTGGCTACTGATTTTGGCAGGAACCAGACTTCACAGAAGTCTATAAATTTAATCATTTGATACTTGGTCAACATGTTATCTACAAAATAAATTTTGTTGTGATATCTCTTGTCTTTCTTGGTGTTGCAATTTGGGTGGCCAGCAGTGTATATAGATTTTGCCAATGAAACAAAAATTAAGTATTTTCAGTTAAAGTATGGTGGTCCCATAGACTGAAATAAAAGTAAACTGAGCATTGCTATTGAGAGGAGCTTCAAAAAGTGACCAACTTGACGACTAGTAATCACGTGACTGCTCTGAAAAACTGATGTGGGAAGCCAATTTGCCATCTTATCGCGTTTGGCGACATAACACCTTATGAGAGGGTGGATGTGTGAATGCTCATTTCAATAAGTATATACAAATATGGTGAAATTTCCAGTCTACTATGTCGCACAGATAAATCAGATTAGAAATCAATGGATGGGCATCTTTTCCCGTCCTGTGTACCAATCAGATGATAAATTTTCGTTTCCAACTAACAGACGAAAGTAGTCTAAGGTTGCGTAACTACTAGTTTTGGCCACATGATCCTGGACACATAAAAAGTTATCATTGCTCACTACTTTCCTATTTCCTCTATGGGTGGGCCTCTCTTTGTCCCACTGCCCATCTGGAGCACTCCTCGACATTAGAATATCACATAAGAAAATATTGACAACCTTACTATACAAAAACATTAGTTGATAACTGTAATGCCGGTATTCGATGGAAAGTAAACACAAATCGCAAACTTAACAGTAAGCAACGCTATAGGTCAACTTCATTTTCTATTGTTTCTATTCTGCAAAGGATCATACCTAAAAAGACATACCTAAAATGTATCATTTTTTAGCTGTAAGTTATAAAAAGATGCCCAAAAGGCTCAATTGTGGCCCAATATTTGAAACTCTGTATGGATGATTCAAACGGTGACTTAGAGCTCGGAGGCTGTCTTTGGTGGAGGGAGTAAATGAAGAAATAGTACTAGACCATACATATGGGGCCAAAAGCGTATATTTGGATTACGTGCTAGCCTCAATAAAAAGCATAGAGTGGGCGAGAAGGATTTGTGCTGAAGGTACATACTGTGCATGACAAACATTCACCAATCATACAAAGAAATCATCTGAGGCCGAAAGAATGGGGCATCAGCAGTCTTGGTTGGCTATATGCAGTGGAAAAATATAAACAGTACAAACTGGCGTCTCGCTGGGATTTACATTTGAAAAATAGCCGATTTTGCTTCAGGTTTCATAGATTTTTTTTATTGGGGTGCCGGGATTCTGCGCTTCAATGGACGCTACATCACTGATACCTAGTCTTAACTATTTCAAGAAAGTGAGGCGCTAGAAGTCATACCGACCTGAAACAGTTGATTCGCTGACTTGTAAAATATTACTCACGATAGATGTATTGTTACGATGAACGCACACTTTCCACATAATTTAGAATGCGTATTTCTTTGTAAAATAACCTGTTTGGAACTTTAGGATTAGAAAACGGTTTATTTTTCACCCCTATCCCAAAGGAATTTCGTGTTCATCATTAACATTAAATTTAGAACTTATAGACCATTATTTGAGTTAAATTATGTGTTTTGATGTTAACTTTGCTTTTTAGCTTTCACATTTCAGTTTCAACTGAAATCAATCTCAATCTCTGGTGCTACTCACAACAAAATTTGACATACTTTAAACTTTAAGAAAACTTTAAATATATTTTCGTTTACTAAATAAATATGAAGTTATAGAAAAGCAAAATATTTATTTGAAATTTCATTTAGCTGGAAGATTTTTATTTAACTGAACCCTTTTTTCTTTATTGGCTTAATTTTAGCTTACAAGAAACCTTTACTTTTTAGGTATGTCCCACCGATTGGAGAAGCGCATATTAAGGTCAATGTCGATGCTGATTTATCACCTTCATTCACTTTACTTGTGTTTTACGTTCGTGGGGACAGAGAAACAGTAGCAGATTCTCAGAAGTTCCAAGTGCAAAAATGTTTCAAAAATAAAGTATGTATTTAAAAATCTAATCATTATTTCAATTCATTATAAACTTCAGCTTTTCTTATATGAAAAAAATTCCAGCTACGTATATTTTTTATTTATTCCAATACATCTCTAATTGATTTCTTTAGAACTCCTTGCATTTAATATCTTTATTAGCATTTAATTCAAAATATGTAGCTGTAAGACAATGATTCAGAGAATGGAGAAAAAATCGTAATTTTTTAATAGGAAATTGATAAAATAAAGAAATACATAGTTGGTCTGGATAATCTGTAATAATTAAAGACAATAGTTCATTTACGTTTTGTGCAAATTTAAAATATTTTATACCAAGATGAATTCAATTAAAAATACATCACTCAGATAAGAGACAATGAAATGAAAAATGCGTGTCTGTAAATGGCTAAAAAATGTGGATAAACGTTAATAAAATAGAAAATAAATGTAGTAATGAAAGTATCGAAAAATGTGGTTGAAAATTGTTTGTTTACAGGTTGATTTCGAATTCGGAGATGAATTGAAACAGCCAGCAACAGAAACATCTGTGAAAGTTACAGCATCTCCTAATTCATTATGTGGTATCAAAGTTGTTGATAAGAGTATTTCGCTGCTGGATTCAAGTGATCAGTTGACTCCAGAAAGGGTAACACGCGCTTTCTTAATTACTTTATTAATTTTTCTCCGATAAAATTTTCATTTTCGTTTATAGTTTCTGTAAATAACTAAAACTAACCTATGAGGAATTTCAGGTATTCCAACTTTTGAAAAGTATGGATAGTAACATCTACTACAGCACAAACCCTTGCAATGAAAAAATACCACAACCAGGTAACATTTTTGCATCTCTTAAAGCACATCAAATTTCTAATGCAACATTGTTCAGTGATTTAATTGATATTACTTTTTCCCACCTCAAATAAATTTTTCACTATCTATTATTTTAGACCTGTGATTTATAATGTGGCGACTTATCTGTTGTCA
Source organism: Meta bourneti (assembly GCA_933210815.1). Lineage (NCBI taxonomy): Eukaryota > Metazoa > Arthropoda > Arachnida > Araneae > Tetragnathidae > Meta > Meta bourneti. The sequence continues at coordinate 59,547,553 of OW119924.1, read as the reverse complement.
TTCATTTTTTACATCATGCGTCTATTTTAGGGAGGTAAATGGGCTTATACCTCGTGAAAGTTATCCTTAAAAGACCTTCCTCAGGACATTTTTATAGAATTCCCGTATGTGATTAAAAACTTAAAATTTAGGATATGAACACTGATGGCGAAATTTCTTATAAAAATAATTTATTTTCTTAAAATGAAAAAAGATTTGAAAAACAAGCAAAATCAAACCCAATGTATTTATCAAAATTTTCAACGAATCAAGTATTTGAGTATATTGTAGTCCAGATATTACAACTGAAAATATACTCTGGAAACAAAAGTACTACTCTCGAAACAAAAGTTCTGATAAATCTATCCTGAAAAGAAATGCTAATTAAATATCGATATAAATTATAGTTCCGTTTTCATTAACCCTCCTGGTGGTTTATCTTCGTATAGAAAATTGTCCTGTGTGCCCAGCCTTTAGTGAAAAAATTTGCTTCAAGCTCATCAATTCTGGGCAAAGGACAATTCATTTTTCCTACTTGGATCCTCGTTCCCTTTGGAGTAATAAGTGAGTTTTGTCTCTATGAGGTAACTCTCCATTAGCAAAACTGATCAGATCTAAATGGACGAGGTATCTCGTTCTTACGAAAATTGACCAGATTTTGGACGAGATATCTGGTTCTTACGAAAATTGACCAGATTTTGGCTGAGATATCTCGTTGATACACTTGATGTGTGTTACTTTAGCTATAGTAATAGCCTGTATATTCCTCATAAAAGTTATTATGTTTTGTACACCATGCTGATCAAAAATGATTTCAGGTTGTAATAGCGAATTATGTCATTTCGCTCCTCATAATCTTTCGAAATGCACACAATGCTTCAGATTTTTTTCTATGTGTTCCAATTCCTATTTTTCAGGCTTAAATGCAGGAAGTTCAAGTAAGACCTCTATTATTCGACCACCTGGGCCTTATTCTTCATCTTCCTATGAAGATTCTCTCTCCGCTTTCAAGGTAATTTTGAGTTTTACAACAAAAAAATCGAACTGATTTGGATTTCAGACAGTTTAACCGTACATTCATGTGTGAAATTGAAATATTGTGTCCGGTACAAGACTCTCCTATATTTGATTAAAGTGTTTTGATTAATTTAAGATTCGTTAGGGCTGACCCTATGTCGACTCCCGAATGGGGAGCCTCACTCCAAAAGGCCTCGTCATGAATGGAATTGGGGAATTATGCATTTATTAATAAAAAAAATTGTATCCCTAAATTATTCAGCGCCACACTTTAACGATTATTTTTACTTTAAAAATGTTTTCTACTGTCAAGTACTCAATTCACTTCATTTCGAAAAGCGTCATTTAATCATTTTCTTAATATTGTGTAGGGCCTTTCAGAGATTGACCGAGTTGAGCCCTGCACTTCGTAAGGCCGATCCTGTTAATTGTTAATGCTCTTTTGGAAGGAGATTCCTTAGTATTTTTTAAATTGTATCATGTATTACATAAAAACCCATATTAATTTCACGCGATTTCTTAATAAGGTAAATATAAATTTACCTTCATATAATACGTCCTCAGGGGCACATCATCAAGTGTTTATGGACTTCACGAACCCGAAATACTCTAGCAATCTATTTCCCATCGGGCTTACGTCTTTGGTAAACCAAGCGATCTTTTCCTTTCTCCTCTCCATCCTTTATTTTAAGAATTACTTGACATTGTATGTCTTGTGTTTGGCACAGCTTGGCCAAATATGCTCTTGCGCCATAATACCCCAAACCAATCAACCTTTAGGTGTGTACGGGCTTCACGGATCCGAGGTACTCTAGTGACCTTCTTTTCCAATGGGAGTTGACTCTTTAGCAAACATGGGTGTCGCGCTCCTGGGATATACAAGCTATCTTTTTCTGTTTTCGTCCCATTTTTCTATTCTCTTATCCCTTTCCCCTTTCACAACTTTTTCTTGAAGTTTTATGTTTGGCGCAGTTTGGCCAAATATAGCCCTTGCACCATAAAGTCCAAAAATAAACAAACATCATATAATACTTTTTTATACCTTCTTATAGTCACAATCTGTTTCATCTTTTCATTGACTAATGTTTTATTTTGTGTTGTGCGCAGTTTGTCCGTGTTCCTGACCTTGCGCCACAAAACCAAGCTGTCATATAAAACACAAAGAAAATCATTTTTGAAGGAAACATTTTACATCATGTATTCTAAAAATCAATTTTACAATTTGTGAATATCACATTTTCCTTACCACCAACCCTGGACATTTTCTTTGACAAACTTGACAGTCCCTAAGTTTATAAGAATTGTATAATTTATTTTTAAAATTAAACTTACTTTTGAGAACCATCTCTGCTTTTAAAGCTACCTGTGGTTTATTCATTGGTACCTTTTCAAGTGTTTTGAACGTTACTTTTTTTTTGTATTGCTTTTCTTGTTTTTCCTGCTTTTTCCCAATGTCTTGTAATTGAATTTTTTAGTATGATAGTATAAATAAATCGATCGTGTTTCTTCTACCTAATTTATTTCTTACTCATTTTGGAATCATTTGAACTAATTTTCGTTTAACATGGACAATGGTGAGTAACATTGACGTACACGTGCAGTTGATTTCACAAGCTGATGATAATTTCATTTTTCATTCAACGCCATTGTATTTAAAACAACAGAAAAGTTCTTTTCCAATCGTCAATATTTTTCATTGCAACCTGTGCAAAAATAAGATTATAAATTGCAATGTCAAAGGTTGGCCTGTGCTGCCATATCTATTTTCTGTTCAATCAACTGTATTCTAATGGATAAGGAACTGATTGAATGTACCGAGCTGAAATGTAACAGTCCGTCTCCTATATATTAATTCTTAGTAACAATTTTTTCATATTGACTGTCTTATTATTTTATTTGGCGCTTGGCGCAGTTTGTCCTACTTTGGATCATGCGCCATAAAACCTCAATAACTAACCAGCCAACCGTCAAAATTTGAAAAACAAAAAATTACGTCATCCTAGAGTTAATTCTACACAAAATGAACGATATCCGTTACTATGGCGTCTGCCACCATACAGATAGTGTCCGAAGCAATTTTTATGATAGACAGTATGTGAGATTACTTTTAACAGCAAATACATTTCCGAGAAGGTTCGAGACTACGGGCCCACCCCTGAATGCGTTCCTGTGTTTATGCTTTCACGTTTTCTAGCTATCTTTTGGATGGTATTATAAATCGTAATTTGGAATTATTTAAAACACTATCTCTATATCCAGTATCATTTGTAAGATGAATTATGACTACTGTTAACCTGATATTGAAACATCTGGCGTGATTTGTGTGATTTTATTTCTTTAGAAAAACAAAGCAATATTTTGTGAAACTGTTCTTCAAACTTTTGAATAATTACGCTGACTTTAGAAATACTATTAGGGCCGTCGTGGCTCAATGGATATGCCCTGCGCAAGCAACTTGTGAGTTGTAGGTGGAACAGGTTCAATTCCACCTTGGCTGTATTTCTCCTCGGTATCAGAAAAGCTTTTCTTGTGTGGGTGCTTATTGACGTTGTCTGTATTGTGTTTGGCTAAGCACGACCAAATATGGCTCTTGCACCATAAAACTCAAGTAACCAGATTACTATCAACGCATAATTTCATACCAACTATTGCATTTTTAAACTAAGTTTTTTTTAATTCCTTTTTCTCGCTTCAATTATATTCATAACTAGCAGAATTACTCAGCCTAACTCGGTTTGAATTGGTTAACTGTAGATTTAAAAAGTGACCGGATAATCAATTTTCTTTTATATAGTAATAATTGAATTTTTTCACTTTTTCGACATTTTTATAATTTCTATGAAAAGAAAGTAATCGATGACCAATTTTATAAAAAGACAATTCAATTTGTCAGTGTTTTTTAAAGAAAATCACTGATTTCAACAAGCTTTTAGCAGATATAATGTGCATAAATATAGCTTCAACTCGTAAAGTAGGCAACATTCAACAAAACCAAGTAGTTTTATTTGAAACATTGAAAAGAGATCCAAGTTTTAACGAGTTTAATCGTTTTGAAATAGAAACCTACTGTCGGGATAGGTAGTGTGGAGATCCGAGCTGATCGTCTGAACTTACACCTTGGACCGATCGCTAGGGTGTTACGAAGTGATACGGAGATTAGGACTAACACAATTTATTTCTCTACCTAAAAACTATGTACAGCAACCGTTATCTCAAATTCATGGAACAGCCTACACGCTGCCACTTGCATTAATTCTGTAAAAAACTGCGCTCGCTCCACCTGCGCGTGGAAGCCTTCAGTTACTGTTGGGTTTTATCAATTGAAGACAGAGTTTTTATACATAAAAAATAAATTTTATTACGTGACCAAGTCTTATGGTTTAAAAACATACAAGAAGTCTGATCAGCTCATGATCCCCAATACACTTCACATTATCTCCTCTCTTTTATACATTCAATTTACACAGGGCCGCGGTGGCCCGGTTGGAAGAGTAACGGACTAGCAACCGAAGGGTTGCGAGTTCGAATCCAGCCAAACACCGTCGTGTACAAAGGGGGCTGGTGCACGTTAAATCTGTCGTGGCCTCAAATGTCCTCACGTTGGCGTGGTGTGGAAGTTTGGAGAGTGGGGTGCCAGCTCAGGTGTTGCCTCGTCATCTGACCGTGGTTCAAAATTACGTGGTGTTGTCCTCGGATCTTTCCCTTTGGGATTGATCCCGGACCGTCACCAATAGCCCGTTGTGTTGCTCCAGTGTGACGTTAATTGAAATAAATAAATAAATAAACAATTTACACAATTTTCCATATTGATGTGCCCCACACGGCACTATAATTGGAGGTTTGAGACCGATTCCAACATGCGGCCCCATCGGTTGTAAAACCTCAGCAGATGTATTACAATTCAATATATATATATAAATCTAACAAAATATTTTTCTAATAATATTTTTAAATTTATTTAACAATAAAGGCTTTGTTAAAAAGTCAGCCAAATTATTTTCCGATGAAATATAATTTACGTTAAATAGTTCATCTTTTATTAATTTACGAATAAATTTGTACTTGATATCAATATGTTTAGTTTTCTGATTTTCCTGACTATTTTTTGAAAAATAGATAGCAGATTGATTATCACAATATACTTGGGGTCTTATGTAATCACACAAACTTAATTCATTTATAATTCTACTAAACCAAATAACTTCTTTAGTGCAATCGGTTAGTGCAATAAATTCAGATTCCATTGAGCTAAGAGCTATGCACTTTTGTTTAGAAGATTTCCATGATATTGGGATGTTACCAAAATAAATTAAATAGCCACTGCTTGAATGTCTGTTTGTGAGACCACATCCCCAATTTGCATCAGAAAAAGCAATCAAATTTGAACTTTTTACATTGGAAAGATTAATTTTAAAATCCTTTGTAAGAAAAACATAGTTCATAATATCAACAACGTAAGACCAGTGTTTGTAAGTATAACCATTACAAAACTGAGACATTATATTAACGGCAAATGCAATATCTGGTCTGGATCTATCTGACAAAAACGATAAACATCCTATTAAGGAACGATAGGGAAATTTCCTCATTAAATCATTTTCAATTATTTCTTCCTCTTTAACCTTATCAGGTAAGTTACAACCAATTTTAAAAGGTAAATTCACAAAACTTTTAGGAAGATCTTTGAATTTTGATATTAATTTTTCAATGTAGGTAATTTGATGTAAATAAATCGAATTTTCAATTTCTTGAAAGTTTACGCCTAACAAATATTTAGTTTTACCTAGGACTGTAAGATCCAATTTTTTGTCCAATAATTCGATTACTTCATTTATCAAATGTTCCCTTTTTGAAAACAAAACCATATCATCTACATAAACAATTAAAATTACATCTTTAAATTTGTAGACACAATTACACCAATTTAACTGAGAAAATCCTAATTTAGTTAAAATACCGTCTAATTCCAAATTCCATTCTCTACCACTTTGATGCAGACCACATATAGCCTTTTCCAATAGACATACTTTGTTTTCGGATCCTTTCAGCACAAATCCTTTTGGCTGTTTCATGTATATAGTATCCTTAAGGTGTCCATATAAATATGCACTTTTCACGTCAACTTGACAGTGATACCAACCCAACATAGAAATCAATAGTACAAACAATAATTTAACAATAGAAAAATTCACAACTGGTGAAAAAATATCTTTAAAATCAATGCCGGGTTTTTGCTTAAAACCTTGAGCAACAAGACGAGCTTTATACCTTTTAGGTATATTGTTTTCGTCCATTTTTATGCTGTACACCCACTTACTTCCAATTATGGTTGTATTTGGGGGTGTGTCCACTAATTTCCATACTTGCCTATCCTTCATTATCTGAATTTCTTCATTCATGGCAGTATTCCATTTAATTTTATCCTTACTTGCCTGCGTTTCTTCATAACTTTTGGGGATTTCGACATTGTAACACTGATCATACATGTCGTACATCTGTTGGTCTAAAACGTTAGATTCATCACTAGAAGTAGATGGCACGTTAGAAATATCCACATTAGGATGTTCAGTTTCTGGCTTAAAATTGAAATTTACAGGATCAAACCTAATCTTATTTTTAGTACAGTACTTTTTAATATCATTTAAAGATCTCATTCTCAAATTTTCAGGAGAATAATAGTATACATCTATCCTATTGCTTTTATTTTTAGGTTTTTCGATTCTTCGCCAATTTGAAATGTTAAGACTTTTTAAGTCCTCAGTTTTAACTAAATCTTTAGAATCTAAAACTTGAGTTTCACTTTCCGATTTTACTTTTATATTTTCATTTGATTGATAAATAGGAATATTAGAATTAAGATCGAAAGAAACGTACTCAAAGTTTTTACCAAATAGTACATCAACAGCTTTCTTACTTTCGTCGATATGAACATGGACAGTTTCAACTATTCTCTTTTCGTTTGGGATAAATATTCTGTAACCTTTAGTTTTCAAACCATATCCTGTCAAAATACCAAGTTTTGCTCTGGGTTGTAATTTATTTCTCTGTATTTTAGGAATATGAACATATGCCAAAGAGCCAAAAATTCTAAAATGTTTTACTGATGGTTTGAAACCAGTCCATATTTCGTTAGGAGATATACCCTCAGTTAATTTGTGTTCGCATCTATTTTTAGTATGAATAAATGCTAAAAGTGCTTCTGACCAAAATTGTGGTTGTAAACCACTGTCCTGAAGCATAGCTCTGACACAATCCATGGCTGTTCTATTGAACCTTTCTGCAATGCCATTTTGTTCAGGGGTATAAGTTGAAGTTCTTTCGATTTTTATTCCTAGATCATTTAAAAACTTTTTAAATTCTTTGTGACAAAATTCTAAACCATTGTCAGTTCGGACACATTTTAACTTAACATTTAGCTGTCTTTCAGCTTTAACCAAGTATTTTTTAAAGTAATCAAAAACTTCATTCTTATTTCGAATAATATAAACAGTTACTTTACGTGAAAAATCATCAATAATAGATAAAAAGTATTTGTTTCCACCTAGAGAGTTAACTGGAGCAGGACCCCACAAATCCATATGGATCCTTTCCAAAACATTTTTAGTTTTCCTTTCGTACATATAGTTTCTTTTTAAGGATATTCTAGTGGATTTAGCAATAGCACAAATCTTACAATTTTTATCTATATTTTTACAATTAAGTTTTTCAATTCCTTTTACACAATTAATTTTACTCATATTTTCAATTAAGGGCATGTTAACATGACAAAACCTACGGTGGGCTTTTTCTAGATCTAAACCAGTTACATATACATAATTTTTAATCTTGGGATAACCTTTTAAGATATACAATTTTCCAATTCTGGGAACAGTAAACAAATATTTATTATAACTATTATAAATAATCATTTTGTTATTTCCCCATTTAATTTGGTTTCCCACAAGATCAATACGAGCACCACTAATTAAATTTCTTCTCATATTAGGCGAGTATAACACATCTTTTAAAGTTATATCATAATTTCTGTTTCTATCTAAAACTGTAAATTGAATATCACCCATACCTAATACTTCCGAGGTGCTGTCCTTGTCTCCGACTAGGATCTTCTGTGGTGGTAGTTTTCTGAATGTCGTAAACATATCGCGTTCTTTACAGAAGTGAGCAGTTGCAGCAGAATCAATGAGAAATTCCCTCGGTCTTTCATTTGGAAAATTTGAAACTGCATAGGCACGTTGAAGATCAGTTTTTGGATTGTCCTCCATATAAAATAATTCACCACCAGGTTTCTGCCGATTGCATTTCTTGAAGCACTTCGATTCGTAATGTCCCGACTTTTTGCAGTAGTTGCAGAATGGTCGCGGCCCCATACGACAAACTGTCGACTTTCTTGGGCTTGAAGGAATTAATTCAGGGTCCAGTACGCATCTGCTGTGATCAGGAGTAGACGCCCGTGTCTCCTTGTATCTAGATGACTTGTTTCTTGTAGCATAAGCATCGGTCACGATACTTAATTTTGTGCCTTCGTCTTTCCGCTTCAGGTCGATCCGGCTGGATTCTGTTATTAAATGTTTAGACAAATTGTCTAACGTGAACTCGTTGTCATCCATCCTGTATAGCAGTTGTACCAGATTATCGTATTCGTGAGGTAAATGTCTTATTAGTTGAAAGCAAACTAAGAGGTCTGGGATTTCGAATCCACCTTCTTTTATCTGTAACAGCTTCTCATGCACTCGTTTGCAGAAGAGTCCAATGGATTCGTCCTCCGGCTGGTAGCGGATTGAAAAGAACTCGTCCACAAGGCCTGCCAATCGTGCTCTAGATGCTGGTTCAAAGTTGGTCTTTAATATATCCCAGGCTTCCTTACCGTCCTCAGTAGATGAAATTAAGACTTGATATTTTCTGTCTATACCCTGGTAGATAGTTGTATATGTCCTCTGTTTCCTATAACGATAGTCTCTTTTTTCTTGTTCTGGAGCATCTTCCAATAATAGAGGTTCCGTTTTAGTGATAAATTCCCAACAGTTCCGGTCGATTAGCAATATCTTCATGTCCATCTTCCACGTGGCATAGTTGAAATCCGATAACTTCGGGAAGGAAAACATGGACATTTCTTGAATCCCCATCATACTGGATACCGGTAGTGGCAGAATTCAGGTTCAGCTTAAGGTCTGTGGCCCATAACCAATTGTTGGGTTTTATCAATTGAAGACAGAGTTTTTATACATAAAAAATAAATTTTATTACGTGACCAAGTCTTATGGTTTAAAAACATACAAGAAGTCTGATCAGCTCATGATCCCCAATACACTTCACATTATCTCCTCTCTTTTATACATTCAATTTACACAGGGCCGCGGTGGCCCGGTTGGAAGAGTAACGGACTAGCAACCGAAGGGTTGCGAGTTCGAATCCAGCCAAACACCGTCGTGTACAAAGGGGGCTGGTGCACGTTAAATCTGTCGTGGCCTCAAATGTCCTCACGTTGGCGTGGTGTGGAAGTTTGGAGAGTGGGGTGCCAGCTCAGGTGTTGCCTCGTCATCTGACCGTGGTTCAAAATTACGTGGTGTTGTCCTCGGATCTTTCCCATTGGGATTGATCCCGGACCGTCACCAATAGCCCATTGTGTAGCTCTAGTGTGACGTTAATGGAAATAAATAAATAAATAAATAAACTTTTATACATTCAATTTACACAATTTTCCATATTGATGTGCCCCACACGGCACTATAATTGGAGGTTTGAGACCGATTCCAACAGTTACTAGTTCAAAACTGCGCTCGCTCCACCTGCGCGTGGAAGCCTTCAGTTAGTAGTTCAATTCTAACTCACTCTCGCTGAGTCAGGAAATAGTTTCTACCAGTCACCGGATTTCAGCGGACATCTGCACGTGTGGTTAAGTCGATCATCAGCCGTTTGCACATCCTCACACGCCGCCGCCAAGAGGAAAACAGATTTTTTTTCCAAAAAAATCTGTTTTACTAATAATATAGTCCGAACATTTGTGGCAACCGGTCAGATCAGGAGTGGTTACCCTCTCAACCCAAGAGAAATCAAGGGATCCAAAAACAAATTATGCATAAGAACATTTATACTTTGCAACCACTTTTCAAGCTAATATTAGATCTTAACATCCAAATGCTATATCTATTTACACTATATTTAATATACATCTTAACTCTCCATATTTAGTTATAAAAAAATAACAATCTCATCCAAATATGCTACCAAGCCTTTATTGATCGACCTCTCTTTCCAAGCGGGAGAGAGCATCAGCTCCCTGATGATAAATCCCAGGGCGATGGGTCAACTTGTAATTCCACCTTTGAACGGTATGCTATTGGTATGCAATAACTATGTGGTTTTCTCCGGATGGAGTCAGGCAGCAATTCAATCTTGTGCTGACTTACTCCCACGGGTTGTATTGGTCGGCAAAAAAGTGTTTCGAACTTACACAAGAGTCTTTTCAATTCTTCCTCCTGTTTAGGATTTAAGTACGGTGTCGTGATCATTTTCACTTCTTGGGTGAACTTGTCTCTTGCTTCGACAATTGGAGCGTTTTCTATGTTACCAAATTCTTCCTCACCTTCAAAAATGACACTTACCGCGTTGGAACCGACCACAAATTCCCTTATCTTGTTCTGGTGAACGTGCCTCATCCTATTGTCTGGCATCTTTATAATGAAAGAATGTTCATTCTTTTTCTCTTCAATGATTCCGGGACCTTGCCATCTGGCCAATAATTTGTTTGTAGAATCTGGCAAGAGCACGATGACTTTATCTCCCGGCTTGAAAGTCTTTCTTGTAGACCTTAAATTATAATAATGGGCCATTTTCCCTTGTTGTATATTAGATGTTATCTTGGCTTTCTCTGCGGCCTCCTCCAGTCGGGTTTTCAACTTCTCCAGATAGACATGTATTGGGGTTGTATCCAGCTGCAAACCCTCGTGTCTTCCCGTCCAGGTATTCTTTAGAATCGACAAAGGACCTTCTGGCTTCCGACCAAAGAGCAATTGAAAAGGTGCTACACCCGTTGTACTGTTCGGGGCCTCTCTGTATGCCCATAAAATGAACGGTATTTTGGTGTGCCAGGTCCGTGGTTCTTCCTTAATGGTGTGATGTAACATACTCTTTAAAGTTTGGTTAAATCTTTCCACTAACCCGTTTGATTGTGGATATAATGGTGTGGAGAACCGTGGAGTTGAACCCATTCTTTTTTCAAATTCCTGAGTCAATTCAGCGTTGAAATTTGTACCATTGTCCGAGGCAATTACGTTTGGCACTCCAGTCCTCATAAAAATAGATAATAAAGCTTCACACGTTGCTTTGGCTGTAAGACTCGTCAAAGGGATCGCCTCAGCCCACCTTGTATGTTGGTCTACCATACACAAGATAAATTTGTGTCCTTTAGAACTTGGAGGATCTATCGGTCCTATGATGTCCACATTGACCACTTGGAAGGGCAATTCTGGCCGCGCAACGGGAGTTATTGGGGCCCTATCTTTGTGTTTGACCCTTCTCGTCAACTGACAACCTTCACATGCTAAACAAAACTGTCTCACGTCTCTTGATAGCCCGTTCCAATAGAACGAATATCTAATTCTTTCTATTGTCTTCCTCGCTCCCATGTGTCCCCCAAACACTGAGCAGTGGGCTAATCTAAGAACCTCTTTTCTTCTACGTTTAGGAAGAACCAATTGACATACATTCTCTCCAAGAATCTTGTCTTTATGAAAGACCAAACCATCGTTAAAGAAAAATCCTCCACTACCTTGCTTAGCCTGTTTTCTGGTCTCTTCCAGCTCTCTACACTCCTCTTGCTCTTTACGGAAGCCTTCCGTCTTCGATATCCCTTCTTCCTGGTCTCCGTCGGTGCTTTCTACCACTAACACTTCTGTGTCCTTATTCACTTCAACGGAATTCCCTTCTGTGTTCCCCTCTTTTGTAGGTGGTTCCAAGATGTTTCCACTACCAATATCGGTGGAAATTAATTCCTGCTTTCCTCTAAGCATGTCTCGGATATCTGGTGGCAACAGCACATCTTCCACCAATGAGGGAGCAACTGCGCAGAGGACTTCTTGGTGAAGCACATCACCCCTACCTCCTATGATCAGTCCTATGGGAACGTTCATTAACGGGCATTTCTCCGCTGGACCGAAGATTCCTTTAATAAAGATGGACGATTTCTCTTCCAGCGACAGATTTTGTACAATATCTTTCCGTATGACGGTAATTTCAGTCCCAGAATCAATTAGGGCTTTTGCCTCCCTCCCGTCAACACTAATTAAGATTCTTTCCAAGGGGCAAAGATTGTCTCGCCAGGATCTTTCCTTAAAAGATACAACTTTAGCTACCACCGCCGTTCCGCCAGTATTCAGTGTCCTTTTCTCATCCCCCACACCGCTTTCTTCAGTTATGATCCTATTTACGTTTGCTTTCCTTCTATTATCGTGATCTGATCTTCCTTTATCCGACTTTGGACAGAACCTCTTCATGTGTCCCTCCATTCCGCATGAGAAACAAACAAGCCTGGAATTATGTTTCGCCGGTTCTGGTTGAGTTCTGTGATAGGTTCGTTTGGTGTCCTGCTGAGATATGTGGTATCCACCGTAACCTCTTGCATCATACTGGGTCTTGTATCCCGAATTTGTCTTCATGGTGGTACTTGGCTGTCTCTTGTATGTTCTACGAACACATTCGTATTCGTCTATCTTTTCAGCCAGCAATGAAGGTTTTGATATTTTCCCCCATTCATCGATAAAATGGTCCCTGGCTTCCTGTGGCACTCTTTTCTTGACTTGATCGGCTATCATCAATTCCTTCAGACTCTCAAAATCGGAGATACCAAGTCCTTCGATCCATCCTTGAAAATAATTGGTTACTTCATGAGTAAAATCTTGCCAAGTTTTATCAGGACATTTTTGATGTTGAATGAACTTCTGGCGAAATCCCTCTGGATTCATCTTAAACTTCTTTAACAAGAGGTCTTTAATGTGTTCATAATCTTCTAATCCCTCTTCCGAAACCCTCGCAATCAATTCTATTATCTCCAAAGGCATTAGGGTCAAAAGACATGATACCCAATTTCTTTCATCAATTTTCCTCCGCCTAGCTTGACTTTCGAACAGGGAGAGGTATAAAAGGATATCACCCTCTTTCATTTGGAATTTGGGCATGTATTTCGTCATGTCGACATGTATATCGGTAGGACTACTTCTTCCTTCTATGGAATCATTGCTTATCCTTATTCCTGCTTCTATCCTTAACTTTTCTAGCTCAAATTCTCTTTGTTGTTTCTTTCTCTCCTTTTCCTCTTCTCTCTCCTTCTTCTCTTCTCTCTCCTTCTCTTCTCTCTCCTTCTTCTCTTCTCTCTCCTTCTCTTCTCTCTCCTTCTTCTCTTCCCTCTCCTTCTTCTCTTCCATCTCCTTTCGTGAACTCACTATCGTTTCAAGCATCTCCATCACGAATTCGACTTCGTATGACTTACTTCCTGTTATGAGATCTTTCAGTCCTATAACTTTAATATTTGGATCAGGAGTTTCCCCTAACTCCAATGCTAAAGTAAATAGGTCGCATTTCTTATATTTTCCCAAAAAAGCCATATTCACCAATATATTTTCCTTTCTAACTGGTATTAACTAAAAGACCATTAAAATAAAAACCCTTTTCAGCTACTGATTGACTACCCCTAGCATATATCACAATTGTTTAAAGAGAAAAATAATGGTTCACCCTAAACTGATAACGATGACATGTGAACAATAACACTGACGTGTCACATGAGTTAACGCTCAATTCGTAACTCTGAAATTCCAGCACTGTCGTGCTTTAAAAATATCTTCTGCCACTCCTGGTGTATCACAATTCTTCAAGAGAAACTATAATCAGCACTTTTGGCTAAGAACACTGACGTGTCACCTGCGCTGTCGCGCAATTCTAAAATTTGAAATACGGATGTATTTCCCGCACTGCCGTGCTTCAACTACACCTCATCATTTAACAAACAAATATGCTTCACCTAACATTTATTTAGCAATGGATCCTTGATTATTTCTCTTAAAAGAAAGGGTAAACAACACTCACCCGGTTCGTCTGCTTCACCAGGATTTCGCGTAGCCTCGCCGTCCGTTTCCTCAGGATTTCTCGTCTCTGGTCCAATCTTTACTGTTCCCGGTTCGTCTGCTTCAACAGGGTTCCTCGGAATTTCTCGTCTCTGGCCAATCTTTACTGCTCCGGGTACATCATTTTTACCGCTGCCACCATCTTATGTCGGGATAGGTAGTGTGGAGATCCGAGCTGATCGTCTGAACTTACACCTTGGACCGATCGCTAGGGTGTTACGAAGTGATACGGAGATTAGGACTAACACAATTTATTTCTCTACCTAAAAACTATGTACAGCAACCGTTATCTCAAATTCATGGAACAGCCTACACGCTGCCACTTGCATTAATTCTGTAAAAAACTGCACTCGCTCCACCTGCGCGTGGAAGCCTTCAGTTACTAGTTCAAAACTGCGCTCGCTCCACCTGCGCGTGGAAGCCTTCAGTTAGTAGTTCAATTCTAACTCACTCTCGCTGAGTCAGGAAATAGTTTCTACCAGTCACCGGATTTCAGCGGACATCTGCACGTGTGGTTAAGTCGATCATCAGCCGTTTGCACATCCTCACACCTACGTTAAAATTTTAAAATACTTTGAATAAATTCGATTAGCTACCATTTTGGATTCAAAAGGTTTTGTGCTGTATGTTTTACTTTTATAAAAAGGATTCTAAAACCACATGTGTTAAAACAAAGACGTATGAAGAAAGTTGGTCAAAATGGTACATAGGCCGTCCAGAAATGAATATGCTTTAGCAATGTTGGACATAAATAACTAATTTCTGCCAAGCTCGTCTCTATATCTGTCCCAAATATACGAAATCATCTATATTATTCCTATAGTATAGATCTCTTTTAAGCCTCTTACACGGGACGAATCTTAACAAAAGAAAGATTTCCCGGAGCACTGACGAATCCGTTCTATTCCTCCAAGGTGTGGAGAGGGGGGGCTAGAAACAATTCGAAATCCCCATAGGAATAACATTGAGTGTAATGCGATTACGATACACCACTCAGTTTGTTTTACCGGTATTGATGGAAAACAACTTTTCCAATAAAATTGTTTTACCAGTATTACTCGGAAAACCAGTTTGTTTTACCAATATTGATTTCCAATAAAATTGTTTTACCAGTATTACTCAGAAAACAAATTTTTTTCATCATCTGCATTTCTCAATTCATCATCTACATTTCTATAGTATAGATCCCTTTTACGCCTCTTAGACGCGACGAATTATTGATGGTTACGACGATATTAACTGGTTTTTCATTTCTTTTCATAATATTAATAATTTAATTGTTCATGCGAGAATTCTCGCATGAGCACGTTAGTAATTTTTATTTCGAAAAGAAAAATAAGTGAAGTATTAGAATTTAAATTCCGTAAAAGTAAGTTGAAAAATAATTACTTTTTCAGCAGTTTTGGTAAAACAATCTAAGTAATCGCAATGCTCAATATACATTCCAGCTTCTCCAAAACTACCAAATTATTGTTGATTTTTAAATGTAGTTACTCAGATGTTTTAGCTAGAAACTTGCCTAAATATGTTAAATAAAGAAAATTCAAATAATGTATTCACTTAAACTGTTTTGTAAAGTATAACATTTCAAAAAAATATATATCGAATAAAATTTGTGATACTTGCATGAACACACAAACACAACCCGACATAAAACGGGAATAGGAATAGACTTACACAAGTAAGTTCAGTCACTAAATGAATGTATATACCCAACCATATGGACATTGCACGGGGACACATACATACAGACACGAAACGCGGAAATCACGGATTTTGTATTATAATGACTCAAAACAGATAAATAACTTGCAATGGGACGAAAATATTTAATGTACAAACATTCCATTCTTATTTATATAGATAAGGCTTTTAATAGATTTTATGATTTGCGTGAGTTATTCTGATCATTTTGATGTTTTGATAGTACATTGTCATTGTTCAAAAGAATTTTTGAATGTTTTAAAAAAGTGTTACCTGCGTTTTTCTGTTTTCTCTTAATCAATGATACTGTAACTGTATTTTGTCTGTAAAATCACTGAATAAATCATTGTTTTTAGAAATACCTTGAAGCAAGTTAAAATTATGCAATCCTTGTTAGTGTTCTCCCCTTAAGATATCTTTGCTTTCCAGAATTCTGGATTTTTGGTTATTAGTGACTTGATATTGTTCACTCGTCCGTGCTCTAATGAAGTAGTATATGGATATGGAGGAGGATATGGAGGTTAGTTATCTTTTATTGCATTTTGAATCAAAAGTAAATGTGACTGTA
Source organism: Meta bourneti (assembly GCA_933210815.1). Taxonomy (NCBI): domain Eukaryota; kingdom Metazoa; phylum Arthropoda; class Arachnida; order Araneae; family Tetragnathidae; genus Meta; species Meta bourneti. Next base: position 59,531,167 of record OW119924.1, on the reverse strand, counting down.
TTTGAAGGACATATAAATTAATCTAAGAACAAAAATTATAAAATATTGCCCATAAACAAGACTAAGTTTAATACTGGAAGATTCTATTTACTTACCAACAGTGGGTCTTCTGATGACACTTTAAATAACTACTTTCCGTACAAATTCTACTCTTTTTTGTAAAATCTATTTCGTTTCACTTTTAGATTAAAAAATGTATACAAATTACATTACTGAAAATGTATGAATAAAAAATAATAACGGATTTCTCAAACTAGAGAAATAATTTCATTCGCAAAATTCCACATGTTTTTGTAAAACTTAGGAAACAGCAACCGATATTAAAACGGATTTCCCCCTAATCACTTCTAGGAATAAATAAGTTAAAGCGAAATTACGGATATGTCATGCAAAATATATAGATTATTGGCTGCAATGTCCAACGAAAAAACGCCGTAACATACAGATGCAGAAAAAAGAAGTTTAGACACTCAAATTTATTAGTGCATTGCTCGTAGTAAAGCGAATTCAAATGTATTATCGATAGCGTATTTTACCAATTCATGTGCATAAAATATTCATAAAAGGCCATTTTCACATCAAATTGCGCACATTCTCCATTTTAAATTTCAAGTGCTAATTTAGCGTGCAATTTCCAATCTTTAAAAACTGAATCTTGGATATCCCGTGTCTCAAGTCATTTTCGCCATCTCTAGATTACGAATGCAAAATTTTAAGCTCCCATATATTTAAATTTGTTTCCCAGACTTTTATTCATAAAATTCGAAACAACCTTTCTGCTATATGTTATGCTACGATTGAAGCTGAACTAAAAGCCAAAACAAAATATAGATATTTTCTGTTTGAAAATACGTTTCGTACGCAATTTGAATTTAAAAAATTAATATTCGAAAAAATATAAATAGCCTTGACATATCTTGATGGAAATTGATCTCGAAGGGCTTGCTATGGCTTTGCAAAATTCCAGCTCTTTTCTCTCACTCGAAATTTACCATTTCATTGTGAAAATATGGCGAGTATTAAGTTTATTTATGATCTCAAACTACGTATGGAGGAAATCAAACGCTTATCGAAGATATTGCAAACTATTTTTATCGAATCGGTAGTACGAGAGATAAATTCTCCATTCAGCTATGCGAAATTCATTTATAAAGGAAATGAGTTTGTTACAATGTTGCATTTTTATCAGGTGTTATCATTTGTAAAGTCTTAATATTATGAAAGACTCCATGTACACAATTTTTAGGTCCTCGGAAAAGTGGAAGAAGACATGCTCTTAGGAACAAAGGTAATTAGAAGCTTTAAGAGGCATTTGATAGCATGGCTATTTTATAAGAACATGAAAGATGCTGCTTTCCAATGGCATTGCATCTCGCACTTTCTTTTTGCACTATCGTATGCATGCACTTAAAGCTAAAAATCTTTCGTTTTTAATTGAATTTCTCCAAGGTCATGCAATTAATAGGATCAATTTTGCATACAATTCTCCTTTCGTGAATAAGAACTCCGTTAAGTGGTCCGAGACAAAAATTATTTTTCTCAGTTAATTTCTTTTTATATTTGTGTAAAATTAATTAAAAATAACAAATCAAAGGGGAATTACTTTAAAATACGGAATAATTTAAATTACGGAAGTTTTGTCAATGGCTATATCACAAACAAAATCTTATAACGTTATCTTAGTGTTAAATCAATACCTCTATCTATTGACCGCAGATTAAAAATCGGTCGTCTATACTTCATTACTTTTAAATAAGCTCATCGAGGTCACGCTCCTTCACCCTACTCTACTTTATTAACACGGAAACAACTGACGCTATCGACATCTGACGGGACGAAAGTTTTCAGCTTACTTAAGTTTGGGCTAGGAATTCATTTGTTGAGGTAAAATGAAATTCAAGCTCGGAACGGATGTAAACTAAAGAATTAAGTCAGTACCTGGACTCGGGTGCTACCATGATAATGGAAGAGGATTATGCCCTGAAGAAAAGATTAAGTAGAGTAATTCTAATGCAATGTGTATTGCTGTCTTTAGTTAATTCCTTCACTTTAAAAACGCCCCAGTGCAACCATGCGTTCTACAAATCTTATTACAAAAGGTTTGAATTGTTATGACATAATATACCTGCAACTCTTACGGATTTTTTGGAAGTCTTCCTGAAAACTGCTTTTTCCTGTCTTCCCTAAGAAAAAATATTTTCCGGATGTTTCTTTTAAGTGTAAGAAATTTTCAAATGACCCCAAGTTCGACATTTGGCACCACGACATGACACGCTACCAACTTTTTCGGAAATCTTCCGGAAAAACACTTGCATTTCTTGCTTACCGGAAGGAACAAATTTCCTGATTTTTCTTTCGGGAGAAAATTTTCAAATGACTCCAATATCGAAATTTTGGCGTCAAATTGGCAACCATGAAAGAAAAAGGAATCGGTGGTTGTCAGATTATCGTAAACAATTTCTTTGGCATTAATTTATAAGAAAATTCCACTCGAGAAGAAGAACACTGTTTATTTTGACATATATTAGTGCAAATTTGTGTAAAATATCGCAAAATCGGCTTCGTCGAGTTAGAACTGCTGCAGTAGTAGAAAGCAGGGTTATTTTTTCGTTTTAAATTGTTCTTATGAAGCCGATGATTTGGCTCAATCGTCGTTAATTTGACATTTCAATTATTTTTTATTTTAATAATTATTTTTAAGCATATTTAATTTCTGACAGTTACACGTTAGTTTTTATTAAAAAAAAATAGGTGGATTATGTACGGGGACACAACCGCAAATGTTCAAGTCGTGAATCCGGCTTCGTGTTATTAGACAGTCAAATGTAAATGAACAAAGTCTTGGTGGTTATAGATGGAGTTTAATTTTATTTACCAAAGGCTGATGATATGTGAAGTAAGTTACATATACATAGTATTTGCATCAATGTTTATTGCAAAAGTTAGATATACAAGTGTTGCCCAGAGTAGTTGATATAGAAATATATTTCAAGTTGAACTCGCGTTTCATAGTCTAAGCGATTTGTTTTGAGTAACATCGACATTGAAATCAACAGTAAGCATAATGGGTACATCGGTATCAAATATTGGGTAACATTTTCTTGATAGTCTTTCAAAGTTATCGCATTCAAAGTCAATATCTTCGGTTCAGGTGGCGGCGCACTCGAAGTACTCGCGCCGGTATTGATGCACTTGGCTTTCTTATGTTCTCTACAATCTGCATCGTTCGGCATTAGTCAATAATTCGGACTTTTCTAATTCCTTTTGAATTTTTGTTTTCAATGATTTACGTTTCTTACATTTATGGTCATATTTCGTATATAATTTTTTTGACATCGAAAACTTTCAACTAGCTCGGCTTATACAAATTATTTTACAAATTTTTTTTCGGTATTGCCCAAAATGTGTCGCCGATTCATATTTTTATCCTTTATAAGGCTCAGTTGATAGATATGGAGCATCAGTTTCGACTAAAACACGTTTGAGTTGCATACCTGTTATCTACAAATCGACCCTAATTTTAACGTCCTATCTTTTTGTAATCCAAAGTAACACTGCCCAAACGCCGAATGGAATCACTCTTTTCAATGTTCACGCGCAAGTGCTACCCCTCCTCCTGACCATTTTAGATACGAACCCTCTATCCAAAAGAAGTTTAATCATTAGATTATCACTAATAGTGAACGAGATGCAGGTGCGACAAATATGCCATTTTTTGGTCTCTAGTTTTCGTAGTCTCCATATCGGACTAAATTTAAAGTCGTTATCACGTCAAAACCTTCAGATTCTTTTACTTAGAGGTTGGCCAAAAATGACATCTTAAAGAAGTGGAGAGGCATGTTAGTATATTTTAATATTTCCATCTTAACTATTTTTTTATAAGAAAATAGTTTGGATTGCGCTTGCATCACAATCACAATAAGTAATGAAAATGTCGGGATCATTGAACGATGGAAGTGGAAAAACTCGGAGCCACTGTCTTGTTCAATGAATAAAAAATTCATATTTCAGTAGAAATGTATCACTGATACATTGTAACTATTACCTGGAAATTGGGAAAACTTCAATGAAATAGTCACATTTTCACAATCAAATCAACTCGGGGCTTCAAATATTTAAAAATTCTATGCAGAGTAAACATTCAGTAGACTTAATCTCAACTCGAGCTCCTCGACCTGTAGGTATGGCGTTTGATACTAGAGGAGTGGCCGCTGGAGCCATCTCTGCAGATGACGAGGTTGCAACCAAATCGGCAGTAGAGGTGAGAGACTACTTTCCGGAGACATGGCTCTTCAAGATGGAGTTGACCGGGTGAGTACATTTTAGAAATTCATGTTAAACTCTCACAAATGCCTTATTGGAAATTATGCATGCATTAGAATTGTGTCTGGCAAGCTGAAAATGAGCTTGAGGATTGGATCCACATCCGATAAACTCCTTAATATTTTAACAGAAACACCTTGCACTCTCATTTTTAGAGTGCGGGTTAGGTTCTAACTAATGGAAAAATTCACACCTATCAGAAATTTCCTTTGATATTTTAAAATGTCCATTAAATAATAGTAATTTAAACAGAACTTTCTACATCTTCGGCGTGTGAAGCAAATTTGATTATCTGCTAATATTTTCCAAGCATTGGATGTTTCTGGGTTGTTTAACCATTCTGCTTCTCAGAAACAATTTATAAAAATAGTTTGCTAATTTAAATTACAAAAGATATTTCTTCATTATGATCTTTCTCTAATCTAAAGATTTCGACTTCGATTTTCACATACCAACTGCTATACGAATACCTTATTTTCTTAGCAATTTTAGAGCTGTAATACGATTAAGGAGTTATTTCTAGAATAACAGATAGTATAATTTTTATTTTGTTACGGAGCACATCTGTTCTATATTCTAGTTCATATAATTTTTGAATCCATGCAAACAGCATCGATTTTCATTTTAAATGATTTTAGTAGTTTTCCTTCTCTTGAGATTAAATAAACTTTTTGAAAGTAGGTTGAATTACAAAGTTCTGAGTTAATATTGACAGTAAAACTTCTCAGATTAGCTTCTGAAGGGAACTAGTGCTTAAGTAGATGATACAACGGATATAGATCTGATAAATGTTAGTGGCTATACATTCACTGATGTCCCATTATGAAGTGATATTTTAATTGAACAAATATACTTATTTCTTTCAGACCTGACGGTGTGTTTGTATCGAAGGAAAAGCTTCCCCATACTATAACTGAATGGATCGGTAGCGCTGCTTGTGTTAATCCCACAGATGGTCTTGGAATATCGAACAAAACAAGCATCAAGGGCTTCCAGGCATTTTTCATTTCTTACACATTACCAGTCTCTGTAATTAGGGGCGAAGAATTCTGGATTGTTATTTCAATCTTCAGTTACGTAGATGCTGCTCTGCCAGTAAGTCTTGAAATTTCATTAAATGTATCAAAAATATAAGCTTATAAATAATACAAATTTATAGCAATTTATGTCCTGCATGTAAAAACTATTTTCAAATCAAACACCTTTCTTACAAGTTTTAATTACTATCTAAATAAGAAATATAAATTATTTCTATGTGTGGGTGCCTTGCGTGATCTTGTTTCGGTTTCAAATTTTACTATATCTGATGTGATTTATCTTCGGTGATACAGTTTTGTGAATCTTGTGATGAATTGACCGTACCACTAACCCCCACATAGACTTTAAAATGATCGTTGTACTTAAAATTATAGGTCGTCACATTAATTGTTGGTAGGCTATTGTAAGTTTCTTATATTGTGAAATACTTTTCCTACTTTGGTTTTATTTTCAAAAATGTATGCAAAAGACCTTTCAAAGTAATGATTCGTTTTATTTGCACCATTTTTATTTCCTATAATTAAAACTTTACTTACAAACTTTTACTTAACATATAAACTTTTCTTAATATTATACCACTCTTTTTTATTTTCTATTTTAAATTTCTATCTTCATAAAGACAATTAAGCACAATAAATGATTAAATACATATATTCCGACTTGTGCGCTTGTGTGTAATATCTCAAGGATCTGTTTATAAATCGTCAAGTGATAGACATGCACATACTCGTATAAGCTAAGGTGTTGAAACTGAAAAAATACACCTATGGTAAGTTAAAGGAATTGAACTTGCACCACCTACAAACGTGCAGGTTGCTTAAAGTAGTGGTAAAACCCCTAATGACTCCAAACTTTAAATTTCTAGACAGGTTCTAACGATACATTTAATGATAAATGCATTGAGAGAAAAAGATGTGCTTGTCCTGTAATGAAACGTACGATTACAGTAAGCAAACTGATTACATAATAACACTTTGAAACTTGCACCTTTCATGGATTATATTTCGGTGTACATTTAGTTGCTTCTTGTACATTTGTTGAGTTGGTACAGATCACTCAAATTCTGTTCTTATATAAATTATGAGTCACCGCACATACTTTCTTTCAAGTTAAAGTACTTGAACTGCGGATTTTAAGTATCGTACTTCGATAGATGTTAGTGTGAAAAATCACATTTTAACATTCGGTTTCTCTCGGTTATCTCAATTTATTTGACTATAAATCTTTCACAAGCATTGGGAAGTTTTAGACTTTGCAATATAAGTGCTTCACAGTACCGATTTATGTTTCTAGACTACAACTTCAGAAAAGCACAAAAGAAATTTTAATCATTTAGTTTATTAAATTCCGTTTCTTAAATTATATTTTATAGATTACCGTGTCCTTGGATCATCCGGAAGGCTTTGAAGTCACAAGTGATTCTATTGATGGTGAAATATGTATTAAACCAGATACAAGCGCAAACATGCGAATCAGATTGAAAACTACGTCAGTGGGCAAGGTGAACATCACAGTACGTGCAGAAAGTGCTCCAACGAGCACAGTTTGCGAAGGTTCGACAGTATCCGATGCCTTTGCCAAAGATGCCATCACACAACCATTGACTGTTGATGTGAGAATCTTTATTTCGTTACTTCTGTATGCTCTGTGAGAATCTTTACTTATGTATGCTGTGTAAGAAACTTTATAATTTTATTTATATTGAATCAGGTAATATATAATCACTTATACATGAGTGCAGTTAATAACTAAAGCATTCAATTGTTTTATGCAAGCAAATCAAAACTATATTTGATGAAAATGGTTTCATTAATAAGATGGACAGCAGCAGTAATCTAAGTACTATTGTTTTTCTAATAAATAAGATTAAATTTATCAGCTTTGGTTAACATAAAATTTAATATAAATGAGTCTGTCTGTTATCAATATTAAAATAAGTGTAAGTCAAATATAGGTATATGTGTTTAAATGAGTAGATAGTGTAATATGACGTATTAAAATATTCGTCTTTCAAAACAAAGATATTTTTCGTCGCAAAACTTTAAAAGCGGTCATTGAGAAACCTCAATTGCGAGCTATATGCGCAATATTTAGTAAAAAATTATGTATTTAGTTAAATACAAACATATTTAGGTTAAATATTTATAAAATATTTATAAAATATTTAACCAAAATTGAATAAATTCAAAATCAAGTAATTTGTCTTCCTTGAAAATTTTCATACCTTAAGCTGCCACGTTTTAAGACATGCTATGAACTGCTAAACACGACAATGGCATTTCAAGACGGCCATTCATTAAAAGGTGAATTTTTGCTACTGTTTTTCAATCTTGGCGACTAGGGGTATCTTTAAGTTAAGTCGTCTCAAAAGCTCCTATTTTCAAAATGTTTGGGACTTTGAAAATTCACAAAAGGTCAACGATAGTTTAGCCTCTTAATAATAGCGGACGAAAAAATATTTTTCGGATTTTTCTTTAAATGTTTTTTCCAAAGGACGCAAATTTTGAAGTTGGCGCCAAGACGTGGCAACCATGAAAGAAAAACATCGAAATCTGTTTGCTAGATTGTCATGAAAACCTTATTAAGAAAATATTTAGTTTTTAACATTAAAATTAAAGTTTATTGGCGAGATCTTCAAACTTAATTAATCTTTTTTGTGTTTTAGCCGATTCATTTTGCAACTTAACTACTAAAATAAGGTTTAAGAGGGTACCTTTTTTGCTACTATTTTTTTAATGTATGTTTCTAATGCTACTATTTCACAAGTGCTTTGGCTGTGGCAGTCCTACATTTTCAATTGCTGACGTGTACAAAGAACTTACAAAATATCAAAAAATGAATATCCAACTATTAATACTTGCAGGCTGAAGGATATCCTCAAGAACAGTTCAAAAATAGTCTATTCTGTCCCACTGGTAAGTTCCTTCACTGAATATCTAATATTCATAAATTTCTTTGAGGATATTTAAAAAGAAAATTATTTTAAAATTTTGCCAATAATGCATTTGTCATTTTCTCTTTAGTGTCCTTTTATTATGTCACTGTAATAAAAAAAATCACTTACTTTAAACAACTTTATTAAATAAAAATCACTTAATCTTGTAGTAGAATTTGAATAAAAGATGCATTTACTTCTCTTAAGTAATAAATTTCACTACATAACGAGATAAAGTTTGTAGTACACTCGGTGGTTATAACAGTTCCAATTTAAAAAAATTACAATAATTAACGAAAATGTTGAAGAAATTCCAATTTTATATTAAAAGACTACAAAAATTTATTACTATCCTTCTAAAGATACGAACTCTGTATATTACATGAGACACATTAGATGTAGTGTAAATTATATTTTAAAACTATATTTATATTCTCCTTAATTATTACTATATACTTATATTTATACTCTCAATATCAGTTTACCATAAAATGCTTCAAATCACTCGTTTGGGGGATTTACCCGTTTGGTTATTTGATAGAATGCTAGTAACAGCCTGTCCCAAACTTTTTTATAAATATATCCTTTTATATATACATGATTTATTGAGACAAAATATAAATATATGGACATGAATAGCGGAACAAGGAATGAGATATTCGAGATCGTCGATGTTGAAGTCAGAGAAAAGTATATGTGAAAGGGCAAGCATGACACGTTTCTGAGAGAAAATGCGATGTCACATGGAATTATTGAGTCTACCTAGCTTGGAACTTGATCGGAAATGAATGGATTAGAAAAATGTTTCGGGATTTCGATATATACGAGGTCTTTCCGAATTGTATCCAGCCATTGCTAATATTAAGAGAATGGTTTGAGCTGTATAGATGAAACGTGGCAAGGAGTAGGGACATTGATGTGCACGCGTGAAAAGTCACGAACCCATTGGACTAATCAGTAGGGTGCTAGACACCTATGAGTGAACGTGTTTGTTCTGTGACACCTGTCGCATTCATAATATGGAAGTGGGATGAGTAACAAATTTGCATCACATTTTACGTTAAACTTAAAAAATCGTCTTCAGAAACGACTTAAAGAATCGTCTCCCTTTTAAATAGGTACATCTAAATAATAATAATACGTCTAAAAAACTTAAAGAATCTTCTATTCAGATGGTTAAGGCTTTCGGAGCACTATTGAATGAGTGCACCGTAAATAAAAATGCGGTACAGCCGTTTCAAAGATGACCGGGAATCTATTGAAAGTTATCCACGTTCTGTAAGGCCTTCAACTAGCAGAACACTTTATAATGTTAAACATGCTCGAGCTGCAATCAACAAAGATTGACTACTGACAATGCAAAGATGATCTGAGCTTTCCAAAAACTATTGTATCCGAGATCTTGACGAAGGATCTTAGCATGAAACGCGTGACGGTGGCCATTCATCAGGTCCCGAGTAGCGTTTTTTGGTAAAGCAGCAAATCACTCAGGTGACTCGTCAGCCAAACAGTCCGGTTTGGCGCCCTGTGGCTTTGGCTTTTTCTAAAGCTTATCCTATTTAAAAGGAAGATTTCAGATCGTGGGTGAGACTGAAGATAACATGACGAGGCAGTTTATTCCAACAATGGATCTTTCAGGGTATTTTGAAAAGTGGAAAGATACTGGGAGAGGTATGAATTCCCAAGGTGTCTACTTGGAAGGAGGCTAGGTGACAAAAGTCCTCGGTACAATGCTTCATTTTCGTGGCTGATACAAACTTTGGCATGGCTGGATATTTTGAGACCTTCTTATACGCATTATCACCATCTTGGTATATCTAACGTAGTAACAGGATTAGGGTCGCTTAGATTGGTAAGGTCCGGCAACTTCTATTTGAAATTGTTTCATAGTTTCCAAAACAGGGATCTTTTCTGGATGTTTGCGTAGGAGGCTGGCCCGCATTTACGTATGGAATTTTGAAACCATGTTAAGCCGACACCCGGTAAATACGACAATTTAACTAGCGAAACGTGGTTCTGAAAACCTCTCAGCAATTGCGGTTGTCTCAAACTCATAAAAAGATGTGATACAAAATATTTGTCAAAACCTAGCGTTTCTTTTATCCCAGACCCTTCACACAATGCTTTTCAAACTATATAATTTCATCTCTTACATCATCGTATTTTAACTACACTATACCTTATATGATGACGAAACGTTTTAAATATTTCCTACACTTATACTTTGATTAGTCTCATTTTGGTTTATATGTTGTGTATGTGCTTATTTTAATCCATCTTTTGATGCTGGTTTGTTTCTGATGTATTTTTAATTTGTTTTTGAAATTTATTTGAAGTTTGTCTATTAGAACTTGTGCCATTAAACCCAAAACACATCCTAATGTTTATTTTGAGTTTGAATTTGAATTGCCAAACAAGACTTGTTCATAATTGCTTCTTATTTAACAGATAATGAAGATCAAAAGTTTTCCGAGCCATACAAAGTCTTTTTGCCTGATGATGTAGTACCCGATTCCTATAGAGCATATATGGATGTTACAGGTGAGTAACGTAATGATAATTATGTTTATTCTTCAAAATTTAATATTTTGTTACATCGTGTAGTTTAAAATGTTTTGAAAATTAAATTTAGATGGTATTTTCAGTTTCTATTGTAATAGCGTGAATAGAACATATTCGCAAGAGTAACCATTTTACGGCAACAATATTCTACATTATATATTCTAATGTATAAATAAATATTTTAATATTTTTGTTTCAAAAATTTTAATGTAAACATTAAAAACAAAGAGATCATTTATATAGGACGAATATTCGAAAAATGCCAATAGATACATGTAACATCGAGACAAATTGAATAAACCATTGCACACACAGATCCTACAACGATTGTTTAATACTGCTAATTTACAAAATGCTGTTTTTCCATTTGAAATTCAGCAATAAAAATACTTTAATACCATTTTTGCTGTAACATGCACAAAGCTTTCTTTTATAAATATAAGACAAATTTTGTTAAAAATTTCTCAAAATATTTAATCTACCTTGATGATTCAGAGAAATGTCCCGTTTGCCTAAAGAACAAACACCTCGGAGGACATCTTGATCTTCTGTACTGGAAGACTTCCAGTTTACGAATATTTTGACCAGACTATGCGGCTCATATTATATTGTTCCTGGTTCTATCCTTTTATGTATATCGTCTTCCATCTTTATAAAAGACATCGTAATGTCAGTGCCATGCATCGGTTTAGTGTATCAAAATGTAATGTTTGTAACAGCCTCTATCTTAAATTATTTTATAAATGTATATCATGTATTAAAACGAAGCATTTAAGATAATTTCGGTTAAAACATTAAAAACCTGATTTATTGACACATAATATAACGGCATTTTGGACATCCATTACGAATTGCGAAACCAGGTGTGAAACGTTCGAGCTCCTGGAGATTATATATAGTATAGAGCTGCTTAAAATTAAACTAAATTGTATACTGTTTTTTGAAAAAGGAAATTTTTTTCAGGGAATGGTACTTATTTTTACGAATATTTTTGTGTTCATAAAGTCACTTAAATTTATAAAACAGAAAATTAATGCCATAATGGTAATTCTAAAGCATCTGAAATTTCAACTTAAGATATTAATTATAATTAAGTAGTTCAAATAAATTCCAGTAGATATGAAGTCACGAATTTGTGATGAAAACTAGATTTAAGATATGTGAAGTACAATACACTAAGCTTTTCCATTGTCAACAAATTGATGCTGCTTGTTTTTAATAATGACCATGTCACGGCATTAAATGCTATAAATTTTATGCTTTTGTGTTCTGTATAGGAAATGTAATGGGTCCAGCCATACAGAATCTGAATGATCTAGTGGCTCTTCCTACCGGATGCGGAGAGCAGAATATGGTTAAGTTTACCCCGAACTACTTGGTATTAGATTATTTGAAGGACATCGGAAAACTTACCGACAGCATAAAGGCTACTGCCATCCGAAACTTGAACACAGGTAAGTTTTTCTTTACTCTATTTCGGTTTTGCTATTGATATTATTTAATCTAATGAAAAATAATATCGTACTTTTTGATATAACCTCGAATTTTAATCGTCGGTAAGCATACCAACGCGATATATATAAGCCACAAAACTAGTTGATTTAGCGTTCGTTATCCATGTAAAGTAAGCGTTTGAAAATTTCTACTCCACCCTAGCACACTTTTTCCAAAGAAGGTGCTAGTATGATATTGAAAATTTTAAAACCTATGACTTTTCATTCTTCGAAACTACATAACAAACTGGTACATCGGAAATAATTTGAAGCCAAGTCTATATCTGTCTAAACAATCCTTGGCTCGTCCTCTGCAATAGCCTTTCAGTTTTCAGACTCATTTACTCCAAATTGCTTACTGGTCACGACCGTCTCCAGGCTCATCTCCGAATAGGACTTGCTGATTCCCCAGACTAAGTTGTGCGACCTGGGACAGCCTAAGTCTTAACATTTGGACCAGTGCCCTGCATTAGTTGTTTTTAATTGTACTGTGGAAAAAATTCGGGATAGCTGCCAAATACCGGTGTTTTGGCCACTATGCCACGTGCTGTAATGGCACAGTGGCGAAACGACAGGGATTTTTCAATACTATTATAGTTAACGACCTGGTGGTTGTCTCGACTTGTTTTCCTAATGAAAAAATTCCTCGTCATTAGCAAAACTGAATCGAACTTTATTTCATAAAAATCCTGGCCATCGACAGTATGTTGATGACGAAGTGTCTCGTTATTAGCAAAATTGGTCAGATCTTCGATGGTCGAGATCTCGTTGAAATCACTTGGAGGGTTAGATTAAAACGAAGCAGCACAACGCTTAAAATAAATAAAATCCATAATGGGACTCGAAAAGTATTGTTCTGAATTTGATTTTCTGCACGTTAACGATATTGTACAGGAAACCAAATTAGTATTTTGACGTTTTAGTCAAGAAATCAAAACCTCCAAGTTGGATAATTTGAGAATAAGGTTACATGATGCGCATTTACGCCCTTTAGGCATCTGTACACTCTATAAATGCTAGAAGAGTTGAGTCCATAGATCAATAATTGTTTAAATGGTCCTACTTTCATCCAGTGTTAAGTATAAGATACTTATATATACAGTATGTAACTGCTATTCACCAAAAATGAACAGATCTGCCTTGATTCGCGGTAGTATTTAGGTAAACACTTAAGAAACTCCACATTCTATGCAACGAAAAGGTGCCCATCCATGACTTATCGTTAACTCCTGAAAGAATTTTGGTTTAAAAATTCTGTGTAAGGACTGAAATTATACATCATTCATTTTTATTTACAGGTTATCAGAGGGAATTAACTTATCGACATAACGATGGATCATTCAGTGCATTTGGAGAAGTCGACAAAGAAGGTAGCATGTTCCTAACGGCTTTCGTTCTACGTTCATTCCATGAAGCAAAACGGTACATCACTATCGATCAATCTGTCATAACCAAAATGCAAAACTGGATATCATCGAAACAATCGGATGATGGTCATTTCCCCAATGTTGGTAGAATTGTCGATTACGGTCTGCAAGTAAGTGAGCTGGATTTTCCTTATCTGTAGATTTTCGTATAGAATACCTTTTGTCCAAAACACGTCTCGGTTGAACCACACTTAATATTTCAAAACAATGATTGCCACAAAATGATTCAAAAGAAACAAATTGCAAGTTTTGTCTAAATCTCTAATAATCATCAGCCTTTTCATACAAACGATAGGAATCATGACATGTAGATACGAAATCTATTACCTTGTTACTTACTAAATACATAGCTTAAAATAAAAATTATTGTTCTGTTACTTTTTCTTTAATGTCAAGACAATTATTGCAACCATTTTTGAAACTGTGTACGTAGTTGTAGCTTCATTTCTTGTAATAAAGGAAACTAAACAAACAAGTTTTGTATTATACTCATATATATTTTTAAGGCAAAAGAAATTGAATCGACCTAGAAAAATAGGAACAATTCCTATTTCTTTTCCTACAATATTAGAAAATATTAGCAATATTGAATTTATGCTATAAATGGCCAAGTGTATCCAATTAAACTTTTATGCTCCATTCATAGTTACAAAAATGACCATGTCATTACGAAAATTATCTTTGTAATTAGTTCTACAGAGACATTCTGTATTTTGCGTACAGGTATTTTACTCCCAACAGGTTCTTATATCCCAAACATATTCACACACATAGTTAATTACGCATTCTCACTTGCCTTAGTTTCTATCTGATTTTTATACTTTATTTTCAAATAATTTGAATAATTTTTTCACTGCTCAAATATGGGCTATACATATGTTCCGAGTAAAAATGACTACATTATAATTGTATAAAATAAATGCAACATTTACAGGTATGCTTCATTTCATTAGTTATATTTCAAAACAATTTCTGAGAATCACACCGACCTTACCTCTTCAAGTGTTACTCTTTTCAAGCACTACTTTCATTTCATTTGTGTTTTGTGTTTCAACCATACGACTTCGTTAATTATTCATGCGGTAGAATAGAAATTATGTAATACAAAGAATTAAGTGTAAATTCTCACTTTATTTTCAGAAGAGTGCCAAGTTATGTTTTCTAATTTTACAACTCCGTGGTTCTGTGTAACCACTCTAATAATGCTTTTGCAATGGGTTAGAATCCTTATTGGATCTACTTCTCTTTCATTTTTTTCTGTAAAATAGCTACGAAAATTAATAGCGCCACATATTGTCTAAAGTACAGTGAATTCACTTTCAAAATTTCACACACGTTTGAATATTGTTTGTCATTTTTAATCTGTCAGTAGATTTACATTAGAAGCTAAAGTTGTATGTATTTTAATAATTTTTTTCAGGGTGGTATCGAAAAGGAAAAGAACGACGGTGCCATCACAGCTTATGTCTTGACCTCTCTCCTCATATCCGGTTATGAAAACGAGACAGTCACCAACAATGCCAAGTCCTATCTGAAAGAGGCCGACACGAACCTGACACCGTATGAAACCTTCTTGTACGCATATGCCGAGGCTCTTGGAGGCGATATTGAGTCTGCGAAGGACAGGATCGCTGAAATAAAACCCAGAGCTAACACCACTGGTAAAAGCTTTCCTTCAATTAATTTAGTACATTGACTCAAAGATACGTGATTTATTTATAGTTCGTGAATACTTTACCAAGTCCTATACGATCTCAGTTATGTGATGTAACAACTCAGGGCGTATGTGGTTGTCAAAAAGCTTAACCTAACTAAGCTGCATGGTTTCCATTGATCATGGAAGGTTCGGAATTAACTTTCTTAATTGGGGTGCAGCCCTCTGCGCCTACTGAAGTCATTAAGGGGTATATAGGGAAGGCCCCAAAGAAGTGTTGGCTGAGGTCCAGACGAATACAGACAGGAATCACTTTTCAGTTTGTGAAAACTAAACATTGTACATTGCCAATCGACCATGGAGATTTACAACTTTTCTTCTCTGATCTTGTGTTGCCGGTGGTATGTGCCCTGCCGGTCAATCTTACATATACCTGAACCCTAATTGTTCTTGTCGTCACGGAGAGACGGAGAGAGGTTTTTCTCTATTTGTTCGTCTTACCAATTTAGCCTGGCTAAACTTGCGGCCTCAGAGTTGAAATTACTACATAGGTATCTTATTTCGGTGACAGTCGATAATTTAGACTTTACCTGAACCTACACAGCTTGAGTTGGTTCTAATGCCTGAATCGTGTTGTCTTGGGTGGAAGGCTTGGCTTTATTTGCCACACAAATGTACCCAAGTGTCTTATCACTTTGGATAAATTCAAGGAGGCACTTTGGGTTATATTTAATGTCAGTAGATTGATCTTTTATGAATTCAAGTCCTCCGGAGATATGCCGTATGTCTGCAGTCTAGCATGTGTGAAGAGAATCACCAACTTCGTTACATATACAGGTGTCCGACGTCGAGTATCCCGAAGATACATCTTGAAATCAAGCTGCGGGAAAAATTGATGTCTAAAATGTCCTTCATCAGATGCTGTTAATCTCATTTCCCACATTTTAAAAGCAATGTCAGTTAAGACCTTCGTGATGAGTCTTGATCTCTGCATCCTTAAGTACCAACCTCATTATTTTGTCGCCTCGTTTCTGAGGTATCCTACGTGATCTTTGACTCAATTCAGGCGCTTTCCATAGCATTCCACGATCTTATAGTACATCAGCCTTATTTTATACACCAGTGGGTTCTTATTGTTCCTATATCTGAAAGCTTGTAGGCGAAGAAACTATTTGAGAAAGTGTTGTTTTCCATGCGTGGCTTAGATGTACTAGATTTAGACTATCCCAGTGCTTTTTTTTTCTATGCTGACAGTTCAGCTTGAAAGACCATTAGTTGTATTCAGTCTGAGTATTACTCAATAATAGCACCATAGCTGCGACAAAGATATAGCCAAATTGCCATCCATGCCCGAACCATTGATGTCTAGTTCCATCACTACCTTCCACAAGTGAAACTTCAAAGGCCACTCTCATGCGTTCTACTGCATCTAGATTCTTTAAATATCATCTTCCTTTCAGAAAATGCCGGATCGATCATTTCCCCATTCACCACCTCCGATAGGATTTTCGTATATTAGGAAGTGGAAATATATCGGTCTTAAGCTCTTTATTCAAAGTACACGATTTTAAAAAAGTCAGACAAATCACAGGATATTAACTTATACTCCCGTTATGGAAATTTTACTTCGTTTCATAATACGTTTGAGTATTCCTGTAATCTTATGTTATAAAATCCCTTATCCCCTTTCATCACAATTTCACTAAAAAATAATTAAAATTTTTCTGGAAAGTACGTTTTACAATGCGTAGCGTCAGCATAAAGCTAGAAAAAAATTGTATCTAGCTTATACAGATAAAAGTGCTCCGTTTAATCTCTAAAATTTATTTCATTGATTATGATTTTAATGTAGCTGTACTGGTTTGTAATCTATCAATAATAAAAATTCAAATTATCAGGAACTTGAAGATAGCAGAGAAGTGTTTTTAATCCGAAATTCGAATGTCCATGTTCTGCTTCAAATGTTAATAGATTGATGTGAGCATCAAGTCTCAAGCTCGATCTCTACATATTATTTTTATTATCGTAAGATATCCTAATTTGATTATATATGTATATGAATTCAGACTAAAAATAAAAGCATCATGTGTTAAATAAACATTTTATTTGAATTGAGATATTTGAATTTATAAGGGGTTTTATTTTTTTCCAGATGGCCTTGAGTTTTACAACAATCCAAATGGTACAAAATCCATAAACCTTGAAACAGTAGCTTATGCTGTTTTAGCTAACCTCGAAGTTGGAAACGGTGCTTCTGCTGCCTTGCCCTTGGTTCGATACATGACCCAAAATCTAAACCCACGTGGTGGATTCTTTTCCACACAGGTATGTCTGAGATAAAATGTAAAAAATCCTTTAACGTGTTAAATCTAGGTTTAAAACTGTTTTAACTGAAAATTGAATGCTTATTTTATATTCGCTACCTGTTTCCAATACCTTTTATTAACATGGCAAAAGAAAAAATTTCAAGCTAAAATATATTCATAAAATATTTTTGCTTACAAATTTAAAACAATGCTCAAATATATTCAAGTGATATTATTTAAAAAGTGTCAAAAAATATACTTGCGGAATTCTAAATGATCTGACTAGATCAAACTCATTTGACCATGGTTTAAAATTACGTGGTGTTGTGCTCGATCTTTCCCTTTGGGATTGATCC
The DNA here is from genome assembly GCA_933210815.1 of Meta bourneti. Classification (NCBI taxonomy): domain Eukaryota; kingdom Metazoa; phylum Arthropoda; class Arachnida; order Araneae; family Tetragnathidae; genus Meta; species Meta bourneti. The sequence goes on along the minus strand of OW119924.1, from coordinate 59,513,073 downwards.
CGGACCATCATCAATAACCCGTTGTGTTGCTCCATTGTGATGTTAATTAAAATACCTACCTACCTGACTAGATGAGTGGATAGAATTGAAGTATTTAGTTCATTTTTCTGTTTTTAAATGGTTATTAAAATTTTAAATGTAAAATTCATTGTACAAAGTCCATTTCATGGCAATCAACTGTCTTAAAACTTTCAAATGTAAATACGAAGATATATGTAAAAAGGGTATAATAGATTTTTTTTATTTTATTTATTTATTTCAATTAACGTCACACTGGAGCAACACAACGGGCTATTGGTGACGGTCCGGGATCAATCCCAAAGGGAAAGATCCGAGGACAACACCACGTAATTTTGAACCACGGTCAGATGACGAGGCAACACCTGAGCTGGCACCCCACTCTCCAAACTTCCACACCACGCCAACGTGAGGACATTTGAGGCCACGACAGATTTAACGTGCACCAGCCCCCTTTGTACACGACGGTGTTTGGCTGGATTCGAACTCGCAACCCTTCGGTTGCTAGTCCGTTACTCTTCCAACCGGGCCACCGCGGCCCAGGGTATAATAGAAAGCAAGTCTAATGCGTTTGAAAATGTTTGCAATTTTATATCAAGACTAAGAATAATTGCGCCATGAATTGTTTCTTCTATTCATAATTCTGAACTTTCCATTTTTGATGTAATGTTTCCTTGCCATTTATATGAGATTGAAAAGATTTTGAAAACAGATAGCTTTCTTATTTTATTCTATAATTATTTTTTAAGAAACCGACTGAAATATTGGTAGAACTACTAAAAACACAATTGAATGTTTTACAAATAATTTTTTTCATTAGGACACATGTGTTGGCTTGGATGGCCTCAGTAAATTTGCAAAATTGGTTTATAAGGATCCAGTGGATATACTAGTTTCCGTCTCTGGTGATATGAATGATAGTTTTGAAATTTCAGAAGAAAATAAATTATTGGTTCAACGCAAAAAAGTACCCCAAGTTCCAAGTGATTTCCAGATAGAAGCTACCGGTTCTGGCTGTGGTCTTGTTCAGGTAATTTCAATCCAATATTTACTGAATGTTTTGATATTTCCTTTTCACTGTTAAATAATTTTATCATTCGTAATGGTTTTGAGAAACTTAATGGTATTATATCATTATGCAAAGTATAAAAATCGGCTTGGATTAAGATTTTCAAATATTTAACCTTTTGAGCGTCACGAGATTTCCTCGTAGTGATGTTACTCCACAACGCATACTGAGTAGATAATAATTGATTGAATTATCCTTGCGAAACTTTTTATTGGTCCATAGAGTCAACTGGTTATAAAAAATTCAGGGAAAACTGCAAGTTGAAAAAGGATAAATGCGTGTAAACCCTTCAGGGAAAAACCTACACCTTGTTTTTCAAGCAAATGTGGGAAATAAGGACTAAAGGAATCATGTAAGTTGTCCCATTTTCAAAAGTTGAGTCTTAATTTGAGGGAACGTTGCGCAGACCTCACACTGTTTGAGGGCATTGAATTCTGATGTTATTTGAAGCGGTATTGCATGCCTATCGCATGAAATGATTCTTGCCAACCGACGCTAGTTTTCCCAATCTTTTTTATTGCTGCAGCAGGTTATAGGTTTAGCCAGAATTGTAGTTACCGTACACCCTGAAATGATGGTACCTGAAAATCCAAACTTTTTCTCTACCTCTGAAATGCCCATCTCATGAGCTAAAACTATTAAATCGTGTTGAAAATCACTTAAATCGTGATAAATTGCCATTCTTATGGAGGTATCAGGTCTAGATGCTTCCACAGATGGCTATAGGTTTATATATGTACTGGCAGACGCCACCAATGACGAGTATAGGTGTCATTGCTATGTATTCTGTATAGGTTCTTCTATACCAGTTTCACTGGCACTTCAATGTATAGAATTATTTACATAGAAATTATGTGCATTAATTTATACCATTGAAACATGTTTAACTTTCAGGTTACTCTTCGTTACAACACGTTTAACCCTCGAGCAAAGAACATATTCCAGCTTGGTGTTACCACTGAATGCTTGGAAACAGATTGCAGTCGAATAAAAATTAATATAGCCGTCAGGTATATATTTAATAATATATTAATATTATTAAATCTATATTGAATGGGTTCTTTACTTTTATTAATATATATAAATCTGTAGAATACATGCTATTAAAACTAACTTTTTTAAGAAAATCACTTATTTCGCAGATATATCCGAGTAAAAATGTATTTTTTAATTTTACAAAAAAATTAAGACATTTTTCTTAATTAAAAGAAATTGGCCTTCAAACTGATGTAGTAGTCATAAAGTTTGTCTGTCACTCAGTAAGTCCCAGGTCTGTGGTAAGATCTTTAGGTGTGTACAGGCAATACAAACCCGCTTTTATCCTTTTCATTTTTATCCTCTCCTACACTTCTGCTTTTTGCTTTTTCTGTGATTGGCCCAGCTTGCTCAAATATGTCCCTTGCGCCATAAAACCCCCAAACAACCAACCGTGTCTTCGTTGCTCTAGTGTAAAACAAGCTATTGAAATAACGGTGGCTTACTCACCGGGTGTTCCTTTATCAAAATTAGTCAGCTTCCTCCTTGCAGTGCTCAATGGCCGAAAAGGTTAGTGGTCGGGCATTGGAAACAAAAAAAATTAAAAACTTAGTTAAAATGTTATGGTTTAAACATTAAGTATTACTTTAGAGTTCTTTATTCATTTGCGTCAATATTGTTTCTTAGTCATGAGTTGTAATTTTAATTATTTTTCAAAGAAATAGGATTAGGATAAATCGCAATTTTCAAGAGTTCGACTTCCTATTTATAGACTACTATTCATTAGTTTCTCAGTAATTATGACAGGTATTGATTTCTAAGTGTATTTCTGAGAATGATTGCCAACTTTAGTTTTGTTGCAACTCATGAAATCTCTCGTTTAGTACCGAGATGGTGAGAAAGGAAGGTTAGAGTAAGGAGTATACAATTTCTACGCCGCTTGAGATCGAGTTGGTATTTGTAAATCACGTTATTTGGATTTTTCTTGATTTATTAAATAATTACCTTCGATCAGCTTTTTATGTAAGTAAACTACCAGATATGCTTCAAAGAAAGATTGAGAGTCCATATGCAGTTAACAAATTCTTATCTCAGAATTAACATTTAGGTTTTGTGGAATCGATGTGTATCATCAATTGAAAAATATTTTAAAGGGGCTACAATTACATGGCTTTATATTCCATGCTCGTTGAGGGAAATGAAACAATACCCGATATCGTTGGCATTGGTTTCAGCTTTTAGTGAGTCTAAATATGTTTCTATATAACCTGGAATTTGGGACCGTCGTGGCTCAGTGGCCTCCCTGGGTGTATTTCTCTCTGTCGTTAAAGCTTTCCTTGTTTGCATATCCATTGCTTGTCATTGCCTGTCTTGTGTTTGGCGCAGCATGTCCAAATATGGTCTTTCTGCCATAAAACCCCAACCATCCTTATCTGGAATTTAAAATGTTTATGGAATAAAGTTACATAACAATTTAATGTTCTATACTTAGATTATTATGCATTTATATTAAACATATTATTTAAATTTTTAAATGTTGTGTATCATTTGAGAGTTATCTTTTATATTTAGTTACGTACCCGAAGGTAAAGCAGCCGGAATGAGTGTTGTTGAGGTTAATATGATATCTGGCACTGTACCTGACAAAGAAAGCCTCCAACAGGTAACCCTACTCTTTACTAAAGACCATTATCTGTTTCTTCTGACCATTATCTGTTATGCCGTAGCTGTTTAGAGCTAATTCTATCATAAATGTTATTGATTTTATTGAATAAAATGTTCATGAAGGGCTATGACAATTACCTCATGAATGAGACATTTTTATAAGGATAATTTTTGTAAAATATTACTTTGTATTGTTTTAGAATATATATGATTAATACTGCTAATTAATAGCCATGTTACAAGTAAATAAATATTATTTTAAAAAACTCAAAGGATTCTAGTTGCCAATAGCCCGCTGTGTTGCTCCAGAGCACGTTAATTCAACTACCTACCTCAAAGGATTCACAATTGGTCATTCAGAAAGTCTTTTATTCACTTTAATTTATCTGTGTTGTGTCTTGTTTTCGAATTAAAACTAAGACTGAAAAAGTAAAAAAGATTTATATAATAAATTCCTTACAAGTACTTTAAGATAAGTACATTTGATTTCAATTTCCTTGCATTATCTGCGTTATATTTGTACATATCAGTAACACGCGGTTCAATCAATTTCACTTTAATCTACACTTTACGCGATGGATAAGTGAAGCCATTAGATGAATACAATAGTGAAGCAGGAACATTACTATTGTAAAAAAATTATTATTGATTACTATTGTAAATTTCCTTCGAATTTTTTCGGAGGAAGATTGTTTTCGTATCTTTTAAAAATACATTTTAATTTTTGTTACTAAAAAGAAAATTTTTACAGCTCACTAAAGACAAGAAAAATATTTTACGCTTTGATGTTGAAAATAACAAAGCAATCTTTTACCTTTCAGAAGTAAGTTATCTTATGACTTATTTATATATTTCATTTCTAGATTTGTTATACAATGGGTCGCTTCTCACTTAAGCAACGCATTATTCTTGTTCTGGACAGTTAAAATGAACGTTATTTAATGTTTTTATAATATTTCTATAAATTAATTTAAATAATTTATTTTAGAACTCAAATTGGTAAATGAAATTAATCTCTGTCCAATATTAATGTATTATAATGTGAAGCCTGTTAAGTTAAAATACACAAGCTCTCTATTTTTTACAGGTTCCCTTTTCTTTGCAAATTCAGTATTTTTTAACCATGCATGACCTAAATTTGAAACAGTCCAAACAAATAAGATCTATATTTTTCATATTTTCCTACACTACACATAATTCTCATATTGTAGACAGCTCTGGATTTTTTACTTTACCTGAAAGTTGAATTTTTATTTATATCTATTTAAGAGTTACAGAAATAAAAATATAAATCTTAAAAATCGTAGTTCATAAATTTCTATTGAATTATTCGAACTCCTCTACCTGCTTAGTTAGAAAATTATTTGTTACTACATTTATATAATCTATGTATTAAGTGTTTGCAAAGTACAAGGCAAACTGCTACGAGTAGTTTCAAATAAAATTTACTGACGAAAAATTAACATAGAAACTGGTGTGCGTCAAAAAAATATTGTTTCCAAATGAAGTTGGAACATTTGTTTTAATAAAAAGAAATGTTTACTCTTTTATTTACCCTAAAGACAGATTGCTTATCCTCTTGAATCAATTGTTATAAATTTATAAAATTGCATTTGCAAATCATCACTTTAATAGATGTTTATATTTCTATATATAAAGTGTTTGATTTTAGTTAAACTTCCTATAAAATGCATTCTCCTAGCTCTTTAACTTACCAAGTTTTTCAATACCATATATCCTCTACATTTCTACTGAAATACAAATTCTTGATTCAAATTTTTAAATCAGATATGTTCATTTTATTTTGAAAGATAAAATAGGGGGATTTATTTCCCCTTTAACTCTTGCAAAATAATATTCAACTTTAACGAGGATAGTGTAACCAAGTTATAATCAGTAACATCATGATTTAACAACCAACAGAATGAAACAAATTTTGAAGTTTATAAGTTTATTTCATTAGTTCCTGAGCATCAATTTTATTTTTGAGTATAATTAAAAGAAGTGGTGCTCACTCGTATATAAAATAGTACTGTTAACAATACCTTTATGCTTTTCAATAATAAAATAATAACAACACTCAAGTAATACCTTTTGTTCGCAGGTAACCAATGCCGGTACCCAGTTTTCTTTTGAAGCAGATAAAGTAATTGACGTTGAAAATGTACAGCCAGCTAACGTTAAAGTGTATGATTACTATGCTCCAGGTAAGATATTTAAGAATTTGAAAATTAGTTTCAACTTCTAAAACTCAAACAAAATAATGAATATTTTTTAGTTTTAACTAGAGCAAGAGAAACATTGGTCTATTGTTCATTTTTGATCATTTTTGTTTAATGATGAGTTACGACCACTGAATAGTTTCGATAGCTGATCATTTGTCACCATTTCTATAATTTTTTAATCAGCAATCAGTGACGTCATTTAGGAAGGGCTGAGTATAACAATGCCCACCTGTGTTTAGGATTTTTTTAATATTTGAGTAGTAATAAAAAATTTGAGAAATGCTTTTAATATTGAAGTATTATACTTGTATGAACGCTTAAATGAACTTGTAAAAATACTTGTATGAACGCTTAAGAAATAAGACGAGATTTGTTGGGGCTAAATGTCCCATTTAGAATGTACCAGAAAATTTATGAAAGTTCATGACGCAGCGACGTCATTCAACAACTAATATTACCCTTTGATGTATATAGTTTTTATATACTGTAAAAATGTAATTTTGTGTTAACTGAAAAATCTAAATTTGTATATTATATCAATTGCTAGTGTGTTTTCATTTGTTTTCCTCCACATCATATGACCAGTAACTCCATGAACAAAATGTATATGTAGAATAAGAAGTATAAAAACTATGTGGAAGCTGGAAATGTATGGAAATTCATGTTAAGATAGGGAGGGGATACACCACACGCACCATATACCGATACACCACACCATATATCGAATCAGGTCTTCCCTAATAAATTTGCCTCCCTCAACCAAAATCTGAAATGACCCCTTATGAATATAATATTGCTTTCGTGAACTTTATATGTAATTTGCTTACAATAGTTTTGTTAATTTCTTTAAACTTCGTGTACAACACATTCTCAAACATTGCTATTCATTTTCATGTATTACATCCTGGTACATCAACGACTGTCTTCCATTAAATTGTTCTTTACATATTGAACTGCATTTAACCTCTTCTCATACTACTAATTTGTTTTTTTTTCTTTTAGAAAATGTGGAGTCTACAAGTTACCTAATTAGAGATTCGGCCAGTACCCCGTCAGAGACAAAAGATGCTTAGATTGGATTACGCGAATGATCTAACTTAGTGGTTTCGATAAGACTTTCTTATGTTTTGTTTTTATAACACGGTGGAAAGTGTCGGTGCTAGTATATCAGTATTTTTAATATACGCACAGAAATCATTTTCTATACCTGATACCTTAAAACTTTCTATGTCAGATACTGTTGCTTTGAGGGCAAATCTACAAATAAATTCTATGTAAATTAGTGTCTTGTGGTTTTTATTATTTGTTTAAAATCGCACATACCTCGCTCCACAATTGAATTGCATGAAACTGAATAGTTTCTTCACATTCTTTATGTAAAGTATACAAAATTTTATACACACAAATAGATTTAGATGTTTTAGTGCGATAATTCCACAAACATATAAAAAACTACAAAAAAAGCATTAATTTTGCTATTTAATAACATCAAACCGATTGTTACAATTATAATGGGACAAAATATTGTTTCGAACAAAACACAAAACAATTCGAAGATTTTGATGCTAGGACGTAAGCGATCCTGCTACTATTTTATCTGTTCTTCGCTCTTAATATATCGCTAACGTACGTGGCACAGAAATCGACATTATTTGTATATTGGCGAATGGCAACATACGATGCTAACAATAAAAAATCAACCACTACGGAATTCATAACATAATTTTACAACTTAATTTAAATATGCTTTAATAGAGATATCTAGCTACTTAATGTATCTAAATCAACATGGAAGAGCTCAAAATTATTCAACCAATCTGATTCAGCAGCCTGATTACAGAAGACAATGAGAATTCTGGAAGATGGCAATCAGCGCAGAAAAAAAATGTAAACTGTCAAAAGATACCGAATCACCTTTGAATATGGTAATGGGATGCAGTTAAAGCGAGAACCGTGGGAACATGGCAGGTGTGCATTTTCGCCATGTACTTTATAAGAAATAAGAATTACACCAATAAGTATATGAAATACTGCTTTTACATTTTTGATTAATTTAATTCAAGGTACGAAACTTACATACTTATTCTTGGATTTAATATAAATGGATTAAAATATAGTGTGAAATGAGTGAGTAATGGCTCTTACATCAATAGATAATTTAGCAATTAAGAAATTTTAGAGCAGTTATCATGCGCAGATTTCCTAGTTTGTATTTCATCACAGAAATTGGTAATATTTGTACACTGGCATATGGAAACAAATGCTTATCTATATCAATATATATATAAAATAGGATGTGTGTGTATATGTATGTATGTATAAATGTATATTTTCTATACAAATCTAAACCGTTTGACCAATCCACACCAAATTTGGTACACTTATACTTTAAAACACTGCGGTCAGCATAGGCCAACTCTTAACCCCCGTTCTATTGGCACTGAGGGGACAAAAACTATTCGAAATAGCCATAGAAATAACATTGAGCATAGATTGATTACTTTAGGCAGCGATGGTTGCTTTACCAGAGTTGATCGAAAAACAATTTTTTCCGAAACAAATTAAATTACAATATTTATGTTTGAACTGACATTTTAGTTCTTCCCATGATGTAAATAAATTATAGATATTTTATTGATGAAGAAAGAATATTTTAAAATATATATTTTTGCAAGGAAATTCAAGGAAAGGTGTTCAGGATTTTATAAGGAATAAGGAATAAGGATTCATTTATAAGGAAAGTTAGTGTATATTTCGACCAACTTTCCTTAAATAATTTATTGAATACGTAATGGTTTGTAGAATTATGTTTCACAAGCTTTTTAGGTAAGGCGTGTAACTTATTTTAAAATGTCCGGAATAGATACATGTGAATCCTCCGTTGAAAGCAGTGATTTTCTTTCTGAAAATTTTTGTAAAATCGACCTTCTGCTTTTTGAAAAAATTTTATCTATTCAGTATAATTTGTCTACACCGATTACACATTTATTTCTCAACCAAGCGGGGTTATTCCGAAAAGCACAAACGAAAAACTCATTGATCATAAAAGCGTAATTTTTCTACTCGGTATCTGGCAGCCCCAGAATTACTGTTTACTTTTTTTATAAAACTTTGTAGAACTTTCTAGAAAGTTGGGGAAACGGAAACTTCCTTGGACTCATGGTGGAGAACATTCCAGCACCCACTCGATTCTTAGCTGGTCGTATTTAAAGGAATCTAACTCGGTAAGTCTTCCTGTTAATCATCTTTCAGTGAATCTGGCAGTTTTATTTCGCTCTTTTAGTTGTTTGTATAAGTGTTTCCTACTTTATTCGACAGTGATAGTGTATATTTTGGATTTATATTTCTAAACTGATGTAAGTACTACATAATTTTAAATTGGTTTTTCGTTAATTTTAGCTTTTTATTGTATTCTATATTAGATTTCATTGCTCAGTGAGAGTGTGCCTTTTGCTTAATTTTTTAAATAAGTTTAATGGGGGATCAGAATTAATGCTTTTATTACACCAGAATAAAAGTTTATTTTTAGTATGATTTAGAATTCTGTTTTTGAGTATTTTGATTGACAGCTTTTAAGTAAGGCATTAATATCTTTATTTGTGTTAAAAGTTTGATATTCCTAAACTGATGTAAGTACACAATTTTAAATTTGTTCTATCATTCAGTTTTTATTAGCTTTTTATTGTATTCTATAACAGATTTCATTGCTCAGTGAGAGTGTGCCTTTTGCTTATTTTATGAAATACCTTTCTTTGTATTCTATTACATATTTCTTTCCTGTAGCAATGCCTCCAAGGAATCGGAAGGCGATCGGCCAAGTGCAGTCAACAGCTAAGATTATGAAAGATGACCGTAGTCAAGAAACTTCCGAGGAGAAGAATAGAAGACTTCCGATTGCGAGAGAGAGAGCTACTACATCTAGAGCAACAGAGACGGCACAGCAGGGTGAGGCCCGACTACAGGATATGAAAGAGAGAGCTACTACATCTAGAACAACAGAGATGGCACAGCTGCGTGAGGCCCGACTACAGGATATGAAAGAGAGAGCTACTACATCTAGAGCAACAGAGACGGCACAGCAGCGTGAGGTCCGACTAAAGGATAAGAGAGATAGAGCCAAACGATCACGGACTGCGAAACATTTTAGCTTAGCATTGGAAGGATTTCACTACGATTCACATAAAGACTACTCGCTGCATGCAAGTGTTACCATCGGGAAGATGGAAATGGTTTGTAGTTACTGTCAAACCAAAAAGTTTAAATCAGAGTCTACTGGTATTTGCTGCAAAAATGGAAAAGTTAAACTCTGCCAACTGGGACCACCACCACAAGAACTTTTGACTTACACATCAGGAGATACGTCAGAGTCGAAGCATTTTCTTAGTAACATCAGAAAGTACAACTCATGTTTCCAAACGATATCATTCGGCGCCACATCAGTTATTGCACAGCCCGGATTTCCGTCGACATTCAAGGTGCAAGGGCAGATTTACCATAGAGCGGGATCGTTACTTCCGCTGCCAGATCAACCACAAAAATTTCTACAACTATATTTTATTCAAAACGAACAAAATAGAAACTGATCAGAGGTGCGCCTACATCTCGGGAACAAGACGTCAGATTGTGTTAAACTTACAGAGGATGTGTCATGAGCACAATAATCTTATTAAAAGGTTTGAAACAGCATTGGAACGTAGGCCAACAGATGAATATAAAGTAGTCATAAGAGCAAACCGAAGACCAGCAGGCGAACACGAGCGGCGCTTTAACTCTCCTCAAGCAGATGAATTCGCGGTGGTTATATCAGGTGATGAGTTTCAACAAAGGGATATCATTATTCAACGACAAGGTGAATCATTGCAGCGCATTTCGGAAACACATCGATCTTATGATGCTCTGCAGTACCCAGTAATATTCCCCATGGTGAAGATGGATATCATTTGATCTGAGGCCGATCAACCCAAGAACAGGTGAAACAACCATCAAGAAAGTTTCAGCGATGGATTTCTATGCGTATAGATTAATGGTTCGAGATACTGAGCAGTACCACGTATTGAACTGCAGGCAATTGTTTCATCAGTTCATCGTCGATATGTACGCTAAAGTCGAGAGTGAGCATCTCCTTTACATTCGTCTAAATCAACGTAAACTGAGAATTGACGAATATATTCACCTGAGAGATGCTGTGGAAAATGACGGGAACGTTGAAAACCTCGGTACCTTAGTCATACTACCAGCTACATTTACAGACAGTCCCAGACACATGCACGAATACACGCATGATGCTATGACGTACGGGAGACCAGACTTATTTATCACCTTCGCCTGCAATCCCACTTGGACGGAGACCAAGGAGGTTCTTACCAATGGTCAATTACCCAGTGAGCGCCACGACTTGATTGCGAGAGTATTTAAACAGAAGCAGTTAAAATTGATTGACGTTATAACAAAGGGCCATGTATTTGGAGTGCCGAGATGCTGGATGTACACGATTGAATGGCAAAAGCGAGGGCTGCCATACTCGCACAATTTGATCTGGTTAGCGGACAAAATTCAGCCCACTCAAATCGATGACGTTATATCTGCCGAGTTGCCTGACCCGGAACAAGATCCCGAATTTTTTGCAGTGGTAACGAAAAACATGATCCACGGACCGTGTGGAAATCTAAATCCCATCTCTCCGTGTATGAAGGACGGAAAGTGTACCAAGAAATACCCTAGAAAGTTGATTAAAGAGACACAAACTGGAAATGACGGTTATCTCCTGTTCAGACGGCGGGCTCCGGAAGATGGATGGTTCACGGCGAAAATAACGATACGCAGTATCACGGAAATAGAAATCGACAGTAGGTAAGTTGTGCCCTTTTCGCCACTGCTGTCGAAAATATTTCGGGCACTCATCAACGTGGAGTACTGCAACAGTGCGAAATAGATTAAATATGTGTGCAAGTATGTCAACAAAGGTATTGATATGACTGTTTTCGGCATCAGCGACGAGAGATCGAACGATGAAGTGACGCGGTATCAGTTGGGAAGATACCGCAGCAGTAACGAGGCAGTTTGGCGAATACTGGGTTTTTCTATTCACGAAAGACACCCTACTGTCGTTCATCTCAGCGTCCATTTAGAAAAGAGAGTTTATTTCACACCAGAGAGCGCCCCTAGAGTGATTGATCAGCCACCAAACACGACTTTGACGGCATTCTTTCAACTGTGTCAGCAGGATCCTTTTGCGAGGACTTTGTTGTATCCTGATATACCTCGATATTACACGTGGAATGCATCTAGGAAAGTTTTCTCTAGAAGAAAGGTTGGCCAGCCCATCCTTGGACATGATGCAGTCGCAAGTGACACCTTGGGTCGAGTGTACACTGTTCACCCCAACAACTCCGATTGATATTTCCTTAGGATGCTTCTTCACTCGATACGAGGACTGAGATCTTTCGCAGAGATGAGAACGGTAAACGACGAAGTATGCCAGACATTTAGAGAGGCCTGTCAGAAGTTGGGTTTGCTGGAAGGAGACCAGCACTGGGATGACACGTTGCGAGAAACCGAATTGATCTCCCTACCAGAGCAAATCATAAACCTGTTTGCTATAATATTGACTACATGCAGTCCATCGAATCCAAACACTTTATGGGAAAAGTATAAGGAGGCCCTGAGTGAGGATGTACTCGCCAAAGTCTGGAGGGAAACCCCGACATCAGAAATCGCGTTTGGTCCGGACATTTTCAACGAGGCTTTGGTTATTCTTGAGGACAAGTGTGTGGCCATGACAAATAAAACGTTACTGCAATTAGGCCTGCCTGCACCAGTACGAGATCGACGATACGAACAAGGACGTCGAAGAACTGAGTGCATACGTCGCGGACAAGAAGCCACTTCTGAATCGAGATCAGAAAAACGCATACCAAATTATCATGGATATGGCAGCAAAACAACAAGGTGGAATCATTTTTCTCGATGCCTCTGGGGGCACAGGGAAAACATGCTTGATTATTATAATACTCGCCGAAATCAGGACTCGGGGAGAAGTTGCTCTTGCCATCGCCTCTTCGGGAATTGCGGCGACGTTAATGGAAGGAGGGAGGACGGCCCATTCTGCACTTAAGTTGCCACTTGACATCGCCAGGCAGAAAAATCCTACCTACAACATAAGCAAGGCAAGTGGTCGGGCGCAGGTGCTCGAGACTTGCAAATTTATCGTGTGGGACGAATGCACCATGGCTCACAAGAAAGCTCTCGAGGCCCTCGACGTCACTCTGAGAGATCTGAGAGCAAACGACAACCTGATGGGAGGAGCTATGGAACTCTTCTGTGGAGACTTTCGTCAAACTCTGCCCGTCATCCCGAAGTCGACGTCGGCCGATGAGATCCACGCATGTTTGAAACATTTGTTTTTGTGGAGACATGTGCGAAAGATAACTTTGAAGCAAAACATGAGAGTACATCTGGGGATGAGAGTGCTCAAATTTTCTCAGACAAACTACTGGAGATCGGAGAAGGCAGATTGGTAGTCGAGTCTTCTGGCAAGATTAAATTCCCGTCCGATTTTTGTAATCTGGTGTCGTCCGTCGCAGAGCTGATAGATGCAGTCTATTCATCTGTTTCCCAAAACTATCACGATTTGAACTGGTTGCGAGAGAGGGCCATTCTTTCTTCTAAAAATGAAGACGTCTACGACATAAACAATCAAATACTTGTCATGTTACCAGGCGTGGTTACTGAATACAAGTCCATGGATACCGTAGTAGATGCCGATGAGGTCGTCAATTTCCCGCTAGAGTTCCTGAACTCGTTTGATCCGGCTGGATTGCCACCACATCGTCTTTTACTTAAAGTGGGATATCCAGTTATTTTACTGCAGAACCTCGACCCGCCAAAACTTTGCAACGGCACGAGGCTGTGTCAAGAAGCTGCTGGGCAATGTAATGGAAGCGACTATCTTGACAGGAAAGGGAGAGGGTGTAGCAGTTTTTATCCCACTGATACCACTCATTCTGACGGATCTCCCTTTCGACTTTAAGAGATTGCAGTTTCCAGTGAGACTTACGTTCTCGATCACGATCAACAAGTCGCAGGGGCAGTCTATCAAGAACTGCGGAGTGCATTTGAGATCGCAGTGTTTCTCCCATGGAAAACTTTATGTTGGTTGCTCGAGGGTGGGTTCACCCAAGAATTTATTTATTCTTGTTCCCGGAGGTGAAACTAAAAATATTGTGTATAATCAAGTTTTGTGTTAAATTTATATTGCAGTGAATTTGTAAAATATTTTACTTTATAATGTGTGTACTGTAATTATACTTTTAAAAAACCTGCTAATATAATTACTTTGATATTACACTATACATTGATTTTATTCCTTTTCCTGCTAATAGAAGATTGGGATAAATAACCGGGCAAAGCTATGTTGCGGTCATGTTTGAGCATTACTAAATCTAACTTTTAATTGATTGTATAAGTATTTCCTACATTATTTGACAGGTGTAATGTGCATTATTGAATTAAAGTTCATTATTTTATTTCTATGATGTTTTATATTTTTACATGAATATTTGACTGATAAAAAAAAAGGATATTTAAAATATTTCATTTTTCATAATTTACATTTTGTAATGGAACACGAAAAATTTCAACTCATTAACCATAAAAGCGTAATTTTGTTATTTTAGATTTGGCAAACCAGAATTAACGTTTTGTTTTACTAGCTGAATTACCCGCCGTTGCTCGGGTTGCAATGGTTAAATGTTGAATGAAAAGTGAATTAGAATAATCACTTTTCTTTTACAGAAAATGCAATCATTTAAGTTATACGGAAAATACGTTTTAACTTTTTCATAGCTTCTACAATATACTTCGGACGCAAATATATACATTTAATTCCTGAATATATTGCAATATGTAAAAGATTAAGACATAAATACAAACAGAAACGAAATTCTGACGAGACAATGCGTTCTACAAAGTTTTATAAAAAAAGTAAACATTAATTCTGGTGCTGCCAGATACCGAGTAGAAAAATTACGCTTTTATGATCAATGAGTTTTTCTTTTGTGCTTTTGGGAATAACGGTGCTTGGTTTAGAAATAAATGTAATCGGTGTAGACAAATTAAACTGAATAGATAAAATTTTTCAAGAGGCAGGTCAATTTTACAGAATTTTTAAGATAGAAAATCACTGCTTTCAACGGAGGATTCGCATGTAACTATTCCAGACATTTTAAAATAAGTTACACGCCTTACCTAAAAAGCTTATGAAACAGAATTCTACATAGCATTACGTATTCAATAAATTATTTAAGGAAAGTTGGTCGAAATATACTCCTTGAAAATCATCCTTGAACTCCTGAAAACCTTTCTTTGAATTTCCTTGCAAAAATAAATATTTTAAAATATTCTTTCTTCATCAATGAAATATCTATAATGTATTTACTTCATGGGAAGAACTAAAAAGTCAGTTCAAACATAAATATCGTAATTTAATTTGTTTCGGAAAAATTGTTTTTCGATCAACACTGGTAAAGCAACCGTAGCTTCCTAAAGCAATCAATCTATGCTCAATGTTATTTCTATGGCAATTTCGAATAGTTTTTAGCCCCCCCAGGGTCAATAGAACGTGGGTTAAGTGTTAGCCTATGCTGACCGCAGTTTTCTAAAGTATAAGTGTACCAAATTTGGGGTGAATTGGTCAAACGGTGTAGATTTGTATAGGAAATACACACACACACATCCTATTTCATATAAATAGATAAATTTGATTTAGAATCCCGTGTTTGTCTATTTGAGTTAACACAGCGAAATGTTGCAGTCATATTTGAGCATTACTAAATTTCATAAATCATTATCGTCTTTATCGATATTTTTCAAATGTCTTTTTTCGAATTGCTCTATTTCAGAATACACTCAGGCAGTCGAAATTCGACACTGCACATCTTTCGTTCTTTAGAATTCTGTATTTTTTCGTCGGAATTTCGTTTCTGTTTGTATTTGTCTTAATCTTTTACATATTGCAATAAGGAATTAAATGTATATATTTGCGTCCGAAGAATATTGTAGAAGCTATGAAAAAATTAAAACGTATTTTCCGTACAACTTAAATGATTGTATTTTTCTGTGAAAGAAAAGTGATTATTCTAATCCACTTTTCAAGCAACATTTAATCATTTCAACCCGAGAAACGCCGGTTAATTCAGCTAGTAAACAAATAAAATCGACCGCTAATAGATTCGTAAGTTTTGCCTCAGTCAAATATGGTTTGGTTTAAGACATTAAAAAAAGCAGAGCTCGCCATTCTAATGAAACTTCAGGTGAAAGAGGGGAAGCTACACATTTGACAAGATGCAATCTGCTATCGGTGCAAAACAGGAAATTTAAGTGAAAGCCAAAATTTGCTGAAAAACTGAATAGTCTGAACTAGTGAATGATAGAATATGGACATTCAGGAGCATAATTGCAATAATATGACTGAGTTGAACACTTATACTGCATGAACACATGAATGAAACACGTCTAAAAATACAAAATGTTTTCCGTTTTTGGTGGGGACGTGGTATAGTGGATGTGCCCACTGCTCTAGCAACCTGCAAGTTGTAGGCGGCGCTAGTTCGATTTCTTCCTGCGTGTATCTCTGTCAAACATACATAGAAAGTTATCCTGTCACTTGATGTCATCTGAAAGTGGTTCAAGATTACTCCCTCCGATCTTTCCCCTTGGCTTTGATACTGGAACGTCGCCAATAGCCCATTGTGTTGCTCCAGTGCGACGTTAGTTAAAGTACCTACCTATCGCTTGATATCTCATCTAGCGCTGCTTGACCAAATAAGGTCCTTTCGTCACAAAACCCAAGTGACCACCAGTTTTCGATTAGGGCGTGGTAGCCCAAATGGTAGTTCTCGATCAGCAAGCGGAGGGTTGCGAGTTCGAAACTCGATCTAACCAAAGACCGTCATCTACTGGGGCTGGTGCACGTTAAATCTGTCTTGGCCTTAAATGTCATCATGTCTTAGTCAAATGTTCGTAATTCCACACTGGAGCAACACATCGCGATATTGACGACGGTCCGGGATCAACCCCGAATGGAAAGATCCGAAGACACCTCGTAATTTTGAATCACGAGGTTAGTACTCAATATACGAGCTGGCACCCCACTCTCCAAACTTCCACACCACACCTGCGTGGGGCCACAGCAGATTTAACGTGCACCCTCCCCGTGTACATCACTTGGATGAACCGAGTTTCGAACTCGCAGCCTTCCGTTTGCTAATCCTTTGCTCTTCCAATTGGGCTTCCGAGGTTCATGTTTCATTCGGAAATGTTGAGGCCATCGTGGCTCAGTGGGTATATCCACTGCGCTAGCAACCTTCTAGTTTTAGGCAGCGCAGGTTCGATTCTCCTCAGGTGCATTCCTCCCTGGGTGTATTTCTACTGCACCAGTTAAACTTTCACTGTGTGTGTTTATTACTTGATATTGTATGTCTTACGTCTGTCGCAGCATGGCCAAATATAGCCCTTGCACCATAGAACCCCCAAAACCAACCATCCAGACATTAGGAACTATACATTGTAAATGGTGGTGAATAGAATGTAATCAATAGCCTCTACGTCCTATATAAAGTTTAAATATTTCCTCTAATGCTTATTTTACCTACTATTTTGACTTAGAGGATAGTTTGTCATCTTTTGGATTCCATCTTATAAATCTTGACTATATTTAGCCATTTTAACGTCATTATTTTATCCCCAAATTATGAAAAATTCTTTCAAAATTTAAAATCATCAATCATGAAAAATTATTAAAGTTTTACTCACATAAAGTGAAATAATAATAGTCATACGTGATTTATTTCTTTATTGCTTTTATTACTCTTAACTAAATCTATAATTAATATACAGGGGTTATGTTTAGACCCCGATAATCAAATCTGGGACAAACTTAACCAAATTTGTCGAAAATGCTATCTATGCCCCATGGGGCTTTGATTTCTAAAGTAAACTCAAATTTTCACGTATCACAAGGATAACCAATAAATTCTTAAGTAACATCGATGGGTGAATCCGTAAACTTCATTTGAAGTTCTATTTACATATTTTAATACAACTTTAAACACGTGATTTTATAAAACCTTTGAGGAAGTTGGTTCACATATTTGAATTTATCAGCCTGATTAAGGGTTATTTTCAAAAGTTTAATGATCATAAAGCTTTTTATAATTATATCAACATATACGATTTGAGGGAAGTTAGTTACATATTTCGTTGTGATTCGCAAATTTTTATCAGTCGTTTTCGATAATTACCTAATCACATTAATTTCTTTTATCGACGAAAAGGTGTTTTGAAACTATGGTTTCAAACTAAACTACTTATGATTTGATGTTATATTTTAATGCTGTTTCAGTATAAAATAATGCTCGTGGTTTTTCCTTTTTAACGCATAATTTATTTTAAATATTACACGTGAACAGAGCGAAGCGTGAAACAACTATCTTTATAATCAAGGAAATTCCCCATTCTAAAGTTTATTTAAAATATCTAAAATATTTCAGTCCTTTTTGCTTGTGCCCATTTGAGGGTTTTGATGAAAATGGAAACCAAAAGCTGCCTTGAAATTGATGAAGAGAATTCCTTGAATTTCTCACTTTCAGAACTGAAACTATCTGAAGAGGTGAGTGTCAGAAACAATTTTTCAAGTAAAGAGGAGCCTGAGATGCAGCATAACATTGCTAAAGAAAATATTCCATGTCAGATTGAAGGAAATACAGAAGAAAACGTGAACCACATTGAGGGAAAGCATAATGAAGAATTCTTACTTCAAGGTAACTCTGAAGGAGAAGGAATTACGAAGGATGTGGACAAAACAGTGCAAGAGCTTTTGACTACTGTCCATGGGAAGAATCTATCATTGTCGGTAGAAATAAGAAATGAAACTGGGCAAGAACAGCTGACAGATAATACTAAAGAGGTAGTCTTACTTCAGGAAGTGAAGGAAACAATTCAAAGTGAAAAAATAATATTATTTCTGCATTCATTGGAGATGAAAATAAACTCAAGAGATGAAGATACACAAACACCAGATTCGCCCAAAGACATAATATACCATAACATTTCAAGCCTCTGAAAATAGTAAAATTAAAGCAATGGCAGTCAATTTAAGCGGTGCACTATCAATTAACAATATGGTTATATCGGAATAAAAAGTAGCTACATATAAGTAGTATTACCATGTTAACAACTATCACTTGGATAGACCGCTAACAACTGTATCACTTGGATGGGTTGCTAACAACTGTATCACTTGGATGGGTTGCTAACAACTGTATCACTTGGATGGGCTGCTAACAACTGTATCACTTGGATGGGTTGCTAACAACTGTATCACTTGGATAGACTGATAACAACTGTATCACTTGTTAGCACGGTAATACTACTGATATTATTTAAAAAATCATTTTCGTAATCGTTTAGTTATATAGTTGTTATCAACCATCAAAGTGATATAGTTGTTAGCACGGAAATACTGCGAACATCCTACAGACCTCCAAAGCGGAGATATGATAAAATAACTACCAGGAGGAACTTGCTCGCATCCATGGGGTTGCCTGTCGCTAGGGTGTTAAACATTCTGTAATGTCCACAGTACATTATATACAATAACCGATGATGTCTGTTGACGCTAAGGTACAATAGCACTATCTTAATAGAATGTCTCAAAATTGGAATAGTATACAAATACTTAACTACCGAGTCGCTAAACCGCTATACAATCTGTTGCATTCTCCATGGCAATATAACTTCGGCGAAATTGTGACTGAGGTTTCAACAGATGGCTATAACCGTTACCACCGAGATAACAAGGCCAGACCGTTCTGACGTTTCAATCACGTGACTCGCTAATTAGTAGTCATAACAAACATCGACTCATGGCCGGCAACTAATAGATTGCCTTTAATGTAGCGTAAGAAATTGGGTTTTTTTATACAATTTTACCGGAAATTAAGTGCAGTTGCAGTTAAATATTGTTATATAACATTTGTGGAACATTACAGTGTCAAGGTGTTAAAGGCTTTCGTCAAACAACACGTTTAACGTGTGTCCAGACCGTTTTCTTTAGGCTTAACCACGAGTCTATCCAAAATGCCCTTTAGATGCTGTGTACCTTCTTGCTCCGGAAATTATGGATATGGTGATACACTAAATGTGGCGGTTTTCTCCTTTCCAGAGGATGAAAATATTAGAAAAAGATGGCTCAGGGCGATTCCATGAGCCGACTTTACACCATCAAAACGCAGCTAAGTTTGCGAACTTCATTTTCAAAACGATGATATCGTCCGGATTGTATCGAAATTCAACAAAAAAAAAACTGGTGAGTGTTCTACCTTTTCCATGAAACGTCTCCGTTTAAAGGTTGGTGCTATACCAAGTATATTTCCGAATTGCCCTAAATATCTCTCGAAAACGTGTCCCGTAAAAGCAGGAAAGATAAAATTCATGAAATTGAGGAATCCAATTTATTGAGAGCTATCAACGAAAGAAAATCTGAATTCATTGCTCATCATGAATCTTTCTTTTCAAAATTTTAATAGGCTACTAGAAATTCTGGATTCATTACCCCATAAACAAAATTGGTTTAAACTAATTGAGGAGTCAAAAGTTACTTTTTTCAAAATTTGTTTCAATCCAGGACCTGCTACAAATTACACCTGTTGTAATACATTCAATTCTGTAAATGGAAACATATTTATAGGGCCAAGAAATTTCTGTAGGTAACAATCAAATCAAAACAACCTGCTACGTTAATAATTTGGAAGTTATTGAAAATTGTTTGAATTTTATAAATGAAATATCAATGAAAAATTCTTCAGCCAACTATGATAATAATCGCTTCAAACAAATTATACATCATTTAAGAAATGTCTTGATTGAAGTAGAGTGTGATGTCCTTGATAAATGTGTTTCTCTCAACTTTCTTTCAGAACAGTTAAAACTTCACGTTACTCCAAAAGAGATATATCGTTATTCTGCAAATACAATGATTGTTTCATCCGTTA
The DNA here is from genome assembly GCA_933210815.1 of Meta bourneti. Taxonomy (NCBI): domain Eukaryota; kingdom Metazoa; phylum Arthropoda; class Arachnida; order Araneae; family Tetragnathidae; genus Meta; species Meta bourneti. Next base: position 59,492,071 of record OW119924.1, on the reverse strand, counting down.
TGCACTCAATAAGCTCACATGCATACAAATATTTACGGCACTACAGTTCGCTGATTTTACCTCATCCATCAAAAATAAAAATGTTTGCAATAAATTTTTAACCGATCCAACCGATGAAGATATAAAATTGTTTCTCGTGTACGCACGTTCTCTTTTCAGACTTTTAGAAGAGCATGAGAAAAATGTCACACTGCTTATGGATGAAATCCACGTTCAATCTTATTTGGACTTCAAAGGTGGAAATATTAACGGCAATTCTTTGGCTACATCCGCTTACGCATTCGTGATATCCAATGTCACATAGAAGTTAAAAGAATTTATCCATATATTTCCAACTTCAACCACAGCAGTGACACTCTTTTTGATTGTATTCGAACAATTATCACTAAATTAGAAGAGATAGGCTACAAAGTATTTTGTATTATCAGTGATAACAATGCACTCAATGGCAAAGCTATGAGGAATTTTTCACCGAAAAACCAATCAAGCGTAATTTATCCACATCCATGTGACAACACGCGCCCTATTTTCTTATACGATTCTGTTTATCTACTAAAATGTATAAAAAATAATTGGTTGAATCCTAAGAGTAACAAGATCTTAACCTTCCCAGACTTCGAGACAGGTGGGAAAAAAATTGCAAATTTCAATTCCTTAATATTGTTACATCAATTGGAGCATGATAACTTTTTGAAATTTGGTATTCTTTATCGCTGAAAGCATTATTTCCAACTACTTTTGAACGTCAGAATGTCAGTCTATCTTTAAAAGTTTTCAATCCGTTTGGTGAAAGAAGCCCTATTGAAATTTGGAACGAAAATAGAAAATTCTGAAGAAATAGCTGAATTCATAAATATTGTATCAACCTGGTGGAAAATTGTCAATGTGAAAACACCATTGAAAGGACAGCGACTTAAAGATCATTTCCAAACACCTCTAATCATAATCTAGATGACCCTAAATTGTTATTTTTGCTGAAAATGATTCTCTGGCTTGATACTTGGAAATCCGGTGATTTTCCTCATTAAACTTTCACAACAAACCCATACCGCTCTTTCTCACACAATTCATGGAATGTTGGAAATTAGCCAATATTGTTTACAAGAACTTGAATTGAATTATGTTTTGTTAGGAAAATTTCAAACAGATTCTTTGGAATATCGGTTTGGAAAATATAGACAATTATCAGGTGGTCTGTACAACATATCGATCAGGCAATTATACGAATCTGAGAAGAAATTAAGAATTCAATCTCTTTTGACATTGTCATCACAAACTTTCGGAAATAACCATAACTAGTTTTTCAGAAAACCTAGATTGTTCTTATGAAGAACAAAAAAAGTGGGACAACTCATTTAATCCGGACATACATCTCGAAGAAAGCGATTTTCAACAAGTTGAACATGAAATGTCAGTGATAACTTATTTGGCAGGCTATTGTTATAAAATTTTAAGAAACATAAAGTGCGAACTGTATAAAACAGGGTTGGTGTATGATGAGCAAATGGTTGTTGAGGAAAGTTATGATTTAATTAAAAATTTGAATCGAGGTGGTTTATCGTTTCCAAAAGATGGTGCTGTTCGTGTGGTTTTAATTAGTTATATATTGTTTAAAAAGGGTTGTGAGGCGATGCAAAAATATGTCGCTAAATGCAAATAAATTGTGTGGATGTTGTGAGCCACATGTGTTAGATGGCTTTTTCACGTGTTTTTATAGCTAACATTAAACCGATGCCGTGTATAACCCCATATTATAGAATGGACTTTTTCGATTAGAATTGTGATATGTTTTAAATAGTGTTTATACCTAATAACATATTTTGTTGGATTTATAAGTATTATCTTTATATTGATACCATGTATACCGCCAAATTGTAGATTGGACTTTTCATGCTAGAATCGTGTTATCCCGCATGTGGTGTTTATTCCTTATTGTTGTTATTGTCTTTTCATATAGCTTGTGAGTTTTATTTTAAACTCGCAATTGTTATTGTCCATTAACTTATGTTAAACCCCAGTTTTCTCTTATCGCATCATTGACATGATTAATTTTCAAAATTACAGATCCTCGTTTCAAGGATTTACGAGATTGTATCGTGCTGTAATTAATTACCTAGATCCGCATACTCTTTTTCGCGATTCGAGACAGGTTATTTACTATACTCTAAACTTAAACACACTAGCTCTACGTCTTCGTTTAATCATTTGTTTAAGTGTCCTATTTTCGAAAAAGAATGAGCAAGATGAGGAAATTACAAATACCTTTTATTTTTGTAGTAACGCCCTCAGGATCCTATCACATATCCAGATTTTTCCAGCTATTGATTCTGCTTTCACGAAAATTTTCACCGAAATAGATAATTTCATAAGAAACGGTAGCGGGTGGCAAATAAAAAACATTTCTCATATAGATCTCCATATCGGCAATTATCGCAACCCTAGAGGAGGTTGTAATAATGTTTGCATACCTACTAAATTAAAGAACATGAAAGCACTTCTTAATATCAGATGCAATGATAATAAATGTTTTCTCTATTGCTTGCTAGTAAAATTGTATCCTTCTCGAATCAATTGTAATCGGGTTTTTAAGTATCGAAAGTATCTAAAATACCTTAAAACCGGGGATATAAAATTTCTGATGCCAGTTTCAAAAGTGTGTAAATTTGAAAAGCTTAATAACTTAAATATTAATGTATATGGATGGGAGGAAAATGAAGTTTTTCCCGTGTACGTCAGAAAACAGACAAAAGAATATAGGCTCATTGATTTGTTCTATTATAAAAACACATATTTAATAAAAAATTTAATAGACTTATGCACCAAAAGAACGGAACTCATTTTTGTGGGTTTTCTAGACAGGATACATTAACTTCTCACATAATGTTATGCCAAGATATGAAACCTCAAAAGGTCTCAATGCCTAAAAACACAACCTTAAAAATTACAAACCTGTCAAAAATGCTTTATCACCAATTTTGTGTATTCGCAGATTTTGAATATCTTACCAAAAAAATACACACTGTCCTACCTTCTCCGTCTACTAGTTATAATTCGATAATTGAAAGACACGAGGCTGTTAGCTATTCGATTATCGCTACAGATGTTCAAGACCATTTAATTTTCCACGAATATCATGTCGGAGAAAATGCTATACAATTTTTTTTAATACTTCAAAATACGTATCAGAAAAACTACTGAAGAAAATGCACGACATAATGCTAATGTCAGAAAATCCTAGCACAAAATACGACACAAACATTTGCCACATTTGTAAACAACAGTTTAAAACGGGAGACATAAGTGTACGAGATCATTATCACTGGGGTAGTGGATATATTAACGGATTGGCGCATCAGGCCTGCAATCTTAATTATCGCGCAACTTATTTTGTTCCTGTTGTTATTCACAACTCAAGGAACTATGACACTCATTTAATTTAAAATTATAAATATTATTCCCGTTAACATGGAGAAGTTTACAATGTTTTCTCTAGATGCTATCATGTTTATTGATTCATTCCAATTTTTGGATCCCTCTCTCGATGTGCTACTAAACAATTTAAAAACGTCCGATCACGAGTTCAAGATCTTCGAAACGTTTTTTGGAAACGAGGAGTACAAACATTTATTGAAACAAAAAGGCATTTTCCCATACTCTTATTTTGGTTCAATAGAAAAATTAAAGAAACCACGTCTCCCCTCTCACAATGCGTTTTACAACGTCTTAACCAATTGTGAAATTACCGAAAAAGGTTATGCACATGCTCTTTTGGTTTACAAAACTTTCAGATGTAAAACTTTGGTGGATTACTTAGAATTGTACCAAAATGTTGACACAATAATGCTCGCATAGGTCTTTACGTCATTCAGAAGAACTTCAATGCGATATTATGAACTTGATCCCATTCATTTTGTGACCAGCGCCCAATTTTGACTTGGAACGCGGGATTAAAATTCAGCAAAGTAGAATTATAGCTTTTAAGAAACGTAACTGAATACATTTGGTTCGAGTCGCAGATGCGTGGGGGAATTTGTTTTTTAGGGAAACGCCATGCGAAAGCTAACAATCTTTATGTACAGGAGGATTATGACGGACGCGAGGAGAATACTTATATTTTGGCCTTGGAAGCGAATAATTTATATGGATATGCCATGAGCGAACCGCTACCCATCGGAAATTTTTCGTGACTGTCTCCAGAAGAAATTCTCGATTTCGATGTTTTTGAATATGATAGAAATTCAGAGATGGGATTCATTATAGAGGTGGATATACGTTGTCCGAAGAGCACCCAGCTAAAAACAAATGATCTGCCACTCGCCCCGCAACACTTAATTATAACATATGAAATGTTATCTGCATATTCTAAAAGACTATGCGATAAATTCAATCTCAAGCATACCCTCCCTAGTAAAAAACTTACACGAAATTTTTATCCTAAGAAAAATTATGTAACTGATTACTCAAATTTGCAATTTTATGTTGAAGAAAGTATAATTGTTGAGAAATACCACACCGCTGTCTGAATACCACAAAATTTTAGTATTCAGACAGCGATCTTGACTGAGAGAATACATATACTTTAACAACGAGAAACGAAAAGAGGCTAAAGATTACTTTTCTCGCTCATTTTGTAAAAAAAATTAAACAATTCTTTCTTTATTCGTCTAATGCTCAATCAGCGTAAAAAAATATCTGTCCGAGCATCGTGCACCAAGGAAAATTGTCAAAATAATCTTTCTAGTCCTCTGTTAGAATATTTTGAATCAATAAACGAAACACTAACGATTTTCAAAATGTGTAGACCCAATTTAATTCTTGACAAACCGATCTATGGAGGGTTTTGTATTCTTGAACTTTCGAAACTGCACATATATAAATTATACTATCGAAACTTTAAAAGGTTGTATGGAGATCGAAGAGAGCTTCTTTACATGGATACGAACTTATTGTATCTCTCGATTCAAACCGAGGATGTATTTTTAGACATGAAGACAATTTTTCCTGACATATTCGATTTCAGCAATTATCCGGAAAAGCACTTTATGTGCAATAATTGCAATAAAGGAAAACTAGGGTATTTGAAAAGCGAAACCACCAACCGATAACAGAATTCGTGGGTTTAAAAGCTAAAATGTATGCATATTCTTTTGGTTCTAGCTGTAAAAAAACAACTAAAGGTATAAAAAAAATCCTCTCTGCGTAACTTTACTTTAGAAAATTATCGAAAGATTTTGGAAGAATCCAAATCATGACAAAAACAGTGTTCGATCATCTCAAGAAAGCACGATGTGTACACGGTTATACAAAACAAAATTGAGTTGTCAGCATGCTATGATAAAAAACACATCGACGATGATGGTATCCACTCGGTATCATATGGACACTTCTCAATAGAAACTAATACCGACTGAGGCATGTTTTTTATATTTGCACGGGAATCGGTAAATGTGTTTCAACAATTTCAATTTTACTTTTCTGATTTTAATTTGTTGAAAAATAATTATCTTCTGAAGCACATAAAAAAGAGTAAAGATGGTTTTGTGAGTCTTAAAATGATCAGCACGTTTAGGAAAGTCAGATTCTTGACCAAAGATATGAGAGTTGTAGCTTATAGACTGATGAGATCAGATAAACAGGAATTGAAAGAAATCAACACTAAAATCCGTCGAAAAGAGCCTATTCCAAAAATTCGCGACACAAATTTGGGGAAGACGATAATTGCATTTAACCTGCCTCTTCTGTGTCCGACTACTGAAAACCTTAAAGATTTATTCTCGAAATTTGGCAGAATCGTAATGGCGGAAATCATGACTTCGAAATCAGAAAACTTTAATGTCTATCATCGACGATGCGTGTATCGTAATCAAGAGTTAGCTTCCTAAACCTTTGGTGCCATTGAATTTGAAAAGTATGAGGATGCCATAAGTGCACTCAAAGATGAAGACAGCTACCTTTTCCAAAGGAAAATAAGATGAAGGTTTTTCCTTTGACGGCTTAAATTCATAGATCCTTCTTCAGGAGATCTAGGAACCAGCACTTTGACTCTTACAACCGTCGAGGAGGAATCCGATTTAATTCCAAATCGGATTTTCAAAGCAGTCAGATGAACCGTGCAATTATTACTCATGGTGATGCAAAGGGAAAGCCATGGAATGGGGAAAAGAACTATAGGCGTTATTATTCTAGACAATTCCCAAGAAATATACAATCACCTGACATCAAAAGTATCAAGAAATTCTCATCGGATACACTTCTGTGTTGTGAAAAGAAAAGTGCTTTCACAGGAAGTCGACAACTGAAAACAAATAATAGCATTAACATATCTAAAGCCTTAGATGTAAGTCAACAGCCCAAAGCATTAGACAAGGCCTCACCGAATATGAAGCCTCTCATTAATGTTTAGCTGCCCTTTAAATGTGAAGGCCAACATGAGAATATTCTGATAAACTGTAATAAGTTGTTCAGGTAGACTTAATTATCCTGTTTGAAGTCCTGATAATGGAAGATTTTAAATATAAGTTTTGGCAAGATTCGAAGGAGCTATTTTGCTTTACATTTCTGCCAGTGCTCTTAGCTGATACCACTTTAGGTGATGTGCTGATATCATAATGCAAAAGCAATTCTATGTTCTTTTGTTAAAGATAACTGAGTGAAAGTAAAATTACCTCAGTATTTTTAGGGAAAAAACTGCTGCGAAGAAAGAAGAAATGTCTATACTTGTGAACGTTAGGGCTTGTTAGCTACTCTGGCCAAATTATTTTATTCACTTTCAGATGTCTATCCAAATTGTGTGATAAGTTGGGAAATGAAGTTTTACATCCTTCTGATAATATCACAAATAAAAATTCTGACAAAATTGTGGTTTTTCTTTTTGTTAAAAAGAATTTTTTACAATAAAAATTGTAAAAAAATTATTGACAATTGAGTTCAACTTTAATTTTTTTTTACATTGTAATTAAATTTCTTATATATTGTTAACAATCATGGTAAGATCATATAACGTTATGTACCGAAAACATTTATGTAACATCTTACATACTTTAAAAGAGTTTTGTTTAGTTGGTTTTTTAAACTTCATCTCATTTTTTTTCAAATCCAAAATAATTCATGAATCTAATTTTTCAAATTCTTTTATAATTCAATTCTTTAAATTTCCAACTTTTAAAATTTTGTGCATGTAAATTTAATTCCTATACTCGTGTCAACTTTTAACCTCTAGCATTACGCTGTTATTTGTTTAATGTTTTAATCTAGCGTCTGGCGTAGCTTGTCTTACTTAGAACCTTGTGCCATAAAATTCAAATTCCTATCCAATCCATATTTTAAAAGAATCGCCCAATTCGAAAAGAAAATCTTTATTTTAAGATCCTTAAGAATTTTTAATTGGCAATGGAATAAGTTGAAATTTTGACGATTCATTTTGGTCGTTTGATAGTTATTGGAGAAATGAGTCCTTTGTTTTGAAAACGGTCACGAAATTGTGAATTCTACTTTAAAACAAAAAATACCGAAAAACCTAAATCCTTAAAATTTCAAGTTATTCTCTTTTAGAGCTGGACGATTATAATACCCTGATAATAATTTTGCGATTCGATAATATAGAAACTTCCAAAAATTTTGAAGCTTTATCAAATTTGTCAATTCACAATTTTATCAATACTTTTCTAATAAGAAATATTCACTCATTGATATGTATGCTTAAATGAGTCGTAATTTATATTTAAATCAAATGAAACTAGATGGCACTACCTATTTATAACAAAATTTATTTGCGTTGTGTTTTATATAAACTCGAACATTTTCACTTCTACAAAAATACAACTCCAAAATATGGAGATGTAATATTTATGTTTACATCTCCATATAGTTTTCAAAAAATTTCGTGCATCCACCTCTATTTTTACAATAATCTTCAACTAAAATAGAAGTGAATATGCACGAAATTTTTTTAGAACTAAACTTAAATATTACTGCATAATTTACCAATAAATTGGTACGAGGCAGGCAATAGTGTTCTTTCTTCTTACTATTTTTAGGAAAACCTCTGACTTCGGATACTTTATATCAATTAATCTGAGAATTTTGTTCTTAATTTTAAACAAAATTTTCCAAAAGCATTTATGAATGTAAATTTATTTGGAACATCAAATGTTTTTTAAACGGGAGTAATAAGTTCTTTCTTGAAATTTTTACATGAGCGGCTCTGGAAAACAGCATTTAAGAAGTACACACATGTCCAAAAATTTCGGTGAATGCTATCCAAGATTAAATCTCGAGTGAATTACCTGCACCGAAGTACCCCAAGTAACAAATAAGTATTCCACAAGCCATGTGGAATAAAATAAGAACACCCACATGCCTCGTGGTGGTTGTAGTTATAACACCCACATTGTTAGTTGTAGATATTGCGAAAAAAAAATATGCCCAGTTTAAAGCAACCTAGTAGGGAAAGTGCTGACCTTCTGAATCTAAAGCAGGACCCTAAGCACAACGTGGTTTCCACAAGGCTGTCCAAGAGGGCCTGTGGCAAGGAGTCCCATTCTCGCAATGGAGCACTCTTTGCTCTTCTGCGGTCTTTGGTGGTGATGTGTAGGCTGCATTGAGACGTCCGAGAACATCCCAAGCATGCTCTGTCGGACTGAGATCAGGTGACCTTGCTTAATACGAGTTCAAAATTATCCTTTATTTTTGGACATACGTGTACTTAGTGGGCGAATTCTGGAAGACGGTATCTCACACGAATTTTAACCCAGGATTTTATAGCTTCGACTTTTTTTCCATTTTGTAGTGTAGGCTTCGTTACAATGTGTGTTTTTTACAAAAGCAACCTTATTTGCCAATTTCAATTACCAACTTCATTTCATTGACGCAAATATAATATCAATGAAGGGGGCTGCATTATTATCTGAAGCTTTCTATTTTTTAGCGGGGTTAGTAATTTCAGATGATTAAATCATTGAGCAACGTTTCAATTAGTGGCTAACCTCATTTCATGTGGCCAATTTCATAGTGGCCAATTTCAATTAGTGGCTAACCTCATTTCACTAACGCAATTGAGCAACGTTAATGATAAATAAAGTATTGGAGGGTGTGATTTATAAATTTAACATTATTTTTTTAAATATAAACGAGTTTTATAATTTGATCTGCGTTTTACTGTATATTATACTAGAGTTACTCTAAGACGTATGGAAGCTGCATTGAAGGCAAAATGTGACTCAACTCTCTTATTAATAAAGTACATTCCAAAACCTGTAATCTGAGAGGGCCAAGAACATCTTTATATGCGATTTTTGTAAAGAACAAGATCAATTAATTAAATAAAGATGTTTTGTTATTTATATTATCAGAGGGACAGATTGAGCTCCAACAGCCTGCTCCGTTGATGTGCTCCTGCTATACTGGATTCATCCCTTAAATATGACTCAATTCTTAAGATAAAATTCATTTCAAACTGGCTATCACTTTAAGTAGTATGGGAGTCACTTTACTGTCTTTTTCAAGATGGCGGCCGTTTGTTTAAATTTGGGTGGAGGAACAAGATTTCGTTGGTTTGATAAGGAGTTGGGGATGATTGCTGATAAGGAGAGGGTGATGCCTCGAGGTAGTGACGTCATTGTATTTTTCAAGATGGCGTCGTTTTGTTGGAGTTGGTTTGCCATGGTGATGAATGACTAGTATTGCCATCTGGTGGAGAAATCGAAACCATATTATTTTTAAATAAAAAGTAATTTCGTGGATTAGAACCCGCGACTATAGGATCCGAAGTCATCTACCTTAACCACTGAGTTATCGAAGAGTTACCTAAAGGTAGTGAATTAATGTAGTGTTTGCTTTCTCTCTCCTTTGGACTTGTACTTTTTCTTAACACTAGGAATGTGCTATTTTTAGAAAATGGTTTGAATAATTGCATGGGAGTTTTAATAAATGCTTTTACAAAGTAACTGGTAGTGCCATCTAGTGATTTTAAAAGTAATTAATCTAAGGAACAAATTGATTTCTTAATGTTTTTACTTTATTTTTATAGATTAACAAGTTCTCTTGCATAATTTTTTTATTTTTGTTAAATAACTGGTTCCGCCATCTAGGGGTTGATTTTTAAACGAATGTATTTTATATAATAGTATTGAGATTTTGTGCATAGGTTAAAACTTTATTTTTTAATTTATTTTTCAAAATGGCTGGTACCACCATGTAGTGATGGAATAAATTAGCAACAGAATAATTTAGCTTTACTTTTTTTAATCTTTGATTTAGCTTTCTTTTTAATTTGATGCGAGGATATATGTATGAAAACACTTGAAATAAAATTAAGGATTATCTTAATACTCTAACGTTGGAACTCGGAAAACACAAGTAATTGAGGCCAACCGATTGTATGCGAAGGATTTTCACCGTTTGAACACTGTAGTAAGATAGAATTTATAATATGGAAATCTTTTTTTAATTTGTATTTTAATGAATTTATATACGGCATGTTCTTGAAGAAAATGTGCAGTTTTAGGCAAATACATTCTACCCAAGATTGGTGATGGTAAAGTATCAGATTGATAGTCTAAAAGCCTCTGGAACTTGTGAGAATATGACTAAGTATTGTTTTGCATGTGTAGGTCAAATAAGATAACAGAAGGAACGAAGTTAAACAAGGAATCACAATAACGATAGAAACAATTTGATAAATAAGAGGCTTTTTAAAGCATAGTTGGAGCACCTTGGGTCTTTGAATTACTTTGCTTCTTTTTGGGGGTTTTCTGCCCTCCTACTGTTTTTAAATAAATCATGGATTCAAGTGACATTAGACCTGAAAAGAAAATGCGTGCAGACAAAGAACAGTGTTTGCATAAATATTGCAAAGATTCTTTATGTTATGTGTATGGCAAATTGTTTACAGATCGTGAAGGCTGGGCTTATTTTCGTCGATTGGAAAACGAATTAACGAACTTAAAGAAAGAGATTGTTTTTCTTAGATAAAAACAAGCAACTATATTTTCAGTTTACTGGTGTACTGAATAGTGCCGGTCGTTATGGTGACGTTAATGAATGTTTTGTGTCCAAATAATGTTTCCTTTATTGTAAAATACACGATCTTCAATCAACCAGCAACATCGACGCTACTCACGTGAGGGTATTCGTGCTGCTTAGTTTTTACTACATGTAGAAGTAAAGATCTTTATTTCTCCCGTTACAGACAACACGTTCAATTTCATGCTCGCATAAGCAATTCACGACTGAAACTTCTTTTCATTCATATTTGGTCAACTTCTTAAGAAGTCCGAATCTCTTTATCGTCCTTCCTCACACGTGAATGAACATCTCGACAATCAATTATAGAAATAAGAGCAGTAGGGCAGAGTATTTCAGCTGTATTTTTAACCTTCGTACTCGTTAGTGGTTTGTTTATAGTTATGTAACATGATAAGGGAGATTCCATCGAGTGGTATCTCAGATCACGACAGGATATGGGCTGAAAAGTGTACGTTTTCTCACCACATGGGGCTCCTGAAGTCCAGTGTCGTATTAATCTGTAATGGGCAGATTTTGAAAACCTACGCAAAATGTATGACTTCAGCATCTTTTCAGTTGGAAACTTTTGCGAGACATTTCATCTAGTTTTTCATCAATAAATATAAACAACTGTATCAAAAACTGCAGAAGTTCAGTATAGCAAGAGTTTTAAACTAACCCCAATTAAATGACTAATTGTTCTTGTAATTGACACAAACTTACCGAAATTATTTGCTATTAAAATGATAAATAAATAAGTGTGCTTTGTGCAGAGGTGGTAACTATTGATTACTTTATGTGCTTAAATTCGCATTTGTATTACAATAATAAATGTAGCAAAGACACTTGTTTTCTTCATATACTTAGAAAAATAAATTAAAAAATATTGTTCAAGAAGCTTTTTCTGTAAAACTAAATGTAGATGAAGCTAGTGATTTTGTAGAATATGCTTCCTGTACGTTATGAGTATGGGGTAACCGGAAGTAAAATCCGTCTTTCGTTGGTTTGTATACACTGAAAACTCTCTCAAGCAAATAGAAAAATTCCAAAAGTAATTTATCATGTATGACTAGTTTAACATTGATGGGGGACTTGAATCAGTTGAATATGTAACCTGTGCAGATCAGAAGTTCTTTTTGTTGAACTTTTATTTCTGCTTTGCGAAATGTTTTATTTTTAACTATTACGCATATATAAAGATTATAGTTTCATAATTAATTTTTTATGCAAGTAATTATACCCTTTCCATAGCTGTTTATGTAAATGCTAATGCATATCTAGGTCCACAATTGATACATCTGACCATGCAGTGTTCGAAATAATATATAAATCTTGAAAAATTTTCGTGCATAATTAAAATTCGAGCTTTCTAAAGACTGAAAAATAGAATTGATCACCACAATTCTAGGAATTTTTAATATACGTGCATTTGTCTGAAGGAAGTAAATCAACACATTAGGGGCATTTGCCCCTTTGGGGCATCATATGAAGAAATTTTGATTATCCTCCTCATAGAAGTCTTACCTCAGTATTTTAGGCCATCGACTTCAGAGAACTGTATAATCAAGAAGTGTTTCAAATGATGAAATATGATAATCACTAGACTTCACATTCGGGCTGTATGTTGGGTAGAACAACTCATTCTATTCAAATTCAATAACAAGGTTGTGCATCATATTTCAAAATGATGTCTTGGTTGGATTGTTAAAAACTAAGCAACTCCCTCCCTTGCTTCGAATGCTTCGCCTCTTGCTTTTAATTGCACTACGCCACTTTCTCAGCATCTCGTTATAGAAACCGTGGTTATCTTCAGGACATTTAATGCATTCATTTTATCAACATTAAGTCTTTCCTATTCGAAGAAACAGTGAATGCAGGATTGCAACAAGCTACTAAAAGGCTACTTTTTGCTTCTGTTTTTCAACCTGGGCGACTAAGGGCACAATCGTTTTAAAGCACAATCGTCTCAAAAAGCTCCTAGTTTCAAAATTTCGGCACCTTTTCAAAATTGATGGGGAAATTTTTTTTGAAAATTTGCAGGTCAATAAAAAATGTAGTCTTTTTTTAACTAATAGCGGATGGAAGAAATATTTATTGAAAATTTTTTGGAGGAGAAAATATTCCAACGAACACACCACCAATTTCGAAGTTTTGGAGCCAAGCAGTGACAACAATGAAACAAAAACATCCGAACTGTGGTTGTTAGGGGACGGGGTAGCCAGTAACGGACTAGCAACCGGAGGGTTGCGAGTTCGAATCCAACCAAAGACCGTCGTGTACAAAGGGGGCTGGTGCATGTTAAATCTGTCGTGGCCTCAAATGTCCTCACGTTGGCGTGGTGTGGAAGTTTGGAGTGGGGTGCTAACTCAGGTGTGACCTCGTCATCTTTACCGTGGTTCAAAATTACGTGGTGTTGTCCTCGGATCTTTCCCTTCGGGGGTTGATTCCGGACCGTCTCCAATAGCCCGTGTCTTGCTCCAGTGCGACGCTAATTAACTACCTACCTACCTGTGGTTGTTATATCGTCATGAAACCCTTATTAAGAAAGTGTCTATGCGAGGTGTCAAAATTAAATTTCTTGGCGAAATCACGCAATTACCGATGCCGTTACTTAATTTGTTCTTTTTTTAACTATCCTGAAATGAAAATTAGTAAAGTTCCATGATGTCTGCGGAAAATGTCCAAAAGAAGTCTCGGGTCATCATGAATATCCTACCATAACAAACCGAAATATTGCAGTATGTGGTCAGGAGTAGCCATGCTATTACTCTGTCAGTTGTGACATTCAGGGTAAATCTTATTTGCTGCCACGAATTTCATTGCATTGATGTGACCAGCTCTAAATCTAGATAATTCTATCTATTCTCCATACAACTTGAAGTTGGCTACTTCTAATATTTGGCCTCTAGTCCCAATGGTGTTGTGGCGCCATATCCTTATTTATTCTTAAATCTTATTTTATTCTTAAATCTTATTTTATTCTTAAATCTTATTTTATTCTTAAATCTTATTTTATTCTTAAATCTTATTTTATTTCTAAATCTTATTTTATTCTTAAATCTTATTTTATTCTTAAATCTTATTTTATTCCTAAATTTTATTTTATTCTTAAATCATTTTTTATTCTTAAATCTTATTTCCTATCATAAATTTTATTGTGTTGGTTCGACCAATTCTAAATCTTAATGTTATCAGCTCTCCATATAACTTGAGGTTGACTAGTTCTCATGATCTTCGTCCTCTATAGTACCAATGGTTGTTTTTTCAGCACCATATCCATTTAATTTATTCTAAATTTGTATGTGGTTCGTGAATTCGTCATCATATTTATTACCTCGAATTCGGAAAAATCCCTTTTCCGGAATATGTGTACTCTTTCTATTGGATAGATTCGTCATTTAGCTCAGCTTAGATTTTTCAACGTACTAATCCTGTGCACTCACACGCACGTACACCTGAATTCTATCTTTAATAAGCAGATTAAAAACACACGTTGAGTATTATTTTGTTGAAATTTTAGTTAGTCTGAACTTAACTTGATCTATAGAATTCCTTTTACCATGAATGCGTTAATTCAGACTCGTGTCAGTTTTGGAATATTTTAATTTTATTTCAATATTACTGGTTGCAACCAAACATGCTTTTCAATTATAATTTTTCAAAATTTACGCCCGTAACTTATTATCTTATGAACTTTGAAGTGATTTCGTTTAGTAATGTATCAAAAGATAATACCCAACAGGGTTTTGCACCCTCTTTGACTTCTTTTAGCCCTTTCAAGCACACTTCTTTTCTGTTAACTTGGTGAAGTACGTACTAAAATTTCTATTCGATTAGTCGTAGAATATAATTGCAAGAATTTTACGCTTTCGATCTACAGATGGCGGTACTATAGAGATCCTGTCGCATAGTTATCTGAAAAAACACTATGCAATCAGCCTAGGAATTTTTAAAGTGTGGTTTTGCTGTGAAACCACTTCACTTGAAAAAGTAAAGTAATAACTTACGAAAACAGAATAATCCAGATTGTAATCAGAAATAGCTATATCGAACGGTTTGTCAACTATAAAACTTTGTTCATGACTACTCATTGAAACTGTGTAAGCAATACCCTGAATTCAACTTATCAGATTATTGCTTACACAGTTGGTATACTGAGATGTCATAAACTTCTGAAGATGAAACCCTTAGGTCAATAAAATTACGACATAAGATGAATCAGATAATTCCACAATTTCATCCAGTCGCCGAATTATAATCTAAACAAGTTAATATGTTAGAGACCTAGTTGAATATATAAAACTCAATAATTCTAAAAAAAATTTAGTTTCATTACAAAGTACATACTGACGTACCCTTTGTATGTTAAACAATTATTCTTTTTCGCAAAGGAAGTGAAACATTTCAAAATGTAAATAATTTCTCAACTTGTTACAGGTTTTTTATGTTTTTAATAAATTAAAGTACTTTATTAGTTTAAAAGCACTAACAGGTCTGATTCTTTAATTTTCCCCATGTACTAGTATATTTCTTATCAGTCTATTGAGCTGTTCATAATGAGTTCTTTTGTTTTTAGTCCTATCTATGTGCTTATATATAATTAAATTATTTTCCATACTATTTTTACATATTTAACGTACATAATTATTTTCTAAACGTTCTAAGAGGGGAATATAGCAAAAATTTAAAGACGAGCTACCAAACAGAAAAAGTTATAAAACGAATTTGGATGAAAGTTTAGTAATCACCTTTATCTGTGAATGCCTTTATTCATGTAATTTCAGTTGAGCGAATGCTACGGGTAATACGGATGCGATTTCGTTGCATGAATAACTGTAAAAACGCGTAATAAAAACAATACATATGGATGAATATTAAATCAGTTGTAAATGACAAAACATTTTGCATAAAAAGAAAAAAGAAACACGACTGAAACGCTATACGAAAACTTTTTAAAAATCTGAAACATCAATGAATTGTGTTAACGATTAACCTCTTGCGATAGCAAAAGTTGTTGAACTTACAGTTTAAAGCGATCACATTTTAGCGATCGTTTTGTCGGATAAAAATATTGCTACTCATAGGAAGTAGTTGCGATTCCTATTCAGATATATTCAGATTCCTATTCAGCTGAGATATAGGTTCACTTAAAGCAGCAGCAGTTAAAATTTTTGAAGAGGCACGTATCCAGTGACCGAAGTACATTATATGATAATCCAAATTATTTTTGATGTCGAGAACAAAAACACTTTTTAATTTAATTTAATTTATTTATTTTTAAAAGAAATAGAATTCGCTGATTCTATCTTCTGTTATCCTTTAATTGAAGTTCTGGAGGAACTAATTTAAGTTAGTGGAAATTTATGAGATATATTTTCTTCATTTAAATGGATGATACAGCTATAACATCAAGAGATCAGGGCTACCACACGCTACTTTTGCTTGGTATTTTTCAACCTTGGTGACTATTCAAGCAAAATCGTCTCAAAAGCCTCTAGTTTCAAAATTTTGGGGACATTTTTGAAAAGTCCCTTTTCCACTCAGAAAGGAAGGTTCGAGGAGGCATTGCTCAGTTTTGTCGCCAAGCTTGTGGCAACCATCGATAAAAAAAAATTGGAAATTGTAATTGCTAAATTGTCATGAAAATTTAGAAAACATTTAGTTTTTTAATTTAAAAATTTCTGGCGAGTTATTTAACATCTGCTTCATACTTCATCAGCAAATTCTGTGTTTTAGCTTATTCAGTTTGTATCTGAGCTTCTAAAATAGGATTTAAGGTGTCTTCTACACTGGTGTGAAAACATATGGAACAGTAAGATCTTCAGCTGCTACTTTTCAGAGAAATGAGCTCGATGAGGGCAAATGATACCAGAGGTATTTTAAGAGGTATCAAATAAATGAGTAACAGAAAACAATTCAACAAGAACATAAGCGAACAGTAAAAAATGTCTTTGAACTGAAGTGAGTGACGCTGCAATGGATGCCATGAAACGGAAGGGTAACTGAAAAATAGAAAAAAGAAAGGAGGCGATCTTCTGTAGGCTGTATGACCACCTCGAACATTGATACAGGCTTTGCACTCCCATACATACAGAGAATAAAGTTGCGGATGAGTTCCTGAGGCAATGAGATTCATTTCTATGTTAGAGCCTCTGACGTTACAATTCCAAAATTTGAATATGTACTAGCTTTCTACTAAATATCCTCGGTTATGAAAATCGCCTCAGGCTGTTTCGTTTAATTTTGAAGTTAAAACCTTTAAAAATAATGGTGTTGCTTAAGTTTTGCACGCCAGTCTGACTAGGGTTAGGATTTTGAATCTTTTTTTAATAATATAACTTTATTTTATGATTACAGAACTGCTAGCTCCGATTTCACGGTACGCTCTATATAAATGAAATACAATGATCATAAAATAAGAATTGGATGAAATGGATACCGTGAATTGTAGAACTTTATCAAATGTCTTCTGTAAAAGTTTTCTCTGGATCAGTAAAATAAAATATGCTTCAATATCTCCTCTTCCATTTAGCAAACAAGGCTTTTATCTGAGTCTACAAGACGGAACTTGTGCAAACTAGCTTGGGTAACTACAAACACTGATCAACGAATTAGAAACTTGGGATTAATATTGTATTGGACCTCCTTTTACACGGAAAACAGCATGTATGTGTTTAGGAATAGATTCTCCAAGGTTCTGAAGTGCATCCAAGTCCAGAGAATACCATGCATTAGATAGACAGATCTTAAGATCCTGTAAAGTAGATAGAGGAGGAGATTGCTGTCGGATGCGCCTTTCCAACATGTCCGAAATGTTCTCTATAGGGTTCAGTTCCGGGTTTTGCGGTGGCCAGAGAAGATATTTTAAGTCAGATTGATGTCCCGTGAACCACTCTCAAACGTTGCACGCGTGATGTATGGTTGCATTATCGTCTATGAAAGGTCCGTCACCTTCAGATTAAAAATGTAACATTGCAAGATGCACTTGATTTGTTAGATGTTCAAGTATTTCATTGATGACTATTTACCTACCAGAAGCACCAATGGGGGCCAGTTCCAAGCCAGCAAAACATGCTTCACGCCATGGGGTTCTTGCCATACTCTACGACTTCCGTCGGTGAAAAAAAACGTGTAGCGTGATTCGTCTGACTACATCACCTTTTTCCAATTATCATATATCCAGTTGTTACGTCTTTCTCGACACCACTGTAAACGAACTCTGACATTCCTTGCAGAAATTAGAGATTTTCTCATTGGCATGCGACTTCCAAAATCGATCTTTTGCAATTCTTTGCGCATTGTTCGCGCCGAGATCGGTTTGGACAATCTTTCGTTAAATGTTTCTGTCATTTGCAGAACAGTGGAGTCCCTTTTCTGCCATACACTCCATCTGAGACGACACCAATCACGATCTTGATTAATTGTTTTAAGCCCACAGTTATTTCTTTTGGGCAATGACTGTGTGTGTGTGTGTGAGTTCTGTTTCCAACTTTAACACTTTCAAAATCGCAGCTTTCGAGAACCCAGTGAGTTCTCTCTTGGCGACCGTGGCTCCTGCTAAATGGGCTCCAACAATAAGTCCTTTATCAAACGGTAAAGGTCTGTCGTTTTCCCATTCTGCTTCGTTTCTCGTGAAATGAAATTGCACAGCACACTTATACCGTTAATTTGATTACGTGGCATCCACGTCATAGACGGATTTTGCATAACCACGTCAGTAACCAACATTTGCATGAATATTTACTGGTTTCTAATTCATTGGCCTGTGTGTATATCCACCATGAAGTACTTTTTTGTAGATAAAATTGCGATGTTTTTCACACGTCTTACTAACTTGGTGACTGACGAATGTGATTATGAACGCACTTTCAAAAACAAGTATAATGGCACTTCTGATACAAATCCCAGATGGCGCTCGCTACAATTGGCACACAATAGATGGTTCACATTAAACAGTTGAATTGCCAATGCGATACCGACAATTTCCAACGAGCCCTTTGATAGCAAGACGATGCTTCTATTTTTATCACGACTTTACTCTTCATTGCCGCTCAGCCGCATTCTGAAACTGTTATCTTGTTCTTATACTAGGATTCTAAGTACAACGCAGGACAGTCTCAATTATCCATTGCATTTGCTTGACCACGAATTCAGAAGTACACCAGTTATCTAAATACAACTCTCATGGTATCACGCAATTGGCAACCTATCAACAGTGGTAGCATAAATCGAATTCAGCCACTGTTAAATTTTGGAGTATTGGGGTGTGAACTTATCCTCCAAAACAAAAAATAAACTTACAATGTAGTATAACAAGACTTACAAGATAACTTACAAGAAGTATGTATAACAGTGTAACCTATCTCCGCCATAAAGAACTTTTTGGTAGACAAAGTTGAATTGTCTTTCACGCGTCTTGATAAAATGTATTGACTAGCTTTAACGTATTAAATTTACAACTACCTGTTGTTCTAAGTAATTTTGTGCTAAACACTTTGGCCAAACACAGCTCTGCGTAATTCTTGGAATCATAAATGTTAATATCTACTACCATGTGGCTGATTTCTATGTTAAGATTAAAGAGTGGAGAATTAAATTAAATTAATAACATTTTTTAAAGTTAAGCCAGAGTTGTCGCACTCTCCTCACAAGTACCAACCTCAGATTTCACATGCCTGCTTTTTGATTTAATGTTTTCATCTGATCTAGACAGATACATTTTACAGCCGAATATTAAAGGCAAAATCACTTTTACCAAAAATTTTATACATCATTTATAAATCAGCATAATTAGTCAACTAATCAGATGACTGACATTTATAACACTAAGTAATTCTTAATCAAGTATCGTGACTGTAGTACATATTGCTACGTGACTAGTCACGTATCTAATTTACATTGTTTATAATTTTTGATGGAAACGTGTTACCAGGTGCAAGAGAAATTTGTAGCTTGAAAAGTGAGTTGAACCTTACGTGAGCAGTAATCTTCAATGAATTTGTGCGCAACGCGACCTGTTTTGGTGACACTGGGTTTTTCCGCGGTTAAAGACCGGTTTAGAATCAACTGTGTAATCCATGGTCCGAGGTAACGAGGCGGCTGACGAGGCGGCCAAACTGGCCACCGAGAGAGCGGTCGTAGACATACTGGTGTTGAGATCTAGCCTTACACTTAAAAACATGCTTATTCAAAAAGCTATGGAATTATGGAAACAAAGATGTGAGGCGGCACCTACAGGTCGTCACACGTTCAAATTCATACCAATTCCAAATCTCAGAATTCACCTCTACGACCCCTTTGTTGTCCAACTGCTAACGAATCACGGAAGGTTCCCAAACTACTTCTCTAGAATGGGTTACCCGATGTCGAACGCCTGTCAATGTGGTGAAGTAGGTGATTCTCTTCACTACATCCTGGACTGCGGGCTGACGGCAGACCTCAGGGAAGGACTCGATTTCATTAGAGTTTGATCTCAAGATTTACTCAAAAACCCAAAGTGTCTCCAGGCTCTCCATCGCCTGGGTAAACTTGTGTGGGAAACCACCCCCGCCCCTTCCCCGAGGGTTCGGGGGACTTCAGGCCTGCAACCTGAAATTACTTAAAGGATTTGATGGAAATTACCTCCAACTTTACTTAAAGGATTTGATATTCATACTAATAGGATTTGATGGAAATAATAGGAATTAACGGAACTCAAGTGGCAAGTGGCGGTTTTGCTGGAACTGCCATAGTGTCGGTGATGTTAAATATTCGAAGTGCTGCGTTGCACTTGAGCATACCCATGGTCCCTGCTCACCCAACCATGGAGGGTTTTTCGCTGGTTTCCCCTCCACGTAATGCAAATGCAGGTTGGTTTTTAACAAACCTTACAGCGAAGGCACATCCCTTAGGAGATGGGGGCTGCGCCTCCAACTAAGTGTAAGTGTAATCCATGGAGAACCGAGTCGGCTAATGTTTACTATGCTGCTCTCATCTGCTCCCATGCTTGCTATCTCGCTTTCATCTGTTTGAGCTTCACTTTCGCTTACAATTGTTTCGTTCTTCATCTACAAACGGCTGTTTTTAAATATCTTGATCTATTGTGTGTATGTACCGGTATGTGAATGTTTTCTATTTTATACCCAAATCACTTAAAGGCCTATAAAATTATAAAATGAGACCGTTTATTCATAAAATCAATAAAATATTATGATATTACGCTGTTAATTTGTTGGGTTTATTTTAAAAGCATGTTATGAAATTTTTCCGTGACAAATATTGTTTTTAAAAGGTACGAGGGTTTTCGGGGTAATATCTAACAGCATATGCATATTATTTTTCGTGCTTTTTTATTTGCATTTCTAATAATTATTTGAACAAAGATGTTTACTTCCTAAAACCAAAGTGAACAGTCATTGTTTTCAAATGCATTCAATTTCAGAGCCAATCAATCAATTAATTTTTTTCTGAGGTCTCAAAAATTTATATATACTTATATAAGTTGGTTGTAAGTTGTTGAATGTAGATGGCAGCATATCCAAATATTTTAAGGTATCGTAATAAAACGTTTCTGCGTTCTCTTTTAAATGTGGGCGTCTCTACTTAAAATAAAAATTTAAGTGCCTATTTTTGGGAGTACGATGCATTATACTTTTACTTTGGTTTAGACAGGTGAGTTGTATTCTTGAATCATTACGGTTATAGCTGTTTCTACTATTGTTAATTGTTTGATAGTTGTTTCTTAAATTTTATTACTTTCTTCCTAGTTCCTTAAACGTAGTAGTTTTATTCATAGTATCACTTCGACTTTTTCATTTTTTGCAATTCGAAATTTCGACTTCAGGTATGCTTTTTATTTTAAATATAAGATCTGTTTTACCTTCATGGCTTATATTGTAAGAAATATTGAGCGATTACGGAATAGTTGGTGGTCTTTAAAAACTTAACATCCCATGCTAGATCCCAATATCTGGCCCCAAGCGAGTGGGGTGCCAGCTCAGGCGTGACCACGTCATCTGACCGTGGTTCAAAATTACGTGTGTCCTCGGATCTTTCCCTTGGGGGTTGATCCCGGACCGTCGCCAACCCGTTGTGTTGTTCCAGTGCAACGTTAATTAAAATACCCACCAAGTACATCACCTGACCCCAAGCTATCTTTTGATTTCATCCTATTCTATTCCCCAGTCCCTTTTTCCTTTCACGATACTTTTTACTTGACGTTGTCCGTCTTGTGTTTGACGCAGCTTGGCTAAATGTCTGCCATAAAACCCAAAAACAAACAATCCAATACCTGGCACCACCTTTAGAAATTTCATATTTTTTATTCTTTTGAGAATAATTTATAGCAACGTGCTTCTCAGATCTTTGATGTTGAGGCACTGTACATTAGTTTTTTGTACTTACACTGTACATTAGTTAATCTGTTTTAAATTAAAATTCGTTTACTCTAACCAAGTTCTAAAACTAAATCAATGCTTCAATTTTTGTTTGGAGCTTTTTCATCAAAACGACATTGTGGTACATTATACTCTCCCAGATCTATTAGCCCTCGTGTTGCAAGAAATGACCGCACGGCGATAAACCAAACCATAATCTGCCTACAATATTTTCAAGTGATAGAAATTTTCATTTGGGTTTCACTAACCAGAAGCAAACTGTTCTTAAAACAAGTAATTTTTCGAAAGTTTCTGATTCAGCCAACACAAAAGATCAACTAACATTTTCGTGCTTATGAACAAAGGTACCAGGTATAGAGGGCACTAAATTTATATCGATATTGTGCGATATGCAGTATTCTCTTCAAGTAACAGATGTTATGAAACTCGTACGCATCAAAGCTTAAGTTAAACTACTCTAAATCTTTTTTGTATGGAGAATGAGATTCCAGATCAGGTGTTAACTTCTTGATCTGACAGTGGTTTGAAATGATTTTGTTGTCCTCAGGTCTTACCCTTCAGAATTAATCAGTCACCCATAGTGCTGCTCCAATGCGACATAAATTAAACTAGCTATCAAATCCTTGTTATTCTTGCGCCATAAAATCCTAAACCAACCTGGGCCGCGGTGGCCCGGTTGGAAGAGTAACGGACTTGCAACCGAAGGGTTGCGAGTTCGAATCCAGCCAAACACCGTCGTGTACAAAGGGGGCTGGTGCACGTTAAATCTGTCGTGGCCTCAAATGTCCTCACGTTGGCGTGGTGTGGAAGTTTGGAGAGTGGGGTGCCAGCTCAGGTGTTGCCTCGTCATCTGACCGTGGTTCAAAATTACGTGGTGTTGTCCTCGGATCTTTCCCTTTGGGATTGATCCCGGACCGTCACCAATAGCCCATTGTGTTGCTCCAGTGTGACGTTAATTGAAATTCACCCCCCCTAAACCAACCTATCTTAATCTTGAGACCACCGTGGCTCAGTGAGTTTGCCTATTGTGTTAGCAACCTGCGAGCTGAAGGTGGCACAGGCTTGATTTCTGTAACTTAATATTTTTCTAAGTCAGTAAAACTTTCTTTGCATGTGTATGGTCCATTCTCAACATTATTTCTAGAGTTTTGTGCAGATTGGCTAAATATGGCCCTTTCGCCATGAAACCCAGCCAACCTTATTGATCCGTTCTACTGCCTCTGGAAAATTGCAGTGCATACCTTTGGAATAAAATAAGTTCAGGAAAGGTTTACTTTGGTAATTTATGTCATAAGTGCATTTTTGTCTATTTATGTGACTGCCATTTTGTTCTACCTGACTTTTAAGACCAAAGGAAATATCATAGCACCAGTTTTGAAAAATATCACTGCCATTCTTGAATATGTATTATAAATTTCAGAAAAACAAATTTTGGTTGGGGTAAAAAAATTAATTCTAAAAGTAGTTATTTACATGTTTTTAAGTATTAATAACTTAAAAACATGTTTACTAAAAGGTCGAAAATATTTCCCCTTTCTTTGTGGATTGTCTTATATAATCTTACGGAAACTTTAATTGTATCTTTTCATGTTCATTGACCCGTATCAATTGCGAATCATGTATTATTGTTTTTTAAAATACTTAAATATGTAATCTTAATTTTTCAGAGTTTGAGGGCAGAAAAAAGGTGAAAGATGAAGATACCACTTTGCTTTGCAACTTGGTGTGTCATTCTAGTTGCCTGCGCAGCTCATACGTCAGATAAGTAAGTTTAGGTCCATACACATTAACTAATACTTGACAATAAATAAAAAATGTATCCGAATGGATACTAGATTTATTAAATAAAGGAGAGAACTTAAAAAGTAGATTCTTAAATTTATACTTTTTAATTGCTTGCTTTTCAATTTTTTTCCTTTACTTCATTGCTGAACATTTTCTTTACTAATTTTTCTTTATCGCCTAATTATATTCTTATTAACCTTCCAAGTGATTTCGACGAGATATCTCGTCCATCAAGATTTGATTGCTTTTGCTATAGATATTTCATGATGAAATATCTCGTCATCAGGATATTGCCGATTTTTTTTATAACAAGAACCAAATCTGGTCAGTTTTCTAATGAGATATCTCGTCTATCAAGATCTGGTCAGTTTTCTAATGAGATATCTCGTCTATCAAGATCTGGTCAGTTTTCTAATGAGATATCTCGTCTATCAAGATCTGGTCAGTTTTCTAATGAGATATCTCGTCTATCAAGATCTGGTCAGTTTTCTAATGAGATATCTCGTCTATCAAGATCTGGTCAGTTTTCTAATGAGATATCTCGTCTATCAAGATCTGGTCAGTTTTCTAATGAGATATCTCGTCTATCAGGATCTAGTCAGTTTTCTAATGAGATATCTCGTCTATCAGGATCTGGTCAGTTTTCCAATGGCGAGATATCTCGTCTATCAGGATCTGGTCAGTTTTCCAATGGGGAGATATCTCGTCTATCAGGATCTGCTCAGTTTTCCAATGGGGAGATATCTCGTCTATCAGGATCTGCTCAGTTTTCCAATGGGGAGATATCTCGTCTATCAGGATCTGGTCAGTTTTCCAATGGCGAGATATCTCGTCTATCAGGATCTGGTCGGTTTCTAATGGCGAGATATCTCGTAGAGACAACTTCCTGGAGGGTTAAAATGTAATTACTTCATATTTTTTATGAAATAATGAACATTTTTATAATTTATAAATAAATTAGCAATTATTTATAAATAAAAAAAATCGGTCTCAAAGTCCTTATTCTATGCATTTTTTTTCAGTGGCTATATTTTCACTTCTCCGAGATCATTGAAACTTGGATCTTCCAATGAATTGCAATTTCTTAGATTCGGTGACTATGACGACGATGGC
This sequence comes from Meta bourneti, assembly GCA_933210815.1. Classification (NCBI taxonomy): domain Eukaryota; kingdom Metazoa; phylum Arthropoda; class Arachnida; order Araneae; family Tetragnathidae; genus Meta; species Meta bourneti. The sequence goes on along the minus strand of OW119924.1, from coordinate 59,466,794 downwards.
TATTTAAGAGTACGTGTGTATTATTCTGAATCTTATGATAGCAATGAGACTCTAGCATTTGATAAAGAGTATGAAATTCAAAAAGGTAAGGGAAATCTAGAACAAAATACCAACATGCCTAAGGCACACTCATTTTGTATCTATTAACTTAAATTTATTCTTCTAGGTCAAAAGGAATCGCTGTTCCAGCTTCAAGTAGATCCTTTTACTAACTATGTGTATAACGGAAGATTAGTAATTAATGGAACTGTAGGGGGGGAGAAATTCGGAGGCAGTGATACGGTTCAGTTTTCTACTCCCAAAAGCAAGCTAATCATCATTCAAACTGATAAACCATTGTATCAACCAGGACAGCAAGGTAATTTACAAAAGAAAAGGTCTTCAAAGAAAACTTTTTATTTAAATAATTTCCATATCAATTTTTTGTATTTAAATTCCTACCTTATAAATCGTCGGCTTAATACTTAAGGGAAACATTTACTCTCTATGATAAAATTTCTTCTTGAGAAACATTTCATAAGTTTATCTCCACGCAAATAAAAAAATGACTTGGTGAACTTCAGTGTAAAGATCATCACAATATGGGCTAGAAAAGGTAAACAATCATGCCTTGAAAATGTTGACTTAGTGTGTTTCACTTGTAAGCCGACGCAGCACGAAAACGTAATTCAGATTGGTAATTGAATTTACGTTGCACTGAAGCAACACAACGGGCTATTGGCGACGATTTGGGATCAATCCCAAAGGAAAGATCAGAGAACAAGATCTCATAATTTTCAACCACTATAAGATGACGATGTCAAAGACCTTAGATAAAAACTAAAAAACCTAAACTAAACATAATTCAGAGTACCTGTATTAGGTTTATAAAATCCGTTTTTATCTTAACACAAGCTTTAATATGTTAACTATCCAAATAGTTTCGGCGAGATATCTCGTCCATGAAGATTTTGCTGGTTTTTTTAAAATTACGAGATCGAGATCTGGTCCGTTTTCTTTAAATGACGACATCTTGTCCATCAATATCTGGTCAGTTTTGCTAGTGACGAGATACCTCGTCAAGACAACCACCAGGAGGGTTAAAACGTACAAAGAAAGAAGGGCACGCAGAAAATGTTCAGTTATAAATCCCTTAATGGCCCCAATTTTACTATACACGACTATACAAATTTAAATTTAGAAATTTTACTTTTGATTTGCAATAGTCCGCTGTGTTGCTCCAGTGCTAAGTTAATTAATTGCCATTGCCATTTTGAGATCCATCATCCCATAAACAAAGTAAATGTGTGGATACTAATCTTTAAAGCAGTTACTAGGTTTTATGATACTGTTTTAATACATTCGAAATTCCAGAAATTTATATTTTCGGATTAAATTACTCGCATAACTTTTTTAATTCTCATATTTTGCAAGAAATTTAGATTCGATGGAGAAATTAGAACTTTTTACAAAAATTTTATAGATAATATTTTTTATGTATTGTAGAATATTGATATGAGCCTAATATTAATGAATCATAAGTGATCTTTGTACCTTAATAAGGCGTTCATTTTAAATGTGTTACAAAAGTTGATCTAATAAACGATTAAATCTTGATAAAGCTATCTACAAAAAAGAGCCCATAAGTGTATATACATAAAATAGTATTTAGTCTAGTATGAAAAGTTAACACAATATGGAGAAAAATTTGTATAACTCAGTTGAAATAATTAGTCATAATAAAAGTATCTTGAATAAAATTTACTTGAATAATTAATAAAAATTTAAGTAAACTTATGTAAACATTTTACTTTCTTCCTATTTTCAATATATAGTGCTGTTCCGGGTTCTGAAGTTAGATAAGGCACTGAAACCATCATTAAATGAAAATGATGTAAGTATACATTTAAAATTTTGTAATAATCGTATTTTAAATGTTAATGTTTCTAATATTTTATTAAGAAAATACTTTATAAATAACTTTAAAAGTTATAAAACCGCAAATCCTTATACGTGGTACACATAGCATTCTATGATAATTGAATTGTTGTTACAATGAAAACGGTGAAAGTATCGAATTTTACTTACCCTTTAGTCAAACTTGATTCAATCAAAGAATTTCTAAAACTTTTGATATTGTGTTGAATTGAAATACATAAATACAAAAGCTTAGCACATAAAACAACTGTTACGTATTTCCAGCATATTTTAGTCACAAAGCAATTTTTGTTTTTATCTTCGCGTCATATAAGCTATTCATTCATTTTACTTTGATTTCAATGCACGCGATTTCGAAGTCCATCACCCCCCACCTTCAGTCCCTTTGAAAAAACTAAATTTCTATTCGAATTCATGCTGAAAATAATAGAATAGTAGAAAAAGCATTTTACGGCTTGTTCCTCGAAATTTGAAACTCCCTCGTACCAAATTCACGCATAATAATCTAATCAGTCGGAGAGAAATTATTATATATGGATCGTAATCTGCATAATAATACAATCACTGAAAATTTCTCTTATTTGTTGTTTAGCTGTATCAGGTACTTTCTGTCAAGCTTAGTGTAGGGCGGTAGTGTTTCTGCGAGGAATGAGTTTCATGTATGTGTTCCACATCGACCTTCTAATAAAATTGACAGCAAGGGGCGGAGTCGTAAGATCTCAGAAGGGTAAGTCAAGTGGGCTAACGAATCGACTTGGGCCTGTTGGCTATCGAAGTGCAGACTTGTGTTTTTAATCAGGCTGGACAATCACTCTAATAGATCAATAATTTGTCCCACATTATGATTTATACTTTTTCCCACAACCACGTGACATCTTCAACCCGAGCGATGGGAAGAAATAGCATAAAGCTGCGCTCGCATACTCCATTTATTTCATTAGAAGGTTGATGGTATTCCAGACGTGCCTTTTTTTCTTGTCTTTTAATAACATTTCAGCAGTTCGGCAAAAATATTCGAAAGAATGAATTCTGAATTGAAATATGGTAGTGTTATTGGGGATTGGTTAAACGCCAAAATTCGCCAAAACGACAACTAAATTTTAAGGTAACACCGATATATCAGGCAGGCACATACGGGGAAGTAAAATCTTCACATTCTGTCTGGTTTGTTTACCTCAAAAATCTCGAATATATTTGCAGACTAGTATGCTTGATCTCAAGCATTGTGTTATTAATGGACATACGCAGAAAAAATATTTCTGTCACAGAACAGAAATACATTTCAAAGAAACTTTTAATGTTACTAACGAAATGTGGTTTTGGGAATTATAAGTAACTTGTGTAGAGAAGCCTGAAGATTTGGCTTAACTCTCCTTCACAACCTGTCTTAAAAATGTGTTTCGTTAAAGCATATAAAAGATCTGTTTGGATGTAAATAAATTCAATGTTTCTGGCAATTGAAAATATCATTAACTCTGACTTGTTTTTAAATTAATATTACCTCCAATCTATTCTTTTGTAAATTGATTATTTTAGACTCAGAATGTTTTATTTAAATTTTTCTTATGTTTTATTATATAGGTAGCTGATGTTTACGTTGAAGATCCCGAAGGAACGAGATTATTTCAGTTTAAAAATGTTCATCTAGGAAAGGGTAAATTTTCTCTTTGAATATTTATTTCAAGTTTGGGTTACTTTGATCTATTTATCACTTATTTACAATAGCTTAATTCACGCTGTCTATAGAATCCAATTTTAAATTGAAATCATGTGCATATAATAAATATTGCATATAAATGTTAGATATCTTATAAATTTGGAACTTTCCTTGTAAATTAACATGTTTCAATTGCTTTTAGATTCAAATTATGAATTAATATATTAAATTAACATTCCTCCAATTTGCTACTTGTAATATTACGGATCTTAGTATTTATAAAGAAGCCCTTGAATAGATTGCAATGAAAATGTATGAATTGTATATATTTAGGCATAGTGCAAATGGATTTCCCGTTATCTGATGAGCCAGTTCTTGGCACTTGGAGAATTACAGTCAACAGTCAAAACGATACAGAATCGGGAACTTTCGAAGTAAAGCGATACGGTAAGCTGTTCTAAAGGTCCTACATTTTTATTTAATAATTTTGTTTCTTGATTGCTTACAATTTATATATATTACGGAAGAGGTCTCTCGTTTTTAAAATAATGGACACATCTTACAACTGGCTAACATGGTTTGCGTTAAAGGCAAATTGAACAAAAGGTGTTATTGAAATTAAATAGTTTTGGCTGTAGACGAGATTTAATTACTCGGATCTAGCCGAGATCCTTTTAATTTTATCTGCGAGTTGGCAGAACAGGCTCAATTCCTGTAACTGTACCCTGGGTGTATTTCTCTCTTCTGTGTCAGTGAAACTTTTTTGGTGTATGTATACATATTTACTTGACGCGTTGTTTGTCTTCTTGTGTCTGACATAGTTTGAACAAATACGGCCCTTGTACCACAACCCAAACGAAACAACCCATTGAATTTATTTAAAAAATTTAAGGAAACTAAAGTTAGGTATGTCCAGTATTGCTTGACACTAAGGTTGGAATCAGATCCAATAGTTCCTGATTTCTTAAGCAAAATCGTTTATTTTTAAGAAATTTTTTATGTATTTTGAAGAGTAGTACCAATGATGAATTTTTAAGTTAACTATAGAAATTGAAAGAAAGATACAGTTAAAAAGGACAGAAATCGACAATAATCCTGTTATATTCTGTACTTTTCTCAGCTACAAATTAGCTGAAAAATATATTTTAAACATGCTCACTACCAGGAAATTTTATCTGATTTCATGAGTCGCGCCGTAAAATCCAAACTGACCAACCAATTCTGTAAACTCATGTGTTTTGCTTAAAGCATCCACGAACTTAACAAACACTAAATCAGAATTCCGATTCAATATTCAATTAATAGTCAACACATTCGATTGTGAATAATATAAATTGTAAAGAAATTGTAGTTTTTACCCTCCTTAATTGTATTACTTGCATTACAATTAAGTACAGTACAATAATTCGCGTAAGTGGGATTCTGGTACCAGAAAAACATCCCAGGGGTTCAATTCAAATTAGAAGGCGAGAGAGCTTAGTAGTCTGGCATCGCTAGAATAACCAGTGGACAATTGAGGTCAATTTCATTTGGTCACGGTTTTAAGGTTTTCTCGACCTGTCGGAAATGCAATATAGAGCAATACTTTTCTGGTCACTTCCTTACTTGTCTGGGGCAGTCTCAGAGAGGATCTTTATTTTAATTCTTCCCTCGTCTTGGATTTTTGTAAGGTGCAGACTTGGTCTAGCTTGACTAAATCAAGTGAGATAAGAAACAATTCGCATTTTAATTTCAATTGGATGATTCTTTTTTTTCGAAATTATCTCTTCTAAGTTTTTTCTGATGCTATGAAGAGTGAGAACTGAAATTGTCTTTTGTAAAGATCTCTGTTCTAAAATTGATCAATTGAATCGTTTTTATCCAGCTAACTTTAAAAATGAACAAAATTTCATTATTTAATAAATGGGGCAGCTTATGTATTCATTTTAATGGATATTATAATCTGATGCTTTGTAAATTTTTGAATTTAAATATATCTAGATGTTAAATAAATGAAAATTTTCTGTTCCAGTTCTACCAAAGTTCGATGTGAAGATCAAATTTCCTCCTTTCGTTCTTGCAAACGCTGAAATCATTCCTGTGGAGATTTGTGCCAAGTAATGCATTTTTCCTTTCGATTGAATATAACGATTCAATTAATTTCACTTCAACTCCTGTTAAAATTCTATTATTTGCATAACTAAACAAATTCAAATTCTTGTCGGAATACTTGCGTTAATCTGTATAATTGGGAATTAAGAACTTAAACATAAATGCTTCACAAAGTGTAGTGATTTCTGAGAAGATATTGTAAGTTTTACAATTATTTTTGAACTTTTAACCCTGTGTCACGAGATTTTAGTATAGTGTAATGTTGCTTTTACCTCACAACACGCATAATGACCACGTCTATTGATTGAAAGAATACAAGAAAAAATGCTATAGATCAAGAAGATCAAAACTGGTTAGAAGTTAGAGAAGACTGAAGGTTTTACTATTACGACTGAAGATTTTACTATGGTAATAAAGTTTTTGTCAGATATTTTTAAAGATAATTTTAGTTATTGTCAGATATTTTAAAGAAAATAATAGCCATCTTAAGAATGAAATAGCGTTATTTTACTGGAAGAAAAAGAAAAGCATATCAAGCATTATGCATATTATTTGCAGATAAATTTTAAATGTCAGAAATAAAAAAGCTGAAAATTAAATTAAATAAAAAATTAAGTGAATAATTATATAAAATTAAAAATATAGTTGAAATTAAAATTGAAAAATTAAAAAAACTTCCAGCTTGATTTTCAAAAGTAAAAGGCAAACCATTGTGTAATTTACTGATAATTAAGCTGGCCTGTTCGGGAAATTGCTTCCAGAAAATTTCAAATCCAGTCCCTTAATCGATAGAATTTTTTGACACTTCATCACATGGATTTTCAGGATATGTAAAATTGGAAAAAGCAAAATCAAGACAAGAAACATAATACTAACGAGAACCGTGGATACCCCCATGCAATGTGACACTGTTACTTAAGATGAATACTCTAGTATTCGAATACAGTGAGTACTTTTGGCATCCGCATAACTAGGATTGTAACCGAATAACTTGGATCCGATTACGTATTCGAATATTTTGTATCCAACTACTTTTGTGACCGAATACTTTGTATCCAACTACTTTGGATCCGAATACTTTGGATCCGAGTACTTTGGATCCGAGTACTTTGGTAACCGAATACTTTGGATCCGAGTACTTTGGTAACCGAATACTTTGGATCCGAGTACTTTGGTAACCGAATACTTTGGATCCGAGTACTTTGGTAACCGAATACCTTGGATCCGAATACTTTGGTAACCGAATACTTTGGAAAAGAATCGAGTACAACGATTACTTTTAAGTATCGAGTACATGAGTACATTTGTATTCGAATACTCCCATTACTACTCAAAACTAAACTGGCATTAAAACACTTTAAAACTTAAGAAAAGGGGACTTTTTTGTATCGAAAGATTGCATGTTTTTCCATCAATTTAATGTTCAAAAATATTCATTAAAAATTTAGTTTATTCCGATTATGATACATATTTTCAATGAGTCAACTTGAATGTTGCACTACATTTTTAACATTTGTTTTATTACTCAAAGAAAAATCTGATCGTATTGCAACAAAAGATTTTATCCGACATTTATGACATAATTCGTTAGTCTCCCATTATGTTGCACCCGTCATCATCATTTATATATTGCTACAGGGTATCCACGTGCTTAAAGTTTTCGATGAAAAACATTTATAATAGCCGCCTTGGGGATAATGCATTACTTCTCACTTAAGTCAAAGAAATGACGTGTGTTTATTTACTGTCCAGTTTAACTGGTATTTTGAGCTGAGAGAAAAGGACGTTCACACATGAATTAATGACAGGTGGACGACCGGTAATTTTTATTTTCCATCGATGTTTTTAGTAAGAATAATAAGAGTACATTTTATTGCAATTCATTATGAATTCTATATCGTAACTGAGGCTCTATTGGTTTTACAGGAATAAACCTGCCATGTGTCGGGTACTATGCACAACAACGTTTTAAGTTTACGTTGTGCTTTTGCAGTTCGTGAAATACAACTTTGGAGAATTACTTTGATGCATACCGTATAATAAATTCAAGAAAATTTCAGTTCTATGAGAATATATTTTTACATAATGATACTATATTTGTTTTATCAATTTATCAACTGCCGGTGACTTATTTACAAAATTGAATAATTATAATTTAAATTAGTGTAATAAATAGTTTTCAACAGTTTCAAAAAATTTTCAAATGCAAAATGCTAATGCAAAAAAATTGCATTTGTGGAAATTCAATACTTTTCGGAACTGCCAATTATTTAATATTGTAACTAACTCACGCTGTTTAGTTAATCATTATATATGCCATTAATTTAGTTCAAAAATTATTTCAACAAAGTATCAATTTAATAACGTGTATATTTATAAAGGTACAATCATTCAGTGCCATATACGCTCATATTTTTATTTCTTGTCTTATTTCGTTTTTAGATACACGTATGGTAAAAATGTGATTGGCCAATTGAACCTAAACGCATCACTTGAATCTTACCCTTGGTCCAGTGATAAAAACCCTGTTTTACAAGAAACAATTAAGGTAATCTTTGATTAAAAAGTTTTCAAAAACAATTGACTACACAGAGTCTAATTACTTGATATATTTTCTAACTAAATGGAATTTTAGGATCGATAAGATCAAATATTTCCTCTAAAATGTTGGTTGGAATCACATTACGAATTTTTCATCAATTTTAATGTTTTAAATTCCAAGACAAAATATGTGTTTAGTTAGTTTATTTGATATTGTATCAATCTGGGGGTTTTTAAGAGTAGTTTCAAAAACGAGTATTACGTTATGTTTGTAGATATTGAGTGCCCATATTTTATACTATTCAAATACTTCGCTGTTCGCAACGTATTAGCTGTACCAAAATGAGTTATACATTTACACTACTTTGTTTATACCTATTAATATTTTTAAAACACGATAATTTTTGAAAAATTAGTTTCTTTTTACATTAGTTTACGAACATGATTTTGGATTTATGTTCCACTTTTTCAGCTTGATGGATGCTATAACTACACTTTTAATGTATCTCTGATAGAACCTAATAGTGCCTATCGTTATAGAAGAATCATGGTGGTAGCCAATGTTGTAGAAAAGGGAACAGGTAAAAAGTTTTATTATATAAATAGAAGATGTGATGTGTGACTATTATATTTATGAATTCTAGGAAGACTAACCAAGGTTTAATGTTATTTTAAGGAAAAGTGAATTCTATCTGTCCAGATATGACTATTCTGCGGTTTAATAATTTTCATTTTTTACTAAATTGAAAAATAATTTCATTTCTTACATAGTATTTAAGTTAAGATGCATGGAATAAATAACTCAAGTTATGATGGGTGTTAAGTCAAAAGTTTTACATAAAATTTATATGAACGTGCATACCAAAGTAGTTATTCCTTGTTGTCTTAGCCTCGTTATATATTCATACGAAAGCCCTTAACCCTCCAAGTGGTTTTGATGAGATATTTCATCCATCAAGATCTGACCAATTTTGTTTATGACGAGATACCTCCTGTAAACAACCACTTGTATGGGAAACTCGAGGCTTCTTGGGTGTATTTCTCTCTTTTGTGGTAGTAAAACTTTCGCTCTTTGTGTGCATGTTTATTACTTCGTGTTATCTGTCTTGTGCTTAGCGCAACATGGCCAAATACGGTCCTTGCGCCATAAAACCCAACCAACCGTAACTCAAAGAGCAAGTAAAGTCCTATCAATTTAGTCGTGGCCTCCTACGCTGATGCAGTATGAAACAAGTTCAATGGCAAAATATATGTGACGCTTATAAAGTTGAGAGTAAAGGTATTTACAAGTTACAGATTCTTTTGGTGATCACACAAAAGCGATTCATCGGCAAAGTACAAAGTTTAGCATGAAAAGGAAATTATTACGCATTTGGGGTGTCTCGAGATCTTTCAACCAATGAACACGAAAAGTTTTAACAGAAATATTTTTCTAATTTTAATTTTTATAAATTCATAACAGATTTTACACTGAATATAAATTTGTACCTTGGTAGGAAAGGGGCCCTTGTCCAAATTTGCTTAGTTTGATTTGTGTCTAGAAATCACTTCAAAGTAAAGAAAGATATAGTAAAAGTGTAAATGCATCACGAAAGTACCAAATCATTGAAGGGTAAATTTTTAAAAATTAAAATTGTTAAATCGGATGTTATCAAAAATTTGCAAAAGAACTGGCCCTTTTCCTGCCGAGGTACAGAAATATACCAGTCTGAAAAACCATATGCTTTATGTATTTAGTTTATTATTTCTCAAAACCCATTCAAACACACAAGTGCCTGCAGTCTCCTTTGTTGATGAAAGCTTGAACCAAGCAATAAAAAAGCCTTTCCGATTAAGATATATTTTTATTTCTCTTTATAAATATTATAAAAACCATAAAACATTACAATATAATACTTTTAAACTTTTTAACATAATTAACATAGTTATTTTACGTCCTAAAAGAATTTTTAGGACATAAAATTGCATCGTGAATTTAAACACAGGGCTAATGGATTAATAAATTTAAATATTCTTATTCTAATGTTTTTATCGTTTCGTTCAGGTCGTTCTATGCAATGTGCTTGATTAAAAAATTAACTAAGTTGATCAAGTCTCCTCCCATAGCCATTTTGCTAAAGATAGAATGCCAGGAAAAGTTTGGCTCACAGTGGCTTAATGAGTTTGCCCACTGCTCTAGCAACCTGCGAGTTGGAGGCGGTGCAGATTCGATTCCACTCTGGGTGTATTCCTCTTCTGTGTCAAAAAAAATTGCCCTTGTGTATGTCCACTAACTTGACGTTGTTTGTCTTGTGTATGACTCAGTTTAGCTAAATATGGTCCTTGCCCCACGATACCTAATCAATCAACTTCATAAGATTCTATTGCTCATAAAGGTCAAAACTACTTAGAACTCATGCAAAGAAGACTGCAGGAACGGATATACACTATCTACCAATAAGTATTTGGACACCCATGCAAATGACGATATCTGCGGTCCTGATATACGTCACGCCCTCCGCCGTTAAATATCGTGTAGGAAACAACATTGGCATTAGTCGCATGCAAGATGCCACGAAGTGCAGTTACCTGATTTGGAGAAAGGTGTAATCGTCGGGTATCACAGAAATGGCCGATCTTTAAGGGACATATCTAGCGAGCTGAATTACCTAAAATCGACAGTGGCCTATGTGATTCAGAAGTGCAATGTGAGCTGTGATTGTCGGAATGTGCCCCGAGTCGGCAGACCCACGAAACTGGGAGATAGAGACCGATGGGTGCTGTCCAGAGAAATTCGGAAGAACCACACCCAACTGAAGGCCCAGATACTCGAGGAGTTTCAACTGACATCGAGGAGTGTTGTTTCGATGAATACCATCCGTAAGGAAGCACATCTGCTTGGTTTTCATGGTCGTGCTGCCGCCCATAAGCCTTTGATCACAAAGTCCATCCGCGCTGCTCGGTTTATGTGGTGCAAAGCACGTCGAAAGTGGACCGTAGATCAGTGGAAACGGGTTCTCTGGAGCGACGAATCAAGGTTCACCCTCTACTGTTCGGATGGCAGGGTCTGGTTTGGCGTCTGCCTGGAGAACGCCTCCTGCCAGAATGCATTGTGCCCACAGTAAAGTTTGGCGGAGGTGGAATTATGGTCTGGGGTGTTTCTCCTGGTATGGACTGCACTATTTTGGATGACAGTGTGCTTCTTACGTTGTGGCAGTTTTACGGGTTGGACCCATGTTACTTCCAGGACAACAACGCCAGCTGTCATGTTGCGAGGTCCACCATGGATTGGTAAGGTGACAATGGGGTTAAACGATTGGACTGGCGAGCCCAGACCTGAACCCTATCGAGAACCTCTGGGACGAGTTGGATCGCCGAATTAAGGGGTGCAACAAGCGTCCAAATTGGGTGAAAGAACTTGCATGTCTTCTCCAAGCCGAGTGGAAGAAAATACCACTAACCGTCATATAAGGACTTGTGGAAAGCATGCCCGGAGGGTTGAGGCTATAATTGCCTCTCGTGGAGGCTCTACCAACAATTGAATATGAATAAATTTTGTTTTTCTTTTCTATCACAGGTGTCCGAATATTTATTGGTATATAGTGTATGAGTGACGACCCGAGTTAAATATGAAAAATCAGGGATGCGTCAAGGTTTCCTCACGCGGTCGAGCTATTAATATACACTGCTGGCCACCCAAATTGCAACACCAAGAAAGACAAGAGATATCACAAAAAATTTATTTTGTAGATAACATGTTGACCAAGTATCAAATGATTAAATTTATAGACTTTTGTGAAGTGTGGTTCCTGCCAAAATAAGTAGCCAGAGTAGCCGCAATTGTTGGAGATCACCGCTGCCACACGCCTCGGCATTGATTCAAAGAGACTTTGGATGTGTTCTTGGGGTACAGCAGACCAAGCAGCTTCCACACGTTGCCAAAGTTGATCTGGTGTGGCAACTGGGGATGTATTCTGGGTCAATCGTTGAGCAACCATGGACCACATGTTTTCTATCGGCGAAAGATCCGGAGAGCGAGCTGGCCAGGGAAGCAATTCAATCTGGCGATTGACGAAGAACCCTTGGACAATGCGTGCCACGTGTGGTCGCGCATTATCCTGTTGAAATATGGCTGTGGGCAAACCCTGAAGGTAAGGAAGGACAACTGGCTCCAACACCTCGGAGATGTAGCGCTGGCTGTTTAAAGTACCGGCAATGCGTACTAGAGGAGTGCGAGAGTGATATCCAATACCGCCCCATACCATAATACCCGGTGCAGGACCAGTGTGGCGGTGCATAACGCAGCTGTTCAGCATCCTCTCTCCACGGTGTCTCCAGACTCGAATCCGACCATCGTGGTGTTGCAGACAGAAGCGTGACTCGTCAGTAAAGACAATTTCATTCCATTCTGCCGTCCACATCCTTCTTTCATCGCACCATTGGCGGCGGAAACGTCTGTGGTTCTGCGTCAAGGGTAGACGAAGCAATGGACGTCTTGCGGACAGACCACTCTGCTGTAAATGGCGTCGAATGGTACGCGCAGACACTGGATGATGCGGTACAGACTGAACGTGATGTGGCTGAGCGATCCGTCACTGCCATACGCACAATATGCCTGTCATCACGTGAAGTGGTGCACTGAGGTGGATGCGATCGAACACGTCGGTCCGTCGTACCCTCCTGCATCCAACGATCACATATCCGCATTACAGTTGTTTGGTTTCGTCCAACACGACTACCGATTTCCCTGAAAGATAATCCACAATCTCGGTAGGCCACTATCCTTCCTCTGTCGAACTCGGATACTTGATCAAAAGTTGATCGCTGTTTTCTACGAGGCATAATTGATCGTTTTTTTTTAAAAAACCGCAAGAAAAACACAATTGCCGTACTTGAAATCGTCGAAATCTCCAAGCCTTAAATAGCGCTTTGAAGTGGCGCCACAGGCGCTCGTGATGTGCGTCTGCGCTGAAATTCTAATCATTTGCATATCTCACATTCGCTAATGCTAATGATTAATAAATTTCATATTATTTGCATGCTTCCTTCAGGGTGTTGCATTTACGGTGGCCAGCAGTGTATTTCATAACAATGATTCCGTTAGAAACTATACAACTATATAACTGTTATCTTTTTTGGATTTAAAATTCAAGGTTTCTCTTTTTAAACGGCAAATTCCTGCTAATTTATTATTCATACAAAAAATATTCAATATGAAAATGGCATCAGTATACTTTAATTCTAAATTTTACCATTTTATGTTGATGTCATACTTTAATCTAACGTTTATTGTTTCCGTAGTTTTCATTAAAGTGTGTTACTTCTCTTTCCATGTTCATTCATATCATACATCACCTACATAGTTTTAACATAACTTTTTATGATGATTTGGTCACTTTGAATTTTTAATGTGAAAAATAAATTCTAAATCCCTTTTTAAACTGCTATCATGACAATCTCAAAGTTATTTCAAAGTTTCGTATTTCTCAAAGAACATAAAAAAAATTTACCAGGTGTGCAAATGAATGCTACCGAGTTTCTCCAACGTCAGTATTCCCCTCTGAATATGGATTTCAATAGCGATGCAAATCAGAGGCAGTACTTCAAACCAGGCCTTCCTTACACCGGAAAAGTAAGCAGCAAATTGATTACATTGAATATTTTAAAATTAGCTTAGAAGTTATGTTGGCATATTAATATATTACACTAAGTGGAAACTTTTCAATGAGAAATTATTTCATTCTTTAGCTGAAAGTGACTAATCCGGATGACACTCCAGCTGGAAGCGAGCCAATTGAAATCTGTGCAACCATTTCACGGGAGAGAATTATCAGTAATTGGTTTGGAACCAAAAAAGTCAAGTTCTGTAAGAACTACACATCCGATGATGATGGTATTATCAAGTACGCACTACCTCCTCAAAATACAGATTCTACATCAATATATTTAGAGGTAAGAGATATGTAATAAATATATCGTTTAGTGTAAGGTGAGTTGGAGAATCACAAGTTTTGTTGAGTTATTTCTTAAAAATCAGTATTCATATTAAAGAAAGCACCTTCGGTTATCTCAAAATTGAAATAAAATTTTGACGTTTTAAAAATAATTGTATTTTGAAAGAAATATTATAAAATCGCACTTATTTAAATTATATATGCTCTAATATGGTGATACAGGTATAAATATGCAATAAAATCCTTTTGTAATTTTACTGTCAACAAAATATTGTAGAAGTAATGTATGGAATAATGTAATAAGAATCCTGAATATTCTTTTGGTAAGAGCCCTAAGGGGCATATCTTTAGGTGTGTATAGGCATCACATCCCCGAGATACTCGTATGATCTGCCCTCCTTTCTTTTTTTACCCTCGTCTACCCTTCTGCTTTTTGTTTTCCCCTCTTTCGTTGTTGTCTTGCGTTTGATGCAGCTTTTCCAAATATGGCCCCTTTAGCCATAAAACCTAAAATCAACCAATTTTTTGGTGAGTACCTCTGCAACAATCGTTGGAGCAATCATTAATCTGCACTTGAGAATAAAAAAAAATATTTTTGAATTAATTCTTATCTCGATAGACTTGGGGCAATTTATTTATCCCAAATATCTCGTGAGGATCCTTCCCTTCGGGTTTGATCCCAGACCTTTGCCAATAGCTCGTTGTGTTGCTCCAGTGCGACGTTATTAAAATGTTTACCTATTATCCCGTGAGATTTGAGGCCCTCAAAAACCAGTTCAGAATGGTGAATATGTTGGACTGTTAGAGATGAGATTGGATGACGTGCAGCCAATAATTAATGAATCACTGGCTAATTAACAAAACTTGCCACCTAATAGTTCAGTTATGTACTTTTCTACATAAATTTAACCAAATTAAACATGCTTCGATTTCAACATTTTTAAAAACTTTTCTAAACTGTTAAACCACTAAATGAGTGTTAATGGTAATTTATTGATTATTCTGCTAGTGTTTTTTTCTAATTATAGCTTTGCTTCTCTTGTGCGTATCAGTTTAGTGTTTTGGAAGAGATCTCGATGACATTTGATAGACATGTGTCTATTATGGTAGAATACAAGGCTGAAAAATGTATTTAGTTAACTACTTAACTAAAATAATGAATTTTGTGTATTTATTGTAGGCTCGATCTATAAAGTACGCAAGGAAACAAGATAACTCGGGCAGCAGAAATGATATTCTAGACACTCCACAGACAAGTACTTCCTTGAGTCCGTACTATTCCCCATCAGGAAGTTTCATTCAATTAACAACAGTGGGACATGAACTTCCCTGCGGAGAACAGAAATCAGTCAGGCTTCTGTTCACATCGAAAGAAGACGCAGATTACGAATTCAATTATCAGGTAAGAGGATAGTTATCAATTTAGAGTTCATCTTTATCATTACTTTTCTCGGTAAAAGATTAAATTATTGTTTTCAGTTTGAGATTTATTTTAATCCAGCATGTTTTTGCATTTCCCTTTTCGGTTTTGAACCTTACACATCCATAAATAAAAATTTCTGCTCAGTTAAAATTTGCTAAACTGTTGATATGACTTTCTTAATAGTCGATCGATTGATGGATTAGTGAGAAAGAATCTCAGTAGTCGATCAATTAATTTTCATAATATGTTTGTCAACAATCATTACTAGAGAACAGAATAGTTGAAGGTGGATTATGTGTTGAATATAAATTTATATAAAATTTAAATAGTTTTCCTTCATAATTTGGTTCGATTCTTGTATCTTACACTGGGTGTATTTCTCTATTCTGTGCCTGTAAAAATTTGCTTGTGTCCACTTGATATTATGTCTTGTGTTTGGTGAAGCTTGGCCAAATATGGGCATTGCACCTCAAGATCCAACCTACCTTCATAATTCCTGCCTCTTTCGGGATTTACTTTAAGTAAACACGATAATTCACGTACTAAAATACTAAAACAAACAATTTTCGCAAAGACCTAGTGATTTTCACCTACTTTTCTGCTACACTGTTTTTAGTGAAGCAAGCTATTGGTGCAGTCTACTTTGGCAAGCTATGCATTAGTGCAACATCAGTCCTGTTATACTAATAGGCTGAAATATGCATGCATATTAACGTCTTCTGCGCAAAAACATATTACGCATGTGCCGCTGATATCTCATGTGTGTTTCACCTTAGACCTTGCACTCTGAATCCAACCAACCTTCATAATTTTTGCTTAAACATGATTTAAATGTTTTTATAATTTATTTCCAGAGGAGTATCGTCAACTGAATTAACCGCTCTTAAATTTCAACAGATTATAAAACAAGGCGAAGTGGTTCAGACTGGAACTTCGAAAGTTTCTTTCACAGTAGCAGATGACGTGTCCAGGAAATTTGACAATGATAATGAACTCGTCAATGGTTCGGAAACTCAAATCGTTCCATCTCCGAAGAATAAAATGCCCGGTACCACATCTAGTTCATCTGAGGAAGAAGAGTGCCCGGCAGCCAGAGAAGCTAGGTAAATGGGCACTGCTAATACTCGTAAAACTCTGGATAAATTCCTATCGCCTTATATTAATGTATTTTGCCAATAAAACAAATTATGTAGTTTCAGTTAAAGTATGGTTGTCCCATAGACTGAAATAAAAGTAAACTGAGCATTGCTATTGAGAAGAGCTTCAAAAAGTGACCAACATGTCGACTAGTAATCACGTGACTGCTCTGAAAAACTGATGAGGGAAGCCAATTTGTCATCTTATCGCGTTTGGCGATATAACACCTTATGAGAGGGTGGATGTGTGAATGCTCATTTCAATAAGTATATACAAATATGGTGAAATTTCCAGTCTACTATGTCGCACAGATCAATCAGATTAGAAATCAATGGTTGGGCATCTTTTCCCGTCCCGTGTACCAATCAAATGATGAATGTTCGTTTCCAATTAACAGACGAAAGTAGTCTAAGGTTGCGTAACTACTAGTTTTGGCCATATGATCCTGGACACATAAAGTTACCATTGCTCACTACTTTCCTATTTCCTCTATGGGTGTGCCTCTGTCTCACTGCCCATCTGGAGCAGTCCTCGACATTAGAATATTATATAAGAGAATTGACAACCTTACTATACACAAACACTAGTCGATAACTGTAATGCAGGTATTGGATGGAAAGTAAACACTAATCGCATGCTTAACAGTAAGCAACGTTATAGGTCAACTTAATTTTCTATTGTTTCTATTCTGCAAAGGCAGTAAAATGTAACATTTTTTAGCTGTAAGTTATAAAAAGATGCCCAAAAGGCTCAATTGTGGCCCAATCTTGGCAACTCTGTATGGATGATCCAACGGTGTCTTAGAGCTTGGAGGTAGTCTTTCGTGGAGGGAGTAAATGAAGAAATAGTACTAGACCATACATATGGGGCCAACAGCGTATATTTGGATTACGTGCTAGCCTCAATAAAAAGCATAGAGTGGGCGAGAAGGGTTTGTGCTGAAAGTACAGACTGCGCATGACAAATATTCACCAATCATAGAAAGAAATCATCTGAGGCCGAAAAGATGGGGCATCAGCAGTCTTGGTTGGGTATATGCGGTGGAAAAAAATAAACTTAGTACAAACTAGCGCCTCGCTCGGATTTACATTTGAAAAATCGCCGATTTTGCATCAGGTTTTATCTATTTTTTTATTGGGGTGCCGGGATTCTGGGTTTCAATGGACGCTACATCACTGATACCTAGTCTTAACTATTTCAAGAAAGTGAGGCGCTAGAAGTCTTATCGACCTGAAACGGTTGATTCGCTGACATGTAAAATATTACTCTCGATAGATGTATTGTTACGATGAACCCACACTTTCGACAGAATTTAGAATGCGTAGTTCTTTGTAAAATAACCTGTTTGGAGCTTTAGGATTAGATTGTTTTGATGTTAACTTTGCTTTTTAGCTTTCACATTTCAGTTTGAACTGAAATCAATCTCAATCTTTGGTACTACTCACAACAAAATTTGACATACTTTAAACTTTAAGAAAACTTTAAATATATTTTCGTTTACTAATTAAATATGGTTGTTATAAAAAAGCAAAATAGCTAGTTGAAATTTCATTTAGCTGAACCTTTTTTTTTTCTTTATTAGCTTACTTTTAGCTTACAAGAAACCTTTACTTTTTAGGTATGTCCCACCGATTGGAGAAGCGCATATTAAGGTCAATGTCGATGCTGATTTATCACCTTCATTCACTTTACTTGTGTTTTACGTTCGTGGGGACAGAGAAACAGTAGCAGATTCTCAGAAGTTCCAAGTGCAAAAATGTTTCAAAAATAAAGTATGTATTTAAAAATCTAATCATTATTTCAATTCATTATAAACTTCAGCTTTTCTTATATGAAAAAAATTCCAGCTACGTATATTTTTTATTTATTCCAATACATCTCTAATTGATTTCTTTGGAACTCCTTGCATTTAATATCTTTATTAACATTTAATTCAAAATATGTAACTGTAAGACAATGATTCAGAGAATGGAGAAAAAATCGTAATTTTCTAATAGAAAATTGATAAAATAAAGGAATACATAGTTGGTCTGGATAATCTCTAATAATTAAAGACAATAGTTCATTTACGTTTCGAGCAATAATTTAAAATATCTTATACCCAGAAGAATTCAATTAAAAATTACATCACTCAGATAAGAGACAATGAAAAATGGTTGTCTGTAAATGGCTAAAAAATGTGGATAAACGTTAATAAAATAGTAAATAAATGTAGTAATGAAAGTATCGAAAAATGTGGTTGAAAATTGTTTCTTTACAGGTTGATTTCGAATTCGGAGATGAATTGAAACAGCCAGCAACAAAAACATCTGTGAAAGTTACAGCATCCCCTAATTCATTATGTGGTATCAAAGTTGTTGATAAGAGTATTTCGCTGCTGGATTCAAGTGATCAGTTGACTCCAGAAAGGGTGACACGCGCTTTCTCAATTATTTTATTAATTTTTCTTCGATAAAATTTTCATTTCCGTTTCAAGTTTCTGTGTAAATAACTAAAACTAACCTATGAGGAATTTCAGGTATTCCAACTTTTGGAAAGTATGGATAGTAACATCTACTACAGCACAAACCCTTGCGATGAAAAAATACCACAACCAGGTAACATTTTTGCATCACTTAAAGCACATTAAATTTCTAACGCAACATTGTTCAGTGATTTAATTGATATTACTTTTTCTCAACTCAAATATATTTTTCACTATCTATTATTTTAGACCTGTGATTTATGATGTGGCGACTTATCTGTTGTCATTCATTTTTTACATCATGCGTCTATTTTAGGGAGGTAAATGGGCTTATACCTCGTGAAAGTTATCCTTAAAAGACCTTCCGCAAGACATTTTTATAGAATTCCCGTATGTGATTAAAAACTTAAAATTTAATATATGAACACTGATTACGAAATTTCTTATAAAAATAATTTATTTTCTTAAAATCAAAAAAGATTTGAAAAACAAGCAAAATGAAACTCAATATATTTATCAAAATTTGCAACGAATCAAGTATACGAGTATAGTCCAAATATTTCAACTGAAAATATTCTCTGGAAACAAAAGTACTACTCTGGATACAAAAGTATCATTAAAAGTTCTGATAAATTTATCCTGAAAAGAAATGCGAATTAAATATCGATATAAAATTAAAGTTCCGTTTTCATTAACCCTCTTAGGGGTTTATCTTCGTGTAGAAAATTGTCCTGTGTGCCCAGCCTCTAGTGAAAAAATTTGTTTCAAGCTCACCAATTCTGGGCAAAGGACAATTTATTTTTCCTACTTGGATCCTCGTTCCCTTTGGAATAATAGGTCAGTTTCGTCTCGATGTGGTAACTCGCCATTACTAAAACTGATCAGATCTAAATGGACGAGGTATCTTGTTCTTACGAAAATTGACCAGATTTTGGACGAGATATCTCGTTCTTACGAAAATTGACCAGATTTTGGACGAGATATCTCGTTGATACACTTGGTGTGTGTTATTTTAGTAATAGTAATAGCCTGTATATTCCTCATAAAAGTTATTGTGTTTTGTACCCCATGCTGATCAAAAATGATTTCAGGTTGTAATAGCGAATTATGTCATTTCGCTCTTCATAATCTTTCGAAATGCACACAATACTTCAGATTTTTTTCTATGTGTTCCGATTCCTATTTTTCAGGCTTAAATGCAGGAAGTTCGACCTCTATTATTCGACCACCTGGGCCTTTTTCTTCATCTTCCTATGAAGATTCTCTCTCCGCTTTCAAGGTAATTTTGAGTTTTACGACAAAAAAAATCGAACTGATTTGGATTTCAGACAGTTTAACAGTACATTCATGTGTGAAATTGAAATATTGTGTCCGGTACAAGACTCTCCTATATTTTTGATTAAAGTGTTTTGATTAATTTAAGATTTGTTAGGGCTGACCCTATGTCGACTCACGAATGGGGTCCCTCACTCCAAAAGGCCTCGTCATGAATGGAATTCGGGAATTATGCATTTATTAATAAAAAAAAAATTGTATCCCTAAATTATTCAGAGACACACTTTAACGATTATTTTTACTTTAAAAATGTTTTCTACTGTCAAGTACTCAATTCACTTCATTTCGAAAAGCGTCATTTAATCATTTTCTTAATATTTTGTAGGGCCTTTCAGAGATTGGCCGAGTTGAGCCCTGCACTTCGTAAGGCCGATCCTGTTAATTGTTAATGCTCTTTTGGAAGGAGATTCCTTAGTATTTTTTAAATTGTATCATGTATTACATAAAAACCCATATTAATTTCACGCGATTTCTTAATGAGGTAAATATCAATTTACCTTCGTATAATACGTCTTCAGGGGCACATCTTCAAATGTGTATGGACTTCACGAACCCGAGATACTCTAGCTATCTATTTCCCATCGGGCTTACGTCTTTGGTAAACCAAGCGATCTTTTCCTTTCTCCTCTCCATCCTTTATTTTAAGAATTACTTGACATTGTATGTCTTGTGTTTGGCACAGCTTGGCCAAATATGCCCTTGCGCCATAAAACCCCAAACCAATCAACCTTTAGGTGTGTACGGGCTTCACGGATCCGAGGTACTCTAGTGACCTTTTCTTTTCCAATGGGAGTTGACTCTAGCAAACATGGGTGTCGCGCTTCTGGGATATACAAACTATCTTTTTCTGCTTTCGTCCCATTTTTCTATTCTCTTATCCCTTTCCCCTTTCACAACTTTTTCTTGAAGTTTTATGTTTGGCGCAGTTTGGCCAAATATAGCCCTTGCACCAAAGTCCAAAAATAAATAAACAAACATCATATAATACTTTTTTATACCTTCTTATAGTCACAATCTGTTTCATCTTTTCATTGACTAATGTTTTATTTTGTGTTGTGCGCAGTTTGTCTGTGTTCCTGACCTTGCGCCACAAAACCAAGCTGTCATGTAAAACACAAAAGAAAATCACTTTTGAAGGAAACATTTTACATCAAGTATTTTAAAAATCAATTTTACAATTTGTGAATATCACATTTTGCTTACCACCAACCCTGGACATTTTCTTTGACAGTCCCTACGTTTGTAAGAATTGTATGATTTATTTTTAAAATTAAACTTACTTTTCAGAACAATCTGACTTTTAAAAGCTACCTGTGGTTTATTCATTGGTACCTTTTCAAGTTTTTGAACATATTTGTTTTACTTTTATTTTTTGTATTGCTTTTCTTGTTTTTTCTGATTTTTCCCAATGTCTTGTAATTGAATTTTTTAGTATGATAGTATAAATAAATCGATCGTATTTCTTCTACCTAATTTATTTCTTACTCATTTTGGAATCATTTGAACTAATTTTCGTTTAACATGGACAATGGTGAGTAACATTGACGTACACGTGGAGTTTATTCACAAGCTAATGATAATTTCATTTTTCACTCAACGCCATTGTATTTACAACAGAGAACAGAAAAAATTCTTTTTCAATCGTTGTGACGAGCCACCAGATTATTTTATTTTCCAACGAGTTTTTGTTGGTTTTGTTTTGGCATCAGTCGAAGATAACTGTTGTTCTAATAAAAAGGAAATCAAATCGTTACGAAAATTTTTATTCTCTTCGTGAATTATTTTCTCATATCTGTACAATTGAATATTTTGGAAGGAAAATATGATGGAATACTTGCGAATCGCATTTTTAATGGAATAGAGAAAATCGGGTAGATTTTCCTGTAGATTCCTGACATCTGGTGACCCGGGAAGTGATCGCATTCTAAAAGGTATTTATTAAGCCTAATTTAGTTGATATTCTATTTGAACTATGGAAACAATTGTACGGAAAAGAAAGCCAGTTCGGGCTAATTTTACGAAAACGTTTAATGCACTTATGGATACTTTAATTGATGATTCAGCGAAGGAAGAAACTATTAAGACACGATTTGTTACTTTAGAAAGATTAGCGTCAGATTTAATGGAAATGGATGAGGAGATTACAATTTATTTATTGGAAGATGAAGCAAAATATGATGAATATGAAAAAGAATATGCAGTAATTGAAGATTATAAAGAGAAAATGGATAGAGCTAGAATGAATGTCGACATATATTTTAATAGATAATCCGCACTCATAGCTGAGAGTATACATTCGCAGGATACTGAACAAAGGAAATTGAAACTTCCAAAGATTGAACTTATTAAATTTGGCGGTGATGTGAAGGATTGGCTGTCCTTTTGGAGCCAATTTAAGCGAATTCATGAAGATCGCAACATGGCTGAGGAGGACAAATTCCAGTATTTAATTCAATGTATGAGTATCGGAAGTCGAGCTCGCGAAATTATCGACAGCTTTCCTCCTACTGCAGAAAACTATGCTAAAGCCATTGAGAGTATAAAATCTCGATTTGGCAGAGAAGAATTGCTTATTGAATATTATGTAAGAGAGCTTCTAGGACTTGTAATAAAAAATGCTACTGATGTAAGAAGGAAGAATAGTACAACACGATTGTATGATAAATTAGAATTTTATTTACGAGCGCTTGAGTCTATCGGAATGGGCTCAGACAAATATTCTGCAATGCTATATCCTCTTGTGGAATCGTGCATTCCAGAGGAAATTTTAAGAGTTTGGCTGAGAAGTCCATTACTGGCATCGGAAGACAATAAATATAATGATAAATTGAAACAGCTATTGTTATTTTTAAGAAATGAAGTGGAAGGAGAAGAAAGAATTTTTATGGCTAAAACAGGATTTAAACTCAAAGAAAATTGCACGAGAGTACAGACATTTAAAGAGTCAGAAAATTCTACCCCAACAGCGAATGATTTGATTGTAAGTGCAAAAAAACCGGTCGATTCCTGTATGTCAATTTTGTGGGAAGACACACGACTCCAGAGACTTTCAGGGGACAGAAGCTACCCTTAGAAGAGAAAACAAATATTTTAAAGAAGAATAAGTGTTGTTTTTCCTGTCTAAAGGTTGGGCACCGATCGCTGAATTGTAAATCTAATGTAAGATGCGCAGTTTGTGGAAAGAAACATTGGGTAATTATGTGTCCCGAATTAGGTAAGAAAAATTCAGAGATTGAAATAAGAGACAGAGGACACTACTTTATCCAATCAGAGCCATGCTGAAGTGTTTTTACAAACATTACTTGTTAGATTGTCCTTTCGAGGAAAGGAAAAGACTGTAAGAGCGTTAATAGATACGGGCTCACAACGTTCTTATATATTAAGTAACACAGCTAAAGAGATGAAATATGTACCAGTTTCTAAAGAACAGTTAACCCAAGTAGTTTTTGGGGGGCATACTGAAAGAAAAGAGCATGCGTGCTATAATGTAGTTCTAAGAAGCCTCCATGGTAATAATTCAGTTGAAATCCAAGCGTTGGACCAACCGGTTATTTGTGGTTCTATACCTAGGCTTAACAAGAAAAAGTGTTCAGAGATTGCCCAGAAAATGAGTATTCAGTTGGCAGATGTCGGACATGGTCAACCACCAATTGAGATTCTGATAGGCTCCGACTTTGCTGGTTTGCTGTACACCGGAGAAATACGTCAGCTTGAGTGGGGATTATTTGCAGTGCAGACTCATCTTGGTTGGATGATAATGGGGAAGTCATCGGGTAATTCAGAACAGAACTCTTACGGTTCGGACTTGATCTCACTTTTGATACAGAGCAATGATATAACGGATTTATGGAAGCTTGAAAGCATTGGTATCACAGACCCTTGCGAAACTCAGTCCAGAGGAGAAATTGAAGCTGCAGTTGAAGAGTATTTTAAAGATACAATCCGTATAAACGCAGAAGGACGTTACTCTGTACGACTCCCGTGGATGTATGATCCAGAAGGGTTACCGAAAAACCGAGAAATTGCTGAGAAACGATTGTATTCCACTACTTCAAAACTTCAAAAGGAAGGAAAATCCCTGGATTACGACAAGGTTTTTAAAGACTGGCTAGACGATGGAATAATTGTCGAGACTTCTTTGGATGGAGGATATTTTTTGCCTCATAGAGGAGTGTTCAAGTTTCAATCTACAACTCCAGTACGTCCAGTCTTTGATGCGTCTTCTAAGCAGAAAGGGAAATTGTCTTTGAATGACTGTTCAGAAAAAGGCCCAAACATTTTAGAGTTGATTCCATCAATTCTTCTAAAATTTCGTGAGAAGAAGATTGGTGTCATTTCTGACATTAAGAAAGCCTTCCTACAAATATCTGTGGATGTTGAAGACCGACATTTTCTCAAGTTTCTCTGGTGGGAAGATGAGGGTATGAATACTGTGAAGGCATTTCAGCACTGTAGAGTAGTTTTTGGTTTGAATTGCAGTCCCTATCTTCTTGGAGCGGTGATAAAACATCATTTGTCTCAATATTCATCGGCTGTATACTCTGAGGTCACAGAAAAACTAAAGGGTGCCTTTTATGTCGACAACTGCGTAACATCTGTGGATTCGGAAACAGAATTGAAAAATTTCATTCAGTTGTCAACCCAGCTGATGGCAGAAGCAAAATTTGACTTGCGAGGATGGGAGCATTCAAACCTGAATCATAGTCTCCTAAAATGTGATCCGACTCCTATGTTAGGACTTTTGTGGGACAGGGCAGATGATGTTCTGTTTTGTGACACACGACGTATCCAAAAACCTGAAGGACCAATTAGTAGGAGAATTATACTTTCCATTGTGCAGCAAATATTTGATCCTCTGGGTATAGTTTGTCCTGTATCTTTGTGTCCCAAAATCTTGTTGCAAAAGAGTTGGAAATCCAAACTTAGTTGGGATGCAGAAGTCCCTGAAGAAGTTTCAAAGCCATTTTTGAAATGGCTTGATGACCAGAAGTTTCTAGCTGAAGTAAAAATACCTAGATATGTTCATCTTACTACCAAATTGAAGATCTCCTTGCACACTTTCTGTGATGCGTCTTCCATGGCCTATGCATCAGCTGTGTTTTTACACTGAAATAGGTCAGAATATATCAGTCCAGTTACTTATGGCAAAAAGTAGAATAGCTCCATTGAAGAAAATTACCATACCCCGGTTAGAGCTTATGGCATGTTGCATTGGTGCTCGTTTGACACATTTTGTAAAAGAGAGCTTGAAAGATTGAGTTTGAGGAGTTTTACTGGACTGATTCCTCTACCGCATTGTACTGGATCAAGCATGATGAGCAGTGGGCTGTATTCGTTAAAAACAGAGTTGATGAAGTTAGAAAGCTAACGAAACGAGAAAACTGGAGACATATTCCTGGCCAAGAAAATCCTGCCGATCTACCATCTAGAGGTTGTACAGCGAAGAGATTAATTGAATCTAGATGGTGGGAGGGACCATCTTGGTTAAAACTTAACGAAGAAAATTGGCCTCGTTCCGAGGTCGCAATTAAGAATGATGAAATTTCTCCAGGAAAGGATGGTGAAATTAGAGTTGCTCGGCTGAAGACTATGCACGGAGAAATACTTCGACCTGTTCAACGGTTGTATCCCTTAGAGATGATTCCTGATTCATATGATAGTTTGAAAATTAACAAAAGGGAGAATGAACAGGAAGATAGTCAAGAGGATGTACCTAACAAATAGGTCGGACCAGCTAAGCGTCAGACGAGGTGTGGTAGAACCATAAAAGCTCCGTACAAGTTACAGGACTTTGAACTGTAAATCTTATAACTCTAGATTTTTTGTATTATTTTTTTTTGTGTGTGGTGTTAAATTAAATGTTTTTATTAAATTTCCATTCATAAAAAGGTGGGAGGATGTGACGAGCCACCAGATTATTTTATTTTCCAACGAGTTTTTGTTGGTTTTGTTTTGGCATCAGTCGAAGATAACTGTTCTAATAAAAAGGAAATCAAATCGTTACGAAAATTTTTATTCTCTTCGTGAATTATTTTCTCATATCTGTACAATTGAATATTTTGGAAGGAAAATATGATGGAATACTTGCGAATCGCATTTTTAATGGAATAGAGAAAATCGGGTAGATTTTCCTGTAGATTCCTGACATCCGTCAATATTTTTCATTGCAACCTGTGCTAAAAGTAAGATTGTAAATTGCAATGCAAAGGTTGGTCTGTGCTGCCATCTATTAAAATGTACCGAGATGAAATGTAACTCCGTCTCAAATATATTAATTCTTAGTAACAATTTTTCATATTGACTGTCTTATTATTTTATTTGGTGCTTGGCGCAGTTTGTCCTACTTTGGATCATGCGCCATAAAACCCCAATAACTAACTAGCCAACCGTCAAAATTTGCGAAAAACAAAAAATAACGTCATCCTAGAGTTACTTTCACACTAAATAAACGATCTCCTTTTTTATGGCAACTGCCACCATCCAGATATCGTCCGAAGCAATTTTTATGATAGACAGTATTTGTGATTACTTTTAACAGCAAATACATTTCCGAGAAGGCTCCAACCTACGGGTCCACCCCTGAATGCGTTCTTGTGTTTATGCTTTCACGTTTTTTCTAGCTATCTTTGGGATGGTATTATAAATCATGATTTGGAATTATTTAAAACACTATCTCTATATCCAGTATCATTTGTAAGATAAATTATGACTACTGTTAACCTGATATTGAAACATCTGTGGCGTGACTCGTATTATTTCTTTAGAAAAACAAAGCAAAATTTTGTGAAACTTTTCTTTAAAATTTTGAATAATTACGCTGACTAGAATTACTATTAGGGCCGTCGTGGCTCAGTGAATATGCCCCCTGCGCAAGCAACTTGTGAGTTGTAGGCGGAGCAGGTTTAATTCCTTCTTGGATGTATTTCTCTTCTGTGTCAGTAAAGCTTTCCTTGTGCGGGTGCTTATTGACGTTGTCTGTATCGTGTTTGGCTAAGCACGACCAAATATGGCTCTTGCACCATAAAACTCAAGTAACCAGATTACTATCAACACATAATTTCATACCAACTATTGCATTTTTAAACTAAGTTTTTTTTATTCCTTTTTCTCGCTTCAATTATATTCATAACTAGCAGAATTACTCAGCCTAACTCGGTTGGAATTAGTTAACTGTAGATTTAAAAAGTGACCGGATAATCAATTTTCTTTTATATAGTAATATAATTTAAGTGAGAATTTTTTCACCTTTTCGACATTTTTATAATTTCTATGAAAAGGAAGTAATCGATGACCAATTTTAAAAAGACAATTCAATTTGTCAGTGTTTTTTAAAGAAAATCACTGATTTCAACAAGCTTTTAACAGATATAATGTGCATAAATATAGCTTCAACTCGTAAAGTAGGCAACATTCAATAAAACCTAGTAGTTTACTTGAAACATGGAAAAGAAATCCAAGTTTTAATGAGTTTAATCGTTTTGAAATAGAAACCTACGTTAAAATTTTAAAATACTTTGAATAAATTCTATTAGCTACCATTTTTGATTCAAAGGGTTTTGTGCTGCATATTTTACTTTTATAAAAAGGATTCTAAAACCACGTGTGTTAAACCAAAGTATGAAAGTTGGTCGAAATGATACACAAGCCGTCAAGAAATGAATATGCTTTAGCAATATTGGACATAAATAACTAATTTCTGCCAAGCTCGTCTCTATCTATCCCAAATATACGAAATCAACTATATTATTTTTGGGGTGGAATTGTTCATGCGAGAATTCTCGCACGAGCACGCTAGTAATTTTTATTTCAAAAAGAAAAAATAAGTGAAGCATTAGAATTTAAATTCCGTAAAAATAAGTTGGAAAAAATAATTACTTTTCCAGCAGTTTTGGTAAAACAATCTAAGTAATCGCAATGCTCAATATACATTCCAGCTTCTCCAAAACTACCAAATTATGGTTGATTTAAATGAAGTTATCAGATGTTTTAGCTAGAAACTTGCCTAAATTTGTTTCCAAAGAAAATTTAAATAATGTATTCACTAAACTGTTTTGTAAAATATAACATTTTTAAAAAATATATTGAATAATATTTGTGATACTTGCATGAACACACAAACACAACCCGACATAAAACGGGAATATGAATAGACTTGCGCAAGTAAGTTCAGTCACTATATGAATATAAGTACTCATAGTATGCTAAGTTTCATGATATACCCATCCATTTGGACGTTGCACGGGGACACGCATACAGACACGAAATGCGGAAAGCACGGATTTTGTATTATAATGACCCAAAACAGATAAATAACTTGCAATGGGACGAAAATATTTAATGTACAAACATTCCATTATTATTTATATAGATAAGGCTTTTAATAGATTTTATGATTTGCGTGAGTTATTCTGATTATTTTTTGATATTTTTATAGTACATTGTCATTGTTCAAAAGAATGATAGAATGTTAACACACACACAGAAAAACGCAGGTAACACTTTTTTTCTCTTAATCAGTGATACTGTAACTGGATTTGTCTGTAAAATCACTGAATAAATAATTGTTTTTAGTAATACCTTGAAGCAAGTTACAATTATGCAATCCTTGTTAGTGTTCTCCCCTTAAGATATCTTTGCTTTCCAGGATTCCGGATTTTTGGTTATTAGTGACTTGATATTGTTCACTCGTCCGTGCTCTAATGATGGGGGATATGGATATGGTTCAGAGTACCAGGATGATAGCTTTAGTATCGCTGATGGACCCGGTGATTCCGGTGAACCCGCAAGAGGTACTTATCTTTTGCATTTTGTATCAGAAGTAAATGTGACTGTATTTGAAGGACATAGAAATTAATCTAAGAACAAAAATTATAAAATATTGCCCATAAACAACAAGACTAAGTTTAATACTGGAAAATTTTATTTAATTACCAACAGTGGGTCTTCTGATGACACTTTAAATAACTACTTTCCGTACAAATTCTACTCTTTTTTGTAAAATCTATTTCGTTTGACTTTTAGATTAAAAAAAGTATACAAAATAACATTACTGAAAATGTTTTGAATAAAAAATAATAACGGATTTCTCAAAATAGAGAAATAATTTCATTCGCAAAATTCCACATGTTTTTGTAAAACTTGGGAAACAGCAACCGATATTAAAACGGATTTCACCCTAATCACTTCTAGGAATAAATAAGTTAAAGCGAAATTACGAATATGTCATGCAAAATATATAGATTATTGGCTGCAACTTGTCCAACGAAAAAACCCCGTAACATACAGATGCAGAAAAAAGATTAGCCACTCACATTTATTAGTGCATTTCTCGTAGTAAAGCGAATTCAAATGTATTATCGATAGCGTAATTTATCAATTCATGTGCATAAAATATTCATAAAAGGCCATTTTCACATCAAATTGCGCACATTCTTCATTTTAAATTTCAAGCGCTAATTTGGCGTGCAATTTCCAATTTTTAAAAACTGAATCTGGATATCCTGTGTCTCAAATCATTTGATCGAGCCATCTCTAGATTACGAATGCAAAATTTTAAGCTCCTATATATTTAAATTTGTTTCCCAGACTTTTATTCATAAAATCCGAAACAACCTTTCTGCTATATGTTATGCTACGATTGAAGCTGAACTAAAAGCCAAAACAAAATATGCATATTTTCTGTTTGAAAATATATTTGTATGCAATTTGAATTGAAAAAATTAATATTCGAAAAACTATAAATAGCCTTGGTATATTTTGATGGAAATTGATCTCGAAGGGTTTGCTATGACTGCAAAATTCCAGCTCTTTTCTCTTACTCGTTTACCATTTCATTGTGAAAATATGGCGAGTATTAAGGTTATTAATGATCTCAAATTACGTATGGAGGAAATCAAACGCTTATCGAAGATATTGCAGACTATTTTTATCGAATCGGTAGTACGAGAGATAAATTCTCCATTCAGCTATGTTAAATTCATTTATAAAGCAAATGAGTTTGTTACAATGTTGCATTTTTATCAGGTGTTATCATTTGTAGTCTTAATATTATGAAAGACTCCATGTACACAATTTTTAGGTCCTCGGAAAAGTGGAAGAAGACTTGCTGTTAGGAAGAAAGGTAATTAGAAGCTTTAAGAGGCATTTGATAGCATGGCTATTTTATAAGAACATGAAAGATGCTGCTTTCCAATGGCATTGCATCTCGCACTTTCTTTTTGCACTATCATATGCATGCACTTAAAGCTAAAAATCTTTCGTTTTTAATTGAATTTCTCCAAGGTCATGCAATTAATAGGATCAATTTTGCATACAATTCTCCTTTCGTGAATAAGAACTCCGTTAAGTGGTCCGAGACAAAAATTATTTTTCTCAGTTAATTTCTTTTTATATTTGTGTAAAATTAATTAAAAATAACAAATCAAGGGGAATTACTTTAAAATACGGAATAATTTAAATTACGGAAGTTTTGTCAATGGCTTTATCACAAACAAAATCTTATAACGTTATCTTAGTGTTAAATCAATACCTCTATCTATTGACCGCAGATTAAAAATCGGTCATGTATACTTCATTACTTTTAAATAAGCTCATCGAGGTCACGCTCCTTCACCCTACTCTACTTTATTAACACGGAAACAACTGACGCTATCGACATCTGACGGGACGAAAGTTTTCAGCTTACTTAAGTTTGGGCTAGGAATTCATTTGTTGAGGTAAAATGAAATTCAAGCTCGGAACGGATGTAAACTAAAGAATTAAGTCAGTACCTGGACTCGGGTGCTACCATGATAATGGAAGAGGATTATGCCCTGAAGAAAAGATTAAGTAGAGTAATTCTAATGCAATGTGTATTGCTGTCTTTAGTTAATTCCTTCACTTTAAAAACGCCCCAGTGCAACCATGCGTTCTACAAATCTTATTACAAAAGGCTTGAATTGTTATGACATAATATACCTGCAACTCTTACGGATTTTTTGGAAGTCTTCCTGAAAACTACTTTTTCCAGTCTTCCCTAAGAAAAAATATTTTCCGGATTTTTCTTTTCAATGTAAGAAATTTTCAAATGACCCCAAGTTCGACATTTGGCAACACGTCATGACACGCTACCAACTTTTTCGGAAATCTTCCGGAAAACATTTGCATTTCTTGTTTACCGGAAGGAAAAAATTTCCTGATTTTTTTTTTCCGGGAGAAAATTTTCAAATGACTCCAATATTGAAATTTTGGCGTCAAACTGTGGCAACCATGAAAGAAACAGGAATCGGTGGTTGTCAAATTCTCGTAAAAACTTTCTTTGCATTAATTTACAAGAAAATTCCACTCGAGAAGATGAGCATTGCATATTTTGACATATATTGGTGCCATTTTGTGTAAAATATCGCAAAATCGGCTTCGTCGAGTTAGAAATGCTGCAGTAGTAGAAAGCAGGGTTATTTTTTCGTTTTGAATTGCTCTTATAAAGCCCGATTTGGCTCAATCGTCATTAATTTGACATTTCAATTATTTTTATCTTAATTATTTTTAGGCATTTTTCATTTCTGACAGTTACACGTTAGTTTTTATTCACAAAAATAGGTGGATTATGTTCGGGGAAACAACCGCAATTGTTCAAGTCGCGAATCCGGCTTCGTGTTATTAGACAGTCAAATGTAAATAAACAGTCTTGGTGGTTATAGATGTGAAGTATAATCTTATTTACCAAAGGCTGATATGTGAAGTAAGTTACATATACATAGTATTTGCATCAATGTTTCTTGCAAAAGTTAGATATACAACTGTTGCCCTGAGTAGTTGGTGATACAGAAATATACTTAAAGTCGAACTCGCGTTGCATCATCTAAGCGATTTGTTTTGAGTAACATCGACATTGAAATCAACATTAAGCATAATGGGTACATCGGTATCAAATATTGGGTAACATTTTCTAGATAGTCTTTCAAAGTTATCGCATTCAAAGTCAATATCTTCGGTTCAGGTGGCGGCGCACTCGAAGTACTCGCGCCAGTATTGATGCGCTTGGCTTTCTTATGCTCTCTATACAATCTGCATCGTTCGGCATTAGTCAATTTGGACTTTTCTAATTCCTTTTGAATTTTTGTTTTCAGTGATATACGTTTCTTATATTTGTGGTCATGTTTCCTATATAATTTTTTCGACATTGTGAAAATTTTCTTCAATTCGCTCGACTTGTACAAATTTTAGAAATTTTTTTCAGTATTGCCAAAAATGTGTCGCCGATTTATATTTTTATCCTTTATAAGGCTCATGTGATAGATATGGAGCATCAGTTTCGACAAAAACACGCTTGTGTGGTATACCTATTATCTACAAATCGACCCCAATTTTAACGTCCTGTCTCTTTGTAATCCAAAGTAACACTCCAAACGCCGAACGGAATCGCTCTTTTCAGTGTTCACACGCAAGTGCTACCTCTCCTGACCATTTTAGATACGAACATAAACCCTCTCCAAAAGAAGTTTAAATAATTAGATTACCACTAATAGTGGACGAGATACAGGTGCGACAAATATGCCATTTTCTGGTCTCTAGTTTTCGTAGTCTCCATACCGGACTAAATTTAAAGTCGTTTTCGCGTCAAAACCTTCAGATTCTTTTACTTAGAGGTTGGCCAAAAATGACATCTTAAACAAGTGGAGAGGCATGTTAGTATATTTTAATATTTCCATCTTAACTATTTTTTATAAGAAAATAGTTTGGATTGCGCTTGCATCACAAGCACAATAAGTAATGAAAATGTTGGGATCATTGAACGATGGAAGTGGAAAAACTCGGAACCACTGCCATGCTCAATGAATAAAAAAAAAATCATATTTCAGTAGAAATTTATCACTGATACATTGTAACTGTTACCTGGAAATTGGGAAAACTTCAATGAAATAGTCATATTTTCACACTCAAATCAGTTCGTGGCTTCAAATATTTATATATTGTATGCAGAGTAAAAATTCAGTAGAATTTATCTCAACTCCAGCTCCTGCAGCTCTGGCGGCCGCTGGAGGCATCTCTGCTGATGGCAATGTTGTTACCATTTCAACCAAATCGGCAGTAGAGGTGAGAGACTACTTTCCGGAGACATGGCTCTTCAAGATGGAGTTGACCGGGTGAGTACATTTTAGAAATTTATGTTAAACCCTCACAAATATCTTACTGAAAATTATGCATTAGAATTATGTCTGGCAAGCTGAAAATGAGCCTGAGGATTGGATCCACATCCGACAAACTCATTAATATTTTAACAGAAACATATTCCACTCATTTCCATAGTGCGGGTTAGGTTCTAACTAATGGTCAAAATTCACACTTATCAGAAATTTTCTTTTATATTTTAAAATGTCCATTAAATAATAGTAATTTAAACAGAACTTTCTACATCTTCGGCGTGTGAAGCAGATTTGATTATCTGCTAATATTTTCCAAGCTTTGGATATTTCTGGATTGTTTAACCATTCTGCTTCTCAGAAACAATTTATAAAAATAGTTTGCTAATTTAAATTACAAAAGATGTTTCTTCATTATGATATTCCTCTGATCTAAAGATTTCGACTTCCATTTTCACATACCAACTGCTGCATGAATACCTTATTTTCTTTGCAATTTTAGAGCTGTAATATGATTAAGGAGTTATTTCTAGAATAACAGATAGTATAATTTTTATTTTGTTACGGAGCACATCTGTTCTATATTCTAGTTCGTATAATTTTTGAATCCATGTAAACAGCATCGATTTTCATTTTAAATGATTTAAGTAGTTTTCCTTCTCGTGAGATTAAATAAACTTTTTGAAAGTAGGTTGAATTTCAAAGTTTTGAGTTAATATTGACAGTAAAACTTCTCAGATTAGCTTCTGAAGGGAACTAGTGCTTAAGTAGATGATGCAACGGATATAGATCTGATAAATGTTAGTGGCTAGACATTCACTGATGTCCCATTATGAAGTGATATTTTAATTGAACAAATATACTTATTTCTTTCAGACCTGACGGTGTGTTTGTATCGAAGGAAAAGCTTCCCCATACTATAACTGAATGGATCGGTAGCGCTGCTTGTGTTAATCCCACAGATGGTCTTGGAATATCGAACACAACAAGCATCAAGGGCTTCCAGGCGTTTTTCATTTCTTACACATTACCAGTCTCTGTAATTAGGGGCGAAGAATTCTGGATTGTTATTTCAATCTTCAGTTACGTAGATGCTGCTCTGCCAGTAAGTCTTGAAATTTCATTAAATGTATCAAAAATATAAGCTTAGAAATAATACAAATTTATAGCAAATTATATGTCATGCATGTAAAAACTATTTTCAAATCAAACACCTTTCTTGCAGTTTTAATAACCATATAAATAAGAAATAAATTATTTGTATGTTTGAGTGCCTCGCGTGATCTTGTTTCGGCTTCAAATTTTACTAAATCTGATGTAATTTATCTTCGGCGATACAGTTTTGTGAATCTTGTGATGAATTGACCGTACGACTAACCCCCACATAGACTTCAAAGTGATCGTCGTACTTAAAATTATAGGTCGTCACGTTAATTGTTAGTAGGCTATTGTAAGTTTTTTTATATTGTGAAATACTTTTGCCTACTTTGGTTTTATTTTCAAAAATGTATGCAAAAGCGTTTTCAAAGTAATGATTCGTTTTATTTGCACAATTTTTATTTTCTATAAATAACAAACATTTTACTTAACATATAAACTTTTCTTAATATTCTACAACTCTTTTTTTATTTTCGATTTTAAATTTCTATTTTTATAAAAACAATTAAGCACAATAAATGATTAAATACATATATTCCGACTTGTGCGCTTGTGTGTAATATCTCAAGGATCTGTTTATAAATCGTCAAGTGATAGACATGCACATACTCGTATAAGCTAAAGTGCTGAAACTGCAAAAATACACCCATGTTAAGTTACAGGAATTGACCTTACACCTCCTACAAACGTGCAGGTTGCTTAAAGTAGTGGTAAAACCCCTGATGACTCCAAACTTTAAATTTCTAGACAGGTTCTATCGATACATTTAATGATAAATGCATTGAGAGAGATGTGCTTGTCCTGTAATGAAACGTACGATTACAGTAAGCAAACTGATTACATAACACTTTGAAACTTGCACCTTTCATGGATTATATTTCGGTGTACATTTAGTTGCTTTTTGTATATTTGAGTTGGTACAGATCACCCAAATTCTGAAAATTATGAGTCACCGCGCATACTTTCTTTCAAGTTAAAGTACTTGAACTGCGGATTTTAAGTATCGTACTTCGATAGATGTTAGTGTGAAAAATCACGTTTTAACATTCGGTTTCTCTCGGTTATCTCAATTTATTTGACTATAAATCTTTCACAAGCATTGGGAATTTTTAGACTTTGCAAAGTGCTTCACAGTACCGGTTTATGTTTCTAGACTGCAACTTCAGAAAAGCACAAAAGAAATTTTAATCATTTAGTTTATTAAATTCCGTTTCTTAAATTATATTTTATAGATTACCGTGTCCTTGGATCATCCGGAAGGCTTTGAAGTCACAAGTGATTCTATTGATGGTGAAATATGTATTAAGCCAGATACAAGCGCAAACATGCGAATCAGATTAAAAACTACGTCAGTGGGCAAGGTGAACATCACAGTACGTGTAGAAAGTGCTCCAACGAGCACAGTTTGCGAAGGTTCGACAGTATCCGATGCCTTTGCCAAGGATGCCATCACACAACCGTTGACTGTTGATGTGAGAATCTTTATTTCGTTACTTCTGTATGCTCTGTGAGAATCTTTATAATTTTATTTATATTGAATCAGGTAAAAATCACTTATACATGAGTGCAGTTAATAACTAAAACGTTCAATTGTTTTATGCAAGCAAATCAAAACTATATTTGATGAAAATGGTTTCATTAATAAGATGGACAGCAGCAGTACTCTAAGTACTATTGGTTTTTTAATAAATAAGATTAAATTTATCAGTTTTAGTTAACATAAAATTTAATATAAATGAGTCTGTTATCAATATTGAAATAACAGACTCATTAAGTAACTGTAAGTCATTAAGAACAGTAAGTCAACTGTAGGTATACGTGTTTAAATGAGTGGATAGTGTAATATGACGTATTAAAACATTCGTCTCTTTCAAAACGAAGATATTTTTCGTCGCAAAACTTTAAAAGCGGTCATTGAGAAACCACAATGGCGAGCTATATGCGCAATATTTAGTAAAAAATTATGTATTTAGTTAAATACAAACATATTTAGGTTAAATATTTATAAAATATTTAACCAAAATTGAATAAATTCAAAATCAAGTAATTTGTCTTCCTTGAAAATTTTCATACCTTAAGCTGCCACGTTTTAAGACATACTATAAACTGCTAAACACGACCATGGCATTTTAAGACGGTCAGTCATTAAAAGGCGAATTTTTGCTACTATTTTTCAACCTTGGCGACTGAGGGTATCTTTAAGTAAAGTCGTCTCAAAAGCTCATATTTTCATTATATTTGGGACTGTTTGAAAATTCACCAAAGGTCAACGAAAGTTTAGTCTCTTAATAGCGGACGAAAAAATATTTTTCGGATTTTTCTTTAAAATAGTATTTTCCAAAGGACACAAATTTTGAAGTTGGCTCCAAGCCGTGGCAACCATGAAAGAAAAACATCGAAATCTGTTTGCTAGATTGTCATGAAAACCTTATTAAGAAAATATTTAGATTTTAACATTAAAATTAAAGTTTATTGGCAAGATCTTCAAACTTAATTAACCTTTTTTGTGTTTTAGCCGATTCATTTTGCAACTTAACTACTAAAATAAGGTTTAAGAGCGTACTTTTTTTGCTACTATTTTTTTAATGTATGTTTCTAATGCTACTATTTCACAAGTGCTTTGGCTGTGGCAGTCTTACATTTTCAATTGCTGACGTGTACAAAGAACTGACAAAATATCAAAAAATGTATATCCAAATATTAATACTTGCAGGCTGAAGGATATTCTCAAGAACAATTCAAAAATAGTCTATTCTGTCCCACTGGTAAGTTCCTTCACTAAATATCTAATATTCATAAATTTCTTTGAGGATACTTAAAAAGAAAATTATTTTAAAATTTTACCAATAATGCAACTGTCATTTTCTCTTCAGTGTCCTTTTATTATGTCACTGTAATAAACAACTTTATTAAATAAAAATAACTTAATCTTATAGTAGAACTTGAATAAACGATACATTTACTTCTCTTAAGTAATAAGTTCCACTACATAACGAGATAATGTTTCTAGTACACTCGGTGGTTATAACAGTTCCAATTAAAAAAAATTACAATAATTAAAGAAAATGTTGATCAAATTCCAATTTTATATTAAAAGACCACAGAAAATTATTACTATCCTTGTAAAGATACGTACTCTGTAGAAACATAAGACACATTAGATATAATGTAAATTATATTTATAGCTATATTTATATTCTCCTTAATTATTACTATATACTTATACTCTCGATATCAGTTTACCATAAAATGCTTCAAATCACTCGTTTGGGGATTTACCCGTTTGGTTATTTGATAGAATGCTAGTAACAGCCTGTCCCAAACTTTTTTTTATAAATATATCCTTTTATATATACTTGATTTATTGAGACAAAATATAAATATATGGACATGAATAGCGGAACAAGGAATGAGATATTCGAGATCGTCGATCTTGAAGTCAGAGAAAAGTATATGTGAAAGGGCAAGCATTTTCGCATTTTCTCTCAGAAACGTGTCAACGTTTCTGAGAGAAAATGCGATGTCACATGGAATTATTGAGTCTACCTAGCTTGGAACTTGATCGGAAATGAATGGATTAGAAAAATGTTTCGGGATTTCGATATATACGAGGTCTCTCCGAATAGTATCCAGCCATTGCTAATATTAAGAAAATGGTTTGAGCTGTATAGATGTAACGAGGCAAGGAGAAGGGACATTGATGTGCACGCGTGAAAAGTCACGAACCCAGTTCAGTAATCAGTTGGGTGCTAGACACCTATGAGTGAACGTGTATGTTCTATGAGACCTGTCGCATTCAAAATATGTAAGTGGGAAGAGTAACAAATTTGCATCACATTTTACGTTAAACTTGAAAAATCGCCTTCGGAAACTATTCAGATGGTTAAGGCTTTCGGAGCACTATTGAATGAGTGCACCGTAAATAAAAATGCGGTACAGCCGTTTCAAAGATGACCGGGAATCTATTGAAAGTTATCCACGTTCTGTAAGGCCTTCAACTAGCAGAACACTTTATAATGTTAAACATGCTCGAGCTGCAATCAACAAAGATTGACTACTGACAATGCAAAGATGATCTGAGGTTTCCAAAAACTATTGTATCCGAGATCTTGACGAAGGATCTTAGCATGAAACGCGTGACGGTGGCCATTCATCACGTCCCGAGTACAGTTTCTTGGTAAAGCAGCAAATCACCCAGGTGACTCGTCAGCCATACAGTCCGGTTTGGTGCCCTGTGGCTTTGGCTTTTTCTAAAGCTTATCCTATTTAAAAGGGAGATTGCAGATCGTGGGTGAGACTGAAGATAACACGACGAGGCAGTTTATTCCAACAATGGATCTTTCAGAGTATTTTGAAAAGTGGAAAGACTGGGAGAAGTGTGAATTCCCAAGGTGTCTACTTGAAAGGAGGCTAGGTGCCAAAAGTCCTCGGTACAATGCTTCCTTTTACGTGGCTGCTATACGGGGTGTTCCAAAAAGGTTGTTCCGCGATTTATCTTTTTACCATTTGGAGATAAGTAGGCAATGTAAATTGCAAAAGTGCACCAAATAAGGTAAGTAATTACGATATGTGAATAAAATTATCACGTGATAACAATTTAAGCGGATACAGCTTTTAATTTGTATACCACCCCTCTAGATAAAAATCCGAGATAGCAAAAATGTTCCTTACCTGCATCCCTATCGTTAGTAAAAAACCATATTTCTGTAGGTTGAATAGTAACGGGGATACAAGTTTCTATTTTAAGGGGGCCGTATCTAATCTAGAACGGAAACTGACCCATGGCAATGAATGAAGAGCTAAGTTCTGCATTGCTGCAGATGGAAAAATTTCCTTTTATTTTTATTTTAACCATTTTTCTACAATATTTTTATTAAAGATTACATTGTCTACTACACTGCTGGCCACCGTAAATGCAACACCCTGAAGGAAGCATGCAAATAATATGAAATTTACAACATGCATTAGCGGAGGTGAGATATGCAAATGATTAGAACTTCAGCGCAGACGCACATCACGCGCGCCTGTGGCGCCACTTCAAAGCGCTATTTAAGGCTTGGAGATTTCGACGATTTCAAGTACGGCAATTGTGTTTTTCTTGTGGTTTTTTCAAAAAAACGATCAATTATGCCTCGTAGAAAACAGCGATCATCTTTTGTTCAAGTATCCGAGTTCGACAGAGGAAGGATAGTGGCCTACCGAGATTGTGGATTATCTTTCAGGGAAATCGGTAGTCGTGTTGGACGAAACCAAACAACTGTAATGCGGATATGTGATCGTTGGATGCAGGAGGGTACGACGGACCGACGTGTTCGATCGCATCCCCTCAGTGCACCACTTCACGTGATGACAGGCATATTGTGCGTATGGCAGTGACGGATCGCTCAGCCACATCACGAACCATAGCACAGCACATTCAGTCTGTACCACATCATCCAGTGTCTGCGCGTACCATTCGACGCCGTTTACAGCAGAGTGGTCTGTCCGCAAGACGTCCATTGCTTCGTCTACCCTTGACGCAGAACCACAGACGTTTCCGCCGCCAATGGTGCGATGAAAGAAGGATGTGGACGGCAGAATGGAATGAAATTGTCTTTACTGACGAGTCACGCTTCTGTCTGCAACACCACGATGGCCGGATTCGAGTCTGGAGACACCGTGGAGAGAGGATGCTGAACAGCTGCGTTATGCACCGCCACACTGGTCCTGCACCGCGTATTATGGTATGGGGCGGTATTGGATATCACTCTCGCACTCCTCTAGTACGCATTGCCGGTACTTTAAACAGCCAGCGCTACATCTCCGAGGTGTTGGAGCCAGTTGTCCTTCCTTACCTTCAGGGCTTGCCCACAGCCATATTTCAACAGGATAATGCGCGACCACACGTGGCACGCATTGTCCAAGGGTTCTTCGTCAATCGCCAGATTGAATTGCTTCCCTGGCCAGCTCACTCTCCGGATCTTTCGCCGATAGAAAACATGTGGTCCATGGTTGCTCAACGATTGACCCAGAATACATCCCCAGCTGCCGCACCAGATCAACTTTGGCAACGTGTGGAAGCTGCTTGGTCTGCTGTACCCCAAGAACACATCCAAAGTCTCTTTGAATCAATACCGAGGCGTGTGGCAGCGGTGATCTCCAACAATGGCGGCTACTCTGGCTACTGATTTTGGCAGGAACCACACTTCACAGAAGTCTATAAATTTAATCATTTGATACTTGGTCAACATGTTATCTACAAAATAAATTTTGTTGTGATATCTCTTGTCTTTCTTGGTGTTGCAATTTGGGTGGCCAGCAGTGTATTATGCATTGCGATTTTCATCTGCAGTTGCAATACTACATTACTTTGCACAATGTTGCACTTTCTGACTGAAAAAAAAATGCTTTTTAGCATTGTGTATGCGGTCCCTAATCTGACTGCTTGAACAGCTGTGCACAAGCGGTATAAGTCAACGTTTTGCGTCCTTATGCCTCCGTTACTGTTCAAACTACAGAAATGCTGTTTTCTGATAACGATA
This sequence comes from Meta bourneti, assembly GCA_933210815.1. NCBI lineage: Eukaryota > Metazoa > Arthropoda > Arachnida > Araneae > Tetragnathidae > Meta > Meta bourneti. The sequence continues at coordinate 59,425,496 of OW119924.1, read as the reverse complement.
GGGATGCAGGTAAGGAACATTTCTGCTATCTCGAATTTTTATATTGAGGGGTGGTATACAAATTAAAAACGGTATCTGCTTAAATTGTTATCACGTGATAATTTTATTCACATATCTTAATTACTTATTTGGTGCACTTTTAAAATTTAATTGTCGCATTTACGTATGGAATTGGGAAACCATGTTAAGCCGACACCCGATAAATACGTGGTATAGCGAAACGTGGTTCTGAAAACCTCTCAGCCATTGCGGTTGTCTCAAACTCATACAAAGTTGTAATACGAAATATTAAAACCTAACGTTTGTTTTATCCCAGACCCTTCACACAATGCTTTTCAAAATACATAATTTCATCTCTTACATCATCGTATTTTAACTACACTATACCTTTTATGATGACGAAATGTTTTAAATATTTCCTACACTTATACTTTGATTAGTCTCATTTTGGTTTATATGTTGTGTACGTGCTTATTTTAATCCATCTTTTGATGCTGGTTTGTTTCTGTTGTATTTTTAATGTGTTTTTGAAATTTATTTGCAGTTTGTCTATTAGAACTTCTGCCATTAAACTAAAAACACATCCTAATGTTTGTTTCGAGTTTGAATTTACAAACAAGATTTGTTCATAATTGCTTCTTATTTAACAGATAATGAAGATCAAAAGTTTTCCGAGCCATACAAAGTCTTTTTGCCTGATGATGTAGTACCCGATTCCTATAGAGCATATATGGATGTTACAGGTGAGTAACATAATGATAATTATGTTTATTCTTCAAATTTTAATATTTTGTTACATCGTGTAGTATAAAATGTTTTGAAAATTAAATGTAAATGGTATTTTCAGTTTTTATTGTAATAGCGTAAATAGAACACATTCGTAAGAGTAACCATTTTAAGGCAACAACATTCTACATTATATTTTCTAATGTAGAAATAAATATTTTAATATTTTCGTTTCAAAAATTTTAATGTAAAGATTAAAAACAGATCACTTTTATATAGGACAAATGTTCGAAAAATGCTCATAGATACTTGTAACATCGAGATAAATTGAATAAACCATTGCACACAGATCCTACAAACGATTGTTTAAAACTGCTAATTTACAAAATGCTGTTTTTCCATTTGAACTTCAGCAATAAAAATACTTTAACACCATTTTTGCTGTAACATGCACAAAGCTTTCTTTTATAAATATAAGACAAATTTTGTAAAAAATTTGTCAAAATATTTAATCCACCTTGATGATTCAGAGAAATGTCCCGTTTACCTGAAGAACAAATACCTCGGAGCACATCTTGATCTTCTGTACTGGAAGACTTCCGGTTTAAGAAAATTTTGACCAGACTATGCGGCTCATATTATATTGTCCCTGTTTCTATCCTTTTATGTATATTGTCTTACATGTTTATAGAAGACATCGTAATGCCAGTGCCATGCACCGGATTCGTATATCAAAATGTAATGTTTGTAATAGCCTCTATCTTAAATTATTTTATAAATGTATATCATATATTAAAATGAAGCATTTAAGATCCTTTCGGTTAAAACATTAAAAACCTGATTTATTGACACATAATATAACTGTATTTTGGACATCCATTGCGAATTGCGAAACCTGGTGTGAAACGTTCGAGCTCGTGGAGGTTATATATAGTATAAAGCTGCTTAAAATTAAACTAAATTTTATACTGTTATTTTTTGAAAAAGGAAAAAGAAATTTTCAGGGAATGGTACTTATTTTTACGAATATTTTTGGTGTTCATAAAGTCACTTAAATTTATAAAACAGAAAATTAATGCCATAATGGTAATTCTAAAGCATCTGAAATTTCAACTTAAGATATTAGTTATAATTAAGTAGTTGAAATAAATTCCAGTAGATATGAAGTCACGAATTTATGATGAAAACTAGATTTAAGATATGTGAAGCACAATACACTAAGCTTTTCCATTGCCAACAAATTGATGCTGCTTGTTTTTAATAATGACCATGTCACGGCATTAAATGCTATAAATTTTGTATTCTGTGTAGGAAATGTAATGGGTCCAGCCATACAGAATCTGAATGATCTAGTGGCTCTTCCTACCGGATGCGGAGAGCAGAATATGGTTAAGTTTACCCCGAACTACTTGGTATTAGATTATTTGAAGGACATCGGAAAACTTACCGACAGCATAAAGGCTACTGCCATCCGAAACTTGAACACAGGTAAGTTTTTCTTTACTCTATTTCGGTTTTGCTATTGATATTATTTAGTCTAATGAAAAATAATATCGTACTTTTTGATAGAACCTCGAATCTTAATCGTCGTAAGCATACTAACGTGAGAACAGTTTCTTTCATGTCTTACAATCTACGGTTACACAATGTGTATATATATATATACAGTGTATTCAAAAAGTTCCAGGACTGATCACACACAGACCATATAACACAGAGAATATACTTATATTTGATATTAAGCTTCGATATAGTCTCCTCCCAATTCAATACAACGCTTGGAACGAGTGTATAGGTCCGTAAACGCCTTCTGGAACGCCTCCACTCCAACACTATTGAATTCCGATGTCACAGCCGCTTCAGTCTCCTCTATCGACTCGTACCGCTGCCCCTTCATCTTCAATTTCAACTTGGGAAATAAAAAATAGTCCGGGGGGACAGATCTGGTGAGTACAGGGGGTGGTTGATGCACGCAACCTGCCTTCTCACCAAAAATTGCTGCACAAGGATGGACTTGTGAGAAGGTGCATTGTGCAAGAGGCACCAATTTCCATTGCAACAAATCAGCCCTCGCACGCCGCATTCGTTTCAAAAGCCGATCCAAAACATCTTTGTATAATGCCCCAGTCACAGTGGAACCTTGACGACGAAATTCTCGATTAATGATGCCCCGACTGTCAAAAAAGGTGATCAGCATCGTTTTCGTTTTTGATTTCGAAGCGCGAACTTTCATCGGCCGGCTCTTTTTCGGACTTGTCCACTCAGCACTTTGCCGTTTTGTCTCCAGATCGTACTCGAAATACCAAGTCTCATCTCCGGTGACAATATTTTTGCAAAAAAAGTTGGATCCTGATCGGCCCCGACAATCAAATCTTTGCAGTTGGAAATTAGGTGGGTTTTTTTGTTCAGGAGTCAGAGTGTGGGGCACAAAGCGCGCACCGAGCTTTTTTTTCAAATCCTTCGTCATGATCCTGAAAACAGATCCCACACTAATGTCTAACGACTGTGCAATCATTTCTATCGTTATTCGGCGGTCGGATCTCACCAGCGCTTGCACACGCTCCACATTTTCATCGTTTCGACTCGAACATGGACGACCTGATTTCTCATTGTCTTCGGTCGAGTCTCTTCCAGCTTTAAACCTCGAAAGCCACTCAAATACTCGCGAACGACTCATAGCATCGTCACCATACGCAGATATAATCATTTCGTACGTTTCTGTGGCCGATTTTTTCCCAATTTAAACAAAATTTGATGTTCGTGCGTTGCTCCATTTTTTTTCGATGACAATGACGCACACACACGTTTTACGCAAATGAACACTGCCAAGTCGGAACTAGTCAGAATTGAATGCAACCACGTGTTACGCGTGGCTGAAGGTCCTTGCTACGTCATACCGCCGGTTTCGAAGCGATAGCGCCATCTGTACTTTTTACGAGCGGGAGTCATGGAACTTTTTGAATACACTGTATATCACACTTTTCCAAAAAAGGTGCTAGTATGATATTGAAAATTTTATAACCTATGACTTTTCATTCTTCGAAACTACATAACAAAGTGATGAATAGAAAATAATTTGAAGCGAAGTCTATATGTCTAAAAAAATCCTTGGCTCGTCCTCTGCAATAGCATTTCAATTTTCAGACTCATCTACCCCTCCAAATTTCTTACTGGTCACGACCGTCTCCAGGCTCATCTCCGAATAGAACTTGCTGATTCCCCAGACCTAGCGACCTGGGACAGCCTATGTCTTAACATTTGAACGAGTGTCCTACATTAGGGACAGCTGCCAAATGTCGGTCTTTTGGCCACTATGCCACGTGCTGTAAGGCTTAGTGGCGAAACGACAGGGATTTTTCAATACCATAATAGTTGTTAACGACCTGATGGTTGTCTCGACTAGTTTTCCTAATGACAAAATTCCTCGACATTAGCAAAACTGAATCGAACTTTATTTCATAAAAATCCTCGTCATCGACAGTATGTTGATGACGAAGTGTCTCGTTATTAGCAAAATTGGTAGGATCTTCTATGGTCGATATCTCGTTGAAATCACTTGGAAGGTTAGATTAAAACGAAGCAACACAACACAGCTCAAAATAAAGATAACCCTGACTGGGGCTCGAAAAATATTGTTCTGAATTTGATTTTATACACGTTAACGACATTGTACAGGAAACCAAATTAGTATTTTGACGTTTCAGTCAAGAAAGCAAAACCTCCAAGATGGATAATTTGAGAATAAGGTTGTTACAAGATACGCATGTATGCCCTTATGGCGTCTGTACACTTTATAAATGCTAGTAAAGTTGAGTCTCTTAATCTAGAATTGTTTAAATGCTCATACTTTTATCCAGTGTTAAGTATCAGATACTTATATATGCAGCATGTAACTGCTATCCACCGAAAATGAACAGACTCTCGGTAGTATTTAGGTAAACACTTAAGAAACTCCCCATTCTATGCAACGAAAAGGTGCCCATCCGTGGCTTATCGTTAACTCCTGCAAGAATTTTGGTTTGAAAATTCAGTGTAAGGACTGAAATTATATATCATTCATTTTTATTTACAGGTTACCAGAGGGAATTAACTTATCGACATAACGATGGATCATTCAGTGCATTTGGAGAAGTCGACAAAGAAGGTAGCATGTTCCTAACGGCTTTCGTTCTACGTTCATTCCATGAAGCAAAACGGTACATCACTATCGATCAATCTGTCATAACCAAAATGCAAAAGTGGATATCATCGAAACAATCGGATGATGGTCATTTCCCCAATGTCGGTAGAATTGTCGATTACGGTGTGCAAGTAAGTGAGCTGGATTTTCCCTATCTGTAGATTTTCCCTATCTGTAGATTTTCGTATAGAACTCCTTTTGTCCCAAACACGTCTCGGTTGAACCACACTTAATATTTCAAAACAATGATTGCCACAAAATGATTAAAAAGAAATTAATTGCAAGTTTTGTCTAAATCTAATAATCATCAGCCTTCTCATACAAACGATAGGAATCACATGACATGTAGATACGAAATCTATTACCTTGTTACTTACTAAATACATAGTTTAAAATACAAATTATTGTTCTGTTACTTTTTCTTTAATGTCAAGACAATTATTGTAATCATTTTTGCAACTGTGTACATAGTTGTAGCTTCATTTCTTGTAATAAAGGAAACTAAACAAACAAGTTTTGTATTATACTGATATATATTTTTAAGGCAAAAGAAATTGAATCGACCTAGAAAAATAGGAACAATTCCTATTTCTTTTCCTACAATATTAGAAGATATTAGCAATATTAAATTTATGCTATAAAGATCTAAGTGTACCCAATTAAACTTTTATGCTCCATTCATAGTTACAAAAAATGACCATGTCATTACGAAAATTATCTTTAATTAGTTCTACAGAGACATTCTGTATTTTTACGTACAGGAATTTTAATCCCAACCGGTTCTTATATCCTAAACATATTCATAATTACGCATTCTCTCTTGCCTTAATTTCTCTCTGATTTTTATACTTTATTTTCAAATAATTTGAACAATTTTTTTTCATTGATCAAATATGGGCTAAATATATGTTCCGAGTAAAAATGACTACATTATAATTGTATAAAATAAATGCAACATATACAGGTATGCTTCATTTCATTAGTTATATTTCAAAAGAATTTCTGAGAATCACACCGACCTTACCTCTTCAAGTGTTACTCTTTTCAAGCACTACTTTCATTTCATTTGTGTTTTGTGTTTCAACCATACGACTTCGTTAATTATTCATGCGGTAGAATAGAAATTATGTAATACAAAGGATTAAGTGTAAATTCTCACTTTATTTTCAGAAGAGTGCCAAGTTATGTTTTCTAATTTTACAACTCCGTGGTTCTGTGTAACCACTCTAATAATGCTTTTGCAATGGGTTAGAATCCTTATTGGATCTACTTCTCTTTCATTTTTTTCTGTAAAATAGCTACGAAAATTAATAGCGCCACATATTGTCTAAAGTACAGTGAATTCACTTTCAAAATTTCACACACGTTTGAATATTGTTTGTCATTTTTAATCTGTCAGTAGATTTACATTAGAAGCTAAAGTTGTATGTATTTTAATAATTTTTTTTTCAGGGTGGTATCGAAAAGGAAAAGAACGACGGTGCCATCACAGCTTATGTCTTGACCTCTCTCCTCATATCCGGTTATGAAAACGAGACAGTCACCAACAATGCCAAGTCCTATCTGAAAGAGGCCGACACGAACCTGACACCGTATGAAACCTTCTTGTACGCATATGCCGAGGCTCTTGGAGGCGATATTGAGTCTGCGAAGGACAGGATCGCTGAAATAAAACCCAGAGCTAACACCACTGGTAAAAGCTTTCCTTCAATTAATTTAGTACATTGACTCAAAGATACGTGATTTATTTATAGTTCGTGAATACTTTACCAAGTCCTATACGATCTCAGTTATGTGATGTAACAACTCAGGGCGTATGTGGTTGTCAAAAAGCTTAACCTAACTAAGCTGCATGGTTTCCATTGATCATGGAAGGTTCGGAATTAACTTTCTTAATTGGGGTGCAGCCCTCTGCGCCTACTGAAGTCATTAAGGGGTATATTTGTGAAAACTAAACATTGTACATTGCCAATCGACCATGGAGATTTACAACTTTTCCTCTCTGATCTTGTGTTGCCGGTGGTATGTGCCCTACCGGTCAATCTTACATATACCTGAACCCGAATTGTTCTTGTCACGGAGAGACGGATAGAGCTTTTTCTCTATTTGTTCGTCTTACCAATTTATTCTGGCTAAGCTAGCGGGCTCAGAGTTGAAATTACTCCATAGGTTTCTTATTTCGGTGACAGTCGATAATTTAGACTTTACCTGAACCTACACACCTTGATTTGGTTCTGATGCCTGAATCGTGTTGTCTTGGGTGGAAGGCTTGGCTTTATTTGCCACACAAATGTACCCAAGTGGCTTATCTCTTGGGATGAATTCAAGGAAAGACACTTTGGGTGATGTTTAATGTCAGTAGATTGATCTATTATGAATTCAAGTCCTCCGGAGATATGCCGTAAGTCTGCAGTCTAGCATGTGTGAAGATAATCACCTACTTAGTTACATATACAGGTGTCCGACGTCGAGTATCCCGAAGATACATCTTGAAATCAAGCTTCGGGAAAAATTGATGTCTAAAACGTCCTTCATCAGATGCTATCAATCTCATTTCCCACATTTTAAAAGCAATGTCAGTTAAGACCTTCGTGATGAGTCTTGATCTCTGCATCCTTAAGTACCAACCTCATTATTTTGTCGCCTCGTTTCCGAGGTACCTTACGTAATCTTTGACTCAATTCAGGCGCTTTCCGTAGCATCCCACGATCTTATAGTACATCAGACTTATTTTATACACCAGTGGGTTCTTATTGTTCCTATATCTGAAAGCTTGTAGGCGAAGAAACTATTTGAGAAAGTGTTGTTTTCCATGCGTGGCTTAGATGTACTAGATTTAGACTATCCCAGTGCTTTTTTTTTCTATGCTGACAGTTCAGCTTGAAAGACCATTAGTTGTATTCAGTCTGAGTATTACTCAATAATAGAACCATAGCTACGACAAAGATATAGCAAAATTGCCGTCCATGCCCGAACCATTGGTGTATAGTTCCATCACTACCTTCCACAGGTGAAACTTCAAAGGCCACTCTCATGCGTTCTACTGCATCTAGATTCTTTAAATATCCATCCTCCTTTCAGAAAATTCCGGATCGATCATTTCCCCATTCACCGCCTCCGATACGATTTTCGTATATTATGAAGTGGAAATATATCGGTCTTAAGCTCTTTATTCAAAGTACACGGTTTTAAAAAAATCAGACAAATCACAGAAATTAACTTATTCTCCCATGATGGAAATTGTATTTCGTTTCATAATACGTTTGAGTATTCCTGTATTTTTGTTATAAAATCCCTTATCCTCTTTCATCACAATTTCACTAAAAAATAGTTACAATTTTTCTGGAAAGTACGTTTTACAATGCGTAGCGTCAGCATATAGCTAGGAAAAAATTTGTATCTAGCTTATACCGATAAAAGTGTTACGCTTAATCTCTAAAATTTATTTCATTGATTATGATTTTAATGTAGCTGTACTGGTTTGTAATCTGTCAATAATAAGAGTTCAAATTATCAGGAACTTGAAGATAGCAGAGCAGTGTTTTTAATCCGAAGTTCGAATGTCCATGTTCTGCTTCAAATGTTAATAGATTGATATGAGCATCAAGTCTCAAGCTCGATCTCTACATGTTGTTTTTATTATCGTAAGGTATCCTAATTTGATTATATATGTATATGAATTCAGACTAAAATAAAAGCATCATGTGTTAAATAAACATTTTATTTGAATTGAGATATTTGAAGTTATAACGGGTTTTATTTTTTTCCAGATGGTCTTGAGTTTTACAACAATCCAAATGGTACAAAATCCATAAACCTTGAAACAGTAGCTTATGCTGTTTTAGCTAACCTCGAAGTTGGAAACGGTGCTTCTGCTGCCTTGCCCTTGGTTCGATACATGACCCAAAATCTAAACCCACGTGGTGGATTCTTTTCCACACAGGTATGTCTGAGATAAAATGTAAAAAAATCCTTTAACGTGTTAAATCTAGGTTTAAAACTGTTTTAACTGAAAATTGGATGCTTATTTTATATTCGCTACCTGTTTTCAAAACCTTTTAATAACCTGGCACAAGGAAAAAATTTCAAGCTAAAATATATTCATCCAAAATTTTTGCTTACAAATTTTAAAACAATGCTGAAATATATTCAAGTGATATTATTTAAAAGTGTCAAAAAAATATACTCCTTGCGGAATTCTAAATGATCTGACTAGATCAACGTCATTTGACCATGGTTTAAAATTACGTGGTGTTGTCCTCGGTCTTTCCCTTTGGGATTGATCCCGGACCATCACCAATAGCCCGTTAATAAAATACACTAGATCAGTGGATAGAATTGAAGTATTTTGTTCACTTTTCTGTTTTTGAATGGTTATTAAAATTTTAAATGTAAAATCCTTTATACAAAGTCCATTTCATGGAAACAACTGTCTTAAAACTTTCAAATGTAAATACGAAGATATATGTAAAAACGGTATAATAGAAAGCAAGTCTAATGCGTTTGAAAATGTTTGCAATTTTATACAAGACTAAGAATAATTGCGCCATGAATCGTTTCCTCTATTCGTAATTCTGAATTTTCCATTTTTGATGTAATGTTTCGTTGCCATTGATATAAGATTGAAAAGATTTTGAAAACAGATAGCTTTCTTATTTTATTCTATAATTATTTTTTAAGAAACCTATTGAAATATTGGTAGAACTATTAAAAACACAATTAAATGTTTTACAAATAATTTTTTTCATTAGGACACATGTGTTGGCTTGGATGGCCTCAGTAAATTTGCAAAATTGGTTTATAAGGATCCAGTGGATATACTGGTTTCTGTCTCTGGTGATATGAATGATAGTTTTGAAATTTCAGAAGAAAATAAATTATTGGTTCAACGCAAAAAAGTACCCCAAGTTCCAAGTGATTTCCAGATAGAAGCTACCGGTTCTGGCTGTGGTCTTGTTCAGGTAATTTCAATCCAATATTTACTGAAGGTTTTGATATTTTCTTTTCACTGTTAAATAATTTTATCATTCGTAATGGTTTTGAGAAACTTAATGGTATTATATCATTATGCAATGTATAAAAATCGGCTTGGATTAAGATTTTCAAATATTTAACCCTTTGAGCGTCACGAGATTTCCTCGTAGTGATGTTACTCCACAACGCATACTGAGTAGATAATAATTGATTGAATTATCCTTGCGAAACTTTTTATTGGTCCAGAGAGTCAACTGGTTATAAAAATATTCAGGGAAGACTGCAAGTTGAAAAAAGGATGAATGCGTGTGAACCCTTCAGAAGGTTAAAACCTACACCTTGTTTTTTCAAGCAAATGTAGGAAATAGTAAGGACTAAAGGATTCATGTAAATTGTCCCATTTTCAAAAATTGAGTCTTAATTTGAGGGAACGTTGCGCAGACCCCACGCTGTTTGAGGGCTTTGAATTCTGATGTTATTTGAAGCGGTATTGCATGCCTATCGCATGAAATGATTCTTGCCAACCGAAGCTAGTTCACCCAATCTTTTTTTTATCTGCTGTAGTAAATTGTAGGTTTAGCCAGAATTGTAATTACTGTACACCCTTGAAATTGTGGTACCTGAAAATCCAAACTTTTCCTCTACCTCCGAAACGCCCATCGCATGAGCTTGAAATATTAAATCGTGTTGAAATTCACTTAAATCGTGATAAATCGCCATTCTTACGGAGGTATGAGGTCTAGATGCTTCCACAGATCGCTATAGCTTTATATGTACTGGCAGACGCCACCAATGACGAGTATAGGTGTCATTGCTATGTATTCTGGATAGGTTCTTCTATACCAGTTTTACTGGCACTTCAATGTATAGAATTATTCACATAGAGATTATGTGCATTAATTTATACCATCGAAACATGTTTAACTTACAGGTTACTCTACGTTACAACACGTTTAACCCTCGAGCAAAGAACATATTCCAGCTTGGTGTTACCACTGAATGCTTGGGAACAGATTGCAGTCGAAGAAAAATTAATATAGCCGTCAGGTATATATTTAATAATATTATTGGTTACTTTCTATATTGAATGGGTTCTTTACTTTTATTAATATACAGGGTGCAACGCAAAGTCCGTGCCCACCCTTTATTTTCGCAACCGTTGGTCGTAGACATATACTTCCAATTACAAAAATGTTTCAAATGAGGTAAACATTCATGTTATGACATTTTGAAATTTAAAAAACCAATTTTGTAAAAATTACAAAATCTAACTTTTTATACAGTCCCCCGTTTCTTATAGTGATATTTGGTAAAAGTTTACGCTCATCCTAACAAACGTAACACAAAAAGTTTCACTTCTGTGTAACAAAAATTGACCGAGATATTTAATTTCAAAATTTGCGATTTTTTCAGATTTGTTTTGCCTTCATTGAGGGGTCGGTTAAAATATAACTTAGAATAATTAGAGATTGAAATCAGGTGCAACGCCAATTTTACGGCGAAAGGGGGGGTTCCCCGACCATAAACGATGGGTTCATGTATAGTAAAGTGGACATGCCCGATTCACTGAAAGTGGTCGCAGCGCCCCTAGTGGCGAAACACGGAAGTTTGGAAATCTAACTCCGAAACTAAGCAAGATAGACAAGATGTGAATTAGAAAGTTGAAGACCATCGTCGAATTATGTAGAATCGACACCCTGAAAATGAAAAATGAGCAAAAAGAACCGGATAAATGGCAGCAGAATGCAAACTACCAGCGGGGCTATAACCCCCATGCTAATCATGATTATGCCAATAGGGTAGTACCGCAGCCACATGCTCGGGATAAAAGACGAGCCATCCAGTAGTGGGCAAACTATTCCGCGCTGAAATCGTGATGGTGTGCTACACATCCGCGTAATATGCCGAAATGATAGTGATTTATGGCGAATGTCAACGAAATGCCAGAGCTGCTGCGAGGCTTTATGGCGAACGTTTTCTTATGGATCGACGTCCATCGCATCGAACTATAGCTACTGTACTTTGCCGTTTCAGAGAGACCAGCGGCTTTACACCACCACCCAGATCAGGCAGACTGACAAGATCGGGCATTCAAGTGACACCGGAGGAAGTGCTGGGATACGCCCTTGCAAATCCACACCTAAGCACGGCGGAAATAAGCGAGGCATGTGGATACACGCGCCAACATATATGGCGATTGTTACATGCGCATGATGCGCATCCATACCGTCCGCTACTGGTGCAAGCATTGATGCCGGGTGACGACGCATGAAGATTTGACTTTTGTAATTTCCTGCTCAACACGTTGCACGACATTTCGTCGTTGTTTTCCGACATACTGTGGGCAGATGAGTCGCAATTCACACGGGATGGCATCGTCAACACCCGCAATGTGCATTACTGGGCTCTGGACAACCCTCACATGGGACGCACAGCACGACACCAGGTACGCTGGTCAACGAATGTATGGTGCGGTTTATGGGGAACCCAGATTGTTGGACCCATCTTCTACGACGGGACCTTAACGGGCAATCGTTACCTGCACCTGTTACAAGACACGGTACGTGACTGGTATGAACAGCTGCCTCTCCGAGATGCATGTTGTGTGTGGTTCCAACATGATGGTGCCCCTCCGCATAAAGCAGCAAACGTTCGTGCGTATCTAGCCACCGAATTCGGCCAACAAATCATAGGATATGGTGGTCGGGTAGAGTGGCCACCGCGTTCGTCGTAATTGACTCCCATGAACTTCTCTGGGGTTACGTCAAGGAACAGATCTATGCGACCAAGCCAACCTCTGGATGATCTGAAACAGCGCATCAGCCTTGCTTGTCGTACAGTTACATCAGCTATGCTCCAACGCGTCCACGATTCAGTACTGTCACGCAATCAATTTTGCATTGCCACCCACCAATGGGAAACATTTTGAGCAGTATCTCCAGTAGATTTCTCCACTTTATGTGTTGTTTTCCGCTGTATGCTTGTCTGTAACTTGTGGGAGTTAGATTTCCAAACTTTCCATGTTTCGCCACTGGGGGCGCTGCGACCGCTTTCAGTGAATCGGGCATGTCCACTTTACTATACATGCACCCATCGTTTATGGTCGGGGAACCCCCCCTTTCGTCGTAAAATGGGCGTTGCACTCTGATTTCAATCTCGAATTATTCTAAGTTATATTTTAACCGACCCCTCAATGAAGGCAAAATAAATCTGAATAAATCCCAAACTTTGAAATTAAATATCTCGGTCAATTTTTGTCACACAGAAGTGAAACTTTTTGTGTTATGTTTGTTAGGCTGATTGTAAACTTTTACTAAATATCACTATAAGGAACGGGGGACTGTATAAAAAGTTAAATTTTGTAATTTTTACAAAATTGATTTTTTAAATTTCAAAATGTCATAACATGAATGTTTACCTCATTTGAAACATTTTTGTAATTGGAAGTTTATGTCTACGACCAACGGTTGCGAAAATAAAGGGTGGGCACGGACTTTGCGTTGCACCCTGTATATAAATTTGTAGAATACATGCTATTAAAACTATTTTTTTTTAAGAAAATCACTTATTTCGCAGATATATCCGGGTTAAAATGTATTTTTTTAATTTTACAAAAAATGGACACTTTTCTTAAAAGAAAGTGGCCTCCAAACTGGTGTAGTCATAACGTTTGTCTGTCACCCAGTAAGTCCCAGGTTTGTGATAAAATCTTTAGGTGTGTACGGGCATTCTGTACCCGAGTGATCTTTCATTCTTTTCATTTTTATCCTCTCCCATCCTTCTGCTTTTTGCTTTTTCTGTGATTGGCCCAGCTTGCTCAAATATGTCCCTTGCGCCATAAAACCCCAAAACAACCAACCGTGTCTACGTTGCTCAAGTGTAAAACAAACTATTGAAATAACGGTGGCTTACTCACCAGGTACTCCTTAACAAAAATCAGTCAGCTTCCTCCTTGCAGTGCTCAATGGCCGAAGGGGTTAGTGGTTGGGAATTGGAAACAACAAAAAAATTAAAAACTTAGTTAAAATGTTCTGGTTTAAATATTAAATATTATTTTAGAGTCCTTTATTCTTTTGCGTCGATATTATTTCTTAGTCATGAGTTGTAATTTTAATTATTTTTCAAAGAAATGGGATTAGGATAAATCGAAATTTTCAGGAGTTCAATTTCCTATTTTAAGACTGCTATTCATTAGTTTCTCAGTAATTATGACTGGTATTAATTTCTGAGAGTAATTCTGAGAACCATTGCCAACTTTAGTTTTGTTGCAACTCATGAAATCTCTCGTTTAGTTCCGAGTTGGTGAGAAAGGAAGGTTAGAGTAAGAGGTATAGAGTTTCTACGCCGCTTGAGATCGAATTGGGGATTTGTAAATCACGTTATTTGGATTTTTCTTGATTTACTTAAATCATTACCTTCTATCAGCTTTTTATGTAAGTAAACTACCAGATAAGCATCAAAGAAAGTATTGAGAGTCCATATGCAGTTAACAAGTTCTTATCTGAGAATTAACATTTAGGTTTTATGGAATCGATGTGTATCATCAATAGAAAAATATTTTAAAGGGATACAATCACATGTCTTTATATTCCACGCTCGTTGAAGGAAATGAAACAATACCCGATATCGTTGGCATTGGTTTCAGCTTTTAGTGAGTTTAAATATGTTTCTATCTAACTTGGAATTTGGGACCGTCGTGGCTCAGTGGCCTCCCTGGGTGTATTTCTCTCTGTCGTTAAAGCTTTCCTTTGCATATCCATTGCTTGACATTGCCTGTCTTGTGTTTAGCGCAGTATGTCCAAATATGGTCTTTCTGCCATAAAACCCCAACCATCCTTATCTGGAATTTAAAATATTTATCGAATAAAGTTGCCTAACATTTTAATGTTAGATACATAGATTATTATGCATTTACATTATGCATTTATTATTATTTAAATTTTTAAATGTTGTGTAACATTTGAGAGTTATCTTTTATATTTAGTTACGTACCCGAAGGTAAAGCAGCCGGAATGAGTGTTGTTGAGGTTAATATGATATCTGGCACTGTACCTGACAAAGAAAGCCTCCAACAGGTAACCCTACTCTTTACTAAAGATCATTATCTGTTTCTTCTGACCATTATCTGTTATGCCGTAGCTGCTTAAAGCTAATTCTATCATAAATGTTATTGATTTTATTGAATAAAATGTTCATGAAGGGCTATGACAATTACCTCATGAATGAGACATTTTTATAAGGATAATTTTTGTAAAATATTACTTTGTATTGTTTTAGAATATGTATGATTAATACTGCTAATTAATGTTACAAGTAAATAAATATTATTTTAAAAAGCTCAAAGGATTCTAGTTGCCAGTAGCCCGCTGTGTTGCTCCAGAGCACGTTAATTCAACTACCTACCTCAAAGGATTCACAATTGGTCATTCAGAAAGTCTTTTATTCACTTTAATTTATTTGTGTTGTGTCTTGTTTTCGAATTAAAACTAAGACTGAAAAAGTAAACAAGATTTATATAACAAATTCCTTACAAGTACTTTAAGATAAGTACATTTGATTTCAATTTCCTTGGATTATCTACGTTATATTTGTACATATCAGTAACACGCGTTTCATTCAATTTCACTTTAATCTACACTTTACGCGATGGATAAGTGAAGCCATTAGGTGAATACAATAGTGAAGCAGGAACATTACTATTGTATAAAAATTATTATTGATTACTATTGTAAATTTCCTTCGAATTTTTTCGGAGGAAGATTGTTTTCGTATCTTTTAAAAATACATTTTAATTTTTGTTACTAAAAAGAAAATTTTTACAGCTCACTAAAGACAAGAAAAATATTTTACGCTTTGATGTTGAAAATAACAAAGCAATCTTTTACCTTTCAGAAGTAAGTTAACTTATGATTTATTTATATATTTCATTTCTAGATTTGTTATACAATGGGTCGCTTCTCACTTAAGCAACGCATTATTCTTGTTCTGGACAGTTAAAATGAACGTTATTTAACGTTTTTATAATATCTATGAATTAATTTAAATAATTTATTTTAGAAGTCAAATTGTAAATGAAATTAATCTCTGTCCACACACACACACAATATTAATGTATTATAATGTGAAGCCTGTTAAGTTAAAGTACACAAGCTCTCTATTTTTTACAGGTTCCCTTTTTGCAAATTCAGCATTTTTTAACCATGCATGACCTAAATTTGAAACAATCCAAACAAATAAGATCTTTGTGTTTAGTATAGGAAAATATGAAAAATAATTTTCATATTGTAGATAGTTCTGAATTTTTTTACTTTACCTGAAAGTTGAATTTTTATTTTATATCTATTAGAGTTACAGAAATAAAAATATAAATCTTAAATCGTAGTTCATAAATTTTTATTGAATTATTGGAACTCCGCTACCTGCTTAGAAAATTATTTGTTGCTACATTTATATAATCTATGCATTAAGTGTTTGCAAAATACACGGCAAACTGCTACGAGTAGTTTCAAATAAAATTTACTAAAAAAATTAACATAGAAACTGGAGCATCAAAAAATATTGTTTCCAAATGAAGTTGAACCGTTTGTTTTAATAAAAATAATTGTTTACTCTTTTATTTACCCTAAAGACAGATTGCTTATCCTCTTGAATCAATTGTTATAAATTTATAAAATTGCATTTGCAAATCATCACTTTAATAGATGTTTATATTTCTATATATAAAGTGTTTGCATTTTATAGGAAGTTTAACTAAAATCATTCTCCTAGCTCTTTAACTTACCAAGTTTTTCAATACCATATATCCTCTACATTTCTACTGAAATACAAATTCTTGATTCAAATTTTTAAATCAGATATGTTCATTTTATTTTGAAAGATAAAATAGGGGGATTTATTTCCCCTTTAACTCTTGCAAAATAATATTCAACTTTAACGAGGATAGTGTAACCAAGTTATAATCAGTAACATCATGATTTAACAACCAACAGAATGAAACAAATTTTGAAGTTTATAAGTTTATTTCATTAGTTCCTGAGCATCAATTTTATTTTTGAGTATAATTAAAAGAAGTGGTGCTTACTCGTATATAAAATAGTACTCTTAACAATAGCTTTATGCTTTTCAATAATAAAATATATACAACGCTCAAGTAATACCTTTTGTTCGCAGGTAACCAATGCCGGTACCCAGTTTTCTTTTGAAGTAGATAAAGTAATTGACGTTGAAAATGTGCAGCCAGCTAACGTTAAAGTGTATGATTACTATGCTCCAGGTAAGATATTTAAGAATTTGAAAATTAGTTTCAACTTCTAAAACTCAAACAAAATAATGAATATTTTTTAGTTTTAACTAGAGCAAGAGAAACATTGGTCTATTGTTCATTTTTAATCATTTTTGTTTAATGATGAGTTACGACCACTGAATAATTTCGATAGCTGATCATTTGTCACCATTTCTATAACTTATTAATGAGTAATCAGTGACGTCATTTAGGAAGGGCTGAGTACAACAATGCCCACCTGTGTTTAGGATTTTTTTAGTATTTGAGTAGTAATAAAATATTTGAGAACTGCTTTTAATATTGAAGTATTATACTTGTATGAACGCTTAAGAAATAAGACGAGATTTGTTGGGGCTAAATGTCCCATTTAGAATGTACCAGAAAATTTATGTAAGTTCATGAAGCAGCGACGTCATTCAACAACTAATATTACCCTTTGATATATATAGTTTTTATATACTGTAAAAATGTAATTTTGTGTTAACTGAAAAATCTAAATTTGTATATTATATCAATTGCTAGTGTGTTATCATTTGTTTTCCTCCACATCATATGACCAGTAACTCCATGAACAAAACGTATATGTAGAATAAGAAGTATAAAAACTATGTGGAAACTGGAAATGTATGGAAATTCATGTTAAGAATAGGGAGGGGATACACCACACACACCATATGCCGATACACCACACCATATATCGAATCAGGTCTTCCCTAATAAATTTGCCTCCCTCAACCAAAATCTGAAATGACACCTTATGAATATAATATTGCTTTAGTGAACTTTATATGTAATTTGCTTACAATAGTTTTGTTAATTGTTTTAAACTTCGTGTACAACACATTCTCAAACATTGCTATTCATTTTCATGTATTACATCCTGGTACATCAACGACTTTCTTCCATTAAATTGTTCTTTACATATTGAACTGCATTTAACCTCTTCTCATACTACTAATTTGGTTTTTTTTTCTTTTAGAAAATGTGGAGTCTACAAGTTACCTAATTAGAGATTCGGCCAGTACCCCGTCAGAGACTAAAGATGCTTAGATTGGATTACGCGAATGATTTAACTTAGTGGTTTCGATAAGACTTTCTTATGTTTTGTTTTTATAACACGGTGGAAAGTGTCGGTGCTAGTATATCAGTATTTTTAATATACGCACAGAAATCATTTTCTATACCTGATACCTTAAAACTTTCTGTCAGACACTGTTGCTTTGATGGCAAATCTACAAATAAATTCTATGTAAATAAGTGTCTTGTGGTTTTTATTATTTGTTTAAAATCGCACATACCTCGCTCCACAATTGAATTGCATGAAACTGTATAGTTTCTTCACGGTAAAGATTTAACTTTTTTTAAAACAGTCAAAGAAAAATATTTGCAAACACCGTCATTGCAACAATTCTTCACGACAACATTTAAGCAAGACGACGATGGACTGCGTGCTTCTTATAACATTTCTTTACTGATTACAAAGTCCGGAAAGCCGCACACCATTGGCCAAGAACTTATTCTACCAGCTGTGAGGTAATATGCACCGTGCTGCATAAACCAACTTCCGATATAAGAATTCCACTGAGTAATAATACAGTACAAAGAAGGATTGACGAAATGGCTCAGGACGTAGAAAATTCTTTGAGTCGCTCAGAAGCCAATGCGGTTCAGTCCAGAAAACAAAAATTGAGAAATTTAATGTTTTTTAATACATTAATTTATAAAATTTTTGGTTTATTAATTTGATCAGAAAAGTATATAAAGTCTTTTTTCTAAGGGTAGGGGCTCTGCCACAAAACAAGATATGTACAAGATGTGTAAATGAAAACATAAGTATTTATTGGGACAATGGAAGCATCTTAAAAACTTTAGGATTTATACTTTTGGCAGCTGAAAGAGATAAGAAATTTATGTAAAAATAATACAATAACATTTGTTGTCATAAGTTTAATGTTTATTCATCATAACAAACATCTTCTTCCGAGTTATCTAAATCTAAATTTTGATCTCCACGTGTTCTTAATGTCGTGTAAAAGTCGTGTTTTATTGGAGGTATATACTTTAATAAATTCATCATGTATTTTTTTGTTTCTTTTGAAATTGTTCTACCATTAGGATACAATAATGGTTGATTTATATTTTTTAAGATTGCTGGCCTACCTTTTTTTATGTCAATTACATGAAAGGTATTATCCTCGTCAAAATTATATTTGAACTTAATGCTGCTTGGGTTTGACCTTTCTACTTTTATCCACCGCATATTAAGCCAATTGACTGTTAGTCCACTTGTTGATTTTTTTCTGTTGGTAATAGCATCTTCCAGTGGTTTTTTTCAGTTTTTATAGTTATTAAAGAAAAATTATTTAATGTTTTTGATAACGCAATAATTTTCACAAACACTTCAATGTAATATTTTTATGTTTTAACCAAAGTTTAGACTCGTGGAATCGCCCTGAGCCATCTTTTTCGAATATTTTCATCCTCTGGAAAGAAAACCGCCACTTTTGGTGTATCACCATATCCATAATTTCCGGAGCAAGAAGGTACACAGCATCTAAAGGGCATTTTGGATAGCCTCGTGGTTAAGCCTAAAGAAATCGGTCTGGACACACGTTAAACGTGTTGTTTGACGAAAGCCTTTAACACCTTGACACTGTAATGTTCCACAAATATTATATAACAATATTTAACTGCAACTGCACTTACTTTCCGGTAAAATAGTATAGAAAAACCTAATTTCTTTCGCTACATAAAGGAAATCCATTAATAGTCGGCCATGCGGCGATGTTTGTTATGACTACTAATTAGCGAGTCACGTGATTGAAACGTCAGAGCGGTCTGGCCTTGTTATCTCGGTGGTAACGCTATAACTCCTATTAGATTCGAATATCAAAAATGGGTGAGAAAAAAGCACTATGTTGTGAGTCGACGATCCACGGAGGGCCCCTATCTCTGACCGAGATAAACATAAGACTACAAGCTGTTGCAGACGGCTAACCCCCATATATTGGGTTTTGTGTAGCAGCACAAGATTTCCTCAATAGGAATGCGATTATGGTATGCTTTCTGTTTTGTTAATAGCGAACGCACATGTGCAAAGATAAATAATTGAGTCTACCCACGCACCTAGCAATAAAAACGGCGTAAGCAGAGGTCTGCTTTTGCGGGACTCGAGATCTTACGCGATAAAAAAGAGTCCATCGGCTGCTCCTCATTTGTGTGCCAGCAGCGTAAATGGCGGTAACACAGAATAATAATGAATTTTTGGAATTAGATCACCAAATTATTGTTGCAAGCGAGACAGAATAGGGAGGGGTACGACTGATTGAATCCGAATTTCATCAGTTATGTGAACTATGCTGAAATTGAGATATCCCTCAACCTGTATGGTAACAGGACCATCACAGAGTGGAAAAACACAACTCGTAAGCAAAATGATTACCGAGCAGGTATATGAATGTAACATGGACAAAATTTTGTGGTGTTACTCAGTGTGGCAACCGTGGTTTACCGAAGAGGAAAATGTAACATTTGTATGTGGCTTACCACAAGAAGGCGATGCTTTTCAATTAATTATTATTGATGACCAAATGAATTGTATAAATTCTGACACATCACATATGTTTACTGTTAGTTCACATCATAATAATTATAGTGTGATCTTGATTACGCAAAATTTGTTTCCTCGAGTGAGAGTGATGCGAGATATTGGTTTGAATACACACTATCTGATCATGTTTCGTAATAGCCGTGATATATCGCAAACTCTGTTTCGATAGACAAGCATTTCCAGGGCAAGGGAAATATTTCATGGATGCTTATAAAAAAAGCGACCACAAGATCTTTCACCTATTTGCTGGTTGATGTTCACCCGAGAACCCCAGAGGAACAATGTCTCCGGTAGTCTATATTTCCAGATCGTGGATTTATTAATTGGGTTTTCCTACCATTAAAAATTGAATAGAATGAAACGACATGTACATTTGCTTCATTTGCTTTCCAACGCAAGTCCACAACAGCGAAAGGCTATTTTAAAAACTGTTTCGAATAACCAAATCAAATCATTGTGTGAAATTTGTCAGAACTTGCTGTCAGGAAATATACCCATCTCCAAAGTGAAAAAACTTGCTCCTCATAAGAGTGATTCGTCAGTTGGCAGGCAGAAAAATATCCATCAATCGAAAACGCAAGCTGATAACGAAACAAACAGGAGGATTTTTACCTCTGATTCTTCCTTACTGTGTTGAGTTTGCTAGGAGGGATTGCGGGTAAGCAATAGGAAAACGCATATAAAAATGTCGAAGAAAATGGCATTAGTACCACCAGAACCGGTATCCGAATTCTATCAGTTAAATAAACCAGAAATTTGATTGGAAGACAATATTATTAGTTTGTGGCAACAGAATGGAATTCCTGATGATATGAGAGCTAAATTGCTCTCTCAGTGGATACCTAAATATCAAAGAGTCATGCAACCTCCTCCACCTCCAAAGCCGTTTGAAATTCCACCGGAATTGTGAGCGACTGCAGAAAATCTTGAATCAGAACTTCCAGAAGTAGTAGACGTTCAAAATGTGACTGCTAAACTCTTGGAGTATGCTGTTCCAAAAGCAAAAACGATATTTATTTTACCTATCTTGGAGAGATTGAAGAATATTAACTATACGTTTAATGAGCGTAACGAATTAGAAATGAAAAACCAGAATATCGAAGCAATGCGATAGATCTTTTTAGTTATCGGATAAGAAACACACAAAAACCTGAACTTCCACCGAAAGGGTTTGAAACATTTTTCAGGGTTATTTATGAAAGTAACATACCACATCAGTGAATAGGCAATAAAATAACGAGAGATCAGTTAGCTATTTCAGAGATCGACCCACTGATAGTAAAAGCACGTTCAAAGTCACAGGAGGATACAACTGAGAAAATTAAATGGGAAACTTGGGCTTAATGAGGAAAATATACTTCAATCCCAAAGAACCGGGGTCTTATGGAGGAGTCAAGCGATTGGCGAAAGCGAGCGGTGTTAATAGACATGATGTACAAACAAGACTCTCTCAACAAGATGCCTATACAATGCACAAACCTGTGCGCTATAAATTTCAGAGACGAAAAACAATATCTTATGGAGTGAATGAATTATGGCAAAGTGATTTGATAGACGTTCAGAAACTATCACGATACAATAAAGGATATCGCTATATTTTAACCATTATTGATGTAATGTCTAGATTTTTAAGAGCCATTCCCATCAAAAATAAAAGAGCAACTTCTATGATTCAGGTTTTTCGAAAAGTGTTCAATGAAGCGAAACCATCTAATCTATAAACTGACAAAGCAAGTGAGTTCTACAATAAAAAGGTTCGCAATCTGTTTAAGGAACATGGTATTCACCACTATTCAACCAAGAGTGAAGCTAAATGTGCTATTTTGGAACGTATGCATCGAACACTTCGTTCACGCATGTATCGTGTCTTTACTTTTCGTAAGTCGTAAGTATTATGATATTTTACAATCACTGGTCGATTCCTACAATCACTCCATACACCACAGTCATGGTTTTAAACCTGTCGAAGTAACTGTTGATGATGAGCCAACTATATATAAACGCTTGTATGGATTCAGTTCCTCATCCAAATTTCGTTTTGCTGTGGATGATGTTGTGAGAATATCGAAAGCTCATAGAGCGTTTAGAAAAGGATATCTTTCAGGATGGACCGAAGAAATTTTTAAAATCTACAAGAGATATCCAACAAGTTCTCATACATACATTCTACAAGATTTTAATGGGAAAGAGATTGATGGTCGTTTTTATGCCGAAGAGTTACAAAAAGTATTAAAAACATCTGACTGTTATTGGGCCATTGAGAAAATTATTCGCACTAAAGGTAAAGGTCCATCTCGTCAACTATTGGTGAAGTGGGTAGGAATCAACGATTCATTCAACTCGTGGATTAAGACAGGATGGATCAGAACATAGAAGATTTTCTCCTAGTTTTACCCTCAAACGCTAGTATGAACTATTTTCCGAACAATACTCCAGATCGTTATCGAACCAAATTAGCTCATCCGATTACTCTAAGTGGAACCTGGGAATGTTGTTTAGCAAAAGCAACCATACCAGGTAGATTATTTACCATTCACTCCGGTTATAATGATGAATATTCTATAGAGAATACAGTGGAAGTAGAAGGTGTAACAAATTTATCTAAATATGACATAACTCTTTATAGTGAAGATCATACAGACTTTGTGAAAGGAATTAATGGAAACATTAAAAAGACATTTATAGATCCTCCTCTTATTCTTACATACAGCAAAACATACAGAACATTTCTTGCATTTTTTAAAAGTTAACCCCAAAATTGATGATATAACGCGTAGTAAAAGCACAGCACAAGTTTACACTGTTGACTATCACGATCCGAATTTGGAGAATTTTCGAAACCAGTTTATAACACTTGTTGCCAATAAACCACTACCAAGACTCACTTATGATATATTACTAGACAAAATGAAAGATAATGTATTTGAACAAATGAATAGAAAGATCGTTGATACAACAGGGAGTAATCTAGCACAATTCTTACTACTTGAAAATAATATAGTTGTAAAATTAAAAGAGCATGTAGATATACTTCTTGAACGTGATTCCTGCACTAATTTAATGAGCTCTCTAAACATCCATGATTCTTCTTACATTATTAGTAGGAATAACAGAGAAATCACATTCAATTACTCCAATCCATTAGAAGGAGTTGAAGGCGAGAAGTTTAAGATCATTGTCAATGAAGTATTTCCAACGCTTCATCATTAGCGCAGAACATATAATTTAAAAATATACAGTGGTATGTATCAACAAGCCAAAGACATTTTTAGTGAATTCAAATCCGTTCAATTCAATGCACTACCTAATTCCAAAGTCAAACTGATTGTACCACGTGACACCAAAGTGGTGTTTGGAGATAAACTCTCGGATTTACTAGAATGTACACGGAATACGTTCACAGAAGGAGTACATTTCTGATTATAACTTTGAATTAACTGCACGTATAACAGAGATATATGTATATAGCGATATTGTATCTTCATCGCTTGTTGGTAACTCATTAGTTCCGATTTTAAAAATCATATCGATTGCGAATGAACGACAGGATCAAATTGTGAAACATTTTCCAGTACCATTTTACTTTCGTGTTAAAAAGCAACATGTTGATATTATTGAGATTGAGCTGCGTACGAGTAGTGGTACACCCATAAAATTTATATCTGGTAAAACAAACTTAGTGTTATCCTTTAGAAAAAAATTAGTATAAAAATAACTTCGAATGTTCCCCTCTTTCATATCTGTCGATCATCATGCATAAACACGGACTTAGGTTAGATCCTAAGGAGTGCATTGAATACTATTGTATGCAACAATCAGGAAGTGGAAACTATTTTTCATCAGATTTTCTAATACAAAGGGGATATGGAATGTTTAGTAAGTTGCTTCGATTCGTTCTACCGTTCATGATGAGAGCAGGTAAATATTTAGGGAAACGTCTATTAACTACAGGAGAGAACGTGGTACAAGACATTTCACAAGGAAAATCCCTTGGTGAAGCCTCTCGCAATCGGATTCGCGAATCTGGAAGAGAAATGAAACATGATATACTCCGCAAATTGCGAGGAGGCGGAAGCATTAAAAGACAAAAACAGATGAGAAAAATCAGACGAAACGTCGAAAGTTGTGTTCGAAAGACGTGTTTTTAAACCTCTAAATATGGCAAACTGTTATTGCACAAAGAGCGAACTGGATCTGTTTGTAACATTGCCAATTAAGCTAGCGATCGACCGATCCTCTTTCGTCAAATTCATCCCATAGCTTCAATTTCAGATAGTAACACAACAGAATTTCTGATGTCTGGATTGGGGGAATCGTATTTCGATCTTGCGCATATTTTCCTCAATGTCCAAGCAAAGATTTAAAAAAACGATGGTAGTGTATTCATCGAAAGTGATAAATGCGGGCCCATCAATTATCTCTTAAATACCATGTTTTCTGAATGTCATGTTTCCCTCAATGATCGACAAATTTTCTCAGAGAACAATTATGCTTACAAAGCTTTTATTCAAAATGTCTTGTTTCATTCAGAATCCTCAAAAAAATTTACTATGTGGTGCAATGTTCCATAAAGATACTGCGGAGAAGTAAGATGATTTAGATATTGCAGGAGCAGGGAACAAAGGATTAAAGCAAAGATGGAATCATACTAAAAACGGTACGCCCTTCGATATGTGTATACCGCTTCATTTGGATTTAGGTAGTCAATCCAAATTATTAATAAATGGTGTGTCAATACGCATCAAGTTAGAAAAGCAAAACAAACCCTATTAGCCAAGGATGGCGAGTATCAGCTTCATATAGAAAATATCAGCCTCTTTGTGAGACGATGTGAAGTTTCAAGTTCTATACTAGTTGGACATGAGAAAGCACTTGAACATTCCCTTGTTCAAATGCCTTTTACAAGAATTGAAATGAAAACGTTTACACTGAATTCAGGACTAAAAAGCATCACGATACCGAATGCAATCAATGGTGCACTACCTAATAGAATGATTTTGGGGATGATATCGAATTCTTCATTTAACGGAGATTTTAAGAAGAATCCTTTTAGTTTTAAAAATTAAAACAAAAGCCATATTTCTCTGACAGAAAACGGTGTGCAGATCCCAACCACGGCCTATGCACCTCACTACATGCAAAATATTTATGCTCGAAATTATTTGAATTTGTTTACAGATCATGGAAAACATGACACGAGTATAACATTCAATGTATAAGCATGATTTGTGTTTTTACGTTTTCGATCTCACTCAAGACTATTCCGCAAGTGATCCACATGCAAACGTGACGCGAAATGGTGATATATCAATTCATCTGAAGTTTGACACCGATCTCGGCGAAACGGTTACATTATAGCATACACTGCTGGCCACCGTAAATGCAACACCCTGAAGGAAGCATGCAAATAATATGAAATTTACAACATGCATTAGCGGAGGTGAGATATGCAAATGATTAGAATTTCAGCGCAGACGCACATCACGCGCGCCTGTGGCGCCACTTCAAAGCGCTATTTAAGGCTTGGAGATTTCGACGATTTCAAGTACGGCAACTGTGTTTTTCTTGTGGTTTTTCAAAAAAACGATCAATTATGCCTCTTAGAAAACAGCGATCATTTTTTGATCAAGTATCCGAGTTCGACAGAGGAAGGATAGTGGCCTACCGAGATTGTGGATTATCTTTCAGGGAAATCGGTAGTCGTGTTGGACGAAACCAAACAACTGTAATGCGGATATGTGATCGCTGGATGCAGGAGGGTACGACGGACCGACGTGTTCGATCGCATCCACCTCAGTGCACCACTTCACGTGATGACCGGCATATTGTGCGTATGGCAGTGACGGATCGCTCAGCCACATCACGAACCATAGCACAGCACATTCAGTCTGTACCGCATCATCCAGTGTCTGCGCGTACCATTCGACGCCGTTTACAGCAGAGTGGTCTGTCCGCAAGACGTCCATTGCTTCGTCTACACTTGACGCAGAACCACAGACGTTTCCGCCGCCAATGGTGCGATGAAAGAAGGATGTGGACGGCAGAATGGAATGAAATTGTCTTTACTGACGAGTCACGCTTCTGTCTGCAACACCACGATGGTCGGATTCGAGTCTGGAGACACCGTGGAGAGAGGATGCTGAACAGCTGCGTTATGCACCGCCACACTGGTCCTGCACCGGGTATTATGGTATGGGGCGGTATTGGATATCACTCTCGCACTCCTCTAGTACGCATTGCCGG
Organism: Meta bourneti; assembly: GCA_933210815.1. NCBI lineage: Eukaryota > Metazoa > Arthropoda > Arachnida > Araneae > Tetragnathidae > Meta > Meta bourneti. Next base: position 59,398,481 of record OW119924.1, on the reverse strand, counting down.
TACTTTAAACAGCCAGCGCTACATCTCCGAGGTGTTGGAGCCAGTTGTCCTTCCTTACCTTCAGGGCTTGCCCACAGCCATATTTCAACAGGATAATGCGCGACCACACGTGGCACGCATTGTCCAAGGGTTCTTCGTCAATCGCCAGATTGAATTGCTTCCCTGGCCAGCTCGCTCTCCGGATCTTTCGCCGATAGAAAACATGTGGTCCATGGTTGCTCAACGATTGACCCAGAATACATCCCCAGCTGCCACACCAGATCAACTTTGGCAACGTGTGGAAGCTGCTTGGTCTGCTGTACCCCAAGAACACATCCAAAGTCTCTTTGAATCAATGCCGAGGCGTGTGGCAGCGGTGATCTCCAACAATGGCGGCTACTCTGGCTACTGATTTTGGCAGGAACCACACTTCACAGAAGTCTATAAATTTAATCATTTGATACTTGGTCAACATGTTATCTACAAAATAAATTTTGTTGTGATATCTCTTGTCTTTCTTGGTGTTGCAATTTGGGTGGCCAGCAGTGTATATAGAAATGCAAGCCCTTATAGAAATTGATAAAAGCAGAAGCATCTTTATTGATTATTAAAAAAAGACACCTCAACGTTATTAAGACTTGCTCACAGCGATCCTAAGATCAGAACTATGTTCGGAGGCGTATTTGAAAGCGATATGCTTCCTCCGAAAAGAAAGCACTATCGCTCTTTCATTGTAAACACAGATCCAACACATTGCGAAGGTCAACACTGGAAAGCTATATATTTCGATGAAAAAGGATACTGCGTGACTTTTTGCTCTTATGGTACACCTCCCACTCACAATATCAAATCCTTCGTAATCGAAAATTCAACTAATCTTGAGTGGATCCCGCAGATACTACAGCATTATAAAACTGCCTCATGTGGATTGTTTTGTCTCTATTTCTTATGGCATATCACGAGAGGATTATCTATCGACAGATTTCGAGTGTCAAACGTGTGTGAAAACGAACGAATCGTTCAAAGTTTCGCTCATCAACGATTGAAAATTGGTCTGCTCCAGAACCCTCTTATTATCAATATTGCAAACCTCTCCACCAAGCATCAAAGAAAATTAAAAAAGTAAAACATCTGTGAAATGTTTTGCAAGCTCAAAGGAATTGAATCTTGCCATTCAGGTCCTTCATTAGAGGAAAGCCATGTATAAATATGATCTAAGACATGGATAAGATATCATATTAACTACAACTATGGAGAAGTTCGGATATCTACTTTTAGACTCGAAAGACTGCGTCTTTTTCATATACTCATGGCTTATTTACAAAATTAAGTGATTGTATGGAGAGTATTTTAACTCGGCACTTAGACGGATCAAATAAAATTGTATACTTCAAAATATTGTCAAATTCAGAGATTATAAAATTTATTCATATGAATCCAAAAGATTATGAATTTGGTTTCTGCCATTTGCATCGTGAAACACCAGATGAAAAGTTTTCAATATTCATGCCGAAGAAACATTTTTATTCAAATCTGTTGGAATGCATTGAAATTGCAAAAGACTCAGTTCCTGGAGACATTTCTAACTGTTCAAGCTATAAAGTAAAATTTGCATACTCTATAACTTTAAATGACGATGATTTGGTGCGTTTGCTGAATGTGAAATAGGTTTTAAGAAGCATGAAATACTAACAAGAATTAGTGGTTAACCCATCGTGGAATCGTTCTTTCTTATGTTCTACATAGATAGCATATAGCAATTTCTCCGATTCAGGTTTCTTCATTATGAGGGCTGCCATGGAGCGTTACGGATATTTTATTCTAGATTCTGCCACGACATATGATTATGTACATTATGAATTGTTCGCTAATATCGCAGACTGTGCGCACAGCGTGCAATCAAGACTAAGTCTGAATCGGTCGAACAAGAAAAAGTATGCTACATACAAAAGTATGCTACATCAAAAAGTATGCTACACAAAAAAATATGCTACATCAAAGAATAATGAGGAAATTGTTCGGTTAATCCACGAGGATGATCAAGAACCTCGATTTGGGGTATGTTGGCTACATCGGATGGCCCCAAACAAGAAATTTTCCCTTTATGGGAGCGAACGAATGCTATATTCGAACATCTTATGTTGTCTCGAATCTACAAATGACTCCATTTGGAAGACAGAAATGAATTATCCTAGCCGTACTTACTTCAAGCACGGTTTCTTTCAAATTTTATCTGATGAAGAAATCGTGAATTTGTTGAAAACGTAAATTTTACATAAAACATTTTTATAGCAGCCTCACCTTTTTGGTGGATTTATGACCCTCTCTATGTAACTAATGTTAATGTTTAAAGACTGTCCTTTGAATGACGGTGTTTTTATGTCGCCCGATGGGAAATCTTCTTTCGTGTATTTTATTGAATGCTGTATGTTTTAAAAGTATTGAAATAAATATGTTTTGCTTTTACGAGATGTTTTCTCTTTTCATAAACCCATAACAGGCACAATCACCACAAGTAGAAAATAATCTAGATCGTTATACCCACACATTTTAACTTTGTGCATGCCATTCGAAGGTAAAAGACCCTATGCTCACACGGGTTTTTGCATACATTAATTGGAGATGTGAAAACCAAAGGGCAAAGTCAAGGTCTCATTCTTGCGTCTCCTCTAAATTTCTAGAAAACGTGTTTCAAGGGAGTATTATTTGAAGATACTACCATATGAGGAAATCTCTTATTAGATTAGACAGCGAGTGGGTGTGGGATAGTTCCTATATAAATAGTTTCATATCAAATAGTTACTCATTGTGCACCTCATCAGCGTTCTCCGAGTTCCCTCTGTTTCCATTACTCTCGTGAAGAGCCAAGATGAACAGCGGTAAGAATTATTATATTTGTAATTCTAAGAAACCCTCCTCAAAACTTTTAGGGATAAATAATAATTTGTTTTATTTAATTGTAGCTTTTTTGAATCAAAGACATCTGTGGTTTTTATTTACCTAAGTTGCAATAGTAAAACGACAGGCAATTTTAAAAAATAAAATACTAAAATTAAATACTAAAAATACAGCATTTTAAAATTAGCTTACGATTTCTCTCTATTTATGTTCCTCACAAAGCTGTGAAAGTAAAATGCTAGGTAACGGTTAGAAACAAAATAATAAATTTTAAAATTGTATTTTCATAGATAGAAAGCGATCTTACGATTTCCCCTACAACGATGAGGACGACTTCCTAATCAACTCAGTGTCTAATAAAAAGACCAAACGAGGGGCGGAAAAATCGAAATATAACCTGGACCTGTCATCTAATGGCGGAGGGGGCGATAAACACATTCCGCCTTTCAACATTAATCTTGGCAAAGGATTGGTAATGGAGGTAAAGGAATTTCGGGGCACCTATTATATCGGGATTAGCAAAACCATGGAAGGAAACAACGAGGTGCGCAATCGTTTTAACATTCCACTACAACAATTAGATACTCTTAAGAAGGGTTGTGAGGCGATGCAAATATATGTCACTAAATGCAAATAAATTGTGTGGATGTTGTGAGCCACATGTGTTAGATGGCTTTTTCACGTGTTTTTATAGCTAACATTAAACCGATGCCGTGTATAACCCCATATTATAGAATGGACTTTTTCGATTAGGATTGTGATATGTTTTAAATAGTGTTTATACCTAATAACATATTTTGTTGGATTTATAAGTATTATCTTTATATTGATACCATGTATACCACCAAATTGTAGATTGGACTTTTCATGCTAGAATCGTGTTATTCCGCATGTGGTGTTTATTCCTTATTGTTGTTATTGTCTTTTCATATAGATTGTGAGTTTTATTCTAAACTCGCAATTGTGTTATTGTCAATTAACTTATGTTAAACCCCAGTTTTCTCTTATCGTATCATTGACATGATTAATTTTCAAAATTACAGATCCTCGTTTCAAGGATATACGAGATCGTATCGTGCTGTAATTAATTACCTAGATCCGCATACTCTTTTTCGCGATTCGAGACAGGTTATTTACGATACTCTAAACTTAAACACACTAGATCTACGTCTTCGTTTAATCATTTGTTTAAATGTCCTATTTTCGAAAAAGAATGAGCAAGATGAGGAAATTACAAATACCTTTTATTTTTGTAGTACCGCCCTCAGGATCCTATCACATATCCAGATTTTTCCAGCTATTGATTCTGCTTTCACGAAAATTTTCACCGCAATAGATAATTTCATAAGAAACGGTAGCGGGAGGCAAATAAAAAACATTTCTCATATAGATCTCCATATCGGAAATTATCGCAACCCTAGAGGAGGTTGTAATAATGTTTGCATACCTACTAAATTAAAGAACATGAAGGCACTTAATATGAGATGCAATGATAATAAATGTTTTCTCTATTGCATGCTAGCAAAATTGTATCCTTCTCGAATCAATTGTAATCGGGGTTTTAAGTATCGAAAGTATCTAAAATACCTTAAAACCAGGGATATAAAATTTCTGATGCCAGTTTCAAAAGTGTGTAAGTTTGAAAAGCTTAATAACTTAAATATTAATGTATATGGATGGGAGGAAAATGAAGTTTTTCCCGTGTACGTCAGCAAACAGACAAAAGAATATAGGCTCATTGATTTGTTCTATTATAAAAACACTTTTTTTAATAAAAAATTTAATAGACTTATGCACCAAAAGAACGGAACTCATTTTTGTGGGTTTTCTAGACAGGATACATTAACTTCTCACATAATGTTATGCCAAGATATGAAACCTCAAAAGGTCTCAATGCCCAAAAACACAACCTTAAAATTTACAAACCTGTCAAAAATGCTTTATCACCAATTTTGTGTATTCGCAGATTTTGAATATCTTACCAAAAAATACACACTGTCCTACCTTCTCCGTCTGCTAGTTATAATTCAATAATTGAAAGACACGAGGCTATTAGCTATTCGATTATCGCTACAGATGTTCAAGACCATTTAATTTTCCACAAATATCATGTCGGAGAAAATGCTATACAAATTTTTTTTAAACTTTAAAATACGTATCAGAAAAACTACTAAAGAAAATGCACGACATAATGCTAATGTCAGAAAATCCTAGCACAAAATACGACACAAACATTTGCCACATTTGTAAACAACACTTTAAAACGGGAGACATACGTGTACGAGATCATTATCACTGGGGTAGTGGATATATTAACGGATTGGCGCATCAGGCCTGCAATCTTAATTATCGCGCAACTTATTTTATCCCTGTTGTTATTCACAAATCAAGGAACTATGACACCCATTTAATTTAAAAAAATTTACCTACGGATTTTGCCAAAATTATAAATATTATTCCCGTTAACATGGAAAAGTTTACAATGTTTTCTCTAGATGCTATCAAGTTTATTGATTCATTCCAATTTTTGGACTCCTCTCTCGATGTGCTACTAAACAATTTAAAAACGTCCGATCACAAGTTCAAGATCTTCGAAACGTTTTTTGGAAACGAGGAGAACAAACATTTATTGAAACAAAAAGGCATTTTCCCATGCTCTTATTTTGGTTCAATAGAAAAATTAAAGAAACCACGTCTCCCCTCTCACAATGCGTTTTACAACGTCTTAACCAATTGTGAAATTACCGAAAAAGGTTATGCACATGCTCTTTTGGTTTACAAAACTTTCAGATGTAAAACTGGTGGATTACTTAGAACTGTACCAAAATGTTGACACAATAATGCTTGCATAGGTCTTTACGTCATTCAGAACTTCAATGCGATATTATGAACTTGATCCCATTCATTTTGTGACCAGCACCCAATTTTTTTTTTGACTTGGAACGCGGGATTAAGATTCAGCAAAGTAGAATTATAGCTTTTAACAAACGTAACTAATTACATTTGGTTCGAGTTGCAGATGCGTGGGGGAATTTGTTTTTTCGGGAAACGCCATGCGAAAGCTAACAATCTTAATGTACCGGAGGATTATGACGGACGCGAGGAGAATACTTATATTTTGGCCTTGGACGCGAATAATTTATATGGATATGCCATGAGCGAACCGCTACCCATCGGAAATTTTTCGTGGCTGTATCCAGAAGAAATTCTCGATTTCGATGTTTTTGAATATGATAGAAATTCAGAGATGGGATTCATTATAGAGGTGGATATACGTTGTCCGAAGAGCACCCAGCTAAAAACAAATGATCTGCCACTCGCCCCGCAACACTTAATTATAACATATGAAATGTTATCTGCGTATTCTAAAAGACTATGTGATAAATTCAATCTCAAGCATACCCTCCCTAGTAAAAAACTTACACGAAATTTTTATCCTAAGAAAAATTATGTAACACATTACTCAAATTTGCAATTTTATGTTGAAGAAGGTATAATTGTTGAGAAATACCACACCGCTGTCTGAATACCACAAAATTTTAGTATTCAGACAGCGACCTTGGCTGAGAGAATACATATACTTTAACAAAGAGAAACGAAAAGAGGCTAAAGATGACGTATCTCGCTCATTTTGTAAAAAATTAAACAATTCTTTCTTTATTCGTCTAATGCTCAATCAGCGTAAAAAAATATCTGTCCGAGCATCGTGCACCAAGGAAAATTGCCAAAATAATCTTTCTAGTCCTCTATTAGAATATTTTGAATCAATAAACGAAACACTAACGATTTTCAAAATGCGTAGACAAAATTTCATTCTTGACAATCCGATCTATGGAGGGTTTTGTATTCTTGAACTTTCGAAACTGCACATATATAAATTATACTATCGAAACTTTAAAAGATTGTATGGAGATCGAAGCGAGCTTCTTTACATGGATACGAACTTTTGTATCTCTCGATTCAAACCGAGGATGTATTTTTAGACATGAAGACAATTTTTCCTGACATATTCGATTTCAGCAATTATCCGGAAAAGCACTTTATGTACAATTGCAATAAAGGAAAACTAGGGTATTTGAAAAGCGAAGCCACCAACCGATAAGAGAATTCGTGGGTTTAAAAGCTAAAATGTATGCATATTCTTTTGGTTCTAGCTGTAAAAAACAACTAAAGGTATAAAAAAATCCTCTCTGCGTAACTTTACTTTAGAAAATTATCGAGCGATTTTGGAAGAATCCAAATCAAGACAAAAACAGTGTTCGATCATCTCAAGAAAGCACGATGTGTACACGGTAATACAAAACAAAATTGGGTTGTCAGCATACTATGATAAAAAACACGTCGACGATGATGGTATCCACTCGGTATCATATGGACACTTCTCAATAGAAACTAATATCGACTGAGGCATGTTTTTATATTTGCACGGGAATCGGTAAACGTGTTTCAACATGTTTCGCGTGTAACCATTTTAAAAGTGTGTATCCTGTTCATCACAATTGAAATTGATACTGGTTGCGACATGATTTTTTATATTTGTGCAAGCATATGTGTTTAACATGTTTCGGGTGAAATCATTTGTTAAAATATTTTTGTACACTATTATACGTTGTATTATAGTTTTTAATTTAGCAAAATAAAGATCAGGTTCCTCCTTTAGGAGGCCTGAAGAACAAACACAACACAGTGCGAATCGTGTTTCGATATTTGATTTGTTCTGCGTAGTATTCCTCAGGCGTTGTGTCAACCCCATGGATGCGAGCAAGTTCCTTCTGGTAGTTATTTTATCATATCTTCGCTTTGGAGGTCTGTAGAATGTTCACAGTATTACCGTGCTAACAACTATATCACTTTGATGGTTGCTAACAACTATATAACTAAACGATTACGAAAACGATTTTTTAAATAATATCAGTAGTATTACCGTGCTAACAAGTGATACAGTTGTTAACAGTCTATCCAAGTGATACAGTTAGCACGGTAATACTACTCATATGTAGATGATCAAATTGATCAAGATGCACCGATCCATTCTGAAACTAATAGCTCATTGACAAAGATTGCCAATAATGATGTGGATGAAGCTGTACTTAAAATCACTGATGACACCTTGGCTGAAAAAATTGTGGGACAAGTTGAATTTTACTTTTCTGATTTCAATTTTTTTAAAAATAATTATCTTCTGGAGCACATAAAAAAGAGTAAAGATGGTTTTGTGAGTCTTAAAATGATCAGCACGTTTAGGAAAGTCAGATTCTTGACCAAAGATATGAGAGCTGTAGCTTACAGTCTGATGAGATCAGATAAGCTGGAATTGAACGAAATCAACACTAAAATCCGTCAAAAAAAGCCTATTCCAAAAATTCGCGACACAAATTTGGGGAAGACGACAATTGCATTTAACTTGCCTCTCCAGTGTCCGACTACTGAAAACCTTAAATATTTATTCTCGAAATTTGGCAGAATCGCAATGACGGAAATCATGACTTCGAAATCAGAAAACTTTAATGTCTATCATCGACGATGCGTGTATCGTAATCAAGAGTTAGCTTCCAAAACCTTTGATCCCATTGAATTTGAAAAGTATTAGGATGCCATAAGTGCACTCAAAGATGAAGACAGCTGCCTACCAAAGGAAAATAAGATGAAGGTTGTTCCTTTGACGGCTCAAATTCATAGATCCTTCTTCAGGAGAGCTAGGAACCAACACTTTGCCTCTTACAACCGTCAAGGAGGAATCCGATTTAATTCCAAATCGGATTTTCAAAGCAGTCAGATGAACCGTGCAATTATTACTGATGGTGATGCAAAGGGAAAGCCATGGAATGGGGAAAAGAACTATAGGCGTTATTATTCTAGACAATTCCCAAGAAATATACAATCACCTGACATCAAAAGTATCAAGAAATTCTCATCGGATACACTTCTGTGTTGTGAAAAGAAAAGTGCTTTCACAGGAAGTCGACAACTGAAAACAAATAATAGCATTAACATATCTAAAGCCTTAGATGTAAGTCAACAGCCCAAAGCACTAGACAAGGCCTCACTGAATATGAAACCTCTCATTAATGTTTAGCTGCCCTTTAAATGTGAAGGCCAACATGAGAATATTCTGATCAACTGTAATAAGTTGTTCAGGTAGACTTAACTATCCTGTTTGAAGTCCTGATTATGGAAGATTTTAAATTTAAATTTTGGCAAGATTCGAAGGAGCTATTTTGCTTTACATTTCTGCCAGTACTCATAGCTGATACCACTTTAGGTGATGTGCTGATATCAGAATGCAATAGCAATTCTATGTTCTTTTGTTAAAGATAACTGAGTGAAAGTAAAATTACCTCAGTATATTTGGGAAAAAACTGCTGCGAAGAAAGAAGAAATGTCTATACTTGTGAATGTTAGGGCTTGTTAGCTACTCTGACCAAATTATTTTATTCACTTTCAGATGTCTATCCAAATTTTGTGATAAGTTGGGAAATGAAGTTTTTCATCCTTCTTATAATATCACAAATAAAAATTCTGACAAAATTGTGGTTTCTCTTTTTGTTAAAAAGAATTTTTTACAATAAAAATTGTAAAAAAATTATTGACAATTGAGTTCAACTTTAATTTTTTGTATTTACATTGCAATTAAATTTCTTATATATTGTTAACAATCATGGTAAGATCATATAACGTTATGTACCGAAAACATTTATGTAACATCTTACATACTTTAAAAGAGTTTCGTTTAGTTGGTTTTTAAACTTCATCTCATTTTTTTTTCAAATCCAAAATGATTCATGAATCTAATTTTTCAAATTCTTTTATAATTCAATTCTTTAAATTTCCAATTTTTAAAATTTTATGCATGTAAATTTAATTCCTATACTCGTGTCAACTTTTAACCTCTAGCATTACGCTGTTATTTGTTTAATGTTTTAATCTAGCGTCTGGCGTAGCTTGTCTTACTTAGAACCTTGTGCCATAAAATTCAAATTCCTATCCAATCCATATTTTAAAAGAATCGCCCAATTCGAAAAGAAAATCTTTATTTTAAGATCCTTAAGAATTTTTAATTGGCAATGGAATAAGTTGAAATCTTGACGATTCATTTTGGTCGTTTGATAGTTATTGGAGAAATGAGTCCTTTAGTTACTCCGAAATTGTGAATTCTACTTTAAAACAAAAACTACCGAAAAACCGAAATCCTTAAAATTTCAAGTTATTCTCTTTTAGAGCTGGACGATTATATTACCCTGATAATAATTTTGCGATTCGATAATATAGACACTTCCAAAAATTTTCAAGCTTTATCAAATTTGTCAATTCACAATTTTATCAATACTTTTCTAATAAGAAATATTCACTCATTGATATGTATGCTTAAATGAGTCGTAATTTATATTTATATCAAATGACACTAGATGGCACTACCTATTTATAACAAAATTCATTTGCGCTGTGTTTTATATAAACTCGAACATTTTCACTTGTACAAAAATACGTCTCCAAAATATGGAGATGTAATATTTGTTTAGTTTTCAAAAAATTTCGTGCATCCACCTCTATTTTTACAATAATCTTCAACTAAAATAGAAGTGAATATGCACGAAATTTTTTTAGAACTAAACTTAAATATTACTGCATAATTTACCAATAAATTGGCATGAGGCAGGCAATAGTGTTCTTTCTTACTATTTTTAGGAAAACCTCTGACTTCGGATACTTTATATCAATTAATCTGAGAATTTTGTTCTTAATTTTCAACAAAATTTTCCAAAAGCATTTATGAATGTAAATTTATTTGGAACATCAAATGTTTTTTAAACGGGAGTAATAAGTTCTTTCTTGAAATTTTTACATGAGCGGCTATGGAAAACAGCATTTAGGAAGTACATACATGTCCAAAAATTTCGGTGAATGCTATCCAAGATGAAATCTCAAGTGAATTACCTGCACCGAAGTACCACAAGTAATAAATAAGTATTCCACAAGCCATGTGGAATAAAATAAGAACACCCACATGCCTCGTGGTGGTTGTAGTTATAACACCCACATTGTTAGTTGTAGTTATTGCGAAAAAAAATGTGCCCAGTTTATAGCAACCTAGTAGGGAAAGTGCTGACCTTCTGAATCTAAAGCAGGACCCTAAGCACAACGTGGTTTCCACAAGGCTGTCCAAGTGGGCCTATGGCAAGGAGTCCCATTCTCGCAATGGAGCACGTCTTTGCTCTTCTGCGGTCTTTGGTGATATGTAGGCTGCATTGAAACGTCCGAGAACATCCCAAGCATGCTCTATTGGTCTGAGATCAGGTGAACTTGCTTAATATGAGTTCATAATTATCCTTTATTTTTGGACATACGTGTACTTAGTGGGTGAATTCTGGAAGACGGTATCTCACACGAATTTTAACCCAGGATTTTATAGCTTTGACTCTTTTTTCCATTTTGTAGTGTAGGCTTCGTTACAATGCAAGGTGTGTTTTTTACAAAAGCAACCTTATTTGCCAATTTCAATTAGTGGCTAACCTCATTTCACTGACGCAAATATAATATCAATGAAGGGGGCTGCATTATTATCTAAAGCTCTCTATTTTAGCGGGGTTAGTAATTTCAGATGATTAAATCATTGAGCAACCTTAATCATAAATAAAGTATTGGAGGGTGTGATTTTAAAATTTAACATTAATTTTTTTTAATATAAACGAGTTTTATAGTGTGATCTGCGTTTTACTGTATATTATACTAGAGTTACTCTAAGACGTATGGAAGCTGCATTGAAGGCAAAATGTGGCTCAACTCTCTTATTAATAAAGTACATTCCAAAACCTGTAATCTGAGAGGGCCAAGAACATCTTTATATGCGATTTTTGTAAAGAACAAGATCAATTAATTAAATAAAGATGTTTTTGTTATTTATATTATCAGAGGGACAGATTAAGCTCCTACAGCCTACTCCGTTGATGTGCTCCTGCTATACTGGATTCATCCCTTAAATATGACTCAATTCTTAAGATAAAATTCATTTCAAACTGGCTATCACTTTAAGTAGTATGTGAGTCACTTTACCGTCTTTTTCAAGATGGCGGCCGTTTGTTTACATTTGGGTGGAGGAACAAGATTTCGTTGGTTTGATAAGGAGTTGGGATGACTGCTGATAAGGAGAGGGTGATGCCTTGAGATGGTGACGTCATCATAAAGATGGTGTCGTTTTGTTGGAGTTGTGTTGCTATGGTAATGAATTACTGGTAGTGCCATCTGGTGGAGAAATTAGAAACCATATTATTTTTAATTAAAAAGTAATTTCGTGGATTCGAACCCGGGACCGCGGGATCCGAAGTCAAGTGCGCTACCACGGAGCTATTGGAACTTAGCTATGGGTGAATTAATGTAGTGTTTGCTTTCTCTCTTTTGGACTTGTAATTTTTTCTTAATTCTAGGAATGTGTTATGTTTAGAAAATGGTTTGAGTAATTGCATGGGGGTTTAATAAATGCCTTTATAAAATGTCTGGTAGCGCCATCTAGTGATTTTAAAAGTAATTAATCCAAGGAACGAATCGACTTTTTTACTTTATTCATATAGATTGACAAGTTCTAAAATTTTCTATTTTTGTTAAGTGACTGGTACCGCCATCTAGGGTTTGATTTTGAAACAAATGTATTTTATATAATAGTATTGAGATTTTGTGCATAGGTTAACATTTTATTTTCTAAATTTTATTTAGAAAATAAAATGACTGTTACCACCATGTAGTGATGGAATAAACTATCAACAGAATAATTTAGCTTTATTTTTTTAATCTTTGATTTAGATTTCTTTTTAATTTGATGCGAGGATATATGTATGAAAACACTTGGAATAAAATTAAGGATTATCTTAATACTTTAACGTTGGAACTCGGAAAACACAAGTAATTGAGGCCAACCGATTGTATGCGAAGGATTTTAACCGTTTGAACACTGTAGTAAGATAGAATTTATAATACGGAAATCTTTTTTTAATTTGTATTTTAATGAATTTATATACGGCATGTTCTTGAAGAAAATGTGCAGTTTTAGGCAAATACATTCTACTCAAGATTGGTGATGGTAAAGTATCAGATTGATAGTCTAAAAGCCTCTGGAACTTGTGAGAATATGACTAAGTATTGTTTTGTACGTGTAGGTCAATTAAGATAACAGAAGGAACAAAGTTAAACAAGGAATCACAGATAACGATAGAAACAATTTGATAAATAAGAGGCTTTTTAAAGCATAGTTGGAGCATCTTGGGTCTTTGAATTACTTTGCTTCTTTTGGGGGTTTTCTGCCCTCCTACTGTTTTTAAATAAATCATGGATTCTAGTGACATTAGACCTGCAAAGAAAATGCGTGCAGACAAAGAACAGTGTTTGCATAAATATTGCAAAGATTCTTTATGTTATGAGTATGGTAAATTGTTTATAGATCGTGAAGGCTGGGCTTATTTTATTCGATTGGAAAACGAATTAACGTACTTAAAGAAAGAGGAAACTACTATAAAAATTTACGGTAAAAATGTACTGTGCCTCTGCAACTTGTAGCAAACGGAGACGCAGGAATAAGCTATGCCTTTAGCGGATCTTGTATTGCAGTCAAGAGCCTTGGTCTCCTTTACTATTGGAAATAAAGGCAGAAGTGGAACAAATAATTGGTAAAAGATTTAATTTTGTGTTGGTGAACCGTTATAAAGAAGGCAAGGACTGTATAGGTGCCCATAAAGACAACGAGAAGGACTTGGATCTTAATGCACCCATAGCGTCTGTTTCATTTGCACAGAAAAGGCAACTTGTGTTTTCTAGAAAGAACTACAATTCTTTAAAAATTGTAGCTTTCGTGTGATGAAGTATCCAACAAACCAATTTTGGTTTCACAGCTTGCCCCATGGGAATGCATTATGTCCTAGAATAAACTTAAACGTTTCGTAAAATTCTTGTATAAAGCAGCGATAAACCACTTAGGTGCCCCCGAACTAGAACTCAGTGTCGTACACTAGACGATATTTGGACAACGTTGCAATTGATCTTTGCTTTCTGAATAGTATTTTTATAAATGTTTACATCTTTTTGTTTTTAAATAAACTTTTTTGCGTGTCTTACCACATATTTGGATTATTTGTTTTTTATTACATAGTTTTATAAATTGTCTTAAAATGCAAGATCAGAAATGAAATTTTCTTAGCTATAAAGATTTGTGTTTTTTAATTTAGATGTTTTTACTCCAAAATTAATTATACATTAGATGCTACAGCACATATTTTTATTGCAGAAATTTTGTTTTAAGTATTGTACACTTAAGTAAGAGTAAACTTTTGGAAACTTTACAAGACCCTTACTATGAACATGCAAATTTTGAATAAGTTATAATAATACTGAAACCATTTATCCTATAAAATCTAAACAAAATGTTATTTTTTAATTAATCTTTCCGTTCATATTTTTTTACTTTAAATAAATCTTCCTAAATTTTAGTGATTTAATTTTTATTATATAGATTTACAAACTGTTTTTGGATGAAATATAAGGATTTATATTTTTAAAAGTTACATGCTTTTACTCTTAATTATATATTAGATACTATTACACATATTTTAATACTGAAGATTTTTAAAAAAATATATAATTATTACAAACATTTAAATGCATATTTGCTTTTTATTTTTTAATTTTACAATTAAGACATTTTTAAAAGTTTGATTCTTAAAGTGTGTTTTATGCATAGTAAAGAAACAATAATAAAAAACCCTGTAAGAGTAAAAATATTTTATACATTTAATTTGGGAAACTTTACAAGACCCATACCATGTTTCCTTGCACATTTGAAGTAGTTAAAAATAGTTTATTAAAACCATTTGTCCTTAAAATTCTAAATTAAATTTTCTTTTTCTTTAATGCTTTTGCAAACCACACATTTTACTAAATATGAACTTTTATTTATTTGAAACCTTATGCATATCGTACAGTTTAAATTGTACAGCAAAATACCAATACTGTACGTAGTTATGAAGTATTTTACAAGAGACTTCATATTGTTCTCTTAATTTTACATGTAATTCATTGCTACGTTAAATGGATAGCATGTGGGTTTTCTGTTTTGAAAATAATGTGGACATTTATGTGCTGCTATGCATATTAAATTTTGCCTTTTCTCGATAGTCAAGCATAATCTGAAGATTTACTCACACCGCTGATAGTTTTACCCATGAGTAATAATAAATTACTTAAAATTTTAAATATTAATGAATTTTAAAATGAACAAATATTATTGAAATAATGGATTAAATCTGAATTCTATGTATTTTTAAAACATTATCTGCAAGAAAAAACAGAGACACTTCTAAAACAGATTGAAGGAAGCTACGAAGTAAATCAGAACACTTTTTAATAGAAGAAACATTATGATTCATATATTTTACAAAAATAAGACATTGTATTAAAAAAGAACTTATTTTTTACAAACTTGCATTTTTTAAGAGACACATATTTCCGACGAGCTAATTATTAAATGTCATCACCTCAACTTTGAAGCAATACAAATTATTTTTGTGATGACCACATGATAGTTTTTGGACCTCTTTGTTGCTACTTAGAACGCATAGTGTATCAAATTTGGGACACCCATATTGTTCAAAGTTGATATTCGGAATATTCAATGCATCTAGGCGTTTCTTTTCCACACAACCACCTTTGTAAGCAACTAGGTACTGAGTGGCTCTCTTGTTTTGCTCGTACAATTCTAAAAGCTTAGAGTCTAAACTTTCTAAAGGAGACACATTTTCCCATGCCATGGGACAGAAAGGAAGACCACATATGTAATTTTCAACATATCGCACAGTTTTGAGTTTTGTGATCTTTTGCACTCAGTTTATGCTTATAAGGCGATAAGTTTAAACGAATACTTGAAGCTACTTGCGATTTTATGGCGATTTATCCATATTCACGTATTAAGAAACCCTCTTGAGTCTGAAATCCGTCAAAATCCACAATTGCACAAATATTAAACATTGCTATTGAAATGTGTTAGCTGTTCTTGGAAAAAGAATTGTAAACTAGAGGCACGAAGAACCCATACACCATACACTTACTAATCAGTAAAGTTAAAATTTATCTTATTCTTAACTTTTGTGAGTAACTATTGTTGTCGCTTATTTCCAACTGACAAACTTCTATATAGGCGTCTCGATGGATGGCAACACGGAAATTCAATCTAATAATCTTTATATCCAACTTTATGTACAGTTAATAGATATGCATAGCATCCTGTGCCTCTTTCACATATCAATCGACCCACTGGCCCTCCGTAATCACATTCGCAACGGACGGTCCCAGACCGTCTTCTTCTCACATCACTTACTCAAACCGTTCTATTTTTATACTACAACAAAAACGTCTATACATACCATACTCACCGTGGCGCCCTCTCACGACAATCAAATTATAATTAAACAAGCTCACATTCGGCCTTTCCTGACAACCATTCGCCTTCGAATGTGCTACTAATGAAATAAAGTAAAATAAATATATTAATAAATATGATTGGAAAATTATAGAAATCATGCACATGATTATCAAACTACATAAATCAGCAATAACCAAATAAATCAATTAATTCAATATAAAAATATTGAAGTTAAAGTTGAATCAGTTATAATCAATTAGTTAGTTCTTTTCAATTATTATTTTCCGTAGAAAATTGTCTTAGTACAGGCACACTTTGGATTATGTCTCAGTTCAGAGTCATTAAGTTTGTTGCCTGAAAAAATCACTGAGTTCATCTGATGAGTCCTCTGTATCAGAATCAGTTTGGTTCGGCCATGCCTTTAACTGGCTTACGTGTGCAGTAGTGGTGTAAGAATGTCCCTTGCTCTTTTCCCCAAGTTGAGTGACTCTGTAGGTGTCGCTTGGTAGCACGTCAATTATGATTAAAGGACCTCGATATTTTGGTTGGGTTTTTGTTGGTTCTCCTGTCGGTATCGGAGCTTTTTTATAACAACAACTTGTCCTGACTTATTAGCAGTTGTTCTGTATTTCTTCTTGTCATGAGCATCCTTCATCTTTTGCTGCATATCTTCTATTCCTATTCGCTCTCTAGTCGAGATTTGAATCTCCGCAGGATCAGTCCATCCTTCTGCACTCTCATCAGTTTGTTTTCGTAAAATTCCATCATTAAATCTTGGTGAGCAGCCGTGTAGCATTTGGAAAGGAGTCTTGTTGGTTGTTTTGTTTAAGGCGTTGTTTAGATTTCTTTCCACTTCTTTCATTCTCAAATCCCAGTCTTTGTGTCTATGGTCTTCCATGGACGTTGATATGGTTGGGATAATGGTACGATTAGCTCTCTCAACCATCCCATTACCTTGTGGGTGCTTTGTGGAGTTTAGAGTATGAGCTATGCCATTTTCTCGACAAAACTTCTCTAAACCTTGTGAGGTGTAACTGGAACTCCGATCACTAATGATTCGATCTGGTAAACCAAAGTCGTTGATGAAGTTTTTCAATGCCTTCTGAATGTAGCTGTATTTCGTACTTTTCACAGGTATCAATTGTAAGAACCTCGTGAAATTATCGATGATGACCAGTAAGTGTTGGTTACCTCTGGAACTTGTTACAAATGGACCCAAGTGATCGATGTGAGTTATGCAAAATGCTCTCTTTCCAGGCTTAATAGGATGTAACAGTCCTTGTTGTTTACCTACGGGAACCTGGTTCACTAAACATTCTAAGTACATCAATATGTGTTTCTTCACGTAGCGTTTCATTCTTGGGAACCAATACAATTCCTTAATTTTACTCACAGTTCTGTCAACTGAAAAATGTCCGATTAGATCGTGAAACTTGACTACAGTATTTTTGCGCATGGATCTGGGTATAACGTAAAGCAGTCTTTCTTTTCCATTGTCTTTTATGGTTCGATACAGTCTTCCTCTCTTGAAAAAGTAATTTGCAATAATTTGGCTTTTGTTCTTTCAAATTTTTCTTTCTTGAAAATGGAAATTTTCTTATCCAATTCGGGATCTCCTCGTTGAATCATAAGGATTTGTTCGTCAACGGACATCATTAGATAAACTTCTAGATTCCTTTCGATTAATTCTGTCATCGTGTCATCAGCTTCTAAGGTAGGAGCTTTACTCATTGCATCCACATGAGACATCTTTATACCTGGTCTGCGCTTTACTTCAAAATCGTATTCTTGAATAAAATTGCTCCACCTGGCAATTTGAGGATTTGTCGACTTCTTTGCGTTCATATAGACTAAGGCTTGACAATCGGTGACGATAGTAAATTTTATTCCGAGCAGGAATTGTCGAAGTCTGTCCAAAGTCCACACTACCGCCATCAATTCTAGTTTGCTAGAATGAGTTCTTTTCAGCCGATGTTGTCTTTTTGCTGACAGCGTACACTAGATTCCAGCGACCATCTGTTCCTCTTTGTAGGAGTATACCTGATAGTCCATCAGATGAAGCATCGGTGTGTACCTCAGTCAATGTTTCGGGCTGGTAATGAGCAACTATCGGTTTGTTGGTTAGATTACCCTTGAATTTTCGAAAAGCATTTTCCTGTTTTTCCGTCCATTCAAAGTCCTTCTCCTTTTGAATTAAACAAGTTAGATGTACTGCCTTCTCAGCATACTTCGGAACAAATCTTCTGAAGAAACCAGTCAAACCCAAGAAACGGCGAACTTAGTGAACATTCTTAAGTTGTGGGAACTTCGCTATTGCCTTCCACTTTCCTTACTCCTAGCTTTATTCCTTTCTCATTGATCACAAAACCCAAAAAGTCAACTTCCTTCTTCCCAAATTCGCATTTAGGTAATTTGAGTGTCAAGTTAGCTTTCCTTAGACATTCAAGTACTTCTCTCAGTCTTTTCACCATCTCGTACCAATTTTTGACTGGTATCAATATATCGTCCAAATAACACAAAGCTTTTGTGTTCAGTAGTGTCCCTAAGACATGGTGCATTAACCTCTGAAACTCTGCCGGTGCATTAGCTAATCCAAAAATCATTCTTTCAAATTGACCCGTTTCATCCGGTGTTATAAACGAGGTTTTTAATTTTGATTCCTCACTCAATGGTATTTGTAAATATCCGTGAGCGCAATCTAGAGTTGTGAACATTGTGAAAGTTGCTAAACACTCAAGTAAGTCATCTATTCTAGGTAACGGTAATTTATCTTTAACTGTTTGATTATTTAATTTCCTGTAATCAACAACCAACCTGTGCTCCCCTGTTTTCGTTTTGACTAATAGTATAGGACTAGCATACGGGGCGAACGTGTTTCAGAAACAATACCGTTTTCCTTCCATTCCCTCACTACATCCTTGATAATCCCCCTCTCAGTTGCATTCGTTTTATAAGGTCGTACACTAATGGGTTTACTCCCCTCTACTTCCTTAATACTCATTTTAGTTAGCGTTCTACACCCTAATTCACCCAATTATAGTGCAAAACAGTCCCTAAACTCATTGACTAATTTCAAAATTTCACTTCTATTCTCAATTGATGTTCCTTCGTCAAATTTAATTTCACTCATTTCGATTAAACGCTTATTTTCCTTTATCACTTCTACGTAACAACTCTCCTCATTAACCAAACAAATGGGGTGTAATTCAATTACTCTTCCTACACATTGATTTTCCCTCAATAAACTATTTTAATTTCCCATATTAATAATTGGAACTATTTTCTAAATAAAAGATGGTTTCACCATCTTTTATTTCTAACAAAGAATCGTAACACCCTTCTTCTCCCTCTATAATTACCAAGCCGTCATTTACCAAAGTAGTCTGAGCCCTTACAAAATTCACCGAATTTTTTTCAACTAACCCTTTACTAGACGTTTCAATTCTCTTTCGTCCGAATTCTTTTCACATTCCATGTTAGCAAACAGGTTATCCTCTGCATAATAAACATGAAATTTATTCCCAATGCGAGCAAAAGATATGTTCTCCCGATCCAAAAATGATCTCCCAATTAACAAGTCGTGCGGTAAAGCGCCGTCTCTAACAATAAGCATTTCAACCTTTTTTACTTGAACGCCGTCCAAGGAAATATCTACTGTTGACTTTCCTAGGGCGCGGCACACAATTTGACATTCCCAAATCCGTACATTACGTTCGAAGCTGGTTCTATTTTTAGATCTAACTTTTTCGCTACAGAATTAATACAAATAACGGAATCGCTCCCAGTAACATTCAGAGCTGCAAACTCCAACGAACCCTTGTTTATCCGCGCAATTTTAACATAAGATGATGCCTCACTGTCTATTCCGCCCTCACTAGTCGTCACTAAACTGTGATCGCTTTTCGACCACGTGGCTTCCTTCATTCCGTTCAATTCTGTCTCCTTGTCTGTTAACACCCTGCTCTCTAATTTGATCGAATTTATTTTTTTGTCTTGGACACGCTCTAGCGAAATGCGTATTTTCATTTTAAATCAAACATCTATCTTTCTACATTGAACGCCGCCATTCTGTATTATATTTATTATTATTACTTCGGGTTGTAAATCGTCCGTTACTGAAACTAGGATTTGTTTTTCTTTCATACCCAGCTGACTCATTCAACGGTGATCTCGGTCTAGACGTAAATTCATATTTTTTTCATACATATTTTGATTTCCGTTTTTGAATTTGGGCAAGTTACTTTCGTTTCGTAGATTTTCATATTGATCTTGTTTATCCGCTAATTCTGACGATTTAACTATTTTTACCCATTCGTCCACGAAATGTTCTTTCATTACAACGGGAACTTTTCTTTTTAATTGATCTGTTACGATTAATTCTCTAAGACCATCAAAAGCACTTACATTAGTTCCGCTTAACCATTCGTCAAAGTAGTTTTGTAATTCGTACGGGAAATCTCTCCATGTATTTTTGGGTAGTTTGGCATGGTCAAAGAACTTCTGTCAGAATTTATCCGGACTTAATTTAAACGCGTGAATTCCTCATCATAACTCTTACTTTTCGTTAAATTAACTCTCTAATTTCAACGACTGCGTGAATAGATAATTTTATATTTAATTTTTCCGCTAAAGAAATTAATTTTCGATTTTGCAAGAAATGCCATTTTTACACACTATTTCAAAGTTCTTTAACAATTTAACACATAAAATAAAATAAACTCCTTAACACAATTTCACACAGAAATTAAAAATAAACTCCTCAACAATTTCACACAGAAATTAAAAATAAATTGCTCCAAGACGGAGTTTCAGAAATTTCATGCCACATACCTTCTTAAATTGTTAGGAGTTGGTCCTGAGTTCCGTTTGTACATACAGCGTTGTTCGGCTTCCAGATGATTCGTTTAAACTTCACACTGATTAAGTCTTTGTTGTATACATGTAATTGTTCCATCCACGGCCAAATATCCCACTTCTGATTCTTGTTGTCACTTATTTCCAACTGACAAACTTCTATGTAGTCGTCTCGATGGATGGCAACACGGAAATTCAATCTAATAATCTTTATATACAACTTTATGTACAGTTAATATACATGGCACCCTGTGCCTCTTTCACATATCAATCGACCCACAGGCGCCCTCCGTAATCACATTCGCAACTAGGGATGGGGAAAAAAGAGCGAACTGTTCTTTTTAACCTGTTCTTCAAAAAGAACGGGAACAGCCGGTTCCCACTTTTCACAAAAACCTGTTCTCGGTTCTTTTTGAAAAAAGAAACATTGCATTCTTTTTATACTTCGATTTTAAACAGGTGGGAATTTTGCAAAGTTCCCTTTTCTCGAATTTTCTAATTTCGCAAAAATCTTTGTATATTCTAAAGTATGGTAAGTCTGAAACACAGCTGTTCATCCTACAGTTCGTGACTCACTGTTTCCTGTTGATTCATTCATCCGATTTCGATTTTCAAGAACGTTTTCCAATTAACGGAAAAATTCTGATTTTCTTTTCCCAATTACTGATAGTTTTGCGCAGCTAGAATAGACTTGCCCCTTGCGCCATAAAAAAAATCAATCAGCCGATAATAAAACGAAGACTCCGAGTCATTTGTATTTTTTTATATATGCACGCCTATATACAAACTACTAACAAATATGACGTCAACAAAATTCGGTCCCTGTCTGTCTATCGCGAAAACTGCTGACGCCACATAGTCTACGAGGAGGAACAGGGCTTGCACATTTCGAGTAGAGAGACATTTGGGAGCAGAAGAACAGGTTAAAGAACAGTTCTTTTAAAAAGAACGGAACATCAAAGAACTGTTCGTCGAAAAGAACAGTATTTCCCATCCCTACTGAGACTATTTCCTGTTTGAGAGCAGGAATCAAATTTACCGAAGGAATCGATTCCTGCTCTCAAACTGATCCGACACTGTTCTCCGTTCTTGGAGCTGTTTTACTTCCTGTTCGGAAAATGATTCCTGCTCTCAAATTGTTCCGACCCTGTTCTTCGTTCTCGGAGCTGTTCTCCGTTCTCAGAGCAGCTCTCTGATCTCGGAGCTGTTCTCCGTTCTCAGAGCAGTTCTCTGTTCGCGGAGCTGTTCTCGATGAATGGTTCGCGGAACTGATCACGATGACTGTTCCAGGAACTGTTCTCGACTGAACCAAGCCCCGACGTCTAACGAATTTGCGAGGAGATTAGCGTAATAATTGTGAAATTTTATAATTGTTAGGCAAAGACATAATGATGAATTTTTAGTTTTAAATAAATTAAATTTTTTTTAATATTGCTCATCAAGAAGATTTTGTTGTCCAGCTTTCTCCCTGGTGGTGTCGCCTCTACTCGTTCTTAGGATTTGCAATGCTTTTAACTTTATTTTAAAACCAAATTTTACAAATTGGAAAGCAAAATTTCAAATGTGTGGACATATTTCACTGTGAAAAGGAAATTCGGATTGGGTGTGTGTCATGCTCTTTAAAAGCTGAAAAGCGATCTCATTAAGTCACGTATTACGATTTTAACATTAGATTTACCACACCAGTCAAAATGACTGGTTTTACAATTTTATTTTAAAATTCTTACTTCACTTTAATTTTTTTTTTGAAACGATTGTCACGACATTTGTAGCGATAATTAAATGAATATTATTAGGCGGTTAGTTTTATATTTTTATTCAAAATCAAAATTTTTTGAATATCATCGGTACTTATACCAAACCAGTCAAAATGACTGGTGCATTTTTCTATGTGATGTAATGAGTTTTGCGCAGTTATAATAAATTATAAATACTGCGTAAGTGTAGCACGATCAAGAAAAATGTCATGCGGGTGATAACTACAGAATTCGTGATAAATTTTCAGACGTTGATTGAATTTTGAGGCGTGTTGGCTGTGGACCTTTGTTTAGAAAACTGGAAAGAAACATTTCTTTGGATACTGAAATATTGTATATTCTTTGGTAAGAAAACTAAATACAGAGAGAAATATTATACTATTATTAGTTTCAAATTATTTTTATAATTATCGCTAGGCCCCAAAAATGACAACACGAAAGAAATCTTCCGTGTTTTTGGAAAATATCACCGACATACCTATGGAATGTTCGGATGTTGAAAATGATTAGCTTTATGATAGCGAAGGCGAATTATACGACAACCAAAGTGATCCACACGGCAGGAACAATAAACGTGTTGATATCGAGAGTAGTGATAGCGATATTTCTGATAAGAGCAATGAAGATGATTCAAGCGACAGTGAATACGAAAACATTTCAAACATACGTAAACGAAGATGTTTATCATTGCCGTCCAATTCCAGTGACGAAGATGAAAGTGAAACAGAAATTTCTAGACGGAACTATTTGGAGAAAAATAAAAGAAGGGGGCGTTGGTGGAAGATTATCAGTTCGCAGAATTTTCAAGGATACTCCCGGGCCTACAGCATATGCAAAAAGAAATATTATGAAGGAGGAAATAAGTAGCGCATTTTTATTAGTAATTGACCATTTTATTTTAGAACATACAAGAACTTGTACAGAGTTGGAAACTTCTCGAGTTTTGAACAAAAAATGGATATTTACGCAAGCAAAATTAATTAATTTATTACAATTAATCTAATTGAAGTAATTTATCATTTATAAAAAATATATAAAGACTGGAAGCTCCACCAACCATTTTTTCTAAGATCAGTCATTTTGACTGGTGTCGGTAGAAAAATCATAGTCAAATTGTCGGTATATCTAGTGTTAAAAACATCTCGGAAATAAGAATCCCACCATAAAACTAATGTGTTGAAAAGCGAAAGTGATTTTTTGACTTGTATTTTTTTGTAAACGTGTTTAGATAGATCATATAATATTAATCTGTTTTTCAAACCAATTTTACTTTCCAAGTGGTAATCCCGGTATGCGTTTTTTGTGTTTATAACCTTTTATAAAGGGCAACACTCCCTATTGCATAACGTGATTCAAAATTACCTGGTGTTGTCCTCGAATCTTCCTCTTCGGGATGGATCATTGACCGTCGTTTTATTGACAAATGACAATTTTGTTGACTTAAAAATGACATTAAAATCTAAAAAAATTATTCCTTTCGCTTGCGTATTTGTTTTGTCCTAGGCACCTCATATCTGTTTGGAAAACTACTTGAGATGTTCAGACGTGGTACATTATTAGTTGCCACTGGGGAGAGAATTTAAACGTTTCGATTTGCAAGAACGTTTTCCAATTTACGGAAAAATTCTGATTTTCTTTTCTCAATTACTGATAGTTTTGCGCAGCTAGAATAGACTTGCCCCTTGCGCCATAAAAAAATCAATCAGCCGATAATAAAACGAAGACTCCGAGTCATTTGTATTTTTTTATATATGCACGCCTATGTACAAACTACTAACAAATATGACGTCAACAAAATTCGGTCCCTGTCTGTCTATCGCGAAAACTACTGGTGCCACATAGTCTACGAGGAGGAACAGGGCTTGCACATTTCTAGTAGAGAGACATTTGAGAACAGAAGAACAGGTTTTAAGAACAGTTCTTTTAAAAAGAACGGAACATCAAAGAACTGTTCGCCGAAAAGAACAGTATTTCCCATCCCTAATCTTAACTGTCTTCATCTTTCCCTGACTCTGCCCCTTCTCTCGCGTAGGTGTTTGCGCCTTGGGCGTTGGCTGGATCATCATTGGTTGATTTCATCCAATGGCTGGCTGCAACGTTTCTGCTGGGTTCTCGATGATGCAATATGCGCTATGGTTGCGTCTTTCGGAATTCCACATGGCTGACGCAAGTCTTCGTGATTGCGTATGCCTGATGTTACATATATATCGCATAATTTTGGATTTTTGAGTTGATCGAGATGTTTCTTACGTCTACCTGAACCATCTACAGCATTGTTTCTGAAAATGTAATTCGTGGTGCATCGGACAAAAAATTTCCCTTCCTTTCGTTATACATTTTGAGGAAATTTTTGGTCAACAAAATTTGAGCCTCGATAATCACAGGTCAGGCATCTAAATATATCTTTGAGCAACAGGAAACAGCCATTAAAAATTAAGCACTTAAGACGTCTTGAGGTTGTCACTTTGAAATTAAAATTAATTTATTTATCAAAGGCCAGATTAATCATTATATGATACCTATTTGCACTTTCAAAAACATGAAGAATTTAAATCAATAGAATTGAAATATACATTACAAAAATATACAATACGTAAAATATAAACACTACAACAATGAATACTACTTTATAAAAATAGTTCGCAAAAATAGAGCATGACGCCCGATCCGAAGCTCCATCTTTCATAGTGAAATATGTCCACACATTTGAAAATTTGTGTTCCATTGTGTAGTAAAATTCGGTTTTAAAAAGAAGTTAAAATAATTACAAATCCTAAGAACGAGTAAAGGCAACACCACTAGAGGGAAATCTAGACAACAAAATCTTAATCATTAATGTTTTTTTAAATTGTTTAAAATTTCCCTCACTACCCTGTCGTTGCCTAATTAAAAAATTTCACAATTAAGCTAGTCTTTTCACAAATTCGTCAAACGTCTAGGCCTTGGTTCAGTCAAGAACAGTTCTGCGAGAGCAGAGTGAGAACAGTTCGGGGTGCAGTCCAGCGAGAGCAGAGCGAGAGCGTTTTACCGAAAACAGCTCCGCGAACAATTCATCGAGATCAGCTCCGAGAACGGAGAACAGGGTCAGAACAGTTTGAGAGCAGGAATCATTTTCCGAACCACGAAGTAAAACAGCTCCGAGAACGGAGAACAGGGTCGGATCATTTTGAGAGCAGGAATCGATTCCTTCGGTAAATTTGATTCCTGCTCTCAAACAGGAAGTAGTCTCAGAGCAGGGAGTAGGTTTATGGACAGAGAACGGGTGAATGAATCAACAAGAAACAGTGAGTCACGAACTGTAGGATGAACAGCTGTGTTTCGGACTTAGCATAATTTAGAATATACGAAAATTGTTTGCGAACTTAGAAAATTCGAGGAAAGATAAACTACTTTCTTTGCAAAATTCCCACCCGTTTAAAATCGAATTAGAAAAAAATTACAATGTTTTTTACAAAAAGAACGGAGAACAGGGTTTTGTGAAAAGTGGGAACAGGTTATTCCCGTTCTCTTTGAAGAACAGGTGAAAAAGAACAGGTTGTTCTTTCTTTCCCCATTCCTAGTTGGGACGAGAATTTGTTTCGTCTTCACTTTCGTCAGCGTCAGAATTGGATTACGCACTTTGATCTAGGTCTAAATTAAATAATCCTAACAAGATTCGATCAGTTAATTTGTCAATATCAGCAGTAGATAGAAAATGAGAGTTCTGGCGCATAAGGGCAGGGAGAAATTGGGTAGGAAGGGAAGATTTGGGCAGGGGTGATAAAACCGTTCCGGGGATGACGTCATACCAAGTGACGTCACACCACGTGACAGGAAGTGGGCGTGTCTGAATGACGTGCAGACATGACGTATTGTTTGTTTACATTTTGGACTTGGAATTTTTTTTTGTCATCGACTTCGTGCAGGCGTTGAGTTGTTTCAAGATGGCGCCGTTTGTGGGTGGAGGAACAAGATGACGTCATGTTATTGATATGTTGCCATGGTGATAAATGACTACTGGCGCCATCTGGTGTTAATAGGAACAACAGTATTATTTTTAATTAAAAAGGAATTTCTTGGATTCGAACCCGGGTCCATAGGATCCGAAGTCATGCATGCTAGCCACTACTCCATTGGGACTTTGATGTTAGTGGGGAATTAATGTAGTGTTTGCTCTCTCTCTCTCTCTCGGACTTGTATTTTTTCTAGATACTAGGAATGTTCTATTTTTAGAAAATGGTTTGAATAATTGTATGGGGTTTTAATAAATGATTTTACAAAATAACTGGTGGCGCCATCTAGTGAGGGGTTGAACAAGTAAACGTACTTTAGTGAAAATAGTATGATATATAAAATAAAATAGATTTACGCAGTTTTCTCAAATTTTAGGCTGAATGACTCGTACCGCCATCTAGTGCTGGAAGAAGTAACAAATAGTTTTAAGAGATTTATTTTATTTTCTAGCTGTAGACTTTTAGCGTGATACTTCAGAATTAACTGGAGAATTTTTTAAAGAAAACAATACTATGAGGGTGGATTCGAACTCAGCAAAAGGTAATCGCGGCCGCCCGTTTTACACAAGCACTTTAACCGTTCGACCACGATCACCTACTTAGTATAATACATATAGAATACTAGCTCGTGAAGAAAGTTTACATCTTAAGGGAGTGAAAGTATGTGTTTTCTTTATTGTGAATACCTTATTGCCCCTGTGAAGAATGAATATGAACATAAAGTTGAATTTACAAGTTTATATCCATAGTGTGCGAATTATATGTAATGACAGGGAAAGTATCAGAATATAGAACTCTCTGGAACTTGTGAGAATATGACTAAGGATTGTTTTGCACGCGTAAGTTAATTAAGATAACAGAAGGAACTGAGTTAAACACATAGTCACCGATAGGATACAATCTTAAGTAAATGAGAAGCTTTTAAACACATTGCTATTTAGGAGAATGGTGTTGTTTTTCTGATTGTGAATAAAGCAAATGAATGACATGCTAGAACTACATCACCCAATGAATCACATATGACATGCCCGAACTGAAACTTTCTATAGGGGTTTTAGCTATGAAATAGTGACGAAGGGATTATCTTAATACTCTAACGTTGGAACTCGGAACATAAGTAATTGAGGCCAACCGATTGGATGGGAAGGATTTTAACCGTTTGAACACTGTTAGATAGAATTAAAACCCTTTTTTATATTTTAATGAATTTATATACAACATGACCTTGAAGAAAATATGCATGCTTAAGGGTGAATGTTTTGTCGGGAAACCATTACTGGAACTCGAAGGGAGGACTTTGAGATCTGAATAGGATACAAATGCATAACGAAATATGAAACATTACATTTTTAGGTAAATAAGAGGCAACTAACCAAAGATTTATTATAGTATGGATATTATAAGCGATGGCAAGGAAACGTATAAGATTGATATTATTAGAAGCCTCTGGAACTTGGGACAATATGACTAAGGTCGCACACTATGGATATAAACTTGTAAATTCAACTTTATGTTCATATTCATTCTTCACAGGGGCAATAAGGTATTCACAATAAAGAAAACACATACTTTCACTCCCTTAAGATGTAAACTTTCTTCACGAGCTAGTATTCTATATGTATTATACTAAGTAGGTGATCGTGGTCGAACGGTTAAAGTGCTTGTGTAAAACGGGCGGCCGCGATTACCTTTTGCTGAGTTCGAATCCACCCTCATAGTATTGTTTTCTTTAAAAAATTCTCCAGTTAATTCTGAAGAAGTGTGACAAATGTGGGAAATTGTTTTATTGATTAGATGCAATCTTAGACAAATACATTCTACCAAAGGTTTGTGATGGTAAAGTATCAGACTGAAAGTCTAGAAGCCTCTGGAACTTGTGAGAATATGACTAAGAATTGTTTTGCATGTGTAGGCTAATTAAGATAACAGAAGGAACGGAGTTAAACACCTAGTCACAGATAACGATAGAAACTATTTGATAAATAAGAGGCTTTTTAAAGTATAGTTGGAGCATCTTGGGTCTTTGAATTACTTTGCTTCTTGTTTTGGGGTTTCTTCTGCCCATTTTTACTGCTTTTAAATAAATCATGGATTCTAAGGAAATTAGACCTGCAAAGAAAATGTGTGCAGACAAAGAACTGTGTTTGCGGAAATATTGTAAAGATTCTTTATGTTATGAGTATGGTAAATTGTTTACAGATCGTGAAGGCTGGACATATTTTCGTCGATTGGAAAACGAATTAACGTACTTAAAGAGAGAGGAAACTACTATTGAAATTTACGGTAAAAATGTACTGTGCCTCGGCAACTTGTAGCATACGGAGAAGTAGGAATACGGAGAAGTAGGAATAAGCTATGCCTTTAGCGGATCTTGTATTGCAGCCAAGCCTTGGTCTCCTTTACTACTGGAAATTAAGGCAGAAGTGGAACAAATAATTGGTACAAGATTTAATTTTGTATTGGTGAACCGTTATAAAGATGGTAAGGACTGTATAGGTGCCCATAAAGACAACGAGAAGGACTTGGATCTTAATGCACCCATAGCGTCTGTTTCATTTGGACAGAAAAGGCAATTTATGTTTTCTAGAAAGAACTATAATTCTTTAAAAATTGTTCTGGAAAATGGAAGCTTGCTTGTGATGAAGTATCCAACAAACCAATTTTGGTTTCACAGCTTGCCCCGTGGGAATGCATTATGCCCTAGAATAAACTTAACGTTTCGTAAAATTCTTGTATAAAGCAGCGATAAACCACTCATGTGCATGGAACTCAGTGTCGCACACTAGACGATATTTGGACAACGTTACAATTGATCTTTGCCTTTCTGAATAGTATTTTTATAAATGCTTATATCTTGTTGTTTTTAAATAAATTTTTTTAGCGTGTCTTACCACATATACTGTATTTAGGATTATTTGTTTTTTCATTACATAGTTTTATAAATTATCTTTTAAAATGCAAGATCTGAAATGAAATTTTTCTTTGCTATAAAGATTTATGTTTTTTAAGTTAGATGTTTTGACTCAAAAATTAATTATACATTAGATGTTATAGCACATATTTTTAATGCAGAAATTTTTAATATTATACACTTAAGTGAGCGTAAAATTTTTGAAACTTTACAAGACCCATACTATGAACGTGCACATTTTGAATAAGTTATAATTGTATTGAAATCATTTATGCTATAAAATCTAAACCAAACGTTATTTTTAATTAATCTTTCCTTGCATATTTTTTTTTTACTTTAAATAAATCTTCCTAAATTTTAGTGATTTAATTTTTATTATACAGATTTACAAACTGTTTTTAACGAAATTTTCTTTGATTAAGGATTTATATTTTAAAAGTTGGATGCTTTTACTCTTAATTATATATAAGATACTATTACACATATTTTAATACTGAAGATTAAAAAAAAAACGTTTAACAATTGAAATATATACTTTAAATATTATTACAAACATTTCAATGCAATTTGCTTTTTATTTTTAATTTTACAATTAAGACATTTTTTAAAAGTTTGATTCTTAAAGTGTGTTTTATGCATAGTAAAAAATAATTATAAAAACCTGTAAGAGTAATTTTTGTTTGCTTTTATTTGAAACTTTACAAGACCCAAACCACGTTTCCTTGTACATTCGAAGTAGTGAAAAATAGAATTAAAAGCCATTTGTTTTTGAAGTTTTAATTAAGAAGAAGAATTAAACGTTCCTCTTTTAATGCTTTTGCAAACCACACATTTTACTAAACATGACCTTCTTTTTATTTGAAACCTTATGCATATTGTGCAGTTTAAATTGCAGAGCAAAATTCCAATACTGTACGAAGCTATGAAGTATTTTACAAGATACTTTGTATTGTTCTCTTAATTTTACATGTAATTCATTTCTTCGTTAAATGGATAGCAAGAGGGCTTTCTGTTTTTGAAAATAATGTGTGCACATCTGTGCTGAAAAGCAAATTAACTTTTCTTGATATTTAATGCATAATCTAAATATTTACGCACACCACTGATAGTTTTACACATGAGTAAAATTAAATAATAACTGAAAATTTTAAGTATTAGTGTGAATTTTAAAAGGAACAAATATTATTGACATATTGGATTAAATCTGAATTCTATGTATTCTTAAAACAACTCTGCAGGAAAAACAGACACTTCTTAAACAGATTGAAGGAAGTCACATGGAAACAAAGTAAATTAGAACACTTTTTTAATAGAAAAGAAACATTATGATTCATATATTTTACAAAACTAATACATTGTAGCAATAAAGAACTTATTTTTTTTTACATACTTGCATTTTTTAAGAGACACATGTTTACGATGAGCCAATTATTAAATGCCATCACCTCAGCCTTGGGGCAATGCAAATTATTTTTGTGATGACCACATGATAGTTTTTGGATCTTTTTGTTGCTACTTAGAGCACATAGTGCATCGAATTTGGGACACCCATATTGTTCCAAGTTGATATTCGGAATATTCAATGCATCTAGGCGTTTCTTTTCCACACAACCACCTTTGTAAGCAATTATGTACTGAGTGGCACTCTTGGTCTGCTCGTACAATTCTAAAAGCTTAGAATCTAAACTTTCTAAAGGAGACACACTTTCCCATGACATGGGACAGAAAGGAAGACCACATATGTAATTTTCAACATATCGAACACTTTTTTTTATCTTTTGCATTCAGTTTATGCTTATAAGGCGATAAGTTAAAACGAATACTTGAAGCTACTTGCGATTTTATGGCGATGTATCCGTATTCACGTACTAAGAAACCCTCTTGAGTCTGAAATCCGTCAAAATCCACAATTGCACAAATATTAAACATTGCTATTGAAATGTGTTAGCTGTTCTTGGAAAAAGAATTGTAAACTAGATGCACGAAGAACTGGACTATATACACTTACTAATCAGTGACTAACACCATACACTTACTAATCAGTAAAGTTAAAATTTATCTTAGTCTTATCTTTCGTGAGTAACTATGAGCGCATAAGTGAAGAATGTACTCAGAAAACATGTGCTTGTGTAATGCGCCAAGTAAAATTGTGTGTTGTAATGCAAGAAGATTTTAACGAATGGATATGCTTAAATGTGCATGTGATTTTTCTTTTTACTCTACCACTAGTATCTTTGACAAGTATCAGATTTTTAAAAAATTGACGAAGAGAAACTTTTCAACACAATCTGCACTATAATTTTACACTTAAGAGTAACAGAGCATAATATAATTTTAAGGAAAATGAGTAATCAGTAAGCAAATTTGAAGCCTAAAGTTCCAAGCATGTCTATGCTCAATAAACGCCTATCTACGTTTAGAGATTGGCCCCGCGCAGATGTTGACATTAGGGACGGCCAAAAATGGATTGTATTATACGGGTGTCTTGGACGGGGTTAGGTGCTATTGGTGTGGAGGAGGACTTGAAAATTGGCAAAAGGAGGATGTAGTCAGACACGAACACATAAAGTTTTATCTAAAATGATTGATAGCCCAACAATGACCGATTGTTGACCCTAGACAAAAGAAACACCCATAGATGAAATTGTACAGGTGTTCGTGTCTGACTACATCCTCCTTTTGCCAATTTTCAAGTCCTCCTCCACACCAATAGCACCTAACCCCGTCCAAGACACCCGTATAATACAATCCATTTTTGGCCAAGTCCCTAATGTCAACATCTGCGCGGGGCCAATCTCTAAACGTAGATAGGCGTTTATTGAGCATAGACATGCTTGGAACTTTAGGCTTCAAATTTGCTTACTGATTACTCATTTTCCTTAAAATTATATTATGCTCTGTTACTCTTAAGTGTAAAATTATAGTGCAGATTGTGTTGAAAAGTTTCTCTTCGTCAATTTTTTAAAAATCTGATACTTGTCAAAGATACTAGTGGTAGAGTAAAAAGAAAAATCACATGCACATTTAAGCATATCCATTCGTTAAAATCTTCTTGCATTACAACACACAATTTTACTTGGCGCATTACACAAGCACATGTTTTCTGAGTACATTCTTCACTTATGCGCTCATAGTTACTCACGAAAGATAAGACTAAGATAAATTTTAACTTTACTGATTAGTAAGTGTATGGTGTTAGTCACTGATTAGTAAGTGTATATAGTCCAGTTCTTCGTGCATCTAGTTTACAATTCTTTTTCCAAGAACAGCTAACACATTTCAATAGCAATGTTTAATATTTGTGCAATTGTGGATTTTGACGGATTTCAGACTCAAGAGGGTTTCTTAGTACGTGAATACGGATACATCGCCATAAAATCGCAAGTAGCTTCAAGTATTCGTTTTAACTTATCGCCTTATAAGCATAAACTGAATGCAAAAGATAAAAAAAAGTGTTCGATATGTTGAAAATTACATATGTGGTCTTCCTTTCTGTCCCATGTCATGGGAAAGTGTGTCTCCTTTAGAAAGTTTAGATTCTAAGCTTTTAGAATTGTACGAGCAGACCAAGAGTGCCACTCAGTACATAATTGCTTACAAAGGTGGTTGTGTGGAAAAGAAACGCCTAGATGCATTGAATATTCCGAATATCAACTTGGAACAATATGGGTGTCCCAAATTCGATGCACTATGTGCTCTAAGTAGCAACAAAAAGATCCAAAAACTATCATGTGGTCATCACAAAAATAATTTGCATTGCCCCAAGGCTGAGGTGATGGCATTTAATAATTGGCTCATCGTAAACATGTGTCTCTTAAAAAATGCAAGTATGTAAAAAAAATAAGTTCTTTATTGCTACAATGTATTAGTTTTGTAAAATATATGAATCATAATGTTTCTTTTCTATTAAAAAAGTGTTCTAATTTACTTTGTTTCCATGTGACTTCCTTCAATCTGTTTAAGAAGTGTCTGTTTTTCCTGCAGAGTTGTTTTAAGAATACATAGAATTCAGATTTAATCCAATATGTCAATAATATTTGTTCCTTTTAAAATTCACACTAATACTTAAAATTTTCAGTTATTATTTAATTTTACTCATGTGTAAAACTATCAGTGGTGTGCGTAAATATTTAGATTATGCATTAAATATCAAGAAAAGTTAATTTGCTTTTCAGCACAGATGTGCACACATTATTTTCAAAAACAGAAAGCCCTCTTGCTATCCATTTAACGAAGAAATGAATTACATGTAAAATTAAGAGAACAATACAAAGTATCTTGTAAAATACTTCATAGCTTCGTACAGTATTGGAATTTTGCTCTGCAATTTAAACTGCACAATATGCATAAGGTTTCAAATAAAAAGAAGGTCATGTTTAGTAAAATGTGTGGTTTGCAAAAGCATTAAAAGAGGAACGTTTAATTCTTCTTCTTAATTAAAACTTCAAAAACAAATGGCTTTTAATTCTATTTTTCACTACTTCGAATGTACAAGGAAACGTGGTTTGGGTCTTGTAAAGTTTCAAATAAAAGCAAACAAAAATTACTCTTACAGGTTTTTATAATTATTTTTTACTATGCATAAAACACACTTTAAGAATCAAACTTTTAAAAAATGTCTTAATTGTAAAATTAAAAATAAAAAGCAAATTGCATTGAAATGTTTGTAATAATATTTAAAGTATATATTTCAATTGTTAAACGTTTTTTTTTTAATCTTCAGTATTAAAATATGTGTAATAGTATCTTATATATAATTAAGAGTAAAAGCATCCAACTTTTAAAATATAAATCCTTAATCAAAGAAAATTTCGTTAAAAACAGTTTGTAAATCTGTATAATAAAAATTAAATCACTAAAATTTAGGAAGATTTATTTAAAGTAAAAAAAAAATATGCAAGGAAAGATTAATTAAAAATAACGTTTGGTTTAGATTTTATAGCATAAATGATTTCAATACAATTATAACTTATTCAAAATGTGCACGTTCATAGTATGGGTCTTGTAAAGTTTCAAAAATTTTACGCTCACTTAAGTGTATAATATTAAAAATTTCTGCATTAAAAATATGTGCTATAACATCTAATGTATAATTAATTTTTGAGTCAAAACATCTAACTTAAAAAACATAAATCTTTATAGCAAAGAAAAATTTCATTTCAGATCTTGCATTTTAAAAGATAATTTATAAAACTATGTAATGAAAAAACAAATAATCCTAAATACAGTATATGTGGTAAGACACGCTAAAAAATTTATTTAAAAACAACAAGATATAAGCATTTATAAAAATACTATTCAGAAAGGCAAAGATCAATTGTAACGTTGTCCAAATATCGTCTAGTGTGCGACACTGAGTTCCATGCACATGAGTGGTTTATCGCTGCTTTATACAAGAATTTTACGAAACGTTAAGTTTATTCTAGGGCATAATGCATTCCCACGGGGCAAGCTGTGAAACCAAAATTGGTTTGTTGGATACTTCATCACAAGCAAGCTTCCATTTTCCAGAACAATTTTTAAAGAATTATAGTTCTTTCTAGAAAACATAAATTGCCTTTTCTGTCCAAATGAAACAGACGCTATGGGTGCATTAAGATCCAAGTCCTTCTCGTTGTCTTTATGGGCACCTATACAGTCCTTACCATCTTTATAACGGTTCACCAATACAAAATTAAATCTTGTACCAATTATTTGTTCCACTTCTGCCTTAATTTCCAGTAGTAAAGGAGACCAAGGCTTGGCTGCAATACAAGATCCGCTAAAGGCATAGCTTATTCCTACTTCTCCGTATTCCTACTTCTCCGTATGCTACAAGTTGCCGAGGCACAGTACATTTTTACCGTAAATTTCAATAGTAGTTTCCTCTCTCTTTAAGTACGTTAATTCGTTTTCCAATCGACGAAAATATGTCCAGCCTTCACGATCTGTAAACAATTTACCATACTCATAACATAAAGAATCTTTACAATATTTCCGCAAACACAGTTCTTTGTCTGCACACATTTTCTTTGCAGGTCTAATTTCCTTAGAATCCATGATTTATTTAAAAGCAGTAAAAATGGGCAGAAAAAACCCCAAAACAAGAAGCAAAGTAATTCAAAGACCCAAGATGCTCCAACTATACTTTAAAAAGCCTCTTATTTATCAAATAGTTTCTATCGTTATCTGTGACTAGGTGTTTAACTCCGTTCCTTCTGTTATCTTAATTAGCCTACACATGCAAAACAATTCTTAGTCATATTCTCACAAGTTCCAGAGGCTTCTAGACTTTCAGTCTGATACTTTACCATCACAAACCTTTGGTAGAATGTATTTGTCTAAGATTGCATCTAATCAATAAAACAATTTCCCACATTTGTCACACTTCTTCAGAATAACTGGAGAATTTTTTAAAGAAAACAATACTATGAGGGTGGATTCGAACTCAGCAAAAGGTAATCGCGGCCGCCCGTTTTACACAAGCACTTTAACCGTTCGACCACGATCACCTACTTAGTATAATACATATAGAATACTAGCTCGTGAAGAAAGTTTACATCTTAAGGGAGTGAAAGTATGTGTTTTCTTTATTGTGAATACCTTATTGCCCCTGTGAAGAATGAATATGAACATAAAGTTGAATTTACAAGTTTATATCCATAGTGTGCGACCTTAGTCATATTGTCCCAAGTTCCAGAGGCTTCTAATAATATCAATCTTATACGTTTCCTTGCCATCGCTTATAATATCCATACTATAATAAATCTTTGGTTAGTTGCCTCTTATTTACCTAAAAATGTAATGTTTCATATTTCGTTATGCATTTGTATCCTATTCAGATCTCAAAGTCCTCCCTTCGAGTTCCAGTAATGGTTTCCCGACAAAACATTCACCCTTAAGCATGCATATTTTCTTCAAGCTCATGTTGTATATAAATTCATTAAAATATAAAAAAAGGGTTTTAATTCTATCTAACAGTGTTCAAACGGTTAAAATCCTTCCCATCCAATCGGTTGGCCTCAATTACTTATGTTCCGAGTTCCAACGTTAGAGTATTAAGATAATCCCTTCGTCACTATTTCATAGCTAAAACCCCTATAGAAAGTTCCAGTTCGGGCATGTCATATGTGATTCATTGGGTGATGTAGTTCTAGCATGTCATTCATTTGCTTTATTCACAATCAGAAAAACAACACCATTCTCCTAAATAGCAATGTGTTTAAAAGCTTCTCATTTACTTAAGATTGTATCCTATCGGTGACTATGTGTTTAACTCAGTTCCTTCTGTTATCTTAATTAACTTACGCGTGCAAAACAATCCTTAGTCATATTCTCACAAGTTCCAGAGAGTTCTATATTCTGATACTTTCCCTGTCATTACATATAATTCGCACACTATGGATATAAACTTGTAAATTCAACTTTATGTTCATATTCATTCTTCACAGGGGCAATAAGGTATTCACAATAAAGAAAACACATACTTTCACTCCCTTAAGATGTAAACTTTCTTCACGAGCTAGTATTCTATATGTATTATACTAAGTAGGTGATCGTGGTCGAACGGTTAAAGTGCTTGTGTAAAACGGGCGGCCGCGATTACCTTTTGCTGAGTTCGAATCCACCCTCATAGTATTGTTTTCTTTAAAAAATTCTCCAGTTAATTCTGAAGTATCACGCTAAAAGTCTACAGCTAGAAAATAAAATAAATCTCTTAAAACTATTTGTTACTTCTTCCAGCACTAGATGGCGGTACGAGTCATTCAGCCTAAAATTTGAGAAAACTGCGTAAATCTATTTTATTTTATATATCATACTATTTTCACTAAAGTACGTTTACTTGTTCAACCCCTCACTAGATGGCGCCACCAGTTATTTTGTAAAATCATTTATTAAAACCCCATACAATTATTCAAACCATTTTCTAAAAATAGAACATTCCTAGTATCTAGAAAAAATACAAGTCCGAGAGAGAGAGAGAGAGCAAACACTACATTAATTCCCCACTAACATCAAAGTCCCAATGGAGTAGTGGCTAGCATGCATGACTTCGGATCCTATGGACCCGGGTTCGAATCCAAGAAATTCCTTTTTAATTAAAAATAATACGGTTGTTCCTGTTAACACCAGATGGCGCCAGTAGTCATTTATCACCATGGCAACATATCAATAACATGACGTCATCTTGTTCCTCCACCCACAAACGGCGCCATCTTGAAACAACTCAACGCCTGCACGAAGTCGATGACAAAAAAAAATTCCAAGTCCAAAATGTAAACAAACAATACGTCATGTCTGCACGTCATTCAGACACGCCCACTTCCTGTCACGTGGTGTGACGTCACTTGGTATGACGTCATCCCCGGAACGGTTTTATCACCCCTGCCCAAATCTTCCCTTCCTACCCAATTTCTCCCTGCCCTTATGCGCCAGAACTCTCATTTTCTATCTACTATCAGCTGTTATTTCAAGGCGTAAAATGTTGGCAATTGAAATAAGATCGGGCAAAGAGAATTTTTCAAGAACTATTTCTTTTTTCAACTTTAGATCACAATTGGATGGAAGGCCAGACAATTTTTTCAAATTTGATCTGTTAAGTCTTCCATTGTCTGTTTCAAATATCAAAGAATGAAAAAGTTTGATATTTCTGGTAGATGCTGATTTTATGCTTTCGCGCATCCTAGGGATATCAGCAAGAGTTTTTGCCATGATCAAGGATAAGAAAACAATTTTCTCAACAAAGAAATTTCGTACTCACAGTTTAGACGGTCTCGTAGCTAAGTAATCCAATCGGGGTTTTGTCACAGTGTAGACGATTTCACAACGATGTAATCCAATCAGGTTGCTTTCGGTTTCAAACACACATCAGTTCTGGAAGATAATTCATCACTCGAAGTCTGCTTAATTGACGTCGTTATCACTTCTGTTTTCTGTCACTTTTGGTACTCTTTTCGGCGGGCGTGTCTAGGGAGGGATTCTGCTCGGAAAAGCCGAGCCCTCATGTGGAATATCCAAACCACTTTAGGATCAGTTTGCATACAGAATCTAGAAATGGGATAAAAGCGACATAATTAACAATTAAAGAGTTTATTTACAAATAAAGTGGGGGATATTTACAGATTAAAAATAGTCAATAATTTCACTTCATCGGGTATTCGTTAGGCATGGCCGTACGCCATCCTCTTCTCGCGTCATCGTTCTCCAATTGTCTCTGGAATCTCTTGGAAAATCGTCCTGTCTAGACTTGGCGGCGCTTCTTCATTTCCAGTAGTACACACAGGGAGTGGCAGATGGAATGCTGATCTTTAAAATATAACCCACATACATATAATTAATTCATTTTTAATTAAAAACTAAATATATGCATAATTTCAATGTTAATGGGTTAATTCTTTATTTGAAATTCATGTCAATGTTTGATTGTTAACAGTGCAAACTGCGACACAAGGCTCTATTGACGTCTTCGAATTTAAAGATCCTCCTGTGGTGTAATGAAGATAGCCTTAAATGTGTTGGTACGGGCTGGTTTGCTATCGTGTGACCGTTCGAAATGTTCGTTGAGCAACAAACCAAAAAAAAACAAGAATGGAAGCAAGCATGAAAATCTCTCAAGAATTGAGATTGTGATTCGATGGATATACTGACCACACTTGTTAAAGGAATAGTGTACATTCTTTCTTTCGATCAAAACACATTTTGCTAATGTCAGAAGTGCAACCTGGTATACAACTAGGCTTCATTAGGTGTCTCCGAATTTAAACCTTCTCAATAGCGCGATGAGGATAGCTTTTAATGTGTTGCTACGGGCTAGTTTTGTTATATTATCGCAAGAAATGACCATTGAGTGACAAACCAAACTAAGAAAGGAAGCAAGATGAAAATCGCTCAAGAATTCTGACTGTTATTATGGACATACTGGCTTGACTTGTTCATGAAATAGTGTGCTTTCCATGAAAACACATTTTGTAAATGCTAAAAGCGCAGCTTCCTTCTTATCAATGCCTGTGACACAACAAGACCTTATTGAATATCTCTCCAATGGAGTGAGAATAATAGCTTTTAACGTGTTGAGTAGGGGCTAATTTGTTATCTTGTGGCAAAAAATGATTGCTGAGTGAAAAAGCAAACCAAGCAAGGTGCCAAGCATTAAAATATCTCGTGAACTATGACTGTATTTCGATGGATATACTATTTCATTTGTTCTTGAAGTGGTGAACTTCCTTTCCATCAAAACATATTTCGGACTGAATCAAAAAGCAAAAGAAGACCTCCTGTCAAACTTATTTTTTTATCAACATCAAGGCTGTAATTCTTCCGCAATTCCATTGTGTGCGAGTTCCCGCCAAACAACTTAGGAACTTGAAGCACAACTAGTATGACAGCTCTTTACTTGGAAATAAATTATGCAATCCCTCGAGCACGCGAGCTCCTCTCTTGTCTTTTATTGCTCCTCTCCACAGAAACTTCAGTGTTTATAAGGCAGTAAACACCCACATTCGGATGGAAGCTCGTAACAAAGCAATGCAATTTCGCTTAATAAAATCTAGAAATGCGCGTTCTGCAACAAGACAGAAATAATTGCTTTCCTGCATGATTAAAAGATTACAGAATACTTTAACATGGGATTTAGCAGGAATTTCAAAATCGAGGAGAGCTGGATAACTAAGTATATGTATGACTCATTTATCCAGCTCTCCTTTTTTCATGTATGAGTACCTTCTTTCATATTCAACGAGGGGTTGGGAAATGTCGCTTCCAATAAGGACTAATTTCCTGTCTTCTCTCTCTCTCTCAAGGTTCTGTTGAGGAACCTCAAATTAATCAATAGTTATCGATAAATGTCTTGATCGATTCTCAGTCCAATTAATTTTAAGTTTCTGAAGTAAAGGAGATTGGCATCAATTGAAAACTTACTTTTTTTCTCAGGGAGAACATAAAAGTAGGCGCATATGCGTTAGCCAGTTCCCATCACTTTGGAAATCCCTCCACTAATCTACGTTAAAAAACGCATTCTATAAACTTTAAGAAGGAGGAAGATAATTATTTCTATTCTCTGTTGCAGAAAATGCTTTCACATGTGTTATCAAGCAAAATTGCTTTAATATCTTAAATAGCATATTTTTATTTATAAATCAATACATGCCTAAGTCATAAAATTGACGATCGTTGGAGCTTCATCATTAAAAATAAATATATTTGTCTTCGCAATACATTGCTTGTTAAGTGAAGTTTCTTTCTTGAAAAACTTCGAAGCAATACGAATAAAATCAATTTCTAAGCGCCATGGTAATTTCAAGGATTGTCTCCACAGATCTGGTTCCTTAATAGTAGTTAGTCTGTGTCGATGTGGTGCATGTGTTGAAATAAACCTGTTCACTTAATACTCATTTCCCATGTGCTAAACCAGGAAAGATCTTAAAGGTTAATTTGGGAAACTCGTCATTTCGTGATCATCAGTTTTTCTCAAAGGTAAGGTTAAGGTCTTACCTCTTTGGTAATATCCAACAAGTATTTTTGACTTTAAAAATTTATTTAATGAATCCCTGAAGTGATACGTTTTCCTCATAAGAGTTTTACCATTTTCTCTTCCCTACTAATAAAATTTTAGATTCCACCTTTTCCAGAGCTTTTGAACTTTTTCCTTTCTGTCCTTCGTAGTTTTGTCACTGATATTTTCTAAGAACTTCAGTTTTTTTTACAAATAGTTTGCTTAGTAACCTAAAAAATTTATTTCATAACTTACAGTTTTTTCTTTTTGTAGATTTGATTTCCCCTTCATGAGTATTTTTTAATTTTAATTCGTAACTGACCTTAGCTTACATTCATATGTCTCGTGACATACGTTATGATACACTATAATAGTTGAAAGGAACTTAACAATTTACAAAATATAAATTAAATGCACTTCCAATAAATCGTTAGGTCTATTTCTTTGTAGTTAGAAATTAGTTTTATCTACATGTAAAACCAAAAGTTGCAGCTCACACATATTTCGAAAGTTCAATGTCCACATATGTGCAATTTATTTCTGACTAAACTATAATTCGAGCAGGATATGCCAGCACAGAAATTGCAGCACGCTACAGCCTATTGTGTTCGCACATCCTATTTCTAACTAAGACCTCAAACTTAACAATGGCTTACTTGCATAAATGAAAGATCAAATAGAAAGGTAGCAATTACTAACGTCCTGTTTGGAGCGATCAGCACATCTCAATTACGGTTGGGCTTTTCTATTATCATATCTATCAGTTTATGCAAGAAAATGTGCGGTACATTTAAAATAATACCAATGCATTATTAACTTAGAAGGACGTGTATTTTACGTATATTTGAAAGGTGTACTTCTAGGGCAGGAGAGGCAAAGCTTCTATCAAAATGACGCACAGTAAAACATACTTGTTTATCAAAATTTTGTGTTTAAAAAAGTATATTTTTTAAATACCATCACTGCAAAAAATAAAATAATTTTAAAATTATTCATAATTGAATACTTAAATTTAAAGAAACGAAACTCATAGAAAACAGCAGAAAAATATACCATCAGTTCAATAATCTCTTATTTAAGACAATGCAAACCCTCATTTTTAAAGTAAATTTATTTCAATTAACTTTAAGCAAAACAACGAAAATTCTTGGGTCCGTTGAAGTAAATCAGCGTACTATTTATAACCTCCAAAACATCCGTCTGTGTATGTTTTAATGGAATTTCTAGTACAGCTTCTTTTTTGCAGAAAGCATCTATGGTTTCTAAGGTCCTTTCTTACTTCAATATTAATAGTTGCGCTAGTAAAAATGTATTAGCTAAACATTTTTTTAGTGAAGGTTAAGATTTAGTATCGTTTGAATCGAAAATTTAATAATAAATCCATTACAGTTTTAGATGTAACATAAATGTAAATTTCACGTTATGATTAAAAAAAATAACGTGTGTAATGTAAATGATAAACGTGTGCAATGTAAATGATTACCATGTGTAATGTAAATGATTAACATATGTTGTTTCCTTCAAACTAGACTTAATGATTCAAAAAATACGTTGTAATAAAAAATCCATTATTTTTCACCGAAACGGTTGGCAATAATTTTCATCCAAATTACAACATAAATAGTGAAGCTTTCTCCTTATTTCATGCTCACTTGATGAATTAGTATTCTCTCTAGACATTTTTAGATAATCACACTGTTGCTGAAAACTCATGTGTTTTAATCACTTTCTTGTAACAAAATTTCTAAAAGGTCTTCATTCTAGAAACGA
Organism: Meta bourneti; assembly: GCA_933210815.1. Classification (NCBI taxonomy): domain Eukaryota; kingdom Metazoa; phylum Arthropoda; class Arachnida; order Araneae; family Tetragnathidae; genus Meta; species Meta bourneti. Next base: position 59,355,451 of record OW119924.1, on the reverse strand, counting down.
AACACATCTATATAAATAAAAATAGTGTTTGTACATTGAATATTTTCGATCCATTTCAAGTTATTTATCCATTTTGGACCCTTCTAATACAAAATCGGTGGCTTGCGTGTCTGTATGTGCCGATACTATCTCCAAACGGCTGGGTGCATTCATAAAACTTTGCATACTGTGAGTACTTACATTCATTTAATGACTGAACTTGCATTGATTTGTCTGTCTTCCGGTTTTACGTCTGTTTTTGTAACTGTGTATTTCTGCATGTGTCATTTAAGATTTATTCAACATGTTTTAATAAAACGTTAAATATTTTATAAATTATATTTTAGTTTAGTAAATACATTATTTGAATTTCCATTGCTCATATTTAGGCAAGTCTCATGTAAAATATCTGAGTACGTATCTTAAATCAACGATAATTTGGTAGTTTTGAAGAAGTTGGAATATATAATGAGCATTGCGATTTCTTGGATTGTTTTACCGGTACTGCTGAAAAAGCAATTATTTTTTCAAAAATTATTTTTAGGGAACTTTACCTGTTACTTTACTTATTTTGAGCCTTACTCTTTCTTTAAGAAATAAAACAATTTCCAAATATTGTTTCAAAAATTATATTTTTGACGGAATTTGAATTCTGATACTTTATTTGTTCCTTGTTTTTTCTTTGTGAAATATAAATAATTTCAGAATATTTGGGACAGACGATATTTTGTAACGAAAGGAAAAGAAACTGAAACGGGTGTTAATTGCAATTCAACACGTGCAGTGATATTTTCTGTCTTTTCTCGCTCGGAATTAATTTCACATTTCTAAATTTGTTCCAATTTTTAGTTGTAAGGTTTGGCAACTATACGAGATCACGAAATAAAAAGGAATTACGAATTAATATGTTCAGATTAAATGTTTTCCCCGACAAACTTTACATTAGTTTTATTTCGTTGTAAATTTGTTTTCTGTTGTGTTGGGTTAGCAGAGTGAGTGGCAACAAATGTACAAACATTACTTTTATTTAACACGAATAATTAACAATAAAACAATACAGACATAATAAACATGGAATCAGGGAGCGCTTACTTTTACAGACTCACTTTGATTAGAACTCAGCAGCAACTGAGGATGATGCAAATGGTTAGTGACGTCGACAGTAATGACGTGATGCGTGGGCGGACGTCAGACAGTTATACGTAGGGCAAGAGAAAATGAGTATTATTTCCAACATGTAAATTTATTGAACATTTATTATTTTAATAAATTTTAATTATTTTTCATCACACGCAATACTACCACAAAGTATTTGATTTAAAGCGGCATATAAGTTAGAATAAAGTACATTTAAGTGGGATTTTGCCGTTATTGGAAGAATGTTAATGTTATAAAAATCTGAACTAGGACTTTTAAAATATTAAAAATGATTTGCCATATTGTTAGAAGGTCAAGGTGGTTTATTTTATCAGTTGAAGCAACTTATTACAGATGTTAAAAGTTTGTTGAAAACAGGGATTTTCTTTAAAAAAACCGTTAGAAATCCATCTATTATTTTTTAAATACGTTAATAGGTTACCTTTCCTTTGTACTGAAGACATTCAATTATTAAAAAGTTCTTTTATTACTACACGTGTCACAAAATGGAATTTTCAAGAAAAATATATTCGTTTTAAAAAACTTAGTTATGAATATCTTATCAAATTGATTTGTCATCCTTCCCTTAAAGATGGCGAAATTCGATAATGTTGCCTGCCTGATGCAAGAATTCTACAACTTAAAAAATTTGGTATGTAAACTACGAATGCGAAAGTATTCGCCGTAGATTGTTCATTTATGAGAAATGAGTTGAGCAATTTTAAGGGTAAAGAACTTAATAAAGTGCATTCCTAATCCCTCCTCCCTAAAAAAATCCTTCATTTGTAGTAGATACCTTAGTGTCATCTTTCGTCATTTTGTAGTTTTGTCTTACATAAGGGTTGCGATGTGTAATAAGTGTATTACATAGATAAATATGCATGTATATTTTAAATATAAATTATAAAGACTATATTACATAAAATACCAGCTGGTTGAAAATAGCGCTCGGTTATGAGAGGTATTTATAGTGTAAACAAACGAGCCATTTGGAAAGTGAAGATTTTACTTCGTTTGCCCAAATGCTCTCGCAGGATTCATAGCATGGTTACTTTAAAATGCAGTTTTTTGTCATTTGGGGGACGTTTGGCGCTTTAACGAATTGCGTGAACACTCCATCAATTATCATTTTTCAATTCGGAATTCATTTTTTGGAATTTTTATTGGCTAAATCGTAATTGGCAATTCTAAAATCGTATTCTCAATACGAGTCACGCTTAGAATACGTACCGGATACATTTTCCATCTCAGAAACACTACCGACCCCTACTGTTTTTAGCCTACAGAAAATGCCTTTCATAGCGGAAAGTAAGGAAAAAAGCTTTATAGAATTCTACTGAAGGAAATTTGCAGTGGTGCCTCTTCTTGAAATTCCGCTTTGAAATATCGTAATAATGTACGGTGCAAAATACGTAGATTAATTTACTTGAATAGCAATAATTATGCGCTAAAGTATTTGCTGGTAAAATTTACAATTTGAATTTAACTTCAGGGAGCATCAATTCCTCACCTGTATCATTGGAAGTCCAATAACACAATTCCTTCCTATTTTAAGACTTCCCCACATGCATAGGAACAGAGAAAACCATTAATCATTTCATGACGATGAGAGAAATCTAGCTAAAAATAAAATGACAGAAAAATAATCTTTTGAGGAAGTCATACAGGTCTTGAACAACCTTGAACTTGAGCCCTTTATACAGGATGTAATTTTGCATACACCTTGCGATTAAGAATTGAGTTATGCTTCGTTAAGTATTATAGTTCCGTACTTAGTCAATGCTGTGGGAAAGTTCGTGAATGTCTAAAACTTTTTCTTCTTCTGATAGGTCTAATTATTATTTTCTTCGTCATTTGAAAATAATTGTTTTCCTATCGCCATGTTCATGGATGCGGACCTCAACGTCTGCAGAACCTTTTAATTCAAAAGCTATCTTTTTTTAATCTTTTTATCAATTCACTTAAATATGCTATTTGATATCTAGCCTTGAGTTTCTCTTTTGCGTAGACAAAAATCTCTGCAATCTAGTTCCATGTATTGTGTAACCTTACCCTTAACTTCGGGGAAATTTCTTCGTTCGCTTGCAATCTTTTGAATATCAGAATTTGGATTTTGAACTTGATTTTTTGTGGTTAAACTTGGATTGACAGTACAGCGGGTGTAAGGAAAGAGATAACCCGTGAATACTGAAAATGTCAATGCCGTTCGGCGTTTGGGCAGTGTTACTTTGGATTGCAAAGAGATAGGACATTGAAATTTGTGTCGATTTGTAGCAGGATGTACAATAGTCTTTAGCAATAATAACCGATAAAATAAAATTATAAACCGATACGTGTGCTGAGTTGAAGATAATTTTCATAACGTCGAAAAAATTACGAAGGAAATATGAATAGAATGTAAAAAACTTATATCATTGGAAACAAAATTTCGAAAGGAATCAGTAAATCCCAAATTGTGTGTGTGACTAACGATTCAAATTGTATTAGGGAGCGTAAGAAAAATCCGAGCTCGTCAACGCCGGCTCGAATACTTCTAGTGCACTGCTCCTGAACCCGATGGATATTCACTTGGAATGTGATAACTTTGAAAGATTCTATCAGGAAAAAGGAACGCAATATGATTCCAGATACTCATTTTTCCACATACTTTCCGGTGATTTCAATGTCGATGACACTCAAAACAAATCACTTATAAACTATATCCAACGTGAGTTTAACTTGAAGAACTTTTCTACATGGCCCACTATTCTGGGCAACACTTGAATATGATTTAACTTTTGTAAGAAACATCAATATAAATACTTTGTTATACGTATCTTACTTCTATCATTGGCTTTTAATAAGTAGAATTATGCTTCCATTTATAACCACCAAGACTTAATTCATTTACATCTTACCCTTCCTCTAATTGTACAAAGACGGATTCACGCCTTAAGCGATTGTGGTTGTGTCCTTGTACATAAACCACCCCATTTGTTTTTTAAAACGTTTAATATCCAGCCACACTTTCTAGCTGACATGAGTAAAAAATAACCGAGAATATTCACCAAGCTTGGATACATCAATTCATTTCAGTTTCTCAATATTTTATCAAATGTCACTAAAATTTTATCAAACGAGTATACAATTCATGTAGAATCTGTTGTTTTCAGTTTCTATACTTCATTGGAACTATTACATTGTTTCAGGGCTACTAAAAGTGTTTTAGTAAGGTTAGTGTAGCATCACATTGATGATTTTATGTTCAACCTATGAAATTTTGAAGCTAAGTTAAGAGGAAAAGTAAATGGGCGAAACCAAAAGCGTAAAAACGCTTTTGGTAAAATTTTACTTTTGAAAAATGTGAATTTGCAAAAGTTTGACGATACGCAGGCTAATAAAAAGGTTAATACAGTAATAGCAGTGTTTTATGATGGAAATTATACTTGGTTCAGATCCTAAAGATAACAATATTACACATTTTATTAACTATTAAAGTGGTTCAGTAATTTCCCAGACCACTTAAAGCAGAGTTGACTGTAGAAAGATGACACAGCTGAGATACAGTTCCCGGTATGAAGCCCAGACACAGATTTTTTTCGTTTTGATGAAATCGTGCCGAAAGTAGGTTTTAATGAGATGTCATTTGTTCTGTTCAAGGTTACAGAACACCGAATTGTACGTGGTATATACGTATAAATATTTTAGTTGGTGGTCATAAGTGATTTATTTTACGTCCTATTTATGGAAGATATTTAGACATGGGATACTAAAAGTCAGGCGTATAGTAGAAATTGGATAATAATTCAATTCTGTACACATTCTTGTCTTGGCACTTAAATCAATGTCGATTTAAAAATGATTTATTGCCTCTACACAGCTTTATATCTAACAATTAATACTACTTTATTTACTGAGTTCAATCAAATAACTCGTCATTTTTTTATCTATGTCTAACTTAAGTGTTAAAAATCTCAAATGATGAGTACATTTACCTTGTTTATTGTTTCCAATCATTGCCCAATATTACACTTTTTAAAATTAAAACATGTTTAATCGATTTTGCAGCAGTAGATCAATAAATGTTTTATTGATCTATATAGCATGTTTTATACAACTATATGACCTATGCATCATTTAAATATAGCGGGAGGACAGATGGTTCACTGGAGAAGATGACACAGTAGCTATTATTCGGATGCTACATGAGCAATTGTCGTCAATTGTTTTTCATTATAAAAAAGTAGCTTCAGGAGATTTAGTGGTGAAGAGTGTGTCGTGTTGTTATTCAAACCACAGCTTTTTATCATAGTTTGAAGTGCTGTAAGTTCACAAAATTTCCTTTTTATTATTTTAAAATATGTATTTGACACTTAAGCATATCTTCAAGTGTCTTAATTTCAGTGGTTTGTCCCTGTTGAGAAATAGTTTGATACGTTTAGAAATAAACTGTGCTATATCGACCATTTTGCCATTTTCGTTATAAAATGGATTCGCGTGCATCGTCTTTAGCTGATATTACTGGCAGATATAACACCCCTATTGTCAGGATAAGATGGCGCACTGATGTTTCATATTTCGTAGAAAGACATATTAAAGTATTTCTATTGTCTATAGATTATTCAAAAATAGTTATTTGTGCGCATGTTTATTTAGAATTCCATAAACTTATTTTGATCTTACTAAATAATTAAGTTTGCTACTTTGTTAAATCGATTTGATCATGTCACCAATTTATCCTCGGAAATATTCCGAGTTACCTAAGGCTACTTGGTCGGAAGACGTGTTAAAGAGAGCTGTTTCTCATATAAATTCTCTAAAACTCGGAATCCATGAAGTACAGTTTTTATAGTGTATTAGAGGCAAGACTTAGATGGAGAGAGAGAGAAATATGAACATTTTTCAAACGGTTCATTGGAACCAAGTAGCAAAACAATTCAGTGCTACCTTTTTCTCTTGTCTCACAAATGGGCTTTAGCGGAGATATGAGTGCATAATTAAATCCAACTGCCCTTTTTGTTATCGACGTTTCCTGGGTGAAAAGAATGAACTTGTTGAAAATGTAAAAAAATCTGCAGAAATAGGATTTGGCTTAAATAAGAAAGCAGTTAAGAATCGAATTACAGTTTGCAGAAAACTTTGGGTATTGAACATTCATTCATCCCAGAGCTCGAACTGATGCACATAACGTTGGGAAGATTATAGTTTTAGTAAAACAGCTGTGAATTATGTAAATTATAAATCATATCAGTACTGAATATGTAAATTATAAATTATGGCTCCATTTAAGTTGCACCGTATATAATTAGAATGATGGCGGGTAAAATACATGAAGGATATTAAACGACTAAAACTTTGATATTGATTCATCATTACATTTAAATTTATATCATTTATTTATAGTGCGAGTTTTCATATGTACGCCATATGACCTCCAACCTTAAGGTAGAAATGACCATTACTTGTCTTTTTTGAACTATTTTTCTAATTTTCAACAAACACATCTCTTTCATATTTCGATAAAAAAATCTACATTTAAATTTTTTTTAAATTTTGGGTAATTTGTTTCCTGAATTCACAAGAGCCGAATTTCTTAAAATTGCACCATCTCTGCCTCTCTTACCTATATATAGTGCTATTTTTATTTTAAATGTTACTTAGAGATTTCAATTAACATTACTGATGCAATTTTTATTTATATCTATTTAAGTATCTGCAGCCTCGCAAAACATCCCTCTCCACAGAGAAGAGAAGCTAAATTTATACAAATAGAGGTGTTCATGTGAACTGTAATACAAATCTTCTTATTCATACATTAAAAAGAGTAAATGTATATCAGGATGGTGGTCTGTGCGGTGTGATAAGAACAAAAATATTTCTTTGTTATGTCATAATTGTTTAAATATATCAAAAACAATATTTATATTATGAAAATACGATGAACTAAACATACATTACTATAATGCAACAAGATTCACACGATAATTTATCTGAAGCACAGATTCTTTTTATGGCATACAGTGTTTGTATTTTTCGAATAGATAACATGGAAAATACTACCACATCTCAAAAAGCCTCTTCGTTAGTGCGAGGCAAGTTTCGTTAAGATAGCTAATCCTATAATGTGTACATTAACCTTTACCTTAAATTACTTCAACTAAAACCACGCGGTTGATATTCACATCGACCTTCTATTGAAATAGACGGAGCTTGTGTGCTCAACTGCTCGTTATTTCTTCCAATTGCTGAGCTTAATAATAGGTGAAGGTCACTGGAAAGGCTCTGGGAAAAAGCACAAACCTCTCTGAAGGACTATTATGTACTGATTTATGTTTATCGAGCATGATTTGAAACACTAGTTCGCTCTTCAATAGTCAATCGGCTCAAGTCGAATCCCAAGCCCTCGTTACCAATATTTCTGAGATCTTTCTGCAGCGACTCCTCCCACTTGCCCGGTCTATTTCATTAGGAGGCTCTTCTGATTGCTCGGTTTAAAGATCTGGTAAAGGTCTCGTGGAATTTAAAGAAAAAGTGAATACTGATGTAGGACAAATTGACGAGCTTGATATAAAACATTAGTTTGCTTTCCGACAGCCAATCGGACATGGTTAATCACCACACACGAAAGCGAAATACGAAAGAATTCCGTCCACATGCTCCGTTTATTCCATTAGAAGGTCGATGAGTATTTGACTGATACATGTACTTGATATCAATACTTTACTAAAACAACATAAACACCCTTACCAAATACTAACGTTACGCAGCGGATTGTTTTTCTTAGATAAAAACAAGCAACTATATTTTCAGTTTACTGGTGTACTGAATAGTGCCGGTCGTTATGGTGACGTTAATGAATGTTTTGTGTCCAAATAATGTTTCCTTTATTGTAAAATACACGGTCTTCAATCAACCAGCAACATCGACGCTACTCACGTGAGGGTATTCGTGCTGCTTAGTTTTTACTACATGTAGAAGTAAACATCTTTATTTCTCCCGTTACAGACAACACGTTCAATTTCATGCTCGCATAAGCAATTCACGACTGAAACTTCTTTTCATTCATATTTGGTCAACTTCTTAAGAAGTCCGAATCTCTTTATCGTCCTTCCTCACACGTGAATGAACATCTCGACAATCAATTATAGAAATAAGAGCAGTAGGGCAGAGTATTTCAGCTGTATTTTTAACCTTCGTACTCGTTAGTGGTTTGTTTATAGTTATGTAACATGATAAGGGAGATTCCATCGAGTGGTATCTCAGATCACGACAGGATATGGGCTGAAAAGTTTACGTTTTCTCACCACATGGGGCTCCTGAAGTCCAGTGTCGTATTAATCTGTAATGGGCAGATTTTGAAAACCTACGCAAAATGTATGACTTCAGCATCTTTTCAGTTGGAAACTTTTGCGAGACATTTCATCTAGTTTTTCATCAATAAATATAAACAACTGTATCAAAAACTGCAGAAGTTCAGTATAGCAAGAGTTTTAAACTAACCCCAATTAAATGACTAATTGTTCTTGTAATTGACACAAACTTACCGAAATTATTTGCTATTAAAATGATAAATAAATAAGTGTGCTTTGTGCAGAGGTGGTAACTATTGATTACTTTATGTGCTTAAATTCGCATTTGTATTACAATAATAAATGTAGCAAAGACACTTGTTTTCTTCATATACTTAGAAAAATAAATTAAAAAATATTGTTCAAGAAGCTTTTTCTGTAAAACTAAATGTAGATGAAGCTAGTGATTTTGTAGAATATGCTTCCTGTACGTTATGAGTATGGGGTAACCGGAAGTAAAATCCGTCTTTCGTTGGTTTGTATACACTGAAAACTCTCTCAAGCAAATAGAAAAATTCCAAAAGTAATTTATCATGTATGACTAGTTTAACATTGATGGGGGACTTGAATCAGTTGAATATGTAACCTGTGCAGATCAGAAGTTCTTTTTGTTGAACTTTTATTTCTGCTTTGCGAAATGTTTTATTTTTAACTATTACGCATATATGAAGATTATAGTTTCATAATTAATTTTTTATGCAAGTAATTATACCCTTTCCATAGCTGTTTATGTAAATGCTAATGCATATCTAGGTCCACAATTGATACATCTGACCATGCAGTGTTCGAAATAATATATAAATCTTGAAAAATTTTCGTGCATAATTAAAATTCGAGCTTTCTAAAGACTGAAAAATAGAATTGATCACCACAATTCTAGGAATTTTTAATATACGTGCATTTGTCTGAAGGAAGTAAATCAACACATTAGGGGCATTTGCCCCTTTGGGGCATCATATGAAGAAATTTTGATTATCCTCCTCATAGAAGTCTTACCTCAGTATTTTAGGCCATCGACTTCAGAGAACTGTATAATCAAGAAGTGTTTCAAATGATGAAATATGATAATCACTAGACTTCACATTCGGGCTGTATGTTGGGTAGAACAACTCATTCTATTCAAATTCAATAACAAGGTTGTGCATCATATTTCAAAATGATGTCTTGGATTGTTAAAAACTAAGCAACTCCCTCCCTTGCTTCGAATGCTTCGCCTCTTGCTTTTAATTGCACTACGCCACTTTCTCAGCATCTCGTTATAGAAACCGTGGTTATCTTCAGGACATTTAATGCATTCATTTTATCAACATTAAGTCTTTCCTATTCGAAGAAACAGTGAATGCAGGATTGCAACAAGCTACTAAAAGGCTACTTTTTGCTTCTGTTTTTCAACCTGGGCGACTAAGGGCACAATCGTTTTAAAGCACAATCGTCTCAAAAAGCTCCTAGTTTCAAAATTTCGGCACCTTTTCAAAATTGATGGGGAAATTTTTTTTGAAAATTTGCAGGTCAATAAAAAATGTAGTCTTTTTTTAACTAATAGCGGATGGAAGAAATATTTATTGAAAATTTTTTGGAGGAGAAAATATTCCAACGAACACACCACCAATTTCGAAGTTTTGGAGCCAAGCAGTGACAACAATGAAACAAAAACATCCGAACTGTGGTTGTTAGGGGACGGGGTAGCCAGTAACGGACTAGCAACCGGAGGGTTGCGAGTTCGAATCCAACCAAAGACCGTCGTGTACAAAGGGGGCTGGTGCATGTTAAATCTGTCGTGGCCTCAAATGTCCTCACGTTGGCGTGGTGTGGAAGTTTGGAGTGGGGTGCTAACTCAGGTGTGACCTCGTCATCTTTACCGTGGTTCAAAATTACGTGGTGTTGTCCTCGGATCTTTCCCTTCGGGGGTTGATTCCGGACCGTCTCCAATAGCCCGTGTCTTGCTCCAGTGCGACGCTAATTAACTACCTACCTACCTGTGGTTGTTATATCGTCATGAAACCCTTATTAAGAAAGTGTCTATGCGAGGTGTCAAAATTAAATTTCTTGGCGAAATCACGCAATTACCGATGCCGTTACTTAATTTGTTCTTTTTTTAACTATCCTGAAATGAAAATTAGTAAAGTTCCATGATGTCTGCGGAAAATGTCCAAAAGAAGTCTCGGGTCATCATGAATATCCTACCATAACAAACCGAAATATTGCAGTATGTGGTCAGGAGTAGCCATGCTATTACTCTGTCAGTTGTGACATTCAGGGTAAATCTTATTTGCTGCCACGAATTTCATTGCATTGATGTGACCAGCTCTAAAAATCTAGATAATTCTATCTATTCTCCATACAACTTGAAGTTGGCTACTTCTAATATTTGGCCTCTAGTCCCAATGGTGTTGTGGCGCCATATCCTTATTTATTCTTAAATCTTATTTTATTCTTAAATCTTATTTTATTCTTAAATCTTATTTTATTCTTAAATCTTATTTTATTCTTAAATCTTATTTTATTTCTAAATCTTATTTTATTCTTAAATCTTATTTTATTCTTAAATCTTATTTTATTCCTAAATTTTATTTTATTCTTAAATCATTTTTTATTCTTAAATCTTATTTCCTATCATAAATTTTATTGTGTTGGTTCGACCAATTCTAAATCTTAATGTTATCAGCTCTCCATATAACTTGAGGTTGACTAGTTCTCATGATCTTCGTCCTCTATAGTACCAATGGTTGTTTTTTCAGCACCATATCCATTTAATTTATTCTAAATTTGTATGTGGTTCGTGAATTCGTCATCATATTTATTACCTCGAATTCGGAAAAATCCCTTTTCCGGAATATGTGTACTCTTTCTATTGGATAGATTCGTCATTTAGCTCAGCTTAGATTTTTCAACGTACTAATCCTGTGCACTCACACGCACGTACACCTGAATTCTATCTTTAATAAGCAGATTAAAAACACACGTTGAGTATTATTTTGTTGAAATTTTAGTTAGTCTGAACTTAACTTGATCTATAGAATTCCTTTTACCATGAATGCGTTAATTCAGACTCGTGTCAGTTTTGGAATATTTTAATTTTATTTCAATATTACTGGTTGCAACCAAACATGCTTTTCAATTATAATTTTTCAAAATTTACGCCCGTAACTTATTATCTTATGAACTTTGAAGTGATTTCGTTTAGTAATGTATCAAAAGATAATACCCAACAGGGTTTTGCACCCTCTTTGACTTCTTTTAGCCCTTTCAAGCACACTTCTTTTCTGTTAACTTGGTGAAGTACGTACTAAAATTTCTATTCGATTAGTCGTAGAATATAATTGCAAGAATTTTACGCTTTCGATCTACAGATGGCGGTACTATAGAGATCCTGTCGCATAGTTATCTGAAAAAACACTATGCAATCAGCCTAGGAATTTTTAAAGTGTGGTTTTGCTGTGAAACCACTTCACTTGAAAAAGTAAAGTAATAACTTACGAAAACAGAATAATCCAGATTGTAATCAGAAATAGCTATATCGAACGGTTTGTCAACTATAAAACTTTGTTCATGACTACTCATTGAAACTGTGTAAGCAATACCCTGAATTCAACTTATCAGATTATTGCTTACACAGTTGGTATACTGAGATGTCATAAACTTCTGAAGATGAAACCCTTAGGTCAATAAAATTACGACATAAGATGAATCAGATAATTCCACAATTTCATCCAGTCGCCGAATTATAATCTAAACAAGTTAATATGTTAGAGACCTAGTTGAATATATAAAACTCAATAATTCTAAAAAAAATTTAGTTTCATTACAAAGTACATACTGACGTACCCTTTGTATGTTAAACAATTATTCTTTTTCGCAAAGGAAGTGAAACATTTCAAAATGTAAATAATTTCTCAACTTGTTACAGGTTTTTTATGTTTTTAATAAATTAAAGTACTTTATTAGTTTAAAAGCACTAACAGGTCTGATTCTTTAATTTTCCCCATGTACTAGTATATTTCTTATCAGTCTATTGAGCTGTTCATAATGAGTTCTTTTGTTTTTAGTCCTATCTATGTGCTTATATATAATTAAATTATTTTCCATACTATTTTTACATATTTAACGTACATAATTATTTTCTAAACGTTCTAAGAGGGGAATATAGCAAAAATTTAAAGACGAGCTACCAAACAGAAAAAGTTATAAAACGAATTTGGATGAAAGTTTAGTAATCACCTTTATCTGTGAATGCCTTTATTCATGTAATTTCAGTTGAGCGAATGCTACGGGTAATACGGATGCGATTTCGTTGCATGAATAACTGTAAAAACGCGTAATAAAAACAATACATATGGATGAATATTAAATCAGTTGTAAATGACAAAACATTTTGCATAAAAAGAAAAAAGAAACACGACTGAAACGCTATACGAAAACTTTTTAAAAATCTGAAACATCAATGAATTGTGTTAACGATTAACCTCTTGCGATAGCAAAAGTTGTTGAACTTACAGTTTAAAGCGATCACATTTTAGCGATCGTTTTGTCGGATAAAAATATTGCTACTCATAGGAAGTAGTTGCGATTCCTATTCAGATATATTCAGATTCCTATTCAGCTGAGATATAGGTTCACTTAAAGCAGCAGCAGTTAAAATTTTTGAAGAGGCACGTATCCAGTGACCGAAGTACATTATATGATAATCCAAATTATTTTTGATGTCGAGAACAAAAACACTTTTTAATTTAATTTAATTTATTTATTTTTAAAAGAAATAGAATTCGCTGATTCTATCTTCTGTTATCCTTTAATTGAAGTTCTGGAGGAACTAATTTAAGTTAGTGGAAATTTATGAGATATATTTTCTTCATTTAAATGGATGATACAGCTATAACATCAAGAGATCAGGGCTACCACACGCTACTTTTGCTTGGTATTTTTCAACCTTGGTGACTATTCAAGCAAAATCGTCTCAAAAGCCTCTAGTTTCAAAATTTTGGGGACATTTTTGAAAAGTCCCTTTTCCACTCAGAAAGGAAGGTTCGAAGAGGCATTGCTCAGTTTTGTCGCCAAGCTTGTGGCAACCATCGATAAAAAAAAATTGGAAATTGTAATTGCTAAATTGTCATGAAAATTTAGAAAACATTTAGTTTTTTAATTTAAAAATTTCTGGCGAGTTATTTAACATCTGCTTCATACTTCATCAGCAAATTCTGTGTTTTAGCTTATTCAGTTTGTATCTGAGCTTCTAAAATAGGATTTAAGGTGTCTTCTACACTGGTGTGAAAACATATGGAACAGTAAGATCTTCAGCTGCTACTTTTCAGAGAAATGAGCTCGATGAGGGCAAATGATACCAGAGGTATTTTAAGAGGTATCAAATAAATGAGTAACAGAAAACAATTCAACAAGAACATAAGCGAACAGTAAAAAATGTCTTTGAACTGAAGTGAGTGACGCTGCAATGGATGCCATGAAACGGAAGGGTAACTGAAAAATAGAAAAAAGAAAGGAGGCGATCTTCTGTAGGCTGTATGACCACCTCGAACATTGATACAGGCTTTGCACTCCCATACATACAGAGAATAAAGTTGCGGATGAGTTCCTGAGGCAATGAGATTCATTTCTATGTTAGAGCCTCTGACGTTACAATTCCAAAATTTGAATATGTACTAGCTTTCTACTAAATATCCTCGGTTATGAAAATCTCCTCAGGCTGTTTCGTTTAATTTTGAAGTTAAAACCTTTAAAAATAATGGTGTTGCTTAAGTTTTGCACGCCAGTCTGACTAGGGTTAGGATTTTGAATCTTTTTTTAGTAATATAACTTTATTTTATGATTACAGAACTGCTAGCTCCGATTTCACGGTACGCTCTATATAAATGAAATACAATGATCATAAAATAAGAATTGGATGAAATGGATACCGTGAATTGTAGAACTTTATCAAATGTCTTCTGTAAAAGTTTTCTCTGGATCAGTAAAATAAAATATGCTTCAATATCTCCTCTTCCATTTAGCAAACAAGGCTTTTATCTGAGTCTACAAGACGGAACTTGTGCAAACTAGCTTGGGTAACTACAAACACTGATCAACGAATTAGAAACTTGGGATTAATATTGTATTGGACCTCCTTTTACACGGAAAACAGCATGTATGTGTTTAGGAATAGATTCTCCAAGGTTCTGAAGTGCATCCAAGTCCAGAGAATACCATGCATTAGATAGACAGATCTTAAGATCCTGTAAAGTAGATAGAGGAGAAGATTGCTGTCGGATGCGCCTTTCCAACATGTCCGAAATGTTCTCTATAGGGTTCAGTTCCGGGTTTTGCGGTGGCCAGAGAAGATATTTTAAGTCAGATTGATGTCCCGTGAACCACTCTCAAACGTTGCACGCGTGATGTATGGTTGCATTATCGTCTATGAAAGGTCCGTCACCTTCAGATTAAAAATGTAACATTGCAAGATGCACTTGATTTGTTAGATGTTCAAGTATTTCATTGATGACTATTTACCTACCAGAAGCACCAATGGGGGCCAGTTCCAAGCCAGCAAAACATGCTTCACGCCATGGGGTTCTTGCCAAACTCTACGACTTCCGTCGGTGAAAAAAAACGTGTAGCGTGATTCGTCTGACTACATCACCTTTTTCCAATTATCATATATCCAGTTGTTACGTCTTTCTCGACACCACTGTAAACGAACTCTGACATTCCTTGCAGAAATTAGAGATTTTCTCATTGGCATGCGACTTCCAAAATCGATCTTTTGCAATTCTTTGCGCATTGTTCGCGCCGAGATCGGTTTGGACAATCTTTCGTTAAATGTTTCTGTCATTTGCAGAACAGTGGAGTCCCTTTTCTGCCATACACTCCATCTGAGACGACACCAATCACGATCTTGATTAATTGTTTTAAGCCCACAGTTATTTCTTTTGGGCAATGACTGTGTGTGTGTGTGTGAGTTCTGTTTCCAACTTTAACACTTTCAAAATCGCAGCTTTCGAGAACCCAGTGAGTTCTCTCTTGGCGACCGTGGCTCCTGCTAAATGGGCTCCAACAATAAGTCCTTTATCAAATGGTAAAGGTCTGTCGTTTTTCCCATTCTGCTTCGTTTCTCGTGAAATGAAATTGCACAGCACACTTATACCGTTAATTTGATTACGTGGCATCCACGTCATAGACGGATTTTGCATAACCACGTCAGTAACCAACATTTGCATGAAATTGCAACATTTGCACTGGTTTCTAATTCATTGGCCTGTGTGTATATCCACCATGAAGTACTTTTTTGTAGATAAAATTGCGATGTTTTTCACACGTCTTACTAACTTGGTGACTGACGAATGTGATTATGAACGCACTTTCAAAAACAAGTATAATGGCACTTCTGATACAAATCCCAGATGGCGCTCGCTACAATTGGCACACAATAGATGGTTCACATTAAACAGTTGAATTGCCAATGCGATACCGACAATTTCCAACGAGCCCTATGATAACAAGACGATGCTTCTATTTTTATCATGACTTTACTCTTCATTGCCGCTCAGCCGCATTCTGAAACTGTTATCTTGTTCTTATACTAGGATTCTAAGTACAACGCAGGACAGTCTCAATTATCCATTGCATTTGCTTGACCACGAATTCAGAAGTACACCAGTTATCTAAATACAACTCTCATGGTATCACGCAATTGGCAACCTATCAACAGTGGTAGCATAAATCGAATTCAGCCACTGTTAAATTTTGGAGTATTGGGGTGAACTTATCCTCCAAAACAAAAAATAAACTTACAATGTAGAAGTATGTATAACAGTGTAACCTATCTCCGCCATAAAGAACTTTTTGGTAGACAAAGTTGAATTGTCTTTCACGCGTCTTGATAAAATGTATTGACTAGCTTTAACGTATTAAATTTACAACTACCTGTTGTTCTAAGTAATTTTGTGCTAAACACTTTGGCCAAACACAGCTCTGCGTAATTCTTGGAATCATAAATGTTAATATCTACTACCATGTGGCTGATTTCTATGTTAAGATTAAAGAGTGGAGAATTAAATTAAATTAATAACATTTTTTAAAGTTAAGCCAGAGTTGTCGCACTCTCCTCACAAGTACCAACCTCAGATTTCACATGCCTGCTTTTTGATTTAATGTTTTCATCTGATCTAGACAGATACATTTTACAGCCGAATATTAAAGGCAAAATCACTTTTACCAAAAATTTTATACATCATTTATAAATCAGCATAATTAGTCAACTAATCAGATGACTGACATTTATAACACTAAGTAATTCTTAATCAAGTATCGTGACTGTAGTACATATTGCTACGTGACTAGTCACGTATCTAATTTACATTGTTTATAATTTTTGATGGAAACGTGTTACCAGGTGCAAGAGAAATTTGTAGCTTGAAAAGTGAGTTGAACCTTACGTGAGCAGTAATCTTCAATGAATTTGTGCGCAACGCGACCTGTTTTGGTGACACTGGGTTTTTCCGCGGTTAAAGACCGGTTTAGAATCAACTGTGTAATCCATGGTCCGAGGTAACGAGGCGGCTGACGAGGCGGCTGACGAGGCGGCTGACGAGGCGGCCAAACTGGCCACCGAGAGAGCGGTCGTAGACATACTGGTGTTGAGATCTAGCCTTACACTTAAAAACATGCTTATTCAAAAAGCTATGGAATTATGGAAACAAAGATGTGAGGCGGCACCTACAGGTCGTCACACGTTCAAATTCATACCAATTCCAAATCTCAGAATTCACCTCTACGACCCCTTTGTTGTCCAACTGCTAACGAATCACGGAAGGTTCCCAAACTACTTCTCTAGAATGGGTTACCCGATGTCGAACGCCTGTCAATGTGGTGAAGTAGGTGATTCTCTTCACTACATCCTGGACTGCGGGCTGACGGCAGACCTCAGGGAAGGACTCGATTTCATTAGAGTTTGACCTCAAGATTTACTCAAAAACCCAAAGTGTCTCCAGGCTCTCCATCGCCTGGGTAAACTTGTGTGGGAAACCACCCCCGCCCCTTCCCCGAGGGTTCGGGGGACTTCAGGCCTGCAACCTGAAATTACTTAAAGGATTTGATGGAAATTACCTCCAACTTTACTTAAAGGATTTGATATTCATACTAATAGGATTTGATGGAAATAATAGGAATTAACGGAACTCAAGTGGCAAGTGGCGGTTTTGCTGGAACTGCCATAGTGTCGGTGATGTTAAATATTCGAAGTGCTGCGTTGCACTTGAGCATACCCATGGTCCCTGCTCACCCAACCATGGAGGGTTTTTCGCTGGTTTCCCCTCCACGTAATGCAAATGCAGGTTGGTTTTTAACAAACCTTACAGCGAAGGCACATCCCTTAGGAGATGGGGGCTGCGCCTCCAACTAAGTGTAAGTGTAATCCATGGAGAACCGAGTCGGCTAATGTTTACTATGCTGCTCTCATCTGCTCCCATGCTTGCTATCTCGCTTTCATCTGTTTGAGCTTCACTTTCGCTTACAATTGTTTCGTTCTTCATCTACAAACGGCTGTTTTTAAATATCTTGATCTATTGTGTGTATGTACCGGTATGTGAATGTTTTCTATTTTATACCCAAATCACTTAAAGGCCTATAAAATTATAAAATGAGACCGATTATTCATAAAATCAATAAAATATTATGATATTACGCTGTTAATTTGTTGGGTTTATTTTAAAAGCATGTTATGAAATTTTTCCGTGACAAATATTGTTTTTAAAAGGTACGAGGGTTTTCGGGGTAATATCTAACAGCATATGCATATTATTTTTCGTGCTTTTTTATTTGCATTTCTAATAGTTATTTGAACAAAGATGTTTACTTCCTAAAACCAAAGTGAACAGTCATTGTTTTCAAATGCATTCAATTTCAGAGCCAATCAATCAATTAATTTTTTTCTGAGGTCTCAAAAATTTATATATACTTATATAAGTTGGTTGTAAGTTGTTGAATGTAGATGGCAGCATATCCAAATATTTTAAGGTATCGTAATAAAACGTTTCTGCGTTCTCTTTTAAATGTGGGCGTCTCTACTTAAAATAAAAACTTAAGTGCCTATTTTTGGGAGTACGATGCATTATACTTTTACTTTGGTTTAGACAGGTGAGTTGTATTCTTGAATCATTACGGTTATAGCTGTTTCTACTATTGTTAATTGTTTGATAGTTGTTTCTTAAATTTTATTACTTTCTTCCTAGTTCCTTAAACGTAGTAGTTTTATTCATAGTATCACTTCGACTTTTTCATTTTTTGCAATTCGAAATTTCGACTTCAGGTATGCTTTTTATTTTAAATATAAGATCTGTTTTACCTTCATGGCTTATATTGTAAGAAATATTGAGCGATTACGGAATAGTTGGTGGTCTTTAAAAACTTAACATCACATGCTAGATCCCAATATCTGGCCCCAAGCGAGTGGGGTGCCAGCTCAGGCGTGACCACGTCATCTGACCGTGGTTCGGGTATTTGGGTATTTCAATTAACGTCACACTGGAGCAACACAATGGGCTATTGGTGACGGTCCGGGATCAATCCCAAAGGGAAAGATCCGAGGACAACACCACGTAATTTTGAACCACGGTCAGATGACGAGGCAACACCTGAGCTGGCACCCCACTCTCCAAACTTCCACACCACGCCAACGTGAGGACATTTGAGGCCACGACAGATTTAACGTGCACCAGCCCCCTTTGTACACGACGGTGTTTGGCTGGATTCGAACTCGCAACCCTTCGGTTGCTAGTTCGTTACTCTTCCAACCGGGCCACCGCGGCCCTTATGACCGTGGTTCAAAATTACGTGTGTCCTCGGATCTTTCCCTTGGGGGTTGATCCCGGACCGTCGCCAACCCGTTGTGTTGTTCCAGTGCAACGTTAATTAAAATACCCACCAAGTACATCACCTGACCCCAAGCTATCTTTTGATTTCATCCTATTCTATTCCCCAGTCCCTTTTTCCTTTCACGATACTTTTTACTTGACGTTGTCCGTCTTGTGTTTGACGCAGCTTGGCTAAATGTCTTCCATAAAACCCAAAAACAAACAATCCAATACCTGGCACCACCTTTAGAAATTTCATATTTTTTATTCTTTTGAGAATAATTTATAGCAACGTGCTTCTCAGATCTTTGATGTTGAGGCACTGTACATTAGTTTTTTGTACTTATACTGTACATTAGTTAATCTGTTTTAAATTAAAATTCGTTTACTCTAACCAAGTTCTAAAACTAAATCAATGCTTCAATTTTTGTTTGGAGCTTTTTCATCAAAATGACATTGTGGTACATTATACTCTCCCAGATCTATTAGCCCTCGTGTTGCAAGAAATGACCGCACGGCGATAAACCAAACCATAATCTGCCTACAATATTTTCAAGTGATAGAAATTTTCATTTGGGTTTCACTAACCAGAAGCAAACTGTTCTTAAAACAAGTAATTTTTCGAAAGTTTCTGATTCAGCCAACACAAAAGATCAACTAACATTTTCGTGCTTATGAACAAAGGTACCAGGTATAGAGGGCACTAAATTTATATCGATATTGTGCGATATGCAGTATTCTCTTCAAGTAACAGATGTTATGAAACTCGTACGCATCAAAGCTTGAGTTAAACTACTCTAAATCTTTTTTGTATGGAGATTGAGATTCCAGATCAGGTGTTAACTTCTTGATCTGACAGTGGTTTGAAATGATTTTGTTGTCCTCAGGTCTTACCCTTCAGAATTAATCAGTCACCAATAGTGCTGCTCCAATGCGACATAAATTAAACTAGCTATCAAATCCTTGTTATTCTTGCGCCATAAAATCCTAAACCAACCTATCTTAATCTTGAGACCACCGTGGCTCAGTGAGTTTGCCTATTGTGTTAGCAACCTGCGAGCTGAAGGTGGCACAGGCTTGATTTCTGTAACTTAATATTTTTCTAAGTCAGTTGAGTATTATTTTGTTGAAATTTTAGTTAGTCTGAACTTAACTTGATCTATAGAATTCCTTTTACCATGAATGCGTTAATTCAGACTCGTGTCAGTTTTGGAATATTTTAATTTTATTTCAATATTACTGGTTGCAACCAAACATGCTTTTCAATTATAATTTTTCAAAATTTACGCCCGTAACTTATTATCTTATGAACTTTGAAGTGATTTCGTTTAGTAATGTATCAAAAGATAATACCCAACAGGGTTTTGCACCCTCTTTGACTTCTTTTAGCCCTTTCAAGCACACTTCTTTTCTGTTAACTTGGTGAAGTACGTACTAAAATTTCTATTCGATTAGTCGTAGAATATAATTGCAAGAATTTTACGCTTTCGATCTACAGATGGCGGTACTATAGAGATCCTGTCGCATAGTTATCTGAAAAAACACTATGCAATCAGCCTAGGAATTTTTAAAGTGTGGTTTTGCTGTGAAACCACTTCACTTGAAAAAGTAAAGTAATAACTTACGAAAACAGAATAATCCAGATTGTAATCAGAAATAGCTATATCGAACGGTTTGTCAACTATAAAACTTTGTTCATGACTACTCATTGAAACTGTGTAAGCAATACCCTGAATTCAACTTATCAGATTATTGCTTACACAGTTGGTATACTGAGATGTCATAAACTTCTGAAGATGAAACCCTTAGGTCAATAAAATTACGACATAAGATGAATCAGATAATTCCACAATTTCATCCAGTCGCCGAATTATAATCTAAAAAAGTTAATATGTTAGAGACCTAGTTGAATATATAAAACTCAATAATTCTAAAAAAAATTTAGTTTCATTACAAAGTACATACTGACGTACCCTTTGTATGTTAAACAATTATTCTTTTTCGCAAAGGAAGTGAAACATTTCAAAATGTAAATAATTTCTCAACTTGTTACAGGTTTTTTATGTTTTTAATAAATTAAAGTACTTTATTAGTTTAAAAGCACTAACAGGTCTGATTCTTTAATTTTCCCCATGTACTAGTATATTTCTTATCAGTCTATTGAGCTGTTCATAATGAGTTCTTTTGTTTTTAGTCCTATCTATGTGCTTATATATAATTAAATTATTTTCCATACTATTTTTACATATTTAACGTACATAATTATTTTCTAAACGTTCTAAGAGGGGAATATAGCAAAAATTTAAAGACGAGCTACCAAACAGAAAAAGTTATAAAACGAATTTGGATGAAAGTTTAGTAATCACCTTTATCTGTGAATGCCTTTATTCATGTAATTTCAGTTGAGCGAATGCTACGGGTAATACGGATGCGATTTCGTTGCATGAATAACTGTAAAAACGCGTAATAAAAACAATACATATGGATGAATATTAAATCAGTTGTAAATGACAAAACATTTTGCATAAAAAGAAAAAAGAAACACAACTGAAACGCTATACGAAAACTTTTTAAAAATCTGAAACATCAATGAATTGTGTTAACGATTAACCTCTTGCGATAGCAAAAGTTGTTGAACTTACAGTTTAAAGCGATCACATTTTAGCGATCGTTTTGTCGGATAAAAATATTGCTACTCATAGGAAGTAGTTGCGATTCCTATTCAGATATATTCAGATTCCTATTCAGCTGAGATATAGGTTCACTTAAAGCAGCAGTTAAAATTTTTGAAGAGGCACGTATCCAGTGACCGAAGTACATTATATGATAATCCAAATTATTTTTGATGTCGAGAACAAAAACACTTTTTAATTTAATTTAATTTATTTATTTTTAAAAGAAATAGAATTCGCTGATTCTATCTTCTGTTATCCTTTAATTGAAGTTCTGGAGGAACTAATTTAAGTTAGTGGAAATTTATGAGATATATTTTCTTCATTTAAATGGATGATACAGCTATAACATCAAGAGATCAGGGCTACCACACGCTACTTTTGCTTGGTATTTTTCAACCTTGGTGACTATTCAAGCAAAATCGTCTCAAAAGCCTCTAGTTTCAAAATTTTGGGGACATTTTTGAAAAGTCCCTTTTCCACTCAGAAAGGAAGGTTCGAGGAGGCATTGCTCAGTTTTGTCGCCAAGCTTGTGGCAACCATCGATAAAAAAAAATTGGAAATTGTAATTGCTAAATTGTCATGAAAATTTAGAAAACATTTAGTTTTTTAATTTAAAAATTTCTGGCGAGTTATTTAACATCTGCTTCATACTTCATCAGCAAATTCTGTGTTTTAGCTTATTCAGTTTGTATCTGAGCTTCTAAAATAGGATTTAAGGTGTCTTCTACACTGGTGTGAAAACATATGGAACAGTAAGATCTTCAGCTGCTACTTTTCAGAGAAATGAGCTCGATGAGGGCAAATGATACCAGAGGTATTTTAAGAGGTATCAAATAAATGAGTAACAGAAAACAATTCAACAAGAACATAAGCGAACAGTAAAAAATGTCTTTGAACTGAAGTGAGTGACGCTGCAATGGATGCCATGAAACGGAAGGGTAACTGAAAAATAGAAAAAAGAAAGGAGGCGATCTTCTGTAGGCTGTATGACCACCTCGAACATTGATACAGGCTTTGCACTCCCATACATACAGAGAATAAAGTTGCGGATGAGTTCCTGAGGCAATGAGATTCATTTCTATGTTAGAGCCTCTGACGTTACAATTCCAAAATTTGAATATGTACTAGCTTTCTATTAAATATCCTCGGTTATGAAAATCTCCTCAGGCTGTTTCGTTTAATTTTGAAGTTAAAACCTTTAAAAATAATGGTGTTGCTTAAGTTTTGCACGCCAGTCTGACTAGGGTTAGGATTTTGAATCTTTTTTTAATAATATAACTTTATTTTATGATTACAGAACTGCTAGCTCCGATTTCACGGTACGCTCTATATAAATGAAATACAATGATCATAAAATAAGAATTGGATGGAATGGATACCGTGAATTGTAGAACTTTATCAAATGTCTTCTGTAAAAGTTTTCTCTGGATCAGTAAAATAAAATATGCTTCAATATCTCCTCTTCCATTTAGCAAACAAGGCTTTTATCTGAGTCTACAAGACGGAACTTGTGCAAACTAGCTTGGGTAACTACAAACACTGATCAACGAATTAGAAACTTGGGATTAATATTGTATTGGACCTCCTTTTACACGGAAAACAGCATGTATGTGTTTAGGAATAGATTCTCCAAGGTTCTGAAGTGCATCCAAGTCCAGAGAATACCATGCATTAGATAGACAGATCTTAAGATCCTGTAAAGTAGATAGAGGAGGAGATTGCTGTCGGATGCGCCTTTCCAACATGTCCGAAATGTTCTCTATAGGGTTCAGTTCCGGGTTTTGCGGTGGCCAGAGAAGATATTTTAAGTCAGATTGATGTCCCGTGAACCACTCTCAAACGTTGCACGCGTGATGTATGGTTGCATTATCGTCTATGAAAGGTCCGTCACCTTCAGATTAAAAATGTAACATTGCAAGATGCACTTGATTTGTTAGATGTTCAAGTATTTCATTGATGACTATTTACCTACCAGAAGCACCAATGGGGGCCAGTTCCAAGAAAGCAAAACATGCTTCACGCCATGGGGTTCTTGCCATACTCTACGACTTCCGTCGGTGAAAAAAAACGTGTAGCGTGATTCGTCTGACTACATCACCTTTTTCCAATTATCATATATCCAGTTGTTACGTCTTTCTCGACACCACTGTAAACGAACTCTGACATTCCTTGCAGAAATTAGAGATTTTCTCATTGGCATGCGACTTCCAAAATCGATCTTTTGCAATTCTTTGCGCATTGTTCGCGCCGAGATCGGTTTGGACAATCTTTCGTTAAATGTTTCTGTCATTTGCAGAACAGTGGAGTCCCTTTTCTGCCATACACTCCATCTGAGACGACACCAATCACGATCTTGATTAATTGTTTTAAGCCCACAGTTATTTCTTTTGGGCAATGACTGTGTGTGTGTGTGTGTGAGTTCTGTTTCCAACTTTAACACTTTCAAAATCGCAGCTTTCGAGAACCCAGTGAGTTCTCTCTTGGCGACCGTGGCTCCTGCTAAATGGGCTCCAACAATAAGTCCTTTATCAAACGGTAAAGGTCTGTCGTTTTCCCATTCTGCTTCGTTTCTCGTGAAATGAAATTGCACAGCACACTTATACCGTTAATTTGATTACGTGGCATCCACGTCATAGACGGATTTTGCATAACCACGTCAGTAACCAACATTTGCATGAATATTTACTGGTTTCTAATTCATTGGCCTGTGTGTATATCCACCATGAAGTACTTTTTTGTAGATAAAATTGCGATGTTTTTCACACGTCTTACTAACTTGGTGACTGACGAATGTGATTATGAACGCACTTTCAAAAACAAGTATAATGGCACTTCTGATACAAATCCCAGATGGCGCTCGCTACAATTGGCACACAATAGATGGTTCACATTAAACAGTTGAATTGCCAATGCGATACCGACAATTTCCAACGAGCCCTTTGATAGCAAGACGATGCTTCTATTTTTATCACGACTTTACTCTTCATTGCCGCTCAGCCGCATTCTGAAACTGTTATCTTGTTCTTATACTAGGATTCTAAGTACAACGCAGGACAGTCTCAATTATCCATTGCATTTGCTTGACCACGAATTCAGAAGTACACCAGTTATCTAAATACAACTCTCATGGTATCAC
Organism: Meta bourneti; assembly: GCA_933210815.1. Taxonomy (NCBI): domain Eukaryota; kingdom Metazoa; phylum Arthropoda; class Arachnida; order Araneae; family Tetragnathidae; genus Meta; species Meta bourneti. Next base: position 59,330,358 of record OW119924.1, on the reverse strand, counting down.
GCAATTGGCAACCTATCAACAGTGGTAGCATAAATCGAATTCAGCCACTGTTAAATTTTGGAGTATTGGGGTGAACTTATCCTCCAAAACAAAAAATAAACTTACAATGTAGTATAACAAGACTTACAAGATAACTTACAAGAAGTATGTATAACAGTGTAACCTATCTCCGCCATAAAGAACTTTTTGGTAGACAAAGTTGAATTGTCTTTCACGCGTCTTGATAAAATGTATTGACTAGCTTTAACGTATTAAATTTACAACTACCTGTTGTTCTAAGTAATTTTGTGCTAAACACTTTGGCCAAACACAGCTCTGCGTAATTCTTGGAATCATAAATGTTAATATCTACTACCATGTGGCTGATTTCTATGTTAAGATTAAAGAGTGGAGAATTAAATTAAATTAATAACATTTTTTAAAGTTAAGCCAGAGTTGTCGCACTCTCCTCACAAGTACCAACCTCAGATTTCACATGCCTGCTTTTTGATTTAATGTTTTCATCTGATCTAGACAGATACATTTTACAGCCGAATATTAAAGGCAAAATCACTTTTACCAAAAATTTTATACATCATTTATAAATCAGCATAATTAGTCAACTAATCAGATGACTGACATTTATAACACTAAGTAATTCTTAATCAAGTATCGTGACTGTAGTACATATTGCTACGTGACTAGTCACGTATCTAATTTACATTGTTTATAATTTTTGATGGAAACGTGTTACCAGGTGCAAGAGAAATTTGTAGCTTGAAAAGTGAGTTGAACCTTACGTGAGCAGTAATCTTCAATGAATTTGTGCGCAACGCGACCTGTTTTGGTGACACTGGGTTTTTCCGCGGTTAAAGACCGGTTTAGAATCAACTGTGTAATCCATGGTCCGAGGTAACGAGGCGGCTGACGAGGCGGCCAAACTGGCCACCGAGAGAGCGGTCGTAGACATACTGGTGTTGAGATCTAGCCTTACACTTAAAAACATGCTTATTCAAAAAGCTATGGAATTATGGAAACAAAGATGTGAGGCGGCACCTACAGGTCGTCACACGTTCAAATTCATACCAATTCCAAATCTCAGAATTCACCTCTACGACCCCTTTGTTGTCCAACTGCTAACGAATCACGGAAGGTTCCCAAACTACTTCTCTAGAATGGGTTACCCGATGTCGAACGCCTGTCAATGTGGTGAAGTAGGTGATTCTCTTCACTACATCCTGGACTGCGGGCTGACGGCAGACCTCAGGGAAGGACTCGATTTCATTAGAGTTTGACCTCAAGATTTACTCAAAAACCCAAAGTGTCTCCAGGCTCTCCATCGCCTGGGTAAACTTGTGTGGGAAACCACCCCCGCCCCTTCCCCGAGGGTTCGGGGGACTTCAGGCCTGCAACCTGAAATTACTTAAAGGATTTGATGGAAATTACCTCCAACTTTACTTAAAGGATTTGATATTCATACTAATAGGATTTGATGGAAATAATAGGAATTAACGGAACTCAAGTGGCAAGTGGCGGTTTTGCTGGAACTGCCATAGTGTCGGTGATGTTAAATATTCGAAGTGCTGCGTTGCACTTGAGCATACCCATGGTCCCTGCTCACCCAACCATGGAGGGTTTTTCGCTGGTTTCCCCTCCACGTAATGCAAATGCAGGTTGGTTTTTAACAAACCTTACAGCGAAGGCACATCCCTTAGGAGATGGGGGCTGCGCCTCCAACTAAGTGTAAGCGTAATCCATGGAGAACCGAGTCCGCTAATGTTTACTATGCTGCTCTCATCTGCTCCCATGCTTGCTATCTCGCTTTCATCTGTTTGAGCTTCACTTTCGCTTACAATTGTTTCGTTCTTCATCTACAAACGGCTGTTTTTAAATATCTTGATCTATTGTGTGTATGTACCGGTATGTGAATGTTTTCTATTTTATACCCAAATCACTTAAAGGCCTATAAAATTATAAAATGAGACCGTTTATTCATAAAATCAATAAAATATTATGATATTACGCTGTTAATTTGTTGGGTTTATTTTAAAAGCATGTTATGAAATTTTTCCGTGACAAATATTGTTTTTAAAAGGTACGAGGGTTTTCGGGGTAATATCTAACAGCATATGCATATTATTTTTCGTGCTTTTTTATTTGCATTTCTAATAGTTATTTGAACAAAGATGTTTACTTCCTAAAACCAAAGTGAACAGTCATTGTTTTCAAATGCATTCAATTTCAGAGCCAATCAATCAATTAATTTTTTTCTGAGGTCTCAAAAATTTATATATACTTATATAAGTTGGTTGTAAGTTGTTGAATGTAGATGGCAGCATATCCAAATATTTTAAGGTATCGTAATAAAACGTTTCTGCGTTCTCTTTTAAATGTGGGCGTCTCTACTTAAAATAAAAATTTAAGTGCCTATTTTTGGGAGTACGATGCATTATACTTTTACTTTGGTTTAGACAGGTGAGTTGTATTCTTGAATCATTACGGTTATAGCTGTTTCTACTATTGTTAATTGTTTGATAGTTGTTTCTTAAATTTTATTACTTCCTTCCTAGTTCCTTAAACGTAGTAGTTTTATTCATAGTATCACTTCGACTTTTTCATTTTTTGCAATTCGAAATTTCGACTTCAGGTATGCTTTTTATTTTAAATATAAGATCTGTTTTACCTTCATGGCTTATATTGTAAGAAATATTGAGCGATTACGGAATAGTTGGTGGTCTTTAAAAACTTAACATCCCATGCTAGATCCCAATATCTGGCCCCAAGCGTGGTGGGGTGCCAGCTCAGGCGTGACCACGTCATCTGACCGTGGTTCAAAATTACGTGTGTCCTCGGATCTTTCCCTTGGGGGTTGATCCCGGACCGTCGCCAACCCGTTGTGTTGTTCCAGTGCAACGTTAATTAAAATACCCACCAAGTACATCACCTGACCCCAAGCTATCTTTTGATTTCATCCTATTCTATTCCCCAGTCCCTTTTTCCTTTCACGATACTTTTTACTTGACGTTGTCCGTCTTGTGTTTGACGCAGCTTGGCTAAATGTCTGCCATAAAACCCAAAAACAAACAATCCAATACCTGGCACCACCTTTAGAAATTTCATATTTTTTATTCTTTTGAGAATAATTTATAGCAACGTGCTTCTCAGATCTTTGATGTTGAGGCACTGTACATTAGTTTTTTGTACTTACACTGTACATTAGTTAATCTGTTTTAAATTAAAATTCGTTTACTCTAACCAAGTTCTAAAACTAAATCAATGCTTCAATTTTTGTTTGGAGCTTTTTCATCAAAATGACATTGTGGTACATTATACTCTCCCAGATCTATTAGCCCTCGTGTTGCAAGAAATGACCGCACGGCGATAAACCAAACCATAATCTGCCTACAATATTTTCAAGTGATAGAAATTTTCATTTGGGTTTCACTAACCAGAAGCAAACTGTTCTTAAAACAAGTAATTTTTCGAAAGTTTCTGATTCAGCCAACACAAAAGATCAACTAACATTTTCGTGCTTATAAACAAAGGTACCAGGTATAGAGGGCACTAAATTTATATCGATATTGTGCGATATGCAGTATTCTCATCAAGTAACAGATGTTATGAAACTCGTACGCATCAGAGCTTATGTTAAACTACTCTAAATCTTTTCTGTATGGAGAGTGAGATTCCAGATCAGGTGTTAACTTCTTGATCTGACAGTGGTTTGAAATGATTTTGTTGTCCTCAGGTCTTACTCTTCAGAATTAATCAGTCACCAATAGTGCTGCTCCAATGCGACATAAATTAAACTAGCTATCAAATCCTTGTTATTCTTGCGCCATAAAATCCTAAACCAACCTATCTCAATCTTGAGACCACCGTGCCTCAGTGAGTTTGCCTATTGTGCTAGCAACCTGCGAGCTGAAGGTGGCACAGGCTTGATTTCTGTAACTTAATATTTTTCTGTCAGTAAAACTTTCTTTGCATGTGTATGGTCCATTCTCAACATTATTTCTAGAGTTTTGTGCAGATTGGCTAAATATGGCCCTTGCGCCATGAAATCCAGCCAACCTTATTGATCCGTTCTACTGCCTCTCGAAAATTGCAGTGCATACTTTTGGAATAAAATAAGTTCAGGAAAGGTTTACTTTGGTAATTTATGTCATAAGTGTATTTTTGTCTATTTATGTAACTGCCATTTTGTTCTACCTGACTTTTAAGACCAAAGGCAATATCATAGCACCAGTTTTGAAAAATATCACTGCCATTCTTGAATATGTATTATAAATTTAAGAAAAACAAATTTTGGTTGGGGTAAAAAAATTAATTCTAAAAGTAGTTATTTACAGGTTTTTAAGTATTAATAACTTAAAAACATGTTTACTAAAAGGTCGAAAATATTTCCCCTTTCTATGTCGATTGTCTTATATAATCTTACGGAAACTTTAATGGTATCTTTTAATGTTCATTGATCCGTTTCAATTGCGAATCATGTATTATTGTTTTTGAAAATACTTAAATATGTAATCTTAATTTTTTAGATTTTGAGGGCAGAAAAAAGGTGAAAGATGAAGATACCACTTTGCTTTGCAACTTGGTGTGTCATTCTAGTTGCCTGTGCAGCTCATACGTCAGATAAGTAAGTTTAGGTCCATACACATTAACTAATACTTGACAATAAATAAAAAATGTATCCGAATGGATACTAGATTTATTAAATAAAGGAGAGAACTTAAAAAGTAGATTCTTAAATTTATACTTTTTGATTGTTTGCTTTTCAATTTTTTTCCTTTACTTCATTGCTGAACATTTTCTTTACTAATTTTTCTTTATCGACTAAGTATATTCTTATTAACCTTCCAAGTGATTTCGACGAGATATCTCGTCCATCAAGATTTGATTGCTTTTGCTATAGGTATTTCATGATGAAATATCTCGTCATCAGGATACTGCCGATTTTTTTATAACAAGAACCAAATCTGGTCAGTTTTCTAATGAGATATCTCGTCTATCAAGATCTGGTCAGTTTTCTAATGAGATATCTCGTCTATCAAGATCTGGTCAGTTTTCTAATGAGATATCTCGTCTATCAAGATCTGGTCAGTTTTCTAATGAGATATCTCGTCTATCAGGATCTGGTCAGTTTTCGAATGGCGAGATATCTCGTCTATCAGGATCTGGTCAGTTTTCTAATGAGATATCTCGTCTATCAGGATCTGGTCAGTTTTCTAATGAGATATCTCGTCTATCAGGATCTGGTCAGTTTTCGAATGGCGAGATATCTCGTCTATCAGGATCTGGTCAGTTTTCGAATGGCGAGATATCTCGTCTATCAGGATCTGGTCAGTTTTCGAATGGCGAGATATCTCGTCTATCAGGATCTGGTCAGTTTTCCAATGGCGAGATATCTCGTCTATCAGGATCTGGTCGGTTTCTAATGGCGAGATATCTCGTAGAGACAACTTCCTGGAGGGTTAAAATGTAATTACTTCATATTTTTTATGAAATAATGAACATTTTTATAATTTATAAATAAATTAGCAATTATTTATAAATAAAAAAAATCGGTCTCAAAGTCCTTATTCTATGCATTTTTTTTCAGTGGCTATATTTTCACTTCTCCGAGATCATTGAAACTTGGATCTTCCAATGAATTGCAATTTCTTAGATTCGGTGACTATGACGACGATGGCTATTTAAGAGTACGTGTGTATTATTCTGAATCTTATGATAGCAATGAGACTCTAGCATTTGATAAAGAGTATGAAATTCAAAAAGGTAAGGGAAATCTAGAACAAAATACCAACATGCCTAAGGCACACTCATTTTGTATCTATTAACTTAAATTTATTCTTCTAGGTCAAAAGGAATCGCTGTTCCAGCTTCAAGTAGATCCTTTTACTAACTATGTGTATAACGGAAGATTAGTAATTAATGGAACTGTAGGGGGGGAGAAATTCGGAGGCAGTGATACGGTTCAGTTTTCTACTCCCAAAAGCAAGCTAATCATCATTCAAACTGATAAACCATTGTATCAACCAGGACAGCAAGGTAATTTACAAAAGAAAAGGTCTTCAAAGAAAACTTTTTATTTAAATAATTTCCATATCAATTTTTTGTATTTAAATTCCTACCTTATAAATCGTCGGCTTAATACTTAAGGGAAACATTTACTCTCTATGATAAACTTATGAAATGTTTCTCAAGAAGAAATTTTATCTCCACGCAAATAAAAAAATGACTTGGTGAACTTCAGTGTAAAGATCATCACAATATGGGCTAGAAAAGGTAAACAATCATGCCTTGAAAATGTTGACTTAGTGTGTTTCACTTGTAAGCCGACGCAGCACGAAAACGTAATTCAGATTGGTAATTGAATTTACGTTGCACTGAAGCAACACAACGGGCTATTGGCGACGATTTGGGATCAATCCCAAAGGAAAGATCAGAGAACAAGATCTCATAATTTTCAACCACTATAAGATGACGATGTCAAAGACCTTAGATAAAAACTAAAAAACCTAAACTAAACATAATTCAGAGTACCTGTATTAGGTTTATAAAATCCGTTTTTATCTTAACACAAGCTTTAATATGTTAAGTATCCAAATAGTTTCGGCGAGATATCTCGTCCATGAAGATGTTGCTGGTTTTTTTAAAATTACGAGATCGAGATCTGGTCCGTTTTCTTTAAATGACGACATCTTGTCCATCAATATCTGGTCAGTTTTGCTAGTGACGAGATACCTCGTCAAGACAACCACCAGGAGGGTTAAAACGTACAAAGAAAGAAGGGCACGCAGAAAATGTTCAGTTATAAATCCCTTAATGGCCCCAATTTTACTATACACGACTATACAAATTTAAATTTAGAAATTTTACTTTTGATTTGCAATAGTCCGCTGTGTTGCTCCAGTGCTAAGTTAATTAATTGCCATTGCCATTTTGAGATCCATCATCCCATAAACAAAGTAAATGTGTGGATACTAATCTTTAAAGCAGTTACTAGGTTTTATGATACTGTTTTAATACATTCGAAATTCCAGAAATTTGTATTTTCGGATTAAATTACTCGCATAACTTTTTTAATTCTCATATTTTGCAAGAAATTTAGATTCGATGGAGAAATTAGAACTTTTTACAAAAATTTTATAGATAATATTTTTTATGTATTGTAGAATATTGTGATATGAGCCTAATATTAATGAATCATAAGTGATCTTTGTACCTTAATAAGGCGTTCATTTTAAATGTGTTACAAAAGTTGATCTAATAAACGATTAAATCTTGATAAAGCTATCTACAAAAAAGAGCCCATAAGTGTATATACATAAAATAGTATTTAGTCTAGTATGAAAAGTTAACACAATATGGAGAAAAATTTGTATAACTCAGTTGAAATAATTAGTCATAATAAAAGTATCTTGAATAAAATTTACTTGAATAATTAATAAAAATTTAAGTAAACTTATGTAAACATTTTACTTTCTTCCTATTTTCAATATATAGTGCTGTTCCGGGTTCTGAAGTTAGATAAGGCACTGAAACCATCATTAAATGAAAATGATGTAAGTATACATTTAAAATTTTGTAATAATCGTATTTTAAATGTTAATGTTTCTAATATTTTATTAAGAAAATACTTTATAAATAACTTTAAAAGTTATAAAACCGCAAATCCTTATACGTGGTACACAAAGCATTCTATGATAATTGATTTGTTGTTACAATGACAACGGTGAAAGTATCGAATTTTACTTACCCTTTAGTCAAACTTGATTCAATCAAAGAATTTCTAAAACTTTTGATATTGTGTTGAATTGAAATACATAAATACAAAAGCTTAGCACATAAAACAACTGTTACGTATTTCCAGCATATTTTAGTCACAAAGCAATTTTTGTTTTTATCTTCGCGTCATATAAGCTATTCATTCATTTTACTTTGATTTCAATGCACGCGATTTCGAAGTCCATCACCCCCCACCTTCAGTCCCTTTGAAAAAACTAAATTTCTATTCGAATTCATGCTGAAAATAATAGAATAGTAGAAAAAGCATTTTACGGCTTGTTCCTCGAAATTTGAAACTCCCTCGTAACAAATTCACGCATAATAATCTAATCAGTCGGAGAGAAATTATTATATATGGATCGTAATCTGCATAATAATACAATCACTGAAAATTTCTCTTATTTGTTGTTTAGCTGTATCAGGTACTTTCTGTCAAGCTTAGTGTAGGGCGGTAGTGTTTCTGCGAGGAATGAGTTTCATGTATGTGTTCCACATCGACCTTCTAATAAAATTGACAGCAAGGGGCGGAGTCGTAAGATCTCAGAAGGGTAAGTCAAGTGGGCTAACGAATCGACTTGGGCCTGTTGGCTATCGAAGTGCAGACTTGTGTTTTTAATCAGGCTGGACAATCACTCTAATAGATCAATAATTTGTCCCACATTATGATTTATACTTTTTCCCACAACCACGTGACATCTTCAACCCGAGCGATGGGAAGAAATAGCATAAAGCTGCGCTCGCATACTCCATTTATTTCATTAGAAGGTTGATGGTATTCCAGACGTGCCTTTTTTTCTTGTCTTTTAATAACATTTCAGCAGTTCGGCAAAAATATTCGAAAGAATGAATTCTGAATTGAAATATGGTAGTGTTATTGGGGATTGGTTAAACGCCAAAATTCGCCAAAACGACAACTAAATTTTAAGGTAACACCGATATATCAGGCAGGCACATACGGGGAAGTAAAATCTTCACATTCTGTCTGGTTTGTTTACCTCAAAAATCTCGAATATATTTGCAGACTAGTATGCTTGATCTCAAGCATTGTGTTATTAATGGACATACGCAGAAAAAATATTTCTGTCACAGAACAGAAATACATTTCAAAGAAACTTTTAATGTTACTAACGAAATGTGGTTTTGGGAATTATAAGTAACTTGTGTAGAGAAGCCTGAAGATTTGGCTTAACTCTCCTTCACAACCTGTCTTAAAAATGTGTTTCGTTAAAGCATATAAAAATCTGTTTGGATGTAAATAAATTCAATGTTTCTGGCAATTGAAAATATCATTAACTCTGACTTGTTTTTAAATTAATATTACCTCCAATCTATTCTTTTGTAAATTGAATATTTTAGACTCAGAATGTTTTATTTAAATTTTTCTTATGTTTTATTATATAGGTAGCTGATGTTTACGTTGAAGATCCCGAAGGAACGAGATTATTTCAGTTTAAAAATGTTCATCTAGGAAAGGGTAATTTTTCTCTTTGAATATTTATTTCAAGTTTGGGTTACTTTGATCTATTTATCACTTATTTACAATAGCTTAATTCACGCTGTCTATAGAATCCAATTTTAAATTGAAATTATGTGCATATAATAAATATTGCATATAAATGTTGGATATCTTATAAATTTGGAACTTTCCTTGTAAATTAACATGTTTCAATTGCTTTTAGATTCAAATTATGAATTAATATATTAAATTAACATTCCTCCAATTTGCTACTTGTAATATTACGGATCTTAGTATTTATAAAGAAGCCCTTGAATAGATTGCAATGAAAATGTATGAATTGTATATATTTAGGCATAGTGCAAATGGATTTCCCGTTATCTGATGAGCTAGTTCTTGGCACTTGGAGAATTACAGTCAACAGTCAAAACGATACAGAATCGGGAACTTTCGAAGTAAAGCGATACGGTAAGCTGTTCTAAAGGTCCTACATTTTTATTTAATAATTTTGTTTCTTGATTGCTTACAATTTATATATATTACGATAGAGGTCTCTCGTTTTTAAAATAATGGACACATCTTACAACTGGCTAACATGGTTTGCGTTAAAGGCAAATTGAACAAAAGGTGTTATTGAAATTAAATAGTTTTGGCTGTAGACGAGATTTAATTACTCGGATCTAGCCGAGATCCTTTTAATTTTATCTGCGAGTTGGCAGAACAGGCTCAATTCCTGTAACTGTACCCTGGGTGTATTTCTCTCTTCTGTGTCAGTGAAACTTTTTTGGTGTATGTATACATATTTACTTGACGCGTTGTTTGTCTTCTTGTGTCTGACATAGTTTGAACAAATACGGCCCTTGTACCACAACCCAAACGAAACAACCCATTGAATTTATTTAAAAAATTTAAGGAAACTAAAGTTAGGTATGTCCAGTATTGCTTGACACTAAGGTTGGAATCAGATCCAATAGTTCCTGATTTCTTAAGCAAAATCGTTTATTTTTAAGAAATTTTTTATGTATTATGAAGAGTAGTACCAATGATGAATTTTTAAGTTAACTATAGAAAGGGAAAGAAAGATACAGTTAAAAAGGACAGAAATCGACAATAATCCTGTTATATTCTGTACTTTTCTCAGCTACAAATTAGCTGAAAAATATATTTTAAACATGCTCACTACCAGGAAATTTTATCTGATTTCATGAGTTGCGCCATAAAATCCAAACTGACCAACCAATTCTGTAAACTCATGTGTTTTGCTTAAAGCATCCACGAACTTAACCACTAAATCAGAATTCCGATTCAATATTCAATTAATAGTCAACACATTCGATTGTGAATAATATAAATTGTTAAGAAATTGTAGTATTAACCTCCTTAATTGTATTACTTGCATTACAATTAAGTACAGTACAATAATTCGCGTAAGTGGGATTCTGGTACCAGAAAAACATCCCAGGGGTTCAATTCAAATTAGAAGGCGAGAGAGCTTAGTAGTCTGGCATCGCTAGAATAACCAGTGGACAATTGAGGTCAATTTCATTTGGTCACGGTTTTAAGGTTTTCTCGACCTGTCGGAAATGCAATATAGAGCAATACTTTTCTGGTCACTTCCTTACTTGTCTGGGGCAGTCTCAGAGAGGATCTTTATTTTAATTCTTCCCTCGTCTTGGATTTTTGGAAGGTGCAGACTTGGTCTAGCTTGTCTAAATCAAGTGAGATAAGAAACAATTCGCATTTTAATTTCAATTGGATGATTCTTTTTTTTCGAAATTATCTCTTCTAAGTTTTTTCTGATGCTATGAAGAGTGAGAACTGAAATTGTCTTTTGTAAAGATCTCTGTTCTAAAATTGATCAATTGAATCGTTTTTATCTAGCTAACTTTAAAAATGAACAAAATTTCATTATTTAATAAATGGGGCAGCTTATGTATTCATTTTAATGGATATTATAATCTGATGCTTTGTAAATTTTTGAATTTAAATATATCTAGATGTTAAATAAATGAAAATTTTCTGTTCCAGTTCTACCAAAGTTCGATGTGAAGATCAAATTTCCTCCTTTCGTTCTTGCAAACGCTGAAATCATTCCTGTGGAGATTTGTGCCAAGTAATGCATTTTTCCTTTCGATTGAATATAACGATTCAATAAATTTCACTTCAACTCCTGTTAAAATTCTATTATTTGCATAACTAAACAAATTCAAATTCTTGTCGGAATACTTGCGTTAATCTGTATAATTGGGAATTAAGAACTTAAACATAAATGCTTCACAAAGTGTAGTGATTTCTGAGAAGATATTGCAAGTTTTACAATTATTTTTGAACTTTTAACCCTGTGTCACGAGATTTTAGTATAGTGTAATGTTGCTTTTACCTCACAACACGCATAATGACCACGTCTATTGATTGAAAGAATACAAGAAAAAATGCTATAGATCAAGAAGATCAAAACTGGTTAGAAGTTAGAGAAGACTGAAGGTTTTACTATTACGACTGAAGATTTTACTATCGTAATAAAGTTTTTGTCAGATATTTTTAAAGATAATTTTAGTTATTGTCAGATATTTTAAAGAAAATAATAGCCATCTTAAGAATGAAATAACGTTATTTTACTGGAAGAAAAAGAAAAGCATATCAAGCATTATGCATATTATTTGCAGATAAATTTTAAATGTCAGAAATAAAAAAGCTGAAAATTAAATTAAATAAAAAATTAAGTGAATAATTATATAAAATTAAAAATATAGTTGAAATTAAAATTGAAAAATTAAAAAAACTTCCAGCTTGATTTTCAAAAGTAAAAGGCAAACCATTGTGTAATTTACTGATAATTAAGCTGGCCTGTTCGGGAAATTGCTTCCAGAAAATTTCAAATCCAGTCCCTTAATCGATAGAATTTTTTGACACTTCATCACATGCATTTTCAGGATATGTAAAATTGGAAAAAGCAAAATCAAGACAAGAAACATAATACTAACGAGAACCGTGGATACCCCCATGCAATGTGACACTGTTACTTAAGATGAATACTCTAGTATTCGAATACAGTGAGTACTTTTGGCATCCGCATAACTAGGATTGTAACCGAATAACTTGGATCCGATTACGTATTCGAATATTTTGTATCCAACTACTTTTGTGACCGAATACTTTGGATCCGAGTACTTTGGTAACCGAATACTTTGGATCCGAGTACTTTGGTAACCGAATACTTTGGATCCGAGTACTTTGGTAACCGAATACTTTGGATCCGAGTACTTTGGTAACCGAATACTTTGGATCCGAGTACTTTGGTAACCGAATACTTTGGATCCGAGTACTTTGATAACCGAATACTTTGGATCCGAGTACTTTGGTAACCGAATACCTTGGATCCGCGTACTTTGGTAACCGAATACCTTGGATCCGAGTACTTTGGTAACCGAATACTTTGGTAACCGAATACTTTGGAAAAGAATCGAGTACAACGATTACTTTTAAGTATCGAGTACATGAGTACATTTGTATTCGAATACTCCCATTACTACTCAAAACTAAACTGGCATTAAAACACTTTAAAACTTAAGAAAAGGGGACTTTTTTGTATCGAAAGATTGCATGTTTTTCCATCAATTTAATGTTCAAAAATATTCATTAAAAATTTAGTTTATTCCGATTATGATACATATTTTCAATGAGTCAACTTGAATGTTGCACTACATTTTTAACATTTGTTTTATTACTCAAAGAAAAATCTGATCGTATTGCAACAAAAGATTTTATCCGACATTTATGACATAATTCGTTAGTCTCCCATTATGTTGCACCCGTCATCATCATTTATATATTGCTACAGGGTATCCACGTGCTTAAAGTTTTCGATGAAAAACATTTATAATAGCCGCCTTGGGGATAATGCATTACTTCTCACTTAAGTCAAAGAAATGACGTGTGTTTATTTACTGTCCAGTTTAACTGGTATTTTGAGCTGAGAGAAAAGGACGTTCACACATGAATTAATGACAGGTGGACGACCGGTAATTTTTATTTTCCATCGATGTTTTTAGTAAGAATAATAAGAGTACATTTTATTGCAATTCATTATGAATTCTATATCGTAACTGAGGCTCTATTGGTTTTACAGGAATAAATCTGCCATGTGTCGGGTACTATGCACAACAACGTTTTAAGTTTACGTTGTGCTTTTGCAGTTCGTGAAATACAACTTTGGAGAATTACTTTGATGCATACCGTATAATAAATTCTAGAATATTTCAGTTCTATGAGAATATATTTTTACATAATGATACTATATTTGTTTTATCAATTTATCAACTGCCGGTGACTTATTTACAAAATTGAATAATTATAATTTAAATTAGTGTAATAAATAGTTTTCAACAGTTTCAAAAAATTTTCAAATGCAAAATGCTAATGCAAAAAAATTGCATTTGTGGAAATTCAATACTTTTCGGAACTGCCAATTATTTAATATTGTAACTAACTCACGCTGTTTAGTTAATCATTATATATGCCATTAATTTAGTTCAAAAATTATTTCAACAAAGTATCAATTTAATAACGTGTATATTTATAAAGGTACAATCATTCAGTGCCATATACGCTCATATTTTTATTTCTTGTCTTATTTCGTTTTTAGATACACGTATGGTAAAAATGTGATTGGCCAATTGAACCTAAACGCATCACTTGAATCTTACCCTTGGTCCAGTGATAAAAACCCTGTTTTACAAGAAACAATTAAGGTAATCTTTGATTAAAAAGTTTTCAAAAACAATTGACTACACAGTCTAATTACTTGATATATTTTCTAACTAAATGGAATTTTAGGATCGATAAGATCAAATATTTCCTCTAAAATGTTGGTTGGAATCACATTACGAATTTTTCATCAATTTTAATGTTTTAAATTCCAAGACAAAATATGTGTTTAGTTAGTTTATTTGATATTGTATCAATCTGGGGGTTTTTAAGAGTAGTTTCAAAAACGAGTATTACGTTATGTTTGTAGATATTGAGTGCCCATATTTTATACTATTCAAATACTTCGCTGTTCGCAACGTATTAGCTGTACCAAAATGAGTTATACATTTACACTACTTTGTTTATACCTATTAATATTTTTTAAACACGATAATTTTTGAAAAATTAGTTTCTTTTTACATTAGTTTACGAACATGATTTTGGATTTATGTTCCACTTTTTCAGCTTGATGGATGCTATAACTACACTTTTAATGTATCTCTGATAGAACCTAATAGTGCCTATCGTTATAGAAGAATCATGGTGGTAGCCAATGTTGTAGAAAAGGGAACAGGTAAAAAGTTTTATTATATAAATAGAGGATGTGATGTGTGACTATTATATTTATGAATTCTAGGAAGACTAACCAAGGTTTAATGTTATTTTAAGGAAAAGTGAATTCTATCTGTCCAGATATGACTATTCTGCGGTTTAATAATTTTCATTTTTTACTAAATTGAAAAATAATTTCATTTCTTACATAGTATTTAAGTTAAGATGCATGGAATAAATAACTCAAGTTATGATGGGTGTTAAGTCAAAAGATTTACATAAAATTTATATGAACGTGCATACCAAAGTAGTTATTCCTTGTTGTCTTAGCCTCGTTATATATTCATACGAAAGCCCTTAACCCTCCAAGTGGTTTTGATGAGATATTTCATCCATCAAGATCTGACCAATTTTGTTTATGACGAGATACCTCCTGTAAACAACCACTTGTATGGGAAACTCGAGGCTTCTTGGGTGTATTTCCCTCTTTTGTGGTAGTAAAACTTTCGCTCTTTGTGTGCATGTTTATTACTTCGTGTTATCTGTCTTGTGCTTAGCGCAACATGGCCAAATACGGTCCTTGCGCCATAAAACCCAACCAACCGTAACTCAAAGAGCAAGTAAAGTCCTATCAATTTAGTCGTGGCCTCCTACGCTGATGCAGTATGAAACAAGTTCAATGGCAAAATATATGTGACGCTTATAAAGTTGAGAGTAAAGGTATTTACAAGTTACAGATTCTTTTGGTGATCACACAAAAGCGATTCATCGGCAAAGTATAAAGTTTAGCATGAAAAGGAAATTATTACGCATTTGGGGTGTCTCGAGATCTTTCAACCAATGAACACGAAAAGTTTTAACAGAAATATTTTTCTAATTTTAATTTTTATGAATTCATAACAGATTTTACACTGAATATAAATTTGTACCTTGGTAGGAAAGGGGCCCTTGTCCAAATTTGCTTAGTTTGATTTGTGTCTAGAAATCACTTCAAAGTAAAGAAAGATATAGTAAAAGTGTAAATGCATCACGAAAGTACCAAATCATTGAAGGGTAAATTTTTAAAAATTAAAATTGTTAAATCGGATGTTATCAAAAATTTGCAAAAGAACTGGCCCTTTTCCTGCCGAGGTACAGAAATATACCAGTCTGAAAAACCATATGCTTTATGTATTTAGTTTATTATTTCTCAAAACCCATTCAAACACACAAGTGCCTGCAGTCTCCTTTGTTGATGAAAGCTTGAACCAAGCAATAAAAAAGCCTTTCCGATTAAGATATATTTTTATTTCTCTTTATAAATATTATAAAAACCATAAAACATTACAATATAATACTTTTAAACTTTTTAACATAATTAACATAGTTATTTTATGTCCTAAAAGCCTTTTTAGGACATAAAATTGCATCTTGAATTTAAACACAGGGCTAATGGATTAATAAATTTAAATATTCTTATTCTAATGTTTTTATCGTTTCGTTCAGGTCGTTCTATGCAATGTGCTTGATTAAAAAATTAACTAAGTTGATCAAGTCTCCTCCCATAGCCATTTTGCTAAAGAAAGAATCCCAGGAAAAGTTTGGCTCACAGTGGCTTAATGAGTTTGCCCACTGCTCTAGCAACCTGCGAGTTGGAGGCGGCGCAGATTCGATTCCACTCTGGGTGTATTCCTCTTCTGTGTCAAAGAAATTGCCCTTGTGTATGTCCACTAACTTGACGTTGTTTGTCTTGTGTATGACTCAGTTTAGCTAAATATGGTCCTTGCCCCACGATACCTAATCAATCAACTTCATAAGATTCTATTGCTCATAAAGGTCAAAACTACTTAGAAGTCATGCAAAGAAGACTGCAGGAACGGATATACACTATCTACCAATAAGTATTTGGACACCCATGCAAATGACGATATCTGCGGTCCTGATATACGTCACGCCCTCCGCCGTTAAATATCGTGTAGGAAACAACATTGGCATTAGTCGCATGCAAGATGCCACGAAGTGCAGAGTTACCTGATTTGGAGAAAGGTGTAATCGTCGGGTATCACAGAAATGGCCGATCTTTAAGGGACATATCTAGCGAGCTGAATTACCTAAAATCGACAGTGGCCTATGTGATTCAGAAGTGCAATGTGAGCTGTGATTGTCGGAATGTGCCCCGAGTCGGCAGACCCACGAAACTGGGAGATAGAGACCGATGGGTGCTGTCCAGAGAAATTCGGAAGAACCACACCCAACTGAAGGCCCAGATACTCGAGGAGTTTCAACTGACATCGAGGAGTGTTGTTTCGATGAATACCATCCGTAAGGAAGCACATCTGCTTGGTTTTCATGGTCGTGCTGCCGCCCATAAGCCTTTGATCACAAAGTCCATCCGCGCTGCTCGGTTTATGTGGTGCAAAGCACATCGAAAGTGGACCGTAGATCAGTGGAAACGGGTTCTCTGGAGCGACGAATCAAGGTTCACCCTCTACCGTTCGGATGACAGGGTCTGGTTTGGCGTCTGCCTGGAGAACGCCTCTTGCCAGAATGCATTGTGCCCACAGTAAAGTTTGGCGGAGGTGGAATTATGGTCTGGGGTGTTTCTCCTGGTCTGGACTGCACTATTTTGGATGACAGTGTGCTTCTTACGTTGTGGCAGTTTTACGGGTTGGACCCATGTTACTTCCAGGACAACAAAGCCAGCTGTCATGTTGCGAGGTCCACCATGGATTGGTAAGGTGACAATGGGGTTAACCGATTGGACTGGCGAGCCCAGACCTGAACCCTATCGAGAACCTCTGGGACGAGTTGGATCGCCGAATTAAGGGGTGCAACAAGCGTCCAAATTGGGTGAAAGAACTTGCATGTCTTCTCCAAGCCGAGTGGAAGAAAATACCACTAACCGTCATATAAGGACTTGTGGAAAGCATGCCCGGAGGGTTGAGGCTATAATTGCCTCTCGTGGAGGCTCTACCAACAATTGAATATGAATAAATTTTGTTTTTCTTTTCTATCACAGGTGTCCGAATATTTATTGGTATATAGTGTATGAGTGACAACCCGAGTTAAATATGAAAAATCAGGGATGGGTCAAGGTTTCCTCACGCGGTCGAGCTATTAATATACACTGCTGGCCACCCAAATTGCAACACCAAGAAAGACAAGAGATATCACAACAAAATTTATTTTGTAGATAACATGTTGACCAAGTATCAAATGATTAAATTTATAGACTTTTGTGAAGTGTGGTTCCTGCCAAAATTAGTAGCCAGAGTAGCCGCCATTGTTGGAGATCACCGCTGCCACACGCCTCGGCATTGATTCAAAGAGACTTT
This sequence comes from Meta bourneti, assembly GCA_933210815.1. Lineage (NCBI taxonomy): Eukaryota > Metazoa > Arthropoda > Arachnida > Araneae > Tetragnathidae > Meta > Meta bourneti. The sequence continues at coordinate 59,312,517 of OW119924.1, read as the reverse complement.
GGATGTGTTCTTGGGGTACAGCAGACCAAGCAGCTTCCACACGTTGGCAAAGTTGATCTGGTGTGGCAGCTGGGGATGTATTCTGGGTCAATCGTTGAGCAACCATGGACCACATGTTTTCTATCGGCGAAAGATCCGGAGAGCGAGCTGGCCAGGGAAGCAATTCAATCTGGCGATTGACGAAGAACCCTTGGACAATGCGTGCCACGTGTGGTCGCGCATTATCCTGTTGAAATATGGCTGTGGGCAAACCCTGAAGGTAAGGAAGGACAACTGGCTCCAACACCTCGGAGATGTAGCGCTGGCTGTTTAAAGTACCGGCAATGCGTACTAGAGGAGTGCGAGAGTGATATCCAATACCGCCCCATACCATAATACCCGGTGCAGGACTAGTGTGGCGGTGCATAACGCAGCTGTTCAGCATCCTCTCTCCACGGTGTCTCCAGACTCGAATCCGACCATCGTGGTGTTGCAGACAGAAGCGTGACTCGTCAGTAAAGACAATTTCATTCCATTCTGCCGTCCACATCCTTCTTTCATCGCACCATTGGCGGCGGAAACGTCTGTGGTTCTGCGTCAAGGGTAGACGAAGCAATGGACGTCTTGCGGACAGACCACTCTGCTGTAAACGGCGTCGAATGGTACGCGCAGACACTGGATGATGCGGTACAGACTGAATGTGCGGTGCTATGGTTCGTGATGTGGCTGAGCGATCCGTCACTGCCATACGCACAATATGCCTGTCATCACGTGAAGTGGTGCACTGAGGTGGATGCGATCGAACACGTCGGTCCGTCATACCCTCCTGCATCCAACGATCACATATCCGCATTACAGTTGTTTGGTTTCGTCCAACACGACTACCGATTTCCCTGAAAGATAATCCACAATCTCGGTAGGCCACTATCCTTCCTCTGTCGAACTCGGATACTTGATCAAAAGATGATCGCTGTTTTCTACGAGGCATAATTGATCGTTTTTTTTAAAAAACCGCAAGAAAAACACAATTGCCGTACTTGAAATCGTCGAAATCTCCAAGCCTTAAATAGCGCTTTGAAGTGGCGCCACAGGCGCTCGTGATGTGCGTCTGCGCTGAAATTCTAATCATTTGCATATCTCACCTCCGCTAATGCATGTTGTAAATTTCATATTATTTGCATGCTTCCTTCAGGGTGTTGCATTTACGGTGGCCAGCAGTGTATTTCATAACAATGATTCCGTTAGAAACTATACAACTATATAACTATTATCTTTTTTGGATTTAAAATTCAAGGTTTCTCTTTTTAAACGGCAAATTCCTGCTAATTTATTATTCATACAAAAAATATTCAATATGAAAATGGCATCAGTATATTTTAATTCTAAATTTTACCATTTTATGTTGATGTCATACTTTAATCTAACGTTTATTGTTTCCATAGTTTTCATTAAAGTGTGTTACTTCTCTTTCCATGTTCATTCATATCATACATCACCTACATAGTTTTAACATAACTTTTTATGATGATTTGGTCACTTTGAATTTTGAATGTGAAAAATAAATTCTAAATCCCTTTTTAAACTGCTATCATGACAATCTCAAAGTTATTTCAAAGTTTCGTATTTCTCAAAGAACATAAAAAAATTTACCAGGTGTGCAAATGAATGCTACCGAGTTTCTCCAACGTCAGTATTCCCCTCTGAATATGGATTTCAATAGCGATGCAAATCAGAGGCAGTACTTCAAACCAGGCCTTCCTTACACAGGAAAAGTAAGCAGCAAATTGATTACATTGAATATTTTAAAATTAGCTTAGAAGTTATGTTGGCATATTAATATATTACACTAAGTGGAAACTTTTCAATGAGAAATTATTTCATTCTTTAGCTAAAAGTGACTAATCCGGATGACACTCCAGCTGGAAGCGAGCCAATTGAAATCTGTGCAACCATTTCACGGGAGAGAATTATCAGTAATTGGTTTGGAACCAAAAAAGTCAAGTTCTGTAAGAACTACACATCCGATGATGATGGTATTATCAAGTACGCACTACCTCCTCAAAATACAGATTCTACATCAATATATTTAGAGGTAAGAGATATGTAATAAATATATCGTTTAGTGTAAGGTGAGTTGGAGAATCACAAGTTTTGTTGAGTTATTTCTTAAAAATCAGTATTCATATTAAAGAAAGCACCTTCGGTTATCTCAAAATTGAAATAAAATTTTGACATTTTAAAAATAATTGTATTTTGAAAGAAATATTATAAAATCGCACTTATTTAAATTATATATGCTCTAATATGGTGATACAGGTATAAATATGCAATAAAATCCTTTTGTAATTTTACTGTCAACAAAATATTGTAGAAGTAATGTATGGAATAATGTAATAAGAATCCTGAATATTCTTTTGGTAAGAGCCCTAAGGGGCATATCTTTAGGTGTGTATAGGCATCACATCCCCGAGATACTCGTATGATCTGCCCTCCTTTCTTTTTTACCCTCGTCTACCCTTCTGCTTTTTGTTTTCCCCTCTTTCGTTGTTGTCTTGCGTTTGATGCAGCTTTTCCAAATATGGCCCCTTTAGCCATAAAACCTAAAATCAACCAATTTTTTGGTGAGTACCTCTGCAACAATCGTTGGAGCAATCATTAATCTGCACTTGAGGATAAAAAAAATATTTTTGAATTAATTCTTATCTCGATAGACTTGTGGCAATTTATTTATCCCAAATATCTCGTGAGGATCCTTCCCTTCGGGTTTGATCCCAGACCTTTGCCAATAGCTCGTTGTGTTGCTCCAGTGCGAGGTTATTAAAATGTTTACCTATTATCCCGTGAGATTTGAGGCCTTCAAAAACCAGTTCAGAATGGTGAATATGTTGGACTGTTAGAGATGAGAGATTGGATGACGTGCAGCCAATAATTAATGAATCACTGGCTAATTAACAAAACTTGCCACCTAATAGTTCAGTTATGTACTTTTCTACATAAATTTAACCAAATTAAACATGCTTCGATTTCAACATTTTTAAAAACTTTTCTAAACTGTTAAACCACTAAATGAGTGTTAATGGTAATTTATTGATTATTCTGCTAGTGTTTTTTTCTAATTATAGCTTTGCTTCTCTTGTGCGTATCAGTTTAGTGTTTTGGAAGATATCTCGATGACATTTGATTGACATTTGTCTATTATGGTAGAATACAAGGCTGAAAAATGTATTTAGTTAACTACTTAACTAAAACAATGAATTTTGTGTATTTATTGTAGGCTCGATCTATAAAGTACGCAAGGAAACAAGATAACTCGGGCAGCAGAAATGATATTCTAGACACTCCACAGACAAGTACTTCCTTGAGTCCGTACTATTCCCCATCAGGAAGTTTCATTCAATTAACAACAGTGGGACATGAACTTCCCTGCGGAGAACAGAAATCAGTCAGGCTTCTGTTCACATCGAAAGAAGACGCAGATTACGAATTCAATTATCAGGTAAGAGGATAGTTATCAATTTAGAGTTCATCTTTATCATTACTTTTCTCGGTAAAAGATTAAATTATTGTTTTCAGTTTGAGATTTATTTTAATCCAGCATTCTTTTGCATTTCCCTTTTCGGTTTTGAACCTTATACATCCATAAATAAAAATTTCTGCTCAGTTAAAATTTGCTAAACTGTTGATATGACTTTCTTAATAGTCGATCGATTGATTAGTGAGAAAGAATCTCAGTAGTCGATCAATTAATTTTCATAATATGTTTGTCAACAATCATTACTAGAGAACAGAATAGTTGAAGGTGGATTATGTGTTGAATAGAAATTTATATAAAATTTAAATAGTTTTCCTTCATAATTTGGTTCGATTCTTGTATCTTACACTGGGTGTATTTCTCTATTCTGTGCCTGTAAAAATTTCCTTGTGTCCACTTGATATTATGTCTTGTGTTTGGTGAAGCTTGGCCAAATATGGGCATTGCACCTCAAGATCCAACCTACCTTCATAATTCCTGCCTCTTTTGGGATTTACTTTAAGTAAACACGATAATTCACGTACTAAAATACTAAAACAAACAATTTTCGCAAAGACCTAGTGATTTTCACCTACTTTTCTGCTACACTGTTTTTAGTGAAGCAAGCTATTGGTGCAGTCTACTTTGGCAAGCTATGCATTAGTGCAACATCAGTCCTGTTATACTAATAGGCTGAAATATGCATGCATATTAACGTCTTCTGCGCAAAAACATATTACGCATGTGCCGCTGATATCTCATGTGTGTTTCACCTTAGACCTTGCACTCTGAATCCAACCAACCTTCATAATTTTTGCTTAAACATGATTTAAATGTTTTTATAATTTATTTCCAGAGGAGTATCGTCAACTGAATTAACCGCTCTTAAATTTCAACAGATTATAAAACAAGGCGAAGTGGTTCAGACTGGAACTTCGAAAGTTTCTTTCACAGTAGCAGATGACGTGTCCAGGAAATTTGACAATGATAATGAACTCATCAATGGTTCGGAAACTCAAATCGTTCCATCTCCGAAGAATAAAATGCCCGGTACCACATCTAGTTCATCTGAGGAAGAAGAGTGCCCGGCAGCCAGAGAAGCTAGGTAAATGGGCACTGCTAATACTCGTAAAACTCTGGATAAATTCCTATCGCCTTATATTAATGTATTTTGCCAATAAAACAAAAATTATGTAGTTTCAGTTAAAGTATGGTGGTCCCATAGACTGAAATAAAAGTAAACTGAGCATTGCTATTGAGAAAAGCTTCAAAAAGTGACCAACATGTCGACTAGTAATCACGTGACTGCTCTGAAAAACTGATGAGGGAAGCCAATTTGTCATCTTATCGCGTTTGGCGATATAACACCTTATGAGAGGGTGGATGTGTGAATGCTCATTTCAATAAGTGGTGACAAATATGGTGAAATTTCCAGTCTACTATGTCGCACAGATCAATCAGATTAGAAATCAATGGTTGGGCATCTTTTCCCGTCCCGTGTACCAATCAGATGATGAATGTTCGTTTCCAACTAACAGACGAAGTAGTCTAAGGTTGCGTAACTACTAGTTTTGGCCACATGATCCTGGACACATAAAAAGTTATCATTGCTCACTACTTTCCTATTTCCTCTACGGGTGGGCCTATCTTTGTCCCACTGCCCATCTGGAGCAGTCCTCGACATTAGAATATTATATAAGAGAATTGACAACCTTACTATACACAAACACTAGTCGATAACTGTAATGCAGGTATTGGATGGAAAGTAAACACTAATCGCATGCTTAACAGTAAGCAACGTTATAGGTCAACTTAATTTTCTATTGTTTCTATTCTGCAAAGGCAGTAAAATGTAACATTTTTTAGCTGTAAGTTATAAAAAGGTGCCCAAAAGGCTCAATTGTGGCCCAATCTTGGCAACTCTGTATGGATGATCCAACGGTGTCTTAGAGCTTGGAGGCAGTCTTTCGTGAAGGGCGTAAATGAAGAAATAGTACTAGACCATACATATGGGGCCAACAGCGTATATTTGGATTACGTGCTAGCCTCAATAAAAAGCATAGAGTGGGCGAGAAGGGTTTGTGCCGAAAGTACAGACTGCGCATGACAAATATTCACCAATCATAGAAAGAAATCATCTGAGGCCGAAAAGATGGGGCATCAGCAGTCTTGGTTGGGTATATGCGGTGGAAAAATATAAACTTAGTACAAACTAGCGCCTCGCTCGGATTTACATTTGAAAAATCGCCGATTTTGCATCAGGTTTTATCTATTTTTTTTATTGGGGTGCCGGGATTCTGGGCTTCAATGGACGCTACATCACTGATACCTAGTCTTAACTATTTCAAGAAAGTGAGGAGCTAGAAGTCTTATCGACCTGAAACGGTTGATTCGCTGACATGTAAAATATTACTCTCGATAGATGTATTGTTACGATGAACGCACACTTTCGACAGAATTTAGAATGCGTAGTTCTTTGTAAAATAACCTGTTTGGAGCTTTAGGATTAGATTGTTTTGATGTTAACTTTGCTTTTTAGCTTTCACATTTCAGTTTGAACTGAAATCAATCTCAATCTTTGGTGCTACTCACAACAAAATTTGATATACTTTAACTTTAAGAAAACTTTAAATATATTTTCGTTTACTAAATAAATATGGTAGTTATAAAAAAGCAAAATAGCTAGTTGAAATTTCATTTAGCTTGAAGATTTTCATTTAGCTGAACCTTTTTTTCTTCATTAGCTTACTTTTAGCTTACAAGAAACCTTTACTTTTTAGGTATGTCCCACCGATTGGAGAAGCGCATATTAAGGTCAATGTCGATGCTGATTTATCACCTTCATTCACTTTACTTGTGTTTTACGTTCGTGGGGACAGAGAAACAGTAGCAGATTCTCAGAAGTTCCAAGTGCAAAAATGTTTCAAAAATAAAGTATGTATTTAAAAATCTAATCATTATTTCAATTCATTATAAACTTCAGCTTTTCTTATATGAAAAAAATTCCAGCTACGTATATTTTTTATTTATTCCAATACATCTCTAATTGATTTCTTTGGAACTCCTTGCATTTAATATCTTTATTAACATTTAATTCAAAATATGTAACTGTAAGACAATGATTCAGAGAATGGAGAAAAAATCGTAATTTTCTAATAGAAAATTGATAAAATAAAGGAATACATAGTTGGTCTGGATAATCTCTAATAATTAAAGACAATAGTTCATTTACGTTTCGTGCAATAATTTAAAATATCTTATACCCAGAAGAATTCAATTAAAAATTACATCACTCAGATAAGAGACAATGAAAAATGGTTGTCTGTAAATAACTAAAAAATGTGGATAAACGTTAATAAAATAGTAAATAAATGTAGTAATGAAAGTATCGAAAAATGTGGTTGAAAATTGTTTCTTTACAGGTTGATTTCGAATTCGGAGATGAATTGAAACAGCCAGCAACAAAAACATCTGTGAAAGTTACAGCATCCCCTAATTCATTATGTGGTATCAAAGTTGTTGATAAGAGTATTTCGCTGCTGGATTCAAGTGATCAGTTGACTCCAGAAAGGGTGACACGCGCTTTCTCAATTATTTTATTGGGCCGCGGTGGCCCGGTTGGAAGAGTAACGGACTAGCAACCGAAGGGTTGCGAGTTCGAATCCAGCCAAACACCGTCGTGTACAAAGGGGGCTGGTGCACGTTAAATCTGTCGTGGCCCCAAACGTCCTCACGTTGGCGTGGTGTGGAAGTTTGGAGAGTGGGGTGCCAGCTCAGGTGTTGCCTCGTCATCTGACCGTGGTTCAAAATTACGTGGTGTTGTCCTCGGATCTTTCCCTCTGGGATTGATCCCGGACCGTCACCAATAGCCCGTTGTGTTGCTCCAGTGTGACGTTAATTTAAAAAAAAAAAAAAAAATACCAATTATTTTATTAATTTTTCTTCGATAAAATTTTCATTTCCGTTTCTAGTTTCTGTGTAAATAACTAAAACTTACCTATGAGGAATTTCAGGTATTCCAACTTTTGGAAAGTATGGATAGTAACATCTACTACAGCACAAACCCTTGCGATGAAAAAATACCACAACCAGGTAACATTTTTGCATCACTTAAAGCACATTAAATTTCTAACGCAACATTGTTCAGTGATTTAATTGATATTACTTTTTCCCACCTCAAATATATTTTTCACTATCTATTATTTTAGACCTGTGATTTATGATGTGGCGACTTATCTGTTGTCATTCATTTTTTACATCATGCGTCTATTTTAGGGAGGTAAATGGGCTTATACCTCGTAAAAGTTATCCTTAAAAGACCTTCCGCAAGACATTTTTATAGAATTCCCGTATGTGATTAAAAACTTAAAATTTAATATATGAACACTGATTACGAAATTTCTTATAAAAATAATTTATTTTCTTAAAATCAAAAAAGATATGAAAAACAAGCAAAATGAAACTCAATATATTTATCAAAATTTGCAACGAATCAAGTATACGAGTATAGTCCAAATATTTCAACTGAAAATATTCTCTGGAAACAAAAGTACTACTCTGGATACAAAAGTATCATTAAAAGTTCTGATAAATTTATCCTGAAAAGAAATGCGAATTAAATATCGATATAAAATTAAAGTTCCGTTTTCATTAACCCTCTTAGGGGTTTATCTTCGTGTAGAAAATTGTCCTGTGTGCCCAGCCTCTAGTGAAAAAATTTGTTTCAAGCTCACCAATTCTGGGCAAAGGACAATTTATTTTTCCTACTTGGATCCTCGTTCCCTTTGGAATAATAGGTCAGTTTCGTCTCGATGTGGTAACTCGCCATTACTAAAACTGATCAGATCTAAATGGACGAGGTATCTTGTTCTTACGAAAATTGACCAGATTTTGGACGAGATATCTCGTTCTTACGAAAATTGACCAGATTTTGGACGAGATATCTCGTTGATACACTTGGTGTGTGTTATTTTAGTAATAGTAATAGCCTGTATATTCCTCATAAAAGTTATTGTGTTTTGTACCCCATGCTGATCAAAAATGATTTCAGGTTGTAATAGCGAATTATGTCATTTCGCTCTTCATAATCTTTCGAAATGCACACAATGCTTCAGATTTTTTTCTATGTGTTCTGATTCCTATTTTTCAGGCTTAAATGCAGGAAGTTCGACCTCTATTATTCGACCACCTGGGCCTTTTTCTTCATCTTCCTATGAAGATTCTCTCTCCGCTTTCAAGGTAATTTTGAGTTTTACGACAAAAAAAATCGAACTGATTTGGATTTCAGACAGTTTAACAGTACATTCATGTGTGAAATTGAAATATTGTGTCCGGTACAAGACTCTCCTATATTTTTGATTAAAGTGTTTTGATTAATTTAAGATTTGTTAGGGCTGACCCTATGTCGACTCCCGAATGGGGTCCCTCACTCCAAAAGGCCTCGTCATGAATGGAATTCGGGAATTATGCATTTATTAATAAAAAAAAAATTGTATCCCTAAATTATTCAGAGACACACTTTAACGATTATTTTTACTTTAAAAATGTTTTCTACTGTCAAGTACTCAATTCACTTCATTTCGAAAAGCGTCATTTAATCATTTTCTTAATATTTTGTAGGGCCTTTCAGAGATTGGCCGAGTTGAGCCCTGCACTTCGTAAGGCCGATCCTGTTAATTGTTAATGCTCTTTTGGAAGGAGATTCCTTAGTATTTTTTAAATTGTATCATGTATTACATAAAAACCCATATTAATTTCACGCGATTTCTTAATGAGGTAAATATCAATTTACCTTCGTATAATACGTCTTCAGGGGCACATCTTCAAATGTGTATGGACTTCACGAACCCGAGATACTCTAGCTATCTATTTCCCATCGGGCTTACGTCTTTGGTAAACCAAGCGATCTTTCCCTTTCTCCTCTCCATCCTTTATTTTAAGAATTACTTGACATTGTATGTCTTGTGTTTGGCACAGCTTGGCCAAATATGCTCTTGCGCCATAAAACCCCAAACCAATCAACCTTTAGGTGTGTACGGGCTTCACGGATCCGAGGTACTCTAGTGACCTTTTCTTTTCCAATGGGAGTTGACTCTAGCAAACATGGGTGTCGCGCTTCTGGGATATACAAACTATCTTTTTCTGCTTTCGTCCCATTTTTCTATTCTCTTATCCCTTTCACAACTTTTTCTTGAAGTTTTATGTTTGGCGCAGTTTGGCCAAATATAGCCCTTGCACCAAAGTCCAAAAATAAATAAACAAACATCATATAATACTTTTTTATACCTTCTTATAGTCACAATCTGTTTCATCTTTTCATTGACTAATGTTTTATTTTGTGTTGTGCGCAGTTTGTCTGTGTTCCTGACCTTGCGCCACAAAACCAAGCTGTCATGTAAAACACAAAAGAAAATCACTTTTGAAGGAAACATTTTACATCAAGTATTTTAAAAATCAATTTTACAATTTGTGAATATCACATTTTGCTTACCACCAACCCTGGACATTTTCTTTGACAGTCCCTACGTTTGTAAGAATTGTATGATTTATTTTTAAAATTAAACTTACTTTTCAGAACAATCTGACTTTTAAAAGCTACCTGTGGTTTATTCATTGGTACCTTTTCAAGTTTTTGAACATATTTGTTTTACTTTTATTTTTTGTATTGCTTTTCTTGTTTTTTCTGCTTTTTCCCAATGTCTTGTAATTGAATTTTTTAGTATGGTAGTATAAATAAATCGATCGTATTTCTTCTACCTAATTTATTTCTTACTCATTTTGGAATCATTTGAACTAATTTTCGTTTAACATGGACAATGGTGAGTAACATTGACGTACACGTGGAGTTTATTCACAAGCTAATGATAATTTCATTTTTCACTCAACGCCATTGTATTTACAACAGAGAACAGAAAAAATTCTTTTTCAATCGTTGTGACGAGCCACCAGATTATTTTATTTTCCAACGAGTTTTTGTTGGTTTTGTTTTGGCATCAGTCGAAGATAACTGTTGTTCTAATAAAAAGGAAATCAAATCGTTACGAAAATTTTTGTTCTCTTCGTGAATTATTTTCTCGTATCTGTACAATTGAATATTTTGGAAGGAAAATATGATGGAATACTTGCGAATCGCATTTTTAATGGAATAGAGAAAATCGGGTAGATTTTCCTGTAGATTCCTGACATCTGGTGACCCGGGACGTGATCGCATTCTAAAAGGTATTTATTAAGCCTAATTTAGTTGATATTCTATTTGAACTATGGAAACAATTGTACGGAAAAGAAAGCCAGTTCGGGCTAATTTTACGAAAACGTTTAATGCACTTATGGATACTTTAATTGATGATTCAGCGAAGGAAGAAACTATTAAGACACGATTTGTTACTTTAGAAAGATTAGCGTCAGATTTAATGGAAATGGATGAGGAGATTACAATTTATTTATTGGAAGATGAAGCAAAATATGATGAATATGAAAAAGAATATGCAGTAATTGAAGATTATAAAGAGAAAATGGATAGAGCTAGAATGAATGTCGACATATATTTTAATAGATAATCCGCACTCATAGCCGAGAGTATACATTCGCAGGATACTGAACAAAGGAAATTGAAACTTCCAAAGATTGAACTTATTAAATTTGGCGGTGATGTGAAGGATTGGCTGTCCTTTTGGAGCCAATTTAAGCGAATTCATGAAGATCGCAACATGGCTGAGGAGGACAAATTCCAGTATTTAATTCAATGTATGAGTATCGGAAGTCGAGCTCGCGAAATTATCGACAGCTTTCCTCCTACTGCAGAAAACTATGCTAAAGCCATTGAGAGTATAAAATCTCGATTTGGCAGAGAAGAATTGCTTATTGAATATTATGTAAGAGAGCTTCTAGGACTTGTAATAAAAAATGCTACTGATGTAAGAAGGAAGAATAGTACAACACGATTGTATGATAAATTAGAATCTTATTTACGAGCGCTTGAGTCTATCGGAATGGGCTCAGACAAATATTCTGCAATGCTATATCCTCTTGTGGAATCGTGCATTCCAGAGGAAATTTTAAGAGTTTGGCTGAGAAGTCCATTACTGGCATCGGAAGACAATAAATATAATGATAAATTGAAACAGCTATTGTTATTTTTAAGAAATGAAGTGGAAGGAGAAGAAAGAATTTTTATGGCTAAAACAGGATTTAAACTCAAAGAAAATTGCACGAGAGTACAGACATTTAAAGAGTCAGAAAATTCTACCCCAACAGCGAATGATTTGATTGTAAGTGCAAAAAAACCGGTCGATTCCTGTATGTCAATTTTGTGGGAAGACACACGACTCCAGAGACTTTCAGGGGACAGAAGCTACCCTTAGAAGAGAAAACAAATATTTTAAAGAAGAATAAGTGTTGTTTTTCCTGTCTAAAGGTTGGGCACCGATCGCTGAATTGTAAATCTAATGTAAGATGCGCAGTTTGTGGAAAGAAACATTGGGTAATTATGTGTCCCGAATTAGGTAAGAAAAATTCAGAGATTGAAATAAGAGACAGAGGACACTACTTTATCCAATCAGAGCCATGCTGAAGTGTTTTTACAAACATTACTTGTTAGATTGTCCTTTCGAGGAAAGGAAAAGACTGTAAGAGCGTTAATAGATACGGGCTCACAACGTTCTTATATATTAAGTAACACAGCTAAAGAGATGAAATATGTACCAGTTTCTAAAGAACAGTTAACCCAAGTAGTTTTTGGGGGGCATACTGAAAGAAAAGAGCATGCGTGCTATAATGTAGTTCTAAGAAGCCTCCATGGTAATAATTCAGTTGAAATCCAAGCGTTGGACCAACCGGTTATTTGTGGTTCTATACCTAGGCTTAACAAGAAAAAGTGTTCAGAGATTGCCCAGAAAATGAGTATTCAGTTGGCAGATGTTGGACATGGTCAACCACCAATTGAGATTCTGATAGGCTCCGACTTTGCTGGTTTGCTGTACACCGGAGAAATACGTCAGCTTGAGTGGGGATTATTTGCAGTGCAGACTCATCTTGGTTGGATGATAATGGGGAAGTCATCGGGTAATTCAGAACAGAACTCTTACGGTTCGGACTTGATCTCACTTTTGATACAGAGCAATGATATAACGGATTTATGGAAGCTTGAAAGCATTGGTATCACAGACCCTTGCGAAACTCAGTCCAGAGGAGAAATTGAAGCTGCAGTTGAAGAGTATTTTAAAGATACAATCCGTATAAACGCAGAAGGACGTTACTCTGTACGACTCCCGTGGATGTATGATCCAGAAGGGTTACCGAAAAACCGAGAAATTGCTGAGAAACGATTGTATTCCACTACTTCAAAACTTCAAAAGGAAGGAAAATCCCTGGATTACGACAAGGTTTTTAAAGACTGGCTAGACGATGGAATAATTGTCGAGACTTCTTTGGATGGAGGATATTTTTTGCCTCATAGAGGAGTGTTCAAGTTTCAATCTACAACTCCAGTACGTCCAGTCTTTGATGCGTCTTCTAAGCAGAAAGGGAAATTGTCTTTGAATGACTGTTCAGAAAAAGGCCCAAACATTTTAGAGTTGATTCCATCAATTCTTCTAAAATTTCGTGAGAAGAAGATTGGTGTCATTTCTGACATTAAGAAAGCCTTCCTACAAATATCTGTGGATGTTGAAGACCGACATTTTCTCAAGTTTCTCTGGTGGGAAGATGAGGGTATGAATACTGTGAAGGCATTTCAGCACTGTAGAGTAGTTTTTGGTTTGAATTGCAGTCCCTATCTTCTTGGAGCGGTGATAAAACATCATTTGTCTCAATATTCATCGGCTGTATACTCTGAGGTCACAGAAAAACTAAAGGGTGCCTTTTATGTCGACAACTGCGTAACATCTGTGGATTCGGAAACAGAATTGAAAAATTTCATTCAGTTGTCAACCCAGCTGATGGCAGAAGCAAAATTTGACTTGCGAGGATGGGAGCATTCAAACCTGAATCATAGTCTCCTAAAATGTGATCCGACTCCTATGTTAGGACTTTTGTGGGACAGGGCAGATGATGTTCTGTTTTGTGACACACGACGTATCCAAAAACCTGAAGGACCAATTAGTAGGAGAATTATACTTTCCATTGTGCAGCAAATATTTGATCCTCTGGGTATAGTTTGTCCTGTATCTTTGTGTCCCAAAATCTTGTTGCAAAAGAGTTGGAAATCCAAACTTAGTTGGGATGCAGAAGTCCCTGAAGAAGTTTCAAAGCCATTTTTGAAATGGCTTGATGACCAGAAGTTTCTAGCTGAAGTAAAAATACCTAGATATGTTCATCTTACTACCAAATTGAAGATCTCCTTGCACACTTTCTGTGATGCGTCTTCCATGGCCTATGCATCAGCTGTGTTTTTACACTGAAATAGGTCAGAATATATCAGTCCAGTTACTTATGGCAAAAAGTAGAATAGCTCCATTGAAGAAAATTACCATACCCCGGTTAGAGCTTATGGCATGTTGCATTGGTGCTCGTTTGACACATTTTGTAAAAGAGAGCTTGAAAGATTGAGTTTGAGGAGTTTTACTGGACTGATTCCTCTACCGCATTGTACTGGATCAAGCATGATGAGCAGTGGGCTGTATTCGTTAAAAACAGAGTTGATGAAGTTAGAAAGCTAACGAAACGAGAAAACTGGAGACATATTCCTGGCCAAGAAAATCCTGCCGATCTACCATCTAGAGGTTGTACAGCGAAGAGATTAATTGAATCTAGATGGTGGGAGGGACCATCTTGGTTAAAACTTAACGAAGAAAATTGGCCTCGTTCCGAGGTCGCAATTAAGAATGATGAAATTTCTCCAGGAAAGGATGGTGAAATTAGAGTTGCTCGGCTGAAGACTATGCACGGAGAAATACTTCGACCTGTTCAACGGTTGTATCCCTTAGAGATGATTCCTGATTCATATGATAGTTTGAAAATTAACAAAAGGGAGAATGAACAGGAAGATAGTCAAGAGGATGTACCTAACAAATAGGTCGGACCAGCTAAGCGTCAGACGAGGTGTGGTAGAACCATAAAAGCTCCGTACAAGTTACAGGACTTTGAACTGTAAATCTTATAACTCTAGATTTTTTGTATTATTTTTTTTGTGTGTGGTGTTAAATTAAATGTTTTTATTAAATTTCCATTCATAAAAAGGTGGGAGGATGTGACGAGCCACCAGATTATTTTATTTTCCAACGAGTTTTTGTTGGTTTTGTTTTGGCATCAGTCGAAGATAACTGTTCTAATAAAAAGGAAATCAAATCGTTACGAAAATTTTTATTCTCTTCGTGAATTATTTTCTCATATCTGTACAATTGAATATTTTGGAAGGAAAATATGATGGAATACTTGCGAATCGCATTTTTAATGGAATAGAGAAAATCGGGTAGATTTTCCTGTAGATTCCTGACATCCGTCAATATTTTTCATTGCAACCTGTGCTAAAAATAAGATTGTAAATTGCAATGCAAAGGTTGGTCTGTGCTGCCATCTATTAAAATGTACCGAGATGAAATGTAACTCCGTCTCAAATATATTAATTCTTAGCAACAATTTTTCATATTGACTGTCTTATTATTTTATTTGGTGCTTGGCGCAGTTTGTCCTACTTTGGATCATGCGCCATAAAACCCCAATAACTAACTAGCCAACCGTCAAAATTTGCGAAAAACAAAAAATAACGTCATCCTAGAGTTACTTTCACACTAAATAAACGATCTCCTTTTTTATGGCAACTGCCACCATCCAGATATCGTCCGAAGCAATTTTTATGATAGACAGTATTTGTGATTACTTTTAACAGCAAATACATTTCCGAGAAGGCTCCAACCTACGGGTCCACCCCTGAATGCGTTCTTGTGTTTATGCTTTCACGTTTTTTCTAGCTATCTTTGGGATGGTATTATAAATCATGATTTGGAATTATTTAAAACACTATCTCTATATCCAGTATCATTTGTAAGATAAATTATGACTACTGTTAACCTGATATTGAAACATCTGTGGCGTGACTCGTATTATTTCTTTAGAAAAACAAAGCAAAATTTTGTGAAACTTTTCTTTAAAATTTTGAATAATTACGCTGACTAGAATTACTATTAGGGCCGTCGTGGCTCAGTGAATATGCCCCCTGCGCAAGCAACTTGTGAGTTGTAGGCGGAGCAGGTTTAATTCCTTCTTGGATGTATTTCTCTTCTGTGTCAGTAAAGCTTTCCTTGTGTGGGTGCTTATTGACGTTGTCTGTATCGTGTTTGGCTAAGCACGACCAAATATGGCTCTTGCACCATAAAACTCAAGTAACCAGATTACTATCAACACATAATTTCATACCAACTATTGCATTTTTAAACTAAGTTTTTTTTTATTCCTTTTTCTCGCTTCAATTATATTCATAACTAGCAGAATTACTCAGCCTAACTCGGTTGGAATTAGTTAACTGTAGATTTAAAAAGTGACCGGATAATCAATTTTCTTTTATATAGTAATATAATTTAAGTGAGAATTTTTTCACCTTTTCGACATTTTTATAATTTCTATGAAAAGGAAGTAATCGATGACCAATTTTAAAAAGACAATTCAATTTGTCAGTGTTTTTTAAAGAAAATCACTGATTTCAACAAGCTTTTAACAGATATAATGTGCATAAATATAGCTTCAACTCGTAAAGTAGGCAACATTCGATAAAACCTAGTAGTTTACTTGAAACATGGAAAAGAAATCCAAGTTTTAATGAGTTTAATCGTTTTGAAATAGAAACCTACGTTAAAATTTTAAAATACTTTGAATAAATTCTATTAGCTACCATTTTTGATTCAAAGGGTTTTGTGCTGCATATTTTACTTTTATAAAAAGGATTCTAAAACCACGTGTGTTAAACCAAAGTATGAAAGTTGGTCGAAATGATACACAAGCCGTCAAGAAATGAATATGCTTTAGCAATATTGGACATAAATAACTAATTTCTGCCAAGCTCGTCTCTATCTATCCCAAATATACGAAATCAACTATATTATTTTTGGGGTGGAATTGTTCATGCGAGAATTCTCGCACGAGCACGCTAGTAATTTTTATTTCAAAAAGAAAAAATAAGTGAAGCATTAGAATTTAAATTCCGTAAAAATAAGTTGGAAAAAATAATTACTTTTCCAGCAGTTTTGGTAAAACAATCTAAGTAATCGCAATGCTCAATATACATTCCAGCTTCTCCAAAACTACCAAATTATGGTTGATTTAAATGAAGTTATCAGATGTTTTAGCTAGAAACTTGCCTAAATTTGTTTCCAAAGAAAATTTAAATAATGTATTCACTAAACTGTTTTGTAAAATATAACATTTTTAAAAAATATATTGAATAATATTTGTGATACTTGCATGAACACACAAACACAACCCGACATAAAACGGGAATATGAATAGACTTGCGCAAGTAAGTTCAGTCACTATATGAATATAAGTACTCATAGTATGCTAAGTTTCATGATATACCCATCCATTTGGACGTTGCACGGGGACACGCATACAGACACGAAATGCGGAAAGCACGGATTTTGTATTATAATGACCCAAAACAGATAAATAACTTGCAATGGGACGAAAATATTTAATGTACAAACATTCCATTATTATTTATATAGATAAGGCTTTTAATAGATTTTATGATTTGCGTGAGTTATTCTGATTATTTTTTGATATTTTTATAGTACATTGTCATTGTTCAAAAGAATGATAGAATGTTAACACACACACAGAAAAACGCAGGTAACACTTTCTCTTAATCAGTGATACTGTAACTGGATTTGTCTGTAAAATCACTGAATAAATAATTGTTTTTAGTAATACCTTGAAGCAAGTTACAATTATGCAATCCTTGTTAGTGTTCTCCCCTTAAGATATCTTTGCTTTCCAGGATTCCGGATTTTTGGTTATTAGTGACTTGATATTGTTCACTCGTCCGTGCTCTAATGATGGGGGATATGGATATGGTTCAGAGTACCAGGATGATAGCTTTAGCATCGCTGATGGACCCGGTGATTCCGGTGAACCCGCAAGAGGTAGTTATCTTTTGCATTTTGTATCAGAAGTAAATGTGACTGTATTTGAAGGACATAGAAATTAATCTAAGAACAAAAATTATAAAATATTGCCCATAAACAACAAGACTAAGTTTAATACTGGAAAATTTTATTTAATTACCAACAGTGGGTCTTCTGATGACACTTTAAATAACTACTTTCCGTACAAATTCTACTCTTTTTTGTAAAATCTATTTCGTTTGACTTTTAGATTAAAAAAAGTATACAAAATAACATTACTGAAAATGTTTTGAATAAAAAATAATAACGGATTTCTCAAAATAGAGAAATAATTTCATTCGCAAAATTCCACATGTTTTTGTAAAACTTGGGAAACAGCAACCGATATTAAAACGGATTTCACCCTAATCACTTCTAGGAATAAATAAGTTAAAGCGAAATTACGAATATGTCATGCAAAATATATAGATTATTGGCTGCAACTTGTCCAACGAAAAAACCCCGTAACATACAGATGCAGAAAAAAGATTAGCCACTCACATTTATTAGTGCATTTCTCGTAGTAAAGCGAATTCAAATGTATTATCGATAGCGTAATTTATCAATTCATGTGCATAAAATATTCATAAAAGGCCATTTTCACATCAAATTGCGCACATTCTTCATTTTAAATTTCAAGCGCTAATTTGGCGTGCAATTTCCAATTTTTAAAAACTGAATCTGGATATCCTGTGTCTCAAATCATTTGATCGAGCCATCTCTAGATTACGAATGCAAAATTTTAAGCTCCTATATATTTAAATTTGTTTCCCAGACTTTTATTCATAAAATCCGAAACAACCTTTCTGCTATATGTTATGCTACGATTGAAGCTGAACTAAAAGCCAAAACAAAATATGCATATTTTCTGTTTGAAAATATATTTGTATGCAATTTGAATTGAAAAAATTAATATTCGAAAAACTATAAATAGCCTTGGCATATTTTGATGGAAATTGATCTCGAAGGGTTTGCTATGACTGCAAAATTCCAGCTCTTTTCTCTTACTCGTTTACCATTTCATTGTGAAAATATGGCGAGTATTAAGGTTATTAATGATCTCAAATTACGTATGGAGGAAATCAAACGCTTATCGAAGATATTGCAGACTATTTTTATCGAATCGGTAGTACGAGAGATAAATTCTCCATTCAGCTATGTTAAATTCATTTATAAAGCAAATGAGTTTGTTACAATGTTGCATTTTTATCAGGTGTTATCATTTGTAGTCTTAATATTATGAAAGACTCCATGTACACAATTTTTAGGTCCTCGGAAAAGTGGAAGAAGACTTGCTGTTAGGAAGAAAGGTAATTAGAAGCTTTAAGAGGCATTTGATAGCATGGCTATTTTATAAGAACATGAAAGATGCTGCTTTCCAATGGCATTGCATCTCGCACTTTCTTTTTGCACTATCGTATGCATGCACTTAAAGCTAAAAATCTTTCGTTTTTAATTGAATTTCTCCAAGGTCATGCAATTAATAGGATCAATTTTGCATACAATTCTCCTTTCGTGAATAAGAACTCCGTTAAGTGGTCCGAGACAAAAATTATTTTTCTCAGTTAATTTCTTTTTATATTTGTGTAAAATTAATTAAAAATAACAAATCAAAGGGGAATTACTTTAAAATACGGAATAATTTAAATTACGGAAGTTTTGTCAATGGCTATATCACAAACAAAATCTTATAACGTTATCTTAGTGTTAAATCAATACCTCTATCTATTGACCGCAGATTAAAAATCGGTCATGTATACTTCATTACTTTTAAATAAGCTCATCGAGGTCACGCTCCTTCACCCTACTCTACTTTATTAACACGGAAACAACTGACGCTATCGACATCTGACGGGACGAAAGTTTTCAGCTTACTTAAGTTTGGGCTAGGAATTCATTTGTTGAGGTAAAATGAAATTCAAGCTCGGAACGGATGTAAACTAAAGAATTAAGTCAGTACCTGGACTCGGGTGCTACCATGATAATGGAAGAGGATTATGCCCTGAAGAAAAGATTAATTCTAATGCAATGTGTATTGCTGTCTTTAGTTAATTCCTTCACTTTAAAAACGCCCCAGTGCAACCATGCGTTCTACAAATCTTATTACAAAAGGCTTGAATTGTTATGACATAATATACCTGCAACTCTTACGGATTTTTTGGAAGTCTTCCTGAAAACTACTTTTTCCAGTCTTCCCTAAGAAAAAATATTTTCCGGATTTTTCTTTTCAATGTAAGAAATTTTCAAATGACCCCAAGTTCGACATTTGGCAACACGTCATGACACGCTACCAACTTTTTCGGAAATCTTCCGGAAAACATTTGCATTTCTTGTTTACCGGAAGGAAAAAATTTCCTGATTTTTTTTTTTCCGGGAGAAAATTTTCAAATGACTCCAATATTGAAATTTTGGCGTCAAACTGTGGCAACCATGAAAGAAACAGGAATCGGTGGTTGTCAAATTCTCGTAAAAACTTTCTTTGCATTAATTTACAAGAAAATTCCACTCGAGAAGATGAGCATTGCATATTTTGACATATATTGGTGCCATTTTGTGTAAAATATCGCAAAATCGGCTTCGTCGAGTTAGAAATGCTGCAGTAGTAGAAAGCAGGGTTATTTTTTCGTTTTGAATTGCTCTTATAAAGCCCGATTTGGCTCAATCGTCATTAATTTGACATTTCAATTATTTTTATCTTAATTATTTTTAGGCATTTTTCATTTCTGACAGTTACACGTTAGTTTTTATTCACAAAAATAGGTGGATTATGTTCGGGGAAACAACCGCAATTGTTCAAGTCGCGAATCCGGCTTCGTGTTATTAGACAGTCAAATGTAAATAAACAGTCTTGGTGGTTATAGATGTGAAGTATAATCTTATTTACCAAAGGCTGATATGTGAAGTAAGTTACATATACATAGTATTTGCATCAATGTTTCTTGCAAAAGTTAGATATACAACTGTTGCCCTGAGTAGTTGGTGATACAGAAATATACTTAAAGTCGAACTCGCGTTGCATCATCTAAGCGATTTGTTTTGAGTAACATCGACATTGAAATCAACATTAAGCATAATGGGTACATCGGTATCAAATATTGGGTAACATTTTCTAGATAGTCTTTCAAAGTTATCGCATTCAAAGTCAATATCTTCGGTTCAGGTGGCGGCGCACTCGAAGTACTCGCGCCAGTATTGATGCGCTTGGCTTTCTTATGCTCTCTATACAATCTGCATCGTTCGGCATTAGTCAATTTGGACTTTTCTAATTCCTTTTGAATTTTTGTTTTCAGTGATATACGTTTCTTATATTTGTGGTCATGTTTCCTATATAATTTTTTGGACATTGTGAAAATTTTCTTCAATTCGCTCGACTTGTACAAATTTTAGAAATTTTTTTCAGTATTGCCAAAAATGTGTCGCCGATTTATATTTTTATCCTTTATAAGGCTCATGTGATAGATATGGAGCATCAGTTTCGACAAAAACACGCTTGTGTGGTATACCTATTATCTACAAATCGACCCCAATTTTAACGTCCTGTCTCTTTGTAATCCAAAGTAACACTCCAAACGCCGAACGGAATCGCTCTTTTCAGTGTTCACACGCAAGTGCTACCTCTCCTGACCATTTTAGATACGAACATAAACCCTCTCCAAAAGAAGTTTAAATAATTAGATTACCACTAATAGTGGACGAGATACAGGTGCGACAAATATGCCATTTTCTGGTCTCTAGTTTTCGTAGTCTCCATACCGGACTAAATTTAAAGTCGTTTTCGCGTCAAAACCTTCAGATTCTTTTACTTAGAGGTTGGCCAAAAATGACATCTTAAACAAGTGGAGAGGCATGTTAGTATATTTTAATATTTCCATCTTAACTATTTTTTATAAGAAAATAGTTTGGATTGCGCTTGCATCACAAGCACAATAAGTAATGAAAATGTTGGGATCATTGAACGATGGAAGTGGAAAAACTCGGAACCACTGCCATGCTCAATGAATAAAAAAAAATTAATATTTCAGTAGAAATTTATCACTGATACATTGTAACTGTTACCTGGAAATTGGGAAAACTTCAATGAAATAGTCATATTTTCACACTCAAATCAGTTCGTGGCTTCAAATATTTATATATTGTATGCAGAGTAAAAATTCAGTAGAATTTATCTCAACTCCAGCTCCTGCAGCTCTGGCGGCCGCTGGAGGCATCTCTGCTGATGGCAATGTTGTTACCATTTCAACCAAATCGGCAGTAGAGGTGAGAGACTACTTTCCGGAGACATGGCTCTTCAAGATGGAGTTGACCGGGTGAGTACATTTTAGAAATTTATGTTAAACCCTCACAAATATCTTACTGAAAATTATGCATTAGAATTATGTCTGGCAAGCTGAAAATGAGCCTGAGGATTGGATCCACATCCGACAAACTCATTAATATTTTAACAGAAACATATTCCACTCATTTCCATAGTGCGGGTTAGGTTCTAACTAATGGTCAAAATTCACACTTATCAGAAATTTTCTTTGATATTTTAAAATGTCCATTAAATAATAGTAATTTAAACAGAACTTTCTACATCTTCGGCGTGTGAAGCAGATTTGATTATCTGCTAATATTTTCCAAGCTTTGGATATTTCTGGATTGTTTAACCATTCTGCTTCTCAGAAACAATTTATAAAAATAGTTTGCTAATTTAAATTACAAAAGATGTTTCTTCATTATGATATTCCTCTGATCTAAAGATTTCGACTTCCATTTTCACATACCAACTGCTGCATGAATACCTTATTTTCTTTGCAATTTTAGAGCTGTAATATGATTAAGGAGTTATTTCTAGAATAACAGATAGTATAATTTTTATTTTGTTACGGAGCACATCTGTTCTATATTCTAGTTCGTATAATTTTTGAATCCATGTAAACAGCATCGATTTTCATTTTAAATGATTTAAGTAGTTTTCCTTCTCGTGAGATTAAATAAACTTTTTGAAAGTAGGTTGAATTTCAAAGTTTTGAGTTAATATTGACAGTAAAACTTCTCAGATTAGCTTCTGAAGGGAACTAGTGCTTAAGTAGATCTGATAAATGTTAGTGGCTAAACATTCACTGATGTCCCATTATGAAGTGATATTTTAATTGAACAAATATACTTATTTCTTTCAGACCTGACGGTGTGTTTGTATCGAAGGAAAAGCTTCCCCATACTATAACTGAATGGATCGGTAGCGCTGCTTGTGTTAATCCCACAGATGGTCTTGGAATATCGAACACAACAAGCATCAAGGGCTTCCAGGCGTTTTTCATTTCTTACACATTACCAGTCTCTGTAATTAGGGGCGAAGAATTCTGGATTGTTATTTCAATCTTCAGTTACGTAGATGCTGCTCTGCCAGTAAGTCTTGAAATTTCATTAAATGTATCAAAAATATAAGCTTAGAAATAATACAAATTTATAGCAAATTATGTCCTGCATGTAAAAACTATTTTCAAATCAAACACCTTTCTTGCAGTTTTAATAACCATATAAATAAGAAATAAATTATTTGTATGTTTGAGTGCCTCGCGTGATCTTGTTTCGGCTTCAAATTTTACTAAATCTGATGTAATTTATCTTCGGCGATACAGTTTTGTGAATCTTGTGATGAATTGACCGTACGACTAACCCCCACATAGACTTCAAAGTGATCGTCGTACTTAAAATTATAGGTCGTCACGTTAATTGTTAGTAGGCTATTGTAAGTTTTTTTATATTGTGAAATACTTTTGCCTACTTTGGTTTTATTTTCAAAAATGTATGCAAAAGCGTTTTCAAAGTAATGATTCGTTTTATTTGCACAATTTTTATTTTCTATAATTAACAAACATTTTACTTAACATATAAACTTTTCTTAATATTCTACAACTCTTTTTTTATTTTCGATTTTAAATTTCTATTTTTATAAAAACAATTAAGCACAATAAATGATTAAATACATATATTCCGACTTGTGCGCTTGTGTGTAATATCTCAAGGATCTGTTTATAAATCGTCAAGTGATAGACATGCACATACTCGTATAAGCTAAAGTGCTGAAACTGCAAAAATACACCCATGTTAAGTTACAGGAATTGACCTTACACCTCCTACAAACGTGCTTAAAGTAGTGGTAAAACCCCTGATGACTCCAAACTTTAAATTTCTAGACAGGTTCTATCGATACATTTAATGATAAATGCATTGAGAGAGATGTGCTTGTCCTGTAATGAAACGTACGATTACAGTAAGCAAACTGATTACATAACACTTTGAAACTTGCACCTTTCATGGATTATATTTCGATGTACATTTAGTTGCTTTTTGTATATTTGAGTTGGTACAGATCACCCAAATTCTGAAAATTATGAGTCACCGCACATACTTTCTTTCAAGTTAAAGTACTTGAACTGCGGATTTTAAGTATCGTACTTCGATAGATGTTAGTGTGAAAAATCACGTTTTAACATTCGGTTTCTCTCGGTTATCTCAATTTATTTGACTATAAATCTTTCACAAGCATTGGGAATTTTTAGACTTTGCAAAGTGCTTCACAGTACCGGTTTATGTTTCTAGACTGCAACTTCAGAAAAGCACAAAAGAAATTTTAATCATTTAGTTTATTAAATTCCGTTTCTTAAATTATATTTTATAGATTACCGTGTCCTTGGATCATCCGGAAGGCTTTGAAGTCACAAGTGATTCTATTGATGGTGAAATATGTATTAAGCCAGATACAAGCGCAAACATGCGAATCAGATTAAAAACTACGTCAGTGGGCAAGGTGAACATCACAGTACGTGTAGAAAGTGCTCCAACGAGCACAGTTTGCGAAGGTTCGACAGTATCCGATGCCTTTGCCAAGGATGCCATCACACAACCGTTGACTGTTGATGTGAGAATCTTTATTTCGTTACTTCTGTATGCTCTGTGAGAATCTTTATAATTTTATTTATATTGAATCAGGTAAAAATCACTTATACATGAGTGCAGTTAATAACTAAAACGTTCAATTGTTTTATGCAAGCAAATCAAAACTATATTTGATGAAAATGGTTTCATTAATAAGATGGACAGCAGCAGTACTCTAAGTACTATTGGTTTTTTAATAAATAAGATTAAATTTATCAGTTTTAGTTAACATAAAATTTAATATAAATGAGTCTGTTATCAATATTGAAATAACAGACTCATTAAGTAACTGTAAGTCATTAAGAACAGTAAGTCAACTGTAGGTATACGTGTTTAAATGAGTGGATAGTGTAATATGACGTATTAAAACATTCGTCTCTTTCAAAACGAAGATATTTTTCGTCGCAAAACTTTAAAAGCGGTCATTGAGAAACCACAATGGCGAGCTATATGCGCAATATTTAGTAAAAAATTATGTATTTAGTTAAATACAAACATATTTAGGTTAAATATTTATAAAATATTTAACCAAAATTGAATAAATTCAAAATCAAGTAATTTGTCTTCCTTGAAAATTTTCATACCTTAAGCTGCCACGTTTTAAGACATACTATAAACTGCTAAACACGACCATGGCATTTTAAGACGGTCAGTCATTAAAAGGCGAATTTTTGCTACTATTTTTCAACCTTGGCGACTGAGGGTATCTTTAAGTAAAGTCGTCTCAAAAGCTCATATTTTCATTATATTTGGGACTGTTTGAAAATTCACCAAAGGTCAACGAAAGTTTAGTCTCTTAATAGCGGACGAAAAAATATTTTTCGGATTTTTCTTTAAAATAGTATTTTCCAAAGGACACAAATTTTGAAGTTGGCTCCAAGCCGTGGCAACCATGAAAGAAAAACATCGAAATCTGTTTGCTAGATTGTCATGAAAACCTTATTAAGAAAATATTTAGTTTTTAACATTAAAATTAAAGTTTATTGGCAAGATCTTCAAACTTAATTAACCTTTTTTGTGTTTTAGCCGATTCATTTTGCAACTTAACTACTAAAATAAGGTTTAAGAGCGTACTTTTTTTGCTACTATTTTTTTAATGTATGTTTCTAATGCTACAATTTCACAAGTGCTTTGGCTGTGGCAGTCTTACATTTTCAATTGCTGACGTGTACAAAGAACTGACAAAATATCAAAAAATGTATATCCAAATATTAATACTTGCAGGCTGAAGGATATCCTCAAGAACAATTCAAAAATAGTCTATTCTGTCCCACTGGTAAGTTCCTTCACTAAATATCTAATATTCATAAATTTCTTTGAGGATACTTAAAAAGAAAATTATTTTAAAATTTTACCAATAATGCAACTGTCATTTTCTCTTCAGTGTCCTTTTATTATGTCACTGTAATAAACAACTTTATTAAATAAAAATAACTTAATCTTATAGTAGAACTTGAATAAACGATACATTTACTTCTCTTAAGTAATAAGTTCCACTACATAACGAGATAATGTTTCTAGTACACTCGGTGGTTATAACAGTTCCAATTAAAAAAAATTACAATAATTAAAGAAAATGTTGATCAAATTCCAATTTTATATTAAAAGACCACAGAAAATTATTACTATCCTTGTAAAGATACGTACTCTGTAGAAACATAAGACACATTAGATATAATGTAAATTATATTTTATAGCTATATTTATATTCTCCTTAATTATTACTATATACTTATACTCTCGATATCAGTTTACCATAAAATGCTTCAAATCACTCGTTTGGGGATTTACCCGTTTGGTTATTTGATAGAATGCTAGTAACAGCCTGTCCCAAACTTTTTTTATAAATATATCCTTTTATATATACTTGATTTATTGAGACAAAATATAAATATATGGACATGAATAGCGGAACAAGGAATGAGATATTCGAGATCGTCGATCTTGAAGTCAGAGAAAAGTATATGTGAAAGGGCAAGCATGACACGTTTCTGAGAGAAAATGCGATGTCACATGGAATTATTGAGTCTACCTAGCTTGGAACTTGATCGGAAATGAATGGATTAGAAAAATGTTTCGGGATTTCGATATATACGAGGTCTCTCCGAATAGTATCCAGCCATTGCTAATATTAAGAAAATGGTTTGAGCTGTATAGATGTAACGAGGCAAGGAGAAGGGACATTGATGTGCACGCGTGAAAAGTCACGAACCCAGTTCAGTAATCAGTTGGGTGCTAGACACCTATGAGTGAACGTGTATGTTCTATGAGACCTGTCGCATTCAAAATATGTAAGTGGGAAGAGTAACAAATTTGCATCACATTTTACGTTAAACTTGAAAAATCGCCTTCGGAAACTATTCAGATGGTTAAGGCTTTCGGAGCACTATTGAATGAGTGCACCGTAAATAAAAATGCGGTACAGCCGTTTCAAAGATGACCGGGAATCTATTGAAAGTTATCCACGTTCTGTAAGGCCTTCAACTAGCAGAACACTTTATAATGTTAAACATGCTCGAGCTGCAATCAACAAAGATTGACTACTGACAATGCAAAGATGATCTGAGGTTTCCAAAAACTATTGTATCCGAGATCTTGACGAAGGATCTTAGCATGAAACGCGTGACGGTGGCCATTCATCACGTCCCGAGTACAGTTTCTTGGTAAAGCAGCAAATCACCCAGGTGACTCGTCAGCCATACAGTCCGGTTTGGTGCCCTGTGGCTTTGGCTTTTTCTAAAGCTTATCCTATTTAAAAGGGAGATTGCAGATCGTGGGTGAGACTGAAGATAACACGACGAGGCAGTTTATTCCAACAATGGATCTTTCAGAGTATTTTGAAAAGTGGAAAGACTGGGAGAAGTGTGAATTCCCAAGGTGTCTACTTGAAAGGAGGCTAGGTGCCAAAAGTCCTCGGTACAATGCTTCCTTTTACGTGGCTGCTATACGGGGTGTTCCAAAAAGGTTGTTCCGCGATTTATCTTTTTACCATTTGGAGATAAGTAGGCAATGTAAATTGCAAAAGTGCACCAAATAAGGTAAGTAATTACGATATGTGAATAAAATTATCACGTGATAACAATTTAAGCGGATACAGCTTTTAATTTGTATACCACCCCTCTAGATAAAAAATCCGAGATAGCAAAAATGTTCCTTACCTGCATCCCTATCGTTAGTAAAAAACCATATTTCTGTAGGTTGAATAGTAACGGAGATACAAGTTTCTATTTTAAGGGGGCCGTATCTAATCTAGAACGGAAACTGACCCATGGCAATGAATGAAGAGCTAAGTTCTGCATTGCTGCAGATGGAAAAATTTTCCTTTTATTTTTATTTTAACCATTTTTCTACAATATTTTTATTAAAGATTACATTGTCTACTACACTGCTGGCCACCGTAAATGCAACACCCTGAAGGAAGCATGCAAATAATATGAAATTTACAACATGCATTAGCGGAGGTGAGATATGCAAATGATTAGAACTTCAGCGCAGACGCACATCACGCGCGCCTGTGGCGCCACTTCAAAGCGCTATTTAAGGCTTGGAGATTTCGACGATTTCAAGTACGGCAATTGTGTTTTTCTTGTGGTTTTTTCAAAAAAACGATCAATTATGCCTCGTAGAAAACAGCGATCATCTTTTGTTCAAGTATCCGAGTTCGACAGAGGAAGGATAGTGGCCTACCGAGATTGTGGATTATCTTTCAGGGAAATCGGTAGTCGTGTTGGACGAAACCAAACAACTGTAATGCGGATATGTGATCGTTGGATGCAGGAGGGTACGACGGACCGACGTGTTCGATCGCATCCCCTCAGTGCACCACTTCACGTGATGACAGGCATATTGTGCGTATGGCAGTGACGGATCGCTCAGCCACATCACGAACCATAGCACAGCACATTCAGTCTGTACCACATCATCCAGTGTCTGCGCGTACCATTCGACGCCGTTTACAGCAGAGTGGTCTGTCCGCAAGACGTCCATTGCTTCGTCTACCCTTGACGCAGAACCACAAACGTTTCCGCCGCCAATGGTGCGATGAAAGAAGGATGTGGACGGCAGAATGGAATGAAATTGTCTTTACTGACGAGTCACGCTTCTGTCTGCAACACCACGATGGCCGGATTCGAGTCTGGAGACACCGTGGAGAGAGGATGCTGAACAGCTGCGTTATGCACCGCCACACTGGTCCTGCACCGCGTATTATGGTATGGGGCGGTATTGGATATCACTCTCGCACTCCTCTAGTACGCATTGCCGGTACTTTAAACAGCCAGCGCTACATCTCCGAGGTGTTGGAGCCAGTTGTCCTTCCTTACCTTCAGGGCTTGCCCACAGCCATATTTCAACAGGATAATGCGCGACCACACGTGGCACGCATTGTCCAAGGGTTCTTCGTCAATCGCCAGATTGAATTGCTTCCCTGGCCAGCTCACTCTCCGGATCTTTCGCCGATAGAAAACATGTGGTCCATGGTTGCTCAACGATTGACCCAGAATACATCCCCAGCTGCCGCACCAGATCAACTTTGGCAACGTGTGGAAGCTGCTTGGTCTGCTGTACCCCAAGAACACATCCAAAGTCTCTTTGAATCAATACCGAGGCGTGTGGCAGCGGTGATCTCCAACAATGGCGGCTACTCTGGCTACTGATTTTGGCAGGAACCACACTTCACAGAAGTCTATAAATTTAATCATTTGATACTTGGTCAACATGTTATCTACAAAATAAATTTTGTTGTGATATCTCTTGTCTTTCTTGGTGTTGCAATTTGGGTGGCCAGCAGTGTATTATGCATTGCGATTTTCATCTGCAGTTGCAATACTACATTACTTTGCACAATGTTGCACTTTCTGACTGAAAAAAAAATGCTTTTTAGCATTGTGTATGCGGTCCCTAATCTGACTGCTTGAACAGCTGTGCACAAGCGGTATAAGTCAACGTTTTGCGTCCTTATGCCTCCGTTACTGTTCAAACTACAGAAATGCTGTTTTCTGATAACGATAGGGATGCAGGTAAGGAACATTTCTGCTATCTCGAATTTTTATATTGAGGGGTGGTATACAAATTAAAAACTGTATCCGCTTAAATTGTTATCACGTGATAATTTTATTCACATATCTTAATTACTTATTTGGTGCACTTTTAAAATTTAATTGTCGCATTTACGTATGGAATTGGGAAACCATGTTAAGCCGACACCCGGTAAATACGTGGTATAGCGAAACGTGGTTCTGAAAACCTCTCAGCCATTGCGGTTGTCTCAAACTCATACAAAGTTGTAATACGAAATATTAAAACCTAACGTTTGTTTTATCCCAGACCCTTCACACAATGCTTTTCAAAATACATAATTTCATCTCTTACATCATCGTATTTTAACTACACTATACCTTTTATGATGACGAAATGTTTTAAATATTTCCTACACTTATACTTTGATTAGTCTCATTTTGGTTTATATGTTGTGTACGTGCTTATTTTAATCCATCTTTTGATGCTGGTTTGTTTCTGTTGTATTTTTAATGTGTTTTTGAAATTTATTTGCAGTTTGTCTATTAGAACTTCTGCCATTAAACTAAAAACACATCCTAATGTTTGTTTCGAGTTTGAATTTACAAACAAGATTTGTTCATAATTGCTTCTTATTTAACAGATAATGAAGATCAAAAGTTTTCCGAGCCATACAAAGTCTTTTTGCCTGATGATGTAGTACCCGATTCCTATAGAGCATATATGGATGTTACAGGTGAGTAACATAATGATAATTATGTTTATTCTTCAAATTTTAATATTTTGTTACATCGTGTAGTATAAAATGTTTTGAAAATTAAATGTAAATGGTATTTTCAGTTTCTATTGTAATAGCGTAAATAGAACACATTCGTAAGAGTAACCATTTTAAGGCAACAACATTCTACATTATATTTTCTAATGTAGAAATAAATATTTTAATATTTTCGTTTCAAAAATTTTAATGTAAAGATTAAAAACAGATCACTTTTATATAGGACAAATGTTCGAAAAATGCTCATAGATACTTGTAACATCGAGATAAATTGAATAAACCATTGCACACAGATCCTACAAACGATTGTTTAAAACTGCTAATTTACAAAATGCTGTTTTTCCATTTGAACTTCAGCAATAAAAATACTTTAACACCATTTTTGCTGTAACATGCACAAAGCTTTCTTTTATAAATATAAGACAAATTTTGTAAAAAATTTGTCAAAATATTTAATCCACCTTGATGATTCAGAGAAATGTCCCGTTTACCTGAAGAACAAATACCTCGGAGCACATCTTGATCTTCTGTACTGGAAGACTTCCGGTTTAAGAAAATTTTGACCAGACTATGCGGCTCATATTATATTGTCCCTGTTTCTATCCTTTTATGTATATTGTCTTACATGTTTATAGAAGACATCGTAATGCCAGTGCCATGCACCGGATTCGTATATCAAAATGTAATGTTTGTAATAGCCTCTATCTTAAATTATTTTATAAATGTATATCATATATTAAAATGAAGCATTTAAGATCCTTTCGGTTAAAACATTAAAAACCTGATTTATTGACACATAATATAACTGTATTTTGGACATCCATTACGAATTGCGAAACCTGGTGTGAAACGTTCGAGCTCGTGGAGGTTATATATAGTATAAAGCTGCTTAAAATTAAACTAAATTTTATACTGTTATTTTTTGAAAAAGGAAAAAGAAATTTTCAGGGAATGGTACTTATTTTTACGAATATTTTTGGTGTTCATAAAGTCACTTAAATTTATAAAACAGAAAATTAATGCCATAATGGTAATTCTAAAGCATCTGAAATTTCAACTTAAGATATTAGTTATAATTAAGTAGTTGAAATAAATTCCAGTAGATATGAAGTCACGAATTTATGATGAAAACTAGATTTAAGATATGTGAAGCACAATACACTAAGCTTTTCCATTGCCAACAAATTGATGCTGCTTGTTTTTAATAATGACCATGTCACGGCATTAAATGCTATAAATTTTGTATTCTGTGTAGGAAATGTAATGGGTCCAGCCATACAGAATCTGAATGATCTAGTGGCTCTTCCTACCGGATGCGGAGAGCAGAATATGGTTAAGTTTACCCCGAACTACTTGGTATTAGATTATTTGAAGGACATCGGAAAACTTACCGACAGCATAAAGGCTACTGCCATCCGAAACTTGAACACAGGTAAGTTTTTCTTTACTCTATTTCGGTTTTGCTATTGATATTATTTAGTCTAATGAAAAATAATATCGTACTTTTTGATAGAACCTCGAATCTTAATCGTCGTAAGCATACTAACGTGAGAACAGTTTCTTTCATGTCTTACAATCTACGGTTACACAATGTGTATATATATATATACAGTGTATTCAAAAAGTTCCAGGACTGATCACACACAGACCATATAACACAGAGAATATACTTATATTTGATATTAAGCTTCGATATAGTCTCCTCCCAATTCAATACAACGCTTGGAACGAGTGTATAGGTCCGTAAACGCCTTCTGGAACGCCTCCACTCCAACACTATTGAATTCCGATGTCACAGCCGCTTCAGTCTCCTCTATCGACTCGTACCGCTGCCCCTTCATCTTCAATTTCAACTTGGGAAATAAAAAATAGTCCGGGGGGACAGATCTGGTGAGTACAGGGGGTGGTTGATGCACGCAACCTGCCTTCTCACCAAAAATTGCTGCACAAGGATGGACTTGTGAGAAGGTGCATTGTGCAAGAGGCACCAATTTCCATTGCAACAAATCAGCCCTCGCACGCCGCATTCGTTTCAAAAGCCGATCCAAAACATCTTTGTAGAATGCCCCAGTCACAGTGGAACCTTGACGACGAAATTCTCGATTAATGATGCCCCGACTGTCAAAAAAGGTGATCAGCATCGTTTTCGTTTTTGATTTCGAAGCGCGAACTTTCATCGGCCGGCTCTTTTTCGGACTTGTCCACTCAGCACTTTGCCGTTTTGTCTCCAGATCGTACTCGAAATACCAAGTCTCATCTCCGGTGACAATATTTTTGCAAAAAAAGTTGGATCCTGATCGGCCCCGACAATCAAATCTTTGCAGTTGGAAATTAGGTGGGGTTTTTTGTTCAGGAGTCAGAGTGTGGGGCACAAAGCGCGCACCGAGCTTTTTTTTCAAATCCTTCGTCATGATCCTGAAAACAGATCCCACACTAATGTCTAACGACTGTGCAATCATTTCTATCGTTATTCGGCGGTCGGATCTCACCAGCGCTTGCACACGCTCCACATTTTCATCGTTTCGACTCGAACATGGACGACCTGATTTCTCATTGTCTTCGGTCGAGTCTCTTCCAGCTTTAAACCTCGAAAGCCACTCAAATACTCGCGAACGACTCATAGCATCGTCACCATACGCAGATATAATCATTTCGTACGTTTCTGTGGCCGATTTTTTCCCAATTTAAACAAAATTTGATGTTCGTGCGTTGCTCCATTTTTTTTCGATGACAATGACGCACACACACGTTTTACGCAAATGAACACTGCCAAGTCGGAACTAGTCAGAATTGAATGCAACCACGTGTTACGCGTGGCTGAAGGTCCTTGCTACGTCATACCGCCGGTTTCGAAGCGATAGCGCCATCTGTACTTTTTACGAGCGGGAGTCATGGAACTTTTTGAATACACTGTATATCACACTTTTCCAAAAAAGGTGCTAGTATGATATTGAAAATTTTATAACCTATGACTTTTCATTCTTCGAAACTACATAACAAAGTGATGAATAGGAAATAATTTGAAGCGAAGTCTATATGTCTAAAAAAATCCTTGGCTCGTCCTCTGCAATAGCATTTCAATTTTCAGACTCATCTACCCCTCCAAATTTCTTACTGGTCACGACCGTCTCCAGGCTCATCTCCGAATAGAACTTGCTGATTCCCCAGACCTAGCGACCTGGGACAGCCTATGTCTTAACATTTGAACAAGTGTCCTACATTAGGGACAGCTGCCAAATGTCGGTCTTTTGGCCACTATGCCACGTGCTGTAAGGCTTAGTGGCGAAACGACAGGGATTTTTCAATACCATAATAGTTGTTAACGACCTGATGGTTGTCTCGACTAGTTTTCCTAATGACAAAATTCCTCGACATTAGCAAAACTGAATCGAACTTTATTTCATAAAAATCCTCGTCATCGACAGTATGTTGATGACGAAGTGTCTCGTTATTAGCAAAATTGGTAGGATCTTCTATGGTCGATATCTCGTTGAAATCACTTGGAAGGTTAGATTAAAACGAAGCAACACAACACAGCTCAAAATAAAGATAACCCTGACTGGGGCTCGAAAAATATTGTTCTGAATTTGATTTTATACACGTTAACGACATTGTACAGGAAACCAAATTAGTATTTTGACGTTTCAGTCAAGAAAGCAAAACCTCCAAGATGGATAATTTGAGAATAAGGTTGTTACAAGATACGCATGTATGCCCTTATGGCGTCTGTACACTTTATAAATGCTAGTAAAGTTGAGTCTCTTAATCTAGAATTGTTTAAATGCTCATACTTTTATCCAGTGTTAAGTATCAGATACTTATATATGCAGCATGTAACTGCTATCCACCGAAAATGAACAGACTCTCGGTAGTATTTAGGTAAACACTTAAGAAACTCCCCATTCTATGCAACGAAAAGGTGCCCATCCGTGGCTTATCGTTAACTCCTGCAAGAATTTTGGTTTGAAAATTCAGTGTAAGGACTGAAATTATATATCATTCATTTTTATTTACAGGTTACCAGAGGGAATTAACTTATCAACATAACGATGGATCATTCAGTGCATTTGGAGAAGTCGACAAAGAAGGTAGCATGTTCCTAACGGCTTTCGTTCTACGTTCATTCCATGAAGCAAAACGGTACATCACTATCGATCAATCTGTCATAACCAAAATGCAAAAGTGGATATCATCGAAACAATCGGATGATGGTCATTTCCCCAATGTCGGTAGAATTGTCGATTACGGTGTGCAAGTAAGTGAGCTGGATTTTCCCTATCTGTAGATTTTCCCTATCTGTAGATTTTCGTATAGAACTCCTTTTGTCCCAAACACGTCTCGGTTGAACCACACTTAATATTTCAAAACAATGATTGCCACAAAATGATTAAAAAGAAATTAATTGCAAGTTTTGTCTAAATCTAATAATCATCAGCCTTCTCATACAAACGATAGGAATCACATGACATGTAGATACGAAATCTATTACCTTGTTACTTACTAAATACATAGTTTAAAATACAAATTATTGTTCTGTTACTTTTACATTAATGTCAAGACAATTATTGTAATCATTTTTGCAACTGTGTACATAGTTGTAGCTTCATTTCTTGTAATAAAGGAAACTAAACAAACAAGTTTTGTATTATACTGATATATATTTTTAAGGCAAAAGAAATTGAATCGACCTAGAAAAATAGGAACAATTCCTATTTCTTTTCCTACAATATTAGAAGATATTAGCAATATTAAATTTATGCTATAAAGATCTAAGTGTACCCAATTAAACTTTTATGCTCCATTCATAGTTACAAAAAATGACCATGTCATTACGAAAATTATCTTTAATTAGTTCTACAGAGACATTCTGTATTTTTACGTACAGGAATTTTAATCCCAACCGGTTCTTATATCCTAAACATATTCATAATTACGCATTCTCTCTTGCCTTAATTTCTCTCTGATTTTTATACTTTATTTTCAAATAATTTGAACAATTTTTTTCATTGATCAAATATGGGCTAAATATATGTTCCGAGTAAAAATGACTACATTATAATTGTATAAAATAAATGCAACATATACAGGTATGCTTCATTTCATTAGTTATATTTCAAAAGAATTTCTGAGAATCACACCGACCTTACCTCTTCAAGTGTTACTCTTTTCAAGCACTACTTTCATTTCATTTGTGTTTTGTGTTTCAACCATACGACTTCGTTAATTATTCATGCGGTAGAATAGAAATTATGTAATACAAAGAATTAAGTGTAAATTCTCACTTTATTTTCAGAAGAGTGCCAAGTTATGTTTTCTAATTTTACAACTCCGTGGTTCTGTGTAACCACTCTAATAATGCTTTTGCAATGGGTTAGAATCCTTATTGGATCTACTTCTCTTTCATTTTTTTCTGTAAAATAGCTACGAAAATTAATAGCGCCACATATTGTCTAAAGTACAGTGAATTCACTTTCAAAATTTCACACACGTTTGAATATTGTTTGTCATTTTTAATCTGTCAGTAGATTTACATTAGAAGCTAAAGTTGTATGTATTTTAATAATTTTTTTTCAGGGTGGTATCGAAAAGGAAAAGAACGACGGTGCCATCACAGCTTATGTCTTGACCTCTCTCCTCATATCCGGTTATGAAAACGAGACAGTCACCAACAATGCCAAGTCCTATCTGAAAGAGGCCGACACGAACCTGACACCGTATGAAACCTTCTTGTACGCATATGCCGAGGCTCTTGGAGGCGATATTGAGTCTGCGAAGGACAGGATCGCTGAAATAAAACCCAGAGCTAACACCACTGGTAAAAGCTTTCCTTCAATTAATTTAGTACATTGACTCAAAGATACGTGATTTATTTATAGTTCGTGAATACTTTACCAAGTCCTATACGATCTCAGTTATGTGATGTAACAACTCAGGGCGTATGTGGTTGTCAAAAAGCTTAACCTAACTAAGCTGCATGGTTTCCATTGATCATGGAAGGTTCGGAATTAACTTTCTTAATTGGGGTGCAGCCCTCTGCGCCTACTGAAGTCATTAAGGGGTATATTTGTGAAAACTAAACATTGTACATTGCCAATCGACCATGGAGATTTACAACTTTTCCTCTCTGATCTTGTGTTGCCGGTGGTATGTGCCCTACCGGTCAATCTTACATATACCTGAACCCGAATTGTTCTTGTCACGGAGAGACGGATAGAGCTTTTTCTCTATTTGTTCGTCTTACCAATTTATTCTGGCTAAGCTAGCGGGCTCAGAGTTGAAATTACTCCATAGGTTTCTTATTTCGGTGACAGTCGATAATTTAGACTTTACCTGAACCTACACACCTTGATTTGGTTCTGATGCCTGAATCGTGTTGTCTTGGGTGGAAGGCTTGGCTTTATTTGCCACACAAATGTACCCAAGTGGCTTATCTCTTGGGATGAATTCAAGGAAAGACACTTTGGGTGATGTTTAATGTCAGTAGATTGATCTATTATGAATTCAAGTCCTCCGGAGATATGCCGTAAGTCTGCAGTCTAGCATGTGTGAAGATAATCACCTACTTAGTTACATATACAGGTGTCCGACGTCGAGTATCCCGAAGATACATCTTGAAATCAAGCTTCGGGAAAAATTGATGTCTAAAACGTCCTTCATCAGATGCTATCAATCTCATTTCCCACATTTTAAAAGCAATGTCAGTTAAGACCTTCGTGATGAGTCTTGATCTCTGCATCCTTAAGTACCAACCTCATTATTTTGTCGCCTCGTTTCCGAGGTACCTTACGTAATCTTTGACTCAATTCAGGCGCTTTCCGTAGCATCCCACGATCTTATAGTACATCAGACTTATTTTATACACCAGTGGGTTCTTATTGTTCCTATATCTGAAAGCTTGTAGGCGAAGAAACTATTTGAGAAAGTGTTGTTTTCCATGCGTGGCTTAGATGTACTAGATTTAGACTATCCCAGTGCTTTTTTTTTCTATGCTGACAGTTCAGCTTGAAAGACCATTAGTTGTATTCAGTCTGAGTATTACTCAATAATAGAACCATAGCTACGACAAAGATATAGCAAAATTGCCGTCCATGCCCGAACCATTGGTGTATAGTTCCATCACTACCTTCCACAGGTGAAACTTCAAAGGCCACTCTCATGCGTTCTACTGCATCTAGATTCTTTAAATATCCATCCTCCTTTCAGAAAATTCC
Source organism: Meta bourneti (assembly GCA_933210815.1). NCBI lineage: Eukaryota > Metazoa > Arthropoda > Arachnida > Araneae > Tetragnathidae > Meta > Meta bourneti. The sequence continues at coordinate 59,275,008 of OW119924.1, read as the reverse complement.
GGATCGATCATTTCCCCATTCACCGCCTCCGATACGATTTTCGTATATTATGAAGTGGAAATATATCGGTCTTAAGCTCTTTATTCAAAGTACACGGTTTTAAAAAAATCAGACAAATCACAGAAATTAACTTATTCTCCCATGATGGAAATTGTATTTCGTTTCATAATACGTTTGAGTATTCCTGTATTTTTGTTATAAAATCCCTTATCCTCTTTCATCACAATTTCACTAAAAAATAGTTACAATTTTTCTGGAAAGTACGTTTTACAATGCGTAGCGTCAGCATATAGCTAGGAAAAAATTTGTATCTAGCTTATACCGATAAAAGTGTTACGCTTAATCTCTAAAATTTATTTCATTGATTATGATTTTAATGTAGCTGTACTGGTTTGTAATCTGTCAATAATAAGAGTTCAAATTATCAGGAACTTGAAGATAGCAGAGCAGTGTTTTTAATCCGAAGTTCGAATGTCCATGTTCTGCTTCAAATGTTAATAGATTGATATGAGCATCAAGTCTCAAGCTCGATCTCTACATGTTGTTTTTATTATCGTAAGGTATCCTAATTTGATTATATATGTATATGAATTCAGACTAAAATAAAAGCATCATGTGTTAAATAAACATTTTATTTGAATTGAGATATTTGAAGTTATAACGGGTTTTATTTTTTTCCAGATGGTCTTGAGTTTTACAACAATCCAAATGGTACAAAATCCATAAACCTTGAAACAGTAGCTTATGCTGTTTTAGCTAACCTCGAAGTTGGAAACGGTGCTTCTGCTGCCTTGCCCTTGGTTCGATACATGACCCAAAATCTAAACCCACGTGGTGGATTCTTTTCCACACAGGTATGTCTGAGATAAAATGTAAAAAAAATCCTTTAACGTGTTAAATCTAGGTTTAAAACTGTTTTAACTGACAATTGGATGCTTATTTTATATTCGCTACCTGTTTTCAAAACCTTTTAATAACCTGGCACAAGGAAAAAATTTCAAGCTAAAATATATTCATCCAAAATTTTTGCTTACAAATTTTAAAACAATGCTGAAATATATTCAAGTGATATTATTTAAAAGTGTCAAAAAAATATACTCCTTGCGGAATTCTAAATGATCTGACTAGATCAACGTCATTTGACCATGGTTTAAAATTACGTGGTGTTGTCCTCGGTCTTTCCCTTTGGGATTGATCCCGGACCATCACCAATAGCCCGTTAATAAAATACACTAGATCAGTGGATAGAATTGAAGTATTTTGTTCACTTTTCTGTTTTTGAATGGTTATTAAAATTTTAAATGTAAAATCCTTTATACAAAGTCCATTTCATGGAAACAACTGTCTTAAAACTTTCAAATGTAAATACGAAGATATATGTAAAAACGGTATAATAGAAAGCAAGTCTAATGCGTTTGAAAATGTTTGCAATTTTATACAAGACTAAGAATAATTGCGCCATGAATCGTTTCCTCTATTCGTAATTCTGAATTTTCCATTTTTGATGTAATGTTTCCTTGCCATTGATATAAGATTGAAAAGATTTTGAAAACATAGCTTTCTTATTTTATTCTATAATTATTTTTTAAGAAACCTACTGAAATATTGGTAGAACTACTAAAAACACAATTAAATGTTTTACAAATAATTTTTTTCATTAGGACACATGTGTTGGCTTGGATGGCCTCAGTAAATTTGCAAAATTGGTTTATAAGGATCCAGTGGATATACTGGTTTCTGTCTCTGGTGATATGAATGAACGTTTTGAAATTTCAGAAGAAAATAAATTATTGGTTCAACGCAAAAAAGTACCCCAAGTTCCAAGTGATTTCCAAATAGAAGCTACCGGTTCTGGCTGTGGTCTTGTTCAGGTAATTTCAATCCAATATTTACTGAAGGTTTTGATATTTTCTTTTCACTGTTAAATAATTTTATCATTGGTAACTGTTTTGAGAAATTTAATGGTATTATATCAACTAATTTATTAAGAAACAGTATACATTATGCAATGTATAAAAATCGGCTTGTATTAAGATTTTCAAATATTTAACCCTTTGAGCATCACGAGATTTCCTCATAGTGATGTTACTCCACAACGTATACTGACTAAATAATAATTTATTGAATTATCCTTGCGAAACTTTTTATTGGTCCAGAGAGTCAACTGGTTATAAAAATATTCAGGGAAGACTGCAAGTTGAAAAAAGGATGAATGCGTGTGAACCCTTCAGAAGGTTAAAACCTACACCTTGTTTTTTCAAGCAAATGTAGGAAATAGTAAGGACTAAAGGATTCATGTAAATTGTCCCATTTTCAAAAATTGAGTCTTAATTTGAGGGAACGTTGCGCAGACCCCACGCTGTTTGAGGGCTTTGAATTCTGATGTTATTTGAAGCGGTATTGAATGCCTATCGCATGAAATGATTCTTGCCAACCGAAGCTAGTTCACCCAATCTTTTTTTTATCTGCTGTAGTAAATTGTAGGTTTAGCCAGAATTGTAATTACTGTACACCCTTGAAATTGTGGTACCTGAAAATCCAAAATCCTCCGAAACGCCCATCGCATGAGCTTGAAATATTAAATCGTGTTGAAATTCACTTAAATCGTGATAAATCGCCATTCTTACGGAGGTATGAGGTCTAGATGCTTCCACAGATCGCTATAGCTTTATATGTACTGGCAGACGCCACCAATGACGAGTATAGGTGTCATTGCTATGTATTCTGGATAGGTTCTTCTATACCAGTTTTACTGGCACTTCAATGTATAGAATTATTCACATAGAGATTATGTGCATTAATTTATACCATCGAAACATGTTTAACTTACAGGTTACTCTACGTTACAACACGTTTAACCCTCGAGCAAAGAACATATTCCAGCTTGGTGTTACCACTGAATGCTTGGGAACAGATTGCAGTCGAAGAAAAATTAATATAGCCGTCAGGTATATATTTAATAATATTATTGGTTATTTTCTATATTGAATGGGTTCTTTACTTTTATTAATATACAGGGTGCAACGCAAAGTCCGTGCCCACCCTTTATTTTCGCAACCGTTGGTCGTAGACATATACTTCCAATTACAAAAATGTTTCAAATGAGGTAAACATTCATGTTATGACATTTTGAAATTTAGAAAACCAATTTTGTAAAAATTACAAAATCTAACTTTTTATACAGTCCCCCGTTCCTTATAGTGATATTTGGTAAAAGTTTACGCTCATCCTAACAAACGTAACACAAAAAGTTTCACTTCTGTGTAACAAAAATTGACCGAGATATTTAATTTCAAAATTTGCGATTTTTTCAGATTTGTTTTGCCTTCATTGAGGGGTCGGTTAAAATATAACTTAGAATAATTAGAGATTGAAATCAGGTGCAACGCCAATTTTACGGCGAAAGGGGGGGGGGTTCCCCGACCATAAACGATGGGTTCATGTATAGTAAAGTGGACATGCCCGATTCACTGAAAGTGGTCGCAGCGCCCCTAGTGGCGAAACACGGAAGTTTGGAAATCTAACTCCGAAACTAAGCAAGATAGACAAAAGATGTGAATTAGAAAGTTGAAGACCATCGTCGAATTATGTAGAATCGACACCCTGAAAATGAAAAATGAGCAAAAAGAACCGGATAAATGGCAGCAGAATGCAAACTACCAGCGGGGCTATAACCCCCATGCTAATCATGATTATGCCAATAGGGTAGTACCGCAGCCACATGCTCGGGATAAAAGACGAGCCATCCAGTAGTGGGCAAACTATTCCGCGCTGAAATCGTGATGGTGTGCTACACATCCGCGTAATATGCCGAAATGATAGTGATTTATGGCGAATGTCAACGAAATGCCAGAGCTGCTGCGAGGCTTTATGGCGAACGTTTTCTTATGGATCGACGTCCATCGCATCGAACTATAGCTACTGTACTTTGCCGTTTCAGAGAGACCAGCGGCTTTACACCACCACCCAGATCAGGCAGACTGACAAGATCTGGCATTCAAGTGACACCGGAGGAAGTGCTGGGATACGCCCTTGCAAATCCACACCTAAGCACGGCGGAAATAAGCGAGGCATGTGGATACACGCGCCAACATATATGGCGATTGTTACATGCGCATCCATACCGTCCGCTACTGGTGCAAGCATTGATGCCGGGTGACGACGCATGAAGATTTGACTTTTGTAATTTCCTGCTCAACACGTTGCACGACATTTCGTCGTTGTTTTCCGACATACTGTGGGCAGATGAGTCGCAATTCACACGGGATGGCATCGTCAACACCCGCAATGTGCATTACTGGGCTCTGGACAACCCTCACATGGGACGCACAGCACGACACCAGGTACGCTGGTCAACGAATGTATGGTGCGGTTTATGGGGAACCCAGATTGTTGGACCCGTCTTCTACGACGGGACCTTAACGGGCAATCGTTACCTGCACCTGTTACAAGACACGGTACGTGACTGGTATGAACAGCTGCCTCTCCGAGATGCATGTTGTGTGTGGTTCCAACATGATGGTGCCCCTCCGCATAAAGCAGCAAACGTTCGTGCGTATCTAGCCACCGAATTCGGCCAACAAATCATAGGATATGGTGGTCGGGTAGAGTGGCCACCGCGTTCGTCGTAATTGACTCCCATGAACTTCTCTGGGGTTACGTCAAGGAACAGATCTATGCGACCAAGCCAACCTCTGGATGATCTGAAACAGCGCATCAGCCTTGCTTGTCGTACAGTTACATCAGCTATGCTCCAACGCGTCCACGATTCAGTACTGTCACGCAATCAATTTTGCATTGCCACCCACCAATGGGAAACATTTTGAGCAGTATCTCCAGTAGATTTCTCCACTTTATGTGTTGTTTTCCGCTGTATGCTTGTCTGTAACTTGTGGGAGTTAGATTTCCAAACTTTCCATGTTTCGCCACTGGGGGCGCTGCGACCGCTTTCAGTGAATCGGGCATGTCCACTTTACTATACATGCACCCATCGTTTATGGTCGGGGAACCCCCCCTTTCGTCGTAAAATGGGCGTTGCACTCTGATTTCAATCTCGAATTATTCTAAGTTATATTTTAACCGACCCCTCAATGAAGGCAAAATAAATCTGAATAAATCCCAAACTTTGAAATTAAATATCTCGGTCAATTTTTGTCACACAGAAGTGAAACTTTTTGTGTTATGTTTGTTAGGCTGATTGTAAACTTTTACTAAATATCACTATAAGGAACGGGGGACTGTATAAAAAGTTAAATTTTGTAATTTTTACAAAATTGATTTTTTAAATTTCAAAATGTCATAACATGAATGTTTACCTCATTTGAAACATTTTTGTAATTGGAAGTTTATGTCTACGACCAACGGTTGCGAAAATAAAGGGTGGGCACGGACTTTGCGTTGCACCCTGTATATAAATTTGTAGAATACATGCTATTAAAACTATTTTTTTTTAAGAAAATCACTTATTTCGCAGATATATCCGGGTTAAAATGTATTTTTTTAATTTTACAAAAAATGGACACTTTTCTTAAAAGAAAGTGGCCTCCAAACTGGTGTAGTCATAACGTTTGTCTGTCACCCAGTAAGTCCCAGGTTTGTGATAAAATCTTTAGGTGTGTACGGGCATTCTGTACCCGAGTGATCTTTCATTCTTTTCATTTTTATCCTCTCCCATCCTTCTGCTTTTTGCTTTTTCTGTGATTGGCCCAGCTTGCTCAAATATGTCCCTTGCGCCATAAAACCCCAAAACAACCAACCGTGTCTACGTTGCTCAAGTGTAAAACAAACTATTGAAATAACGGTGGCTTACTCACCAGGTACTCCTTAACAAAAATCAGTCAGCTTCCTCCTTGCAGTGCTCAATGGCCGAAGGGGTTAGTGGTTGGGAATTGGAAACAACAAAAAAATTAAAAACTTAGTTAAAATGTTCTGGTTTAAATATTAAATATTATTTTAGAGTCCTTTATTCTTTTGCGTCGATATTATTTCTTAGTCATGAGTTGTAATTTTAATTATTTTTCAAAGAAATGGGATTAGGATAAATCGAAATTTTCAGGAGTTCAATTTCCTATTTTAAGACTGCTATTCATTAGTTTCTCAGTAATTATGACTGGTATTAATTTCTGAGAGTAATTCTGAGAACCATTGCCAACTTTAGTTTTGTTGCAACTCATGAAATCTCTCGTTTAGTTCCGAGTTGGTGAGAAAGGAAGGTTAGAGTAAGAGGTATAGAGTTTCTACGCCGCTTGAGATCGAATTGGGGATTTGTAAATCACGTTATTTGGATTTTTCTTGATTTACTTAAATCATTACCTTCTATCAGCTTTTTATGTAAGTAAACTACCAGATAAGCATCAAAGAAAGTATTGAGAGTCCATATGCAGTTAACAAGTTCTTATCTGAGAATTAACATTTAGGTTTTATGGAATCGATGTGTATCATCAATAGAAAAATATTTTAAAGGGATACAATCACATGTCTTTATATTCCACGCTCGTTGAAGGAAATGAAACAATACCCGATATCGTTGGCATTGGTTTCAGCTTTTAGTGAGTTTAAATATGTTTCTATCTAACTTGGAATTTGGGACCGTCGTGGCTCAGTGGCCTCCCTGGGTGTATTTCTCTCTGTCGTTAAAGCTTTCCTTTGCATATCCATTGCTTGACATTGCCTGTCTTGTGTTTAGCGCAGTATGTCCAAATATGGTCTTTCTGCCATAAAACCCCAACCATCCTTATCTGGAATTTAAAATATTTATCGAATAAAGTTGCCTAACATTTTAATGTTAGATACATAGATTATTATGCATTTACATTATGCATTTATTATTATTTAAATTTTTAAATGTTGTGTAACATTTGAGAGTTATCTTTTATATTTAGTTACGTACCCGAAGGTAAAGCAGCCGGAATGAGTGTTGTTGAGGTTAATATGATATCTGGCACTGTACCTGACAAAGAAAGCCTCCAACAGGTAACCCTACTCTTTACTAAAGATCATTATCTGTTTCTTCTGACCATTATCTGTTATGCCGTAGCTGCTTAAAGCTAATTCTATCATAAATGTTATTGATTTTATTGAATAAAATGTTCATGAAGGGCTATGACAATTACCTCATGAATGAGACATTTTTATAAGGATAATTTTTGTAAAATATTACTTTGTATTGTTTTAGAATATGTATGATTAATACTGCTAATTAATGTTACAAGTAAATAAATATTATTTTAAAAAGCTCAAAGGATTCTAGTTGCCAGTAGCCCGCTGTGTTGCTCCAGAGCACGTTAATTCAACTACCTACCTCAAAGGATTCACAATTGGTCATTCAGAAAGTATTTTATTCACTTTAATTTATTTGTGTTGTGTCTTGTTTTCGAATTAAAACTAAGACTGAAAAAGTAAACAAGATTTATATAACAAATTCCTTACAAGTACTTTAAGATAAGTACATTTGATTTCAATTTCCTTGGATTATCTACGTTATATTTGTACATATCAGTAACACGCGTTTCATTCAATTTCACTTTAATCTACACTTTACGCGATGGATAAGTGAAGCCATTAGGTGAATACAATAGTGAAGCAGGAACATTACTATTGTATAAAAATTATTATTGATTACTATTGTAAATTTCCTTCGAATTTTTTCGGAGGAAGATTGTTTTCGTATCTTTTAAAAATACATTTTAATTTTTGTTACTAAAAAGAGAATTTTTACAGCTCACTAAAGACAAGAAAAATATTTTACGCTTTGATGTTGAAAATAACAAAGCAATCTTTTACCTTTCAGAAGTAAGTTAACTTATGATTTATTTATATATTTCATTTCTAGATTTGTTATACAATGGGTCGCTTCTCACTTAAGCAACGCATTATTCTTGTTCTGGACAGTTAAAATGAACGTTATTTAACGTTTTTATAATATCTATGAATTAATTTAAATAATTTATTTTAGAAGTCAAATTGTAAATGAAATTAATCTCTGTCCACACACACACACAATATTAATGTATTATAATGTGAAGCCTGTTAAGTTAAAGTACACAAGCTCTCTATTTTTTACAGGTTCCCTTTTTGCAAATTCAGCATTTTTTAACCATGCATGACCTAAATTTGAAACAATCCAAACAAATAAGATCTTTGTGTTTAGTATAGGAAAATATGAAAAATAATTTTCATATTGTAGATAGTTCTGAATTTTTTTACTTTACCTGAAAGTTGAATTTTTATTTTATATCTATTAGAGTTACAGAAATAAAAATATAAATCTTAAATCGTAGTTCATAAATTTTTATTGAATTATTGGAACTCCGCTACCTGCTTAGAAAATTATTTGTTGCTACATTTATATAATCTATGCATTAAGTGTTTGCAAAATACACGGCAAACTGCTACGAGTAGTTTCAAATAAAATTTACTAAAAAAATTAACATAGAAACTGGAGCATCAAAAAATATTGTTTCCAAATGAAGTTGAACCGTTTGTTTTAATAAAAATAATTGTTTACTCTTTTATTTACCCTAAAGACAGATTGCTTATCCTCTTGAATCAATTGTTATAAATTTATAAAATTGCATTTGCAAATCATCACTTTAATAGATGTTTATATTTCTATATATAAAGTGTTTGCATTTTATAGGAAGTTTAACTAAAATCATTCTCCTAGCTCTTTAACTTACCAAGTTTTTCAATACCATATATCCTCTACATTTCTACTGAAATACAAATTCTTGATTCAAATTTTTAAATCAGATATGTTCATTTTATTTTGAAAGATAAAATAGGGGGATTTATTTCCCCTTTAACTCTTGCAAAATAATATTCAACTTTAACGAGGATAGTGTAACCAAGTTATAATCAGTAACATCATGATTTAACAACCAACAGAATGAAACAAATTTTGAAGTTTATAAGTTTATTTCATTAGTTCCTGAGCATCAATTTTATTTTTGAGTATAATTAAAAGAAGTGGTGCTTACTCGTATATAAAATAGTACTCTTAACAATAGCTTTATGCTTTTCAATAATAAAATATATACAACGCTCAAGTAATACCTTTTGTTCGCAGGTAACCAATGCCGGTACCCAGTTTTCTTTTGAAGTAGATAAAGTAATTGACGTTGAAAATGTGCAGCCAGCTAACGTTAAAGTGTATGATTACTATGCTCCAGGTAAGATATTTAAGAATTTGAAAATTAGTTTCAACTTCTAAAACTCAAACAAAATAATGAATATTTTTTAGTTTTAACTAGAGCAAGAGAAACATTGGTCTATTGTTCATTTTTAATCATTTTTGTTTAATGATGAGTTACGACCACTGAATAATTTCGATAGCTGATCATTTGTCACCATTTCTATAACTTTTTAATGAGTAATCAGTGACGTCATTTAGGAAGGGCTGAGTACAACAATGTCCACCTGTGTTTAGGATTTTTTTAGTATTTGAGTAGTAATAAAATATTTGAGAACTGCTTTTAATATTGAAGTATTATACTTGTATGAACGCTTAAGAAATAAGACGAGATTTGTTGGGGCTAAATGTCCCATTTAGAATGTACCAGAAAATTTATGAAAGTTCATGAAGCAGCGACGTCATTCAACAACTAATATTACCCTTTGATATATATAGTTTTTATATACTGTAAAAATGTAATTTTGTGTTAACTGAAAAATCTAAATTTGTATATTATATCAATTGCTAGTGTGTTATCATTTGTTTTCCTCCACATCATATGACCAGTAACTCCATGAACAAAACGTATATGTAGAATAAGAAGTATAAAAACTATGTGGAAACTGGAAATGTATGGAAATTCATGTTAAGAATAGGGAGGGGATACACCACACACACCATATGCCGATACACCACACCATATATCGAATCAGGTCTTCCCTAATAAATTTGCCTCCCTCAACCAAAATCTGAAATGACACCTTATGAATATAATATTGCTTTAGTGAACTTTATATGTAATTTGCTTACAATAGTTTTGTTAATTTTTTTAAACTTCGTGTACAACACATTCTCAAACATTGCTATTCATTTTCATGTATTACATCCTGGTACATCAACGACTTTCTTCCATTAAATTGTTCTTTACATATTGAACTGCATTTAACCTCTTCTCATACTACTAATTTGGTTTTTTTTTTCTTTTAGAAAATGTGGAGTCTACAAGTTACCTAATTAGAGATTCGGCCAGTACCCCGTCAGAGACAAAAGATGCTTAGATTGGATTACGCGAATGATTTAACTTAGTGGTTTCGATAAGACTTTCTTATGTTTTGTTTTTATAACACGGTGGAAAGTGTCGGTGCTAGTATATCAGTATTTTTAATATACGCACAGAAATCATTTTCTATACCTGATACCTTAAAACTTTCTGTCAGACACTGTTGCTTTGAGGGCAAATCTACAAATAAATTCTATGTAAATAAGTGTCTTGTGGTTTTTATTATTTGTTTAAAATCGCACATACCTCGCTCCACAATTGAATTGCATGAAACTGAATAGTTTCTTCACGGTAAAGATTTAACTTTTTTTAAAACAGTCAAAGAAAAATATTTGCAAACACCGTCATTGCAACAATTCTTCACGACAACATTTAAGCAAGACGACGATGGACTGCGTGCTTCTTATAACATTTCTTTACAGATTACAAAGTCCGGAAAGCCGCACACCATTGGCCAAGAACTTATTCTACCAGCTGTGAGGTAATATGCACCGTGCTGCATAAACCAACTTCCGATATAAGAATTCCACTGAGTAATAATACAGTACAAAGAAGGATTGACGAAATGGCTCAGGACGTAGAAAATTCTTTGAGTCGCTCAGAAGCCAATGCGGTTCAGTCCAGAAAACAAAAATTGAGAAATTTAATGTTTTTTAATACATTAATTTATAAAATTTTTGGTTTATTAATTTGATCAGAAAAGTATATAAAGTCTTTTTTCTAAGGGTAGGGGCTCTGCCACAAAACAAGATATGTACAAGATGTGTAAATGAAAACATAAGTATTTATTGGGACAATGGAAGCATCTTAAAAACTTTAGGATTTATACTTTTGGCAGCTGAAAGAGATAAGAAATTTATGTAAAAATAATACAATAACATTTGTTGTCATAAGTTTAATGTTTATTCATCATAACAAACATCTTCTTCCAAGTTATCTAAATCTAAATTTTGATATCCACGTGTTCTTAATGTCCTGTAAAAGTCGTGTTTTATTGGAGGTATATACTTTAATAAATTCATCATGTATTTTTTTGTTTCTTTTGAAATTGTTCTACCATTAGGATACAATAATGGTTGATTTATATTTTTTAAGATTGCTGGCCTACCTTTTTTTATGTCAATTACATGAAAGGTATTATCCTCGTCAAAATTATATTTGAACTTAATGCTGCTTGGGTTTGACCTTTCTACTTTTATCCACCGCATATTAAGCCAATTGACTGTTAGTCCACTTGTTGATTTTTTCTGTTGGTAATAGCATCTTCCAGTGGTTTTTTCAGTTTTTACAGTTATTAAAGAAAAATTATTTAATGTTTTTGATAACGCAATAATTTTCACAAACACTTCAATGTAATATTTTTATGTTTTAACCAAAGTTTAGACTCGTGGAATCGCCCTGAGCCATCTTTTTCGAATATTTTCATCCTCTGGAAAGAAAACCGCCACTTTTGGTGTATCACCATATCCATAATTTCCGGAGCAAGAAGGTACACAGCATCTAAAGGGCATTTTGGATAGCCTCGTGGTTAAGCCTAAAGAAATCGGTCTGGACACACGTTAAACGTGTTGTTTGACGAAAGCCTTTAACACCTTGACACTGTAATGTTCCACAAATATTATATAACAATATTTAACTGCAACTGCACTTACTTTCCGGTAAAATAGTATAGAAAAACCTAATTTCTTTCGCTACATAAAGGAAATCCATTAATAGTCGGCCATGCGGCGATGTTTGTTATGACTACTAATTAGCGAGTCACGTGATTGAAACGTCAGAGCGGTCTGGCCTTGTTATCTCGGTGGTAACGCTATAACTCCTATTAGATTCGAATATCAAAAATGGGTGAGAAAAAAGCACTATGTTGTGAGTCGACGATCCACGGAGGGCCCCTATCTCTGACCGAGGTAAACATAAGACTACAAGCTGTTGCAGACGGCTAACCCCCATATATTGGGTTTTGTGTAGCAGCACAAGATTTCCTCAATAGGAATGCGATTATGGTATGCTTTCTGTTTTGTTAATAGCGAACGCACATGTGCAAAGATAAATAATTGAGTCTACCCACGCACCTAGTAATAAAAACGGCGTAAGCAGAGGTCTGCTTTTGCGGGACTCGAGATCTTACGCGATAAAAAAAAAAAGAGTCCATCGGCTGCTCCTCATTTGTGTGCCAGCAGCGTAAATGGCGGTAACACAGAATAATAATGAATTTTTGGAATTAGATCACCAAATTATTGTTGCAAGCGAGACAGAATAGGGAGGGGTACGACTGATTGAATCCGAATTTCATCAGTTATGTGAACTATGCTGAAATTGAGATATCCCTCAACCTGTATGGTAACAGGACCATCACAGAGTGGAAAAACACAACTCGTAAGCAAAATGATTACCGAGCAGGTATATGAATGTAACATGGACAAAATTTTGTGGTGTTACTCAGTGTGGCAACCGTGGTTTACCGAAGAGGAAAATGTAACATTTGTATGTGGCTTACCACAAGAAGGCGATGCTTTTTAATTAATTATTATTGATGACCAAATGAATTGTATAAATTCTGACACATCACATATGTTTACTGTTAGTTCACATCATAATAATTATAGTGTGATCTTGATTACGCAAAATTTGTTTCCTCGAGTGAGTGATGCGAGATATTGGTTTGAATACACACTATCTGATCATGTTTCGTAATAGCCGTGATATATCGCAAACTCTGTTTCGATAGACAAGCATTTCCAGGGAAAGGGAAATATTTCATGGATGCTTATAAAAAAATCGACCACAAGATCTTTCACCTATTTGCTGGTTGATGTTCACCCGAGAACCCCAGAGGAACAATGTCTCCGGTAGTCTATTTCCAGATCGTGGATTTATTAATTGGGTTTTCCTACCATTAAAAATTGAATAGAATGAAACGACATGTACATTTGCTTCATTTGCTTTCCAACGCAAGTCCACAACAGCGAAAGGCTATTTTAAAAACTGTTTCGAATAACCAAATCAAATCATTGTGTGAAATTTGTCAGAACTTGCTGTCAGGAAATATACCCATCTCCAAAGTGAAAAAACTTGCTCCTCATAAGAGTGATTCGTCAGTTGGCAGGCAGAAAAATATCCATCAATCGAAAACGCAAGCTGATAACGAAACAAACAGGAGGATTTTTACCTCTGATTCTTCCTTACTGTGTTGAGTTTGCTAGGAGGGATTGCGGGTAAGCAATAGGAAAACGCATATAAAAATGTCGAAGAAAATGGCATTAGTACCACCAGAACTGGTATCCGAATTCTATCAGTTAAATAAACCAGAAATTTGATTGGAAGACAATATTATTAGTTTGTGGCAACAGAATGGAATTCTTGATGATATGAGAGCTAAATTGCTCTCTCAGTGGATACCTAAATATCAAAGAGTCATGCAACCTCCTCCACCTCCAAAGCCGTTTGAAATTCCACCGGAATTGTTAGCGACTGCAGAAAATCTTGAATCAGAACTTCCAGAAGTAGTAGACGTTCAAAATGTGACTGCTAAACTCTTGGAGTATGCTGTTCCAAAAGCAAAAACGATATTTATTTTACCTATCTTGGAGAGATTGAAGAATATTAACTATACGTTTAATGAGCGTAACGAATTAGAAGTAAATGAAAAACCAGAATATCGAAGCAATGCGATAGATCTTTTTAGTTATCGGATAAGAAACACACAAAAACCTGAACTTCCACCGAAAGGGTTTGAAACATTTTTCAGGGTTATTTATGAAAGTAACATACCACATCAGTGAATAGGCAATAAAATAACGAGAGATCAGTTAGCTATTTCAGAGATCGACCCACTGATAGTAAAAGCACGTTCAAAGTCACAGGAGGATACAACTGAGAAAATTAAATGGGAAACTTGGGCTTAATGAGGAAAATATACTTCAATCCCAAAGAACCGGGGTCTTATGGAGGAGTCAAGCGATTGGCGAAAGCGAGCGGTGTTAATAGACATGATGTACAAACAAGACTCTCTCAACAAGATGCCTATACAATGCACAAACCTGTGCGCTATAAATTTCAGAGACGAAAAACAATATCTTATGGAGTGAATGAATTATGGCAAAGTGATTTGATAGACGTTCAGAAACTATCACGATACAATAAAGGATATCGCTATATTTTAACCATTATTGATGTAATGTCTAGATTTTTAAGAGCCATTCCCATCAAAAATAAAAGAGCAACTTCTATGATTCAGGTTTTTCGAAAAGTGTTCAATGAAGCGAAACCATCTAATCTATAAACTGACAAAGCAAGTGAGTTCTACAATAAAAAGGTTCGCAATCTGTTTAAGGAACATGGTATTCACCACTATTCAACCAAGAGTGAAGCTAAATGTGCTATTTTGGAACGTATGCATCGAACACTTCGTTCACGCATGTATCGTGTCTTTACTTTTCGTAAGTCGTAAGTATTATGATATTTTACAATCACTGGTCGATTCCTACAATCACTCCATACACCACAGTCATGGTTTTAAACCTGTCGAAGTAACTGTTGATGATGAGCCAACTATATATAAACGCTTGTATGGATTCAGTTCCTCATCCAAATTTCGTTTTGCTGTGGATGATGTTGTGAGAATATCGAAAGCTCATAGAGCGTTTAGAAAAGGATATCTTTCAGGATGGACCGAAGAAATTTTTAAAATCTACAAGAGATATCCAACAAGTTCTCATACATACATTCTACAAGATTTTAATGGGAAAGAGATTGATGGTCGTTTTTATGCCGAAGAATTACAAAAAGTATTAAAAACATCTGACTGTTATTGGGCCATTGAGAAAATTATTCGCACTAAAGGTAAAGGTCCATCTCGTCAACTATTGGTGAAGTGGGTAGGAATCAACGATTCATTCAACTCGTGGATTAAGACAGGATGGATCAGAACATAGAAGATTTTCTCCTAGTTTTACCCTCAAACGCTAGTATGAACTATTTTCCGAACAATACTCCAGATCGTTATCGAACCAAATTAGCTCATCCGATTACTCTAAGTGGAACCTGGGAATGTTGTTTAGCAAAAGCAACCATACCAGGTAGATTATTTACCATTCACTCCGGTTATAATGATGAATATTCTATAGAGAATACAGTGGAAGTAGAAGGTGTAACAAATTTATCTAAATATGACATAACTCTTTATAGTGAAGATCATACAGACTTTGTGAAAGGAATTAATGGAAACATTAAAAAGACATTTATAGATCCTCCTCTTATTCTTACATACAGCAAAACATACAGAACATTTCTTGCATTTTTTAAAAGTTAACCCCAAAATTGATGATATAACGCGTAGTAAAAGCACAGCACAAGTTTACACTGTTGACTATCACGATCCGAATTTGGAGAATTTTCGAAACCAGTTTATAACACTTGTTGCCAATAAACCACTACCAAGACTCACTTATGATATATTACTAGACAAAATGAAAGATAATGTATTTGAACAAATGAATAGAAAGATCGTTGATACAACAGGGAGTAATCTAGCACAATTCTTACTACTTGAAAATAATATAGTTGTAAAATTAAAAGAGCATGTAGATATACTTCTTGAACGTGATTCCTGCACTAATTTAATGAGCTCTCTAAACATCCATGATTCTTCTTACATTATTAGTAGGAATAACAGAGAAATCACATTCAATTACTCCAATCCATTAGAAGGAGTTGAAGGCGAGAAGTTTAAGATCATTGTCAATGAAGTATTTCCAACGCTTCATCATTAGCGCAGAACATATAATTTAAAAATATACAGTGGTATGTATCAACAAGCCAAAGACATTTTTAGTGAATTCAAATCCGTTCAATTCAATGCACTACCTAATTCCAAAGTCAAACTGATTGTACCACGTGACACCAAAGTGGTGTTTGGAGATAAACTCTCGGATTTACTAGAATGTACACGGAATACGTTCACAGAAGGAGTACATTTCTGATTATAACTTTGAATTAACTGCACGTATAACAGAGATATATGTATATAGCGATATTGTATCTTCATCGCTTGTTGGTAACTCATTAGTTCCGATTTTAAAAATCATATCGATTGCGAATGAACGACAGGATCAAATTGTGAAACATTTTCCAGTACCATTTTACTTTCGTGTTAAAAAGCAACATGTTGATATTATTGAGATTGAGCTGCGTACGAGTAGTGGTACACCCATAAAATTTATATCTGGTAAAACAAACTTAGTGTTATCCTTTAGAAAAAAATTAGTATAAAAATAACTTCGAATGTTCCCCTCTTTCATATCTGTCGATCATCATGCATAAACACGGACTTAGATTAGATCCTAAGGAGTGCATTGAATACTATTGTATGCAACAATCAGGAAGTGGAAACTATTTTTCATCAGATTTTCTAATACAAAGGGGATATGGAATGTTTAGTAAGTTGCTTCGATTCGTTCTACCGTTCATGATGAGAGCAGGTAAATATTTAGGGAAACGTCTATTAACTACAGGAGAGAACGTGGTACAAGACATTTCACAAGGAAAATCCCTTGGTGAAGCCTCTCGCAATCGGATTCGCGAATCTGGAAGAGAAATGAAACATGATATACTCCGCAAATTGCGAGGAGGCGGAAGCATTAAAAGACAAAAACAGATGAGAAAAATCAGACGAAACGTCGAAAGTTGTGTTCGAAAGACGTGTTTTTAAACCTCTAAATATGGCAAACTGTTATTGCACAAAGAGCGAACTGGATCTGTTTGTAACATTGCCAATTAAGCTAGCGATCGACCGATCCTCTTTCGTCAAATTCATCCCATAGCTTCAATTTCAGATAGTAACACAACAGAATTTCTGATGTCTGGATTGGGGGAATCGTATTTCGATCTTGCGCATATTTTCCTCAATGTCCAAGCAAAGATTAAAAAAAACGATGGTAGTGTATTCATCGAAAGTGATAAATGCGGGCCCATCAATTATCTCTTAAATACCATGTTTTCTGAATGTCATGTTTCCCTCAATGATCGACAAATTTTCTCAGAGAACAATTATGCTTACAAAGCTTTTATTCAAAATGTCTTGTTTCATTCAGAATCCTCAAAAAAATTTACTATGTGGTGCAATGTTCCATAAAGATACTGCGGAGAAGTAAGATGATTTAGATATTGCAGGAGCAGGGAACAAAGGATTAAAGCAAAGATGGAATCATACTAAAAACGGTACGCCCTTCGATATGTGTATACCGCTTCATTTGGATTTAGGTAGTCAATCCAAATTATTAATAAATGGTGTGTCAATACGCATCAAGTTAGAAAAGCAAAACAAACCCTATTAGCCAAGGATGGCGAGTATCAGCTTCATATAGAAAATATCAGCCTCTTTGTGAGACGATGTGAAGTTTCAAGTTCTATACTAGTTGGACATGAGAAAGCACTTGAACATTCCCTTGTTCAAATGCCTTTTACAAGAATTGAAATGAAAACGTTTACACTGAATTCAGGACTAAAAAGCATCACGATACCGAATGCAATCAATGGTGCACTACCTAATAGAATGATTTTGGGGATGATATCGAATTCTTCATTTAACGGAGATTTTAAGAAGAATCCTTTTAGTTTTAAAAATTAAAACAAAAGCCATATTTCTCTGACAGAAAACGGTGTGCAGATCCCAACCACGGCCTATGCACCTCACTACATGCAAAATATTTATGCTCGAAATTATTTGAATTTGTTTACAGATCATGGAAAACATGACACGAGTATAACATTCAATGTATAAGCATGATTTGTGTTTTTACGTTTTCGATCTCACTCAAGACTATTCCGCAAGTGATCCACATGCAAACGTGACGCGAAATGGTGATATATCAATTCATCTGAAGTTTGACACCGATCTCGGCGAAACGGTTACATTATAGCATACACTGCTGGCCACCGTAAATGCAACACCCTGAAGGAATCATGCAAATAATATGAAATTTACAACATGCATTAGCGGAGGTGAGATATGCAAATGATTAGAATTTCAGCGCAGACGCACATCACGCGCGCCTGTGGCGCCACTTCAAAGCGCTATTTAAGGCTTGGAGATTTCGACGATTTCAAGTACGGCAACTGTGTTTTTCTTGTGGTTTTTCAAAAAAACGATCAATTATGCCTCTTAGAAAACAGCGATCATTTTTTGATCAAGTATCCGAGTTCGACAGAGGAAGGATAGTGGCCTACCGAGATTGTGGATTATCTTTCAGGGAAATCGGTAGTCGTGTTGGACGAAACCAAACAACTGTAATGCGGATATGTGATCGCTGGATGCAGGAGGGTACGACGGACCGACGTGTTCGATCGCATCCACCTCAGTGCACCACTTCACGTGATGACCGGCATATTGTGCGTATGGCAGTGACGGATCGCTCAGCCACATCACGAACCATAGCACAGCACATTCAGTCTGTACCGCATCATCCAGTGTCTGCGCGTACCATTCGACGCCGTTTACAGCAGAGTGGTCTGTCCGCAAGACGTCCATTGCTTCGTCTACACTTGACGCAGAACCACAGACGTTTCCGCCGCCAATGGTGCGATGAAAGAAGGATGTGGACGGCAGAATGGAATGAAATTGTCTTTACTGACGAGTCACGCTTCTGTCTGCAACACCACGATGGTCGGATTCGAGTCTGGAGACACCGTGGAGAGAGGATGCTGAACAGCTGCGTTATGCACCGCCACACTGGTCCTGCACCGGGTATTATGGTATGGGGCGGTATTGGATATCACTCTCGCACTCCTCTAGTACGCATTGCCGGTACTTTAAACAGCCAGCGCTACATCTCCGAGGTGTTGGAGCCAGTTGTCCTTCCTTACCTTCAGGGCTTGCCCACAGCCATATTTCAACAGGATAATGCGCGACCACACGTGGCACGCATTGTCCAAGGGTTCTTCGTCAATCGCCAGATTGAATTGCTTCCCTGGCCAGCTCGCTCTCCGGATCTTTCGCCGATAGAAAACATGTGGTCCATGGTTGCTCAACGATTGACCCAGAATACATCCCCAGCTGCCACACCAGATCAACTTTGGCAACGTGTGGAAGCTGCTTGGTCTGCTGTACCCCAAGAACACATCCAAAGTCTCTTTGAATCAATGCCGAGGCGTGTGGCAGCGGTGATCTCCAACAATGGCGGCTACTCTGGCTACTGATTTTGGCAGGAACCACACTTCACAGAAGTCTATAAATTTAATCATTTGATACTTGGTCAACATGTTATCTACAAAATAAATTTTGTTGTGATATCTCTTGTCTTTCTTGGTGTTGCAATTTGGGTGGCCAGCAGTGTATATAGAAATGCAAGCCCTTATAGAAATTGATAAAAGCAGAAGCATCTTTATTGATTATTAAAAAAAGACACCTCAACGTTATTAAGACTTGCTCACAGCGATCCTAAGATCAGAACTATGTTCGGAGGCGTATTTGAAAGCGATATGCTTCCTCCGAAAAGAAAGCACTATCGCTCTTTCATTGTAAACACAGATCCAACACATTGCGAAGGTCAACACTGGAAAGCTATATATTTCGATGAAAAAGGATACTGCGTGACTTTTTGCTCTTATGGTACACCTCCCACTCACAATATCAAATCCTTCGTAATCGAAAATTCAACTAATCTTGAGTGGATCCCGCAGACACTACAGCATTATAAAACTGCCTCATGTGGATTGTTTTGTCTCTATTTCTTATGGCATATCACGAGAGGATTATCTATCGACAGATTTCGAGTGTCAAACGTGTGTGAAAACGAACGAATCGTTCAAAGTTTCGCTCATCAACGATTGAAAATTGGTCTGCTCCAGAACCCTCTTATTATCAATATTGCAAACCTCTCCACCAAGCATCAAAGAAAATTAAAAAAGTAAAACATCTGTGAAATGTTTTGCAAGCTCAAAGGAATTGAATCTTGCCATTCAGGTCCTTCATTAGAGGAAAGCCATGTATAAATATGATCTAAGACATGGATAAGATATCATATTAACTACAACTATGGAGAAGTTCGGATATCTACTTTTAGACTCGAAAGACTGCGTCTTTTTCATATACTCATGGCTTATTTACAAAATTAAGTGATTGTATGGAGAGTATTTTAACTCGGCACTTAGACGGATCAAATAAAATTGTATACTTCAAAATATTGTCAAATTCAGAGATTATAAAATTTATTCATATGAATCCAAAAGATTATGAATTTGGTTTCTGCCATTTGCATCGTGAAACACCAGATGAAAAGTTTTCAATATTCATGCCGAAGAAACATTTTTATTCAAATCTGTTGGAATGCATTGAAATTGCAAAAGACTCAGTTCCTGGAGACATTTCTAACTGTTCAAGCTATAAAGTAAAATTTGCATACTCTATAACTTTAAATGACGATGATTTGGTGCGTTTGCTGAATGTGAAATAGGTTTTAAGAAGCATGAAATACTAACAAGAATTAGTGGTTAACCCATCGTGGAATCGTTCTTTCTTATGTTCTACATAGATAGCATATAGCAATTTCTCCGATTCAGGTTTCTTCATTATGAGGGCTGCCATGGAGCGTTACGGATATTTTATTCTAGATTCTGCCACGACATATGATTATGTACATTATGAATTGTTCGCTAATATCGCAGACTGTGCGCACAGCGTGCAATCAAGACTAAGTCTGAATCGGTCGAACAAGAAAAAGTATGCTACATACAAAAGTATGCTACATCAAAAAGTATGCTACACAAAAAAATATGCTACATCAAAGAATAATGAGGAAATTGTTCGGTTAATCCACGAGGATGATCAAGAACCTCGATTTGGGGTATGTTGGCTACATCGGATGGCCCCAAACAAGAAATTTTCCCTTTATGGGAGCGAACGAATGCTATATTCGAACATCTTATGTTGTCTCGAATCTACAAATGACTCCATTTGGAAGACAGAAATGAATTATCCTAGCCGTACTTACTTCAAGCACGGTTTCTTTCAAATTTTATCTGATGAAGAAATCGTGAATTTGTTGAAAACGTAAATTTTACATAAAACATTTTTATAGCAGCCTCACCTTTTTGGTGGATTTATGACCCTCTCTATGTAACTAATGTTAATGTTTAAAGACTGTCCTTTGAATGACGGTGTTTTTATGTCGCCCGATGGGAAATCTTCTTTCGTGTATTTTATTGAATGCTGTATGTTTTAAAAGTATTGAAATAAATATGTTTTGCTTTTACGAGATGTTTTCTCTTTTCATAAACCCATAACAGGCACAATCACCACAAGTAGAAAATAATCTAGATCGTTATACCCACACATTTTAACTTTGTGCATGCCATTCGAAGGTAAAAGACCCTATGCTCACACGGGTTTTTGCATACATTAATTGGAGATGTGAAAACCAAAGGGCAAAGTCAAGGTCTCATTCTTGCGTCTCCTCTAAATTTCTAGAAAACGTGTTTCAAGGGAGTATTATTTGAAGATACTACCATATGAGGAAATCTCTTATTAGATTAGACAGCGAGTGGGTGTGGGATAGTTCCTATATAAATAGTTTCATATCAAATAGTTACTCATTGTGCACCTCATCAGCGTTCTCCGAGTTCCCTCTGTTTCCATTACTCTCGTGAAGAGCCAAGATGAACAGCGGTAAGAATTATTATATTTGTAATTCTAAGAAACCCTCCTCAAAACTTTTAGGGATAAATAATAATTTGTTTTATTTAATTGTAGCTTTTTTGAATCAAAGACATCTGTGGTTTTTATTTACCTAAGTTGCAATAGTAAAACGACAGGCAATTTTAAAAAATAAAATACTAAAATTAAATACTAAAAATACAGCATTTTAAAATTAGCTTACGATTTCTCTCTATTTATGTTCCTCACAAAGCTGTGAAAGTAAAATGCTAGGTAACGGTTAGAAACAAAATAATAAATTTTAAAATTGTATTTTCATAGATAGAAAGCGATCTTACGATTTCCCCTACAACGATGAGGACGACTTCCTAATCAACTCAGTGTCTAATAAAAAGACCAAACGAGGGGCGGAAAAATCGAAATATAACCTGGACCTGTCATCTAATGGCGGAGGGGGCGATAAACACATTCCGCCTTTCAACATTAATCTTGGCAAAGGATTGGTAATGGAGGTAAAGGAATTTCGGGGCACCTATTATATCGGGATTAGCAAAACCATGGAAGGAAACAACGAGGTGCGCAATCGTTTTAACATTCCACTACAACAATTAGATACTCTTAAGAAGGGTTGTGAGGCGATGCAAATATATGTCACTAAATGCAAATAAATTGTGTGGATGTTGTGAGCCACATGTGTTAGATGGCTTTTTCACGTGTTTTTATAGCTAACATTAAACCGATGCCGTGTATAACCCCATATTATAGAATGGACTTTTTCGATTAGGATTGTGATATGTTTTAAATAGTGTTTATACCTAATAACATATTTTGTTGGATTTATAAGTATTATCTTTATATTGATACCATGTATACCACCAAATTGTAGATTGGACTTTTCATGCTAGAATCGTGTTATTCCGCATGTGGTGTTTATTCCTTATTGTTGTTATTGTCTTTTCATATAGATTGTGAGTTTTATTCTAAACTCGCAATTGTGTTATTGTCAATTAACTTATGTTAAACCCCAGTTTTCTCTTATCGTATCATTGACATGATTAATTTTCAAAATTACAGATCCTCGTTTCAAGGATATACGAGATCGTATCGTGCTGTAATTAATTACCTAGATCCGCATACTCTTTTTCGCGATTCGAGACAGGTTATTTACGATACTCTAAACTTAAACACACTAGATCTACGTCTTCGTTTAATCATTTGTTTAAATGTCCTATTTTCGAAAAAGAATGAGCAAGATGAGGAAATTACAAATACCTTTTATTTTTGTAGTACCGCCCTCAGGATCCTATCCCATATCCAGATTTTTCCAACTATTTAATCTGCTTTCACGAAAATTTTCACCGCAATAGATAATTTCATAAGAAACGCTAGCGGGAGGCAAATAAAAAACATTTCTCATATAGATCTCCATATCGGAAATTATCGCAACCCTAGAGGAGGTTGTAATAATGTTTGCATACCTACTAAATTAAAGAACATGAAGGCACTTAATATGAGATGCAATGATAATAAATGTTTTCTCTATTGCATGCTAGCAAAATTGTATCCTTCTCGAATCAATTGTAATCGGGGTTTTAAGTATCGAAAGTATCTAAAATACCTTAAAACCAGGGATATAAAATTTCTGATGCCAGTTTCAAAAGTGTGTAAGTTTGAAAAGCTTAATAACTTAAATATTAATGTATATGGATGGGAGGAAAATGAAGTTTTTCCCGTGTACGTCAGCAAACAGACAAAAGAATATAGGCTCATTGATTTGTTCTATTATAAAAACACTTTTTTTAATAAAAAATTTAATAGACTTATGCACCAAAAGAACGGAACTCATTTTTGTGGGTTTTCTAGACAGGATACATTAACTTCTCACATAATGCTATGCCAAGATATGAAACCTCAAAAGGTCTCAATGCCCAAAAACACAACCTTAAAATTTACAAACCTGTCAAAAATGCTTTATCACCAATTTTGTGTATTCGCAGATTTTGAATATCTTACCAAAAAATACACACTGTCCTACCTTCTCCGTCTGCTAGTTATAATTCAATAATTGAAAGACACGAGGCTATTAGCTATTCGATTATCGCTACAGATGTTCAAGACCATTTAATTTTCCACAAATATCATGTCGGAGAAAATGCTATACAAATTTTTTTTAAACTTTAAAATACGTATCAGAAAAACTACTAAAGAAAATGCACGACATAATGCTAATGTCAGAAAATCCTAGCACAAAATACGACACAAACATTTGCCACATTTGTAAACAACACTTTAAAACGGGAGACATACGTGTACGAGATCATTATCACTGGGGTAGTGGATATATTAACGGATTGGCGCATCAGGCCTGCAATCTTAATTATCGCGCAACTTATTTTATCCCTGTTGTTATTCACAAATCAAGGAACTATGACACCCATTTAATTTAAAAAAATTTACCTACGGATTTTGCCAAAATTATAAATATTATTCCCGTTAACATGGAAAAGTTTACAATGTTTTCTCTAGATGCTATCAAGTTTATTGATTCATTCCAATTTTTGGACTCCTCTCTCGATGTGCTACTAAACAATTTAAAAACGTCCGATCACAAGTTCAAGATCTTCGAAACGTTTTTTGGAAACGAGGAGAACAAACATTTATTGAAACAAAAAGGCATTTTCCCATGCTCTTATTTTGGTTCAATAGAAAAATTAAAGAAACCACGTCTCCCCTCTCACAATGCGTTTTACAACGTCTTAACCAATTGTGAAATTACCGAAAAAGGTTATGCACATGCTCTTTTGGTTTACAAAACTTTCAGATGTAAAACTGGTGGATTACTTAGAACTGTACCAAAATGTTGACACAATAATGCTTGCATAGGTCTTTACGTCATTCAGAACTTCAATGCGATATTATGAACTTGATCCCATTCATTTTGTGACCAGCACCCAATTTTTTTTTTTTGACTTGGAACGCGGGATTAAGATTCAGCAAAGTAGAATTATAGCTTTTAACAAACGTAACTAATTACATTTGGTTCGAGTTGCAGATGCGTGGGGGAATTTGTTTTTTCGGGAAACGCCATGCGAAAGCTAACAATCTTAATGTACCGGAGGATTATGACGGACGCGAGGAGAATACTTATATTTTGGCCTTGGACGCGAATAATTTATATGGATATGCCATGAGCGAACCGCTACCCATCGGAAATTTTTCGTGGCTGTCTCCAGAAGAAATTCTCGATTTCGATGTTTTTGAATATGATAGAAATTCAGAGATGGGATTCATTATAGAGGTGGATATACGTTGTCCGAAGAGCACCCAGCTAAAAACAAATGATCTGCCACTCGCCCCGCAACACTTAATTATAACATATGAAATGTTATCTGCGTATTCTAAAAGACTATGTGATAAATTCAATCTCAAGCATACCCTCCCTAGTAAAAAACTTACACGAAATTTTTATCCTAAGAAAAATTATGTAACACATTACTCAAATTTGCAATTTTATGTTGAAGAAGGTATAATTGTTGAGAAATACCACACCGCTGTCTGAATACCACAAAATTTTAGTATTCAGACAGCGACCTTGGCTGAGAGAATACATATACTTTAACAAAGAGAAACGAAAAGAGGCTAAAGATGACGTATCTCGCTCATTTTGTAAAAAATTAAACAATTCTTTCTTTATTCGTCTAATGCTCAATCAGCGTAAAAAAATATCTGTCCGAGCATCGTGCACCAAGGAAAATTGCCAAAATAATCTTTCTAGTCCTCTATTAGAATATTTTGAATCAATAAACGAAACACTAACGATTTTCAAAATGCGTAGACAAAATTTCATTCTTGACAATCCGATCTATGGAGGGTTTTGTATTCTTGAACTTTCGAAACTGCACATATATAAATTATACTATCGAAACTTTAAAAGATTGTATGGAGATCGAAGCGAGCTTCTTTACATGGATACGAACTTTTGTATCTCTCGATTCAAACCGAGGATGTATTTTTAGACATGAAGACAATTTTTCCTGACATATTCGATTTCAGCAATTATCCGGAAAAGCACTTTATGTACAATTGCAATAAAGGAAAACTAGGGTATTTGAAAAGCGAAGCCACCAACCGATAAGAGAATTCGTGGGTTTAAAAGCTAAAATGTATGCATATTCTTTTGGTTCTAGCTGTAAAAAACAACTAAAGGTATAAAAAAATCCTCTCTGCGTAACTTTACTTTAGAAAATTATCGAGCGATTTTGGAAGAATCCAAATCAAGACAAAAACAGTGTTCGATCATCTCAAGAAAGCACGATGTGTACACGGTAATACAAAACAAAATTGGGTTGTCAGCATACTATGATAAAAAACACGTCGACGATGATGGTATCCACTCGGTATCATATGGACACTTCTCAATAGAAACTAATATCGACTGAGGCATGTTTTTATATTTGCACGGGAATCGGTAAACGTGTTTCAACATGTTTCGCGTGTAACCATTTTAAAAGTGTGTATCCTGTTCATCACAATTGAAATTGATACTGGTTGCGACATGATTTTTTATATTTGTGCAAGCATATGTGTTTAACATGTTTCGGGTGAAATCATTTGTTAAAATATTTTTGTACACTATTATACGTTGTATTATAGTTTTTAATTTAGCAAAATAAAGATCAGGTTCCTCCTTTAGGAGGCCTGAAGAACAAACACAACACAGTGCGAATCGTGTTTCGATATTTGATTTGTTCTGCGTAGTATTCCTCAGGCGTTGTGTCAACCCCATGGATGCGAGCAAGTTCCTTCTGGTAGTTATTTTATCATATCTTCGCTTTGGAGGTCTGTAGAATGTTCACAGTATTACCGTGCTAACAACTATATCACTTTGATGGTTGCTAACAACTATATAACTAAACGATTACGAAAACGATTTTTTAAATAATATCAGTAGTATTACCGTGCTAACAAGTGATACAGTTGTTAACAGTCTATCCAAGTGATACAGTTAGCACGGTAATACTACTCATATGTAGATGATCAAATTGATCAAGATGCACCGATCCATTCTGAAACTAATAGCTCATTGACAAAGATTGCCAATAATGATGTGGATGAAGCTGTACTTAAAATCACTGATGACACCTTGGCTGAAAAAATTGTGGGACAAGTTGAATTTTACTTTTCTGATTTCAATTTTTTTAAAAATAATTATCTTCTGAAGCACATAAAAAAGAGTAAAGATGGTTTTGTGAGTCTTAAAATGATCAGCACGTTTAGGAAAGTCAGATTCTTGACCAAAGATATGAGAGCTGTAGCTTACAGTCTGATGAGATCAGATAAGCTGGAATTGAACGAAATCAACACTAAAATCCGTCAAAAAAAGCCTATTCCAAAAATTCGCGACACAAATTTGGGGAAGACGACAATTGCATTTAACTTGCCTCTCCAGTGTCCGACTACTGAAAACCTTAAATATTTATTCTCGAAATTTGGCAGAATCGCAATGACGGAAATCATGACTTCGAAATCAGAAAACTTTAATGTCTATCATCGACGATGCGTGTATCGTAATCAAGAGTTAGCTTCCAAAACCTTTGATCCCATTGAATTTGAAAAGTATTAGGATGCCATAAGTGCACTCAAAGATGAAGACAGCTGCCTACCAAAGGAAAATAAGATGAAGGTTGTTCCTTTGACGGCTCAAATTCATAGATCCTTCTTCAGGAGAGCTAGGAACCAACACTTTGCCTCTTACAACCGTCAAGGAGGAATCCGATTTAATTCCAAATCGGATTTTCAAAGCAGTCAGATGAACCGTGCAATTATTACTGATGGTGATGCAAAGGGAAAGCCATGGAATGGGGAAAAGAACTATAGGCGTTATTATTCTAGACAATTCCCAAGAAATATACAATCACCTGACATCAAAAGTATCAAGAAATTCTCATCGGATACACTTCTGTGTTGTGAAAAGAAAAGTGCTTTCACAGGAAGTCGACAACTGAAAACAAATAATAGCATTAACATATCTAAAGCCTTAGATGTAAGTCAACAGCCCAAATCACTAGACAAGGCCTCACTGAATATGAAACCTCTCATTAATGTTTAGCTGCCCTTTAAATGTGAAGGCCAACATGAGAATATTCTGATCAACTGTAATAAGTTGTTCAGGTAGACTTAACTATCCTGTTTGAAGTCCTGATTATGGAAGATTTTAAATTTAAATTTTGGCAAGATTCGAAGGAGCTATTTTGCTTTACATTTCTGCCAGTACTCATAGCTGATACCACTTTAGGTGATGTGCTGATATCAGAATGCAATAGCAATTCTATGTTCTTTTGTTAAAGATAACTGAGTGAAAGTAAAATTACCTCAGTATATTTAGGGAAAAAACTGCTGCGAAGAAAGAAGAAATGTCTATACTTGTGAACGTTAGGGCTTGTTAGCTACTCTGACCAAATTATTTTATTCACTTTCAGATGTCTATCCAAATTTTGTGATAAGTTGGGAAATGAAGTTTTTCATCCTTCTTATAATATCACAAATAAAAATTCTGACAAAATTGTGGTTTCTCTTTTTGTTAAAAAGAATTTTTTACAATAAAAATTGTAAAAAAATTATTGACAATTGAGTTCAACTTTAATTTTTTGTATTTACATTGCAATTAAATTTCTTATATATTGTTAACAATCATGGTAAGATCATATAACGTTATGTACCGAAAACATTTATGTAACATCTTACATACTTTAAAAGAGTTTCGTTTAGTTGGTTTTTAAACTTCATCTCATTTTTTTTTCAAATCCAAAATGATTCATGAATCTAATTTTTCAAATTCTTTTATAATTCAATTCTTTAAATTTCCAATTTTTAAAATTTTATGCATGTAAATTTAATTCCTATACTCGTGTCAACTTTTAACCTCTAGCATTACGCTGTTATTTGTTTAATGTTTTAATCTAGCGTCTGGCGTAGCTTGTCTTACTTAGAACCTTGTGCCATAAAATTCAAATTCCTATCCAATCCATATTTTAAAAGAATCGCCCAATTCGAAAAGAAAATCTTTATTTTAAGATCCTTAAGAATTTTTAATTGGCAATGGAATAAGTTGAAATTTTGACGATTCATTTTGGTCGTTTGATAGTTATTGGAGAAATGAGTCCTTTAGTTACTCCGAAATTGTGAATTCTACTTTAAAACAAAAACTACCGAAAAACCGAAATCCTTAAAATTTCAAGTTATTCTCTTTTAGAGCTGGACGATTATATTACCCTGATAATAATTTTGCGATTCGATAATATAGACACTTCCAAAAATTTTCAAGCTTTATCAAATTTGTCAATTCACAATTTTATCAATACTTTTCTAATAAGAAATATTCACTCATTGATATGTATGCTTAAATGAGTCGTAATTTATATTTATATCAAATGACACTAGATGGCACTACCTATTTATAACAAAATTCATTTGCGCTGTGTTTTATATAAACTCGAACATTTTCACTTGTACAAAAATACGTCTCCAAAATATGGAGATGTAATATTTGTTTAGTTTTCAAAAAATTTCGTGCATCCACCTCTATTTTTACAATAATCTTCAACTAAAATAGAAGTGAATATGCACGAAATTTTTTTAGAACTAAACTTAAATATTACTGCATAATTTACCAATAAATTGGCATGAGGCACTTACTATTTTTAGGAAAACCTCTGACTTCGGATACTTTATATCAATTAATCTGAGAATTTTGTTCTTAATTTTCAACAAAATTTTCCAAAAGCATTTATGAATGTAAATTTATTTGGAACATCAAATGTTTTTTAAACGGGAGTAATAAGTTCTTTCTTGAAATTTTTACATGAGCGGCTATGGAAAACAGCATTTAAGAAGTACATACATGTCCAAAAATTTCGGTGAATGCTATCCAAGATGAAATCTCAAGTGAATTACCTGCACCGAAGTACCACAAGTAATAAATAAGTATTCCACAAGCCATGTGGAATAAAATAAGAACACCCACATGCCTCGTGGTGGTTGTAGTTATAACACCCACATTGTTAGTTGTAGTTATTGCGAAAAAAAATGTGCCCAGTTTATAGCAACCTAGTAGGGAAAGTGCTGACCTTCTGAATCTAAAGCAGGACCCTAAGCACAACGTGGTTTCCACAAGGCTGTCCAAGTGGGCCTATGGCAAGGAGTCCCATTCTCGCAATGGAGCACGTCTTTGCTCTTCTGCGGTCTTTGGTGATATGTAGGCTGCATTGAAACGTCCGAGAACATCCCAAGCATGCTCTATTGGTCTGAGATCAGGTGAACTTGCTTAATATGAGTTCATAATTATCCTTTATTTTTGGACATACGTGTACTTAGTGGGTGAATTCTGGAAGACGGTATCTCACACGAATTTTAACCCAGGATTTTATAGCTTTGACTCTTTTTTCCATTTTGTAGTGTAGGCTTCGTTACAATGCAAGGTGTGTTTTTTACAAAAGCAACCTTATTTGCCAATTTCAATTAGTGGCTAACCTCATTTCACTAACGCAAATATAATATCAATGAAGGGGGCTGCATTATTATCTAAAGCTCTCTATTTTAGCGGGGTTAGTAATTTCAGATGATTAAATCATTGAGCAACCTTAATCATAAATAAAGTATTGGAGGGTGTGATTTTAAAATTTAACATTAATTTTTTTTAATATAAACGAGTTTTATAGTGTGATCTGCGTTTTACTGTATATTATACTAGAGTTACTCTAAGACGTATGGAAGCTGCATTGAAGGCAAAATGTGGCTCAACTCTCTTATTAATAAAGTACATTCCAAAACCTGTAATCTGAGAGGGCCAAGAACATCTTTATATGCGATTTTTGTAAAGAACAAGATCAATTAATTAAATAAAGATGTTTTTGTTATTTATATTATCAGAGGGACAGATTAAGCTCCTACAGCCTACTCCGCTGATGTGCTCCTGCTATACTGGATTCATCCCTTAAATATGACTCAATTCTTAAGATAAAATTCATTTCAAACTGGCTATCACTTTAAGTAGTATGTGAGTCACTTTACCGTCTTTTTCAAGATGGCGGCCGTTTGTTTACATTTGGGTGGAGGAACAAGATTTCGTTGGTTTGATAAGGAGTTGGGATGACTGCTGATAAGGAGAGGGTGATGCCTTGAGATGGTGACGTCATCATAAAGATGGTGTCGTTTTGTTGGAGTTGTGTTGCTATGGTAATGAATTACTGGTAGTGCCATCTGGTGGAGAAATTAGAAACCATATTATTTTTAATTAAAAAGTAATTTCGTGGATTCGAACCCGGGACCGCGGGATCCGAAGTCAAGTGCGCTACCACGGGGCTATTGGAACTTAGCTATGGGTGAATTAATGTAGTGTTTGCTTTCTCTCTTTTGGACTTGTAATTTTTTCTTAATTCTAGGAATGTGTTATGTTTAGAAAATGGTTTGAGTAATTGCATGGGGGTTTAATAAATGCCTTTATAAAATGTCTGGTAGCGCCATCTAGTGATTTTAAAAGTAATTAATCCAAGGAACGAATCGACTTTTTTACTTTATTCATATAGATTGACAAGTTCTAAAATTTTCTATTTTTGTTAAGTGACTGGTACCGCCATCTAGGGTTTTATTTTGAAACAAATGTATTTTATATAATAGTATTGAGATTTTGTGCATAGGTTAACATTTTATTTTCTAAATTTTATTTAGAAAATAAAATGACTGTTACCACCATGTAGTGATGGAATAAACTATCAACAGAATAATTTAGCTTTATTTTTTTAATCTTTGATTTAGATTTCTTTTTAATTTGATGCGAGGATATATGTATGAAAACACTTGGAATAAAATTAAGGATTATCTTAATACTTTAACGTTGGAACTCGGAAAACACAAGTAATTGAGGCCAACCGATTGTATGCGAAGGATTTTAACCGTTTGAACACTGTAGTAAGATAGAATTTATAATACGGAAATCTTTTTTTAATTTGTATTTTAATGAATTTATATACGGCATGTTCTTGAAGAAAATGTGCAGTTTTAGGCAAATACATTCTACTCAAGATTGGTGATGGTAAAGTATCAGATTGATAGTCTAAAAGCCTCTGGAACTTGTGAGAATATGACTAAGTATTGTTTTGTACGTGTAGGTCATTTAAGATAACAGAAGGAACAAAGTTAAACAAGGAATCACAGATAACGATAGAAACAATTTGATAAATAAGAGGCTTTTTAAAGCATAGTTGGAGCATCTTGGGTCTTTGAATTACTTTGCTTCTTTTGGGGGTTTTCTGCCCTCCTACTGTTTTTAAATAAATCATGGATTCTAGTGACATTAGACCTGCAAAGAAAATGCGTGCAGACAAAGAACAGTGTTTGCATAAATATTGCAAAGATTCTTTATGTTATGAGTATGGTAAATTGTTTATAGATCGTGAAGGCTGGGCTTATTTTATTCGATTGGAAAACGAATTAACGTACTTAAAGAAAGAGGAAACTACTATAAAAATTTACGGTAAAAATGTACTGTGCCTCTGCAACTTGTAGCAAACGGAGACGCAGGAATAAGCTATGCCTTTAGCGGATCTTGTATTGCAGTCAAGAGCCTTGGTCTCCTTTACTATTGGAAATAAAGGCAGAAGTGGAACAAATAATTGGTAAAAGATTTAATTTTGTGTTGGTGAACCGTTATAAAGAAGGCAAGGACTGTATAGGTGCCCATAAAGACAACGAGAAGGACTTGGATCTTAATGCACCCATAGCGTCTGTTTCATTTGCACAGAAAAGGCAACTTGTGTTTTCTAGAAAGAACTACAATTCTTTAAAAATTGTAGCTTTCGTGTGATGAAGTATCCAACAAACCAATTTTGGTTTCACAGCTTGCCCCATGGGAATGCATTATGTCCTAGAATAAACTTAAACGTTTCGTAAAATTCTTGTATAAAGCAGCGATAAACCACTTAGGTGCCCCCGAACTAGAACTCAGTGTCGTACACTAGACGATATTTGGACAACGTTGCAATTGATCTTTGCTTTCTGAATAGTATTTTTATAAATGTTTACATCTTTTTGTTTTTAAATAAACTTTTTTGCGTGTCTTACCACATATTTGGATTATTTGTTTTTTATTACATAGTTTTATAAATTGTCTTAAAATGCAAGATCAGAAATGAAATTTTCTTAGCTATAAAGATTTGTGTTTTTTAATTTAGATGTTTTTACTCCAAAATTAATTATACATTAGATGCTACAGCACATATTTTTATTGCAGAAATTTTGTTTTAAGTATTGTACACTTAAGTAAGAGTAAACTTTTGGAAACTTTACAAGACCCTTACTATGAACATGCAAATTTTGAATAAGTTATAATAATACTGAAACCATTTATCCTATAAAATCTAAACAAAATGTTATTTTTTAATTAATCTTTCCGTTCATATTTTTTTACTTTAAATAAATCTTCCTAAATTTTAGTGATTTAATTTTTATTATATAGATTTACAAACTGTTTTTGGATGAAATATAAGGATTTATATTTTTAAAAGTTACATGCTTTTACTCTTAATTATATATTAGATACTATTACACATATTTTAATACTGAAGATTTTTAAAAAAATATATAATTATTACAAACATTTAAATGCATATTTGCTTTTTATTTTTTAATTTTACAATTAAGACATTTTTAAAAGTTTGATTCTTAAAGTGTGTTTTATGCATAGTAAAGAAACAATAATAAAAAACCCTGTAAGAGTAAAAATATTTTATACATTTAATTTGGGAAACTTTACAAGACCCATACCATGTTTCCTTGCACATTTGAAGTAGTTAAAAATAGTTTATTAAAACCATTTGTCCTTAAAATTCTAAATTAAATTTTCTTTTTCTTTAATGCTTTTGCAAACCACACATTTTACTAAATATGAACTTTTATTTATTTGAAACCTTATGCATATCGTACAGTTTAAATTGTACAGCAAAATACCAATACTGTACGTAGTTATGAAGTATTTTACAAGAGACTTCATATTGTTCTCTTAATTTTACATGTAATTCATTGCTACGTTAAATGGATAGCATGTGGGTTTTCTGTTTTGAAAATAATGTGGACATTTATGTGCTGCTATGCATATTAAATTTTGCCTTTTCTCGATAGTCAAGCATAATCTGAAGATTTACTCACACCGCTGATAGTTTTACCCATGAGTAATAATAAATTACTTAGAATTTTAAATATTAATGAATTTTAAAATGAACAAATATTATTGAAATAATGGATTAAAACTGAATTCTATGTATTTTTAAAACATTATCTGCAAGAAAAAACAGAGACACTTCTAAAACAGATTGAAGGAAGCTACGAAGTAAATCAGAACACTTTTTAATAGAAGAAACATTATGATTCATATATTTTACAAAAATAAGACATTGTATTAAAAAAGAACTTATTTTTTACAAACTTGCATTTTTTAAGAGACACATATTTCCGACGAGCTAATTATTAAATGTCATCACCTCAACTTTGAAGCAATACAAATTATTTTTGTGATGACCACATGATAGTTTTTGGACCTCTTTGTTGCTACTTAGAACGCATAGTGTATCAAATTTGGGACACCCATATTGTTCAAAGTTGATATTCGGAATATTCAATGCATCTAGGCGTTTCTTTTCCACACAACCACCTTTGTAAGCAACTAGGTACTGAGTGGCTCTCTTGTTTTGCTCGTACAATTCTAAAAGCTTAGAGTCTAAAGTTTCTAAAGGAGACACATTTTCCCATGCCATGGGACAGAAAGGAAGACCACATATGTAATTTTCAACATATCGCACAGTTTTGAGTTTTGTGATCTTTTGCACTCAGTTTATGCTTATAAGGCGATAAGTTTAAACGAATACTTGAAGCTACTTGCGATTTTATGGCGATTTATCCATATTCACGTATTAAGAAACCCTCTTGAGTCTGAAATCCGTCAAAATCCACAATTGCACAAATATTAAACATTGCTATTGAAATGTGTTAGCTGTTCTTGGAAAAAGAATTGTAAACTAGAGGCACGAAGAACCCATACACCATACACTTACTAATCAGTAAAGTTAAAATTTATCTTATTCTTAACTTTTGTGAGTAACTATTGTTGTCGCTTATTTCCAACTGACAAACTTCTATATAGGCGTCTCGATGGATGGCAACACGGAAATTCAATCTAATAATCTTTATATCCAACTTTATGTACAGTTAATAGATATGCATGGCATCCTGTGCCTCTTTCACATATCAATCGACCCACTGGCCCTCCGTAATCACATTCGCAACGGACGGTCCCAGACCGTCTTCTTCTCACATCACTTACTCAAACCGTTCTATTTTTATACTACAACAAAAACGTCTATACATACCATACTCACCGTGGCGCCCTCTCGCGACAATCAAATTATAATTAAACAAGCTCACATTCGGCCTTTCCTGACAACCATTCGCCTTCGAATGTGCTACTAATGAAATAAAGTAAAATAAATATATTAATAAATATGATTGGAAAATTATAGAAATCATGCACATGATTATCAAACTACATAAATCAGCAATAACCAAATAAATCAATTAATTCAATATAAAAATATTGAAGTTAAAGTTGAATCAGTTATAATCAATTAGTTAGTTCTTTTCAATTATTATTTTCCGTAGAAAATTGTCTTAGTACAGGCACACTTTGGATTATGTCTCAGTTCAGAGTCATTAAGTTTGTTGCCTGAAAAAATCACTGAGTTCATCTGATGAGTCCTCTGTATCAGAATCAGTTTGGTTCGGCCATGCCTTTAACTGGCTTACGTGTGCAGTAGTGGTGTAAGAATGTCCCTTGCTCTTTTCCCCAAGTTGAGTGACTCTGTAGGTGTCGCTTGGTAGCACGTCAATTATGATTAAAGGACCTCGATATTTTGGTTGGGTTTTTGTTGGTTCTCCTGTCGGTATCGGAGCTTTTTATAACAACAACTTGTCCTGACTTATTAGCAGTTGTTCTGTATTTCTTCTTGTCATGAGCATCCTTCATCTTTTGCTGCATATCTTCTATTCCTATTCGCTCTCTAGTCGAGATTTGAATCTCCGCAGGATCAGTCCATCCTTCTGCACTCTCATCAGTTTGTTTTCGTAAAATTCCATCATTAAATCTTGGTGAGCAGCCGTGTAGCATTTGGAAAGGAGTCTTGTTGGTTGTTTTGTTTAAGGCGTTGTTTAGATTTCTTTCCACTTCTTTCATTCTCAAATCCCAGTCTTTGTGTCTATGGTCTTCCATGGACGTTGATATGGTTGGGATAATGGTACGATTAGCTCTCTCAACCATCCCATTACCTTGTGGGTGCTTTGTGGAGTTTAGAGTATGAGCTATGCCATTTTCTCGACAAAACTTCTCTAAACCTTGTGAGGTGTAACTGGAACTCCGATCACTAATGATTCGATCTGGTAAACCAAAGTCGTTGATGAAGTTTTTCAATGCCTTCTGAATGTAGCTGTATTTCGTACTTTTCACAGGTATCAATTGTAAGAACCTCGTGAAATTATCGATGATGACCAGTAAGTGTTGGTTACCTCTGGAACTTGTTACAAATGGACCCAAGTGATCGATGTGAGTTATGCAAAATGCTCTCTTTCCAGGCTTAATAGGATGTAACAGTCCTTGTTGTTTACCTACGGGAACCTGGTTCACTAAACATTCTAAGTACATCAATATGTGTTTCTTCACGTAGCGTTTCATTCTTGGGAACCAATACAATTCCTTAATTTTACTCACAGTTCTGTCAACTGAAAAATGTCCGATTAGATCGTGAAACTTGACTACAGTATTTTTGCGCATGGATCTGGGTATAACGTAAAGCAGTCTTTCTTTTCCATTGTCTTTTATGGTTCGATACAGTCTTCCTCTCTTGAAAAAGTAATTTGCAATAATTTGGCTTTTGTTCTTTCAAATTTTTCTTTCTTGAAAATGGAAATTTTCTTATCCAATTCGGGATCTCCTCGTTGAATCATAAGGATTTGTTCGTCAACGGACATCATTAGATAAACTTCTAGATTCCTTTCGATTAATTCTGTCATCGTGTCATCAGCTTCTAAGGTAGGAGCTTTACTCATTGCATCCACATGAGACATCTTTATACCTGGTCTGCGCTTTACTTCAAAATCGTATTCTTGAATAAAATTGCTCCACCTGGCAATTTGAGGATTTGTCGACTTCTTTGCGTTCATATAGACTAAGGCTTGACAATCGGTGACGATAGTAAATTTTATTCCGAGCAGGAATTGTCGAAGTCTGTCCAAAGTCCACACTATCGCCATCAATTCTAGTTTGCTAGAATGAGTTCTTTTCAGCCGATGTTGTCTTTTTGCTGACAGCGTACACTAGATTCCAGCGACCATCTGTTCCTCTTTGTAGGAGTATACCTGATAGTCCATCAGATGAAGCATCGGTGTGTACCTCAGTCAATGTTTCGGGCTGGTAATGAGCAACTATCGGTTTGTTGGTTAGATTACCCTTGAATTTTCGAAAAGCATTTTCCTGTTTTTCCGTCCATTCAAAGTCCTTCTCCTTTTGAATTAAACAAGTTAGATGTACTGCCTTCTCAGCATACTTCGGAACAAATCTTCTGAAGAAACCAGTCAAACCCAAGAAACGGCGAACTTAGTGAACATTCTTAAGTTGTGGGAACTTCGCTATTGCCTTCCACTTTCCTTACTCCTAGCTTTATTCCTTTCTCATTGATCACAAAACCCAAAAAGTCAACTTCCTTCTTCCCAAATTCGCATTTAGGTAATTTGAGTGTCAAGTTAGCTTTCCTTAGACATTCAAGTACTTCTCTCAGTCTTTTCACCATCTCGTACCAATTTTTGACTGGTATCAATATATCGTCCAAATAACACAAAGCTTTTGTGTTCAGTAGTGTCCCTAAGACATGGTGCATTAACCTCTGAAACTCTGCCGGTGCATTAGCTAATCCAAAAATCATTCTTTCAAATTGACCCGTTTCATCCGGTGTTATAAACGCGGTTTTTAATTTTGATTCCTCACTCAATGGTATTTGTAAATATCCGTGAGCGTAATCTAGCGTTGTGAACATTGTGAAAGTTGCTAAGCACTCTATTCAAGTCATCTATTCTAGGTAACGGGAATTTATCTTTAACTGTTTGATTATTTAATTTCCTGTAATCAACAACTAACCTGTGCTCCCCTGTTTTCGTTTTGACTAATAGTATAGGACTAGCATACGGCGAACGTGCTTCAGAAACAATACCGTTTTCCTTCCATTCCCTCACTACATCCTTGATAATCCCCTCTCAGTTGCATTCGTTTTATAAGGTCGTACACTAATGGGTTTACTCCCCTATACTTCCTTAATACTCATTTTAGTTAGCGTTGTACACCCTAATTCACCCAATTCTAGTGCAAAACAGTCCCTAAACTCATTGACTAATTCCAAAATTTCACTTCTATTCTCAATTGATGTTCCTTCGTCAAATTTAATTTCACTCATTTCGATTAAACGCTTATTTTCCTTTATCACGATTACGTAACAACTCTCCTCATTAACCAAACAAATGGGGTCTAATTCAATTACTCTTCCAACACATTGATTTTCCCTCAATAAAATATTTTAATTTCCCATATTAATAATTGGAACTACGGTTTCACCATCTTTTATTTCTAACAAAGAATCGTAACATTCCCTCTATAATTACCAAGCCGTCATTTACCAAAGTAGTCTGAGCCCTTACAAAATTCACCGAATTTTTTTCAAGTAACCCTTTATTAGACGTTTCAATTCTCATTCGTCCGAATTCTTTTCACATTCCATGTTAGCAAACAGGTTATCCTCTGCATAATAAGCATGAAATTTATTCCCAATGCGAGCAAACGATATGTTCTCCCGATCCAAAAATGATCTCCCAATTAACAAGTCGTGCGGTAAAGCGTCGTCTCTAACAATAAGCATTTCAACCTTTTTTACTTCAACGCCGTCCAAGGAAATATCTACTGTTGACTTTCCTAGATAGCGCGGCACACAATTTGACATTCCCAAATCCGTACATTACGTTCGAAGCTGGTTCTATTTTTAGATCTAACTTTTTCGCTACAGAATTAATACAAATAACGGAATCGCACCCAGTAACATTCAGAGCTGCAAACTCCAACGAACTCTTGTTTATCCGCGCAATTTTAACATAAGATGATGCCTCACTGTCTATTCCGCCCTCACTAGTCGTCACTAAACTGATCGCTTCTCGACCACGTGGCTTCCTTCATTCCGTTCAATTCTGTCTCCTTGTCTGTTAACACCCTGCTCTCTAATTTGATCGAATTTATTTTTTTTTGTCTTGGACACGCTCTAGCGAAATGCGTATTTTCATTTTAAATGAAACATCTATCTTTCTACATTGGACGCCGCCATTCTGTATTATATTTATTATTATTACTTCGGGTTGTAAATCGTCCGTTACTGAAACTAGGATTTGTTTTTCTTTCATACCCAGCTGACTCATTCAACGGTGATCTTGGTCTAGACGTAAATTCGTATTTTTTTCATACATATTTTGATTTCCGTTTTTGAATTTGGGCAAGTTACTTTCGTTTCGTAGATTTTCATATTGATCTAGTTTATCCGCTAATTCTGACGATTTAACTATTTTTACCCATTCGTCCACGAAATGTTCTTTCATTACAACGGGAACTTTTCTTTTTAATTGATCTGTTACGATTAATTCTCTAAGACCATCAAAAGAACTTACATTAGTTCCGCGTAACCATTCGTCAAAGTGGTTTTGTAATTCGTACGTGAAATCTCTCCATGTATTTTTGGGTAGTTTGGCATGGTCAAAGAACTTCTGTCAGAATTTATCCGGAC
The DNA here is from genome assembly GCA_933210815.1 of Meta bourneti. Lineage (NCBI taxonomy): Eukaryota > Metazoa > Arthropoda > Arachnida > Araneae > Tetragnathidae > Meta > Meta bourneti. The sequence continues at coordinate 59,235,214 of OW119924.1, read as the reverse complement.
TTAATTTAAACGCGTGAATTCCTCATCATAACTCTTACTATTCGTTAAATTAACTCTCTAATTTCAACGACTGCGTGAACAGATAATTTTATATTTAATTCTTCCGCTAAAGAAATTAAATCTACCTTTTTCGATTTTGCAAGAAATGCCATTTTTGAAATGCCACGCTATTTCAAAGTTCCTTAACAATTTAACACATAAAATAAAATAAACTCCTTAACACAATTTCACACAGAAATTAAAAATAAACTCCTCAACAATTTCACACAGAAATTAAAAATAAACTCCTCAACAATTTCACACAGAAATTAAAAATAAATTGCACCAAGACGGAGTTTCAGAAATTTCATGCCACATACCTTCTTAAATTGTTAGGAGTTGGTCCTGAGTTCCGTTTGTACATACAGCGTTGTTCGGCTTCCAGATGATTCGTTTAAATTTCACACTGATTAAGTCTTTGCTGTATACATGTAATTGTTCCATCCACGGCCAAATATCCCACTTCTTATTCTTGTTGTCACTTATTTCCAACTGACAAACTTCTATGTAGGCGTCTCGATGGATGGCAACACGGAAATTCAATCCAATAATCTTTATATACAACTTTATGTACAGTTAATATACATGGCACTCTGTGCCTCTTTCCCATATCAATCGACCCACAGGCGCCCTCCGTAATCACATTCCTAACCAGGGATGGGAAAAAAGAGCGAACTGTTCTTTTTCACCTGTTCTTCAAAAAGAACGGGAACAGCCTGTTCCCACTTTTCACAAAAACCTGTTCTCGGTTCTTTTTGTAAAAAGAAACATTGCAATCTTTTTTATACTTCGATTTTAAACAGGTGGGAATTTTGCAAAGTTCCCTTTTCTCGAATTTTCTAAGTTCGCAAAAATCTTCGTATATTCTAAATTATGGTAAGTCCGAAACACAGCTGTTCATCCTACAGTTCGTGACTCACTGTTTCCTGTTGATTCATTCACCCGTTCTCTGTCCATAAACCTACTCCCTGCTCTGAGACTACTTCCTGTTTGAGAGCAGGAATCAAATTTACCGAAGGAATCGATTGCTGCTCTCAAACTGATCCGACCCTGTTCTCCGTTCTCAGAGTTTTTACTTCGTGGTTCGGAAAATGATTCCTGCTCTCAAATTGTTCCGACCCTGTTCTCCGTACTTGGAGCTGTTCTCCGTTCTCAGAGCAGTTCTCTGTTCTTCGATGAACTGTTCGCAGAGCTGTTCTCCATGAACGGTTCGCGGATCTCATCTCGATGACTGCTCCAGGAACTGTTCTCGACTGAACCAAGCCCCGACGTCTGATGAATTTGCGAGATTAGCGTAATAAGTGTGAAATTTTATAATTGTTAGGCAATGACATAACGATGAATTTTTAGTTTGAAACAAATTAAAAAATTTTTTAAATATTGCTGATCAAGATTTTGTTGTCCAGCTTTCCCTCTGGTAGTGTCGCCTACTCGTTCTTAGGATTTGCAATGCTTTTAACTTTATTTTAAAACCAAATTTTACAAAATGGAAAGCAAAATTTCAAATGTGTGGACATATTTCACTGTGAAATGGAAATTCGGATCGGGTGTCATGCTCTCTACAAGTTGAAAAGGGATCTCATTAAGTCAGGTATTACGATTTTAAAGACATCTCAGAAATAAGAATCCCACCATAAAACTAATGTGTTGCAAAGCTAAAGTGATTTTTTTTATTTGTATTTTTTATGTTTTAAACGTGTTTAGATAGATCATATAATATTAACCTGTTTTTCAAACCAATTTTACTTTCCAAGTGGTAATTCCGGTATGCGTTTTTTGTGTTTATAATCTTTTATAAAGGGCAACTCCCTATTGCATAACGTGATTCAAAATTACCTGGTGTTGTCCTCGGATCTTTCTCTTCGGGATGGATCACGGACCGTCGTTTTATTGACTTAAATGACCATTTTGTTGACTTAAAAATTACATAAAAATCTAAAAAAATTTATTACTTTCGCTTGCGTATTTGTTTTGTCCTAGGCACCTCATATGTTTGGGAAACTACTTGAGATGGTTCAGATGTGGGACATTATTAGTTGCCACCGGGGAGAGAATTTAAACGTTTCGATTTGCAAGAACGTTTTCCAATTTACGGAAAAATTCTGATTTTCTTTCCTCAATTACTGATAGTTTGGCGCAGCTTGAATAGACTTGCCCCTTTCGCCATTAAAAAATCAATCAACCGATAACAATACGAAGACTCCGAGTCATTTGTATTTTTTTATATATGCACGCCTATACAAAGTACTACTACCACTACTACCAAAATTGACGTCAACAAAATTCGGTCTCTGTCTATCGTGAAAACTGCTGCCGCCACATAGTCTACGAGGAGGAACAGGGCATGCACATTTCGAGTCGAGAGACATTTGGGAACAGAAGAACAGGTTAAAGAACAGTTCTTTTAAAAAGAACGGAACATCAAAGAACTGTTCGTCGAAAATAACAGTATTTCCCATCCCTACTGAGACTACTTCCTGTTTGAGAGCAGGAATCAAATTTACCAAAGGAATTGATTCCTGCTCTCAAACTGATCCGACACTGTTCTCCGTTCTCGGAGCTGTTTTACTTCCTGTTCGGAAAAAATGATTCCTGCTCTCAAATTGTTCCGACCCTGTTCTTCGTTCTCGGAGCTGTTCTCCGTACTCAGAGCAGTTCTCTGTTCGCGGAGCTGTTCTCGATGAACGGTTCGCGGAGCTGATCACGATTGACTGTTCCAGGAACGACTGAACCAAGCCCCGGCGTCTAACGAATTTGCTAGGAGATTAGCGTAATAATTGTGAAATTTTATAATTGTTAGGCAATGACATAATGATGAATTTTTAGTTTTAAATCAATTAAATTTTTTTTTTAAATATTGCTCATCAAGATTTTGTTGTCCAGCTTTCTCTCTGGTGGTGTCGCCTCTACTCGTTCTTAGGATTTGCAATGCTTTTAACTTTATTTTAAAACCAAATTTTACAAAATGGAAAGCAAAATTTCAAATGTGTGGACATATTTCACTGTGAAAAGGAAATTTGGATCGGGTGTGTGTCATGCTCTCTATAAGCTGAAAAAAGATCTCATTAAGTCACGTATTACGATTTTAACACTAGATTTACCACACCAGTCAAAATGACTGGTTTTACAATTTTATTTTCAAATTCTTACTTCACTTTAATTTTTTTAAACGATTGTCACGACATTTGTAGCGATAATTAAATGAATATTATTAGGCGGTTGTTTTTATATTTTTATTCAAAATCAAAATTTTTTGAATATCATCGGTACTTATACCAAACCAGTCAAAATGACTGGTGCATTTTTCTATGTGATGGAATGAGTTTTGCGCAGTAATAATAAATTATAAATACTGCGTAATTGTAGCACGATCAAAAAAATGTCATGCGGGTGATAACTACAGAATTCGTGATAAATTTTCCGTCGTTGATTGAATTTTGAGGCGTGTTGGCTGTGGACCTTTGTTGGAAACTGGAAAGAAACATTTCTTTGGATACTGAAATATTGTATATTCTTTGGTAAGGAAACTAAATACAGAGAGAAATATTATCCTATTATTAGTTTCAAATTATTTTTATAATTATCGCTAGGCCCCAAAAATGACAACACGAAAGAAATCTTCCGTGTTTTTGGAAAATATCACCGACATACCTATGGAATGTTCGCATGTTGAAAATGATGAGCTTTATGAAAGCGAAGGCGAATTATTAGATAACAAAAGTGATCACACGGTAGGAACAATAAACGTGTTGATATCGAGAGTAGTGATAGCGATATTTCTGATAAGAGCAATGAAGATGATTCAAGCGACAGTGAATACGAAAACATTTCAAACATACGTAAACGAAGATGTTTACCATTGCCGTCCAGTTCCAGTGACGAAGATGAAAGTGAAACAGAAATTTCTAGACGGAACTATTTGGAGAAAAATAAAAGAAGGGGGCGTTGGTTGAAGATTATCAGTTCACAGAATTTTCAAGGATACTCCCGGGCCTACAGCACATGCAAAAAGAAATATTATGGAGGAGGAAATAAGTAGCGTATTTTTATTAGTAATTGACCATTTTATTTTAGAACATATAAGAACTTGTACAGAGTTTGAAGCTTCTCGAGTTTTGAACAAAAAATGGATATTTACGCAAACAAAATTAATTAATATATTACAATTAACCTAATTTATCATTTATAAAAAATATATAAAGACTGGAATCTCCACCAACCATTTTTTCTAAGACCAGTCATTTTGACTGGTGTCGGTAGAAAAATCATAGTCAAATTGTCGGTATATCTAGTGTTAAAAACATCTCGGAAATAAGAATCCCACCATAAAACTAATGTGTTGAAAAGCGAAAGTGATTTTTTGACTTGTATTTTTTTGTAAACGTGTTTAGATAGATCATATAATATTAACCTGTTTTTCAAACCAATTTTACTTTCCAAGTGGTAATCCCGGTGTGCGATTTTTGTGTTTATAATCTTTTATAAAGGGCAACACTCCCTATTGCATAACATGATTCAAAATTACCTGGTGTCCTCGGATCTTTCTCTTCGGGATGGATCATTGACCGTCGTTTTATTGACTTAAATGACCATTTTATTGACTTAAAAATGACATAAAAATCTAAAAAAATTATTACTTTCGCTTGCGTATTTGTTTTGTCCTAAGCATTTCATATCTGTTTGGAAAACTACTTGAGATGGTTCAGACGTGGGACATTATTAGTTGCCACTGGGGAGAGAATTTAAACGTTTCGATTTGCAAGAACGTTTTCCAATTTACGGAAAAATTCTGATTTTCTTTTCCCAATTACTGATAGTTTGACGCAGCTAGAATAGACTTGCCCCTTGCGCCATAAAAAAATCAATCAACCATAATAATACGAAAACTCCGAGTCATTTGTATTTTTTTATATATGCACGCCTATATACAAACTACTAACAAATATGACGTCAACAAAATTCGGTCCCTGTCTGTCTATCGCGAAAACAGCTGACGCCACATAGTCTACGAGGAGGAACAGGGCTTGCACATTTCGAGTAGAGAGACATTTGAGAACAGAAGAACAGGTTAAAGAACAGTTCTTTTAAAAAGAACGGAAAATCAAAGAACTGTTCGCCGAAAAAAACAGTATTTCCCATCCCTAATCTTAACCGTCTTCATCCTTCCCTGACTCTGCCCCTTCTCTCGCGTAGGTGTTTGCGCCTTGGGCGTTGGCTGGATCATCATTGGTTGATTTCATCCAATGGCTGGCTGCAACGTTGCTGCTGGGGTCTCGATGATGGAAAATGCGCTCTGGTTGCGTCTTTCGGAATTCCACATGGCTGACGCAAGTCTTCGTGATTGCGTATGCCTGATGTTACATATATATCGCATAATTTTAGATTTTTGAGTTGATCGAGATGTTTCTTACGTCTACCTGAACCATCTACAGCATTGTTTCTGAAAATGTAATTCGTGGTGCATCGGACAAAAAATTTCCCTTCCTTTCGTTATACATTTTGAGGAAATTTTTGGTCAACAAAATTTGAGCCTTGATAATCACAGGTCAGGCATCTAAATATATCTTTGAGCAACAGGAAACAGCCATTAAAAATTAAGCACTTAAGACGTCTTGAGGTTATCACTTTGAAATTAAAATTAATTTATTTATTAAAGGCCAGATTAATCATTATATGATATGTATTTGCACTTTCAAAAACATGAAGAATGTAAATCAATAGAATTGAAATATTCATTACAAAAATATACAATACGTAAAATATAAACACTACAACAATGAATACTACTTTATAAAAATAGTTGGCAAAAATAGAGCACGACGCCCGATCCGAATCTCCATCTTTCATAGTGAAATATGTCCACACATTTGAAAATTTGTCTTCCATTGTGTGGTAAAATTCGGTTTTAAAAAGAAGTTAAAATAATTACAAATCCTAAGAACGAGTAAAGGCAACACCAGAGGGAAATCTAGACAACAAAATCTTAATCATTAATGTTTTTTTTAATTTGTTTAAAATTTCCCTCACTACCCTGTCGTTGCCTAATTAAAAAATTTCACAATTAGGCTAGTCTTTTCACAAATTCGTCAAACGTCGAGGCCTTGGTTCAGTCAAGAACGAACAGTTCTGCGAGAGCAGACTGAGAACACTTCCGGGTGCAGTCCAGCGAGAGCAGAGCGAGAGCGTTTTACCGAAAACAGCTCCGCGAACAATTCATCGAGATCAGCTCCGAGAACGGAGAACAGGATCAGAACAGTTTGAGAGCAGGAATCATTTTCCGAACCAGGAAGTAAAACAGCTCCGAGAACGGAGAACAGGGTCGGATCATTTTGAGAGCAGGAATCGATTCCTTCGGTAAATTTGATTCCTGTTCTCAAACAGGAAGTAGTTTCAAAGCAGGGAGTAGGTTTATGGACAGAGAACGGGTGAATGAATCAACAAGAAACAGTGAGTCACGAACTGTAGGATGAACAGTTGTGTTTCGGACTTAGCATAATTTAGAATATACGAAAATTGTTTGCGAACTTAGAAAATTCGAGGAAAGATAAACTACTTTCTTTGCAAAATTCCCACCCGTTTAAAATCAAATTAGAAAAAAATTACAATGTTTTTTACAAAAAGAACGGAGAACAGGGTTTTGTGAAAAGTGGGAACAGGTTATTCCCGTTCTTTTTGAAGAGCAGGTGAAAAGGAACAGGTTGTTCTTTCTTTCCCCACTCCTAGTTGGGACGAGAATTTGTTTCGTCTTCACTTTCGTCAGCGTCAGAATTGGATTGCGCACTTTGATCTAGGTCTAAATTAGATAATCCTAACAAGATTCGATCAGTTAATTTGTCAATACAGCTGTTATTTCAAGGCGTAGAATGTTGGCAATTGAAATAAGATCGGGCAAAGAGAATTTTTCAAGAACTATTTCTTTTTTCAACTTTAGATCACAATCGGATGGAAGGCCAGACAATTTTTTTCAAATTTGATCTGTTAAGTCTTCCATTGTCTGTTTCAAATATCAAAGGATGAAAAAGTTTGATATTTCTGGTGGATGCTGATTTTATGCTTTCGCGCATCCTGGGGAAATCAGCAAGATTTTTTGCCATGATCAAGGATAACAAAACAATTTTCTCAAAAAAGAAATTTCGTACTCACAGTTTAGACGGTCTCGTAGCTAGGTAATCCAATCGGGGTTTTGTCACAGTGTAGACGATTTCACAACGATGTAATCCAATCAGGTTGCTTTCGGTTTCAAACACACATCAGTTCTGTAAGATAATTCATCACTCGAAGTCTGCTTAATTGACGTCGTTATCACTTCTGTTTTCTGTCACTTTTGGTATTCTTTTCGGCGGGCGTGTCTAGGGAGGGATTCTGCTCGGAAAAGCCGAGCCCTCGTGTGGAATATCCAAACCTCTTTAGGATGAGTTTGCATACAGAATCTAGAAATGGGATAAAAGCGACATAATTAATTAAAGAGTTTATTTACAAATAAAGTGAGGGGATGTTTACAGATTAAAAATAGTCCACAATTTCACTTCATCGGGTATTCGTTAGGCATGGCCGTACGCCATCCTCTTCTCGCGTCATCGTTCTCCAATTGTCTCTGGAATCTCTTGGAAAATCGTCCTGTCTAGACTAGGCGGCGCTTCTTCATTTCCAGTAGTACACACAGGGAGTGGCAGATGGAATGCTGATCTTTAAAATATAACCCACATACATATAATTAGTTCATTTTTAATTAAAAACTAAATATATGCATAATTTCAATGTTAATGGGTTAATTCTTTATTTGAAATTCATGTCAATGTTTGATTGTTAACAGTGCAAACTGCGACACAAGGCTCTATTGACGTCTTCGAATTTAAAGATCCTCCTGTGGTGTTATGAAGATAGCCTTAAATGTGTTGGTACGGGCTGGTTTGCTATCGTGTGACCGTTCGAAATGTCCGTTGAGCAACAAACCAAAAAAACCAAGAATGGAAGCAAGCATGAAAATCTCTCAAGAACTGAGATTGTGATTCGATGGCTATTCTGACCACACTTGTTAAAGGAATAGTGTACATTCTTTCGATCAAAACACATTTTGCTAATGTCAGCAGTGCAACCTGGTATACAACTAGGCTTCATTAGGTGTCTCCGAATTTAAACCTTCTCAATAGCGCGATGAGGATAGCTTTTAATGTGTTGCTACGGGCTAGTTTAGTTATATTATCGCAAGAAATGACCATTGAGTGACAAACCAAACTAAGAAAGGAAGCAAGATGAAAATCGCTCAAGAATTCTGACTGTGATTAGACATACTGGCTTGACTTGTTCATGAAATAGTGTGCTTTCCATGAAAACACATTTTGTAAATGCTAACAGCGCAGCATCCTTCTTATCAATGCCTGTGACACAACAAGACCTTATTGAATATCTCTCCAATGGAGTGAGGATAATAGCTTTTAACGTGTTGAGTAGGGGCTAATTTGTTATCTTGTGGCAAAAAATGATTGCTGAGTGAAAAAGCAAACCAAGCAAGGTGTCAAGCATTAAAATCTCTCGTGAACTATGACTGTATTTCGATGGATATACTATTTCATTTGTTCTTGAAGTGGTGAACTTCCTTTCCATCAAAACATATTTCGGACTGAATTCAAAAAGCAAAGGAAGACCGCCTGTCAAACTTATTTTTTTATCAACATCAAGGCTGTAATTCTTCCGCAATTCCATTGTGTGCGACTTCCCGCCAAACAACTTAGGAACTTGAAGCACAACCAGTATGACAGCTCTTTACTTGGAAATAAATTATGCAATCCCTCGAGCACGCGAGCTCCTCTCATGTCTTTTATTGCTCCTCTCCACAGAAACTTCAGTGTTTATAAGGCAGTAAACACCCACATTCGGATGGAAGCTCGTAACAAAGCAATGCAATTTCGCTTAATAAAATCTAGAAATGCGCTTTCTGCAACAAGACAGAAATAATTGCCTTCCTGCATGATTAAAAAATTACAGAATGCTTTAACATGGGCTTTAGCAGGAATTTCAAAAGCAAGGAGAGCTGGATAACTGAGTATATGAATGACTCAGTTATCCAGCTCTCCTTTTTTCATATATGAGTACCTTCTTTCATGTTCAACGAGGGGTTGGGAAATGTCGCTTCCAATAAGGACTAATTTCCTGTCTTCCCTCTCTCTCTCAAGGTTCTGTTGAGGAACCTCAAATTAATCAATAGTTATCGATAAAGGTCTTGATCGATTCTCAGTCCATTTAATTTTAAGTTTCTGAAGTAAAGGAGATTGGCATCAATTGAAAACTTACTTTTCTTCTCAGGGAGAACATAAAAGTAGGCGCATATGCGTTAGCCAGTTCCCATCACTTTGGAAATCCCTCCACTAATCTACGTTAAAAAACGCATTCTATAAACTTTAAGAAGGAGGAAGATAATTATTTCTATTCTCTGTTGCAGAAAATGCTTTCACATGTGTTATCAAGCGAAATTGCTTTAATATCTTAAATAGCATATTTTTATTTATAAATCAATACATGCCTAAGTCATAAAATTGACGATCGTTCTTGTTTCATCATTAAAAATAAATATATTTGTCTTCGCAATACATTGCTTGTTAAGTGAAGTTTCTTTCTTGAAAAACTTCGAAGCAATACGAATAAAATCAATTTCTAAGTGCCATGGTAATTTCAAGGATTGTCTCCACAGATCTGGTTCCTTAATAGTAGTTAGTCTGTGTCGATGTGGTGCATGTGTTGAAATAAACCTGTTCACTTAATACTCATTTCCCATGTGCTAAACCAGGAAAGATCTTAAAGGTTAATTTGGGAAACTCGTCATTTCGTGATCATCAGTTTTTCTCAAAGGTAAGGTTAAGGTCTTACCTCTTTGGTAATATCCAACAAGTATTTTTGACTTTAAAAATTTATTTAATGAATCCCTGAAGTGATACGTTTTCCTCATAAGAGTTTTACCATTTTCTCTTCCCTACTAATAAAATTTTAGATTCTGCCTTTTCCAGAGCTTTTGAACTTTTTTCTTTCTGTCCTTCGTAGTTTTGCCACTGATATTTTCTAAGAACTTCAGTTTTTTTTTACAAATAGTTTGCTTAGTAACCTAAAAAATTTATTTCATAACTTACAGCTTTTTCTTTTTGTAGATTTGATTTCCCCTTCATGAGTATTTTTTAATTTTAATTCGTAACTGACCTTAGCTTACATTCATATGTCTCGTGACATACGTTATGATACACTATAATAGTTGAAAGGAACTTAACAATTTACAAAATATAAATTAAATGCACTTCCAATAAATCGTTAGGTCTATTTCTTTGCAGTTATAAATTAGTTTTATCTACATGTAAAACCAAAAGTTGCAGCTCACACATATTTCGAAAGTTCAATGTCCACATATGTGCAATTTATTTCTGACTAAACTATAATTCGAGCAGGATATGGCAGCACAGAAATTGCAGCACGCTACAGCCTATTGTGTTCGCACATACTATTTCTAACTAAGACCTCAAACTTAACAATGGCTTACTTGCATAAATGAAAGATCAAATAGAAAGGTAGCAATTACTAACGTCCTGTTTGGAGCGATCAGCACATCTCAATTACGGTTGGGCTTTTCTATTATCATATTTATCAGTTTATGCAAGAAAATGTGCGGTACATTTAAAATAATACCAATGCATTATTAACTTAGAAAGACGTGTATTTTACGTATATTTGAAAGGTGTACTTCTAGGGCAGGAGAGGCAAAGCTTCTATCAAAATGACGCACAGTAAAACATACTTGCTTATCAAAATTTTGTGTTTAAAAAAGTATATTTTTTAAATACCATCACTGCAAAAAATAAAATAATTTTAAAATTATTCATAATTGAATACTTAAATTTAAAGAAACGAAACTCATAGAAAACAGCAGAAAAATATACCATCAGTTCAATAATCTCTTATTTAAGACAATTCAAACCCTCATTTTTAAAATAAATTTCAATTAACTTTAAGCAAAACAACGAAAATTCTTGGGTCCGTTGAAGTAAATCAGCGTACTATTTATAACCTCCAAAACATCTGTCTGTGTATGTTTTAATGGAATTTCTAGTACAGCTTCTTTTTTTTGCAGAAAGCATCTATGGTTTCTAAGGCCCTTTCTTACTTCAATATTAATAGTTGCGCTAGTAAAAATTTATTAGCTAAACATTTTTTTAGTGAAGGTTAAGATTTAGTATCGTTTGAATCGAAAATTTAATAATAAATCCATTACAGTTTTAGATGTAACATAAATGAAAATTTCACGTTATGATTAAATAATAACGTGTGGAATGTAAATGATAAACGTGTGCAATGTCAATGATTACCATGTGTAATGTAAATGATTAACATATGTTGTTTCCTTCAAACTAGACTTAATGATTCAAAAAATACGTTGTAATAAAAAATCCATTATTTTTCACCGAAACGGTTGGCAATAATTTTCATCCAAATTACAACATAAATAGTGAAGCTTTCTCCTTATTTCATGCTCACTTGATGAATTAGTATTCTCTCTAGACATTTTTAGATAATCACACTGTTGCTGAAAACTCATGTGTTTTAATCACTTTCTTGTAACAAAATTTCTCAAAGGTCTTCATTCTAGAAACGAAACACATCTATATAAATAAAAATAGTGTTTGTACATTGAATATTTTCGATCCATTTCAAGTTATTTATCCATTTTGGACCCTTCTAATACAAAATCGGTGGCTTGCGTGTTTGGTGTCTGTATGTGCCGATACTATCTCCAAACGGCTGGGTGCATTCATAAAACTTTGCATACTGTGAGTACTTACATTCATTTAATGACTGAACTTGCATTGATTTGTCTGTCTTCCGGTTTTACGTCTGTTTTTGTAACTGTGTATTTCTGCATGTGTCATTTAAGATTTATTCAACATGTTTTAATAAAACGTTAAATATTTTATAAATTATATTTTAGTTTAGTAAATACATTATTTGAATTTCCATTGCTCATATTTAGGCAAGTCTCATGTAAAATATCTGAGTACGTGTCTTAAATCAACGATAATTTGGTAGTTTTGAAGAAGTTGGAATATATAATGAGCATTGCGATTTCTTGGATTGTTTTACCGGTACTGTTGAAAAAGCAATTATTTTTCCAAAAATTATTTTTAGGGAACTTTACCTGTTACTTTACTTACTTTGAGCCTTACTCTTTCTTTAAGAAATAAAACAATTTCCAAATATTTTTTCAAAAATTATATTTTTGACGGAATTTGAATTCTGATACTTTATTTGTTCCTTGTTTTTCCTTTGTGAAATATAAATAATTTCAGAATATTTGGGACAGACGATATTTTGTAACGAAAGGAAAAGAAACTGAAACGGGTGTTAATTGCAATTCACCACGTGCAGTGATATTTTCTGTCTTTTCTCGCTCGGAATTAATTTCACATTTCTAAATTTGTTCCAATTTTTAGTTGTAAGGTTTGGCAACTATACGAGATCACGAAATAAAAAGGAATTACGAATTAATATGTTCAGATTAAATGTTTTCCCCGACAAACTTTACATTAGTTTTATTTCGTTGTAAATTTGTTTTCTGTTGTGTTGGGTTAGCAGAGCGAGTGGCAACAAATGTACAAACATTATTTTTATTTAACACGAATAATTAACAATAAAACAATACAGACATAATAAACTCAGCAGCAACTGAGGATGATGCAAATGGTTAGTGACGTCGACAGTAATGACGTGATGCGTGGGCGGACGTCAGACTGTTATACGTAGGGGAAGAGAAAATGAGTATTATTTCCAACATGTAAATTTATTGAACATTTATTATTTTAATAAATTTTAATTATTTTTCATCACACGCAATACTTCCACAGAGTAATAGATTTAAAGCGGCATATAAGTTAGAATAAAGTACATTTAAGTGGGATTTTGCCGTTATTGGAAGAATGTTAATGTTATAAAAATCTGAACTAGGACTTTTAAAATATTAAAAATGATTTGCCATATTGTTAGAAGGTCAAGGTGGTTTATTTTATCAGTTGAAGCAACTTATTACAGATGTTAAAAGTTTGTTGAAAACAGGGATTTTCTTTAAAAAAACCGTTAGAAATCCATCTATTATTTTTTAAATACGTTAATAGGTTACCTTTCCTTTGTACTGAAGACATTCAATTATTAAAAAGTTCTTTTATTATTACACGTGTCACAAAATGGAATTTTCAAGAAAAATATATTCGGTTTAAAAAACTTAGTTATGAATATCTTATCAAATTGATTTGTCATCCTTCCCTTAAAGATGGCGAAATTCGATAATGTTGCCTGCCTGATGCAAGAATTCTACAACTTAAAAAATTTGGTATGTAAACTATGAATGCGAAAGTATTCGCCGTAGATTGTTCATTTATGAGAAATGAGTTGAGCAATTTTAAGGGTAAAGAACTTAATAAAGTGCATTCCTAATCCCTCCTCCCTAAAAAAAATCCTTCATTTGTAGTAGATACCTTAGTGTCATCTTTCGTCATTTTGTAGTTTTGTCTTACAGAAGGGTTGCGATGTGTAATAAGTGTATTACATAGATAAATATGCATGTATATTTTAAATATAAATTATAAAGACTATATTACATAAAATACCAGCTGGTTGAAAATAGCGCTCGGTTATGAGAGGTATTTATAGTGTAAACAAACGAGCCATTTGGAAAGTGAAGATTTTACTTCGTTTGCCCAAATGCTCTCGCAGGATTCATAGCATGGTTACTTTAAAATGCAGTTTTTTGTCATTTGGGGGACGTTTGGCGCTTTAACGAATTGCGTGAACACTCCATCAATTATCATTTTTCAATTCGGAATTCATTTTTTGGAATTTTTATTGGCTAAATCGTAATTGGCAATTCTAAAATCGTATTCTCAATACGAGTCACGCTTAGAATACGTACCGGATACATTTTCCATCTCAGAAACACTACCGACCCCTACTGTTTTTAGCCTACAGAAAATGCCTTTCATAGCGGAAAGTAAGGAAAAAAGCTTCATAGAATTCTACTGAAGGAAATTTGCAGTGGTGCCTCTTCTTGAAATTCCGCTTTGAAATATCGTAATAATGTACGGTGCAAAATACGTAGATTAATTTACTTGAATAGCAATAATTATGCGCTAAAGTATTTGCTGGTAAAATTTACAATTTGAATTTAACTTCAGGGAGCATCAATTCCTCACCTGTATCATTGGAAGTCCAATAACACAATTCCTTCCTATTTTAAGACTTCCCCACATGCATAGGAACAGAGAAAACCATTAATCATTTCATGACGATGAGAGAAATCTAGCTAAAAATAAAATGACAGAAAAATAATCTTTTGAGGAAGTCATAAAGGTCTTGAACAACCTTGAACTTGAGCCCTTTATACAGGATGTAATTTTGCATACACCTTGCGATTAAGAAATGAGTTATGCTTCGTTAAGTATTATAGTTCCGTACTTAGTCAATGCTGTGGGAAAGTTCGTGAATGTCTAAAACTTTTTCTTCTTCTGATAGGTCTAATTATTATTTTCTTCGTCATTTGAAAATAATTGTTTTCCTATCGCCATGTTCATGGATGCGGACCTCGACGTCTGCAGAACCTTTTAATTCAAAAGCTATCTTTTTTTAATCTTTTTATCAATTCATTTAAATATGCTATTTGATATCTAGCCTTGAGTTTCTCTTTTGCGTAGACAAAAATCTTTGCAATCTAGTTCCATGTATTGTGTAACCTTACCCTTAACTTCGGGGAAATTTCTTCGTTCGCTTGCAATCTTTTGAATATCAGAATTTGGATTTTGAACTTGATTTTTTGTGGTTAAACTTGGATTGACAGTACAGCGGGTGTAAGGAAAGAGATAACCCGTGAATACTGAAAATGTCAATGCCGTTCGGCGTTTGGGCAGTGTTACTTTGGATTGCAAAGAGATAGGACATTGAAATTTGTGTCGATTTGTAGCAGGATGTACAATAGTCTTTAGCAATAATAACCGATAAAATAAAATTATAAACCGATACGTGTGCTGAGTTGAAGATAATTTTCATAACGTCGAAAAAATTACGAAGGAAATATGAATAGAATGTAAAAAACTTATATCATTGGAAACAAAATTTCGAAAGGAATCAGTAAAGCCCAAATTGTGTGTGTGACTAACGATTCAAATTGTATTAGGGAGCGTAAGAAAAATCCGAGCTCGTCAACGCCGGCTCGAATACTTCTAGTGCACTGCTCCTGAACCCGATGGATATTCACTTGGAATGTGATAACTTTGAAAGATTCTCTCAGGAAAAAGGAACGCAATATGATTCCAGATACTCATTTTTCCACATACTTTCCGGTGATTTCAATGTCGATGATACTCAAACCAAATCACTTATAAACTATATCCAACGTGAGTTTAACTTGAAGAACTTTTCTACATGGCCCACTATTCTGGGCAACACTTGAATATGATTTAACTTTTGTAAGAAACATCAATATAAATACTATGTCATATGTATCTTACTTCTATCATTGGCCTTTAATAAGTGAAATTATACTTCCACTTATAACCACCAAGACTTAATTCATTTACATCTTACCCTTCCTCTAATTGCACAAAGACGGATTCACGCCTTAAGCGATTGTGGTTGTGTCCTTGTACATAAACCACCCCATTTGTTTTTTAAAACGTTTAATATCCAGCCACACTTTCTAGCTGACATGAGTAAAAAATAACCGAGAATATTCACCAAGCTTGGATACATCAATTCATTTCAGTTTCTCAATATTTTATCAAATGTCACTAAACTTTTATCAAACGAGTATACAATTCATGTAGAATCTGTTGTTTTCAGTTTCTATACTTCATTGGAACTACAAGTATTACATTGTTTCAGGACTACTAAAAGTGTTTTATTAAGGTTAGTGTAGCATCACATTGATGATTTTATGTTCAACCTATGAAGTTTTGAAGCTAAGTTAAGAGGAAAAGTAAATGGGCGAAACCAAAAGCGTAAAAACACTTTTGGTAAAATTCTACTTTTGAAAAATGTGAATTTGCAAAAGCTTGACGATAGGCAGGCTAATAAAAAGGTTAATACAGTAATAGCAGTGTTTTATGATGGAAATTATACTTGGTTCAGATCCTAAAGATAACAATATTACACATTTTATTAACTATTAAAGTGGTTCAGTAATTTCCCAGACCACTTAAAGCAGAGTTGACTGTAGGAAGATGACACAGCTGAGATACAGTTCCCGGTATGAAGCCCAGACACAGACTTTTTTCGTTTTGATGAAATCGTGCCGAAAGTAGGTTTTAATGAGATGTTATTTGTCCTGTTCAAGGTTACAGAACACCGAATTGTACGTGGTATATACGTATAAATATTTTAGTTGTTGGTCATAAGTGATTTATTTTACGTCCTATTTATCGAAGATATTTAGACATGGGATACTAAAAGTCAGGCGTATAGTAGAAATTGGATAATAATTCAATTCTGTACACATTCTTGTCTTGGCACTTAAATCAATGTCGATTTAAAAATGATTTATTGCCTCTACACAGCTTTATATCTAACAATTAATACTACTTTATTTACTGAGTTCAATCAAATAACTCGTCATTTTTTTATCTATGTCTAACTTAAGTGTTAAAAATCTCAAATGATGAGTACATTTACCTTGTTTATTGTTTCCAATCATTGTCCAATATTACACTTTTTAAAATTAAAATATGTTTAATCGATTTTGGAGCAGTAGATCAATAAATGTTTTATTGATTTATATAGCATGTTTTATACAACTATATGACTTTTATTTTAAAATATGTATTTGACACTTAAGCATATCTTCAAGAGTCTTAATTTCAGTGGTTTGTCCCTGTTGAGAAATAGTTTGATACGTTTAGAAATAAACTGTGCTATATCGACCATTTTGCCATTTTCGTTATAAAATGGATTCGTGCATCGTCTTTAGCTGATATTACTGGCAGATATAACACCCCTATTGTCAGGATAAGATGGCGCACTGATGTTTCATATTTCGTAGAAAGACATATTAAAGTATTTCTATTGTCTATAGATTATTCAAAAATAGTTATTTGTGCGCATGTTTATTTAGAATTCCATAAACGTATTTTGATCTTACTAAATAATTAAGTTTGCTACTTTGTTAAATCGATTTGATCATGTCACCAATTTATCCTCGGAAATATTCCGAGTTACCTAAGGCTACTTGGTCGGAAGACGTGTTAAAGAGAGCTGTTTCTCATATAAATTCTCTAAAACTCGGAATCCATGAAGTACAGTTTTTTATAGTGTATTAGAGGCAAGACTTAGATGGAGAGAGAGAGAGAAATATGAAAATTTTTCAAACGGTTCATTGGAACCAAGTAGCAAAACAATTCAGTGCTACCTTTTTCTCTTGTCTCACAAATGGGCTTTAGCGGAGATATGAGTGCATAATTAAATCCAACTGCCCTTTTTGTTATCGACGTTTCCTGGGTGAAAAGAATGAACTTGTTGAAAATGTAAAAAAATCTGCAGAAATAGGATTTGGCTTAAATAAGAAAGCAGTTAAGAATCGAATTACAGTTTGCAGAAAACTTTGGGTATTGAACATTCATTCATCCCAGAGCTCGAACTGATGCACATAACGTTGGGAAGATTATAGTTTTAGTAAAACAGCTGTGAATTATGTAAATTATAAATCATATCAGTACTGAATATGTAAATTATAAATTATGGCTCCATTTAAGTTGCACCGTATATAATTAGAATGATGGCGGGTAAAATACATGAAGGATATTAAACGACTAAAACTTTGATATTGATTCATCATTACATTTAAATTTATATCATTTATTTATAGTGCGAGTTTTCATATGTACGCCATATGACCTCCAACCTTAAGGTAGAAATGACCATTACTTGTCTTTTTTGAACTATTTTTCTAATTTTCAACAAACACATCTCTTTCATATTTCGATAAAAAAATCTACATTTAAATTTTTTTTAAATTTTGGGTAATTTGTTTCCTGAATTCACAAGAGCCGAATTTCTTAAAATTGCACCATCTCTGCCTCTCTTACCTATATATAGTGCTATTTTTATTTTAAATGTTACTTGGAGATTTCAATTAACATTACTGATGCAATTTTTATTTATATCTATTTAAGTATCTGCAGCCTCGCAAAACATCCCTCTCCACAGAGAAGAGAAGCTAAATTTATACAAATAGAGGTGTTCATGTGAACTGTAATACAAATCTTCTTATTCATACATTAAAAAGAGTAAATGTATATCAGGATGGTGGTCTGTGCGGTGTGATAAGAACAAAAATATTTCTTTGTTATGTCATAATTGTTTAAATATATCAAAAACAATATTTATATTATGAAAATACGATGAACTAAACATACATTACTATAATGCAACAAGATTCACACGATAATTTATCTAAAGCACAGATTCTTTTTATGGCATACAGTATTTGTATTTTTCGAATAGATAACATGGAAAATACTACCACATCTCAAAAAGCCTCTTCGTTAGTGCGAGGCAAGTTTCGTTAAGATAGCTGATCCTATAATGTGTACATTAACCTTTACCTTAAATTACTTCAACTAAAACCACGGTTGATATTCACATCGACCTTCTATTGAAATAGACGGAGCTTGTGTGCTCAACTGCTCGTTATTTCTTCCAATTGCTGAGCTTAATAATAGGTGAAGGTCACTGGAAAGGCTCTGGGAAAAAGCACAAACCTCTCTGAAGGACTATTATGTACTGATTTATGTTTATCGAGCATGATTTGAAACACTAGTTCGCTCTTCAATAGTCAATCGGCTCAAGTCGAATCCCAAGCCCTCGTTACCAATATTTCTGAGATCTTTCTGCAGCGACTCCTCCCACTTGCCCGGTCTATTTCATTAGGAGGCTCTTCTGATTGCTCTGTTTAAAGATCTGGTAAAGGTCTCGTGGAATTTAAAGAAAAAGTGAATACTGATGTAGGACAAATTGACGAGCTTGATATAAAACATTAGTTTGCTTTCCGACAGCCAATCGGACATGGTTAATCACCACACACGAAAGCGAAATACGAAAGAATTCCGTCCACATGCTCCGTTTATTCCATTAGAAGGTCGATGAGTATTTGACTGATACATGTACTTGATATCAATACTTTACTAAAACAACATAAACACCCTTACCAAATACTAACGTTACGCAGCGGATTGTTTTTCTTAGATAAAAACAAGCAACTATATTTTCAGTTTACTGGTGTACTGAATAGTGCCGGTCGTTATGGTGACGTTAATGAATGTTTTGTGTCCAAATAATGTTTCCTTTATTGTAAAATACACGATCTTCAATCAACCAGCAACATCGACGCTACTCACGTGAGGGTATTCGTGCTGCTTAGTTTTTACTACATGTAGAAGTAAACATCTTTATTTCTCCCGTTACAGACAACACGTTCAATTTCATGCTCGCATAAGCAATTCACGACTGAAACTTCTTTTCATTCATATTTGGTCAACTTCTTAAGAAGTCCGAATCTATCTCTCTTCCTCACACGTGAATGAAAATCACGACAATCAATTATAGAAATAAGAGCAGTAGGGCAGAGTATTTCAGCTGTATTTTTAACCTTCGTACTCGTTAGTGGTTTGTTTATAGTTATGTAACATGATAAGGGAGATTCCATCGAGTGGTATCTCAGATCACGACAGGATATGGGCTGAAAAGTTTACGTTTTCTCACCACATGGGGCTCCTGAAGTCCAGTGTCGTATTAATCTGTAATGGGCAGATTTTGAAAACCTACGCAAAATGTATGACTTCAGCATCTTTTCAGTTGGAAACTTTCATCTAGTTTTTCATCAATAAATATAAACAACTGTATCAAAAACTGCAGAAGTTCAGTATAGCAAGAGTTTCAAACTAACCCCAATTAAATGACTAATTGTTCTTGTAATTGACACAAACTTACCGAAATTATTTGCTATTAAAATGATAAATAAATAAGTGTGCTTTGTGCAGAGGTGGTAACTATTGATTACTTTATGTGCTTAAATTCGCATTTGTATTACAATAATAAATGTAGCAAAGACACTTGTTTTCTTCGTATACTTAGAAAAATAAATTAAAAAATATTGTTCAAGAAGCTTTTTCTGTAAAACTAAATGTAGATGAAGCTAGTGATTTTGTAGAATATGCTTCCTGTACGTTATGAGTATGGGGTAACCGGAAGTAAAATCCGTCTTTCGTTGGTTTGTATACACTGAAAACTCTCTCAAACAAATAGAAAAATTCCAAAAGTAATTTATCATGTATGACTAGTTTAACATTGATGGGGGACTTGAATCAGTTGAATATGTAACCTGTGCAGATCAGAAGTTCTTTTTGTTGAACTTTTATTTCTGCTTTGCGAAATGTTTTATTTTTAACTATTACGCATATATGAAGATTATAGTTTCATAATTAATTTTTAATGCAAGTAATTATACCCTTTCCATAGCTGTTTATGTAAATGCTAATGCATATCTAGGTCCACAATTGATACATCTGACCATGCAGTGTTCGAAACAATATATAAATCTTGAAAAATTTTCGTGCATAATTAAAATTCGAGCTTTCTAAAGACTGAAAAATAGAATTGATCACCACAATTCTAGGAATTTTTAATATACGTGCATTTGTCTGAAGGAAGTAAATCAACACATTAGGGGCATTTGCCCCTTTGGGGCATCATATGAAGAAATTTTGATTATCCTCCTCATAGAAGTCTTACCTCAGTATTTTAGGCCATCGACTTCAGAGAACTGTATAGGTAATCAAGAAGTGTTTCAAATGATGAAATATGATAATCACTAGACTTCACATTCGGGCTGTATGTTGGGTAGAACAACTCATTCTATTCAAATTCAATAACAAGGTTGTGCATCATATTTCAAAATGATGTCTTGGATTGTTAAAAACTAAGCAACTCCCTCCCTTGCTTCGAATGCTTCGCCTTTTGCTTTTAATTGCACTATGCCACTTTCTCAGCATCTCGTTATAGAAACCGTGGTTATCTTCTTCAGGACATTTAATGCATTCATTTTATCAACATTAAGTCTTTCCTATTCGAAGAAACAGTGAATGCAGGATTGCAACAGGCTACTAAAAGGCGACTTTTTGCTTCTATTTTTCAACCTGGGCGACTAAGGGCACAATCGTTTTAAAGCACAATCGTCTCAAAAAGCTCCTAGTTTCAAAATTTCGGCACCTTTTCAAAATTGATGGCTAAATTTTTTTGAAAATTTGCAGGTCAATAAAAATTTAGTCTTTTTTTTAACTAATAGCGGATGGAAGAAATATTTATTGAAAAATTTTTGGAGGAGAAAATATTCCAACGAACACACCACCAATTTCGAAGTTTTGGAGCCAAGCAGTGACAACAATGAAACAAAAACATCCGAACTGTGGTTGTTAGGGGACGGGGTAGCCAGTAACGGACTAGCAACCGGAGGGTTGCGAGTCCGAATCCAACCAAAGACCGTCGTGTACAAAGGGGGCTGGTGCATGTTAAATCTGTCGTGGCCTCAAATGTCCTCACGTTGGCGTGGTGTGGAAGTTTGGAGTGGGGTGCTAACTCAGGTGTGACCTCGTCATCTTTACCGTGGTTCAAAATTACGTGGTGTTGTCCTCGGATCTTTCCCTTCGGGGGTTGATTCCGGACCGTCTCCAATAGCCCGTGTCTTGCTCCAGTGCGACGCTAATTAACTACCTACCTACCTGTGGTTGTTATATCGTCATGAAACCCTTATTAAGAAAGTGTCTATGCGAGGTGTCAAAATTAAATTTCTTGGCGAAATCACGCAATTACCGATGCCGTTACTTAATTTGTTCTTTTTTTAACTATCCTGAAATGAAAATTAGTAAAGTTCCATGATGTCTGCGGAAAATGTCCAAAAGAAGTCTCGGGTCATCATGAATATCCTACCATAACAAACCGAAATATTGCAGTATGTGGTCAGGAGTAGCCATGCTATTACTCTGTCAGTTGTGACATTCAGGGTAAATCTTATTTGCTGCCACGAATTTCATTGCATTGATGTGACCAGCTCTAAATCTAGATAATTCTATCTATTCTCCATACAACTTGAAGTTGGCTACTTCTAATATTTGGCCTCTAGTCCCAATGGTGTTGTGGCGCCATATCCTTATTTATTCTTAAATCTTATTTTATTCTTAAATCTTATTTTATTTCTAAATCTTATTTTATTCTTAAATCTTATTTTATTCTTAAATCTTATTTTATTCCTAAATTTTATTTTATTCTTAAATCATTTTTTATTCTTAAATCTTATTTCCTATCATAAATTTTATTGTGTTGGTTCGACCAATTCTAAATCTTAATGTTATCAGCTCTCCATATAACTTGAGGTTGACTAGTTCTCATGATCTTCGTCCTCTATAGTACCAATGGTTGTTTTTTCAGCACCATATCCATTTAATTTTTTCTAAATTTGTATGTGTTCGTGAATTCGTCATCATATTTATTACCTCGAATTCGGAAAAATCCCTTTTCCGGAATATGTGTACTCTTTCTATTGGATAGATTCGTCATTTAGCTCAGCTTAGATTTTTCAACGTACTAATCCTGTGCACTCACACGCACGTACACCTGAATTCTATCTTTAATAAGCAGATTAAAAACACACGTTGAGTATTATTTTGTTGAAATTTTAGTTAGTCTGAACTTAACTTGATCTATAGAATTCCTTTTACCATGAATGCGTTAATTCAGACTCGTGTCAGTTTTGGAATATTTTAATTTTATTTCAATATTACTGGTTGCAACAAAACATGATTTTCAATTATAATTTTTCAAAATTTACGCCCGTAACTTATTATCTTATGAACTTTGAAGTGATTTCGTTTAGTAATGTATCAAAAGATAATACCCAACAGGGTTTTGCACCCTCTTTGACTTCTTTTAGCCCTTTCAAGCACACTTCTTTTCTGTTAACTTGGTGAAGTACGTACTAAAATTTCTATTCGATTAGTCGTAGAATATAATTGCAAGAATTTTACGCTTTCGATCTACAGATGGCGGTACTATAGAGATCCTGTCGCATAGTTATCTGAAAAAACACTATGCAATCAGCCTAGGAATTTTTAAAGTGTGGTTTTGCTGTGAAACCACTTCACTTGAAAAAGTAAAGTAATAACTTACGAAAACAGAATAATCCAGATTGTAATCAGAAATAGCTATATCGAACGGTTTGTCAACTATAAAACTTTGTTCATGACTACTCATTGAAACTGTGTAAGCAATACCCTGAATTCAACTTATCAGATTATTGCTTACACAGTTGGTATACTGAGATGTCATAAACTTCTGAAGATGAAACCCTTAGGTCAATAAAATTACGACATAAGATGAATCAGATAATTCCACAATTTCATCCAGTCGCCGAATTATAATCTAAAAAAGTTAATATGTTAGAGACCTAGTTGAATATATAAAACTCAATAATTCTAAAAAAAATTTAGTTTCATTACAAAGTACATACTGACGTACCCTTTGTATGTTAAACAATTATTCTTTTTCGCAAAGGAAGTGAAACATTTCAAAATGTAAATAATTTCTCAACTTGTTACAGGTTTTTTATGTTTTTAATAAATTAAAGTACTTTATTAGTTTAAAAGCACTAACAGGTCTGATTCTTTAATTTTCCCCATGTACTAGTATATTTCTTATCAGTCTATTGAGCTGTTCATAATGAGTTCTTTTGTTTTTAGTCCTATCTATGTGCTTATATATAATTAAATTATTTTCCATACTATTTTTACATATTTAACGTACATAATTATTTTCTAAACGTTCTAAGAGGGGAATATAGCAAAAATTTAAAGACGAGCTACCAAACAGAAAAAGTTATAAAACGAATTTGGATGAAAGTTTAGTAATCACCTTTATCTGTGAATGCCTTTATTCATGTAATTTCAGTTGAGCGAATGCTACGGGTAATACGGATGCGATTTCGTTGCATGAATAACTGTAAAAACGCGTAATAAAAACAATACATATGGATGAATATTAAATCAGTTGTAAATGACAAAACATTTTGCATAAAAAGAAAAAAGAAACACGACTGAAACGCTATACGAAAACTTTTTAAAAATCTGAAACATCAATGAATTGTGTTAACGATTAACCTCTTGCGATAGCAAAAGTTGTTGAACTTACAGTTTAAAGCGATCACATTTTAGCGATCGTTTTGTCGGATAAAAATATTGCTACTCATAGGAAGTAGTTGCGATTCCTATTCAGATATATTCAGATTCCTATTCAGCTGAGATATAGGTTCACTTAAAGCAGCAGTTAAAATTTTTGAAGAGGCACGTATCCAGTGACCGAAGTACATTATATGATAATCCAAATTATTTTTGATGTCGAGAACAAAAACACTTTTTAATTTAATTTAATTTATTTATTTTTAAAAGAAATAGAATTCGCTGATTCTATCTTCTGTTATCCTTTAATTGAAGTTCTGGAGGAACTAATTTAAGTTAGTGGAAATTTATGAGATATATTTTCTTCATTTAAATGGATGATACAGCTATAACATCAAGAGATCAGGGCTACCACACGCTACTTTTGCTTGGTATTTTTCAACCTTGGTGACTATTCAAGCAAAATCGTCTCAAAAGCCTCTAGTTTCAAAATTTTGGGGACATTTTTGAAAAGTCCCTTTTCCATTGAGAAAGGAAGGTTCGGGGAGGCATTGCTCAGTTTTGTCGCCAAGCTTGTGGCAACCATGGATAAAAAAAAAATTGAAAATTGTAATTGCTAAATTGTCATGAAAATTTAGAAAACATTTAGTTTTTTAATTTAAAAATTTCTGGCGATTATTTAACATCTGCTTCATACTTCATCAGCAAATTCTGTGTTTTAGCTTATTCAGTTTGTATCTGAGCTTCTAAAATAGGATTTAAGGTGTCTTCTACACTGGTGTGAAAACATATGGAACAGTAAGATCTTCAGCTGCTACTTTTCAGAGAAATGAGCTCGATGAGGGCAAATGATACCAGAGGTATTTTAAGAGGTATCAAATAAATGAGTAACAGAAAACAATTCAACAAGAACATAAGCGAACAGTAAAAAATGTCTTTGAACTGAAGTGAGTGACGCTGCAATGGATGCCATGAAACGGAAGGGTAACTGAAAAATAGAAAAAAGAAAGGAGGCGATCTTCTGTAGGCTGTATGACCACCTCGAACATTGATACAGGCTTTGCACTCCCATACATACAGAGAATAAAGTTGCGGATGAGTTCCTGAGGCAATGAGATTCATTTCTATGTTAGAGCCTCTGACGTTACAATTCCAAAATTTGAATATGTACTAGCTTTCTACTAAATATCCTCGGTTATGAAAATCGCCTCAGGCTGTTTCGTTTAATTTTGAAGTTAAAACCTTTAAAAATAATGGTGTTGCTTAAGTTTTGCACGCCAGTCTGACTAGGGTTAGGATTTTGAATCTTTTTTTAATAATATAACTTTATTTTATGATTACAGAACTGCTAGCTCCGATTTCACGGTACGCTCTATATAAATGAAATACAATTATCATAAAATAAGAATTGGATGAAATAGAAACGATATACCGTGAATTGTAGAGCTTTATCAAATGCCTTCTGTTTAATTTCTCTCTGGATCAGTAAAATAAAATATGCTTCAATATCTCCTCTTCCATTTAGCAAACAAGGCTTTTATCTGTCTACAAGACGGAACTTGTGCAAACTAGCTTGGGTAACTACAAACACTGATCAACGAATTAGAAACTTGGGATTAATATTGTATTGGACCTCCTTTTGCACGGAAAACAGCATGTATGTGTTTAGGAATAGATTCTGCAAGGTTCTGAAGTGCATCCAAGTCCAGAGAATACCATGCATTAGATAGACAGATCTTAAGATCCTGTAAAGTAGATAGAGGAGGAGATTGCTGTCGGATGCGCCTTTCCAACATGTCCGAAATGTTCTCTATAGGGTTCAGTTCCGGGTTTTGCGGTGGCCAGAGAAGATATTTTAAGTCAGATTGATGTCCCGTGAACCACTCTCAAACGTTGCACGCGTGATGTATGGTTGCATTATCGTCTATGAAAGGTCCGTCACCTTCAGATTAAAAATGTAACATTGCAAGATGCACTTGATTTGTTAGATGTTCAAGTATTTCATTGATGACTATTTACCTACCAGAAGCACCAATGGGGGCCAGTTCCAAGCCAGCAAAACATGCTTCACGCCATGGGGTTCTTGCCAAACTCTACGACTTCCGTCGGTGAAAAAAAACGTGTAGCGTGATTCGTCTGATTACATCACCTTTTTCCAATTATCATATATCCAGTTGTTACGTCTTTCTCGACACCACTGTAAACGAACTCTGACATTCCTTGCAGAAATTAGAGATTTTCTCATTGGCATGCGACTTCCAAAATCGATCTTTTGCAATTCTTTGCGCATTGTTCGCGCCGAGATCGGTTTGGACAATCTTTCGTTAAATGTTTCTGTCATTTGCAGAACAGTGGAGTCCCTTTTCTGCCATACACTCCATCTGAGACGACACCAATCACGATCTTGATTAATTGTTTTAAGCCCACAGTTATTTCTTTTGGGCAATGACTGTGTGTGTGTGTGTGTGAGTTCTGTTTCCAACTTTAACACTTTCAAAATCGCAGCTTTCGAGAACCCAGTGAGTTCTCTCTTGGCGACCGTGGCTCCTGCTAAATGGGCTCCAACAATAAGTCCTTTATCAAATGGTAAAGGTCTGTCGTTTTTCCCATTCTGCTTCGTTTCTCGTGAAATGAAATTGCACAGCACACTTATACCGTTAATTTGATTACGTGGCATCCACGTCATAGACGGATTTTGCATAACCACGTCAGTAACCAACATTTGCATGAATATTTACTGGTTTCTAATTCATTGGCCTGTGTGTATATCCACCATGAAGTACTTTTTTGTAGATAAAATTGCGATGTTTTTCACAAGTCTTACTAACTTGGTGACTGACGAATGTGATTATGAACGCACTTTCAAAAACAAGTATAATGGCACTTCTGATACAAATCCCAGATGGCGCTCGCTACAATTGGCACACAATAGATGGTTCACATTAAACAGTTGAATTGCCAATGCGATACCGACAATTTCCAACGAGCCCTTTGATAACAAGACGATGCTTCTATTTTTATCACGACTTTACTCTTCATTGCCGCTCAGCCTCATTCTGAAACTGTTATCTTGTTCTTATACTAGGATTCTAAGGACAACGCAGGACAGTCTCAATTATCCATTGCATTTGCTTGACCACGAATTCAGAAGTACACCAGTTATCTAAATACAACTCTCATGGTATCACGCAATTGGCAACCTATCAATAGTGGTAGCATAAATCGAATTCAGCCACTGTTAAATTTTGGAGTATTGGGGTGAACTTATCCTCCAAAACAAAAAATCAACTTACAATGTACACTGCTGGCCACCCAAATTGCAACACCAAGAAAGACAAGAGATATCACAACAAAATTTATTTTGTAGATAACATGTTGACCAAGT
This sequence comes from Meta bourneti, assembly GCA_933210815.1. NCBI lineage: Eukaryota > Metazoa > Arthropoda > Arachnida > Araneae > Tetragnathidae > Meta > Meta bourneti. The sequence continues at coordinate 59,207,554 of OW119924.1, read as the reverse complement.
ATCAAATGATTAAATTTATAGACTTCTGTGAAGTGTGGTTCCTGCCAAAATCAGTAGCCAGATTAGCCGCCATTGTTGGAGATCACCGCTGCCACACGCCTCGGCATTGATTTAAAGAGACTTTGGATGTGTTCTTGGGGTACAGCAGACCAAGCAGCCTCCACACATTGCCAAAGTTGATCTGGTGTGGCAGCTGGGGATGTATTCTGGGTCAATCGTTGAGCAACCATGGACCATATGTTTTCTATCGGCGAAAGATCCGGAGAGTGAGCTGGCCAGGGAAGCAATTCAATCTGGCGATTGACGAAGAACCCTTGGACATTGCATGCCACGTGTGGTCGCGCATTATCCTGTTGAAATATGGCTGTGGTCAAGCCCTGAAGGTAAGGAAGTACAACTGGCTCCAACACCTCGGAGATGTAGCGCTGGCTGTTTAAAGTACCGGCAATGCGTACTAGAGGAGTGCGAGAGTGATATCCAATACCGCCCCATACCATAATACCCGGTGCAGGACCAGTGTGGCGGTGCATAACGCAGCTGTTCAGCATCCTCTCTCCACGGTGTCTCCAGACTCGAATCCGACCATCGTGGTGTTGCAGACAGAAGCGTGACTCGTCAGTAAAGACAATTTCATTCCATTCTGCCGTCCACATCCTTCTTTCATCGCACCATTGGCGGCGGAAACGTTTGTGGTTCTGCGTCAAGGGTAGACGAAGCAATGGACGTCTTGCGGACAGACCACTCTGCTGTAAACGGCGTCGAATGGTACGCGCAGACACTGGATGATGTGGTACAGACTGAATGTGCTGTGCTATGGTTCGTGATGTGGCTGAGCGATCCGTCACTGCCATACGCACAATATGCCTGTCATCACGTGAAGTGGTGCACTGAGGGGATGCGATCGAACACGTCGGTCCGTCGTACCCTCCTGCATCCAACGATCACATATCCGCATTACAGTTGTTTGGTTTCGTCCAACACGACTACCGATTTCCCTGAAAGATAATCCACAATCTCGGTAGGCCACTATCCTTCCTCTGTCGAACTCGGATACTTGATCAAAAGATGATCGCTGTTTTCTACGAGGCATAATTGATCGTTTTTTGAAAAAACCACAAGAAAAACACAATTGCCGTACTTGAAATCGTCGAAATCTCCAAGCCTTAAATAGCGCTTTGAAGTGGCGCCACAGACGCGCGTGATGTGCGTCTGCGCTGAAATTCTAATCATTTGCATATCTCACCTCCGCTAATGCATGTTGTAAATTTCATATTATTTGCATGCTTCCTTCAGGGTGTTGCATTTACGGTGGCCAGCAGTGTAGAAGTATGTATAACAGTGTAACCTATCTCCGCCATAAAGAACTTTTTGGTAGACAAAGTTGAATTGTCTTTCACGCGTCTTGATAAAATGTATTGACTAGCATTAACGTATTAAATTTACAACTACCTGTTGTTCTAAGTAATTTTGTGCTAAACACTTTGGCCAAACACAGCTCTGCGTAATTCTTGGAATCATAAATGTTAATATCTACTACCATGTGGCTGATTTCTATGTTAAGATTAAAGAGTGGAGAATTAAATTAAATTAATAACATTTTTTAAAGTTAAGCCAGAGTTGTCGCACTCTCCTCACAAGTACCAACCTCAGATTTCACATGCCTGCTTTTTGATTTAATGTTTTCATCTGATCTAGACAGATACATTTTACAGCCGAATATTAAAGGCAAAATCACTTTTACCAAAAATTTTATACATCATTTATAAATCAGCATAATTAGTCAACTAATCAGATGACTGACATTTATAACACTAAGTAATTCTTAATCAAGTATCGTGACTGTAGTACATATTGCTACGTGACTAGTCACGAATCTATAATTTTTGATGGAAACGTTTTACCAGCTGCAAGAGAAATTTGTAGCTTGAAAAGTGAGTTGAACCTTACGTGAGCAGTAATCTTCAATGAATTTGTGCGCAACGCGACCTGTTTTGGTGACACTGGGTTTTTCCGCGGTTAAAGACCGGTTTAGAATCAACTGTGTAATCCATGGTCCGAGGTAACGAGGCGGCTGACGAGGCGGCCAAACTGGCCACCGAGAGAGCGGTCGTAGACATACTGGTGTTGAGATCTAGCCTTACACTTAAAAACATGCTTATTCAAAAAGCTATGGAATTATGGAAACAAAGATGTGAGGCGGCACCTACAGGTCGTCACACGTTCAAATTCATACCAATTCCAAATCTCAGAATTCACCTCTACGACCCCTTTGTTGTCCAACTGCTAACGAATCACGGAAGGTTCCCAAACTACTTCTCTAGAATGGGTTACCCGATGTCGAACGCCTGTCAATGTGGTGAAGTAGGTGATTCTCTTCACTACATCCTGGACTGCGGGCTGACGGCAGACCTCAGGGAAGGACTCGATTTCATTAGAGTTTGATCTCAAGATTTACTCAAAAACCCAAAGTGTCTCCAGGCTCTCCATCGCCTGGGTAAACGTGTGGGAAACCACCCCCGCCCCTTCCCCGAGGGTTCGGGGGACTTCAGGCCTGCAACCTGAAATTACTTAAAGGATTTGATGGAAATTACCTCCAACTTTACTTAAAGGATTTGATATTCATACTAATAGGATTTGATGGAAATAATAGGAATTAACGGAACTCAAGTGGCAAGTGGCGGTTTTGCTGGAACTGCCATAGTGTCGGTGATGTTAAATATTCGAAGTGCTGCGTTGCACTTGAGCATACCCATGGTCCCTGCTCACCCAACCATGGAGGGTTTTTCGCTGGTTTCCCCTCCACGTAATGCAAATGCAGGTTGGTTTTTAACAAACCTTACAGCGAAGGCACATCCCTTAGGAGATGGGGGCTGCGCCTCCAACTAAGTGTAAGTGTAATCCATGGAGAACCGAGTCGGCTAATGTTTACTATGCTGCTCTCATCTGCTCCCATGCTTGCTATCTCGCTTTCATCTGTTTGAGCTTCACTTTCGCTTACAATTGTTTCGTTCTTCATCTACAAACGGCTGTTTTTAAATATCTTGATCTATTGTGTGTATGTACCGGTATGTGAATGTTTTCTATTTTATACCCAAATCACTTAAAGGCCTATAAAATTATAAAATGAGACCGTTTATTCATAAAATCAATAAAATATTATGATATTACGCTGTTAATTTGTTGGGTTTATTTTAAAAGCATGTTATGAAATTTTTCCGTGACAAATATTGTTTTTAAAAGGTACGAGGGTTTTCGGGGTAATATCTAACAGCATATGCATATTATTTTTCGTGCTTTTTTATTTGCATTTCTAATAGTTATTTGAACAAAGATGTTTACTTCCTAAAACCAAAGTGAACAGTCATTGTTTTCAAATGCATTCAATTTCAGAGCCAATCAATCAATTAATTTTTTTCTGAGGTCTCAAAAATTTATATATACTTATATAAGTTGGTTGTAAGTTGTTGAATGTAGATGGCAGCATATCCAAATATTTTAAGGTATCGTAATAAAACGTTTCTGCGTTCTCTTTTAAATGTGGGCGTCTCTACTTAAAATAAAAACTTAAGTGCCTATTTTTGGGAGTACGATGCATTATACTTTTACTTTGGTTTAGACAGGTGAGTTGTATTCTTGAATCATTACGGTTATAGCTGTTTCTACTATTGTTAATTGTTTGATAGTTGTTTCTTAAATTTTATTACTTTCTTCCTAGTTCCTTAAACGTAGTAGTTTTATTCATAGTATCACTTCGACTTTTTCATTTTTTGCAATTCGAAATTTCGACTTCAGGTATGCTTTTTATTTTAAATATAAGATCTGTTTTACCTTCATGGCTTATATTGTAAGAAATATTGAACGATTACGGAATAGTTGGTGGTCTTTAAAAACTTAACATCACATGCTAGATCCCAATATCTGGCCCCAAGCGAGTGGGGTGCCAGCTCAGGCGTGACCACGTCATCTGACCGTGGTTCGGGTATTTGGGTATTTCAATTAACGTCACACTGGAGCAACACAATGGGCTATTGGTGACGGTCCGGGATCAATCCCAAAGGGAAAGATCCGAGGACAACACCACGTAATTTTGAACCACGGTCAGATGACGAGGCAACACCTGAGCTGGCACCCCACTCTCCAAACTTACACACCACGCCAACGTGAGGACATTTGAGGCCACGACAGATTTAACGTGCACCAGCCCCCTTTGTACACGACGGTGTTTGGCTGGATTCGAACTCGCAACCCTTCGGTTGCTAGTTCGTTACTCTTCCAACCGGGCCACCGCGGCCCTTATGACCGTGGTTCAAAATTACGTGTGTCCTCGGATCTTTCCCTTGGGGGTTGATCCCGGACCGTCGCCAACCCGTTGTGTTGTTCCAGTGCAACGTTAATTAAAATACCCACCAAGTACATCACCTGACCCCAAGCTATCTTTTGATTTCATCCCATTCTATTCCCCAGTCCCTTTTTCCTTTCACGATACTTTTTACTTGACGTTGTCCGTCTTGTGTTTGACGCAGCTTGGCTAAATGTCTTCCATAAAACCCAAAAACAAACAATCCAATACCTGGCACCACCTTTAGAAATTTCATATTTTTTATTCTTTTGAGAATAATTTATAGCAACGTGCTTCTCAGATCTTTGATGTTGAGGCACTGTACATTAGTTTTTTGTACTTATACTGTACATTAGTTAATCTGTTTTAAATTAAAATTCGTTTACTCTAACCAAGTTCTAAAACTAAATCAATGCTTCAATTTTTGTTTGGAGCTTTTTCATCAAAATGACATTGTGGTACATTATACTCTCCCAGATCTATTAGCCCTCGTGTTGCAAGAAATGACCGCACGGCGATAAACCAAACCATAATCTGCCTACAATATTTTCAAGTGATAGAAATTTTCATTTGGGTTTCACTAACCAGAAGCAAACTGTTCTTAAAACAAGTAATTTTTCGAAAGTTTCTGATTCAGCCAACACAAAAGATCAACTAACATTTTCGTGCTTATGAACAAAGGTACCAGGTATAGAGGGCACTAAATTTATATCGATATTGTGCGATATGCAGTATTCTCTTCAAGTAACAGATGTTATGAAACTCGTACGCATCAAAGCTTGAGTTAAACTACTCTAAATCTTTTTTGTATGGAGATTGAGATTCCAGATCAGGTGTTAACTTCTTGATCTGACAGTGGTTTGAAATGATTTTGTTGTCCTCAGGTCTTACCCTTCAGAATTAATCAGTCACCAATAGTGCTGCTCCAATGCGACATAAATTAAACTAGCTATCAAATCCTTGTTATTCTTGCGCCATAAAATCCTAAACCAACCTATCTTAATCTTGAGACCACCGTGGCTCAGTGAGTTTGCCTATTGTGTTAGCAACCTGCGAGCTGAAGGTGGCACAGGCTTGATTTCTGTAACTTAATATTTTTCTAAGTCAGTTGAGTATTATTTTGTTGAAATTTTAGTTAGTCTGAACTTAACTTGATCTATAGAATTCCTTTTACCATGAATGCGTTAATTCAGACTCGTGTCAGTTTTGGAATATTTTAATTTTATTTCAATATTACTGGTTGCAACCAAACATGCTTTTCAATTATAATTTTTCAAAATTTACGCCCGTAACTTATTATCTTATGAACTTTGAAGTGATTTCGTTTAGTAATGTATCAAAAGATAATACCCAACAGGGTTTTGCACCCTCTTTGACTTCTTTTAGCCCTTTCAAGCACACTTCTTTTCTGTTAACTTGGTGAAGTACGTACTAAAATTTCTATTCGATTAGTCGTAGAATATAATTGCAAGAATTTTACGCTTTCGATCTACAGATGGCGGTACTATAGAGATCCTGTCGCATAGTTATCTGAAAAAACACTATGCAATCAGCCTAGGAATTTTTAAAGTGTGGTTTTGCTGTGAAACCACTTCACTTGAAAAAGTAAAGTAATAACTTACGAAAACAGAATAATCCAGATTGTAATCAGAAATAGCTATATCGAACGGTTTGTCAACTATAAAACTTTGTTCATGACTACTCATTGAAACTGTGTAAGCAATACCCTGAATTCAACTTATCAGATTATTGCTTACACAGTTGGTATACTGAGATGTCATAAACTTCTGAAGATGAAACCCTTAGGTCAATAAAATTACGACATAAGATGAATCAGATAATTCCACAATTTCATCCAGTCGCCGAATTATAATCTAAAAAAGTTAATATGTTAGAGACCTAGTTGAATATATAAAACTCAATAATTCTAAAAAAAATTTAGTTTCATTACAAAGTACATACTGACGTACCCTTTGTATGTTAAACAATTATTCTTTTTCGCAAAGGAAGTGAAACATTTCAAAATGTAAATAATTTCTCAACTTGTTACAGGTTTTTTATGTTTTTAATAAATTAAAGTACTTTATTAGTTTAAAAGCACTAACAGGTCTGATTCTTTAATTTTCCCCATGTACTAGTATATTTCTTATCAGTCTATTGAGCTGTTCATAATGAGTTCTTTTGTTTTTAGTCCTATCTATGTGCTTATATATAATTAAATTATTTTCCATACTATTTTTACATATTTAACGTACATAATTATTTTCTAAACGTTCTAAGAGGGGAATATAGCAAAAATTTAAAGACGAGCTACCAAACAGAAAAAGTTATAAAACGAATTTGGATGAAAGTTTAGTAATCACCTTTATCTGTGAATGCCTTTATTCATGTAATTTCAGTTGAGCGAATGCTACGGGTAATACGGATGCGATTTCGTTGCATGAATAACTGTAAAAACGCGTAATAAAAACAATACATATGGATGAATATTAAATCAGTTGTAAATGACAAAACATTTTGCATAAAAAGAAAAAAGAAACACGACTGAAACGCTATACGAAAACTTTTTAAAAATCTGAAACATCAATGAATTGTGTTAACGATTAACCTCTTGCGATAGCAAAAGTTGTTGAACTTACAGTTTAAAGCGATCACATTTTAGCGATCGTTTTGTCGGATAAAAATATTGCTACTCATAGGAAGTAGTTGCGATTCCTATTCAGATATATTCAGATTCCTATTCAGCTGAGATATAGGTTCACTTAAAGCAGCAGTTAAAATTTTTGAAGAGGCACGTATCCAGTGACCGAAGTACATTATATGATAATCCAAATTATTTTTGATGTCGAGAACAAAAACACTTTTTAATTTAATTTAATTTATTTATTTTTAAAAGAAATAGAATTCGCTGATTCTATCTTCTGTTATCCTTTAATTGAAGTTCTGGAGGAACTAATTTAAGTTAGTGGAAATTTATGAGATATATTTTCTTCATTTAAATGGATGATACAGCTATAACATCAAGAGATCAGGGCTACCACACGCTACTTTTGCTTGGTATTTTTCAACCTTGGTGACTATTCAAGCAAAATCGTCTCAAAAGCCTCTAGTTTCAAAATTTTGGGGACATTTTTGAAAAGTCCCTTTTCCACTCAGAAAGGAAGGTTCGAGGAGGCATTGCTCAGTTTTGTCGCCAAGCTTGTGGCAACCATCGATAAAAAAAAATTGGAAATTGTAATTGCTAAATTGTCATGAAAATTTAGAAAACATTTAGTTTTTTAATTTAAAAATTTCTGGCGAGTTATTTAACATCTGCTTCATACTTCATCAGCAAATTCTGTGTTTTAGCTTATTCAGTTTGTATCTGAGCTTCTAAAATAGGATTTAAGGTGTCTTCTACACTGGTGTGAAAACATATGGAACAGTAAGATCTTCAGCTGCTACTTTTCAGAGAAATGAGCTCGATGAGGGCAAATGATACCAGAGGTATTTTAAGAGGTATCAAATAAATGAGTAACAGAAAACAATTCAACAAGAACATAAGCGAACAGTAAAAAATGTCTTTGAACTGAAGTGAGTGACGCTGCAATGGATGCCATGAAACGGAAGGGTAACTGAAAAATAGAAAAAAGAAAGGAGGCGATCTTCTGTAGGCTGTATGACCACCTCGAACATTGATACAGGCTTTGCACTCCCATACATACAGAGAATAAAGTTGCGGATGAGTTCCTGAGGCAATGAGATTCATTTCTATGTTAGAGCCTCTGACGTTACAATTCCAAAATTTGAATATGTACTAGCTTTCTACTAAATATCCTCGGTTATGAAAATCTCCTCAGGCTGTTTCGTTTAATTTTGAAGTTAAGCAACACCATTATTTTTAAAGGTTTTAAGTTTTGCACGCCAGTCTGACTAGGGTTAGGATTTTGAATCTTTTTTTAATAATATAACTTTATTTTATGATTACAGAACTGCTAGCTCCGATTTCACGGTACGCTCTATATAAATGAAATACAATGATCATAAAATAAGAATTGGATGAAATGGATACCGTGAATTGTAGAACTTTATCAAATGTCTTCTGTAAAAGTTTTCTCTGGATCAGTAAAATAAAATATGCTTCAATATCTCCTCTTCCATTTAGCAAACAAGGCTTTTATCTGAGTCTACAAGACGGAACTTGTGCAAACTAGCTTGGGTAACTACAAACACTGATCAACGAATTAGAAACTTGGGATTAATATTGTATTGGACCTCCTTTTACACGGAAAACAGCATGTATGTGTTTAGGAATAGATTCTCCAAGGTTCTGAAGTGCATCCAAGTCCAGAGAATACCATGCATTAGATAGACAGATCTTAAGATCCTGTAAAGTAGATAGAGGAGGAGATTGCTGTCGGATGCGCCTTTCCGAAATGTTCTCTATAGGGTTCAGTTCCGGGTTTTGCGGTGGCCAGAGAAGATATTTTAAGTCAGATTGATGTCCCGTGAACCACTCTCAAACGTTGCACGCGTGATGTATGGTTGCATTATCGTCTATGAAAGGTCCGTCACCTTCAGATTAAAAATGTAACATTGCAAGATGCACTTGATTTGTTAGATGTTCAAGTATTTCATTGATGACTATTTACCTACCAGAAGCACCAATGGGGGCCAGTTCCAAGCCAGCAAAACATGCTTCACGCCATGGGGTTCTTGCCATACTCTACGACTTCCGTCGGTGAAAAAAAACGTGTAGCGTGATTCGTCTGACTACATCACCTTTTTCCAATTATCATATATCCAGTTGTTACGTCTTTCTCGACACCACTGTAAACGAACTCTGACATTCCTTGCAGAAATTAGAGATTTTCTCATTGGCATGCGACTTCCAAAATCGATCTTTTGCAATTCTTTGCGCATTGTTCGCGCCGAGATCGGTTTGGACAATCTTTCGTTAAATGTTTGTCATTTGCAGAACAGTGGAGTCCCTTTTCTGCCATACACTCCATCTGAGACGACACCAATCACGATCTTGATTAATTGTTTTAAGCCCACAGTTATTTCTTTTGGGCAATGACTGTGTGTGTGTGTGTGAGTTCTGTTTCCAACTTTAACACTTTCAAAATCGCAGCTTTCGAGAACCCAGTGAGTTCTCTCTTGGCGACCGTGGCTCCTGCTAAATGGGCTCCAACAATAAGTCCTTTATCAAACGGTAAAGGTCTGTCGTTTTCCCATTCTGCTTCGTTTCTCGTGAAATGAAATTGCACAGCACACTTATACCGTTAATTTGATTACGTGGCATCCACGTCATAGACGGATTTTGCATAACCACGTCAGTAACCAACATTTGCATGAATATTTACTGGTTTCTAATTCATTGGCCTGTGTGTATATCCACCATGAAGTACTTTTTTGTAGATAAAATTGCGATGTTTTTCACACGTCTTACTAACTTGGTGACTGACGAATGTGATTATGAACGCACTTTCAAAAACAAGTATAATGGCACTTCTGATACAAATCCCAGATGGCGCTCGCTACAATTGGCACACAATAGATGGTTCACATTAAACAGTTGAATTGCCAATGCGATACCGACAATTTCCAACGAGCCCTTTGATAGCAAGACGATGCTTCTATTTTTATCACGACTTTACTCTTCATTGCCGCTCAGCCGCATTCTGAAACTGTTATCTTGTTCTTATACTAGGATTCTAAGTACAACGCAGGACAGTCTCAATTATCCATTGCATTTGCTTGACCACGAATTCAGAAGTACACCAGTTATCTAAATACAACTCTCATGGTATCACGCAATTGGCAACCTATCAACAGTGGTAGCATAAATCGAATTCAGCCACTGTTAAATTTTGGAGTATTGGGGTGAACTTATCCTCCAAAACAAAAAATAAACTTACAATGTAGTATAACAAGACTTACAAGATAACTTACAAGAAGTATGTATAACAGTGTAACCTATCTCCGCCATAAAGAACTTTTTGGTAGACAAAGTTGAATTGTCTTTCACGCGTCTTGATAAAATGTATTGACTAGCTTTAACGTATTAAATTTACAACTACCTGTTGTTCTAAGTAATTTTGTGCTAAACACTTTGGCCAAACACAGCTCTGCGTAATTCTTGGAATCATAAATGTTAATATCTACTACCATGTGGCTGATTTCTATGTTAAGATTAAAGAGTGGAGAATTAAATTAAATTAATAACATTTTTTAAAGTTAAGCCAGAGTTGTCGCACTCTCCTCACAAGTACCAACCTCACATTTCACATGCCTGCTTTTTGATTTAATGTTTTCATCTGATCTAGACAGATACATTTTACAGCCGAATATTAAAGGCAAAATCACTTTTACCAAAAATTTTATACATCATTTATAAATCAGCATAATTAGTCAACTAATCAGATGACTGACATTTATAACACTAAGTAATTCTTAATCAAGTATCGTGACTGTAGTACATATTGCTACGTGACTAGTCACGTATCTAATTTACATTGTTTATAATTTTTGATGGAAACGTGTTACCAGGTGCAAGAGAAATTTGTAGCTTGAAAAGTGAGTTGAACCTTACGTGAGCAGTAATCTTCAATGAATTTGTGCGCAACGCGACCTGTTTTGGTGACACTGGGTTTTTCCGCGGTTAAAGACCGGTTTAGAATCAACTGTGTAATCCATGGTCCGAGGTAACGAGGCGGCTGGCGAGGCGGCCAAACTGGCCACCGAGAGAGCGGTCGTAGACATACTGGTGTTGAGATCTAGCCTTACACTTAAAAACATGCTTATTCAAAAAGCTATGGAATTATGGAAACAAAGATGTGAGGCGGCACCTACAGGTCGTCACACGTTCAAATTCATACCAATTCCAAATCTCAGAATTCACCTCTACGACCCCTTTGTTGTCCAACTGCTAACGAATCACGGAAGGTTCCCAAACTACTTCTCTAGAATGGGTTACCCGATGTCGAACGCCTGTCAATGTGGTGAAGTAGGTGATTCTCTTCACTACATCCTGGACTGCGGGCTGACGGCAGACCTCAGGGAAGGACTCGATTTCATTAGAGTTTGACCTCAAGATTTACACAAAAACCCAAAGTGTCTCCAGGCTCTCCATCGCCTGGGTAAACTTGTGTGGGAAACCACCCCCGCCCCTTCCCCGAGGGTTCGGGGGACTTCAGGCCTGCAACCTGAAATTACTTAAAGGATTTGATGGAAATTACCTCCAACTTTACTTAAAGGATTTGATATTCATACTAATAGGATTTGATGGAAATAATAGGAATTAACGGAACTCAAGTGGCAAGTGGCGGTTTTGCTGGACCTGCCATAGTGTCGGTGATGTTAAATATTCGAAGTGCTGCGTTGCACTTGAGCATACCCATGGTCCCTGCTCACCCAACCATGGAGGGTTTTTCGCTGGTTTCCCCTCCACGTAATGCAAATGCAGGTTGGTTTTTAACAAACCTTACAGCGAAGGCACATCCCTTAGGAGATGGGGGCTGCGCTTCCAACTAAGTGTAAGCGTAATCCATGGAGAACCGAGTCCGCTAATGTTTACTATGCTGCTCTCATCTGCTCCCATGCTTGCTATCTCGCTTTCATCTGTTTGAGCTTCACTTTCGCTTACAATTGTTTCGTTCTTCATCTACAAACGGCTGTTTTTAAATATCTTGATCTATTGTGTGTATGTACCGGTATGTGAATGTTTTCTATTTTATACCCAAATCACTTAAAGGCCTATAAAATTATAAAATGAGACCGTTTATTCATAAAATCAATAAAATATTATGATATTACGCTGTTAATTTGTTGGGTTTATTTTAAAAGCATGTTATGAAATTTTTCCGTGACAAATATTGTTTTTAAAAGGTACGAGGGTTTTCGGGGTAATATCTAACAGCATATGCATATTATTTTTCGTGCTTTTTTATTTGCATTTCTAATAGTTATTTGAACAAAGATGTTTACTTCCTAAAACCAAAGTGAACAGTCATTGTTTTCAAATGCATTCAATTTCAGAGCCAATCAATCAATTAATTTTTTTCTGAGGTCTCAAAAATTTATATATACTTATATAAGTTGGTTGTAAGTTGTTGAATGTAGATGGCAGCATATCCAAATATTTTAAGGTATCGTAATAAAACGTTTCTGCGTTCTCTTTTAAATGTGGGCGTCTCTACTTAAAATAAAAACTTAAGTGCCTATTTTTGGGAGTACGATGCATTATACTTTTACTTTGGTTTAGACAGGTGAGTTGTATTCTTGAATCATTACGGTTATAGCTGTTTCTACTATTGTTAATTGTTTGATAGTTGTTTCTTAAATTTTATTACTTCCTTCCTAGTTCCTTAAACGTAGTAGTTTTATTCATAGTATCACTTCGACTTTTTCATTTTTTGCAATTCGAAATTTCGACTTCAGGTATGCTTTTTATTTTAAATATAAGATCTGTTTTACCTTCATGGCTTATATTGTAAGAAATATTGAGCGATTACGGAATAGTTGGTGGTCTTTAAAAACTTAACATCCCATGCTAGATCCCAATATCTGGCCCCAAGCGTGGTGGGGTGCCAGCTCAGGCGTGACCACGTCATCTGACCGTGGTTCAAAATTACGTGTGTCCTCGGATCTTTCCCTTGGGGGTTGATCCCGGACCGTCGCCAACCCGTTGTGTTGTTCCAGTGCAACGTTAATTAAAATACCCACCAAGTACATCACCTGACCCCAAGCTATCTTTTGATTTCATCCTATTCTATTCCCCAGTCCCTTTTTCCTTTCACGATACTTTTTACTTGACGTTGTCCGTCTTGTGTTTGACGCAGCTTGGCTAAATGTCTGCCATAAAACCCAAAAACAAACAATCCAATACCTGGCACCACCTTTAGAAATTTCATATTTTTTATTCTTTTGAGAATAATTTATAGCAACGTGCTTCTCAGATCTTTGATGTTGAGGCACTGTACATTAGTTTTTTGTACTTACACTGTACATTAGTTAATCTGTTTTAAATTAAAATTCGTTTACTCTAACCAAGTTCTAAAACTAAATCAATGCTTCAATTTTTGTTTGGAGCTTTTTCATCAAAATGACATTGTGGTACATTATACTCTCCCAGATCTATTAGCCCTCGTGTTGCAAGAAATGACCGCACGGCGATAAACCAAACCATAATCTGCCTACAATATTTTCAAGTGATAGAAATTTTCATTTGGGTTTCACTAACCAGAAGCAAACTGTTCTTAAAACAAGTAATTTTTCGAAAGTTTCTGATTCAGCCAACACAAAAGATCAACTAACATTTTCGTGCTTATAAACAAAGGTACCAGGTATAGAGGGCACTAAATTTATATCGATATTGTGCGATATGCAGTATTCTCATCAAGTAACAGATGTTATGAAACTCGTACGCATCAGAGCTTAAGTTAAACTACTCTAAATCTTTTCTGTATGGAGAGTGAGATTCCAGATCAGGTGTTAACTTCTTGATCTGACAGTGGTTTGAAATGATTTTGTTGTCCTCAGGTCTTACTCTTCAGAATTAATCAGTCACCAATAGTGCTGCTCCAATGCGACATAAATTAAACTAGCTATCAAATCCTTGTTATTCTTGCGCCATAAAATCCTAAACCAACCTATCTCAATCTTGAGACCACCGTGCCTCAGTGAGTTTGCCTATTGTGCTAGCAACCTGCGAGCTGAAGGTGGCACAGGCTTGATTTCTGTAACTTAATATTTTTCTGTCAGTAAAACTTTCTTTGCATGTGTATGGTCCATTCTCAACATTATTTCTAGAGTTTTGTGCAGATTGGCTAAATATGGCCCTTGCGCCATGAAATCCAGCCAACCTTATTGATCCGTTCTACTGCCTCTCGAAAATTGCAGTGCATACTTTTGGAATAAAATAAGTTCAGGAAAGGTTTACTTTGGTAATTTATGTCATAAGTGTATTTTTGTCTATTTATGTAACTGCCATTTTGTTCTACCTGACTTTTAAGACCAAAGGCAATATCATAGCACCAGTTTTGAAAAATATCACTGCCATTCTTGAATATGTATTATAAATTTAAGAAAAACAAATTTTGGTTGGGGTAAAAAAATTAATTCTAAAAGTAGTTATTTACAGGTTTTTAAGTATTAATAACTTAAAAACATGTTTACTAAAAGGTCGAAAATATTTCCCCTTTCTATGTCGATTGTCTTATATAATCTTACGGAAACTTTAATGGTATCTTTTAATGTTCATTGATCCGTTTCAATTGCGAATCATGTATTATTGTTTTTGAAAATACTTAAATATGTAATCTTAATTTTTTAGATTTTGAGGGCAGAAAAAAGGTGAAAGATGAAGATACCACTTTGCTTTGCAACTTGGTGTGTCATTCTAGTTGCCTGTGCAGCTCATACGTCAGATAAGTAAGTTTAGGTCCATACACATTAACTAATACTTGACAATAAATAAAAAATGTATCCGAATGGATACTAGATTTATTAAATAAAGGAGAGAACTTAAAAAGTAGATTCTTAAATTTATACTTTTTGATTGTTTGCTTTTCAATTTTTTTCCTTTACTTCATTGCTGAACATTTTCTTTACTAATTTTTCTTTATCGACTAAGTATATTCTTATTAACCTTCCAAGTGATTTCGACGAGATATCTCGTCCATCAAGATTTGATTGCTTTTGCTATAGGTATTTCATGATGAAATATCTCGTCATCAGGATACTGCCGATTTTTTTATAACAAGAACCAAATCTGGTCAGTTTTCTAATGAGATATCTCGTCTATCAAGATCTGGTCAGTTTTCTAATGAGATATCTCGTCTATCAAGATCTGGTCAGTTTTCTAATGAGATATCTCGTCTATCAAGATCTGGTCAGTTTTCTAATGAGATATCTCGTCTATCAAGATCTGGTCAGTTTTCTAATGAGATATCTCGTCTATCAGGATCTGGTCAGTTTTCGAATGGCGAGATATCTCGTCTATCAGGATCTGGTCAGTTTTCTAATGAGATATCTCGTCTATCAGGATCTGGTCAGTTTTCGAATGGCGAGATATCTCGTCTATCAGGATCTGGTCAGTTTTCGAATGGCGAGATATCTCGTCTATCAGGATCTGGTCAGTTTTCGAATGGCGAGATATCTCGTCTATCAGGATCTGGTCAGTTTTCCAATGGCGAGATATCTCGTCTATCAGGATCTGGTCGGTTTCTAATGGCGAGATATCTCGTAGAGACAACTTCCTGGAGGGTTAAAATGTAATTACTTCATATTTTTTATGAAATAATGAACATTTTTATACTTTATAAATAAATTAGCAATTATTTATAAATAAAAAAAATCGGTCTCAAAGTCCTTATTCTATGCATTTTTTTTCAGTGGCTATATTTTCACTTCTCCGAGATCATTGAAACTTGGATCTTCCAATGAATTGCAATTTCTTAGATTCGGTGACTATGACGACGATGGCTATTTAAGAGTACGTGTGTATTATTCTGAATCTTATGATAGCAATGAGACTCTAGCATTTGATAAAGAGTATGAAATTCAAAAAGGTAAGGGAAATCTAGAACAAAATACCAACATGCCTAAGGCACACTCATTTTGTATCTATTAACTTAAATTTATTCTTCTAGGTCAAAAGGAATCGCTGTTCCAGCTTCAAGTAGATCCTTTTACTAACTATGTGTATAACGGAAGATTAGTAATTAATGGAACTGTAGGGGGGGAGAAATTCGGAGGCAGTGATACGGTTCAGTTTTCTACTCCCAAAAGCAAGCTAATCATCATTCAAACTGATAAACCATTGTATCAACCAGGACAGCAAGGTAATTTACAAAAGAAAAGGTCTTCAAAGAAAACTTTTTATTTAAATAATTTCCATATCAATTTTTTGTATTTAAATTCCTACCTTATAAATCGTCGGCTTAATACTTAAGGGAAACATTTACTCTCTATGATAAACTTATGAAATGTTTCTCAAGAAGAAATTTTATCTCCACGCAAATAAAAAAATGACTTGGTGAACTTCAGTGTAAAGATCATCACAATATGGGCTAGAAAAGGTAAACAATCATGCCTTGAAAATGTTGACTTAGTGTGTTTCACTTGTAAGCCGACGCAGCACGAAAACGTAATTCAGATTGGTAATTGAATTTACGTTGCACTGAAGCAACACAACGGGCTATTGGCGACGATTTGGGATCAATCCCAAAGGAAAGATCAGAGAACAAGATCTCATAATTTTCAACCACTATAAGATGACGATGTCAAAGACCTTAGATAAAAACTAAAAAACCTAAACTAAACATAATTCAGAGTACCTGTATTAGGTTTATAAAATCCGTTTTTATCTTAACACAAGCTTTAATATGTTAAGTATCCAAATAGTTTCGGCGAGATATCTCGTCCATGAAGATGTTGCTGGTTTTTTTAAAATTACGAGATCGAGATCTGGTCCGTTTTCTTTAAATGACGACATCTTGTCCATCAATATCTGGTCAGTTTTGCTAGTGACGAGATACCTCGTCAAGACAACCACCAGGAGGGTTAAAACGTACAAAGAAAGAAGGGCACGCAGAAAATGTTCAGTTATAAATCCCTTAATGGCCCCAATTTTACTATACACGACTATACAAATTTAAATTTAGAAATTTTACTTTTGATTTGCAATAGTCCGCTGTGTTGCTCCAGTGCTAAGTTAATTAATTGCCATTGCCATTTTGAGATCCATCATCCCATAAACAAAGTAAATGTGTGGATACTAATCTTTAAAGCAGTTACTAGGTTTTATGATACTGTTTTAATACATTCGAAATTCCAGAAATTTGTATTTTCGGATTAAATTACTCGCATAACTTTTTTAATTCTCATATTTTGCAAGAAATTTAGATTCGATGGAGAAATTAGAACTTTTTACAAAAATTTTATAGATAATATTTTTTATGTATTGTAGAATATTGTGATATGAGCCTAATATTAATGAATCATAAGTGATCTTTGTACCTTAATAAGGCGTTCATTTTAAATGTGTTACAAAAGTTGATCTAATAAACGATTAAATCTTGATAAAGCTATCTACAAAAAAGAGCCCATAAGTGTATATACATAAAATAGTATTTAGTCTAGTATGAAAAGTTAACACAATATGGAGAAAAATTTGTATAACTCAGTTGAAATAATTAGTCATAATAAAAGTATCTTGAATAAAATTTACTTGAATAATTAATAAAAATTTAAGTAAACTTATGTAAACATTTTACTTTCTTCCTATTTTCAATATATAGTGCTGTTCCGGGTTCTGAAGTTAGATAAGGCACTGAAACCATCATTAAATGAAAATGATGTAAGTATACATTTAAAATTTTGTAATAATCGTATTTTAAATGTTAATGTTTCTAATATTTTATTAAGAAAATACTTTATAAATAACTTTAAAAGTTATAAAACCGCAAATCCTTATACGTGGTACACAAAGCATTCTATGATAATTGATTTGTTGTTACAATGACAACGGTGAAAGTATCGAATTTTACTTACCCTTTAGTCAAACTTGATTCAATCAAAGAATTTCTAAAACTTTTGATATTGTGTTGAATTGAAATACATAAATACAAAAGCTTAGCACATAAAACAACTGTTACGTATTTCCAGCATATTTTAGTCACAAAGCAATTTTTGTTTTTATCTTCGCGTCATATAAGCTATTCATTCATTTTACTTTGATTTCAATGCACGCGATTTCGAAGTCCATCACCCCCCCACCTTCAGTCCCTTTGAAAAAACTAAATTTCTATTCGAATTCATGCTGAAAATAATAGAATAGTAGAAAAAGCATTTTACGGCTTGTTCCTCGAAATTTGAAACTCCCTCGTACCAAATTCACGCATAATAATCTAATCAGTCGGAGAGAAATTATTATATATGGATCGTAATCTGCATAATAATACAATCACTGAAAATTTCTCTTATTTGTTGTTTAGCTGTATCAGGTACTTTCTGTCAAGCTTAGTGTAGGGCGGTAGTGTTTCTGCGAGGAATGAGTTTCATGTATGTGTTCCACATCGACCTTCTAATAAAATTGACAGCAAGGGGCGGAGTCGTAAGATCTCAGAAGGGTAAGTCAAGTGGGCTAACGAATCGACTTGGGCCTGTTGGCTATCGAAGTGCAGACTTGTGTTTTTAATCAGGCTGGACAATCACTCTAATAGATCAATAATTTGTCCCACATTATGATTTATACTTTTTCCCACAACCACGTGACATCTTCAACCCGAGCGATGGGAAGAAATAGCATAAAGCTGCGCTCGCATACTCCATTTATTTCATTAGAAGGTTGATGGTATTCCAGACGTGCCTTTTTTTCTTGTCTTTTAATAACATTTCAGCAGTTCGGCAAAAATATTCGAAAGAATGAATTCTGAATTGAAATATGGTAGTGTTATTGGGGATTGGTTAAACGCCAAAATTCGCCAAAACGACAACTAAATTTTAAGGTAACACCGATATATCAGGCAGGCACATACGGGGAAGTAAAATCTTCACATTCTGTCTGGTTTGTTTACCTCAAAAATCTCGAATATATTTGCAGACTAGTATGCTTGATCTCAAGCATTGTGTTATTAATGGACATACGCAGAAAAAATATTTCTGTCACAGAACAGAAATACATTTCAAAGAAACTTTTAATGTTACTAACGAAATGTGGTTTTGGGAATTATAAGTAACTTGTGTAGAGAAGCCTGAAGATTTGGCTTAACTCTCCTTCACAACCTGTCTTAAAAATGTGTTTCGTTAAAGCATATAAAAATCTGTTTGGATGTAAATAAATTCAATGTTTCTGGCAATTGAAAATATCATTAACTCTGACTTGTTTTTAAATTAATATTACCTCCAATCTATTCTTTTGTAAATTGAATATTTTAGACTCAGAATGTTTTATTTAAATTTTTCTTATGTTTTACTATATAGGTAGCTGATGTTTACGTTGAAGATCCCGAAGGAACGAGATTATTTCAGTTTAAAAATGTTCATCTAGGAAAGGGTAAATTTTCTCTTTGAATATTTATTTCAAGTTTGGGTTACTTTGATCTATTTATCACTTATTTACAATAGCTTAATTCACGCTGTCTATAGAATCCAATTTTAAATTGAAATTATGTGCATATAATAAATATTGCATATAAATGTTGGATATCTTATAAATTTGGAACTTTCCTTGTAAATTAACATGTTTCAATTGCTTTTAGATTCAAATTATGAATTAATATATTAAATTAACATTCCTCCAATTTGCTACTTGTAATATTACGGATCTTAGTATTTATAAAGAAGCCCTTGAATAGATTGCAATGAAAATGTATGAATTGTATATATTTAGGCATAGTGCAAATGGATTTCCCGTTATCTGATGAGCTAGTTCTTGGCACTTGGAGAATTACAGTCAACAGTCAAAACGATACAGAATCGGGAACTTTCGAAGTAAAGCGATACGGTAAGCTGTTCTAAAGGTCCTACATTTTTATTTAATAATTTTGTTTCTTGATTGCTTACAATTTATATATATTACGGAAGAGGTCTCTCGTTTTTAAAATAATGGACACATCTTACAACTGGCTAACATGGTTTGCGTTAAAGGCAAATTGAACAAAAGGTGTTATTGAAATTAAATAGTTTTGGCTGTAGACGAGATTTAATTACTCGGATCTAGCCGAGATCCTTTTAATTTTATCTGCGAGTTGGCAGAACAGGCTCAATTCCTGTAACTGTACCCTGGGTGTATTTCTCTCTTCTGTGTCAGTGAAACTTTTTTGGTGTATGTATACATATTTACTTGACGCGTTGTTTGTCTTCTTGTGTCTGACATAGTTTGAACAAATACGGCCCTTGTACCACAACCCAAACGAAACAACCCATTGAATTTATTTAAAAAATTTAAGGAAACTAAAGTTAGGTATGTCCAGTATTGCTTGACACTAAGGTTGGAATCAGATCCAATAGTTCCTGATTTCTTAAGCAAAATCGTTTATTTTTAAGAAATTTTTTATGTATTATGGAGAGTAGTACCAATGATGAATTTTTAAGTTAACTATAGAAAGGGAAAGAAAGATACAGTTAAAAAGGACAGAAATCGACAATAATCCTGTTATATTCTGTACTTTTCTCAGCTACAAATTAGCTGAAAAATATATTTTAAACATGCTCACTACCAGGAAATTTTATCTGATTTCATGAGTTGCGCCATAAAATCCAAACTGACCAACCAATTCTGTAAACTCATGTGTTTTGCTTAAAGCATCCACGAACTTAACCACTAAATCAGAATTCCGATTCAATATTCAATTAATAGTCAACACATTCGATTGTGAATAATATAAATTGTTAAGAAATTGTAGTATTAACCTCCTTAATTGTATTACTTGCATTACAATTAAGTACAGTACAATAATTCGCGTAAGTGGGATTCTGGTACCAGAAAAACATCCCAGGGGTTCAATTCAAATTAGAAGGCGAGAGAGCTTAGTAGTCTGGCATCGCTAGAATAACCAGTGGACAATTGAGGTCAATTTCATTTGGTCACGGTTTTAAGGTTTTCTCGACCTGTCGGAAATGCAATATAGAGCAATACTTTTCTGGTCACTTCCTTACTTGTCTGGGGCAGTCTCAGAGAGGATCTTTATTTTAATTCTTCCCTCGTCTTGGATTTTTGGAAGGTGCAGACTTGGTCTAGCTTGTCTAAATCAAGTGAGATAAGAAACAATTCGCATTTTAATTTCAATTGGATGATTCTTTTTTTTCGAAATTATCTCTTCTAAGTTTTTTCTGATGCTATGAAGAGTGAGAACTGAAATTGTCTTTTGTAAAGATCTCTGTTCTAAAATTGATCAATTGAATCGTTTTTATCTAGCTAACTTTAAAAATGAACAAAATTTCATTATTTAATAAATGGGGCAGCTTATGTATTCATTTTAATGGATATTATAATCTGATGCTTTGTAAATTTTTGAATTTAAATATATCTAGATGTTAAATAAATGAAAATTTTCTGTTCCAGTTCTACCAAAGTTCGATGTGAAGATCAAATTTCCTCCTTTCGTTCTTGCAAACGCTGAAATCATTCCTGTGGAGATTTGTGCCAAGTAATGCATTTTTCCTTTCGATTGAATATAACGATTCAATAAATTTCACTTCAACTCCTGTTAAAATTCTATTATTTGCATAACTAAACAAATTCAAATTCTTGTCGGAATACTTGCGTTAATCTGTATAATTGGGAATTAAGAACTTAAACATAAATGCTTCACAAAGTGTAGTGATTTCTGAGAAGATATTGCAAGTTTTACAATTATTTTTGAACTTTTAACCCTGTGTCACGAGATTTTAGTATAGTGTAATGTTGCTTTTACCTCACAACACGCATAATGACCACGTCTATTGATTGAAAGAATACAAGAAAAAATGCTATAGATCAAGAAGATCAAAACTGGTTAGAAGTTAGAGAAGACTGAAGGTTTTACTATTACGACTGAAGATTTTACTATCGTAATAAAGTTTTTGTCAGATATTTTTAAAGATAATTTTAGTTATTGTCAGATATTTTAAAGAAAATAATAGCCATCTTAAGAATGAAATAACGTTATTTTACTGGAAGAAAAAGAAAAGCATATCAAGCATTATGCATATTATTTGCAGATAAATTTTAAATGTCAGAAATAAAAAAGCTGAAAATTAAATTAAATAAAAAATTAAGTGAATAATTATATAAAATTAAAAATATAGTTGAAATTAAAATTGAAAAATTAAAAAAACTTCCAGCTTGATTTTCAAATAAGAAAAATAAGAATTGGATGAAATGGATACCGTGAATTGTAGAACTTTATCAAATGTCTTCTGTAAAAGTTTTCTCTGGATCAGTAAAATAAAATATGCTTCAATATCTCCTCTTCCATTTAGCAAACAAGGCTTTTATCTGAGTCTACAAGACGGAACTTGTGCAAACTAGCTTGGGTAACTACAAACACTGATCAACGAATTAGAAACTTGGGATTAATATTGTATTGGACCTCCTTTTACACGGAAAACAGCATGTATGTGTTTAGGAATAGATTCTCCAAGGTTCTGAAGTGCATCCAAGTCCAGAGAATACCATGCATTAGATAGACAGATCTTAAGATCCTGTAAAGTAGATAGAGGAGGAGATTGCTGTCGGATGCGCCTTTCCGAAATGTTCTCTATAGGGTTCAGTTCCGGGTTTTGCGGTGGCCAGAGAAGATATTTTAAGTCAGATTGATGTCCCGTGAACCACTCTCAAACGTTGCACGCGTGATGTATGGTTGCATTATCGTCTATGAAAGGTCCGTCACCTTCAGATTAAAAATGTAACATTGCAAGATGCACTTGATTTGTTAGATGTTCAAGTATTTCATTGATGACTATTTACCTACCAGAAGCACCAATGGGGGCCAGTTCCAAGCCAGCAAAACATGCTTCACGCCATGGGGTTCTTGCCATACTCTACGACTTCCGTCGGTGAAAAAAAACGTGTAGCGTGATTCGTCTGACTACATCACCTTTTTCCAATTATCATATATCCAGTTGTTACGTCTTTCTCGACACCACTGTAAACGAACTCTGACATTCCTTGCAGAAATTAGAGATTTTCTCATTGGCATGCGACTTCCAAAATCGATCTTTTGCAATTCTTTGCGCATTGTTCGCGCCGAGATCGGTTTGGACAATCTTTCGTTAAATGTTTGTCATTTGCAGAACAGTGGAGTCCCTTTTCTGCCATACACTCCATCTGAGACGACACCAATCACGATCTTGATTAATTGTTTTAAGCCCACAGTTATTTCTTTTGGGCAATGACTGTGTGTGTGTGTGTGAGTTCTGTTTCCAACTTTAACACTTTCAAAATCGCAGCTTTCGAGAACCCAGTGAGTTCTCTCTTGGCGACCGTGGCTCCTGCTAAATGGGCTCCAACAATAAGTCCTTTATCAAACGGTAAAGGTCTGTCGTTTTCCCATTCTGCTTCGTTTCTCGTGAAATGAAATTGCACAGCACACTTATACCGTTAATTTGATTACGTGGCATCCACGTCATAGACGGATTTTGCATAACCACGTCAGTAACCAACATTTGCATGAATATTTACTGGTTTCTAATTCATTGGCCTGTGTGTATATCCACCATGAAGTACTTTTTTGTAGATAAAATTGCGATGTTTTTCACACGTCTTACTAACTTGGTGACTGACGAATGTGATTATGAACGCACTTTCAAAAACAAGTATAATGGCACTTCTGATACAAATCCCAGATGGCGCTCGCTACAATTGGCACACAATAGATGGTTCACATTAAACAGTTGAATTGCCAATGCGATACCGACAATTTCCAACGAGCCCTTTGATAGCAAGACGATGCTTCTATTTTTATCACGACTTTACTCTTCATTGCCGCTCAGCCGCATTCTGAAACTGTTATCTTGTTCTTATACTAGGATTCTAAGTACAACGCAGGACAGTCTCAATTATCCATTGCATTTGCTTGACCACGAATTCAGAAGTACACCAGTTATCTAAATACAACTCTCATGGTATCACGCAATTGGCAACCTATCAACAGTGGTAGCATAAATCGAATTCAGCCACTGTTAAATTTTGGAGTATTGGGGTGAACTTATCCTCCAAAACAAAAAATAAACTTACAATGTAGTATAACAAGACTTACAAGATAACTTACAAGAAGTATGTATAACAGTGTAACCTATCTCCGCCATAAAGAACTTTTTGGTAGACAAAGTTGAATTGTCTTTCACGCGTCTTGATAAAATGTATTGACTAGCTTTAACGTATTAAATTTACAACTACCTGTTGTTCTAAGTAATTTTGTGCTAAACACTTTGGCCAAACACAGCTCTGCGTAATTCTTGGAATCATAAATGTTAATATCTACTACCATGTGGCTGATTTCTATGTTAAGATTAAAGAGTGGAGAATTAAATTAAATTAATAACATTTTTTAAAGTTAAGCCAGAGTTGTCGCACTCTCCTCACAAGTACCAACCTCACATTTCACATGCCTGCTTTTTGATTTAATGTTTTCATCTGATCTAGACAGATACATTTTACAGCCGAATATTAAAGGCAAAATCACTTTTACCAAAAATTTTATACATCATTTATAAATCAGCATAATTAGTCAACTAATCAGATGACTGACATTTATAACACTAAGTAATTCTTAATCAAGTATCGTGACTGTAGTACATATTGCTACGTGACTAGTCACGTATCTAATTTACATTGTTTATAATTTTTGATGGAAACGTGTTACCAGGTGCAAGAGAAATTTGTAGCTTGAAAAGTGAGTTGAACCTTACGTGAGCAGTAATCTTCAATGAATTTGTGCGCAACGCGACCTGTTTTGGTGACACTGGGTTTTTCCGCGGTTAAAGACCGGTTTAGAATCAACTGTGTAATCCATGGTCCGAGGTAACGAGGCGGCTGGCGAGGCGGCCAAACTGGCCACCGAGAGAGCGGTCGTAGACATACTGGTGTTGAGATCTAGCCTTACACTTAAAAACATGCTTATTCAAAAAGCTATGGAATTATGGAAACAAAGATGTGAGGCGGCACCTACAGGTCGTCACACGTTCAAATTCATACCAATTCCAAATCTCAGAATTCACCTCTACGACCCCTTTGTTGTCCAACTGCTAACGAATCACGGAAGGTTCCCAAACTACTTCTCTAGAATGGGTTACCCGATGTCGAACGCCTGTCAATGTGGTGAAGTAGGTGATTCTCTTCACTACATCCTGGACTGCGGGCTGACGGCAGACCTCAGGGAAGGACTCGATTTCATTAGAGTTTGACCTCAAGATTTACACAAAAACCCAAAGTGTCTCCAGGCTCTCCATCGCCTGGGTAAACTTGTGTGGGAAACCACCCCCGCCCCTTCCCCGAGGGTTCGGGGGACTTCAGGCCTGCAACCTGAAATTACTTAAAGGATTTGATGGAAATTACCTCCAACTTTACTTAAAGGATTTGATATTCATACTAATAGGATTTGATGGAAATAATAGGAATTAACGGAACTCAAGTGGCAAGTGGCGGTTTTGCTGGAACTGCCATAGTGTCGGTGATGTTAAATATTCGAAGTGCTGCGTTGCACTTGAGCATACCCATGGTCCCTGCTCACCCAACCATGGAGGGTTTTTCGCTGGTTTCCCCTCCACGTAATGCAAATGCAGGTTGGTTTTTAACAAACCTTACAGCGAAGGCACATCCCTTAGGAGATGGGGGCTGCGCTTCCAACTAAGTGTAAGCGTAATCCATGGAGAACCGAGTCCGCTAATGTTTACTATGCTGCTCTCATCTGCTCCCATGCTTGCTATCTCGCTTTCATCTGTTTGAGCTTCACTTTCGCTTACAATTGTTTCGTTCTTCATCTACAAACGGCTGTTTTTAAATATCTTGATCTATTGTGTGTATGTACCGGTATGTGAATGTTTTCTATTTTATACCCAAATCACTTAAAGGCCTATAAAATTATAAAATGAGACCGTTTATTCATAAAATCAATAAAATATTATGATATTACGCTGTTAATTTGTTGGGTTTATTTTAAAAGCATGTTATGAAATTTTTCCGTGACAAATATTGTTTTTAAAAGGTACGAGGGTTTTCGGGGTAATATCTAACAGCATATGCATATTATTTTTCGTGCTTTTTTATTTGCATTTCTAATAGTTATTTGAACAAAGATGTTTACTTCCTAAAACCAAAGTGAACAGTCATTGTTTTCAAATGCATTCAATTTCAGAGCCAATCAATCAATTAATTTTTTTCTGAGGTCTCAAAAATTTATATATACTTATATAAGTTGGTTGTAAGTTGTTGAATGTAGATGGCAGCATATCCAAATATTTTAAGGTATCGTAATAAAACGTTTCTGCGTTCTCTTTTAAATGTGGGCGTCTCTACTTAAAATAAAAACTTAAGTGCCTATTTTTGGGAGTACGATGCATTATACTTTTACTTTGGTTTAGACAGGTGAGTTGTATTCTTGAATCATTACGGTTATAGCTGTTTCTACTATTGTTAATTGTTTGATAGTTGTTTCTTAAATTTTATTACTTCCTTCCTAGTTCCTTAAACGTAGTAGTTTTATTCATAGTATCACTTCGACTTTTTCATTTTTTGCAATTCGAAATTTCGACTTCAGGTATGCTTTTTATTTTAAATATAAGATCTGTTTTACCTTCATGGCTTATATTGTAAGAAATATTGAGCGATTACGGAATAGTTGGTGGTCTTTAAAAACTTAACATCCCATGCTAGATCCCAATATCTGGCCCCAAGCGTGGTGGGGTGCCAGCTCAGGCGTGACCACGTCATCTGACCGTGGTTCAAAATTACGTGTGTCCTCGGATCTTTCCCTTGGGGGTTGATCCCGGACCGTCGCCAACCCGTTGTGTTGTTCCAGTGCAACGTTAATTAAAATACCCACCAAGTACATCACCTGACCCCAAGCTATCTTTTGATTTCATCCTATTCTATTCCCCAGTCCCTTTTTCCTTTCACGATACTTTTTACTTGACGTTGTCCGTCTTGTGTTTGACGCAGCTTGGCTAAATGTCTGCCATAAAACCCAAAAACAAACAATCCAATACCTGGCACCACCTTTAGAAATTTCATATTTTTTATTCTTTTGAGAATAATTTATAGCAACGTGCTTCTCAGATCTTTGATGTTGAGGCACTGTACATTAGTTTTTTGTACTTACACTGTACATTAGTTAATCTGTTTTAAATTAAAATTCGTTTACTCTAACCAAGTTCTAAAACTAAATCAATGCTTCAATTTTTGTTTGGAGCTTTTTCATCAAAATGACATTGTGGTACATTATACTCTCCCAGATCTATTAGCCCTCGTGTTGCAAGAAATGACCGCACGGCGATAAACCAAACCATAATCTGCCTACAATATTTTCAAGTGATAGAAATTTTCATTTGGGTTTCACTAACCAGAAGCAAACTGTTCTTAAAACAAGTAATTTTTCGAAAGTTTCTGATTCAGCCAACACAAAAGATCAACTAACATTTTCGTGCTTATAAACAAAGGTACCAGGTATAGAGGGCACTAAATTTATATCGATATTGTGCGATATGCAGTATTCTCATCAAGTAACAGATGTTATGAAACTCGTACGCATCAGAGCTTAAGTTAAACTACTCTAAATCTTTTCTGTATGGAGAGTGAGATTCCAGATCAGGTGTTAACTTCTTGATCTGACAGTGGTTTGAAATGATTTTGTTGTCCTCAGGTCTTACTCTTCAGAATTAATCAGTCACCAATAGTGCTGCTCCAATGCGACATAAATTAAACTAGCTATCAAATCCTTGTTATTCTTGCGCCATAAAATCCTAAACCAACCTATCTCAATCTTGAGACCACCGTGCCTCAGTGAGTTTGCCTATTGTGCTAGCAACCTGCGAGCTGAAGGTGGCACAGGCTTGATTTCTGTAACTTAATATTTTTCTGTCAGTAAAACTTTCTTTGCATGTGTATGGTCCATTCTCAACATTATTTCTAGAGTTTTGTGCAGATTGGCTAAATATGGCCCTTGCGCCATGAAATCCAGCCAACCTTATTGATCCGTTCTACTGCCTCTCGAAAATTGCAGTGCATACTTTTGGAATAAAATAAGTTCAGGAAAGGTTTACTTTGGTAATTTATGTCATAAGTGTATTTTTGTCTATTTATGTAACTGCCATTTTGTTCTACCTGACTTTTAAGACCAAAGGCAATATCATAGCACCAGTTTTGAAAAATATCACTGCCATTCTTGAATATGTATTATAAATTTAAGAAAAACAAATTTTGGTTGGGGTAAAAAAATTAATTCTAAAAGTAGTTATTTACAGGTTTTTAAGTATTAATAACTTAAAAACATGTTTACTAAAAGGTCGAAAATATTTCCCCTTTCTATGTCGATTGTCTTATATAATCTTACGGAAACTTTAATGGTATCTTTTAATGTTCATTGATCCGTTTCAATTGCGAATCATGTATTATTGTTTTTGAAAATACTTAAATATGTAATCTTAATTTTTTAGATTTTGAGGGCAGAAAAAAGGTGAAAGATGAAGATACCACTTTGCTTTGCAACTTGGTGTGTCATTCTAGTTGCCTGTGCAGCTCATACGTCAGATAAGTAAGTTTAGGTCCATACACATTAACTAATACTTGACAATAAATAAAAAATGTATCCGAATGGATACTAGATTTATTAAATAAAGGAGAGAACTTAAAAAGTAGATTCTTAAATTTATACTTTTTGATTGTTTGCTTTTCAATTTTTTTCCTTTACTTCATTGCTGAACATTTTCTTTACTAATTTTTCTTTATCGACTAAGTATATTCTTATTAACCTTCCAAGTGATTTCGACGAGATATCTCGTCCATCAAGATTTGATTGCTTTTGCTATAGGTATTTCATGATGAAATATCTCGTCATCAGGATACTGCCGATTTTTTTATAACAAGAACCAAATCTGGTCAGTTTTCTAATGAGATATCTCGTCTATCAAGATCTGGTCAGTTTTCTAATGAGATATCTCGTCTATCAAGATCTGGTCAGTTTTCTAATGAGATATCTCGTCTATCAAGATCTGGTCAGTTTTCTAATGAGATATCTCGTCTATCAAGATCTGGTCAGTTTTCTAATGAGATATCTCGTCTATCAGGATCTGGTCAGTTTTCGAATGGCGAGATATCTCGTCTATCAGGATCTGGTCAGTTTTCTAATGAGATATCTCGTCTATCAGGATCTGGTCAGTTTTCGAATGGCGAGATATCTCGTCTATCAGGATCTGGTCAGTTTTCGAATGGCGAGATATCTCGTCTATCAGGATCTGGTCAGTTTTCGAATGGCGAGATATCTCGTCTATCAGGATCTGGTCAGTTTTCCAATGGCGAGATATCTCGTCTATCAGGATCTGGTCGGTTTCTAATGGCGAGATATCTCGTAGAGACAACTTCCTGGAGGGTTAAAATGTAATTACTTCATATTTTTTATGAAATAATGAACATTTTTATACTTTATAAATAAATTAGCAATTATTTATAAATAAAAAAAATCGGTCTCAAAGTCCTTATTCTATGCATTTTTTTTCAGTGGCTATATTTTCACTTCTCCGAGATCATTGAAACTTGGATCTTCCAATGAATTGCAATTTCTTAGATTCGGTGACTATGACGACGATGGCTATTTAAGAGTACGTGTGTATTATTCTGAATCTTATGATAGCAATGAGACTCTAGCATTTGATAAAGAGTATGAAATTCAAAAAGGTAAGGGAAATCTAGAACAAAATACCAACATGCCTAAGGCACACTCATTTTGTATCTATTAACTTAAATTTATTCTTCTAGGTCAAAAGGAATCGCTGTTCCAGCTTCAAGTAGATCCTTTTACTAACTATGTGTATAACGGAAGATTAGTAATTAATGGAACTGTAGGGGGGGAGAAATTCGGAGGCAGTGATACGGTTCAGTTTTCTACTCCCAAAAGCAAGCTAATCATCATTCAAACTGATAAACCATTGTATCAACCAGGACAGCAAGGTAATTTACAAAAGAAAAGGTCTTCAAAGAAAACTTTTTATTTAAATAATTTCCATATCAATTTTTTGTATTTAAATTCCTACCTTATAAATCGTCGGCTTAATACTTAAGGGAAACATTTACTCTCTATGATAAACTTATGAAATGTTTCTCAAGAAGAAATTTTATCTCCACGCAAATAAAAAAATGACTTGGTGAACTTCAGTGTAAAGATCATCACAATATGGGCTAGAAAAGGTAAACAATCATGCCTTGAAAATGTTGACTTAGTGTGTTTCACTTGTAAGCCGACGCAGCACGAAAACGTAATTCAGATTGGTAATTGAATTTACGTTGCACTGAAGCAACACAACGGGCTATTGGCGACGATTTGGGATCAATCCCAAAGGAAAGATCAGAGAACAAGATCTCATAATTTTCAACCACTATAAGATGACGATGTCAAAGACCTTAGATAAAAACTAAAAAACCTAAACTAAACATAATTCAGAGTACCTGTATTAGGTTTATAAAATCCGTTTTTATCTTAACACAAGCTTTAATATGTTAAGTATCCAAATAGTTTCGGCGAGATATCTCGTCCATGAAGATGTTGCTGGTTTTTTTAAAATTACGAGATCGAGATCTGGTCCGTTTTCTTTAAATGACGACATCTTGTCCATCAATATCTGGTCAGTTTTGCTAGTGACGAGATACCTCGTCAAGACAACCACCAGGAGGGTTAAAACGTACAAAGAAAGAAGGGCACGCAGAAAATGTTCAGTTATAAATCCCTTAATGGCCCCAATTTTACTATACACGACTATACAAATTTAAATTTAGAAATTTTACTTTTGATTTGCAATAGTCCGCTGTGTTGCTCCAGTGCTAAGTTAATTAATTGCCATTGCCATTTTGAGATCCATCATCCCATAAACAAAGTAAATGTGTGGATACTAATCTTTAAAGCAGTTACTAGGTTTTATGATACTGTTTTAATACATTCGAAATTCCAGAAATTTGTATTTTCGGATTAAATTACTCGCATAACTTTTTTAATTCTCATATTTTGCAAGAAATTTAGATTCGATGGAGAAATTAGAACTTTTTACAAAAATTTTATAGATAATATTTTTTATGTATTGTAGAATATTGTGATATGAGCCTAATATTAATGAATCATAAGTGATCTTTGTACCTTAATAAGGCGTTCATTTTAAATGTGTTACAAAAGTTGATCTAATAAACGATTAAATCTTGATAAAGCTATCTACAAAAAAGAGCCCATAAGTGTATATACATAAAATAGTATTTAGTCTAGTATGAAAAGTTAACACAATATGGAGAAAAATTTGTATAACTCAGTTGAAATAATTAGTCATAATAAAAGTATCTTGAATAAAATTTACTTGAATAATTAATAAAAATTTAAGTAAACTTATGTAAACATTTTACTTTCTTCCTATTTTCAATATATAGTGCTGTTCCGGGTTCTGAAGTTAGATAAGGCACTGAAACCATCATTAAATGAAAATGATGTAAGTATACATTTAAAATTTTGTAATAATCGTATTTTAAATGTTAATGTTTCTAATATTTTATTAAGAAAATACTTTATAAATAACTTTAAAAGTTATAAAACCGCAAATCCTTATACGTGGTACACAAAGCATTCTATGATAATTGATTTGTTGTTACAATGACAACGGTGAAAGTATCGAATTTTACTTACCCTTTAGTCAAACTTGATTCAATCAAAGAATTTCTAAAACTTTTGATATTGTGTTGAATTGAAATACATAAATACAAAAGCTTAGCACATAAAACAACTGTTACGTATTTCCAGCATATTTTAGTCACAAAGCAATTTTTGTTTTTATCTTCGCGTCATATAAGCTATTCATTCATTTTACTTTGATTTCAATGCACGCGATTTCGAAGTCCATCACCCCCCCACCTTCAGTCCCTTTGAAAAAACTAAATTTCTATTCGAATTCATGCTGAAAATAATAGAATAGTAGAAAAAGCATTTTACGGCTTGTTCCTCGAAATTTGAAACTCCCTCGTACCAAATTCACGCATAATAATCTAATCAGTCGGAGAGAAATTATTATATATGGATCGTAATCTGCATAATAATACAATCACTGAAAATTTCTCTTATTTGTTGTTTAGCTGTATCAGGTACTTTCTGTCAAGCTTAGTGTAGGGCGGTAGTGTTTCTGCGAGGAATGAGTTTCATGTATGTGTTCCACATCGACCTTCTAATAAAATTGACAGCAAGGGGCGGAGTCGTAAGATCTCAGAAGGGTAAGTCAAGTGGGCTAACGAATCGACTTGGGCCTGTTGGCTATCGAAGTGCAGACTTGTGTTTTTAATCAGGCTGGACAATCACTCTAATAGATCAATAATTTGTCCCACATTATGATTTATACTTTTTCCCACAACCACGTGACATCTTCAACCCGAGCGATGGGAAGAAATAGCATAAAGCTGCGCTCGCATACTCCATTTATTTCATTAGAAGGTTGATGGTATTCCAGACGTGCCTTTTTTTCTTGTCTTTTAATAACATTTCAGCAGTTCGGCAAAAATATTCGAAAGAATGAATTCTGAATTGAAATATGGTAGTGTTATTGGGGATTGGTTAAACGCCAAAATTCGCCAAAACGACAACTAAATTTTAAGGTAACACCGATATATCAGGCAGGCACATACGGGGAAGTAAAATCTTCACATTCTGTCTGGTTTGTTTACCTCAAAAATCTCGAATATATTTGCAGACTAGTATGCTTGATCTCAAGCATTGTGTTATTAATGGACATACGCAGAAAAAATATTTCTGTCACAGAACAGAAATACATTTCAAAGAAACTTTTAATGTTACTAACGAAATGTGGTTTTGGGAATTATAAGTAACTTGTGTAGAGAAGCCTGAAGATTTGGCTTAACTCTCCTTCACAACCTGTCTTAAAAATGTGTTTCGTTAAAGCATATAAAAATCTGTTTGGATGTAAATAAATTCAATGTTTCTGGCAATTGAAAATATCATTAACTCTGACTTGTTTTTAAATTAATATTACCTCCAATCTATTCTTTTGTAAATTGAATATTTTAGACTCAGAATGTTTTATTTAAATTTTTCTTATGTTTTACTATATAGGTAGCTGATGTTTACGTTGAAGATCCCGAAGGAACGAGATTATTTCAGTTTAAAAATGTTCATCTAGGAAAGGGTAAATTTTCTCTTTGAATATTTATTTCAAGTTTGGGTTACTTTGATCTATTTATCACTTATTTACAATAGCTTAATTCACGCTGTCTATAGAATCCAATTTTAAATTGAAATTATGTGCATATAATAAATATTGCATATAAATGTTGGATATCTTATAAATTTGGAACTTTCCTTGTAAATTAACATGTTTCAATTGCTTTTAGATTCAAATTATGAATTAATATATTAAATTAACATTCCTCCAATTTGCTACTTGTAATATTACGGATCTTAGTATTTATAAAGAAGCCCTTGAATAGATTGCAATGAAAATGTATGAATTGTATATATTTAGGCATAGTGCAAATGGATTTCCCGTTATCTGATGAGCTAGTTCTTGGCACTTGGAGAATTACAGTCAACAGTCAAAACGATACAGAATCGGGAACTTTCGAAGTAAAGCGATACGGTAAGCTGTTCTAAAGGTCCTACATTTTTATTTAATAATTTTGTTTCTTGATTGCTTACAATTTATATATATTACGGAAGAGGTCTCTCGTTTTTAAAATAATGGACACATCTTACAACTGGCTAACATGGTTTGCGTTAAAGGCAAATTGAACAAAAGGTGTTATTGAAATTAAATAGTTTTGGCTGTAGACGAGATTTAATTACTCGGATCTAGCCGAGATCCTTTTAATTTTATCTGCGAGTTGGCAGAACAGGCTCAATTCCTGTAACTGTACCCTGGGTGTATTTCTCTCTTCTGTGTCAGTGAAACTTTTTTGGTGTATGTATACATATTTACTTGACGCGTTGTTTGTCTTCTTGTGTCTGACATAGTTTGAACAAATACGGCCCTTGTACCACAACCCAAACGAAACAACCCATTGAATTTATTTAAAAAATTTAAGGAAACTAAAGTTAGGTATGTCCAGTATTGCTTGACACTAAGGTTGGAATCAGATCCAATAGTTCCTGATTTCTTAAGCAAAATCGTTTATTTTTAAGAAATTTTTTATGTATTATGGAGAGTAGTACCAATGATGAATTTTTAAGTTAACTATAGAAAGGGAAAGAAAGATACAGTTAAAAAGGACAGAAATCGACAATAATCCTGTTATATTCTGTACTTTTCTCAGCTACAAATTAGCTGAAAAATATATTTTAAACATGCTCACTACCAGGAAATTTTATCTGATTTCATGAGTTGCGCCATAAAATCCAAACTGACCAACCAATTCTGTAAACTCATGTGTTTTGCTTAAAGCATCCACGAACTTAACCACTAAATCAGAATTCCGATTCAATATTCAATTAATAGTCAACACATTCGATTGTGAATAATATAAATTGTTAAGAAATTGTAGTATTAACCTCCTTAATTGTATTACTTGCATTACAATTAAGTACAGTACAATAATTCGCGTAAGTGGGATTCTGGTACCAGAAAAACATCCCAGGGGTTCAATTCAAATTAGAAGGCGAGAGAGCTTAGTAGTCTGGCATCGCTAGAATAACCAGTGGACAATTGAGGTCAATTTCATTTGGTCACGGTTTTAAGGTTTTCTCGACCTGTCGGAAATGCAATATAGAGCAATACTTTTCTGGTCACTTCCTTACTTGTCTGGGGCAGTCTCAGAGAGGATCTTTATTTTAATTCTTCCCTCGTCTTGGATTTTTGGAAGGTGCAGACTTGGTCTAGCTTGTCTAAATCAAGTGAGATAAGAAACAATTCGCATTTTAATTTCAATTGGATGATTCTTTTTTTTCGAAATTATCTCTTCTAAGTTTTTTCTGATGCTATGAAGAGTGAGAACTGAAATTGTCTTTTGTAAAGATCTCTGTTCTAAAATTGATCAATTGAATCGTTTTTATCTAGCTAACTTTAAAAATGAACAAAATTTCATTATTTAATAAATGGGGCAGCTTATGTATTCATTTTAATGGATATTATAATCTGATGCTTTGTAAATTTTTGAATTTAAATATATCTAGATGTTAAATAAATGAAAATTTTCTGTTCCAGTTCTACCAAAGTTCGATGTGAAGATCAAATTTCCTCCTTTCGTTCTTGCAAACGCTGAAATCATTCCTGTGGAGATTTGTGCCAAGTAATGCATTTTTCCTTTCGATTGAATATAACGATTCAATAAATTTCACTTCAACTCCTGTTAAAATTCTATTATTTGCATAACTAAACAAATTCAAATTCTTGTCGGAATACTTGCGTTAATCTGTATAATTGGGAATTAAGAACTTAAACATAAATGCTTCACAAAGTGTAGTGATTTCTGAGAAGATATTGCAAGTTTTACAATTATTTTTGAACTTTTAACCCTGTGTCACGAGATTTTAGTATAGTGTAATGTTGCTTTTACCTCACAACACGCATAATGACCACGTCTATTGATTGAAAGAATACAAGAAAAAATGCTATAGATCAAGAAGATCAAAACTGGTTAGAAGTTAGAGAAGACTGAAGGTTTTACTATTACGACTGAAGATTTTACTATCGTAATAAAGTTTTTGTCAGATATTTTTAAAGATAATTTTAGTTATTGTCAGATATTTTAAAGAAAATAATAGCCATCTTAAGAATGAAATAACGTTATTTTACTGGAAGAAAAAGAAAAGCATATCAAGCATTATGCATATTATTTGCAGATAAATTTTAAATGTCAGAAATAAAAAAGCTGAAAATTAAATTAAATAAAAAATTAAGTGAATAATTATATAAAATTAAAAATATAGTTGAAATTAAAATTGAAAAATTAAAAAAACTTCCAGCTTGATTTTCAAAAGTAAAAGGCAAACCATTGTGTAATTTACTGATAATTAAGCTGGCCTGTTCGGGAAATTGCTTCCAGAAAATTTCAAATCCAGTCCCTTAATCGATAGAATTTTTTGACACTTCATCACATGCATTTTCAGGATATGTAAAATTGGAAAAAGCAAAATCAAGACAAGAAACATAATACTAACGAGAACCGTGGATACCCCCATGCAATGTGACACTGTTACTTAAGATGAATACTCTAGTATTCGAATACAGTGAGTACTTTTGGCATCCGCATAACTAGGATTGTAACCGAATAACTTGGATCCGATTACGTATTCGAATATTTTGTATCCAACTACTTTTGTGACCGAATACTTTGGATCCGAGTACTTTGGTAACCGAATACTTTGGATCCGAGTACTTTGGTAACCGAATACTTTGGATCCGAGTACTTTTGTGACCGAATACCTTGGATCCGCGTACTTTGGTAACCGAATACCTTGGATCCGAGTACTTTGGTAACCGAATACTTTGGAAAAGAATCGAGTACAACGATTACTTTTAAGTATCGAGTACATGAGTACATTTGTATTCGAATACTCCCATTACTACTCAAAACTAAACTGGCATTAAAACACTTTAAAACTTAAGAAAAGGGGACTTTTTTGTATCGAAAGATTGCATGTTTTTCCATCAATTTAATGTTCAAAAATATTCATTAAAAATTTAGTTTATTCCGATTATGATACATATTTTCAATGAGTCAACTTGAATGTTGCACTACATTTTTAACATTTGTTTTATTACTCAAAGAAAAATCTGATCGTATTGCAACAAAAGATTTTATCCGACATTTATGACATAATTCGTTAGTCTCCCATTATGTTGCACCCGTCATCATCATTTATATATTGCTACAGGGTATCCACGTGCTTAAAGTTTTCGATGAAAAACATTTATAATAGCCGCCTTGGGGATAATGCATTACTTCTCACTTAAGTCAAAGAAATGACGTGTGTTTATTTACTGTCCAGTTTAACTGGTATTTTGAGCTGAGAGAAAAGGACGTTCACACATGAATTAATGACAGGTGGACGACCGGTAATTTTTATTTTCCATCGATGTTTTTAGTAAGAATAATAAGAGTACATTTTATTGCAATTCATTATGAATTCTATATCGTAACTGAGGCTCTATTGGTTTTACAGGAATAAATCTGCCATGTGTCGGGTACTATGCACAACAACGTTTTAAGTTTACGTTGTGCTTTTGCAGTTCGTGAAATACAACTTTGGAGAATTACTTTGATGCATACCGTATAATAAATTCTAGAATATTTCAGTTCTATGAGAATATATTTTTACATAATGATACTATATTTGTTTTATCAATTTATCAACTGCCGGTGACTTATTTACAAAATTGAATAATTATAATTTAAATTAGTGTAATAAATAGTTTTCAACAGTTTCAAAAAATTTTCAAATGCAAAATGCTAATGCAAAAAAATTGCATTTGTGGAAATTCAATACTTTTCGGAACTGCCAATTATTTAATATTGTAACTAACTCACGCTGTTTAGTTAATCATTATATATGCCATTAATTTAGTTCAAAAATTATTTCAACAAAGTATCAATTTAATAACGTGTATATTTATAAAGGTACAATCATTCAGTGCCATATACGCTCATATTTTTATTTCTTGTCTTATTTCGTTTTTAGATACACGTATGGTAAAAATGTGATTGGCCAATTGAACCTAAACGCATCACTTGAATCTTACCCTTGGTCCAGTGATAAAAACCCTGTTTTACAAGAAACAATTAAGGTAATCTTTGATTAAAAAGTTTTCAAAAACAATTGACTACACAGTCTAATTACTTGATATATTTTCTAACTAAATGGAATTTTAGGATCGATAAGATCAAATATTTCCTCTAAAATGTTGGTTGGAATCACATTACGAATTTTTCATCAATTTTAATGTTTTAAATTCCAAGACAAAATATGTGTTTAGTTAGTTTATTTGATATTGTATCAATCTGGGGGTTTTTAAGAGTAGTTTCAAAAACGAGTATTACGTTATGTTTGTAGATATTGAGTGCCCATATTTTATACTATTCAAATACTTCGCTGTTCGCAACGTATTAGCTGTACCAAAATGAGTTATACATTTACACTACTTTGTTTATACCTATTAATATTTTTAAAACACGATAATTTTTGAAAAATTAGTTTCTTTTTACATTAGTTTACGAACATGATTTTGGATTTATGTTCCACTTTTTCAGCTTGATGGATGCTATAACTACACTTTTAATGTATCTCTGATAGAACCTAATAGTGCCTATCGTTATAGAAGAATCATGGTGGTAGCCAATGTTGTAGAAAAGGGAACAGGTAAAAAGTTTTATTATATAAATAGAGGATGTGATGTGTGACTATTATATTTATGAATTCTAGGAAGACTAACCAAGGTTTAATGTTATTTTAAGGAAAAGTGAATTCTATCTGTCCAGATATGACTATTCTGCGGTTTAATAATTTTCATTTTTTATTAATTGAAAAATAATTTCATTTCTAACATAGTATTTAAGTTAAGATGCATGGAATAAATAACTCAAGTTATGATGGGTGTTAAGTCAAAAGTTTTACATAAAATTTATATGAACGTGCATACCAAAGTAGTTATTCCTTGTTGTCTTAGCCTCGTTATATATTCATACGAAAGCCCTTAACCCTCCAAGTGGTTTTGATGAGATATTTCATCCATCAAGATCTGACCAATTTTGTTTATGACGAGATACCTCCTTTAAACAACCACTTGTATGGGAAACTCGAGGCTTCTTGGGTGTATTTCTCTCTTTTGTGGTAGTAAAACTTTCGCTCTTTGTGTGCATGTTTATTACTTCGTGTTATCTGTCTTGTGCTTAGCGCAACATGGCCAAATACGGTCCTTGCGCCATAAAACCCAACCAACCGTAACTCAAAGAGCAAGTAAAGTCCTATCAATTTAGTCGTGGCCTCCTACGCTGATGCAGTATGAAACAAGTTCAATGGCAAAATATATGTGACGCTTATAAAGTTGAGAGTAAAGGTATTTACAAGTTACAGATTCTTTTGGTGATCACACAAAAGCGATTCATCGGCAAAGTATAAAGTTTAGCATGAAAAGGAAATTATTACGCATTTGGGGTGTCTCGAGATCTTTCAACCAATGAACACGAAAAGTTTTAACAGAAATATTTTTCTAATTTTAATTTTTATGAATTCATAACAGATTTTACACTGAATATAAATTTGTACCTTGGTAGGAAAGGGGCCCTTGTCCAAATTTGCTTAGTTTGATTTGTGTCTAGAAATCACTTCAAAGTAAAGAAAGATATAGTAAAAGTGTAAATGCATCACGAAAGTACCAAATCATTGAAGGGTAAAT
Source organism: Meta bourneti (assembly GCA_933210815.1). NCBI lineage: Eukaryota > Metazoa > Arthropoda > Arachnida > Araneae > Tetragnathidae > Meta > Meta bourneti. The sequence goes on along the minus strand of OW119924.1, from coordinate 59,168,169 downwards.
TTTTAAAAATTAAAATTGTTAAATCGGATGTTATCAAAAATTTGCAAAAGAACTGGCCCTTTTCCTGCCGAGGTACAGAAATATACCAGTCTGAAAAACCATATGCTTTATGTATTTAGTTTATTATTTCTCAAAACCCATTCAAACACACAAGTGCCTGCAGTCTCCTTTGTTGATGAAAGCTTGAACCAAGCAATAAAAAAGCCTTTCCGATTAAGATATATTTTTATTTCTCTTTATAAATATTATAAAAACCATAAAACATTACAATATAATACTTTTAAACTTTTTAACATAATTAACATAGTTATTTTATGTCCTAAAAGCCTTTTTAGGACATAAAATTGCATCTTGAATTTAAACACAGGGCTAATGGATTAATAAATTTAAATATTCTTATTCTAATGTTTTTATCGTTTCGTTCAGGTCGTTCTATGCAATGTGCTTGATTAAAAAATTAACTAAGTTGATCAAGTCTCCTCCCATAGCCATTTTGCTAAAGAAAGAATCCCAGGAAAAGTTTGGCTCACAGTGGCTTAATGAGTTTGCCCACTGCTCTAGCAACCTGCGAGTTGGAGGCGGCGCAGATTCGATTCCACTCTGGGTGTATTCCTCTTCTGTGTCAAAGAAATTGCCCTTGTGTATGTCCACTAACTTGACGTTGTTTGTCTTGTGTATGACTCAGTTTAGCTAAATATGGTCCTTGCCCCACGATACCTAATCAATCAACTTCATAAGATTCTATTGCTCATAAAGGTCAAAACTACTTAGAAGTCATGCAAAGAAGACTGCAGGAACGGATATACACTATCTACCAATAAGTATTTGGACACCCATGCAAATGACGATATCTGCGGTCCTGATATACGTCACGCCCTCCGCCGTTAAATATCGTGTAGGAAACAACATTGGCATTAGTCGCATGCAAGATGCCACGAAGTGCAGAGTTACCTGATTTGGAGAAAGGTGTAATCGTCGGGTATCACAGAAATGGCCGATCTTTAAGGGACATATCTAGCGAGCTGAATTACCTAAAATCGACAGTGGCCTATGTGATTCAGAAGTGCAATGTGAGCTGTGATTGTCGGAATGTGCCCCGAGTCGGCAGACCCACGAAACTGGGAGATAGAGACCGATGGGTGCTGTCCAGAGAAATTCGGAAGAACCACACCCAACTGAAGGCCCAGATACTCGAGGAGTTTCAACTGACATCGAGGAGTGTTGTTTCGATGAATACCATCCGTAAGGAAGCACATCTGCTTGGGTTTCATGGTCGTGCTGCCGCCCATAAGCCTTTGATCACAAAGTCCATCCGCGCTGCTCGGTTTATGTGGTGCAAAGCACATCGAAAGTGGACCGTAGATCAGTGGAAACGGGTTCTCTGGAGCGACGAATCAAGGTTCACCCTCTACCGTTCGGATGACAGGGTCTGGTTTGGCGTCTGCCTGGAGAACGCCTCTTGCCAGAATGCATTGTGCCCACAGTAAAGTTTGGCGGAGGTGGAATTATGGTCTGGGGTGTTTCTCCTGGTCTGGACTGCACTATTTTGGATGACAGTGTGCTTCTTACGTTGTGGCAGTTTTACGGGTTGGACCCATGTTACTTCCAGGACAACAAAGCCAGCTGTCATGTTGCGAGGTCCACCATGGATTGGTAAGGTGACAATGGGGTTAACCGATTGGACTGGCGAGCCCAGACCTGAACCCTATCGAGAACCTCTGGGACGAGTTGGATCGCCGAATTAAGGGGTGCAACAAGCGTCCAAATTGGGTGAAAGAACTTGCATGTCTTCTCCAAGCCGAGTGGAAGAAAATACCACTAACCGTCATATAAGGACTTGTGGAAAGCATGCCCGGAGGGTTGAGGCTATAATTGCCTCTCGTGGAGGCTCTACCAACAATTGAATATGAATAAATTTTGTTTTTCTTTTCTATCACAGGTGTCCGAATATTTATTGGTATATAGTGTATGAGTGACAACCCGAGTTAAATATGAAAAATCAGGGATGGGTCAAGGTTTCCTCACGCGGTCGAGCTATTAATATACACTGCTGGCCACCCAAATTGCAACACCAAGAAAGACAAGAGATATCACAACAAAATTTATTTTGTAGATAACATGTTGACCAAGTATCAAATGATTAAATTTATAGACTTTTGTGAAGTGTGGTTCCTGCCAAAATTAGTAGCCAGAGTAGCCGCCATTGTTGGAGATCACCGCTGCCACACGCCTCGGCATTGATTCAAAGAGACTTTGGATGTGTTCTTGGGGTACAGCAGACCAAGCAGCTTCCACACGTTGCCAAAGTTGATCTGGTGTGGCAGCTGGGGATGTATTCTGGGTCAATCGTTGAGCAACCATGGACCACATGTTTTCTATCGGCGAAAGATCCGGAGAGCGAGCTGGCCAGGGAAGCAATTCAATCTGGCGATTGACGAAGAACCCTTGGACAATGCGTGCCACGTGTGGTCGCGCATTATCCTGTTGAAATATGGCTGTGGGCAAACCCTGAAGGTAAGGAAGGACAACTGGCTCCAACACCTCGGAGATGTAGCGCTGGCTGTTTAAAGTACCGGCAATGCGTACTAGAGGAGTGCGAGAGTGATATCCAATACCGCCCCATACCATAATACCCGGTGCAGGACCAGTGTGGCGGTGCATAACGCAGCTGTTCAGCATCCTCTCTCCACGGTGTCTCCAGACTCGAATCCGACCATCGTGGTGTTGCAGACAGAAGCGTGACTCGTCAGTAAAGACAATTTCATTCCATTCTGCCGTCCACATCCTTCTTTCATCGCACCATTGGCGGCGGAAACGTCTGTGGTTCTGCGTCAAGGGTAGACGAAGCAATGGACGTCTTGCGGACAGACCACTCTGCTGTAAACGGCGTCGAATGGTACGCGCAGACACTGGATGATGCGGTACAGACTGAATGTGCGGTGCTATGGTTCGTGATGTGGCTGAGCGATCCGTCACTGCCATACGCACAATATGCCTGTCATCACGTGAAGTGGTGCACTGAGGTGGATGCGATCGAACACGTCGGTCCGTCATACCCTCCTGCATCCAACGATCACATATCCGCATTACAGTTGTTTGGTTTCGTCCAACACGACTACCGATTTCCCTGAAAGATAATCCACAATCTCGGTAGGCCACTATCCTTCCTCTGTCGAACTCGGATACTTGATCAAAAGATGATCGCTGTTTTCTACGAGGCATAATTGATCGTTTTTTTTAAAAAACCGCAAGAAAAACACAATTGCCGTACTTGAAATCGTCGAAATCTCCAAGCCTTAAATAGCGCTTTGAAGTGGCGCCACAGGCGCTCGTGATGTGCGTCTGCGCTGAAATTCTAATCATTTGCATATCTCACCTCCGCTAATGCATGTTGTAAATTTCATATTATTTGCATGCTTCCTTCAGGGTGTTGCATTTACGGTGGCCAGCAGTGTATTTCATAACAATGATTCCGTTAGAAACTATACAACTATATAACTATTATCTTTTTTGGATTTAAAATTCAAGGTTTCTCTTTTTAAACGGCAAATTCCTGCTAATTTATTATTCATACAAAAAATATTCAATATGAAAATGGCATCAGTATATTTTAATTCTAAATTTTACCATTTTATGTTGATGTCATACTTTAATCTAACGTTTATTGTTTCCATAGTTTTCATTAAAGTGTGTTACTTCTCTTTCCATGTTCATTCATATCATACATCACCTACATAGTTTTAACATAACTTTTTATGATGATTTGGTCACTTTGAATTTTGAATGTGAAAAATAAATTCTAAATCCCTTTTTAAACTGCTATCATGACAATCTCAAAGTTATTTCAAAGTTTCGTATTTCTCAAAGAACATAAAAAAATTTACCAGGTGTGCAAATGAATGCTACCGAGTTTCTCCAACGTCAGTATTCCCCTCTGAATATGGATTTCAATAGCGATGCAAATCAGAGGCAGTACTTCAAACCAGGCCTTCCTTACACAGGAAAAGTAAGCAGCAAATTGATTACATTGAATATTTTAAAATTAGCTTAGAAGTTATGTTGGCATATTAATATATTACACTAAGTGGAAACTTTTCAATGAGAAATTATTTCATTCTTTAGCTAAAAGTGACTAATCCGGATGACACTCCAGCTGGAAGCGAGCCAATTGAAATCTGTGCAACCATTTCACGGGAGAGAATTATCAGTAATTGGTTTGGAACCAAAAAAGTCAAGTTCTGTAAGAACTACACATCCGATGATGATGGTATTATCAAGTACGCACTACCTCCTCAAAATACAGATTCTACATCAATATATTTAGAGGTAAGAGATATGTAATAAATATATCGTTTAGTGTAAGGTGAGTTGGAGAATCACAAGTTTTGTTGAGTTATTTCTTAAAAATCAGTATTCATATTAAAGAAAGCACCTTCGGTTATCTCAAAATTGAAATAAAATTTTGACATTTTAAAAATAATTGTATTTTGAAAGAAATATTATAAAATCGCACTTATTTAAATTATATATGCTCTAATATGGTGATACAGGTATAAATATGCAATAAAATCCTTTTGTAATTTTACTGTCAACAAAATATTGTAGAAGTAATGTATGGAATAATGTAATAAGAATCCTGAATATTCTTTTGGTAAGAGCCCTAAGGGGCATATCTTTAGGTGTGTATAGGCATCACATCCCCGAGATACTCGTATGATCTGCCCTCCTTTCTTTTTTTACCCTCGTCTACCCTTCTGCTTTTTGTTTTCCCCTCTTTCGTTGTTGTCTTGCGTTTGATGCAGCTTTTCCAAATATGGCCCCTTTAGCCATAAAACCTAAAATCAACCAATTTTTTGGTGAGTACCTCTGCAACAATCGTTGGAGCAATCATTAATCTGCACTTGAGGATAAAAAAAATATTTTTGAATTAATTCTTATCTCGATAGACTTGTGGCAATTTATTTATCCCAAATATCTCGTGAGGATCCTTCCCTTCGGGTTTGATCCCAGACCTTTGCCAATAGCTCGTTGTGTTGCTCCAGTGCGAGGTTATTAAAATGTTTACCTATTATCCCGTGAGATTTGAGGCCTTCAAAAACCAGTTCAGAATGGTGAATATGTTGGACTGTTAGAGATGAGAGATTGGATGACGTGCAGCCAATAATTAATGAATCACTGGCTAATTAACAAAACTTGCCACCTAATAGTTCAGTTATGTACTTTTCTACATAAATTTAACCAAATTAAACATGCTTCGATTTCAACATTTTTAAAAACTTTTCTAAACTGTTAAACCACTAAATGAGTGTTAATGGTAATTTATTGATTATTCTGCTAGTGTTTTTTTCTAATTATAGCTTTGCTTCTCTTGTGCGTATCAGTTTAGTGTTTTGGAAGATATCTCGATGACATTTGATAGACATTTGTCTATTATGGTAGAATACAAGGCTGAAAAATGTATTTAGTTAACTACTTAACTAAAACAATGAATTTTGTGTATTTATTGTAGGCTCGATCTATAAAGTACGCAAGGAAACAAGATAACTCGGGCAGCAGAAATGATATTCTAGACACTCCACAGACAAGTACTTCCTTGAGTCCGTACTATTCCCCATCAGGAAGTTTCATTCAATTAACAACAGTGGGACATGAACTTCCCTGCGGAGAACAGAAATCAGTCAGGCTTCTGTTCACATCGAAAGAAGACGCAGATTACGAATTCAATTATCAGGTAAGAGGATAGTTATCAATTTAGAGTTCATCTTTATCATTACTTTTCTCGGTAAAAGATTAAATTATTGTTTTCAGTTTGAGATTTATTTTAATCCAGCATTCTTTTGCATTTCCCTTTTCGGTTTTGAACCTTATACATCCATAAATAAAAATTTCTGCTCAGTTAAAATTTGCTAAACTGTTGATATGACTTTCTTAATAGTCGATCGATTGATTAGTGAGAAAGAATCTCAGTAGTCGATCAATTAATTTTCATAATATGTTTGTCAACAATCATTACTAGAGAACAGAATAGTTGAAGGTGGATTATGTGTTGAATATAAATTTATATAAAATTTAAATAGTTTTCCTTCATAATTTGGTTCGATTCTTGTATCTTACACTGGGTGTATTTCTCTATTCTGTGCCTGTAAAAATTTCCTTGTGTCCACTTGATATTATGTCTTGTGTTTGGTGAAGCTTGGCCAAATATGGGCATTGCACCTCAAGATCCAACCTACCTTCATAATTCCTGCCTCTTTTGGGATTTACTTTAAGTAAACACGATAATTCACGTACTAAAATACTAAAACAAACAATTTTCGCAAAGACCTAGTGATTTTCACCTACTTTTCTGCTACACTGTTTTTAGTGAAGCAAGCTATTGGTGCAGTCTACTTTGGCAAGCTATGCATTAGTGCAACATCAGTCCTGTTATACTAATAGGCTGAAATATGCATGCATATTAACGTCTTCTGCGCAAAAACATATTACGCATGTGCCGCTGATATCTCATGTGTGTTTCACCTTAGACCTTGCACTCTGAATCCAACCAACCTTCATAATTTTTGCTTAAACATGATTTAAATGTTTTTATAATTTATTTCCAGAGGAGTATCGTCAACTGAATTAACCGCTCTTAAATTTCAACAGATTATAAAACAAGGCGAAGTGGTTCAGACTGGAACTTCGAAAGTTTCTTTCACAGTAGCAGATGACGTGTCCAGGAAATTTGACAATGATAATGAACTCATCAATGGTTCGGAAACTCAAATCGTTCCATCTCCGAAGAATAAAATGCCCGGTACCACATCTAGTTCATCTGAGGAAGAAGAGTGCCCGGCAGCCAGAGAAGCTAGGTAAATGGGCACTGCTAATACTCGTAAAACTCTGGATAAATTCCTATCGCCTTATATTAATGTATTTTGCCAATAAAACAAAAATTATGTAGTTTCAGTTAAAGTATGGTGGTCCCATAGACTGAAATAAAAGTAAACTGAGCATTGCTATTGAGAAAAGCTTCAAAAAGTGACCAACATGTCGACTAGTAATCACGTGACTGCTCTGAAAAACTGATGAGGGAAGCCAATTTGTCATCTTATCGCGTTTGGCGATATAACACCTTATGAGAGGGTGGATGTGTGAATGCTCATTTCAATAAGTGGTGACAAATATGGTGAAATTTCCAGTCTACTATGTCGCACAGATCAATCAGATTAGAAATCAATGGTTGGGCATCTTTTCCCGTCCCGTGTACCAATCAGATGATGAATGTTCGTTTCCAACTAACAGACGAAGTAGTCTAAGGTTGCGTAACTACTAGTTTTGGCCACATGATCCTGGACACATAAAAAGTTATCATTGCTCACTACTTTCCTATTTCCTCTACGGGTGGGCCTATCTTTGTCCCACTGCCCATCTGGAGCAGTCCTCGACATTAGAATATTATATAAGAGAATTGACAACCTTACTATACACAAACACTAGTCGATAACTGTAATGCAGGTATTGGATGGAAAGTAAACACTAATCGCATGCTTAACAGTAAGCAACGTTATAGGTCAACTTAATTTTCTATTGTTTCTATTCTGCAAAGGCAGTAAAATGTAACATTTTTTAGCTGTAAGTTATAAAAAGGTGCCCAAAAGGCTCAATTGTGGCCCAATCTTGGCAACTCTGTATGGATGATCCAACGGTGTCTTAGAGCTTGGAGGCAGTCTTTCGTGAAGGGCGTAAATGAAGAAATAGTACTAGACCATACATATGGGGCCAACAGCGTATATTTGGATTACGTGCTAGCCTCAATAAAAAGCATAGAGTGGGCGAGAAGGGTTTGTGCCGAAAGTACAGACTGCGCATGACAAATATTCACCAATCATAGAAAGAAATCATCTGAGGCCGAAAAGATGGGGCATCAGCAGTCTTGGTTGGGTATATGCGGTGGAAAAATATAAACTTAGTACAAACTAGCGCCTCGCTCGGATTTACATTTGAAAAATCGCCGATTTTGCATCAGGTTTTATCTATTTTTTTATTGGGGTGCCGGGATTCTGGGCTTCAATGGACGCTACATCACTGATACCTAGTCTTAACTATTTCAAGAAAGTGAGGCGCTAGAAGTCTTATCGACCTGAAACGGTTGATTCGCTGACATGTAAAATATTACTCTCGATAGATGTATTGTTACGATGAACGCACACTTTCGACAGAATTTAGAATGCGTAGTTCTTTGTAAAATAACCTGTTTGGAGCTTTAGGATTAGATTGTTTTGATGTTAACTTTGCTTTTTAGCTTTCACATTTCAGTTTGAACTGAAATCAATCTCAATCTTTGGTGCTACTCACAACAAAATTTGATATACTTTAAACTTTAAGAAAACTTTAAATATATTTTCGTTTACTAAATAAATATGGTAGTTATAAAAAAGCAAAATAGCTAGTTGAAATTTCATTTAGCTTGAAGATTTTCATTTAGCTGAACCTTTTTTTCTTCATTAGCTTACTTTTAGCTTACAAGAAACCTTTACTTTTTAGGTATGTCCCACCGATTGGAGAAGCGCATATTAAGGTCAATGTCGATGCTGATTTATCACCTTCATTCACTTTACTTGTGTTTTACGTTCGTGGGGACAGAGAAACAGTAGCAGATTCTCAGAAGTTCCAAGTGCAAAAATGTTTCAAAAATAAAGTATGTATTTAAAAATCTAATCATTATTTCAATTCATTATAAACTTCAGCTTTTCTTATATGAAAAAAATTCCAGCTACGTATATTTTTTATTTATTCCAATACATCTCTAATTGATTTCTTTGGAACTCCTTGCATTTAATATCTTTATTAACATTTAATTCAAAATATGTAACTGTAAGACAATGATTCAGAGAATGGAGAAAAAATCGTAATTTTCTAATAGAAAATTGATAAAATAAAGGAATACATAGTTGGTCTGGATAATCTCTAATAATTAAAGACAATAGTTCATTTACGTTTCGTGCAATAATTTAAAATATCTTATACCCAGAAGAATTCAATTAAAAATTACATCACTCAGATAAGAGACAATGAAAAATGGTTGTCTGTAAATAACTAAAAAATGTGGATAAACGTTAATAAAATAGTAAATAAATGTAGTAATGAAAGTATCGAAAAATGTGGTTGAAAATTGTTTCTTTACAGGTTGATTTCGAATTCGGAGATGAATTGAAACAGCCAGCAACAAAAACATCTGTGAAAGTTACAGCATCCCCTAATTCATTATGTGGTATCAAAGTTGTTGATAAGAGTATTTCGCTGCTGGATTCAAGTGATCAGTTGACTCCAGAAAGGGTGACACGCGCTTTCTCAATTATTTTATTAATTTTTCTTCGATAAAATTTTCATTTCCGTTTCTAGTTTCTGTGTAAATAACTAAAACTTACCTATGAGGAATTTCAGGTATTCCAACTTTTGGAAAGTATGGATAGTAACATCTACTACAGCACAAACCCTTGCGATGAAAAAATACCACAACCAGGTAACATTTTTGCATCACTTAAAGCACATTAAATTTCTAACGCAACATTGTTCAGTGATTTAATTGATATTACTTTTTCCCACCTCAAATATATTTTTCACTATCTATTATTTTAGACCTGTGATTTATGATGTGGCGACTTATCTGTTGTCATTCATTTTTTACATCATGCGTCTATTTTAGGGAGGTAAATGGGCTTATACCTCGTGAAAGTTATCCTTAAAAGACCTTCCGCAAGACATTTTTATAGAATTCCCGTATGTGATTAAAAACTTAAAATTTAATATATGAACACTGATTACGAAATTTCTTATAAAAATAATTTATTTTCTTAAAATCAAAAAAGATTTGAAAAACAAGCAAAATGAAACTCAATATATTTATCAAAATTTGCAACGAATCAAGTATACGAGTATAGTCCAAATATTTCAACTGAAAATATTCTCTGGAAACAAAAGTACTACTCTGGATACAAAAGTATCATTAAAAGTTCTGATAAATTTATCCTGAAAAGAAATGCGAATTAAATATCGATATAAAATTATAGTTCCTGTTTTCATTAACCCTCTTAGTGGTTTATCTTCGTGTAGAAAATTGTCCTGTGTGCCCAGCCTCTAGTGAAAAAATTTGTTTCAAGCTCACCAATTCTGGGCAAAGGACAATTTATTTTTCCTACTTGGATCCTCGTTCCCTTTGGAATAATAGGTCAGTTTCGTCTCGATGTGGTAACTCGCCATTACTAAAACTGATCAGATCTAAATGGACGAGGTATCTTGTTCTTACGAAAATTGACCAGATTTTGGACGAGATATCTCGTTCTTACGAAAATTGACCAGATTTTGGACGAGATATCTCGTTGATACACTTGGTGTGTGTTATTTTAGTAATAGTAATAGCCTGTATATTCCTCATAAAAGTTATTGTGTTTTGTACCCCATGCTGATCAAAAATGATTTCAGGTTGTAATAGCGAATTATGTCATTTCGCTCTTCATAATCTTTCGAAATGCACACAATGCTTCAGATTTTTTTCTATGTGTTCCGATTCCTATTTTTCAGGCTTAAATGCAGGAAGTTCGACCTCTATTATTCGACCACCTGGGCCTTTTTCTTCATCTTCCTATGAAGATTCTCTCTCCGCTTTCAAGGTAATTTTGAGTTTTACGACAAAAAAAATCGAACTGATTTGGATTTCAGACAGTTTAACAGTACATTCATGTGTGAAATTGAAATATTGTGTCCGGTACAAGACTCTCCTATATTTTTGATTAAAGTGTTTTGATTAATTTAAGATTTGTTAGGGCTGACCCTATGTCGACTCACGAATGGGGTCCCTCACTCCAAAAGGCCTCGTCATGAATGGAATTCGGGAATTATGCATTTATTAATAAAAAAAAATTTGTATCCCTAAATTATTCAGAGACACACTTTAACGATTATTTTTACTTTAAAAATGTTTTCTACTGTCAAGTACTCAATTCACTTCATTTCGAAAAGCGTCATTTAATCATTTTCTTAATATTTTGTAGGGCCTTTCAGAGATTGGCCGAGTTGAGCCCTGCACTTCGTAAGCCCGATCCTGTTAATTGTTAATGCTCTTTTGGAAGGAGATTCCTTAGTATTTTTTAAATTGTATCATGTATTACATAAAAACCCATATTAATTTCACGCGATTTCTTAATGAGGTAAATATCAATTTACCTTCGTATAATACGTCTTCAGGGGCACATCTTCAAATGTGTATGGACTTCACGAACCCGAGATACTCTAGCTATCTATTTCCCATCGGGCTTACGTCTTTGGTAAACCAAGCGATCTTTCCCTTTCTCCTCTCCATCCTTTATTTTAAGAATTACTTGACATTGTATGTCTTGTGTTTGGCACAGCTTGGCCAAATATGCCCTTGCGCCATAAAACCCCAAACCAATCAACCTTTAGGTGTGTACGGGCTTCACGGATCCGAGGTACTCTAGTGACCTTTTCTTTTCCAATGGGAGTTGACTCTAGCAAACATGGGTGTCGCGCTTCTGGGATATACAAACTATCTTTTTCTGCTTTCGTCCCATTTTTCTATTCTCTTATCCCTTTCACAACTTTTTCTTGAAGTTTTATGTTTGGCGCAGTTTGGCCAAATATAGCCCTTGCACCAAAGTCCAAAAATAAATAAACAAACATCATATAATACTTTTTTATACCTTCTTATAGTCACAATCTGTTTCATCTTTTCATTGACTAATATTTTATTTTGTGTTGTGCGCAGTTTGTCTGTGTTCCTGACCTTGCGCCACAAAACCAAGCTGTCATGTAAAACACAAAAGAAAATCACTTTTGAAGGAAACATTTTACATCAAGTATTTTAAAAATCAATTTTACAATTTGTGAATATCACATTTTGCTTACCACCAACCCTGGACATTTTCTTTGACAGTCCCTACGTTTGTAAGAATTGTATGATTTATTTTTAAAATTAAACTTACTTTTCAGAACAATCTGAATTTTAAAAGCTACCTGTGGTTTATTCATTGGTACCTTTTCAAGTTTTTGAACATATTTGTTTTACTTTTATTTTTTGTATTGCTTTTCTTGTTTTTTCTGCTTTTTCCCAATGTCTTGTAATTGAATTTTTTAGTATGGTAGTATAAATAAATCGATCGTATTTCTTCTACCTAATTTATTTCTTACTCATTTTGGAATCATTTGAACTAATTTTCGTTTAACATGGACAATGGTGAGTAACATTGACGTACACGTGGAGTTTATTCACAAGCTAATGATAATTTCATTTTTCACTCAACGCCATTGTATTTACAACAGAGAACAGAAAATTCTTTTTCAATCGTTGTGACGAGCCACCAGATTATTTTATTTTCCAACGAGTTTTTGTTGGTTTTGTTTTGGCATCAGTCGAAGATAACTGTTGTTCTAATAAAAAGGAAATCAAATCGTTACGAAAATTTTTGTTCTCTTCGTGAATTATTTTCTCGTATCTGTACAATTGAATATTTTGGAAGGAAAATATGATGGAATACTTGCGAATCGCATTTTTAATGGAATAGAGAAAATCGGGTAGATTTTCCTGTAGATTCCTGACATCTGGTGACCCGGGACGTGATCGCATTCTAAAAGGTATTTATTAAGCCTAATTTAGTTGATATTCTATTTGAACTATGGAAACAATTGTACGGAAAAGAAAGCCAGTTCGGGCTAATTTTACGAAAACGTTTAATGCACTTATGGATACTTTAATTGATGATTCAGCGAAGGAAGAAACTATTAAGACACGATTTGTTACTTTAGAAAGATTAGCGTCAGATTTAATGGAAATGGATGAGGAGATTACAATTTATTTATTGGAAGATGAAGCAAAATATGATGAATATGAAAAAGAATATGCAGTAATTGAAGATTATAAAGAGAAAATGGATAGAGCTAGAATGAATGTCGACATATATTTTAATAGATAATCCGCACTCATAGCTGAGAGTATACATTCGCAGGATACTGAACAAAGGAAATTGAAACTTCCAAAGATTGAACTTATTAAATTTGGCGGTGATGTGAAGGATTGGCTGTCCTTTTGGAGCCAATTTAAGCGAATTCATGAAGATCGCAACATGGCTGAGGAGGACAAATTCCAGTATTTAATTCAATGTATGAGTATCGGAAGTCGAGCTCGCGAAATTATCGACAGCTTTCCTCCTACTGCAGAAAACTATGCTAAAGCCATTGAGAGTATAAAATCTCGATTTGGCAGAGAAGAATTGCTTATTGAATATTATGTAAGAGAGCTTCTAGGACTTGTAATAAAAAATGCTACTGATGTAAGAAGGAAGAATAGTACAACACGATTGTATGATAAATTAGAATCTTATTTACGAGCGCTTGAGTCTATCGGAATGGGCTCAGACAAATATTCTGCAATGCTATATCCTCTTGTGGAATCGTGCATTCCAGAGGAAATTTTAAGAGTTTGGCTGAGAAGTCCATTACTGGCATCGGAAGACAATAAATATAATGATAAATTGAAACAGCTATTGTTATTTTTAAGAAATGAAGTGGAAGGAGAAGAAAGAATTTTTATGGCTAAAACAGGATTTAAACTCAAAGAAAATTGCACGAGAGTACAGACATTTAAAGAGTCAGAAAATTCTACCCCAACAGCGAATGATTTGATTGTAAGTGCAAAAAACCGGTCGATTCCTGTATGTCAATTTTGTGGGAAGACACACGACTCCAGAGACTTTCAGGGGACAGAAGCTACCCTTAGAAGAGAAAACAAATATTTTAAAGAAGAATAAGTGTTGTTTTTCCTGTCTAAAGGTTGGGCACCGATCGCTGAATTGTAAATCTAATGTAAGATGCGCAGTTTGTGGAAAGAAACATTGTGTAATTATGTGTCCCGAATTAGGTAAGAAAAATTCAGAGATTGAAATAAGAGACAGAGGACACTACTTTATCCAATCAGAGCCATGCTGAAGTGTTTTTACAAACATTACTTGTTAGATTGTCCTTTCGAGGAAAGGAAAAGACTGTAAGAGCGTTAATAGATACGGGCTCACAACGTTCTTATATATTAAGTAACACAGCTAAAGAGATGAAATATGTACCAGTTTCTAAAGAACAGTTAACCCAAGTAGTTTTTGGGGGGCATACTGAAAGAAAAGAGCATGCGTGCTATAATGTAGTTCTAAGAAGCCTCCATGGTAATAATTCAGTTGAAATCCAAGCGTTGGACCAACCGGTTATTTGTGGTTCTATACCTAGGCTTAACAAGAAAAAGTGTTCAGAGATTGCCCAGAAAATGAGTATTCAGTTGGCAGATGTTGGACATGGTCAACCACCAATTGAGATTCTGATAGGCTCCGACTTTGCTGGTTTGCTGTACACCGGAGAAATACGTCAGCTTGAGTGGGGATTATTTGCAGTGCAGACTCATCTTGGTTGGATGATAATGGGGAAGTCATCGGGTAATTCAGAACAGAACTCTTACGGTTCGGACTTGATCTCACTTTTGATACAGAGCAATGATATAACGGATTTATGGAAGCTTGAAAGCATTGGTATCACAGACCCTTGCGAAACTCAGTCCAGAGGAGAAATTGAAGCTGCAGTTGAAGAGTATTTTAAAGATACAATCCGTATAAACGCAGAAGGACGTTACTCTGTACGACTCCCGTGGATGTATGATCCAGAAGGGTTACCGAAAAACCGAGAAATTGCTGAGAAACGATTGTATTCCACTACTTCAAAACTTCAAAAGGAAGGAAAATCCCTGGATTACGACAAGGTTTTTAAAGACTGGCTAGACGATGGAATAATTGTCGAGACTTCTTTGGATGGAGGATATTTTTTGCCTCATAGAGGAGTGTTCAAGTTTCAATCTACAACTCCAGTACGTCCAGTCTTTGATGCGTCTTCTAAGCAGAAAGGGAAATTGTCTTTGAATGACTGTTCAGAAAAAGGCCCAAACATTTTAGAGTTGATTCCATCAATTCTTCTAAAATTTCGTGAGAAGAAGATTGGTGTCATTTCTGACATTAAGAAAGCCTTCCTACAAATATCTGTGGATGTTGAAGACCGACATTTTCTCAAGTTTCTCTGGTGGGAAGATGAGGGTATGAATACTGTGAAGGCATTTCAGCACTGTAGAGTAGTTTTTGGTTTGAATTGCAGTCCCTATCTTCTTGGAGCGGTGATAAAACATCATTTGTCTCAATATTCATCGGCTGTATACTCTGAGGTCACAGAAAAACTAAAGGGTGCCTTTTATGTCGACAACTGCGTAACATCTGTGGATTCGGAAACAGAATTGAAAAATTTCATTCAGTTGTCAACCCAGCTGATGGCAGAAGCAAAATTTGACTTGCGAGGATGGGAGCATTCAAACCTGAATCATAGTCTCCTAAAATGTGATCCGACTCCTATGTTAGGACTTTTGTGGGACAGGGCAGATGATGTTCTGTTTTGTGACACACGACGTATCCAAAAACCTGAAGGACCAATTAGTAGGAGAATTATACTTTCCATTGTGCAGCAAATATTTGATCCTCTGGGTATAGTTTGTCCTGTATCTTTGTGTCCCAAAATCTTGTTGCAAAAGAGTTGGAAATCCAAACTTAGTTGGGATGCAGAAGTCCCTGAAGAAGTTTCAAAGCCATTTTTGAAATGGCTTGATGACCAGAAGTTTCTAGCTGAAGTAAAAATACCTAGATATGTTCATCTTACTACCAAATTGAAGATCTCCTTGCACACTTTCTGTGATGCGTCTTCCATGGCCTATGCATCAGCTGTGTTTTTACACTGAAATAGGTCAGAATATATCAGTCCAGTTACTTATGGCAAAAAGTAGAATAGCTCCATTGAAGAAAATTACCATACCCCGGTTAGAGCTTATGGCATGTTGCATTGGTGCTCGTTTGACACATTTTGTAAAAGAGAGCTTGAAAGATTGAGTTTGAGGAGTTTTACTGGACTGATTCCTCTACCGCATTGTACTGGATCAAGCATGATGAGCAGTGGGCTGTATTCGTTAAAAACAGAGTTGATGAAGTTAGAAAGCTAACGAAACGAGAAAACTGGAGACATATTCCTGGCCAAGAAAATCCTGCCGATCTACCATCTAGAGGTTGTACAGCGAAGAGATTAATTGAATCTAGATGGTGGGAGGGACCATCTTGGTTAAAACTTAACGAAGAAAATTGGCCTCGTTCCGAGGTCGCAATTAAGAATGATGAAATTTCTCCAGGAAAGGATGGTGAAATTAGAGTTGCTCGGCTGAAGACTATGCACGGAGAAATACTTCGACCTGTTCAACGGTTGTATCCCTTAGAGATGATTCCTGATTCATATGATAGTTTGAAAATTAACAAAAGGGAGAATGAACAGGAAGATAGTCAAGAGGATGTACCTAACAAATAGGTCGGACCAGCTAAGCGTCAGACGAGGTGTGGTAGAACCATAAAAGCTCCGTACAAGTTACAGGACTTTGAACTGTAAATCTTATAACTCTAGATTTTTTGTATTATTTTTTTTGTGTGTGGTGTTAAATTAAATGTTTTTATTAAATTTCCATTCATAAAAAGGTGGGAGGATGTGACGAGCCACCAGATTATTTTATTTTCCAACGAGTTTTTGTTGGTTTTGTTTTGGCATCAGTCGAAGATAACTGTTCTAATAAAAAGGAAATCAAATCGTTACGAAAATTTTTATTCTCTTCGTGAATTATTTTCTCATATCTGTACAATTGAATATTTTGGAAGGAAAATATGATGGAATACTTGCGAATCGCATTTTTAATGGAATAGAGAAAATCGGGTAGATTTTCCTGTAGATTCCTGACATCCGTCAATATTTTTCATTGCAACCTGTGCTAAAAATAAGATTGTAAATTGCAATGCAAAGGTTGGTCTGTGCTGCCATCTATTAAAATGTACCGAGATGAAATGTAACTCCGTCTCAAATATATTAATTCTTAGCAACAATTTTTCATATTGACTGTCTTATTATTTTATTTGGTGCTTGGCGCAGTTTGTCCTACTTTGGATCATGCGCCATAAAACCCCAATAACTAACTAGCCAACCGTCAAAATTTGCGAAAAACAAAAAATAACGTCATCCTAGAGTTACTTTCACACTAAATAAACGATCTCCTTTTTTATGGCAACTGCCACCATCCAGATATCGTCCGAAGCAATTTTTATGATAGACAGTATTTGTGATTACTTTTAACAGCAAATACATTTCCGAGAAGGCTCCAACCTACGGGTCCACCCCTGAATGCGTTCTTGTGTTTATGCTTTCACGTTTTTTCTAGCTATCTTTGGGATGGTATTATAAATCATGATTTGGAATTATTTAAAACACTATCTCTATATCCAGTATCATTTGTAAGATAAATTATGACTACTGTTAACCTGATATTGAAACATCTGTGGCGTGACTCGTATTATTTCTTTAGAAAAACAAAGCAAAATTTTGTGAAACTTTTCTTTAAAATTTTGAATAATTACGCTGACTAGAATTACTATTAGGGCCGTCGTGGCTCAGTGAATATGCCCCCTGCGCAAGCAACTTGTGAGTTGTAGGCGGAGCAGGTTTAATTCCTTCTTGGATGTATTTCTCTTCTGTGTCAGTAAAGCTTTCCTTGTGTGGGTGCTTATTGACGTTGTCTGTATCGTGTTTGGCTAAGCACGACCAAATATGGCTCTTGCACCATAAAACTCAAGTAACCAGATTACTATCAACACATAATTTCATACCAACTATTGCATTTTTAAACTAAGTTTTTTTTATTCCTTTTTCTCGCTTCAATTATATTCATAACTAGCAGAATTACTCAGCCTAACTCGGTTGGAATTAGTTAACTGTAGATTTAAAAAGTGACCGGATAATCAATTTTCTTTTATATAGTAATATAATTTAAGTGAGAATTTTTTCACCTTTTCGACATTTCTATAATTTCTATGAAAAGGAAGTAATCGATGACCAATTTTAAAAAGACAATTCAATTTGTCAGTGTTTTTTAAAGAAAATCACTGATTTCAACAAGCTTTTAACAGATATAATGTGCATAAATATAGCTTCAACTCGTAAAGTAGGCAACATTCGATAAAACCTAGTAGTTTACTTGAAACATGGAAAAGAAATCCAAGTTTTAATGAGTTTAATCGTTTTGAAATAGAAACCTACGTTAAAATTTTAAAATACTTTGAATAAATTCTATTAGCTACCATTTTTGATTCAAAGGGTTTTGTGCTGCATATTTTACTTTTATAAAAAGGATTCTAAAACCACGTGTGTTAAACCAAAGTATGAAAGTTGGTCGAAATGATACACAAGCCGTCAAGAAATGAATATGCTTTAGCAATATTGGACATAAATAACTAATTTCTGCCAAGCTCGTCTCTATCTATCCCAAATATACGAAATCAACTATATTATTTTTGGGGTGGAATTGTTCATGCGAGAATTCTCGCACGAGCACGCTAGTAATTTTTATTTCAAAAAGAAAAAATAAGTGAAGCATTAGAATTTAAATTCCGTAAAAATAAGTTGGAAAAAATAATTACTTTTCCAGCAGTTTTGGTAAAACAATCTAAGTAATCGCAATGCTCAATATACATTCCAGCTTCTCCAAAACTACCAAATTATGGTTGATTTAAATGAAGTTATCAGATGTTTTAGCTAGAAACTTGCCTAAATTTGTTTCCAAAGAAAATTTAAATAATGTATTCACTAAACTGTTTTGTAAAATATAACATTTTTAAAAAATATATTGAATAATATTTGTGATACTTGCATGAACACACAAACACAACCCGACATAAAACGGGAATATGAATAGACTTGCGCAAGTAAGTTCAGTTACTATATGAATATAAGTACTCATAGTATGCTAAGTTTCATGATATACCCATCCATTTGGACGTTGCACGGGGACACGCATACAGACACGAAATGCGGAAAGCACGGATTTTGTATTATAATGACCCAAAACAGATAAATAACTTGCAATGGGACGAAAATATTTAATGTACAAACATTCCATTATTATTTATATAGATAAGGCTTTTAATAGATTTTATGATTTGCGTGAGTTATTCTGATTATTTTTTGATATTTTTATAGTACATTGTCATTGTTCAAAAGAATGATAGAATGTTAACACACACACAGAAAAACGCAGGTAACACTTTCTCTTAATCAGTGATACTGTAACTGGATTTGTCTGTAAAATCACTGAATAAATAATTGTTTTTAGTAATACCTTGAAGCAAGTTACAATTATGCAATCCTTGTTAGTGTTCTCCCCTTAAGATATCTTTGCTTTCCAGGATTCCGGATTTTTGGTTATTAGTGACTTGATATTGTTCACTCGTCCGTGCTCTAATGATGGGGGATATGGATATGGTTCAGAGTACCAGGATGATAGCTTTAGCATCGCTGATGGACCCGGTGATTCCGGTGAACCCGCAAGAGGTAGTTATCTTTTGCATTTTGTATCAGAAGTAAATGTGACTGTATTTGAAGGACATAGAAATTAATCTAAGAACAAAAATTATAAAATATTGCCCATAAACAACAAGACTAAGTTTAATACTGGAAAATTTTATTTAATTACCAACAGTGGGTCTTCTGATGACACTTTAAATAACTACTTTCCGTACAAATTCTACTCTTTTTTGTAAAATCTATTTCGTTTGACTTTTAGATTAAAAAAAGTATACAAAATAACATTACTGAAAATGTTTTGAATAAAAAATAATAACGGATTTCTCAAAATAGAGAAATAATTTCATTCGCAAAATTCCACATGTTTTTGTAAAACTTGGGAAACAGCAACCGATATTAAAACGGATTTCACCCTAATCACTTCTAGGAATAAATAAGTTAAAGCGAAATTACGAATATGTCATGCAAAATATATAGATTATTGGCTGCAACTTGTCCAACGAAAAAACCCCGTAACATACAGATGCAGAAAAAAGATTAGCCACTCACATTTATTAGTGCATTTCTCGTAGTAAAGCGAATTCAAATGTATTATCGATAGCGTAATTTATCAATTCATGTGCATAAAATATTCATAAAAGGCCATTTTCACATCAAATTGCGCACATTCTTCATTTTAAATTTCAAGCGCTAATTTGGCGTGCAATTTCCAATTTTTAAAAACTGAATCTGGATATCCTGTGTCTCAAATCATTTGATCGAGCCATCTCTAGATTACGAATGCAAAATTTTAAGCTCCTATATATTTAAATTTGTTTCCCAGACTTTTATTCATAAAATCCGAAACAACCTTTCTGCTATATGTTATGCTACGATTGAAGCTGAACTAAAAGCCAAAACAAAATATGCATATTTTCTGTTTGAAAATATATTTGTATGCAATTTGAATTGAAAAAATTAATATTCGAAAAACTATAAATAGCCTTGGCATATTTTGATGGAAATTGATCTCGAAGGGTTTGCTATGACTGCAAAATTCCAGCTCTTTTCTCTTACTCGTTTACCATTTCATTGTGAAAAAATGGCGAGTATTAAGGTTATTAATGATCTCAAATTACGTATGGAGGAAATCAAACGCTTATCGAAGATATTGCAGACTATTTTTATCGAATCGGTAGTACGAGAGATAAATTCTCCATTCAGCTATGTTAAATTCATTTATAAAGCAAATGAGTTTGTTACAATGTTGCATTTTTATCAGGTGTTATCATTTGTAGTCTTAATATTATGAAAGACTCCATGTACACAATTTTTAGGTCCTCGGAAAAGTGGAAGAAGACTTGCTGTTAGGAAGAAAGGTAATTAGAAGCTTTAAGAGGCATTTGATAGCATGGCTATTTTATAAGAACATGAAAGATGCTGCTTTCCAATGGCATTGCATCTCGCACTATCGTATGCATGCACTTAAAGCTAAAAATCTTTCGTTTTTAATTGAATTTCTCCAAGGTCATGCAATTAATAGGATCAATTTTGCATACAATTCTCCTTTCGTGAATAAGAACTCCGTTAAGTGGTCCGAGACAAAAATTATTTTTCTCAGTTAATTTCTTTTTATATTTGTGTAAAATTAATTAAAAATAACAAATCAAAGGGGAATTACTTTAAAATACGGAATAATTTAAATTACGGAAGTTTTGTCAATGGCTATATCACAAACAAAATCTTATAACGTTATCTTAGTGTTAAATCAATACCTCTATCTATTGACCGCAGATTAAAAATCGGTCATGTATACTTCATTACTTTTAAATAAGCTCATCGAGGTCACGCTCCTTCACCCTACTCTACTTTATTAACACGGAAACAACTGACGCTATCGACATCTGACGGGACGAAAGTTTTCAGCTTACTTAAGTTTGGGCTAGGAATTCATTTGTTGAGGTAAAATGAAATTCAAGCTCGGAACGGATGTAAACTAAAGAATTAAGTCAGTACCTGGACTCGGGTGCTACCATGATAATGGAAGAGGATTATGCCCTGAAGAAAAGATTAAGTAGAGTAATTCTAATGCAATGTGTATTGCTGTCTTTAGTTAATTCCTTCACTTTAAAAACGCCCCAGTGCAACCATGCGTTCTACAAATCTTATTACAAAAGGCTTGAATTGTTATGACATAATATACCTGCAACTCTTACGGATTTTTTGGAAGTCTTCCTGAAAACTACTTTTTCCAGTCTTCCCTAAGAAAAAATATTTTCCGGATTTTTCTTTTCAATGTAAGAAATTTTCAAATGACCCCAAGTTCGACATTTGGCAACACGTCATGACACGCTACCAACTTTTTCGGAAATCTTCCGGAAAACATTTGCATTTCTTGTTTACCGGAAGGAAAAAATTTCCTGATTTTTTTTTTTCCGGGAGAAAATTTTCAAATGACTCCAATATTGAAATTTTGGCGTCAAACTGTGGCAACCATGAAAGAAACAGGAATCGGTGGTTGTCAAATTCTCGTAAAAACTTTCTTTGCATTAATTTACAAGAAAATTCCACTCGAGAAGATGAGCATTGCATATTTTGACATATATTGGTGCCATTTTGTGTAAAATATCGCAAAATCGGCTTCGTCGAGTTAGAAATGCTGCAGTAGTAGAAAGCAGGGTTATTTTTTCGTTTTGAATTGCTCTTATAAAGCCCGATTTGGCTCAATCGTCATTAATTTGACATTTCAATTATTTTTATCTTAATTATTTTTAGGCATTTTTCATTTCTGACAGTTACACGTTAGTTTTTATTCACAAAAATAGGTGGATTATGTTCGGGGAAACAACCGCAATTGTTCAAGTCGCGAATCCGGCTTCGTGTTATTAGACAGTCAAATGTAAATAAACAGTCTTGGTGGTTATAGATGTGAAGTATAATCTTATTTACCAAAGGCTGATATGTGAAGTAAGTTACATATACATAGTATTTGCATCAATGTTTCTTGCAAAAGTTAGATATACAACTGTTGCCCTGAGTAGTTGGTGATACAGAAATATACTTAAAGTCGAACTCGCGTTGCATCATCTAAGCGATTTGTTTTGAGTAACATCGACATTGAAATCAACATTAAGCATAATGGGTACATCGGTATCAAATATTGGGTAACATTTTCTAGATAGTCTTTCAAAGTTATCGCATTCAAAGTCAATATCTTCGGTTCAGGTGGCGGCGCACTCGAAGTACTCGCGCCAGTATTGATGCGCTTGGCTTTCTTATGCTCTCTATACAATCTGCATCGTTCGGCATTAGTCAATTTGGACTTTTCTAATTCCTTTTGAATTTTTGTTTTCAGTGATATACGTTTCTTATATTTGTGGTCATGTTTCCTATATAATTTTTTCGACATTGTGAAAATTTTCTTCAATTCGCTCGACTTGTACAAATTTTAGAAATTTTTTTCAGTATTGCCAAAAATGTGTCGCCGATTTATATTTTTATCCTTTATAAGGCTCATGTGATAGATATGGAGCATCAGTTTCGACAAAAACACGCTTGTGTGGTATACCTATTATCTACAAATCGACCCCAATTTTAACGTCCTGTCTCTTTGTAATCCAAAGTAACACTCCAAACGCCGAACGGAATCGCTCTTTTCAGTGTTCACACGCAAGTGCTACCTCTCCTGACCATTTTAGATACGAACATAAACCCTCTCCAAAAGAAGTTTAAATAATTAGATTACCACTAATAGTGGACGAGATACAGGTGCGACAAATATGCCATTTTCTGGTCTCTAGTTTTCGTAGTCTCCATACCGGACTAAATTTAAAGTCGTTTTCGCGTCAAAACCTTCAGATTCTTTTACTTAGAGGTTGGCCAAAAATGACATCTTAAACAAGTGGAGAGGCATGTTAGTATATTTTAATATTTCCATCTTAACTATTTTTTATAAGAAAATAGTTTGGATTGCGCTTGCATCACAAGCACAATAAGTAATGAAAATGTTGGGATCATTGAACGATGGAAGTGGAAAAACTCGGAACCACTGCCATGCTCAATGAATAAAAAAAAATTAATATTTCAGTAGAAATTTATCACTGATACATTGTAACTGTTACCTGGAAATTGGGAAAACTTCAATGAAATAGTCATATTTTCACACTCAAATCAGTTCGTGGCTTCAAATATTTATATATTGTATGCAGAGTAAAAATTCAGTAGAATTTATCTCAACTCCAGCTCCTGCAGCTCTGGCGGCCGCTGGAGGCATCTCTGCTGATGGCAATGTTGTTACCATTTCAACCAAATCGGCAGTAGAGGTGAGAGACTACTTTCCGGAGACATGGCTCTTCAAGATGGAGTTGACCGGGTGAGTACATTTTAGAAATTTATGTTAAACCCTCACAAATATCTTACTGAAAATTATGCATTAGAATTATGTCTGGCAAGCTGAAAATGAGCCTGAGGATTGGATCCACATCCGACAAACTCATTAATATTTTAACAGAAACATATTCCACTCATTTCCATAGTGCGGGTTAGGTTCTAACTAATGGTCAAAATTCACACTTATCAGAAATTTTCTTTTATATTTTAAAATGTCCATTAAATAATAGTAATTTAAACAGAACTTTCTACATCTTCGGCGTGTGAAGCAGATTTGATTATCTGCTAATATTTTCCAAGCTTTGGATATTTCTGGATTGTTTAACCATTCTGCTTCTCAGAAACAATTTATAAAAATAGTTTGCTAATTTAAATTACAAAAGATGTTTCTTCATTATGATATTCCTCTGATCTAAAGATTTCGACTTCCATTTTCACATACCAACTGCTGCATGAATACCTTATTTTCTTTGCAATTTTAGAGCTGTAATATGATTAAGGAGTTATTTCTAGAATAACAGATAGTATAATTTTTATTTTGTTACGGAGCACATCTGTTCTATATTCTAGTTCGTATAATTTTTGAATCCATGTAAACAGCATCGATTTTCATTTTAAATGATTTAAGTAGTTTTCCTTCTCGTGAGATTAAATAAACTTTTTGAAAGTAGGTTGAATTTCAAAGTTTTGAGTTAATATTGACAGTAAAACTTCTCAGATTAGCTTCTGAAGGGAACTAGTGCTTAAGTAGATGATGCAACGGATATAGATCTGATAAATGTTAGTGGCTAAACATTCACTGATGTCCCATTATGAAGTGATATTTTAATTGAACAAATATACTTATTTCTTTCAGACCTGACGGTGTGTTTGTATCGAAGGAAAAGCTTCCCCATACTATAACTGAATGGATCGGTAGCGCTGCTTGTGTTAATCCCACAGATGGTCTTGGAATATCGAACACAACAAGCATCAAGGGCTTCCAGGCGTTTTTCATTTCTTACACATTACCAGTCTCTGTAATTAGGGGCGAAGAATTCTGGATTGTTATTTCAATCTTCAGTTACGTAGATGCTGCTCTGCCAGTAAGTCTTGAAATTTCATTAAATGTATCAAAAATATAAGCTTAGAAATAATACAAATTTATAGCAAATTATGTCCTGCATGTAAAAACTATTTTCAAATCAAACACCTTTCTTGCAGTTTTAATAACCATATAAATAAGAAATAAATTATTTGTATGTTTGAGTGCCTCGCGTGATCTTGTTTCGGCTTCAAATTTTACTAAATCTGATGTAATTTATCTTCGGCGATACAGTTTTGTGAATCTTGTGATGAATTGACCGTACGACTAACCCCCACATAGACTTCAAAGTGATCGTCGTACTTAAAATTATAGGTCGTCACGTTAATTGTTAGTAGGCTATTGTAAGTTTTTTTATATTGTGAAATACTTTTGCCTACTTTGGTTTTATTTTCAAAAATGTATGCAAAAGCGTTTTCAAAGTAATGATTCGTTTTATTTGCACAATTTTTATTTTCTATAATTAACAAACATTTTACTTAACATATAAACTTTTCTTAATATTCTACAACTCTTTTTTTATTTTCGATTTTAAATTTCTATTTTTATAAAAACAATTAAGCACAATAAATGATTAAATACATATATTCCGACTTGTGCGCTTGTGTGTAATATCTCAAGGATCTGTTTATAAATCGTCAAGTGATAGACATGCACATACTCGTATAAGCTAAAGTGCTGAAACTGCAAAAATACACCCATGTTAAGTTACAGGAATTGACCTTACACCTCCTACAAACGTGCTTAAAGTAGTGGTAAAACCCCTGATGACTCCAAACTTTAAATTTCTAGACAGGTTCTATCGATACATTTAATGATAAATGCATTGAGAGAGATGTGCTTGTCCTGTAATGAAACGTACGATTACAGTAAGCAAACTGATTACATAACACTTTGAAACTTGCACCTTTCATGGATTATATTTCGATGTACATTTAGTTGCTTTTTGTATATTTGAGTTGGTACAGATCACCCAAATTCTGAAAATTATGAGTCACCGCACATACTTTCTTTCAAGTTAAAGTACTTGAACTGCGGATTTTAAGTATCGTACTTCGATAGATGTTAGTGTGAAAAATCACGTTTTAACATTCGGTTTCTCTCGGTTATCTCAATTTATTTGACTATAAATCTTTCACAAGCATTGGGAATTTTTAGACTTTGCAAAGTGCTTCACAGTACCGGTTTATGTTTCTAGACTGCAACTTCAGAAAAGCACAAAAGAAATTTTAATCATTTAGTTTATTAAATTCCGTTTCTTAAATTATATTTTATAGATTACCGTGTCCTTGGATCATCCGGAAGGCTTTGAAGTCACAAGTGATTCTATTGATGGTGAAATATGTATTAAGCCAGATACAAGCGCAAACATGCGAATCAGATTAAAAACTACGTCAGTGGGCAAGGTGAACATCACAGTACGTGTAGAAAGTGCTCCAACGAGCACAGTTTGCGAAGGTTCGACAGTATCCGATGCCTTTGCCAAGGATGCCATCACACAACCGTTGACTGTTGATGTGAGAATCTTTATTTCGTTACTTCTGTATGCTCTGTGAGAATCTTTATAATTTTATTTATATTGAATCAGGTAAAAATCACTTATACATGAGTGCAGTTAATAACTAAAACGTTCAATTGTTTTATGCAAGCAAATCAAAACTATATTTGATGAAAATGGTTTCATTAATAAGATGGACAGCAGCAGTACTCTAAGTACTATTGGTTTTTTAATAAATAAGATTAAATTTATCAGTTTTAGTTAACATAAAATTTAATATAAATGAGTCTGTTATCAATATTGAAATAACAGACTCATTAAGTAACTGTAAGTCATTAAGAACAGTAAGTCAACTGTAGGTATACGTGTTTAAATGAGTGGATAGTGTAATATGACGTATTAAAACATTCGTCTCTTTCAAAACGAAGATATTTTTCGTCGCAAAACTTTAAAAGCGGTCATTGAGAAACCACAATGGCGAGCTATATGCGCAATATTTAGTAAAAAATTATGTATTTAGTTAAATACAAACATATTTAGGTTAAATATTTATAAAATATTTAACCAAAATTGAATAAATTCAAAATCAAGTAATTTGTCTTCCTTGAAAATTTTCATACCTTAAGCTGCCACGTTTTAAGACATACTATAAACTGCTAAACACGACCATGGCATTTTAAGACGGTCAGTCATTAAAAGGCGAATTTTTGCTACTATTTTTCAACCTTGGCGACTGAGGGTATCTTTAAGTAAAGTCGTCTCAAAAGCTCATATTTTCATTATATTTGGGACTGTTTGAAAATTCACCAAAGGTCAACGAAAGTTTAGTCTCTTAATAGCGGACGAAAAAATATTTTTCGGATTTTTCTTTAAAATAGTATTTTCCAAAGGACACAAATTTTGAAGTTGGCTCCAAGCCGTGGCAACCATGAAAGAAAAACATCGAAATCTGTTTGCTAGATTGTCATGAAAACCTTATTAAGAAAATATTTAGTTTTTAACATTAAAATTAAAGTTTATTGGCAAGATCTTCAAACTTAATTAACCTTTTTTGTGTTTTAGCCGATTCATTTTGCAACTTAACTACTAAAATAAGGTTTAAGAGCGTACTTTTTTTGCTACTATTTTTTTAATGTATGTTTCTAATGCTACAATTTCACAAGTGCTTTGGCTGTGGCAGTCTTACATTTTCAATTGCTGACGTGTACAAAGAACTGACAAAATATCAAAAAATGTATATCCAAATATTAATACTTGCAGGCTGAAGGATATCCTCAAGAACAATTCAAAAATAGTCTATTCTGTCCCACTGGTAAGTTCCTTCACTAAATATCTAATATTCATAAATTTCTTTGAGGATACTTAAAAAGAAAATTATTTTAAAATTTTACCAATAATGCAACTGTCATTTTCTCTTCAGTGTCCTTTTATTATGTCACTGTAATAAACAACTTTATTAAATAAAAATAACTTAATCTTATAGTAGAACTTGAATAAACGATACATTTACTTCTCTTAAGTAATAAGTTCCACTACATAACGAGATAATGTTTCTAGTACACTCGGTGGTTATAACAGTTCCAATTAAAAAAAATTACAATAATTAAAGAAAATGTTGATCAAATTCCAATTTTATATTAAAAGACCACAGAAAATTATTACTATCCTTGTAAAGATACGTACTCTGTAGAAACATAAGACACATTAGATATAATGTAAATTATATTTTATAGCTATATTTATATTCTCCTTAATTATTACTATATACTTATACTCTCGATATCAGTTTACCATAAAATGCTTCAAATCACTCGTTTGGGGATTTACCCGTTTGGTTATTTGATAGAATGCTAGTAACAGCCTGTCCCAAACTTTTTTTATAAATATATCCTTTTATATATACTTGATTTATTGAGACAAAATATAAATATATGGACATGAATAGCGGAACAAGGAATGAGATATTCGAGATCGTCGATCTTGAAGTCAGAGAAAAGTATATGTGAAAGGGCAAGCATGACACGTTTCTGAGAGAAAATGCGATGTCACATGGAATTATTGAGTCTACCTAGCTTGGAACTTGATCGGAAATGAATGGATTAGAAAAATGTTTCGGGATTTCGATATATACGAGGTCTCTCCGAATAGTATCCAGCCATTGCTAATATTAAGAAAATGGTTTGAGCTGTATAGATGTAACGAGGCAAGGAGAAGGGACATTGATGTGCACGCGTGAAAAGTCACGAACCCAGTTCAGTAATCAGTTGGGTGCTAGACACCTATGAGTGAACGTGTATGTTCTATGAGACCTGTCGCATTCAAAATATGTAAGTGGGAAGAGTAACAAATTTGCATCACATTTTACGTTAAACTTGAAAAATCGCCTTCGGAAACTATTCAGATGGTTAAGGCTTTCGGAGCACTATTGAATGAGTGCACCGTAAATAAAAATGCGGTACAGCCGTTTCAAAGATGACCGGGAATCTATTGAAAGTTATCCACGTTCTGTAAGGCCTTCAACTAGCAGAACACTTTATAATGTTAAACATGCTCGAGCTGCAATCAACAAAGATTGACTACTGACAATGCAAAGATGATCTGAGGTTTCCAAAAACTATTGTATCCGAGATCTTGACGAAGGATCTTAGCATGAAACGCGTGACGGTGGCCATTCATCACGTCCCGAGTACAGTTTCTTGGTAAAGCAGCAAATCACCCAGGTGACTCGTCAGCCATACAGTCCGGTTTGGTGCCCTGTGGCTTTGGCTTTTTCTAAAGCTTATCCTATTTAAAAGGGAGATTGCAGATCGTGGGTGAGACTGAAGATAACACGACGAGGCAGTTTATTCCAACAATGGATCTTTCAGAGTATTTTGAAAAGTGGAAAGACTGGGAGAAGTGTGAATTCCCAAGGTGTCTACTTGAAAGGAGGCTAGGTGCCAAAAGTCCTCGGTACAATGCTTCCTTTTACGTGGCTGCTATACGGGGTGTTCCAAAAAGGTTGTTCCGCGATTTATCTTTTTACCATTTGGAGATAAGTAGGCAATGTAAATTGCAAAAGTGCACCAAATAAGGTAAGTAATTACGATATGTGAATAAAATTATCACGTGATAACAATTTAAGCGGATACAGCTTTTAATTTGTATACCACCCCTCTAGATAAAAAATCCGAGATAGCAAAAATGTTCCTTACCTGCATCCCTATCGTTAGTAAAAAACCATATTTCTGTAGGTTGAATAGTAACGGAGATACAAGTTTCTATTTTAAGGGGGCCGTATCTAATCTAGAACGGAAACTGACCCATGGCAATGAATGAAGAGCTAAGTTCTGCATTGCTGCAGATGGAAAAATTTCCTTTTATTTTTATTTTAACCATTTTTCTACAATATTTTTATTAAAGATTACATTGTCTACTACACTGCTGGCCACCGTAAATGCAACACCCTGAAGGAAGCATGCAAATAATATGAAATTTACAACATGCATTAGCGGAGGTGAGATATGCAAATGATTAGAACTTCAGCGCAGACGCACATCACGCGCGCCTGTGGCGCCACTTCAAAGCGCTATTTAAGGCTTGGAGATTTCGACGATTTCAAGTACGGCAATTGTGTTTTTCTTGTGGTTTTTTCAAAAAAACGATCAATTATGCCTCGTAGAAAACAGCGATCATCTTTTGTTCAAGTATCCGAGTTCGACAGAGGAAGGATAGTGGCCTACCGAGATTGTGGATTATCTTTCAGGGAAATCGGTAGTCGTGTTGGACGAAACCAAACAACTGTAATGCGGATATGTGATCGTTGGATGCAGGAGGGTACGACGGACCGACGTGTTCGATCGCATCCCCTCAGTGCACCACTTCACGTGATGACAGGCATATTGTGCGTATGGCAGTGACGGATCGCTCAGCCACATCACGAACCATAGCACAGCACATTCAGTGTCTGCGCGTACCATTCGACGCCGTTTACAGCAGAGTGGTCTGTCCGCAAGACGTCCATTGCTTCGTCTACCCTTGACGCAGAACCACAAACGTTTCCGCCGCCAATGGTGCGATGAAAGAAGGATGTGGACGGCAGAATGGAATGAAATTGTCTTTACTGACGAGTCACGCTTCTGTCTGCAACACCACGATGGCCGGATTCGAGTCTGGAGACACCGTGGAGAGAGGATGCTGAACAGCTGCGTTATGCACCGCCACACTGGTCCTGCACCGCGTATTATGGTATGGGGCGGTATTGGATATCACTCTCGCACTCCTCTAGTACGCATTGCCGGTACTTTAAACAGCCAGCGCTACATCTCTGAGGTGTTGGAGCCAGTTGTCCTTCCTTACCTTCAGGGCTTGCCCACAGCCATATTTCAACAGGATAATGCGCGACCACACGTGGCACGCATTGTCCAAGGGTTCTTCGTCAATCGCCAGATTGAATTGCTTCCCTGGCCAGCTCACTCTCCGGATCTTTCGCCGATAGAAAACATGTGGTCCATGGTTGCTCAACGATTGACCCAGAATACATCCCCAGCTGCCGCACCAGATCAACTTTGGCAACGTGTGGAAGCTGCTTGGTCTGCTGTACCCCAAGAACACATCCAAAGTCTCTTTGAATCAATACCGAGGCGTGTGGCAGCGGTGATCTCCAACAATGGCGGCTACTCTGGCTACTGATTTTGGCAGGAACCACACTTCACAAAAGTCTATAAATTTAATCATTTGATACTTGGTCAACATGTTATCTACAAAATAAATTTTGTTGTGATATCTCTTGTCTTTCTTGGTGTTGCAATTTGGGTGGCCAGCAGTGTATTATGCATTGCGATTTTCATCTGCAGTTGCAATACTACATTACTTTGCACAATGTTGCACTTTCTGACTGAAAAAAAAATGCTTTTTAGCATTGTGTATGCGGTCCCTAATCTGACTGCTTGAACAGCTGTGCACAAGCGGTATAAGTCAACGTTTTGCGTCCTTATGCCTCCGTTACTGTTCAAACTACAGAAATGCTGTTTTCTGATAACGATAGGGATGCAGGTAAGGAACATTTCTGCTATCTCGAATTTTTATATTGAGGGGTGGTATACAAATTAAAAACTGTATCCGCTTAAATTGTTATCACGTGATAATTTTATTCACATATCTTAATTACTTATTTGGTGCACTTTTAAAATTTAATTGTCGCATTTACGTATGGAATTGGGAAACCATGTTAAGCCGACACCCGGTAAATACGTGGTATAGCGAAACGTGGTTCTGAAAACCTCTCAGCCATTGCGGTTGTCTCAAACTCATACAAAGTTGTAATACGAAATATTAAAATCTAACGTTTGTTTTATCCCAGACCCTTCACACAATGCTTTTCAAAATACATAATTTCATCTCTTACATCATCGTATTTTAACTACACTATACCTTTTATGATGACGAAATGTTTTAAATATTTCCTACACTTATACTTTGATTAGTCTCATTTTGGTTTATATGTTGTGTACGTGCTTATTTTAATCCATCTTTTGATGCTGGTTTGTTTCTGTTGTATTTTTAATGTGTTTTTGAAATTTATTTGCAGTTTGTCTATTAGAACTTCTGCCATTAAACTAAAAACACATCCTAATGTTTGTTTCGAGTTTGAATTTACAAACAAGATTTGTTCATAATTGCTTCTTATTTAACAGATAATGAAGATCAAAAGTTTTCCGAGCCATACAAAGTCTTTTTGCCTGATGATGTAGTACCCGATTCCTATAGAGCATATATGGATGTTACAGGTGAGTAACATAATGATAATTATGTTTATTCTTCAAATTTTAATATTTTGTTACATCGTGTAGTATAAAATGTTTTGAAAATTAAATGTAAATGGTATTTTCAGTTTCTATTGTAATAGCGTAAATAGAACACATTCGTAAGAGTAACCATTTTAAGGCAACAACATTCTACATTATATTTTCTAATGTAGAAATATATATTTTAATATTTTCGTTTCAAAAATTTTAATGTAAAGATTAAAAACAGATCACTTTTATATAGGACAAATGTTCGAAAAATGCTCATAGATACTTGTAACATCGAGATAAATTGAATAAACCATTGCACACAGATCCTACAAACGATTGTTTAAAACTGCTAATTTACAAAATGCTGTTTTTCCATTTCTTTTCCATACTTTAACACCATTTTTGCTGTAACATGCACAAAGCTTTCTTTTATAAATATAAGACAAAAGACAAATTTTGTAAAAAATTTGTCAAAATATTTAATCCACCTTGATGATTCAGAGAAATGTCCCGTTTACCTGAAGAACAAATACCTCGGAGCACATCTTGATCTTCTGTACTGGAAGACTTCCGGTTTAAGAAAATTTTGACCAGACTATGCGGCTCATATTATATTGTCCCTGTTTCTATCCTTTTATGTATATTGTCTTACATGTTTATAGAAGACATCGTAATGCCAGTGCCATGCACCGGATTCGTATATCAAAATGTAATGTTTGTAATAGCCTCTATCTTAAATTATTTTATAAATGTATATCATATATTAAAATGAAGCATTTAAGATCCTTTCGGTTAAAACATTAAAAACCTGATTTATTGACACATAATATAACTGTATTTTGGACATCCATTACGAATTGCGAAACCTGGTGTGAAACGTTCGAGCTCGTGGAGGTTATATATAGTATAAAGCTGCTTAAAATTAAACTAAATTTTATACTGTTATTTTTTGAAAAAGGAAAAAGAAATTTTCAGGGAATGGTACTTATTTTTACGAATATTTTTGGTGTTCATAAAGTCACTTAAATTTATAAAACAGAAAATTAATGCCATAATGGTAATTCTAAAGCATCTGAAATTTCAACTTAAGATATTAGTTATAATTAAGTAGTTGAAATAAATTCCAGTAGATATGAAGTCACGAATTTATGATGAAAACTAGATTTAAGATATGTGAAGCACAATACACTAAGCTTTTCCATTGCCAACAAATTGATGCTGCTTGTTTTTAATAATGACCATGTCACGGCATTAAATGCTATAAATTTTGTATTCTGTGTAGGAAATGTAATGGGTCCAGCCATACAGAATCTGAATGATCTAGTGGCTCTTCCTACCGGATGCGGAGAGCAGAATATGGTTAAGTTTACCCCGAACTACTTGGTATTAGATTATTTGAAGGACATCGGAAAACTTACCGACAGCATAAAGGCTACTGCCATCCGAAACTTGAACACAGGTAAGTTTTTCTTTACTCTATTTTGGTTTTGCTATTGATATTATTTAGTCTAATGAAAAATAATATCGTACTTTTTGATAGAACCTCGAATCTTAATCGTCGTAAGCATACTAACGTGAGAACAGTTTCTTTCATGTCTTACAATCTACGGTTACACAATGTATATATATACACAGTGTATTCAAAAAGTTCCAGGACTGATCACACACAGACCATATAACACAGAGAATATACTTATATTTGATATTAAGCTTCGATATAGTCTCCTCCCAATTCAATACAACGCTTGGAACGAGTGTATAGGTCCGTAAACGCCTTCTGGAACGCCTCCACTCCAACACTATTGAATTCCGATGTCACAGCCGCTTCAGTCTCCTCTATCGACTCGTACCGCTGCCCCTTCATCTTCAATTTCAACTTGGGAAATAAAAAATAGTCCGAGGGGACAGATCTGGTGAGTACAGGGGGTGGTTGATGCACGCAACCTGCCTTCTCACCAAAAATTGCTGCACAAGGATGGACTTGTGAGAAGGTGCATTGTGCAAGAGGCACCAATTTCCATTGCAACAAATCAGCCCTCGCACGCCGCATTCGTTTCAAAAGCCGATCCAAAACATCTTTGTAGAATGCCCCAGTCACAGTGGAACCTTGACGACGAAATTCTCGATTAATGATGCCCCGACTGTCAAAAAAGGTGATCAGCATCGTTTTCGTTTTTGATTTCGAAGCGCGAACTTTCATCGGCCGGCTCTTTTTCGGACTTGTCCACTCAGCACTTTGCCGTTTTGTCTCCAGATCGTACTCGAAATACCAAGTCTCATCTCCGGTGACAATATTTTTGCAAAAAAAGTTGGATCCTGATCGGCCCCGACAATCAAATCTTTGCAGTTGGAAATTAGGTGGGTTTTTTTGTTCAGGAGTCAGAGTGTGGGGCACAAAGCGCGCACCGAGCTTTTTTTTCAAATCCTTCGTCATGATCCTGAAAACAGATCCCACACTAATGTCTAACGACTGTGCAATCATTTCTATCGTTATTCGGCGGTCGGATCTCACCAGCGCTTGCACACGCTCCACATTTTCATCGTTTCGACTCGAACATGGACGACCTGATTTCTCATTGTCTTCGGTCGAGTCTCTTCCAGCTTTAAACCTCGAAAGCCACTCAAATACTCGCGAACGACTCATAGCATCGTCACCATACGCAGATATAATCATTTCGTACGTTTCTGTGGCCGATTTTTTCCCAATTTAAACAAAATTTGATGTTCGTGCGTTGCTCCATTTTTTTTCGATGACAATGACGCACACACACGTTTTACGCAAATGAACACTGCCAAGTCGGAACTAGTCAGAATTGAATGCAACCACGTGTTACGCGTGGCTGAAGGTCCTTGCTACGTCATACCGCCGGTTTCGAAGCGATAGCGCCATCTGTACTTTTTACGAGCGGGAGTCATGGAACTTTTTGAATACACTGTATATCACACTTTTCCAAAAAAGGTGCTAGTATGATATTGAAAATTTTATAACCTATGACTTTTCATTCTTCGAAACTACATAACAAAGTGATGAATAGGAAATAATTTGAAGCGAAGTCTATATGTCTAAAAAAATCCTTGGCTCGTCCTCTGCAATAGCATTTCAATTTTCAGACTCATCTACCCCTCCAAATTTCTTACTGGTCACGACCGTCTCCAGGCTCATCTCCGAATAGAACTTGCTGATTCCCCAGACCTAGCGACCTGGGACAGCCTATGTCTTAACATTTGAACGAGTGTCCTACATTAGGGACAGCTGCCAAATGTCGGTCTTTTGGCCACTATGCCACGTGCTGTAAGGCTTAGTGGCGAAACGACAGGGATTTTTCAATACCATAATAGTTGTTAACGACCTGATGGTTGTCTCGACTAGTTTTCCTAATGACAAAATTCCTCGACATTAGCAAAACTGAATCGAACTTTATTTCATAAAAATCCTCGTCATCGACAGTATGTTGATGACGAAGTGTCTCGTTATTAGCAAAATTGGTCAGATCTTCGATGGTCGAGATCTCGTTGAAATCACTTGGAAGGTTAGATTAAAACGAAGCAACACAACACAGCTCAAAATAAAGATAACCCTGACTGGGGCTCGAAAAATATTGTTCTGAATTTGATTTTATGCACGTTAACGACATTGTTCATGAAACCAAATTAGTATTTTGACGTTTCAGTCAAGAAAGCAAAACCTCCAAGATGGATAATTTGAGAATAAGGTTGTTACAAGATACGCATGTATGCCCTTATGGCGTCTGTACACTTTATAAATGCTAGTAAAGTTGAGTCTCTTAATCTAGAATTGTTTAAATGCTCATACTTTTATCCAGTGTTAAGTATCAGATACTTATATATGCAGCATGTAACTGCTATCCACCGAAAATGAACAGACTCTCGGTAGTATTTAGGTAAACACTTAAGAAACTCCCCATTCTATGCAACGAAAAGGTGCCCATCCGTGGCTTATCGTTAACTCCTGCAAGAATTTTGGTTTGAAAATTCAGTGTAAGGACTGAAATTATATATCATTCATTTTTATTTACAGGTTACCAGAGGGAATTAACTTATCGACATAACGATGGATCATTCAGTGCATTTGGAGAAGTCGACAAAGAAGGTAGCATGTTCCTAACGGCTTTCGTTCTACGTTCATTCCATGAAGCAAAACGGTACATCACTATCGATCAATCTGTCATAACCAAAATGCAAAAGTGGATATCATCGAAACAATCGGATGATGGTCATTTCCCCAATGTCGGTAGAATTGTCGATTACGGTGTGCAAGTAAGTGAGCTGGATTTTCCCTATCTGTAGATTTTCCCTATCTGTAGATTTTCGTATAGAACTCCTTTTGTCCCAAACACGTCTCGGTTGAACCACACTTAATATTTCAAAACAATGATTGCCACAAAATGATTAAAAAGAAATTAATTGCAAGTTTTGTCTAAATCTAATAATCATCAGCCTTCTCATACAAACGATAGGAATCACATGACATGTAGATACGAAATCTATTACCTTGTTACTTACTAAATACATAGTTTAAAATACAAATTATTGTTCTGTTACTTTTTCTTTAATGTCA
Source organism: Meta bourneti (assembly GCA_933210815.1). Classification (NCBI taxonomy): domain Eukaryota; kingdom Metazoa; phylum Arthropoda; class Arachnida; order Araneae; family Tetragnathidae; genus Meta; species Meta bourneti. Next base: position 59,131,408 of record OW119924.1, on the reverse strand, counting down.
AGACAATTATTGTAATCATTTTTGCAACTGTGTACATAGTTGTAGCTTCATTTCTTGTAATAAAGGAAACTAAACAAACAAGTTTTGTATTATACTGATATATATTTTTAAGGCAAAAGAAATTGAATCGACCTAGAAAAATAGGAACAATTCCTATTTCTTTTCCTACAATATTAGAAGATATTAGCAATATTAAATTTATGCTATAAAGATCTAAGTGTACCCAATTAAACTTTTATGCTCCATTCATAGTTACAAAAAATGACCATGTCATTACGAAAATTATCTTTAATTAGTTCTACAGAGACATTCTGTATTTTTACGTACAGGAATTTTAATCCCAACCGGTTCTTATATCCTAAACATATTCATAATTACGCATTCTCTCTTGCCTTAATTTCTCTCTGATTTTTATACTTTATTTTCAAATAATTTGAACAATTTTTTTCATTGATCAAATATGGGCTAAATATATGTTCCGAGTAAAAATGACTACATTATAATTGTATAAAATAAATGCAACATATACAGGTATGCTTCATTTCATTAGTTATATTTCAAAAGAATTTCTGAGAATCACACCGACCTTACCTCTTCAAGTGTTACTCTTTTCAAGCACTACTTTCATTTCATTTGTGTTTTGTGTTTCAACCATACGACTTCGTTAATTATTCATGCGGTAGAATAGAAATTATGTAATACAAAGAATTAAGTGTAAATTCTCACTTTATTTTCAGAAGAGTGCCAAGTTATGTTTTCTAATTTTACAACTCCGTGGTTCTGTGTAACCACTCTAATAATGCTTTTGCAATGGGTTAGAATCCTTATTGGATCTACTTCTCTTTCATTTTTTTCTGTAAAATAGCTACGAAAATTAATAGCGCCACATATTGTCTAAAGTACAGTGAATTCACTTTCAAAATTTCACACACGTTTGAATATTGTTTGTCATTTTTAATCTGTCAGTAGATTTACATTAGAAGCTAAAGTTGTATGTATTTTAATAATTTTTTTTTCAGGGTGGTATCGAAAAGGAAAAGAACGACGGTGCCATCACAGCTTATGTCTTGACCTCTCTCCTCATATCCGGTTATGAAAACGAGACAGTCACCAACAATGCCAAGTCCTATCTGAAAGAGGCCGACACGAACCTGACACCGTATGAAACCTTCTTGTACGCATATGCCGAGGCTCTTGGAGGCGATATTGAGTCTGCGAAGGACAGGATCGCTGAAATAAAACCCAGAGCTAACACCACTGGTAAAAGCTTTCCTTCAATTAATTTAGTACATTGACTCAAAGATACGTGATTTATTTATAGTTCGTGAATACTTTACCAAGTCCTATACGATCTCAGTTATGTGATGTAACAACTCAGGGCGTATGTGGTTGTCAAAAAGCTTAACCTAACTAAGCTGCATGGTTTCCATTGATCATGGAAGGTTCGGAATTAACTTTCTTAATTGGGGTGCAGCCCTCTGCGCCTACTGAAGTCATTAAGGGGTATATTTGTGAAAACTAAACATTGTACATTGCCAATCGACCATGGAGATTTACAACTTTTCCTCTCTGATCTTGTGTTGCCGGTGGTATGTGCCCTACCGGTCAATCTTACATATACCTGAACCCGAATTGTTCTTGTCACGGAGAGACGGATAGAGCTTTTTCTCTATTTGTTCGTCTTACCAATTTATTCTGGCTAAGCTAGCGGGCTCAGAGTTGAAATTACTCCATAGGTTTCTTATTTCGGTGACAGTCGATAATTTAGACTTTACCTGAACCTACACACCTTGATTTGGTTCTGATGCCTGAATCGTGTTGTCTTGGGTGGAAGGCTTGGCTTTATTTGCCACACAAATGTACCCAAGTGGCTTATCTCTTGGGATGAATTCAAGGAAAGACACTTTGGGTGATGTTTAATGTCAGTAGATTGATCTATTATGAATTCAAGTCCTCCGGAGATATGCCGTAAGTCTGCAGTCTAGCATGTGTGAAGATAATCACCTACTTAGTTACATATACAGGTGTCCGACGTCGAGTATCCCGAAGATACATCTTGAAATCAAGCTTCGGGAAAAATTGATGTCTAAAACGTCCTTCATCAGATGCTATCAATCTCATTTCCCACATTTTAAAAGCAATGTCAGTTAAGACCTTCGTGATGAGTCTTGATCTCTGCATCCTTAAGTACCAACCTCATTATTTTGTCGCCTCGTTTCCGAGGTACCTTACGTAATCTTTGACTCAATTCAGGCGCTTTCCGTAGCATCCCACGATCTTATAGTACATCAGCCTTATTTTATACACCAGTGGGTTCTTATTGTTCCTATATCTGAAAGCTTGTAGGCGAAGAAACTATTTGAGAAAGTGTTGTTTTCCATGCGTGGCTTAGATGTACTAGATTTAGACTATCCCAGTGCTTTTTTTTTCTATGCTGACAGTTCAGCTTGAAAGACCATTAGTTGTATTCAGTCTGAGTATTACTCAATAATAGAACCATAGCTACGACAAAGATATAGCAAAATTGCCGTCCATGCCCGAACCATTGGTGTATAGTTCCATCACTACCTTCCACAGGTGAAACTTCAAAGGCCACTCTCATGCGTTCTACTGCATCTAGATTCTTTAAATATCCATCCTCCTTTCAGAAAATTCCGGATCGATCATTTCCCCATTCACCGCCTCCGATACGATTTTCGTATATTATGAAGTGGAAATATATCGGTCTTAAGCTCTTTATTCAAAGTACACGGTTTTAAAAAAATCAGACAAATCACAGAAATTAACTTATTCTCCCATGATGGAAATTGTATTTCGTTTCATAATACGTTTGAGTATTCCTGTATTTTTGTTATAAAATCCCTTATCCTCTTTCATCACAATTTCACTAAAAAATAGTTACAATTTTTCTGGAAAGTACGTTTTACAATGCGTAGCGTCAGCATATAGCTAGGAAAAAATTTGTATCTAGCTTATACCGATAAAAGTGTTACGCTTAATCTCTAAAATTTATTTCATTGATTATGATTTTAATGTAGCTGTACTGGTTTGTAATCTGTCAATAATAAGAGTTCAAATTATCAGGAACTTGAAGATAGCAGAGCAGTGTTTTTAATCCGAAGTTCGAATGTCCATGTTCTGCTTCAAATGTTAATAGATTGATATGAGCATCAAGTCTCAAGCTCGATCTCTACATGTTGTTTTTATTATCGTAAGGTATCCTAATTTGATTATATATGTATATGAATTCAGACTAAAATAAAAGCATCATGTGTTAAATAAACATTTTATTTGAATTGAGATATTTGAAGTTATAACGGGTTTTATTTTTTTCCAGATGGTCTTGAGTTTTACAACAATCCAAATGGTACAAAATCCATAAACCTTGAAACAGTAGCTTATGCTGTTTTAGCTAACCTCGAAGTTGGAAACGGTGCTTCTGCTGCCTTGCCCTTGGTTCGATACATGACCCAAAATCTAAACCCACGTGGTGGATTCTTTTCCACACAGGTATGTCTGAGATAAAATGTAAAAAAATCCTTTAACGTGTTAAATCTAGGTTTAAAACTGTTTTAACTGAAAATTGGATGCTTATTTTATATTCGCTACCTGTTTTCAAAACCTTTTAATAACCTGGCACAAGGAAAAAATTTCAAGCTAAAATATATTCATCCAAAATTTTTGCTTACAAATTTTAAAACAATGCTGAAATATATTCAAGTGATATTATTTAAAAGTGTCAAAAAAATATACTCCTTGCGGAATTCTAAATGATCTGACTAGATCAACGTCATTTGACCATGGTTTAAAATTACGTGGTGTTGTCCTCGGTCTTTCCCTTTGGGATTGATCCCGGACCATCACCAATAGCCCGTTAATAAAATACACTAGATCAGTGGATAGAATTGAAGTATTTTGTTCACTTTTCTGTTTTTGAATGGTTATTAAAATTTTAAATGTAAAATCCTTTATACAAAGTCCATTTCATGGAAACAACTGTCTTAAAACTTTCAAATGTAAATACGAAGATATATGTAAAAACGGTATAATAGAAAGCAAGTCTAATGCGTTTGAAAATGTTTGCAATTTTATACAAGACTAAGAATAATTGCGCCATGAATCGTTTCCTCTATTCGTAATTCTGAATTTTCCATTTTTGATGTAATGTTTCCTTGCCATTGATATAAGATTGAAAAGATTTTGAAAACATAGCTTTCTTATTTTATTCTATAATTATTTTTTAAGAAACCTACTGAAATATTGGTAGAACTACTAAAAACACAATTAAATGTTTTACAAATAATTTTTTTCATTAGGACACATGTGTTGGCTTGGATGGCCTCAGTAAATTTGCAAAATTGGTTTATAAGGATCCAGTGGATATACTGGTTTCTGTCTCTGGTGATATGAATGAACGTTTTGAAATTTCAGAAGAAAATAAATTATTGGTTCAACGCAAAAAAGTACCCCAAGTTCCAAGTGATTTCCAAATAGAAGCTACCGGTTCTGGCTGTGGTCTTGTTCAGGTAATTTCAATCCAATATTTACTGAAGGTTTTGATATTTTCTTTTCACTGTTAAATAATTTTATCATTGGTAACTGTTTTGAGAAACTTAATGGTATTATATCAACTAATTTAGTAAGAAACAGTATACATTATGCAATGTATAAAAATCGGCTTGTATTAAGATTTTCAAATATTTAACCCTTTGAGCATCACGAGATTTCCTCATAGTGATGTTACTCCACAACGTATACTGACTAAATAATAATTTATTGAATTATCCTTGCGAAACTTTTTATTGGTCCAGAGAGTCAACTGGTTATAAAAATATTCAGGGAAGACTGCAAGTTGAAAAAAGGATGAATGCGTGTGAACCCTTCAGAAGGTTAAAACCTACACCTTGTTTTTTCAAGCAAATGTAGGAAATAGTAAGGACTAAAGGATTCATGTAAATTGTCCCATTTTCAAAAATTGAGTCTTAATTTGAGGGAACGTTGCGCAGACCCCACGCTGTTTGAGGGCTTTGAATTCTGATGTTATTTGAAGCGGTATTGCATGCCTATCGCATGAAATGATTCTTGCCAACCGAAGCTAGTTCACCCAATCTTTTTTTTATCTGCTGTAGTAAATTGTAGGTTTAGCCAGAATTGTAATTACTGTACACCCTTGAAATTGTGGTACCTGAAAATCCAAACTTTTCCTCTACCTCCGAAACGCCCATCGCATGAGCTTGAAATATTAAATCGTGTTGAAATTCACTTAAATCGTGATAAATCGCCATTCTTACGGAGGTATGAGGTCTAGATGCTTCCACAGATCGCTATAGCTTTATATGTACTGGCAGACGCCACCAATGACGAGTATAGGTGTCATTGCTATGTATTCTGGATAGGTTCTTCTATACCAGTTTTACTGGCACTTCAATGTATAGAATTATTCACATAGAGATTATGTGCATTAATTTATACCATCGAAACATGTTTAACTTACAGGTTACTCTACGTTACAACACGTTTAACCCTCGAGCAAAGAACATATTCCAGCTTGGTGTTACCACTGAATGCTTGGGAACAGATTGCAGTCGAAGAAAAATTAATATAGCCGTCAGGTATATATTTAATAATATTATTGGTTACTTTCTATATTGAATGGGTTCTTTGCGTTGCACCCTGTATATTAATAAAAGTAAAGTCCGTGCCCACCCTTTATTTTCGCAACCGTTGGTCGTAGACATATACTTCCAATTACAAAAATGTTTCAAATGAGGTAAACATTCATGTTATGACATTTTGAAATTTAAAAAACCAATTTTGTAAAAATTACAAAATCTAACTTTTTATACAGTCCCCCGTTCCTTATAGTGATATTTGGTAAAAGTTTACGCTCATCCTAACAAACGTAACACAAAAAGTTTCACTTCTGTGTAACAAAAATTGACCGAGATATTTAATTTCAAAATTTGCGATTTTTTTCAGATTTGTTTTGCCTTCATTGAGGGGTCGGTTAAAATATAACTTAGAATAATTAGAGATTGAAATCAGGTGCAACGCCAATTTTACGGCGAAAGGGGGGGTTCCCCGACCATAAACGATGGGTTCATGTATAGTAAAGTGGACATGCCCGATTCACTGAAAGTGGTCGCAGCGCCCCTAGTGGCGAAACACGGAAGTTTGGAAATCTAACTCCGAAACTAAGCAAGATAGACAAAAGATGTGAATTAGAAAGTTGAAGACCATCGTCGAATTATGTAGAATCGACACCCTGAAAATGAAAAATGAGCAAAAAGAACCGGATAAATGGCAGCAGAATGCAAACTACCAGCGGGGCTATAACCCCCATGCTAATCATGATTATGCCAATAGGGTAGTACCGCAGCCACATGCTCGGGATAAAAGACGAGCCATCCAGTAGTGGGCAAACTATTCCGCGCTGAAATCGTGATGGTGTGCTACACATCCGCGTAATATGCCGAAATGATAGTGATTTATGGCGAATGTCAACGAAATGCCAGAGCTGCTGCGAGGCTTTATGGCGAACGTTTTCTTATGGATCGACGTCCATCGCATCGAACTATAGCTACTGTACTTTGCCGTTTCAGAGAGACCAGCGGCTTTACACCACCACCCAGATCAGGCAGACTGACAAGATCTGGCATTCAAGTGACACCGGAGGAAGTGCTGGGATACGCCCTTGCAAATCCACACCTAAGCACGGCGGAAATAAGCGAGGCATGTGGATACACGCGCCAACATATATGGCGATTGTTACATGCGCATGATGCGCATCCATACCGTCCGCTACTGGTGCAAGCATTGATGCCGGGTGACGACGCATGAAGATTTGACTTTTGTAATTTCCTGCTCAACACGTTGCACGACATTTCGTCGTTGTTTTCCGACATACTGTGGGCAGATGAGTCGCAATTCACACGGGATGGCATCGTCAACACCCGCAATGTGCATTACTGGGCTCTGGACAACCCTCACATGGGACGCACAGCACGACACCAGGTACGCTGGTCAACGAATGTATGGTGCGGTTTATGGGGAACCCAGATTGTTGGACCCATCTTCTACGACGGGACCTTAACGGGCAATCGTTACCTGCACCTGTTACAAGACACGGTACGTGACTGGTATGAACAGCTGCCTCTCCGAGATGCATGTTGTGTGTGGTTCCAACATGATGGTGCCCCTCCGCATAAAGCAGCAAACGTTCGTGCGTATCTAGCCACCGAATTCGGCCAACAAATCATAGGATATGGTGGTCGGGTAGAGTGGCCACCGCGTTCGTCGTAATTGACTCCCATGAACTTCTCTGGGGTTACGTCAAGGAACAGATCTATGCGACCAAGCCAACCTCTGGATGATCTGAAACAGCGCATCAGCCTTGCTTGTCGTACAGTTACATCAGCTATGCTCCAACGCGTCCACGATTCAGTACTGTCACGCAATCAATTTTGCATTGCCACCCACCAATGGGAAACATTTTGAGCAGTATCTCCAGTAGATTTCTCCACTTTATGTGTTGTTTTCCGCTGTATGCTTGTCTGTAACTTGTGGGAGTTAGATTTCCAAACTTTCCATGTTTCGCCACTGGGGGCGCTGCGACCGCTTTCAGTGAATCGGGCATGTCCACTTTACTATACATGCACCCATCGTTTATGGTCGGGGAACCCCCCCTTTCGTCGTAAAATGGGCGTTGCACTCTGATTTCAATCTCGAATTATTCTAAGTTATATTTTAACCGACCCCTCAATGAAGGCAAAATAAATCTGAATAAATCCCAAACTTTGAAATTAAATATCTCGGTCAATTTTTGTCACACAGAAGTGAAACTTTTTGTGTTATGTTTGTTAGGCTGATTGTAAACTTTTACTAAATATCACTATAAGGAACGGGGGACTGTATAAAAAGTTAAATTTTGTAATTTTTACAAAATTGATTTTTTAAATTTCAAAATGTCATAACATGAATGTTTACCTCATTTGAAACATTTTTGTAATTGGAAGTTTATGTCTACGACCAACGGTTGCGAAAATAAAGGGTGGGCACGGACTTTGCGTTGCACCCTGTATATAAATTTGTAGAATACATGCTATTAAAACTATTTTTTTTAAGAAAATCACTTATTTCGCAGATATATCCGGGTTAAAATGTATTTTTTTAATTTTACAAAAAATGGACACTTTTCTTAAAAGAAAGTGGCCTCCAAACTGGTGTAGTCATAACGTTTGTCTGTCACCCAGTAAGTCCCAGGTTTGTGATAAAATCTTTAGGTGTGTACGGGCATTCTGTACCCGAGTGATCTTTCATTCTTTTCATTTTTATCCTCTCCCATCCTTCTGCTTTTTGCTTTTTCTGTGATTGGCCCAGCTTGCTCAAATATGTCCCTTGCGCCATAAAACCCCAAAACAACCAACCGTGTCTACGTTGCTCAAGTGTAAAACAAACTATTGAAATAACGGTGGCTTACTCACCAGGTACTCCTTAACAAAAATCAGTCAGCTTCCTCCTTGCAGTGCTCAATGGCCGAAGGGGTTAGTGGTTGGGAATTGGAAACAACAAAAAAATTAAAAACTTAGTTAAAATGTTCTGGTTTAAATATTATTTTAGAGTCCTTTATTCTTTTGCGTCGATATTATTTCTTAGTCATGAGTTGTAATTTTAATTATTTTTCAAAGAAATGGGATTAGGATAAATCGAAATTTTCAGGAGTTCAATTTCCTATTTATAGACTGCTATTCATTAGTTTCTCAGTAATTATGACTGGTATTAATTTCTGAGAGTAATTCTGAGAACCATTGCCAACTTTAGTTTTGTTGCAACTCATGAAATCTCTCGTTTAGTTCCGAGTTGGTGAGAAAGGAAGGTTAGAGTAAGAGGTATAGAGTTTCTACGCCGCTTGAGATCGAATTGGGGATTTGTAAATCACGTTATTTGGATTTTTCTTGATTTACTTAAATCATTACCTTCTATCAGCTTTTTATGTAAGTAAACTACCAGATAAGCATCAAAGAAAGTATTGAGAGTCCATATGCAGTTAACAAGTTCTTATCTGAGAATTAACATTTAGGTTTTATGGAATCGATGTGTATCATCAATAGAAAAATATTTTAAAGGGATACAATCACATGTCTTTATATTCCACGCTCGTTGAAGGAAATGAAACAATACCCGATATCGTTGGCATTGGTTTCAGCTTTTAGTGAGTTTAAATATGTTTCTATCTAACTTGGAATTTGGGACCGTCGTGGCTCAGTGGCCTCCCTGGGTGTATTTCTCTCTGTCGTTAAAGCTTTCCTTTGCATATCCATTGCTTGACATTGCCTGTCTTGTGTTTAGCGCAGTATGTCCAAATATGGTCTTTCTGCCATAAAACCCCAACCATCCTTATCTGGAATTTAAAATATTTATCGAATAAAGTTGCCTAACATTTTAATGTTAGATACATAGATTATTATGCATTTACATTATGCATTTATTATTATTTAAATTTTTAAATGTTGTGTAACATTTGAGAGTTATCTTTTATATTTAGTTACGTACCCGAAGGTAAAGCAGCCGGAATGAGTGTTGTTGAGGTTAATATGATATCTGGCACTGTACCTGACAAAGAAAGCCTCCAACAGGTAACCCTACTCTTTACTAAAGATCATTATCTGTTTCTTCTGACCATTATCTGTTATGCCGTAGCTGCTTAAAGCTAATTCTATCATAAATGTTATTGATTTTATTGAATAAAATGTTCATGAAGGGCTATGACAATTACCTCATGAATGAGACATTTTTATAAGGATAATTTTTGTAAAATATTACTTTGTATTGTTTTAGAATATGTATGATTAATACTGCTAATTAATGTTACAAGTAAATAAATATTATTTTAAAAAGCTCAAAGGATTCTAGTTGCCAGTAGCCCGCTGTGTTGCTCCAGAGCACGTTAATTCAACTACCTACCTCAAAGGATTCACAATTGGTCATTCAGAAAGTCTTTTATTCACTTTAATTTATTTGTGTTGTGTCTTGTTTTCGAATTAAAACTAAGACTGAAAAAGTAAACAAGATTTATATAACAAATTCCTTACAAGTACTTTAAGATAAGTACATTTGATTTCAATTTCCTTGGATTATCTACGTTATATTTGTACATATCAGTAACACGCGTTTCATTCAATTTCACTTTAATCTACACTTTACGCGATGGATAAGTGAAGCCATTAGGTGAATACAATAGTGAAGCAGGAACATTACTATTGTATAAAAATTATTATTGATTACTATTGTAAATTTCCTTCGAATTTTTTCGGAGGAAGATTGTTTTCGTATCTTTTAAAAATACATTTTAATTTTTGTTACTAAAAAGAAAATTTTTACAGCTCACTAAAGACAAGAAAAATATTTTACGCTTTGATGTTGAAAATAACAAAGCAATCTTTTACCTTTCAGAAGTAAGTTAACTTATGATTTATTTATATATTTCATTTCTAGATTTGTTATACAATGGGTCGCTTCTCACTTAAGCAACGCATTATTCTTGTTCTGGACAGTTAAAATGAACGTTATTTAACGTTTTTATAATATCTATGAATTAATTTAAATAATTTATTTTAGAAGTCAAATTGTAAATGAAATTAATCTCTGTCCACACACACACACAATATTAATGTATTATAATGTGAAGCCTGTTAAGTTAAAGTACACAAGCTCTCTATTTTTTACAGGTTCCCTTTTTGCAAATTCAGCATTTTTTAACCATGCATGACCTAAATTTGAAACAATCCAAACAAATAAGATCTTTGTGTTTAGTATAGGAAAATATGAAAAATAATTTTCATATTGTAGATAGTTCTGAATTTTTTTACTTTACCTGAAAGTTGAATTTTTATTTTATATCTATTAGAGTTACAGAAATAAAAATATAAATCTTAAATCGTAGTTCATAAATTTTTATTGAATTATTGGAACTCCGCTACCTGCTTAGAAAATTATTTGTTGCTACATTTATATAATCTATGCATTAAGTGTTTGCAAAATACACGGCAAACTGCTACGAGTAGTTTCAAATAAAATTTACTAAAAAAATTAACATAGAAACTGGAGCATCAAAAAATATTGTTTCCAAATGAAGTTGAACCGTTTGTTTTAATAAAAATAATTGTTTACTCTTTTATTTACCCTAAAGACAGATTGCTTATCCTCTTGAATCAATTGTTATAAATTTATAAAATTGCATTTGCAAATCATCACTTTAATAGATGTTTATATTTCTATATATAAAGTGTTTGCATTTTATAGGAAGTTTAACTAAAATCATTCTCCTAGCTCTTTAACTTACCAAGTTTTTCAATACCATATATCCTCTACATTTCTACTGAAATACAAATTCTTGATTCAAATTTTTAAATCAGATATGTTCATTTTATTTTGAAAGATAAAATAGGGGGATTTATTTCCCCTTTAACTCTTGCAAAATAATATTCAACTTTAACGAGGATAGTGTAACTAAGTTATAATCAGTAACATCATGATTTAACAACCAACAGAATGAAACAAATTTTGAAGTTTATAAGTTTATTTCATTAGTTCCTGAGCATCAATTTTATTTTTGAGTATAATTAAAAGAATTGGTGCTCACTCGTATATAAAATAGTACTCTTAACAATAGCTTTATGCTTTTCAATAATAAAATAATAACAACGCTCAAGTAATACCTTTTGTTCGCAGGTAACCAATGCCGGTACCCAGTTTTCTTTTGAAGTAGATAAAGTAATTGACATTGAAAATGTGCAGCCAGCTAACGTTAAAGTGTATGATTACTATGCTCCAGGTAAGATATTTAAGAATTTGAAAATTAGTTTCAACTTCTAAAACTCAAACAAAATAATGAATATTTTTTAGTTTTAACTAGAGCAAGAGAAACATTGGTCTATTGTTCATTTTTAATCATTTTTGTTTAATGATGAGTTACGACCACTGAATAATTTCGATAGCTGATCATTTGTCACCATTTCTATAACTTATTAATGAGTAATCAGTGACGTCATTTAGGAAGGGCTGAGTACAACAATGCCCACCTGTGTTTAGGATTTTTTTAGTATTTGAGTAGTAATAAAAAATTTGAGAACTGCTTTTAATATTGAAGTATTATACTTGTATGAACGCTTAAGAAATAAGACGAGATTTGTTGGGGCTAAATGTCCCATTTAGAATGTACCAGAAAATTTATGAAAGTTCATGAAGCAGCGACGTCATTCAACAACGAATATTACCCTTTGATATATATAGTTTTTATATACTGTAAAAATGTAATTTTGTGTTAACTGAAAAATCTAAATTTGTATATTATATCAATTGCTAGTGTGTTTTCATTTGTTTTCCTCCACATCATATGACCAGTAACTCCATGAACAAAACGTATATGTAGAATAAGAAGTATAAAAACTATGTGGAAACTGGAAATGTATGGAAATTCATGTTAAGAATAGGGAGGGGATACACCACACACACCATATACCGATACACCACACAATATATCGAATCAGGTCTTCCCTAATAAATTTGCCTCCCTCAACCAAAATCTGAAATGACACCTTATGAATATAATATTGCTTTAGTGAACTTTATATGTAATTTGCTTACAATAGTTTTGTTAATTTTTTTAAACTTCGTGTACAACACATTCTCAAACATTGCTATTCATTTTCATGTATTACATCCTGGTACATCAACGACTTTCTTCCATTAAATTGTTCTTTACATATTGAACTGCATTTAACCTCTTCTCATACTACTAATTTGGTTTTTTTTTTCTTTTAGAAAATGTGGAGTCTACAAGTTACCTAATTAGAGATTCGGCCAGTACCCCGTCAGAGACAAAAGATGCTTAGATTGGATTACGCGAATGATTTAACTTAGTGGTTTCGATAAGACTTTCTTATGTTTTGTTTTTATAACACGGTGGAAAGTGTCGGTGCTAGTATATCAGTATTTTTAATATACGCACAGAAATCATTTTCTATACCTGATACCTTAAAACTTTCTGTCAGACACTGTTGCTTTGAGGGCAAATCTACAAATAAATTCTATGTAAATAAGTGTCTTGTGGTTTTTATTATTTGTTTAAAATCGCACATACCTCGCTCCACAATTGAATTGCATGAAACTGAATAGTTTCTTCACGGTAAAGATTTAACTTTTTTTAAAACAGTCAAAGAAAAATATTTGCAAACACCGTCATTGCAACAATTCTTCACGACAACATTTAAGCAAGACGACGATGGACTGCGTGCTTCTTATAACATTTCTTTACAGATTACAAAGTCCGGAAAGCCGCACACCATTGGCCAAGAACTTATTCTACCAGCTGTGAGGTAATATGCACCGTGCTGCATAAACCAACTTCCGATATAAGAATTCCACTGAGTAATAATACAGTACAAAGAAGGATTGACGAAATGGCTCAGGACGTAGAAAATTCTTTGAGTCGCTCAGAAGCCAATGCGGTTCAGTCCAGAAAACAAAAATTGAGAAATTTAATGTTTTTTAATACATTAATTTATAAAATTTTTGGTTTATTAATTTGATCAGAAAAGTATATAAAGTCTTTTTTCTAAGGGTAGGGGCTCTGCCACAAAACAAGATATGTACAAGATGTGTAAATGAAAACATAAGTATTTATTGGGACAATGGAAGCATCTTAAAAACTTTAGGATTTATACTTTTGGCAGCTGAAAGAGATAAGAAATTTATGTAAAAATAATACAATAACATTTGTTGTCATAAGTTTAATGTTTATTCATCATAACAAACATCTTCTTCCAAGTTATCTAAATCTAAATTTTGATATCCACGTGTTCTTAATGTCCTGTAAAAGTCGTGTTTTATTGGAGGTATATACTTTAATAAATTCATCATGTATTTTTTTGTTTCTTTTGAAATTGTTCTACCATTAGGATACAATAATGGTTGATTTATATTTTTTAAGATTGCTGGCCTACCTTTTTTTATGTCAATTACATGAAAGGTATTATCCTCGTCAAAATTATATTTGAACTTAATGCTGCTTGGGTTTGACCTTTCTACTTTTATCCACCGCATATTAAGCCAATTGACTGTTAGTCCACTTGTTGATTTTTTCTGTTGGTAATAGCATCTTCCAGTGGTTTTTTCAGTTTTTACAGTTATTAAAGAAAAATTATTTAATGTTTTTGATAACGCAATAATTTTCACAAACACTTCAATGTAATATTTTTATGTTTTAACCAAAGTTTAGACTCGTGGAATCGCCCTGAGCCATCTTTTTCGAATATTTTCATCCTCTGGAAAGAAAACCGCCACTTTTGGTGTATCACCATATCCATAATTTCCGGAGCAAGAAGGTACACAGCATCTAAAGGGCATTTTGGATAGCCTCGTGGTTAAGCCTAAAGAAATCGGTCTGGACACACGTTAAACGTGTTGTTTGACGAAAGCCTTTAACACCTTGACACTGTAATGTTCCACAAATATTATATAACAATATTTAACTGGAACTGCACTTAATTTCCGGTAAAATAGTATAGAAAAACCTAATTTCTTTCGCTACATAAAGGAAATCCATTAATAGTCGGCCATGCGGCGATGTTTGTTATGACTACTAATTAGCGAGTCACGTGATTGAAACGTCAGAGCGGTCTGGCCTTGTTATCTCGGTGGTAACGCTATAACTCCTATTAGATTCGAATATCAAAAATGGGTGAGAAAAAAGCACTATGTTGTGAGTCGACGATCCACGGAGGGCCCCTATCTCTGACCGAGGTAAACATAAGACTACAAGCTGTTGCAGACGGCTAACCCCCATATATTGGGTTTTGTGTAGCAGCACAAGATTTCCTCAATAGGAATGCGATTATGGTATGCTTTCTGTTTTGTTAATAGCGAACGCACATGTGCAAAGATAAATAATTGAGTCTACCCACGCACCTAGTAATAAAAACGGCGTAAGCAGAGGTCTGCTTTTGCGGGACTCGAGATCTTACGCGATAAAAAAAAAAGAGTCCATCGGCTGCTCCTCATTTGTGTGCCAGCAGCGTAAATGGCGGTAACACAGAATAATAATGAATTTTTGGAATTAGATCACCAAATTATTGTTGCAAGCGAGACAGAATAGGGAGGGGTACGACTGATTGAATCCGAATTTCATCAGTTATGTGAACTATGCTGAAATTGAGATATCCCTCAACCTGTATGGTAACAGGACCATCACAGAGTGGAAAAACACAACTCGTAAGCAAAATGATTACCGAGCAGGTATATGAATGTAACATGGACAAAATTTTGTGGTGTTACTCAGTGTGGCAACCGTGGTTTACCGAAGAGGAAAATGTAACATTTGTATGTGGCTTACCACAAGAAGGCGATGCTTTTCAATTAATTATTATTGATGACCAAATGAATTGTATAAATTCTGACACATCACATATGTTTACTGTTAGTTCACATCATAATAATTATAGTGTGATCTTGATTACGCAAAATTTGTTTCCTCGAGTGAGTGATGCGAGATATTGGTTTGAATACACACTATCTGATCATGTTTCGTAATAGCCGTGATATATCGCAAACTCTGTTTCGATAGACAAGCATTTCCAGGGAAAGGGAAATATTTCATGGATGCTTATAAAAAAATCGACCACAAGATCTTTCACCTATTTGCTGGTTGATGTTCACCCGAGAACCCCAGAGGAACAATGTCTCCGGTAGTCTATTTCCAGATCGTGGATTTATTAATTGGGTTTTCCTACCATTAAAAATTGAATAGAATGAAACGACATGTACATTTGCTTCATTTGCTTTCCAACGCAAGTCCACAACAGCGAAAGGCTATTTTAAAAACTGTTTCGAATAACCAAATCAAATCATTGTGTGAAATTTGTCAGAACTTGCTGTCAGGAAATATACCCATCTCCAAAGTGAAAAAACTTGCTCCTCATAAGAGTGATTCGTCAGTTGGCAGGCAGAAAAATATCCATCAATCGAAAACGCAAGCTGATAACGAAACAAACAGGAGGATTTTTACCTCTGATTCTTCCTTACTGTGTTGAGTTTGCTAGGAGGGATTGCGGGTAAGCAATAGGAAAACGCATATAAAAATGTCGAAGAAAATGGCATTAGTACCACCAGAACTGGTATCCGAATTCTATCAGTTAAATAAACCAGAAATTTGATTGGAAGACAATATTATTAGTTTGTGGCAACAGAATGGAATTCTTGATGATATGAGAGCTAAATTGCTCTCTCAGTGGATACCTAAATATCAAAGAGTCATGCAACCTCCTCCACCTCCAAAGCCGTTTGAAATTCCACCGGAATTGTTAGCGACTGCAGAAAATCTTGAATCAGAACTTCCAGAAGTAGTAGACGTTCAAAATGTGACTGCTAAACTCTTGGAGTATGCTGTTCCAAAAGCAAAAACGATATTTATTTTACCTATCTTGGAGAGATTGAAGAATATTAACTATACGTTTAATGAGCGTAACGAATTAGAAGTAAATGAAAAACCAGAATATCGAAGCAATGCGATAGATCTTTTTAGTTATCGGATAAGAAACACACAAAAACCTGAACTTCCACCGAAAGGGTTTGAAACATTTTTCAGGGTTATTTATGAAAGTAACATACCACATCAGTGAATAGGCAATAAAATAACGAGAGATCAGTTAGCTATTTCAGAGATCGACCCACTGATAGTAAAAGCACGTTCAAAGTCACAGGAGGATACAACTGAGAAAATTAAATGGGAAACTTGGGCTTAATGAGGAAAATATACTTCAATCCCAAAGAACCGGGGTCTTATGGAGGAGTCAAGCGATTGGCGAAAGCGAGCGGTGTTAATAGACATGATGTACAAACAAGACTCTCTCAACAAGATGCCTATACAATGCACAAACCTGTGCGCTATAAATTTCAGAGACGAAAAACAATATCTTATGGAGTGAATGAATTATGGCAAAGTGATTTGATAGACGTTCAGAAACTATCACGATACAATAAAGGATATCGCTATATTTTAACCATTATTGATGTAATGTCTAGATTTTTAAGAGCCATTCCCATCAAAAATAAAAGAGCAACTTCTATGATTCAGGTTTTTCGAAAAGTGTTCAATGAAGCGAAACCATCTAATCTATAAACTGACAAAGCAAGTGAGTTCTACAATAAAAAGGTTCGCAATCTGTTTAAGGAACATGGTATTCACCACTATTCAACCAAGAGTGAAGCTAAATGTGCTATTTTGGAACGTATGCATCGAACACTTCGTTCACGCATGTATCGTGTCTTTACTTTTCGTAAGTCGTAAGTATTATGATATTTTACAATCACTGGTCGATTCCTACAATCACTCCATACACCACAGTCATGGTTTTAAACCTGTCGAAGTAACTGTTGATGATGAGCCAACTATATATAAACGCTTGTATGGATTCAGTTCCTCATCCAAATTTCGTTTTGCTGTGGATGATGTTGTGAGAATATCGAAAGTTCATAGAGCGTTTAGAAAAGGATATCTTTCAGGATGGACCGAAGAAATTTTTAAAATCTACAAGAGATATCCAACAAGTTCTCATACATACATTCTACAAGATTTTAATGGGAAAGAGATTGATGGTCGTTTTTATGCCGAAGAATTACAAAAAGTATTAAAAACATCTGACTGTTATTGGGCCATTGAGAAAATTATTCGCACTAAAGGTAAAGGTCCATCTCGTCAACTATTGGTGAAGTGGGTAGGAATCAACGATTCATTCAACTCGTGGATTAAGACAGGATGGATCAGAACATAGAAGATTTTCTCCTAGTTTTACCCTCAAACGCTAGTATGAACTATTTTCCGAACAATACTCCAGATCGTTATCGAACCAAATTAGCTCATCCGATTACTCTAAGTGGAACCTGGGAATGTTGTTTAGCAAAAGCAACCATACCAGGTAGATTATTTACCATTCACTCCGGTTATAATGATGAATATTCTATAGAGAATACAGTGGAAGTAGAAGGTGTAACAAATTTATCTAAATATGACATAACTCTTTATAGTGAAGATCATACAGACTTTGTGAAAGGAATTAATGGAAACATTAAAAAGACATTTATAGATCCTCCTCTTATTCTTACATACAGCAAAACATACAGAACATTTCTTGCATTTTTTAAAAGTTAACCCCAAAATTGATGATATAACGCGTAGTAAAAGCACAGCACAAGTTTACACTGTTGACTATCACGATCCGAATTTGGAGAATTTTCGAAACCAGTTTATAACACTTGTTGCCAATAAACCACTACCAAGACTCACTTATGATATATTACTAGACAAAATGAAAGATAATGTATTTGAACAAATGAATAGAAAGATCGTTGATACAACAGGGAGTAATCTAGCACAATTCTTACTACTTGAAAATAATATAGTTGTAAAATTAAAAGAGCATGTAGATATACTTCTTGAACGTGATTCCTGCACTAATTTAATGAGCTCTCTAAACATCCATGATTCTTCTTACATTATTAGTAGGAATAACAGAGAAATCACATTCAATTACTCCAATCCATTAGAAGGAGTTGAAGGCGAGAAGTTTAAGATCATTGTCAATGAAGTATTTCCAACGCTTCATCATTAGCGCAGAACATATAATTTAAAAATATACAGTGGTATGTATCAACAAGCCAAAGACATTTTTAGTGAATTCAAATCCGTTCAATTCAATGCACTACCTAATTCCAAAGTCAAACTGATTGTACCACGTGACACCAAAGTGGTGTTTGGAGATAAACTCTCGGATTTACTAGAATGTACACGGAATACGTTCACAGAAGGAGTACATTTCTGATTATAACTTTGAATTAACTGCACGTATAACAGAGATATATGTATATAGCGATATTGTATCTTCATCGCTTGTTGGTAACTCATTAGTTCCGATTTTAAAAATCATATCGATTGCGAATGAACGACAGGATCAAATTGTGAAACATTTTCCAGTACCATTTTACTTTCGTGTTAAAAAGCAACATGTTGATATTATTGAGATTGAGCTGCGTACGAGTAGTGGTACACCCATAAAATTTATATCTGGTAAAACAAACTTAGTGTTATCCTTTAGAAAAAAATTAGTATAAAAATAACTTCGAATGTTTCCCTCTTTCATATCTGTCGATCATCATGCATAAACACGGACTTAGGTTAGATCCTAAGGAGTGCATTGAATACTATTGTATGCAACAATCAGGAAGTGGAAACTATTTTTCATCAGATTTTCTAATACAAAGGGGATATGGAATGTTTAGTAAGTTGCTTCGATTCGTTCTACCGTTCATGATGAGAGCAGGTAAATATTTAGGGAAACGTCTATTAACTACAGGAGAGAACGTGGTACAAGACATTTCACAAGGAAAATCCCTTGGTGAAGCCTCTCGCAATCGGATTCGCGAATCTGGAAGAGAAATGAAACATGATATACTCCGCAAATTGCGAGGAGGCGGAAGCATTAAAAGACAAAAACAGATGAGAAAAATCAGACGAAACGTCGAAAGTTGTGTTCGAAAGACGTGTTTTTAAACCTCTAAATATGGCAAACTGTTATTGCACAAAGAGCGAACTGGATCTGTTTGTAACATTGCCAATTAAGCTAGCGATCGACCGATCCTCTTTCGTCAAATTCATCCCATAGCTTCAATTTCAGATAGTAACACAACAGAATTTCTGATGTCTGGATTGGGGGAATCGTATTTCGATCTTGCGCATATTTTCCTCAATGTCCAAGCAAAGATTTAAAAAAACGATGGTAGTGTATTCATCGAAAGTGATAAATGCGGGCCCATCAATTATCTCTTAAATACCATGTTTTCTGAATGTCATGTTTCCCTCAATGATCGACAAATTTTCTCAGAGAACAATTATGCTTACAAAGCTTTTATTCAAAATGTCTTGTTTCATTCAGAATCCTCAAAAAAATTTACTATGTGGTGCAATGTTCCATAAAGATACTGCGGAGAAGTAAGATGATTTAGATATTGCAGGAGCAGGGAACAAAGGATTAAAGCAAAGATGGAATCATACTAAAAACGGTACGCCCTTCGATATGTGTATACCGCTTCATTTGGATTTAGGTAGTCAATCCAAATTATTAATAAATGGTGTGTCAATACGCATCAAGTTAGAAAAGCAAAACAAACCCTATTAGCCAAGGATGGCGAGTATCAGCTTCATATAGAAAATATCAGCCTCTTTGTGAGACGATGTGAAGTTTCAAGTTCTATACTAGTTGGACATGAGAAAGCACTTGAACATTCCCTTGTTCAAATGCCTTTTACAAGAATTGAAATGAAAACGTTTACACTGAATTCAGGACTAAAAAGCATCACGATACCGAATGCAATCAATGGTGCACTACCTAATAGAATGATTTTGGGGATGATATCGAATTCTTCATTTAACGGAGATTTTAAGAAGAATCCTTTTAGTTTTAAAAATTAAAACAAAAGCCATATTTCTCTGACAGAAAACGGTGTGCAGATCCCAACCACGGCCTATGCACCTCACTACATGCAAAATATTTATGCTCGAAATTATTTGAATTTGTTTACAGATCATGGAAAACATGACACGAGTATAACATTCAATGTATAAGCATGATTTGTGTTTTTACGTTTTCGATCTCACTCAAGACTATTCCGCAAGTGATCCACATGCAAACGTGACGCGAAATGGTGATATATCAATTCATCTGAAGTTTGACACCGATCTCGGCGAAACGGTTACATTATAGCATACACTGCTGGCCACCGTAAATGCAACACCCTGAAGGAAGCATGCAAATAATATGAAATTTACAACATGCATTAGCGGAGGTGAGATATGCAAATGATTAGAATTTCAGCGCAGACGCACATCACGCGCGCCTGTGGCGCCACTTCAAAGCGCTATTTAAGGCTTGGAGATTTCGACGATTTCAAGTACGGCAACTGTGTTTTTCTTGTGGTTTTTCAAAAAAACGATCAATTATGCCTCTTAGAAAACAGCGATCATTTTTTGATCAAGTATCCGAGTTCGACAGAGGAAGGATAGTGGCCTACCGAGATTGTGGATTATCTTTCAGGGAAATCGGTAGTCGTGTTGGACGAAACCAAACAACTGTAATGCGGATATGTGATCGCTGGATGCAGGAGGGTACGACGGACCGACGTGTTCGATCGCATCCACCTCAGTGCACCACTTCACGTGATGACCGGCATATTGTGCGTATGGCAGTGACGGATCGCTCAGCCACATCACGAACCATAGCACAGCACATTCAGTCTGTACCGCATCATCCAGTGTCTGCGCGTACCATTCGACGCCGTTTACAGCAGAGTGGTCTGTCCGCAAGACGTCCATTGCTTCGTCTACACTTGACGCAGAACCACAGACGTTTCCGCCGCCAATGGTGCGATGAAAGAAGGATGTGGACGGCAGAATGGAATGAAATTGTCTTTACTGACGAGTCACGCTTCTGTCTGCAACACCACGATGGTCGGATTCGAGTCTGGAGACACCGTGGAGAGAGGATGCTGAACAGCTGCGTTATGCACCGCCACACTGGTCCTGCACCGGGTATTATGGTATGGGGCGGTATTGGATATCACTCTCGCACTCCTCTAGTACGCATTGCCGGTACTTTAAACAGCCAGCGCTACATCTCCGAGGTGTTGGAGCCAGTTGTCCTTCCTTACCTTCAGGGCTTGCCCACAGCCATATTTCAACAGGATAATGCGCGACCACACGTGGCACGCATTGTCCAAGGGTTCTTCGTCAATCGCCAGATTGAATTGCTTCCCTGGCCAGCTCGCTCTCCGGATCTTTCGCCGATAGAAAACATGTGGTCCATGGTTGCTCAACGATTGACCCAGAATACATCCCCAGCTGCCACACCAGATCAACTTTGGCAACGTGTGGAAGCTGCTTGGTCTGCTGTACCCCAAGAACACATCCAAAGTCTCTTTGAATCAATGCCGAGGCGTGTGGCAGCGGTGATCTCCAACAATGGCGGCTACTCTGGCTACTGATTTTGGCAGGAACCACACTTCACAGAAGTCTATAAATTTAATCATTTGATACTTGGTCAACATGTTATCTACAAAATAAATTTTGTTGTGATATCTCTTGTCTTTCTTGGTGTTGCAATTTGGGTGGCCAGCAGTGTATATAGAAATGCAAGCCCTTATAGAAATTGATAAAAGCAGAAGCATCTTTATTGATTATTAAAAAAAGACACCTCAACGTTATTAAGACTTGCTCACAGCGATCCTAAGATCAGAACTATGTTCGGAGGCGTATTTGAAAGCGATATGCTTCCTCCGAAAAGAAAGCACTATCGCTCTTTCATTGTAAACACAGATCCAACACATTGCGAAGGTCAACACTGGAAAGCTATATATTTCGATGAAAAAGGATACTGCGTGACTTTTTGCTCTTATGGTACACCTCCCACTCACAATATCAAATCCTTCGTAATCGAAAATTCAACTAATCTTGAGTGGATCCCGCAGACACTACAGCATTATAAAACTGCCTCATGTGGATTGTTTTGTCTCTATTTCTTATGGCATATCACGAGAGGATTATCTATCGACAGATTTCGAGTGTCAAACGTGTGTGAAAACGAACGAATCGTTCAAAGTTTCGCTCATCAACGATTGAAAATTGGTCTGCTCCAGAACCCTCTTATTATCAATATTGCAAACCTCTCCACCAAGCATCAAAGAAAATTAAAAAAGTAAAACATCTGTGAAATGTTTTGCAAGCTCAAAGGAATTGAATCTTGCCATTCAGGTCCTTCATTAGAGGAAAGCCATGTATAAATATGATCTAAGACATGGATAAGATATCATATTAACTACAACTATGGAGAAGTTCGGATATCTACTTTTAGACTCGAAAGACTGCGTCTTTTTCATATACTCATGGCTTATTTACAAAATTAAGTGATTGTATGGAGAGTATTTTAACTCGGCACTTAGACGGATCAAATAAAATTGTATACTTCAAAATATTGTCAAATTCAGAGATTATAAAATTTATTCATATGAATCCAAAAGATTATGAATTTGGTTTCTGCCATTTGCATCGTGAAACACCAGATGAAAAGTTTTCAATATTCATGCCGAAGAAACATTTTTATTCAAATCTGTTGGAATGCATTGAAATTGCAAAAGACTCAGTTCCTGGAGACATTTCTAACTGTTCAAGCTATAAAGTAAAATTTGCATACTCTATAACTTTAAATGACGATGATTTGGTGCGTTTGCTGAATGTGAAATAGGTTTTAAGAAGCATGAAATACTAACAAGAATTAGTGGTTAACCCATCGTGGAATCGTTCTTTCTTATGTTCTACATACACTGCTGGCCACCCAAATTGCAACACCAAGAAAGACAAGAGATATCACAACAAAATTTATTTTGTAGATAACATGTTGACCAAGTATCAAATGATTAAATTTATAGACTTCTGTGAAGTGTGGTTCCTGCCAAAATCAGTAGCCAGAGTAGCCGCCATTGTTGGAGATCACCGCTGCCACACGCGTCGGCATTGATTCAAAGAGACTTTGGATGTGTTCTTGGGGTACAGCAGACCAAGCAGCTTCCACACGTTGCCAAAGTTGATCTGGTGTGGCAGCTGGGGATGTATTCTGGGTCAATCGTTGAGCAACCATGGACCACATGTTTTCTATCGGCGAAAGATCCGGAGAGCGAGCTGGCCAGGGAAGCAATTCAATCTGGCGATTGACGAAGAACCCTTGGACAATGCGTGCCACGTGTGGTCGCGCATTATCCTGTTGAAATATGGCTGTGGGCAAGCCCTGAAGGTAAGGAAGGACAACTGGCTCCAACACCTCGGAGATGTAGCGCTGGCTGTTTAAAGTACCGGCAATGCGTACTAGAGGAGTGCGAGAGTGATATCCAATACCGCCCCATACCATAATACCCGGTGCAGGACCAGTGTGGCGGTGCATAACGCAGCTGTTCAGCATCCTCTCTCCACGGTGTCTCCAGACTCGAATCCGACCATCGTGGTGTTGCAGACAGAAGCGTGACTCGTCAGTAAAGACAATTTCATTCCATTCTGCCGTCCACATCCTTCTTTCATCGCACCATTGGCGGCGGAAACGTCTGTGGTTCTGCGTCAAGTGTAGACGAAGCAATGGACGTCTTGCGGACAGACCACTCTGCTGTAAACGGCGTCGAATGGTACGCGCAGACACTGGATGATGCGGTACAGACTGAATGTGCGGTGCTATGGTTCGTGATGTGGCTGAGCGATCCGTCACTGCCATACGCACAATATGCCTGTCATCACGTGAAGTGGTGCACTGAGGTGGATGCGATCGAACACGTCGGTCCGTCGTACCCTCCTGCATCCAACGATCACATATCCGCATTACAGTTGTTTGGTTTCGTCCAACACGACTACCGATTTCCCTGAAAGATAATCCACAATCTCGGTAGGCCACTATCCTTCCTCTGTCGAACTCGGATACTTGATCAAAAGATGATCGCTGTTTTCTACGAGGCATAATTGATCGTTTTTTTTTGAAAAAACCACAAGAAAAACACAATTGCCGTACTTGAAATCGTCGAAATCTCCAAGCCTTAAATAGCGCTTTGAAGTGGCGCCACAGGCGCGCGTGATGTGCGTCTGCGCTGAAATTCTAATCATTTGCATATCTCACCTCCACTAATGCATGTTGTAAATTTCATATTATTTGCATGCTTCCTTCAGGGTGTTGCATTTACGGTGGCCAGCAGTGTAGATAGCATATAGCAATTTCTCCGATTCAGGTTTCTTCATTATGAGGGCTGCCATGGAGCGTTACGGATATTTTATTCTAGATTCTGCCACGACATATGATTATGTACATTATGAATTGTTCGCTAATATCGCAGACTGTGCGCACAGCGTGCAATCAAGACTAAGTCTGAATCGGTCGAACAAGAAAAAGTATGCTACATACAAAAGTATGCTACATCAAAAAGTATGCTACACAAAAAAATATGCTACATCAAAGAATAATGAGGAAATTGTTCGGTTAATCCACGAGGATGATCAAGAACCTCGATTTGGGGTATGTTGGCTACATCGGATGGCCCCAAACAAGAAATTTTCCCTTTATGGGAGCGAACGAATGCTATATTCGAACATCTTATGTTGTCTCGAATCTACAAATGACTCCATTTGGAAGACAGAAATGAATTATCCTAGCCGTACTTACTTCAAGCACGGTTTCTTTCAAATTTTATCTGATGAAGAAATCGTGAATTTGTTGAAAACGTAAATTTTACATAAAACATTTTTATAGCAGCCTCACCTTTTTGGTGGATTTATGACCCTCTCTATGTAACTAATGTTAATGTTTAAAGACTGTCCTTTGAATGACGGTGTTTTTATGTCGCCCGATGGGAAATCTTCTTTCGTGTATTTTATTGAATGCTGTATGTTTTAAAAGTATTGAAATAAATATGTTTTGCTTTTACGAGATGTTTTCTCTTTTCATAAACCCATAACAGGCACAATCACCACAAGTAGAAAATAATCTAGATCGTTATACCCACACATTTTAACTTTGTGCATGCCATTCGAAGGTAAAAGACCCTATGCTCACACGGGTTTTTGCATACATTAATTGGAGATGTGAAAACCAAAGGGCAAAGTCAAGGTCTCATTCTTGCGTCTCCTCTAAATTTCTAGAAAACGTGTTTCAAGGGAGTATTATTTGAAGATACTACCATATGAGGAAATCTCTTATTAGATTAGACAGCGAGTGGGTGTGGGATAGTTCCTATATAAATAGTTTCATATCAAATAGTTACTCATTGTGCACCTCATCAGCGTTCTCCGAGTTCCCTCTGTTTCCATTACTCTCGTGAAGAGCCAAGATGAACAGCGGTAAGAATTATTATATTTGTAATTCTAAGAAACCCTCCTCAAAACTTTTAGGGATAAATAATAATTTGTTTTATTTAATTGTAGCTTTTTTGAATCAAAGACATCTGTGGTTTTTATTTACCTAAGTTGCAATAGTAAAACGACAGGCAATTTTAAAAAATAAAATACTAAAATTAAATACTAAAAATACAGCATTTTAAAATTAGCTTACGATTTCTCTCTATTTATGTTCCTCACAAAGCTGTGAAAGTAAAATGCTAGGTAACGGTTAGAAACAAAATAATAAATTTTAAAATTGTATTTTCATAGATAGAAAGCGATCTTACGATTTCCCCTACAACGATGAGGACGACTTCCTAATCAACTCAGTGTCTAATAAAAAGACCAAACGAGGGGCGGAAAAATCGAAATATAACCTGGACCTGTCATCTAATGGCGGAGGGGGCGATAAACACATTCCGCCTTTCAACATTAATCTTGGCAAAGGATTGGTAATGGAGGTAAAGGAATTTCGGGGCACCTATTATATCGGGATTAGCAAAACCATGGAAGGAAACAACGAGGTGCGCAATCGTTTTAACATTCCACTACAACAATTAGATACTCTTAAGAAGGGTTGTGAGGCGATGCAAATATATGTCACTAAATGCAAATAAATTGTGTGGATGTTGTGAGCCACATGTGTTAGATGGCTTTTTCACGTGTTTTTATAGCTAACATTAAACCGATGCCGTGTATAACCCCATATTATAGAATGGACTTTTTCGATTAGGATTGTGATATGTTTTAAATAGTGTTTATACCTAATAACATATTTTGTTGGATTTATAAGTATTATCTTTATATTGATACCATGTATACCACCAAATTGTAGATTGGACTTTTCATGCTAGAATCGTGTTATTCCGCATGTGGTGTTTATTCCTTATTGTTGTTATTGTCTTTTCATATAGATTGTGAGTTTTATTCTAAACTCGCAATTGTGTTATTGTCAATTAACTTATGTTAAACCCCAGTTTTCTCTTATCGTATCATTGACATGATTAATTTTCAAAATTACAGATCCTCGTTTCAAGGATATACGAGATCGTATCGTGCTGTAATTAATTACCTAGATCCGCATACTCTTTTTCGCGATTCGAGACAGGTTATTTACGATACTCTAAACTTAAACACACTAGATCTACGTCTTCGTTTAATCATTTGTTTAAATGTCCTATTTTCGAAAAAGAATGAGCAAGATGAGGAAATTACAAATACCTTTTATTTTTGTAGTACCGCCCTCAGGATCCTATCCCATATCCAGATTTTTCCAGCTATTTAATCTGCTTTCACGAAAATTTTCACCGCAATAGATAATTTCATAAGAAACGCTAGCGGGAGGCAAATAAAAAACATTTCTCATATAGATCTCCATATCGGAAATTATCGCAACCCTAGAGGAGGTTGTAATAATGTTTGCATACCTACTAAATTAAAGAACATGAAGGCACTTAATATGAGATGCAATGATAATAAATGTTTTCTCTATTGCATGCTAGCAAAATTGTATCCTTCTCGAATCAATTGTAATCGGGGTTTTAAGTATCGAAAGTATCTAAAATACCTTAAAACCAGGGATATAAAATTTCTGATGCCAGTTTCAAAAGTGTGTAAGTTTGAAAAGCTTAATAACTTAAATATTAATGTATATGGATGGGAGGAAAATGAAGTTTTTCCCGTGTACGTCAGCAAACAGACAAAAGAATATAGGCTCATTGATTTGTTCTATTATAAAAACACTTTTTTTAATAAAAAATTTAATAGACTTATGCACCAAAAGAACGGAACTCATTTTTGTGGGTTTTCTAGACAGGATACATTAACTTCTCACATAATGCTATGCCAAGATATGAAACCTCAAAAGGTCTCAATGCCCAAAAACACAACCTTAAAATTTACAAACCTGTCAAAAATGCTTTATCACCAATTTTGTGTATTCGCAGATTTTGAATATCTTACCAAAAAATACACACTGTCCTACCTTCTCCGTCTGCTAGTTATAATTCAATAATTGAAAGACACGAGGCTATTAGCTATTCGATTATCGCTACAGATGTTCAAGACCATTTAATTTTCCACAAATATCATGTCGGAGAAAATGCTATACAAATTTTTTTTAAACTTTAAAATACGTATCAGAAAAACTACTAAAGAAAATGCACGACATAATGCTAATGTCAGAAAATCCTAGCACAAAATACGACACAAACATTTGCCACATTTGTAAACAACACTTTAAAACGGGAGACATACGTGTACGAGATCATTATCACTGGGGTAGTGGATATATTAACGGATTGGCGCATCAGGCCTGCAATCTTAATTATCGCGCAACTTATTTTATCCCTGTTGTTATTCACAAATCAAGGAACTATGACACCCATTTAATTTAAAAAAATTTACCTACGGATTTTGCCAAAATTATAAATATTATTCCCGTTAACATGGAAAAGTTTACAATGTTTTCTCTAGATGCTATCAAGTTTATTGATTCATTCCAATTTTTGGACTCCTCTCTCGATGTGCTACTAAACAATTTAAAAACGTCCGATCACGAGTTCAAGATCTTCGAAACGTTTTTTGGAAACGAGGAGAACAAACATTTATTGAAACAAAAAGGCATTTTCCCATGCTCTTATTTTGGTTCAATAGAAAAATTAAAGAAACCACGTCTCCCCTCTCACAATGCGTTTTACAACGTCTTAACCAATTGTGAAATTACCGAAAAAGGTTATGCACATGCTCTTTTGGTTTACAAAACTTTCAGATGTAAAACTGGTGGATTACTTAGAACTGTACCAAAATGTTGACACAATAATGCTTGCATAGGTCTTTACGTCATTCAGAACTTCAATGCGATATTATGAACTTGATCCCATTCATTTTGTGACCAGCACCCAATTTTTTTTTTTTGACTTGGAACGCGGGATTAAGATTCAGCAAAGTAGAATTATAGCTTTTAACAAACGTAACTAATTACATTTGGTTCGAGTTGCAGATGCGTGGGGGAATTTGTTTTTTCGGGAAACGCCATGCGAAAGCTAACAATCTTAATGTACCGGAGGATTATGACGGACGCGAGGAGAATACTTATATTTTGGCCTTGGACGCGAATAATTTATATGGATATGCCATGAGCGAACCGCTACCCATCGGAAATTTTTCGTGGCTGTCTCCAGAAGAAATTCTCGATTTCGATGTTTTTGAATATGATAGAAATTCAGAGATGGGATTCATTATAGAGGTGGATATACGTTGTCCGAAGAGCACCCAGCTAAAAACAAATGATCTGCCACTCGCCCCGCAACACTTAATTATAACATATGAAATGTTATCTGCGTATTCTAAAAGACTATGTGATAAATTCAATCTCAAGCATACCCTCCCTAGTAAAAAACTTACACGAAATTTTTATCCTAAGAAAAATTATGTAACACATTACTCAAATTTGCAATTTTATGTTGAAGAAGGTATAATTGTTGAGAAATACCACACCGCTGTCTGAATACCACAAAATTTTAGTATTCAGACAGCGACCTTGGCTGAGAGAATACATATACTTTAACAAAGAGAAACGAAAAGAGGCTAAAGATGACGTATCTCGCTCATTTTGTAAAAAATTAACAATTCTTTCTTTATTCGTCTAATGCTCAATCAGCGTAAAAAAATATCTGTCCGAGCATCGTGCACCAAGGAAAATTGCCAAAATAATCTTTCTAGTCCTCTATTAGAATATTTTGAATCAATAAACGAAACACTAACGATTTTCAAAATGCGTAGACAAAATTTCATTCTTGACAATCCGATCTATGGAGGGTTTTGTATTCTTGAACTTTCGAAACTGCACATATATAAATTATACTATCGAAACTTTAAAAGATTGTATGGAGATCGAAGCGAGCTTCTTTACATGGATACGAACTTTTGTATCTCTCGATTCAAACCGAGGATGTATTTTTAGACATGAAGACAATTTTTCCTGACATATTCGATTTCAGCAATTATCCGGAAAAGCACTTTATGTACAATTGCAATAAAGGAAAACTAGGGTATTTGAAAAGCGAAGCCACCAACCGATAAGAGAATTCGTGGGTTTAAAAGCTAAAATGTATGCATATTCTTTTGGTTCTAGCTGTAAAAAACAACTAAAGGTATAAAAAAATCCTCTCTGCGTAACTTTACTTTAGAAAATTATCGAGCGATTTTGGAAGAATCCAAATCAAGACAAAAACAGTGTTCGATCATCTCAAGAAAGCACGATGTGTACACGGTAATACAAAACAAAATTGGGTTGTCAGCATACTATGATAAAAAACACGTCGACGATGATGGTATCCACTCGGTATCATATGGACACTTCTCAATAGAAACTAATATCGACTGAGGCATGTTTTTATATTTGCACGGGAATCGGTAAACGTGTTTCAACATGTTTCGCGTGTAACCATTTTAAAAGTGTGTATCCTGTTCATCACAATTGAAATTGATACTGGTTGCGACATGATTTTTTATATTTGTGCAAGCATATGTGTTTAACATGTTTCGGGTGAAATCATTTGTTAAAATATTTTTGTACACTATTATACGTTGTATTATAGTTTTTAATTTAGCAAAATAAAGATCAGGTTCCTCCTTTAGGAGGCCTGAAGAACAAACACAACACAGTGCGAATCGTGTTTCGATATTTGATTTGTTCTGCGTAGTATTCCTCAGGCGTTGTGTCAACCCCATGGATGCGAGCAAGTTCCTTCTGGTAGTTATTTTATCATATCTTCGCTTTGGAGGTCTGTAGAATGTTCACAGTATTACCGTGCTAACAACTATATCACTTTGATGGTTGCTAACAACTATATAACTAAACGATTACGAAAACGATTTTTTAAATAATATCAGTAGTATTACCGTGCTAACAAGTGATACAGTTGTTAACAGTCTATCCAAGTGATACAGTTAGCACGGTAATACTACTCATATGTAGATGATCAAATTGATCAAGATGCACCGATCCATTCTGAAACTAATAGCTCATTGACAAAGATTGCCAATAATGATGTGGATGAAGCTGTACTTAAAATCACTGATGACACCTTGGCTGAAAAAATTGTGGGACAAGTTGAATTTTACTTTTCTGATTTCAATTTTTTTAAAAATAATTATCTTCTGAAGCACATAAAAAAGAGTAAAGATGGTTTTGTGAGTCTTAAAATGATCAGCACGTTTAGGAAAGTCAGATTCTTGACCAAAGATATGAGAGCTGTAGCTTACAGTCTGATGAGATCAGATAAGCTGGAATTGAACGAAATCAACACTAAAATCCGTCAAAAAAAGCCTATTCCAAAAATTCGCGACACAAATTTGGGGAAGACGACAATTGCATTTAACTTGCCTCTCCAGTGTCCGACTACTGAAAACCTTAAATATTTATTCTCGAAATTTGGCAGAATCGCAATGACGGAAATCATGACTTCGAAATCAGAAAACTTTAATGTCTATCATCGACGATGCGTGTATCGTAATCAAGAGTTAGCTTCCAAAACCTTTGATCCCATTGAATTTGAAAAGTATTAGGATGCCATAAGTGCACTCAAAGATGAAGACAGCTGCCTACCAAAGGAAAATAAGATGAAGGTTGTTCCTTTGACGGCTCAAATTCATAGATCCTTCTTCAGGAGAGCTAGGAACCAACACTTTGCCTCTTACAACCGTCAAGGAGGAATCCGATTTAATTCCAAATCGGATTTTCAAAGCAGTCAGATGAACCGTGCAATTATTACTGATGGTGATGCAAAGGGAAAGCCATGGAATGGGGAAAAGAACTATAGGCGTTATTATTCTAGACAATTCCCAAGAAATATACAATCACCTGACATCAAAAGTATCAAGAAATTCTCATCGGATACACTTCTGTGTTGTGAAAAGAAAAGTGCTTTCACAGGAAGTCGACAACTGAAAACAAATAATAGCATTAACATATCTAAAGCCTTAGATGTAAGTCAACAGCCCAAATCACTAGACAAGGCCTCACTGAATATGAAACCTCTCATTAATGTTTAGCTGCCCTTTAAATGTGAAGGCCAACATGAGAATATTCTGATCAACTGTAATAAGTTGTTCAGGTAGACTTAACTATCCTGTTTGAAGTCCTGATTATGGAAGATTTTAAATTTAAATTTTGGCAAGATTCGAAGGAGCTATTTTGCTTTACATTTCTGCCAGTACTCATAGCTGATACCACTTTAGGTGATGTGCTGATATCAGAATGCAATAGCAATTCTATGTTCTTTTGTTAAAGATAACTGAGTGAAAGTAAAATTACCTCAGTATATTTAGGGAAAAAACTGCTGCGAAGAAAGAAGAAATGTCTATACTTGTGAACGTTAGGGCTTGTTAGCTACTCTGACCAAATTATTTTATTCACTTTCAGATGTCTATCCAAATTTTGTGATAAGTTGGGAAATGAAGTTTTTCATCCTTCTTATAATATCACAAATAAAAATTCTGACAAAATTGTGGTTTCTCTTTTTGTTAAAAAGAATTTTTTACAATAAAAATTGTAAAAAAATTATTGACAATTGAGTTCAACTTTAATTTTTTGTATTTACATTGCAATTAAATTTCTTATATATTGTTAACAATCATGGTAAGATCATATAACGTTATGTACCGAAAACATTTATGTAACATCTTACATACTTTAAAAGAGTTTCGTTTAGTTGGTTTTTAAACTTCATCTCATTTTTTTTTCAAATCCAAAATGATTCATGAATCTAATTTTTCAAATTCTTTTATAATTCAATTCTTTAAATTTCCAATTTTTAAAATTTTATGCATGTAAATTTAATTCCTATACTCGTGTCAACTTTTAACCTCTAGCATTACGCTGTTATTTGTTTAATGTTTTAATCTAGCGTCTGGCGTAGCTTGTCTTACTTAGAACCTTGTGCCATAAAATTCAAATTCCTATCCAATCCATATTTTAAAAGAATCGCCCAATTCGAAAAGAAAATCTTTATTTTAAGATCCTTAAGAATTTTTAATTGGCAATGGAATAAGTTGAAATTTTGACGATTCATTTTGGTCGTTTGATAGTTATTGGAGAAATGAGTCCTTTAGTTACTCCGAAATTGTGAATTCTACTTTAAAACAAAAACTACCGAAAAACCGAAATCCTTAAAATTTCAAGTTATTCTCTTTTAGAGCTGGACGATTATATTACCCTGATAATAATTTTGCGATTCGATAATATAGACACTTCCAAAAATTTTCAAGCTTTATCAAATTTGTCAATTCACAATTTTATCAATACTTTTCTAATAAGAAATATTCACTCATTGATATGTATGCTTAAATGAGTCGTAATTTATATTTATATCAAATGACACTAGATGGCACTACCTATTTATAACAAAATTCATTTGCGCTGTGTTTTATATAAACTCGAACATTTTCACTTGTACAAAAATACGTCTCCAAAATATGGAGATGTAATATTTGTTTAGTTTTCAAAAAATTTCGTGCATCCACCTCTATTTTTACAATAATCTTCAACTAAAATAGAAGTGAATATGCACGAAATTTTTTTAGAACTAAACTTAAATATTACTGCATAATTTACCAATAAATTGGCATGAGGCACTTACTATTTTTAGGAAAACCTCTGACTTCGGATACTTTATATCAATTAATCTGAGAATTTTGTTCTTAATTTTCAACAAAATTTTCCAAAAGCATTTATGAATGTAAATTTATTTGGAACATCAAATGTTTTTTAAACGGGAGTAATAAGTTCTTTCTTGAAATTTTTACATGAGCGGCTATGGAAAACAGCATTTAAGAAGTACATACATGTCCAAAAATTTCGGTGAATGCTATCCAAGATGAAATCTCAAGTGAATTACCTGCACCGAAGTACCACAAGTAATAAATAAGTATTCCACAAGCCATGTGGAATAAAATAAGAACACCCACATGCCTCGTGGTGGTTGTAGTTATAACACCCACATTGTTAGTTGTAGTTATTGCGAAAAAAAATGTGCCCAGTTTATAGCAACCTAGTAGGGAAAGTGCTGACCTTCTGAATCTAAAGCAGGACCCTAAGCACAACGTGGTTTCCACAAGGCTGTCCAAGTGGGCCTATGGCAAGGAGTCCCATTCTCGCAATGGAGCACGTCTTTGCTCTTCTGCGGTCTTTGGTGATATGTAGGCTGCATTGAAACGTCCGAGAACATCCCAAGCATGCTCTATTGGTCTGAGATCAGGTGAACTTGCTTAATATGAGTTCATAATTATCCTTTATTTTTGGACATACGTGTACTTAGTGGGTGAATTCTGGAAGACGGTATCTCACACGAATTTTAACCCAGGATTTTATAGCTTTGACTCTTTTTTCCATTTTGTAGTGTAGGCTTCGTTACAATGCAAGGTGTGTTTTTTACAAAAGCAACCTTATTTGCCAATTTCAATTAGTGGCTAACCTCATTTCACTAACGCAAATATAATATCAATGAAGGGGGCTGCATTATTATCTAAAGCTCTCTATTTTAGCGGGGTTAGTAATTTCAGATGATTAAATCATTGAGCAACCTTAATCATAAATAAAGTATTGGAGGGTGTGATTTTAAAATTTAACATTAATTTTTTTTAATATAAACGAGTTTTATAGTGTGATCTGCGTTTTACTGTATATTATACTAGAGTTACTCTAAGACGTATGGAAGCTGCATTGAAGGCAAAATGTGGCTCAACTCTCTTATTAATAAAGTACATTCCAAAACCTGTAATCTGAGAGGGCCAAGAACATCTTTATATGCGATTTTTGTAAAGAACAAGATCAATTAATTAAATAAAGATGTTTTTGTTATTTATATTATCAGAGGGACAGATTAAGCTCCTACAGCCTACTCCGTTGATGTGCTCCTGCTATACTGGATTCATCCCTTAAATATGACTCAATTCTTAAGATAAAATTCATTTCAAACTGGCTATCACTTTAAGTAGTATGTGAGTCACTTTACCGTCTTTTTCAAGATGGCGGCCGTTTGTTTACATTTGGGTGGAGGAACAAGATTTCGTTGGTTTGATAAGGAGTTGGGATGACTGCTGATAAGGAGAGGGTGATGCCTTGAGATGGTGACGTCATCATAAAGATGGTGTCGTTTTGTTGGAGTTGTGTTGCTATGGTAATGAATTACTGGTAGTGCCATCTGGTGGAGAAATTAGAAACCATATTATTTTTAATTAAAAAGTAATTTCGTGGATTCGAACCCGGGACCGCGGGATCCGAAGTCAAGTGCGCTACCACGGGGCTATTGGAACTTAGCTATGGGTGAATTAATGTAGTGTTTGCTTTCTCTCTTTTGGACTTGTAATTTTTTCTTAATTCTAGGAATGTGTTATGTTTAGAAAATGGTTTGAGTAATTGCATGGGGGTTTAATAAATGCCTTTATAAAATGTCTGGTAGCGCCATCTAGTGATTTTAAAAGTAATTAATCCAAGGAACGAATCGACTTTTTTACTTTATTCATATAGATTGACAAGTTCTAAAATTTTCTATTTTTGTTAAGTGACTGGTACCGCCATCTAGGGTTTGATTTTGAAACAAATGTATTTTATATAATAGTATTGAGATTTTGTGCATAGGTTAACATTTTATTTTCTAAATTTTATTTAGAAAATAAAATGACTGTTACCACCATGTAGTGATGGAATAAACTATCAACAGAATAATTTAGCTTTATTTTTTTAATCTTTGATTTAGATTTCTTTTTAATTTGATGCGAGGATATATGTATGAAAACACTTGGAATAAAATTAAGGATTATCTTAATACTTTAACGTTGGAACTCGGAAAACACAAGTAATTGAGGCCAACCGATTGTATGCGAAGGATTTTAACCGTTTGAACACTGTAGTAAGATAGAATTTATAATACGGAAATCTTTTTTTAATTTGTATTTTAATGAATTTATATACGGCATGTTCTTGAAGAAAATGTGCAGTTTTAGGCAAATACATTCTACTCAAGATTGGTGATGGTAAAGTATCAGATTGATAGTCTAAAAGCCTCTGGAACTTGTGAGAATATGACTAAGTATTGTTTTGTACGTGTAGGTCAATTAAGATAACAGAAGGAACAAAGTTAAACAAGGAATCACAGATAACGATAGAAACAATTTGATAAATAAGAGGCTTTTTAAAGCATAGTTGGAGCATCTTGGGTCTTTGAATTACTTTGCTTCTTTTGGGGGTTTTCTGCCCTCCTACTGTTTTTAAATAAATCATGGATTCTAGTGACATTAGACCTGCAAAGAAAATGCGTGCAGACAAAGAACAGTGTTTGCATAAATATTGCAAAGATTCTTTATGTTATGAGTATGGTAAATTGTTTATAGATCGTGAAGGCTGGGCTTATTTTATTCGATTGGAAAACGAATTAACGTACTTAAAGAAAGAGGAAACTACTATAAAAATTTACGGTAAAAATGTACTGTGCCTCTGCAACTTGTAGCAAACGGAGACGCAGGAATAAGCTATGCCTTTAGCGGATCTTGTATTGCAGTCAAGAGCCTTGGTCTCCTTTACTATTGGAAATAAAGGCAGAAGTGGAACAAATAATTGGTAAAAGATTTAATTTTGTGTTGGTGAACCGTTATAAAGAAGGCAAGGACTGTATAGGTGCCCATAAAGACAACGAGAAGGACTTGGATCTTAATGCACCCATAGCGTCTGTTTCATTTGCACAGAAAAGGCAACTTGTGTTTTCTAGAAAGAACTACAATTCTTTAAAAATTGTAGCTTTCGTGTGATGAAGTATCCAACAAACCAATTTTGGTTTCACAGCTTGCCCCATGGGAATGCATTATGTCCTAGAATAAACTTAAACGTTTCGTAAAATTCTTGTATAAAGCAGCGATAAACCACTTAGGTGCCCCCGAACTAGAACTCAGTGTCGTACACTAGACGATATTTGGACAACGTTGCAATTGATCTTTGCTTTCTGAATAGTATTTTTATAAATGTTTACATCTTTTTGTTTTTAAATAAACTTTTTTGCGTGTCTTACCACATATTTGGATTATTTGTTTTTTATTACATAGTTTTATAAATTGTCTTAAAATGCAAGATCAGAAATGAAATTTTCTTAGCTATAAAGATTTGTGTTTTTTAATTTAGATGTTTTTACTCCAAAATTAATTATACATTAGATGCTACAGCACATATTTTTATTGCAGAAATTTTGTTTTAAGTATTGTACACTTAAGTAAGAGTAAACTTTTGGAAACTTTACAAGACCCTTACTATGAACATGCAAATTTTGAATAAGTTATAATAATACTGAAACCATTTATCCTATAAAATCTAAACAAAATGTTATTTTTTAATTAATCTTTCCGTTCATATTTTTTTACTTTAAATAAATCTTCCTAAATTTTAGTGATTTAATTTTTATTATATAGATTTACAAACTGTTTTTGGATGAAATATAAGGATTTATATTTTTAAAAGTTACATGCTTTTACTCTTAATTATATATTAGATACTATTACACATATTTTAATACTGAAGATTTTTAAAAAAATATATAATTATTACAAACATTTAAATGCATATTTGCTTTTTATTTTTTAATTTTACAATTAAGACATTTTTAAAAGTTTGATTCTTAAAGTGTGTTTTATGCATAGTAAAGAAACAATAATAAAAAACCCTGTAAGAGTAAAAATATTTTATACATTTAATTTGGGAAACTTTACAAGACCCATACCATGTTTCCTTGCACATTTGAAGTAGTTAAAAATAGTTTATTAAAACCATTTGTCCTTAAAATTCTAAATTAAATTTTCTTTTTCTTTAATGCTTTTGCAAACCACACATTTTACTAAATATGAACTTTTATTTATTTGAAACCTTATGCATATCGTACAGTTTAAATTGTACAGCAAAATACCAATACTGTACGTAGTTATGAAGTATTTTACAAGAGACTTCATATTGTTCTCTTAATTTTACATGTAATTCATTGCTACGTTAAATGGATAGCATGTGGGTTTTCTGTTTTGAAAATAATGTGGACATTTATGTGCTGCTATGCATATTAAATTTTGCCTTTTCTCGATAGTCAAGCATAATCTGAAGATTTACTCACACCGCTGATAGTTTTACCCATGAGTAATAATAAATTACTTAAAATTTTAAATATTAATGAATTTTAAAATGAACAAATATTATTGAAATAATGGATTAAATCTGAATTCTATGTATTTTTAAAACATTATCTGCAAGAAAAAACAGAGACACTTCTAAAACAGATTGAAGGAAGCTACGAAGTAAATCAGAACACTTTTTAATAGAAGAAACATTATGATTCATATATTTTACAAAAATAAGACATTGTATTAAAAAAGAACTTATTTTTTACAAACTTGCATTTTTTAAGAGACACATATTTCCGACGAGCTAATTATTAAATGTCATCACCTCAACTTTGAAGCAATACAAATTATTTTTGTGATGACCACATGATAGTTTTTGGACCTCTTTGTTGCTACTTAGAACGCATAGTGTATCAAATTTGGGACACCCATATTGTTCAAAGTTGATATTCGGAATATTCAATGCATCTAGGCGTTTCTTTTCCACACAACCACCTTTGTAAGCAACTAGGTACTGAGTGGCTCTCTTGTTTTGCTCGTACAATTCTAAAAGCTTAGAGTCTAAAGTTTCTAAAGGAGACACATTTTCCCATGCCATGGGACAGAAAGGAAGACCACATATGTAATTTTCAACATATCGCACAGTTTTGAGTTTTGTGATCTTTTGCACTCAGTTTATGCTTATAAGGCGATAAGTTTAAACGAATACTTGAAGCTACTTGCGATTTTATGGCGATTTATCCATATTCACGTATTAAGAAACCCTTTTGAGTCTGAAATCCGTCAAAATCCACAATTGCACAAATATTAAACATTGCTATTGAAATGTGTTAGCTGTTCTTGGAAAAAGAATTGTAAACTAGAGGCACGAAGAACCCATACACCATACACTTACTAATCAGTAAAGTTAAAATTTATCTTATTCTTAACTTTTGTGAGTAACTATTGTTGTCGCTTATTTCCAACTGACAAACTTCTATATAGGCGTCTCGATGGATGGCAACACGGAAATTCAATCTAATAATCTTTATATCCAACTTTATGTACAGTTAATAGATATGCATGGCATCCTGTGCCTCTTTCACATATCAATCGACCCACTGGCCCTCCGTAATCACATTCGCAACGGACGGTCCCAGACCGTCTTCTTCTCACATCACTTACTCAAACCGTTCTATTTTTATACTACAACAAAAACGTCTATACATACCATACTCACCGTGGCGCCCTCTCGCGACAATCAAATTATAATTAAACAAGCTCACATTCGGCCTTTCCTGACAACCATTCGCCTTCGAATGTGCTACTAATGAAATAAAGTAAAATAAATATATTAATAAATATGATTGGAAAATTATAGAAATCATGCACATGATTATCAAACTACATAAATCAGCAATAACCAAATAAATCAATTAATTCAATATAAAAATATTGAAGTTAAAGTTGAATCAGTTATAATCAATTAGTTAGTTCTTTTCAATTATTATTTTCCGTAGAAAATTGTCTTAGTACAGGCACACTTTGGATTATGTCTCAGTTCAGAGTCATTAAGTTTGTTGCCTGAAAAAATCACTGAGTTCATCTGATGAGTCCTCTGTATCAGAATCAGTTTGGTTCGGCCATGCCTTTAACTGGCTTACGTGTGCAGTAGTGGTGTAAGAATGTCCCTTGCTCTTTTCCCCAAGTTGAGTGACTCTGTAGGTGTCGCTTGGTAGCACGTCAATTATGATTAAAGGACCTCGATATTTTGGTTGGGTTTTTGTTGGTTCTCCTGTCGGTATCGGGGCTTTTTATAACAACAACTTGTCCTGACTTATTAGCAGTTGTTCTGTATTTCTTCTTGTCATGAGCATCCTTCATCTTTTGCTGCATATCTTCTATTCCTATTCGCTCTCTAGTCGAGATTTGAATCTCCGCAGGATCAGTCCATCCTTCTGCACTC
This sequence comes from Meta bourneti, assembly GCA_933210815.1. Taxonomy (NCBI): domain Eukaryota; kingdom Metazoa; phylum Arthropoda; class Arachnida; order Araneae; family Tetragnathidae; genus Meta; species Meta bourneti. The sequence continues at coordinate 59,091,299 of OW119924.1, read as the reverse complement.
TCATCAGTTTGTTTTCGTAAAATTCCATCATTAAATCTTGGTGAGCAGCCGTGTAGCATTTGGAAAGGAGTCTTGTTGGTTGTTTTGTTTAAGGCGTTGTTTAGATTTCTTTCCACTTCTTTCATTCTCAAATCCCAGTCTTTGTGTCTATGGTCTTCCATGGACGTTGATATGGTTGGGATAATGGTACGATTAGCTCTCTCAACCATCCCATTACCTTGTGGGTGCTTTGTGGAGTTTAGAGTATGAGCTATGCCATTTTCTCGACAAAACTTCTCTAAACCTTGTGAGGTGTAACTGGAACTCCGATCACTAATGATTCGATCTGGTAAACCAAAGTCGTTGATGAAGTTTTTCAATGCCTTCTGAATGTAGCTGTATTTCGTACTTTTCACAGGTATCAATTGTAAGAACCTCGTGAAATTATCGATGATGACCAGTAAGTGTTGGTTACCTCTGGAACTTGTTACAAATGGACCCAAGTGATCGATGTGAGTTATGCAAAATGCTCTCTTTCCAGGCTTAATAGGATGTAACAGTCCTTGTTGTTTACCTACGGGAACCTGGTTCACTAAACATTCTAAGTACATCAATATGTGTTTCTTCACGTAGCGTTTCATTCTTGGGAACCAATACAATTCCTTAATTTTACTCACAGTTCTGTCAACTGAAAAATGTCCGATTAGATCGTGAAACTTGACTACAGTATTTTTGCGCATGGATCTGGGTATAACGTAAAGCAGTCTTTCTTTTCCATTGTCTTTTATGGTTCGATACAGTCTTCCTCTCTTGAAAAAGTAATTTGCAATAATTTGGCTTTTGTTCTTTCAAATTTTTCTTTCTTGAAAATGGAAATTTTCTTATCCAATTCGGGATCTCCTCGTTGAATCATAAGGATTTGTTCGTCAACGGACATCATTAGATAAACTTCTAGATTCCTTTCGATTAATTCTGTCATCGTGTCATCAGCTTCTAAGGTAGGAGCTTTACTCATTGCATCCACATGAGACATCTTTATACCTGGTCTGCGCTTTACTTCAAAATCGTATTCTTGAATAAAATTGCTCCACCTGGCAATTTGAGGATTTGTCGACTTCTTTGCGTTCATATAGACTAAGGCTTGACAATCGGTGACGATAGTAAATTTTATTCCGAGCAGGAATTGTCGAAGTCTGTCCAAAGTCCACACTATCGCCATCAATTCTAGTTTGCTAGAATGAGTTCTTTTCAGCCGATGTTGTCTTTTTGCTGACAGCGTACACTAGATTCCAGCGACCATCTGTTCCTCTTTGTAGGAGTATACCTGATAGTCCATCAGATGAAGCATCGGTGTGTACCTCAGTCAATGTTTCGGGCTGGTAATGAGCAACTATCGGTTTGTTGGTTAGATTACCCTTGAATTTTCGAAAAGCATTTTCCTGTTTTTCCGTCCATTCAAAGTCCTTCTCCTTTTGAATTAAACAAGTTAGATGTACTGCCTTCTCAGCATACTTCGGAACAAATCTTCTGAAGAAACCAGTCAAACCCAAGAAACGGCGAACTTAGTGAACATTCTTAAGTTGTGGGAACTTCGCTATTGCCTTCCACTTTCCTTACTCCTAGCTTTATTCCTTTCTCATTGATCACAAAACCCAAAAAGTCAACTTCCTTCTTCCCAAATTCGCATTTAGGTAATTTGAGTGTCAAGTTAGCTTTCCTTAGACATTCAAGTACTTCTCTCAGTCTTTTCACCATCTCGTACCAATTTTTGACTGGTATCAATATATCGTCCAAATAACACAAAGCTTTTGTGTTCAGTAGTGTCCCTAAGACATGGTGCATTAACCTCTGAAACTCTGCCGGTGCATTAGCTAATCCAAAAATCATTCTTTCAAATTGACCCGTTTCATCCGGTGTTATAAACGCGGTTTTTAATTTTGATTCCTCACTCAATGGTATTTGTAAATATCCGTGAGCGTAATCTAGCGTTGTGAACATTGTGAAAGTTGCTAAGCACTCTATTCTAGTCATCTATTCTAGGTAACGGGAATTTATCTTTAACTGTTTGATTATTTAATTTCCTGTAATCAACAACTAACCTGTGCTCCCCTGTTTTCTTTTTGACTAATAGTATAGGACTAGCATACGGCGAACGTGCTTCAGAAACAATACCGTTTTCCTTCCATTCCCTCACTACATCCTTGATAATCCCCTCTCAGTTGCATTCGTTTTATAAGGTCGTACACTAATGGGTTTACTCCCCTATACTTCCTTAATACTCATTTTAGTTAGCGTTGTACACCCTAATTCACCCAATTCTAGTGCAAAACAGTCCCTAAACTCATTGACTAATTCCAAAATTTCACTTCTATTCTCAATTGATGTTCCTTCGTCAAATTTAATTTCACTCATTTCGATTAAACGCTTATTTTCCTTTATCACGATTATGTAACAACTCTCCTCATTAACCAAACAAATGGAGTCTAATTCAATTACTCTTCCAACACATTGATTTTCCCTCAATAAAATATTTTAATTTCCCATATTAATAATTGGAACTACGGTTTCACCATCTTTTATTTCTAACAAAGAATCGTAACATTCCCTCTATAATTACCAAGCCGTCATTTACCAAAGTAGTCTGAGCCCTTACAAAATTCACCGAATTTTTTTCAAGTAACCCTTTACTAGACGTTTCAATTCTCATTCGTCCGAATTCTTTTCACATTCCATGTTAGCAAACAGGTTATCCTCTGCATAATAAGCATGAAATTTATTCCCAATGCGAGCAAACGATATGTTCTCCCGATCCAAAAATGATCTCCCAATTAACAAGTCGTGCGGTAAAGCGTCGTCTCTAACAATAAGCATTTCAACCTTTTTTACTTCAACGCCGTCCAAGGAAATATCTACTGTTGACTTTCCTAGATAGCGCGGCACACAATTTGACATTCCCAAATCCGTACATTACGTTCGAAGCTGGTTCTATTTTTAGATCTAACTTTTTCGCTACAGAATTAATACAAATAACGGAATCGCTCCCAGTAACATTCAGAGCTGCAAACTCCAACGAACCCTTGTTTATCCGCGCAATTTTAACATAAGATGATGCCTCACTGTCTATTCCGCCCTCACTAGTCGTCACTAAACTGTGATCGCTTTTCGACCACGTGGCTTCCTTCATTCCGTTCAATTCTGTCTCCTTGTCTGTTAACACCCTGCTCTCTAATTTGATCGAATTTATTTTTTTGTCTTGGACACGCTCTAGCGAAATGCGTATTTTCATTTTAAATCAAACATCTATCTTTCTACATTGAACGCCGCCATTCTGTATTATATTTATTATTATTACTTCGAGTTGTAAATCGTCCGTTACTGAAACTAGGATTTGTTTTTCTTTCATACCCAGCTGACTCATTCAACGGTGATCTCGGTCTAGACGTAAATTCGTATTTTTTTCATACATATTTTGATTTCCGTTTTTGAATTTGGGCAAGTTACTTTCGTTTCGTAGATTTTCATATTGATCTTGTTTATCCGCTAATTCTGACGATTTAACTATTTTTACCCATTCGTCCACGAAATGTTCTTTCATTACAACGGGAACTTTTCTTTTTAATTGATCTGTTACGATTAATTCTCTAAGACCATCAAAAGCACTTACATTAGTTCCGCTTAACCATTCGTCAAAATAGTTTTGTAATTCGTACGGGAAATCTCTCCATGTATTTTTGGGTAGTTTGGCATGGTCAAAGAACTTCTGTCAGAATTTATCCGGACTTAATTTAAACGCGTGAATTCCTCATCATAACTCTTACTTTTCGTTAAATTAACTCTCTAATTTCAACGACTGCGTGAATAGATAATTTTATATTTAATTTTTCCGCTAAAGAAATTAATTTTCGATTTTGCAAGAAATGCCATTTTTACACACTATTTCAAAGTTCTTTAACAATTTAACACATAAAATAAAATAAACTCCTTAACACAATTTCACACAGAAATTAAAAATAAACTCCTCAACAATTTCACACAGAAATTAAAAATAAATTGCTCCAAGACGGAGTTTCAGAAATTTCATGCCACATACCTTCTTAAATTGTTAGGAGTTGGTCCTGAGTTCCGTTTGTACATACAGCGTTGTTCGCCTTCCAGATGATTCGTTTAAACTTCACACTGATTAAGTCTTTGTTGTATACATGTAATTGTTCCATCCACGGCCAAATATCCCACTTCTGATTCTTGTTGTCACTTATTTCCAACTGACAAACTTCTATGTAGTCGTCTCGATGGATGGCAACACGGAAATTCAATCTAATAATCTTTATATACAACTTTATGTACAGTTAATATACATGGCACCCTGTGCCTCTTTCACATATCAATCGACCCACAGGCGCCCTCCGTAATCACATTCGCAACTAGGGATGGGGAAAAAAGAGCGAACTGTTCTTTTTAACCTGTTCTTCAAAAAGAACGGGAACAGCCGGTTCCCACTTTTCACAAAAACCTGTTCTCGGTTCTTTTTGAAAAAAGAAACATTGCATTCTTTTTATACTTCGATTTTAAACAGGTGGGAATTTTGCAAAGTTCCCTTTTCTCGAATTTTCTAATTTCGCAAAAATCTTTGTATATTCTAAAGTATGGTAAGTCTGAAACACAGCTGTTCATCCTACAGTTCGTGACTCACTGTTTCCTGTTGATTCATTCATCCGATTTCGATTTTCAAGAACGTTTTCCAATTAACGGAAAAATTCTGATTTTCTTTTCCCAATTACTGATAGTTTTGCGCAGCTAGAATAGACTTGCCCCTTGCGCCATAAAAAAAATCAATCAGCCGATAATAAAACGAAGACTCCGAGTCATTTGTATTTTTTTATATATGCACGCCTATATACAAACTACTAACAAATATGACGTCAACAAAATTCGGTCCCTGTCTGTCTATCGCGAAAACTGCTGACGCCACATAGTCTACGAGGAGGAACAGGGCTTGCACATTTCGAGTAGAGAGACATTTGGGAACAGAAGAACAGGTTAAAGAACAGTTCTTTTAAAAAGAACGGAACATCAAAGAACTGTTCGTCGAAAAGAACAGTATTTCCCATCCCTACTGAGACTACTTCCTGTTTGAGAGCAGGAATCAAATTTACCGAAGGAATCGATTCCTGCTCTCAAACTGATCCGACACTGTTCTCCGTTCTTGGAGCTGTTTTACTTCCTGTTCGGAAAATGATTCCTGCCCTCAAATTGTTCCGACCCTGTTCTTCGTTCTCGGAGCTGTTCTCCGTTCTCAGAGCAGCTCTCTGATCTCGGAGCTGTTCTCCGTTCTCAGAGCAGTTCTCTGTTCGCGGAGCTGTTCTCGATGAATGGTTCGCGGAACTGATCACGATGACTGTTCCAGGAACTGTTCTCGACTGAACCAAGCCCCGACGTCTAACGAATTTGCGAGGAGATTAGCGTAATAATTGTGAAATTTTATAATTGTTAAGCAAAGACATAATGATGAATTTTTAGTTTTAAATCAATTAAATTTTTTTTAATATTGCTCATCAAGAAGATTTTGTTGTCCAGCTTTCTCCCTGGTGGTGTCGCCTCTACTCGTTCTTAGGATTTGCAATGCTTTTAACTTTATTTTAAAACCAAATTTTACAAATTGGAAAGCAAAATTTCAAATGTGTGGACATATTTCACTGTGAAAAGGAAATTCGGATTGGGTGTGTGTCATGCTCTCTAAAAGCTGAAAAGCGATCTCATTAAGTCACGTATTACGATTTTAACATTAGATTTACCACACCAGTCAAAATGACTGGTTTTACAATTTTATTTTAAAATTCTTACTTCACTTTAATTTTTTTTTGAAACGATTGTCACGACATTTGTAGCGATAATTAAATGAATATTATTAGGCGGTTAGTTTTATATTTTTATTCAAAATCAAAATTTTTTGAATATCATCGGTACTTATACCAAACCAGTCAAAATGACTGGTGCATTTTTCTATGTGATGCAATGAGTTTTGCGCAGTTATAATAAATTACAAATACTGCGTAAGTGTAGCACGATCAAGAAAAATGTCATGCGGGTGATAACTACAGAATTTGTGATAAATTTTCAGACGTTGATTGAATTTTGAGGCGTGTTGGCTGTGGACCTTTGTTTAGAAAACTGGAAAGAAACATTTCTTTGGATACTGAAATATTGTATATTCTTTGGTAAGAAAACTAAATACAGAGAGAAATATTATACTATTATTAGTTTCAAATTATTTTTATAATTATCGCTAGGCCCCAAAAATGACAACACGAAAGAAATCTTCCGTGTTTTTGGAAAATATCACCGACATACCTATGGAATGTTCGGATGTTGAAAATGATTAGCTTTATGATAGCGAAGGCGAATTATACGACAACCAAAGTGATCCACACGGCAGGAACAATAAACGTGTTGATATCGAGAGTAGTGATAGCGATATTTCTGATAAGAGCAATGAAGATGATTCAAGCGACAGTGAATACGAAAACATTTCAAACATACGTAAACGAAGATGTTTATCATTGCCGTCCAATTCCAGTGACGAAGATGAAAGTGAAACAGAAATTTCTAGACGGAACTATTTGGAGAAAAATAAAAGAAGGGGGCGTTGGTGGAAGATTATCAGTTCGCAGAATTTTCAAGGATACTCCCGGGCCTACAGCATATGCAAAAAGAAATATTATGAAGGAGGAAATAAGTAGCGCATTTTTATTAGTAATTGACCATTTTATTTTAGAACATACAAGAACTTGTACAGAGTTGGAAACTTCTCGAGTTTTGAACAAAAAATGGATATTTACGCAAGCAAAATTAATTAATTTATTACAATTAATCTAATTGAAGTAATTTATCATTTATAAAAAATATATAAAGACTGGAAGCTCCACCAACCATTTTTTCTAAGATCAGTCATTTTGACTGGTGTCGGTAGAAAAATCATAGTCAAATTGTCGGTATATCTAGTGTTAAAAACATCTCGGAAATAAGAATCCCACCATAAAACTAATGTGTTGAAAAGCGAAAGTGATTTTTTTGACTTGTATTTTTTTGTTTTATACGTGTTTAGATAGATCATATAATATTAACCTGTTTTTCAAACCAATTTTACTTTCCAAGTGGTAATCCCGGTATGCGTTTTTTGTGTTTATAATCTTCTATAAAGGGCAACACTCCCTATTGCATAACATGATTCAAAATTACCTGGTGTTGTCCTCGGATCTTTCTCTTCGGGATGGATAATTGACCGTCGTTTTATTCACTTAAATGACTATTTTATTGACTTAAAAATGACATAAAAATCTAAAAAAATTATTACTTTCGCTTGCGTATTTGTTTTGTCCTAGGCACCTCATATCTGTTTGGAAAACTACTTGAGATGGTTCAGACGTGGGACATTATTAGTTGCCACTGGGGAGAGAATTTAAACGTTTCGATTTGCAAGAACGTTTTCCAATTTACGGAAAAATTCTGATTTTCTTTTCCCAATTACTGATAGTTTTGCGCAGCTAGAATAGACTTGCCCCTTGCGCCATAAAAAAATCAATCAGCCGATAATAAAACGAAGACTCCGAGTCATTTGTATTTTTTTATATATGCACGCCTATATACAAACTACTAACAAATATGACGTCAACAAAATTCGGTCCCTGTCTGTCTATCGCGAAAACTGCTGACGCCACATAGTCTACGAGGAGGAACAGGGCTTGCACATTTCGAGTAGAGAGACATTTGAGAACAGAAGAACAGGTTAAAGAACAGTTCTTTTAAAAAGAACGGAACATCAAAGAACTGTTCGCCGAAAAGAACAGTATTTCCCATCCCTAATCTTAACCGTCTTCATCTTTCCCTGACTCTGCCCCTTCTCCCGCGTAGGTGTTTGCGCCTTGGGCGTTGGCTGGATCATCATTGGTTGATTTCATCCAATGGCTGGTTGCAACGTTGCTGCTGGGGTCTCGATGATGGAAAATGCGCTCTGGTTGCGTCTTTCGGAATTCCACATGGCTGACGCAAGTCTTCGTGATTGCGTATGCCTGATGTTACATATATATCGCATAATTTTAGATTTTTGAGTTGATCGAGATGTTTCTTACGTCTACCTGAACCATCTACAGCATTGTTTCTGAAAATGTAATTCGTGGTGCATCGGACAAAAAATTTCCCTTCCTTTCGTTATACATTTTGAGGAAATTTTTGGTCAACAAAATTTGAGCCTCGATAATCACAGGTCAGGCATCTAAATATATCTTTGAGCAACAGGAAACAGCCATTAAAAATTAAGCACTTAAGACGTCTTGAGGTTATCACTTTGAAATTAAAATTAATTTATTTATTAAAGGCCAGATTAATCATTATATGATATGTATTTGCACTTTCAAAAACATGAAGAATGTAAATCAATAGAATTGAAATATTCATTACAAAAATATACAATACGTAAAATATAAACACTACAACAATGAATACTACTTTATAAAAATAGTTGGCAAAAATAGAGCACGACGCCCGATCCGACGCCCATCTTTCATAGTGAAATATGTCCACACATTTGAAAATTTGGGTAAAGATGTAGAATCCGAGACATGTTTGTCGCCAAGCAATTTTTGTCGCCAAATCAAGATGGCGTCCAAAGCCAGGATGTTCTTAAAAAAAACCGCGGACTTTCCTACGCGAACAACCTTTTGTATAGGGCAATAATGAATGAGGAATGCACAAATAAGCAATAATAAGTAAAAATAAATAAAACTTACGGTTTAATTAATCCTGTGGATGTTCTTAAAAAAACGCGGACTTTCATACGCGAACAACCTTTTGTATAGGGCAATAATAAATGAGGAATGCACAAATAAGGAAAAAAATAACGGTCTAATTAATCCTGTGGATATTCTTAAAAAAAAACGCGGACTTTCCTACGCGAACAACCTTTTGTATAGAGCAATAATAAATGAGGAATGCACAAATAAGTAAAAATAAATAAAACTTACGGTCTAATTAATCCTGTGGATGTTCTTAAAAAAAACGCGGACTTTCCTACGCGAACAACCTTTTGAATAGGGCAATAATAAATCAATCACCTTCAAGCTCTCCGGTTTTGCTAATATATTCCGTTGCGACCCGGTTAAGCGGTAACCAATTACAATCATTCTACAAAGCTAAGACATCAACTAACACAAAAGAATTCAAATTTGAAAACGGTAACCAATCATAGAACGCAAAACATCGATATTTTGTTTAAAAAAATGCGTTCGTTAAAAAAAAAAGAGAAGCGCTCTTTCCTTCCGAAAAACCAACCTTTTCCATAGGGTTACCATACATTTTGAGCACAGTTGTAAAGTTGCCATACTTGGCGATAAATCGCCACGGTCTCGGATTCGACATCTCACCCTAAATTTGTCTTCCATTGTGTGGTAAAATTCGGTTTTAAAAAGAAGTTAAAATAATTACAAATCCTAAGAACGAGTAAAGGCAACACCAGAGGGAAATCTAGACAACAAAATCTTAATCATTAATGTTTTTTTAATTTGTTTAAAATTTCCCTCACTACCCTGTCGTTGCCTAATTAAAAACTTTCACAATTAGGCTAGTCTTTTCACAAATTCGTCAAACGTCGAGGCCTTGGTTCAGTCAAGAACGAACAGTTCTGCGAGAGCAGACTGAGAACACTTCCGGGTGCAGTCCAGCGAGAGCAGAGCGAGAGCGTTTTACCGAAAACAGCTCCGCGAACAATTCATCGAGATCAGCTCCGAGAACGGAGAACAGGATCAGAACAGTTTGAGAGCAGGAATCATTTTCCGAACCAGGAAGTAAAACAGCTCCGAGAACAGAGAACAGGGTCGGATCATTTTGAGAGCAGGAATCGATTCCTTCGGTAAATTTGATTCCTGTTCTCAAACAGGAAGTAGTTTCAAAGCAGGGAGTAGGTTTATGGACAGAGAACGGGTGAATGAATCAACAAGAAACAGTGAGTCACGAACTGTAGGATGAACAGTTGTGTTTCGGACTTAGCATAATTTAGAATATACGAAAATTGTTTGCGAACTTAGAAAATTCGAGGAAAGATAACCTACTTTCTTTGCAAAATTCCCACCCGTTTAAAATCAAAATAGAAAAAAATTACAATGTTTTTTACAAAAAGAACGGAGAACAGGGTTTTGTGAAAAGTGGGAACAGGTTATTCCCGTTCTTTTTGAAGAGCAGGTGAAAAAGAACAGGTTGTTCTTTCTTTCCCCATTCCTAGTTGGGACGAGAATTTGTTTCGTCTTCACTTTCGTCAGCGTCAGAATTGGATTGCGCACTTTGATCTAGTTCTAAAATAGATAATCCTAACAAGATTCGATCAGTTAATTTGTCAATATCAGCTGTTATTTCAAGGCGTAGAATGTTGGCAATTGAAATAAGATCGGGCAAAGAGAATTTTTCAGGAACTATTTCTTTTTTCAACTTTAGATCACAATCGGATGGAAGGCCAGACAATTTTTTTCAAATTTGATCTGTTAAGTCTTCCATTGTCTGTTTCAAATATCAAAGGATGAAAAAGTTTGATATTTCTGGTAGAAGCTGATTTTATGCTTTCGCGCATCCTAGGGTATATCAGCAAGAGTTTTTGCCATGATCAAGGATAACAAAACAATTTTCTCAAAAAAGAAATTTCGTACTCACAGTTTAGACGGTCTCGTAGCTAGGTAATCCAATCGGGGTTTTGTCACAGTGTAGACGATTTCACAACGATGTAATCCAATCAGGTTGCTTTCGGTTTCAAACACACATCAGTTCTGTAAGATAATTCATCACTCGAAGTCTGCTTAATTAACGTCGTTATCACTTCTGTTTTCTGTCACTTTTGGTATTCTTTTCGGCGGGCGTGTCTAGGGAGGGATTCTGCTCGGAAAAGCCGAGCCCTCATGTGGAATATCCAAACCACTTTAGGATGAGTTTGCATACAGAATCTAGAAAAGGGATAAACGCGACATAATTAACAATTAAAGAGTTTATTTACAAATAAAGTGGGGGATGTTTACAGATTAAAAATAGTCAACAATTTCACTTCATCGGGTATTCGTTAGGCATGGCCGTACGCCATCCTCTTCTCGCGTCATCGTTCTCCAATTGTCTCTGGAATCTCTCGGAAAATCGTCCTGTCTAGACTAGGCGGCGCTTCTTCATTTCCAGTAGTACACACAGGGAGTGGCAGATGGAATGCTGATCTTTAAAATATAACCCACATACATATAATTAGTTCATTTTTAATTAAAAACTAAATATATGCATAATTTCAATGTTAATGGGTTAATTCTTTATTTGAAATTCATGTCAATGTTTGATTGTTAACAGTGCAAACTGCGACACAAGGCTCTATTGACGTCTTCGAATTTAAAGATCCTCCTGTGGTGTAATGAAGATAGCCTTAAATGTGTTGGTACGGGCTGGTTTGCTATCGAGTGACCGTTCGAAATGTCCGTCGAGCAACAAACCAAAAAAACCAAGAATGGAAGCAAGCATGAAAATCTCTCAAGAACTGAGATTGTGATTCGATGGCTATACTGACCACACTTGTTCAAGGAATAGTGTACATTCTTTCGATCAAAACACATTTTGCTAATGTCAGCAGTGCAACCTGGTATACAATTAGGCTTCATTAGGTGTCTCCGAATTTAAACCTTCTCAATAGCGCGATGAGGATAGCTTTTAATGTGTTGCTACGGCTAGTTTTGTTATATTATCGCAAGAAATGACCATTGAGTGACAAACCAAACTAAGAAAGGAAGCAAGATGAAAATCGCTCAAGAATTCTGACTGTGATTATGGACATACTGGCTTGACTTGTTCATGAAGTAGTGTGCTTTCCATGAAAACACATTTTGTAAATGCTAACAGCTCAGCTTCCTTCTTATCAATGCCTGTGACACAACAAGACCTTATTGAATATCTCTCCAATGGAGTGAGGATAATAGCTTTTAACGTGTTGAGTAGGGGCTAATTTGTTATCTTGTGGCAAAAAATGATTGCTGAGTGAAAAAGCAAACCAAGCAAGGTGTCAAGCATTAAAATCTCTCGTGAACTATGACTGTATTTCGATGGATATACTATTTCATTTGTTCTTGAAATGGTGAACTTCCTTTCCATCAAAACATATTTCGGACTGAATCAAAAAGCAAAAGAAGACCTCCTGTCAAACTTATTTTTTTATCAACATCAAGGCTGTAATTCTTCCGCAATTCCATTGTGTGCGAGTTCCCGCCAAACAACTTAGGAACTTGAAGCACAACCAGTATGACAGCTCTTTACTTGGAAATAAATTATGCAATCCCTCGAGCACGCGAGCTCCTCTCATGTCTTTTATTGCTCCTCTCCACAGAAACTCCAGTGTTTATAAGGCAGTAAACACCCACATTCGGATGGAAGCTCGTAACAAAGCAATGCAATTTCGCTTAATAAAATCTAGAAATGCGCTTTCTGCAACAAGACAGAAATAATTGCCTTCCTGCATGATTAAAAGATTACAGAATGCTTTAACATGGGCTTTAGAAGGAATTTCAAAAGCAAGGAGAGCTGGATAACTGAGTATATGAATGACTCAGTTATCCAGCTCTCCTTTTTTCATGTATGAGTACCTTCTTTCATGTTCAACGAGGGGTTGGGAAATGTCGCTTCCAATAAGGACTAATTTCCTGTCTTCTCTCTCTCTCAAGGTTCTGTTGAGGAACCTCAAATTAATCAATAGTTATCGATAAATGTCTTGATCGATTCTCAGTCCATTTAATTTTAAGTTTCTGAAGTAAAGGAGATTGGCATCAATTGAAAACTTACTTTTCTTCTCAGGGAGAACATAAAAGTAGGCGCATATGCGTTAGCCAGTACCCATCACTTTGGAAATCCCTCCACTAATCTACGTTAAAAAACGCATTCTATAATCTTTAAGAAGGAGGAAGATAATTATTTCTATTCTCTGTTGCAGAAAATGCTTTCCCATGGGTTATCAAGCGAAATTGCTTTAATATCTTAAATAGCATATTTTTATTTATAAATCAATACATGCCTAAGTCATAAAATTGACGATCGTTGGAGTTTCATCATTAAAAATAAATATATTTGTCTTCGCAATACATTGCTTGTTAAGTGAAGTTTCTTTCTTGAAAAAATTCGAAGCAATACGAATAAAATCAATTTCTAAGTGCCATGGTAATTTCAAGGATTGTCTCCACAGATCTGGTTCTTTAATAGTAGCTAGTCTGTGTCGATGTGGTGCATGTGTTGAAATAAACCTGTTCACTTAATACTCATTTCCCATGTGCTAAACCAGGAAAGATCTTAAAGGTTAATTTGGGAAACTCGTCATTTCGTGATCATCAGTTTTTCTCAAAGGTAAGGTTAAGGTCTTACCTCTTTGGTAATATCCAACAAGTATTTTTGTCTTTAAAAATTTATTTAATGAATCCCTGAAGTGATACGTTTTCCTCATAAGAGTTTTACCATTTTCTCTTCCCTACTAATAAAATTTTAGATTCTGCCTTTTCCAGAACTTTTGAACTCTTTCCTTTCTGTCCTTCGTAGTTTTGTCACTGATGTTTTCTAAGAACTTCAGTTGTTTTTTTTTTACAAATAATTTGCTTAGTAACCTAAAAAATTTTATTTCATAGCTTACAGTTTTTTCTTTTTGTAGATTTGATTTCCCCTTCATGAGTATTTTTTAATTCGTAACTGACCTTAGCTTACATCCATATGTCTCGTGACTTACATTATGATACACTATAATAGTTGAAAGGAACTTAACAATTTACAAAATATAAATTAAATGCACTTCCAATAAATCGTTAGGTCTATTTCTTTGCAGTTAGAAATTAGTTTTATCTACATGTAAAACCAAAAGTTGCAGCTCACACATATTTCGAAAGTTCAATGTCCACATATGTGCAATTTATTTCTGACTAAACTATAATTCGAGCAGGATATGCCAGCACAGAAATTGCAGCACGCTACAGCCTATTGTGTTCGCACATCCTATTTCTAACTAAGACCTCAAACTTAACAATGGCTTACTTGCATAAATGAAAGATCAAATAGAAAGGTAGCAATTACTAACGTCCTGTTTGGAGCGATCAGCACATCTCAATTACGGTTGGGCTTTTCTATTATCATATTTATCTATGCAAGAAAATGTGCGGTACATTTAAAATAATACCAATGCATTATTAACTTAGAAAGACGTGTACTTTACGTATATTTGAAAGGTGTACTTCTAGGGCAGGAGAGGCAAAGCTTCTATCAAAATGACGCACAGTAAAACATACTTGCTTATCAAAATTTTGTGTTTAAAAAAGTATATTTTTTAAATACCATCACTGCAAAAAATAAAATAATTTTAAAATTATTCATAATTGAATACTTAAATTTAAAGAAACGAAACTCATAGAAAACAGCAGAAAAATATACCATCAGTTCAATAATCTCTTATTTAAGACAATTCAAACCCTCATTTTTAAAATAAATTTCAATTAACTTTAAGCAAAACAACGAAAATTCTTGGGTCCGTTGAAGTAAATCAGCGTACTATTTATAACCTCCAAAACATCTGTCTGTGTATGTTTTAATGGAATTTCTAGTACAGCTTCTTGCAGAAAGCATCTATGGTTTCTAAGGCCCTTTCTTACTTCAATATTAATAGTTGCGCTAGTAAAAATTTATTAGCTAAACATTTTTTAGTGAAGGTTAAGATTTAGTATCGTTTGAATCGAAAATTTAATAATAAATCCATTACAGTTTTAGATGTAACATAAATGTAAATTTCACGTTATCATTAAAAAAAATAACGTGTGTAATGTAAATGATAAACGTGTGCAATGTCAATGATTACCATGTGTAATGTAAATGATTAACATATGTTGTTTCCTTCAAACTAGACTTAATGATTTAAAATACGTTGTAATAAAAAATCCATTAACTTTCACCGAAAAGGTTGGCAATAATTTTCATCCAAATTACAACATAAATAGTGAAGCTTTCTCCTTATTTCATATTCATTTGATGAATTAATATTCTCTCTAGACATTTTTAGATAATCACAACGTTGCTGAAAACTCATGTGTTTTAATCACTTTCTTGTAACAAAATTTCTGAAAAGTCTTCATTCTAGAAACGAAACACATCTATATAAATAAAAATAGTGTTTGTACATTGAATATTTTCGATCCATTTCAAGTTATTTATCCATTTTGGACCCTTCTAATACAAAATCGGTGGCTTGTGTGTTTGGTGTCTGTATGTGCCGATACTATCTCCAAACGGCTGGGTGCATTCATAAAACTTTGCATACTGTGAGTACTTACATTCATTTGATGACTGAACTTAGTTGCATTGATTTGTCTGTCTGTCTTCCGGTTTTACGTCTGTTTTTGTAACTGTGTGTTTCTGCAAGTGTCATTTAAGATTTATTCAACATGTTTTAATAAAACGTTAAATATTTTATAAATTATATTTTAGTTTAGTAAATACATTATTTGAATTTCCATTGCTCATATTTAGGCAAGTCTCATGTAAAATATCTAAATAAGTATTTTAAAAATCAACGGTAATTTGGTAGTTTTGAAGAAGGAATATATAATGAGCATTGCGATTACTTGGATTGTTTTACCGGTACTGCTGAAAAAGCAATTATTTTTGCAAAAATTGTTTTTAGGGAACTTTAACCTGTTACTTTACTTATTTTGAGCCTTACTCTTTCTTTGAGAAATAAAACAATTTCCAAATATTGTTTCAAAAATTATATTTTTGACGGAATTTGAACTCTGATACTTTATTTGTTCCTTGTTTTTTCTTTGTGAAATATAAATAATTTCAGAATATTTGGGACCGACGATATTTTGTAACGAAAGGAAAAGAAACTGAAACGGGTGTTAATTGCAATTCACCACGTGCAGTGATATTTTCTGTCTTTTCTCGCTCGGAATTAATTTCACATTTCTAAATTTGTTCCAATTTTTAGTTGTAAGATTTGGCAACTATACGAGATCACGAAATAAAAAGGAATTACGAAATAATATTTTCAGATTAAATGTTTTCCCCGACAAACTTTACATTAGTTTTATTTCGTTGTAAATTTGTTTTCTGTTGTGTTGGGTTAGCAGAGTGAGTGGCAACAAATGTACAAACATTACTTTTATTTAACACGAATAATTAACAATAAAACAATACAGACATAATAAACATGGAATCAGGGAGCGCTTACTTTTACAGACTCACTTTGATTAGAACTCAGCAGCAACTGAGGATGATGCAAATGGTTAGTGACGTCGACAGTAATGACGTGATGCGTGGGCGGACGTCAGACTGTTATACGTAGGGGAAGAGAAAATGAGTATTATTTCCAACATGTAAATTTATTGAACATTTATTATTTTAATAAATTTTAATTATTTTTCATCACACGCAATACTACCACAAAGTATTTGATTTAAAGCGGCATATAAGTTAGAATAAAGTACATTTAAGTGGGATTTTGCCGTTATTGGAAGAATGTTAATGTTGTAAAAATCTGAACTTGGACTTTTAAAATATTAAAAATGATTTGCCATATTGATAGAAGGTCAAGGTGGTTTATTTTATGAGTTGAAGCAACTTATTATAGATGTTAAAAGTTTGTTGAAAACAGGGATTTTCTTTACAGAAAAACGTTAGAAATCCATTTATTATTTTTTAAATACGTTAATAGGTTACCTTTCCTTTGTACTGAAGACATTTAATTATTAAAAAGTTCTTTTATTATTACACGTGTCACAAAATGGAATTTTCAAGAAAAATATATTCGTTTTAAAAAACTTAGCGATGAATATCTTATCAAATTGATTTGTCATCCTTCCCTTAAAGATGGCGAAATTCGATAATGTTGCCTGCCTGATGCAAGAATTCCACAACTTAAAAATTTAGTATGTAAACTACGAATGCGAAAGTATTCGCCGTAGATTGTTCATTTATGAGAAATGAGTTCAGCAATTTTACGGGTAAAGAACTTAATAAAGTGCATTCCTATAATCCCTCCTTCCTAAAAAATCCCCTTCGTTTGTAGTAGTTACCATAGTGTCACCTTTCGTCATTTTGTAGTTTTGTCTTACAGAAGGATTGCGATGTGTGATAAGTGTATTACATGAATAAATATGCATGTATAGGATTTGTGTCCAAAGTAAGTTGTAGAAATTATAAAAGATGGTGTAAAAAAATTAGTCGAAAGGGTGTAAAAAATTGTTTTACTCACACTTAAATGATTTGGCTTTCTTCTACGAAAGAGAAAAGTGATTATTCCTGGTCACTTTTTCAATTTAAAATTTACCAATTTAACCCGAGTAAGGTCGGGTAATTCTGCTATTGTACAATAAAACTGAATTTTGTCAAGAATTACAAGTTGTCGCAGATAAATTTTGTTTGAAATTGAACACTAACAGAGTGAACAAATCTATATAAAATTAGCACCTGAAACGCCACTAATTCTTTAAGGCAATTTCAAATTGTCGGATTTACATTTTCTATGATAAAAATATTTCATTATAATTTATGTTGCACCTCAAATATTAAGAACGTATGAAACTTTCTTTTCTATTTTAAATTTCATACTCTTAGGAATTTAAAACGATATACATATACATCAAAATTTTGAAAAACACTTTAAAAAGTCATAATTCTTTATGCTCGAAGACTCTCAAACAAGATCTAAAACTTCTGGAACAAATACTCTATAAAGTTACTCAGATATCATAAAAGAGATACTAAAAATCAAACTTAGGTGAAAGATTTTATACTTTAGTTTGTTTGCTTTCGATATTGGTGTATGATTACGCTCTTTCTAAAAGTCAAAAATTGCATTAGGCCGACAAATCGGATCTCAGAAACCCTAGTGGAAACGCCCGTAAGTCGTACTCTCATATCATTCTGTTGTTGCTGGATAAACAAAGAGGTTGATCAACCGAAACATTTGCAAAAAATCTATAAATGATAATCATGAATAAAACATTTAAGTTTTGTAAGTGTGTAAGGTAATAGTCACTTTACGAAAATATATGCGACGGATTTTTTTTGGTAAATTCGTTGCGTAAACCACGAAAATGCGTTAATTGTGTGTACTATGGTCCGGCTACCTCTAGAAGGCAGTGGAGTCACGTGGTTTCGAGAGAATTTATGAGTTATATTAGGAGATTCGTGGTAACGTAAACAAATTCCTTCCACAATTAGAGTTTTTAGCATGGATTCTGGTACTAAATTTGTTATTAGATACTGAAAGCGATAGATTAATAACGAGTTGGCAGAGGGAAAACATCCGCAGCTATTGCCATTCATGCTTTTGCCTATGGCAGCCTTCTCCACACACACTTGTACACCTATTCGAAAATCGACTGACCCAAGGTTGACTGGTTATTGGAGCTGCCCTATATAAGCTAAATATGTTTATTAAACTTGCAGTAGTTCAGTTAATTATTAATTAACAGCCTTATGCAAGACAATTAAACTGCTCTAGAGAGAGAGAGGAAAAATTGCTATGAAAACTGCACTGTTAAGAAGGTAAGGGATTACACGAAGCAGAATGTACACGTTTAACACTTTTGGGGAATATTATAAGCCTTGAAAATTTTAGTTTAGTTTCTCTTATTATCAATGGGAAATGAGGTTGGTTGTTTTGGGCTTTTATGGATCAAGGGCCATATTTTTGACCAACCTACGCCAAACACAATACAACGACAAGTAAAAAATGCCATGAAAGAAAAAAAAGAGGGATTAGGGAAAAAATAGTGGTATGAATTCAGAAAAAAGGTCGCTTGGGTATCCCAGGAGCACGATACTCATGTTTAGTAGACAGTAAACACCATGGGAAAGATCACTAGAGTACCTCGGGTCCATGAAGCCGTACTCACTTAAGGAGATGTGCCCTTGTGGGCTGGGATAAAATGAGGATAGTTTAGAACCATGAACTCTTATAGAAAATCTGGCCAAGATTTAAATTGGTAGGAGGAATATCCACCCATAACTGAGATTTGAGCTCTCTCTCTTTATTTTCTATTGAAAATAAAGGTTATTTTCCTAATAAGCTCAACAGTATGATACTTACTAGAAACATCGTCCTTCTAATCAAATAGATGAAGTATGTGAGGTCAGCTTCATACTATTTCTTCCGGTCACTTGGTTTGAAGATCTATCATGTGGTTGTGGGAAAAAACATCAATACTAGTGTGGGACAAATTATTAATCGGTTAGTGATTATACTGCGTGATTAAAAACACTAGTCTGCGCTTCGATAGCCAATCGGCCCAAGTCGATCTGTAAGACCACGTGACTTACCCTTCTGAAATCTTACGACAGCGATTCCGCCCACATGCTCTATATATTTAATTCGAAGATCGATGACTAGCAATGTCTTAAGTTTAAAACTGCTATACTAATTAATTGATTGGCCAAGTTTCTAACTATGTAACTTATCTCTAACCACTGATATATTAGTGCCGGCTCCAATAGCCAAACGGCTGAGGGTGTCGGTTTTAAAAAACGGTTAGACTGAAGCTTTTGTTTCGAATCTTTTTTATGCTGAAGTCGGGTTGGATGCTTAAAGCTCCATGGCTTTTTCAAGACGACACGTAAATGCAGAACCCTCGCCCTATGTCCTCCACGAAAGCATGCTCCCCACAGATCATGGGGGTACAATGTGGCAGTACCTCCCATGATACCCCGAGTTAAGACAGAGTCTGATACTTTCTCGCCAATTAATGCTTGAAGGGTCACAAAACCATAAGCTAGCATTTCAGGAAAAATGATATAGTGGTTTGTCACAAAATTTGAATTATAAACTAAAGAAACGTGGTATTCTTTATTTTTGTATTTCATCCATTCAAAAACTTACTCGAAGTATCACTTTCTAAGTTATAAATAACACCAGATTACAAAGTTATTCGCAATAAATAATGCTCAATTCTATTCTTTCCTTTTTCGCGTTTGGTTGTTAATGACATTTGTGTTTCACGAATTATCAATTTATCTCCTTTTGCGACAAAATAAAAAAATCGTGAAGAGTTCATTCAAGTCCTAAGAATTTTTCAATCTTTACAATGCAATTCACTACGCCATCACCTTAGACAACGCACTTGTATTATTGTTCTCAATCTTCTGCAATATCTTTAAAGTTCTTTCAAAAACGTGAATTCAGGGGCTTTCAAAAATTTAATAAATGAAATTAAACGGATTTTATCCCGAAAGGAATTTGTGTTAACAATTCCTTTAAGTGTTCGATTATATACAAGTTCCACTTACCTACTTTCTGGGTCCCAGATTAGATGACATGCCCTGATGAAATACAAATGAGAATTTCAAATATTCCATTTCTAACAAGAAAACGCATAAAATTTTCGCTTTCTTATACACTTGTGCAATTTTATCAGCATAAATGCACCGATTCATAAATTTTAAAATTAAAACAACTAATTGCACATTGCAGTATAAAAAGACTTTCACGTTCTGACATATCAATGCTAAAAGATGTCGGTTATTTCGATACCTTTTAGCATCAACATAGATGAATAGCTAATCTTGTGTCATCGTAATGATTGTTGATTATTTAACCAAAAAAATTTCAGTGACAACCTATGTGGCAAAAAGAATCAGGGTATCGCTCATTTCTTGATTTTCTTTTTGATTATTCATTTTAAATAGGTTCATTTAAGAAAACCAGAAAAGTAGTGTCTGAGAGGAGGGATTGTACTATCACCTGGCGACGTCAGTATATTCTTAGAGAACACTCGAATAGAGAAGTAATGGGAAGAATTTTTTTACTAGTCTCAATGTTACTTCAGTAACTCTTGAAAAATAGCAGACTAATTACAATTGGGCCTTCCTTAACGAATCCTGATTCAGGTATGAATAATTTTATGTTGTAAGCAATATATTTGTAAATCAATCTGTAGTATTATAGCCTGAATTTCGAGATGAACGAAGAATAATCTTTCTGAAAATTCAGCATAAATTATTTTCAGGTTTATGTATGAATGTTAATTACTGAATTTACTTTTTGTACAGAATTATCTTACTGTAAGTAGTCTTGATTTCATTGGAAGTCTGCATTTCTAATCGCTGGCCTAGAAATCAACCGCTTAATAAAACCGGATTTGTTCAAACAGAAGTGGTTTTATTGAAAGGCGAGAACTGTACCCCTTACAAGAAATGCTAGGATCGAAGAACTCTAAAATAAATCAAAAAATAATTTTTTAACTTGCACTTTTTTTTCTAGTGCGGTAACTTACAAAGTATAAAAACCAGTTTTATAAAATTAAAAACACAGTTTCTACAGGTAAACGAAAGCTGGCAAACCTTACGTAATATTGCACACAATAGTAAAAGAATCTCGGTGTTCCCGTGACGTTTATCCCCGATTTTCAAGGTTCAGCGCAACGAGTGGGGAAGTGATACAATGAGCATTGTTTTAATTGAACATTTGTCGTGTTTCTCTTCCTTTTCAATGTGTATGGACGCTGTCACGAAACTCACTATTGCGTAACTAACGTCAAGATTTTCCTGCGTGCAAGATTTCCCTGTGTGTACTTTAAATAATCACAGGGAAATGAACGTCACCCACTTATTTCGCATCCACATTGTTACGAATTTTTTCAGTACGCACATAATTGAAAAAGTAACATCAACTATTTAGAATATAGAAACTGAAGGGGAATGACCCCTTTTTGAGGTCCTTCCCGTAGTATCGTACTACACTGTGATCCAATACAGCAGGCTACTCGTATTTTATATGGGCCATGTCCCTTTCAACAGTACCTTTTTTCCGCTTCCGGCAAAGCGAAATAACTGTGCTTGTGGTCCAGTGGGATCTTGCTGCCCCCGTTGCCCTCTTCAAGACTAAATTTTACGTGCGGTGTCACAAAAATGGATCGGTTAGCTTTTAGAGAAAAATTATATTTGATCAGAGGAAAATCTTCATAAGGAAAATTTTGTATTTCTTTTCAGCTTTAATTTATTTACTTCATAATTATACAATGGAAAATAAATTGTAATGTATAACCCCTAATAGAGTACCAAGGAATACCCATGAAACTTGGTAAGTCCCTCAAAAGGACAGGCTGGGGACACTTCTGTTGGTTATCTGGTTATGTAGAAAAGTGAACAAACTATTTAGAAATAAAATGCATTCGAACTTTTCCAGAAAAAAGAATAACTGTATCTAGTTTAAATAGATAGTAATTTACTAGCATGTAAAAACACTCTGGGCTAGTATTTCGTGAATTATAAAAATAACTTTGCCACCGTACAATATGATGAAATTCAAGGGAACTAATGTTTCAAATACAGGAAATTGAAATATCTTTATCATGCTCAAATATTAGCGAAACTGATTTTATAATGCTTGTGGAATATAGTACTATTCTAAACAAAAATTAATGCTAACACAAGGTAAAGTGATACAGGTGATATAAAGTGTATTTTTGGCATGAGTTTAAGGTTTGGTTGGTTTTTAACTATACTAACAAGAACCAGATCTGGCCAAACTGTACCAAACAATGCTTTTTCGGTCCAGTAATGGGCACACACAAACATAGAAAATTTTGTTGCAACTGAAGAGAGAAATACACCCAAGGTAGTTAGTTACAGGAATGGAATCTGAGCCTGCTACAGCTCGCAAGCCACTAGACATAGAAAACAAGCTCAGACTACACAAGCATGGAAAAAAATTACTGACGAAGAAGAGAGAAATACAACCAGAGTAGTTACAGGAATAGAATTTGAACCTGCCATAACTCACAGGCTGATAGTACGGTGGGCAAACCTAATATGATTTTAGGGAATAAGGAGAAAAATATTGTGTTAAGGCACTGCTTACCGGAAACTGAATTTGTGCTGCAAACATAAAGAACCTTGGAAGTTGGAGATGTGAACATCGAAATCAGAATGGTAGCATGGCAAATCATCTCGACCAATTTACATATCAAACCAGATTCTGAAGAGATCACGCAGGGTTCGGTTACGATCCCAATCATATATCTACATTAACTTTTTTGAGAGATGAGCACAGATTTTATATTTTCTTTTGGACCTCCTGCAGCTCTATAAATCTCGTTAAATAATAATATATACAACGCAAATATTCATACACTCAAATATAGAAGTTAACCTCTACCAAAAAACCTTTTACAAAATTCTAGATCTCTGAATAGTGCTGTATGATAATAATCTGTGCTGTATAATATAAATCCATGCAATTTCGTACAGATTAAAATAATTTTAAATTAACTCCTCGGTCAAATTATTGTTGGTTTATATTTTAAAAAAGGAGACTTCTTTTCTTGAAAACAGTGCGTGAAGCCTTGCGAATATATTATATTAACCTGGTACAAAAAATCCTTTAAAAAATCGATTTTTTAATTTTACTTTTAAACGATAGAGGACGATCTTCTGATTCCAGTGATATATGGGTTTTATGGTTTTAGACATTTAAAAGGGCTTAAAAAAGGGAAAAAACAAAAGTAAACAAAAGTGCCACGCCCACCTTCACAGCTGTCAAAGTTTATAAACGTAGTAATTTATTTATATAAACTACTTTTTAAGTTATTTTTTATAATATTTTTGGTGGACTTGTTGAACAGTGATTAACTGTACTTGTAACTGCGAAGAGAAGTTGTTTATTTTGAATTTGCTTGTAGTTCTCGTGCTGTATTTTTGTGCTACTCAAATTCTTATAAGCTTTGGAGTTTTGTTTCTTTTGCTACGCGTTTTTTCAGATTTTTAATTTGGATTTTGAAATCGTTCTTTGAAACAAAAGATATGGCACGTAGGAAAGCTTTCGGTCGTAAAAAATTCAAAGGGAATCAATATACGAATCGAAAGGAACAAACAGAAGCGTCTTCTGAAAAGAAACGAATTTTGGAAACGCCAACATCAAGTTCCAAGCGAAAGCTATCCGGTATTCCACACTATGAGTATTTAAATACAAATGGTGCTGGTAATATTATTATTGATATTAGTATTTTGTCTAATCTGCTGAAGCAAAGTGCTAAGTGCAAGCATTGCAATAAAGATGGTACCATGATTGCAGAAATTGAAGGCACGCAACACAAAGGGCTTGCGGTTTCCATTGCATTTACATGTACAGCATGTAAAAATTCAGCGGCTTCAATGAGTTCAAAAATTTCAAGGAACCAGTACGACGTAAACATTAGGCTTGTTTATGGGATGCGATGCATTGGTAAAGGAAATAAATCAGCAGAAGTGTTTTGTGCGATGATGAATTTGCCTCCTCCACCTCAACGCTTTTCATCATTTCATGAAAGAATTTTCGACAGTTTGGATTCTATTTCAAAATCTTCCATGAAAGCTGCAACTGAGGAAACTGTAACGTTAGCTGGTGGGAATCGTGACATTGCAGCTGCATTTGATGGGTCATGGCAGAAAAGAGGCCATACATCTTTGAACGGTGTTGCTGTTTGTACTTCCCTAGAGACTGGCAAAGTCATGGACTTTGAATGTCTCACAAAAAATTGTTTCAAATGTAGAAATAGTCCATCAGAAGAACACATTTGCGACAAGAATTATGTGGGCACAAGTGGCGGCATGGAAGCTGCAGGAGTTATGCAGATATTTCAAAGGTCGGAAGCTGAACGTCAAGTTCGATATTTGGACTACCTCGGAGACGGAGATTCAAAAGCATATGATCAAGTAGTGGCCAGTCAGGTGTATGGAACAGACACCACAATAGAAAAATTAGAATGTGTTGGTCATGTCCAGAAAAGAATGGGTACACGGCTTAGAAAACTGAGACAGGATCTAAAGAAAACAAAATTATCGGATGGCAAGAGTATTTCGGGACGTGGGCGACTAACAGATCGAGAAGTAAATTTGATACAAACGTACTATGGTTTAGCCATAAGGCGTAATGCTAATAATTCTGTTCAGGAAATGTCCAAAGCTGTTTGGGCTATCTATTTCCATAAGCTGTCTACAGATGTGAATCCACAACATGGCTTATGTCCTACAGATGATGACACGGTGTAAATTTAACAAACTTGGAAATTGTAAATATACACATACTAATTCTTTGCCAGAACCTGTTCTGCTTTCCATGAAGCCAATATTTAGGTCTCTAAGTGATCCTAAACTTTTGTCCAAATGCAGCCATGGAAAAACCCAAAACCCCAATGAAAGTTTTAATAGATGCATATGGGACCGCTTGCCGAAAACCTCCTTTCACGGCATAAAATCATTTAGAATTGGAATAATGGATGCTGTCCTGTGTTTCAATGATGGCTCTCAAAAGCGGTTGGAAGTTTTAAAAAACCTTGGCATAGAACCTGGATATTATATGTCTCAAGCTCTAAAAAAACTCGATGAAAGACGAATATGCGAAGCCAGCCGGGCAACTAAACAAGCCTCAAAAGAAGCAAGAAAAGTAAACAAGAACAAAAAAAGGAAATTTGAGCTTGAAGAATGTCTGAATATATCAGAATATGGTCCAGGCGCATTCTAAAGTGTTTCTAAAGTAAGTTATTTGCCTTCCAAATGTTTAAATGCTATTTTCTCAAAATGTGATTTTTCCACACTTAGGTACACTTTTCTCAAATTGTACTCAATTTACAAGCTTAAAATTTTGCATACTATTCCAACTATACCTTCTTGCCACAGTAAACCTCAAATTTTAATGAAAAATAAAACATAAAAAATTTTAGAACCATTTTAGCAGGTAAAAAACACATGTTTTATGACCATGTAAAATAAACTCGCTCCAAATTACAAAATAAATTTAATTTTGATTTAATTTGAGGTTACTAGTATCCTTTAAAGTATTTATGAACTCTGTACAAAATCTTAAAGTTCTATATGCAGTACTTTTTTGTAAAAGTGTACCTGCGCATGGCACTATTATAAAATTTTGGGTTTTGAGTTGTTTCAAATATAGGGCTAAAACATAAATAATAATACATAAAAATATAATTTTTTTCTGTAAATATATCACTCAATACTTAATAAGTATGATATAAAAAGAATTAAACAGGTATCTTAAAAATTTATAATATTACATCAGTTTACGTGGCATGACAATTTCTGTCATTTTTCTTCTCCGAGAAGTACCAGGTTCCCTTAATATGGCTGGTGAAATGAAGGAAGGTTTTTCGGAATTTGTGATGGGGTTGATAATTGTATTAGGGAAACCTCTTGTCAATTCAAACTGTTTAGGTTTAAGATTGGAGTATCTCATAAATACACTGCTGCCAAAAAAATGTAACCCCATGAAAGAAGCTTCCAATAGCCTTGAAATTTGTGCGATGCGTAGTTCAAAGTAAGATAAGCAAATGATTAACACTGTAGCAGATATGCAAATCATGTACGCCAGCCCTATGTAAGCAGTATAAAAGAGACAGTTTTAATTATTAGAATTGTGTTTTCTCGCTGTTCCTGTGCATCGGAAGTTTAATTATGCCTCGTCGAAAAATACGCAGTCATACAAGCACGTTTCTGAGTTTGTCAGAGGAAGAATTGTGACATCGAGACTGGATTATCATTCCGAGAAATTGGTGCTCGCATTGGACGAAATCAAGCCACATTGATGATAATATGGAATTCGTGGGTGAAGGAGGAACGAACTAACCTATGTGAACGATCACAGCAATCTCGTTAAACCACCGAAAGAGAGGACAGACATCTTGCAAGCATGTATATTGAGGATCATAATGTACGGATCGTAAAATCATCACTTCACTAAGTCAACAGATGGCACCATGCCTAATCACCTTGAAAATATTAAAAATAGACATTCACGATATGAAATCAAGATGTGGCTGGAGAGATGACAGATTGGCCATAGATACTTCACTGTTTATTTACATGAGCTGAATTTTATTTCCCCACTTTCCCGCAAAAAGACTCTAAACCACATGTTGAGTCTGGTGGCTTGGGTACTAAAAACTGAGTTATAGTGGATACATAACTGTGTTCAAAAGAAGTTACCATAGAGGTGTGCAATCTGTAATGACCATCCAATCAATTTACGATTTTTCGAGGTCGTGTGGGGCACAAGTAATATAAAAATTCCAAATGTTACAGGAAAAGTAAGTCAGACTGGGTACACAACATTATCGATATTATATTCAGACCTGTAACTATACTGCCACAAATACAGAAAATGTGTTCGAATCTTTTTTAAATTATCACATGCTTTTTTACTGTTTCAAGGTACACAGGAACATGATTTCCAACATTATATTATTAATTGTTGCAATATGGGTCAGAGCATTTTAGCAACACACGAAAAAACTAATAATGTCTGTCTCAGATTATCCGCAAAGCGAATGGATCACTCATGGACAATCGGGAGTTGAGTTGATGTAATTTACAGTTTGACTGCTGCCTTAATGCCCTGTTGAATTTTTCATATAGCCCTTATTAAATGTGCATTAACCCTCCTGGTAGTTGTCTGGACGAGGTATCTCATCATGACCAAAACTGATCAGATCTTGATGGACGAGATATGTCGTCCTTTGAAGAAAACTGACCCATGATCTGGTCATCATAAAAAAATCGGCAATATCTTGATGGCGAAATATCTCTTCATTAAGATATTGTTAATTTTTTGATGATGATAAGATCAAGACCTGGTCAATTTCTTTTCTAATGACGAGAAATCTCGTCCATCAAGATCTAATTGTACTAATGACGAGGTATCTCGTCGAAACAACCACCAGAAAGTTTGATCTCGGTTTGGGTTTTTCTGTTTATTATACATTATACATTAATTTTTTCTTTCTGCACTCCTTCTCTATATGAACTTTAATTATGCCAAATCTCATACTCCTCCGTACGCGCAATGTGCTTAAAAAGGGGTACAAAGTTTTTTCTTCACGTATTAATATATAGATAAGAGATATTTCCATCTCATTTTCACCATGTTATTTCCTACTTATTGAACATCCTAACACTCTTTTATGATTCAGTTTAAAATATGAATTGTTGCAGCTTATAATAGCAGCATAATTGGATTTTTCTAAGTGTATATTAGATTATATAAATCCAGCTCTATATCAGTTTTTAATTGGAACATTCCTTTTTTAAAATTGCCTCAGATGATATACAATTGAAAGTTCGGCGAACCTCAATACCTAATACAACACGAAAAATAGATGATTTCAATATAAAATGTATTACGGAATACGTTGCCATTTCCATAAGCAATGTTTTGTTATTTGATAGTTAAACTAGTTTGCTCAAGCTTTCTCCCAAACTTTTTTGGGTAATATCCATTCCAATTCTAGATTTCGATTTCATGGCTCGTCATTATCAAGGGAGATTTAAGAAATCGGGGGAAAAAGAGCAAATATCGAAGAACGAGGAAGAAAAAAAGCATCAATTTTAAAACTACAAATCTACACTTGAGGAGATTGCATATATATTACTACAAATATTTCAAATTCCTTTAGTTCAATATTTTAAAAGTAGGCCGTAAATTTTGCAATTAAAAAAAATTAGAAATCATATTTGTAACAATATTCAACATGATTTCTAAATTTTTGATTCCTGATTTTGTGTAATAAATATTTTTCCAAAGATAAACAATTCTCCTGGTTTTGTTAATTACCATTTTTTAAAGAATAAAAAAATCATTATACAATTAAAATTTTACTGGTGTATAGTGCATATTTGTAAATATTTTATCTCTTTTTCTGATACTTCAATTCAATTTTCAATACGATTAGTCAAAAATTTAATTGTGACAGTACTCTCTGAGAAAGTTAATATTTTATATAGAAATTGAGTATTACACTGATTCTATTATTCTATTAATTCAAGAAATCATTTAGCTAACAATTATTCAGTAAATGCCTCCTGATATAACTATATAATCAACTCTTATTTACTAAAATATCACAAGTATACACAACTTTTATTTTAAATAACAGAAGTTTAAAATATCGTTCTTCGTTGACTATAATCTCAAATTATGATTATTATCTAAAAAATAAAAGGTTAGTAAATATTGATAAACTAAGAGGCTTCACCCTTAGTTTATAAATATTTAATAACCATTATTTTTCTACCTCTCGCCAACCTCCGAAAATATCTTCATTGGTTCGCTATGCTAACTAACAATGATCCGTAACATAAAAAAATAGCCTTTGTGTTGCTCACGTTGGCGTGGTGTGAAAGTTCGGAGAGTGAGGTGCCAGCTCAGATGTTGTTCTCGTCATCTGACCAAGGTTCAAAATTACGAAGCGTTGTCGTTGGATCTTTCCCTTCGGGATTGATCCTGGACCGACGCCAATAGCCCGTTGTATTGCTCCAGTGCACGTCAATTAACTACCTACCTACCATTTTGTTGCTTCCAGTGCGAAGTTAATTCAACTCTCTATCTACTTTGGCATGAAAACATGACAAATATCTTGCAAAGTAAAATGTACCATTTTAATATATATTAAGTAGGGTTTGCATATTTCGTTAGCAGCCTGCGAGTTCTAGCCGGTGCAAGTTCAATTCATGTCAAGTTCGATTCCTCCCTAGGTGTATTTCTTTGCATGTCCACCTTTTTGAAATTACTTGGCACAGCTTGGCCAAATATTGTCCTTGAGCCATAAAATAAACCCAACCAACCTTTATACTCAGAAAATAATAGGGCCCAATCAAATAAGAAGTCAATGATGGTTAAGTCATATGACATTCTCTTAACTTGATTTGTAAGAAACCTTTTAGTGCTATTTTCAAATTTTCGGTTAAGATAAATCAAATCTATCTAAACATCAAGACATTTCAATTTCGTTTAATTTGTCACTCTACTGTCATTTTTTTGCTACACGAGGGGCCAGTTATTTTGGAATACTTGCTAAATTACGTGCTATCAAATCTTACTCGCATAAAACATAAAAGACGGAAACAATCAGTAAATAGACAGTTGAAGGGAAGATGGTAGTGAATGACTGAAAGATTTTAATTTAGAAGGGAAAATGTTTGTACATTCGGAGAGATGATGATGTTAATATCGAAACATAATTTGAGTGAACTTTGCGGAGTTTGCATAATTTTCTGCTCCTAAATTAAAAAAATTTTCTTAATTTACACAAATCGCTGCTACGATGATACTTCCGAAAATCCATAAAGTACTTCATAAATAATTGAACTGTGCTAACGATCTAATAAATTTGACTTCTTGCTCCGAAAATTGAAACTTTTAAAAAGATTATCTGTCTTGGTGAATAGAATATTGTCGTATGACTGTGATCTCTTGGGATAGGCTTCTCTCGGGATAGAACCATACTATTTCTGGGTACATGGCCAGATCATACACCACAACCTCAAAAGTCTTAAGTGTATTTGGAAGTTCTAAATGTGTAATTGATAGGTTACTCTCATCTTATCAAATCGTATTCGTTAAATGAATACTTTTTATTAAGTAAATAACTGTCGAATGTTTTGATGCTAAAACGCAGTGTGATCGGGACGAAAGGTGGATTGTTCGCGATGTGTACCAATCAAGATTGTATAGCAATCTTCTACGTTGACAAACAGAAGATGTAGACCCCCCAATATATACATAAATTAATAAAATTATGTACGCACAAACCATTATACACTTAATGTGGATATTTTCTCTTCTAAATTTTCTGCTCTAGAATTTAAATGATCATTCAATTCTGGAGCAGTATTGAATAATTATTTAATATGGACGCAGAAAAATTATGATTATTAGCAAAACGATTTAAAATTTACTATACAAAGCATTTGAATGGAGTGAAAACTTCGCTCCATTGTTTAACGTTATTGGAGTTATTTGTTGTTTTTAATGTCAGCTTATCGATGGTATGACCTTTCAAGCAATAATTGGCTAGAAAGTGGCAGTCTCTACTTTAACCCGCTGCACGGTGTTGCCACAATGCACCCACAGCGAACTGTGGGGGGTAACATGCCTTCCTGGAGAACTTCATGGAAGCTGGCCTCCACTTACGTGTCGTCTACTAGGAAATTTCAAGAATCTAACCCGACTTCGGCACATAAAAGATTCCAACTCATAACCAAGCGCTTCACTCTATTAGTTACTTAAGAGCGAAGCTTTTAGCCGCTCGGGTGATTGGTGAGGTAGGAAACATAAAATAATACCTGCATGTAAAAGTGAGTTTCTTTCTGCGTCCTCTGGTGAGCTCAAGAATTGGTGTTTCCATTTATTTAAAATAATCTTTGATTATGATGTAATAATCTGATAATTATGTTCAACATGAATATTGTTTGTAACATCTACTTAAAATATTGAACTAATGTATTTTTTTTATCACGTTTAGTAGTTTATTCGAGTGCTATGGGCCAGCATTCCCCTCGGTGCATTTTTTAAATTTTAAAAGCTGAGTTACATCGATGATCGGCAATTCTTTATTTTGAGTTCCTCACAGTTAAGCGCGCATAGCTAGATGGATAAACCGAATTGCAGTTAGAAGGTGAGAGGAACTGCGTAAGCTGGAAATTTGATATTGAACTGCAGCTTTCAACACAAAAATTCATTAAAACCTGTGATAGATACTTTAATGAGGGACACCATGCAATAAAAATGTTATAGAAAACAGAGATGTGTGAGTATATAATACTTTGACTGTGTGACTATTGACATATAGTTCGTTCTTTCAAGCATTCGTTATTGACATGTGCATTCGTTGTGTTGTATGTAGTAATTCATAAAGGTGATACAATTGTCTCACTTACTAAAAAGTATTAATGGATAGACTCATAAAACACGGTATCATCGTTATTTAGCAATATTTTTTGAATATAGTAACCCAAATTGAAAGGTTATCCAAATAACCGTTTGACGACGAAATATTCTAGTCCATCAATTTGGTGATGGACCTGTACCATGTTCTTGATTTTACCGCGTTAATAATATGCTATACTTTGTTATGAAGTTCGAGTTTCTATATCCTGATTTATGAGATTATATTAACTAATAGCTTGGAGTTATTAGCAAGATAAAGATAACAGAAAACATTTGATTCATTAGAATCAAAGAGATAAGGACAAAAATTTTCAGTAGAAACGTTAACATAAAAGTCTCAACAATAACAAAAAGGGCTACCAGTGTCCTAATTTGTATGTCATAGTAAATATAAATTTTACTATGACTTAATATATTGGCAAGATCTATTCTCCCCTACTGTGTTGACGGTTTACAAACTGGGAAGAGAAATAAAGCGACTGTTTTGAAATGAGGGATGTTGTCCTTGATCAGTAGTATTTTCAGGTCACTAATCCTATCACGTGGGTAGAACTTCAACTTGTCTTGTATTACTAATGGACAGATACTCCTTTACATAACTTTAAGAAGTAGTTTTTGGTATATTATTTATTCAGGTAATATTTTTGGATTATTTTTTTGTAATTTCATTGTTCAAGACAGTGAAAAAATGCATTATTGCAAAATATTATTTCAAATAGGTTTAAAATCAAGTGGTTACTTGTTAATATCCTGGACTTGATCAGATTTATCCTCAAAGTCCTCAGAAAGTTATAAGTAATTGTTATTCATTTTCCAGTGATTTTGAGTTGAGTATTTGGTCGGAGCATTTTCATCCTACACCAAAATCTAACACATGTTCTAAGCAAGCAACACATTTATTTGTCGTTCTGAACATTTTGCATAACTAACAATCTTCTGAAAATGTGATTTGGTCTACCACAGACCCTCTAGACCAGTAACCTTTCATTCATCAAGATTAATAACATCAGTAAAATTAACGAAGTACTTTTGACCCTCCAAGTGGTTTCGACGTGATATCTCGTCCATCAAGATCTGATCAGTTTTGCTAACGACAAGGCACCTCGTCAAAATAAACACCAGGCGGGTTAAGGGGCACAGTAACCTTTAAAACTTTAAAACAAAATCCAATTTTTCAATTTTGATGAATTTCGAAAGTCTAAAATGTTTTGATTCTGGTAAAAACTACATAAAACTCACATTAGTTCGTTTACAATCTTTCTGACACCGCTATTTCAGTATTAACTCTTTCAGCTTAAATTGAATCGCATTTTTCTCAGAATGAGAATTTTCAACACTGCGTGCACTATAACTCTTAAAAGTATTAAACTTAGACACATGGAATTTTAAATAAAGTTTGATTATCATTAGAACGTCATAACAAAACCAAAGTTTTGCACACAATTAAGAGCTTTATTCAAAAATTTGAATAAAATATGATAGAAAATTTTCTAAAAATCAATTAAGTGAAATATTAATGGATTATTTCATAATTTGTGTTGCTTGAGTTATATTTTTTGGTTCGAATTTTGTAAATATACTCTGTTTCGAAATAAAACTGTTTCGCATTTCAGTCATCATTTTGGCAGGAAAAAATGGATTGACGCAAAAAATACACAAATTGTCCTTGTAAATTTTTGTCTTGTAGGTTGAGTTTATGCTAATGCTAATGAAATATTACTTAATTTGAAAATATTAACCTAATTTTTCTGTATTGTGTAGTATAGAGTGTACATTAATCTGGATAACATATGACAAATGAAATACTTAAAATCGTGCACTTCCCTTTGTGTTTTTAGTTGTGTTGTTCAAAAATATAGGAGAGCTCGAGGACTAATAACATGAGAGCCAATGTTTAGCAATTGCAAACACATTTTGCATCATGAAATTTTCCATGTGTGGTTGCCTAAAATGTAACCTACATGAAATCATCAAAATAATTGTCAGGTTTTTAGACAAGTTACACATTGCAAACTCAGTGAAATATAAACACCTGTTTTCTACAGCGTAATGACTCAAAATAATGATCCAGTTTTTCAAATTTAAAACAAACTAGAAGTCGAGCTCAGATTTGACGAGTCCAATTTCCAAATCGCAATTAGCAGCTGATCCCTCAACTGACAGAAACTAGTTTGTCGCTTCGCACAAGGCAGGAGTGACGTCACTGGTTTCCGAACTATTGCCAAACACACGTGGATAGTCGAAGCATTTATATTCCCCACACTCCAATCGCGACAGTTCATTCCCGGAGTACCCGCGCTATCTGGTTGTCACGTACGGAGGACTGAAAAACGTATTGACATTTCGTGTGTCGGTCCATTAAGCATTTACACACCGGAAACGGGTGAGTGATTTGTTTCATTTTTATTTTTATCTATACCATCGATGAATCATCTGAAAAGGTTATCTTTTCGCGTTCGTTGCGTTTGCACTCTGAAGACTTTAAAATACAAGCTTTGAAACGAATGTGTGAACCGGTGTCACAGACATTTAGGTTAGAGAATCAATAATGATGTTCCTATTTATATCTGGACATGGCCTGATTTTCATCGATTCATCCATTTCAAAAGTAAAATGTTTATTTTAAACTACTTGTATTGAAGACAAAATTTTCATGTTTCCAATTAACAAATTTTGATGTAAAATATTTTCTGGAAGTTTGAAAAAATCGAATAAATCATTGATTAAACAATGAATATCACTTAATTTATATCCGTGAAATCAATAGTTTTTATTGTTTGAAAGTGATAGACGGTAACTAGATGGCACTTGATATGTAGTTTTTCACTGCGGCTTTCCAAGCCATACTTAAATTTCCATCTCAGAAATATAAGATATTTCTTATAAAACTCTCTCACCTTAATTTATTATTAGAAATAAAGTGAAAATTTTAATTCAACAGAATAAATATGTGGATTCATTTTTTAAGTGTTAAAAAAGTACATTTAAATATTTTTTAAATAAAAGAGTAACAAATTTGACTTAAGTACAATATTATTTTCTTGAGGCTTTATAAATAGTATAAGTGTCTTAAATTGTCAATAGGGTGCTTATTACACAAAAACATGATAACAATTGCAGCTACTAATGTATGCCTAAGTTGCCTTCCGCTTAAGGACAATTACACAAACTTAAATTTGTTGATAGTTCTTATAAAATAGACACAGAAATTTTAAAATTCAGATGTATAACAAAACGTTCCACAGAAATTTTTAAGTTTTTTGGAACTCTTGTAATGTTTAATTTTTAAAGGTATATTATATAAAAGACCAGTATCATAACGCTTAAATTTTCATTTGGTGTATTCACGTTTCAATAAATGTCACCTTTCAATAATTTAAATACGAATTCCATTGAATGAAAATTTATACATTTTGAATTAAGTCATTTGCAATATTGTGGTTTAGAATATCAATATTTTAAACCTAAAATAATACTTTTAAAATTGCAATTTATATTCATTTAAAACAATTAACATATCATGTAAACAGCTT
The DNA here is from genome assembly GCA_933210815.1 of Meta bourneti. Classification (NCBI taxonomy): domain Eukaryota; kingdom Metazoa; phylum Arthropoda; class Arachnida; order Araneae; family Tetragnathidae; genus Meta; species Meta bourneti. Next base: position 59,056,046 of record OW119924.1, on the reverse strand, counting down.
GTTCCAAAATGCTTAAAATTTCACTCAATATATTTTACATTTCAATAATTTTAATATGAATTATATTGAATGAAAATTTAAACATTTTGATATCCTATGCACTATTTGCAAGATATCGATATGCTTAAACATAAAGCAATGTTTTTAAAATTGCAATTTGCATTCAGAAATTCAAATATTCAAATTATAACAGAAGTTTTCTGCTCTCAATTGGGGCTTAGAAAGATTAGTAGACAAAACTTAGGAAACCATTAGCCTTGACAATGAAATAACTTCTTTTGAGGGCTTAAAGGCACTTTGGTAAGGATTTATGAAGACTTTGAGAAAGTAATGGAACCGTCTGTGAAGCATTTCACATTTAAATTTCTTGTTCAGTATCTAGAGGGTATATTCTGTTTCATCGCATATATGATGATCTAAACCATTTTGTTTATCTCACTTATCCACTTAAATATCTATTCTAAGCTGTTTCGACTTGAGATAAACTTTAAGAATCCTCTCGTGAACTCAAATAAACTACTCTTCAGCTAATCTAAACTGTATAATTGTTTCAGATAGTTTACAACAAATACAGTTATGTAGGTTGCGATGCCTTTTTACCTTTTTTCTTATATAAAATAAAATAAATTCTATAATACTTTTCCGTTTATTTCTCAAGAAGTGCCAATGCATATGAGTGTTATTCACCCTCATGATGTCATGATGTTTATTAAATATCTTGGAATAAACATCATGGCATAATTCTTTAATTGGTGGCTTTTACGGACTCGAGGGAATCAATGATGATGATTGAATCCTTATAATTTACACTAAAGTAATCAGTAAAATATTTAAGATTTTACTCCCAAAGTTCGTACCATTTTATGTAAATATTGCCCAAAAATATATGTCGAATGTATTGTCCATTTTCTTCAACCATTTAAATCGTAACTTTGGTTTGTCTCGACTTTCACAAAAATTAAATCAATATGAATTAATTTAGTATGAATTTTTAGCAGAAAACTTTGTATAACTGTTATATTTCTTATTGCTTATTCCCCTAGCTTTCGATCACTATTCTGGGGCATTCAATGCCAAACTAATCGGCATTCAAGTTTTATCAATTATTTCACTTGAGTTCAATATCTTCAGTGCAGTTTCAAGTCAATGCTATACTTATGTGAGTCCAGTTGACTAATTAGTCTGATAGGAAGTTCAATCTAATTAACCCAATATTACTTTGCACTGGTGGTATCGGACTATTGTCTAAACACAGCGTGTTCAATCACAATGTAAGGAGAGCAATCTCGAAAGCGGAAGACAAAATTATATGAAATTTACGTTCTTCCTGCTTTTTTATTTCTTCTTCCTCTTCCTTTTTGTTGAAAATTTGTGCCTATGATTTCGAACTTTCATGGTCGTGTCGATAAAGCGATAAACAAAGAAAAGCATAGGTAGTGTACCAAAGGAAATAACGGTTTCTAAGAATTCATATGCATAAAATTTGAAACAAGGGATGCTTTCAAACCACATTGCGAACAAGCTTTAAATTTTTTAATAGCAGCCCACAGTAATGCAGCGCTACATTTATAATTGAGGATGCCTAGGTTGGGGATCGACAGCAAAAAATATCGTATTCTTGGCATTCGGCAATCTTCATAAGGCAACTTGATTCACCGGTACTTCTTTTCCTTAAAGATAATAAAATATAAACCTATTTAGCCCTAAATTAGAAAGGCGATCAAAAGGCGTAGTTTCGACCAATCCTGGACAATCTGTGCCTGATTCAAGTGCTGTCAGAGCTTGAGACTGTCTTTAACAGTCGGAGAAATGAGAGAGAACAGTGAGAGAATTATAGACCATGCGAGAGAACCCACTGAGCATTCAATGAATGATACGCCACTGGTAGTCAAATGTAATGTAAAATTCAAATGTAATGTAATGTAAAATTTCAAATCAATTTCAGAATTTAATCTCGGATACGTAGTCGCAGTCATTTGATCTAGCCTCTTTTGTGGATTATGGGTTTGGAGTTCCTGATATATTAAATTAGTTCCACATACTTTATTCATAATTTCCTAAATGATCTTGCTTAGAGATTGATCCCGGACCGTCTCCAATAGCCCCTTGTGTTGCTCCAGTGCGACTATAATTAACTATCATTACCATTACTAAAATGAATACCACGCTGATGTTTTTTCTACCTAACAATTAAAAATCAAAGCTAAGTATATATGTTATCCTTTGCAATATTTAGTGTACAACAATAATTGTAGAATTACTATTCGAAAAAATATGTGTAAGAACCTTGTTACATTTTGATAAAAAATCGATTCGGGATTTTTTAAATAACTATATTAAATTTCCTCCACGAAGTTTTGCCGTTGTAAAAAATTTAATAATCACTGTTTAAGCTCCCATGGAACATTCAGAAACCTAGCATACGGAAAATGAATGTGCCCGAAAGATAAAGCTGTATGTCTATGTATTTTAGCTCCTTGATAAAGAATTCCATTGCGACACCAGTTTGCGTATGTGTTTCCTAACAGATCATATGACGTATTTATTGCATATCTGTCTTATAGCTGCACTTGTGCAGTTTGAGCTCCAATGAAAATTTTTTACTCCAAATGAAGACTCCAATGAAAAATTTTTACGCATAAATGTAGTAGACACATAAACGGACAACAGCCAGAGAAATATTAAATATCACAAAGCATTTTACAATTGAAGTGACAAAAATAAATTGATTTCAACTGCAGGCTAGTACACACAGGATTTTTCTAAAAAGTTATTTCAATTCTAGGTCTTTTAATTGTTTTCTGCCAAATTACTGGAATTGAAAGTAACAGGGAACGAAATATTAACTCAAGACACAAGATTTTGAGATAGGGTTATATCAGTTATGATAAGCTATACAAATTCTAAATGACAACAAACCATCCGAACGTTGCATATTTAAATCACGTCAGAGTCACCAATGTAGCAGTGCATGGAAAGGGCAACTTCAGTCTCTCCCAAACTACTTCATGGCTTAAATCTCTTATACTGCTATATACGTATACTACTTTTTGTATGCTAATTACTGTACATAAGGTTAAATTCCCCACGTACCTTTGAATTTACTTTACTGTGAATAATGAACAAATAATGACATATGGTTTGGGTTTCTTCCCTAACTGCACATTTCAATTTAAATTATTTAAAATAAGTTTTTTCCAAAACTATACAATATATACAGAAGACTAAAATGCCAGAAATTTGTAATCAAGTCTTGAAAGAGGATTAAATATAGACACGTATATATAAAAAAAGGTTGTACAGGAACTCGTAAGCATGGATGAATCTCTTCATTTTAGAAAATTGAGCACTTATTTTATAAATATGTAATTCATCGCTCATAGTTGTGCCCTCGGAAATATATTTTGGGAATATAAAATCCTACACAGAAAAAATACTTTTTCACGAATTATTTTCACATAATCATTCTAACACATTTTCAAAATTTTTGTTGCAGAAGGTTTTATAGTTTTAGATAGTGAACACTATTGGACTGTCGTATCCAAGCAAGTAAATGCATACATTTACTTGATTGGACCCGATAGCTTAAAGTAATTTCTACAGCTCTATATTAGCAAGAAAAACACATTTCTACTCATAATATGTGTATTCTTTGCATGAATAAAAAACGTGTCTCTTATTAATAGGAATTGAAAAAAATATCTAGGTTTTATATCTTATTATCATACGTAAATTTTTTCTCAATTATAGATTGTATTTCATATTCTTTGTTTCCTAACGTTTTGATTAACTAATTATCTAAAACCATTATAAATTACTGCAGCTTTATAAATATCTACCGCGCTGAATTTCTGAACATTTTGCTTCTAAAATATTTCAAAATTATACTTCTGAAAATTTTCAGAAGGCTCATTCAAAAAGTAATGGTAGACGTTAAATGGGAGTGTGTTGTTTTCAGTCTGGTTCAGATAAACCATTGAGTCAAATGCTTAGATTTGTCTCGGAAGAAAGGAAGTGAAAACGGATGAAAAAAGGAAGCAGGAAAACAATTTTCATCCTCCTTAGAGCCTCAAGCAGTCCTAAGCTGTTAATTTGTCGAAGCATTCAACCTATTGATACCATTTAACTCTATTTTATTTTATAGCTTCATTTTCGGAAACGATTGAGACTGATATCTTTCTAAATGTATATTTTTGGCAAAACTAGGTTTATATACTTAAAAGAGTTAAGACTAATTTTATATTCCTTCAAAAATAAAATAAATTTAGTAATACTGGAAGGACTCTAAATTTAATTTCAAAGTGTTATGTCGGGTTTTTTAACTAAAATACCAGAGCTGGATGCCTACAGAATAATACCGAATTGATATAATACGTTGATTTGAAGTTGACTTTTTATCTTTTTCTACACTGCTGCCATCAAAAATGCAACACGTGAAGGACGAGAGATATCAAAGCCATATTTATTACACAAATAACATATATAGTCACAAGGGTGAAATAAATTGAAATTATAGCTCGTTCAACTTGCGAAGAGCGAAAAAAAACTGTATTTTCTATAGCCTCCATGTGCTGCAATAACTACTGCTACACGTTTCTGCATTGAAAGAAAGGAGCTTTGGCTGTGTGTTTAGGGTATGTCAATTCCATACAGCTTCCATGAGTATCCAAAGTTCGTTTGGCGAAGCCGCGGGTGGTCTGTGGTGTGCCTGTCGTTGGGCGATAATTAATTAGACGTGTTCGATGAGCGACAGATTTGGTAAACGAGCGGGCCATGAAATAAATGAAACCTAGTGGACCTTCTGGAATATTTGTACATTGCATGCCACGTGCGGTTGCGCATTGTCCTGTTGAAAACTGGCCTCTAACCAACCCCGAAGATAAGGGAGGACGACAGGTTCCAAAACTTCAGAGATGTAGCAGTGGCTTTTGAGTGTACCGAAATGCGTATTAGGGAGTAGATTTCACTGGCGCCTCATACCATAACGCCAAATGACGGACCGGTATGTCGATGCATACCGCAGCAGTTGTGCAGTCTTTCGACGCGGTGCCGCCAGACTTGTATACGACCATCTAGATACTGTAAACAGAATCGAGATTCGTTTGAGAAGACTATGCCATGCCATTCATTTGCCCATGTGCGGTACCCACCATTGAAGCCCCAGACACTTGTGGTATAGGGCCAAAGGTAAGCGCAGCATGGACACCTTGAAAAAGTTCTCCGTTTCTGCAGACGACATAGAATTGTCTGTTTTTGATACAGGTTGTTGTGCAACACACTCTAAGTCTATAGCAATTCTTGTTGCAATATGATTCGTAATAGCCATGTAAACAAGATTTGTTTCGTCTCGTTCGGTGGTGAGACGATACTGCTGCAATCGTTCACGTCAGTCAGTTGAGTGCACCGGCAGACGTACCAGACGTGTGCAGGACTAAAATCCAATGGTGCCCCATACTATTAAAAAAATGGTAGTCATGTGACGGACTGATATGGATGTGCATAGTACAAGTGTCATGCACTCTGCTGCCATACCCAAATGCGACCATCGTAGTGCTGTAGATAGAATCTAGATGATCTGAAAAGACGATATCATGTCATTCTTTTGTCTATTTGTTGAGTTCTACGCACCATTGCAACCGCAGATGCTTGTGGCGTAGTCAAAGGTAGTCGCAGCAATGAACGCATTGAAAACAATTCCCCGCTATTGTAGACGACGTCGAATTGTACGTACTGACACAGTACATTGTGCAACACACCCTATTTCTTAAGCTAGGGTTCTTAACATTGCAGTACGATCATTTATAGCCATGCACACAAGATGTCTGTCCTTTCGTAGGTGGTGTGAAAAGGCAGTCGGTAATGCTAATGTCTGTCATGTCAGTTCATGTCAGTCAGTTCGTCTTTCCTGCATCCATCGATTCCATATTAGCATCACTGTGGCTTTAATTTTTCAACAAGAGCTAACTAAAGTGGTATTCAAAATTAAGAGAATTTTCACTTCTGTGTGATTATCTACAGAACTACTGATCTATTTTAATGAAATTAGTTATGTACATAGGTTCAAATAATACAAAAAAGTAACCATACAACAATTATAAAAAATGAGTACACACGTATGATCTTGCACTCATCAGCGCAGGAAGGTCTAAAACAGGTTACAATATCGACACAAAAAGGGTTAATAAGGGCTATGTTCACAGTTATACAGCTCAGTTCACAGTTTACAGTTATACAGCTCCCACAACGTGAATTCATACTGGAAATGAGGCAGTTTATGAGTCCCTGTGGCAGTAATTCTGTGGCATGAGTCCCTGTGGCACTCTTCCAGCAACGCTGTTTTCAGGTCCTGGATGGTTTTGGGAGGGGGAAGACGAGTTGCAATTGCCCTCCCAAGAGCGTCCCAGATATGCTCTGTAGGGTTTAGGTCTGGAGATCTGGCTGGCCAATCCATCTGACCAATATTCTCACTTTTCAGATATTTGTTGACCAGATGAGCCCTATGTGGACGAGCGTTGTTGTCCATAATAATGAAATCAGGGCAAACTGTACCCCTGAAAAGGCTAACATGGGGCTCCAAGATCTCATCCTTATACCTCACAGCAGTCACAGAGCCTCTGTCAATGACATGGAGGTTTGTTTTCCCATCCAAAATGATGCTTGCTCAGACCATCAAACCTCCACTGCCATAGTGGTCTCTTTCTTGGATGTTGGAGGACAGGTAGCGGGTCCCTGGTTCTCTCCAGATGAACGGACGTCGAGAATCAGTGGTTAGGCTCAACCGGGACTCATCAGTGAATGGAAAGATCCCCCACTGATCCCTGGTCCAAAGTCGACTTTCTCTGCACCATGCTAAACGGGCTCTACTGTGAGCAGAAATGAGCGTACTAAAACAGCAGGTATTCCTGTAAATAGACCTCTCTCATGTAGCCTTCTGGAAACAGTAACCCTTGAAACTCTGCTTCCTGTGGCCGCATGAAGGTCACGAGAGAGCTGAGAAGCTGTTACTCCTCGCTGTAATGGACAAATATCGATCTTCATTGGCCGTCGTGGCTCTTGAACGACCTTGCCGAGGCTTTCTCTCTACGGATCCGGTATTCTTAAATAATTTCCACCAGTTGGATACGAAGCTGGGTGTTACATTCAAGTCTCTAGAAATTTGCATTTGAGACTGATCTGCTTCCACAACTCGCCACCTCATTCCATCATCCAAACGCTGGTGGTTACTCATTTTAACTGTTTGCTTTTGAATTTCACCCATTTGGTGCCCCATGCAAGGAAAAAAACACCACGAAATTCACCGAGGTATGCGAGCGAGAGAAGCGCGGAAATTGTCACGCGCGTTTAGAAATCCTGTTCCTCTAAATGCACCGCCCACACGCACATGTACGCATACGTATTCGGCAGTAAAGATTTACATCTTTGTTTGGAAGCATTAGTTTTTCCTTTCGTACTGTACTTTTCGAGAAATTTGACAAAATATGCAAATTATCTTAATTTTGAACACCAGTGTATTTGCATATCTACGTATCGTGTAAATTTCAAGGATACTGGATGCTTCCATGATGGTGTGCATTTTAAATGGCAAGCTGTGTAAATAACAATTCAAAAGAACACTTCAGAATTGTTGCACATTTCCGTGTCTTACAACGAACTAGCGTAACAACATGGTAAAGTATTCAGATACTAAATCTTTATCACATAAGCCATTGTAATAATCATAAAATTCCTGTTTTATTTCGATGTTTAGTAAGATTTACAGATTACTGATATTTTTAATACAGACGGAAATTTTCAATACTGATTTTAAGTACTACGAGTTTTTTCCTTGACAAGTTGTGTTTAGAAGCACATTTGTGAGATGACAGCAATTACTATTGAGATGAAGTCAATAAGACGCAAATTATTTTAACGTGTAAATATTTACAAAAATGTACTGCAAAATTTATTTTCTTCCTAAAATTTGTTTGAAATGTTGAAGCGATAAGTGCTTCCAATAGAACATTCTAAAATGATGAATAATTTTAGGGGGCCTAAACTTAGTGAATGGAGTGTTTACGTTTTGGATATTCAAAAAGCATACCATACGATGGCATTTGCAACTACTGAACTTGTCTTACAAATTAATCCCCGAATTAGGACCGTTGAAATAATTTTAATATACCATATCTAAGAATGCCGGTAATTCTCACCAATCTCCTATACCCAGTAATTCATTACCGGTTTTTGTATCCTGGTGTTTACTGAATAGCATAGTGGTAATTCAAGCTGTAAGCTGGATGGGTTATATAAGCATGATAGTTTCCAAATTAAGAAAAAAATTGAACGGTATCGCGCTGATTAAGAATCCGAATTCTGAATGTTTTCATTTTCTTAAATTTTAGATTGAAAGAAATATTTTTACTTATACTTAATGAGCCATTAGACAATGAATGCAACTTTGGACTGATTTTCTTTAACTTGTCGTGGTTAATAGATTGGTAGGAGAAACAGAAAATCGTCTTGGATACCTTTAATAAATATATAAAAATTTAACAGTAATATTTTTTAAATAAATTATAAAGACTATATTATATAAAATACCAGCTGGTTGAAAATAGCGCTCGGTTATGAGAGGTATTTATAGTGTAAACAAACGAGCCATTTGGAAAGTGAAGATTTTACTTCGTTTGCCCAAATGCTCTCCCAGGATTCATAGCATGGTTACTTTAAAATGCAGTTTTTTGTCATTTGGGGGACGTTTGGCGCTTTAACGAATTGCGTGAACCCTCCATCAATTATCATTTTTCAATTCGGAATTCATTTTTTTGGAATTTTTATTGGCTAAATCGTAATTAGCAATTCTAAAATCGTATTCTCAATACAAGTCACGCTTAGAATACGTACCGGATACATTTTCCGTCTCAGAAACACTACCGACCCCTACTGTTTTTAGCCTACAGAAAATGCCTTTCATAGCGGAAAGTAAGGAAAAAAGCTTCATAGAATTCTACTGAAGGAAATTTGCAGTGGTGCCTCTTCTTGGAATTCCGCTTTGAAATATCGTAATAATGTACGGTGCAAAATACGTAGATTAATTTACTTGAATAGCAATAATTATGCGCTAAAGTATTTGCTGGTAAAATTTACAATTTGAATTTAACTTCAGGGAGCATCAATCCCTCACCTGTATCATTGGAAGTCCAATAACACAATTCCTTCCTATTTTAAGACTTCCCCACATGCATAGGAACAGAGAAAACCATTAATCATTTCATGACGAGAAAAATCTAGCTAAAAATAAAATGACAGAAAAATAATCTTTTGAGGAAGTCATACAGGTCTTGAACAACCTTGAACTTGAGCCCTTTATACAGGATGTAATTTTGCATACACCTTGCGATTAAGAAATGAGTTATGCTTCGTTAAGTATTATAGTTCCGTACTTAGTCAATGCTGTGGGAAAGTTCGTGAATGTCTAAAACTTTTTCTTCTTCTGATAGGTCTAATTATTATTTTCTTCGTCATTTGAAAATAATTGTTTTCCTATCGCCATGTTCATGGATGCGGACCTCGACGTCTGCAGAACCTTTTAATTCAAAAGCTATCTTTTTTTAATCTTTTTATCAATTCATTTAAATATGCTATTTGATATCTATTCTTGAGTTTCTCTTTTGCGTAGACAAAAATCTCTGCAATCTAGTTCCATGTATTGCGTAACTTTTCCCTTAACTTCGGGGAAATTTCTTCGTTCGCTTGCAATCTTTTGAATATCAGAATTTGGATTTTGAACTTGATTTTTTGTGGTTAAACTTGGATTGACAGTACAGCGGGTGTAAGGAAAGAAATAACCCGTGAATACTGAAAATGTCAATGCCGTTCGGCGTTTGGGCAGTGTTACTTTGGATTGCAAAGAGATAGGACATTGAAATTGGTGTCGATTTGTAGCAGGATGTACAATAGTCTTTAGCAATAATAACCGATAAAATAAAATTATAAGCCGATACGTGTGCTGAATTGAAGATAATTTTCATAACGTCGAAAAAATTACGAAGGAAATATGAATAGAATGTAAAAAACTTATATCATTGGAAACAAAATTTCGAAAGGAATCAGTAAAGCCCAAATTGTGTGTGTGACTAACGATTCAAATTGTATTAGGGAGCGTAAGAAAAATCCGAGCTCGTCAACGCCGGCTCGAGTACTTCTAGTGCACTGCTCCTGAACCCGATGGATATTCACTTGGAATGTGATAACTTTGAAAGATTCTATCAGGAAAAAGGAACGCAATATGATTCCAGATACTCATTTTTCCACATACTTTCCGGTGATTTCAATGTCGATGACACTCAAAACAACTCACTTATAAACTATATCCAACGTGAGTTTAACTTGAAGAACTTTTCTACATGGCCCACTATTCTGGGCAACACTTGAATATGATTTAACTTTTGTAAGAAACATCAATATAAATACTTTGTTATACGTATCTTACTTCTATCATTGGCTTTTAATAAGTAGAATTATGCTTCCATTTATAACCACCAAGACTTAATTCATTTACATCTTACCCTTCCTCTAATTGCACAGAGACGGATTCACGCCTTAAGCGATTGCGGTTGTGTCCTTGTACATAAACCACCCCATTTGTTTTTTAAAACGTTTAATATCCAGCCACACTTTCTAGCTGACATGAGTAAAAATAACCGAGAATATTCACCAAGCTTGGATACATCAATTCATTTCAGTTTCTCAATATTTTATCAAATGTCACTAAAATTTTATCAAACGAGTATACAATTCATGTAGAATCTGTTGTTTTCAGTTTCTATACTTCATTGGAACTATTACATTGTTTCAGGACTACTAAAAGTGTTTTAGTAAGGTTAGTGTAGCATCACATTGATGATTTTATGTTCAACCTATGAAATTTTGAAGCTAAGTTAAGAGGAAAAGTAAATGGGCGAAACCAAAAGCGTAAAAACGCTTTTGGTAAAATTTTACTTTTGAAAAATGTGAATTTGCAAAAGTTTGACGATACGCAGGCTAATAAAAAGGTTAATACAGTAATAGCAGTGTTTTATGATGGAAATTATACTTGGTTCAGATCCTAAAGATAACAATATTACACATTTTATTAACTATTAAAGTGGTTCAGTAATTTCCCAGACCACTTAAAGCAGAGTTGACTGTAGAAAGATGACACAGCTGAGATACAGTTCCCGGTATGAAGCTCAGACACAGATTTTTTTCGTTTTGATGAAATCGTGCCGAAAGTAGGTTTTAATGAGATGTCATTTGTTCTGTTCAAGGTTACAGAACACCGAATTGTACGTGGTATATACGTATAAATATTTTAGTTGGTGGTCATAAGTGATTTATTTTACGTCCTATTTATCGAAGATATTTAGACATGGGGTAGTAAAAGTCAGGCGTATAGTAGAAATAAGATAATAATCCAATTATGTACACATTCTTGTCTTGGCACTTAAATTAATGTCGATTTAAAAATTATTTATTGTCTTTACACAGCTTTATATCTAACAATTAATACTACTTTATTTACTGAGTTCAATCAAATAACTCGTAATTTTTTTTATCTATGTCCAACTTAAGTGTTAAAAATCTCGAATGATGAGTACATTTACCTTGTTTATTGTTTCCAATCATTGTCCAATATTACACTTTTTAAAATTAAAATGTGTTTAATCGATTTTGCAGCAGTAGATCAATAAATGTTTTATTGATCTATATAGCATCTTTTATACAACTATATGACCTATGCATCATATAAATATAGTGGGAGGACAGATGGCTCACTGGAGAAGATGACACAGTAGCTATTACTCGGATGCTACATGAGCAATTGTCGTCAAATGTTTTCTTTATAAAAAAGTAGCTTCAGAAGATTTAGTGGTGAAAAATGTGTCGTGTTCTTATTTAAACCACAGCTTTTTATTATCGTTTGAAGTGTTGTAAGTTCACAAAATTTCCTTTTTATTATTTTAAAATATGTATTTGACACTTAAGCATATCTTCAAGAGTCTTAATTTCAGTGGTTTGTCCCTGTTGAGAAATAGTTTGATACGTTTAGAAATAAACTGTGCTATATCGACCATTTTGCCATTTTCGTTATAAAATGGATTAGAGTGCATCGTCTTTAGCTGATATTACTGGCAGATATAACACCCCTATTGTCAGGATAAGATGGCGCACTGATGTTTCATATTTCGTAGAAAGACATATTAAAGTATTTCTGTTGTCTATAGATTATTCAAAAATAATTATTTGTGCGCATGTTTAGTTAGAATTCCATAAACGTATTTTGATCTTACTAAATAATTAAGTTTGCTACTTTGTTAAATCGATTTGATCATGTCCCAGTTTATCCTCGGAAATATTCCGAGTTACCTAAGGCTACTTGGTCGGAAGACGTGTTAAAGAGAGCTGTTTCTCATATAAATTCTCTAAAACTCGGAATCCATGAAGTACAGTTTTTTATAGTGTATTAGAGGCAAGACTTAGATGGAGAGAGAGAGAAATATGAACATTTTTCAAACGGTTCATTTTAACCAAGTAGTTCAATTCCAAGTAGTTCACTAAACAATTCAGTGCTGCCTTTTTCTCTTGTCTCACAAATGGGCTTTAGCGGAGATATGAGTGCATAATTAAACCCAACTGCCCTTTTTGTTATCGACGTTTCCTGGGTGAAAAGAATGAACTTGTTGAAAATGTAAAAAAATCTGCAGAAATAGGATTTGGCTTAAATAAGAAAGCAGTTAAGAATCGAATTACAGTTTGCAGAAAACTTTGGGTATTGAACATTCATTCATCCCAGAGCTCGAACTGATGCACATAACGTTGGGAAGATTATAATTTTAGTAAAACAGCTGTGAATTATGTAAATTATAAATTATATCAGTATTGAATATGTAAATTATAAATTATGGCTCCATTAAAGTTGCACCGTATATAATTAGAATGATGGTGGGTAAAATACATGAAGGATATTAAACGACTAAAACTTTGATATTGATTCATCATTACATTTAAATTTATATAATTTATTCATAGTGCGAGTTTTCATATGTACGCGAGTTTTCATATGTATGACCTCCAACCTTAAGGTAGAAATGACCATTACTTGTCTTTTTTGAACTATTTTTCTAATTTTCAACAAACACATCTCTTTCATATTTCGATAATAAAATCTACATTTAAATTTTTTAAAAATTTTGGATAATTTGTTTCCTGAATTCACAAGAGCCGAATTTCTTAAAATTGCACCATCTAGCCCTCTCTTACCTATATATAGTGCTATTTTTATTTAAATGTTACTTGGAGATTTCAATTAACATTACTGATGCAATTTTTATTATATCTATTTAAGTATCTGCATCCTCACAAAACATCCCTCTCCACAGAGAAGAGAAGCTAAATTTATATAAATAGAGGTATTCATGTGAACTGTAACACAAATCTTCTTAAGCATACATTAAAAGGAGTAAATGTATATCAGGATGTTGGTCTGTGCGGTTTGGAAGTGTGATAAGAACAAAAATATTTCTTTGTTATGTCATAATTGTTTAAATATATCAAAACAATATTTATAATATGAAAATACGATGAACTAAACATACATTACTATAATTCAACAAGATTCACACGATAATTTGTCTGAAGCACAGATTCTTTTTATGGCATACAGTATTTGTATTTTTCGAATAGATAACATGGAAAATACTACCACATCTCAAAAAGCCTCTTCGTTAGTGCGAGGCAAGTTTCGTTAAGATAGCTAATCCTATAATATGTACATTAACCTTTACCTTAAATTACTTCAACTAAAACCACGGTTGATATTCACATCGACCTTCTATTGAAATAGACGGAGCTTGTGTGCTCAACTGCTCGTTATTTCTTCCAATTGCTGAGCTTAATAATAGGTGAAGGTCACTGGAAAGGCTCTGGGAAAAAGCACAAACCTCTCTGAAGGACTATTATGTACTGATTTATGTTTATCGAGCATGATCTGAAACACTAGTTCGCTCTTCAATAGTCAATTGGCTCAAGTCGAATCCCAAGCCCTCGTTACTAATATTTCTGAGATCTTTCTGCAGCGACCTCCCACGTGCCCGGTCTATTTCATTAGGAGGTTCTTCTGATCGCTCGGTTTAAAGATCTGGTAAAGGTCTCGTGGAATTTAAAGAAAAAGTGAATACTGATGTAGGACAAATTGACGAGCTTGATGTAAAACATTAGTTTGCTTTCCGACAGCCAATTGGACATGGTTAATCCCACACACGAAAGCGAAATACGAAAGAATTCCGTCCACATGCTCCGTTTATTCCATTAGAAGGTTGATGAGTATTTGACTGATACATGTACTTGATATCAATATTTTACTAAAATAACATAAACACCCTTACCAAATACTAACGTTACGCCGCGGATTGTTTTTCTTAGACAAAAACAAGCAACTATATTTTCAGTTCACTGGTGTACTGAATAGTGCCGGTCATTATGGTGACGTTAATGAATGTTTTGTGTCCAAATAATGTTTCCTTTATTGTAAAATACACGATCTTCAATCAACCAGCAACATCGACGCTACTCACGTGAGGGTATTCGTGCTGCTTAGTTTTTACTACATGTAGAAGTAAACATCTTTATTTCTCCCGTTACAGACAACACGTTCAATTTCATGCTCGCATAAGCAATTCACGACTGAAACTTCTTTTCATTCATATTTGGTCAACTTCTTAAGAAGTCCGAATCTCTTTATCGTCCTTCCTCACACGTGAATGAAAATCACGACAATCAATTATAGAAATAAGAGCAGTAGGGCAGAGTATTTCAGCTGTATTTTTAACCTTCGTACTCGTTAGTGGTTTGTTTATAGTTATGTAACATGATAAGGGAGATTCCATCGAGTGGTATCTCAGATCACGACAGGATATGGGCTGAAAAGTCTACGTTTTCTCACCACATGGTGCTCCTGAAGTCCAGTGTCGTATTAATCTGTAATGGGCAGATTTTGAAAACCTACGCAAAATGTATGATTTCAGCATCTTTTCAGTTGGAAACTTTTGCGAGACATTTCATCTAGTTTTTCATCAATAAATATAAACAACTGTATCAAAAACTGCAGAAGTTCAGTATAGCAAGAGTTTTAAAATAACTCCCAATTAAATTACTAATTGTTCTTGTAATTGACACAAACTTACCGAAATTATTTGCTATTAAAATGATAAATAAATAAGTGTGCTTTGTGCAGAGGTGGTAACTATTGATTACTTTATGTGCTTAAATTCGCATTTGTATTACAATAATAAATGTAGCAAATACACTTGTTTTCTTCGTATACTTAGAAAAATAAATTAAAAAATATTGTACAAGAGCTTTTTCTGTAAAACTAAATGTAGGTGAAGCTAGTGATTTTGTAGAATATGCTTCCTGTACGTTATGAGTATGGGGTAACCTGAAGTAAAATCCGTCTTTCGTTGGTTTGTATACACTGAAAACTCTCTCAAGCAAATATTAGAAAAATTCCAAAAATAATTTATAATGTATGACTAGTTTAACATTGGTGGGGGACTTGAATCAGTTGAATATGTAACCTGTGCAGATCAGAAGTTCTTTTTGTTGAACTTTTATTTCTGCTTTGCGAAATCTTTTATTTTTAGCTATTACGCATATATGAAGATTATAGTATCATGATTAATTTTTAATGCAAGTAATTATCCTTTCCATAGCTGTTTATGTAAATGCTAATGCATATCTAGGTCCACAATTGATACATCTGACCATGCAGTGTTCGAAACAATATATAAATATTGAAAAATTTTCGTGCATAATTAAAATTCGAGCTTTTTAAAGACTGAAAAATAGAATTGATCACCACCAATTCTAGGAATTTTAAACAGAAATAATATACGTGCATTTGTCTGAAGGAAGTAAATCACCACATTAGGGGCATTTGCCCCTTTGGGGCATCATATGAAGAAATTTTGATTATCCTCCTCATAGAAGTCTTACCTCAGTATTTTAAGCCATCGACTTCAGAGAACTGTATAATCAAGAAGTGTTTCAAATGATGAAATATGATAATCACTAGACTTCACATTTGGGCTGTATGTTGGGTAGAACAACTCATCCTATTCAAATTCAATAACAAGGTTGTGCATCATATTTCAAAATGAGGTCTTGGATTGTTAAAAACTAAGCAACTCCCTCCCTTGCTTCGAATGCTTCGCCTTTTGCTTTTAATTGCACTACGCCACTTTCTCAGCATCTCGTTATAGAAACCGTGGTTATCTTCAGGACATTTAATGCCTTCATTTTATCAACATTAAGTCTTTCCTATTCGAAGAAACAGTGAATGCAGGATTGCAACAGGCTACTAAAAGGCGACTTTTTGCTTCTATTTTTCAACCTGGGCGACTAAGGGCACAATCGTTTTAAAGCACAATCGTCTCAAAAAGCTCCTAGTTTCAAAATTTCGGCACCTTTTCAAAATTGATGGGGACATTTTTTTGAAAATTTGCAGGTCAATAAAAATTTAGTCTTTTTTTAACTAATAGCGGATGGAAGAAATATTTATTGAAAATTTTTTGGAGGAGAAAATATTCCAACGAACACACCACCAATTTCGAAGTTTTGGAGCCAAGCAGTGACAACAATGAAACAAAAACATCCGAACTGTGGTTATTAGGGGACGGGGTAGCCAGTAACGGACTAGCAACCGGAGGGTTGCGAGTTCGAATCCAATCGAAGACCGTTGTGTACAAAGGGGTCTGGTGCACGTTAAATCTGTCGTGGCCTCAAATGTCCTCACGTTGGCGTGGTGTGGAAGTTTGGAGTGGGGTGCAAACTCAGGTGTGACCTCGTCATCTTTACCGTGGTTCAAAATTACGTGGTGTTGTCCTCGGACCTTCCCTTCAAGGGTTGATCCCGGACCGTCTTCAATGGCCCGTTGTCTTGCTCCAGTGCGACGCTAATTAACTACCTACCTACCTGTGGTTGTTATATCGTCATGAAACCCTTATTAAGAAAGTGTATCTCTCTCTATGCGAGGTGTCAAAATTAAATTTCTTGGCGAAATCACGCAATTACCGATGCCGTTACTTAATTTGTTCTTTTTTTAACTATCCTGAAATGAAAATTAGTAAAGCTCCATGATGTCTGCGGAAAATGTCCAAAAGAAGTCTCGGATTATCATGAATATCCTACCATAACAAACCGAAATATTGCAGTATATGGTCAGGAGTAGCCATGCTGTTACTCTGTCAGTTGTGACATTCAGGGTAAATCTTATTTGCTGCCACGAATTTCATTGCGTTGATGTGACCAGCTCTAAATCTAGATAATTCTATCTATTCTCCACACAACTTGAAGTTGGCTACTTCTAATATTTGTCCTCTAGTCCCAATGGTGTTGTGATGCCATATCCTTATTCATTCTTAAATCTTATTTTATTCTTAAATCTTATTTTATTCCTAAATCTTATTTTATTCTTAAATCATATTTTATTCTTAAATCATATTTTATTCTTAAATCCTATTTCTAATCATAAATTTTATTGTGTTGGTTCGATAAATTCTAAATCTTAATGTTATCAGCTCTCCACATAACTTGAGGTTGACTAGTTCTCATGATCTTTGTCCTCTATAGCAGTGGTGCGCAAACCGTGGGTCGCGACCCTTCTGGGGGTCGCTTTAAAAATTTTTGTGGGTCGCCAAATTCAAAGAAATTTATTTGACAAAAAATATAAGGCTTTTCTTCAAGAAGTATCAGGTACCAGTAAAATAGTGAAATGAGATGTTATTTATAAAAAAGAACTATATTTTTTCACGAAAGCAATTGTCTGTATTAGTATATAATACCTACACTTCGGCAGGCGAACAGACATAAGTGATAAAAGATAATTGTCAATTTGAGATGCCCTTTACCTGCTCTCCGGTGGGACCCATATGCAACTTGCGTCGGTCTGACGTTTGGCAGTGGCCATCTTTACTAAAGCTTTTTCAATAAGTGTGCACCCCTGCTATTTAGTCTTTATACTGTGATCACAGCTAGGACCATGCAGTTCTTTCCGTCTGTGCCTCAGTAGTTCGGTTTTTCTCCTTCTTACGTTCGTTCAAGTGCATTCTGTAATTATGTTTATATACTGCTTTTGCTAATTTTAAGTAAAATTTGCAATCGGGTATGTACATAACATATTTTTTAAGTATAGGACAGTACAATTAAAAGTATAGGACAACAATTAATTAAAAAATCAATATAGATATTAAAATTTGTATAAAGAAAAACTTTTTTTAAATATTTATTATTATTTTTTTATTTTTTCGAAAATCAATTATCCTCAACTGATATTTCGTGGGAAACGCTCAAGCGTAGTTACTATTTTAAAACGTGTAAGGGAACAGTTAGTTCTGTTTTTGGATTACAGATGGCGGCGCACTAAACAAAGCCTGCTTTTGCAGTTTAAGTGCGAGAACAAATTTAAGATCATAGTAAGATGAATTTTGAAAAGTAAACGCTAATTGTAATTTTTAAATATATATTTTCCCATCTTTAGAGTAAGTAATGTTAAACATAATTATATTAAATCACTATAATTAATTTTGTACTTGTTTCGTATTTTTTAAAGTAAGCTTCAATATTTGTATGTTATGATTCACTGTAACCTCTGTGTACAATATAGATGTGTGCTCGATTGCAACACCAGTTGAGATATTTATTTGCCTCGATTGCCATGTGTAAATTTTTACTTGAGCGTTGCATTTTTTATTTCAATTAGCGAACATGTGTAATTGGTATAAAGAAATGTTTCTATTAAAATTTAGTTTTCTTTTCTTTAATTCTCGTCTGAATAAGCTACAAATAAACATGATTTATACAGAGTAATCCCGGATTTTATTTTATTTCCACGTGGTAGCCTCACGTGATTGAACCAACGCAAAGAAATGAAATATTGTATATTTATAATTTTGTTTTAGTTTTAATACCCTCATGATGGATGAATGGCTAAAAATAGGTACCCAATGAACCTATTTTTAGGTACCCAATGAGGAAATGAAAAGAATGACAATACAAATGAGAATGATGGGCCAACATCCAATGAACTTAAAAAAACTGATTGAATCCAATGGCACTGTTTCTGCATAAAAAATATCGAAAATGTGCTATCTAATAAAAAATTGAGAAAATATCAAGAAGAGTTTATTAAATATAGATTTACATATTGCGTTAATAGGAAAAACATCCGTTGTGTGTTAATTGCAGGGATAAATTAACAAATGAAAGTATGAAACCTGCTAAATTAAAAAGACATTTGGAAACCAAACATAAAGAATTAGCAAATAAATCTGAAACATTTTTAAAATGCGAGCTGAAAGTATGAAAAATCAAAATGTATTTTTGAAAAAATACACAATTCCTGAGAAGGCTTTACGGGAATCCTTAGAAGTTTCATATCTAATAGGAAAAAATTTGAAATCACATACAATTGGAGAACCACTCATTCTGCCTTCAGCAATTAAAATGACATCATTATGCATGGAGAAAAATAGGGTAACGATTTAAAAACGATACCATTATCAAGAGATACCGTTTCTCGCCGAATTTCCACCACATCACGTAATATAAAATCAGTTCTATTAAATAGATTACAAAACTGTATTTGTTCTACAACTTGACGAAACTACTGACATTTCTAAAGTGTCTCAATTAATTGTTTATGTGAGATACGTTTATGAAGAAGACATATCAGATCTTTTATGTTATAAAAAATTGGAAGGAAAAACAAATGGAGAGAAAATATTTGAAATTAATAGATGTTTTGAAACAAGTGACCTTACCTGGACACACTGTCGCGGTTTGCATTGATGGTGCTGCAGCATTAACAGGTAGTAATAAAGGAATAAGATGGTTAATAAAGAAAATTGCTCCCCATATAGGTATACAACCATTGCATACATGGACAAGCTCTTATTGCAAAAGACATTGATGAAGAATTGCACAAGATATTACAGGATGTTGTTATTGTAATTAATTACATTAAAAGCAACAGTTCCCTAAAGAGTCGTCTCTTTTCAATACTCTGTAATGAGATGGGTTCTGTGTATGAGACATTATTACTACATACCGAAGTCAGATGGCTCTCACGCGGCAAAATACTGCGACGTATTTTCGATTTCTCAGTTACATGGTTGACATTTTCGAAAAACTTAACGATTTGAATTTAAGTCTACAGGGAGAGAATACAAACATTTTAACATCGAGCAGTAAAATTGAAGCTTTTAAGAACAAGCTGATACTTTGGCAAGGAGACGAACAAAAACAACACAGACATGTTCACGTGCTTTTCAGAATTTAATAAAGAAAATAATAGATTTCTTGATATTTAAAAACACCATTTCCCGTCATATGATAAAATTGGGAGAAAACTTTTCGAAAATTTCTAGATAATGAATTAGGTTGGATACGTGATCCATTTTAGTTTGATATTTTTAAATCCAATATCTCTTTAAATGAAAAAGAACAGTTAATTGATGTTTCAAGCGATGAAACACTGCGCATTCAATTTAAGTCTCTGACTTGCCAAAAATTTTGGTTAACGATTGGAAACGAATATGCCTATTTGAAGAAAAAGGCAATTAATATTTTGATTCAGTTTGCATCGACCTATTTATGTGAAACCGGCTTTTTAAAATTAGTTGCCATTAAAACAAAATATCGATCTCGATTGGATCCAGAGGATGACTTACGGCTTGCGATTTCCAATACAGATCTGAACATAGAAGCAATCATGAGCTCTTTGCAAGCGCATACCTCACATTGAATTCTTATGTGGAAAGTCTTTTTAAAGTATTTTCCATTAAAAAATATTTATACCCATATGCATAAATAAAACCATTGCTTCGTAAAATTATGTGTTTTATTCAGACCTCTAATGAGGCACAAACATAAGCGCAAATCCCAAACAGAATTCAACTTTAACGTCTAAAAAAACGTCTATTGTCTATCCAGGGGTCGCGACAAAAGGGCGGAAATGAAAATAGTTTGCGCACCACTGCTCTATAGTACCAATGGTTGTTTTTTCGGCACCATATACATTTAATTTATTCTTAAATTTGTATGTAGTTCGTGAATTCGTCATCATATACATCATATTTACATACTGACGTACCCTTTGTATGTTAAACAATTATTCTTTTTCGTAAAGGAAGTGAAACATTTCAAAATGTAAATAATTTCTCAACTTGTTACAGGTTTTTTATGTTTTTAATAAATTAAAGTACTTTATTAGTTTAAAAGCACTAACAGGTCTGATTCTTTAATTTTTCCCATGTACTAGTATATTTCTTATCAGTCTATTGAGCTGTTCATAATGAGTCCTTTTGTTTTTAGTCCTATCTATGTGCTTATATATAATTAAATTATTTTCCATACTATTTTTACATATTTAACGTACATAATTATTTTCTAAACGTTCTAAGAGGGGAATATAGCAAAAATTTAAAGCTGAGCTACCAAACAGAAAAAGTTATGAAACGAATTTGGATGAAAGTTTAGTAATCACCTTTATCTGTGAATGCCTTTATTCATGTAATTTCAGTTGAGCGAATGCTACGGGTAATACGGATGCGATTTCGATGCATGAATAACTGTAAAAACGCGTAATAAAAACAATACATATGGATGAATATTAAATCAGTTGTAAATGACAAAACATTTTGCATAAAAAGAAAAAAGAAACACGACTGAAGCGCTATAAGAAAACTTTTTAAAAATCTGAAACATCAATGAATTGTGTTAACGATTAACCTCTTGCGATAGCAAAAGTTGTTGAACTTACAGTTTAAAGCGATCACATTTTAGCGATCGTTTTGTCGGATAAAAATATTGCTACTCATAGGAAGTAGTTGCGATTCCTATTCAAATGAAGGACAATACTCAAAGCGAAGAATATGAATTGCACCACTTATAGAAATAAAGAATGGAAGAAGCTGCAGGAAATGTGTAAAGCAGTATACAACTAGCTGTAATTATTCACGTTGGGATGGAGCTCTAAACATGTTTCCCAAGGCTCGTGGATTTCGACAGTCGAACTGATGAAATTCGTATTATTTTCGCTTCGCTTCGACGAGAGCATAAAATTTAAAATTCATAAAACTTCTAGGAAGTACCAAGTTCCTCATACCATAGGTGCATTTTAATGCTACAGTTTTATTGTGAAATAACTGATTTTTGCATCGTTTAAATGGAATTTATGTTTAAATTCTGAGTCAATGATTGTTTTGTTATAGTTGCTGCTGAGATATAGGTTCACTTAAAGCAGCAGTTAAAATTTTTGAAGAGGCACGTATCCAGTGACCGAAGTACATTATATGATAATCCAAATTATTTTTGATGTCGAGAACAAAAACACTTTTTAATTTAATTTAATTTATTTATTTTTAAAAGAAATAGAATTCGCTGATTCTATCTTCTGTTATCCTTTAATTGAAGTTCTGGAGAAACTAATTTAAGTTAGTGGAAATTTATGAGATATATTTTCTTCATTTAAATGGATGATACAGCTATTACATCAAGAGATCAGGGCTACCACACGCTACCTTTGCTTGGTATTTTTCAACCTTGGTGACTATTCAAGCAAAATCGTCTCAAAAGCCTCTAGTTTCAAAATTTTGGGGACATTTTTGAAAAGTCCCTTTTCCATTGAGAAAGGAAGGTTCGGGGAGGCATTGCTCAGTTTTGTCGCCAAGCTTGTGGCAACCATGAATAAAAAAAAAATTGGAAATTGTAATTGCTAAATTGTCATGAAAACCTAGAAAACATTTAGTTTTTTAATTTAAAAATTTCTTGGCGAGTTATTTAACATCTGCTTCATACTTAATCAGCAAATTTTGTGTTTTAGCTTATTCAGTTTGTATCTGAGCTTCTAAAATAGGATTTAAGGTGTCTTCTACACTGGTGTGAAAACATATGGAACAGTAAGACCTTCAGCTGCTACTTTTCAGAGAAATGAGCTCGATGAGGGCAAATGATACCAGAGGTATTTTAAGAGGTATCAAATAAATGAGTAACAGAAAACAATTCAACAAGAACATAAGCGAACAGTAAAAAATGTCTTTGAACTGAAGTGAGTGACGCTGCAATGGATGCCATGAAACGGAAGGGTAACTGAAAAATAGAAAAAAGAAAGGAGGCGATCTTCTGTAGGCTGTATGACCACCTCGAACATTGATACAGGCTTTGCACTCCCATACATACAGAGAATAAAGTTGCGGATGAGTTCCTGAGGCAATGAGATTCATTTCTATGTTAGAGCCTCTGACGTTACAATTCCAAAATTTGAATATGTACTAGCTTTCTACTAAATATCCTCGGTTATGAAAATCGCCTCAGGCTGTTTCGTTTAATTTTGAAGTTAAAACCTTTAAAAATAATGGTGTTGCTTAAGTTTTGCACGCCAGTCTGACTAGGGTTAGGATTTTGAATCTTTTTTTAATAATATAACTTTATTTTATGATTACAGAACTGCTAGCTCCGATTTCACGGTACGCTCTATATAAATGAAATACAATGATCATAAAATAAGAATTGGATGAAATGGATACCGTGAATTGTAGAACTTTATCAAATGTCTTCTGTAAAAGTTTTCTCTGGATCAGTAAAATAAAATATGCTTCAATATCTCCTCTTCCATTTAGCAAACAAGGCTTTTATCTGAGTCTACAAGACGGAACTTGTGCAAACTAGCTTGGGTAACTACAAACACTGATCAACGAATTAGAAACTTGGGATTAATATTGTATTGGACCTCCTTTTGCACGGAAAACAGCATGTATGTGTTTAGGAATAGATTCTGCAAGGTTCTGAAGTGCATCCAAGTCCAGAGAATACCATGCATTAGATAGACAGATCTTAAGATCCTGTAAAGTAGATAGAGGAGGAGATTGCTGTCGGATGCGCCTTTCCAACATGTCCCAAATGTTCTCTATAGGGTTCAGTTCCGGGTTTTGCGGTTGCCAGAGAAGATATTTTAAGTCAGATTGATGTCCCGTGAACCACTCTCAAACGTTTCACGCGTGATCTATGGTTGCATTATCGTCTATGAAAGGTCCGTCACCTTCAGATTAAAAATGTAACATTGCAGGATGCACTTGATCTGTTAGATGTTCAAGTATTTCATGGATGACTATTTACCTACCAGAAGCACCAATGGAGGCCAGTTCCAAGCCAGCAAAACATGCTTCACGCCATGATGCTCCCATCAGACCCTTGAACTGTACGAACAAGGCAAGATGGGTTCATGGCTTCATGGGGTTCTTGCCAAACTCTACGACTTCCGTCGGTGAAAAAAAACGTATGCGTGATTCGTCTGACTACATCACCTTTTTCCAATTATCATATATCCAGTTGTTACGTCTTTCTCGACACCACTGTAAACGAACTCTGACATTCCTTGCAGAAATTAGAGGTTTTCTCATTGGCATGCGACTTCCAAAATCGATCTTTTGCAATTCTTTGCGCATTGTTCGCGCCGAGATTGGTTTTGACAGGCTTTCGTTAAATGTTTCTGTCATTTGCAGAACAGTGGAATCCCTTTTCTGCCATACACTCCATCTGAGACGACACCAATCACGATCTTGATTAATTGTTTTAAGCCCACAGTTATTTCTTTTGGGCAATGACTGTGTGTGTGAGTTCTGTTTCCAACTTTAACACTTTCAAAATCGCAGCTTTCGAGAACCCAGTGAGTTCTCTCTTGGCGACCGGGGCTCCTGCTAAATTGGCTCCAACAATAAGTCCTTTATCAAACGGTAAAGGTCTGTCGTTTTCCCATTCTGCTTCGTTTCTCGTGAAATGAAATTGCACAGCACACTTATACCGTCAATTTGATTACGTGGCATCCACGTCATAGACGGATTTTGCATAACCACGTCAGTAACCAACATTTGCACGATTATTTACTGGTTTCTAATTCATTGGCCTGTGTGTGCATATCCACCATGAAGTACTTTTTTGTAGATAAAGTTGCGATGTTTTTCACACGTCTTACTAACTTGGTGACTGACGAATGTGATTATGAACGCACTTTCAAAAACAAGTATAATGGCACTTCTGATACAAATCCCAGATGGCGCTCGCAACAATTGGCACACAATAGATGGTTCACATTAAACAGTTGAATTGCCAATGCGACACCGACAACTTCCAACGAGCCCTTTGATAACAAGACGATGCTTCTATTTTTATCACGACTTTACTCTTCATTGCCGCTCAGCCGCATTCTGAAACTGTTATCTTGTTCTTATACTAGGATTCTAAGGACAACGCAGGACAGTCTCAATTATCCATTGCATTTGCTTGACCACGAATTCAGAAGTACACCAGTTATCTAAATACAGCTCTCATGGTATCACGCAATTGGCAACCTATCAACAGTGGTAGCATAAATCGAATTCAGCCACTGTTAAATTTTGAAGTATTGGGGTGAACGTATCCTCCAAAACAAAAAATCAACTTACAATGTAGAAGTATGTATAACAGTGTAACCTATCTCCACCATAAAGAACTTTTTGGTAGACAAAGTTGAATTGTCTTTCACGCGTCTTGATAAAAATGTATTGACTAGCTTTAACATGTTAAATTTACAACTACCTGTTGTTCTAAGTAATTTTGTGCTAAACACTTTGGCCAAACACAGCTCTGCGTAATTCTTGGAAACATAAATGTTAATATCTACTACCATGTGGCTTATTTCTATGTTAAGATTAAAGAGTGGAGAATTAAATTAAATTAATAACATTTTTTAAAGTTAAGCCAGAGTTGTCGCACTCTCCTCACAAGTACCAACCTCAGATTTCACATGCCTGCTTTTTGATTTAATGTTTTCATCTGATCCAGACAGATACATTTTACAGCCGAATATTAAAGGCAAAATCACTTTTACCAAAAATTTTATTCATCATTTATAAATCAGCATAATTAGTTAACTAATCAGATGACTGACATTTATAACACTAAGTAATTCTTAATCAAGTCTCGTGACTATAGTACATATTGCTACGTGACTAGTCACGTATCTAATATACATTGTTTATCATTTTTGATGGAAACGTGTTACCAGGTGCAAGAGAAATTTTTAGCTTGAAAAGTGAGTTGAACCTTACGTGAGCTGTAATCTTCAATGAATTTGTGCGCAACACGACCTGTTTTGGTGACACCGGGTTTTTCCGCGGTTAAAGACCGGTTTAGAATCAACTGTGTAATCCATGGAGAACCGAGTCGGCTAATGTTTACTATGCTGCTCTCATCTGCTCCGATGCTTGCAATCTCGCTTTCATCTGTTTGAGCTTCACTTTCGCTTACAAGTGTTTCGTTCTTCATCTACAAACGGCTGTTTTTAAATATCTTGATCTATTGTGTGTATGTACCGGTATGTGAATGTTTTCTATTTTATACCCAAATCACTTAAAGGCTTATAAAATTATAAAATGAGACCGTTTATTCATAAAATCAATAAAATATTATGATATTACGCTGTTAATTTGTTGGGTTTATTTTAAAAGCATGTTATGAAGTTTTTCCGTGACAAATATTGTTTTTAAAAGGTACGAGGGTTTTCGGGGTAGTATCTAACAGCATATGCATATTATTTTTCGTGCTTTTTTATTTGCATTTCTAATAGTTATTTGAACAAAGATGTTTACTTCCTAAAACCAAAGTGAACAGTCATTGTTTTCAAATGCATTCAATTTCAGAGCCAATCAATCAATTAATTTTTTTCTGAGGTCTCAAAAATTTATATATACTTATATAAGTTGGTTGTAAGTTGTTGAATGTAGATGGCAGCATATCCAAATATTTTAAGGTATCGTAATAAAACGTTTCTGCGTTCTCTTTTAAATGTGGGCGTCTCTACTTAAAATAAAAATTTAAGTGCCTATTTTTGGGAGTACGATGCATTATACTTTTACTTTGGTTTAGACAGGTGAGTTGTATTCTTGAATCATTACGGTTATAGCTGTTTCTACTATTGTTAATTGTTTGATAGTTGTTTCTTAAATTTTATTACTTTCTTCCTAGTTCCTTAAACGTAGTAGTATTATTCATAGTATCACTTCGACTTTTTCATTTTTTGCAATTCGAAATTTCGACTTCAGGTATGCTTTTTATTTTAAATATAAGATCTGTTTTACCTTCATGGCTTATATTGTAAGAAATATTGAGCGATTACGGAATAGTTGGTGGTCTTTAAAAACTTAACATCCCATGCTAGATCCCAATATCTGGCCCCAAGCGTGGTGGGGTGCCAGCTCAGGCGTGACCACGTCATCTGACCGTGGTTCAAAATTACGTGTGTCCTCGGATCTTTCCCTTGGGGGGTTGATCCCGGACCGTCGCCAACCCGTTGTATTGTTCCAGTGCAACGTTAATTAAAATACCCACCAAGTACATCACCTGGCCCCAAGCTATCTTTTGATTTCATCCTATTATTCTATTCCCCAGTCCCTTTTTCCTTTCACGATACTTTTTACTTGACGTTGTCTGTCTTGTGTTTGACGCAGCTTGGCTAAATGTCTGCCATAAAACCCAAAAACAAACAATCCAATACCTGGCACCACCTTTAGAAATTTCATATTTTTTATTCTTTTGAGAATAATTTATAGCAACGTGCTTCTCAGATCTTTGATGTTGAGGCACTGTACATTAGTTTTTTGTACTTATACTGTACATTAGTTAATCTGTTTTAAATTAAAATTCGTTTACTCTAACCAAGTTCTAAAACTAAATCAATGCTTCAATTTTTGTTTGGAGCTTTTTCATCAAAATGACATTGTGGTACATTATACTCTCCCAGATCTATTAGCCCTCGTGTTGCAAGAAATGACCGCACGGCGATAAACCAAACCATAATCTGCCTACAATATTTTCAAGTGATAGAAATTTTCATTTGGGTTTCACTAACCAGAAGCAAACTGTTCTTAAAACAAGTAATTTTTCGAAAGTTTCTGATTCAGCCAACACAAAAGATCAACTAACATTTTCGTGCTTATGAACAAAGGTACCAGGTATAGAGGGCACTAAATTTATATCGATATTGTGCGATATGCAGTATTCTCTTCAAGTAACAGATGTTATGAAACTCGTACGCATCAAAGCTGAAGTTAAACTACTCTAAATCTTTTTTGTATGGAGAATGAGATTCCAGATCAGGTGTTAACTTCTTGATCTGACAGTGGTTTGAAATGATTTTGTTGTCCTCAGGTCTTACCCTTCAGAATTAATCAGTCACCAATAGTGCTGCTCCAATGCGACATAAATTAAACTAGCTTGTTATTCTTGCGCCATAAAATCCTAAACCAACCTGGGCCGCGGTGGCCCGGTTGGAAGAGTAACGGACTTGCAACCGAAGGGTTGCGAGTTCGAATCCAGCCAAACACCGTCGTGTACAAAGGGGGCTGGTGCACGTTAAATCTGTCGTGGCCTCAAATGTCCTCACGTTGGCGTGGTGTGGAAGTTTGGAGAGTGGGGTGCCAGCTCAGGTGTTGCCTCATCTGACCGTGGTTCAAAATTACGTGGTGTTGTCCTCGGATCTTTCCCTTTGGGATTGATCCCGGACCGTCACCAATAGCCCATTGTGTTGCTCCAGTGTGACGTTAATTGAAATTCACCCCCCCCCCTAAACCAACCTATCTTAATCTTGAGACCACCGTGGCTCAGTGAGTTTGCCTATTGTGTTAGCAACCTGCGAGCTGAAGGTGGCACAGGCTTGATTTCTGTAACTTAATATTTTTCTAAGTCAGTAAAACTTTCTTTGCATGTGTATGGTCCATTCTCAACATTATTTCTAGAGTTTTGTGCAGATTGGCTAAATATGGCCCTTTCGCCATGAAACCCAGCCAACCTTATTGATCCGTTCTACTGCCTCTGGAAAATTGCAGTGCATACCTTTGGAATAAAATAAGTTCAGGAAAGGTTTACTTTGGTAATTTATGTCATAAGTGCATTTTTGTCTATTTATGTGACTGCCATTTTGTTCTACCTGACTTTTAAGACCAAAAGAAATATCATAGCACCAGTTTTGAAAAATATCACTGCCATTCTTGAATATGTATTATAAATTTCAGAAAAACAAATTTTGGTTGGGGTAAAAAAATTAATTCTAAAAGTAGTTATTTACATGTTTTTAAGTATTAATAACTTAAAAACATGTTTACTAAAAGGTCGAAAATATTTCCCCTTTCTATGTCGATTGTCTTATATAATCTTACGGAAACTTTAATTGTATCTTTTCATGTTCATTGACCCGTATCAATTGCGAATCATGTATTATTGTTTTTTAAAATACTTAAATATGTAATCTTAATTTTTCAGAGTTTGAGGGCAGAAAAAAGGTGAAAGATGAAGATACCACTTTGCTTTGCAACTTGGTGTGTCATTCTAGTTGCCTGCGCAGCTCATACGTCAGATAAGTAAGTTTAGGTCCATACACATTAACTAATACTTGACAATAAATAAAAAATGTATCCGAATGGATACTAGATTTATTAAATAAAGGAGAGAACTTAAAAAGTAGATTCTTAAATTTATACTTTTTAATTGCTTGCTTTTCAATTTTTTTCCTTTACTTCATTGCTGAACATTTTCTTTACTAATTTTTCTTTATCGCCTAATTATATTCTTATTAACCTTCCAAGTGATTTCGACGAGATATCTCGTCCATCAAGATTTGATTGCTTTTGCTATAGATATTTCATGATGAAATATCTCGTCATCAGGATATTGCCGATTTTTTTTATAACAAGAACCAAATCTGGTCAGTTTTCTAATGAGATATCTCGTCTATCAAGATCTGGTCAGTTTTCTAATGAGATATCTCGTCTATCAAGATCTGGTCAGTTTTCTAATGAGATATCTCGTCTATCAGGATCTAGTCAGTTTTCTAATGAGATATCTCGTCTATCAGGATCTAGTCAGTTTTCTAATGAGATATCTCGTCTATCAGGATCTAGTCAGTTTTCTAATGAGATATCTCGTCTATCAGGATCTAGTCAGTTTTCTAATGAGATATCTCGTCTATCAGGATCTAGTCAGTTTTCTAATGAGATATCTCGTCTATCAGGATCTAGTCAGTTTTCTAATGAGATATCTCGTCTATCAGGATCTGGTCAGTTTTCCAATGGCGAGATATCTCGTCTATCAGGATCTGGTCAGTTTTCCAATGGCGAGATATCTCGTCTATCAGGATCTGGTCAGTTTTCCAATGGCGAGATATCTCGTCTATCAGGATCTGGTCGGTTTCTAATGGCGAGATATCTCGTCGAGACAACTTCCTGGAGGGTTAAAATGTAATTTCTTCATATTTTTTATAAAATAATGAACATTTTTATACTTTATAAATAAATTAGCAATTATTTATAAATAAAAAAATCGGTCTCAAAGTCCTTATTCTATGCATTTTTTTTTCAGTGGTTATATTTTCACTTCTCCGAGATCATTGAAACTTGGATCTTCCAATGAATTGCAATTTCTTAGATTCGGTGACTATGACGACGATGGCTATTTAAGAGTACGTGTGTATTATTCTGAATCTTATGATAGCAATGAGACTCTAGCATTTGATAAAGAGTATGAAATTGAAAAAGGTAAGGGAAATCTAGAACAAAATACCAACATGCCAAAGGCACACTCATTTTGTATCTATTAACTTAAATTTATTCTTCTAGGTCAAAAGGAATCGCTGTTCCAGCTTCAAGTAGATCCTTTTACTAACTATGTGTATAAAGGAAGATTAGAAATTAATGGAACTGTAGGGGGGGAGAAATTTGGAGGCAGTGATACGGTTCAGTTTTCTACTCCCAAAAGCAAGATAATCATCATTCAAACTGATAAACCATTGTACCAACCAGGACAGCAAGGTAATTTACAAAAGAAAAGGTCTTCAAAGAAAACTTTTTATTTAAATAATTTCCATATCAATTTTTTGTATTTAACTTCCTACCTTATAAATCGTAGGCTTAATACTTAAGGGAAACATTTATTCTCTATGATAAACTTATGAAATGTTTCTCAAGAAGAAATTTTATCTCCACGCAAATAAAAAAAATGACTTGGTGAACTTCAGTGTAAAGATCATCACAATATGGGCTAGAAAAGGTAAACAATCATGCCTTGAAAATGTTGACTTAGTGTGTTTCACTTGTAAGCCGACGCAGCACGTAAACTTAATTCAGATTGGTAATTGAATTTACGTTGCACTGAAGCAACACAACGGGCTATTGGCGACGATTTGGGATCAATCCCAAAGAAAAGATCAGAGAACAAGATCTCATAATTTTCAACGACTATAAGATGACGATGTCAAAGACCTTAGATAAAAACTAAAAAACCTAAACTAAACATAATTCAGAGTACCTGTATTAAGTTTATAAAATCCGTTTTTATCTTTACACAAGCTTTAATATGCTAACTATCCAAATAGTTTCGGCGAGATATCTCGTCCATGAAGATGTTGCTGATTTTTTTATAATGACGAGATCAAGATCTGGTCCGTTTTCTTTAAATGACGTTATCTTGTCCATCAATATCTGATCAGTTTTGCTAGTGACGAGATACCTCGTCAAGACAACCACCAGGAGGGTTAAAACGTACAAAGAAAAAAGGTACGCAGAAAATGTTCAGTTATAAATCCCTTAATGGCCCCAATTTTAATATACATGACTATACAAATTTAAATGTAGAAATTTTACTTTTGATTTGCAATAGTCCGTTGTGTTGCTCCAGTGCTAAGTTAATTAATTGCCATTGCCATTTTGAGATCCCTCATCCTAAAAACAAAGTAAATGCTTGGTTACTAATCTTTAAAGCAGTTACTAGGTTTTATGATACTGTTTTATTACATTCGAAATTCCAGAAATTTATATTTTCGGATTAAATTACTCGCATAACTTTTTTAATTCTCATTTTGCAAGAAATTTAGATTCGATGGAGAAATTAGAACTTTTTACAAAAATTTTATAGATAATATTTTTTATGTATTGTAGAATATTGATATGAACCTAATATTAATGGATCATAAGTGATCTTTGTACCTTAATAAGGCGTTCATTTTAAATGTGTTACAAAAGTTGATCTAATAAACGATTACATCTTGATAAAGCTATCTACAAAAAAGAGCCCATAGGTGTATATACGTAAAATAGTATTTAGTCTAGTATGAAAAGTTAACACAATATGGAGAAAAATTTGTATAACTCAGTTGAAATAACTAGTCATAATAAAAGTATCTTGAATAAAATTTACTTGAATAAGTAATAAAAATTTAAGTAAACTTATGTAAACTTTTTACTTTCTTCCTATTTTCAATATATAGTGCTGTTCCGGGTTCTGAAGTTAGATAAGGCACTGAAACCATCATTAAATAAAAAAGATGTAAGTATATACATTTAAAATTTTGTAATAATCGTATTTTAAATGTTAATGTTTCTAATATTTTATTAAGAAATACTTTATAAATAACTTTAAAAATTATAAAAACGCAAATCCTTATACGTGGTACACATAGCATTCTATGATAATTGAATTGTTGTTACAATGAAAACGGTGAAAGTATCGAATTTTACTTACCCTTTAGTCAAACTTGATTCAATCAAAGAATTTCTAAAACTTTTGATATTGTGTTGAATTGAAATACATAAATACAAAAGCTTAGCACATAAAACAACTGTTACGTATTTCCAGCATATTTTAGTCACAAAGCAATTTTTATTTTTATCCTCGCTTCATACAAGCTATTCATTCATTTTACTTTGATTTCAATGCACGCGATTTCGAAGCCCATCATTTCCCTCCCCACCTTCAGTCCCTTTGAAAAAATTAAATTTCTATTGGAATTCATGTTGAAAATAATAGAATAGTAGAAAAAGCATTTTACGGCTTGTTCCTCGAAATTTGAAACTCCCTCGTACCAAATCCACGCATAATAATGTAATCAGTCGGAGAGAAATTATTATATATGGATCGTAATCTGCATAATAATACAATCACTGAAAATTTCTCTTATTTGTTGTTTAGCTGTATCAGGTACTTTCTGTCAAGCTTAGTGTAGGGCGGTAGTGTTTCTGCGAGGAATGAGTTTCATGTATGTATTCCACATCGACCTTCTAATAAAATTGACAGCAAGGGGCGGAGTCGTAAGATCTCAGAAGGGTAAGTCAAGTGGGCTAACGAATCGACTTGGGCCTGTTGGCTATCGAAGTGCAGACTTGTGTTTTTAATCAGGCTGGACAATCACTCTAATAGATCAATAATTTGTCCCACATTATGATTTATACTTTTTCCCACAACCACGTGACATCTTCAACCCGAGCGATGGGAAGAAATAGCATAAAGCTGCGCTCGCATACTCCATTTATTTCATTAGAAGGTTGATGGTATTCCAGACGTGCCTTTTTCTTCTTGTCTTTTAATAACATTTCAGCAGTTCGGCAAAAATATTCGAAAGAATGAATTCTGAATTGAAATATGGTAGTGTGATTGGGGATTGGTTAAACGCCAAAAATCGCCAAACCGACAACTAAATTTTAAGGTAACACCGATATATCAGGCAGGCACATACGGGGAAGTAAAATCTTCACATTCTGTCTGGTTTGTTTACCTCAAAAATCTCGAACATATTTGCAGACTAGTATGCTTGATCTCAAGCATTGTGTTATTAATGGACATACGCAGAAAAAATATTTTTGTCACAGAACAGAAATACATTTCAGAGTAACTTTTAATGTTACTAACGAAATGTGGTTTTGGGAATTATAAGTAACTTGTGTAGAGAAGCCTGAAGTTTTGGCTTAACTCTCCTTCACACAACCTGTCTTAAAAATGTGTTTCGTTAAAGCATATAAAAGGTCTGTTTGGATGTAAATAAATTCAATGTTTTTGGCAATTGAAAATATCATTAACTCTGACTTGTTTTTAAATTAATATTACCTCCAATCTATTCTTTTGTAAATTGAATATTTTAGACTCAGAATGTTTTATTTAAATTTTTCTTATGTTTTATTATATAGGTAGCTGATGTTTACGTTGAAGATCCCAAAGGAACGAGATTATTTCAGTTTAAAAATGTTCATCTTGGAAAGGGTAAATTTTCTCTTTGAATATTTATTTCAAGTTTGGGTTACTTTGATCTATTTATCACTTATTTACAATAGCTTAATTCACGCTGTCTATAGAATCCAATTTTAAATTGAAATTATGTGCATATAATAAATATTGCATATAAATGTTAGATATCTTATAAATTTGGAACTTTCCTTGTAAATTAACATGTTTCAATTGCTTTTAGATTCAAATTAATATATTAAATTAACATTCCTCCAATTTGCTACTTGTAATATTACGGATCTTAGTATTTATAAAGAAGCCCTTGAATAGATTGCAACGAAAATGTATGAATTGTATATATTTAGGCATAGTGCAAATGGATTTCCCGTTATCTGATGAGCCAGTTCTTGGCACTTGGAGAATTACAGTCAACAGTCAAAACGATACAGAATCGGGAACTTTCGAAGTAAAGCGATACGGTAAGCTGTTCTAAAGGTCCTGCATTTTTATTTAATAATTTTGTTTCTTGATTGCTTACAATTTATATATATTACGATACAGGTCCCTCGTTTTTAAAATAATGAACACATCTTACAACTGGCTAACATGGTTTGCGTTAAAGGCAAATTGAACAAAAGGTGTTATTGAAATTAAATAGTTTTGGCTGTAGACGAGATTTAATTACTCGGATCTAGCCGAGATCCTTTTAATTTTATCTGCGAGTTGGCAGAACAGGCTCATTTTCTGTAACTGTACCCTGGGTGTATTTCTCTCTTCTGTGTCAGTGAAACTTTTTTGGTGTATGTATACATATTTACTAGACGCGTTGTCTGTCTTGTGTCTGACATAGTTTGAACAAATACGGCCTTTGTACCACAAACCAAACCAAACAACCCATTTAATTTATTTAAAAAATTTAAGGAAACTAAAGTTAGGTATGTCCAGTATTGCTTAACACTAAGGTTGGAATCGGATCCAATAGTTCCTGATTTCTTAAGCAAAATCGTTTATTTTTAAGAAATTTTTTATGTATTTTGAAGAGAGTACCAATGATGAATTTTTAAGTTAACTATAGAAAGGGAAAGAAAGATACAGTTAAAAAGGACAGAAATCGACAATAATCCTGTTATATTCTGTACTTTTCTCAGCTACAAATTAGCTGAAAAATATATTTTAAACATGCTCACTACCAGGAAATTTTATCTGATTTCATGAGTTGCGCCATAAAATCCAAACTGACCAACCAATTCTGTAAACTCATGTGTTTTGCTTAAAGCATCCACGAACTTAACAAACACTAAATCAGAATTCCGATTCAATATTCAATTAATAGTCAACACATTCGATTGTGAATAATATAAATTGTTAAGAAATTGTAGTTTTACCCTCCTTAATTGTATTACTTGCATTACAATTAAGTACAGTACAATAATTCGCGTAAGTGGGATTCTGGTACCAGAAAAACATCCCAGGGGTTCAATTCAAATTAGAAGGCGAGAGAGCTTAGTAGTCTGGCATCGCTAGAATAACCAGTGGACAATTGAGGTCAATTTCATTTGGTCACGGTTTTAAGGTTTTCTCGACCTGTCGGAAATGCAATATAGAGCAATGGTTTTCTGTCACTTCCTTACTTGTCTGGGGCAGTCTCGGAGAGGATCTTTATTTTAATTCTTCCCTCGTCTTGGATTTTTGGAAGGTGCAGACTTGGTCTAGCTTGTCTAAATCAAGTGAGATAAGAAACAATTCGCATTTTAATTTCAATTGGATGATTCTTTTTTTTTTCGAAATTATCTCTTCTAAGTTTTTTCTAATGCTATGAAGAGTGAGAATTGAAATTGTCTTTTGTAAAGATCTCTGTTCTAAAACTGATCAATTGAATCGTTTTGATCTAGCTAACTTTAAAAAGGAACAAAATTTCATTATTTAATAAATGGGGCAGCTTATCTATTCATTTTAATGGAGATTATAATCTGATGCTTTGTAAATTTTTGAATTTAAATATATCTAGATGTTAAATAAATGAAAATTTTCTGTTCCAGCTCTACCAAAGTTCGATGTGAAGATCAAATTTCCTCCTTTCGTTCTTGCAAACGCTGAAATCATTCCTGTGGAGATTTGTGCCAAGTAATGCATTTTTCCTTTCGATTGAATATAACGATTCAATAAATTTCACTTCAACTCCTGTTAAAATTCTATTATGTGCATAACTAAACAAATTCAAATTCTTGTCGGAATGCTTGCGTTAATTTGTATAATTGGGAATTAGGAACTTAAACATAAATGCTTGACAAAGTGTAGTGATTTCTGCGAAGATATTTTGTAAGTTTTATACAATTATTTTTGAACTTTTAGCCCTGTGAGTGTCACGAGATTTTAGTGTAGTGTAATGCTGCTTTTACTTCACAACACGCATAATGACCACGTCTATTGATTGAAAGAATACAAGAAAAAATGCTATAGATCAAGAAGCTCAAAACTCGTTAGAAGTTAAAGAGAAGACTGAAGGTTTTTGTACGGATATATGTATTGAATGAACCCCTCAGAGGGTTAAAAAACTCTTTGAAATTAAAACTAGAATTTCACAAAAATTTAATAACTTTGTGAAAATACTTTGATATCTTTGAACTTTTTTGGACCTGTTTTAATTTAAAGTGAAATTGAAATTCCAACTGACCATTTGACCTTAAATCTTTTTGAACCTTATTTTCTCTCGAGTTTTGTTCTGAATTTTCTTATGTACTAAATATGAAAGTGAGATAATTACATCTCAAAACTAGTGATGGGCAGAATCGAGTACTTTTAAGAATCGAATACTTGGTATTCGAGTACTTTTAAGTATCGAGTAAGTATTCGAATACATATACAAAAACGATTAATCGATAGTAAGAATCTGATAACTACGATGTATGATACTTATTTAAAAATAACAGCTAATTATCGTGTCGTTTTGGGTATAGTGGTTAGAGCACTGGATGTGTAACATACCAGTCCACGGTTCGAATCCGCTACAAGAGGAATTTGATAGATTCTTTTAATGTAAGGTGATAATTTTTGATAATACAATCAAATTTATTCTATTTTTTAATATTTTGATCAAGCTGTGATTAAAAAGGAATTTATTTTTCTCAACTCAAATTTTTTTTCTGAATTATTTTTTTTCTTTTCCGAATTATTTATATAAATTTCTTTAAAAGATTTAAGTATGAAACTACTATTATCAATCTATTTAAACTAGACAAATTGTATTTTTTGAGCACAACAAAAATTAATCCTATGTACAAATTGCTGAATTTCCTGGTCACGCATATATTTTCTGCAATTAGAAATATGTGTCAAGTATTTTTTTATCTTGATTTTACAAATCATGATTTTTGCATTTTAGTTTTCGTATTGGAAAGATTTGATTTTCTACCGTATTTTGAGGAGGTCGTTAATAGTCACTTAACAGGGAACGTAGCCAGAATTTTATTTTGGAAGGAGCGCCGAAGATAAGAATGAAACTTTTTATACAAAACTCTTTAGACACATTTAAAAATGTTTGTATAAATGTAAAAATATTTTGTTTCTTTTGATAACAGGATCTGAAACTTCAAAATTGTTTCTCTAAATTTATCATAAAAAGTGACACATCTCGGTTGATCTAGTACAAGAATGATTCCGTAAATATTTACAAAATAAATTACATTAAATAATCAAATCTTGTTCCTGGAAATTTACTTTTTATTTTTGCAACCTCTGTTTGGAGTACGATGTGAGAAGAGGTAGAGTCAAAGCAGAAAAAAATGTTCATAATAATTTTACTATGGTAATAAAGTTTTTGTCAGATATTTTTAAAGATAATTTTAGTTATTGTCAGATATTTTAAAGAAAATAATAGCCATCTTAAGAATGAAATAACGTTATTTTACTTGAAGAAAAAGAAAAGCATATCAAGCATTATGCATATTATTTGCAGATAAATTTTAAATGTCAGAAATAAAAAAGCTGAAAATTAAATTAAATAAAAAAATTAAGTGAATAATTATATAAAATTAAAAATATAGTTGAAATTAAAATTGAAAAATTAAAAAAACTTCCAGCTTGATTTTCAAAAATAAAAGGCAAACCATTGTGTAATTTACTGATAATTAAGCTGGCCTGTTCGGGAAATTGCTTCCAGAAAATTTCAAATCCAGTCCCTTAATCGATAGAATTTTTTGACACTTCATCACGTGCATTTTCAGGATATGTAAGATTGGAAAAAGCAAAATCAAGACAAGAAACATAATATTAACGAGAACCATGGATACCCCCATGCAATGTGACTCTGTTACTTAAGATGAATACTCTGGTATTCGAATAGAGTGAGTACTTTTGGCATCCGCATACCTAGGATGGGTACTCTTGTAACCGAATAACTTGGATCCGACTACGTATTCGAATATTTTGTATCCAACTACTTTTGTAACCGAATACTTTGGATCCGAGTACTTTGGTGACCGAATACCTTGGATCCGAGTACTTTGGTACTTTGGAAAAGAATCGAGTACAACGATTACTTTTAAGTATCGAGTACATGAGTACTTTTGTATTCGAATACTCCCATCACTACTCAAAACTAAACTGGCATTAAAACACTTTAAAACTTATGAAAAGGGGACTTTTTTGTATCGAAAGATTGCATGTTTTTCCATCAATTTTAATGTTCAAAAATATTCATTTAAAAATTTATTTTATTCTGATTATGATACATATTTTCAATGAGTCAACTTGAATGTTGCACTACATTTTTAACATTTGTTTAATTACTCATAGAAAAATCTGATCGTATTGCAACAAAAGATTTTATCCGACATTTATGACATAATTCGTTAGTCTCCCATTATGTTGCACCCGTCATCATCATTTATATATTGCTACAGGGTATCCACGTGCTTAAAGTTTTCGATGAAAAACATTTATAATAGCCGCCTTGGGGATAATGCATTACTTCTCACTTAAGTCAAAGAAATGACGTATGTTTATTTACTGTCCAGTTTAACTGGTATTTTGGGCTGAGAGAAAAGGACGTTCACACATGAATTAATGACAGGTGGACGACCGGTAATTTTTATTTTCCATCGATGTTTTTAGTAAGAATAATAAGAGTACATTTTATTGCAATTCATTATGAATTCTATATCGTAACTGAGGTTCTATTGGTTTTACAGGAATAAATCTGCCATGTGTCGAGTACTATGCACAACAACGTTTTAAGTTTACGTTGTGATTTTGCAGTTCGTGAAATACAACTTTGGAGAATTACTTTGATGCATACCGTATAATAAATTCTAGAATATTTCAGTTCTATGAGAATATATTTTTACATAATGATACTATATTTGTTTTATCAATTTATCAACTGCCGGTGACTTATTTACAAAATTGAATAATTATAATTTAAATTAGTGTAATAAATAGTTTTCAACAGTTTTAAAAAATTTTCAAATGTGTGTGTGCAAAATGCTAATGCAAAAAAAAAATTGTATTTGTGGAAATTCAATACTTTTCGGAACTGCCAATTATTTAATATTGTAACTAACTCACGCTGTTTAGTTAATCATTATATATGCCATTAATTTAGTTCAAAAATTATTTCAACAAAGTATCAATTTAATAACGTGTATATTTATAAAGGTACAATCATTCAGTGCCATATACGCTCATATTTTTATTTCTTGTCTTATTTCGTTTTTAGATACACGTATGGTAAAAATGTGATTGGCCAATTGAACCTAAACGCATCACTTGAATCTTACTCTTGGTCCAGTGATAAAAACCCTGTTTTGCAAGAAACAATTAAGGTAATCTTTGATTAAAAATGTTTTCAAAAACAATTGACTACACACAAAGTCTAATTACTTGATCTATTTTCTAACTACATGGAATTTTAGAATCGATAAGATCAAATATTTCCTCTAAAATGTTGGTTGGAATCACATTACGAATTTTTCATCAATTTTAATGTTTTAAATTCCAAGACAAAATATGTGTTTAGTTAGTTTATTTGATATTGTATCAAAATCTGGGGGTTTTTAAGAGTAGTTTCAAAAACGAGTATTACGTTATGTTTGTAGATAATGAGTGCCCATATTTTATACTATTCAAATACTTCGCTGTTCGCAACTTATTAGCTGTACCAAAATGAGCTATACATTTACACTACTTTGTTTATACTATTAATATTTTAAAACACGATAATTTTTGAAAAATTAGTTTCTTTTTACGTTAGTTTACTAACATGATTTTGGATTTATGTTCCACTTTTTCAGCTTGATGGATGCTATAACTACACTTTGAATGCATCTTTGATAGAACCTAATAGTGCCTATCGTTATAGAAGAATCATGGTGGTAGCCAATGTTGTAGAAAAGGGAACAGGTAAAAAGTTTTATTATATAAATAGCGGATGTGATGTGTGACTGTATTATATTTATGAATTATAGGAAGACTAACCAAGGTT
Organism: Meta bourneti; assembly: GCA_933210815.1. Lineage (NCBI taxonomy): Eukaryota > Metazoa > Arthropoda > Arachnida > Araneae > Tetragnathidae > Meta > Meta bourneti. The sequence continues at coordinate 59,015,467 of OW119924.1, read as the reverse complement.
TAATGTTATTTTAAGGAAAAGTGAATTCTATCTGTCCAGATATGACTATTCTGCGGTTTAATAATCTTCATTTTTTACTAAATTGAAAAATAATTTCATTTCTAACATAGTATTTAAGTTAAGATGCATGGAATAAATAACTCAAGTTATGATGGGTGTTAAGTCAAAAGTTTTACATAAAATTTATATGAACGTGCATACCAAAGTAGTTATTCCTTGTTTTCTTAGCCTCGTTATATATTCATACGAAAGCCCTTAACCCTCCAAGTGGTTTTGACGAGATATTTCGTCCATCAAGATCTGACCAATTTTGTTTATGACGAGATACCTCCTTTAAACAACCACTTGTATGGGAAACTCGAGGCTTCTTGGGTCTATTTCTCTCTTTTGTGGTAGTAAAACTTTCGCTCTTTGTGTGCATGTTTATTACTTCGTGTTATCTGTCTTGTGTTTAGCGCAACATGGCCAAATACGGTCCTTGTGCCATAAAACCCAACCAACCGTAACTCAAAGAGCAAGTAAAGTCCTATCAATTTAGTCGTGGCCTCCTACGCTGATGCAGTATGAAACAAGTTCAATGGCAAAATATATGTGACGCTTATAAAGTTGAGAGTAAGGGTATTTACAAGTTACAGATGCTTTTGATGATCACACAAAAGCGATTCATCGGCAAAGTATAAAGTTTAGCATGAAAAGGAAATTATTACGCATTTGGGGTGTCTCGAGATCTTTGAACCAATGAACACGAAATGTTTTAACAGAAATATTTTTCTAATTTTAATTTTTATAAATTCATAAGACTTTACACTGAATATAAATCTGTACCTTGGTAGGAAAGGGGCCCTTGTCCAAATTTGCTTAGTTTGATTTGTGTCTAGAAATCACTTCAAAGTAAAGAAAGATATAGTAAAAGCGTAAATGCATCACGAAAGTACCAAATCATTGAAGGGTAAATTTTTAAAAATTAAAATTTTTAAATCGGATGTTATCAAAAATTTGCAAAAGACAATGGCCATTTTCCTGCCGAGGTACAGAAATATACAAGTCTGGGAAACCATATGCTTTATGTATTTAGTTTATTATTTCTCAAAACCCATTCAAACACACAAGTGCCTGCAGTCTCCCTTGTTGATGAAAGCTTGAACCAAGCAATAAAAAAGCCTTTCCGATTAAGATATATTTTTATTTCTCTTTATAAATATTATAAAAACAATAAAACATTACAATATAATACTTTTAAACTTTTTAACATAATTAACATAGTTATTTTATGTCCTAAAAGCCCTTTTAGGACATAAAATTGCATCGTGAATTTAAACACAGGGCTAATGGATTAATAAATTTAAATATTCTTATTCTAATGTTTTTATCGTTTCGTTCAGGTCGTTCTATTTGCAATGTGATTGATTAAAAATTAACTTAGTTGATCAAGTCTCCTTTCATAGCCATTTTGCTAAAGACAGAATCCCAGGAAAGATTTGGCTCACAGTGGCTTAATGAGTTTGCCCACTGCTCTAGCAACCTGCGAGTTGTAGGCGGCGCAGATTCGATTCCACTCTGGGTGTATTCCTCTTCTGTGTCAAAAAAATTGCCCTTGTGTATGTCCATTAACTTTATGTTTGTCTTGTGTATGACTCGGTTTAGTTAAATATGGTCCTTGCCCCACGAAAACTAATCAATCAACTTCATAAGATTCTGTTGCTCATAAAGGTCAAAACTGCTTAGAAGTCATGCAAGGAAGACTGCAGGAACGGATATACACTATCTACCAATAAGTATTTGGACACCCATACAAATGACGATATCTGCGGTCCTGATATACGTCACGCCCTCCGCCGTTAAATATCGTATAGGAAACAACATTGGCATTAGTCGCATGCAAGATGCCACGAAGTGCAGAGTTACCTGATTTGGAGAAAGGTGTAATCGTTGGGTGTCACAGAAATGGCCGATCCTTAAGGGTCATATCTAACGAGCTGAATTACCTAAAATCGACTGTGGCCTATGTGATTCAGAAGTGCAATGTGAGCGGTGATTGTCGGAATGTGCCCCGAGTCGGCAGACCCACGAAACTAGGAGATAGAGACCGATGGGTGCTGTCCAGAGAAATTCGGAAGAACCACACCCAACTGAAGGCCCAGATACTCGAGGAGTTTCAACTGACATCGAGGAATGTTGTTTCGATGAATACCATCCGTAAGGAAGCACATCTGCTTGGTTTTCATGGTCGTGCTGCCGCCCATAAGCCTTTGATCACAAAGTCCAACCGCGCTGCTCGGTTTATGTGGTGCAAAGCACGTCGAAAGTGGACCGTAGATCAGTGGAAACGGGTTCTCTGGAGCGACGAATCAAGGTTCACCCTCTACCGTTCGGATGGCAGGGTCTGGTTTGGCGTCTGCCTGGAGAACGCCTCCTGCCAGAATGCATTGTGCCCACAGTAAAGTTTGACGGAGTTGGAATTATGGTCTGGGGGTGTTCCCCTGGTATGGACTGCACTATTTTGGATGACAGTGCTTCTTACGTTGCGGCAGTTTTACGGGTTGGACCCATGTTACTTCCAGGACGACAACGCCAGCTGTCATGCTGCGAGGTCCACCATGGATTGGTATGGTGACAATGGGGTTAACCGATTGGACTGGCGAGCCCAGACCAGAACCCTATCGAGAACCTCTGGGACGAGTTGGATCGCCGAATTAAGGGGTGCAACAAGCGTCCAAATTTGGTGAAAGAACTTGCATGTCTTCTCCAAGCCCAGTGGAAGAAAATACCACTAACCGTCATACAAGGACTTGTGGAAAGCATGCCCCGGAGGGTTGAGGCTGTAATTGCCTCTCGTGGAGGCTCTACCAACAATTGAATATGAATAAATTTTGTTTTTCTTTCTATCACAGGTGTCCGAATATTGATTGGTATATAGTGTATGAGTGACAACCCGAGTTAAGTATGAAAAATCAGGGATGGGTCAAGGTTTCCTGCTAATTTATTATCCATACAAAAAAATATTCAATATGAAAATGGCATCAGTATACTTTAATTCTAAATTTTACCATTTTATGTTGATGTCATACTTTAATCTAACGTTTATTGTTTCCATAGTTTTCATTAAAGTGTGTTCTCTTTCCATGTTCATTCATATCATTCATCACCTACATAGTTTTAACATACCTTTTTTTGACGATTTGGTCACTTGTTTGAATTTTTAATGTGAACAATAAATTCTAAATCCCTTTTTAAACTGCTATTATGACAATTTCAAAGTTATTTCAAAGTTTCGTATTTCTCAAAGAACATAAAAAAATTTACCAGGTGTGCAAATGAATGCTACCGAGTTTCTCCAACGTCAGTATTCCCCCCTGAATATGAATTTCAATAGCGATGCAAATCAGAGGCAGTACTTCAAACCAGGCCTTCCTTACACCGGAAAAGTAAGCAGCAAATTGATTACATTGAATATTTTAAAATTAGCGTAGAAGTTGTGTTGGCATATTAATATATTACTCTAAGTGGAAACTTTTCAATGAGAAATTATTTCATTCTTTAGCTAAAAGTGACTAATCCGGATGACACTCCAGCTGGAAGCGAGCCAATTGAAATCTGTGCAACCATTTCACGGGAGAGAATTATCAGTAATTGGTTTGGAACCAAAAAAGTCAAGTTCTGTAAGAACTACACATCCGATGATGATGGTATTATCAAGTACGCACTGCCTCCTCAAAATACAGATTCTACATCAATATATTTAGAGGTAAGAGATATGTAATAAATATATCGTTTAGTGTAAGGTGAGTTGGAGAATCACAAGTTTTGTTGAGTTATTTCTTAAAAATCGGTATTCATATTAAAGAAAGCACCTTCGGTTACCTCAAAATTAAAATAAAATTTTGACATTTTAAACATAATTGTATTTTGAAAGAAATATTATAAAATCGCACTTATTTAAATTATATATGCTCTAATATGGTGATACAGGTATAAATATGCAATAAAATCCTTTTGTAATTTTACTGTCAACAAAATATTGTAGAAGAAATGTATGGAATAATGTAATAAGAATCCTGAATATTCTTTTGGTAAGAGCCCTCAGGGGCACATCTTTAGGTGTGTATAGGCATCACATCCCCGAGATACTCGTATGATCTGCCCTCCTTTCTTTTTTTACCCTCGTCTACCCTTCTGCTTTTTGTTTTTCCCCTCTTTCGTTGTTGTCTTGCGTTTGATGCAGCTTTTCCAAATATGGCCCCTTTAGCCATAAAACCTAAAATCAACCAATTTTTTGGTGAGTACCTCTGCAACAATCGTTGTAGCAATCATTAATCTGCACTTGAGGATAAAAAAAATATTTTTGAATTAATTCTTATCTCGATAGACTTGGGGCAATTTATTTATCCCAAATATCTCGTGAGGATCCTTCCCTTCGGGTTTGATCCCAGACCTTTGCCAATAGCTCGTTGTGTTGCTCCAGTGCGACGTTATTAAAATGTTTACCTATTATCCCGTGAGATTTGAGGCCCTCAAAAACCAGTTCAGAATGGTGAATATGTTGGACTGTTAGAGATGAGAGATTGGATGACGTGCAGCCAATAATTAATGAATCACTGGCTAATTAACAAAACTTGCCACCTAATAGTTCAGTTATGTACTTTTCTACATAAATTTAACCAAATTAAACATGCTTCGATTTCAACATTTTTAAAAACTTTTCTAAACTGTTAAACCACTAAATGAGTGTTAATGGTAATTTATTGATTATTCTGCTAGTGTTTTTCTAATTATAGCTTTGCTTCTCTTGTGCGTATCAGTTTAGTGTTTTGGAAGAAGAAATCTCGATAGACAATGTGCCTATCAAGGTAGAATACAAGGTTGAAAATTTTATTTAGTTAACTACTTAACTAAAACAATGAATTTTGTGTATTTATTGTAGGCTCGATCTATAAAGTACGCAAGGAAACAAGATAACTCGGGCAGCAGAAATGATATTCTAAACACTCCACAGACAAGTACTTCCTTGAGTCCGTACTATTCCCCATCAGGAAGTTTCATTCAATTAACAACAGTGGGACATGAACTTCCCTGCGGAGAACAGAAATCAGTCAGGCTTCTGTTCACATCGAAAGAAGACGCAGATTACGAATTCAATTATCAGGTAAGAGGATAGTTATCAATTTAGAGTTCATCTTTATCATTACTTTTCTCGGTAAAAGATTAAATTATTGTTTTCAGTTTGAGATTTATTTTAATCCAGCATTCTTTTGCATTTCCCTTTTCGGTTTTGAACCTTATACATCCATAAATAAAAATTTCTGCTCAGTTAAAATTTGCTAAACTGTTGATATGACTTTCTTAATAGTCGATCGATTGATCGATTACTGATAAAGAATCTCAATAGTCGATCAATTAATTTTCATAATATGTTTGTCAACAATCATTACTAGAGAACAGAATAGTTGAAGGTGGATTATGTGTTGAATAGAAATTTATATAAAATTTAAATAGTTTTCCTTCATAATTTGGTTCGATTCTTGTATCTTACACTGGGTGTATTTCTCTATTCTGTGCCTGTAAAAATTTCCTTGTGTCCACTTGATATTATGTCTTGTGTATGGTGAAGCTTGGCCAAATATGGGCATTGCACCTCAAGATCCAACCTACCTTCATAATTCCTGCCTCTTTCGGGATTTACTTTAAGTAAACACGATAATTCACGTACTAAAATACTAAAACAAACAATTTTCGCAAAGAATTAGTGATTTTCACCTACTTTTCTGCTACATTGATTTTAGTGAAGCAAGCTATTGGTGCAGTCTACTGAGGCAAGCCATGCATTAGTGCAACATCAGTCCTGTTATACTAATAGGCTTAAATATGCATGCATATTAACGTCTTCTGCGCAAAAACGTATTACGCATGTTCCGCTGATATTCCTGTCTCATGTGTGGTTCACCTTAGACCTTGCACTCTGAATCCAACCAACCTTCATAATTTTTGCTTAAACATGATTTAAATGTTTTTATAATTTATTTCCAGAGGAGTATCGTCAACTGAATTAACCGCTCTTAAATTTCAACAGATTATAAAACAAGGCGAAGTGGTTCAGACTGGAACTTCGAAAGTTTCTTTCACAGTAGCAGATGACGTGTCCAGCAAATTTGACAATGATAATGAACTCATCAATGGTTCGGAAACTCAAATCGTTCCATCTCCGAAGAATAAAATGCCCGGTACCACATCTAGTTCATCTGAGGAAGAAGAGTGCCCGGCAGCCAGAGAAGCTAGGTAAATGAGCACTGCTAATACTCGTAAAACTCTGGATAAAGTCCTATCGCCTTATATTAATGTATTTTGCCAATAAAACAAAAATTAAGTATTTTCAGTTAAAGTATGGTGGTCCCATAGACTGAAATAAAAGTAAACTGAGCATTGCTATTGAGAGGAGCTTCAAAAATGACCAACATGTCGACTAGTAATCACGTGACTGCTCTGAAAAACTGACGAGGGAAGCCAATTTGGCATCTTATCGCGTTTGGCGACATAACACCTTATGAGAGGGTGGATGTGTGAATGCTCATTTCAATAAGTGGTGACAAATATAGTGAAATTTTCAGTCTACTGTGTCGCACAGATCAATCAGATTAGAAATCAATGGTTGGGCATCTCTTCCCGTCCCGTGTACCAATCACAGATGATGAATGTTCGTTTCCAACTAACAGACGAAAGTAGTCTAAGGTTGCGTAACTACTAGTTTTGGCCACATGATCCTGGACACAAAGTTACCATTGATCACTACTTTCCTATTTCCTCTATGGGTGGGCCTCTGTCTCACTGCCCATCTGGAGCAGTCCTCGACATTAGAATATCACATAAGAGAATTGACAACCTTACTATACACAAACACTAGTCGATAACTGTAATGCAGGTATTGGATGGAAAGTAAACACTAATCGCATACTTAACAGTAAGCAGCGTTATAGGTCAACTTAATTTTCTATTGTTTCTATTCTGCAAAGGCAGTAAAATGTAACATTTTTTAGCTGTAAGTTATAAAAAGGTGCCCAAAAGGCTCAATTGTGGCCCAATCTTGGCAACTCTGTATGGATGATCCAACGGTGTCTTAGAGCTTGGAGGCAGTCTTTCGTGGAGGGCATAAATGAAGAAATAGACCATACATATGGGGCCAACAGCGTATATTTGGATAATGTGCTAGCCTCAATAAAAAGCATAGAGTGGGCGAGAAGGGTTTGTGCTGAAAGTACAGACTGCGCATGACAAATATTCACCAATCATAGAAAGAAATCATCTGAGGCCGAAAAGATGGGGCATCAGCAGTCCTGGTTGGGTATATGCGGTGGAAAAATATAAACTTAGTACAAACTAGCGCCTCGCTCGGATTTACATTTGAAAAATCGCCGATTTTGCATCAGGTTTCATCTATTTTTTTATTGGGGTGCCGGGATTCTGGGCTTCAATGGACGCTACATCACTGATACCTAGTCTTAACTATTTCAAGAAAGTGAGGCGCTAGAAGTCTTACCGACCCGAAACGGTTGATTCGCTGACTTGTAAAATATTACTCACGATAGATGTATTGTTACGATGAACGCACACTTTCGACATAATTTAGAATGCGTATTTCTTTGTAAAATAACCTGTTTGGAACTTTAGGATTAGAAAACGGTTTATTTTTCACTCCTATCCCAAAGGAATTTCGTGTTCGTCATTAACATTAAATTTAGAACTTGTAGACCATTATTTGAGTTAAATTATGTGTTTTGATGTTAACTTTGCTTTTTAGCTTTCACATTTCAGTTTGAACTGAAATCAATCTCAATCTTTGGTACTACTCACAACAAAATTTGACATACTTTAAACTTTAAGAAACTTTTTTTAAGAAAACTTTAAATATATTTTCGTTTACTAAATAAATATGGTAGTTATAAAAAAGCAAAATAGCTAGTTGAAATTTCATTTAGCTTGAAGATTTTCATTTAGCTGAACCTTTTTTTCTTCATTAGCTTACTTTTAGCTTACAAGAAACCTTTACTTTTTAGGTATGTCCCACCGATTGGAGAAGCGCATATTAAGGTCAATGTCGATGCTGATTTATCACCTTCATTCACTTTACTTGTGTTTTACGTTCGTGGGGACAGAGAAACAGTAGCAGATTCTCAGAAGTTCCAAGTGCAAAAATGTTTCAAAAATAAAGTATGTATTTAAAAATCTAATCATTATTTCAATTCATTAAAAACTTCAGCTTTTCTTATATGAAAAAAAAATTCCAGCTACGTTTATTTTTGATTTATTCCAATACATCTCTAATTGATTTCTTTAGAACTCCTTGCATTTAATATCTTTATTAGCATTTAATTCAAAATATGTAGTTGTAAGACAATGATTCAGAGAATGGAGAAAAAATCGTAATTTTCTAATAGAAAATTGATAAAATAAAGGAATACATAGCTGATCTGAATAATCTCTGATAATTAAAGACAATAGTTCATTTACGTTTCGAGCAATAATTTAAAATATCTTATACCCAGAAGAATTCAATTAAAAATTACATCACTCAGATAAGAGACAATGAAAAATGGTTGTCTGTAAATGGCTAAAAAATGTGGATAAACGTTAATAAAATAGTAAATAAATGTAGTAATGAAAGTATCGAAAAATGTGGTTGAAAATTGTTTGTTTACAGGTTGATTTCGAATTCGGAGATGAATTGAAACAGCCAGCAACAAAAACATCTGTGAAAGTTACAGCATCCCCTAATTCATTATGTGGTATCAAAGTTGTTGATAAGAGTATTTCGCTGCTGGATTCAAGTGATCAGTTGACTCCAGAAAGGGTAACACACGCTTTCTCAATTATTTTATTAATTTTTCTTCGATAAAATTTTCATTTGCGTTTCTAGTTTCTGTGTAAATAACTAAAACTAACCTATGAGGAATTTCAGATATTCCAACTTTTGGAAAGTATGGATAGTAACATCTACTACAGCACAAACCCTTGCAATGAAAAAATACCACAACCAGGTAACATTTTTGCATCTCTTAAAGCACATTAAATTTCTAACGCAACATTGTTCAGTGATTTAATTGATATTACTTTTTCTCAACTCAAATATATTTTTCACTATCTATTATTTTAGACCTGTGATTTATAATGTGGCGACTTATCTGTTGTCATTCATTTTTTACATCATGCGTCTATTTTAGGGAGGTAAATGGGCTTATACCTCGTGAAAGTTATCCTTAAAAGACCTTCCTAAAGACATTTTTATAGAATTCCGTATATATATATGTATATGTATATGTATATGTATATGTATATGTATATATGTGTGATTAAAAACTTAAATTTCTTATAAAAATAATTTATTTTCTTAAAATCAAAAGATTTGAAAAACAAGCAAAATGAAACTCAATATATTTATCAAAATTTGCAACGAATCAAATATACGAGTATAGTCCAAATATTACAATTGAAAATATTCTCTGGAAACAAAAGTACTACTCTGGATACAAAAGTATCATTCTCTGATAAATTTATCCTGAAAAGAAATGCTAATTAAATATCGATATAAATTATAGTTCCGTTTTCATTAACCCTCCTGGTGGTTTATCTTCGTGTAGAAAATTGTCCTGTGTGCCCAGCCTCTAGTGAAAAAATTTGTTTCAAGCTCACCAATTCTGAGCAGAGGACAATTTATTTTTCCTACTTGGATCCTCGTTCCCTTTGGAATAATAAGTGAGTTCTGTCTCGATGTGGTAACTCGCCATTAGTAAAACTGATCAGATCTAAATGGACGAGGTATCTCGTTATTACGAAAATTGACCAGATTTTGGACGAGATATCTCGTTATTACGAAAATTGACCAGATTTTGGACAAGATATTATTCTTACGAAAATTGACCAGATTTTGGCTGAGATATCTCGTTGATACACTTGGTGTGTGTTATTTTAGCAATAGTAATAGCCTGTATATTCCTCATAAAAGTTATTGTGTTTTGTACCCTATGCTGATCAAAAATGATTTCAGGTTGTAATAGCGAATTATGTCATTTCGCTCCTCATAATCTTTCGAAATGCACACAATGCTTCAGATTTTTTTCTATGTGTTCCAATTCCTATTTTTCAGGCTTATATGCAGGAAGTTCAAGTAAGACCTCTATTATTCGACCACCTGGGCCTTATTCTTCATCTTCCTATGAAGATTCTCTCTCCGCTTTCAAGGTAATTTTGAGTTTAAGTACAACAAAAAAAAAAATCCAACTGATTTGGATTTCAGACAGTTTAACAGTACATTCATGTATGAAATTGAAATATTGTGTCCGGTTCAAGACTGTCCTATTTTTGATTAAAGTGTTTTGATTAATTTAAGATTTGTTAGGGCTGACCCTATGTCGACTCCCGAATGGGGCCCCTCACTCCAAAAGGCCTCGTCATGAATGGAATCGGGGAATTATGCATTTATTAATAAAAATATTGTATCCCTAAATTATTCAGCGACACACTTTAACGATTATTTTTACTTTAAAAATGTTTTCTACTGTCAAGTACTCAATTCACTTCATTTCGAAAAGCGTCATTTAATCATTTTCTTAATATTTTGTAGGGCCTTTCAGAGATTGGCCGAGTTGAGCCCTGCACTTCGTAAGGCCGATCCTGTTAATTGTTAATGCTCTTTTGGAAGGAGATTCCTTAGTATTTTTTAAATTGTATCATGTATTACATAAAAACCCATATTAATTTCACGCGATTTCTTAATGAGGTAAATATCAATTTACCTTCGTATAATACGTCTTCAGGGGCACATCTTCAAATGTGTATGGACTTCACGAACCCGAGATACTCTAGCAATCTATTTCCCATCGGGCTTACGTCTTTGGTAAACCAAGCGATCTTTCCCTTTCTCCTCTCCATCCTTTATTTTAAGAATTACTTGACATTGTATGTCTTGTGTTTGGCACAGCTTGGCCAAATATGCCCTTGCGCCATAAAACCCCAAACCAATCAACCTTTAGGTGTGTACGGGCTTCACGGATCCGAGGTACTCTAGTGACCTTTTCTTTTCCAATGGGAGTTGACTCTAGAAAACATGGGTGTCGCGCTCCTGAGATATAAAAGCTATCTTTTTCTGCTTTCGTCCCAGTTTTCTATTCTCTTATCCCTTTCTCCTTTCACGACTTTTTCTTGAAGTTTTATGTTTTGCGCAGTTTGGCCAAATATGGCCCTTGTACCATAAAATCCAAAAATAAACAAACTTCATATAATACTTTTTTATACCTTATGTTTATACCTTGTGACAATCTGTTTTATCTTTCCATTGACTGATGTTTTATTTTGTGTTGTGCGCAGTTTGTTAGTGTTCTTGACCTTGCGCCACAAAACCAAGCTGTCATGTAAAACACAAAAGAAAATCATTTTTGAAGGAAACATTTTACATCAAGAATTTTAAAAATCAATTTTACAATTTGTGAATATCACATTTTGCTTACCACCAACCCTGGTCATTTTCTTTGACAGTCCCTAAGTTTATAAGAATTGTATGATTTATTTTTAAAATTAAACTTACTTTTCAGAACAATCTCTGACTTTTAAAAGCTACCTGTGGTTTATTCATTGGTACCTTTTCAAGTGTTTTGAACATATTTGTTTTACTTTTATTTTTTGTATTGCTTTTCTTGTTTTTTCTGCTTTTTCCCAATGTCTTGTAATTGAATTTTTTAGTATAGTAGTATAAATAAATCGATCGTATTTCTTCTACCTAATTTATTTCTTACTCATTTTGGAATAATTTGAACTAATTTTCGTTTAACATGGACAATGGTGAGTAACATTGACGTACACGTGGAGTTTATTCACAATCTGATGATAATTTCATTTTTCACTCAACGCCATTGTATTTACAACAAAGAACAGAAAAAATTCTTTTTCAATCGTCAATATTTTTCATTGCAATTTGTGTTAAAAATAAGATTATAAATTGCAATGCAAAGGTTGGCCTGTGCTGCCATCTATTAAAATGTACCGAGATGAAATGTAACTCCGTCTCAAATATATTAATTCTTAGCAACAATTTTTCATATTGACTGTCTTATTATTTTATTTGGTGCTTGGCGCAGTTTGTCCTACTTTGGATCATGCGCCATAAAACCCCAATAACTAACTAGCCAACCGTCAAAATTTGCGAAAAACAAAAAATAACGTCATCCTAGAATTACTTCCACACTAAATAAACGATCTCCTTTTCTATGGCAACTGCCACCATCCAGATATCGTCCGAAGCAATTTTTATGATAGACAGTATTTGTGATTACTTTTAACAGCAAATACATTTCCGAGAAAGTTCCAGCCTACGGGCCCACCCCTGAATGCGTTCTTGTGTTTATGCTTTCACGTTTTCTAGCTATCTTTGGGATGGTATTATAAATCATGATTTGGAATTATTTAAAACACTATCTCTATATCCAGTATCATTTGTAAGATAAATTATGACTACTGTTAACCTGATATTGAAACATCTGGCGTGACTCGTATTATTTCTTTAGAAAAACAAAGCAAAATTTTGTGAAACTTTTCTTCAAACTTTTGAATAATTACGCTGACTAGAATTACTATTAGGGCCGTCGTGGCTCAGTGGATATGCCCCCTGCGAAAGCAACTTGTGAGTTGTAGGCGGAACAGGTTTAATTCCACCTTGGCTGTATTTCTCTTCTGTGTCAGTAAAGCTTTCCTTGTGTGGGTGTTTATTGACGTTGTCTGTATCGTGTTTTCTAAGCACGACCAAATATGGATCTTGCACCATAAAACTCAAATAACCAGATTACTATCAACACATAATTTCATACCAACTATTGCATTTTTAAACTAAGTTTTTTTTAATTCCTTTTTCTCGCATCAATTATATTCATAACTAGCAGAATTACTCAGCCTAACTCGGTTTGAATTGGTTAACTGTAGATTTAAAAAGTGACCGGATAATCAATTTTCTTTTATATAGTAATATAATTTAAGTGAGAATTTTTTCACCTTTTCGACATTTTTATAATTTCTATGAAAAGAAAGTAATCGATGACCAATTTTAAAAAGACAATTCAATTTGTCAGTGCTTTTAAAGAAAATCACTGATTTCAACAAGCTTTTAACAGATATAATGTGCATAAATATAGCTTCAACTCGTAAAGTAGGCAAGATTCAATAAAACCAAGTAGTTTACTTGAAACATGGAAAAGAAATCCAAGTTTTAATGAGTTTAATCGTTTTGAAATAGGAACCTACGTTAAAATTTTAAAATACTTTGAATAAATTCGATTAGCTACCATTTTTGATTCAAAGGGTTTTGTGCTGTATGTTTTACTTTTATAAAAAGATATTCTAAAACCACGTGTTAAACCAAATTATGAAAGTTGGTCGAAATGGTACACAAGCCGTCAAGAAATGAATATGCTTTAGCAATATTGGACATAAATAACTAATTTCTGCCAAGCTCGTCTCTCTGTTCCAAATATACGAAATCAACTATATTATTTTGGGGTGGAATTGTTCATGCGAGAATTCTCGCACGAGCACGCTAGTAATTTTTATTTCAAAAAGAAAAAATAAGTGAAGCATTAGAATTTAAATTCCGTAATAGTAAGTTGAAAAATAATTACTTTTTCAGCAGTTTTGGTAAAACAATCTAAGTAATCGCAATGCTCAATATACATTCCAGCTTCTCCAAAACTACCAAATTATGGTTGATTTAAATGAAGTTATCAGATGTTTTAGCTAGAAACTTGCCTAAGTATGTTAAATAAAGAAAATTCAAATAATGTATACACTTAAACTGTTTTGTAAAATATAACATTTTTAAAAAATATATTGAATAATATTTGTGATACTTGCATGAACACACAAACACAACCCGACATAAAACGGGAATATGAATAGACTTACGCAAGTAAGTTCAGTCACTATGAATATAAGTACTCATAGTATGCTAAGTTTCAATGCAATATACCCATCCATTTGAACGTTGCACGGGGACACGCACACAGACACGAAATGCGGAAACCACGGATTTTGTATTATAATGACCCAAAACAGATAAATAACTTGCAATGGGACGAAAATATTTAATGTACAAACATTCCATTATTATTTATATAGATAAGGCTTTTAATAGATTTTATGATTTGCGTGAGTTATTCTGATTATTTTGATATTTTTATAGTACATTTTCATTGTTCAAAAGAATGTTTGAATGTTAACACACAGAAAAACGCAGGTAACTTTTCCTCTTAATCAGTGATACTGTAACTGGATTTTGTCTGTAAAATCACTGAATAAATAATTGTTTTTAGTAATACCTTGAAGCAAGTTACAATTATGCAAACCTTGTTGGTGTTCTCCCCTTAAGATATATTTGCTTTCCAGGATTCTGGATTTTTGGTTATTAGTGACTTGATATTGTTCACTCGTCCGTGCTCTAATGATGGAGGATATGGATATGGTCCAGTGTACCAGGCTGAAAGCTTTAGTCTCGCTGGTGCACCCGGTGGACCCGGAGGAGGTAGTTATCTTTTATTGCATTTTGTATCAAAAGTAAATGTGACTGTATTTGAAGGACATAGAAATTAATCTAAGAACAACAATTATAAAATATTGCCCATAAACAACAAGACTAAGTTTAATACTGGAAAATTTTATATAATTACCAACAGTGGGTCTTCTGATGACACTTTAAATAACTACTTTCCGTACAAATTCTACTCTTTTTTGTAAAATCTATTTCGTTTGACTTTTAGATTAAAAAATGTATACAAAATAACATTACTGAAAATGTTATGAATAAAAAATAATAACGGATTTCTCAAACTAGAGAAATAATTTCATTCGCAGAATTCCACATGTTTTTGTAAAACTTAGGAAAGAGCAACCGATATTAAAACGGATTTCCCCCTAATCACTTCTATATATAAATAAGTTAAAGTGAAATTACGAATATGTCATGCAAAATATATAGATTATTGGCTGCAACTTGTCCAACGAAAAAACGTCGTAACATACAGATGCAGAAAAAAGTTTAGCCACTCAAATTTATTAGTGCATTGCTCGTAGTAAAGCGAATTCAAATGTATTGTCGATAGAAAATAGCGTATTTTACCAATTCATGTGCATAAAATATTCATAAAAGGCCATTTTCACATCAAATTGCTCACATTCTCCATTTTAAATTTCAAGCGCTAATTTGGCGTGCAATTTCCAATCTTTAAAAACTGAATCTTGGATATCCAGTGTCTCAAGTCATTTGATCGAGCCATCTCTAGATTACGAATGCAAAATTTTAAGCTCCTATATATTTAAATTTGTTTCCCAGACTTTTATTCATAAAATCCGAAACAACCTTTCTGCTATATGTTTTGCTACGATTGAAGCTGAACTTAAAGCCAAAACAAAATATGCATATTTTCTGTTTGAAAATACGTTTCGTATGCAATTTGAATTTAAAAGATTAATATTCGAAAAAATATAAATAGCCTTGACATATCTTGATGGAAATTGATCTCGAAGGGTTTGCTGTGACTGCAAAATTCCAGCTCTTTTCTCTTACTCGAAGTTTACCATTTCATTGTGAAAAAATGGCGAGTATTAAGGTTATTAATGATCTCAAACTACGTATGGAGGAAATCAAACGCTTATCGAAGATATTGCAGACTATTTTTATCGAATCGGTAGTACGAGAGATAAATTCTCCATTCAGCTATGCGAAATTCATTTGTAAAGCAAATGAGTTTGTTACAATGTTGCATTTTTATCAGGTGTTATCATTTGTAAAGTCTTAATATTATGAAAGACTCCATGTACACAATTTTTAGGTACTCGGAAAAGTGGAAGAAGACCTGCTGTTAGGAAGAAAGGTAATTAGAAGCTTTAAGAGGCATTTGATAGCATGGCTATTTTATAAGCACATGAAAGATGCTACTTTCCAATGGCATTGCATCTCGCACTTTCTTTTTGCACTATCGTATGCATGCACTTAAAGCTAAAAATCTTTCGTTTTTAATTGAATTTCTCCAAGGTCATGCAATTAATAGGATCAATTTTGCATACAATTCTCCTTTCGTGAATAAGAACTTCCGTTAAGTGGTGCGAGACAAAAATTATTTTTCTCAGTTAATTTCTTTTCATATTTGTGTAAAATTAATTAAATAACAAATCAAAGGGGAATTACTTTAAAATACGGAATAATTTAAATTACGGAAGTTTTGTCAATGGCTATATCACAAACAAAATCTTATAACGTATCTTAGTGTTAAATCAATACCTCTATCTATTGACCGCAGATTAAAAATCGGTCGTCTATACTTCATTACTTTTAAATAAGCTCCTCGAGGTCACGCTCCTTCACCCTACTCTACTTTGTTAACACGGAAACAACTGACGCTATCGACATCTGATGCGACGAAAGTTTTCAGCTCACTTAAGTTTGGGCTAGGAATTCATTTGTTGAGGTAAAATGTAATTCAAGCTTGGAACAGATGTAAACTAAAGAATTAAAGTCAGTACCTGGACTCGGATGCTACCATGATAATGGAAGAGGATTATGACCTGAAGAAGAGATTAAGTAGAATAATTCTAATGCAATGTACATTGCTGTCTTCAGTTAATTCCTTCACTTTAAAAACACCCCAGTGCAACCATGCGTTCTACAAATCTTATTACAAAAGGCTTGAATTGTTATGACATAATATACCTGCAACTCTTACGGATTTTTTGGAAGTCTTCCTGAAAACTACTTTTTCCAGTCTTCCCTAAGAAAAAATATCTTCCGGATTTTTCTTTTCAATGTAAGAAATTTTCAAATGACCCCAAGTTCGACATTTGGCAACACGTCATGACACGCTACCAACTTTTTCGAAATCTTCCGGAAAACACTTGCATTTCTTGTTTACCGGAAGGAAATAATTTCCTGATTTTTTTTTCCGGGAGAAAATTTTCAAGCGACTCCAATATCGAAATTTTGGCGTCAAACTGGCAATCATGAAAGAAACAGGAATCGGTGGTTGTCAGATTCTCGTAAAAACTTTCTTTGCATTAATTTACAAGAAAATTCCACTCGAGAAGATGAACATTGCTTATTTTGGCATATATTGGTGCCATTTTGTGTAAAATATCGCAAAATCGGCTTCGTCGAGTTAGAACTGCTGCAGTAGTAGAAAACCGGGTTATTTTTTCGTTTTGAATTGCTCTTATAAAGCTCGATTTGGCTCAATCGTCATTAATTTGACATTTCAATTATTTTTATCTTAATTATTTTTAGGCATTTTTCATTTCTGACAGTTACACGTTAGTTTTTATTCACAAAAATAGGTGGATTATGTTCGGGGAAACAACCGCAATTGTTCAACTCGCGAATCCGGCTTCGTGTTATTAGACAGTGAAATGTAAATAAACAAAGTCTTGGTGGTTATAGATGAAGTATAATCTTATTTATCAAAGGCTGATATGTGAAGTAAGTTACATATACATAGTATTTGCATCAATGTTTCTTGCAAAAGTTAGATATACAACTGTTGCCCTGAGTAGTTGGTGATATAGAAATATACTTAAAGTCGAACTCGCGTTGCATCATTTAAGCGATTTGAAATCAACAGTAAGCATAATGGGTACATCGGTATCAAATATTGGGTAACATTTTCTTGATAGTCTTTCAAAGTTATCGCATTCAAAGTCAATATCTTCGGTTCAGGTGGCGGCGCACTCGAAGTACTCGCGCCAGTATTGATGCGCTTGGCTTTCTTATGCTCTCTATACAATCTGCATCGTTCGGCATTAGTCAATTTGGACTTTTCTAATTCCTTTTGAATTTTTGTTTTCAATGATTTACGTTTCTTACATTTATAGTCATATTTCGTATATAATTTTTTTGACATCGAAAACTTTCAACTAGCTCGGCTTATACAAATTTTACAAATTTTTTTTCGGTATTGCCAAAAATGTGTCGCCGATTCATATTTTTATCCTTTATAAAGCTCAGTTGATAGATATGGAGCATCAGTTTCGACTAAAACACGTTTGAGTTGCATACCTGTTATCTACAAATCGACCCTAATTTTAACGTCCTATCTTTTTGTAATCCAAAGTAACACTGCCCAAACGCCGAATGGAATCGCTCTTTTCAATGTGTTCACGCGCAAGTGCTACCCCTCCTCCTGACCATTTTAGATACGAACCCTCTATCCAAAAGAAGTTTAATCATTAGATTATCACTAATAGTGAACGAGATACAGGTGCGACAAATATGCCATTTTTTGGTCTCTAGTTTTCGTAGTCTCCATACCGGACTAAATTTAAAGTCGTTATCACGTCAAAACCTTCAGATTCTTTTACTTAGAGGTTGGCCAAAAATGACATCTTAAAGAAGTGGAGAGGCATGTTAGTATATTTTAATATTTCCATCTTAACTATTTTTTTATAAGAAAATAGTTTGGATTGCGCTTGCATCACAAGCACAATAAGTAATGAAAATGTCGGGATCATTAAACGATGGAAGTGAAAAAACTCGGAACCACTGCCATGCTCAATGAATAAAAAAAAATTAATATTTCAGTAGAAATTTATCACTGATACATTGTAACTGTTACCTGGAAATTGGGAAAACTTCAATGAAATAGTCACATTTTCACAATCAAATCAGCTCGTGGCTTCAAATATTTAAATATTATATGCAGAGTAAAAATTCAGTAGATTTTATCTCAACTCCAGCTCCTCGACCTGTAGCTCTGGCGTCTGTTGCAAGAAGACCGGCCCCTGGAGGCATCTCTGCTGATGGCAAGGTTGGTACCATTTCAACCAAATCGGCAGTAGAGGTGAGAGACTACTTTCCGGAGACATGGCTCTTCAAGATGGAGTTGACCGGGTGAGTACATTTTAGAAATTTATGTTAAACCCTCACAAATATCTTACTGAAAATTATGCATTAGAATTATGTCTGGCAAGCTGAAAATGAGCCTGAGGATTGGATCCACATCCGACAAACTCATTAATATTTTAACAGAAACATATTCCACTCATTTCCATAGTGCGGGTTAGGTTCTAACTAATGGTCAAAATTCACACTTATCAGAAATTTTCTTTTATATTTTAAAATGTCCATTAAATAATAGTAATTTAAACAGAACTTTCTACATCTTCGGCGTGTGAAGCAGATTTGATTATCTGCTAATATTTTCCAAGCTTTGGATATTTCTGGATTGTTTAACCATTCTGCTTCTCAGAAACAATTTATAAAAATAGTTTGCTAATTTAAATTACAAAAGATGTTTCTTCATTATGATATTCCTCTGATCTAAAGATTTCGACTTCCATTTTCACATACCAACTGCTGCATGAATACCTTATTTTCTTTGCAATTTTAGAGCTGTAATATGATTAAGGAGTTATTTCTAGAATAACAGATAGTATAATTTTTATTTTGTTACGGAGCACATCTGTTCTATATTCTAGTTCGTATAATTTTTGAATCCATGTAAACAGCATCGATTTTCATTTTAAATGATTTAAGTAGTTTTCCTTCTCGTGAGATTAAATAAACTTTTTGAAAGTAGGTTGAATTTCAAAGTTTTGAGTTAATATTGACAGTAAAACTTCTCAGATTAGCTTCTGAAGGGAACTAGTGCTTAAGTAGATGATGCAACGGATATAGATCTGATAAATGTTAGTGGCTAGACATTCACTGATGTCCCATTATGAAGTGATATTTTAATTGAACAAATATACTTATTTCTTTCAGACCTGACGGTGTGTTTGTATCGAAAGAAAAGCTTCCCCATACTATAACTGAATGGATCGGTAGCGCTGCTTGTGTTAATCCCACAGATGGTCTTGGAATATCGAACACAACAAGCATCAAGGGCTTCCAGGCGTTTTTCATTTCTTACACATTACCAGTCTCTGTAATTAGGGGCGAAGAATTCTGGATTGTTATTTCAATCTTCAGTTACGTAGATGCTGCTCTGCCAGTAAGTCTTGAAATTTCATTAAATGTATCAAAAATATAAGCTTAGAAATAATACAAATTTATAGCAAATTATGTCCTGCATGTAAAAACTATTTTCATATCAAACTCCTTTCTTGCAGTTTTAATCTATATATATAAAATAGGATGTGTGTGTGTATGTGTGGTGTGTGGGTATATTTTCTATACAAATCTACACCGTTTGACCAATCCACACCAAATTTGGTACACTTATACTTTAGAACACTGCGGTCAGCATAGGCTAACTCTTAACCCCCGTTCTATTGGCCCTGGGGGGCTAAAAACTATTCGAAATCGCCATAGAAATAACATTGAGTATAGATTGATTGCTTTAGGCAGCGATGGTTGCTTTACCAGTGTTGATCGAAAAACAATTTTTTCCGAAACAAATTAAATTACAGTATTTATGTTTGAACTGACTTTTTAGTTCTTCCCATGATGTAAATAAATTATAGATATTTTATTGATGAAGAAAGAATATTTTAAAATATTTATGTTTGCAAGGAAATTCAAGGAAAGGTTTTCAGGAGTTCAAGGATTATTTTCAAGGAAAGTTGGTGTATATTTCGACCAAATTTCCTTAAATAATTTAGTGAATACGTAATGATTTGTAGAATTCTGTTTCACAAGGCTTTTTAGGTAAGGCGTGTAACTTATTTTAAAATGTCCGGAATAGATACATGTGAATCCTCCGTTGAAAGCAGTGATTTTCTTTCTGAAAAATTCTGTAAAATCGACCTTCTGCATTTTGAAAAAATTTTATCTATTCAGATTAATTTGTCTACACCGATTACATTTATTTCTAACCCAAGCACCGTTATTCCGAAAAGCACAAACGAAAAACTCATTGATCATAGAAGCGTAATTTTGCTACTCGGTATCTGGCAGCACCAGAATTAATGTTTACTTTTCTTATAAAACTTTGTAGAACTTTCTAGAAAGTTGGGGAAACGGAAACTTCCTTGGACTCATGGTGGAGAACATTCCAGCACCCACTCGATTCTTAGCTGGTCGTATTTAAAGGAACCTAACTCGGTAAGTCTTCCAGTTTATCATCTTTCAATGAATCTGGCAGTTTTATTTCGCTCTTTTGATTGTATAAGTGTTTCCTAATTTATTCGACAGTGATAGTGTACATTTTGGATTTATATTTCTAAACGAATGTAAATACTACATAATTTTATATTCGTTTTTTTTCGTTAATTTTAGCTTTTTTGTATTCTATAATAGATTTCAATGCTCAGTGAGAATGCTTTTTCTTAATTTTCTAAATATGTTTAATGGGATCAGAATTAATGCTTTTTCTACACCAGAATAAAAGTTTATTTTTTAGCATGGAATTCTGTGTTTGAGTATTTTGATTGACAGCTTTTAAGTAAGGCATTAATATTTTTTATTTGTGTTAAAAGTTTGATATTCCTAAACTGGTGTAAGTACTTCGCAATTTTAAATTTTTTTTACCATTTAGTTTATATTAGCTTTTTATTTTTATTGTATCCTATAATAGATTTCATTACTCAGTGAGAGTGTGCCTTTTGCTTATTTTATGAAATAGCATTCCTTTGTATTCTTTTACAGATTTCTTTGCTGTAGCAATGCCTCCAAGGAAGCGGAAGGCGATCGGCCAAGTGCAGTCAACGGCTAAGATGATGAAAGATGAGCGTAGTCAAGAAACTTCCGAGGACAGGAATAGAAGACTTGCGATTGCGAGAGAGCTACAACATCTAGAGCAACAGAGACGGCACAGCAGCGTGTGGCCCGACTACAGGATATGAAAGAGAGCTACTACATCTAGAGCAACAGAGACGGCACAGCAGCGTGAGGCCCGACTACAGGATAAGAGAGATAGAGCCAAACGATCACGGACTGCGCACCATTTTAGCTTAGCATTGGAAGAATTCCACTACGATTCACATAAAGACTACTCGCTGCATGCAAGTGTTACCATCGGGAAAATGGAAATGGTTTGTAGTTACAGTCAAGCCAAAAAGTTTAAATCAGAGTTTACTGGTATTTGCTGTAAAAATGGAAAAGTTAAACTCTGCCAACTGGAACCACCACCACAAGACCTTTTGACTTACACATCAGGAGATACGTCAGAGTCGAAGTATTTTCTTAGTAACATCGGAAAATACAAATCATATTTCCAAATGACATCATTTGGCGCCACATCAGTTGTTGGACAGCCCGGATTTCCGTCGACGTTCAAGGTGCAAGGGCAGATTTACCATAGAGCGGAATCGTTGCTTCCGCTGCCAGATCAACCACCAAAATTTCTACAACTATATTTTATTCAAAACGAACAAATGGAAACTGATCAGAGGTGCGCCTACATCTCGGGAACAAGACGTCAGATTGTGTTAAACTTACAGAGGATGTTTCATGAGCACAATAATCTTATTAAAACGTTTGAAACAGCATTGGAACGTATGCCAACAGATGAATATAAAGTAGTCATAAGAGCAGACCGAAGACCAGCAGGCGAACACGAGCGGCGCTTTAACTCTCCTCAAGCAGTTCAAGTTGCGGTGGTGATATCAGGAGATGAGTTTCATCAACGGG
Organism: Meta bourneti; assembly: GCA_933210815.1. Classification (NCBI taxonomy): domain Eukaryota; kingdom Metazoa; phylum Arthropoda; class Arachnida; order Araneae; family Tetragnathidae; genus Meta; species Meta bourneti. The sequence continues at coordinate 58,992,888 of OW119924.1, read as the reverse complement.
ATATCGTTATTCAACGACGAGGTGAATCATTGCAGCGTATTTCGGAAACACATCGATCTTATGATGTTCTGCAGTACCCAGTGATATTCCCCCATGGTGAAGATGGATATCATTTTAATCTGAGTCAGATCAACCCAAGAACAGGTGAAACAACTAGCAAGAAAGTTTCAGTGATGGATTTCTATGCGTACAGATTAATGGTTCGAGATACTGAGCAGTACCACGTATTGAACTGCAGGCAATTGTTTCATCAGTTCATCGTCTATATGTACGCAAAAGTCGAGAGTGAGCGTCTCCTTTACATTCGTCTAAATCAACGTAAACTGAAAGTTGATATATTCACCTGAGAGTTGCTGTGTCAAATGACGGGAACGTTGAAAACATCGGTGCCTTTGTCGTACTACCAGCTACATTTACAGGCAGTCCCAGACACATGCACGAATACACGCAAGATGCTATGACGTACGTGAGGACGTAAGGGAGACCAGACTTATTTATCACCTTCACCTGCAATCCGACTTGGACGGAGATCAAGGAGGTTCTTACCAATGGTCAATTACCCAGTGAGCGCCACGACTTGATTGCGAGAGTATTTAAACAGAAGCAGTTGAAACTGCACTTTGCGCATCTTTCGTTTTTAGAATTCTGCATTTTTTCGTCGGAATTTCGTTTCTGTTTGTCTTTATGTCTAATCTTTTACATATTGCAATATATTCAGGAATTAAATGTATATATTTGCGTCCGAAATATATTGTAGAAGCTATGAAAAAGTTAAAACGTATTTTCCGTGCAACTTAAATGATTGCATTTTTCTGTTGAAGAAAAGTGCTTATTCTAATTCACTTTTCAAGCAACATTTAACCATTTCAACCCGAGCAACGCCGGGTAATTCAGCTAGTAACCATATAAATAAGAAATAAATTATTTCTATGTTTGAGTGCCTCGCGTGATCTTGTTTCGGTTTCAAATTTCACTATATCTGATGTGATTTATCTTCGGTGATACAGTTTTGTGAATCTTGTGATGAATTGACCGTACCACTATCCCCCACATAGACTTCAAAGTGATCGTCGTACTTAAAATTATAGGTCGTCACGTTAATTGTTGGTAGGCTATTGTAAGTTTTTTATATTGTGAAATACTTTTGCCTACTTTGGTTTTATTTTCAAAAACGTATGCAAAAGCGTTTTCAAAGTAATGATTCGTTTTATGTGCACAATTTTTATTTTCTATAATTAACAAATATTTTACTTAACATATAAACTTTTTTTAATATTCTACCACTCTTTTTTTATTTTCGATTTTAAATTTCCATTTTTATAAAAACAATTAAGCACAATAAATGATTAAATACATATATTCCGACTTGTGCGCTTGTGTGTAATATCTCAAGGATCTGTTTATAAATCGTCAAGTGATAGACATGCACATACTCGTATAAGCTAAAGTGCTGAAACTGCAAAAATACACCCATGGTAAGTTACAGGAATTGACCTTACACCTCCTACAAACGTGCAGGTTGCTTAAAGTAGTGGTAAAACCCCTGATGACTCCAAACTTTAAATTTCTAGACAGGTTCTATCGATACATTTAATGATAAATGCATTGAGAGAGAAAGATGTGCTTGTCCTGTAATGAAACATACGATTACAGTAAGCAAACTGATTACACAATAACATTTTGAAACTTGCACCTTTCATGGATTATATTTCGGTGTACATTTAGTTGCTTTTTGTATATTTCTTGAGTTGGTACAGATCACCCAAATTCTGAAAATTATGAGTCACCGCACATACTTTCTTTCAAGTTAAAGTACTTGAACTGCGGATTTTAAGTATCGTACTTCGATAGATGTTAGTGTGAAAAATCACGTTTTAACATTCGGTTTTTCTCGGTTATCTCAATTTATTTGACTATAAATCTTTCACAAGCATTGGGAAGTTTTAGACTTTGCAAAGTGCTTCACAGTAACGGTTTATGTTTCTAGACTGCAACTTCAGAAAAGCACAAAAAAATTTTTAATCATTTAGTTTATTAAATTCCGTTTCTTAAATTATATTTTATAGATTACCGTGTCCTTGGATCATCCGGAAGGCTTTGAAGTCACAAGTGATTCTATTGATGGTGAAATATGTATTAAGCCAGATACAAGCGCAAACATGCGAATCAGATTGAAAACTACGTCAGTGGGCAAGGTGAACATCACAGTACGTGCAGAAAGTGCTCCAACAAGCACAGTTTGCGAAGGTTCGACAGTATCCGATGCCTTTGCCAAGGATGCCATCACACAACCATTGACTGTTGATGTGAGAATCTTTATTTCGTTACTTCTGTATGCTCTGTGAGAATCTTTATAATTTTATTTATATTGAATCAGGTAAAAATTACTTATACATGAGTGCAGTTAATAACTAAAGCGTTCAATTGTTTTATGCAAGCAAATCAAACTATATTTGATGAAAATGGTTTCATTAATAAGATGGACAGCAGCAGTACTCTAAGTACTATTGGTTTTTTAATAAATAAGATTAAATTTATCAGTTTTGGTTAATATAAAATTTAATATAAATGAGTCTGTTATCAATATTGAAATAAGTGTAAGTCAACTCTAGGTATACGTGTTTAAATGAGTGGATAGTGTAATATGACGTATTAAAACAGTCTCTTTCAAAACGAAGATATTTTTCGTCGCAAAACTTTAAAAGCGGTCATTGAGAAACCACAATGGCGAGCTATATGCGCAATATTTAGTAAAAAATTATGTATTTAGTTAAATACAAACATATTTAGGTTAAATATTTATAAAATATTTAACCAAAATTGAATAAATTCAAAATCAAGTAATTTGTCTTCCTTGAAAATTTTCATACCTTAAGCTGCCACGTTTTAAGACATACTATAAACTGCTAAACACGACAATGGCATTTTGAGACTGTCAGTCATTAAAAGGCGAATTTTTGCTACTAATTTTCAACCTTGGCGACTGAGGGTATCTTTAAGTAAAGTCGTCTCAAAAGCTCATATTTTCAATATATTTGGGACTTTGTTTGAAAATTCACCAAAGGTCAACGAAAGTTTAGTCTCTTAATAGCGGACGAAAAATATTTTTCGGATTTTTCTTTAAAATAGTATTTTCCAAAGGACACAAATTTTGAAGTTGGCTCCAAGCCGTGGCAACCATGAAAGAAAAACATCGAAATCTGTTTGCTAGATTGTCATGAAAACCTTATTAAGAAAATATTTAGTTTTTAACATTAAAATTAAAGTTTATTGGCGAGATCTTCAAACTTAATTAACCTTTTTTGTGTTTTAGCCGATTCATTTTGCAACTTAACTACTAAAATAAGGTTTAAGAGCGTACTTTTTTTGCTACTATTTTTTTAATGTATGTTTCTAATGCTCCTATTTCACAAGTGCTTTGGCTGTAGCAGTCTTACATTTTCAATTGCTGACGTGTACAAAGAACTGACAAAATATAAAAAAATGTATATCCAACTATTAATACTTGCAGGCTGAAGGATATCCTCAAGAACAGTTCAAAAATAGTCTATTCTGTCCCACTGGTAAGTTCCTTCACTAAATATCTAATATTCATAAATTTCTTTGAGGATACTTAAAAAGAAAATTATTTAAAAATTTTAAAAATTATGCAACTGTCATTTTCTCTTTAGCGTCCTTTTAATAAAAAAAATCACTTATTTTAAACAACTTTATTAAATAAAAATAACTTAATTTTATAGTAGAACTTGAATAAAAGATACATTTACTTCTCTTAAGTAATAAGTTTCACTACATAACGAGATAATGTTTCTAGTACACTCGGTGGTTATAACAGTTCCAATTTAAAAAATTTACAATAATTAAAGAAAATGTTGATCAAATTCCAATTTTATATTAAAAGACCACAGAAAATTATTACTACCCTTGTAAAGATACGTACTCTGTAGAAACATAAGACACATTAGATATAATGTAAATTATATTTTATAGCTATATTTATATTCTCCTTAATTATTACTGTATACTTATACTCTCAATATCAGTTTACCATAAAATGCTTCAAATCACTCGTTTGGGGATTTACCCGTTTGGTTATTTGATAGAATGCTAGTAACAGCCTGTCCCCAACTTTTTTTATAAATATATCCTTTTATATATATACTTGATTTATTGAGACAAAATATAAATATATGGACATGAATAGCGGAACAAAGGATGAGATATTCGAGATCGTCGGTGTTAAAGTCAGAAAAGTACGTGTGAAACGGCAAGCAGGATACGTTTCTGAGAAAAAATGCGATGTCACATTGAATTATTGAGTCTACCTAGCTTGGAACTCGATCGGGAATGAATAGATTAGAAACGTGTTTCGGGATTTCGATATATACGAGGTCTCTCCGAATAGTATCCAGCCATTGCTAATATTAAGAGAATGGTTTGAGCTGTATAGATGTAACGAGGCAAGGAGAAGGGACATTGATGTGCACGCGTGAAAAGTCACGAACCCAGTTCAGTAATCAGTTGGGTGCTAGACACCTATGAGTGAACGTGTATGTTCTATGAGACCTGTCGCATTCATAATATGTAAGTGGGAAGAGTAACAAATTTGCATCACATTTTACGTTAAACTTGAAAAATCGCCTTCGGAAACTATTCAGATGGTTAAGGCTTTCGGAGCACTATTGAATGAGGGCACCGTAAATAAAAATGCGGTACAGCCGTTTCAAAGATGACCGGGAATCTATTGAAAGTTATCCACGTTCTGTAAGGCCTTCAACTAGCAGAACACTTGAGAATGTTAAGCATGTTCGAGCTGCAATCAACGAAGATTGACTACTGACAGTCCAAAGATGATCTGAGGATTCCAAAAACTATTGTATTCGAGATCTTGACGAAGGATCTTAGCATGAAACGCGTGGCGGTGGCCATTCATCACGTCCCGAGTAGCGTTTGTTGGTAAAGCAGCAAATCACCCAGGTGACTCGTCAGCCAAACAGTCCGGTTTGGTGCCCTGTGGCTTTGGCTTTTTCTAAAGCTTATCCTATTTAAAAGGGAGATTGCAGATCGTGGGTGAGACTGAAGATAACACGACGAGGCAGTTTATTCCAACAATGGATCTTTCAGAGTATTTTGAAAAGTGGAAAGACTGGGAGAAGTGTGAATTCCCAAGGTGTCTACTTGAAAGGAGGCTAGGTGCCAAAAGTCCTCGGTACAATGCTTCCTTTTACGTGGCTGCTATACGGGGTGTTCCAAAAAGGTTGTTCCGCGATTTATCTTTTTACCATTTGGAGATAAGTAGGCAATGTAAATTGCAAAAGTGCACCAAATAAGGTAAGTAATTACGATATGTGAATAAAATTATCACGTGATAACAATTTAAGCGGATACAGCTTTTAATTTGTATACCACCCCTCTAGATAAAAAATCCGAGATAGCAAAAATGTTCCTTACCTGCATCCCTATCGTTAGTAAAAAACCATATTTCTGTAGGTTGAATAGTAACGGAGATACAAGTTTCTATTTTAAGGGGGCCGTATCTAATCTAGAACGGAAACTGACCCATGGCAATGAATGAAGAGCTAAGTTCTGCATTGCTGCAGATGGAAAAATTTCCTTTTATTTTTATTTAAACCATTTTTTCTACAATATTTTTGTTAAAGATTACATAGTCTACTATTATGCATTGCGATTTTCATCTGCAGTTGCAATACTAATTACTTTGCACAATGTTGCACTTTCTGACCGAAAAAAAATGCTTTTTAGCATTGTGTATGCGGTCCCTAATCTGACTGCTTGAACAGCTGTGCACAAGCGGTACCAGTCAACTTTTTTGCGTCCTTATGCCTCCGTTACTGTTCAACCTACAGAAATGCAGTTTTCTGCTAACGATAGGGATGCAGGTAAGGAACATTTCTGCTATCGTATTTTTATCTAGAGGGGTGGTATACAAATTAAAAACTGTATCCGCTTAAATTGTTATCACGTGATAATTTTATTCACATATCTTAATTACTTACCTTATTTGGTGCACTTTTGCAATTTAATTGTCGCATTTACATATGGAATTGGGAAACCATGTTGTTAAGCCGACACCCGCTAAATACGTGGTATAGCGAAACGTGGTTCTGAAAACCTCTCAGCCATTGCGGTTGTCTCAAACTCATAAAAAGTTGTAATACAAAATATTTGTTAAAACCTAATGTTTGTTTTATCCCAGACCCTTCACATAATGCTTTTCAAAATACATAATTTCATCTCTTACATCAGTGATTCTCAACCTTTTTTTTTGTCGTGGCACACTTTTAACGATTTCAAAATTTGGCGGCACACAAAGAAAAAGATAAGTTTAAAAGTTGTTTACTTACCTATAATACACTGTATAAAATAGTTTATGATAATAATTGTGAATGTAAAATAGAATAATATAATATGTACTACAAAAACAACAGTACGTTTATTAAGGGATTAATTGCAAGGTAATAATAAGAATACTTTTAATGAGAAATTTGAGCTTGATGTTTTTTGATAATTTCTGTTAGTAAAAAGAGAAAATAAAACTATTCTCATACTTCTTTTTCACTTCCTTTATACATTATTTGATTGAAGGGTGGAGGTGGGGATACTGGGAACACTTGAAATTTCTTCACGTTGGGGCGAATATTTCACTTTATGAAAGATCACAGTTATCGAAGATAAAAACAGTTAAAAATATGGTATTTAACTGTGAAAACAACAGTTTTCTTTTACAGTATACTTTTCTTTAATTTAAACAAACTTTACTCGTAATAAAAAAAAGCATTATAATTTTTACTATATACATTTCTGAAATTTGGCGGCACACTCTAATAATTTGGCGGCACACAAAAGTGCCGCGGCACAGTGGTTGAGAATCACTGTCTTACATCATCGTATTTTAACTACACTATACCTTTTATGATGACGAAATGTTTTAAATATTTCCTACACTTATACTTTGATTAGTCTAATTTTGGTTTATATGTTGTGTACGTGCTTATTTTAATCCAACTTTTGATGCTGGTTTGTTTCTGTTGTATTTTTAATGTGTTTTTGAAATTTATTTGCAGTTTGTCTATTAGTACTTGTGCCATTAAACCCAAAACACATCCTAATGTTTATTTTGAGTTTGAATTTGAATTGCCAAACAAGACTTGTTCATAATTGCTTCTTATTTAACAGATAATAAAGATCAAAAGTTTTCCGAGCCATACAAAGTCTTTTTGCCTGATGATGTAGTACCCGATTCCTATAGAGCATATATGGATGTTACAGGTGAGTAACATAATGATAATTATGTTTATTCTTCAAATTTTAATATTTTGTTACATCGTGTAGTATAAAATGTTTTGAAAATTATATTTAAATGGTATTTTCAGTTTCTATTGTAATAGCGTAAATAGAACACATTCGTAAGAGTAACCATTTTAAGGCAACAACATTCTACATTATATTTTCTAATGTAGAAATATATATTTTAATATTTTCGTTTCAAAAATTTTAATGTAAAGATTAAAAACAGATCACTTTTATATAGGACAAATGTTCGAAAAATGCTCATAGATACTTGTAACATCGAGATAAATTGAATAAACCATTGCACACAGATCCTACAAACGATTGTTTAAAACTGCTAGTTTACAAAATGCTGTTTTTCCATTTGAACTTCAGCAATAAAAATACTTTAACACCATTTTTGCTGTAACATGCACAAAGCTTTCTTTTATAAATATAAGACAAAAGACAAATTTTGTTAAAAATTTGTCAAAATATTTAATCCACCTTGATGATTCAGAGAAATGTCCCGTTTAACTGAAGAACAAATACCTCGGAGCACATCTTGTACTTCTGTACTGGAAGACTTCCGGTTTAAGAAAATTTTGACCAGACTATGCGACTCATATTATATTGTCCCTGTTTCTATCCTTTTATGTATATTGTCTTACATGTTTATGGAAGACATCGTAATGCCAGTGCCATGCACCGGATTCGTATATCAAAATGTAATGTTTGTAATAGCCTCTATCTTAAATTATTTTATAAATGTATATCATATATTAAAATGAAGCATTTAAGATCCTTTCGGTTAAAACATTAAAAACCTGATTTATTGACACATAATATAACGGCATTTTGGACATCCATTACGAATTGCGAAACCAGGTGTGAAACGTTCGAGCTCGTGGAGGTTATATATAGTATAAAGCTGCTTAAAATGAAACTAAATTTTATACTGTTATTTTTTGAAAAAGGAAAAACAAATTTTCAGGGAATGGTACTTATTTTTACGAATATTTTTGGTGTTCATAAAGTCACTTAAATTTATAAAACAGAAAATTAATGCCATAATGGTAATTCTAAAGCATTTGAAATTTCAACTTAAGATATTAATTATAATTAAGTAGTTGAAATAAATTCCAGTAGATATGAAGTCACGAATTTGTGATGAAAACTAGATTTAAGATATGTGAAGCACAATACACTAAGCTTTTCCATTGCCAACAAATTGATGCTGCTTGTTTTTAATAATGACCATGTCACGGCATTAAATGCTATAAATTTTATGCTTTTGTGTTCTGTGTAGGAAATGTAATGGGTCCAGCCATACAGAATCTGAATGATCTAGTGGCTCTTCCTACCGGATGCGGAGAGCAGAATATGGTTAAGTTTACCCCGAACTACTTGGTATTAGATTATTTGACGGACATCGGAAAACTTACCGACAGCATAAAGGCTACTGCCATCCGAAACTTGAACACAGGTAAGTTTTTCTTTACTCTATTTCGGTTTTTCTATTGATATTATTTAGTCTAATGAAAAATAATATCGTACTTTTTGATAGAACCTCGAATCTTAATCGTCGGTAAGCATACTAACGCGGGAACAGTTTCTTTCATGTCTTACAATCTACGGTTACACAATGTATATATATATACACAGTGTATTCAAAAAGTTCCAGGACTGATCACACACAGACCATATAATACAGAGGATATACTTATATTTGATATTAAGCTTCGATATAGTCTCCTCCCAATTCAATACAACGCTTGGAACGAGTGTATAGGTCCGTAAACGCCTTCTGGAACGCCTCCACTCCAACACTATTGAGTTCCGATGTCACAGCCGCTTCAGTCTCCTCTATCGACTCGTACCGCTGCCCCTTCATCTTCAATTTCAACTTGGGAAATAAATAATAGTCCGGGGGACAGATCTGGTGAGTACAGGGGATGGTTGATGCACGCAACCTGCCTTCTCACCAAAAATTGCTGCACAAGGATGGACTTGTGAGAAGGTGCATTGTGCAAGAGGCACCAATTTCCACTGTGCAACAAATCAGGCCTGACACGCCGCATTGGTTTCAAAAGCCGATCCAAAACATCTTTGTAGAATGCCCCAGTCACAGTGGAACCTTGACGACGAAATTCTCGATTAATGATGCCCCGACTGTCAAAAAAGGTGATCAGCATCGTTTTCGTTTTTGATTTCGAAGCGCGAACTTTCATCGGCCGGCTCTTCGGTCTTGTCCACTCAGCACTTTGGCGTTTTGTCTCCGGATCGTACTCGAAACACCAAGTCTCATCTCCGGTGAAAATATTTTTGCAAAAAAGTTGAATCCTGATCGGCCCCGACAATCAAATCTTTGCAGTTGGAAATTAGGTGGGTTTTTTTTCAGGAGTCAGAGTGTGGGGCACAAAGCGCGCACCGAGCTTTTTTTTTCAAATCCTTCGTCATGATCCTGAAAACAGATCCCACACTAATGTCTAACGACTGTGCAATCATTTCTATCGTTATTCGGCGGTCGGATCTCACCAGCGCTTGCACACGCTCCACATTTTCATCGTTTCGACTCGAACATGGACGAACTGATTTCTCATCGTCTTCGGTCGAGTCTCTTCCAGCTTTAAACCTCGAAAGCCACTCAAATGCTCGCGAACGACTCGTAGCATCGTCACCATACGCAGATTTAATCATTTCGTACGTTTCTGTGGCCGATTTTTTCCCAATTTAAACAAAATTTGATGTTCGTGCGTTGCTCCATTTTTTTTCGATGACAATGACGAACACACACGCTTTACGCAAATGAACACTGCCAAGTCGGAACTAGTCAGAATTGAATGCAACCACGTGTTACGCGTGGCTGAAGGTCCTTGCTACGTCATACCGCCGGTTTCGAAGCGATAGCGCCATCTGTACTTTTTTACGAGCGGGAGTCCTGGAACTTTTCGAATACACTGTTTATATCACACTTTTTCCAAAAAAGGAACTAGTATGATATTGAAAATTTTATAACCTATGACTTTTCATTCTTCGAAACTACATAACAAAGTGATGCATAGGAAATAATTTGAAGCCAATTCTATATGTCTAAAAAAATCCTTGGCTCGTCCTCTGCAATAGCATTTCAATTTTCAGACTCATCTACCCCTCCAAATTGCTTACTGGTCACGACGGTCTCCAGGCTCATCTTCGAATAGAACTTGCTTAACATGAACTTGTCTTAACATTTGGACGAGTGCCCTGCATTAGGGACAGCTGCCAAATGCCGGTCTTTTGGCCACTATGCCACGTGCTGTAAGGCTTAGTGGCGAAACGACAGGGATTTTTCAATACCATAATAGTTGTTAACGACCTGATGGTTGTCTCGACTAGTTTTCCTAATGACAAAATTCCTCGACATTAGCAAAACTGAATCGAACTTTATTTCATAAAAATCCTGGTCATCGACAGTATGTTGATGACGAAGTGTCTCGTTATTAGCAAAATTGGTCAGATCTTCGATGGTCGAGATCTCGTTGAAATCACTTGGAAGGTTAGATTAAAACGAAGCAACACAACACAGCTCAAAATAAAGATAACCCTGACTGGGGCTCGAAAAATATTGTTCTGAATTTGATTTTATGCACGTTAACGACATTGTTCATGAAACCAAATTAGTATTTTGACGTTTCAGTCAAGAAAGCAAAACCTCCAAGATGGATAATTTGAGAATAAGGTTGTTACAAGATACGCATGTATGCCCTTATGGCGTCTGTACACTTTATAAATGCTAGTAAAGTTGAGTCTTTTAACCTAGAATTGTTTAAATGCTCATACTTTTATCCAGTGTTAAGTATCAGATACTTATATATGCAGCATGTAACTGCTATCCACCGAAAATGAACAAACTCGTGGTAGTATTTAGGTAAACACTTAAGAAACTCCACATTCTATGCAACGAAAAGGTGCCCATCCGTGGCTTATCGTTAACTCCTGCAAGAATTTTGGTTTCAAAATTCAGTGTAAGGACTGAAATTATATATCATTCATTTTTATTTACAGGTTACCAGAGGGAATTAACTTATCGACATAACGATGGATCATTCAGTGCATTTGGAGAAGTCGACAAAGAAGGTAGCATGTTCCTAACGGCTTTCGTTCTACGTTCATTCCATGAAGCAAAACGGTACATCACTATCGATCAATCTGTCATAACCAAAATGCAAAACTGGATATCATCGAAACAATCGGATGATGGTCATTTCCCCAATGTCGGTAGAATTGTCGATTACGGTCTGCAAGTAAGTGAGCTGGATTTTCCCTATCTGTAGATTTTCCCTATCTGTAGATTTTCGTATAGAACTCCTTTTGTCCCAAACACGTCTCGGTTGAACCACACTTAATATTTCAAAACAATGATTGCCACAAAATGATTCAAAAGAAACTAATTGCAAGTTTTGTCTAAATCTCTAATAATCATCAGCCTTTTCATACAAACGATAGGAATCATGACATGTAGATACGAAATATATTACCTTGTTACTTACTAAATACATAGTTTAAAATACAAATTATTGTTCTGTTACTTTTACATTAATGTCAAGACAATTATTGCAATCATTTTTGCAACTGTGTACATAGTTGTAGCTTCATTTCTTGTAATAAAGGAAACTAAACAAACAAGTTTTGTATTATACTCATATATATTTTTAAGGCAAAAGAAATTGAATCGACCTAGAAAAATAGGAACAATTCCTATTTCTTTTCCTACAATATTAGAAGATATTAGCAATATTAAATTTATGCTATAAAGATCTAAGTGTACCCAATTAAATTTTTATGCTCCATTCATAGTTACAAAAAATGACCATGTCATTACGAAAATTATCTTTAATTAGTTCTATAGAGACATTCTGTATTTGTACGTACAGGTATTTTACTCCCAACAGGTTCTTGTATCCTAAACATATTCATAATTACGCATTCTCTCTTGCCTTAATTTCTCTCTAATTTTTATACTTTATTTTCAAATAATTTGAATAATTGTTTTTCACTAATGGGCTATACATATGTTCCGAGTAAAAATGACTACATTATAATTGTATAAAATAAATGCAACATATACAGGTATGCTTCATTTCATTAGTTATATTTCAAAAGAATTTCTGCGAATCACACCGACCTTACCTCTTCAAGTGTTACTCTTTTCAAGCACTACTTTCATTTCATTTGTGTTTTGTGTTTCAACCATACGACTTCGTTAATTATTCATGCGGTAGAATAGAAATTATGTAATACAAAGAATTAAGTGTAAATTCTCACTTTATTTTCAGAAGAGTGCCAAGTTATGTTTTCTAATTTTACAACTCCGTGGTTCTGTGTAACCACTCTAATAATGCTTTTGCAATGGGTTAGAATCCTTATTGGATCTACTTCTCTTTCATTTTTTTCTGTAAAATAGCTACGAAAATTAATAGCGCCGCATATTGTCTAAAGTACAGTGAATTCACTTTCAAAATTTCACACACGTTTGAATATTGTTTGTCATTTTTAATCTGTCAGTAGATTTACATTAGAAGCTAAAGTTGTATGTATTTTAATAATTTTTTTTCAGGGTGGTATCGAAAAGGAAAAGAACGACGGTGCCATCACAGCTTATGTCTTGACCTCTCTCCTCATATCCGGTTATGAAAACGAGACTGTCACCAACAATGCCAAGTCCTATCTGAAAGAGGCCGACTCGAACCTGACACCGTATGAAACCTTCTTGTACGCATATGCCGAGGCTCTTGGAGGCGATATTGAGTCTGCGAAGGACAGGATCGCTGAAATAAAACCCAGAGCTAACACCACTGGTAAAAGCTTTCCTTCAATTAATTTAGTACATTGACTCAAAGATACGTGATTTATTTATAGTTCGTGAATACTTTACCAAGTCCTATACGATCTCAGTTATGTGATGTAACAACTCAGGGCGTATGTGGTTGTCAAAAAGCTTAACCTAACTAAGCTGCATGGTTTCCATTGATCATGGAAGGTTCGGAATTAACTTTCTTAATTGGGGTGCAGCCCTCTGCGCCTACTGAAGTCATTAAGGGGTATATTTGTGAAAACTAAACATTGTACATTGCCAATCGACCATGGAGATTTACAACTTTTCCTCTCTGATCTTGTGTTGCCGGTGGTATGTGCCCTACCGGTCAATCTTACATATACCTGAACCCTAATTGTTCTTGTCACGGAGAGACGGATAGAGCTTTTTCTCTATTTGTTCGTCTTACCAATTTATTCTGGCTAAGCTAGCGGGCTCAGAGTTGAAATTACTCCATAGGTTTCTTATTTCGGTGACAGTCGATAATTTAGACTTTACCTGATCCTACACACCTTGATTTGGTTCTGATGCCTGAATCGTGTTGTCTTGGGTGGAAGGCTTGGCTTTATTTGCCACACAAATGTACCCAAGTGGCTTATCTCTTGGGATGAATTCAAGGAAAGACACTTTGGGTGATGTTTAATGTCAGTAGATTGATCTATTATGAATTCAAGTCCTCCGGAGATATGCCGTAAGTCTGCAGTCTAGCATGTGTGAAGATAATCACCTACTTAGTTACATATACAGGTGTTTGACGTCGAGTATCCCGAAGATACATCTTGAAATCAAGCTTCGGGAAAAATTGATGTCTAAAACGTCCTTCATCAGATGCTATCAATCTCATTTCCCACATTTTAAAAGCAATGTCAGTTAAGACCTTCGTGATGAGTCTTGATCTCTGCATCCTTAAGTACCAACCTCATTATTTTGTCGCCTCGTTTCCGAGGTACCTTACGTAATCTTTGACTCAATTCAGGCGCTTTCCGTAGCATCCCACGATCTTATAGTACATCAGACTTATTTTATACACCAGTGGGTTCTTATTGTTCCTATATCTGAAAGCTTGTAGGCAAAGAAACTATTTGAGAAAGTGTTGTTTTCCATGCGTGGCTTAGATGTACTATATTTAGACTATCCCAGTGCTTTTTTTTCTATGCTGACAGTTCAGCTTGAAAGACCATTAGTTGTATTCAGTCTGAGTATTACTCAATAATAGCACCATAGCTACGACAAAGATATAGCAAAATTGCCGTCCATGCCCGAACCATTGGTGTATAGTTCCATCACTACCTTCCACAGGTGAAACTTCAAAGGCCACTCTCATGCGTTCTACTGCATCTAGATTCTTTAAATATCCATCCTCCTTTCAGAAAATTCCGGATCGATCATTTCCCCATTCACCACCTCCGATACGATTTTCGTTTATTTTGAAGTGAAAATATATTGGTCTTAAGCTCTTTATTCAAAGTACACGGTTTTAAAAGAATCAGACAAATCACAGAAATTAACTTATTCTCCCATGATGGAAATTGTATTTCGTTTCATAATACGTTTGAGTATTCCTGTACTTTTGTTATAAAATCCCTTATCCTCTTTCATCACAATTTCACTAAAAAATAGTTAAAATTTTTCTGGAAAGTACGTTTTACAATGCGTAGCGTCAGCATATAGCTAGGAAAAAATTTGTATCTAGCTTATACCGATAAAAGTGTTCCGCTTAATCTCTAAAATTTATTTCATTGATTATGATTTTAATGTAGCTGTTTGTAATCTGTCAATAACAAGAGTTAAAATTATCAGGAACTTGAAGATAGCAGAGCAGTGTTTTTAATCCAAACTTCGAATGTCCATGTTCTGCTTCAAATGTTAATAGATTGATATGAGCATCAAGTCTCAAGCTCGATCTCTACATGTTGTTTTTATTATCGTAAGATATCCTAATTTGATTATATATGTATATGAATTCAGACTAAAATAAAAGCATCATATGTTAAATAAACATTTATTTGAATTGAGATATTTGAAGTTATAACGGGTTTTATTTTTTCCAGATGGTCTTGAGTTTTACAACAATCCAAATGGTACAAAATCCATAAACCTTGAAACAGTAGCTTATGCTGTTTTAGCTAACCTCGAAGTTGGAAACGGTGCTTCTGCTGCCTTGCCCTTGGTTCGATACATGACCCAAAATCTAAACCCACGTGGTGGATTCTTTTCCACACAGGTATGTCTGAGATAAAATGTAAAAAAATCCTTTAACGTGTTAAATCTAGGTTTAAAACTGTTTTAACTGAAAATTAGATGCTTATTTTATATTCGCTACCTGTTTTCAAAACCTTTTAATAACCTCTGGCATAAGAAAAAATTTCAATCTAAAATATATTCATCAAAAAGTTTTGCTTACAAATTTTAAAACAATGCTGAAATATATTCAAGTGATATTATTTAAAAGTGTCAAAAAATATACTCCTTGCGGAATTCTAGATGATCTGACTAGATCAACGTCATTTGACCATGGTTTAAAATTACGTGGTGTTGTCCTCGGTCTTTCCCTTTGGGATTGATCCCGGACCATCACCAATAGCCCGTTAATAAAATACACTAGATCAGTGGATAGAATTGAAGTATTTTGTTCATTTTTCTGTTTTTAAATGGTTATTAAAATTTTAAATGTAAAATCCATTATACAAAGTCCATTTCATGGCAATCAACTGTCTTAAAACTTTCAAATGTAAATACGAAGATATATGTAAAAACGGTATAATAGAAAGCAAGTCTAATGCGTTTGAAAATGTTTGCAATTTTATACAAGACTAAGAATAATTGCGCCATGAATCGTTTCCTCTATTCGTAATTCTGAATTTTCCATTTTTGATGTAATGTTTCGTTGCCATTGATATAAGATTGAAAAGATTTTGAAAACAGATAGCTTTCTTATTTTATTCTATAATTATTTTTTAAGAAACCTATTGAAATATTGGTAGAACTATTAAAAACACAATTAAATGTTTTACAAATAATTTTTTTCATTAGGACACATGTGTTGGCTTGGATGGCCTCAGTAAATTTGCAAAATTGGTTTATAAGGATCCAGTGGATATACTGGTTTCTGTCTCTGGTGATATGAATGATAGTTTTGAAATTTCAGAAGAAAATAAATTATTGGTTCAACGCAAAAAAGTACCCCAAGTTCCAAGTGATTTCCAGATAGAAGCTACCGGTTCTGGCTGTGGTCTTGTTCAGGTAATTTCAATCCAATATTTACTGAAGGTTTTGATATTTTCTTTTCACTGTTAAATAATTTTATCATTCGTAATGGTTTTGAGAAACTTAATGGTATTATATCATTATGCAATGTATAAAAATCGGCTTGGATTAAGATTTTCAAATATTTAACCCTTTGAGCGTCACGAGATTTCCTCGTAGTGATGTTACTCCACAACGCATACTGAGTAGATAATAATTGATTGAATTATCCTTGCGAAACTTTTTATTGGTCCAGAGAGTCAACTGGTTATAAAAATAGTCAAGGAAGACTGCAAGTTGAAAAAAGGATAAATGCGTGTGAACCCTTCAGAAGGTTAAAACCTACACCTTTTTTTTTTCAAGCAAATGTAGGAAATAGTAAGGACTAAAGGATTCATGTAAATTGTCCCATTTTCAAAAATTGAGTCTTAATTTGAGGGAACGTTGCGCAGACCCCACGCTGTTTGAGGGCTTTGAATTCTGATGTTATTTGAAGCGGTATTGCATGCCTATCGCATGAAATGATTCTTGCCAACCGACGCTAGTTCACCCAGCCTTTTTTTTTACTGTAGTAATTTGTAGGTTTAGCCAGAATTGTAGTTACTGTACACCCTTGAAATGGTGGTACCTGAAAATCCAAACTTTTCCTCTATCTCTGAAACGCCCATCTCATGAACTTAAACTATTAAATCGTGTTGAAAATCACTTAAATCGTGATAAATCGCCATTCTTACGGAGGTATGAGGTCTAGATGCTTCCACACAGATCGCTATAGCTTTATATGTACTGGCAGACGCCACCAATGACGAGTATAGGTGTCATTGCTATGTATTCTGTATAGGCTCTTCTATACCAGTTTTACTGGCCTTCAATGTATAGAATTATTTACATAGAGATTATGTGCATTAATTTATACCATCGAAACATGTTTAACTTACAGGTTACTCTTCGTTACAACACGTTTAACCCTCGAGCAAAGAACATATTCCAGCTTGGTGTTACTACTGAATGCTTGGGAACAGATTGCAGTCGAAGAAAAATTAATATAGCCGTCAGGTATATATTTAATAATATTATTGGTTACTTTCTATATTGAATGGGTTCTTTACTTTTATTAATATACATAAATTTGTAGATTACATGCTATTAAAACTATTTTTTAAGAAAATAACTTATTTCGCAGATATATCCGGGTTAAAATGTATTTTTTTAATTTTACAAAAAATAGACACTTTTCTTAATTAAAAGAAAGTGGCCTCCAAACTGGTGTAGTCATAACGTTTGTCTGTCACCCAGTAAGTCCCAGGTTTGTGATAAAATCTTTAGGTGTGTACGGGCATTATGTACCCGAGTGATCTTTCATCCTCTCCCATCCTTTTGCTTTTTCTGTGATTGGCCCAGCTTGCTCAAATATGTCCCTTGCGCCATAAACCCCCCAAACAACCAACCGTGTCTACGTTGCTCAAGTGTAAAACAAACTATTGAAATAACGGTGGCTTACTCACAGGGTACTCCTTTACAAAAATCAGTCAGCTTCCTCCTTGCAGTGCTCAATGGCCGAAGGGGTTAGTGGTCGGGCATTGGAAACAACAAAAAAAATTAAAAACTTAGTTAAAATGTTCTGGTTTAAACATTAAATATTATTTTAGAGTCCTTTATTCTTTTGCGTCGATATTATTTCTTAGTCATGAGTTGTAATTTTAATTATTTTTCAAAGAAATGGGATTAGGATAAATCGCAATTTTCAGGAGTTCAATTTCCTAT
This sequence comes from Meta bourneti, assembly GCA_933210815.1. Classification (NCBI taxonomy): domain Eukaryota; kingdom Metazoa; phylum Arthropoda; class Arachnida; order Araneae; family Tetragnathidae; genus Meta; species Meta bourneti. The sequence continues at coordinate 58,974,731 of OW119924.1, read as the reverse complement.
TTATAGACTGCTATTCATTAGTTTCTCAGTAATTATGACTGATATTAATTTCTTAGAGTAATTCTGAGAACCATTGCCAACTTTAGTTTTGTTGCAACTCATGAAATCTCTCGTTTAGTTCCGAGATGGTGAGAAAGGAAGGTTAGAGTAAGGGGTATAGAGTTTCTACGCCGCTTGAGATCGAATTGGGGATTTCTAAATCACGTTATTTGGATTTTTCTTGATTTACTTAAATCATTACCTTCCATCAGCTTTTTATGTAAGTAAACTACCAGATAAGCATCAAAGAAAGTATTGAGAGTCCATATGCAGTTAACAAGTTCCTATCTGAGAATTAACATTTAGGTTTTATGGAATCGATGTGTATCATCAATAGAAAAATATTTTAAAGGGATACAATCACATGGCTTTATATTCCACGCTCGTTGAAGGAAATGAAACAATACCCGATATCGTTGGCATTGGTTTCAGCTTTTAGTGAGTCTAAATATGTTTCTATCTAACCTGGAATTTGGGACCGTCATGGCTCAGTGGCCTCCCTGGGTGTATTTCTCTCTGTCGTTAAAGCTTTCCTTTGCATATCCATTGCTTGACATTGCCTGTCTTGTGTTTAGCGCAGCATGGCCAAATATGGTCTTTCTGCCATAAAACCCCAACCATCCTTATCTGGAATTAAAAATATTTATCGAATAAAGTTGCATAACATTTTAATGTTAGATACATAGATTATTATGCATTTATATTAAGCATATTATTTAAATTTTTAAATGTTGTGTATCATTTGAGAGTTATCTTTTATATTTAGTTACGTACCCGAAGGTAAAGCAGCCGGAATGAGTGTTGTTGAGGTTAATATGATATCTGGCACTGTACCTGACAAAGAAAGCCTCCAACAGGTAACCCTACTCTTTACTAAAGACCATTATCTGTTTCTTCTGACCATTATCTGTTATGCCGTAGCTGCTTAAAGCTAATTCTATCATAAATGTTATTGATTTTATTGAATAAAATGTTCACGAAGGGCTATGACAATTACCTCATGAATGAGACATTTTTATAAGGATAATTTTTGTAAAATATTACTTTGTATTGTTTTAGAATATGTATGATTAATACTGCTAATTAATGTTACAAGTAAATAAATATTATTTTAAAAAGCTCAAAGGATTCTAGTCGCCAATAGCCCCCTGTGTTGCTCCAGAGTACGTTAATTCAACTACCTACCTCGAAGGATTCACAATTGGTCATTCAGAAATTCTTTTATTCGCTTTAATTTATTTGTGTTGGGTTGTGTCTTGTTTTCGAATTAAAATTAAGACTGAAAAAGTAAATAAGATTTATATAACAAATTGCTTACAAGTACTTTAAGGTAAGTATATTTGATTTTAATTTCCTTGCATTATCTGCGTTATATTTGTACATATCAGAAACCCGCGGTTCAATCAATTTCACTTTCATCTACACTTTACGCGATGGATAAGTGAAGCCATTAGGTGAATACAATAGTGAAGCAGGAACATTACTACTGTAAAAAAATTATTATTGATTACTATTGTAAATTTCCTTCGAATTCTTTCGGAGGAAGATTGTTTTCGTATCTTTTAAAAATACATTTTAATTTTTGTTACTAAAAAGAAAATTTTTACAGCTCACTAAAGACAAGAAAAATATTTTACGCTTTGATGTTGAAAATAACAAAGCAATCTTTTACCTTTCAGAAGTAAGTTAACTTATGATTTATTTATATATTTCATTTCTAGATTTGTTATACAATGGGTCGCTTCTCACTTAAGCAACGCATTATTCTTGTTCTGGACAGTTAAAATGAACGTTATTTAACGTTTTTATAATATTTCTATAAATTAATTTAAATAATTTATTTTAGAAGTCAAATTGTAAATGAAATTAATCTCTGTCCAATATTAATGTATTATAATGTGAAGCCTGTTAAATTAAAATACACAAGCTCTCTATTTTTTACAGGTTCCCTGTTCTTTGCAAATTCAGTATTTTTTAACCATGCATGACCTAAATTTGAAACAATCCAAACAAATAAGATCGTTATTTTTCATATTTTCCTATACTAAACACAATTTTCATATTGTAGATAGTTCTGAATTTTTTTACTTTACCTGAAAGTTGAATTTTTATTTTATATCTATTAGAGTTACAGAAATAAAAATATAAATCTTAAATCGTAGTTCATAAATTTTTATTGAATTATTGGAACTCCTCTACCTGCTTAGAAAATTATTTGTTACTATATTTATATAATCTATGCATTAAATGTTTGCACAAAATACACGGCAAACTGCTACGAGTAGTTTCAAATAAAATTTACTGAAAAAAAATTAACATAGAAACTGGAGCATCAAAAAATATTGTTTCCAAATGAAGTTGGACCGTTTGTTTTAATAAAAATAATTGTTTACTCTTTTATTTACCCTAAAGACAGATTGCTTATCCTCTTGAATCAATTGTTATAAATTTATAAAATTGCATTTGCAAATCATCACTTTAATAGATGTTTATATTTCTATATATAAAGTGTTTGCATTTTATAGGAAGTTTAACTAAAATCATTCTCCTAGCTTTAACTTACCAAGTTTTTCAATAATATATATCCTCTACATTTCTCTACTGAAATACAAATTCTTGATTCAAATTTTTAAATCAGATTTGTTCATTTTATTTTGAAAGATAAAATAGGGGGGATTTATTTTCCCTTTAAATCTTGGAAAATTATATTCAACTTTAACGAGGATAGTATAACCAAGTTATAATCAGTAACATCATGATTTAACCCCAACAGAATGAAACAAATTTTGAAGTTTATAAGTTTATTTCATTAGTTCCTTGGCATCAATTTTATTTTTTGAGTATAATTAAAAGATATGTGGCGCTCACTCGTATGTAAAATAGTACTGTTAACAATAGCTTTATGCTTTTCAATAATAAAATATACACAAGTAATGCCTTTTGTTCGCAGGTAACCAATGCCGGTACCCAGTTTTCTTTTGAAGTAGATAAAGTAATTGACGTTGAAAATGTACAGCCTGCAAACGTTAAAGTGTATGATTACTATGCTCCAGGTAAGATATTTAAGAATTTGAAAATTAGTTTCAATTAAAAATCAAACAAAATAATGAATATTTTTAACTAGAGCAAGAGAAACATTGGTCTTTTGTTCATTCTTTCATCATTTTGTTCAATGAGAGTTGAAAAGTTTCGACCACTGAATAATTTCGATAGCTGATCATTTGTCACCATTTCTATAACTATTTAATGAGTAATCAGTGACGTCATTTAGGAAGGGCAGAGTAGAACAATGCCCACCTGTGTTTAGGATTTTTAATATTTGAGTAGTACTAAAAAGTTTGAGAACTGATTTAATATTGAAGTATACTTTTATGAAAGCTTAAGAAATAAGACGAGATTTGTTGGGGCAAAATGTGTCCCGTTTAGAATGTACCAGAAAATTTATGAAAGCTTTTGAAGCAGTGACGTCATTCGACAAACTAATATTACCCTTTGCTACATTAGTAGTTTTTAGATACTGTAAAAATGTAATTTTGTGTTAATTGAAAAATCTAAATTTATATATTTTCATATCAATTGCTAGAGTGTTTTCATTTGTTTTCCTCCACATCATGACCAGTAACTCCATGAACATTACGTATATGTAGAATAAGAACTGTTGAAACTGGAAATGTATGGAAATTCATGTTAGGAATTGGGAGGGGATACACCACACACCATGTACCGATACACCACACCAAATATTGAATCAGGTCTTCCCTAATAAATTTGCCTCCCTCAGCCAAAATCTGAAATGACACCTATGAATATAATATTGCTTTCGTGAATTTTATATGTAATTTGCTTACAATAGTTTTGTTAATTTTTTTAAACTTCGTGTACAACACATTCTCAAACATTGCTATTCATTTTCATGTATTACATCCTGGTACATCAACGACTGTCTTCCATTAAATTGTACTTTACGTATTGAACTGCATTTAACCTCTTATACTAATAATTTGTATTCTTTTTTTCTTTTTAGAAAATGTGGAGTCTACAAGTTACCTAATTAGAGATTCGGCCAGTACCTCAGAGACTCAAGATGCTTAGATTGGATTACGCGAATGATCTAACTTAGTGGTTTCGATAAGACTTTCTTATGTTTTGTTTTTATAACACGGTGGAAAGTGTCGGTGCTAGTATATCAGTATTTTCAATATACGCACAGAAATCATTTTCTATACCTGATGCCTTAAAACTTTCTATGTCAGATACTTGCTTTGAGGGCAAATCTACAAATAAATTGTATGTAAATAAGTGTCTTGTGGTTTTTATTATTTGTTTAATATCGCACATACCTCACTCCACAATTGAATTACATGAAACTGAATAGTTTCTTCACTTTATGTAAAATATACAAAATTTTATACACAAATAGATTTAGATGTTTTGGTGCGATACTTCCACAAGCATGTAAACTACAAAAAAGCAATTATAATGGGACAAAAAATTTTTTCGAACAAAACACAAAACAATTCCAAGATTTTGATGCTAAGACGTAAGCGATCCTCTGCTACTATTTTCTGTTCTTCGCTCTTAATATATAACTAACGTACGTGGCACAGAAATCGACATTATTTGTATATTGGCGTATTGTTAACATACGTTAACATTTTATTGTTAACATACGATGTTAACAATAAAAAATCAACCACTACGGAATTCATAAGATAATTTTACAACTTAATTTAAATATGCTTTAATAGAGATATCTAGCTACTTAATGTATCTAAATCAACATGGAAGAGCTCAAAATTATTCAACCAATCTGATTCAGCAGCCTGATTACAGAAGACAATGAGAATTCTGGAAGATGGCAATCAGCTCAAAAAGAAAATGTGAACTGTCAAAAGATACCGAATCACCTTTGAGCATGGTAATGGGATGCAGTTAAAGCGAGAACCGTGGGAACATGACTGAGGTGTGCATTTTCGCCATGTACTTTATAAGAAATAAGAATTACACCAATAAGTATATGAAATATACTGCTTTTACATTTTTGATTAATTTAAGGTATGAAAATTGCATTTATTTTTGGATTTAATATAAATGGATTAAAATGGTAGTGTGAAATGGGTGAGTAATGGCTCTGACATCAATAGATAATTTAGCAATTAAGAAATTTTAGAGCAGTTGTCATGCGCAGGTTTGCTAGTTTGTATTTCATCACAGAAATTGGCAATATTTGTACATTGGCGCATGGCAACAAATGCTTATAATCAAATAAAATCGACCGCTGATAGATTCGTAAGTTTTGTCAGTCAAATGTGGCTTGACATTAAAGACATTAAAAACAGAGTTCGCCATTCTAATGAAACTTCAGGTGAAAGAAGGGAAGCTATACATTTGACAAGATGCAAGCTGCTATCGGTGCAAAACAGGAAATTTAAGTGAAAGCCAAAATTTGATGGAAAACTGAATAGTCTGAACTAGTGAATGATAGAATATGGACATTCAGGAGCATAATTGCAATAACATGACTGAGTTGTACACTTATACTGCATGAACATATGAATGAAACACGTTTAAAAATACACAAAATGTTTTCCGTTTTTGGTGGGGACGTGGTACGGTGGATATGCCCACTGCTCTAGCAACCTGCAAATTGTAGGCGGCGCTGGTTCGATTTCTTCCTGCGTGTATCTCTGTCAAACATACATAGAAAGTTATCCTGTCGCTTGATGTCATCTGACCGTGGTTCAAGATTACTCCCTCCGATCTTTCCCCTTGGCTTTGATCCCGGACCGTTGCCATTAGCCCATTGTGTTGCTCCAGTGCGACGTTAATTAAAATACCTACCTATCGCCTAATACCTCATATCTAGCGCTGCTTGACCAAATAAGCTCCTTTCGTCATAAAATCCAAATGAGCACCAGTTTTCGATTAGGGCTGTGGTAGCCCAATTGGTAGTCGATTAGCAAGCGGAGGGTTGCGAGTTCGAAACTCGATCTAACCAAAGACCGTCATCTACTGGGGCTGGTGCACGTTAAATCTATCTTGGCCTTAAATGTCATCATGTCTTAGTCAAATGTTCGTAATTAACGTCACACTGCAACACATCGGGCTATTGGCGACGGTCCGGGATCAACCCCGAAGGTAAGGATCTTAAGACACCTCGTAATTTTGAACCACGTAAGATGACTAGGTTAGTACTCAATATACGAGCTGGCACCCCACTGTCCAAACTTCTACACCACACCTGCGTGGGGCCACAGCAGATTTAACGTGCACCTTCCCCGTGTACATGACTTGGTTGGACCTAGTTTCTAACTCGCAACCTTCCGGTTGCTAATCCTTTGCTCTTTCAACTGGGCTTCCGAGGTTCATGTTTCATTAGGAAATGTTGAGGCCATCGTGGCCCAATGGGTATGTCCACTGCGCTAGCAACCTTCGAGTTGTAGGCGGCGCAAGTTCGATTCTCCTCAGGTGCATTCCTCCCTGGGTGTATTTCTATTTCCAGTTAAACTTTCATTGTGTGTGTTTATTACTTGATATTGCATGTCTTACGTCTGTCGCAGCATGGCCAAATATGGCCCTTGCACCATAGAACCTCCAAAACCAACCATCCAGACACTAGGAACTATCCATTGTAAATGGTGAGGTGAATAGAATGCAATTAATTGCCTACGTCCTATAAAGTTTAAATATTTCCTCTAATGCTTATTTTACCTACTATTTTGACTTAGAGGATAGTTTGTCATCTTTTGGATTCCATCATAAATCTTGACTATATTTAGCCATTTTAACGTCATTATTTTATCCCCAAATTATGAAAAATTCTTTCAAAATTTAAAATCATCAATCATGAAATTTTTTTAAAGTTTTACTCACATAAATAAAATAATAGTCACGTGATTTATTTCTTTTTATTGCTTTTATTACTCTTAACTAAATATAGAATTAATATACAGGGCCCGATAATCAAATCTGGGACAAACTTAACCAAATTTGTCGAAAATGCTATGTATGCCATGGGGCTTTGATTTCTAAAGAAGTAATATTCAAATTTTCACGTATCACAAGGATAACCAATAAATTCTTAAGTAATATCGATGGGCGAATCCGTGAACTTCATTTGAAGTTCTATTTACATATTTTAATACAACTTTAAACACGTGATTTTATAAAACCTTTGTGGAAGTTGGTTCACATATTTGAATTTATCAGCCTGATTAAGGGTTATTTTCAAAAGTTTAATGACCATAAAGCTTTTGCTTAATATCTCAACTTATACCATTTGAGGGAAGTTAGTTATATATTTCGTTGTGATTCACAAATTTTTTTCAGTCGTTTTCGATAATTACCTAATCACAATTTCTTTTATCAACGAAAAAGTGTTTCTAAACTGGTTTGAAACTAAACTACTTTTGATTTGATTTTATATTTTAATGCTGTTTCAGTATAAAATAATGCTCGTGGAGTTTCCTTTTTAACGCATAATTTATTTTAAATATTACACGTGAACAAGGCGAAGCGTGAAACAACTATCTTTATAATCAAGGAAATTCCCCATTCTAAAGTTTATTTAAAATATCTAAAATATTTCAGTCCTTTTTGCTTGTGCCCATTTGAGGGTTTTGATGAAAATGGAAACCAAAAGCTGCCTTGAAATTGATGAAGAGAATTCCTTGAATTTCTCACTTTCAGAACTGAAACTAACTGAAGAGGCGAGTGTCAGAAACAATTTTTCAAGTAAAGAGGAGCCTGAGATGCAGCATAACATTGCTGAAGAAAATATTCCATGTCAGATTGAAGAAAATACAGAAGAAAACGTGAACCACATTGAGGGAAAGCATAATGAAGAATTCTTACTTCAAGGTAACTCTGAAAGAGAAGGAATTAAGGAGAAGGATGTGGACAAAACAGTGCAAGAGCTTTTGACTACTGTCCATGGGAAGAATCTACCATTGCCGGTAGAAATAAGAAATGAAACTGGGCAAGAACAACTGACAGATAATACTAAAGAGGTAGTCTTACTTCAGGAAGTGATGGAAACAATTCAAAGTGTAAAAAATAATATTTCTGCATTCATTGGAGATGAAAATAAACTCAAAAGAGATGAAGATACACAAACACCAGATTCGCCAAAAGACATAATGAACCATAACATTTCAAACCTCTGTGAAAATGATAAAAGTAAAGCAATAGCAGGCAATTTAAGCGGTGCACTATTAATTAACAATATGATTATATTGGAACAAAAAGTAACTACATGTGTAGATGATCAAACCGATCAAGATGCATCGATCCATTCTGAAACTAATAGCTCATTGACAAAGATTGAGAATTATGATGTGGATGAAGCTGTACGTAAAATCACTGATGACACTTTGGCTGAAAAAATTGTGCGACAAGTTGAATTTTACTTTTCTGATTTCAATTTGTTGAAAAATAATTATCTTCTGAAGCACATAAAAAAGAGTAAAGATGGTTTTGTGAGTCTTAAAATGATCAGCACGTTTAGGAAAGTCAGATTCTTGACCAAAGATATGAGAGTTGTAGCTTATAGTCTGATGAAATCAGATAAGCTGGAATTGAACGAAACCAGCACTAAAATCCGTCGAAAAGAGCCTATTCCAAAAATTCGCGACACAAATTTAGGGAAGACGATAATTGCATTTAACCTGCCTCTCCTGTGTCCGACTACTGAAAACCTTAAAGATTTATTCTCGAAGTTTGGCAGAATCGCAATGGCGGAAATCATGACTTCGAAATCAGAAAACTTTAATGTCTATCATCGACGATGCGTGTATCGTAATCAAGAGTTAGCTTCCAAAACCTTTGGTGCCATTGAATTTGAAAAGTATGAGGATGCCATAAGTGCACTCAAAGATGAAGACAGCTACCTTCCAAAGGAAAATAAGATGAAGGTTGTTCCTTTGACGGCTCAAATTCATAGATCCTTCTTCAGGAGAGCTAGGAACCAGCACTTTGCCTCTTACAACCGTCGAGGAGGAATCCGATTTAATTCCAAATCGGATTTTCAAAGCAGTCAGATGAACCGTGCAATTATTACTGATGGTGATGCAAAGGGAAAGCCATGGAATGGGGAAAAGAACTATAGGCGTTATTATTCTAGACAATTCCCAAGAAATATACAATCACCTGACATCAAAAGTATCAAGAAATTCTCATCGGATACACTTCTGTGTTGTGAAAAGAAAAGTGCTTTCACAGGAAGTCGACAACTGAAAACAAATAATAGCATTAACATATTTAAAGCCTTAGATGTAAGTCAACAGCCCAAAGCTCTAGACAAGGCCCCACCGAATATAAAACCTCTCATTAATGCTTAGCTGCCCTTTAAATGTGAAGGCCAACATGAGAATATTCTGATAAACTGTAATAAGTTGTTCAGGTAGACTTAACTATCCTGTTTGAAGTCCTGATTATGGAAGATTCTAAATTTAAGTTTTGGCAAGATTCGAAGGAGCTATTTTGCTTTATATTTCTGCCAGTGCTCATAGTTGATACCACTTTAGATGATGTGCTGAAATCATAATGCAGTAGCAAAAGTCCTTTAGCATTCGAAATTCTATGTTCTTTTGTTAAAGATAACTGAGTGAAAGTAAAATTACCTCATTATTTTTAGGGAAAAAACTGCTGCGAAGAATGCCTATACTTGTGAACATTAGGGCCCTGTTAGCTACTCTGACCAAATTATTTTATTCACTTTCAGATGTCTATCCAAATTGTGTGATAAATTGGGAAATGAAGTTTTTCATGCTTCTTAGAATATCACAAATAAAAATTCTGACAAAATTGACGTTTTTCTTTTTGTTAGAAAGAAAGTTCAATCAAAATTGTAAAAAATTATTGACAATTGAGTTCAACTTTAATTATTTTTATTTACCCATTGTAATTAAATTTCTTATATATTGTTAACTATCATGGTAAGATTATACAACGTTATGTACTGAAAACATTTATGTAACATCTTACATATTTTAAAAGAGTTTTGTTCAGTTGGTTTTTAAACCTCATCTAATTTTTTTTTAAATCCAAAATGATTCATGAATCTAATTTTTCAAATTATTTTATAATTCAATCCTTTTAAGTTCAAACTTTTAAAATTTTATGCATGTAAATTTAATTCCTATACTTGTGTCAACTTTTGACTTTAACCTCTAGCATTACGCTGTTATTTGTTTAATTTTTCAATCTTGCATCTGACGTAGATTGTTCTGCTTAGGACTTTGTGACATAAAATTCAAATTCCAATGCAATCCATACTTTAAAAGAATCGTCCAGTTCGAAAAAAATTTTAAAATGGCAATGGAATAAGTTGACGATTTATTTTTGGTCGTTTAATAGTTATTGGAAAATAAATGAGTCCTTTAGTTTACGAATTGTGAATCTACTTTAAAACAAAAAATACCGAAAAACCGAAATCCTTAAAAATTTCAAGTTATTCTCTTTTAGAACTGGACGATTGTAATACCCTGATAATAACTTTGCGATTCGATAATATAGACACATCCAAAAATTTTCAAGCTTTATCAAATTCGTCAATTCACAATTTTATCAATTCTTTTCTAGTAAGAATCTTTGAAAATATTCACTGATTGATATGTATACTTAAATGATTCGTAATTTATATTTATATCAAATGACACTAGATGGCACTACCTATTTATAACAAAATTTATTTGCATTGTGTTTTATATAAACTCGAACATTTCCACTTATACAAAAATACATCTCCAAAATATGGAGATGTAATATTTATGTTTAGTTTTCAAAAAATTTCGTGCATCCACCTCTATTTTTACAATAACTTTCAACAAAAATAGAAGTGGATGCACGAAATTTTTTTAGACCTAAACTTAAATATTATTGCATAATTTACCAATAAATTGGCATGAGGGCATGCAATAGTGATCTTTCTTGTTACTATTTTTAGGAAAACCTTTGATTTCGGATACCTTATATCAATTAATCTGAGAATTTTGTTCTTAATTTTCAACAAAATTTTCCAAAAGCATTTATGAATGTAAATTTATTTAGGACATCAAATGTTTTTTAAACGGGAGTAATAAGTTGTTTCTTGAAGTTTTTACATGAGCGGCTCTGGAAAACAGCATTTAAGAATTACACTCATGTCCAAAAATTTCAATGAATACTATCCGAGATGAAATCTCGAGTGAATTACCTGCACCGAAGTACCACAAGTAACAAATAAGTATTCCACAAGCCATGTGGAATAAAATAAGAACACCCACATGCCTCGTAGGGCTACTGGAAACTAAAGAAATGAGAAAAAAATTTGCTTAGGTACATACAATATATTGCTAGTTGTAGTTATTGCGAAAAAAAATTTTGCCCAGTTTAAAGCAACCTAGTAGGGAAAGTGCTGACCTCCTGAATCTAAAGCAGAATTCTAATAAGCACAACGTGGTTTCCATAAGGCTGTCCAAGAGGTCCCATGGCAAGGAGTCCCATTCTCGCAATGGAGCACTCTTTGCTCTTCTGCGGTCTTTGGTGGTGATGTGTAGGCTGCATTGAGACGTCCGAGAACATCCCAAGCATGCTCTATTGGTCTGAGATCAGGTGACCTTGCTTAATATGAGTTCAAAATTATCCTTTATTTTTTGGACATTCGTGTGCTTAGTGGGCGAATTCTGAAAGACGGTATCTCACGAATTTTAACCCAGGATTTTATAGCTTTGACTCTTTTTTCCATTTTGTAGTGTAAGGCTTCGTTACAATGCAAGGTGTGTTTTTTACAAGAGCATCCTTATTTGCCAATTTCAATTAGTAGCTAACCTCATTTCACTGACGCAAATAGAATATAAATGAAGAGGGCTGCATTATTATCGGAAGCTCTCTATTTAAGCGTGGTTAGTAATTTTAGATGATTAAATCATTGACCCAAGTAAATCATAAATAAAGTATTGGAGGGTGTGATTTTTAATTTAACATTAATTTCTTTGAAATATAAACGAGTTTTATAGTGTGATCTGCGTTTTACTGTATATTATACTAGAGTTACTCTAAGACGTATGGAAGCTGCATTGAAGGCAAAATGTGGCTCAACTCTCTTATTAATAAAGTACATTCCAAAACCTGTAATCTGAGAGGGCCAAGAACATCTTTATATGCGATTTTTGTAAAGAACAAGATCAATTCATTAAATAAAGATGTTTTTGTTATTTATATTATCAGAGGGACAGATTAAGCTCCAATAGCCTCCTCCGTTGATGTGCCCCTGCTTTACTGGATTCATCCCTTAAATATGACTCAATTCTTAAATAAAATTCATTTCAAACTGGCTATCACTTTAAGTTTAACAATAACTGTTTTAGAAGTTAGTATTTAGAAATATTTACTTTGTATGATGGAAGTAAATTCCTTGTAAAAGTTTCTAAGCGAAATCATTTGGTTTCAATTAATTTAATTCCATAAAGAATCGCAATGCAATGGAATTGTGTCTCTTGGATCGAGATTATTTTTATTTGTATGTAAAACTAGGATTATATTGTAACGTATACAGTTAAAAAAGCTAAGTGTTTTGATCTTCGACATGAAGGTTAACCACACGCAGACTACAACTTTTTATGATTTGTGGCCATGACTCACAACCCTTTGCCTTCGATGTCCCTTTCGTTAGCCTCCACACTGGTCGGTTGTTCTTTTTAGGGTGAAAGTGCCAAGTCTGCTGCACCAAACAATGTTTTTCCAACAAGTAAATGGACATGCGCACATACAAGGAAAGTTTGCACTGATACAGAAGAGAGGAATATATCCAGGAGGGTTGCAGGAATCGAACCTGCATCACCTACAGCTCACAGGCTGCTGGCATAGAGGGCAAGCAAGCTGAGACACGGTAGTTTATCAAAGAAAATGTTCTTGGACATGAATCTTCAAACCTATGCGACAAAGAAAATTAATGACTCCTATTTAGGCGCACAGAAAGTTATTTGAAAGACAGTATATAGAATAAATCAACAAATTGCTGCTTTTGTTGGATGATTGTGATTTACTAATCCATAATCTTATCTTCCTCTCGTCATATGACCGTGATTCAAGTTTACGAGGTGGTGTCCTAGGATCTTTCCCTTCAGGATTGATTCCGGACCGTCACCAATAGCCTATTTTGTTGCTCCAGTGCGACGTTAATTCAATTGCCTCTGTCTTCCTGTCCTGTATAGATCCTATCTTCAATCTATAACTTTAATGTCATGACACATGTCAGTAGTACGGCATTTAAAATTTAAGCCTATATTAGCTAATGCACATAATGTACAATCTATACATGTATTTCACTAACGTACATGGTATAGAAATCGGTGTTGTTTATTTTTCGTTGAATGGCTACAACATATATAAACAATTTAAAATCGACCTTTTGTTTCAGCTTAGTTTAAATAGTAAGCCTGATTTCAGTAATGAAGTTGAATAAAAATGCTAAAACTACATGGAAAAGCTATCGGTCACTAATGAAATTCTTTAGCAGTCTGATTATTGGAAACAATAAAAAATCTGAAAGATAGAAATCAGTGCATAAAAGAAAATATAAGCGAAAATAAGGTTAGTATCAAAAACTGCTGAATCGCCTTTGAACAACACAATGGGATTAAACTAAATGTTAATTAAAGTAAATGTTCAGAATCTAATTGTGATAACAGGACTGAAGTGTGTGCTTTTTGCCTTGCATTTGATTGGAAATAAATATTAGCTCCAGTAAAAGTTAACGAAATGCTGTTATATATTTTCAGATAATTTAATTAAATTTAGAGATATAAAATTCATTTATTGAATGTGGATGCTTATATTCATTATAAATGGATTGAAATAAGGAGTGCCGTTAAGTAACAACATTACATCAACAGATATAAGCAATTTATAAAGTTTATCGCACATGTGCGCGGATCTTCTTGTTTTTGAATGAAATACGAAAAATATTCAATTTGTTTCAACTCGATAATTGTGAACTTTATATCCAGGTACTGTTTCATGGGTTTGATTGAATGTCTATCATAAACGATAATTGATCTGAAAGTTTAATTATAAGTTACATACCGTTATATGCATTAGTCTACGCGTTAGCCTACCTTTTTCTGGATTTAAATTATTTAGTCCTAAAATATTTAATTCCCATGTTATTAATATTAAAATTATATTTTATGCATGCATAATTTGTAGGTAATATGCTGTATAATTGACAAGAATCTTTGCATAATTTGAAGTAAACAGGATTCCTTTTTTGTTTTGCAAGCAAATGTCTTAAAATGGAAATATACTTGAATGGAATAGAGAATTTCTTTTGTTTCGATGCCTTTCAGGGTAAGAGTTCACTTCTTTCTTTCACACAAGATGACGCCACGTTTCCTCCCAAAAAAATACAAAACTTTTCGGATTCCTTGTAATTCAATAGGTTCTCCCCATTTTTCGATTTCAGAAAAGCACTTATTCTACACTGCAGGTCTAAAATTTAAATGGAACTGCGGTGTTCCTAAATAAGCAGCTGCTCTTAGAGCTGCAACTTTAAAAGGGGTGTAAAATTGGGCAATACTTTTTCAGTACAAAATCAGATTTTAAAATACGCTGGCTGATTCTCTAATGATGCACGGTACAAATTCACAGTACTTAAATTCTAAAGTTTAGCTGTTATTAATGAGAAAACATGAATTTAAATTCATTTAGAAATGAAAAATATACAAACATAGTGCGATTAAGCTCGGGATTCTGAAAATTTTGACTTTAACCGTATTGCCTTCTACTCTGATTCCATGAAAGGAAGAAAAAATGTATGTTTCTTGTTTATTGTTCCACTTCTGCACTAAACTTTCTAACTTTTTTGAAAGCTTAATCAAAAAAAGTGCGAACCAAATTTATTCGTGGAAAGTTCCATGAATTGATGCACGGGACAAACGTTCCATCGTTGAAAGCTCTACTTTTGCTGTTATGTTCTTATACAGAATGTACCTTAGTTATAATTTTACACAACATTTGATTGCGGAATACATTTTCACAAATTAAAATAAATAAAGTAGTCTAAATTTATATGCTCATGTTTCTCATATAATGTAATACTTTTATATATGTATTCTATCCTTCAGAAATTGTGTCGTATAATATGCTTTTAAAAAGATTTAAGCTGAGGGGACAGATTTTTATTTATAATTTAATGGAAAGACTCAAAATAAGTATTCTCTTGGCAGTACTTTGCTTCATGTCATAGCAGATATAAAGAATGTGAAAGTCACTTGTATGCAATTGTACTATGAGCAAATTCTATGAACCTCCGATAAATTCAGAATGAAGAATTTGCTAAATTAGCCATTTAAACCTTTTTTGTATGCGATACAACATTTCGCAACAGCATGTATATCATGAATGGATATAATTAAGAAAAACGTATAATCTTCTTTATCAACACAAGCATTCCTGCTATAGAATTTGATGGAAATAAGAGAGGAAACCTTTAATGATGATTGTTACAAACTTGATCTTCGTATGTAAGTCTGACATGATGATATACTATACCAAGTGGGATCATCTCAAAGAGTGATGAGGATTATAACATATTGGTTATGTAATCTCAGAGAAGATGAGAAAAAGTGAGCATTAAGAAAGTCAATATTCTGCAATCTCTTAAGATGTTAAAAAATTAATCAACCGTATGAGAAAACTTATCATGGACAATTAATTAAATTAGTCATAAAAACTAGTAACTTTCATCTTTATGTGTTACTGTAATGAAGAAATGATGCACTGGATAAGTCTTTATAGCCCAATTTCTCTCAAAGATTTTTGTTTCAAATTTTGAAAGTATGTTTGACAACAGCATTTGAAATAATTAAAAAAATTTAACTGTACACTGTCGATTACTTGTAATTGTTTTGATAAGAAATATTAATTTTATGCAAAAAGAGTATTGCTATTGCCATTTTAACGGGTATCTTTAATTAAGGTTCATCTATTTCAATCTAAATACTACAAAAACTACTCATTGGAATGTCACAAATTTTTAGTATATCTTAATTAGGCTATGAAAAGAAATTCATGGCAAAAAATGAGTTAAAATCATTACCGAAGGCGTTTTTCAGCTGGTAATAGATATGAAAATTTTCTTTAACGTATCATCCTTTTTATCACTATTTAAGCAACATCCTAACAAGTTTTTTCATTCTCATTTGGTCTTAAAACTCAAAATGACGTTAAATTTACGAGAATATGCGTTGCTGGTGAAATGTTTTGCCAAAACGCGAATTTAGCACCAGAAGCTTTACGGAGATTTTAGTTTTTGAAATGTCTTCGAAAAGGTTCAACTTCTGTGAATGAGTTGGACCTTTTCGAAGACTTTTCAATAGCTTAATTCTCCGCAAATTAAATATCCCAAAATTTGAAGAAACAAGGTCGTTGAAAGTGACACCCAGAAGAGGACGAAACCTGTTGCCACGCAGATGGTTGATGAAGTAGCAACCAAAGAGGAAGAGGACAGCTTGTTGCCGCGGTCCACAAAATTGTTCGGAATATTCAACCCTACTATCCTTACCAGATTTCCTACGTTCAACTGCTGCTTACTGATCAGCTTGCATGACAGACCTTCATACTACAGTTCTTAACTCGGATCGAGGTTGAAAGTGAATGGTCCTGGAGCATTCAATGGATGGACTTGACACAATTCCATCTGCATTTTGCAGCTATAACGCACAATTGTCGCTTTTGGGTTAATTTCAATTCACATTTAGAAATTCCTTTACATTCCAAAAGTGACAGTTTTGTGTGGGTTTTGTTAACATTCATAATTGGACCATTTTTCTTCGAAGAGCTCGGGCCCACAGGTCCTATTACATGTTTAGTTACTCGTTATCGATATTTATCATTACTAACCAATTCAATGATTCTAGCACTCCAACAACATCAGTGTCTTGAATCAACAAGGTTCATGCAAGATGGTGACCATCCATACATAGCAAATTTTGTTGAACAGCTGCTCTGAAATATTTTTCTGATGAACGAGTTATCAGCTGGCACTTCAGTACTGTTTGGCCAGCACGCTGACCGGATCTGAAACCATGCGAGTTTTGATTGTGGGATGTGTCATAAAGATCTGGTCTTTCTTGACACCGCAGCAACCATGGCGCATCTTAAAGAAAGCATATCATGTGACGTGCTGAACATTTACAAGAGTCGTTGCGTTCAACAGTGGAACATGCTATTCCTTGATTTAAGAGGGTAGCAGGAAATGGTGCTCAGCATATGGAGTGTGTTTTAAGTTGACTGTACACAAATAGCCGATGTACTGCAATGTAATGATCAGAATAAAATTGTAAAATGCCCCCTCGTGATGACTTTTTGAATAATTATTATTGTTATGCCGTGAATTTCTTTCCCGTGGCCTCATTAGAAGTACTAAAAATTTCACGACATTCTGAAAAGTAGTTGCACCAGATTGCATAGAATAGGTGACCTTCAGTTTCATAGAGAGGGGCTGTTGTGGTTCAATGGATATGTCCACTGTGCTAGCAACCTTCGAGTTGTAGGTGGCGCTGGTTCGATTCCTGTCAGGTGCATTCCTCCCTGGGTGTATTTCTCTCTTCTGTGTCATTGTGTGTATGTCTATTACTTGATATTGTTTGTCTCGTGTCTGGCGCAGCATGGCCAAAATATGTCCTTTGCGCCATAAAACCTCAAAACAACCAACCAATTTTATAGACACCCTGTATACAAAAATGGAATGTTTATGCATTGATTTTTTTTTCGTCCCGTTTCAAGTTATTTATCCGTTTCGGGTTATTTTCATGCAAAGTCAGTAGATTCCACGTTTCGCGTCAGACTGTATGTATGTCTGAGAGCGCATTATATCTAAGCTACTGCTTTATGAAATTTTGTATACGTTGAGCACTCAGTATTTTAGAGAATGAATTTCGCAGCGTCAGTCAGTCTGTCTGCCCGTTTTATATATGTTTATGGAAATATCACTTAAAAGCAATTTAATGTATTTTCATAAAACATTGTATATTTTATAAAAACACGCTTAGTAAATAAATTCTTTTGCATTCCCTTGTCTTTATTTCTATGTGAGTTTCAAACTAAAACAACGGAATACGTATACCCTTTACTCTACTTGACCTATCAACCTTAATGTGGCAGTGTTGGAGAAGCTGATGTGAGATTGAAACTAAAATTGTTTTGCCATTACTGCTAGAAAAACTACTATTTTTCCAAAAATTAATTTACAGAACATTTTATGTATTGAATTTATTCTTTCTAAAATATGTTCTATAATATTATCAATTATTTTTTCTAAGCGAAATATAAATAATTTCCGAACATTTGGGACATGATGTAAAAAAATAAAATCTTGCATAATTTATTCACGGTCACATTACAAAATTTAGTTGAATTTATAAAGAGAAGGGAGTTTCAGGACATAGGTAGTGTTCAACGAGAGTTCCTTGTGTTGCCCAGATAACATCTACTCAACACTGCTCTTCTCTGTATGCTTTGTTCGTCTCTTTAGTAAAATGGTCACTAAAGCATGAGTTATGCTTTCCTTCAAAATTTAATATCAGGAACAGATGTCCCATACACTTTACCCTAAACGTAACCTCATAAAAAATCAAGAGGCGTAATGTCCGGTGATCTGACCATGATATTAGATTATTCCTGTCGATGCATCACTTTTGGGAATATTTCATCTAAGAACTGACGGACAAGTAAGCCCCAGAGTGGTTTTGCACCGTCTTGTTGGAAGATTCATTTCTGAGTCCTCAAATTGTAAATTTTATTTCATGAAACAGCAATAAACACTCTTCTTTGTCCTTCATGAATGCATTTTTGATAGTGGCGAATGCACAACTAAGTGCGTAACAGACTTGTAACGCAATCAACGCATTACAGAAAGGGAAAAACTCCACAAATTGCCTATTTCAATGCAACAAACCACATTTCTTTTTTAACTAGCCAACATTTTTAATGATATTTCTTAATCAAGGAGACTTTATGTACACCTAATAGTATAGTAGTTAGTAGTTTTCTATTATTTTATACGTTACTAACAGAACTACCTTTCTTTCAAAAATGAATATCTGAATTGAAAAAAGTACTTTAAGGCTGTGCTCGGCGTGCTTAACGAAACAAAACTTGTGTTCGTTGACCATGAGCAGTAATATTATTTTCTGATTTTTTTCACCCGGAATTAATTGCACATTTTTAACTTTTGCTCTATTTTTAATTTGTAAGTTGTGTCAACTGTGCGAGATCATGAGATAAAGAATCACGAATTATCTCAAAACAACTTTTTTCCTACGACTAGTTTTCTTTCTCTCTATTTCTTGTGGTCGTCAATTTAATAAACAAAATTTTTTCAATAAAAATTTTAATTACTATTTATCACACTTAACAACAACCTTACAAAGGATTCTATTTGAAACTGCATGCACGTTAGAGAAAATAATTTTAAATTGACTTTTAAATGGTGATATTGAAAGAATATTACTGTCATTAAAAATCCTAAACCGGACTGTTCGAAATATTAAAAATTATTCTTTGTTATAGTGACAGAAAGTCAAGGTCGCCTACTTTAAGAGTTGAAGCTATATTTAAGCTACCTGGTTGTATCTATTAAAAGTTAGTTGTAAACAGTGAATTTTTTTTTAGAAAAACGATGTCAAATTGACCTACCATATTTTGAAAAGTGGTAATCGGCTACCTTTCATGTGTCTGTTCTTAAAACATTCGATTTTAAAACAAGTTCGTTTGTTATTGCACGCGATGCAAATGAAATGCTCAAGAAAAAGGTATTCACATTAAAAAATTAGTCATGAATATATCTTATCAAATTAATTTAACATTCTTCCCCTAAACATGATGAAATTCGAAAATGTCTCATGCTTAATGCATAAGTCAAAGAATATTGGTAGGAAAACTATGAATGGTAGAGTATTCGCCTTAGATTAGTCATTCTTACGAATTGAGCTACGGCAATTTTATAGGAAACAAACTTCTTAAGAAGGGGTATTATTCATAACCCCTCAACTCAAAGCAGACTTTTGTAGTAGTCACCCCAGTGGCGTACACTACTTGGAAATCTCGTGACACTCAGAGGGTTAAATGTGCAAGGTTAGGTTCATGACCCCAACTTAAGGGGGTTCCCGATTCTATAGTACAAGAACAAGAAAAAGTTAAAACTTCATTGCTTTTATAAGATTTGTAATACATGTGCAAAACAGAGACAATTTAAACATTTGAGCTAGTTAAGCAATGAGTATTTCGAATGCTTATTTGTGCTTCATGAGGGACCCAGAGTTTAGATAGGGGATATGGTTAAAGACCAATAGAAGCTGCAAAACATTAATTCCAAATTCATTTGTGATGTTTTTTATGGTCAAATTTATTAGTCAACGCGAATTAGATCAAACTCTGAACATAGCTTAAACGGTGATAAAATACATTTCATGGTAACATCAATGTGTGTCATTGTACAATTGTATAGTACCATGTAAAAATTAAAAAATCTTTGAATTATTAAAACATGTGATTAGCCAGTCCTATCTTTAGAGGTTTTTATGTTGTGCATTTTATTTCCTTTCATAAAACGGAATTATAGACACATTCGTTGAACGAATGACTTCTGGGGAAGTTGCTCAACATACTGTTAAGAACTCGTGTCTTTAACGATATTGCTCACAAAATAAATAAAATGCTAAGTCTTAAAAAACTTTTGTTATATAAAACAGAGTTGACGTCTATTTGTCTATCTGTCATTCGTCTACAATAATCCACACCATTTGACAAAGTCATTGATACACTTATTCTTTAGAACCCTGCGGGAAATATAGGTTACACATTTATACCCCCTTCAATTTGTTCTAGATGTAGGGACTAAAAATATTTCAAATCCCCATAGGAATAATGTTGAGTATTATTACGACCATGGTTGGAACTCAGATGGTTTTACCTTGATTGCTGGAAAAGTAACTTTTTCTAAAATATTGTTTTACAGGATTTAAATTTCAATATTTTTGTTTGGACTTGTTTTTATTTCTTTCCAAAAAATAAATACTTTATAAATATTGGATTGATGATAAGATATTTAACCATTTATTTTGCATAACTAGTCAATTTAATGTGAAAAATCCAGTGATAATAAAAGTGTAATTTTGCTACTCGGTATCTGGTACCACAAGAATTATTGTTTTATTATTAGAATTAACCAAGGTTACTCGGGTTGAATTGGTGAACTGTAGATTGGAAAAGTGACCAGAATAATCACTTTCCTCTTTCGTAGAAAAATATCATCGTCATCATCAAAAAATACCAACGTGTCAGGAAAATAATTTTTTAACACTAGACATTTTTATAATTTCTACAACTTACTTTAGACATAAACATGCATATCGATCCATCTGAAACACTTCACATACATCGAACCTCTGTTGTGTGACAAAACTACGCAAGGTTACTACCCTACGACACACATAATGACTAAATAGACACATCTATTGGTCGAAATAATTTTATTATACAAGAAATCTTAAACTCGTTTGTTGTCATGCAAGCAAAACAGTAGTTGCATGGTGGAATAATACGTGCATCCACCCTCAGAGGGTTAAATAATCTTTTTAATAAATACTATCGGTGTGATTATTAAGAAATGCAGTAGAACTTTGATTATCCGAGCTCTTATTAACCGAGTATATATGTCAGCCGATTTTGATATCGAGTCTTTTTTAAAGATTTAAATAAAGTTTTGAGCATGAGTGTGCGCAGTTTATCCTTGACTGGTCTGTTTTAGCGGACGGAATGTTGCCTATCACAACGTTAGATCTGTGTAATTCTTGCTTTATGTATCTTTCAGTATCATTAAAACTATCATGTAGTACAGTACATTTTTCTGTATTTCGTATAGACTGTTTTGTATTATTACGTCAGTATAACACGCGTTTCTGGTTATCCGAGGTGGCCTCGGTCCTCATTACCTCTGATAATCAAGATTCTACTGTAGTAAAACTTGTAGTAGGACTTGTTTATGTATTCCTTGAATACATAAACAAGTCCTCATCGTAAGAAGAAACAAGGCTATTGGTAAAGAGAAGACGGTAAAACATCAGAAGCACCCTCTTTGAGTAAAACCTGAATTGCATCTCGTACATCATAGAAAAAGTAACTGATAACTTCTGTTTCAGATCACTTTCTCTCTTCCTTAGGCGAAGTGTGAACACTCGAGCTTGAAGCTTTATTTAAAGCTTTAAAACAAACTTGGTATCAAATTCGGCTCGAATAGCATGGACACTTGGTCAATCGGAGCTCGGATAATAAAGGCACTACCATAAACACTTTTTAGTAAGATAAAAAATACTTGATAGTTATGATAAAAAGGATTTATGAGTAAGACGGATTGTGTCCCAAGAAGTCTTGTCACACAAAGACGACAAATAAATGCATAGGTATTAGTATACCATGGAAAAAGTAACTGATGACGTATCGACAATCCTTCTATTAATGGTATAATATTCCTAGAATATTCTTCCATTAATATCAGCAATAGTACTCTTGTCTTTTAACCCAACTTGAGTTTTTAAGCTATTTTTGAAGTAAACACGTTTCAGCATGAATTTACGAAATAGGATTTATAAGCCAGACGACCTATGTCCCAAGGTGAACGAAGACGACAAATAATTGAGGGATGTGTCAAATAATTGAGGGATACAATAGAAAAAGTGACTCATGAGTTTTTTTTCTTCCATAAATGTCGGTGATGGTTCTTTTGTCTTTCCCCAAACTTGCATATTTTAAGTTTTGCTTGAAATAAACACGTTTAAGTATGAGCTTACGAAAAACGATTCGTGAGCAAGACGTCGTCCCAAGAAGGCGAACGAAAACGGCAAATAAATGCAGAGATAATCCCCGAAAGCAGATGTGGCTTAGAGCGCGCAGAGGCGATTTTCTGTCACTGTAACGAGCCGCCCTGTTTACGTGACTTTTTACCTGGCTGTTATTCATAGCGACATCGTTACATTGGTCGGTAGTCGTTAGGTGGCCGCCTCAACGACCAATAAAGCGGGCATCTCGCCCATATTCCCTACCAAATCTTTCGCCATGATGAGGGGAATATGCAACCGGGAGAGCGGAACGGAAAGATAAAAGTTGCATTCCTTGGATGACATGTGCCGAGTGCATACTGTGGGATGGAAGCAATCCAATTTGGTGACTTCTTTTGGTGGGGGAAGTGTACAAAAATCCTTCCCGAAATTGCGGATGGAATTAATTACAGATAAAGCTCTTCGTAAACAAAGCCGTGCTGAGGCTACTTCCGATTGCAATCTCATTTCGGTGTTAAATATCATATCTGAAATTTGTCGGGATAGTTTATAGCCAGGAAGTATATTGCAGGGGAATTATAGAATTTTTTGTGATGGCATGATACCCTAACCCACTCATACATCTGAACTCCTGAACCCGGTACCAAGTAAATGACGGGACATCATGAAATAAAAATATGTACCTCGAGTGCTCTATATTTAACTTGCACAACTGCATAATTTTTCTCTTCTTTCCCCTTATACAATTGGAATCACCGTGACTCAGTAGTTTTTCCAGCTGGCTAGCAACCTGCGAGTTGTAGGCTGCACATGTTCGATTTTTCCCTGGTGTATTTCTCTCTTCTGTGTCATTTAAACTTTCCTTGTGTGTTCCATTTACTTAAAGTTGTTTGGCGCAGCTTGGTCAAATATGGAATTTGGTCTATGAAATCCAACCAACAAACTCTTTATACAATACTTCATAACGGCCATTATAAAGTAAAGGAGTATCTTCATACAATAATAGTGTTAAATAATCTTGTTAATAGTAACTCGATGAATAGTGCAACATTATAACCAGTATTCCGTTTCGGAGGGGCTCAAAGCTATAAATTTTATTCGTATGCTAAATGACGTAGGACAATATAGCATTAATAAAAAGGTATTGGCATTTCTGGAAGTCGTTTTCATGTTGTTTGATCACCAGAATAATTTTTAAAGGGTTTAATTTCTATTTATACAAAAGTCACACATCTCGGTAGATCAGAGTACAGAAATGATGGGCTTATACAATGTTTTTACCGAAAATATTAACAAGACAGCACCGAAACATTCAAATTTTGTTTTTAGAAATTCACTATTGATTTTTTGTGTCATCCTTGAAGTAGCCATGCTGTATGCAGAAGTGAACTTTAGAACATGGTTGTAGTTGTTACCGTAAAAAATCAAATTTCAGTCATCACTTTCGTCTGAATAATCAAATTAATAAAATGCTATTATTTTACTACTCCCATACTAGATTTTATTTCATTAATAAAATATTATTTATAAAGTACTGTTATTCTTAAAATAATCAGAAATAAACATTTTCAGGGAGGCAATGTTCAAAGAACCATCTCCCTTCTGGTTACGCCATGGAACAGGTGTGTTTCTTTTTCAAGTTAGGAAAAGCAGTTTGCACAATACATTACAAAAACCTGTTGTGTATTTCTTATCTCTCCTTATTTCTTGGTGACCTGCTACACGGCACCGACAACCCCTACCAGAGTTGGGCGCAATCAACTAATTTTTTCAATCGATTGGTAGTTAACTAAAATTTCAATTTTAGCTAAATACGGTTAATATTAAAAACTTTATCGTAATCATAGCTAATCAATTAGTCATTAATTTTAATCCTGAGTAGTTAAACTAAATTCGTGTAGAATAGGTATATAAAGTTACTTAGGTTATATTTTTTACTCTCAATTTGCATGATTTCCTCGAATCGCGAATTGATTCGATGAATTCATTACTATGAACTAAACTAATTTAATCAACATATTTTATGCTTTATTTGATTTATCTTTTGTAATTCGATTTTTTGTTGAGATACGTGGATTTTGCTACGCTATAAAATATAAATTAATATATAATTTCATCGTGCTATCCTCTTTTTCATTTTATTGCAATTTTCTTCTTCGACTTGTGACTAGGTAGTTATTTAGTTGCAAAACATCACAGACATTTTTATTGGAGTCAGAATGTTGAATGGAGGCGCAATTTTAATCGTTATTTTTAGTCCTGATTTGTTGATTAAAACTAAAAGTATTCGATCATTAGTTAACATGGAAGATTGAAACTAACCAATTGCTACGGATTAGTCATGATTATTTTTTAGTCATTAGTTTTCAATCATTAGTCAGATTACACTTTTCCCAAATCTGCCCCGCCTATGTGGAAGTAATCTTCTATGAGGCCTAACAATAGTATACCAGGTAAAAAGGTCTTGAGGAATACGAGTCCTTTACTCCCATATTCATGCCATTTTAAAAAAACTTCTTACACTTCCTCGAAGAATTTATCATGCAATATTCTACGAGTTTAAATCTGCTGTTTTGATTCTTTTTTATTTCTTTTATCCTTTTTGATTTACAGAAATGTGAACAATTTTTGTTATCTCTCCAGAAAGTTACGCATTCGTCTAGTTGGTATGATTTGACACGTTCTTTATCTTTTATCTAGAGAACGCTTTTCATGTCATGGTAGCAATTGTTTTAAAGAAATTATGCGTAACACAGCAGAGATGCTTCAGAATGGTCTGTTGGTGCTGTATTGAAACAATCAGGCATACCAAATAGTCATCAATATGTTAAACGACCAAGTAATAAAGCAGAACCCAAACAATTAGTTGCATTACCATCAGTGAAAAGGTATAGGTATGAACAGTTCAGTTAGTGATAATATAAAAGAACTTTATAAGAAATGTATCGTATCTGTCTTGAAAAATGGGATTTCTCACTGCGGTTTTTGTTTGCAATTTTAAAAGAAATTTCACACCATCCAAGTGTTTCGAAGCATTGAACGTTTTTATAAATATGGATGTAGATGCAGTGTATTATGGGAAATATGCATATTGTGGATAAAAAACATTGCAATAAATGTGTAAAAATATTTTTCTCTAATACCGATTGGCGATAAATGATCCTTTCTGACTATCTTTGTATTTATTTTTCCTGCTTGTATGACGCTTCGGCTACTAATTTTCATGTTGCAGGGTTATTCACTTTACCAAGTACTAAGCGGAGACTGAATGGTTTCTTTTATGCCTTAATTCTTGGTCCAGATTTTTTTCTTATACATTCCTTTGTGACTGCCTCTTTTTCTCATCTATCAGCGTTTCCATTTGGAACTTCTAATCCAGCCCTCAGTTTAAACTCTTATTAAGTACTAGCAGAATATTACCCGGAGTTGCTTTGGTTGAAAAGATGAACCGGACAGCGAATAAACTTGTACTCAGTTTTCATATCAACATTTTGACTTGTGCTACTCTTGCATCAGGTGTGCAATATTTCTGAATTTCACCATCAATAACGAATGGATGCGAAATTAATTTGATACCATATTCATGATTAATTCCTTTTAAAGCAAATACACTTCATGAAAACTCCATTCACTTTACCTCAGAACACTCCGATATGGCTAAATAGTTACATCTATTGGTGTGAAAGACTCATAGGAAAGATACTATAGGTCAAGAAGGTCAAAACTGGCTAGAAGTGATGCAGGGGAAACTACAGGTTATAAGGTGGAATTATGCGTGTGAACCTCTCGGAGGGCTAAGCACGGGAGTGTGTTATGGTGCTAGTTGTAGGGTTATAATTGTCCTATCATTTGAAATGTTACGTTGAAATTGGTGTATATCGGTCCAAAGAAATTACATGCTAGTTACAAACAAAAGCGCAATGTAGTGCCTACATATCATATGTATTATCTTCTTCACTGTATAAACGTAGTTTCCATAGAACAGCATCGTTTTTCCGATTACAGAAAATCTATTGTACTTGAGTTTGTGTAAGGATTTTTCCATAGGGGTGAAATACAATAAAATTGTAAAATTTCGATGATAAGTAATTTATTTTAACAGTACATTCTTCGTTCTGAATGCAACTTAGATAGTTGCAATGGCATTGTTTCGATAGTATTTTTATAAACTTACTTTCCTATTAGAAAATAAAATTTCTTTTCAAGTATTGATTGATCATTGATATCCTCGATTTGGTACACCTTATTCAAGGTAGTTTAAAAAATTAACACCATAACTCATTCATGTTTTTAATTAGGTTAGGTCTTGTGTCAATTACTTGATATCGTACTGTGCCTGGCGCAGCATGGCCAAATATGGCCCTTGTGCCATAAAACCCCCAAAATCAACACTGCATACACGACAAAACACGATGACCACTCAACAAACTAACAAACTGTTGATTGATTGTGCTTCAATTGTTTTATTGTTATGAGGCATTATATTCTTTTATACACAGCTTTTAGCATTCCTTAACCCTAAAGACCAATTGTGAAGGAACTGTCTTCTTGACATCCATGGTTGTATACAACAAAACAATTTCATACTTAATTCTTCCAGTCTACTGAATAGGATAACTGGCTTAATCTTTTATAGCTGTATACTTAACATTATTCGAAGTAGCAGCGTTTCTGTCCTTTAAAAATTTTCAATCAACCGATCTATTTTATGATTCATGTAATTAAGCATCTTATAAAGCATGCACATATCTGTGCATGCTTCTTTTTAGATGTTCGCATTGATTTCAATGCGAACTTTATGTTTTAAATTTTAGGACATCAGGGTTCTTTAGGCACATATAATTATAAACGATATAGTACCAGTGTAAATATAGGAGTTCAAAAGTTCCAAATAAATAGAATTAAATGCATGTCATATAACGGTGGTTTCTCTCTTGAATTTACATATGTTACACAAATTGTTATTCTCAAATGCTATTCATATGTATTTTAGCATTCTATATGAATGCGCACTAATAAGTCTACATGTTAAAAAGATACAATTCAACACTCAACGATCGAGTTCCGTTACTACGACTAAATCGTAAAGCTAATTGGTCGATAAGAAAGGAGCTTATTAGTTTTCATTTTGTTCTGAATAAAGAAAAGATCTAAAGGAAACTTGTTTGTTTTAGGGGACTATCCAGTATTCAGGACTTTGGCGCCACTTGGTACACATAACAGCAAATGACATGTTCCTGGTAAGCAAAGAGGGCAGATCACTAATAGAATATGCAATGAGAGCATTCCAGCATCCGATTTGTCGAGTTCAACGCTGGGTACATTAGCCGGTGTTGATCTGACCGGCAAATCTGCCTGACCAGATTTCGTTCGAAATCCTCCATTTGATTACATTGTATACGGGGACGGAGTTAACGCCGGCTGTGTGTGATGCGTGTGAAAAAGGTGTAAGAAAAGAGTCCCCGAGTTGTACAGCAGGTCGCAGGTTTGAGAGGTCGTTAAACATGTAGGTCGCTAAGTGAGAAATGCCTGTATTGAGTTATAATAAATCAAATGACATATTGTAATAAAAAGGCGAAAGCTTACAGGCCACCATCAGACAACAGTTTAATATTTCAAATTATTTTGCTTGTTTTGACTGTAACTTAACATTATGTTTTTTTGTCAGGATCCTAGAGAGAAGGTAAATTTTCTCACAATATATCTTGTTCCGAAATATTTTTTAACGAAACTCATAATTGCCCTTAAAACGACGAGTTATGGGCAAGTTATGAATGAATCAGAAATGAATATTTACATATCTAGAAATATATTCTCTTATATAAATTTAAGAGGGGATGGTAACTTTTATAGATGACCTGATGCAATAGCTTGACCAAAGTGGGAATTGGGGTCTCAACGCATCTAATAGTTGGAAGCAGTTTACCTCAATGACATGTTGCAGTGCTTGAGTTTTTAGATCTTATTTTAATAAATTTCTATGCTTCAAATCATCGGCTTACAAGTGAAACTCACTAACTCAAAAAGCATAGTTCTGAGAGAACGAAGGGAAAATATTCTACTCACTAATCGTGTTTTTTCAAAAGAAATCTCCCCTTCATGCAAAGAGAAAATGACTCAGTTAACATCATCAGACTGAAGATCACCATATTATGTTCTTGATAAAACTAAAAAACTCACATCGTTAAAATTTTTACGTGTATTTCATTTGTAAGCCGACGATAGGTTTTATGTTCAAGAAGATTTATTTTATAAAAACGTAGGTTTTTAATTATTTTTATGATTTTTTTTATTGAAATGAGGTTTTTAATAATTTTTTATGTTGATAGTTCCATGAATGAGGAGTTGAGGGCCCCAGATCCTACATGCTCTTAGGGTCCTGCGAACACATAACTTAATTCTGCTTAGAGTAATCAGGATTTTTTTTAATTTCAGAAGAGTGTCCCAAAGTTAGAAATTGAATTTTATATGTGAAATTAAGATCTTATAACATTTTAAAAGGTTGTTTTATATTACTTTTGATGGCAGCTACGAACTTTAAAATGATTAATGCAAGGCACAAAAAGTGATACAACTTGGTTGATCTAAGTACACGAATGACTGTATAAAGGCTTTCTACAAATATTTACAAAATAAATTACAGTAAAAAGCATTAAGCAAATATTGAAAAGTTGTTTATGAAAACTATACGTACTGTTGAGTCACTTAGGCATTGTATCACTACTTTGATCTCGTATAATGCGTAGATTTGTGAGAAAAAGTCAGACAGAAACACAGAAAAACAATGCCTATAACTTTTGCTTTCCTACTTCGTAATGAATATTAAATCATTAAACTAATTCTTATACAATAAATATTAATTCGAAATAAAAAATAATTGAAACATCTTTTTTATTCTGTCAGAAGACGGAAGGTTATAAATTTCTCTTCTTGCCGTCCAGTAGAGGTACGAGTTTACAGCCATTGAGAGATTGTTTGGGTCATATGGTGCCGTATTTGACCAAACTGCACCTAACTCAAAACAAAAAGAATTTTAAGCAAAATCAAAAATAATTAATATAAGATTCAGCAATTCACTATTTTATATTGAAATTAATCAAGGTAAGCCTAAATAAAGTTTATAAAATGGATGCTAGTAATGAATAAAAATAAATTTTTGTTGTGAGAAATCTTCTCTAGGACCATCAAAGATTTCTAAGGGTAAGATTTAAAATTCCAAATCGAATTTGTCAACGATTTTTCAAAGCTTGACATTCAGTCGAAATGTGTCCAACAGGACATTGGGTAGAAAAGGTGGTCTCAGCAATAACAGATAACTTCTCAAGATTAAAAGGAAGTACCGAGTAAAATACATGATGAAAAATTGTTTTAAGAATAAAATAACTGAGAGTAAATTATTTTAAGAATAAAATAACTGAGAGTAAATTATTTTAAGAATAAAATAACTGAGAGTAAATTATTTTAAGAATAAAATAACTAAAAAGAGAATTTCATGTATTGGCTTTTACAGATATTTTAAAATCATAAACCGTATTAAAAATTATTATTTTAAGAATAAAACAAATTAGTTCAAGAATAGAATAAAATTATTTTAAGAATAATATAACTAATTTGTTTAAGAATGAAAATAAAAGGCATTTCATACACTTGCTTTTAGAGATATTTTAAAAATCAGAAATCAACACTTTCAGTGACTGATTTGTATTATAAATTATTGTTTTATAAGAATAGAATAAATTATTTAAAGAATAACTGATTATTTTAAGAATACTATTGCTTCAAAGACATTTTGGCAAGGGGATCGTATTATAATTTTTTTACTATTTTAAGAATGAAATATCTGATTATTTTAATAAACTGTGATAGAGCCTTTTATACATTTGCTTTTAGAAATACACTGATGTCCATAAGTTAAGGGTCAGATACAATATTCAAATTTACGGACTCGGAAGTTGATTTTTCGAGGCGAAAAATCACTGACGGTAGCAATAGACTTAAGAAATAGAAACGATTGGTTGACCACAATTAACATATTTGAAGTGACATGATAACACCAGATTGCTAAAGTGTGAAAATAACTGAAGCTGGTGTCTGGTGACTGAATGGTTTTTTTCATGTGTTTAACTTCTTACGTTAGTTATTAGTTGTTATGATTTTAGTGACACAATATCACTAAGAACACATCTGGATGACTTTAGCCGTGGAAAAATTGCAAGGAAATTAGAAGAAGGAAGTTCACAACGTGCAATGCAGTCAATGTGTTCGGAGTGGGCCAAAGAGCAGTCGCAAGGCTGTGAAAACACATTTTCCAAAAGTAGAACTGCTGCCAGACGGTATAGCAGTGGTCAATCATTATGCAAGTCATTTCATCGACCAAGTTGATTTCATACAGTTTCTTGTAGAAATATTTTAAAAATCAGAACACATTCAGTGAGGGACTTGTATTATAAATTATTATTTTAAGAATAACATAAATTATTTTAAGAATGACAAATTATTTTAACATAAATTATTTTAAGAATAACATAAATTATTGTTTTGCAATTGCTCAGAGGTATTTCGGGGTGGGTTGTTACAAATTATTATTTTATAAGAATAAAAAACTACTTTAAGAAAGAAACAACTGATTATTTTGAGAATAAAATTAGTGAAATGGCATTTCACACATTTGGTTGTAGGAGGCATATTTTAAAAATTAGAACTGTGGAGGCTCTGGCTGAACCACTGACTGTACTTGCGTGTCAAAAAAGTCTGTCCCGGTTCGTAACTACGAGGTCGCCGGCCGCACTTGCAACAAGGCCCCTTCTTTGCGGCGGAGGTGAGTGAAATAAAAACCATCTCGCAGGGACGTCGCTGCGGTTTGACCAAGAATACCTGCCTCCTCCTCCGCGGAGAGGATGCGTCGTATTCCGAGCACAGAAGCGGGGGGCGCGATGTTAAAATATTGATGCCAGGACCAGGCGAGTAATGGACATTGCCGCCACGCCGCCCTCCCCCGGGAGCGGAAAAAAACGAGTAAATGGGAATGTAATTGCGTTAGAGTAGCACCAAAGTGAGAAACCTCCTTGCGCGATGTCCCAGGGCTGTTGGCCCCGGCTACGCAATCTTCCCGCTACCTGTCCGAATTACGTTTGCCGTTATGACGGTGGCCCGGAATTATTTTACCTCCGTAATGGACACTTGCAGTATTCCCCCGCTCATGAAACTTTGATCAAGTTTCTCTCTTTTTGACTTGCTTTCTTCCTTCTGCTGCCTCCACGATGGGACAAAGTTATACTGGACTTTATTGTAGATGTATGCGCGCGCTCTCTTCTTGCTCGCTCGCTCGCCTTGCGAGAGGTTTTTCCATATTATTTTACCAAACAAAGGAACGGGGTTCGTGAGTACGCTGCTGGGTTTTCTAGAGATTAAGTTTCGGAAAAGCATGATTTGGATAGTCCTGACATAATGCAACGGCACAAAACTCATACACAATGATAAGGATTTGAGCTTTGTGAATCGTGGAATCCACGCTATCTTTCAAATTGAAATGTCAAAGCAAATTCAATCAATCAATTACTGTCTTCGAATTGCTGTACAGAAATTAGTTTTTACTTCATTGTCTATTATCGGCTTGGTGTGTGGATGGATGTGTGCTCTTTTATTGCTCGTTTTCAGAGATTTTTTCCCATTTTTTCCAAACAAAGAAGCAGAGCGTTTATGAATGCATGGTTTGTGTTAGGGAAGACAGATTTGGGAAAAGTATTATTTAGATAGTCCTGGCATAATGTAATGGTATGAAAATCATGCACATGTGATAAGGAGTTGATCATTGTGAATCGTGGAATCCAAGTTATCTTTCAAATTGAAATGTAAAATCAAATAAAATTCAATCCATCAATTATTGTCTTTTTTTAATATTATACAGAGAAATTAATTTTTACTTAATTATCTTTTATCGGCTAGGTTTGTGGACATATGTATGTGCTCGTCTTCCGAATTTTCCTCGAGATTTTTCGATATTTCTTTAAGAAAGGAAGCAGAGCATTCATGAATGTGTGGTTTATTTTAGAAAAGATAGATTTGGAAAAAGCATGATTTCGATAGTTCTAAGACGCTGATACGATTGTCCTCGTGTGAAACGAAGCGTTCATACATGAAATGAAACGTATGTAGATTCTGACATATTGTACCTTTCTGGTATGAAAATCATATACAAGAGTGGTATGGATCTAATCGTTGTGAATCATGGAACTCCGATATCTTTCAAATACAAATTTCAAATTAAATCAAATTCAATTACATTCGAGATGTTTTATACAGAAATTCGTTTTTACCTAATTATCTATATCGCTTTAGTTTAATTGTCTATATCGCTTACTTTGTGGATATAGCTGCTCGTTTATTACTTGTCTTCCGAATACTTCCATGAGATTTTTCGTATTTCTCCAAGCAAAGAAGCAGAATGTTTGTAAATGCGTAGTTGGTTTGTGTTGAAGAAGATAGATATTTGGGAAGATTGTGATTTCGATATTTCTAAGATGCTGACACGATTGTTCTCGTATGAGTTCTGGCTCAAAAAGTTCATACATGATATGAATGTATGTAGATGCTGACATAATATAACATTCTATTATGAAAATCATGCACATACAAGAGTGATATGAATTTCAGCATTAAGGAATCCACTCTATCAAATTCAAATTTGAAAAGGAAAAAAAACGATTCAAATATCAATCGTTAAACAGAATTTAATTTTAATTTAATTGTTTTTATAGATTTTGTTTGTGGATGTATGTATTTTTTTCCATTGCTTGTCTTCCAAGGTTTCGTTGAAAATTTTCCATATTTCTACAAGCAAAAACCAGAGCGTTCATACCTGCTTTGTTGGCTTATGTTAGAGATGATACAAATTGGGAAAGAGCTTGATTTGGATAGTTCTAAGACTGACGCGATCTTTATAGTATGAGTTCTGGCAAGAGACGCTCATGCATGACAAGAAGCGTTTGTATTTTTCTGATATAAATCTCATATAAATTCAAAAAACGGTAATAGTATGAGCATTATGAATCTTGAAATCAACACAATGAGTTAATGAAAATATACATAAATTAATTTTGTCGCTCTTGTTTTAAATTTATTGTGTTTGAAGCTGAATGTGTGCTCTTTTCTTGCTCACAGAAGAGGTTTACCACGAGATTCATATTTTTCCCAAACAATCGAACACTGGTTCTAATTTCGATTACAGAGGATTGAGATTGTGGAAAACATGGTTTGTATGATTCTGTGATGCTGAAATGAAGTAACATTCTGGTATGAAACCTCATGCAAATTGGAAGTATTCAAATGATTATGAGTTGTTTGACTCACAAAGTTAACACAACGTGTCGATGAAATTGTTATACCGAAGTTAATTTTAGCTTCCAATTATGTCTCATAATCAGTAATTATCTATAATGTTATTATGTTACTTTTAATATTTAAACTGTGTCTTATTAGGTTAGGAAGATACGATTTCCGACTCCTGTGAACATTAATTGCTATAATGATCTCGTAGGAGTATTTAGAGAACTGTCGTGTTTATTAAGTTTTATTCAAACCACTACTAATATGTAAGAACAAAAGATTGCTTGTTAGTTACCCAATAACTCAAATATATATGGACAAACCAATTTAAATTTTTTCTTGCAGATGGGGGATGAAATTAATAACGTATCAAGCATTCTTAATGTTAGTGATAGTTTGAGACAAACACAAAGAAGCACGTATTAATTCGTCACTCAAATGGAATAATATTGGTGAAATACAAACTACAATGCAGTGGAGGAGCATCCATTCTGGTGATACGACCAGAAGACCGACATCCTCTGACAAAAAAAATATTAAAATTTGATAGCAAAGAAGTAAAATTCGATAGAATCTGAAACAAAATCGACGTTTTTAAACAAAAATCTAAGTGTGACGTCAGTTTCTATTTTAAATTCCACGATTTTCACAAAAGCAAACTTAGGCATCGGATGCTCATCATTTTAGCTTCGAATTGCTTCTTTCTGTGATTGGTGAATGGCGTTTGTCAGATGCAACTAGTACCTTCAGTGTAGACTCTCCCCTCTTCCCCATGTCTACGATTGAAGCTAGCATCCAGTCGAGATAATAAGTGCAATAATCTGTTTCCGCCATTTTTTCCTCCCATTCAAGGGCGCATCTTCTTTAGGTGTGTAAGGGCTTCACGAACCCGAGGTACCCTAGTGATCGATTTTTTCCATTGGACGTACTTCCTCTGGTAAACATAGGGGTCGCTACCCCAGGATTCCCAAGTGACCTTTGTCTACTTTCTCCTATTCAACCTTTCTTTTCACAATTACTTGGCATTGTCTTGTATTTGGAGCAGTTTGGCCAAATATGGCCCTTGTACCATAAAACCCAAAACCAACCAATCACCCATTTGCTCCTCATTTTTCCACCTTTTTAAAAACGGTCTCAACCTCTAAGCATTTGGATCATCGATACAGAGTTGTCATGGACACAGTAGCCTTTTGGGTTCATTTAACTTAGGGTTAAAAATTTTGTTTAGTACGACTTTGAGGAAAAGAAGCAATGGCGAATGAAGTTGACAGAAAGGTTGTCTAAGCTAGCATAAGATTTGTTTTTTTTTCTCCATCCAATCTCGGTATCCCCAGTTATCAATGTTACCTTACTCTACACTGCTGCTACAATGCCATATCAGGTGTCATTCATTATATAATGACCAATCCCTACTGATATATTTAAATGAAATTTAAATCTGTTACAGTTTTATAATAAACTATTGACATTGATCAATGTACAAAAGTAAGTCAAAGAGCCAGTCCACTTTTTTCTCAATCAGGTACTAAGGTTCAGCTACCACAAGTATGGCAACAGGATATTTCATGTTGCAAATCAAAAAATGACTTTTAAGTAATTTCCACGACTACAATTGGTGAAATATGCAAGGTATTCGGTATGATTCCTTAAACTGGAACTGGTGATTTTGAAGGGTATGAGATTAAAAATGGGCTGTTTTTATAACTACATACGTAACATGTTTTTTAAATAATATTAATCATTTAAACTTTGCCTATCTATCAATACATGACGAATGCATGATATATTGGTTTTGGTATTCTTCGATTTTTATTCGGTAAATAAGTATTTGGTTGAACAAATCACGATTTACTATTCATACCAAAGTACCGACATCCGTCTGAAGTCAAACTTTAAACTCTAAATGGTGTGGGGTATTATTGTCTGTAAGTATTTCTTTTACTATGAAAGTCTCCATACTTTCAGAGGTAATTTTGTAACTTAAGGGTTTAGAATTTCTTCAGTCACTTTCAAGGTCGTAATTCCACGAATAAATGCAAGTTGCCATCACGTTTCCAGTTTCATAGAAATTCTTCAGCATTAAATATGTAATGTTGTAATCTTAATTAATCCCATGCTGCCCCTAAATAAGGAATTATTGTAGCATGTCTAAAGTAGTAAACCTGTAAGGCATCGAATGGTATTACTTCATTGGATTGGGCGATGCTAGTACTTAAAATCATTACAAATCTTTTAAAGAATGAAACACGATTTGTCCATTCAATTCCCAATTTGAATCTTTGGTACTGAGTATAACTCAACCTCAAGAATGGTGAGTTTGGGATTCACAGACCATAGACACAAGCCGTTTCCACACTCATAAAGGGCGAGTCTTATCTAACAAAAGGAGCATTTACCTTGCACCTTTTCAACAAGGATATCTGTACCTGTCACACGAAACATTTGTTTGCTTTAACGCAAGTACATTATTTATACATCGGGGAGCCCCCGACCTTGGAACACCCGCTGATCAACTCTAGGATGGTGCCCAATGACTTATTGCCAGATTTACTATACGAACTCTGCAGGTTTCCTCTTCGAGAGTTTTAACTCAGGTTCCTTGGAGAGGGTGAATCTAGGAATTACGCAACGATAACGAGTGGAGAAACTACTTTCTAATTCGCATCGAACACCTGTAGAGACCGAGAGTGAGTAGCTTTGCGTTTTCAACCATTCAAACGAATGGCTTGCTAGACTTTCAGGAACTTCCTGTGGTCTATGAAAGCTAGTAGTTATTGCAAGTTAAGTAATAAATATTTTGCACAGTATGTACTTTGATAAAGTATAGTGTTGTTACTAATCCTCTTGGTCAAAGTATAGTCTAGACCTTGTCCAAAAGACCATGTTTTTAAGTCGCATAGCGACCAACTCCTGTTAATCCAGGAGCTGTCGCTGCAGCCACCGATTCAATCCAAAATGTGGGAAGGAGTTGCTGAGGTTGTGGAGCATGGCCAAGTAGGAAAGTTTTTAATTCCTCTCACCGAAAACATATCTTGTGTGTCCGTTTTCAAGACTTGCTTGACCAGTCTGGTGTATTTTTGAACCTTTAAAATGCAATTTCAATTGGAAATTAGAAAACATTTTTATATTATAGGTTCAATCCTTAATAATTTCTTTCATAATATTACGAAAACATCCTTTGGTTAGGTAGATAAAAAATGCATTTAAATCACTGAAATTTGCTCTCCAAATTAAATTTAACCAAACAAAATAGACTGCAATGAATGCACATGATAACATCCACCAATCAGTAATACTGTTTAAAGTTCAGCTGTACTCAGTTCAGAGGAGTTTAAAAAGCCTTTGATTAGACAAAGAAAATATGTACATAAATCATAAAATATGCTATTCAAATCAAATAAACGAAATGAATATAATGGATACATATGAAAACATCCACCTATAGTTAAACTGTTTCGAACAACTTGAAGTAACTCTTCGTTTAGAAAAACCCCAATTAGTTCTTCAAATTTCAATTGAGCAAATTATATTTACCATCTAAGAGGTTCAGACGCATCTATTCATTCTCCAACTTACAGAGTTTTCCTCTCATGACATCTAATCAATTTTGCCCTTCTTGATGGATAGAATCTTTCTCAAAATCCTTTCAACCAATAGATGTGTTTATTTGGTCATGTGTGTTGTGGGGTAGAAACAACATTACACTCCTCGGAGACCTCGTTTCGCTAAGAGGGTTAGATGAAGTTTTAAAAAAAAATCATTTGCTTAGATAAATAACACATGTCAGTAAAATATGCACATCAAATTAAATTTGAAAGAACAGAAGGGATTACATGAAATACATGACAACATTTACTAATCACTCATCAGCATCTCCCCAGTTTTGATAGCAAAGGCTACATTGAAAGAAAAACTACGAAAACTAATCGGCTGCCATCTGCAAAACCGTTCAGAAATCGTAGTGAGGTAAAAACAACACTACACTACTCGGAAATATCGTGATGTCATTGGGTTAAAAAAGTCCTAAAAAAGTCATTTGTCAAAAGTCAAATAAAAATATGCGTATCTATAATTAAAATATGCACTTAAAATTAAAGTCAAACAAACAGAAGGGATTTCATCAAATACATGACAACATTTTCCAATCACGGATAAAGAACTTCTCAGTCTTGCTAGCAAAGGCTACATCGAAGAAAAAAACTCCATGAAAACTAATCGGTGGCCATCTGAAAAACCCTTCCAGAATGCTGCAGAACATTTTCTTGTTGAAGGAAAGGAAACTGTCGGAGGAAAAACCTTGCATGCTAAAAATTCTTGATCGTTTTCCAGCTAACGAATTTTGACTTGCATTCCTGTAGGAACTGTTGCTTTTCGAATGACTCCGGAAAAAAAGGGGAACGGAACCTCGTGCAGGGGGTTGGAGGCTGGTGGGTAATTGCCCAAGGGTTGGGAGCGAGGCAACCTTAACTCGATTTCCAGCGGACCGCACAAGCATTTTAGACTCTCTTCAAGTACATTAAGTTCAGATGACAATGGGTGGGAGAAGGATAGCGTTTTAAAAACCTTGTCGTAACGCGCTCGAAAGTTTTTAGAAATTTTTTAACGTTATTTGCTTCGTTTTTTGCTTTCTCTTCCTCCGTGAGTCGGGGTATCATCCATCTAACGGACACTTTTTTACAGCTTCCCACCGTTCCCACTCTCATCATGATCCACCGCGTCTGTTCCATTAAATTTTTTATAGGTGATGTTGCGTGACTAGGTTTCTTTTGTTTAGAAGTGTAAATGGAAATGTGTCAGTTATTGAATAGTTCGTTGCTATGTCATGTATTTTTACTAAAGTTTAGGTCCACCAAAGAAATTATTGAATACAGGCACTGGGGAGGATAAATAAAACAAGTAAGTAATGCATAATGTAAGTAAGCATGAAATCTTAATAATATCTTAATAATAATTAGATATTGACTCACCGAATTAATGCCGCCCTGCAAGTATAGTTGCTTTAATCAATTTTAATTTACAAATAAATGTGATTTTGACCTGATTAGAGGATTTGATTTAATAATATATATTTTTCTGCCAAGTTTAAAGAACTTCATTCTTTCTAACATGGAATCTAAATTATCACTGGTTAATGATCCAAATCACTGGTTGATCATCCTCCGGGTCGGGAAGTAGCACAATCACATTTGAGACAGGCCTCCTCACCTCCCCAGAAGTTTTGAGGTTGACCACGTGGACATGGCCATCTGCTCCAAGAAAGGTTTGGAACACTGGCCCCAAATGCTATTTTAAAGGTGGTAAAGGATGCTCATCAATTGCTGCAAGAGCTCCAACTCGTAGATCACGACAAGAAGTGCTCCGTGACTTAGGTCTATGTTGGAGTTGATTCAGATAGTTATGAGACCAGGGTCCCAAAAATCATATCTCAATTTTTGAATAAGTATTCACCGTTCAGTCAGGGCAAAGATGATGTTACTTGGTGATTCTGGAATGTCTAGCAATTGAGAAACTATCAAGAAATGCTCCGCAGTTAGTGTTTATTCCGATAAATCTGAGGACAGGGAACTAGATGTTCAAAGCTCAATATAGCTTCGATTTGGGAAAGAAAAGATGTTAGTTCGTCAAGTTCAAAACTATACATTTACAAGCTCTGACACGAACGTTTTTGTAAATTTCACAGTAGATTCCCAAATATTCTCGAAATTCTGAGAATAGGGAAGAATGAAGTACCAATTAATGGATTGAAATATAACAAAATGTTGAACCTCAGTTCTTAGAAGACGGAACAGTTTTTTTTAAGTTCTTTAGAGAGTTCTACAAAGTATTTCTGTTATCTGAAAACACATCAGGTGGAAGGCCCTTCGTCTTACGAATCTTCTGAGACACGCCAAAAGAGCATAATTGTTGAATTGAGAGTCTTGTCAATTTTTATCAAAAAAATGTTTATCTTTTCAAAAAGATGAATTACACGTATTTTATACATTTTAAATATTTTTACATTTTCTTTGCTACAATTATCCTTCCTTCCTAGTCACCTGCCATGGTTCAAAATTACGTGGAGTTGTCCTCGGATCTTTCCCTTCGGGTTTGATACCTGACCATCGTCAATAGCCCGTTGTGTTGCTCCAGTGCGACGTTAATTAAAAACCTACCTACCCTATTTGCTAATTTCTCCCCTATTTGAAATTATGCCTTTTGTTTAAAATAGTTTCAGTTTGTTATACGATTGATGCAATTTAAAACAACGATGGGTAATTATTGTTTTAATTCTTTATTTTCCTTTGATTACACTACTGCTCAATGAAAATGAAACATCAACAAAAACTTGAGTAAAGGCTTGACAAAAAGAACATATAAAAATCAGAAATTCGTGCGTTCACTTTTAGCAGTTGACAGCTTGAACACGAAGTGACATTGACAGGTAAATATTCTGGATGTATGACTGTGAAATGTCGTTCCATGCAAATTCAACACGCATTTACAATTCGTCAATTGTGACTGTGAGATAACATTCGGGGTCAAATTTCTAGCAATCATATTCCACACGTATTCGATGGGGGACAAATCGGACAACCGAGCAGACCAAAGATGTGGTACTTGTTGGTAACAGTAGAAACAGTGTCCAATTCGGGCGATATGGGATGAGCATTGTCCCATTGAAATAAAATTCCAGGCATGTTCTGTATAAGGAGTAGGACATCTGGTTCCAAGACCGTTGATCTTCCGGATAAGCCAAAAGCAATGAAATAGAACCCCAAACTATTAGGCTTGGAGTACGATCATTATAAGTTCTGCAGTGCACTCTTCCAGATGAAGCTCGCCACTGTATCCGCGAACAAGGATCCGGTCATCATGGCTTACGAATTGTATCTAAACTCGTCGGAAAACATTACTCGCTCCCATTCAGCGTTCCAGTGTCTTCGCTCTTGGTACCATTGAAGTCTCTGACATCTATGGTATAAAGTTAAGGACAATCGCAACAATGAGCCCCCTCGCTGCACCAATAGTCGACGAACACTGCTAGCAGGTATCGCCTAATGTGCCATCATCCATTGATGTGCTGTGGATGTCACTGTATGATTCGTTACCTTCCCATGCATAACAAGTTCTTATCTTAGCTTTCTGACGTTGCGATAGGTGCTCCACATCCCTAGGAGAAGAATATTCTTCTCACATTGGCTGTAAGTATGCATAGTTATTCAAAAGTTTCACCCAACGCGTAGCAATATCAATATTCGATTAATTGCCTTCTATCAACCCAATAACTCTTCATCTCAAACTCATTCTTCATAATGCTGTTTCGTCTTGCGACGAGGCATGTTTACGTATTAGCAGAACAAAACGAATGGAATTCATTGACACAACGTTCGGGATTTTCTGTTTGAGACAGTTTTTTACATTTTCCTAGTCTCATTTCAGTCTGTATTACGCGTGCATCCTATTTGCATACTCAGATGAGATTTTGATCATTTGCATTTACCAAGATCACACGTCTAACACTTCCTGTCAATTCAACGACTTTTTCTTTGGTGCATTTTCAACGAACAGCAATCTATAAACTTCGTTTTTATTCAGTTTGTTAACTATCCATATAAATAAGAATGGAGTGTTTGTACATAGAATATTTTTGACCCATTTCAAATTTTCAATCCGTTTTGTGTCCTAATGCAAAATTCGTCTCTTGAGCATTTGGTGTCTGTCTACGTGTGTTTCCTTACTACGTCCAAACGGATACATATATTTTCATGAAACTTTGCATACTGTGAGTACTTACATTCATTTAGTGACTGAACTTTGTTAGTTTCGTTAGTCTGTCTGTCCGTCTTCTCGTTCTATGTCTGAATTTGTGTTTGTGTGCATCTGCAAGTATCACATTAAATTTATTTAACATTGTTTTAAATAATGATCTATATTTGATGAACCATATTTTACTTTAGTGAATACATTATTTAAATTTTTTTTTTACATATTTAGATAAGTTGCATGCTAAAACATCTGAGAAACAGTACTTATACCGTAATTTGGTATTTCTGGAGAAGCTCGAATACATATTCAGCATTGCGATTGCTTGGACTTTTTTTGCAAGTACTGGTGAAAAAGCAATTATTTTTCCAAAAATTAACTAATACTTTATTTAATCCGAGCATTATTTTTCTTTGCAAAATATAAACGATTTCTGAATATTTGAGACAGACAATGGTTTGTAACGAACGGAAATACCGGAAACTTGTGTTCGTTGACCACGTGCAGTTATATTTTCTGTTTTTTTTTTCGCTCGGAATTAATTTCGTATTTTTAAATTTAGTCCAATTTTTAGTTGTAAGTTATGGCAACTATGTGAAACCACGAGATAAAAAAAATCATGAATTATTACCTTCAGAACAACATTTTTTTCGCCAACTTTACTTTAGTTTTATTTCGCTGTTTTCTGTTGTAAGTTTATTAAATACTAGTAGAATAACCCGGCGTTACTCGGGTTGAATTGGTAAACTAATTTCCGTTTTCGTTAATAAATTGTAATTCCTATTCATCACATGTAACAACTACCACTCTCTAATAAAGGTACACAATTGTTAAATACCCAATTTCGCAAATGTAAATAAATGTCATATTTAACATTTTATATTCGTGTAGAATTTAAATTTTTAGTAAGAAAGAAAAAGTCTCTAGAGTGCCAATGTGACCCATAATGCATAGAATAGTTCAGAGTATGCTTATAAATGCCTTGTATGTCATTTAAAACAAAAGCATTTCCCAATATTATCATACAAAGATTAAAAATATTTTTTAAACTAATTAAACCATTATTTACCTTGATTGCAGTTATTAAACGAGAAACATCAAATTCAAAATCCAGAAATACAACTTAAAACAGATTTTTAAAAAAGCTTCCAACGAAAAGTAACGAATGTATGTGTTTTTTCACAACAGAATAGATTCTTGGAATATAACGGAACACAAGTTTAAAAACCAAACGATTTACAAAATACCAAGGTTGCCATATTAACTACCATTCCTATTTTTTAACGTTTTGTTCAGTAGTTTTATTCTGTTTATCGTCTGTGCCAAATATTCAGAATTTTTTATATTTCGTAAAGAAAAATAAGGCTCGAAATAAATAAATTATTAGAATTTAAATTTCGTAAAAATAGTTTTGCAAAATAATTGATATTTCAAGCAGCACTAGTAAAACAATCCAAGTAATTGCAATGATCAATATACCTTCCAACTACTCCAAAACTACCAAATTATGGTTGATTTAAGTAAAGTTACTCAGATGTTTTAACGTGAGACTTGCCTAAATATGTAAGAAAAGAAATTTCAAATAATACATTCACTAAACTAGAATATGGTGTATCAAATAAAAAAAAACGATTTAATTAAATTGTGTTGAACAAATCTTATGTGATACTTGTACAAACACACAGACACAAAATCAAGCATATAACGGGAAGACGGACACACAGACTTACGCAACCAAGTTCAGGCACTAAATGAATGTAAGAATTCCCAGTATGCAAAGTTTCGTGAAAATATATTCAACCGTTTGGACGAAGTACGGGTACACACATACAGACAGACAGACAGACACCAAACGCGCAAGAGACAGGTTTTGCATCAAAAGGGTCCAAAACGGATAGAAAACTTGAAATGGGTCGAAAATATTCAATGTACAAACACTCCATTCTTATTTATATAGATTTATATGTTAGTTAATATATTATAATTCATTTTCATCACACGCAACAATACCACAAATTTTGCGATTTAAAGAGGTATGTAAAGCAAATTGTAAGTGGTATTTGCCATTATGGAAGGAACGTTAATGTAACAAGAATTCGAAACAGCACTTTATAAATATTAAAAATTCTTCGTCAGAGAGACAGAAGAACAAGGTGGTTTATTTTACGAGTTGAAGCTGTATTTAAGCAACTTATTAAATACAAGCAAAATTACCCGACCTCACTCGGGTTTAATTGGTTAACTATAGATTAAAATGACCAGAATAACCACTTTCCTTTTTCGTAGAAAAATACCAAATCATTTAAGTGTGAGTAAAATAATTTTTTAACACCTTTTCGACATTTTTATAATTTCTACAACCTACTTTGGACACAAAACCTATACATGCATATCCATCCATGTAATACATTTCACATACGTATATCGTCCCCCTGCTAAAGGTACAAACTGACGAAAGGTGACAGACACTAAGGTTACTACGAAAAAAAATTATTTGAGGGAGGATTAGAGATGCCCTTTCTTAAGTTCTTTTCCTGTAAAATTCCCCAACTTAATTCGTAAAAATGACAAATCTACAGCGAATACTCTCGCACTCATAATTTATCTGCCACTATTTTTTTATTTGTGACACTCTTTTTGAATTTTGCTATCATTAAGGGAAAGATGACAAATTAATTTGATAAGATATTTATCACTAAATTTGTATTAAAAGCGAATATGTTTATTCTTGAAAATTCCGTTTTGTGGCACGTGCAAGAATAAAAGAACTTGTTTTATTGAAATGGTAATAGGTTACATTTGCTTTGTCTGTACCTGAAGACATTAAACTTTAAAATTAGTGCTTTTTTTTCATGTGCCTCAAAATGGAATTTTCAAGAAAATATGTATTCGCTTTTAAAAAACCTTAGTGATGAATTTCTTATCAA
This sequence comes from Meta bourneti, assembly GCA_933210815.1. Classification (NCBI taxonomy): domain Eukaryota; kingdom Metazoa; phylum Arthropoda; class Arachnida; order Araneae; family Tetragnathidae; genus Meta; species Meta bourneti. The sequence goes on along the minus strand of OW119924.1, from coordinate 58,929,880 downwards.
ATTAATTAATCATCTTTCCCATAAAGATGGCGAAATTCGAAAATCGTGTATGCCTGGTTCAAGAGTGACACGTCAAAAGATATTTATTGGTAAACTATGAGTGCGAAAGTATTCGCCGTAGATTTTTCATTTTACGAATTGAAGTTGAGTGGAGCAATTTTAAGGAAAAGATCTTGAGAAAGAGCATTCCTAATCCTTCCTCAAAATCATCTTTTGTAGTAGTGTAACCTTTCGTCATTTTGTCATACAGCAGAGGTGCTATGTATGTAAAATGTAGTACATTTATGCCTATGCGTGAATAGGATTTTGTCCAAAGTAAGTTGTAGAAATTGTAAAAATGTCAAAAAAGTCAAAAAATTATTTTACTCACACTTAAATGATTTGACATCTTTCTACGAAAGAGATAATAGATTATTCTCTCTGGTCACTTTTTCAATGTATAGTTAACCAATTCAACCTGAGTGAGGACGAGTAATTCTGTTAGTTCTATACAAAGGTTAATATGCAAAAGTTATTTAGGGAGGTCAAAGTTTGTTTAACAGCAAACAACTAGGTGTTTTGTAATAGACGCAGAAAATTTTTTTAAATAATTTTCTATACTTAATATGTAATTTTTCCCTGGTTTATAATGCTTTAATTTCCATTTAAAAAGTTTATTATTACTTAAAATAATTTCATCACAGTAACTATAACGACTAACATTTAATTTTTATTTTGTCAAGAAACCTTTAATAATATGAAATAGAATGTTCAAAGCCTGTCACATTTGATTATTGATTAGTTATAACTTCAAATTTGTTTTGATCTATGACTAATATAGAAAAATATCAACTGTGGCCGGTATCCATGAATTTTTAAAACTTTTTAATATCTTGTGCGGTAGATGAACTGTCCCACATTAGTGTGTTAGTTTTTAATCCAAATTTTTGCAGATTATATTATACACCCGCAAAATTATCCGAAGTTGCTCAGGTTGAATTGGTTAAATGTTGATTGAAAAGTTTTTAAGATCGTTTTATTTTTTTCATAGCTTCTACAATTTACTTCGGATTCAAATATGTATGCATGATCCATCCATATAATCCATTTAATGTTCATCGCACTCCTGCTGTAAGACACACTACAAAAGTTTTTTCTAAGGTGACTACTTCAGAAGAGTCGATTTAGAAATATTTTTTATCTGCAATGTAGGGCTACCCGTTTAATTTAACGTAACCTATCTTATTTTTAAATAATTTTATTTAAACTTTACCGGTCATTTTAAAATAAGAAGTTACACACCTTAAATAAAAAGGTTTTGTTTTGTGTATATTATTTGTTTTTATGAAATGCAATTCTACAAACCATTACGTATTTAACCAAAGACTTAAGGAAAGTTTACCGAAATATGCATATACCACTAAGAAATTACCCATATCTAGTGATACTTTGCAGAAAATAAAAATAATTCATTAAAATTTAACTCCTAAATAATATATCTGCAATATATAAAATACCGGAACACTTAAATACAAACAGAAATGAAATTCCAATCATGGAAAAATGCAGAATTCTGAAAACGAAAGATGAGGTAGCGTGTCGAATTTCGACTTCCTGAATATATTCTGAAGTAGAGCAATCCGAAAAAAGACGTTTGAAAAATATTGATAAGGACAATAATGATTTATTTAAAAAATAACACACACAAAATTTATAAAACTTTGAAATGCTCAAATATAACGCAACATTTCGCTGTCTTAACTCAAATACACAAACAAGGAATTCTAAATCAAATTTATAAAATAAAGCATTAATTCTGTGTCTTTGCCAGATACCAAATAGCAAAATTACGTTTTTATGATCAATGAGTTTTTCGTTTGGGCTTTTAGTTGTTCCATTACAAAATGTAAATTATGTAAAAGTAAATATTTTAACTATCCTTTTTTTAAACCATCAAATATTCATAAATAATTTATACTACGGGAAGAAATAAAAACTCAGTTCAAACTTAAATATTAGAATTTAATTTGCTTTGGAAAAATAATGTTTTTCGAGCAATACCGGTAAAACAATTTTATTGGAAAGTTGTTTTTCGATCAATACTGGTAAAAGAAACTGAATTGCGTACTGCAATCGTTTTATAATGTTATTCCCATGTGGATTTCGATGACCCCCTCTACACACCTATATATAGTTATACGTAGCCTAAATTACCCGCAGGGTTCTAAAATATAAGTGTACCAAATTTCATGTGGATTAGTCAATCGGTGTAGATTTGTATAGATAACAGACAGATGCCAACTCTGCTTTATATATATAGATCTGTTCCGCAGAATTTATATTAATATTAATTTTTCATTCACATCATTACAGAAAATGTTCTCTTCCTCAGTTACCTAATTTGTCTTCAGATATTATTAGTTTATCATGATTCAAAACTGAAGCACTTTAATCCCTATTGCAAGTGAAATAGGAGATAACAAAAGTAATTTATTCAAGAATAAAGATAAATACGGATTGTAAAATATTTTCTATATATATTGTTTTCAATTTAGACATGAATAAGATTGATATATGATTATATTATATCCTCTGTTAAAGTTCTCCTGAAGATCTTAAAAGATTGTTCTAATCACATAATCTCCTTTTTTTTGTGCTGGCGAGATTATAACAGGTACTTCCTTATCTCTATAACCTTGTTTGAATATTTGATATTCTGTTTACTTCTATAATCACTTATAACTATAGCCAAGTAAAAGAAATTTCCAAGCTTTTAATTTCAGATACGTCATTTTCTGACCGAAATGCAAGAATATATTAATTTTAGAATACTCTTGAATCAAAATGATATAACCCGAAGTGCATACTCGTGTGAAATATTTAAAATGGAGCATTTTTACATTTGCTTAATGTAATCCATCATCCACACAGTTGCCGGGTTTTCCTTTTGTTTATCTCTTTGTTTGTTACTCCTATACTACAAGCAGTCATTGAGGAAAATGCGAAAAGGAACTGAGGCAAACCGACTTGTCAAAAAGAATATTAACCGGAGTTCAAAGAGGGGGGTTCAAGATTGTCGAAACTAGCTGCTTTTCAATGCCCAGGTTGTCGGATTCGCGATCTGTCATTGTCACCAGGTAAGGCGGAACTGTCCACTGCAGGAGACGACCGAGACACGTCAGCTATGAATACTTGATGGAAAGAAAAAGAATGAGGAACATGAAAAGAACACTCGAGAATAAAATTCTCATCAGGCGAACGGGGTCCGTGAAACGAAAGGACTCTTCAGATATTTGGATAAGAGGCCAGGGGATTTTTTTAACATTTTGCACGGTCAATTTGTCCTGTTCAATGGTGTTAAGATCCCCTACTGTTCCTGTGATTGCTGCTATTTGTGGGTGCGTCTCTCAGTGAAAAGCATATTTGGCGATGAATGTCCATTCTGGCTTCAATGAAAATATGTTCTCAACTGTCAATTTTGTTTAAAATTTTACATTCTTTCCTGTGGCCTACGCCAGCAAATGTGCGCAGGCATAATAATAAAATAATTGCTGTATAATATCAATTTTCAAGGCATTAACGGGGATAAAAACGTTCTTTGTAAACTAACCCCAATACTATTTACTCTGATCAAACAACCAGATATTCTTAAAATGTTCTCTAGCCTGAATATATTTTGAATTTACAAAAAATTTCAGCTTCTTCCCATAAGTTGTTTTTCTTTCAGAAAATTTAGTGAGCATAGATGACACTCATGGCCTTAAAGCACAATTTTAATCAGGATGATTGATGTTATGAATCATTAGATATTCAGATATCCAAATATAAAATAAAACAAAGTTGCATTTAATTGAGTTTCACAAGACAACAAAAATAATTGAAATGAACAAGAGATGGTAATATTTATTTTGTCAAAAATGCATCCACAGTAACAAAGTAAAAAATTTCTGTTGAAATAACTATAATTTAGTATTGAAGATAATTCGCTATCAATCTTTCACCGTTAAATTTTATGTATTACTATATACAACAGTTCTCATCAAATCTTGAGGAAATTCAAAACAGTGAATAAGAATAGAGTTCAGGAATAAATTTCTCGAATCATTTAAGAAACGTAGGTAGGAAGGTGAATTAACGTTGCAATGTTAGTTCAGCCCCTAATAGCTTGTGTTGCAAAACAGTTGAAGTTGGTTGGAGGAACACAATAGGTTATCGACGACGGTCAGGGATCATTCCCGGAGTTAAAGATCCGAGGACGACACCTCGAAATTTTGAATCACGGTCAGATGACGAGGTCACACCTGAGCTGGCATCTTACTTTCCAAACTTCTACACCACGCCAACATGAGGACATTTGAGGCCACGATAGATTTAATGTTGTAACATTCCCCAGTTCAAGCGGTCTTTGGTAGGATTGAGTTTTGAACTTGCAACCCTTCAGTTCATTTAAGTAAGATGCACCATCACTTGATGGACTCGGAAACACAGATAATTAGAAATTATTGTTGAATGAAAGATATGAAATTGGGTGTAAAATGAAACAAAGCTGTGTTTTACTTCACTTTGTATCAGAAGTACAAATACCTTAAAATTTAAATTTTCAAATGGTTGAATTTGAAATTAGATGGACCAATGACACAGTCTCAAATATCCCAAATGGCATATCACTGTATTCTTCACTATCCTTATAGAGGGTTGTTTTATTTTGCTTTGTCACTCTTAGCCATCCTTTTCCGGAAGGAAGTCTTAAAACATCCTTTGAGAGGAAGGACATGTAAAATTCAAGCAACTTTCAAGTAATACTATCCCTGTGGGTGCAATTTTTTAGGAAATGCTGTTATCAACTCAGCAAATGCGTTTCTTTATTTGACAAGGCGAGTGTCATTTAAGAACTTTATCACATGAAGAACAAGCTATACAAGCTAAACTTTAATGCTTGTATCAAATTTAATGTTATTTGTTTTTCAAGGGCCCCTTGTATAGTTAATCATAAATAAGGCATCAATTACTGTTGTTGGCGCCAGTAGTGGCGAGATAGGAAGTACAGAACACTGAACAACTGCAAAACTGGCAAACCCGTCTCGACAATTTCGGATGTCTCTTAACGTCACGTCAGATTGAAGAGCCAGGTGACACAGGGCGCGTGGGCGAACAGGTCACTTCGAGTCACGGATAATTTTTAAAGTATAAAAGAAAAAATATCTATCCAACGTCACTTGGATAAGGATTCTCACCAGGGGAGCACATGTCAAGGTACGTGTTCTTGCAAGATGACAGGAAAGTCATTACTCTTGGAAGTGCGAGAACCGTCTTTTTTGATTGAAACAAATCGTCCTCTTTGACTTTTTTCGTTGCTATATATTCTCATCTTTTGACCACGTATTGATCATGCTCTCTATCCTTCCTTGCTATAATAGATACATTTTCCAAGTAAAGCTATTTCATGGTGGAATGGTAGACATTACTGAAATATACTAATATTAAAATTCATGTCACTATAATTGTAGTCAATCGTCATTTATGATTTGCATTAAATTTTAAATTGTATTAAAAGGTGGATATGTGTTACAGGTAAGGATAGAAAAGGAAACAAAATTGCACCTTTCTATAAGTGTAACATTTCTTTATTAAAGCGTGCGAAACTTATACGTATATGTATATAATATCACAATTTTTTTTTGTAAAACTTCAAAAATATCCTTAAAAAAGCGATTAATCTCCTTTGTAAAATAAATTAGAAGTAAATGCAAAATCGAATTTCAACACTTATAAAAAGTTGGTGCTCGTCTCATTTGCATCTTTGAATCTATTAAATGATTTTTATGTACTAAATTATTGTTAGAGATCATAGTGATGAAATACGATAAAATAAAGGAGAGTGAAGTAAACTTTTTCACTAAGAAATTTCGAAACATTTTGATACAAATCAAAATTAAATATTCATTTTTATAGGAAAGAATATTAAGTAAAGGTGACAGAGGTAAGTGTTGAAGTTTTCGTTACGATTTCGAAAAGTTAACAAATAAAGAAACTAATTGGTTGGTAATTGGTAATTATTTAACGTCGCATTGGAGCAACACAAAAAGTAACTATAAAAAGGAGTGTTGGCTTAATATATTAATTGCCTGTATTTTTATAGCTTTTTCATTAAAAACCACTATTTTAATTTCTTGGAAAATGAATTCAATATGATTGAAAGAAAAACTTTCAATCATTAAGAAGTCTTAAAGGAAATTGAAATTAAATGTTACAGCTTTCTTCGAACGATTTTATTGATTGATTATAATATACTATCACTTGCATATATCAGCAGGGGCGGATTGGGTCCTAAAATTTATCAATGACCCTATCTTACAATTCAAACAAATAAAAAATATTTTAATTAAAATTTACATAAAATATTAATTATTTTTAATTTCTCATTCAATTAATTACTATTTTAATTAATAAATGCTATTATTGTAATCAATTCAAAGTTTTTTTACTTGGATTTAATGTCTCATTTTTGTTAAATAAAAATGTTTTGCAACGCAAACATGCTTTGAAATTATGTAAATGGTTGGGTAACATAATCTAGCAAATAGCTCACTTTTTCCTACACTAAATATAATTGATTAACCAAATGTAATAAACAGCCCAGATTTTACAATGCTCGCAGATAGAAATTCCTATTATATTCTCGATTCCAAAAATATACAAATCTAAGTTCATTTTTCGGTATTTTTGATTTAAGGTCATTTACGAGATTGTTAGGCATTTTGTTTTGAGATTTTAGGGAATTATTTGTATTTCTTGAATATTGTTTTAGTTTTGTCCAGGCTTTTACAAATTTTTGAAATATTCTTAACTAACAATCTTCCATCCAGGTTTTTTTTCATTTTTATTACAAATAATTCATTTGCCAACTTTTGGGAAATAGAGCAAAAACCTCTCTACGTTTTCTGTTAATGGAGGTGTCGACACCGAAATGAAGGTAGAGCTAATGGAAAATATGCTTCTAGTGTTGACAGAAGAAAACGAAATATCCAACTATTTTACTTTGGAATCTTCGAGTAGTCAATCAAAACGTTAAAAATACCAGAAACATGTAAAACAGCTTTTACTAAATTGTTGTCCACACATTGGTACCAGCTCTAAGACAAAAACTACCAGTTTACCGAAGGCCCATGAAAACCTCAAAAAATTTTTACAAAGAACTAGATTAATTGCAGTTGATACTTCACTACATTTATCCTATTGTTGCTCTACGATCATTTTTTGGTACACAAGTTATCCTAAAACGGTTATCTTACTTAGATGATCACTTCTGGTCAGTGAGTAGATTTCTTGATTCAACCCTTTAACAGTGCTCTGAAACAAACTTTGAGGGTCTCCAATTTTTGGTTTATGTCAAACTTATGAGAAACACTGATTTTAAACACCTTTCTAAGTGACTTTTAATGCCTATACGCATAATGTCGGGTTAGAGCAGATACTCAAACTGACAAAATTTTGACTGTTTAAAGACCATTAGTTTCTTTGGTCAAAAAATAATATAAGCATTTTGATGGTGCTGTATATGCACATTATAATATGACAACGTATTTCCCATAATCGTGAAAATAAGCATTTAGTGTCTACGAAAAAATGTTAATTGATGAATTTTTGTTCTAAGCCGATGATATGTGTGTGAGTGCGAAAAATAGATTCTACCAACAGATAATTTATTTCAAAAGAAAATGGTTTGCTAATCAAAGTGTATTAGTTAAATATTTGTCATTTTATACATTTTTATTTAACGAAATCCAGGCTCGGCTTTTTTTTCCTGGTATAAATGAATGTTTAAAACTACAATGAATTTATTAGGTATATGGTAATTTGTGTTTAGTTAAAAATTAATTGTTCAATAATTTTAGGCATTCTACGCCACTTATATCAAGGCTGCACAGACTTGTTAAGACTAAGAACATAGATTCACTGTGACTTATGAAAGGGTCGCAAAAACCATGAACGTTTTTAAGAAACCATATATTGTTTATTTTATTTATATTTATAGTATATTATTGCAAAGATAATAAAAGTGAATAAAGGATTTAATTTGATGCGTGACGTTGTATTTATTTAACAATTGTTTTAATATTTGGTTCGATTTTTGTAGTAGGAGCAAAATTGATTCTAAATTTTCATTAGTCAAGAGGTTACAATTTTTCGTTTGTTAATACATGACTGAAAAAGTTTGTTCAGATATATGTTGATTTACAGAAGTTTGCACGTTTCAATGCATCATCGGGCAACGAAGTTTTAACCTAAATTACCTATCTCGTGTAACGTGCTAAAGTTAAAATAACACACGGGGAGGTGGGCAGCCAGAAAATCAACGGAGGGCCGCATGAGGCCCGCGATCGTGCATTCCTGACTTATACCAAATACATTCTTCTATTTTAATTAAGTGTTAGTTCATTTATGATTACGAAATTATCACAATTTGATAAAGAGAACAAAAGATATTTGAACATTATCCAAAAATATGTGCCTATCCTTTTGAAATTTTTTAATGATCTTTCATTAGCATTTAACATCAAATTGTGAGAAGTCTAAGCATAGTGCCTAAGAAACTATTCGAAATTTTCATAAACGTTCTGATTAAATTTTGGTTAATTATTTAAACACGTTTATGTATCACAGCTAAATAGTTCGACGATTTACAGCTAAATGAATCGACGAATGGAGAAAAAAACGATATTTTAATCTAAGAAGTAAACGCACCACGCGTCTTCAGTTTTAATAATTTATCATAATAAAAATTAATAGAAAATAGTGGTCCAGAGATATAAAAAAATCATGTTTCAAAGAAAGGGGGTTATTCGAATGAGAAATATTTTATTGCCATTAAAGTTCAGCAGATTACAAGTAGCATGTACAAAAAAGAGAGACGAGTGTTTGTTTTCCGTACTTTTATTGTAGTACACAAAGAAAAAATAAACTGTATAACATATTATATAGCATTGAGAACTATGTTACAAGTGAGAAAACAATAACTTAAGCATCATTCGTGAAAAAAGTTAAACAGCAATTCAAGTTTTTAAGACACAGGGATGAATAATAGCTATAGCTGAATATGAACATGAACTTTTATTGCACCTTCAGTAGAATGATTGAGAAGCCCCATTTTGTACTTCGGTATGGCAGACCTTCGTTCTAGGTGCCCAAGTGCATTTACCAATGTCATACTTCCAAGACATTTATTAAACAGTTGAAGTTAGAGGCCATTGCTTTCCACTTATTCTCAGGAATTTAAAATTCTCGTTCATGAATTTGGCATATTTTAGTGTTATTGGCACAACCTTTGCACCGTTACACAATTTACTACGCATTGTTTTGAATCTGCGTAGTAAAATATATATCGACTTTTTACATTTTCTAATAATTACATTCATAAAACAAAATAACGTACTACTTACAAGCGCTAGTTTGCAATATTGAGTTTTTATAAATATATACAGATTTCTGTACAAGGAATTGAAACTTTTTTATAAATTAGATTTCATGAAAGAAACTGCTCGCCTCGTAATGTAATTATCTTGTAAGGTCTACCTGTTAACTTATTTGAAGAGGAACACAATTTAGTAATATTCAAATTGGCACAAAACTGTTTACTCGGTAATATAAAATTCCTTTAAGAAAATTAGTAAATGTGCACGTCATAAGCAGATAAAACTTACTTTTAAGGAACTTCTAGAAAGGTTTTCTTGGGACAGTTTCAAACAATAAATCTCTACAACTCGCTTTTACAATGCATCCCAACACATTTTAAATGAAGTAAGGAAACAATTCAACACAAATGAATATAAACTTAAATTAAACAGAAATGAAACTTGAACACAAACATAACATACATCAAATGTCGGTGAAAAACAAATGGGAAGCAGAAAAAGATCTACGTTGGCACACAACAAGTCTTAAAATACGCTGATAGTTCTATTGTACAATTACAGGGGAAAGCTTGTCGGCTACGTAGCATGTATAATTTTCTCTTTGTGACGATTATCACAATGATTATTTCGAGATTGTTTCGAAAGGAACACTTTGTTACACCCATTCGTAGAGCAATGCAGGAGCGACTGCGTGTGACTCTTTTCGTAATGTTCCCGAAGGACCACACCTTCGTGGAATTTCTTTTCGCATATCGTACAGCTGAACCTGCCTTCTGTGTCTGGTACCAAGTCCTCTTCCAGTTTCAGCGATGGAGACAGTCTGTTGTCGTCTCGAGGAGAACCTCTAAGGGAAGGTCCAGGAGACGATGGATTGCTGATGGAACTCAATGAACTATTCCGACCGCTATTCTGCTCGTGGTGATAGCGATTGTTTTCGTTCTTATAGTTCGCCACTGTAGCAGCTGATGGTAAGAACGCAGGATGAAACCCGGGCATAGCACCAGGTAGGTGGGCAAAGGGAGATCCACTCAGAAAAGGACTGCCTGCCCCTTCTGCAGACAGTCGGTTGTGATAAATATCGGCGAAACTTAAAGGAAGAGAGTTGTGATCATAAAGGCGAGTGAACAAATCACCCCTGTAGGTATCGGGGTGGAAAGGATACATCGCACCACCTTTATCAAAGTACCCTCCAGAAGACCGATCGGAAGAAGTTGACAGTAGCTTCCGATGTAGGTTCAGGTTAGCGCTGTGACGATCACGACTGCGCTTCGATGGAAATGCCGCATTACACCCTTCCACCGTGCACTTATGCATGAGCTTCAAATGAACGTTCTGGTAATGCGTCTTCACTCCAAAATGGTTCTGAAAGATCTTTCCACATGCTGTGCATCTGCGAGGATTTTCCTTATCCACTGGTATCTCCACGGAACCGACCATAGAAGCATCCCTATACACAGGAACCATACTCATCTGTTGCTCTGACATCGAGTTCTCCGTGTCGCTATTGTTGTTTAAATGACAACTGGAACTGAGAGGAGGGGCATGCGAACCAGAGCTGCTGACTAATGTGGGTAGCATATCCATTGCTGGAGATTCTATACGATTGGGTGCAGTCGTCGTCGTCACTGATGCTAGGCCAAGTCCAGGAGCATGGTAAGAGACACCACTTGAAACATTGTTACCCCTATGATTGAAGTTTGCTCGATTCGTTACATTTATCATGTTTGTAAAAGCTCCTAAGGAAAGAGATTCCAAATGCCTCAATGGGTTTTCACATATGTCTTCACTATCCTTCATTCGATGTGAGGCTGATTCGTGACGGAATTTGTCTATATCCGCCATTGAGAATCCATTGTATCTTTCACGATCATGGTGATCTTTATCTGAATTACTCTTGGTGGTTGAAGTCTGAGCAGTAGTGACTACAACAGATGTTGTTTGAGGTGTGGAACTGGATTTAAGAGATGTCTTCATCTCAGCTAATTTATCTTTTTCCGCATCAGAATTATCATCCATGTCATCAAGATCATTCATAGAGTCTGAGGCATCAGATGTCAGGTAATCCGATTTCGAATCCAGCAGTCCGTTTTCGTCGTTATCTTGATCGATGTACGTATCGCTAGATGAATCATCTGAAGACACGAACGGCAAATCGTCATCACTTGTTGTTCGGCATTTCGTAGGATTAAGACTCTTTCGCTTCCGAACACCCTTAGTGGAAGAGGGAAGACGATCTTTCTCCGTCGAATGAGGCTTAGAATCCAAATTCTCCGATTTAACTGCACTGGCATCAGTAGAATCAACATTAACTTTAATCACATTTTTTTCTTCATTAATGGATCTTTCTTCCTTTGGTATGAAGGGCACCGGCGTGTTTTCAGTACCTTCAACATTCAAACCACTTGTGTGGTTTTCAAGTGATTTGCGATCGTCTTTCAGGCTAAGGTCAATACCTTCATCATATTTATTTACAATATCGGTGTCAACACGAAAACGTTTTGTCAGAGGTAAAGGTACATCTTCATCCAAGTTAGATAGCTTATCATTGGCATCTTTCGGTGACACGATTTCATTTTTTACCTCAGTTGTAATTTCCATGGGTGGTGTTACAGCTCGGTGCTCGTCTTCTGAATCAGAGCTGCTGTCCCCATCATGAGGACCTGATGAATAACCCACTATACCATTGCTGAAATCTAAAATGCCGCTTGGTGGCATAAGAGGATATGGATTTGCGGCTCTGCCGTCGTTGGGGTTTATCTTTCTTCGATAATTAGGGGTATGTAGCTTGGGGTTAGGGTTAGCACTATGCCTGTTCCTGCTTCTTCGAGAACTGAACATCATGTTGCAGCCATCGACTGTACATTTGTGCATCTCCCTAAGATGTACTGCACTGAAATGTATTTTCAGGGCTCCTTTATCACAGAAAGTTTTCAGGCACACGTGACACTGTACCCTTTTCTTTCCTGTTGCTGGATTCGTGGACAACGTCGCTAAAACGGTAGGGTTCCACCTCCGCTTCATGGGGTTGGCAGACTTCCTCAAATGCCGAACTTTCTTAGCGGCGTACACGGAATCCATGTAACTACTGGTCAGGGATGACCTCGTCAAGTTGATAGCAGTATTGACTCCGTCTTCGTCCTCGCCCTCAGAACAGTAAACGCCGTCTTCATTACCGCTTCGCTCTGAACTCGCCGTGGTGTAGGTGGACGAGTTGTTATTAGAAACACTGGTTAGACTAGAGGTGGAGAAAGAAACATGAGGGACGGAGGCTGTGGGAGAAGTCAGAGAACCCACTCCGTAGTGACCAGTTGAGATCGCTGCTTGTCGATCAGAGTTTTCACTCTTTGGCAAATCAGGACTGTGCTTGTCCTGTCGAAAGTCATATGGCTGCATGTTCTGCAACTTATTGAGAGGAGACAGAGCCATCGGACTGGTACAGTTTATGGGAGATGACATCGTTGGGGACACTGATTGTGTGGAACTTACACTAGAGGAAGGGTGTCGAAAAGCGGCTTTGTTGGCATGTATCGGCGGTGGCGGCACAACACATCCCATGTGACTGTAAATGTGACTGCTGTGCTGTTTAAAAAGGGAACTGCCCACAACACCTCTGTTTGTCCTTTCGATAAACTTTTTGATATCGGATTCAGTTCGTGGAGGCTGAATCACAAAGTCAGTCCTCTCGCTACTCTCCTGTAACAGTAGCTGTTGGGCAATAGTTTTTGTTTCGCCGAAACGTAGAAACTGCTGAAGGATCAAAGGTTCCTCTTCTCTGGATGCTAGCAGCCATCGGTCTAAGACTACACCTGAAGGGTCCTAAAAAGAAACATTTCGTAAGCTTATTTGATAACTTATTTTTAATTTACAAAGTAGAAATCTTGAACAATAAAATTTAACAAGTGAATAGAAGTAGTTCATTATATTTTTACAATAATAAAGAATCCTCTAGATATGATATTGTGATAATTTACTTCTCTTCATGCACATCACATATGCTGTCATTCCGACCGAACGTTGACTTCGAGGTGTTTCGATTTTTTGACAGAATATTTTCATGCAGTTCTTTATTTCATTGCAAGGGCGTACCCAGCGAGGGGCATGGGGTTCAGCTGCCCCCTGGAAGAAAATTTTCTCAAAATTTTCTAGAACTTGTGAAAGCGCTAAAAAAATTATCCACAGAGGGAAATTATGCCACAAGAAAATCTGCATACCAGTTGCATTCAACGGTTACGAAACCATTGTTCATCGTTGCCTTAATTACAATAGCAAAATACTCGGCACTGTTGGAACCAGTAGTTAACGCCTTGCAAGCAAAGACCATGGATTTGATCGCGGTGGGAGACATTACAGGAATCCTTGACGTACTCAAAAAAGACCGTAAGGACGCAGATCGAATCACTGACGAATTACTTAATAAAGCACAAGACATTGCAATGGAATTGGAAATAGAAAATTTTGAGCACTATTCCATGCTCTACGACGACCGTAGAACGCTCCTTCACTACGCATCGAAGAGTGAAGACCTGGCTTCCGAGCACTATGGGAGGGAAAGGCTGACTGGATTATGCCTGATGAGCGTGCATCGGAATTCTGTGAAAGAAAACCGTGAGATGGTGAAAAGAAAGTTATAGACAAATTTTCGGCAAATCCAAGATTATTACTAACATAAAAATTTAACTCAGTTAACTATATTGTAGGAAGTAGGTTCCTATTATAAAGTGATAGCATTAATGTTTAGTGATTAATAAAAACAGTTTTCCCATAGTTTTGAGTTTTATTTTGTAAGAAATCGTCGTGCTTCACTTTACACCCCTTCCTCGAAATTAATATGAGTTCCCCCTAATTCAGATCCTGGCCCTTGTTTCATTGAACATAGATTTAAAGACTTAAAATATTGTTCATAATCAATAAAACCATTTTTTTAGGAAACGTATATCATGTACTTTTTTTTATGTAGGCAATATTATTTATATTTAACTTTCGCTGCAAAATTGTGTTTCTTCGAGATCGGCTGATTAAGCTTTACATCATTTTATATCACATTTCCAAAATGGTTAATAGATGGCGCCACGCAGAAAGCGTGTACAAAATCGTGTATAAGTATATAGAAGAAATAAAATACGATAATTGTTTGGGGGTCCCCGAGTTTTTGATGCAAATATATGAATCTGGACAAGTTCCTTCGAAAAAGAAATCCACTTTCTTTGGAAAAAAAACTAGCAGAATTTGGGAAAAGAAATTGTGAATTAAACAAATCTTATTGAAAAAAAAACATTTTCTATTTATAAAGATACACTACATCTATTTTTATAGCAAATATATATATGTATTATTTACTATAAAAATAGATTTTTAAAGATCCGTTATTGTACACTAAAAAATCCTTGAAATTTAAGATTTTGATATTTTAAAGAATAAATATATGACTCAATAGTATATGTACACAGTTTTGTTCAAAATAGTTATAAAATATTTCAGATCTCTTTGTTACATACATAAGCCCTCAGAATTTTATACACGATAGTTAAAAATAGTTTGTAATTATAATTTGAACTAAAAGTCCAATATTTTGACGTATTTCAGGGTCCACGGAGAAATGAATTCATACGGCTAGATAAACTAAAACCAATTCCTATCTGTCGAAATCAGACTCTTAACCAAGAAACAATGCCACGAAGACTAAATTGACAGCTACAGTTCCAAAGCAAAGGACGTCGAGGAAAGGACAGTCGTGAAAAGACAGACACATGGTACCTCTGTCTGCTCTACCTCAACCCGGTCGACAAATAAACACCGTTTTTAGTCCGATGACGAGTCACGGAACTCCGCATAAACAGAGCGCTGCTCCCTGCCATAAACACGCACTTTGTCATCCTGTGTGTGCAAGAGTCTTCGAACAGGGCCATCAGTAGCCGGGATAGATTAAACATCCTGTTTCCTCTTTTCCCTCTCGGCAACAGACGAAGAGCGTCTCGAGAAAAGTCACTGATTTAAGAGTCCGGATGACAAGTTGGGCAATGAGTGGAAGGTTTTTCGTGGAATTGTGCATACAAGAATCGGATCAAAACAAAGAGAAAACATCTCATTCAACTTAATTTCACAGCTTTCACTGATATTTAACACGTGAAAGGATTTGCATTGTTGTTTATGCCAGTCATTGTTTGAAAGCAGAACTAGAAATCTATTGCGACAAATTTTAATCGACTGAAAAAGAGTAGATCTCGGAACACGATTGGATGTGTCCTATTTCTTGAGAATTACATTTAATGCTGTAAAATAATATCCGTTTTATCATGTTCATCAGTTACAACAATTTTATAAATAAACCCATGATTAGAAAAATCAATAGCTCAAATTTTTCCCTGGATTGCTCTATGAAGCAAGATATATTTTTTTACATATTTAACTTCCTAAGCGTCACAGATTTCTGGATAGTGAAGTAGCTTCTTCCCCACAACACACTATGACTAAGTAACCACATCCATTGAGTGAAAGAGAGAGAATCCTGGTAAAGATTCTATTGGTCAAGAAGTTCAAAACTGGTAAGAAGTCATGCAGGGAAGACTGCAGATTGCCCGAAGGATATATGACGGGTTGACGAAGGATATATGACTTAAGAGAGTTGATAATTGCATCTCTGAAAATACTACGGGTGTTTTCAATCTGAAACTTTTTCTTACAGACATACTTTACAAATTAAAATGGTAATGCACTAGTCATGGTTGTATTTCCTTGAAGTTTCCAAAAAAAAAAGGTGCAGCTAAGGCTGTAGTCATTGGATTAAAATTAAAAACACCTGGAATCCAAAAAAGTTATTAGCTATGCATCCTTTTTTATAACGACGCGTTCTTTAGGGAATATAGATTGTGCGTTATTAAATTTATTACGATATTAGATATAGTGTATAAACAATTAACGAACTAGCTAAACTTGTGTAGGATTCCTTAAACAGACGAAAGTACAATTGGATTAAATTAAATAGTTGAAATTAATTTCAATTTTTAATCACTAAAAAGTCATCGGACTTTCTGTTAATGTATTACTCGATTCTCACGAGTTCGGAGGAAACTCTTTCTAAGAAATGTGCATTATCTTTAAAAATAAGAAACGATTTTGTCGAAGAGATCCAGGGGTGTCTCGTGCAGTCAAAAGTGCAAAAGAGTGATTAGCCAAATCAACTCAACAGATGAAACATTAAGGAGGCAGTAGACTTTCAAAATTACCAAGTCAATCGAAAAACAAATTTTTTAATTTTAGCGTTATAAATCAATTAATATCGAATTCTGTGGATAACAAAGATAATTTTTCCATAACGAATATTTTTGACGGAATTAGAATTACGACAACATCAAAGATAAGTAGAAAGTCATCAGACTTTCAGTTAATGCACCACTCAACTCTCACTCGAGTTCGGAGGAAATTCTTTCTATAAAAATGTTCAATATCTTTAAAAATAAGTAACGATTTTATCGAAAAGAACAGGCGAATTCGTACAGTAAAAAAAATGACAATAGAGCGACTAACCAAACTAACTCAACTGGCCAAACATCAAACAGACGGAATAATGAAATTGCCACCTTTTTCAAATTGCAATACGACTGCAATCAAAACCTGTGGTCAGTATAGCTACATAAAACCACGCAATAAGTTTCTCAGTCCATTAAAGCACACGCGCACATTCCATTAGTGCTCCGCTGTATACCAATCCCTTCGTGTTCTCCAATTCGCAAATAGTTTAAGGTGTCTGTCATTCAACTGGCCATCTGCGTGGGCGAATGATTTGTCAGCCGTGAACGTCAAGAAAACGGAAGACTGGAACATGTATATATAGACGCGTATAGCCCAAACGGGGGTATGTTCTTCTTCCCAGAAATTACGACGTCAAAGCCTGGACATGTGCTCTAATAGGCAACATATCTTCCGGAAGCCTGACAGAGTCATGTAAATATTTCTCACTGGAGAAGCTTAAAAAGCGGATCATCCTCTCCTCCCCGGGTCCGCAAAGACACAGATGCCAAGTGTGTAAAAATATCATCGCCTGGATCATATTGCTTGTCATCGCACCCGCCCCCATTTTCCGAGGCACACTTAGCGATGGGCGTTTAAGCGCGCAGAGGAACATTCGCCTCTTTCTGAGCAACTGAGGGTAGAGCAGCGTACATCAACGCAACAATTAGGGAAGCCTTTACGGTGGAATGAGAAATTCGAATGAGCTCAATGCCAAACAAGTGCCGATGACACGTTCATTGTGCTTTAAATCCATCGGTGGTTGTCATGTGAATATTTTCCCCGTGGGACAGCACTTGTTACATGCTGGGAAGCATTTTGAACTGAAGACGAAATAATGAATTTGCATCGTTACTGTAATAAATGGGTGGACTAATGAAATAAACGTTCCATTTTTGACAATCGCTAATTACTTTGTGCTATGGTTACAACACATTGGTTTTACTTTATGCTATTGTTACATTTGGATATTTTCCCACTAGCATTAATTTTCATAAAATAATTAGTTTGCCTTTCACGAATTTAAAATTAAGAGGAGACAGAATATTTTTACCTATAGGCAATCAATGATATAAAGTGAATGAATAGAGTAGCAATTGAATCCACGTAATACAAACGCAAGTAGCAATAGTGCATAAATGACAAGCATTTCTAAACACCAAATTTAATTTTTTTAACAATCAATGTATCATTTGAGGTAGTTAAGTGTAACGACGTTGGAGCCCGATAGGTGTTTATTCATGGTCGAACCCCGAAAGTGAGGGATAAAAGCCATAAAAAATTAAGTAAATATGGGTATTAAATATAACAAAAGTGAAGTATTAAATGGTTATCTTATTTATTCGCTATATTACAGGTACTTTAGAGATAGAAAAGTTTCAAAATACAGTTAGAATTGTAATGAGTCACTTCAGTTCCAGTTATTGGTTGAAAAAAAAAGCTCAATATTTTTTATGAAATCAAGAAATATTTACTATATCACCTTAAATTTATTTTTAGTAGCATTAAAAAACTTCACAATTATCGCGAAACTTTTTTCTCAAACGATAGGAAGGAACAACACCGTCTTTTAAAGGAACCAGTAGACTTTCAAAACCATCAAAATTCTCAGAAAAAAACGATTTTTTAATTTCAGCGTTAAAAATTCATTGATATAAAATTCTGTAGATAGAAAAAGTTATCTTTCACTTACGATAATTTTTGACGGAGTTACAAATACAATAACATAAAACATGTAGTAGGTAAGTAGAGTAAGTCTACTACACAAAAATATTTTAACTTTCGATTCAGGTAGGTAGGTATTTAATTAAAGTCGCACTGGAGCAACACAACGGGCTATTGACGACGGTCCGGGATCAAACCCGAAGGGAAAGAACCGAGGACAACACCAACTTTCGATTCAGATTTTGTAACGTTCTTTCTGATTTTGAAATGTTCCCTGCGCATCTATCTTTACCGATTTCCTTGAAGATATTTTTTAATGATCCTTGAAATATAAAGTAAAAATCTAGTACAACTGGAGAAATTCATCATGCTTCCAAAATTTTGAAATTATGATTTAAAATGTTACTTACCCTATGCTTTTTTTGCAAATTTTTCGGTGTGCATCTTTTTTTGCTTTACAATTGTATGATAATCTTACCAAATACGGAGTTAATTTGATTTATATGTGTACAAACTATCATGTGAATTAAAAAATCGACAATGCATGGAATATTAATGGCCATGGGACTTATCAATTTTTACTAATTTATCAAACATTGACCACGTTAAATGTAATAACTTCCGCACAACTTAATATTTTTTCAAGAAACTTTTTTATGCATTTCAGTACAAAACAGTTTGCAAGTTTTATACCCATTGAATAATAACTACAAAAGTGTTTTTAAAAGTTCAGTCCCCTTAAGAGCCGAGCAATGAAAGAGATGCTAGCAATTCATGTTCTCACGTCCACACAATAAACAAGTCAATGAGTCGAAAACTCTAATAAATGCGAAACTAAAATAAAAGTACCGTCATTAAAGCAGTCTCTCAGTCGATCCATTTTTACTTCGGTAGCAACTTCAAACAAGAAAACGACTCTGATGCAATCAATGTCCCATGCCGATACACCTCCCATACAACTAAGTGATTTCCAAGCTCGAAGTCCATCCCTGACCATTAGAAACCACCAAAGGAACTCGCCACAACCACCCTTCCACTCCCCTATGAACGCTGATGATGTGACTTTAAGCAGCAGAGCCTCGGCCACAACACAAGAGCCTCAAATCGTCACTCGTCACGATCCGCAAGCAGAGTGGACGCTGCAGCACGGAAAGCAGCGCTACGCATTTTGGCGTGACTGACCCTTTGGAAACAACTGCGCGGAATGCCATCAACGTCCAGGAGATGCGGCCACCGTCTTAAGCACCATTCTTCCCACGGAGTCCCAGGAAGTCAACTTCTGTCCCGATTCCGTCGCTTCCATCAGAAATTAATTGAGCATGGCTCGTGGAAATGGGAGCTCTCGTTATAACGGCTGTCTGACGCCCGCCTTTCAACGAGCGGTCGGAATTTGCATGAAATACGACGGGGGAGGGGGCCCTTTCAGGAGCTTCCGTGACCACAAACTGTTTAAAATGTATGAGTCGATAAACTAAGGAATGGTATATTTAAAGGCTGGTATTCCTGTGGTCACTTTGAGAGCGAGCAGATGTCTCCCGGCACGTTCATTTAGTGTGTGGCATTAACAAATACTGAACGTTTACAAGAGCTCAAAGTTAAGTCAACAGAAAATTAAGTTCTGTCCCAATCAAAGACCGTCGGGACTTAGTGGGTTTGCCCACTGTCCTAGCAACCTGTGAGTTGTATATGGCGTAGGTTCGATCCCTGAGGGCATTTATCCATTTATCTCTTAGTAAAACTGTCCTTGTGTGTGACCCATTATTTGTTGTCTGCCAAATATGGCTCGTGCGTCATAAAACCCAATCAACCCGATTATCCTAGTTGTAAGCAAATAAGAATAGGAATAAAAAGTTATGCATAAATTATATACAAATGCTTCTCAACTGAGAGTTGCTCATAAATACTTTATGAGAGTGCTCAAAAATAAAAAGTTACATCTTTTACGAAAGAAGTCACCCTCATTCAAACCTGTTTTCATTTAAATCAGATATAGGTTTTTATAATAAAATTAAAAATAATTTTATGAGTTTTTAATGTATTTGTGTATAATTTTGTTTTTTTTATTAAACTTGAATGATTTTTGTGGTTTACGGCTATATTCTGGTATATTTTATTTAAGGACTGAAAGTTTGGCGCAGCTTGGCCAGACTGCCCTTGAACCATGAAAAATAAATAAATCCTTACGAATGTAATTTAAAATAAGAAGTGATATTACACGTTCTCTGAACCCTCAGTCTTAACAGCAATAACGTTTTAATAAAAGTTTCAGTTAGCTATAAATATTAAAATAATTAATTTTACAACCAAGCAATTTTATCCAATTAGGCAGATTTTTAACAAAATCAAGCTTGTAAACAAACGTTTTTTGTTTGTTTCATGAAGCTTAATATAAGTAACATTGTTTCAGTTTAGAAAAATACCAAATCAACATATACACTCAATAAACAATAACCAGAAACTTAAAGTGTGTAAAAATCAATTCTCAGTGAAAACAATTATTTGACATCAAATTAAACTAATGAATTCTACAGATAAAATTTAACCTTAGTCAGACTTTTTTGTTTAGTCAAAGCATAAATTACACAATTTCAGAATTTTAGATACCAAATCCTAAAAATATTAAAAAGATGAAAATAAATTATAATAAAAAATATCACCACGATTTAAGTCCACACCGTATCTTCTCGAGAGAAACGTATAAATCTCAAATTGAGAAAAAAAAATTCAATTAAAAACAGTTCTATTGAACATACCATGAAAATCAAATGAATTGCTTTGGGTGGCATAGTGATAAGCCACAGAATTAAAATTCCGTAATAGGAAAAAATTAAAAACAAAATATTCAAGAATCAAGAGAATTTCTGATTATTTTAGTGAGTGCATAATACTTGAAAATTTAAGATATGACCTCTTGAATAGTGACTAAGCCATTATAATTTTGTATACTTGATAATTCGATAGAACTCGATATAATTGCTAACCCGAAAAATTTGAAAAGTGGCTTATCACTACATTGTCCGGAGCCCTTCAAATCAGGATATGTTACAAATTTGGAATGAAGATATGAATGAATTCTCACATTTCAAATTGGAAAAGCAAAACGCTTAAAAATTTTCAATATTTCGACAGTTCTGTAAAATTTGCTTTTGCTATCGACTTTCAAATGAAATGGAAGGAGTATGCGCGCGCAACTTCATGCTATTTCTCCCCATCACTCGTTTTGAAGGTTTGTCACCTGGCTGTGGGAAAAAGCATGAATCCTAATCTGGGACAATTTATTAATTGGTTAAATTTTCAGGATATGTTATCCAGCGTAATGAAAAACCCTGACGATAACCATTCGGTTCAAGTCGATTCTTAAGCCCCCGTAACTTACTATTCTGAGATCTTAAGACAGATACTCCTCCCACATACTCAGTCTATTTCATTGGAAGTCCGACGGCTTTTGCTGAGTTCTGTCACTTTTCTCAAGATGAGATACATAACTATAAACACATCCTTTTGGTTGGTTCTGTTCAATGAGTTTAGGAAATGTGGAAAAGATATTTTTAAGGATCATATCAAAACGGAGAAAAATTTTAGTTCAAAGATAGCTTACCTGTATAATATACCCTCTCGCATAATCTTCATAAGTCCATCCAAAACCATGAAGCACTTGAAGAACCTCGTCGTGTTGGAGGACACTGAAGAGTCTGTCTAGCAGAATTTTAAGACGAACAGGAATGGCTTGTGTTCCGTAGAGCATCAGGGAAGCCACGTCGAACGCTATGCTCGGTTGCACCACTTCAACTTGGTGACAATTAAATAGGTGACGGAACCCCAATTTGTCCAAGGCTGTAAAAAATTTAAATGGTTAACTAAAATATCCATTAAAAACATAAATTATTCATACTAAGCAGACTTTTCTATTTTCTGGGAGATTAAATACCTATAAAATACCATACTTATGCTCTGATTATTTATACTCTACCCATTTGCGAGCTTATCGAAGAGAACAGCGAATACTACAAAGTTCTATCGAAAAGTAAAAAAACAACAATGGAGTTTAGAATTTGTGTAGGCAAGGACTTTGAAAATTGCAAAACTAACAGTATTGTCAATAAAACAAAATAATCGAGATAGAATAACATTATTAAGGAGGCCGAGACCCAAACTGAGCTGTCGAGCCACACTGAACGAAAAGTTAGGTATTTTAACTAACGTCGCACTGGAGCAACACAGCGGGCTATTGGCGAAGGTCCGGGATCAAACCCGAAGGGAAAGATCAGAGAACACCACCACGTGATTTTGAACCACGGTTAGATGATGAGGTCACACCTGAGCTGAGACACCTCACTTTCCAAACTTCCGCACCACGCCAACGTGCTGATGAAAAAGGAAATCAGAATTAAAATAATGTTGCTCTGAAAGAGGCTTCAACATATAATCAGATGAAATTTTTACAATGAATGGGGAATATGGGAGAATTTGAATGTTTGCTTTTTCAGAGAACAAATTTTTCTGAATCTAGAAAATATCTACTGTTTTATATACTCATCAGAAAATATGAATGCTTCTTCATAATTTTAGGTTAGGGGAATTTTAAATCTTTTAAAATGTTAAGATACATACTATATTTTTTGTATTAGGTACTCGACTGCTTAAATAATTCACTGCAGGTATCGTATACCTATTAAAGTTTGTGATCGTCAGATTGTGAGTTGTGACAGCTGAAAGTTTATATATCACTCATGACCTCTTAGTCACAACAAGGCAGCAATCCACGAAGTAGCTACGCATCCTGCAATGGGAGAAAGCAGTGTTGGAGAATTCAGTACATTATTCTGGATTCGTATCGCATTACTTATAAAAGTTTGTGATGGTCAAATTGTGAATTGTGACAGCCGAAAATTTAGTTATCACGCATGGCATCTTAGTTATAATGAGACAGCAAGCAGTAAGTGGAGAAAAATACAGAGTGTGGCGAATTTAGCACTAGAAATGGTTACTATTCTTACCATCTTTGTCTGGCAAATGCATCTGAACGTGGAGGAAAACTACGACCCACGGGAAAACGGTGTACTCTCGGCGGAGTATGTTCATCGACTAAGAACCAGCCCTTGTTTGTTACCAGCTACCTGGTCTCCCGGTGGGGTAGCAGGGGTGAGAAACTCTAAAAACGACATGTCGGCGGCTGGGTAAAGAAACCGCATTTACCCTGCTGTTGTGGTGGGGTCAAGGGTCAAACAACAGGTAAGCGAGCAGGGGCCGAGGTGTCACAGAACGGTCATCTCAAGAATTTTGGTGATGACGGGGGAGACAGAGTTGGTAATCGGGCGTGGAGTCGAGATACTGTCTGCCATTTTGTGTGGTTGGACAATGGCGAAAGTCAACAGCCAAACCACAAACCAGTAATTTTGAACGCTGTTCTTATTGTCTAGGTAACTAGGTGCGCGGGGTTTCGTATTAAGGACTACAGCCATCTGATGAAGAGAGTAGAAATTGGTGGAGACTAAGCGATTTTCATCGCGTGATGGAACATGAGCATGCAACGCTTGTGGTGAGCAGAGGAAAGCTTAAGTCATGTAGTCTTTCAGAAACAATGGACTCATCGCACGAAATTGAAATCAAATAACATGGATTATAAATAATTTGAGCGATTTGACGCTTTATTTCAATGTTTCTAAGGAGTTTATTGAAAATTATGCTTCTGAAATGCATCGTAGAATACTTTGATGACAAAATGAAAAGGTCTAATAAATTTTCAGATTATGTAGTCTGAAGGGAAAAAGAATACAGAAAAACTGTCAGACAAGAACTTATTTCTTAAGCTTATACACAAGAAAGAGAGATTACTTTTAACTTTTCCATCGTTGTATTTAACAGAAAGATAATTTAAACCTATATGATATATCCGAGCTTTAGTGTGGAATTTGCTTATTTCTCTTTAAAAGGAACGGAGCAGGGATCGCAAGCACAAGATAGATAGGATAGGATTGGATTTTGATTTTTATGGAGCAAGGTCTATTAACGGACAAGCTGTGCCATAGATAGCCCGATATAAAAGAAGGATATAAATGTCAATGTTGAAATGCATTTTCGATTCAAGCAATTCAGCGCCTTGAATATAAACGTCAAATAAGGAACGAATTCTCCCATTTAGAAAATTATATTTTGCAAAAAATAATGCATATTATTTAAAGCATTGCATATTATTTATATTATTTACTGCACAATGAATATTTAATTTATCAAGAAAAACAAGTGCAGTCAAAAATTACTTTGGGACTTCATATTTGAAACTAAGACCTCAGAAAATATTGGATGAATTTTTTTAAAAAATAAAATCCTCGTACTACATATTTGCCACTGATAGGTAAATGACACTTATCGTGTAAAAGGATAAAAACACACAGAAATTTAAGATGATAATCAATACGATCTTCTAACATCCAGATCCACCCGCCTCCGGTAAAACAATAAACAGCACATCGGTCCCATCCAAAACGGATCTAGAAATAAAAAAGTCCAATTGTAGAATGGGGCGTCTCAACGCAGTCCCTGAAGTCCACGCCGCGGCTCAAAAGAAGTTAGTGATCTATGGGCTGTGAGAAGGGAAAAGGAACCAGTCATTTGGGTCCGAGAAGTCACATCTCCAATAACCGGACCTGGCCGCGAAACGGAATAACAAAACAAACTATCAGACTGTTTTTTGGGGTAGGGAGAGGGTAAAAGATTAGGCCGTCCCATAAAGGGAGTCGTGCGCCGATAGATGTCGCCGATAAGTCGAAAAAAGAACATAAAGTAAAAAAGGTGGGAGTGAACTGTTTCCAACTCACATACCGGGATAATCACAGGTTTTCGGCCGGCGAGGCTGAATCTATATTTCAGATGTCAAAAGATCTCGCGCACGCGGACTTCGGATTCGCATTCTGGTGCAGAAGGAGCAGGATACATAAACATTTGAGAGGGTAAAACTCTGTAATTACAGCCTCGGTCATTTGTTATGCGGGCAGCGACCACCGAATTCTGGCTCGCGTCCGTGCTCTCCGGGAAATTGTTTTCCAACGACAAAAGCTTGGCTTTTTCAGCTGTTCTCAAGTTGGCTCGATGACCAGTGGCGCTATTAAGCCTAGCTACAGAGAACTGGTTCACAGTCGATTCCAGCTTCAACAAAACTTCTGGATGAACAGCCTCGTTGACCATCTCAAATCATTTTTCAAAACTGGGTTTTAAGTAGCAGCACTGATTCATGCGAAAGTATTAGAAGTAAGTTATGATGAACATGTTTTTAGAATGTTTCTTTGTTTTTCGAGAACACGCAATCGACGCTGGTTTTCTCACTCGTGGCACAAATAGCCTTGCAACAGAACAGTGGATCACAATTGATTCCAGATCTAACAAAGCTTCTGGATGAAAGATCCAGTTTTTCCAACCTGGTTTTAAGTAGCAGTGCTGATTCATGTGAAGGGGTAAGATCATAGTTTCCTAAAGTGGGTGGCTACCACCCCATGTGGGCGTTGAAGAAATCTTGGGGACAGTCCTGGCTAAGGGGAAATAGGGGCATTGAGGTACAAGAGTGAGCAATAAGATGTTAAAAGAGGTTACAAAACAGATACCTATACTTTATCCTGGACTGTTAAGCTGTGAGATGAAAATTTTGTATTGCATTTCCGTCATTACATTTAGTTAAACATGGATTTAGTGTGGTAACGAGTCTTTTAGCTAAAAAGAGGAACTTACTGCAAATAGTTGACTTTGGAGATGCAAGGATGCTGCTGAAGGAAATAGAACCTATTTTACACAAATTGATAGCACAACACCAGGCTCATCCTTGTCATCTTTTTTTATTTTTTATCGATTTGATTGAATTAAGTTACTAACAATAGTGAGCAATCCAGTGTGTGAATGAGTAATTTAGTTTTTTTGTTATTACATTTAATAAATAGCTTTATAATTTCAGTTCCAGGTAAGTTTTATTTCCAAAGAAGCTTTCTGAAAGTCAAAAATTTTACACACAGCTGCATAAATATTTTGGTGAAGTTAAAAAATTATGGGCACTGCTCCTTTGCAATTTATTAGTTAAGATAGTTTTCCAGGGGCGATAAAAAGTTTCTTTCCAAAGGGGGCGTTGAGGCAAAAAAAGTTTGGAAAATTATGGGTTAGATTGTTAGATTTAAAGTCATGATCAATTTTTTTTTCAGAATATTTCTTTGTTTTTCGATACTGTACAGTCGATGCTAGTTTTGATGAATTCCAACTTTATAAACATAATTTTATGAACTTTCACCAAATTTTGTTCAATATTATAGAACAAATTTTAATTCTTTTAACAAACTTTCCGCTTTTGAGAATTTATTTTTCGTTCGCTTGAAGTTCGTAAAAGAAGCGTCGATTACAAAAATTTAAATGTTCTTTTAACATTTCTTTTCTCAGCACAATTTATTTCCATTTACAACAAACAAAACTACAAAAAAGTGCATGAATGCACATGTAATTAAATTTATTTGTGGTGACTTGTTGCGCTTTCAACCTACACCCTCTCTTTATTGAGATATAAGTTCTTTTCTTGTTCCCGTTTCGAAATTGGGTCAGTTTTATGATGTCCTTTCTGTAAAAAATATCCAAAAGACGTCTTACATGATACCCCAAAGCACTGAAGTACACAGCCATGTTGTTATCCTGATAGTTTTGAGTAATAAGTAAAATCGTAGTGTGGGAAAAAAGAAATAAATCATTTTTAAGACACTGTTTACATTTAAAAGACACTGTTAACTTATCTATCAGTTGTTTGCGATAGTTAGACGAAAAAACTGTTAATTCGCTTAAAAAATATACTTGAATTCTGATAAGTGATATTCCGAGTTCAAGCCGCAAGCTTGAAAAAAATATTTGATCAGAAATTATTATCATTACGAGAATTCACTTAACGAAGGCATTGATTTAGAAAGATACGTTCCGTCTATAACTGATGTTCCGGGCTTAAACATCTTAGCTTAAGGTGCGTGTTAAGCAGCTGCAGTTTAGGTTTTCGTCGGTTTTTCACAAATGACATATTTCATCCACCAGAAAGGTTAAATTACTCATCGGAAATTGATTGGGTGCGTTCTGAAAAGCATTGGGTAATAGGCGGCAGAAAAAAATCTCCACAAAGCTCGAGTGAAAAACCTCGCCAGGAGCGCAAGTCAATAGATTCCTGGAGTAAATGTTCATAGAGAATTAATGAGCTATTAATCTCAAAGGCCTCGAGTCATTCGAGATTGGCAAGAAAAAATAACATCTACTATTACCCGAGACATCAACGACAACAAGGATGGAAGATTGTCTAATAAGTTGGCAAACTGAAAAATAAAAACAGTAATAACGATATCGGACCTCCGAAGTGATTTTGCATCTAAGGTAGCATTATGAGTGATGTATACAATTGCCAATACTACGGAGAATGGAAGAGAGTGAAATTTAATATATCATTGATAACTATCTTAATAATTCATTCTAGATAATGGCAGAGTTTGTCATCTATAAAAAAAGTAGAACGACAAGCTTGGAATAATTTATTGTCTATCGTTTATAAGAGGTGGTTCAATCTGAAACTTACCATTTAAAAAAGGAACAAGTGGGAAAGAGATATAATCGAATTTCAGCACTAATAGGTAAATAAAACATCATTTATAGAAGATAAAGTGCGAAAGGAAATATGGAGTTTTGTGTACTGAACAAGAAATCATAATGTCGAGTAGAAAAAATAAAAATACTAAAGGAAGAAAAAGGGAAAAGATAAACATGGGCAAAGCATAATAGAAGTGGGATAGAATGATAAACAATAATCATCATTATATGAAATAGTAAATATTCGTTTGAAGTTTTATGATTCGTTTTACAGGAGGCTTCAAGAAAATTTTAAAATTGTCTATACCAAAAATTAAACCAATGAAAAAGTTGAGAAAAAAAATATCGTCAACTATCAAAGCCTAATAGCGTTTTCGATCCTGGAATTCTTTCTGTTTCCGTTTCGTTATTTATCTTCTACACAGCTCCAGCATGAGGCAATATATATTTTGGGATTATTATCTTAACTCAAAATATTCAAAAGTTATATTGACACTAACGACGTATGGGATTTCCATGTCCATTCAGAGATGGAATCCTGTATTATTATAACATAACAAAGTTTTAAAAAAAGCATAAAATAAATAAAATGGTTGCTATGAAGTAAACAGGTATATATTTTTAAAAAATACCAAACCTTTCGTGGTTTTTTTTAATTTTTCGAAACTGATTTCATTATTTGAAGATGTTTCCAATTCTTGAGATCCAAACGACGATGCCTTTTATTCTCATTGAAATGACGATGGTTCAGCTTATTTTTTTAAGTCGAATATTATGGGTGCCTTTATCGGGTTTCCCAACAAGCACTTTCTATCATTTCGAACAGTATGGTAAATTAACAAAAAGAAGAAATCTATGTCCATTTGAGACAGAAAAATTAAATTTCTTTTGGTTAGGTAGGTATTTAATTAACGTCGCACTGGAACAGCATAACGAGCTATTGGCGACGGTTCGGGATCATTCCCTGAAGGGAAAGATCCGAGGACAACACCACGTAATTTTGAATCACGGTCAGATGACGAGTTTCTTTTGGGATTTATCTACAGTTATACTACCGCATTAACTTGAATCTGATCGAGAAGATATCACATATTTGATATTCTAATCCTATTAATCAAGAAATATATAATTCAAGAAAAATAAAATTCCATAAAATGTATTCCATTTTTTAATTTCTTCCATTAGGAACAAACCGAAAAGCACAACACTGAATAGATGCTCTCATTTTATTTTTTCCAACTTATATTGATGTTATTACGGTACTGATATTCCTACGGGGTACGTTACTAGTATAAAGGCACATAGGAAACACTATAGCTCCCACATACAAATGAGGTAATAGCCTTTCATCTTATTTTTATTTGCCGTTAGTCTGCAGTTCATTAATTATGTATGGCAGTGTTCTGATCTAAAAGGCTTCAATGTTTACATTAAATGGCAGGTGATCGATATCAATTAAGATTACAGCAGCAGATGAATCTGGACAGAGACAGGGAGAAGAATGAGTATGCATTTATAATCAATATGATGGGGGAAAATAACAGCAGTTAATCAATTCGTAAGCACTATCCAGTCTTCGGAAGAGGATGATTAAAGTTGGAATTTACAATAAGTTATTTAGGTGGTTCATTGACGCCGAAAAGAATGGATGCTTATTTTTTGGCAAGTCAAACCTTGACATGATTGAGGAATCTTAGTCTAAAGATTTAGTTCTAATTGGGAATTAATGAAAGATAGCATAGCCCATGGATCAGTTTGACGCTGAGGTTCGCTATAAAGCTTCTCTCTCTCTCTCTCTCTTGGGTTTCACGTCACATTCCAATTTTTACAAACTATTATACCAACTGGAATGTTTCACTTTTCGTTAGATGGACTCTTCCAAACAGTTTCAATGCCTTTATTTATTCACAAGATGAATCTGTCAATGTAAATAACTGGCAAGCAGCTAGAGTGGATTTCAAGGTCCATAAATGTTACAATTCTTAAGAAAAACTCCATATTTTTTTCAATTGCTTGCTTACATTAAAAGAAAACAGTTTTATGACAGCCTATAATTTCAAATACACTGAAGTACCAGAAAAATTGGTACAGAAAAACTGGCCTATGCAAAACACATAACAACGCCACCTACGCATGGGTCTGCCAGAGCATATATAACGCTATAGATATCCCTAGAAGTATTTAGGTCTGTTTCCGCAGTAAGAATGAAAAGTTATCACGATTTAAGAGGTTTTCAACGCGGTTTAAGTGGATCATAGCATTTTGGAGGTAGAGAAGTTTATATTTTCAGGTACCACTCTTTCAAGGGGGTACCGTGACTACAAGAATTCTTGCAAAACCTGTAACTTACGACAGCAGTGTGGCCATAAAGAGACTCTGGGTGAACGTGACTAGTGTTGGCTGGCAAGGATCGTTTCACGAGATAGGCCTGCAATACTGAGTCAAAGAACATCGAAGTTTAATGCTGGGCCCTCAGCAAACATAAGTGTGAGGACTGTGAAACGTCCCCTCGAAGACATGGGCTATAGAAACCGACGCCCAACTCAAGTACCCTTGAGGAATACTCGAGACATAGCTATGCACCTCACCTACGCTCGGAAACACTGCCACTGGACACCTGATGCCTGGAACAAGAAGCCTGGTTAGATGAGTTGAATTTCCCAATTGTTTCGGGAAAATGGAAGGATCCGTTTGTGAAGAAAACTCTATGAAGACAAGGATCCCGCATGTCAACAGGAGACTGAGTGTACAGGAGGATGGTGGCTTCGTAATTGTAGAGTTTGTTTAGCTGGTACACAGTAGAACCCCTGGTACTTCTATAAACGTCTCAGACAGATTAATGCTATATGTGCATCTTTTCTGACAAGTTACACCCTTTCATGTCCTGCGTTCATTCTGATGGGTTTGCCACTTCCAACAGGACAATGCGCCGCCACATAAATCTAGGTACGCCGAATTATGGTTAGAGAAACATTCATCTGAGTTTAGGGTCTTGACCATTCCCACCTAAGTCACAATCTCTCAACGTTATTGAGGACATCTGAGATGCCATGCAAACACAGAATTCCTACACTTCTTCGGAATACAACAGAATGGTGGATCGCTTTGCAAGATATATGTTCAATGCCTAAAGAATACTTCCGGAGGCTAGTGTCCATGTTTCGTTGTTTATCTGCAGTTTTATGCTCCAAGGAGGCCTAACAAGTATTAAAATGATGTACCAATTTTTCTGGCACTCCAATGTACATTGACACAAGTGATTTAGAAATACTAAAATTCTTTTAAAACAGGAGAATTTTCATACCGATAAGTCATATCAACGGATAGTTTTAAGATGACTGGCTTAAAAACAAAACTTCATAAATGCTCGTTAAAAGTATTCTTTTATGCCACATTTTCAAGCTATTCATTTATTTAAAAGTTTTTGAAGCACCATTACGGGGTGTTGTCTCTCGGATCTTTCGGGATTGGTCTCGAACCGTCATCAATCTGTCGTTGTGTCGCTCCAGTGCGACGAAACTTCAACTACTCCTACTACTTATTTAAGCTTCAAACAATATAAGGAACTTCGAGGGAGAAATTGCTTGCAAAACTGTTGAACAAATCAAGCTCCGTTATTAGAAACGATTATAGAATTAAATTCCATGAAACATAATCAACAAAGCTTTCATATATCTTAAAATAAAACGTCTCAGCAACAAGAGTGTAAGAAAGGTGTACAAAAATGTAGGAGAGGAAAAAATAATTTCCGGCTCAGCCACTTACTCCCGCACCCCACCTTATCTGGAGATAATTGACAATGGGAAAATTGAAAATGGTACAAGAGGAGGGAAATGTGCAAGCTGCCAATCCTAAGGGGCGATGAACAAGTTGCTGTCTTCGGAGACTTACTCCAGCACCTGGGGCAACGGACAAGGATCAAACACAGAGGAAGCAATTTCCTTATTAACCGTCTCATTTTCACGCTGTCATATTTCATTGGCTGTGCCTCTGATTTAACAGATGTTTCTTGAACTTTGACCCGACTTCGATCAGGGGTTGGTTTTCAAGTATGAGAACTTATTACAAGGTATCATGGAAATCGTGTTCTTGGGCATTAGCCGCATGACACAGCGACAGCTTTGGGAAAGAGTGATAAAATTCTCAGAGAAAGAGATTGATCATTCGTGTATTGTAATGAAAGAACATTTGCTGTAATTCGGAGTAGGTATATTGGGTAACTTTTAGCCACAAGATTTAATTGGTGGGAAAAAGAACAGTCATTGAAAAAGTCAACAAACACATTAGAATTTCAAATTAGTAACACAAATTTGTACGTAAAATAATAGAACTGGTTTGAAAAGTGAATCACAATCAAAACCTAAGGTAGTGAAAAGTTGGTTAAAAGTGTGAAATTTTGTAATCGAAGACAATTGACTAAGGTGATATTTCATTTTGTCTAGAGAATCCATTATATCGATTATACGTTAAATTATATCCAATATCTTAATTTTTGGTTTAAACAGCTATGCTACAGCACATTACTTCCAAAAGGGGCTTCTTAAAGCTTTCAACTGAGAAATTAACTCTTATAATTTTTGATATTTTTAGTAGTAAAACATTATTAAAATTACGAAACGAAATAAACTAATATTCACTGAAAAATTAAGCAGTATGGTTAAGATTTAATTACACTTTAATTTAATTCATGTGTTTTAGAAACAAACATGATCTAAAATGAAATGCGTACGCTGTACTACAAATCTATAAACTGAATGTAAAATGCACCACGTTAGCGTGATTCATGGGCTTGTTTCTAAGACCATAGCTTCTCAAATTGGATACAGAATAGCAATTCGCAATTCTTTGTTTACGCTCAGTCTTGAGCGACATTTGGTCTCCATAGCCTATAGAGCTGAAAAGCCATTTCCCCATAAATATGTAAGTGGAATTCGGACATTTACTGCCGTGTTGATTAAAATTAGAAATCCTGCCGTACACTTACAGAAATTCAAGTCGTTTTCTTAAAATACAAAGTTAAAGTTTTTCTCGATGGAATAGATATTTTGAAGTATTTAGAACATTTATGATCACGTCTCCTTAAGGGGCTCGGATCTACCCTTGGGGATTGAACCCTCTCCGTTCCAATAGCTCGTTGTGTTGCTCCAGGTTGACATTAATTTACTTACCTGCCTACCTTAGGGGGACGCGATTGAGAACCACTGGTTTATAGCAGTTTATAATTAAGTAAATTACCACAAGGAAATAATTCTTGCTTTGTATTTGGTTGAGTCTCATGGCGCAAGCTGCGCCAAGAAACTTTAAGTAAATGGACATACACGCACAATGTAAGCATTACTGACCCAGAAGAGAGAAATGACCCGAGGAAGTGAACCTGCTCCGCCTACAACTCGCAGGTTGTTAGGGCAATGGTCAAACCCTCTGAGCCACGGTAACCTCATGCTTGCATAGGAATTGCGTCTCGGATTTCATGAATATACCAAAATTCAACTTCAAAACACTCATCTGACAAAACATTGGTATTTTTTTAATACACGAAAGAGAATAGTTTCTTCGGCCTTTTAAAATCACTACCAAATTTTCCAGGCAATATCCTATTTAGTGCAGAAAGGAAAAGAGAAGTTGGTCGAACCAGTTTCTTTGTTTCAGAAATGCTCCAGTGCTAAGTGTCTACATCTTTCTGTAGTTGTCCCGGCCATAAACGATGAGAAATTTATGAAACAGCCGTCCCCTACTGGAGGATCGGCTGCGAAGGGAACCAGGAGATTTAAGTCACACAATGGAATCCATTACTTTTCCATCTGAGAAGGGAACCTTCAAATACAAAAATGCGCCCCCCGATTATCAGAGTCTGAAATAGATGACCCGTTAGAGTACCGGAGACAAAAGGAATAAAAAGGGGGAACGTGTTATTAATCGAATGTCCTTCCGTTCGACAAGGGTAAGCGAGGGGTCAGTCCACAGACAGATGACCGGCGACTTATCTTTGTCACCCATTCCGGCGTCAAATCTCTTTCTGCATGCAGGAAAAAATACAAAAAGCAAGCGAAGTCCTATCTTTCCTATACTTTCAGCTAAAAAAAGAATATTTGTGTGTTTTTGTCCGAATCCGTCCTCTTAGAGGCAGTTGGAAGGGGAGGATTTTGAAGGGTTGGTCTATGGAAAGTGGGTTATAAATCATTGGGCTGTAGCAGAAGTTTAAAAAGAAAACGTCTACAGGAATTGTCTTTTCTGCTCTTGAGCTATAATGAGTTTAAAACGTTTATTTTTATTTGACGTTTCTTGGTAATTTTTCCGTATGAACAACTAAAAATGCATTATTTAAAAATATCTAATTTTCAAATTTAGAAGAGCCGAAAATAATAAAAATATTTAAAACATTCTGTCTTCCTAGACTGCGTTACCTGAAGAGTTTTAAATAAAATATTTCTGCTGAAAATATTTTTCGTGTTTTATTTTAATGGGAAGTTGTTAGAAGAAGCTAAGTAGTTGTGCAAGATTTATCTCAATTCTATCAGTAAATGGTATACTTGGATCCCCCTTTGAAATTTTGAAATACTGTCTACAATATTTTAGAGCAAAAATCCGAATTTTTCAGTCCTTTTAATTGAAGTTGGAATTCAGTTAATTTTGTCTATTTAGTCATCCTGATGTTGAATTACTTTGCAATAAATGTTAAAATGTTCAATTCTCTAGGACATATAATCAGTAAATAGAAATGGGGTATAACAAAATTCCTGCATCCCTGTACCTACGGCCTTTTATGCGTATGTACCATTTGATCAACCTTTAATCCAAAAATGTATAAACTGATTTTGTAGATGATGAAAAATAGTAAAATATTCATGTTTCAAGTGAGTTATACATAGTTTATTTAAAAAATCAGACATTCAGCATCAAATTTAAATTCAAATATACAAACTCTACAAATAAACGACACCATAAATATTTCAGACTGTTTTCCAAATCAAGAACATTTAGAATTGAAAAAGCAATAATAGCGTGGTTGTGAGTGATGCTTAGAGAGCGTTAATACATATTTCATCGACAAAAAACAATGCCTCAAATATACTCCAATGGGCTTCGCCCTTTTCCAATAAAAAGGGAAGAGAACGCCTACTTATTAAAGATAAAATAGGATGAGTGCTTTTCCAACAACGGCTATCAGTTACTACGTTTGAAGAGGTAAGAAAACCAGGACGTAATGAGTCTTTGTCTTTTTCTCCTTTTCGGTAAGTAGTTTGCCTTGTTGCTGTAGAGAATAAAAGCTTTTTCAAGGTTGAAGTCCATCGCGTAAGATTTGGCGACATTAGACAGTTTCTTCGCCAAAATATGTCAAATTATTTATCTGCGACGCAAAATATGACGCGATCTTAAAGACAATATTCACCTCAAACAATTTCTTTAAGGTATCAGTCTAATATTTCTGAAGTGAAGAACAATCAAAAGTAAATTTTAGCAGAGGTACAATAAGTGCCATTGCTATTCCCTCTTCCATTTCTTCCAATTTAATGCATGATTTTGATACTCGTCTTTTGCATTTAACAGTTCAAAGAATTAACTAATGCAACTTGTTTTTTGCGTACACATGAATAGAACAAAAATGTTTTTCATCTCATTAATGACTGTACTCAAACTTTGTCTACAATCTCTATTCTTGCAATTAACACTTGCAATTCACTATATAAAGTATCATCTCAGTCTATAGTATTTTGATGGTAAGAATAGTAGTTACAAAAGCTTTCTTGCGATTTTAGAAGCTTTTTAAAATGCCTTTTCCGAGCATACATGTTTTGTGGTTAACGGTATACATACTAAAATTCAAGTAAACGAGTATCCAATTTTTCATTTCATCAGACCAGCAGGCATACAAGTTGATCAACTTAATATTTAGTATATTTATACTGTTGTGCACTATTATACATATATAAATAATTAACTGGATCTCACAACTAAAATTTCACATTCATTCTAAATAACCAATATTTTGGAAAAATAGACCATAAAAATTGTGAAAAACTAGATTCATCACTTACAACTAACGTATTGTAGATATTAAAAAATGTGCCAGGTAAACTATAGAGGATAGAAGTATTCACCGCACGCATTCATAAACATTTTCTGACTTCAATACAAGCTCTTTGGCAACCAAATGCAAATAATATTCAATTAAAGATTCATTCAAAAGTGAGTAGTGACATTTAAAAAACAAAATCCGCATCAAAAATTTGGAAACAGAAACTTCCAAATCACAAATTCGAAAATTATGTATTGTTTCATGAACAATTCCAGCGTTGGAGAAACACTTTCACAACAAAATATGCTCAAACATCAAAATAGATTAAGTATTAATCCCACGCTTAATAGAGACACATCTAAACAATCCTGCATTACGAATTTTGAAATAACAGAAAATTCATTTCAGAAAATTTGAAAATCGTGTATTGCTTCATGAGCACTTTCGACGATATAGATTCATTCGAAGCATATTTAAGTGAAATAAATCTCAAATCCAATTGAGTATTTGTCCTTAAAAACCTGAATAACTCACAATCAATTAGAAAATTACCCAATAACTGTCATAGTAAGAAAAAATTTACAAATTCCGTATCACCTATCATCAATTTAAAACCCTCAAGTTTCTACAATCACTTTTGAACTATCTCTCAGACTCTAGTTTTGGATCTAAATTGAAACTAAAACCAGAACACAATCCCGAGTTTAGCGTATAAGGTTGCTCGCAAATACTTATGATATTAAATAACAATATATAACTCCAAGGAAGAGATCGAATTCTGTTTCTGGAATCTCAATTTTCACATTTGTATCACGTTTGAGCGGCTGCTGCGATATGTAGATAAGTGAGCACGAGAAAAGCTGTTTGTTCCATCATAGAAACCCGAAATAACGCATTGAATTCATGTCACAAAAGATGGTAATTCGTGACGAAATATGAAAGAATATATCACAATAAATAATACAGCTTTGTTAATAAAATAATCATTTTCTATTCAGGACTGTACCTGAGACATTGAATATCCACCTCAAAAATGTTTAATTTTCTAAATAAATCAGTCTTCATAGAAACTAGTTGGTAATTTAAATGAAAAGATCACAAAGTACTCAAAGAATCCTAGGTATCATTTATCGAAACAAGCAAAAAGAGCATGTACATATTAGTTTGGAGAGTTGGTACCAGCTCAGGTGTTGACCTCGTCACCTGACCGTGGTTCAAAATTATGAGGTGTTGTCCTCGGATGTTTCCCTTCGGGGTTGATCGTGGACTGTTGCCATAGAACGTTGTGTTGCACCAATGACTGCTACTTACCCATGTACATATTTAATTCTTCATTTTGAAATGCATTTCTTCTAATTGTACTGCACAGTGCTATTTTAATTGTACATCCAATTTTATTTAACTATTTTTTAACCATTCGCAAGTTCATACCCAGTCCATCGGCAGGAACGGCTACCTATTTTATTTCAAGAACATTGATGAAAAAAATCAGAAACCAACACTTTCCGAGGCTTCCGTAACCCTCCCTTCGATACGCCACTGTCAGAAACCGACACCAGTTGAGTCAGTTTGAAAACAACAAAACTTCCAAGCGAGAAGCCAAATTGTGGCAACCCGACACCCTCCCGAAAAAAAAGCAACAACCCCAGGTGGAAGAAACATGGCGAGAGAGAGAGCGAGTAGAAAAGAAGGGGACAAGAGTTAAAAACAAAGCCTGTCCAAGAGGTCCACCATCCATTTGGAAGGCGGCAGTGGACAGGAGATAGAAAGGAGCCGCCCATGGCCCCGGGACATCGCATGGTTCCGGGACACCTAATGATGGCGAGGGGGGTCGGGACAGACAATCGTGACTGGCCCAGATGGAGAGATGCGAGGGCCAGATATACAGCTCTATGTGTGTATACAGCACGCGCTCTTCTGCTTTGCCTATCCCCGAGGAGCGTGAGGATGGGGGGGAGGGATGAAGTCCAGAGAGTTCATTTTCTCTTTCAATCGACCTCGCCATCTTCTCGCCCCCGATGGCCGCTAATTGTATTTTAGGTAAATGGAGTCCGAGTTTTCCGAGAAGGGAATGCGAAAGTCTGGAGTTTTTTCGGTCATTGAACACGTTTCGATATTCACGGATGTTTTTGTGCTGATTGAAATTGGATGGAGATAGAAACTCTTTTTGACGCATTGAAGGGCAATGTGCTAAGAAAAAGTGTTTTGTAAAAAAGGCTTGAAGACCTATCACCTTACATGTATTTTTCACATAAAAAATAAGGCAACGTTTTTTAAGGGATAGTGGACCTCTTATGCCTCACCGACTATGTAGTGCAGTTCTAGACAGAATATTCAGGGAGATTGTTCATATACCTCAGTAGCCTTTATGTACTTAGAATATTTGTGTAATAATTTTAGAATTGAAAACCTATCATCTTACATGTATTTTCAACATAAAAAAACTTAGTATTTTTAACTTTTTTTAAATAAAAGGTCCTTTATGTCTCATAGCAGGTCTAGAGCCAGTCGTAGATAGAAAATGTTTTGGGTAAAAACCTATCAACTTAAGTGTATTCCCCGCATAAAAAAGTCTTTTTTAAATAGTATTTTCTTGACAGTAAAGGGCTCTTTCTATTTCATCCAACGTCTAGAGCAGTTTAGACTACAGAATATTAAATGGTATAATAATTCAAAAGCTAAAAATTGATTTCTGTAAATATTTAAGGTAGTGATTAATCCTGTTTTTACGGTTTGTAAGAATACAAATTTTACATCAATATAATACTAATTGCAAAAGTTTGTTTTGAAATTCCACTGTCCCCTTAAAATGTGGAGTTCAGTCATTGAACACTTTGAGTCGATTTTACGGATGTTTGGTTTAAAACAAGTATATGAATCACGTAGCAAAAAATAATATCAAAAATGAAAGTGAAGGAAAATGTCCATTAAAACTAATGCATGAATAAATGGAATCAAAATAGTTAATTGACTCAAAATGGAAATTTTGAATTCAAATAAATTGTAATAAGTTGAGTAATTATGAGTATAGTCATTCCTAGATTAGAATTTATTAGAAAGTATACATAACGAAATAAATAGTACAACGTAAAGATTGGATTGGATTGTAACAAAGAATGAACTAATACGCAAACTTTTATACTGACATTTTATACTTATTCGGTCTCATGCTATGTACAAATTATTTTTTTCGAAATAAAGTAATAACACTAGCACTAAAATGCATGTTCCTCTCTTAAAAAGTATGCCACATGTTCATCGATATTTCTACACGAATAAATGCTTCTACTTTTAAACAAATTCTAATAGGTCGTATGCAACCTATTGGGATATTAAAAGAGGTAGGTAGTTGAATTTACGTCGCCTTAGAGCAACACTGGAAGGCTATTCGCGATGGTCCGGGATCAATCCCGAAGAGAAAGTTCCGAGAAAAATACCTGGAAATATTGATTCACGATCAGATGGCGAGGTTTAAGAGGAAACTGACATTTATGAATAAAACTATGCTTATTCCACATAGGTTTTAGTGGGTAGCGAGATTGTTTTAATTTAAAACACTGTAAAAAGGCGTGGGAAAGGGAGGAAAAAGAAGACACTGCAAAAAGGAGTGGATGAAAGGCCATTATATTTCAAATAATGAAATGTATTTTTTATTTAAATGTAAAGGAAAGATTGATTGTTTGAAAGCTAGAAATTCATCGGGTGTTTATAGATCATTCGAAATGTAACATAAGCAAATATATAGTTTAATACTCTTGGTTGGTTGGAGTGTTATGACTCGAGTCATATTTGATGCCAAACAACGTCAAGTAAATGGACAAACACACAAGTAAAGCTTTACTGACACAGAAGAGAGAGAAATACATCCAGAGATTTATAGTCTTGGAGTTCTCTATTAAAAAAAATTTTCAATGAGGATGGGAAAATGGATAAAATAACAATACAATTTTAACTTTCATAAATTACAAAATGTATCACTTTAGTAGCAAAATATGACCATAGAGCGAACAATCAAACACAGAAAATGAATGCTAATTTACTATCTTTAGGTTCTTACTTAAGTAAGTTGTACTGAAATGGCAAGTAAAATATTTAAGAAAACCTTTATTG
Source organism: Meta bourneti (assembly GCA_933210815.1). Taxonomy (NCBI): domain Eukaryota; kingdom Metazoa; phylum Arthropoda; class Arachnida; order Araneae; family Tetragnathidae; genus Meta; species Meta bourneti. The sequence goes on along the minus strand of OW119924.1, from coordinate 58,889,602 downwards.
ACTTATGGAATGTAAAAAAGCTCCAGGCGACTTTCTCCACTTTCAAACAAAGGAAACATTTCTCAAAGAGACCAACGGTAGAGAAACAAACGTGATTTACCTCCCATCTCACATATTCCGCCTCAGACACCCAATAAACAACAGCGAAGGCTGAAATAATTACATATTTAATGCACTAATTAAAATTCCCGACACACAAGAACTCGCTTTGTTGTGGCCGGCACATACTGAGAATTAACTCGGGGCACTCTTCCAACTCGGACCCAGTGTCCAAGCGAGAGCAAGGGAGTGGCTCGAGACGACAGCCGACAAACAAATGATAATAGGCTGACCCCTGGGACCGAAACTTTTTTTTCCAACTCGCCGCCACCCGACCAACGATTCCTTTCTTCAAGGCTCGGGGTGGGCTCGATCACGATAATCACCTAACGATAACCGACTTCCTAAAGGTCATGGCGTCTGCAAAGGAACGGCCAGCTTCTCGGCATGGCAGGCCGCGAAACGCGTCTCGGAATTTGAATCAAAGTCGTGTGCATCTGGAATTATCACTCAGCAGCAGAGACCGTGTCCCGGCTAGATCGTGTCTTAGGAAAATCAGAACAAGGCCGAATCGCCAGTGCGGTGGAGAAACCGTCGTTTCCGCAATTGCTATCGATGGGTGGTCTATGTCTGCTGAATGGTCTTTTGAGCCAGGTTTGGCAATAAAAGGCTAGACGATTGTCTGATAGAGGCGATCTTCAATTGAAGCGCGATGGAACGAGTAAATGATCAAAATCGCATGAATCTAATAAGAGCGTATCTGGTTTAATCAGTCTAGATTGTAATGCTAAATCTATCTTAGCAATTCTGTTAACGATAATTTGGAGAGGAATATTTCGAAATCACTGAATTTGAACTTGTAATGATAACTTTGAATCGTCAGTTTCAAGCCAATAGGTAAATTCATACAGTTAAGCATTCAATTCTTTACAGAATCGTAGAATCATTGGATATTGGGTTGCAGTTATCGCAGGGTACATTTCTGTCTAAACGTTTCTTAGTTCCAGTACATATGGCAGTGGACAAAATGCTTGCACATGCAAATACAAGTGTACAAGTGCAAAATACAAATGTATAAATTAAACAAATGGGCAAAGTAAATAAATAAATAAAAACAAGAAGTCAAAAGTCGATTAAAGTTGATTCTATTATTTATGCAACTCATATCATCTTATTTACTATAATAGATTATTACGTGGTTATGTTAAAAGTAAAAACAATGAAAAAAATGCTGAAGCACCATTTAATTTAAAAAATAAAAAATATTTAAAAAATAAATGTATGATTAGAAGTAAATAAATTTCATGTTTTATAATTGACACTTTCTAAATAAATGGAATGATTGAATTATTCATATAAAATAGAGAATTTGATAAAGCAATAAACCCAGTTTAAGCAATAGATGTCCACATTCAGTGGTTTTAAGTTTTTTTAATCTTGGGGTACTAAACGATTAATTATACTTTCGCAAATGGTTATAAAACGAAGCATTCACTTCCATACCACAAAACAAACAGGTTTATAAATAATTACCTAACAAAATTTTAGGCATATTTTTAGATTGAAAAATAGTAAAAAGTAGAATTGTTTTTAACCTAAATCCTATAGCCGACAAACTTAAGATTAAGTTCAAATCTCTTCTTCATCTCATATATCTTAGATACACTCTTACATCAACAACATCAGTGGACACTCAACACTTTAACGAAGATTTTCAAGGGAGAATAAAGGCGTAAAAGAAAAATGTTCTGTAATCAAGATACCCTCCAATCCTTTCGTGACTCAATCATCTATCATGCCTAAAAACTGCATTTAGAACCCTATTTGTCAACGGCAGATCCATTGCTCGTGCGCAAGCCACTTTAGCAACGTGGTTTGAATATATAGTGAACTCAAAATCCTGTCTGACCGTCTGTTCCTCTTCTCCCTTTTAGTGTCTTGAACTAAGGTGTTTTTAGTTCGGCCTCGGCTTAGCTTTACCCACTTCATTAGCAAATTACGCTTTTTAGCATTACGCTTTTTAGCATTACGCTTTTTAGCATTACGCTTTTTAGCACAAATTAACGCATAGCTGTTAATTTGTGTTTTCTTCGAATGCTGCTATTTTACAGTTATTTAAGAGGGTTTTTGTAAGAGAACTTTCTTTTTCAATTTGGTTATAACAATATGCGTTTTGAAAGATTACTCTTTTTTAAATTTGTTTATGAATTTAAAAATCACAACTGCAAATAAAATTAGCCTGTTTAATAATGAACTGATACCTATTCTCCTTTTATTAACATTTGAGTTAAGTTTGATTTGGGAGTGTGGTTGATTTAATTTCCATGTCTTTTTTATTCAAGATTAGCAGTTTTCTTTTCACCAACAATTAGGAAGTGCTATGCAAAACGTTGCTTTGTTTATTCAGTGGCAATCCAATGAGCAACTACAAGTAATGCAGAAAACTACAATGCATTGTTCTCAGGTTAACATGAGTACTACATTAAAATAGCTCTTAAAAATTAAAACAAATGGTGACTATTTAAATTGAAACTTCTCACATTTCATGAGATAAAAGCTTCCAACTGTAGTTTTTGATGAAAATTCTTCGGTTATAAATGTTTTTCTGTATGCCTACAATACTAATTGAAGTTCTCTGTATGAAAGTATTTTGAGTTGTTCGTTTAAGACTGATACTACGTTATGACGGATGAACAAAAGAACTCGATCGATCAAATGCACCAATACAAGACACGATTACTTTTTTACTATGGCGCTACACTTATATTAGTTTACAAATGAAAATTTTAAATGAAAAAAGAATTAAATTTTATGTTGTAAACTATTTTTAAAAAAGTCGTATTTTCTATCAATTATCTATTTTAAAGTAAAAGTGATATAGAAGAGACTTAGATTTCATCCAAAATTTGCGTTAAGTTAACTACACAAAGTTTACTACGTAGTAAATGATAGTTTACTTTCTAAAAACGACGCACAATCGGTCAAAATTTAGTTTCAATCACTTTCGAAACCATGTTTTAACGAAAAAAATGTTCTACTTCAACAAATAAAATTTAATTTTATTTAGTTATCTTTAACAACAAAAAAACAAAATATACCGATTATTTAAGAATCTTTGGAAAATAATTGCAATAAGTTATCGTTTGAACAGCCATTAAATATTTAAAAAAAACTGGGAAAACAGAATCAACCATTTCTAAACAGAATCATTTTTATACATCTTAAAAACAAAAACATGGTATCTTAGGCATCCATGAAAAATTTAAAAACTTAAACTGGATTTCCTTAAAAACACAAGTATTGTAATACCTGGAAAACATGTGGAACTTAGAAATCCAATTCCATCCTCCTCGTGTCAATAACAGCAAAATTTTAACAGATTGTTTGATTGGCTCGTCGCTCAATTTTCGCTACGCAAGGGCTAATTAAACCAAGACCAATGACTAAAAGATGGAAAATTCGTATAAAGGTCAATGGAACTCAAAAATTCAAGGTTGTCGATTTGAATTTCGGTCAAAAAAGAAATCATTTCCAGTGGAATTTTTTCAGAAAACTCAATTTTGTTTTGTTTTTAATGTTACGATTTTGTTAGTTTTCTTTAATAGGTAGGATTTGAATGCAGCTAGTACGGACAATTTCCTTCCCGAGGGCTAATTAGACCGGGATCCACAGCTTAAAAAACGACAAGGAAAATTCAAAAAGGTTAATAAAAACTCATTACGATTTCAACGTTGTCGATTTGAATTTCGATCGGAAAAGACGAAATCCAGCAAAGATGGGAAAACTAAATTTCTGTTCCGATTCTGTGAGTTTTCTTCGCACGGCAAATGTTTCGAATTCAGCTCGTATTGTGACACCTACACACTGTCATGTCTCTCAATGGAAGTGAAAGGAGAAGGAGAAAAAGAGAGTGGACAGTTGTCAGATGGGAAAAAAAATCTCCCTTGGCACGTGGTACCGTGTCAGATGTTTATCCGAAATGTTTCGGCTGCCAGGATTCTTGTTTCAATTGACAGCATCGTTTATAAAACTGCGAAAAAACTAGAATGCCTGGTTTCAACCCAATGTCTCCCTTCGATCAACTTGTGACTCGGGAAGGAATTGCTCATAAGTGATACTTTCGCAAGGCTATGTTTTAGTAAACTATATTGAAATGCTGGATGCAATATAAATTGAAATTTCAAAATCCGCCTTGACCTGTTTCATTGTTTCGGAATCGTAAATAAATACTTTGCGTGAAGTTAAAGCTGTGATGAAAGATATTTTCGAGTAGCAGAACATCAAACAATTTTATCTGTTCAATGCGTAGTAATTTTCTGCGAGCTACTTCATTAATATTTCTTCTCTGAAAAAATAAACTGGAAGAGAATAAGTTTTAAAGTTAATTAAATATGACACTAGCTTTAGAAATCTAGAGTATAGTGTTAAAGGTTTGTATCGATATCATATGGAAGAATGACAAGACAACAATTTCATTTAGATTTTAATAAGAAATAAGTTTCGAAAAACAATTTCTTGTATAGAGAAATCAGACTAACATATAAATTCTGTTTAAGAACTACTACTAAAACGAACGTTTTAACAGTTAAGCCTAAGTACTTTGAATTAACTGAATTTCATTCTTAGCATTGAATATTGAACTAGAAATGTAGAAATGTATAATTAAATTTTATTGAAGTCATTTTAACTTTGATTATTGTTTGCATATGCAAATGGAAAAAGTGAGGGATACATTTAGATGGTATCAAAGAACAGAGGGCAATCACATTTTATAGCACATCGCTACTTCTTAAAACCACATGCATATAGCATATTTTATTTATCATTGTAAATAAGTATATGCAATAAAAAACTGAATAATAATTCAGTGTGCGATTGGATTTTTAAAGGTTCGTCCATATTCAAGAAGTTAATAAACTAAAGTATTGACAGAAGAAACCGAAACGGAAATTAAATATATTTGTTTTCATAGGAATTTTAATCATTTCACAAAACCGTTCGTAGATAATCGAATTCCGAGCATTTTTATCTTTCTTAACATAAAACTAAACGCTATTAAACGTACAAAACAAATATCCTAGTCGAACTCTTGGACTTAAATTATTTGTGGATTTTGTTTTTCAATTTACAGTCCCAAGAAACGTATATTTCTTACAATCGATTACAATACAAGAACGATAAAAAAAAAATCTAAGGTTTCTTAACAAATTACAACCACTTCATTGCAAAATAATGATTCGACTTCAATATCGTAAAAGACAAATATGGTGTCATCGTGGCTCAGTGGGTATGTCCACTGCTTTAATAACCTACATGTTGTAGGCGGTGCAGGTTCGATTAATCTCTGGGTATATCTTTCGTGTCAGTAAAAACTTCCCTTGTCTATAACTTGACGTTGTCTGTATTGTATTCTGCACCATGGCCAAATATGACCCTTGTGCCATAAAACCGAAATAATCAACCATAAGACAAATATGCACGGAGGGCATACACGATTTAGATCTTTCACTCTCTTAGGGCTGGTCCTCACCAATAGAATATGGATCAATCCGAATCAATCTGAATCCAGTAGAAACTGATTAACAAAGATTCGTGAAAGTCGCTTCTATAAGAAATGACTTGTTCATCTTAAAACCTCCCATACTGCTTGAACCTGTAACGTTCCGCTTTCATGCACCCAAATCTACCTTAGTCAGTTTCTAGTAGATTCAGATCGATTGGGATAGTTGTGTGGTTCGTTAGTTGAGTTTTATGACGCAATGGTCATATTTGACCAAGCTGCATCAAACATCATCAAATAAACGCATATACACACAAGGAGAGTTTTACCGACACATGAGAAACATGCCCAAGGTAGAACAGAACCTGCTGACAATTCATGTTGCTAGAGTAGTGGGCAAATCCACTGAACCAATTTTATCGGCGTGAAGCCGCCTTTAGAAACCCATACAAAAAATCCCAATGCCTTTAAAAAAATTATCTTATTCTCTCGTCCAACAGATGGGCCACAAAAGTTACATGCTGTACAAAATGCGTTCTCAGCACCATTCAAGTGTACCTGTGACACATCGATTAACGCACACTCTAAAAGGGAGTAAATGACGGAAGTAACAAAAGAATAACTGTCCACACACATAAGGGATGAAGCGAGAGGGAAGAGGGTAAAAAAATCTCGCGTGACTCAACCCCCCCCCCCAAAGGAATTAAAATTAAAAGAAAAAAGATTCCACCCCCACAACCTTCCGAAGAAGAACGCTCTTTTCATGCCTCTCAGAATACAACCCTGTAAAAATGTGCGTGTTGTGACTATTCACGCGCCATCAACTTTAATGAAATGAAATTCATTACGGACAGAATGTGCGCGAGGAGTAAAAAATTTCTTTCGTCGATGAATAGCGGAGATTTTTTCCTCTGCCCACCCCTCTTCGACCCCCTCTCTAATTTCTTCCTGTGTAGCAGTGCTCGATTTTTTTTCCTTCTCCACTTCCACATTGATCTCCCGGGGTGGGATATATCGCGATCAGGATGGAGGGTTGTCGGACGGGGTTATCTCGTCGGGGTTCGTTGTCAAACTGTAGGTTTGCCTTCGCTCTTAATCAAACAATTAAGGGAAGCGGTTACAGCGCTCATTAGAGGAGAAGCATTAATCGGCCCTATTAACCCCGTTACCCCTAAAGAATGCTCTGAAGTGTTTAACAGTTATCTGCTTCCCAAAGAAAGGGGTAGAATATTTAAATAGTTTTCTCTGCTTCTAAAATCTCAGGAAATGGCGACGAGAAAACATCATTTTTTAACTATTGTATTTATTTAATTCTTTTATTATTTGATATATTTAAGTGTATTTCGATCGAACACCTGTTTCATCAAGTTATAAAAACACATGAATATTTGAAGTCGTTTTTCCTTGAAGACTCAAGAATTTAGTACTTTAAGTAGAAGACTAACAGAATAATTTTGAAGTGTAAATATCTACATAGAGGATTTCGAAGATACTACTTGTGAACTCAGCGAACTTGAAGATATTGAAAAAAAAATTTGTAAATAGATAAGTTTTTTGAAGATATTGGTTATGTAAATAGATACATAAAACATTTTCAAGATGATGGTTATGTACATAGCCATAAAAGATTCCGAAGAAATTTTTTATATAAATGGCTAACTGGAAGATTTGAAGATAATTGGTTGTATCTAGGCATTAAGAAGTAGATTTATTCAAAGCAAAGCATCAGAGAAATATGTGGTGAGACTAAAATTATTCTTTGTTTGCAACACTTTAAAGGGGAAATGTTGAGATAAAAGAAAAAGTTAAGATTGAAGTTCAATGCTAATTACATAAACAGAACTGGATCACATAAAAAATATGTAAATATACGTTTACCCCTATCAGCTTCTCGAGATTTCCGAGTATGTAGAGTCGCTTTTTCTCCACAACACACACATTGATAAAATAAACAAATCTATCGCGGTTGAAATAATCCCCAGTAAAGATCCTATTGGTTAGGTTGGTCATAATTGGTTAGAAGTAATGCAGGGAAAACTGCAGATTGCAGAAAGGATATGTACGTATGAACCTTCAGAGGCTTAAAGTATATTCAAACTAACTGTATTCACAAAACGTTTGTACACAATTAATCAAATCAATCTGTTTAGTCATTCTGTCAAATCTAAAATTTTTTATACATATTTCCGAAACGAAAAATAATTTCTCGTGTAAAATCTGATAAGCTATTCCTACTGTTTTGTAAATTTGTTTTGTTGCTCCTTTTGTAAAAAAAAATCTTTGATCTCACCATCAAGTGAGGTGACACTTTTTTATAATTTTACATTTATAGTTACAACTTGAATATTTAATCTTGCACCGTAATTTTATGTTACATTTATGCTAAATATTATAAGTAATATAAACACAACATTGAACACTTTTAAAATCTGGTGCAGAATGAAATTATGCATCAACCCCCACTTGTTAGGGGAAACGATTAAAAACGGTGAGGGGTGTCTCTGGGGGACCTCGAAATCCCGTGGGGTGAGGGTGATGAAAAAGGTTTCGCAAAAGAATTTCAAAGGAATGTGCACTTGAGCTGAAATGCAGTCATCCGTATGTAAATGCTTTTGAACAATAAACTCTTAAGTATTCAAAACATACTTTTTTTCTCCCCATCACATTTTATTTTTACTATAGAACTTAAATAAAAGATGTCTTTCAGGTTCTGAAAAAGAATTTTTTAAATGACTAATGTGTTATTCATTATTTTTTACTTTGTAGTGTAGTGTTTCGAATTTGTTCTCAACAAATAATTTCGAATAATTTGTTTCAGTTGAATTACTATTAATAGGTTGAAACCTGTCTCAACTTGGAATCTGATTATGACCAAAAAGTGTGCAACATTTCATTTGAAAAGCTGTGTGTGTGTATATATATATATATATATATAACTCTATCTTAAAGATGATTTGAAAGTAAAGTGACACACTGCTCTTTTACGAGCTTTAATGTGACTAAATCACATCAGTAGCATAATTTAGAAACCCATCGTGAATATTAATATTGAAAATAAAATTTATTTTTCATCGAATCAAGGAAATGATACATGCAGCTCAATCGTATAAATGTAGTTCTAGTCTGAATATTTTTTCTCAATGGGTTAAAAACAATCCATGCTCTGTTGATGAGAGGGCAAAACAGTATGAATAAAGTTAAGGCTCATTAAGCAGTTTTGCGTTTTATGTAATGATACCTTACAGCTGATTACACTGTTTCTAAACTTAATGTGATGCGAAAAGATTATTATTTGATACATCTAATATTATTAAAAAGCTAACGATTTACAATTACGGAGGCATCGAGGCATAACAATACACATTACCTTTGTTAAGACGGAGAGAACTGGTTTCATCCGTTTGACCTTCATTCGAATGTACAAGTTCTCAGAAAATCATTAGAACGACTGTAAATTGAGTGATAAAATGACGACGCGTCAATGGACATCTTAATTCGACGGATCGTCGGGTTCTTCATTATTGTTATTGTCAAAGAAGTCTGACATAAGACACAAGGAGAACATCCACATAAAGACATTGTTGCTTGTTGCACAACATTTGTAGAAAACAATAGGTACTAGAGTGTCAAGGCCATTAAACTTCACGACTCTAGAGTCGAGAGATAGGAGTGCTGGTGGAAGAATAATGAAATACATCGATCTCATCTTGATTGGTTTGGTTTGTCACTCTTGTGTTCCTTTTTGCTACCTGAGGACTAATTAGACCGATGTCTACGAATGTTGCAGGTTGCATGTTGAGGGAAGCCCTGCTGCTGAGTGATCCCTCTCGACTGACAATCCCTCATGAAAGAATTTGGTGGTGTTTACACTTTCATGTTTTTCTGAGGACGGTAAAGTGTAAATGGAATTTTGAAGTCCGATGTGTTCGGTCGAATATTTTCAAGCTGCTGGATGCTCCAGATTAAAACTAGATAATTTTACATAGATGTATTAAATGTTTTTAACTTAAGATATCTCTATATTCTTTGACTCATGGAGCTTCTTGCTTTGTTAAGAACTTGTGTTTTTCACTACAACAACGACATAAAGTTCATTCATGACCACTGCGTATCCCATACCCAGATGGAAAGCCAGGATTTGTACAGCTGAGAGGCAGCACTCTAACAACCAAACCACTACGAACATCCACGCCTAGTCCAAGACTTGAACTCAGAACCTGTTGAACTGAGGGCGGGAGTTATCTCTCATTGAATAACAACGTGAGAAGAAAAATCAATGTATTTGAAATTTTTATGAGCAGTCTTTTTATTTTCACATAACATTAAATAAGTCCTACTTTATACAAATATGAACTTCATTCGAATTATTATTCTTGCTCAATAGAAAAACATGGGACTTGTTGAGCTCGCAGTTACTCTAGTTATTATATAAGAATGTTCATGTGAATTGACTTAACTGGTTTTGAATCAATTTTATTATTTTACTTTTGCACAAAAAATCTTACTTCAATACCTCCTGAGATGTACGCCCAAAATTAATGTTTTTGGAAGCAAATCTTAAAAAAGGATGTCCAAAAAATATTGAACAAATTGTTGAAAATCGATTTTCCCCCTCTCGTACGAATTTCAGTTAACAACCATCGATATTTCAGACTTCAGCATTACATCAAACCCAACGTCCACGGTAGATGATAAAAAAAAGAGGAAAAGATTGCAATTTATCAGTTTAGGACAAAGAAATAGAAGCACGCAAGCCCACCAAAAAAAATCCAAAGGAGTAGCACATCCTTGGCATAGAACAAAAAATCCCACGAAAGAAAAAAGCCACAAACAACGAGGGCAAAATATGGGGCCGCTTTACTAAAAAGGGTAATTTATTTACCTTCAAAACAAACTTTGAGAACCCTTTTTTATACATATATTTATTATTATTATTATTCTAAGCCTTCTATTAAATGCCGGGGACGAAGACAAGAACTAACGCTATTTGTGCCGAAAATGATTACCGCAATCCGGCAGGAAGCAGCCGCGCACACTTATTTAAATGAGATCAGGAGAAATCGGGCAATTTCCTCTCCTCCCCGCCACACTTATCCCCAGCTCCCCCGCATTAGAGATTATCCACATCACTTTTCCTAAGCGTTCGGCCGGCGTCTTTTACCGATCGTGACACAAATTGAAAAAGGGTGCTCTAATTGGTGTTTCAGGGATCCTGCCCTTGGAGTGGGGAAGCGTAAAAAATGGATGCCCCGCTCTAAGGTGGAGGAACAGACGGATGTAATTAAGGAATTTAATCCAATCCGCAAGTCGGTAATTCGGATATTACCGGATTGCTGAGGGAAAAAATTAGGTGTCTGAAATAAAAATTAAATTTACGTATCAGAATTTCTGAGGTTAGTTTTTACGGCACAAGGGGGGGGGGATATCTGGCCAAGCTACGCCAAACAATGTATATATTTCTGTCCCATAGTAGAAAGAGTCAATATCCTAATCCACTGATTTTGAGTTGTCTCCACAAAACACTTCAAGGTATCGAAAATTATAACAGAAGATACAGTGTCAATGTCCTTTTGTTTACTCATCGAATCTTTCTCTTCGGATTGATCCCGGACCGACGCCAATAGCCCGTTGTGTTGTTCCAGTACGACGTTAAGTCAACTATCAACCTGTCAATACATTATGAAAATATCAAAACATTGGAAAGCCCTTTTTGTATAATGTATTAAAATAATAATTACTAAATAAGCTGTAACCCAAAACTTGCAAAGTGGACATTGGCCCTTTTCTACCAAGATACAGTTTTAATACTATTCGTTCAACAGAAGCATGAATCTTAACAAATAAATGCAAATTACGGCAAATTAACGAGGGAGAAAAAAAAGATGAAAGCCAATAAAAAAGCGAGGGTAAAACGGAGGGAGGACAAGTCACTAGGGGTTACTGCGGCTCCCGAAGAAAGCAGTCCATCTTGAGTCAGTTGATTTCTGAATAGGTGTGAAGCGCGTTAGCAGGTGGCTGCCATTCGTAAAAGCATGAATATGATCACCAGGGATGTTTCCCCCTATTATCAATGCTGTCGCTTTCGGCGCCAAACGGTAAAATTTGAACCAGAATACGTGCTAAAGAAGACAGTTGTGGAAGGGATTTTTTTGTTACCACCAGTCTCCAGATTAAACAAAAAACACTGGAAACCATGTTACTCAACTGTCCTACAGGGGCCAGCACTATATATCGCGTTTGTGAAGTCCATGTTTACTAAAAGGAAGTAAACCTCTTGAGGGCTCTAAAGAAAGTACGAAGCATCCTATGACGTATCATAAGCTATCTTGGTAAAGTATTCAACTAAAAGCTAGTAGTTTATTTTTTATAAAAAGAAGGTTTACAAAGAAAACGCAACTTTGATTTTATGTGATGGTAGTGTGATCATGACTTTTTTCTTTCTCCCAGTAGGTTCCATAATCAAATCTCGGTTTGTAAGCACATAGATGTTGGTGATTATCCCTGCTAGGAGTAACGGCGGCGTTTACAGTTTATTGATCATTGAACTAAAAATGGTATGTATTATGCACCCACAATGTATACTATTTACCCAACACAACATTCGATATCACAGCATCTCAAAAGACTTTTGGAAGAATAGTTCAACATCTTATTTAACGAGAACTATACAAATTTAACTTCAGACTCACAAAAGAATTTATAGGCCGAGAGTACTGAAACTCATAAAACATCACGGTCTCTAGACGCAGCAAACACCAGTACAAGATAATGCAAGAGTATTGCAACTAAGATAATTCCATTTTCTTTTATTTAGGGCTCAGCTATGATTACGATTGTCACTTTTCTATAATTACAAAGAATTCGGTACTTATTCCAAAGATCCAGGTTTTAGGTGTATACTGGCTTCACGGACCCGGGGTACTCTAATGATCTTTTCTTTTCCCATGGAGTTTACTGTCTTTAGTAAACACGAGTGTCACGCTCCAGAGATTTCAAAGCTATCTTTTTTTGTTTACATCCCAATCGCTCTTTTCTTCTCTTTCACGGCATCTTTTACTTAAAGTTGTGACTTTTGTTTGGCACAGCTTGGCTAAATAGGACCCTTGCACCATGAAACTCCAAAACAACCAACCAATCCAATGATCCAGGCAGTTTCATATATAAATTGTTTATTCTTCGCTGATCATTAAAACCAGGATGTGATTTTCACTCATAAATTTGGATTCAATATCGAGACAACAAAATTATTAAAAGTAGACTACCATTATTCAGCCTAAATTGTAGAGGTAATCCTAGTAATATTTTAAGTTTTCATCATGCGAAATTACTGCACGCATCATTTATGATTAAATAATTGACAACTGATTGATCAATTTTAGTACAAATTTCAGCTTTGATTAAAATGTATTAATCAAATTTATATCATCTTTCTTACTTGAGTTGGAACAAGAAACTAGGATTTTGAACCTGGAATATATTTAGTCTGTTAAACATGAAAAGGGAAGAAATTATTAAAATTTTGAGAACACGAAAGAAAGGCATACAGAAAAAGAACAGACATGGACTTCACCCAAAAATATTTATGACGTTCAAAAATGAAACATCTGTCTTCAATTAGCATGTGTTAATGATAGTTATCTTGTTATTGTTACAAGTCTGGGGAACTTTTCAACTTAAAAACTAGGGAAAACTTTTAACACAAGTATCTAGACACCAAACCACCCCAACTCTCACACATTGTAATCGCGCCACACTGATAAACTATTCCCATGGGACAAAAAACTTGTCTCAAACACAAATTGCATAGGGAGAAATTTCTTCAAAAAAAAAAAACTTAATTGCTTAAACGAACACATACTCGAAACACACAAAAAAAGCGTTATAGATAATGATATAAAAAAGCACAGCAAAAACTGTCGTCGCCCTAAACTTATGGAACCCTCTCTTCTCAACCCCATTCCACCCCCTGGATCGTTCAGGTGGTGCGCGATATCAAAACATGAATATTTCAATCCCGGCCCTCATTAACCGAAGAAGATCGTGTGGTACGAACACCACACGGCGGTGCGAAAAGAGTGGCCAAGAGACAAAGAGCGAAAATCCCTTCAATGAAAACGCAAGTAAAACTTACCACCTGGCTCCTGAGCAACGCTGGGTCTTCAAAGAACCATTTTCGAATGAATGGATCAGTATGCATTACGTGCGCATTAGACACACTGAACGCAATTTTAAAACAAACGCTCATTTGCATAAAACTCTTAAGCTTCCCCCTTTACCCTACCCCCTCTCATCCGCCGACATCATCTCAATAGATATCATCACGCCTTCCCCTCCTGACGTCAATAATTGCGCGCAGCGTGATTGGATGCTGGATCGTCTTTAGTCGTAGTTTCTCTATCCCCTTTCTGTAGAAACTGCGAGCCTCCCCCCCTCCGTATAAAATAACACTCCTTTTTTTAATTTTTTTACAAGACTAAGCTTCTTTTGGGATGAGAGGGGGAGAATACTTTGAGCGTTGTTGTATCTCTTTATATTTGAGTTAAGGATTTATTAGGGGTTATTTAGGGTTACATTGTCTCTTTTTTTCTTTTCTTTTGGACTTTCAGCTTCTTCTTGTGCTTTTTTTTAAACTAAGGAACAAAAACCGCAATGAAAGGGAGGGATGCGCGAAGTGAAGAGACTGAGGGGGTCTACAGTTGCACCGTGTGGTGTACCGATGATAAGGAACATGTTCCGTGGAAAACTTTTTGTCTCTTTCTTTTACTTTTTTTGCAAAAGAGGAAAATGAATTTAAAGTTAGGGCTTGAAAAAATTGAAAGTGACTTTCAAAAAAAGTATCTCGTTATACAGATTGCATACACCTGTCAGATGGTCACTATAAAAACATTTCATGAACAGCGTTAGTTTAAAGGAAAGCGGAATAAAAAAGATTTTCACGATTCTTCTAGTTTTGCTTGCGGAGAGTTTGAGTAAGAAAAGGGAAATTGTAAGACGATTAATGAAAAAGGTTCACTCCTCAAAATATTGTGGATATTTCAATCTCGTGTTAAGCGGTACACTTTTTATATTCCAGTAAAATCAAAAATTCAATCTTTTACAATCTAGGAAAAAATAAATATGTTCTAAAGCATCGAGCCACATGCTATATATACCATAGCCATACGAACCATGTACTATATAAAGAGCATTGCATTTTTCAAGAGATTTTGAAAAAAGTATGAAATGAAACTAATATCTGTATATTTTAAATTTCCAAGCAATTTTAGTTTTTACTAGTTTTTAAAAATTAACGCATACTAAAGCCAAACAAAATCACGTCAGATCTTTAGATTTCTAAAGTTGAAAATGACCGTCGTTACAGTTATTTATTTCCCTGTCTTCGTTAAAAGAGGAAAATTGAATGCTTCAGCGCATAGTAATTACAAACATTTAACGTCATTACGTCAATTAACATTTGAAAATTTTGTAAATATTTGCAAGAATAAAAACCGTGAAAACTCACCCCCATATACTATTCAGTCTCTAAATCGAAATTGCAGGAAACTTATTTCCGGAAAAAGCAGCAAACCGACTCTACCGAACTAAAAAAAGGAACTACGCAGCCACTATCTGTCGCTGATCCAGAAACATTTATAACTCCGATGACATGATCCACAAGACAAATCATAACTTGTCGATCCGTCTCTAAGCGCCGGTTTTTCTGCCAACAGAAGCGATATTCGGGTACTCTTTTTCTATCATCGAGACTGGACACTTGTGGCGGTCTGGGAGGATTTTCAATGCAGCTTTCTTTCCTCTTGACCATACAGGAAAAAAATTGGGAAAGGCAAAGGCACCACAGAAAAAAAGGCCCATAAGATTGTGAAAGCAAATCGATGGCTTGTCTAAGCTTAGGGTATCCTAAGGACAGCTGGGTGCATCTTGACACCGAGTTTTTTTGCGAAGATACAACAGCAGATCAACACCTCCCTTCTCAGGGGATGGATAGAGTGAAGATGCATCCCCCTGCCAGCAAAGTTATTATTATAAAAGTGAAGGGATTTCTCCTCAGTTGTGTGTACGGATTGCTCCTGACAAATGTAATGAGTTTCGTTAATAATTTATATCATTCAAGAGAAGAGGAAATGAGAGCGTAAGAAGGGAAAAAGTTGGAGAAGACCCGAGATTTTTCATGACTTTTTTTTTTTTTTTTTTGCCCTCCTGGGTGCAAATTGAATTTATCACCGGTGACGGTATCCCCTCCCTTCCCTTTTCTCCTTTAAATCGAGTTATCACTCATAAACGCTACTGCACTGTCTTGTTTTTGTTTTGTTCCCGCGTAATCAATTTGGGTGTCGAATGATAGGAAACAAAGCATAATTCATTCGTGCTTTAATTTAGGAATTGTAGGAAACCGATACAGCTGGATGAGAAGCTTAAAGAATGCTTTTCTGCTTTACTTGTGAGTTTTTGTATGTATAGTTTTAATGTTTAAAACAATTGAATTAGAAAGAAATTCTAGTATTCGTGAATGACATGTTTGGAAACACTGAACAATATTGAACTTAAGGATGGAAGGGAATTAATTAAAAAATTAATATAGTAATCAAACTTTGATTAAATATCAGCATTTTGGAATAAACAATTACTCGTAAAATGACTTCGAAATTCAAATGATCAAATTTTTGTTGAGGAATATCAATTCAACATTCAATTTGATCTTGTTGAAAAGAAAGCTCCTGATCTGAATATTAGACTTATCGTCCCCTTATAAGTGAAACAAACTAAATTAAAAAAATAGTTCTGAGAAAACGGGGGAAAAATTCTACTTACTAAGTGTATTTCTCAAGAAGAAATCTAACGTTCATGGGAAGAAAAGACTTAGTGTAGTAAAATAGTTATCAAGTAACTATTTTAACTTGTCATATGAGTCAAAACGTAATATATATCCTCTTTAAAAACCTACTGTACTTTTAAAGTGCAGCTTATTAGTAACTTACCCTTCCAATGTCACGAAATATAATATGCAAACTGATCGTCTTTTATTATTTAATAAAAATATATAATTTTAGAATTTGATTTTTAAATTTTTTCAGAACATCTACTTTTCCTAATAAACAATCAGGAATCTAGAAAAAGCAAAGAATAATTGAAGGACATTTATCTGAATTACATTACTTCAATAACTAGTGATTGTAAAGGAAGTGGCACAAGCAATTAAAGAATTGAAATAAAAGAGAGAATAAAACTACCTATCATATTAGTAATATTGGAATGCAAAGCAGAACACACCGTTCAGTGTCACTTCCGAAAGTTCAGAGGAGAAATATAGAAATTAACAGCTCTCCAGAAATATTCCAAATCCCACATTATTTGTCATTCTCATTTTTTATTTACGTATCACTTTTCTAATAAGAATAAATAATGTAAAAATATAAAAGGTAATTGATAGAAATGCTTTGGTTAGGAACGAAAGTTTATCTCAATTATCATATCAAATACTACAATATCATATTAGGCGTAGTTTCCAGGAAGTATCTATTCTCACCATCGAGATCTATTTGTAACACCTACACGAAGGAATCACTTTTCAAGTCACGTACAGTTGAATATATATCCACTGCTTTCTATTAAGAATTCAGCAATTTGTTTCCTCTAAATGCAAGAATGCAATCTGTCAACATATTTTGAATGGAAAGAGTATTTTTTAATTCTTAAGTAGTTGTCTAAGTTTGTTTGATTTGTCACTCTACGATTATTTTTTTTGCAAAAAGTAATGAAGTAGCTGTCTCAGATCGCTCAAGAAAGTCTAAGTGTGGGGAATAGAATCCTTAAGGCATGTTTTATACGATTTATTTTTTAAATAGTCGACTTAGATCACACTAGTAAATTTAACTCGCTCTGTAAGACTGAAACAAATTAAATCACTTGCAAATAAATCAGTTTTGTTACACTAAATCCATGTTCAAATTTGTAAAAATTGAAATGTAGTCTTAAAGCATATTTTCAATATAGAAGAGCATTTTATGTTTTATAAACTGTTGACAAAATTCACGCTTGAAAGTCTAACTTACTGTGCGATTGAAGCAGATGAATCAGTTCTGTCACTGTCAATAACCTAATTAGTAATGATGTAAAACTTAAGCAAATTTTGAAAATAACATTTTCAATTTTTAAGTTGTTAACTAAAAAGTAATTAAGTAAGAACACACAAGATTGACTAATTCAGTGAGTAATAGAAACAGATAAAATCATCTACAAATTAATCATTTCTGTCATTGAAAGTAAATAATTTAAGGAAATTATTTTCTTAACTGATCCGTAACCTATATATATATATATATATATATATATATATACACACAATTTGTCACATTCCAATGAAACTAACATGAAAGTTACATCTATCTATAAAGGTTACTCAATAGTGACGAGGTTTATTACTGACTACTAAGAGATTACTCCCGACATCAAGTCTGGGGGTAGTGGTCACCATTAAAACAGGGCTCGTTTAGTTTGACTATGGGTGACTCTCGGGTATGACATAATTTTATTTTATTTTTCACGAATGTTGGCGCGGAAAGAGGTAGTATATACTAGTACAGATCTTCTCGGCTGCAAATAAAAATCACAACAGATAAGTTTGCAATTTGTCATTTAGTGAGTCAATATGACAAACTTGAATACATTTCGGTCAAGCATATCCTGTGAGAAATAAGATAAGTTTCGTTATTAGGCAGCAATAGACATGGGACAGACTTCCTGTCTGGAGCACTTCTCGTGGTAGACACAGTACCAGGTTAGTTCACATGTGTTGTTTAGTAAAAAACTCAAACAAGGGAACCTAGCACCTTTGTATGAAGATCCATTCCCCAGGTAACCCAGCCTCAGGGAACCTTTTTAAAAGGATAAATTGCCCTGCACGGCCCCAGCGGGTGGTCTTTGCCCAACTGTCCTGACGTTTGCCGAGCATACCGTGACAATGACAAACGCGCGGAACAAATTGTTCCTCTCCCCGTTCGATTGTAGTCCGACTGCGGCCAGACACAAAAGAAGTGCCGCGTCCACGTCTTCCAGTGTTTTCTGCTCCTTAATTATAGGGCCCGGTAAAAGGTACAGGACCTAGGGCAGTGACGGAGTTGATGAACTGCTCCCCGCTTTCTGACATCCTGAAGGTTCAAAAATGTAAAAAAATGTTTGTTTGGAGGGTTTCGGTGAAAGATTAGTTATGAGCTTTGGAAGAGGGTAACCGGATTAGAATGGGAAAATAGCGAGAAGGAGCAAAAACGAACACAATTTTTAATTTTTAACTACAAGAGAAAATTTTCTTGGTGATAGAAAATTCAACGTTTCCCGCACTTTGAATAGAAAATAATTTCATTAATGTTACAGAAATTTTTAATAACATCCTTTATTCCCGGAAAAATAGGTGATTTGTTTTTGTTACGTGTATCTGATAGAGAATAGTTAAGAGAGTATTACGACGTACATATGGTTGAACTTACATTTCTTCCCTCGGATAGATGAAGTTATTTAATGAGTCTAAATTATCAGGCCTTGAGATTTTCATTAAATGTCCAGTATCAGCTTAAGATATCTCAATTTTATTGGTAGATTAACTTAATTATTTTGTTTCGTTTACATTTTCGTGTACGTTTTTTTCCTTCAAAAGGTAACAATAAAATAAACATTTATGACTTCTCAGCACTTTTCATAAACAGATAGTACATAAATAATAAATTAAAGTATTAAGCTTAAATAAGGTAAAAAGGTTCGCATTAAAGAATGCGTTTGGAGTGAATTTAGTGGTGTGTTCAAGGTAATTTTTGAAATCAGTAAAACAAAACATATTTTGATTTAGTGACAAGGTTGTAAAAAAAAGCACATGTACTTTGTTTCGTGAAAGAGAAAAAGAAAACAAACTGGACAAGAAGGAGAAATGCCTTTCAATGCATTCTTTCAAATAAGATTTTAGTAGAATGAAGTATTGTGAAGATATTTATAAATGAAAAAATTTACGGATTGGAAAAATAAAACTGCATGATTTTTACATAAATATAAACCAATTTCAATAAATTCAACTAAACCTATGCAATTGGTACCAAGCACTTAATTTCTGATAAAAAATATTAGGTGAAGTACATGTTTTGAATTAGCAAATGAATGTCCAATAAAAGTCGCGATACACTCAGGGCCAAAATCATTTCGGAAACAATTTGACCCCCATCGATGCTTCCCCTCTAAACATCCCTGTCCTCGATGAGTGCTTTTTTAATATACAAATATAAATTAAGAGAGAAATGTGCAGATTTAAAAGCATAAATTATTACTATCGTAAAAAGAACCTACAAAGATAAATCAATTATCAATTAATGTCGTAAAATGTATATTGCTGACATGCAATAAAATTACTATTTTATTATATTTGACACATCAGTCAAGCACGGTTCTGATTGTTTATAAGAAAAGGCTTGGATTGCATTATTAAAAAGTGTGATCCGTTATCTTTCTGAATGAAGCTACAGAAATAACACAGCAGTGGATTTTCAAAAACAAAGTCAGAAAATCGAAAACAATTCAACGATGTACAATATGACCTACACTCTGCATTTAAATAAATCACTTTCTTTTCCACAGGAGTCTCGAGCAGCAGTGACAAAACTGAAATAACAGACCAAAAATCTATTACGGGGAGAAATCCTACACAAAAGATACAAACGTGAAACAGAAAGCATCTGTCATTCCGTGACTTGCGATACGAGTGCGATGACAAGCATCCTAAAGCACTGATGCTCACTTCACTTCACTTCCGGTCGTTAAATGTTTTCAATTACGATCCCCGCTTTTTCGGAAGACGAAATCGTTGCGAAACATGGACTGGGAGGCAATGGGAGGCGAACTTTACTTCCCGAAAAAATAATAAGTAAAAATGCAGAAGCAAACTATTTTCGAGGGCCTCCTTATTGTGAGAGGGAAAAGTGAGTGAGAAAGATTGCATGATTGCGCTTTGCTACTCACCAAACACGATATGTGTGTAGGTACATTGAAAAAAAAAGCGTTGCAGAGAGGGATGGCAAAGCAGATGCACAAACCTATCAGGGGTGGATCAAGGGGAGGTCTACGCCAGTAGATTTTTACTGCTTCATTATTTTTTGGCCAGCCAATTGTTCTCGCGAGTGTCGAAATTGGGTATAATTGAGCCCCTCAATGTAAGTTGAGGCGGAACTGTAAAATAATAGATTTTTCCCAAACAAGGCATTGATAAAACATGTTTTATCCGATAGTCAGTCAATAGCAGCTGCTGAAACAGCTTCTTTTGAGCAATTCATGTATTGGAATATGACACCCAATCCAGAATTGTTTTGAATAAAATATGTTTTACTAAGATAATTTAATGTGAATGAAATTACATTACATTTTAGCTCATATTGTGCAACTTTAATTTAAGTCAAAGCGCATTCGTCGACATGGGGTGTGTTCGATTTTTCATTTGTGCAAATGCATTCTTTATATTTAAAAATTAGGTTGCTTGTTCATTAAAACTGTATAAGAGATTATACTTAACCGGAGTAATTTTCCTTGATTCAAAAGAAGCATTACATACTGATTTCGTATGGACATATCCTTCAAAAAAGGATGCCTCTGAAAGCAAGCCACGATATTTCAGATCTACTTACCCCCTGAGAAGCTAATAATTTCTCCAATTTTCACAGCTCTAGCGCTTGTTAAGTATTGAGTACATCAATGAAGATTAAAAATTCCAATCTCAATAAACCAATTGTCTTGTGAAAATCAGCAATCCATGCACCAGAATTTAAATCTTGCTTTTCAGGTTGTTCATGAACATTTTTATGGTTTTCGTTTGCAACATATTTACAAAAAGTACTTTCCCTGAAAGTCCTTTACGATAAGGATTTCAGTTGTTATTTATTTACTAAAACGCTGCAATCAAGTCTATTGAGTATGTTCTCTAGCATTCTACTTATTTATACAGTGTTTGTGTGCACAAGTAAATAAAAGAATTGACTGCTAAGATAAAATAGCTACCAACTAAACCGATTTTACGATGCGTAAAATTTGAATTTATTTTACTTTTACACATTATAATCGAAACGTAAACCGCTCCTCGGCAGAAAAGTGTTTCTAACTCCTTCGCCAGTCCGGTCTTTCTTCTTGACCGCACCAAATCGAGAAGTTATTTACGGACAAGGAAAATAAAACACCTAAAAAGAACAGAATATCACCTCCACACTTTTATCTACCCCATCTATTTTTGTAAACCTGCGCCGAGAAGTAAAATGTCAGCTATCGCCTGGCACGCATAAAAGATACGAATTAAAGGCAAAACTTTTGACCCAACCCTCAAACACAATTTTTACCCTTTCTTTTTCTTTCCATCCACAACGTGGAATTCGAAGAGTTTTCTCGCGCCAACTTAATCGAAGAGGCGGAACTTTCCAAGCCAAGAGGTAAACAAAACCATCGGTAAAGTTCAATTTCCAGAGGAGGCAAAGAAAGATTAATGAACGGAACACTCCGGAGAGGAACAGACAAAAGAATTCTCTTTCTTTTCACCTTTGCCAAATCCATTTATCAGATTGCAGTTTCAAAAGTTAATCGCCAAGGCGGCACGCGATGCTACGATACCAGAGCGCCAAGAAATGTT
Organism: Meta bourneti; assembly: GCA_933210815.1. Lineage (NCBI taxonomy): Eukaryota > Metazoa > Arthropoda > Arachnida > Araneae > Tetragnathidae > Meta > Meta bourneti. Next base: position 58,867,418 of record OW119924.1, on the reverse strand, counting down.
TTTGCTCATAGCCCTAGTGCAAAATCGACAGGAGTTGGGATATGTGTTTTCTGTGGAAAGAACGTCTCTGCATACGGCGTGTAATTATGGTAACAGTAAATGCAGGGGAATGTATTTACTCCTATTTCAAATAAAAAGACTAACCATAAAGGATTGAAGTCCGGAAGCTATCTTTTTCGGGCATCTTGACAAACTAAATATTTTCATTTCCTATCAAGAGTTTTATGTAACTTCTCGCTTTTAAAACGAAAAATCATTCAACCAATGTAGCGTTTTCAAATATTTTAACACTTAACCTATCACTCCATGCTGATATAGCTGTCTATCACGAGAAATACTCCTGCCAAAGTCAGCGATATAGATGGTTGGTTTGGTTTTATGGTGCAAGGGTCATATTTGGCGAAGCTATGCCAAACAAAAGATAATGTAGTAATGGACATACACACTCACAAGGAAAGTTTTACTGACACAAGAGATATACATTTACTTGTTTAGGGTAAGTTACAGGAATCGAGCCTGTGCCGTCTACAATTCGCAGGTTGCTAGCTTTCGCAACCTAGCGCACTAAGCAGACCCATATCATGGCGGCCCTTATTGCCGTAGAAAAGAATCTTATCCATTTTGATACAGAGGATACTTGAAAAAATGTATTCAAGTTTGTCACAGTGGGACACTTAATGACACATTGGGAATATATTTGTTATGATTTTTACTTGTTACCGAGAACTACTTATTTCCGCCGCTAATATTTGCACAAAAGAATCAAATAAAGACATCCAACCCAATTCCTCCTAACTGAACGAGCCCTGTCCTATAGACTCTCACCATCCCGACTTAGTGATGGGATCAGTTCTTGGTAGATATAAATTCACTAATACAATCGTTATCGGCCGCTCTTACATTTACGCGAATTTCAAGTTTTTACAATTTCTTATAATTTTTAAATTACAAGTCTTTATTTACATGAGGGTCAACGTTTGTAAATTAAAAATTTACGTTAAAAAATAAATTGCAATGAGAAAGCCTAAGTTTCTGCGTGAAACGTGATGTTAAATTAAGTGTAAAGAACAATGAAGTTTATTGCAGATACCATTACATGCTGAAGTGATGTTTATATCAGTTGGAAGGATGGATGAATGTCAATAAGTAATAAAATAAATGTTTATTTTTAGAAATAAATTAAAAAATTAGTTTGCTTGTTTTTCATTACTTGTTTTGTCCAAATTGTTTAATATCAGACATGAGAATAAGGGAAATCAGTTGGAAAGCATAAATCAAATATATTTAGTTACAAACTCTTCCGATCATTCATAATTTAGGAAATTATGAATGATCGGAAGAGTTTGTAACTAAATGATGGAAAGGTGAAGAATTAAATAGAAATTACGAAACAAATTTTTTACGTTTCCTAAATTAACGGCATAAGTAAAATAGAAACAAATAAGAAAAGAAATAAGACAGTTGAAAAATTATATATTCAGTTTTTTTAAACTCTCCTATTTATTTGATGTATGAAGTATGGTGTATATGAAATAAAAGAGAAGAGAAGGGAATTTAGAGACACACACAGCACACAGAATAGGTATCTAAAAGTGTAGTTATCCCTGACAAGGTTATTAATTGCATGGATCTTAGGAGTTAAGGAATAAGTAACGTTAGGTAAAAATGAAACAAGATAGGTGGAAAACTAAATTCAGTTTCTTTAAACTATTTTTCATTTGATATACCAAGTGTGGTGAACAAGGAATAAAATAGAAGGAAAATTAGATCATCGAATAGGAAATGCAGATTCCCTTGCCAAAGTTATTAGTCGCATGGATAAGTAAACAAAAGAGTTACTGTAAAATGTGCCAGTAAAGAGAATATTCCTACAAAGCAGCTCAAGAACATTTCTGTGATTTTTTCCTTTCAAGTTGTTTTGTTGAAGAATTTAGATGCATAAGGATACAGGAAAATTTCAATCCATCGAAGACATCTGATAACATCACTAAAACGGATTAGCAGTCATTAACCCTCTGAACCTCTGAAAGGTTCACTCGCATCCGTCCTGCAACAGGCAGTCTTTTCTGTAGGACTTCCAACCAGTTTTGGCCTTTTTGAGTAATAGAATCTTTCCTATGATATATCCAACCAAAATATATGTTATTTAGACATTATCTGAGTTGTGAGGTAAAAGCAATTTTTCACTACTCGGATATATCGTGAAACTCTGAGGGTTAAACAATTTAGTGCATCAGAAAGTAAAACAAAATATACCTTTTAGGACGAAAATTAATGGATTTTTCACAGAACATAAATGCCATACCTCTGGGGTTTACAACGATTGTTACGGATATCTTATCTCTTTGTAATCGTATTTATACCAGTAAAGCTTTACAAATTTCTTACAACCTAAGCAACATTTTTGGGAAGGAAACCAAGCTCGTATTTACTCATGTAAACCCTCCCACCAAGTTACATCAAAAGATCATTTCTTTTGTGTGCCCGGAAGTTGCTTCCGTAATTCATACACGCCCTGATTACATAGCTAAATGGAAACACTTAATCTGGAGGACTTTATCTTCCCTCGCTGCGTTTCGGCAGAGGGAGGGAGTTTGAGCAAGGGAGAGACGAAAAGCGTCAAACAAATAGGATCAGAAAGGGAGGCATTTTTCGTTTATAGCTATTGAAAACACCCGAAGCTATCTATCATGTCCACAATCCAGCATGCCGGCATGCGGAAGATTTATTCCCATCCACTTATTTCCACGGTAATCCGAAAACAAGGAAAGAATATAAAGAATCTCAGAGGATTTTCCTTGAGCGGCTGGCGAGTGTTTGCGCGCGCCCCCAGTGTCAAGGTGTTAAAACAGATAATGTAACCATGGGAAAAGTCAATCTGTCAAAACGTGGGGCTTTAAAACCCCAATGACAGAGCGTCCCTATTAACCTCCTCGTGTACTGATCCTGCGAGGACGGGGCCCTTCGATAGTGCTGCGTGAGGGCGGGGGATTAGTTAAACCGTTTGACATCTTGTACTTCCAAATAAAGGCTCTCATTAATCTTGCCGGAGTCGCGTCTATACTCTTTATCAGCCGAAAGCACCAGACCTTTAACCGCTTAAACCTCTTCTGTTTCACCCTCTTTTCTCTTTTAAGCCGCACTCTGGCCCTGCCGGTATGTGTGCCCGCCCCGAGTAGATTGATTTCAGTGGAATAGACTTGAAAAAAAAATCCGAAAAAATTTGTTTTGATGTAGAATTTTTGTTTTCGATAGACTTCTTAGGGAGATAGTGCCAGGGATCAGTAAGTCTTGATGCTTTGCTCACTATGCTTCAGACAAGTTTGGCACGTTTGAAATTGACAAAGGTTCAATAAGTTCGTGATTTTCAGTAAGAAAGGAGGAAAATGTAAAAGATAGTCGGTTTATTTATAACTAAGAAAAATACTGTTAAAAATTTTCTATTGTTTTTTCTATTTTAAAGAGGTTATCGTCCGACTTCTAATTTTGTTATTGTAATAAAATCTTAAATAGCCAGAAGAAATATTAATGCTTTGAAATTCATCAACTGATTCGTTTTGTTGTAGAACTTTTGTTTTCGATAGATTTACTAAGGTGATAATGCCATGGGACCAGTAAATCTTTATGCTTTGCTCTGTACAGTAAGATCTGATGATGATAAATGATTCGATAAATTTGTGGTTTACTCATTACTCAGAAAGGAAAAAGAGGAATGATAATCATAAAAAATGGAAATGCGTTTATTGGTGTCTATAGAGACTGCTTTGCTAAATATTGACTATTATTTGTGATTTTTAAAGTCTAAGGTTCTGATTTCTATAATTTTATTGCAATAAAATCTCAACAAGCCAGAAGAAATTTTAATGCTTTGAAATTCATGAAAATGAAATAAAAAGGCGGAATATAAACATATCATGTGCCTTTTATTCAGTTTATCTATGAACAAAATGTGATCTGTGAAAGTTTTGGTTTATTTCGCATCTTCTTTCGAAGTTATTGCGTGTGTTTATCCTTTTTCAATAATACGTCGGCTTACAAGTGAAACACTCTAAGCCTAAAACATAGTCCTGAAAAAGCGAAGAGGAAACAATTCTACTCACGTGAGTTTCTCAATAAATCTAGCCTTCACAAAGAAAAAATGACCTAGTAGACTTCACCAGTCACCAGTTTTTATTATGTTGATCACATTCTGGTCTAAAAAACTCATATCTTGAAAATTTTGACTTGGTGTGCTTCACTTGTCAGCCCTGTTAACTGCCTTGTTAAGAATGTGAACTCTTTCAAAGTTTACTACAGTAAATTATTTCTATAAAATGCAAACTTAGATTTATAGTTAGTATGATCATCATTTTTATCACTTAGATAACAGCTTATAAATTAGTTGAAATTTCTGATAGGCAAAGAGGGAGAATGTTAATCTTAAAAATCCGTAACCATTAAAATCAGATTTGATTGTAAATATAAAATTAATTGTCTACAAAATTGCTACACGAAAAAAATATATTCACAGAAAAAAATGATGTTATTTCAAAAGCAACTGCAAATAATTTAAATTTATAAATAGCATCGCAAATCATTTTAACTTAACTTTTTTCATCCCACATAACTTTAGTAATGAATACTTTTATATTCGCCCAATAAATCAAGAATTCAATGATGTATAAATATAACTTCTTTAGAAAGTGGTGTAAGGACTAAATACTAAGTTTAAGATCTTCGCTCTGGAGATCCACAGAGTTGGAGAACTTGTAAAGCGCAATCGAGTGTGGGGATACTAGACAGAAATTATAGCTAAAAATATTCCCTTAATTTAACAATAAAAGAAAGTCTAATCCATCTTGCAAAAACAACTTATAGTGCGTTTTGGATTTTTTAAATACAAAATAATCACTGCTTTGTGATACAGAATTATAAAGAAAATCTATCATGGTGGTCCGTTAAAAAGGATAATTTTAGCATTTCAGACTCCGTAGTCTCCTTATGCAGATAAATGACACTTGCTCTGCATTTTCAGTAGATATTTTGGAGTCTAGACCCCTTACTGGAAAAAATGTTAATAAAAGAAGTAGATAAGTGCTCTAAGAATGCAAATGCTCTAATAATATTTTGAATCCCCAAATGATGATAAGCTGCTTAAGTGTACTCGAGAACATTATATTTTTTATCACTATATGATGCTGACAAAGTGCGCAACAGAAAGTGCTGTTACAACGAAGTTTGGGAAGCGTTGAACTCGCGTGCTAATAAATATTCTTCTCTGCTCAGTTTTAGTTCATTCGCTTATATATTCGTTATAATTTATAGAAAGTTTATAAAAACTACTTAATCGACAAGTTTTGAAGCTAATCTCGACACACTTCTTCTAAAAGAATAATGTTTTTTAATTTATAAATGTAACTCTTAGTGTTCGTGTACTTACTTGTAACTTCGGTCAGCGTTACGGACCTGTAATTATAATTTTGTTTTGTGTATTCATAAGAAAAACCTGTTATGAAAATACTTTAAAATATTAGAGTTAACTATTTGTGATAGCTTCAAGTACCATTAAAATGCAAAAATGTGTGTTAAATATTTCATATCTCAATTATCTGTGACTAGTATATGCATAAGAATATTTCTTTTAAAACAATACTTCAGATGTGTTTCATCTTTATAAAAAAACGAAATCTATTTGTCTGAAGCAGAAAAACTCGGACTCTGAGCTCTAGAGTTATGAAATTTGCGCAGCTAATTTTGTCTGAAATTTCTAGGCTAAAACAACTGTTTTCAGCTCGCTACATCATTTCCTTAGAACCATAAAAGTAATATTTGGTATAGAATCGCGTAAGAGACCAATTTTCAATCAATTTCCAATCAAATGTCAAAAGCTCTCACGATCCAAGCAATCGGAAGCTGGAAAAATCACAAGCAAGTGACGCACACAAAGCTCAAAAAAGTTTGACGATGCAATGAATCTGCTGAGGAAACAAGCGCGACTTGGTCTGTCTGAAGCAGCAAAATTTCTCGTGAAGCAGGGTAATAAAGCTAGAATTCTATAAATCCATAGATGATGTATAATGCTCATTGTTGTAAGGATTCACAATTTATTAACAGCGAATGTCAGTCTTGGAAAATAGTCAAAGAAAATTATGTCTAATGGTGTTTTCAAGGGTTCTTTCTAGAAAATTTCACAAAAATTGTGATTAAGCACAAATTTAACATTTTATGCTACTGACCAAAATTAAAAAGAAAGCAGACCCTACGAACAATGGTGACAAAAATAAAACGAGTCCAATTTAAAAAGAAATTTGAAGATTGAACAACAAGTAAATTTCTGAATAAATTGCGCTAGACTAAAGATAATGGTGACTGCGGAACAAGCATCAACAGATTTAAGCGGCTGTGGTAAAAGTGAGAATGATAGCACAATATTTTCTTTTTTAAAATTTTTGTGTGATTCTGGGTTTATTGCTAACCTAATGATAGGATAAGACAAAGGGGGTCAGAAACCGTGACGAGCTGTAGACCAGACAAAAGTTCCGGACGATGAAGAGATTCTTTTTTCTTCGTTCACATTTGGAAATAATTTGAAAAAAAAACCAAAGAAAACCTATTGTGTGTCCTGAAATCTAAGACAAACATTCTAAGATACAAAGAACAAGAGTCATGACCGGACGATGGTACACGTACAAAAATGCTATTACACTCAATACGTACAAACCTATAAATGTTTTTAAAATTTGTGTGTTCTATGTGTAACGAATACTTAAAATGATATTATTTCTGATACAAATATTTAGACCATCAAACAAAAGTCAAATGAGCACACGAGTTACAATACCATTGTATTTAATAAATATAAGATGAGATAATCTGGATAGTGAGAAGTTCAGAAAAGTATTTCTTTTTCAGGTATCATTTCTAGTGAAATGTTTATTTTGGAATAATCGCTTTTCATTTTTTATAGTTCAGGTTTCAGATTTTTTAGTTTAGTTAATGTAAAGACTTGAGATAGAAAAAGTTATTTCTAATTTCAAAGCACACAAAATTTTTCAGACTTTAATGTACATAGCAGTACTTAAACTCGTTCTTGATGAATTTAAAAATTGGATAAAAAGAACCGCATTTGTAACACAAAATTTTTGCTAGAAAGCAACATAAGCATGAATGAAAATAAAACTTACTTTCTTTACTATTCGTGAGCTATACAAATGCATGAAGCAAGTGAGTACGAGGATGTATTTTCTGCTTCTACTTAAATATAGCTAACTCACATTAAAAAGGAATTTTTATGCTAAGACTCGTTTTAAACCACGTGGCTCAATGCAAACTTGCTAGAGCCGATCTAGAAGATATTTGTTAATCAGCCGATTTTGAATGAATCCATTTGTATATTAGGTGACGGGTTAAAAATGTCAAACAAGGTTTCAAAGCACTCTTGCTAGCACAATCTCGAGATCTCTTTCCAATAGAGAAAATGTGTAACAGTATTGACTGTGTAGGTACAACATGAAAATGTAGAAAAATTGTAGTCTAGAGCAGAAATTGCAACTTTTTTCATCACATGGCACACATAAAACTCATTACTAGAATACTGCGACACACCAAAAATATGTATATCTTTTATCGGTCTGACAAAAGAAGTATAATTTTGAATGATTCAAAAAAATAATAGTAATTATCAACCCATTTCATTAAAAGTGACTTTGTTTAAACCGTTTTGAAGCAGTTTATTTGATACTTTGTAATAAAAAAATTATTCACTATTATTTATAAGGGTGTGAAATTATTTGTGAACACGCTTGTCAAAAAAAGTTCAAAACCTGAAAAACTAACTAAACCCTTGAAATAAAATAAATTTTATACAATTTAAAGTGTTTCACAGACTACAAATTCATTACTATGTGCCACGGCACACCGATTGAATATCGATGGCCCAGACCACAGCCTCAGGGGGTTGGCAATTTCTCGGAACACGGTATGAATTAGGTGAAAACTTATTCACCTAATTCATACCGTGTTCATCACCTGATAGGGCAATAACATCATTCAATGTGCCAGGCGCATATTTGGTTACTTGGCTGATATAACACATCAAATTATTTTTATTATTAAAATTATGTTCTTCTTAATTCAAAATTATTTTTCTTCTTAATTCAAAATTTTTCTTCCTAATTCAAAATTATTTTTCTTCTACAATTCGTGTACTCCAATTCAGATTCGAGTACTCCAATCTAAAAAAGTCAGTTCTCGTCCGATGTGTTTCCAATTTAAAGTCTGCTTTTTGTGCGCCGAATCATGCAATCTTAATAGTCTGTGCAACGCTTCACAGCGTGAGAATTCTCCAGCCAGTGGGTGGAACCTGTGGCTCTGGAGCGCAAGGTCGGCCTTTTATTAAAACAAACGATGTCTGTGTCGGGTATCTCACAAACAAAACATTGCGTTGGGTCACTTTGAAGACACAGAGAGAAATGAAATCGGTGTGCTTGAATAGTTCTGAAATTTTTGCTCATTTCGTCGGGATTTGCTTTTGCGTGTATTCCTTCTGTTAACGGCTTTCAAAGTTCAACCAACTATCTATTCGGGATTCTAAAATTTATGTTAGCAGATCAGAAAATACATAGATAACTAACCACAAAATATGTTGTTTAATTTACAAAATTAAACAAAAGTTTAATGAAAATTAATATATAAAATATTTTCTAATGCCAGGTCAATTGATATTCAATTGACTGATTGCAATACAAAGTCGGATTTGTGGAATCACTTTGCGTTAACCTGGTGAACCACGGGGAGTGGGTTCAAGATGCCATCTCACATACAGAACCACACATTATAGGTATAACACGTTTATAGAGACCAGATTCATTCCAGACGCACAAGCCTTGCCCTGAACCAGGAGCCTTTTGATCCAGAAATCACCTGACCACTAGACCATTTGGACGGCATGAAAAAAAAATTTTAATAATGCACTTATCTCTTGGTTACTTTGTTTTGGGTTTTATCGCACAAGAGCCATATTTGACCAAACTGCGCCAAACACAAGACTGGCAAAGTAATACCAATGCCAAGTAGAGTAGTAATGTAGTTATCTCTTGGAATATTCCTCTCACCCATAGCTGGTAGCAGAGAAAACATCACAGAGGGGCCCTCAAATTCGAGGGTGATAGAGATCAGCATACTGCCATCTCTAGACGACTGGCAGTGGAGATTTGAGACAAATTTAATTTAATCATGGCTTAAAGGTTTTCCTTGACTTGTCGGAAATACAATATGGAGGAGGCTTCTCCAGGTCACTTCCTTGCTTTGTCTGAGGCTACCCAGGGAGAATCTGTATTTTAATTATTTGTTCGTCTTGGACTTTTTGAAGGTACATAAATTTAAGGACTTTGTCTAGTTGGTCTAGACCAAGTGAAATAAGAAACCACAACATAGTAAATTTTTAAAATTAATTTAGAATACTAATTAAACAGCATATAAAATTCACTAATAAAACAAATTAAACGTCTTTACATTCAGTGTCTACCACCTTTATGGTCATTGCTAGCTACGGATTGTGAGACTTCACTCTCACCTTGAATAGAAATTTTTTTTTCGATAACTTCATTCGGAGCATTTTATAAAGGCCGAACAATGAAAAAAGAATCGATACACTGATCTATGAAATGAGTACTTTGTCTAAAAATAAAATATAAATAATTGCTACTGAAATAACTTTGATTAACCAATTTTGGATATTTTAACACTATAAGAAAATGAAGTTTGCCTTAAGTATACGATTGGATGAGTGAGTTAAGTTCACAATACGTGAGTCAAATTCCAATCCCTAGTAAAGGGATTTTTCCTAATGCACTTTCAACATTTGTATGCAAAAGAAAAGTTTAAACATAAAATTTTCAAATATATCTGGGGGAAATGTCTCAATCACCACATATAAATATGTTTAATTTAAAGAAAATATTAAAGTAATGATGTCGCTGACGTGGTATTGACATTATTTGTAATTGCAAACGCTTTTCTTTACAGAACACTTGCCTTTTAAGAATATCTCATTCTCATAAAAACAGGGAGAAACTTTTCCCCTTTATGAAAAGAACTTTTTTTTGTAGTTTTTAATTTCTCACATGATAAATCGATTTACTATCAAGATAATCATGCCATAAATTCTTCTATTAGACCTATACAATGAACATAGTTAACTTTTAATTTGTTTTCGTTAGTTTAGTGTGATTTAATTTTTATTTTACTGTCAGAAACACCATGTATTTGACGTTTTATGACAAACCCAGGTCGACAGTGAAAAGTATTCCAACGAACCTGACCTTAGACGTGTGGTCAAACCTAAATCATACTAGGGAAATGAAAACCATAAGCGTAAAAGGCTTTATGCGAAAAAAATATCTCAATAAAGTGACGAAAACAATCAATAATATAAATTAATCTCTGAATCCCGGCAGCCCCATCCATCCAACTGAAATTATGACCAACCTCAACCCGATTGAAAAAAAAAAAAACGAAAAATTCCATCGGATCTAATTAAAGTGACCAGTGACCAGACACTATCACCGCAAGACGTCGGGATAGAGAGGCGGCGCTCACAAAAGCCTCATCAAGTGGTACATACACAGAAGAAAAAAACCGCCGACAGAACAATAGGGGGACACAAAACTTCGACCGCGGCAAATGGGCGCGCAGCATGGGCGAAAGGGGTCCAATCCGAAGACAAAGGCGTGACATCAGTCATCGAGCGAGCCTTTATAATCATCCTGTCGCGAGTGTCAGTCCGGAAAATGGGGGGTGGGCACGCTCCATCGGCGGACACGGACTCGCCTTTTCACTGGGACGTCACCGTACCGTGTCGGCACACAAAAGGGTTTGCCATCTCGTTATGTGAAGAAAACGCCAGCCCTCACGATGCGATGGACCGTGAAAAAGTTTATGTATCGCGTCGCCTAGAGGGGCAGAAATAGCAACACTATGAAACCTGAGAATTCTTCACTTTTGTCTGCGCGTCAGTTGTTCCATTCTTGGTGGAACACTCCCCCGGACTTCTGACGCCATTAAGCAGAACATTTCCTCATTAATCGGGGTCGCGTAATTAAAAGGAATGTGCACTTCACACAGCGCCCGCCCGCCTTGCTACAGGCTTCGGTGTCCATTGACGATGACGAGCGGTTTATCATGATTCATCGGCTTATTGATACATTTGTCAGTATCAGTCGGCAGGTAAAGTATCAGCGCGAGTATTACTATCTCAAACTTGGAGTTCGCTAACCTGTTGGGTGAAAAAGATCTATTTCAAATTCAAAAAATCGAATTAATTGCTCGGCAAGCTTAATGATAAACTTTATAAAAAAATATGACACTATTAAAACTTTTCATCTGTGGTTTGCTTTGTCGCTTTACGGTAGCTTTTTCCTACATTTCTGGATTAAGACTAGAAAACTAATCACACCCATGTCTATGGTCAAGGGACTGAAACTAAATGCATGCGAACTTTATTCAATCTGAAAATTTGAACTCAATCAAGTTATAACAGTGGTTATAATTGGAGCATATGTTTGTGTTGAACAAACTTATTGAAATTCTTATCTAAGAATGCTGTTTTTAAATAAATGGACTTGAGTTATAAATGCTTAAATCTATGGAATTCATTTCTCAGTATGAGCAATGTTATTTAGACATTTAATATAGAATTATGACAGAGAGGTTTTTGTTTTCAAAGAACATAGAATGAAATTAAATAAATTCATCACGATAGTTTCTCCTAATCTAGTTTTGCAACTCCTTTATCCTGGCGCAGCTTGTCCGCTTTTGGACCTTGCGCCATAAAACCCCAAAATCCAATCCAATCCTTTCCGAAAAAATACCACGTACGGACGAGGAGCAAAGAATCAATATTTATAAGTTTCATCAATATTTAAGTTATTAAGTTTGAGCGATGAATGTTTTCGGAAACTTAAGTGATACAAAGTATGTTTAAACCAACAAGATACATGTTGACATTAATATGATAGAAGACCAAATGAGCTTAGAAAACAATTTAATAATCACCCATACCATAACATTCCAACAGAAGTAAATTGAAATGCAAGTTCCGTAAGTCTAATTTTCTCGTAAAAATTAATTTCAACTAGATTCATAATTTTGACATACTATATTGCTAAATTTAAAAAAATTACGTTTATTTATTTTCCAGAATTAGAAAAACACGTGACAGTCATATATAGTAAAGGGTCCTTTTATCAAGAATGTTTTAAAAGTTTCAAACAAATGTTACATTAGTTTGATATGTAAAAAATCGGCAAGATACCATTCGGTGGGTATCGAAAATATCCTAAAATGTGGGAAAAGTATAAAAGACGCTTTTCTTTTCAGCAAACAGTCTTGTGTATAAAACAATTTTAGGGGTATTTTAAAAACCCCACTTCCATTATTGTTATCGCTTTAACAAACTGAAGAAACGGAAGAAAAAAAATCGTCCTTTAAAACTGTAAGGAACTTTCGTATCATTTAATTTCAGTAGCAAAACTTTCCCCCTTGGGACATTTTTTAGAATGTCATGTTCGGTTTATTGAGTGATGGATTTGCCTAAGGTGGCGGTGTTTCATCAAAGGAAAATTCATTAAGACCACAACAGGGGGCAGAGAATAAGACATGTCGGGAGTATGCGTTTAATTACACGACCCGACACTTGTCATCTTGTCAAACATGTACCGAATGTATTGAAAGTGCTGTTACCAAGGGCATGAAGTACTTAAAAAGACTATAAGGGTAACGTTTCAATCATCTCCAAAGACATCTCCACAAATGAAATATTTCAGTGAACTCTTCTGAAACTTTTTATAGACTTTAAAAGACTAGATTTCTGATGTCCTTTGTAGGAAACTAGTAACAAAGAATGTCACTAAGTGAATTCATAACAAATACAAATTTACATTTTGATCACTAAGACCAGTGGTGTCAATTGGTTTGTCTGTTGGTGGTAATTTCTTTGCACAGGGACCTACAGTGATCCAATGATGTAACCTCTTCCAATTCCTATCCGTTATAATATAATAAAAGCATTATGCAAAACAATTATTTGTACACCACGTTTAGAAACTAATAATTTCTAGCATGAAAGAATCCACAATTGCTTAATATTTACGTAAGCGTTAGGTGGAATGTACGAGTATTATCCAAAACCTTTTGAGAGAAAAAAAAATCAAGACTGATAAAAGGCAATAATGTCACTAAATTATATAGCAGTGTTATCAAGAGTAATATTAAATTCGATATTATTAACCAGTTCCATGTATACATTGCTTCGCCTTTTTCTAAAAAAATAGAACGAAAATGTAGTAATTAGTCCCTATCTTTCCTTACAAGTTTATGTAAAGTCAAGTCAGCATAATTTTGTAAGTCAGAATCTAATGTTGGAGCGACTGACACGAATCGGGAGTCAGAAAGTAAGAAACTAAATTACTAAGAATATTGTTATCAAGAATAATATTAAATTCAGCAGTATTAAACAGATCTATGAGCACATTTAAAATCCCTTCTATTCCAAAAACGTTTAACAGAAATGTAGTAGTAATTGGTCCCTATCTTTTCTTGCAAGTTGACGCAAGATCAATAGATCTTGCAAGTCAGAAAAATTGAACAGGAATGCAGTAATTGGTCCCTATCTTTTCTTACAAGCTGCAACAAAGCTAGGCCAACAAATCTTGTAAATCCGAATCTGACATTGGAGCGACTGACGCCAACCGAGACCCGGAAAGGAAGAAGAAAAAAGAGGATAAACAACGGTGTCTTAACACCTGGCAAGACGACATCACTCGGGTCCATCAATAAAATGGTTTACTAGGTGTTACCGTCGATGGGGGAAGAGGCGAAACAGAAATGGAAAACCTATCATTAATGACCATAAAGCTCGCCGGGTCACTTGCTGCCTAATGAGTTTATTGACTGGGAAGTTCTGGGGCCCGGCCAAGGGGGCCGATCAGTACCACGCCCTTATCGCGCCCTTCAGGAATCCCACCTCGGCCGAAGGGGCATGAATCATCTTCGAATAAGATCAGGGTCTCTGTACCAAAGTCTTAATTAATTTATCTTTCTTCGGTTCCGTTGCACTGGAGGGCTTGTATCGATGAAAGCAAGGAGATGCGAGTGTGTACCCACATGATCGATGGTTCCGTCTTCGAGGCATTCTGAAGAGTCGTTGGGTATTCCAGGCACAGTGTCATTTCGTTGATGGGATGATTTGAGAAACATTTCTGTGTGAGATGGAGGATTGGGTCTATTTTTTTATCAGCATTTTTACATTATCTGACAACTAGTGAATGACTCTAGTGCTACCCCCCGACCTGGAAGGAATTAATAAAATAGCGAGTAGTGCTACATCATTTTGGGATAATATTTAAATACGTGTTTTCCTTTCATTGTTTACTTTTGTCCTGATGGTGGACGTTAAGCCCACCAAAATTATTAATCACTTGTTTTAATCATTATTAGTCACATTTTGAAGTTCCTAAATTTTTGATTGCCAGTTTGACTAAGGTTTCGTCTGTGAATTTTTCCATCGTTAGAACGACTTTTAAATTTTTTCATGAAAAGTGAGGGATTTGGTATTCTCTTTAATAGCATACAAATGACAAGAGAATAGAACCTTAAAAGTTCATAAAAATGTTGACAAAATAGAATTTCTCGCGTTACCTTAATCATGCTCTTAATAATCGGTGTATATGATACTTTATAATATAGACTATAAATAAAGATAGTAAGATATTAAACTTCTATTCAAAATATAGTACAGAGAAAGGATTTATAACATATTTGTTTCTTTTAAAAATAAAGGACTACAAGTATTTATCAACTATAATTAAACCTTCGTGTATATTACGCTTAGATATCAGTACTGCTTTTGAAAGCATGCATTCAATAAAAATTAAGTAGTTAATTTTTTTATTTACCCAAAAGAAAATTGACGAAGAAATTTATTTCGAGCATTCTGTTATGTTATGATCTTCGATGGCCCTCGATTGGCATTTTGTATGAGCCGAACTTGGGGATGTCCGCTGGATGGCGAGAGTCGAGGCGAAAGGGGGTGCCGTTCCCCTGAATGACTTGCCAGAGCGGAAGAAAAGAGGAGAGGCAGAGTGCGAAGGACGACAAATCTGTGAGGTCTCAAAATAAGGCTCGGGGGACCCAAACGTGAACTCCGGACGCGAGCCAGTGTCCATGCAGAGACAAAGTCCTCTGATAGAAGTCCAACAGGATCCGGGCGAGTCGTTTCCACTCCTTATCCGGCCTGCCCCGGCCTCTCACCATATTCAGGTATCCGGATCCCCAGGTAAAGCCGATTTGTTTTTGAACTGGACCCCACCAATAAATGGATTTTAAGAAAATGAGTTGGTTATTTACAAGTGCTAACCACTACACGACAATTCCGTCCGACGAGTTTCTTCATATAGTAAATTTAGGTGACTAAAGTATTTAGTTCATGTATTAAATCTTCAATAGAATAATTATGTGAAAAATAGTAATGAATATGTAGATCAGTGAGAGAACAATTTCAAAAAATACATTTATACGATTATTTGTAATCATACACCACACAAGTCTGTTCTTACCTTCGCAACAAATAAAAAAAATCAATGATAATTCTAAATTTAAGGGTACTTTCGCTATTGCCGAACTATCTGAATCTCCAAGTGTTTAAGAAATAAAGACATCACTTTACTCAGCATCCTGCGAGCTTTGAAGAAATCAGTTATGACTCGGAAATTCGTTACTTTTCCGAAGACCAAAGGATACATTCGCAGGTTCACGAATCAAAAAATCACAAAAGTATTCTTAATTGCAAAAGCTTTGAATTTCTTTCAGACGACAAAGGAAAATGTGTTTAAAAAAGTCGAGATTAAAATGTAATATTCCACCAAAACAAACTAAAAACGAGACAAATTGTTACAAAAGTGCACACAATGACCCTTTAACGAGCCGAGGCGCCCTCTTCGTGGATCAAGTGAAATGACTCATTTTTTTACGAAACACTTTCATTACACGAGCATTTAAATTCGCTCTCTCAACCCAGCTGGAAAGGCAGGGGCGCAAGGAGAGCCATAAAAGGAAGAATCCGTTTTTATTTAAAGCCAGAAAAGTCTTTCTTTCTAATTACTCGGAGGCTTAAAAAAATCCTTCAAAGGCCAATATCACAAAGAAAGTGATACACAAAAGGCTTCCTTAATGAAAAGTAAAGTCATCAAGCAGCACCCGCTTCCAGTAAAGCTCGCCTACGACAGTGAACGCCGGAAGGTAAAGCCATCATAATCGGACCTTTTCCCGCAAGCCACCTTTTTAATATATTACGTTACATAATGATTATAAAAGCGACCTAAACAATTACGCACCAATTTTTCTTTGCGCGCAAATTTTTGCGAAGAAAGTGGATGTTCCTTCTCGCTTTGTTGTTCTTAATGGAATAGTTCCGCTGACAACTTTTTTTGCTTTAAAAAATTCTCGATTTTTTTTGTTCGGCTACTGGGTTTTTTCCTTCTTTTTTGGATTCTATCCTTTTCTCTTTTAATGAACTTTTCTCGCGTCGGACCGGTTTCGGAGGTTGTTCTTAAGTAAATGACGGTTTTGTGTTCGTAAAGAGGAGGTAACGCTGAGTCGGCAAGGAAATTTATTTTGTACCGTGGAACAGCTCGAACCCAGATGCATTTACTCAGCTATTGGTGTAGATACTAATTTTGTTTTGTATGTCGAATAATTTGATTGTATATATTTTTGTTATAAAGATATTACGTACAATTTTTAGTTTCTAGTGTCTTGATATGGACATAACACCAGGAGCACCTATCCTTGCACCTATCCTATACAAATCTCGTCCATCAAGGTCATTACACGAATTGACCAATTTTGCTAATGAAATGATATCTCGGCATCAAGATATAGCCGATGGTTTGATGATGATGAGATCAAGATCTGGTCAGTTTCTTCTAATGACGAGGTATCTCGTCGTAAATATACTGCTGATTTTTTTTATGATAATGCGATCAAGATCTGGTCAGCTTTTTTCCAATGATGAGATATCTTGTCCATTAAGATCAGGTAAGTTTTGCTAATGGCAAAATACCTCGCCGAGACAACCACCAGGAGATGTAAGAGAAAGAAAAGGTTATTTGCATTGATTTTTCATTCCAATTATCAACTAACAGTGGCGTAACATTCGATTGAAGCCCTGAAGCGAACATGACAAATTTTTTAACGCAACCCTGATTGAAACGTCAGTTTCTGTTTAACGTCCTTAATTTTCAGTGCAAAATACCAACCAAGGAATGCTGATGCCCCATCCTTTTAGCCTCAAATGGTTTCTTATTGATTGGCTTATGACATTTGTCATGCGCAATGGGTGCTTCCAACACACTCTTCTTCCCTACTCCATGCTCTAACTGAGTCCAGTATCCAGTCTAGGTAATATGTGCAGTGGGTCCTTCCGCGTGGTCCAACGTTCTCTCCCTGTTCTCTCTGAAGAGTAGATGTTTAGTGGGAGAACATGGTGCCTTCGGCCCTCCATATCCGATGAACTTGAGGGAATTGAACAGTACGATTTCACAGAACCTTTTTCTAGTCGAAGGGGGTTAGGAAGTCGGTAACCAATGAGATCACAGGTTTACCTTACAGTGTCGTTGGTCAGATGGTATTGGCCTTTTTATTCGTCGTACGATGATCTAACTTGTCAAAGGAGGGAATCATTTTATAATAGGATTAGAGGTTTTTAAGTTCAATAAAATTAAAAAAGTTATGAGACTAATAACCATTTAAAGTTAAATCAATTTGAAAAGTTACCTATTCAGAATAACTCTCAGTCATTACTATTTATTGTTTGACGAAAGTCATATCTGGGGATATGCTGTATAGCGATGTTATCAATTTGTTCCAATTTCTGAAAACATTTAAGGGCTAATTTAGCGTAGTATTTTCTGAGTTCTACCACACCCAGATCTTCAAGAAGTTTAACGCTCCTATAAAACCAGGGGTTATTACAAATTATCCCGAGTGTGGAATTTTGGCGATTCAAGTTTTTAAATATGGGGTTTTTGCTGCATATCCCCAGACATGGCTGGCATAGCTGATTACTATCCCGAGCAGGGTTTTGTAAATGAGCATCTTGTTTTTAATAGAAAGTTCAGAGTTCCTAGCAATTATGGGATATATTACAGTTTGGGCGAGTATCAAACAGATATTCATATTCCTCCACGCCCCTGTTCTCTCCTATTTTAGCACCTTTGTAAAAGACATCCTAACGCACTGACAGCGCTTAGATCACAGTCTCCAAGATTGTGCGCAATTTCGCCTCTTGGGTTCCTTTTTAATTTACGTCTAAAAATTATTTTTATATGTATAAGACAGCTTCAAGTTCTGACAGCGCATGGATCAGGCAGAATTTCCAGGATTATGGTGCGCAATTACGCCTTTTGGGCTCCTTTTTAATTTAGGTCAAAAAATTATTTTTGCATGTATAAGATAGCTTCAAGTTCTGACAACGCATGGATCAGTCACAAAGTTTCCAGGATTGTGGATAATTACGCCTTTTGGGCTCCTTTTTAATTTAAGGCCAAAATTATTTGTATTCTATTTGAGGAAAAGAAGCAACGGCGAATCGAGTTGACTTACAGGATTATTTAAAGCTAATTCGATACAATCTTACTGGATACTGAGTCACTCCCAAACTCAACAAAACAAACGGTGAGAAAATAGTTTTACACATCGCTATCAACACAATTTCTCGCTTGACAGCCAAAACCTACGATAATCGTTAAAAACAGTTCGGCCCATCCATTTCAAGACGTACACAGGAAGCGATCTTAACGGGGTCCCTGATTTGGGGTCCTTTCGCGAAACAACTAACGAGCAGCGCCCCTTTTGATGTCGAAGCGCCATAGAGGGTCGCCGGTTAATGAAGTAGCGGTCAACTCGCAGTGTATTTCCATAATAACGAGGACCGCAGGAAAAGCTGCGGAAGATTTATGTAAAGAGTGGGTGGTGCTCGTTCTTGCGCATAGGAAAGAAAGGAAGGCGAAAAAAGAACAACTTTTCAATTTCATAGCGTATGCATTAAAAAAAGGGGAACACAATCCATTTAAGCGTACCTGTTGTTTTTTTTGCTGGGGGATTGCCTTATATAATTTCGAAAGGATTGCTACTTTAGAGTAATACTTTGAAATTCCAGGGTTCGTGTATGTCTTGATCTTAATGTCCGAATCACGTTTCACGTGAATATTAATTCCATGCAAGGCATGACTGATCCTGTAGGAATAATGGTAATTAAACGATCACTCATATTGGGCAACAAAAAGCAATTTCAAAGTGATACTTTTAATAAAAACAAAAATTAATTCGTTAAATAGGGCCAAGATTTATTTGAAGGATGTAAATTATTACGGGTTGCTATTTGACTTATTGTCAGTAAAAATGAGTTCAATTGCATTATTTGCGTACCTTAGTAGTTTTCTATACCTTAGTAGAAAAGGGGCCAGTGTCCATTTTAAAATCTTTTAGTAACAGTGGATTTAAAATAATTTGTATTTATTTTATTTTTAATACAGTGTACAAAAAATGATTTCCAATGTTTGGATTCTTTTATAATGCATTGACAGGACATTACACTTTTTCTATTATAACTTTCATTTCCTTGAAGCGTTTTGAGGACATAACTCAAAATCAGTGAATTTGAACATTGGCCCTTTTGTACCAAGGTACAGATTTATAAATTCAGGGAGAAATAATATGAAAGTGTCAATTTAAAATTTTAAAAACTCGAACTCTATAACTCGTGTAGCAAACATCACCATAGAACTGCATATTAAACGGACACAGTAGAAAACTTGATTATACGATCATAAAGTAATTTAGTTCATATTTTCATCATGCACACCACCACAAATGTGAAAGCCAAAACTCAAAAGTCTATTTTGAGTTAATGTATATTTGTGAATGCCTTTTCTAAAGTCCGTCTCCTGTTTAATTGTCGTAACTCAAAATCATAACTTACAATACATAATAGTTTTGCAGTTACAATGTGTTTACCGTTTCAAAGCTTTTAAAATACTACTATTGAAAGAACGCCGGTTTTGACTGATAGCACTCGTACACTAGGGTTGCAATATAACAATGCTTTGTTATGTTCCCGTTCTACGAATTATTAAGTTTGGTTTGTCGCTCTCGACATCTTTTGCCACACAAAGTCTAATTAGACAGGAATCTATTTCTATAAATTGAATTCTAAATCTTAAAGAGTGAGACCACCGTGGCTGATTTTGTTAGCAGAATGCCCTCTATCAGCCTGCTAGCTGTTGGCGGTGCAGTTTCGATTGCTGTATCTACCCCGGGAGTATTTCTTTCTTTGGCAGTAAAACTTTCTTTGTGTTTGCCTATTTAACTTGACGGAAAAAACATTGCTCGGTCAGATCTGGTCCTTGAGCCATGAAAAAACCAAAGCAGCCAAGTCTAAAAAATGCGTTTAATTGAGGTAGGTAGATTGTTGAATTTATGTCACACTGGAGCAATATAACGGGCTATTGGTGACAGTCCAGGATCAATACCGAAGGGAAAGATCCGAGAACACCTCGCAATTTTGAACCACTGTCGGATGACCAACTTTTAATTGAGCATTTTTCATTCTTCTGTAACATACTGATCAAGCAAGACAATTAGAAAGCTATGAAAACTACGTTTTCTAAAACAATCCAAAATACCTTCAATTTTAACTGATAAATTAAATTTACCGCGTTCAAGTATGCATTTCCCATTGATACGGTCCTCCATCTATTTAAATTGCGACAACTAAATTAGCAACACTAACCAGCTGGACCACCCAAGTCAACAACGATCGCTTAGGATTTCATCTGCAAAAGGAAGTGAATTTTGCTGCCGTTTTTTTCTTTTCCTATAACATCCATTTACCTTCCCTTACAAAAAGAGTGATATTGTGGGAAGTGCAGCATTTCAAAAAGAGGACCAAACAATTCCCCCGGATTAAAGCAGGCCACTGAGTTCTGGAGAATTACCCATACAACGATACATAGGGCACAGTTCAGTGCGCAATTATCATTCGCAAGAGCCTCCGACAAATAGACTGTATAAGAATGTCTCGGGGGATTTTTAAAAAAGAAAGCAAAGCGTTGGACAGTGCAGTCTAGTTCTGAAGAGGATCGTCATCAGTACAAAAGATTGACAATTATGAAAAGGCTCTTTTCTGTGGATTTGGTGATGTGCGGTCTCGTTTTTTTTTGTTGTTTGCTGTACACGTGCAGCTCTATTCCTCAGCACAGCCGGTAGGAAGAAGGGAACGTTTAGGTCATGTGACAAATAATTCAATTCCAATAATATTGTTAAGCTTAATCTTTTTTTTAAGTACTTTAAAGCCATCATATATTTGTCAAAGCAACAGAAAGATGAGTATGCCAGTGTAAAGTATTGACCACAATACGATAAATCAAGACTTCCATCTGTAATTCCGCCAAATTGACATTAATGAAGGAATTTGATTTAACATTAATGCAATAAGTTCAGAACTGGTGATACGATACTTCAAATTGTGAACTCATGCCACATTTAAAAAATGTAGTCAAGAACATGAGAAAATTAAAAATTCTTAACAATAAAACTATGAAAAAATCAAAACGAATATAATTTAAAAAATGTAGTCAAGAACATGAGAAAATTAAAAATTCTTAACAATAAAACTATGAAAAAATCAAAACGAATATAAGCAAAGATAAAAGTGAATTTAAGTTTTAAATTTATTATTTTTGTTCGATTTATATGTAAAGATTTTTCTGAGATTCTAATTTACTGTTTATTTTGAGAAACATATTTTGAGTTTCTTCATTGTTAAACACGTACTAAATTAGCAAAATATGTTTTAAAACAAATTGAAGATACATAACTTTACTCTAGGATATGCCTTAAGAGAAATTATTTTCATTAAATAATAAAAATAATGCAACTCAAAAAATTAGATTTCAAGCGAAAGTGGACTTGTCAAATATCTTTCTGATTCCCTAGTTTTTAAAATGTTACAAAATCCAACATATGTGTTAACAAACGAAATTTCTATACAAAAATAAACTTCAATCACCAATGAAACCTTCAAAACTATTTTACACCACCAAAGCTGATTATAGAGCTTTTACATCAATAATAAACAAAGAGTTTCATTACACTCACTTGCCACACTTCTGTTGCTATGAATGCAGTCATATAGAAGGAAACACTTTTGATGAAATAAATTGTGCACATTAAATCATATATACATATGGAGAAACACACGATATGGAAACAAGGCAAATTGTTGGTTCAAAATTCAACTGGTGTAAGAAAACCGAGTTGAGTTTCACGAAGACATAATTTAAAAGGAAATTAAGAGAGTCGTACGTAATGAAAAAGAAACAAAATGCAGCCTTAACCGAACATTAAGGTCGCCCCTGTCCCGCCTTCTAGTGTTAAAATTCCGATACATTA
The DNA here is from genome assembly GCA_933210815.1 of Meta bourneti. Lineage (NCBI taxonomy): Eukaryota > Metazoa > Arthropoda > Arachnida > Araneae > Tetragnathidae > Meta > Meta bourneti. Next base: position 58,844,930 of record OW119924.1, on the reverse strand, counting down.
AAAACAAAGCGTGCCTGCATAAACTGCGCTGACACGCGATTTCTGGGTGTGTAAAAGAAGAGAAACATGAAAAGAAGCAATTATGAAAAATTAAGTAATTCCACGTATGCCTGTTTTCCTAATACATACAAGTAATGTAAGTGTGTTCTTGTAACTCGTCTTGAATTGAGATAAGAACGCGGTACAACTACACGGTCTTTTGACTAAATCCATCAGCCAATATGTAGTTTGTTGATGATTTAATAAGATACCTTTTTATCTACAACAGCATTTTTGAAGATAATCCTTTAGTGAAAAAGTTATTGGCAATTTTTAGGATTTTGTCTCTATACTTGTTCAACAAAATGTCCAATGTTCGATGGATCCCAACAGCAATCGATAATTCGTAACATTTTTAAAGAATTTTTTCAGCACTTTAACCGGTTATACGAAACCATTGGACTGGAATAGCGTAATATGTGCATGTGAACAAATTTATTGCTGAAATCCCATTATTTTAAATATTTGATTAATTACTTAAAATGTATTTTAAATATTTGAAATTCAATAGCAATGAAGGCATGCAATTCCTACAACACAAACCTAAAAAAATGTGCTAATGCTTTAGTGTTAGTTTCTACTTGATTTTAATATTGGTTTCGAGTGTACTGATTACTCATAACCCTAATTTACTGCCATAAGGGTGTCAAAATGTTTACAGGAGGTTACCTGTGGCCCAGATTCTCCCACAAACTTGAGAACCTATGGTAACTTTGACTAAATTCTTCGAATTATTCAGTTTTGCACTTTACAAGTTGAGTACGTTAGATTAAAAAAACACAATCAAGAAACATAAATTGAGAAACAGGGAAAACTTCACCTGCTTAGATTATTCATAATTTTGTTCACACAATGGGACTGAAACAAGTGCCTTGTCGATACTTTAGAATCTTCTATAGCGTGTTTACTTTTTCCATATTTTAGTTTCTCTTGCTGAAACAAATACGACAAATTCTCTGAGACCGTCTTCTGAATATTGAAACGCCCAAGACTTATAGACTCTGACTTGCAATACAAAATGTCTTACGATCCGGAAACGTCTTGCGTGTCATCAAGCACGAAAAACCTGAAGACAAACGCTAGCACCATAGCGATGGCCCTCAACCCGGGTGAGCTAGTACCACAGTCCAGAAGCGTCTGGAGGACTTGTAGCCAGACCTAATTACACCTGGCTGGAAAAGACATCTATTATAAGAAGCAGAACCAAGTGAAAAGAAGCAATCGATGCCGGCCACCAGGTACTTTCCCCAGCTTGCCTTCCATCTTTCCTAGTGGGGAGAGAGGGACAGAAGGGAAAAAATGTTTATTAGCTCTCTCTTGAGCTTCCATCTCGTCGGGAGTAATAGGCTGAGGTTCTGAGGTAATTTTTCTCCTCTGACTTTAGCTATTTTTATGAACGCACGAATGAAAGATCTTACACCACCATACTAACATAGTTACACTATTGATGAACATATGCTCCGTGATATTTCACAAATCTGAAAATAGTTTGTAGACAACTTGTGTGGAACTGGCAATCTGCACGCGCAATATTCGGATTCATAATCATAGAGGCACTACTATAAATTACATAATTTTATATTGACTTACTGATGAATTCCGTGGCCCAGTGAGTTTGTTCACTGTGCTAGCGACCTGCGAGTTGGAGGTGGTTAAATTCCTGAAACTTACACTATGTGTATTTCTCTTCTATGCTTTTAAAGCTTTCATTGTGCATGTCCATTACTTAACTCTTCTGTCGTATTTGGCACAGCTTGACTAAATATGGCCCGTTTACCGTAAAACAACCAACTAACCTGATAAATAATTCCTTGGGGAATATATTATGTGTCCTTTTTACATTGTTCTAATTGAGGTATCAATAACCATGATTATTTGCGAATTCATCATCCCGAATCGGGTTATTGCTTGCGAATTGTGGTTACTTGAAAACTACTCCCCTTGTTTGCGAATTTATTTCAAGGTTTAAACCACATTCCAGGCGATTCGAGGACACAAGATGATAAACTCGACGGTCGGTTTGCTGGACTCGAGTCTACTTTGAGTCTACTTGTCGTAAGCTGTTTTTACTCAAACCTTTAGGGGGGGGGGGGGAATTTGTGCCTTCTTATTTTGGTACGTAATTTTCTTGAAAATATAGTAATTTAAGCACTAAATTAACACTTTTTTTATCATTATCTAAGAAATTATTACAAAAGAAATCTACAATTAACAATTTTATGGGCTTCCAAATAACTTTCATGTACCTAATATTTATTCAAGTATTAAAAGGCCTTCTGATGGTATTTATATAATAGATTATTATTCCATTAAAGCTACATTAAATAAAGATAGCTTAGTGATAATGTATACGTGAACTTTAACACATGTAAATAATATACGTCAAGCGTGTTTTACTTAATAGCTAAACCTCTCAAAATAATTTTATACTTATTTTCAATTTTTTAGGTATTGATTCACGTGTAAAATGTGTAGTATAACAAGCAATACTGGGTCCAAAATAAATGTCAAATCTTTAGTAAACTAGATAAAAAAAACCATTATTACTTTTTAAAAATCGTGTACGAATTTTCCCATTTTCAATACGCAAAAACAAACAATAATTAAAATAAAATTTTGCCGATTATGAAAAATTCCAAAACATTTTCACCATCCTTCTCCAAATGAGCCTTAGCTAGCAGCACACCTAAAGCCAAAAACAATGCAATCATCAAATAAGAATTCAGTGAGTACACAGCCCGCAGACAATCAAGAACATTTGTAATTCCATTGTACGAAAATTGGAAAAAAATTCTCGCAACGAAAAAACGGACATCCATTTCGCTTCGAATGTCAATCTCCTTTTCCTTAATTTAAACTTCTTATAGGCGTATACTCCTCTTTTAAAAAAATAAATAAAAACGAGAATAAAAGATATCTTCATTTTTTATTGTTCCGGTATCGAGAGAATAATAGCTTGTTGGAGGAAAGGACTGGGGAAATAATCCTTTATCCTACTCAGGTTTTCATGGAGGCGAAGATAAAAGGGTCTAGACCTTTTTCGCAGGGCAATTTTTCGTTTCCCAAAACCATAAAGTAGTCCACAAGAAAAATCCTCCAACCAAATCATTAAGCCGCGCTGGGCTTGCTTGCTGCTCACATTCCCCATATAGACGTGTCTATACACTCTACTCCAGAACTTTAAGGAAAAAGAGAGAGCATCCATTTCCCCTGGACTGTGGGATAGACAGCGAGTACTTTAAAAACTATACATACACCCCCTCCACGACGAAGGGGGGGTAATACGAGGGATGTATAGGTTTTTAAGTCCTCTCGACGCATCTCTTAAGGGACACGGCGAGGGGCTTAAAAAATAGGACAAAAAAGGACTTAAATGTGGAAGAAGGTAAGGGAAAAAGTAAATAAATGTAGTGAAAGACTTCGGCGAAGTACTCTCTGTCAATTTGAGGCACGCTGCCGACTTTCTCTCCTTCCAGAAATAAAAGAAAAACTCAAAAAAGGAGTCTGGGTGGGCACTGCATAAAAAATTGATTTGCACGTGGCGTTGCCACGATAAATCTGAATTCCGAAAATGCCCTGTCAAATTGTCCACAAGGGAGACACTCATCTTCCAGGTCTCCCTCCACTGCATTTTTTTTCTTTCCAAATCCCACAGTTTAAGCGAAGGGAAAGGGGAAGGTTAAAAAAAGGAAGACATTTTCTCATTTTAGGCAGTGCAGCTCTGCCTCGGAGGCAGTGCATGAGATGGTTAAGACGAGGGGAAAGCGGGATCCTCTCTGGAAAAGTAGCTAGGTCAATGGGACGACCGTAACAAGACAAGGAGATGAATAGGGAACTGTAATGGAAAGGGGCACTTCACATAAAAAACTACACCAGACTAAAAAGGATGTCCTGGATCCTATAAACCTATCAATCCTTAGCTGAATCTCACCGATTCCGCCAAGGGCACAGCCTCGACCATAGCCTTATGCAAATCGAAGCAGGAAAGGGATAAGTCCTGCTCAAGGGGTTACGGTAAGGTCATTATTAAAGGGGGCTTAGATCGTGTCCGACAGCCCCACGCTTTTAATTGCCCCTCGGAGATTGGTGATAAAAACAAGTTTTACGAATGAAATGAGTTTTATGGAGAAACTCAGGATTACCTTTTGTGGAAAGAAAATGAAGAGTGCGGAGAAAAAATTAACGAAATTGAATCAGGTTTTGCAGCTGTGTATATAAAAACAACAGCGGAGGACTGTATTGAATGGAATTAAGCTTAGCTTTTTATTGTTACCTGAAGTTCCTTAGGATAATTTTTCCCGCTCCTTCACTATATTATAATTATGCATTCTGTAATCTCCAACACATAAAAGAACGAGAACATCTTTCGGATTCATAGCATTTTTAAAGTAGAGTGGTTAACATTTTTTTATCGTGGAAAATGTAACGTTTTGAACTTAGAGGGAAGTAGAAAAACTTTTCAATTTCAAGACCATTCAAATTTTTCTTCTTTCGTGCGTTTTTCTTTCATTGGACCATAATAAAATCCCTTGTACAGCACTAGTTGCGAATCATAAAAAATATTTTTTCTCTCCCAAAAAACAACTAAGAATTCACCTTATTGTAAAACATGTCTTTCAGATAATAGGCCTACCAACGAAAAACATTTAATTATGGACTGTAAGGTATTTACTTCAGAGTCAGCGAGCCTACGGTTTAATATTTTTTCCAATGTTCATTAAAAAAATTCTTTTGGCATTTATCTTTTCTAAATTTTGCAAAACATTCCTTAATTTTTCTAATTAACCACTACCTAAAAGTCACTGTTGTCCAAATAAAACATGACAATTTCATAAAGAAATATATGGTTTTTGTAATCCAATTTTAGTTATTTCCAAAGAAACAAAAATTTTCATATTTAAAACTAAGCTCTTTTTATTGAAACTCCTCTTCCAATCCTGATTAAACTCTATAGCGACTAGATCTGTGAACATATACAAGTTTAAGTACGCTTGCCCAACATGACAAGTATGAGAGTCCAAATGTCTAAAGTAAATGTCCTTTATTAATCTTGGTCCTATCATGATTACAATTACTGCTTCACCTCATAAATTATTGCATATGAACAGAAAATGTATTCTTCATCCACGAATTTAAAATTCCTTTTTCGAAAAATATTTAAGTTCCACATTGACAATAAACTGTCCATGAGATACATGAACGCTAAGCATTTATTTTTGATACTTCAAGTGTTAAATAATGTTTATTACTTTTCTTGCTAGACACACTTTCTATAATTTACAGGTGCATGCATCGAATAAGGATAGGGTTTAAGTGGAGCAAATTTATGGGGTTATAATCTTGCATCTTTTAAACAGCTATACATTGTTGTGATTGAAGTCTGAAATCACAATGCTAGGTATAAGCCACTTTTGCACCTGTAATTTTGTACGGGAAGATAGCTACTCAAGATTAAAAAACGGACCCAAATATAAAGGTAGATAAACGTTTCATAATCTTGAAATAATTCCCATTCACCACAAAACAAGTAAGTACCAGAGCATTAAATGCTAGTGCAGAAACATAGGGTTGCAAAGAATGCAATAACAAACGGAGCAAATCCTCAAAACTCCCCAAACAAACCCCATCAAAGCAGGATCACAACTTCAATGATGACACCTGAGCAAGAATCAAAACAAGAGTATTAACCCCATCCACCTCAAGAAGCATTTTTAAGAGCAATGCAAAACAGGGTGCATGTATTCATGGAGGAAGGTGATTGCAACAATCCGACACACGAGGCTCGCTAAGCGGATGATTTAAGATCACCTTTTGTTTTAGCGGCTTGCGTGCCGAAGTCGCTACGAACCAACTAAGTTGCCCCATCAGGCAAACTTGCTACTGGTGTACGAACAGTGATGAAGTTTTTTCCTGCCACCGATCATAAGCAAGAAAATTAAAAAGAAAAACTGTCGAGGGCCCACCGAAATCAGCAACAAGGGTGACTTGCGGCGCCTTCAGCAATATTGGGGTTTACAAGGGATTAGGACTATGTCTTACATGAGTATTTTGCTCCCCAAAAGTGATATTAATTGTGGCATAATGAAAGCTTAACTGGTAGAAAAATATGAAACGCTGCTGCAAGCACACATTTTAAATGTGTGATAATACTTCTCTTCGTTTCCTGACGCCTAATCGTCCCTTTTGGGATTTGACATGCACTTGAGATTGTAACGACACTAATACCATTCGATTCAGGATTATTCAGAGTTCTTGGAAAGTAGTTAGATGAAGAAGTTTCTTGGACCGCCATTTACTTAAATATAAAAAACGACTTGATACCTGAAGAAAATTATTGTCATCACGCTGGATAATTTAAGGCAGAATACCTTGAGATTTGAAATGCATTGTATTGTTACTAAAAAATATTAACAAGATTTTTTTCATCTTATGTTTGGATTACGGAGGCAAGGTGGACAAGTGTCCTATCCAATTTCATTGTTGAAGGAAAAAGGAAATAAAGATTTATGAACGGCAGTTTTGTATCATTCAAAGGTTTGTGAAATTCTCTTCAAATTATTTTATTCTATAATACATCCTCTAGCAAGCATTATAAATCTACTTTTATTTATTGACTTAAGAGCATAGTTACTTGATCCATGAAATTTATATGAAAATTCCTAGAATAACTTCGAAACATCATCACAAACAATTATTTTTACTTTGCAAATGTTAGCAAAAATATTCATTTTGTGAAAATAAATTCCTATATGTTCAAAATATTTACTTTAAAGTAAAGTGAGCAGAATTTGTAAACATATGCATGTGTCAAAGGCAACATCAATTAAGTGTAGCATAACTTAACAGTTGATAAATAATGAATTTCAAATATTGGTTTAGACCATAGATTTTGTTGAGTAGATTTAGTGTAGAATTTCTATAATTCTCAATTTACAGTAGAAAAATGTAGAAAAATCCTTCATTCTAAGCGTTGTATTTATGACCTAAATAAAATTTCAGTAGAATGAAAGCATTTAATAATGTCATTCATGATTTCAACAGTGTTCAACTCTTAAGAAATACATGTTTCAACATTTCAAATTTTAACCACAGAAATAAATTAAGATTGAAAACCTGGAATGATATTCGTAGCATGAAAATATATTTAATTTAACAAATATTCTATCTGACTGATTTACTTTGTAATATGCATGAAAATTTCGTATGCATCTCGAAGTTTAGGATGCGGCTTCTATATGATCCCAATTACAATAAAGGGTCAACGTTATTGTGAACAATGATAAATATATGTCCCAGGAAAAAATTATCATCTGGAGATAAAACGATAGTTATTTCAAACAAGACGAGCTTTTTTAGATAACATAGATGAACAGCAATTTCTATCACTTTTATAAAGCTGTGAAATCCTCTTCATGATAATGAACTATTCTTACAATCAAGGAGGATAACACAACATAATATAATAACCGCATTCTTGTCTTCGATATGACACTAAAAACTACAAGGCATCCCGAACAGTTAAGGTCGTAAATGCAAGACAGTCGGCAAATCTTTTTCTAAAAAGAAAAACTGCATGACTAATGTGCAATAAATGTCCGTTGTATTTCTCAACTTTCATTTTTACGACAATCGGGAATCTTGTTATTCGTCTAGCCCTCTATCTTAAGATGCGATTAAAATAAAAGCCTTCTTGGCCTGAGGCATATACCTCCTTATAGAGAAAATCAGGCCTTCATTATGAAAAAAATATCTTTCTCTCGCCTAATTCGTGCCTCAAATATATAAACTTGTAGGGGCACAATGCATTTAGAAAACTAAGCATCTGATGTGACCTCAGCAGATATCAAAATTTAAAGGAAGGACATCACTCGTTAAGCAACAAATTGTTTTATTTTTTTAAGAGAGAATGAAGAGCACAATCCTGTAATTGTTCAGGGTCACCTAATCGGAGGAAAATTTTGGACAAATCAGTGGACCTAGGAGTAGAAACCTATACCCGATATAAGATAAAATAAAAGAATGTAACCAACAAATAACGGAAGAAGAAAATCTGTTTTCGCCTGGATCAATAACCGAAAAAATCCAGCGCTAGAGAATTATATTTTAGTGGGAAAAATTTGGATAGTATAAAAGAAGTGTAATCACTCACCATGACTAACCCATCCGTGTCCGCAACCATCGCAGATACGAATTTGAGCTTTGCAGGGGGAAAAGCAATCACAGGAGCAGCTGACGGCCGTGCAGCGGATAGCCTGAAATAAAAGTTAAAATATTTAACAGTTCAATTCAATAAGCTCAACATTTGATTTAAATAACTAAAAACATTAAGTAATAGCATGACTTATGAAATACAATATGTGAGAAATTAAATAAGGAACCACAAAAGGAAACTTGATTTTGTTTCAAAATCAATGAATTGCTATTGATAACATCAAAAGTAAGAACAAATATGCATTTAAACTAACCTTTAGAAGAGCAACTTTTAAGAGGTAAAATATTGAATTTCGTCAACAAGAGTTGTGTATAGTTTTGATTACTTAATCCAACAGTCCACGCCATGACCATAAAAGCTAAATTACAAAGAGGAGCTATAATGATCAGAAGAAACTCATACACGCTTGTCAAAATAAGTCTAATCCCTAACACATTATTGATTTGTAAAGAGACTGGATTTTGTACATATGTAGCAGGAGCAGAAGCAGTGGAATGTGTACATATTCTATAGATAAGCAGGCGTGACATTCCTTAATAATTCAGCAAACAAATATACTTCCCAACGTAAGAGAATCGCAATACTTGCACTTAACCACATCTTTGGTTTACGTTTTGATAAGAACCGTATTTTAATAGAGATGAGTTTAAATTTGAAATATATTAAAAATAGTATTAATCTCTTCAGGATGCGTTAACTTTGGAAATGTTACTGAGGTGTGTGTTCAAGCTTTTACAGACACTGTTGGAACACTTAAAACCTAGTCGAGAAATCACTGAGATAATTAAAAATGGAAGTCAAGTGTTTGATAAAAAATCTCATTAGTGCTTATTTTTTTATTGCTAATACCCGATCACTGACCTCAACAAGGGGCGAATTGGCGACTATTTGTGAAAGAGCACCCACAGTTGGTAAGCCACCCTTACTCTTAAGAAGGACAATCACTAACATCCATGCTCTCACAAACCGGGATTCAAATTAGGATCTGCTAGTTGGCAGGCAAATACTATGATCTCAATACCAGTTAGGCGGCTCAGAACTTATTTAGATGGTAATCTCTCTGTTGTAAGTTATTGAAAAAGTATGGGGATGTAATAAGATTATCTCAGAATTCAAAGTGAAGAGTGACAACTAAATCGGAAAGGATCATATTTCATAAAACCCTAAAATATCCTGTTTAAAATAACGTCACCACATTATTCGCGCCAACTATAAATCCGCAATGCATCTCATCTTTAGTTCATCAAAACCCAGTGCCCAAACAAATAAACCGAAGGAACAAAAGAAGAAAAAACATACCATCCACCACAAAACAAACACAAGCCACCACAGCAGGCAAGCAGCCACGGAGGGAAAGTCATTGAAAATCCACCCCTTCTCTCTCCTGCCTGTTTTATAGGAAATTACAGGGATCCATTCCCGTCCCGTGAGATTTCCCACCAGCACGTCTGGAACGCGAGGATAACCGCAACGCAACAGTGCCCCTCGACCACCCCCGGGGGCGACCTCCTCACCCAGGAGCGGCGAAGTATTTTTATCGCAGAAAGGGCCAAGTGTATAAAAACTGAAGTGTCAAAAAGCAGCCGCCCCCTCGGGAACGATTAAATCTTTAGAACTGTGTAAGTGGCGGAGTGGATAGAGAAAGCGCCAGGAAAATGGAATATTAGGAGAAGATGGCTTTGAGGGGCTGTCTTCGTTGGGACTGAGCAGAAAACGTACTCCGAGGGAATTGATTCTGGGTAAGCGGTACGCTCTGCGAGGAAATGAGATTGTAACTTTCGAAGTAAATTGATGAGAGTTAAAAAGTATCAATATAAACATGATTTTCTTTGTACCATTGGCTCTTCTACAGAACATTGAAATGGTTTACTTTCCTATATTTCCTCTTGATTTATGAACTTAGGAAATTATGCATGTATACAACTTGGCAGTATATTTATTTCTTGCACAAAACAGTTCACTGACGTCATATGCACTTAATTCAAATGCTCAATTGTCACAATTAGGAATAAATTTAAAAGATTATTATGCCTCTACAAGCAGGAAAAACAATACGAAGCTTTTACTTCCTATTATCCAATACGGAATACATCCACGAAGGAAGTTCTACCACTAATCTTAGCTTTACAGAAAAAGTCACTTATTGTTGAATTTTCAGACAATCATTCCATCGGTTCAATACCGTTTATCTAAAAATAGTTATCAACAAGACTCGCTCTAAGGGAAGGAATAAGTCACCTTTCACAAAAAGAAAAATAGGATTAATTCTATATGAATCAAGAAGATAATATAAATTATAGATCTGATCGGTGTTACTTTGGCACTTGTACAGGAACCCCTATAAAGATGCGAAGGTCAACGTATGCAGAACTCTCAAATAAAAACGGTGTCGTAGTATACAAAGAACATCAACTTGCAAACTTCATAATACTAGTCACTACCAACCTATGGTTGGTTAAATATGGCCCTTGCGCAATAAAACTAACCACTGTCAACTTATCTGCTAATAGTTACAGTAGTAAAAATACTACTATGAATGCTTTTATGTTGTAATTTAGCCATACTTAGTACACCAGTAACAATTACTCGTACAGCTGGTGCTTACCCACAGTGATTATGACTAACAGGTAAAGATAGGCATTGATCATTGAAAGACGTTATCATTCCAAGTAATTAAAGTTTTCTGGTTCCACATGTTCAGTTAATTCGTGTGCTCGAAAATTTAGCAATTTTTAATAAAATGGTGAGCGCAACAAAAACTTACCAACTCCTTGGCCGATATTGTATGAAATTGCCCTGCTCAGTTTCGAAGGAATGCATAAAATGATACATTACAAAAGCGAAAAGTACCAAAACTCGAAAACACGGAATTTCCCCATCTACCGTCACAACCGGAACTCAAACCGTCGCAGTTCATTTTGCAACTTGTCCCCCGTTCGACCAGGGTGACCGCGACTGACGAGTTACGTCCTCGAGGAACATCAGTCGGTGGCCGTATCGCTTTGGATTTATCTCCAGCAGTATCAGTGTCGCAGAGGTGGCTGGGGGAAGACGTCCGGAAAAAAAATTTTATCCCTCTGCATCACATATACATGAACACATATTTTTTGCTAGCTCCCCACCCACGAGACGCGATAAGAGGGGCAGGGCAGGTCGAGTTGCCAAGCACCGTTCCGTCCGTCCTGGTGCTTTATCTCGTGGCAGCAGATGCCCCGAGTCCAACGATCGACAACAAATTATGACATCCCTTACACGGCCCGATAATCTCTCGGTGTCGTCGAAAAGCGCGGCGTCTTTGATGTTTGCGCCTATCTGTATCCCCCGTCTTTCTTGAGTCCCTACTCTTTAGATTGCGCAATGTTTTGACTGTGCTTGGGAACTAGAATCCGTGCTTTATTTCTTAGATTTCCAATCTTTTGCCGCTCTGTTGCACTGAGTACTACTTTTCTGAAAGTAGGAATTTTCGAAACTCTAAATTGCATAATTTTGGATTTATCTATAGTCGGATATTTTATTCCTTAAATTGAAATATGCTTGTCTTTTCGCGGTAAGATAGATTCTTGTCGACCGGCGCTTTCTCACGTCAGAACTTGTTTTTTTTCTATATTGCGATGTACTGATGCGTGATCTAATTTACTTAAATGAAAATCAGCTTTTCTTAACTTCACAATCAAAGTCTAAATTTTTCCACTGGGTGACTCTCGTGATCTTCAATTTCCAAGAGAAATAAATAACGAATCACAAACAATAAATTTCATAACTCTGAAAGAAATTATTCTAATACAAAGTTACAAAAGGAATTTTTTTTAATGTAGGTAGAGAGAGAGTGGTAAAAGAGTTGTTAGGTACTCATTGTTAAAGATACACATAGAACACAAGCAGGTTAGTTTTACACAAGGTAGTTGAACTAAGTAAAAACAATTCGTTGCTTTTACGTGATTTTAAAAATTTTAACAAAATGTTATTGGGACAATAAAATATCTTACGATTATCAAAGGTATATGCAAGGAAGGATTGTTGAAATGAGAAAGACGAAATGTCTACGAACATAAACACATTATTCTGCTTGCTAGACTATTCTTCCAAGTTCATAGATTTGACATCTGTTATCTCGAAGTTCTTCCAAGCGTTTTATAAAAACTATCTCAAAGGATACTTTTTCTCACATTTAAGCAAAACTGAAACTTTTCTCGAACAGCTGTGTTCATGATCTGAGATCACGCTGAAGAAGTTTGAATTGTTTAGAGATCAGTATATGACCTTTTTTGCAAGCAAGAGAAAAAGTGTTTCTCTGGGTTTCAATTTTAAAATATTTGTATTTTATGTTCGTTGTTTATTTCATTTGTACCCACATTGAACAATAATAAAAGAAATGCTATTTTTACTACTTTGTGTCATTTCACAGTAAATTTTGTCACGATTAAAGATTAAAATGTGAATTTTTGAGCTTCTTGGTTTATATCAGATGAATTCTTACGTATGAGGAGGGTGTAATTAGTCTGCCAATCACAAATGATTTTATAGCAACAATAAACTTATGTATGAAATCATTGCATATAAAGATACTTAATTCTAAGTTGGACTAAAATTATGTCGCTGTTGTTAAGACTTAAAATTTCATCACGTCTAACAAGAATCCGTTTGCATATATTTTAAAATTACTGATTTAAATGAAAAATTACTGAAACTATAATTTTTTCTCTAAGTTCCCTTCAAAATTTGAGTGGAACTTGTAGAATCTGTATAGGTTTGTCAAACATTTTATTTTTGGGATGAATTAAAATGTAAAAATGACCAAAATAATGTATTAAAAGCAGTCTTATCTTAGTAGTAATAACACTTTTCCGGTAAAACGTAAGCAAGATCATTTACTGGTTCCTTAAATGTGTTTAGTTGGTTGACGGGTTTTATGACGCAGGGGCCATATTTGACTAAGCTGTGCCATACACTGTCAAGTAAATGGACAAACACACAAGGAAACTTTTACTAATGTAGTAGCTAGAAATATACCCAGGGAGGAATCAAACAAGTGTGCCGTCTACAACTTACATAAATGTTTTTGAAAGGTAAAAGGAAATATGATTTACACAATGAAAAACTTTAAAATGTTCATGGTTTTTTTGCCTGTGTAACAAAAATGTTGAGAGCACAAATCTGTCATAATTAATGATAACATTTATTTTAAAATAATTTTTCAATCAATATTTTTCCGAGTGCTTTAGGATGAGTAGACAAAAATTAAAAATAAATAGCCTCGGAAAGAAATAAAAACACTTTAAGTGATAACTGCTTACTTGAAAAATCAAACATAACACCAAAACAGGAGCTACACACTCAAACCAACGTCAAAAACCCATTACATGCCCTTCACACGAGCAACGCAAATATCTGTGAAAGCAAGAAACCACAGGAGACAATTCAGCATACACAAGCACAAAAGCCACCTGCCATCTACAAGAAACCTAACCCTTTTCCTTCCCAGACGACTCCCAAAAGGGGTGAAAGAGATATCAATGGCAAGAGACCTGACCCTGACGACCAAAGCTAAGTACACACGCACGTCACTCTCAATCGGGAAAAGGCAGGAGCCCGGGAGCCGATGATCCAGGCCAGATAGGACAGGAACGTCAGTGTTCGTCACCTCAGTTGGCGACACCTAACCGGATTAGGGGCTTCCCCGCCGCTGATGACACTGCTAATCTGCGGACTGACATTCGGGGAAAAGAAAGGGTTTCTGTTTGGAAACACCCCTTTGGAAATGGAGAGGGATTATGGTAACTTGATGTTCAGTGTGATAGCGATCTCCTTGACTTCGATTTCCACGGTTGTGCGAATTGGGGACAAGTGATATGTGTGGCACTTAGGTTGAAGATTGATGGGTACGATAGTGTCACTTTTGTGAATTGATTTCTGATGAAGGCGATCGACAGATTCTCTGAAACTTAAATGGTATATCATTTGAAGATTCTTCAGCTAAACAATCAAATATACCTCTACACCAGCGATTTTCAACCGGTGTGCCGCAAGAAAGTCATTGGCGTGACTTACGATTGATGAAAAGATTTAATAATTTTTTTCGTGATTTGTTTCACTTGTTTCACGGTTTAGTTTTGAACTTTTGACAAGTGTGTTCAAACATAATTTCAAGTAACATTCGATTAAACAATTTTGAGTATTATTTGTTGTTACAAAATATCATAAATAGTATCAAAAAGAGCAAAAAGGGTTCGTAATTACTATTATTTTTGCAATCAATCAAACAATAATTTTTTATACCGGTAAAAAAAAAATATTTTTTTTTGGCGTGCCGCAGAATTGCAGTAATTAGTTTCTTTTGGCCATGAGATGAAAAATGTTGAAAATCACTGCTCTACACAAATGAAATCCCGTGAAATAGAAAATAATCGATTTACACAAGTTCTGTTACAAAAAAATCAACAGATGAATTGAAGAACTTCAACAAGAATTTTAAAAGATTCAATAAAAATTGCGATTTTAATTAAATTGTTTAGTTAGTTTTCATTAACTGTTCTTTTGATAAAATTTATAGTTAAAATTTGAACTTGTGTATTTATTTTCAGTTTGAGGCTTTATATAGAGTATTGTCACAAGATCATATGAGGGCATGTGAGCTCGTGGATAAAAGTGCTTCATTAGAAAGGTGCAGAACATACGAGTTTAATATCAAACAATTATACAAATTCAGATTAATTTGCAAAATATTTTGTACTTCTTGAAAAACTCTTACAAGGGGCAGTTAGTTTTTTGTAATGATAAATTATGGGAAATCAATTGCTATATTTTTATTAAATATTGTCTCTTTATTTTCCAGTTAATTTGGTGTAAATTTCAATAGCATATTTCACTATTTAAATTCGAGGCTCCAGATGCATGATTCATAGTATAGATTAAACATTTTAAGCACTGCAATAGAAAAATATGGCATTGAATCTATTCGTTCCTTAGAAATAACGATAGCTATTCAATCATGTTAGAAAAAACAGGATTGTGTTCATTAAAATATAAAGATACGTGTTAAAAAATTTTCATACATACTAAACTTCTACATCAAGTGAGTTTTTTACCGTTTATTATAAAGAATCGTCTTTTACCGTCTATTATAAAGAATCGGAACGTTTTTGAATATAATAGAATACTAACAAATTTACAAACTACACATTATAAAATTTTATTTAAGAAATTTAATTTTAAATCCAACTTAATTTTTGAAATTTTATTGATTTCGACAAAAAAAATTGTCACTAAATTTCTTTAAAAACATTAAACATCTAATCAATTAATACATCAAAATAAATCAAGACTATCAATTTTAAGCGGATTCATACCACCTGAAGAGTGGGTTTTCAATCCGGAAAATATTTATCAAATTTTAACAAAGTAAAACGAATTCCGGCCGCCAAACTATAAATTCTTAAAGCGCGTATCTTTTAATAAAAGCATCAACACAATGCTTCACTAGTGATATCGACTCCACCCTAATTTCATTTGCGTAGTCTCCATTCAAATTTCATTCCATAGCAATTCAAAGACATTTTAGAAAGAAGCCTTTAAACGTTTCACCAAGTAGAATCTCGATGGCGATCACCATTTAAAACAAATGATCGTAATTGCACGCAACTTCCACATCCTTGTCCACTAAAGGCAGGCTTCAGGCTCTGAATACTTATCGACCCTTTTGGAGAAGCACGCAGAAGATGAAGAGTGTCTACGCCGATAAAGCTGGCCCCGCTCATTATGGGTCGCTTAATTAAATATGAGGCAGTCTTTAATTACCCACTGCCACCTCTAATTACGGAGCGTTAATCTCGGTGCGCAGGACAACACCCTTCTGGCACTGAAGTCTTTTGTCACGAAGCGCAGTATTGTCCCCAAAGCATAGTCTACCCCAGAATATATGCTTCAATTCTATTAACACGTACAGACTGGAGAAATAATGCCCATGCAGCTTTGCAAGTCAGGATTTATCTATATCAATCTATATTTACCTTTCATTTATACCAATATCGATATTTACCTTTTATCTATATCATCTATATTTACCTTTTATATACACCAATATCTATATTTACCTTTTATCTATATCTGCCTATATTTATCTGCGGTTTAGAGTCCATGGAAACCCAGCATCCAATAATTTAAAAAAATTAAAATTTGCTCGCAAAAAAGAAAACTGATAAAACATGGAGGATTTTTTAAATAAATCTCAGTAAGATGTCAGTTTCAACGTCTCTGATTTTCACCGCAAAATCCAACCAAGAACTATTCTGATGCACCATCCTTTCAGCCTCGTTTCTTACAATGATTAGTTAATGATATTTGTCATGCGCAATGAGTACCTTCAACACAGACTCCCCTTTCCCATGCTTCCTACTGAGGTTAGCATCCAGTTCGGATAACATGAGCAGTGGGTCCTTGCGTGTGACCTATCATTCTCGCCTTGTTCTCTCACTTTTTGTCCATTGTAAGACAGCCTTTAGACAGTTCTTCGATCCACAGAGTTGATAGGATTGGGCACAATTGAGAACTTTCCTTTTTAAATTTTAATACTAAAATTATTAGTATTTAATCGTCTTTGAGAAAAGGAAACAATAGCGAGAATCTAGTTGACTTGTAAGGTTGTTCAAGGGTAAGAATAAGAGCTGTTTTTCTTTCTTTCGATCCAATCTCGGCATCCCCAGTTATCAATGTTACGCTACGCTACTGATCAATAACTTTTTATATTTTATCCCTTTTACTACAGACAAACTTCATAAAAGATTATTTCCATCAAATGTTTTCTCTTTCAACAGCGATAAAGAGCTCCACCACTCCAATAGAAATTGCATTTTGTAAGTTAGGAATAATATGTCAAGAACTGTTCCATTACAAGGTCTTGCTAACTCAAACTTAATAAAAAAGTATTTTGGATGGATAGTATGAATTCTGTTTTCTTTTACATGTTTTACTGCTATTTCTCAAATTGGAATTGAAAAATTGAGAGCTAAATTGATTTAGCGGGAAATATGTTCTTATTGTTATTGTTATTGTTATTTCAATTAACGTCACACTGGAGCAACACAACGGGCTATTGGTGACGGTCCGGGATCAATCCCAAAGGGAAAGATCCGAGGACAACACCACGTAATTTTGAACCACGGTCAGATGACGAGGCAACACCTGAGCTGGCACCCCACTCTCCAAACTTCCACACCACGCCAACGTGAGGACATTTGAGGCCACGACAGATTTAACGTGCACCAGCCCCCTTTGTACACGACGGTGTTTGGCTGGATTCGAACTCGCAACCCTTCGGTTGCTAGTCCTAAATATGTTCTTAAAATGTACGTAACTTGATTCTGACTTCTTAGCACAATTTCTGATAGTCCAAACAAAATCGAGACCTTTATGTTTCAATGTAAAACTATTGATTCAAAATTACTTCAAATAAAAGTATCAGTACGCGGAATGGAAGTTCAATGTACATAAAAGGTTGATAAGAAGCGATGTCACAGAGACGTCAAGCCACTGACCTATAAATAAAAGTCCGAGGAAAGATTGACTTTGTGTACATAACCTGACACCACAAATCAATCTTTCTGGTCAGTGTTGACATAAACGTAGGAAACCATAAATCTGAGCATCCACTTTGCTTCCTGGTGACAATGTCAGCCTCGTTGACAAATCAAGTATCAACTAATTAAAGGGAAAACGTTACATATGAAAGGCAATCGTCGCTTTTTTCCACTAGTAAAAGCAATTTTCATATATGCAGAACAAATTGGCTTACTTACGTACACTTTTTATAATACACATTACAATTTTAGATGTTAAAAATTACTGACACTATAATTAGCACATTGCAAATTCGATGTTGCTTTCTCAGAATGAGAACTTAGTCCTTAGACAGTTAAAATGTATGAAATCAGTTTGGGGAAAAAGATTTTGACCAAGACAATCAAATAGAAAAACATCCTCTCGGTATACACGCTTTCGCTTCTCTCTTCAAACCTCACGTACTCACAAGCAAATATCTTAATAGAACATGAAGACGAAACCAAAAAGACGATTAATTAGAGAAACCTGTCGAACTAACGATCACATCGAAGGACATGTGACAACGGAAGAAAAACAAATTCTCGCCCAACGTTGACAGAAAGCCTAATCTCAGTTTAGAGGGAGAAAGTAAAAATTAAATTTTGTCCGAGACTAAGTATGAAAAGCGTCTTTGAAGAGCTGGTAGGTCTTGGTAACAAGAAGCAAGATTAAGTCTGAACATTTACCGATTCAAATTTTTTACGCACATAAATACATACCACCAAGGAAGCCCCCGTACCTGTCCTCTAGAGAAGATTCTACAGTTTGATGTATGGAGGAGAAATTTTAAAGAGAAAATAAATCATGAACTAAAAAGTTTCTAGGATTCTCAGTGCCAAGAATACTTTCCAAGATTCTAAAATACTGCTTCCAATTCTGCACCATGAGCTGTTGGAAACTCAGTAGTTTGAGTATGTGGCTCAGATCACCTCTACGGTAGAACGCATTTTTCCTCCACTCGACATATATATACGGGACACAATGACCATAATTCAGTAAATGATGAGATGAATTAAAATTAAGATAAATTTAATATAAGCTAAATCGACTATTTACAAATGACATGAACGTACATTAGCGAAATATGTAGAGTTAGTGAAATGTATTAAATAGTTGAGAGGGCGCTGTTAAGTTCTAATTAAATGTAAAAAACAATTTTAGATTGGAGATATATGAATGTGTTATACATTGCATTAGACTGATTGTTTGATCTATTATCATAATTGTTCCTTCGTTTCTTCTTTCTCGAAAACTGGTTCTTAGGTAAAATATTTATTGTAAAAAGAAAAGAAATATTTTTATCACTTTCTGATTTTCGTAAGAAATATCTAGCTATGCTGATTTATCGAAATCTGAGTGAATATCAAAAGACAGGAAGTTTATTTTTTATTAATTTTTTATTTAAATACTACTGTAACACATAGCTAACAGTTAAAGCTTTTATTGTAATAGAAATTTAGTCATTAATATGTTCCTAATTTTCAATTTTTTACCCTTTAAGGTAAATCAGACGCAATTCGTGAATTCTTTTATTATTTAAAATTATTCAAAGTTGAAGAGTCATTATAATTATCTATCCTACGAGCTAAGAATACGTTTAATATTTGTATGTGAATGGTATTGAGGACTGGCCCTTGGTCAAAAAATCAGTATCTCCATTATGGTAAACTTGGTTGACGGATGTTTGGTATTTGAAAAACATAGGAGTATGATCACTTAATCAACTGTTGTATGAAGTAGTCACTGTTTTCTAGCATTATAAATCGCATGCAGATACAGAGTGTAATGTCACCAATCCAAAATTTGGGGATACTGCCATTACGACTATTTGGGCATTATATTTAATCGAGAAGTACGAATCGTTGATCAAATTATTATTCTTCCAGAGCAATACTATAATTTTTGTCAGGATACATTGCTCATATACTTTGACAAGAGCGAAATTCATTTCCGCCTTATTTTTTCTTGTCAAAGAGCTATGCATCCATGTTTTTTTCATAAGTAATAAGCACTGTAAATACTTTCAGCTCTAAGAAGTAGCTAATCAAATCTCCGTTTGAAAGCTAATGGGTGCGTGATGCAAAAAGGATTGGATGCAGAAAGTCGACATCCGAAGATCGAGACGTGCACTGAAAAGCATTTCTTTAATTTACATCCAAAATTATTCTTGTACTGTCAATGTGCCTTCAATTATTTGTCTTTTTAAACTACTCTTTTTCATCCATGCCTTAACTATCCCCTTTACAAAGTAATCAGCAATTACCCGTTCTTTGACCCTTTCTAGCAATCGATGGAATTTTAAATCTCCTGACACAAACGGCCATACAACAAAGGGGGAAAGCAAGCAAAACCAACATCTGGGGAATTAACGCAGCCCTTTGCCAACTAACATTACCCCATTATATCCCTCTCCAACGACCGTGTGAAAAAAACATCCCCCCCGCCCAAACAGTGGCTAAACAAGTGCATTCGCTAATAAGACAATTTATAAAGAACAAAAAATGGCATGTGTTCCGAAAAACATGGAAGGTCTGCGTCAAAAGGAAACGGGGCGTACCCGAAGCCGCAGGTCACAAAGCAATGACAACCATTATTCCGACCAACCCGGATATCAGGCGGGGACGACCACCGCATCACCTTCGGAAGGGGGTCGCTAAAAAACCCCTCCCTAGTTTTCCATATAAATATGATGCGTAAGAAGAGGTGCGTGACACTTCGGCTACTGTGCAGCGCCTGTGGGGATGATGTTATCGTTCTTCAAAATTGCTTGTGACCAGCCACTTCACCCTACCTGGCGTTTTTTCCATGCAGGGAGCATAGAAGCGTGCCGCCGCGAGGATAGGATTCGATTCATTCATCTCTCCTCTGTGGTGCTTTTTTAGTGTCGTGTTCCACAAGTGCATATTTTACCTCGCAAATTGCAATCATGGTAATTTGGGATTCAGTGAAAACCATCTCTCGGTCGTATTCTCGAAAGACCACACAAGTGTAAAGGAAGCGATGCTCTTTTCATTTAAATCTATGTTGTGGAAATGTAAGGTAATGTTGCTTGTAAAAAGGAGGACCTTCTACATATCCGCAATGACCTTCATTGAGTCGGGGCAGATGAGTTGCTTTCCATTCTATAAGTGTTGATTACAGAAGTAATCTAGTACGACGGTGAACACACTGATTTGTTTATATTTAACATTGCAGTTGCTTGGGTTGGTTTTTATAAGCGCAAGGGCCAAATTGGGCTATGCTGAGCTGAACACAAGACAGATAACGTAAAGTAATGAACATACATACAAGGAAAATCGGAAGAGAGAAATACACCCAGGATAAGATAAGGGAATCAAACCCGCCTTATCTATGACTCGCAGGTTGCTTGCGCAGTGGGCAAACCCGTTCTCCTAATTCTTCAGAACAAGAGAAAAATTTAATCCTATACAGACAATGGAGCATTCTATGGTAGAAAACATAATCGTTGCAAATACGACTTGAAATTGTTGTCTGTGGACATTGCTATTGAGGTTTAGTGCCTATTAATCAAAATGAAGAATTTTTCTGTATGATCAACGATACTGTACGAGAGAAAGTAAACACACAAGCCTAACATATATTTAACAGTTATTTCAATACTTCCAATACTTACAAAATTAGAAGAAAAACTGAAAATGCTAAACAATAACGAGTAAAATAATAGTATGAAACCATTAGAAAAAATACTTTTTATCGCCTTATACTCAAACAGTACTCACAAATAAGATAAAGTGTAAACTTTTCAATGATTATCTAATACAGTTCTGTTTTCCTGTTAGAATCAGAAGTGTTATTCTGTTTGTAACAAAATCCAAATTTTAAAATTTTATAACCTAAGGTTCGGCCAACCAGAGGAACCTTTTAAAATTGAGATACTATCATCTCGCTATACAAGGAGAGTCAAAATGCGAATACTTCAAAGATGTCCATACTTGAAGGAACGGAATAATGTTAAAATAAGCTGCTGCCTAAAGAATAATTAAAATGCAATGTCGAATAATTTAAATTAATGTTAATTCTGCTTTGCCAGAATTTTACCGATGCTTTCCATACTAGTTTCAGTGCGTCGTTGTCCGAAACAAACCAGCACTGACTAGAGGGGTGGAGACCACCTGTCCGCTGTGAGGTGTGGGATTAGGTAACACCCTGGAGACCAGTCCAAGGAGGATCTTTCATTTGCGGACATGGTTAACGGGTTTCCGTCCTATTCAGGTCTCCCTTTCTCGAGCCTGTGTGTGATTGTTAAACCGCAAAGGCCACAAAACCTCACGAAACGAAAAGGGGGCATCTCGCCACGATGGGGTTACGATCACCGGGGGAATGGACGTGCTGATGGCACGGGGCCCCCAAAGAGCACTCAAAGGGGCCATATTTGTATCCCAATATACAGGGCGCTCCTATCCTTCTGCGTCTACCAGGAAGGAGGAAAAGGACGGGGGTAATTTCTGATTACAGGGATTCCTCCCCTTCGTCCACTGGTCAACGCAATAAGAGTGTTTTTGTTATTACTCAGGATGTTAATCCGCGGACCTTTCGTTGTGGACAATCTCCAGAGAGAGAAGGCAATTCCCTGGGGAGACGTAGTGGTTGGCGCTGGACACAACGCAGCATTTAGGTTGTAAACTAACTTAAGGTGAGACGAAGAGCTGACGTCCTAAAAGAATAGAACTGAAATAATGAAAAGTCATTCTTTGTACAAACATTTGTTTTGTTATAAAAATTGAAGGTTCATCGTTTTGTTATTTTTTAAACGGGTGCCATCTAGACCTAGACCTATTTGTTAATCTTCTGAGGGATTCACAATAAGGCAATGGATACATATGACAAAATTCACTAATCGCAAACAGTTTCGAACAGTTTAAAGTAATTCTATGTTTAGAAAACAATTAGTTCTTAAAATTTCAACTGAATAAACTATATTTATCCTCTGAGAGGTTCAGAAGCATCTATCCATTCAGTACCTTGCAGTCTTCCCTGTATGATTTAGAATAAGTATTGACCTCCTTAACCAATAAAATCTTAGAATTCTTTCGACAAATAATTGCGGTTATTTAATGGTTATATTTACTGTAGGGGAAAAGTAATATTACACTACTCGAAAATCTCATGACAGTCAAAGGGTTTAGGTGGGTTTCGAATCATGAGCTCTTATGTCGAGGTTAATGTACAGAGAACCAAAATAATCCAATCATTCACTGTCAGATCAATTTTGGACCGGTATACAGGTATATACATTTAGAAATGTTTTAATATTCTTGAAAATTGTTTATTTAAAGTTTATTTTTTTGCGTGAGATTTATTGTAAACTACAAAAGCTGAATTTGAAGTGATTTTCAAAACCTCTCAATGAAAGTATTAAACACAAATTTTTAAACGTAGTTCTTTTTCGGTAGCATATACCAAATCTGCACCATTGTCTCCAGCAATGCTTTTTATTTCGTTCAACTGGTATTGAATTATTGGGAAATGTTAAAATATCTTATTTAAATTTGATTTATGTATTCACGATCAGTAACTTTACATTAAATGTTTTTCTAAGCAATTAATTTGTCTATGTCTTGACATAACAAGTCAATAAAAGTTAAAAATTACCGAAGCGAGCTAAAGTTAAACGTTTTGAAAGTGTGAATGCTTTGAAGAATTGAATCTCATCTCAGAAAGCGTATTTACTTTTTGATGCGTGCATAGTCTAAATAAAAATGCCATGAGCAGAAAAGAAAATATAAAAACAAAACACAGGAAAAGGGAGCGTTCATCGATTGAAAAAGATTACACGAATCGAAGCTTGAAAAGAAATGCGATATTAAAATAAAAGTACCTAGAAAATCCCACACAGAGCAAAGTTAGAATTAAACAACGGAGCAATATGCAATGCAATTCCAAGTTGCTTTCATTTTACGTGCCTACTTTTGCTCAGGTGATTTTCCTATATATACACCTCCAGTGAAGTCTCGAATTGGGAGCGTAAAAGGCGCCATAAAACAAAGATGGAGACTGAAACAACCATTTAGAACGAGAAATGGCGTAAAAAGAAATAGAAAAGAATATTTGAATAATTTTCAGAAAAGAGCAAAAAGCAAGGGAAGGTTCAAAAATTGAAGTTTCAAACAAACGTAAGAACATGGATTGCTAACTGAAGTAATGTCAAAACACAAGAAGATTTTTACAAGTATAATATTGTTTCCTTTGAATAACAATAAATGTGTCTCACTTTTGAATAATCTTCCTATCTGTCAATTCCAAATGATAAGTTTGTTTCTAGTCTGAAATCAATGTGTGCAATTTTTTTGATAGAGCATTTTCTTAAATAACAAGTTTTTCAGATAAGTGAATGAATCAGTTATTGAAACTTTTATACGAATCATTAATGCTCTTAGGCAAATTTCACATTGGTCCAACCTCCATTCTGCTACACTAAATTGGCTGAAACAAGTATGCGTAACATGTTTTCTGTACAGAAACGGAGTACACATGCGCCTGTTACATGTTTTGCAGAATGCTGTTCCAGTGTATGGCAAGGCTTGATACTCGTTAAAATTCCCCCCCCCCCCCAGAGCTGCAATGTTATATTATCCAAAAATAAATTCACAGTAACAATCATTTCCTAGAAAGTTGCCTCCAATTTAAATCATAACTTTGGTTTATAGTTTTAATAACATCATTAACCATTGATAGACTAATTAATTATCACATTTGGTGTTAGAAACCATAAAAATTTATTTAAGTACTGAAAATGTATCGGCAGAAGAGAATTCATGAGCTCTTACTCTCTTCGCGTGAGTTGAATATTCCAAATTCTTTTTTAATTTGACAAATTTTAAAAAACAAAAATTGAGTTGATTATTATGCATTGATGAAGAAACATGTATACGCGCGATCGCAACCCAAATCCCCATTACTATTCTACTCGCAATAGCAAAAACTCAATCTGATTAGGTTTTATCACCAAACATGCCATACTTTACTAGATACTCTACCGGATGATCAATCAACATCGATCATCCAGGTAAATGTGATTCTCAAGCGTGGATTTGCGGAGTTAAATGCAGACAAATATCATCAGAGCAGACATTCTTTAATAGACGAATTCCTTTCATAGCTTACTAAAAAATCTTGGATAAACGAGTTACTAGAAAAGGTGTGTAGCATGTCAAGACGATCAAGGGTCACTCACTCTGTTTACACTTGAAGAGGGAACAGTCTTTAATATTAATAAAATCACATTTGGTTTTGTAAGCGTTTGAAAATTTTCCTGCACAAGAATGCATTTAATCTGAAAATCAGAACACTAGAAGTTTATTTACAAAATTTTAAAATGCAGTTTTCAAAAACTATTTTATTAAAAGTGTTTTAGGTTTTTACTACATTATATTTTACATGGAATTTGTAATTTTTTATTTCAATCGCGTTTATCTCGAAACCTACTTTTCAAGACCTAGGTTTGGTTTAGTTTGTCCTTCCATGGTCATTTTTTGCTACTCGGGAGCTAATTAAACCAAGATCTATGGCTTAGTGATTCCAAACCACTACGAACATGTATGCCCACACACAGATTCGAACCCAGTGGCTGCTGAACCAAGAACCAGAGCCCCAATCAATATATAGGTACGTTTCTCTCAGAATTAATCAATGGTTCGAATCTGCTATTTCTATCTGATATATTTGTGGGAAAAAAATGGAGTGGATTAAAGATATCATATTTTGAAAACAAATTAGGAAATAACAATGTGTCTTGTTTCTCGATAAATTTATAAAATATATAATTTTTGAAAAATATAAATCCTAACCAAAATTTTTGTTCAAATATATCTGTTAGCATTCGTGAAAGATATACATAAAAAAGCCTATTTAAAAAGGTATCCAATGGAGTGTAGCGATTACCATCAACTTACTTATTCAGTTACTCGAATCCAATTGAAAACTGGATCAGACCCTGAATATCAGTTTGCCCTCGTTGCCTCCAATCAGCAACTACCAACATTTTTTGCTCAAAAATATTTGCCAGTTTTTATTGAAAAAAATCCCTAAAAACCTGTTTAACATAGTCAATGGAGAATACGGATTCCCCTCAACATACTCATTCAGCTACTCGAATCTCATTGATTACTGAACCAGAATATCAGCCCTCGTTAAGCCGAAAACGTTTCCAAAAAGCAACCGGCAAAATTTCTACTCAAAAATATCTGTTAGCTTTCGTTGAAAAATCCCCAAAGTGCATGTTTAACAGAGTCAATGGAGAGTACCGATTCCCCTCAACTCATTCATCCTGATACTCGAAACGTATTCACCATTGAAGCACAACATCGGCAGGACCACCGTCAAATTTAAAAACAAGAAAATAACCATTCTCACCCCGGATGAATCAGAACGCAGCAATTCAAACAGCAGCCAGCTCGCGCGTCTGACATCTTCAGCAAAAGCAAATGAAATCAAAAGCCCATTCCCTGCGCCACTTTAGATGGATAATTCCCACGGCGGCCGCCCCTCCGACGCCCCACGGTCACGATAGCTCGCGTGCGCCCCGGCGTTTTTCTTGTCCCTCTCTCTTCTACACCCCCGCGCGACGTCGTGTTTACATATTGAACGGGAGGGGGTCAGACAAAATATTTGGTCACGCGAAAATTATGCACTCTCCGTTTTGCGACTAAGTGCTGCCTTTTTCTTCCCGTTCCTGCAGGAGCGACAGCAAGAAGTGGTGGTGTGTCATAAAATGCCGGTACGGTCATCAGTTCATGTAGATGCGCTCTTGCCGAGGGCAGGAATATTTCCTTCCGAGTTGTTTATTGAACAAAAAAGGGAGGCAGAAAATTCGGTAACCATTTCATTGTATTATTCAGGACATTTTCATGTAAACCAGCTTAAATCTAGCCTATTACCTGGGGATTCAACATTTTTTCAATGTGTTTAATAAAATATGAAGAAACATTTCTCAACTTCGAGAATTATAAATATATACAAATTAGGTTCTGATAAGTGCTAACCATAAAAAATACCCAATAGGGTACTTGAGACTGAAATATATTCTTAATTTAAAAATAGACTTTCTTAGAGTAGAGAGGAGTAAGAGGAAAAACTTTCATTCTTTAAAAAAAACACGTCAAAATTTAAAAATACTTTGAATAAATTCGATTAGCTACTAGTTCTGGTTCAAAAGGTTTTGAATCTTACTCTTTTTTCATAAAACGGAATTCTACAACCATGTGTGTTAACTCTCCAGGTGTTTTCGATGAGATATCTCGTCCATCAAGATCTGATTAGTTTGGTAATGACGAGATAACTCGTAATTAAAATATTGCCGATTTTTTTATGGTGACAAGATCAAGATCTGGTCAGCTTTCTTCTAATGACGAGATATTTCGTCGAGACAACCATCAGGAGGGTTAAACCAAGCACTTTTGAGGAGGGGTGGTCAAAATGTACACATGACTTTTAGAAATGAACTTATGTCTTTAGCAATATTTGACATAAATAACTATTTTCTGCCAAGTTCTAGGACAAAGCTGAACCTTTTGTTCTCTTTATATCCTATCCCAAATATTCAAAAATTATTTATATTTCGAAAAGAAAAATAAGTAAAGTATTAGAATTTAAATTCCTTAAAAACAATTTTTGGAAAAATAACATCTTCAGCAGTATTAATGAAACAATCTGAGTAATCGAAATGCTCAATGCACATCCCAGCTTCTCCAAAACTACCAAATTAAGGTTGATTTTAGTTTTGTTGTTCAGCTGTTTTAGTGTGAAATTTGTCTAAATATGTAAACAAGATAAACTCAAATGTTTTCACTACGTTTGTATGTTTTATAAAATGTATAACGTTTCAGCAAAGTATATGAATACATTTTACATAGTACCTGCACGAACATACAGACACAAAAACAAATATAAAACGGGAAGACAGACAGACTGACGCAACGAAGTTCAGTCAATGACTAAGTACTCACAGTAAGCAAAGTTTCATGAAAATATACCCAGCCTTTTGGACATAGTAAGAGCACACAGACACAAAACGCGGAAATCTCGGATTTTGCATTAGAATTACCCAAAACGTATAATTTGTATAAAACGTATTTAATGTACAAACACTCCATTTTTATTTATATAGATTAAATAAATGTGTTACAACTTAAAACTTTTTTTCATCTTCAGGTTAAAAAACATTTGTCTAAAGTTGAATCTGATAAGTGTCGGTAATCTTGTGATTGAAATATTGGATAATAAAAGGTTTTGTGAAATAAATTCACATATAAGTTCTTTTTAACTTTTCTATTTGTATGGAGATTAAGAGAAAAGTAATCGGTTCATTGCAGGAATTTGACATTTTTTATTATAGCAGATAAATGGTTCTTCTAATTGACATAGAAACATTTGAAAAGGAACCCAAATGTCGTTTTGCTTCTACCGAATAGAATTCGTGACAATCAAATGCGTTTTCTTTTCTTTACGATCTGAACTGCAAAAACCTCTATTTGCCGAACAAGGGAGAGCTGTGTTTACAATATTAAAATAAAACATAATAACAACATAAAGTATCTCTTTGTTACGAATTTTATTGTTCTGCAAAATAGGACAGCTGGAAGTACGAATAATCTCATCAGGTTTCATGGATGGGAGTTTAAAAAATCATAAGTTGCCGAGTAAAAAATGAAAATCAATGACTGTTAATAGCTTTCCACATCAAAAGATATAAAAATAGACATAGGAAAAAGAAACTTTTTAAACGCCTGACAATATTTTTTATACAGAAGCAAAGGTATAGTATACAACATATTTGCTTTACAAGTGAAAGAGTAAAGCTATTTGCTTGGGGCCTTGAAAAGAAACTCTTGTTACAATAAACGCCAACTCAACAAAAAAATTATTTTTACACTTAATTCCACATATAGACAAAAATTATCTTTGTCAACGAGAGAACATTTTTATCCTACATTTTCGCACGATAATTCATTTGTTTAACAAGGCACGAATCCTCACAAAGTAAAAAAAAAGAATGAGCGTTTGTCAGCATAGCATAAAAAGCAAATGCAAACATTGAGAAATTTTGCGCAATGTAATTCAGGTGCTTCCAGGTGAAAAAAATAATGTTTTTAAGTCAAATAGAAATTATTGTTTGGAAAACTATACATTTTTATTTGAAAGTTTATGGGAAGCATTTTGTAAGAGCATATTTAAATATAACATAGTAACTGATGGCTTTATAACTGTAGAAAAGCACACGTTTTAAATGTAGAATGTTAGTATAATATGCTAATATTAAATAAGTTCTTGTAAAAGTATTCTACATTAATGAACGTGGTATTGTCATAAAAATTAGATCACCATGTCCTCAATATTATGTCCATGAACTTGTTTCTGATTAGTCAGGTCTCTTCAGACGTTGCTAATCTAAATAAAAAATGTATCTATCCAGTACATATAGATTTAAAATGATTGGCTTACATAAATGGCCATACACGCACAAATAAAATTGAGGTCTTTTTAAATAAAATTCCAAACAGGATTCTCCTGCCATAGTAACCAACTTTTAAATTATTCTCAAAGTTTTCAGTGTGAAATTTCTGCACACGGAAATCCGATTCCTTTAAAAGTTGGAAACGTCAACAGCCTGTCATCAGTCAAGACAGGAATTGTCGACGAAGTTGTGTGTACCAGGCCCAGACGCAGCAACCTAATCATCCATCAACGAACAGCCCCTTTGTCCCCCAGTCTGTCGAACAAAGACAGTAAAACAACTGTGCCGAATTGCAAGAAATGCAACACTTGAAATCTTACACTACACCCACAACAGAGGAGCAGCGATGCATTTGAAAAACATGAACGCTAAGCACTCAGTTTAACGCAACTCGGGTGTATTCTTAGGAATCGTAATAAATAATGAGCTGCTAGTTAGGAGATGTCAGTCGCTTGCTTGAGTTTTATAACTGTGAGCCGTCCTGTGACTTCGAGTTGCAGTGCACGCGAAGCAACGTTCAATCTCTTGCACACTCCCAGACAGGCTTCGTTGATTGTGATCACAATGGTCCAGTTTATTCTGTTGATCGTACTTTGCGTTTTCTCAGATCGTATAGAAGTTGGGTTGAAAAGAAATGCTGAAGAATTATTGTTTGGAAACAACACATAATTAAAGACTTACTGATATAATTTTGGTAGGTAGGTAGGTAGTTGAATTTACGTCACACTGGAGTTTCAGCGCAAAATGCTTTATCTTAAGCTTAGCTTAATGCTTTTATAATAGGTTAGTTGGGTTTTAAGGTGCAAGGGCCATATTTGACCATGCTGCGCCAAAATACAAGACAACGTCAAGTAATAGATATACATCCAAGTAAAGTTTTTACTGACATAGAAGAGAGAAATACACTTTGGGTATGTTACAGGAATAGAACCTTAACCTATGTAGGAATGTAATATGAGAGTCCAAAAGACATAACAGGAACTTAATTTTGCTTTTTAAAATTTGTTACAAGAACTGGAAATTTTAAATTGTATCAATTTCAATTTAAGACTTTTTTTTAAATCGTTTCATGATTTATTTCAGTACCATGAATTAACATCATTTTTTTTCTAACTGATAGTTATAGAAAAAGTGTACATGATTTACAGATTACTTCAATTATAATAGAAGTTCTTCCGATTACATTGAGAACTTTAAAATTTGTCATGATAATTAGTTGCTATTTAAGAAATTATTATTTTAGGTTGGCAGTTAAGTTGCTATTAATTATTGAATTGGTAAACATCTGTTTTGTCTAACAGTCATTTGTATGAGATTTAAGCATTAGCTTCAAATTAAGATTTAAACAATTCCTATTTTGAAAAATAATAGTGAAATATTTGGGGCAAACTTGAGCTTAATATTCAGAGAAATATAAAATTCATGTTTTGTTTGAGGGAGAATTTTTTTCAAATTACCTTGTATATCACCCCTTTTAAAACTTCATTAACTGTTCCCTCTATGTGATCATCCCAATGAAACTTATCTCTCACTCATACTATTATTCATCAACCTCAATACATTACGAAATTCCTTACAAATAAATTGCAAATGGATACATAACAAGTCTATCGATATATTTCATAAGTATTTTTTACCTTGTTCAGTAGGACTGAAATAAAACGGGGCAAAAAAGGCAAAACCCTTTGAACGAATCAAAGCGTCCCACTTGCCCTTTACCACAATCCCGGACACACACTAATTGGCTTCTGGACCGTCCGAATATGCTAATTACATTACTCACGTCCAACCACGGCATTGGAGCACACGTGATCCCACCATCGGCACGCTCATGATAAACGTCCCCCTCTCATTCCATTGTGGTGCATTATTTATACTTCGTCAACTCCGACATTAAGTATGCAATGATAAAGCGCAGGGCAACAAAAACGAATCACACGAGGCCGGGCTCTCCCATTACGAAGGACAGTGTTTCCCTGATAGGAACCCCGCCTGTCTCTAATAAGCAGCCCGGATCGCATTCCGGCGACCCATCATCAGTATGCGGATCGCGTCTGTGTCCAAATCACCCACACTCCCCATTTTCGGCGACGCGAGTTTTCCATAAGGTGTGGTCGCTTCTCTGTCCGAACGACCCATGCTAATACCTTTCCTTATTAATCTCTCGGTCCAGTAATTAAATCGGGGCCACGTCCGGCGATAATTATGCATATGCACTTCCCGGGCAGAGATTATCTGGTTGGGGATCGTCAGGCAGAAAGTTGATCGTCGAGTAATTACCACAAAAAGTCGGATACAAGAGATTAAACCCTTTTTTTCATTCTTTGGAGGCCTATCGGACAAAATGATATCTAATAACATCACCTAACTTGAAAAATAATGTTTGCGTTTCCTCAATCTAGTGGTCGATCAAATATGTTATAGTTAACTGCACACATATCAGTAATACGTTGCAGTTATTAGAAGCATTTTCTGTCAAGTTCGCACAAGCTCAATTGGTTGCCTGTCTGCTCTCGTAGATGTGAAGTTTTGACAAGACTGTCCAAAATCACAATTTCGAAAATCAAAAATTGCGATTTAGTTAAATTTACTTCATTTTCTAATTCATTTTGTTTCTCTTGGAAATTTTTTTACTTTCCTGTTTTGTCTAGGTCGAAAAGCGTTTTGAGACATTGTGCATGTATTTGCCCATTCCTGAGTGAACCGGTATATATGTATATAACCAAATAGTATATGGAAAATTTATAAGAGTGACATCGAAATTTGAGGTTTTACTTGAATTGGAAAAAGTTTTCTAAACTGTAGAAGGCAAAAGATCTCAAATGAAAGCAATAAAGGAAATATTTTTTCTAGACGAGTCGTTCCTCCATGTTTGGGATAACGAAATAATTTTTTTGTAAATTCCCATTTTATAGATAACTCGCCAAGTATCCAAGGATTCACATGGTCTCTTATTTATTCCTGCATACTGAACGGTACCCTCCAGATAGTGTGGAACCACAGTTTTGCCTTCCATTTGTTACCTTTTCGTGAATCAATTACAAATTTGTATATCAAGACAAATTTAACAGCAATTATTAAAACTGAAACAATATTAATCTATTTACCAATTTAAAGCTTATCTAACTGCGTAATAGCAGTGACTCAGTATATTTGCCACTCACTAGCAACCTGCGAGTTGTAGAAAGCAAAGTAGTCTATTATTGTAATTTAGACTGAGTGTATTTCTCTCTTCTGAGTCAGTAAAACTTCCCTTGTGTGTTTTTTCCATTGTTTGAAGTTTTCTGTTTCGTTTGACGCATCTTGGCCAAATACGGCCTTGCGCCATAAAACTTAACCAAGTGTATACATGATAATGTATAAATGCTCCCAAATAAAGCTAGCAAAATTGAAACCGCTTTGCAAAAGATATAAACACTTAAAAATTTCATGTTCTTGCTGCTGCTGTTTAAAATAACAATCACTATAAATTTTAATTTGCCAAATTGAACCGTTATCTCCATCAGTACATGGAATAACAATGCAAAAGACCATCACATTTTTTCACCATTCGGTTCCATGTCTTCAAAGCAAAAACCTCGAACACTACTCCTTCACAAATTAAACCACTTGCTGCAAACACCGTTTACCCGCCAGAAAAAGCCAGAGGTACGCCCATAACAAGCGTATCCCCAATATGAAGGCGGTTCCGCAGTCTCTAGAAACAAGTTTGAAGACGAGAGGTATCCCTGCTTTGTGTCTTCAAGGGGAAAACTGGATCTCACCGTACCGACAATTATCGGAATCAATAATCTGCAAAAGAGTATGCGATAATGTTGTGCTTCTCCTAATTCGATAATGACAGGGTATATCTCTGACAGGCGTTCTTAAAAATTAGAATTCCTCATTGCTTATTTATCTTCATTATTGTTTTTTGTTTTGTTTTTGAGTTCGTAGCTCTGTTTCGTTATAGAAGTGGAACTACAGGATATGATGGCTCAACCTAGTGCGATGCATGGTATTATCTAAAATGAATGTTTTAAAGTACGCGTTTGGAATGAAGTTGATGTTGATTTATTGTTTTTTGCTCATCTTAAAGTTGGTAGAAAAACGTAACCGTAGTACGTTCGAAACTTTGGACCGTATTATTTACCTATCAGTGTTTTGGAGATGCGTATTTCAATCAATCACCAACCAATTTCTCATCCATTTCACGATTTCATTGGTTGACTTTAATTTGTCCACCCAAAAAGAATTTTTCAAAAAATAAAAACCTTGATATTTTAAAATTGGAATAATAGATATTTAGTAAAGCTTAAAATGTGCAGAAAGGATTTTCACGGTAGGTAGTTAATCAACGTCGCACTGGAGCAACACAATGGGCAATTGGCGACGGTCCGGGATCAATCCCGAAAAAAGGATTTTAAATAAGGTTGTGGATTAAAAATATTTAAAAAGTTAAAACTTGTTAGGTAATTTTATAAGATTGAGATACATTAAACATTTAAATCAGTTGAAATATTCTATAAAACTTTTCAAAAGCTTGAGATTTGTAGCTAAGTTGATATTTTAGAGAAATCTTACAAAATTTTTAAACTTTTAAATGGTCTTTTTCTACGGTGCAATTACGGCATGGTCGTACTGTAAAATGTAAGCTCTAATGTCTAAAGATTTTGAAATTCGATTGAAATATAAGAGTATGTACATATGTACTTTGAGACTAATTCGTAAGTAGGATTGTGATAAACACTGGAAACCATTGATTACCCAAGTGTTTTGAAATCTGCATTAGTGTACATACGTGTGAAAAAAGCAAATCTTTTGATAAAATAAAATGGTCGATTTCTCTAAAAAGTAAACTAAGATGAACGTTTTAATGAACATATTTATTTCAAAAGCTGAATAAAAATTTCAAGAAAAACAAATTGAAGATTTTCAAAATTCTTTTCACATTCAGTTTTATTCTCTTGGAGCACACACAACAACTCACAAAAACATGTGAATACATTCATATTTCCAAATACAATTCAACTTTCACCTGAAGCATCAAACATTTTAGAAACAACGTCTTTCCGACATGTTTTAGTGTGGTGCTGATATTGATCGACACTTATATAATTTTAGCTTTCCTGTAGCTTTGAATTAACTCATCGTTTAAAGAAGTCGAGTCCTGTCTGAGGAAACAAAAGGTCACCAATAAGCAAATAATCATGTGAATCCAAATGTCAGAGAACTCTGACACTAAATTGTACGAATCCGATTAAAAAAAGAACGCCAACTTGGCGTATGATTACGGCGAAATTCAGCTACAATTTTGCCATAAATAACTAAAATTGGAAGCAAAAGCATTATCAAAAAATAAATAAATGAAAAGAAGTAGGGAGAAAAAATCTCAATAGATCAGCCGATCAAATCAAAAGAATCACCTGGCTAAAAGGAAGGGGTCCTCAGCAAAATTGTGCAAAGAACTGAAGGGAAGAGGGGGATCCATTGCTCTCCTTTGTTCTCCGGATGAAATAGTACGAACGTGATGATCGGAACACGTACGGCCTCGGGTCTAACACGACCAATCCCGGGGCAAGTGCCCCCTCCCTTCTCAACGCACTTCACTATTTTCTCTGAGGAACTCCGTCGAAAAGTGGAAAAGAAATCGGCCGCAGTCGAATGAAGATAATTTGAAGTTCAGGTAATCGCTTCATGTCTTGTCTTTTTCCTTAAGTGATTTGTAATTACATGAAATAACCGAAGAAGTTTTTGACGATTTGGGGAATAAAAAAATTCTGTGACAGTTGCCGAAGAGCAAATAAAGAAGTTCTTTCAATGTAAGTTTTCTTTGACAGCACTCGATTTTTTTTATCTTCTACAATTTATTTATAAACATATTTCCGTCATACTTCCCTCGATAGTAGTAACGTTATCGAGTCCATTATTAAAAGATCAAAGCAAAAGTTAACGCGGGGTACTACTTTTGGTTAATGCAAATTTTCAAGTAAAGAGGATAAGAGTAAGAAAGTTGAAAAGTACCAAAAAAGCATTAGTACAATAAATTACATGATGTTACAACGTAATGTGTTTAGCATTACTTTATATATAGTACAACACAGTAAAATAAACGGAAATATTTTCCCAGATACATCTTTGAAAGTGAAGATTGAAAAGTGCACTTCTCAATAAAAAGTTATACATTTACTTTTAATTAGCCAATCATTTAAAATCGTTCAGAAAAACTTTCAAATTCATAAAAATTTGGAAACAAGAAGTGATTCTTTTACGGATAGAAAATCTAAAATTAGCATTTGTCGATTTAGAAAAGTATCTATTATTTAGCTAAGAGCAGTGTTCCAAAATTAAACCATACGTTATATAAAAGGATAGTTATATTGTTATTGCTTGTAAAGAGGAGGAAGCGCATCACACATAATACCATTATAAAGTATCACCTCTTACGACAATGTATGAAAATGTTCCATTAATTCATTCGGTTTCTGAATAGAAAACACTAACTTTATCCCAGATAAGTAAGCCCAATGAAAACTGACTAACTAATTAGATCTTTTATTTCACAATAAAATAGGAATTGAGATGGGAACTACTTTTGTCAATATTTAGTCTTAATGTACTAAGCTATCGAATTCCCTTGATAAAGTTATCTTACCTGAAAATGGAAGTGAAAAAGTCTCCTATCAAAAAATAAAGATGTTTTCCTCAGAAGGTTCTGGAAAGTTAGCGATAATGCACGTTCAGAAAGGCATATTATTTTGAATGCATCAGATAACCATAGATCACAGGCCCTAGAAACAAGTTTTAAATACTTTTCTAAGTGACGTTGCGCAAGCTACGATTAAGAATTAAGAGAAAATTATTTCTCGCTGACCTAGGCATGTTGACATCAGCAGTCCTCTTGTCAGCGACCAAAGCGCTGCCGACCTAATGAAAATTTCTTTTTTGACGTATTTTCTTTTCTTTTTCTCGATAGGTTTGTATGTGGATGAGAGACATGGAGGACTTGTGATACACTCTATCGCATTCATTCCCATGGCCTTGAACCAGCCGCGATGAAAAGTTATCGGACACTGGACCTGGCTCTGGGACACGAACGTGACGATTACTGGGATAAGCAAATCTAGGGAGATGTGTCACCATCCTTTCGAGTGCCGCAATCAGTTGCTGCTAGGTTGTATTTTCCCTTTTTATGGTACATTATTTTGGGGTTGGTTCAAAACTTCATTTGCGAGTGCGACAGGTCAATAGTTGCTTGGTTGTATTTTCACTTGATACATACATACATTATTTTGGGGTTCGAAGCTTCTTTTGAGACTGGGACGGTCAATAGCTGTTAAGTAGTATTTTCCGTTCTTACGATACATTTTTTGGGGGGAGATGATTCAAAGATTCTTTTGCGAGTGCGATAAGCAATAGCTGCTAAGTTGTATTTTCACTTGATACAGGACGTTATTTGGGGGTTCAAAGCTTCTTTGCGACAATGATAGTTAATAGCTGTTAGGTTGTATTTCCACATTTTACGGTACGTATTTTTGGGATTGATTCAAAGCTTCTTTTGCGAGTGCGGCAGTCAACAGCTGCTGGGTTGTATTTTCATTTTTATAGTACATTATTTTGTGCTTCAAAGCTCCGTTAGCATGCAAATATGGTCGTTATGCAGTGTGAAATTCTTTAAATTTCTTGAGAAATTATTTGAATTGCTCATTGTTTGCATTAAGATGCGTAGTTTTTTAAATATTAATTTGGAGATTTAAAATTGAGATGATGATTACAATGGTGCTCGTAGTTTAACAATATTTATATCACATGTTTTGTCAAATGTTTTTTTTCTCGAGTAAAAATAAAGTATAACATATGCTTAATACTGTTTTATATATAAACGTTATTATATGGATGACAAATAAATATTTCAAAATTATCTTATGTTTTAATTTTTTAAATCGCTCAAAAAATGCAAAAAAAATGTAATTATTTTTGCAAAATGATAAGTCATTTCAATTTGCTATATCAAGCTCTGAGAAAAATTTATGGAATCCTAAAAAGATAACTGTCAAAAGTTATAAATAAAAAAGGTCAATGGAAAGATAGATAGATAATAAAACAAGGAATCAATTGGAAAAGGATTGGAAAAACAATTTTCAAAAGTGTTTATAAAACCAACTTTTACATCAGATATGAAAATATTGTTTCAAAATATAGTTATCATTCTCCTACCATTGATGGATTGAAAGTATGGTTAACTGAATGAATATCAAAAGCCAACTTTGCAAAAAGATGCCACATCATTCGATATAAAAGAAAAAGTTACAAAATAAAACAAATAGATAAGTTTCTGAATTTATGATGATTTGCTGAACACGTGCCTGTTTACTTAGCTAAATCTTCCTCTTATATTAAGAAATCAGTATATTCTGCGCCATTCAATCTATAACGTTTTGAAATATTTTCTTTTTTAATTGTTGAACATAAAACACTACACCTAAAATATAAAACAAGAAATGAATTTAATTTGTTTTGCATATAACTTAAATAAAAAACAAGGAAAACATGAACACGTATAATTTCCCCTAAAAATACAACAGATCGATTTCAAGACTGCTTGAAAATTAAAAAGTTCTAAGAACGTGGGAAAATATAGCATACTTTACCATCTTATTACCCGTATGTTTTAACTTTATCATGTGCACGAATATTGAAACAAAACATGACATCAATTACAAAAACTGATATTTTTCATAAAATTCAGTCTCTTAAATTCACAATTACGCACACCGAAATTGGCAGAGATATTATCTCTAGACTCGCAAATCATCCGGGTAAAAAGACGCACAAAAATTCACAAATGTTTACACAAAATATGATATCAAATAGAAAAGCTCTAATATTTTTTCATATAAAATTCAGCCTCTTAAATTCACAATAACTCATTCCCCAAAATTGACACCACATATTTTCTCTAACGCAAAAAAAATCTTCCGGGTAAAAGAGGCCCGTTAATCAATACCAACTTCTTATCACTCTTCATGCTTAGGCTCTAAATTGTCGTCTACAGAGGCGAAACCATCGGAAAAAGTTTAGGAGGGAGACGAAATTTCCTCTGGTCCCCGTTACTACACAGTAGCCAGTGTTCACAACCATAATTACAGTGTCTTAGCCATTCACGGGAGCGAAATTAGAGCTAATTTCGCCTCTCTCACTCACGTGCGTGGAGGACGAAGTTAGCCAGATCCCACCACCAGATTGCAGCTAGAAACTCGCCCGCGGGCGTCGCCACGCTATTAGGGTGACGAAGAATCAAGTCCAAATTGAAATAGTCACCAACGATCTCTTCTCGGATTTTCTTTGTCAATTCCCCTTCCATGTGTCCCCCATCATTCTTCATTATTACCAGCATTCGTCTCTTTTTATGTACACCCTGCTCAGGGCCAGGAGGTAATTTCTTAAACCTATAAGAGAGGCTCGGACGCCGGTGGTTAGGAAAGTGGTGGGGGTCGCGACTTAATACTCGATAAATGGAGTCGAGCTCAGGACTTAATTGCAGGTCACGCGGACAGAAGGACCTCTTGAAGCCGCCACTTACTTTGGGAAATGAGATGGTAGTTATGTCCTCCGTCTCTCTCCCCCTTCTGCCTTTTTATGATTATTGTATACATAGGAACACATACAATCGCGGACCCGGATCTGGTTTTTGTCTGCTTGTCCGTCTGCCTGTCTCCGCGGGAACGTCGCGATCGTCACCCGTCAGGTGTCATTACAGACTACGTGATGGTCGTGGTCAGAGAAGATGGTCTCATGTCCCCGACTTCTTTGCTTTTTTTCCGGTTATGCGGCGTTTCTTCTTCGTGCTTTCCTGTTCTGAATCGGGCAATTAATACTTAATGGGCTCTTTTCAGGTAAGGCAGCGGGTTTCTTGGAACTGGGATGGGGTATCGTTCTGTGGGTTGGCGACGATTTTTGCTAATGCTTTACTTCTACAATTCGTGACAGTGTACTTCGGCAACTGACGACCACAGAATGGAGTCGAAATTGGCTAAAAGTAGCCTTCTGCACTAAGAATAGCATGTTGATTGATCTAAACATTAAGCCTGCAGTAAATACTAGATATAGAGCTGACTCTTGCCTCTATTCCATACGAATGACTACGCGATGGTTCACTTGATAGGGCTATTCACTTGGTAGGTAGAAATCGAGGTAAAGGGTAAGCATGTACTTTGGTTGGGTTTTAAGGTGAAAGGGCCATATTTTGCCAAGCTGCGCCAAGAACAAGACAAACAACATCAAGTAATGGACATATACACACAAGGAAAGTTTACTGACACAGAAGATAAATACACACAGGGAGGAATCGAACATGCGCCGCTTACAACTTACAGGTTGCTAACTCATTGGGCAAGCCCACTGAGACAAGGCGGCCCCCGAGACAAAGTTGA
The DNA here is from genome assembly GCA_933210815.1 of Meta bourneti. Taxonomy (NCBI): domain Eukaryota; kingdom Metazoa; phylum Arthropoda; class Arachnida; order Araneae; family Tetragnathidae; genus Meta; species Meta bourneti. The sequence goes on along the minus strand of OW119924.1, from coordinate 58,805,200 downwards.
GATAGACAATATCAAACTTGTGTGAAAATAATGCGATCGTAAGGTGCCATTACAGACCACGAAATTGTCGTGGTTAGAGATGGTCTCTAACCTCCGACTTTGCTTTTTTTTTCGGTTATGCGGCTTTCTTCTTGCTATTCGTTCCGAATCGGGCAATTACTTAATGGCTCTTTTTAGGTAAGTCAGTGATTTTCTTGGAAATGGACGAAGTATCACTCTGTGGGATGACGACGATTTTTTTTAATGCTTTGCACCTCCAATACCACAAATTGTGACATTGTACGTCAACTTACGACCACAGGCTGGAGTCAGAATTGGTTGCAAATATAAGACAAGCCACGCATTGGTTCAACATTAGTCCTGTAGCACTAAATAAAAGCATAATATAAGCATGCAAACCTGTATATTTTCTATACAGAAATAGAGTACGGATGCGCATATCGTATGCTTTGTTGCATGATTATTCAGTGTATGGCCAGGTTGAGAGGAAAGTTCTGCATTAAGGATAGCTCGATGATTGTAAGAAGCATTAAAATTATAAACTTGCTGTAAATACCAGATCCAGTGCTCTTGCCTCCTTTCCATATAAGTGTTTATTCATTTGGTAGGCAGAAATCGAAGCGAAGTGGAGATAGACTGAACGAATCAAACGAATAATGTAGACTATTAAGTTCAGGAACTTATGTTCAGGCTCTGCAATCTGTTTAAATTGTAAAGTGCGCTAACTTGTATCTTCCCAATAAAATTTCTATAAAATAACAGTTAATGAGTTGGTTGATTGGTTTGTTGGCGTACGTTGGTTTTTATGGCGTACGGCCATATATTTGCCCAAGTTGCGCCAAACACAAGACACACAAAGGCAAGTAATGAAGATACACATACAAGGAAAGTTTTACTGACACAAAATAAAAATATATACCCAATGAGGGATCGAACCTGCGCCACCTACAACTCGCAGGCTACTAGCGCAGGGGGCAAAGCCACTGAGCCATGGCAGCCCCCTTTAATGAGAATATTGTGTCTATTTTATGGAGTACAAATTATAACCCAATTTTATAAAGGCTTAATTATTAACTGAACATGTACCATAATAATTTAAGCACGTACAATAATAATATAAGCATGTACAATAATAATGTAAGCATGTGCAATTGCACATACTACTATGCGGTGTCTACCACTTCAGTGAATAATCACCAGTCTTCCAAAGGGACAATTTAGATTCCGAGGGGGGAGAGAAAAACTTTTCTTCTATCGTTCTCAACCCCCTTCTCAGAACCCAGCTGGAAGCTATCCTTTCCTCTTCAGTTATTGCTCTAACTGTTTTACGAATCTAATGTTTTCGGAAAAGCAAAACATGCACAAACTAAATGCACTTAAAAACTAAATGACATTTCTAAAGATGAATACTCCAGTGGAGAATTGAGATCAAGATGGCCGTGCAACAAAAACGACAAGCACTTGGAAACCCATATCATTAGCATACAAATTACTTGACCAATTGAAAAAGATATCCACGCGTTATACCATAACTCATCATTACCCTTCATTTGCAGCGTCTGCGCGTAAAAAAGCACAGGTCATAAATATCCCACTAATACGGCCATCGAAATAGTTGAATAATTAAATTCAAACACCCCAGCCCGAAAATAAATTCTCAACCACTCTTTTTCTGCGCCAGAGAGAGATAGAGGCAAAAAGCCATCGTTTAACCCGCAAGTCCAGCAGGACCTGCGAAGTTCATTACTTTGGCGAGGTATAACGGACGGTCATCCAGGGACCAGGGGGAGGAGACTGTCAGACGCTGCACTGCCTTAAATCGTCGTCCCACAGGGTGGTCCGAGGGACAGAGTAAATGCATTATGAAAATTAACCGAGGAATCCAAGCGATGAATAAATGAGAGGACGATTAATGCAAATTTCGAAATATTTATACCGGGACGGATGGCTGGGCAGGTGAATTTGACCAATGGGCGACGCTTGAACGTTGACCACAGGGGGATGCGAGTGACTGAGGATTGACAAATGACCGGGCCACACTTGATGCCCGAAAGTTATTAGCTCATCAATTACACTTTGTTTGAGTGCACGGCCGGAAATCTAACCAACAAGTCTATAGTTACAGCTCTTGGGGACTGGATATATTTATCCGTCTGGATATGCTTAATGCGGGATATAGATACCACATGGTAAATTAATTCTCCGGGGAAATGGATAAACGTCGAATTTAATTCCGTTTAGTGCTAACCACGCACACACATACAGGACTTGTCAGATAATTTATGGATGGGTTCTTTTGCTGCTGAAAATAATTGCGGGCGACACTTATTCAGCACAGAACACGCTCATCTTTGAGTTTTAAGAATTTTTTGCCCATATGCTTTGAAAAAAAGTAATGCAACTTAACTATATATTAGTTTTTAATTTTCGCTAAGGATTTTATTAACCTGAAACCAGCAGTGACCAATGCTTTTTATTTAATCCAATTTTGGGCAAAAAAAAATTAAATTTTTTGCTCATGATATAACAGATTAATTTTCAAGCATATCTTAGTTAATACCACAACATTTAAATTAATACTACTTAATACACTACTGAACATGTATGAATTAATGTACCAGAAATAAATTTTATACATAGATGCATCTATTCAAAAGCAAATAGTACGCTTTTGGATAGAGAATAAGTTACTTGAAAGAAAGTATATGTCAGTGAAACAGTGATTTGATTAATGCATTTAAAAACAATTTAACTTCATCTTAGAATTATGAATTGATAAAGATTTTATTTTTGCTATTTTTAAATATAAGGAACGGGAGATTCTCTCTCTCTCTCTCAACTACACCAAACCAATTAGAATGTCACCTAATCTTCTAAATTCTCTAAAATTTAGTAGGGCCTCTTTCCCAAAGACTAAACAGTAAAATTTGGATTTTCAGTTTCCTACACTTTTGTGAAAATATTGTACTTTTACATTATACGAAATCACTTTGGCTATGAACTTCGTGAACAGGGAGGGCCCTTTACTCAGGTTTAATGCACGAAAATTATGATTTAAAAGCATGTTATCTTTATACATTTTTGTTGATTGGAATATAAAAATTTCTTTTCATCAAACCTTCGAAACATTTTCCTTATTGAAATCTTCTGATGATGCACTAAAATGGCCGAGATAGATAATAGTAGATTTCGAGAAAATAGTCCTTCATGGAATTCATCTATGAATAGATTTTTAACAAAAATGATCATCAATAAGAGTTGATTTTTCATAGAAAGTTTCTAAACGTGTTTTTGTAGCATGTAAAATAAAATTTTACTTAATTTTTTCAGGATATCGTCAAGGTTTCTGAGGAAAATAGTACTAAAATGCTTGTAGATTCTAATGTTAATCATGTTGATCCAGCACTGTGCATACAGGGCCTAATTGTATTGAAGTAAAGTACTTCCTTCAGCATATAAAAATTGTTTTTAATTTACAAATATCAGGCGTTCGACAACTAAGCCATTAGCCTTCTTGATGCCCAATATCTGTGAACAGTATAAGCAAAACCGTTAAGTGCAGGGCATGTATCCAACTATTCGCTATTCATTAGTCGTCTAGAATTACAAAAAGTACAATTAACTGAATTCCTAAGCTCAATTCTGGGCACTGAGACAATCAGTCCCAGTTAGAATCCATAAAGAAAGCAACAGCTGAACCAGGAGAGAAACTTGGAATTGGAGACTTTGAATCAGCAAGACACTCCCAGGCCTCTAGCTTCAATGAACATGTCGAATTTGTATTTTTTTTGAAACTTCAATGCAATTAGAAATTTGGTAGAATGAAAGGTCATTAATGAATTTGTCTTTTGAAGGACACTAGTACCTTTCTTCGATAAGAGGTCCGTCCTTTCATTTCCTTCGACAACGCAGTGACCAAACTAATACACGTCTTTTCTCACCAGACTCCAATCCTCGACTGCAGACTAAGATTAACAAAAATTGTCAATGCAAACAAAACCCTTTCCGTGCAAGCAGGTCTCCATGGTTACATAGCCTTCGTGAAAACAGCTCGTCTGTTATTTTCTCCAGTCATACCTACATACCTCCACTCCGGTGAAGGGGGGGGGGGTCAGAACACCGGTGATATATGGTGGTGTTTAAAACATGCCTCCAACCGTAAAGGACACAAAGTAGTTCTTTTTTTTTCAAAAAAACTGTTCGCTCCTCCCCTCCAAATATGACAAGGAGTAAGTCGTATTACATGGTCTATTGCTGCATAAAGATGAGGGGAGGAGCAGAGAATGAAGGAAACAAAAATAAACGGGGGAAAGTGAAATACAAAAAAGAAATATCTTTCTACATCCGTTACGTTGGAAGTGGTCCTGTCTCAGCCTTTTTCGCGTGAGCTTTATGACCAGTGGAGAGGCTGTTAAGCTTTACGCGTGACCACACCACCAACGAAAGCCGAGGCGAGTCTTTACATCGGCTCTCCGCGCCGTTGATTGAGAAGTCAAGCATTGCCTGTGCTGGCGCTCTTATCTTTTTGATTAATGAACGATCGTGAAATCGCAGACGTATTGAATCCGTCTCGCGATTGCGATAGCTCTCCGCACCGACACTATTGAGGTGGCCACTTCTGGAACGCTTAATGCGAGGTGAGGGAAACTTAGGCGATTGGTTATGCAGTGATACAGTATGTATATTAATAAGGAAAACGCAAAGCTAAGCTAAGCCGATACATTGTGCTGCCATTGGATTTCTACGGATAGAAGGGGAGGCATAACTATCTACACGGGAAACGTGACTTTACGAAACGAAGGGCACTACGAAAAAGCTGTGGAAGAACGATGAAAAAACTTGTTCGACCAAGAAAAAAGGAGATGGGATGACAATCTGTCAGAAAATCTGCATTTCGTACGCTGAATAGGTTTTCCTGAGATTTATTACTTCAGTATATCCGTCAAAATGGTGTGGACTTGTCTTTGGATTAGTTGGTTGGGTTTTATGGTGCAAAGTCGACGATTGGCCAAGCTGCGCCAAGCAACGTCAAGTAAATGGGCTAGGAAAGCTTTGCTGATACAGAATAGAAAGTTTTACTAATACAGAAGAGGAATTTTTACTGATTTAGAAGAGAGAGAGAGAGCAAACCCATTAAGTCACAGCGACCCTCTATCTTTGAAAATTCTCCTTGTTCTACCAATCAATATGACGCATATGGGTGAAATTTCATGCTCAAATAACAAAATAATTCATATTTAGTTTTAATCGTTCATTTGTTGTTTCCAATACAGTAATCTGTCATCTACCTGGGCAAGGAGTGGCAATAACTTGTTAAGTACACTTTAAGCTTGGAGCAACACTATCAAGCTTGATACGATGAATCTTAGAACAGATTTTCAGATAGTTAGTAGCCTACAATTATAGGTTGCAAAACGGAAGTATCGCAATGCAACATCTTCATGAACATTTCAAAGGGTTGATCTATTTTAATGAAAATCTATAAATATTTTTAGAAGTTTTTAAACAAAGGAATTTTTTTAATTCTTGCAGTCAGGGGGAAAATGTATTTCTTTTCAAAAACAAAATTTACAGAAGAATATTACAAACCAGTTTTAACATTTATAAAGTTATAACTGGTAAGTGTTTTATAAGGTAAGTGACAAATTGAGCAAAAGCATCGAAGTTTGTAGCACACCAGATCCATTAATCTAGAGTAGTGGAAACCTATAAAATGTATCCTTTATATAACAAAGACGTTTCATTTATATATATATATATATATATATATATAAGTAAAACCACTTAACTTCAATTACTACTATAATGTCGTGATTGTGAGTACTTCAAGAATTATAAAATTCTCTTTCTCGAAGTCCAAAAAATAATTATCCCAATTACTGAAGAAAAACTGTCCTCGAACTATATATTTGCATGCACGGGAATACTCTAAAAGAACATTTCTACAGGGGAAGGGAGAAGCATCGAAATTGTAGTTTATATTGTAACAAGGCCAACAACGTTTCTTCCAATTTATTACAATTACGCACTTATTTGTTTTCGCGTGTTTCTCTTGCCCCGATTTACGGAGTCCTAACAACCTTCTTCAATGATCCCGCATTCGAATCAAAGATCTCACTGCCCCATAAATAAGCAATAAGACGATAATAAGCTTTCCCTTGAAGCTGCAGCAGCGCGAACAAGGTCGAAGAAAGATGTCTTGTTATAAGTAGAGAACGCTCGAGCACCGGCAACAAAGCGAATGTGGGGGAAGAGTTTAAAAGAGGTACCGACAAAAAAGTGGGAATACATTACTCTGAAAGCCGATTAGGCAATCTGTCGGGGTGGGCTGTCTCGTTTGTGGCCATGTGCGTGCCAGGACGGAATTAAAACTCCCCCTATCTGTCTCTTCTGCTCCCCGTCGGTTGTCTTGGTGCAACTCTGGGAACATACGTACGACCCCCACACCCCGAGCAGCTTCAATAGCACCGCCGATAGAGAGGATTCACCATCGCAGATAAAGCGTAAAGTAGGGTTGGTGCGATTAGGTGGGGTGAAAAAAGGGATGATTTTCAGACAATTTAACCCACCGCGCCTGATTAAAATAAGTGTTAAGGAGATGGGATTACTTTTGAGAGGTGGATTTTTTTGAAATTTTTTTGCGGGTTTAGTTCAAAAGTAGCTTGGTAAATCTAAAGAGCAATGCTACCAAATGCCGTCCAATCGGTTTAGTGGTCAGGGTGCTGGCTTCTGGATCGAAAGCTTCCTGGTTCGAATCCGGGGTAAGACATGGATGTCTGTCCGTCCGGAATGAATGGCCACACTACAAACGGCTTGGTACATGTGAAGTTCAGGACTTACTCATTAAATTGATACCAAATAACGACTAATTGTTCTAGTGGTCAGAGTGCTGGTTTCTACATCGAAAGGTTTCTGGTTAGGATCCGGGGTTAAGGTACGAATGTTTGTCAGTCTAGAATGCATGTGTAGCCTTTCTACGGTACGGGTTGTGCCTAGAATGTGTGGTTTGTATGCGAGGTGTAACGTGAATCCACCCTCGTAGTGAATAAGGGTAACTAACGAAATGTGGTCAACTAATTCGCCGTTATAGTGCACATAATAGTAAATATTTAATTGGCCGGACATTAGGTTGGTTGGTCGAGTTGGGTTTTATGGCCCAAGGACCATATTAGGCCATGCTGTTGGCCGGACATTGGGAAAAATATTATTTCAATAAGTATGCTCATTATAACAACTAAAATATATAGATTATGATATTTTACATTGTTTTTTATAATTGATTTTACAGGCAAAAATGTGACATTGGCTTTAATTCTTGGACAAAGTGTCAGAGAGAACATGACCATAGTCACTAACACACGTTGTTCTTAAAATACTTCACTATTAGAACAAGCATTTTACACAATTTTTTAGTTTTGTAAACGTGTAAATTTTCCATTTCAAAACGTTTCCGGAAGTTATGGTAACAGGAATATGTTTTAATTGAAATAAAAAGTCATAGCAAATAAAAGGTTAATGAAGTACTGAATTTCTCATCCCATCTACCTCGCTTTATAAAACAATCGTGAATTTCAAATGTTTTACAAAGTTCTGAAAACGCTAACAAATCTCTAAAAACAACAAGCTTAATTAGAACGGAAGATCGATGCTGGGAATAGCAAGACTAATCTTATTACAAAATGAATCATCTGCTTCTAGTTCAGATTCTAGATAGAGTTAACCAAAGTAATAAAGTTTGAGGTGAGGTGGTACACTTTCATATAATAGAATTAAAAAATATGCGGGAGGATATTAATAATTAATCTAAGATCGGTACAGTAAAAATCTTAATTGTTTATTCAAACTCAGAACAATCTGTTCATTTTATACTGTTCTGTCACTAAGCATCCTCCAGAGCTTGTTATAGCACCATTAAGCTCAGGCTTAGAAACCTATCAGTCATTCAAAGGGTACCTACCTTTGAAAAGCGTTATCATTCAGATAGAGACAGGTGAACTATGATTCTAGGTTACACTCCAATATTTGATGGTCTTTGTTAATCACCAATGAGAATGCAAAACCATATCCATCACTAAGGGCCATCATTGCGAGGTATTGTCTCTATTAGACAATCAACGTCAACGGACAATTTAACAAAACATACGCAATTGAACCTTAACGTCCACAATAAAATCATTTCTACATCACTTAGTTGATGATAGGTTTCAGGGTCTAACACAGATATTATGAATTTAATACTATTATAAAAAAAGCCCTGAAGACCTCTTGCAGCACTCTGGGCCATCTGTAATCAAATAAATTCCTGCGACAACTGTAATCACTACATTCCAGACAGTGAAATTTGATACGCATTCGAAATGTATACATAAGATATCGACAATTGTTCACTGAAAAAATCTGCTTCAGCACATTGGTGCAATCTAAATTCTTTTGCTAAAGTCGTTGCTGTCAGAGTTGATAATATTCGAATCTATTTCACACACGCGAGAAAGAAGAATGGTATTAGCCACAGAAATAAAGTTGAACCAGAAAAAGTTAAGACGACACGGGCAAGTTTACCGAGTAGAATTGCTTCATGGCCATGAAGAGCCCTAAGACCAGGTGTCAGCCGTTCCTGATGGCGCATATAAACTACAATGTCACTCTGCTCTCTTTTGACGCGAGAGGTAAACATCATGTCGTCTTAGCAAGCACTTGGTCCAGACCTCCCAAGAAACTATTTATAGGCCGTTTCCCAAAGAACCTTATGTCAACACACACGCCTTTTTTACCACTTCTGACTTTGCAGGAGGACAAGCGTCGTCAAGAGATGGACCTCCATCTTGGCAGTCCTCAGGTTTCCTGGCCATGTCGCGTTTACTCAGGTGGAAGACGGATAAGAATCGTGCAGTTTGCATTCGTGAGTGGTCTCTTTGTGTCCACTTTGCAACTGGATTGGCGCTAGCGGTATCAGATTCCCCCTTCGGACTCGGTGGTTAGAAGTGGCCGATTAGTAAAGCAGTACGTCGACTTCCCCTAACATCTGTTTAATGGAGGTACATGAACATTGGAACATTCCTAGTGGGATTGAAATGCATTGAAGGTTGAGACGAACGGGAGCAAACAAGGTTGACATGCATTCTGATGCTACGAAAAGTAGGGGAATAGAGTTTCAATCAGAACTGTAAGAATGAGCTCGTTTTTTGAATTACAAAATAATGACTGCAGAACTTGAAGGTAAAATAAGTTATCAGTGTATTAAACATTGTCAAGAGGGACGATTTCTTGTTTTAGCGATACCAGTAAGAGTATGACCACTAAGAGGTACAAGAAATGCTGCTTGATATCTTTAACTTTATTTCATTTTGAGGTATGAAATGCACATACCGATGTATATATTAAATAAGGTATGAAATGTAAGTAAGATATCACACAATATATATGAATAGTTTAATTTCTAGCCCATATATTTTGGACGGGTCAGCTAGTTTTAAAGGGACAATGGACTTTCAAAACCACCAAAATCGGTCGAAAAACTGATTTTTTAATTTTAGAATTAAAAATTAATTTATATAAATTTCTGTGAATAGCAAAAAGAATTTTTCATTTACGTTCATTTTTCACAAAATTACATGTACATCAAAGATCTAGTAGATAATTTTGTATGTCTGCTACAAAAACGCGTTTTTCTCCGATTGATATTTTGATATCTTTCTGATTTTAAAATGTTTCCTACACATCTGGTTTTAATTTATTTTTCTTGAAATATTTTGGATAATCCTCGAAATCTGTTGTAAGTACAAATGAGAAATTCATTAACTTCCAAATTTTGAAATTTCAGTTTAAAATGTTGCTTAATCCTCCAAATGATTTTGGCGAGATATCCTGTCCATTAAGATCTGACCAATTTTACTAATGACAAGATACCATGTCATCAAGAATCGTCATATTGAATTCTGAATGAAGATATTGCCGTTTTTTTTATCATGACGAGATCAAGACTAGGTCGGTTTTTCTAATGAAGAGATATTTCGTCCAAGATGTGGTTATTTTACCTAACTACGAAATATCTCGTAGAGACAATCACCAGGAGGGTTAACCTATGCTCTTTTTCTTTTGTATTTTTTCAAAACTTTGGATGTTTTAGTACAATGTTTTTGCTTTACAATCAAGTGGTACACTTACCAAAAGGATATAATTTAATTTCTATGTATACAGATTATGTGAATTAAAAATTCAACAATACATGGAACTAATACACACGGGCCTATCAATTTTTGCTAATTTATTAAAATTTTTATCCACGTTTTATATAATATCCTCCAAATAACTTAATATTTTTGGACCAAACTTTTTTTAGCTTTTTAGCATAAAACAGCAATTTTATAAAACAGCAATTATCTATGCAAATTTCATAACAATCGGATCATAACTGCAAGTTTGTTTTGAAAATCCATTGTTACCATAAGGTGTTGTAATGTATACTGAATATCCATTATAGAGGATTAATTTTGAGGGCCTCTGAGAATAAATCTAACAACGTACGAATAACGTTGAGTATCATATAGATCATTCGCTTTGGAGCAATAAAAAATGTTTCTTCAACAAGAAAGCATTTCAAAGCCTTATTTTATCGAACTTCTGATTAAAAGAAATGCCTATTCCTCAATGAAAGGTATTTTAATTTTATCTACAATTAGAATTTGTACGAGCTTTGTTTAAGGAAGGTACCTTCATCTGAAATTTTTTTAAAATTTCAATGTCCGAAAGCTTTGTAATACGACTGAACCTATGGTGATTTATTGCGAATTACTTTCAGTTAATTATACATTGAATTAAAATTAACCCTCCTGGTGGTTTATCTTCGCGTCGAAAACTGCCCTATTATGACTAGTCTCTGACGCAAAACTGTTCCAAATTGTGTCCAGTTCTGGGTAAGGGACCATTTGTTTTCCCTATTTGGATTTTCATTCCCTTGGAATAATAGGACAGTTTTGTCTCGATGAGATATCTCATCATCAGCAAAACTGATTAGATTGTGATGGACGTGATATCTCGTCGAGACCACTTGGAGGGAAAAGGGAAAAAATCCTTACTGTTGGTTGTATAAAATAAAAAGTAAAATGTTTCGAAATATCACCATAATGCTTGAACATTCACAGGAAAGATCTGAACAACCAGCATATGACTGAGAATATAAAAGATAAACAAAGGTCACTTAATTGAACTGAGTCATCGAACTATCTGCATCGCAGGGAATTCCCTGAACGAAAGGCAGACCCGAAGAGGTGACAAAGGATCTTGGGAGTGCGATGTAATGAAGTGGAAATGGGAGAATTAGAGCGGTTAATGGTTCGCAGCCACAGAGGAAGGAAAGGGAGAGATAATTTGGTCATCACAGTCCGGAATAGCTTTATCTCTAGTGATTGAACATGAGAGACTAGTAGTGCTTAAATGAATGGTTCGGTGGGGATTTATATGTTTGGAGCCTGTGTACTTTTATGCTTTATTCTAAATAATAAAGGATTAGAGACAAGCTCCAGATATTTTCTTCTAAAAACAGGAATGAGCCAAAGGAACATTTTTATACGCATTTCTTGGTCAACGCTATATGTTTATTATTGAATGCCAACATATTATATTATAGCAATACGAAACAATACAAAATCAACCTTTACGGGATTCATTCTCCAATTTTGCCGATTAGCTTGGTTTGAGATATGGAGCTGCACGATATTGAAAAACTACATAGAATAGCTAGCCACTCTAATGAAATTCTTCAGCAATATGATGACAGAAAGCAATGATAAATATGGAAGATGGAAAACAACGAAGGGTACAGATGAATCTAGTACCTCGTCTGGTGGCAACACTCTTGGCGCATTTTTGGAACACTTTTTATGTCGCCAAGGAAAAAAATCACAGAAAAAATCTTTTTTTATCTTTATAAATCTTTCCGCTTGCCGAGGTTGGGACGGGAATACCCTATTGAAGATGGCTGACCTTCACTTGCCATAACTCGCTACTAAAAGTGCGCCAAAACGCGCCAAGAGAGTTGCCACCAGACGAGTCGCTAGATGCATCTGTACCCAACGAAGAAAAGAAAATGAGTAAAATTAGGTTTAGCGTCAAAAAATGCCGATTCGTTTTTGAACAAGGGAATGGGATAAAATAAAAGTAAACGGCCAGAATCTAATTTTGGTAACACAATTTTGGCATGCATTTTATAAGGAATAAGAATTGATACGTAAATGTAAACGAAATACAGTTATATATTTTTGGATAATTTTATTTAATTTAGAGGTATGAAATCTCTCTTAATGTGAATACGGATGTATATATATATTCATTATAGATTGAAATAAGAATTAAATGTGAGTAAGGAAACTTTACCATTATAGATATAAGCAATTAAGAAAGTTTAACGCAGATGCTATTTTCAGGTCTGCTATAACATAATAAAAAGCAGCAATTTAAACATAACGGAAATCAGCCTCGTTCATATGCAGAGAATGTACACGTAAAATCTCTGAATGAAAATCTCTTCATCACTAGTCTGGAAGATTTTTGTATGCAAATAAATAAGCGTATTAAAGAATATCAAAGCGTTGACCATTTTGCATCTATGGATTCTATATGGGAAGTGGCGCCATTTTTTAATTAAGTCGTAAAAGAGAAGTATTACACAATTGCTCTTAAATGTTAGCCATTTCGAGGTCTATAAACGTGACACAAGATGTAGAGAAATTGAAACAAATATTTATTTGAATGTTTTACAGCACTCACGATTCCATCTTTTCAATTTTGAAGTTGATTTCCAAATTTTGCTAAAACGGATGTATTTTCCAAATGCTCAGATTTTTAGTACAAAAAAGATGCATGTGGGGGAGTTGATGATACAGGGAGATTCCTGAAGTGTACTTTGAATAATTCATACATCGTCTAACAGACTCGAATTCGTTTGAATGTCCAAACGCTCACATCAGTAGCATTGTAGAGTGAGTTTGTGAAGGGTACAATATCATTACGGATTCGGGCGGGCCTTTCAGATTTATGTGATCTTTGTCTAGGTGTTTCAAAATAAAAAGTAAATAGGCTGATGACTTTAACAGATGAAATTTTAAAAGTACTAAAAATAAACCAAATATAAATCTGCATTGTAATAAACAGAGAAAATTTTATTCGTTCTTTTTCAAACATATCTTTATTTCCAAAGAAAGGGTAAGTGAAGCAAAATAATAAAAGAAACGAACAACACACTTTTGTTCTTTTGATAGATCCCAATCAATCATGAAAGCAAAAATCATTCATAAACATATAACCCAAGAAACAACCAAAATGAATTCGACAAAAACATTTGGACGACGTACGTACTTTCTAAGAGATGAGACGGAAAAAACAAGACAATGTGCGTGGTAAAACAATGAACAACGGAGATCCCTTTCTTGCATCCTTTTTTATTTCACGATTTTTACAGCGCTGGAAACAAGAGAATCAAGAAAAAAAGAGGATTAAGAAAAAAAGAAATTGATTTGACAGAAGAGTCGCAGGACGTGCCTCCCGAAAAGTACACCACCCTAAGAAAAAGAAGTGCCTACTCCTCGAGCCACGCGGTCCTTACCATCCACTGGAAATCAAGAGATCACAAACTAGGGCCGCCCGGGAAAAAAGTGCAGAAGAAATAAAAGAATCGTCATAAAGGACAACGAGAAAGACGCCGTGGCTTGAAAAGTTCTGCGTCAGAAAGTTGATGCGAGAGAGAAAGAAACCCCCAAACTCCCATTTGACTTTCACAATGGACGCTAATGTCCCGAAGAATACGGAATGAGGCTTTTGCAGTGAGTGAGGTCGGGGCGAGGAGGCTAAGACTGCAGAGTGCCTCCTAGCCTTGCCACTCCAAGTAATGACACCTCCCGCACAAGAGTCCTCACTTCAAACTCACCTTGCCATTAGGACCACTGGAGAAAACGGGCATTCATCCCTCTGTCCGTGACTGGAGACCTTTTCTTAAGACTCCACCGAATATATATCCCTCTTGCTGCTTCCCCGTACAAGGATGGAGGTGGAGATCGGTGGTAATTGTTATCGTTTTTCGTCCTCTGGATCAGTAATGGGGTTTCCCGTTTCCTCCTGGAGCTCATATAAGCTCTTAAGCCTGGTTTGACTAATGAGTCATTACGGACTTTGCCAGCAGCGACTCTTGCTCTTCACGAAAGTCGCGCGGCAATCACTCTCTTCTTCTTCATCGTCTTGGGCCTCCCCCTCCCCTGGCGTTCGATTGGGGTTGGAAGGGAGAGATTGAGCATTAAAGGTTGTGAGACAGATTACAGAGGTCTCCTTTTCGATTGCTCTGAAAGTGGCCTGATAGATAACTGGGGCTTTTCCTTAAGTAGCGCCGATGCATCTTTTCATTCAAAATGCATTTTTCCTTGTTGGGAAACTCGACTTTTCTCAAACTTCTGGAGAATCTTGTTTGAGGAAAATGAAAAAGATCCAGCACCTGTTAAATAGATCGACGAAAAGCTCCCGAACTTACTAAATTTCATGTGAATGTTTGGCTTGTGTATGCGAAACTGTTTTAGATATTATTCAAATACTGAACTAGGAAATTGTCAGTAGGCTATGATATGACTTCAATAAAGACTCAGATGAAATCTTGCCATAATCGCCCTAGAAAATATATAGAATGAATCTGATTCAATTAAATAATTCAAATCTGATTCAATTAATTCAATTCAATTCATTCAAACTCAGGAAGTCAGAAAAAAATCGAAGGTGGCCTTTCCTGTATCCCTAGTCATTAAAATTGTCATAACGCTAACAGAGCAGTTCATTTTCTGATTATTTTTAATGGTTTTAATTTTTTTAGCATAAAATACTTCAAGGGTGACTGAAAACTCTTGGATTCACTTCGCGAATACGTTAGAGTCTGAGGGATTTATTTTCAAGAGGTGGGACTTTTATACTTTTGTAAGAGAATTAGATGTTAACAATAGGGAAAGAACATGCTGCGTATTAGTTTTAATTTAACTATTTTACCTTAACTAATTCTAGCATTTTACAAAATAGTTATTAACAACCCGCTTCATCTAGCGCGACATTGAGTTCATTCAAATAAATATTAATTCTGTTAAGTGACAAAGGAGAGTAAATTAGATTCAAATGGTTCTCTTTTTCAAACAAATGATAAAATTTAATAACATTACTGATACTTTTAGGACTTGGTTTTGTAAATGCAATAGCATAAAGCGGTACTATAGGTACATTACCCACAAATAAATAATGACGAAAAGTTGTTTAAGAAACTATCGAGGTTTACTTCCAAATAAATCCACAAAATACTGAGAGGTTTTTACATTTACTTGATATTAAAGACACTATACTATCTAAAAGTGGCGGATAAAACGCTGAATAGAATTTTGGTTGCATTTCATCACACTTAAGGATTTTTATGACAGGTTTTTATGACAGAACATTCGAACACTTCCAAATTTCTAGAACATAATTGCGTAAGCACAAAAAGTTTAAAAAATCATTTTAAGTACAGGTATGAACAAGAAATTCCACAGTACATGATAAAAATAGGAATAAAAAAGAACTATAAACTTTTTAAAGAAATATCAGCACATATTCCCGGTGTCACCCTCCTATCTGTATTTTATCTTAAGGAAGAAGGTGCACAGCAAATGTTTAAGTGAGAAAAATCGTTCTTGTTCGTACAAAAATTGTCTTAACAATTAAAAACTAATTCATCAATAAAATTCATATATTATTAGTTACTGAGTAGAAAACAAAAACCATAACTTTTTCTGATTGTAACAAATAGCAAACCTCTTATTCAAACTGAATTTGCGAAGATCCAAGAATCAGCTTTTGTATTTGGAAACTTGCCTTTTAATTGTTTGAAAGCATTTGCAATTTTTAAAAAATTTGAAACTTTAAGGATATATTACAGAGATGAAGTCATCAAAGACAATAACAAAATAAAAAAAGACTAATAAAAATTTACCAATTGCTTTATTGATTATTGAACGCTATATATTTTGTTTATTTACTTGATCAAAGAAAATTCGACTTTTTGGTCTGTAAGACTTACGTTCCAAGGTTGGTTTGGTTACCTTTTATAGCACAAGAGCCATATTTGGCCAAGCTGTGCCAAGCACAAGACAAACAAATCAATTAAGGGGCACGGAACCTTTAAGCATGCAAATCAGCAGGTAAAATAGACTAATTTCGATAAACTGCATCACCAAAAGTTTTATGTTTATCATAATGAATTTTTTGCAGGGTTTATTTATACTTTATACTACAAAATGCAGAAAAATTGGTTTGATTTATAAAAATTAAATAATATTTTACTAGAATTTACATAAGATCATTTTTTAACATACTTTTTACAAGCATAACTTGTGCGCAACATTCTGAGTCATCCTGCGCATTTTCTATAAAACTAATGGCTGATATGAGAAGCACAATGCTTTTATTTTAAATTAAAACCAAAAAATAGTAGATACATAAATATAACATAATCAATTAATATTTCACTTCATTAATTTTTCCAAAAATTTTAATATATTTTAACTTTTGAGTAAAATTTTGGTTTCATTTTGAAGCCCTTTTGATAATCTATTTTCATTCAAAATTTTAGGAGTCTACGTTCATTAGTTGCAGAGTTATAGTGCGCGCAAGCTTGAAAATTACCATTCTGAGATAAATGCAATTAAAGTTGAAATAGTTATTTTTAGCATTCATGTGCGTTCAAGTAAACAAATAGATTTGTGAAATGAAAAAGTTGAGTAGTACATATTCTGCTTATACTTGTTACAGTAAAAATATTATTAAAACTTTCGAAAAAAATAAATAGCATAATTCCAAAAATTAATAGCTTAATTCCAAACCAAAACTAAGATACGTAAACGAACGAACAGCTGAAAATAAAAATAGGTGTGTTCGAAAAATCCTTATTAGGAACGAACGAATGCGAATTTCTTCATGAGTTTTTTTTTTTACCAGAATCAGAACATTTCAAACTATCTAAATACATCAAAGTTGGAAAATCAATTTTTTTAAGGTTTTAAAGGTACTGTGCCCCTTAAATAAATATACACACAAGGAAAGTTTTACTGACAGAGGTAGATAATTAGGTAATTATCGTCGCACTGGAGCAACACAGCGGGCTATTGGTGGCGGTCAGGGATCAATCCCTAAGGCAAAGATCCAAGGACAACGTCCCGTAATTTTGAACCACGGTCAGATGACGCGGATAACACCCGAACTGACACCTCCACTCTCCAAATTTCCACACCCCGCCAACGTGAGGACATTTGAGGCCACGACAGATTTAACGTACACCAGCCCCCGTGTATGCGACGGTCTTTGTTTGGACCGAGTTTTACTGACAGAAGAGATAAATATACGCTGAAAGGAATGGAACCTGACAGAAATGTAACGTGCGCCACCTACAACTCGCAGGTTGATAAAATAACGGCAAACGCACCCAGCCAGCGCTTATGTTCTCAAGAATTCGTCAATACGTTAAGCGTTATAGTGTTTGTCTCTAAACAGAACATTTTTTCCTTGACGAAAGTATTTAAACGCAAGTTCCAATAAATGCATGTAAAAATATTTACATCTGAAATTAACGATCTTACTAGACAGTGACTTCGAAATCTGATAAGAGAAATAATTTTCTCCTAAAAATGCAACAAACGCTTCTCTAATAGACATAGTCGGGTAATTCGAAGATAACACCATGCACTCTCATCCCGACATGCGAGAAATCTTAAGTGACACGCTTTTCACTGACTCCAAGTAACCGTGAAAATGGAAAACCCACTCACTCCCCTCTCATTATTTCCTTAATTTCGGAACTGAAAGATCGAGGTGGCGAAAAAGAAAAAAAAAGCAAGCAACTCACAATCGCAAATTTCTCTGATTGCCAAAAACTGGACTCCTGACTATCCGATTTTTTGCGTGACTGCTCTCTGAAAACCGGGCAGGCTTTGTCAATAGGGATGAAGCCGCCAACTCTTTCTCGGAGACAAAATACCGGATGCGGCGGACTATTTCTGTCCCCATAGTTTACACATCCGGATGTCTGCACTGTCTGTTTGCCTTTTAATGCTGGCTGTTCGGCCCTTCCAAAAGCCGCGCGCGCTTGGGCGAGGACCAATAAATAATACTAGAGGTTGCTGGCCCAAAGATTGGCAGTCCCAGAGCCGACTTGAAAGCGGGCGGGAGATGAAGAAGCCATTTCTTCCACTTCGCAATGAAATAAAATGAGAAAAAAAGCGAGTACCATCGTTCAGGTTTAGAAAATGAAAGTTGATCTACGCTTCATTGAGTTATACGGTCTGTTAAAAATTTGTTTGAGAAGTCTTTCAATGCGGTCGTTTGTGTTTGTGATTTGAGTGGGTTGTTATAGCCATTGAAAAATTAATTGTTTTCAACTTTGCCTCCATTGATGACCACAGCTTTCATAATGAATAAGTTGCAATTTTTCTCACTATCGCGATAATTTTTAATTACACTAATCCTTAGTTTCACAATAAATAAATTATCTGAAACAAGCAGATCCACGCATAGAATCGGCGCTACGTTTTCTTAACTGCTTATAAATATTATATTGATGGCCGTCATCAATAAATACAATCTCTTCAGTGTTGTTTAGCAATACTAGCAACATTCATTAATTTTTATTGGTATTAATTCGTGTTTCTAATAAAATGACATGATTCATGTTACCACAATTAGATTCTAAACGTCTACTACAATCATCCCATTCCCTTGTTCAAAGGCGATTTGGCATTTTTTGACGCCAAACCTATTCTGCTCATGTTTTCTTTCCTGCACTTATTTCTATCTTCCAGATTTCACATTGCTTTCTGTAATCAGACTGCTGAAGAATTTCATAAGAGGGGTCAGTTCTTCCGGGAATTAGCAATATCAAGCAACTCCGTAGCTCAAACCAAGCACATTTAAACTAAGCGGAAAATTGGCGAATGAATCTCTTAACGATCAATTTTATGTTGTGCACATTTGTTTGTTGTCCATTCAACTATAAACAAATAACATCACATTTTATGTCACGTCCGTTAGTAAAATATATCTAGTTTGAAATGCATTTATACTCATTGTCACGTTAAAATTTATTTGAAATAGAGAATAGCAAGTGCATTTACTCAAAATTTCTACAGTGTAGCAAAGATAATAATTAAAACAGAATACTTAAGTACCTCTAATGCTCTTTTAGATCTTTCGTGGCAACTCGAGCAATGAAATTTTAAAAATAAACCCATCCATCTAAATTATTTCATGTATTGTTATTGACAAGAATTTTCTGTCACTGAAATCATACATACAACAAACTAATACTTCTAGAAAATGTTTCCCTTTTCGGAAGGAGAGGAAGGTATTTAAGGTATTAAATCCTTCCTTGGATGAAATGGAGTTTGTGTTTGAAAAGTCAAATGATGATTAACATAACATTTACGGGTACAAAAACTCCAGTAACAATAGCATTTTGTTGAAACATAGTAGAAGGGTGAGTAAAGTTATTGAGGTCATTCAGGAACTCATCGTCAAGTATGTATTATTATCAAATGGTAAGTGGAGTAATATTGCTTCACAAGCTGGAGGGAGGGTTTTGTTTTCAATCTCAAAATAAGTTCAAATGAAGTCCTTGAAATAATTCATCGGTATTTTAAAACAAAACCAGACAGTTGATTTCACAAAAAAGTTATAATCTTTTTACGAAATACGTGAATAAAGAAACGTGTGTTAACAAACATGTCAATTATTACTCGATAAAATAAAAAAAATTGAAAATCGGATTTAAAAATTGCAAATTAGAAATCTTGAATTCATGTTTTCATAAACAAAAAGTTCGAACTAAAATAATATAAGAATCGTCACTATATACCCTACAGGGAATAAAAGACGCGTAAATTTGTTTGAGATAAAAATAATTAAACAAAAACGAGTTAGCGGAAGCTTCTATTTTCTTCAAATATTGAACAAAAAGAACTGTATATTTGTTAATAGACATACTATATTCGCTAAGATCTAATACATTTGAACTATTTCTCAAAATGTCTTAACAAGGTTTATCAAAAATTATGAGACACTTTTCCTTCCACAAAAAATATATATTTTATTTGAAATAAAACATACATTTACGTTTTATTGCTGAAATGCGCGACACTCCTAACAGCAGTAGAGGAGAGTTACACCTTATAACCAGTACATAGAGGATGTTCGACACCCTCGAGTGTAATAAAATATCGCAGTTTTATTGAGAAAAACTCGTCACGTGAGCACTTAAAGTCACGGAATTTATCGGAAGAGCGATTTTTGAATCAGATGCAACAAGGCGAGAGAGCATAAAAAGAAGTACTTAAACGCTAATCCTAAAGCTGTTGGGTTTTGAGCTTCCTCTTTAACTCTCTCCTTTTATTTTAAAAAGTATCAGATCTGAATTAACAGAAGGAAGGAAGGGGAGATGGGGATATTTTATCTCTCAAGGATTACTGGGCTATCTTTCAGTTTGCTTGAATAGTTCTGTCTTCCCAGACACTCTTCTGCTTAGTAGCAAAATCCCAAGGATCTTTTGGGGGGAAGAGATTTTGGAGATAAAAATCAAGTTTTAGTGCAATTCAGAGCGACACAAGTAAAAAGTTTATTACCCTTGTTAATGAGATGCATTAGAGTCAATGATAAACATAAAACTAGAAAATATCAGATCTCTGAACACAAGCTTCTGTTTGAAATGCTAAGAGTAAGGATATTTTGTTGTTAAATTAAAACAACTAAGTATTATTCACCACGTCGAACATTCTTTTTCATTAAAAAACACTATTATAGGAATGACAGCAAGAGGTTTGCTACTTTTACGCGTTTTCAATAATTTTAAATCATTATATCAAACTGAAATCCTTAATTATTTTTCAAGTTTTAAATAGACGTTTTTTATTTTATTTTTACTGTTTTAATTATTTGTCGATATATATTTTTCTAAAAGAAAACTACATGTATAGTTCTCGTTCCAATTCAGAAAGTTTTGTAGAACAAATAATTAATAAAGTCCCAACTACTTAAAATTACTTCAATCTGTAATTGAATTTACACTATATGTAAAAATTGATTTAATCTGAGAATAATTTTCAGTTTTCTTCCATACGATAAATCTCAATAAGAACAGTATATGAATAACACTGTTTTTAATATAGCCTCGTTGATAAACATTCATTTATTTTACAAAACTATACGGATATCCCTTATAACTGTCTGGGGTCAACTTTTGCAAGATTAGCCACAAGTGCACCAAAAAATTATTGTAAATTGAAAAGATTATTCCCAGAATCCAGCTTCATTATGAGTCCACCATAAGTTTTTATTCATTTGCATTCCTCTTCAGTTACAAGAAACAGAAAAGGCACTTTATTTTGCATGTACTTAAATCTATTTTGGGGAAAAGCTGCTATTTATATAAAACTCCAAAAATAGCTGCTTTAATTTATACAATGCAGTGAACCCAAAAATGTGCAAGATGATATCAAAAGTTCAAGCATGTTCTTCAGTTGAAGTACAAACGAATGTACATCTCCCATTGTAATTTTTTATGAAGAGTGTTAATGGAAACGTAGAGCATTTCAAACTGATAAGCACCATCAAGTAAAAGTAGTCACGAATTCTTAATAAGTGTCTTCTAAAATTGATATTCAACTAGGTAATACATTAATTATTTCATCGCATTACACCATTGTCTGCTGTATGAAAGGGATTCCATCTTGCATAAAGGAAAGGAGATTAGATGGATTCAACAATGCATGAGAATAGGAGCACGATTATAAATTCGATATCATTAAAATACGGTTGCAAGATCACGTTTTACTCGTTAGTGTTGCGTAATGATTGATTTATGAAATTAATATTTAACCTTTAGACTTAAAAGAATGACTAGCCTTTTTATAAAACAAGGTAAAAGTTCAAAATTAAATTAATTACTAATTAAAGATATTTGATCACTTGCAAAACATGAGAACAGGTACTTTACCTGTGACAGCCTTTATGCCTTAGAATCTCATGAGTGTATTATCAACATACCAGTACAACTTCGCTTATTCTGAAATTGCTAAGTGGGGTTAGAAAAGTTCACACGCATATATCCGTTCTGCAACCTGTAGTCTTATCTGTAAGACTTCTCAGCATTTTTACCTTCCTGACCAGTAGAATCGCGCCTAGAATTCTTTCAATCAATATTTGTAGTTGTTGAGTCATGATTGCGAAATTACTCGGGTTCATTATTTTTCAAATACTTCAACTGATTTTTTCTAAAAGCCGATATCTCGAATTGAAGGTATACAATAAACCCTTTGAGTGTCACGAGATTTCCCAAGTGGTGCAGTCTTTCTTTTATCCCACAGCACACATAATGACTAAATGGCCACATCTATTGGATAAAATAATCCTAGGAAAAATTTTATTGGCAAAGATCAAAATTGGTTAGAAGTCATGAAGGACTGAAAGTTGCAGAACACATTAATGCGTATAAATCTCTCAGAGGGTTAAAATAACGCCTTCATTAAGAAGTTTTATCTAATCAGGCAAATTTACTCCAGAATGTAATTGAAAATAACCAACCTCAATGTGAAAAAAATTCTAACATCCATCTTTTTCGTTTCTAAATGATTTCTGCTTTAAATGAGGTAAATCGCTGTGATATAAAGACTCCCTTTTTATTCTGGGAATTAAAATTGGAGATATGAAATGTTTGTATACAAATCACGCTGAATTTGACAAATGGTACCGCAAAGAAAAAAAATCAACTTAGTGTTTTTTTAAGCGTAAGTATCAGATATTCACAAAAGCAAGAGTATCTGACATAAAAGAGGATGCAATGGCAAGATGTCTTTATCAGCGACTGTGTATAAACACACCTAAATGGACAGTCTTGAGAGAAATTGGGCGATACATGTATCAGATGACAAGGACCAAAGTTCTTTGCCTATCGACAGCACTGAAACTGCTTGTTACAAACTCTTGAGTGCTTTTAAAAATTTGGATAAAAAATATCACCCAAGCGTTACATCATGAGAATGCGATTGATTTAATCTCTGGACCACTCAGCAGATATAATGCTAATGGACTTAATCAAGAAAATTTATATCTTACGCTAAAGGATGGTAAAAGTAAGTTAAATAGATGTGATAGATTTTGAGCCTATTAAATAACACACACAAAAAGACACTGCAATCCGATTAGTACAATACCATTAGTTTTTAGTCGAAAATGCATGACACTATTAGTATTTATATCATTAATACCCTCACGGGTTCACACGTGTATATCCGTTCTGCAACTTGTAGTCTTCCCTGCATGACTTCTAACCAGTTTCGAACTTGCAACCAATCGATGGGATTATTTCGTCTAACACGTGAGAGTATGTGTGATTATTATAAAAGCTCTACTCGGAAATCTGGTGACCGCTCAAAGGGTTAACCTGATATTTCCTACTCGCATATTTATAGTTTCTCGTTGCAAATAATTTGGTGTGTGACCACTTTTATAACACGTTTGAGTTTTTCCAAAGTTCCACTCGCATTAAGTAGCTTTTTTATTTCAAGTAAAATAGTATTTTAAATGAAATATAAAATACTATTAAAGCATTTAATGTTTTGAATTTCTATTAAATTCGAAAAAAATGTCTTGACAGTTTGCAATAAAATGTTATAAGTATTTAGAAATGAATGAAAATGACAGTTTTGTGATAAAAATCATCTATTTATGAACACTCAATTTTTTGTGTGCATATTTAGTAAAACTGATACTTTTACATCGAGGAAAATCAAACATAAATCCTAAATCTTTAAATCAAAACCTTAACTTTCAAGTTGATTAGTTAATACATGAAAATCCGTTACTTTCTTTATTTTTCTTAAAGCTTCTTGTAATTATTGTAAAAACATGAAATTAATCAAAAAATTAGACATTTAGATTATATTGTCATAAATACTTGAAATCGGCTCTGCAACTGGACAATTTTAAATGACTGTCTCAACCACCTACAAACCTCAAGCGACAATTCAGTTCGACATCAGTTTCGTTCAAGATAAATCGAACAGAAAAGAAAACTGTAATTTAAATGCGCAAGACCAATAAATCAATTGATCAATAATTAAATATGAAATCAAACATTAAAACAGAGAAAACCATGTTATAATAAATGTAATGCGTTATAACGTGGCTAATCCAAACATCAAATGAACGTTTTGGAGGACAAAATACCTTCTTGGTAAGATCTAAAACACTTTAATCTCATTGAACCCAACTTGAATCAATGTCCGACGCCACTACAAATTGATTACACATTTTTAAAACATGGAAGAATAGACACTTAAAAATTCAGATAGTAGTGTTGATATATTATTTGAAAGCTAGTTAAAAGGTGACAAAAGTAAGAACCAAGCTGCTTGGCTTGGTCAGTGGTGTGGTGAAGTAAATATTGCATCTTCAACTCAATTGAGAAAATTTCAAGTTATTATTAAAGGTTGGTAGCTACTTGAATTTACGTCGCACTGAGAGCAACACAAAGGGCTATTGTTATCAAATGGAATGACCTATTTTCCATTGACAGTATCTTACTTTACAAGGAGACTAGTTACCAGAAACTGACATTTCATATTATTCTATAAACGTTTTCTACCAAATGAATTATTTTCATAATTATCTGCATTTCAAACAAAACTTTTCTATTTCGCTGAAAAGTGTCCATAAAAGTTAACATTCGTGTAAAAAAATACGGTATTGGCATGGGGAAAAAGGTTGAGTAAACTTACTTGACATTTTTTTGGAATTTATGAGCTGAATCGAGGGAGCGATTCATCACAGTTCCCGTGAAGCAATGACGAATCAATGAATTAGAAATATGTGTTCCAATTACTCGATGCTTAATGCGTACTAGTGTATACATTTTTCTTTTATTTTCTTTTTTACACTTGCACAGCCTTTATTATAATGCTACCAATCTTCACCCAGGAGTCTTTGCTGCTTCAAACAAATTCGCGCCTGTTCCCTCAGAAGTTTTATTACACCGTCGACCACCTTCCGATTGTTCGGATAGTGACAGATTTCGACATTTTTTTATCATTGAAGTTGATTAGAATTTTGCATCTTGAGTAATATTCTATATCGAATTCCACTTCTATTGTGCTAAGGGAACGACATAGTGAGTTGAAAATAGTTACGTTGTCCCAGAAATTCCCAACAGAAATGCTATGCAAATTGCATGACGCCATATCTCATCATTCAGGAGTCTTTGCTGCTTCGATAGATTTTTGCTTTATACATAAGATGAAAAGAACAGAATAGAGTCTGTTTTCTAGTCTAATGAATCAGCGAATTATACTAATTGACTACCAGTCCGTCTGCTACAGAATTTTTTTTCCAGGCTACATCATCCTTGGGCTCCTTGGATACATCCTTGGAAAATACCTTGGTACCACTGATTTTTTAATCTATGTGGAGAGTTAGGTTGGTTGGTTTGATTTGGGTTTTATGGCAGTAAGAGCCATATTTGGCCAAGCTGCGATGAACGTCAATTAAATGGACATAAAAGCACAAGGAAAGTTTTACTGATACAGAAAAGAAAAATACATCCAAGGAGGAATCGAACCATGCAGTGGGCAAACCCACTGAGACAAGGCGGTCCATCTACATGGAAAGGTAGTTTGGGATTCATCAACAAAATTAGATGTCTCCTTTGATCCGTGGAGCTCATTTCGACTTATTTTAATCTACCACAGTACTTAAGTTGGTCAGTTCTCGTCAACTGCGAAGCAACACTTCCGATGTCGACAATCCTCTCCCGATCGGCCTTGAGTGTCGTCCGATCAAGGAGTCCGAGTCAGAGGAGAGAACAGAGGAAGGAAATAATCAAGCGTTTGGAAATTAATGGGATTTTCGTTGTCATTCGGTAATGAGGCGTCGCTTTCATGTGTCCCGACGCCGCCGAGTACGTCATCCGAGCCGCCGATAAATAAACCAATCCCGACGACAAATGCCGCGCGCCACCGACGAGAATAACTAACTCTTTTGATGTGATGGCCGTAATTGCAGACCGTCTAATTCATGTGATTCCTCTTCAAAGAGCATCCGACAAATGACTTCTCTTTTAAGAGTCGGAAATCCGCGAATCCGACGATTTCGTCCGGTCATTTGCTCCCTTCGACCAATGAACACGTGAAGTCCTGCTTTCTTAGTAGTAATGTCATAAATATTTGCAATGACATCGCCATCGAGTTATCGATTAAAAGATGAAACGACTCAATAGGTCTACTGTCGAGTCTATCGTTTCGCCGATGGTTCGATTTGTATTGATTTCGACTAGTGATTTTGGGATTAAACAGGTACAGGGAATGCCTCAGTTTCAATTTACGAGTGATCCATAAAAACAGCCTTGCGAAAAGGTCAACACAACTCGATTAGTCACTTCGCAAAACAATATATCAAAACATGACAGTAGAGTGACAAACCAAAACCAGCCAAATCACAAAAGATTTGCTTTGAGCCACGACAAATAAGATACACGTGACATCTACGTCCTTCACCCAATCGGGTGGTAATAGCCATTTGATATATTAGTGGTCTAATTATCCTCAGTGAATTCCATTATTTTTTTAACCTTTTTGGGGGGCAACAGAAGGTATCGGCTACTGTGTTACACATTAAATCAAATGTAATACAAGTTCTCAAAATTGATTGTGTAATTAGGAGCTCTATGGTTATTTTTTGATACAAGACAACTAATTAGTGGTTTACAGTTAAATTAGGGACTTAAAAGCAAAATCAACTGAGCAGGTAACTTTTATCAGCGAATTTTCGAATAAAGAGGGATAACTAAACCAAGACGGTCATGGCATGAATGTTCGTGATGGTTCGGAATCCACTTTAAGCCGTAAGTCCCGGTCAAAATAGATCTCGTGTACCAAAAATGACAGCACAGCGACAAAACAAACCTAAGACAAGTATTCCCACTAAAGGAACACGAGTAAAAAATTTTAAAGACAAAAAAAATGTAATTGAAATATAAAAGCAGTGAAAAACAAACAATAAAATTAACGTTTTTGTAGTTTACATCAAATGGATTGCTTCGTGGTTTTTGTTGAATAAAAAACTATTTATTTATGAAGTTACGAAACATTTATTTTTGAAATTTTACTAAAAATTAAAATGTTTACTTCTGATAGTAAAAATGTGAAAAAATTCCAAACAAATCTAGAAACATTAAATTGTTCGTTCAATTTAACAGCAAATAAATTTGAGTACTTGGCATTGAGATTTTTGTCTGCACAAAACTTAAGTCTTTGAAAAAATTTATATTTATATTTTCTCATTTGTCCCACGCATCTTATTTTCATATGTTCTGTCTTATATTTTTGAATTCATTGTTGTAACTATACTCTCCCCGCAAAGGTGAAAAATGTCAAAATCAACAAAACCCATGAACCAGTTTCACGTGAAGATACTTTACCCTCCTGGTGGTTGTCTTCGACGAGCTATCTCGTCGTCAGCAAAACTGGCCAGATCTTGATGAACGAGGTACCTCGTCCATCAAGTACGAAAAAAACTGACCATATCTTGATCTCGACATCATCAAAAAAACCATAGTATCTTGTTGACAAGATATATCGTCATAGCAAAATTGGTCAGATCTTGATGGACGAAGTATTTCGTCGAAACCACTTGGAGGTTAAGACGTGTGGAATCCGAATCGTCTTCAGAATAGGATTCTTGAAAAAGTATTATATTATTTCTATATTAATCCAAAACTAATAACTCAAGCTATACAAATATATTTTGCCCAATTTCTCTATCAAACAAGTTTAAAGTTCGTTTTAAAAAGCGAACTTTAAAACATGAAAGCAGTAAGGATTGCTTTCCATTTAGAATATTTATCGCACTTACACTGTACATATAATTTTTTCCAAATATCTGTTACAATAAAGTTCATACATATTTCCATACTTGGCAATTGTAAACATCTCAGCAGTATTTATCTTATTTCATATAATTTTTAATTTTTATTTTTGTTATAACCTCTCTTATTAATATCATACCTCATGTCTATTCGAATTAACGTTTATGAGGGATTTTCAGTGCATATAAACAAACCAAACGGTCTGCGATTTTATTTCTGGTCCAAATGCTATAGCATTATACGTATCGGGTTATCTTAAAATGTAGTTTATCGCCGTTTTGGTAACGTTTGGCGTTTACCTACTTGATAATGACAGTTGACAAATCAACTATCATTATCGATTTGGAATTTATTTTTTGGAGTTTTTATTGGCGAAGAGTTGAAATTGTATTCGAAAAACAAGCCAACTGACGTCATGTTCAGAATATGTACAAGAAACACGTATCGCCGTAGAAAGAAACATTACCGCCACATATATTTAACATGACTGAAAATGCTTGTCATAAGTTGACGGAATATTCAGTAAAAAAATTTTAATTTCTTCCCGACTTCCAGAGAAAAACCTAATTTCATGGTACAGGCTGATTTCTTACCTTAATTTACTATTAACATATTGGTATAGACAAATGATTATTTGGAGGTTCCTATCATTGAAAAGAGAGTAGAAGTCAAAGACTTGGGTAGTAATCAATATCGAAAATATTTATACTATGAATGAACCCTCGATTACTCTTGTATTAATTAGGGTAATATAAACCAGAAGCGAAAATATTCAATTGAGTTCATTTTAAATTGAATGGGAGTGGTTGAAATTTGTGAAGCAAAAAAAATGGAAGTTTTTCTACATTTCATGAATATCAGAGATGCACAATCAAGAATGTTTGCGGGTGAAAAATACATTTCCCCGGTTGTTTTTCTTAGTTTTTATGGTGAAAGAGCCATATTGGTTCACACTTTTAGATTGCAGGAACTTCATATCTTCATAGGTAATCAATGGGTTGTCATTTTATAAATAATCAATTTGTATTCAATAAATTTGTAGAAATTCGTAATTTGAAATGAAAACATTGAATATTAAATTAATTAAATTTCCACTAAAAATTTAAATTATGATTTTACTCAATTTGTTAGCAACTACTTAGGTTTGTCTAATATCAAGGTTTTGGGGAATTAAAAATTTTCCACGATCATTTATACTATTCTAAGATGAGTCGCAGTTTTGATTCTTTCCTATGACTGAATCAGGCTTGATATTGATTTTTTTAAATTTATTTTACTAAAAGCATGTACGTAACATTATTCATTATTTGTAACCCGTAAAATGAATAAATTCTGTAAAAGTCAAAGTATAAGGTAAAGTTGCAAGTTGAACACATTAAAGTTTGAAAACAAAATTATTCCTAATTAACTAATTTTTTTTGCAAATTATTGTTTTAACAAATCGAAAGTTCTTATGAAGTGCTTAACTTTTTTTAACACTCAATTGCGATTATTTGTAAACAAATTAGCACATTTTACCTTATTTGGAAGCATGCATAAGGAATTTAAATCAGATGTTATTTTTACAAAAAAAAGTATTGCGTTTCATGTGGACTTCCTGAAAAGTCAGGTTTTAAAAGTCTAACTGTTCAAAATTCAAAGCCAAGTGATTGATTAAGACAAATTAAATTGAAAAAGAATCGTGAAAAATATTAACTCAAGACTCCTACTATTAAGGAAGGAAAAAAACGGAGAATTTGTGCTAAACTTCATTGAAACACACATTTTCTACAACATTTTTAATAATAAAATTATTCCGAGCTAAAATGCTTAACTGGACTTCTTATAGCCCCATGTTTTTAGAATGATGCAATTTGGTAGTGATTAGTTAGGATTTAAGGGGATAAAGTGAATAAGAATAATGAGAAATAGCTTTCTTAGCCATTCATAGTTAAACCCTGAATAAATTTCAAATCAGGGCAGCACTAATAATAATTACAAATTAATACTAAATATGAATTATGTAGTCATATCAAAATTCTGAATAATCAAATGTTTTGCTTTACATTTTATTGAATACCTATGGTACATTCACTAACAAATCGACTGACAGTATCGCATTTTTAATTTTTATGAGCCTTGAAAACTAACTACCAAAAGAGGAATAGTTCCATGTACCATAGATTCGAAACAATATATGCACACAGTATGTAACCAGAAAAATCATTGTCAGCCAGAAAAAGTATATGGTATTAAATTTCGTGTTTGTTGGGAAAATATTTAAAAATAACATCTAAATTCGATTTAAAATTTCACATGTGAAATTTGAACTAACACTTGTAGGGTCGTCAATATTAAGTTCTATTAAATATAGTTTTATTCAACCACTGCTATTTTAATTTAACATTTAGAAAATAACGAGTTTTTATGAAGTTTATGAGTTCGGGTTCACAAATATGTATTTGCTCTTAAGCAATAAGATCATAAAACAATTGACGTTTTCTGAATAAAGCTCATTCAAATTTACTGTATTCTCATGAATAAAACATTTTATTTGGATATAAAATGATTGATGGAAACATAAGGCAGAATTTTTGGTGTACCTAATATTTTTTGAAACTCCATACAGGTAGATCTTAAAACTTAAGGACAGCTATTAAACTGTTCCTTCTAATATTTGTCTTGTAACTTAAAATTCGATTTTATTATCAAGCTTTTATGCTTTTCTTCATTTAACTAAGAGTTACCATTTATATCCAGTACCATTTATATTATTGTAGCGAAAGAACTAATTTTATTGTTACTGAGTATAGTACATTTTTTTAATACTGTCAGTGTTAACACTTTTTATACTCAAAGATTTCAGTCAAGGGGAAAAATTAACATTTAAGATCTTAAAATTCAAAATGCTTAATTATCCTTAACTTGATTGTCGACTGTTTTATCTCAGTTTTCCTCTGATATCGTTAAAATGTATAAATTATTTTAGAGGTAATAAAATTAGTAATTTTTACATGGTGCGTCATTCTGAACAAATTTAGCGAAAAAATGAGCAACTGCTTTTATTTTTTGTCTGTTAATATATATAACGTCTGAAGATTTTGCGAATCTAAGAAAATATTTGAGAATTTCATTACTTTATAGAGTACAATTATAATAAATGTGATAAAGAATTTAGAGAGGAAGAATATTTTATAGAGAAGGGGAAAAGATCGAGCGTTAAATGTGAAACTAAAGGAGACAATTTAATGTGAATTGTTAACTAACAAAATGTGAAAAAGAAAGAAAATCTCTCAACACTTTTTTTAAAGTATCAAATAATAAATGTCCTATTTTTAAGGGACAATGCAACAAAAAATGTTTTCCGTTTTTGTTAAAAATGTAAAAGAACATAAGATTATCAGAGTTTAATAAGGTAAAATATTCTCAGTTGTATAAAAAGTTTGCATGAAATTTTTCCAACAAATCAATCAGACGCAATGCTAGTTAATATTTTAGAAGAATCTGATACTATTCCGAACTTCACCTGTTTGTCGAGAGCCAGTCATATTAAACCACTCGGTTCATAACATTTTCGACATGAATTGTCAATTGATAATTCGAAATTATTTGTAAGACTACCTTGTTATCGCTATTATTTTAAAGAATCTCAACTTTATTTTTTTAAAAAGAAAGAGGCTATAGCCTCTAACATATAGTATCGAGTGGTCGCTGTCAATGGGATGTTAAATCTTACAAAAAGTGGGAAATGTATTCTCATTAAAAAATTTAAGCAACCTGATGTTTTTCAATACTGTAGGCAGACCTTCATTAAGACAAAACGCATTTTCCAAGCTCCAGTTTAGTGGTGTCTTATTGAATTGGAAGTAATTTCAGAGCAAG
Source organism: Meta bourneti (assembly GCA_933210815.1). Taxonomy (NCBI): domain Eukaryota; kingdom Metazoa; phylum Arthropoda; class Arachnida; order Araneae; family Tetragnathidae; genus Meta; species Meta bourneti. Next base: position 58,773,384 of record OW119924.1, on the reverse strand, counting down.
AGATAACTCTAATTGCTGTGATGTGACTGAAGAAATTCAGGAGAAATATTTGGCAGGTAAGTAAATGTTCATCTACGTGATGACGAATATTTAACTGCATATTTACAGAGATCATTATACAAAATTTTTGTTAAAAATGTGCCTCCCTCAAAATATCCTCTTTGGAAACCAAGAGAAATTTCGTTGTATTTAAATTGTTTTATAATTTATATTACCTTTTTAACTACTCAAGACTTCTAAATGCATGCATCTTCATATAACATACATAAGAAAATCATTTTTAAATGAACATTTTATTTTATGTGGGTTACTTGAAAAGTCAATCAATTTTCTGATTTATATCACAAATAGCTTACTACCAACACGCCTGGACATTTTTAACATTTAAGTACTTTTTGAATTTTTTATTTTTGACTTTTAAAAACTAAAATTTCCCTTCTTATATTTAGTTTGATTGTATGTTTTATTTTTTGTTACTTTTTCATGTACTAACATTTTATTGAAAAAATATTTCCAACGCATTTGTAGACTTTTCTTTTAAAATGATTCAATCTTATTTATTGGTGTTTACATTATCATGTTATTATATTCTTATCTTCAGTTCATATCAAGAGCCATCAGTTGTAACGATTTTCGATAAGAATGAAATTTTATAGCATTGTAAGACTTTTAATGAGTTGAAATTTTTGAGGTATATTCAAATGAAACAGATGCACATTCAGTTTTGTATCTCTTAAATTTTCCGAAAGATAATTAACAAAGGGAAATGGTGTCATTATTTGGGGACAGCTTGGGGCTATTCACTTGATCTTGTAATTATCTAAGATTGGGATAGCCAAATTATTTTAATTTGACTCTTAAAATTTTTGTGAATTGGAGTTTAATGAAAGTTAGAAAAAGGAGGGAAATGAATACTTTATCACTATCGCTTTTCCCTATTTTCCATTTTCTTTGCCCTGAAACGAATCTATCAAATTGGATAAACATTTTGATTTTGATAAAAACTAACACAAAAAATAAAATTTTGTTTGCAATATTACCATATGATTCGCATTCCAAATTACAATCTGTAGTTCATAATGCTTGTATGAAATCAATTTATTACTCCTCAGAGCAGATATAGATTACCATTACTTGTCTCGATTAGCGTTATTTGTCACCTAATTTGTTTAACACGTGTTAAATGATCAAAATTGCTCAAAGCTGTTCAAATGTGTGAATTAAATTACTTTTCGAGGAAAATTTAATACGTTAATTAAAATTAATTGCATGAATTATATCATGAATAGCAAATCCACTGGGTCATCTAGTCCTTCGCCAGAAATAAACTACTTAAATTTTCATAATTCCTTTCGTTTTGAAACTTTGCTTGATTTGATCAGCATCAAATTCATACATACTGCACACTTTATTGGTACCTATAAAAGGTATACTAGGTCAAATATTTTTATTTAAAAAAAACTGAAACTTCCTCTTTATGCTTATGAAAAATTACCAGCTGTATTAATGGGAAACTGATTTAAATGGCGAGAATAAGAATTGTAACAGGTTGTTTATACAAGCGATAAGTCGTGTAACAAAAAATGTGAACCGTTTTAGAATAGAATACTGGTAAAATTTACTTCAGAGTAGGTTATTCAGTAAAAAATTGTACCAGAAAATGCTTATTAGCTGCTCAAGATTTACATAAAATGGTCTTTCCTATTTAATTGCACACAGCTTCGTATCATTCAGTCTTTTGTTCCATTTAAAAAATATATGAAACAAGCAATCAAAATGGTTTTACTGCTCATAGCATGCTATAAATTAACAGAAATAAAATGACATGTTTTTAATTTTCATTTACTAAGACATTTTATTATAACTCCGTTATTTTCCCTTATGCATGAGACTTTAGTGATTTGTAATGTTTGTATGAATAAATCTCTCTATAGTAGCTGCTTCTTACTCTATATTCTAACTCTTCTCTACGAAATTGAAGTCTATGGAAAGTAATGTCCAAAGAATAAATTACTTAGGTATTTGCATAACGATACAAAGTACTCAAATATCGCATGCAAAAATGTTATATGTGGCATTTTGTGATGAAAACTGCTTTTCGGAAAAGTGGCAGTTGAAAACACTAATATTTTCATTAAATGAAATAATAAAAAAGGAAGAAAAAAATAGATGAATAAAGACTGAGATTCTTATTAAAACACTAATGATCAAAAAATTATCCCACTACTTGGACTTACATCTATTTAACCAAAAACATTCTGCATTAAAGTATAATTCTTAAAAGCAAATTCTTTATAGTTAAAAACTTTTTAACCAAAAGGAATCATTCGAATTTAACTGTTGAAAATGAAAAGATAATTCTTTCGGGTCGTCAAGTATATCCAACAATTTATTTCAAAAGCAAAATATGCTGCATGGTGTCAAATTTTTTTTAAATAGTAAAGTAATTCAAATAAGTATAGTTTTAGGCTTTCTTTCATAAAAGGAGATGCTTTGTGAAGCACAGGTTGAGTAAAGCTTTTATGATGAATTCACTACGACTGGGGGCTGCTTTAATTTAATGATTTGAATAAAGTAAGTGTTTTAAATGAATGAACGCAACAGAATGGGGGCAACAATAATTGCCTTAGATATTGGTGCAAACTCTATTACTTTTGACAAATCAAATTGGAAGTCGAAGTGCCAACATGAACTTCGTAAACTTCAATATTTCGTCGTTTTACTTTCAAAGCCTTGAAATCCAAATTTTTCAGAAGCGATGAAAAACTACATATCAAACTGTAGACCATGTGTTGAGACAAGTTTCAGAATTTACCGATGTGGGCTTTATAAGTAATTTAAACTTACGACCTTTCGAAACAAGTTTAATAAGCATATTTGTAACCAAATTTTGGTAAAACCTCCAAAACCAACAGAATTGGACTTATCGAGGTTTTTTACGATAAAACGACAATTTGTTGTTTCTCTCGCATTCTGTTTTCTTTTCCTATAGAGGCCGTACAATAAGTTGTAATTCCACCGATTAATTGTTGAGAAACGGTGGTTAACTTTTAAACGACCACCAACACAGCATGTTTCTGAAACGCAAGTAAAAAACAAATAGTACAAAACGTAAGCATATTTGAATCCAAATAATGTTAAGAGATCAAAAATCGAAAAAAAATGGATTTTCGAGGTTTTGATAGCAAAATGAAGATTTGGTATTTTTCTCACCTTCTCGAATTTTTGGTCTCATAAAGGTGAAAAGTTGCAATTCATCTGACTATTTATCATGCCAGAAAAACTGGTTAACGTTAAGATGACATCCAACACAGCGTGTTGTTTCTGGAACGAAAATAAAAACCAAGGTGTGCTAAAGGTAATCATATTTGTGACGAAATGTTAAAACCTCAAACAAATTGGACTTAAGAGGTTTAGCAAAACGACATTCTACGATGTTTCTGTTCGTATAAATGCCGAACAAAACGTTGTAGTTCGACTGTTTACCATGCAAGAGTGGTTAACTTTAAGAACGCCACCCAATACAGCGCTTTTCTGGAACGAAAACAAAAAGCAAGGTGTGCGAAACGTGACTCACCACGTCCATGAGCAGGGTGGGCCTGGCCAGCTGTACCTGCGCCGTCCCCGGAGCCGCGGCCGGCGACACAGGCGAGTGTCCACCGCACAGTCGCTGCTGCTGTCCGGCGGCGGGCAGCTGCAGCAGCAGGTTGGGCGGCGACGGCGACGACACGGCGGTCGCGCCGCCACCTCCGCCGCTGTCCGCCGAAGACGTCGTGGTCGTCATGCCCTCCGCGCAACCGAGAGAGCGGGGATGCACAAAGGGTACGATCGAGAGGAAGACAACAACGCGCGCGCACACATGCGACCGAAAGAACCCGCTGTCACAGGAGAGGGAGTCCTCCAAGACACCGAGGAAGAAAACGGGAGGCGAGGCAGCGAGAGAGGGGGGAGGTGCCGGACCGTAGAGCACCCGTAGCCACTCCCCGTTCTTACTCCTCCTTCAACGGCGACATCCGCCAGGGACCTGACGTCACGCTTTCGGACACCCGGCTCGTGACGTCACGCAGAGGGGTGGCCGATCACAGGTGAGTTCGAGCAATAGTCTTCGTCGCCGTTGAGGAGCGGGCGACTGTCAACATCCCCGCGCTTTCGCGTCACAGGTAATCCTGATTCCTCCACACACCGAAAATAATCCGGAAAATTCAACACGCACCAGATCCGCAATTTACTCCCGTGTTTACTAAATCACTCCAGGTAAAGCTCACTATTTCCACGTTCAGTCACGAAAGTGGGTGATTTGGGATGAACGATCAGCACTACCAGGAAACCCCGTCCGATACGAGCGTAAGGAGAGACCATGCAAATCCGGCAAGGGCAGTTCCTCTTTTTTACCCCGTTCAGGGCGAGTTTGCGTAGGGATCAGATCATCTGCCCTGAACTTCTCTTCCACGTGGTTTAGCCACGCGTGTTTCCATCCCCTTCGTCGACTGTGTATGGCTTTCCAATGAAGGATCTGAGAATGCGAAAACGCGCTCCATGCGCGTCGAGAGGAGCGAGAGATGGAGAGGGGAATAGGGTTGCCATGTTTGGTGCGTTGTCGCCGGAGGTGCGAGGTTCTTTGTCCGCCAATGGCGGGGTTTTCGAATCGAGCGCCAATGTTAGAAGAACGTGCTTTACATTGTTCAAAGGGGAAGTAACTTTCTACGAGGTTGATGAAAAGATGCCGGGGGTGAAACAGATAAAAGATTATGGAGGTGCTTGAGCGGTTTCTGACCCAAACATTTAAAACAATTATTATTTAAAAAATCAATTAATAATTGAAAGTATATTATTATTTAGATTATTATTCAATTCTTAACATACCGTCTGCTTACAACTTACAATAAAAGCTCAATAACCCACAAACAGATGTTTGAAGACTAACAGTATTTTTTAAGTCAAAAATTTTTTTAAAGTAATTTGATAGAGTTAACTCTGACCGTCACGAGATTTTCGAGTAGTCTAGAATTTGACTTTTCCCCCTACACACATAATGACTAAATAATCTCATCTATAGGTTGAAAGAATCCAAGGAAAGATTCTATTGGTCAAGAAGATCAAAACTCATTAAGAGTTATGCAGGGAAGACTACAGGTTGCAGGGCAAATAAATGTCTGTGAACCCCTCAGAGAGTTAAACATATTACAAAACAGTGATAATTTCTCGTTATCATGAAAATAAGCATTTAGTGTCTTCGAAAAAATGTCAGTTATTTCCCCTCCAATTCAACAATATAAACAAATTTGATTAACTAAGTAATTAAATATAAAAAGAATTAATTATTCAGATTTCCATTGCCTTTAATAAATTAAATTTTTTTTTGATAATAAAGTGAATGAAGGCATCTTCCAGTGTATGAGCGGGGAATCCAGTAGATCTTTATTTCACAAAGCAAAAGCTGCTATCCTTACAACTTCGTTCGAAAAAGAATTATACGAAGAATTCGTTGAAAGATTCCTACAAAAGACTATTGGTCTAGGTCAAAACTAGTTAAAAGTTGTGCAGGGAGGACAGATGATTGTTAAAAGGATATATGCGAGTGAACCCCTTAGAGGGTTAATGAAAAATGTTTAAAAATAAGCTTTAAGAGACCACGCTGATTCGGTGTTAAAACGAAAAAATTCAATGAAAAGAAGGCTTAAGCTCTTAACTTTCCTAGTCCCCCGTAAAGATACATTTTTTTTAAACTCTGCTTTTGAGAATAAAGAAACGTATCGCCTTATGAACAATTCCAGTTGTGAAATTTTTACGTATTTCATTTGGAATCGAATTATTTTACGAAACCTTCCATATTTTGTGAATCGCCCCAGCAATACGCTATTTCCACGTTTAAAAGTGGATATAGTAAAAATGGTTGTTTTTCTAGTTTGATTTTAAAATTAAACTACTTTTACAAAAAAGGAAATGCACTTAGATTCGAGCTCAGGTTTCGTACAAATGTTGATTCTCATGAACATTTCGAAAGAAAGTTCAACAGATGAAACTTTTCGTATATCGGTTTTTCTTATTTATCTGTGCGAATTTCGCATATCAGTAATTTAAGGTTTGTCTTGTTCTGTCAGCTGGAACAAACTATAAGAAAACATATATCGTTATAGTGATTTTCTCGTATGTTTACAAAACATCCGTGAAAAAATAGTTTAAAAACATGATGTGTTATTTACATTATGTAAAGTATCGTTATTATTCGTTACTATTCGCTTCACCGTAAATTTGAAAACTTGCCAATAAATATTATTTGTTTGTAACACATTTTCAGCTTTAAAAATGATTTCCCTTATACTTCTCGAATAGAATAAAACAGTACATTTAAAATAAAGTATGTTTATACTTGAATTTATAGGAGTGGAACTTTATTTTACAGATTCTCATCGATTAATCTCGTGGTTTGAAAATGTCTAAATTAAGCTAAATGAGTGATTTAAATATCGTAATTTGTAACTGAACAAACTACAAGTGGTTTCTCGTTTTGATGACTAATATTTTTGGGGGAGGGGTGTCTTGATGACAATGTATTATATTGTATTGTTGATAGAAATAAATTTAAATAGCCTATAAACTAGATACTACCTATATGTTAGATGTAGTGCTCTCTCTCTTAATTTTGATTGTTGAATAACAGATTGGTAAAAAATTATACAATTAAAATTTCGTTTAAATTTTAACGCTTTGTGTGCAGTAACAGCATGTGATAAAACTATAAATTCATAAAAATATTCAGAAACTTTTCCTGGGTACAAATGTTTATTGTAATTAAAAGTAAATGCAACTCATTAAATAAAAATTTTAATATAAAAAGTTAAGTTTTTTGTGTGTTTGTGACAAATTCTTCAAGTATTTCATTTTTGACACAATGTTTTTAAATGAACTTTTTTAAAAATATTATTTGAAAATTTCATACGAGTGATAAATTTGTCTGTTCAGATATGTAGTTAATTTTGTGTCGTAATTTGACATTTTATTCAATAAAAATATTTCCCTCATTCTTGCAATAGTAATCTACTTGCTCAGTAACCAAAAAGTTAATGATATATATTTTTTTTTAGCTTTCAACAAAATGTTAACTACAACAGCTGAGGATGAGGCAATTTAAAAGTGCGATACATGCAAGAAATGATTGTAAATATAACTTTTAATGAACACTTCTCGATTCGTATATTGAAATATTTACTATACAGATTAAAATTGCGTGTTTACTGCAACTCATAAAAGCAAAACGAAGTTTCAGTCCATATGTTGCCATCATAAATTGCAATATCGTCGAATCAAAAGCTCATATTTCTATATTTAATAGGTTTTTAATCTAACACTTAATATAAGCCAAACTTTCCCATTCTTATTCATAACAGAATTCCATGTACTCATAACAAAAATTATTTGAAAACAAGCGAAATGTGTAATACTATGTATTACTTCTCGCATAATCGTTTCTTACAATTCTACTTACACACCCTCTCATAAAGTTAAAATAAATATTGATCAGAGAAGTGTTTAAAATAGGTCTTGATCTATAGAAAGATTTGCGTAGAACAAAATCTGAACTATCGCCATATTCTTTGTTTACATTAGTATATTTCAGAAAAAAATTACATCATCGTTAAAACCAATCCCACAGTTTAAAGGTTAGGAAATAAAATAAGTTTTCTTATTCCAGTGTTATGATGATTGGTTGATAGATGTTTACGTCACCACTTTAACCAGAGTAAGAACAAATTGACAACATAAAACAAGAACTACAACTTTTGATATAACTACTTTTTTATCACATGCCAGAAGACGGGAAGTTATCCATTTCTCTTCTTGCCGTTCTCTAGAAACACGTATTTGCAGCCCATTGGTGGTAGGGGAAAGATGGTCTCGGCAATACTAGATAACTTCAGTCTTAAATGATCGACTTCATAATTGCATTGGAGTCACATAGCGAACAGAGTGCAGTGTCCTTAATTCCGATTACAATTTCTAAGGCCCCGACAACTCATATCTGGTACCATAGAGCCCACTCAAATATAAGGATGACAGAAAATGTCAGAAATGCCCGATTTAGATTTGAGTGGGCACATCCTACCTCTATCCTTTGTTCAGTGGGTGTCGTGTCCTGTGCGGTCATCTTCTGAGGTGACGTGTCTTGAGCGGACAGTGTTGGCAATCCTAGAGATGAATTAAAAGTTCGGGATTCTGGAGACTTGGAGTAGAACTAGCGGTGAAGTTCTCAGAAATAGGAAATGGAGAATGACTTGTTGGGCAGTGTGTACGGTGAGGGATAATTTAAAAAGTGCGATCGCATTTCGTAAACTCGTTCGATTTCTGTACATAACCACGTTTGCATTGACCTAAGCTTTTAAACCATCGACAGGTCAAAGACAAAATGTTGCACAATTAGCCGATTTAAAATTTTTCTTCGACCTTGCTCAAGAAATATAAAAGGGTTTTACTAAGAATGAAATTTTATACAAAATTTAAAAAATGCTTTTAATATATTCTCTGATTTTCGTACAGATAACATGCAATTTGAAATCTTTCTCAGTTTTGAATGAAATTAGGATAGTTACCGGTGTGTTAATTACTTTGAAAGATGATCTGCAAATATAAACGAAGTGGGACTATTTACAAATAGTTTCCCCATTACTAAGGTCCTTTTCTTACTTTTCCCCCGATCCCCTTTCTTTTCTGACACCTCACCCTTCCAGACCCTCCCTCCTTCAGCTCACCAAACGGTGTAGAGCTGTTTTTCGAAGATTCACAGAGAAATAGCTAACTTTCTCTATAAAGTAAAGATAGATCCTTCGTTGCCAGACCAACGCAGGCCGTGACTTGGGGAGGCTTATTCAGTGTTACATTTTGGTAGTAGCTTAAGTAGTAAAGTTTGAGAATAGTCTCAAACTTTCCCCATTCCTTTGGAAAGTTTGAGATAACGTGTTCCAATCACGTCACTATAGGGAATAGCAAACATTATGTTCAGGACACCGCTTTGGTTTGTCCGTTTAAATGATGTCCGCTCAGAACACGCAACCCGTTCAGGGCTATAAGGCTTTTCCAACCTGTCCAAAATGTAACACTGAACAAGCCTCCAAAGTCATCTTCCGGCTTGCGTTGGTCTGGCAACGGAGGATCTATCTCCATGAAGATCTCGATCTAGTGTAGGACTTTTTGAGGGTGTTCGGACTCATGGTCATGGTCTAGATGTATAGCTAGATCTTAAGGAATAAGTAACAGATTTTATATATATAAACCAATAAACGAATTTGTCACGTCATCACCAGTTTACCTTCAATCCTATGTGTCTTAGCTGATTCCGAAGTTTTTATAAATTTTGTAACATGTACCTTTGGAAAATCGGCTTTCATTTTTTGAATTCATGATTGCATTTCGGTTACTGATACTACTTTTCCTGTTATTCATGTTCTATATGAATTTTTAACGATTTCTCTGTGACAGTGCGTCTGTTCTTTGTCATCTGAACCCTCTAAGGGGGTTCTCAAGCACATATTCCGTTCCGCAACTTGCAGTCTTCCCTGTATGAGTTCTAACTAGTTTGGACCTTCTTGACCAATATAATCTTTCCTAGGATTGTTTAAAACAATAGATGTTGTTATTTAGTCATGTGTGTTGGGGAGTAAAACCAATACTACTCAGAAATCTCCCGTGACGCTCAGAGGATTAAATTCATCAGTCGCCAGCATGAAAAAAAATAAATATTTATTTTCCAAATAAAAAAATATCATTAATTTTAGGGAAACGTCACACAGGTGTTAATGAAATCAGTAGATCTGAAAGTTGCTTCACCTAACTTACACTGTTGGATAGTGAGATGGGACAAACATTTATCTCGCATGATGATAGCTATCATTAAAAAAAATTATGAATAAAATAAGTCTCGGGATAGTATTATTATGGAAGTGAAAAGGAGTGATATTTTTTTTACACTCCCGTGAGGTGACCAAGATTATAGTCTGAATGTTGCTCATGAATGTTGTACGAGACGATTAAAATGGGTACCCAGTGCCTGGAGTATCCTGGTTATCCTGTCTCCAGGGATATTAAATATTGATGCCTGATCCTCCAGGTTGGGAGTTAGGCGTGATTAGGCGTGAGGATAGTAACCTCATCCTTTACAAACTCTTTGTTACGAAATCTCACGAGGAGAATTCTAGTTTGAAATTACAGAAACGAACCGGCTAACGTGTTAAGGGCATAATATTTGGATCGTGTCATGTTCTTTCTTTATACCTAGGCAAAATAACTTCAAAGTCAGGCGGAACCTCCCATAAATGCCATGTGGATTTAGTAACTATCGAGAGATGAAATGGACTGGTGACTAAAGCTTTTGTCTCCAGTTCATTTCATCTCCAGACTGTGTAGACAAGATTGGTTGGTGTTTGGTTTTATGGAGCAAGGGCCATATTTAGCCAAGCTGAGCTGTGTAGACAAGGACTTTGGCATTTTCAAAACTAAGAACTGGAGAACTCTTGCCAATAACAGGTTAAGATGGAACAGAATCATCGATAAGATTAAAGTTTAACACGAGACTGGCAAGCGAATGGAGAAAAAAAATTTAAAAAAAGGAATGTAGAAAATCAACTAAGAAATTGAAAGCGAAATAAAGGTAGACATACAAATACGTATATTTAAATACTCCTTTTTATCACATAATTTCAAAGTAAGTTATACATAAAACAAATGCCATATAAATCGATTATATAGCTTGAGCCTTCTGAAAGTTATAATCTGAACAGTTTTAACCAATACGACGCTAATTTAAAAAAGGACACAAAACATTCAACTTATTTCTATTGATATTTTAATCATCTGTTGAAAATTATAAAGCAATGAATAAAGTATGGCATTATGTTTTAACTGGCTCATTTCATAACATGAGAATTTAACCCACTAACATTTTAAAAGGCAAATACTATAAAATGCTTAAAAGAACTCTCGAATGTAGCTCACCAATTTTCCTTGCATATTTTAGAATTTAAAGCAAAAATAAGAAGAAAACGTCGTAGAGTTAAATTGAAGTCGAGATCATACGAAGACAAGGTTTTCAATTTCAAAACCGAGATTATAAAACTGATATCTAAACTTAAAAAAACACGTATACTCCATCGCATTATCGATTACTCGGTCCGAATTCAAGACTGAAACAGCAAAAACAAGTGTGGACAAATTGCATATCTACTTTACGCACTTTAATTTTTTTATTTCGAAGTATCTTTCATTTGATCGATTTAAAATTACGTCTGGGAACCTGGAAGTATGAATGAGACGTATTTCTGACTCATCATTTAAAACACTGTTCCTTCTTTTTCTTTGTAAGTACTGCTTAGCAATTTTCAACATATGATAAATATTGTTGGGTTTTTAAGTAGTAAAAATACTTTTGGAAAAACCATTTGTTTTTCACACGAATTCCATTCATTAACGATAAATTTAATATTTTAAAGTTTAAAACCTCTTAGTATTTCACTAACGTCATGTGGCACAGAAATTGGTGTTATTTCTATATATGCGAATCGAAACAAACGAATATGAACAATTTAAAATCCACCACTACGATATTCGCCTGTTTTGTCGCAACGTTTAAATATGCTTAATTTGAGCTAGGAGCTGCTAGAACAGCACGAAAGAGCTCTCGCCACTCTAGTGAAATTCTTTAGCAGTCTGATGACGAAAAGCAATGAAAAGCCTGGAAGATAGAAATCAACGCAGAAAAGAAAATCTGAGCGAACCCCGAAAATAGGCTTAGAGGTAAAAGAAATATCAAATCGCCTTTGAACAAGTGAATGAGATATAATTGAAGGGATGTTCAGAACTTAATTGTGGTTACATGACTAAGGTGTGAATGTTTTAGAATGAACTTTATTGGAAATAAGAATTAACACCAGTAAGAGTACATTTCAAAAATTTACACAAAATGCTGTTTGATATTTCTGACTAATTTTACTTCATTTAAGCTTATGAAATAACACTCCCTAACTATGAAATGTACATATCGATTCAGTATAAATAGATTTAAATGAGGTATGAAATATGAATAACGACACAGATCAATTGATATAAGCAATTAAGAAACTCAAGTACAGATGCTATGAGCCGGTCTGCTAGTATAACGTCAAATGCACTTAACGTTTTAAAAATTACTGTGGAAGACGTACGAACCGTTTGAAAGGTGAAAGCAGGCTTATGGTTCAGAAATTTTCGCATATGGGGAAATATTCCGAATGAAAACCTTTCTGAAAAATATTTGCGTATTTCGCATCTAAAATCCGAAACTAAAAATTTCTCGTAGGTTAATAAAAAATACGTAATTTTCGATATTTAAATATGTGGCTGAATTAAAACAAAGACCACATAAAGTATAGTGTACCTGATATTTTTAGTAATAAAAAATTCAAGCTATTTGGCTTTTTATAACACAATGAATGAACCAGCCAGTAATTGACCAATTAGTTCACACTAATAAAGAAAAATTGCTTTAAAGCTAATTTTTACAAATGCGCTTGGATTTTTTTTGTACTTGGTGATTTTAGTACTTGTTGATTAAAATGTGCAAAAGCATAATTTTTAATATTTTATAGCTTAATATATTTTTCTCCAAGTTCAGAAAAGTAACTGACCAACATGTATCTAGTTGCAGTTCCAACACATTAAGTTGGTTAGAATTTATTTTAGTGAACGAACGTTTCTAAGGCCCCCCCCCTTATCTTTTTTTTACCCCATAGATCTACGAGACACATTGCTGTTGATGTTACAAATAACCATATTAACAGATGTTACACGAAATAAAAATGTCTAGAAAATTCCTTTTGCATTTCTTTTCTTTCTTTCATTAAATTACACAGCGGAGAACTTATTTCAAGGTACACAAATCTACTAGTTGAAATCTAAAAATTTTCCAATAAAATTTTAATTGCTTAATTTTCCAATTCATGAAGGACGGTATTGAACTCAAATGAATCAGGGAACTCAAATCAGGAAATATGTTATTAAGAGATCGAATTCGCGACAAAAAATTTAAATCGAGAAGTAAAATATACCGAAAGATTTCACTCTTCTTTTGACTCTTACAAAATGCATTTTTTGATTTGTATCACTTTCTCGTGAAGGTACGATTTATCAATAATTATATATTTCACTAACATACGTGGCACAGAAATCGACATTATTTGCATATTGGCGAAAGGCAACAAATGGTTATAAATCATGTAAAATCAACAGCTATCAATATTTCCGATTCATTTAAATGGGCTTGATTTGAGCTACAAAATATTGTGAAAAAAATGTACTCGGAAAAGCTCGCCGCTCTAATGAAATTCTTTAGCTGTCTGATAAAAAGGAAATGAGAAATCTGTGAGATAGAAATTAACGTAAAAAAGAAATCATCAGCGAATGAGAAAATAGGTTTAGGTAAAATATGCCGAATTGACTTTCAAGTAAATCGGATGCAATTGAAGTGGACGACCAGAAGCTAATTGTGATAATATGACTGAGGTATGAACTTTTTGCCACATACTGCATTTGAAATAAGAATTAACACCAATAAGTACACGAATGTTTAACATTTTTTATTACTTCATTTGAAGGTATGAAATGTGTATATCAATGTTTATATCGCATTTAAATTAGGCATGGAAAGTGAGTAACACAACACTGCCTTCAATTGATATAAGTAGAAATTTCATCGCACATACTCTATGCGCGGGACTTCTAGTTTCTTATAACCCTAATTCACTCAATTTGTCAAAGTTCACTCTGAATACTCGAATGCTTTTCAGTTTGCTCTGCGGCAGGTTCTGAGTTCGAATTTCGAGCTAGGCGTAAGTCTTGGAAGTGATTCCGAATCCACTTTAATTATCCATTGTGTAATAAATGACTAAAGAGCAATAAACTACACCAACCATTATAAATGAAACGTACACTTCATAAATAAAAATGTGAGACAATTCAGAAGCCCGAAACTTAATATTCAGTACTCTTCGATACAGCTTCACTTCAATAGGACTTAGGTTGAATGGTTTGGGTTTTATGGCGCAAGATCCGAAAATGGATAATTCGAGCAAAGAAAAATAAGATTCAATAAAAACGGGATAAAAATTATCAACTTAACCACCAGATCAACATTAAAAGCATGATAAAACATGTAGGTAAAATACATGAAAGCGAGATAAACCCTTCAAAAGTATTAAAAAGTAAATACATTAAAAATATATCATCAACGTAGAAGTAAAATGCAGATGTGAATGTTTGTTTAAAATAGATGAAATTAGGTGGTTTAAAAGGCATGTTTTAAGATGATATGAATAAAAGCAGGTGGGTCACTCATGAAACATGAATGCTAAAAGATTTTCCCAAAAAGAATTGACTAAGATGGGATATCCCCAACTCAGTTGATTATCAAAACTCCAATATGTTCAATAAGCCTTAGGAAACATCTCTTTCCTCCAAACAACATTGAATTTAAACCATTAAAAACAATAGCCTCCAAATTACAGGGATTAAAAGCAACCCGGACGGACGTCCCTCATTAATCAAACGGAGATCGATTTTTTTCCCCCTACGTTCACCGGAGCCGTGTCCCGGGCACCCCGAAACAGTTGTTTTAAGACGGCAGCTGTAAAGGAACGACGGCACAGCAATGGAAACAAGAGTGAGGGGAATTAATAAACTCCCAAAAATCCGCTCAGATAACAAGTTCAGCTGGACAACGCTGGTCTAATTGGGCGGAGCCTTCACCTGGTGTCTCTACCTGCGGGACAGCACCCAATGAACGTCGGCCCCGCCTCCTCCGGCGACCGGCGACACCACGTGACGCTCGACAGCGACACAGTGTCGTTGGCTGTCACGCTGTTTGCTTTTCGGTGTCCTATCAGGCCGCCACGCTCAGCGACAACTGCGCTTTCGGAGGCTGGTAATTGGTCTCTTCTGCGGCGTCGGATCGGGGGAAGAAAGTATAGCGGTGTGAGTGCGACGAAAACTCGTCCCTCCTCTGGTTAATCCACCGGGAGGATGAAATGTTCAAACTTTTGAAGCGCCAAAATCATCTTTTGTTTCTCCCTTTTCAAATTGAAATATTATTCCGTCTCAGTGAATTAAATTTACAATTTAGATTTAGAGGTATCCTTATCATGTCTCATTCCCATCTCCTGTATCCTTATCTTGTCTGCTATTCCGTTTCAGCTACCCCAGTTGAAAAATAAAATTGTTCCGTTTAAGCGGCGGATTCGAAAACTCCACGTTTCCTGTAATCTGTGGACTTGGATGAGCAGGCAGGCCATCCAGTAGATGTTATATACAATGTTTGAGAATTCATCTGTGCTTGCATGCATTAGACGTTATGTATTGTCGTAATTCACCTGTCCGTCCATGTAGTGATATTATGTATTGTGTTTAATGATTAATTCATCTGGTTAATTTACCGGGAGGATGAAATGTTTCAACTTTTGAAGCATAAAATCATCTTTTGTTTCTCCCTTTTCAAATTGAAATATTATTCCGTCTCAGTGAATTAAATTTACAATTTAGATTTAGAGGTATCCTTATCATGTCTCATTCCCATCTCCTGTATCATTATCTTGACTGCTATTCCGTCTCAGCTTTCCAAGTTGAAAAATCAAATTGTCCAGTCTTGTCTGCTGGATTCGAAATCTCATGATTTCCATAATCGGCAGATTTTGATGAACTGGTATGGAACAGTCCATTCATGCAGTAGATGTACTGTGTTTGATGTCTAGTATGTTTTGTAATTTTAACCCTCTGACAGTCACGAGATTTTCAAGTAGTTTTGCATTGCTTTTACTCTTCATCACTAAGGACTAAATAACCACATCTATATTGGTTGAAAGAATCTTGTGAAACATTCTATTGGTCAAGAAGGTCAAAACTGGTTAGAAGTCATACAGTGAAGATTAGTTTGCAGAACGGATATATGAGTGAACCGCTTAATGAGTAAATATAATTTCATTGTGTAAAACCATCAATGCCTCAATTAAGCTGGTACTTCGTATTTTGCTTTCCATTAAAATGGAGTAAGCCGTTTAATTTAATTGTCATGTTAAAATTATGAGATCTCGAGTTGCATTACATGAAATAATCTCATTCGCAACATGAATTTGTATTGTAAATGTTTTCCTTTGGCAACTATATTATATTATTAGCAGAATTACACGACCTTGCACTGGTTCAATTGGTTAATTGTAGATTGAAAAAGTGACCAGAATAATTTAATTGTTAAAAAAATTGTTAAATACTTTTCCCTTTCGTAGGAAAAAAACAAAATAATTTAAGTGTCAAGAAAATAGCTTTTAACTGCTTTACGACATTTTTATAATTTCTACGACTTACTTTGAAAGCAAAGCAAATGCATGCATATTATATATTTCACATACATAGCACCTCCATTGTATGAAAGAACTACGAAAGGTGACTACTACAAAAGTCGATTTGGAATTTTTCTATTTTTTTCATCGTCTGCCAGTCACCATTTTCCAGTGGGTTTCGTGAATATGAATTTAATGACAAGATATTGTGGTTGCGTAAAATAAAGATAACAATTTATGAAAAAACTAAAAAATTTTATTAAACTAACAAAAATCACAAAAAATGAAGCAAAAAATACAATGAAATGGGTAAAAATAGGTTGTTCTAAAGATATCAGATTTCAGAACATTTTAAGGATCTTGAATGAAACTGTCACAATTTACAACCGAAAAAGAAAGCTTAAAAATGAGAATACGGAGCGAAATTCAGCAATTAGTATAATTGCATGTAGTCTACAAACAGGAAGTTTGTTTCCGTTGGGCACACGTGACACAAGTCATAGAAAGTAATTTGAACTTATAAAGAAGCTCACCCTTCCCACTGTACTTAAAAGGGTAAAAAATGATATTGTGAGTTCATTGAAATGTAATTTTTTAAATATAAAGAAGCAAATATTAGAAAATAAAATGCACATTTAATTATTTAAAATAAGGATTAAATTTATTTAAAATACGATTAATTAAAGTATTTAACTTAATTAATACATAATTATTTAAAATATTTGATTTCATAAAAACACAATTTTAAGATTTTATTGAGATAAAATTTAATTAATTTAAGTAGAACAAGAATAACATTAAAAGAAAAATGCAGTTTTTCAAAATAATGGAGACGCTTAGATATACGTTTAGGTAGAGGAAATACGAAATACGTTTAGGTACGAAATAAATGGAAAAAGTCAAAGAAATTATTCGCTTGTTAATCTCACATTTTTTTGTATAGAAAAAATTCTTTCGCATGCTTGAATGACGGTTTTAAAAAATTGAATTATTCAGAGGAATAAATTTCGAAAATGAAAAAAAGCCGAGTACAATTTGAGTTTTTTTTGTAAAATTTTTTCGTCAGTGCCAACAAGGAATTCTGCTGATAAGAAAGAAATGACCTTTTAAAAGTCTGCTAACAAGTCATTTTGAGTCAGGTTGTATAAAGTGTATTTAAATACTTAAATAAATACCCTTAATATTACTAAAATAATTCATATTTTATTAATTTATTGCCATTATATTAAGATAATTTGCTTTTTCCTTCTTTCACTCTAACATGGAAATAAACAATTTTGAGCTCACGATTAGCTAACAATGAAAATGGCAAAATAATTTAGAACAGATATATTTAAAAAAATAGTACGAGAGAAACGACCAAAAATGTGTCATTTTTGGTTCCTCGTTTCAATGACGTTTTCATTTCCATCAATTATGATACAAGAAAATGTCCACTATTTTCAAAGAAAGATTTGTTCGTTTTCTTAACCAGCAAGTGCTTTTCATAAAATTTCGTAACCGACACAAAGCCAATTTTTTTTTGTTAACCAATAATACATATATTTCTTACACATATACATAATACACAGAACCTCGTGAAAGCTCAAGAGACTCCATTACAGGCGCACGCAAGATGTTGCTTTGCATGAATCAGTAACTCGGTCGTATACTATTCTGGATTCAATCATCGAGTCTTTTCATACCATACTTCTTAAATAGTTGAAAAGATAACAATTTAAAAAGAAGTTTAAAATCATTTAGCACTTAAAATCAGTGCACATTCACATGCTTTCAAGGTGTAAGTAAATATCTACGTCATGTTTCAATTGGTATAGGTTATTTAATATAGTTCACGGAAAGACGAGTTGAAATATGAGTTATGTGATTTTGAACGGAGGTAGTTGACATCAACTTCTAATGAGATAGATGAAGTAAATACGCGCAGCTTCATGCTATTTCTTACGGTCGCTCGGCTTGAAGATCTGTCGCGTAGTTGTGGGAAAAAGCATGAATTTTAATGTGGGACAAATTATTGATTGTTTAAAGTGATTGTCCAGCGTGATTGAAAATACTAGTCTGCGTTTCCATAGCCAACAGTTCAAGTCGATTCGTGAGCCCATGTGAATTACCCTTCTGAGATCTTACGACAGCGACTTCGCCCACATGCTGTTTATTTCATTAGAAGGTCAATGGTAGTTGAAGGTTGTTGAATTTATGTTCCAATAGAGCAACACAATGGGCTACTGGCTACAGTCCGGGAGCATCCCGAAGGGAAAGTTTCGAGGGCAACACCTCGTAATTTTGATTCGCAGTCAGATGACAGGTCAAGACCTGAGCTGGCAGAGAACTCCAAACTTCCATGCCACACCAACGGGGGACATTTGAAACATGACAGATTTAGCGTGTACTACCCTCTACGTACACTACGGTCTTTTGTCAGATCGAGTTTCGAACTAGCATCCCTCCAGTTGCTAATCCGTGGCTCTACTAAGTGGGCTACCGTGGCCCATAGATTCAATGTGACTCAAGAGAGGGTCACCAAAAACCATCAAACTTATCTATCATATATATTATTTATTTTATTTATATTTATTGATCTTTATTATTTGCATTATTTATATTTTATATTGTTACGAAAAAGATAATAAAAGTAAATGAAAAAATTAATTCTATGCGTGATATGGCATTGATTTAACAATTGTTTTCATATTTGGTTCGATTGTTGTAGTCAAGGGCAAAATTTATTATAAATTTCTATTAGTCAAGAGGTTTCAATTTTTCATTTGTAAATATTCATCTCTGAAAAAGTTTGTTCACATATATATGTTGACCCAAAGAGGTTTGCGCAATTTAATGCATCGTCTAGCAATGAAGTTTTAACCTAAATTACCCGTTGGTGGGACTTGTTAAAGTTAAAATAACACATGATGAGGCGAGCCGCCAGAAAATCAATGGAAGGTCACACGTGCCCCGCGGACTGCGGGTCGCGGTCTGTGCATCCCTGATATAAATTGAAACCATGCATGATAATTAACAAAAAGCATTAGGTACATAGGTGAAAACTGTAACAGAGGAAAAATTCCAAGGCGCAGTTATAAGAGGGAAAACGTTATTAAAAAAAGCGCAGATAATGTAACTTAACTAAAAGATCTGAGCTTCCAAGTAGATAAATTGAGATCAGCTGTGATTATTAAGAAACTGTGTTTATGAATACAATTTTGACCGATATGATCAGATAATATCCAGAGCAATATGATAACGTAGAGGAAAGAATGTCGAAAAAGGGAGAAAGGATTAATGATAAGCTAGTGATGCAAACATTTAAATTACTTGGCCAATATTTGAAAGAACACTAAGAAAATGGAATCGTCTTTTGCAGTTGCCCCGAGTTACAAATAGTACATGTTTGCAGTAAGATATTGTATCAGTTTGTTGGAATTGAGCTAATACTAAAACAAAAATTAACAATTTACGTACGACTTCATAACTAATTTAGTAAATTTAACACAACAGTAATACGATTTCTATATTTTCATAGTAATTTAACTAAATATTTAGTTTTAAGAAAAATTTTCCTTAATATTGCCGCTTTAAATTTTATGACAGATCTTGACACATGATTGTGTAAGGATAGATGAGACATATTTATGGCTGACACTTTTTTAGCATATCTCGGAGTTAATAGTCTTCGAGTAGCAAAATATAACCGTTAATTGACAAACCTAAACGATAATCTTGTTGTCATTATATGTATTAAGCACATTTTAGTATTTAGTATTTTCAGAACATCCTAGGTAGAATTTCAAATCAATCTTAGCTGATAAAAGTTTTTCTATAAAACAGTCTGTCAAATTAAGGCAGACATATTTCAAAATCAGACGTTGAAATATTAAGATTATAAAAGTAGCTTGTTTTAAAGGGCCCTTCTTTTTCTTAAATTTGCATTTAACCCGTTCACTTCCAGATCAAATTATTTTAGTTTGGCCCTTTTGCCGTTTTTGACGTGAATACGTCTTTAAAAGAGTACCGGGGGCATGTTTGAAAAGTCGAGTAACGAAAAAAGCGTTGCAGCTTTTTGTCTTATGATTACAGAACTAGAAGAAACATCAGATGATAAATATCGCGTCGTATAGACAAAGGATGTCCGTACCTGACATGACCTTCGGACAGAGTGCGCAGGCCCACTGAGCAATCCGCAATACGTCAAAACTCCACGGTGTAACGTCTTGATTCACGGGTAGCTAGACTAGTTACCATTGAAAATATCCGATTCTGGACTAAATTGGTTTATTTTACAATTTGTACAAAAAGTCGGAAAATGAATGTAAAGTTCATTAATATTAGTTCCTTGGAAGGTCCAAAGTTCTATCGAGGCGCTTAGGGCTGCTGGCGAGCCTCACAATTTCGCTCGGGGAAATCTAACGCACGGCTACGGGTGAGCCTATTCTCAACACAAAATTACTCGAGTGAGTACAGAGTTCCAAGGCAGGAAATCTCAGTCTTTCTGGACAGGATCACTACTAGGATGAACAGTTACACGGATCTCTAGGAGGGTTCTCCTTTACGGCTACGGTCGAGCCTTTCTCACTAAAATACTCCGGCGAGTATAGGATCCCAAGGTGGGATAAATGCACAACAGTGAAAGGATATTCACTTCAAGCTCCAAAAACGGTCTCTGCTGACCGCTTCTCTCCAAGCTCTCTGATCCTCTGTGATCCTCTGTCTCCGTCTCTCCTCTCGTCTTTCCTCTCGTGATCTCTCTCTCCTCTCGTCCTCTTCTCTCCTCTCGTGATCTCTCTCTCGTCCTCTGCCTCCGTCTCTCTCTCTGATGATATCTCCAAAAACTCTATATGTTGGGTACTTATCGACTCCTCCTTTCCATTTCTGATCCGCCTTTTAGTCGGTGCTGGATTGGGTGTTGAAGATTTCTCACGTTCTTGATTGGCTGTCTCACGTTGGTCTTTCCCCTCAACTTTTACGACAGACTTCAGCGGACTTGAAAGGGTCCATCAAACCCTGTCGGAAACTCATCATCATTTATATCAATCTTCTTGGTCTCGAAATGTCGAAGAGAGCGACAGAAAGGCGCCTGCCCTTTGTTTTGAAACCACAGCGATTTCCGACCCCTGCTGGCTGGCTGTCGTTAAGAAATCATTAAGAAGATGTTTTCGGGTGGTCGTTATGGAGTGTGGGCTTTTCCTCTCGACACCTGAGTCAACAAGACTTTTCATTTTCCCACGCTGGCGTGGTGATCGTTTCTCTAGCCGCCGTTACAGAATTCCTCCCCCCATAGAGAGATTTTGCGATGTGTTAGAGAGCAAAATCTAAAAGGAAGGGGTTAGACATACAGGAGGTCTTGACAATACTTCAGAGGCAGCTATAACTAATGGTTTTAACCTTCCAACATTTTACAAACTTATTCAATTATATAATTTACAAACACAAGCATCATTTGTATTTACATTTTACATAGATCACAATTTATACACTATTAAATATTTATAATCAAATTTCCTTTGAAGTGTCAGATGTTATTTATTCCACGCGAGTTAAGCAATCAGCGTGCTTATTGTCTTTCCCTGCTCTGTGGACTATTGTACAGTTAAATTTTAGACTCCAGAACAAGATTGGCTGTTCATTTTTGTGTAGTCCTAATTGAGCTATGATAATCCCGATCTCTTTATCAGATGCATCTGTTTGCAAGATAAATTCCCTGCTATAGTCTGGGGGATAAAGTACGGGTTTTTCGGTGATTTCTACTTTTAGTGTTTGGAATGCGTGCTCATGCTCTGGTGTCCATTCTATCGCTTCCTTTCTATGTTTTCCCTTTAAGGCGCGGGTTAAAGGCTCCGCGATGACAGCATAGTTTTTAATATATCGTGAATAAAATCCACATAAGCCTAGAAATTGGCGTATCTGTGTTTTCGTTTTGGGGGCCGGAAATTCCAATACTGCCTTTGTTTTGGCTTCGGCAGGGGATCTGAGACCTCCACCTACCTCGGGTCCCAAATATTTTACGCTGCTTTGCGCGAACCGACATTTCGATGGTTTGATCGTTAATTTGGCCTCCGCGATTCTATTTAGAACTAGGCATAGGTGTTTTAGATGATCTTCCCACGTATTTGAAAAGATGGCTACATCATCTAAATATGGTACACTAAACTCGTCGCATCCTTGCAAGAGTTGTGACATGAATTTGGAAAAACAAAAAGGGGCATTTACCAGACCAAAAGGAAGGACTAGTGGTCGGTAAGTTCCAAAAGTAGTCACAAATGCGGCTAATCTCTGAGCCTTGGGGCTTAACGGAATCTGCCAATACCCTTTTGTTAAATCAATGACAGTGATGTACTTTGCTGCTGATACCTTCTCTATTCTTTCGTCGATATTCGGTAAGGGAAAATATTCGGTTCTAATTATAGAATTTAATTTGCGGTAGTCTACACAAGGCCTTGGATCTTTGCCTTGAGCTTCCACTAATATCATTGGAGAAGTATAATCTGACTCTCCTATCTCTATCAGTTGGAGGTCCAACATCCTCTTGATTTCAGTTTTTAAAATTTCCGTTTGTCGGGGTGACGTCCTGTAGGGTTTTGACCTCACTGGTTGATTACTGATCAATTCTAGGTCGTGTTCTACCAAATCTGTCCTACCTGGGTCATTTGAAAATATTTTCTTATGAGACAATAATAACGTCTCGAGTTGGGCGATTTGTTCAGGGCTGCATTTTCCAGCTCACTATCCCTCACTATCTCCTCGAAATCATACAAATTGGGGTTTGACGACGGGTAATTTATCTCTAAATCCGAATCTGATGTTCCGACATTCTCTCCACTAATCAGTAAGTTCACTGCTTCCGCCCGCTTATTATAAGGTTTTAGAAGATTTACGTGATACACCTGAGATTTTTCGGTTTTACCAGGCATCTTAACTATGTAGTTAGTATCTGAGAGTTGACTCTCGATCACTCCAGGGCCTATCCAACTAACAGATAATTTGTTTGGTTTGGATGACGCTATGACTAACACCTTATCTCCCTTTTTAAAAATTCTACGAACTGCATCTTTATCGTACCAGGTTTTCCTTTTATGTTGCATGTCTGAAACTCGTTCATAGGCCAATTCCTGACAATGCTTCAACCTGTTAATTAATTCGAACACGTACTCGGTCACGACATTTTCTTCTTCCTCCGGTTCTACCCAATGTTCGAAAAGTAAGGTTTCGGGGGTTCGAAGATTCTTTCCGTGCACGAGTTCAGCGGGGCTAAAATTTGTGGACTCATGAGTCACCGTTCTTAATGCTAAGAGAGCTGCGGGTAGATTTTTCTCCCAATCTAATCCCGATTCCAAACACAAAACTTTCAATAATCTTTTTACGGATCTGTGCCACCTCTCTACTGGGTTACTTTGTGGGTGTCTTACAGAGCTGTGTGTAACCTTAATGCCAAATTTTTCAAAAAACGTGGTGGTCAACTTGCTCGTGAAACAAGTGCCTAAGTCACACTGTATTTCTCTGGGAAATCCCAATCTACTAAATATAATCATGAGAGACTCCACTATTGATTCTGAACTGATGTCGCGAACGGGTATCGCTTCAGGATATTTTGAGGCCATGCAGATAGCAGTTACTAAGTATCTATTATCCTTACTTGAATAAGGAAGGGGTCCTACTGTATCTACATTAATTTTCGAGAAGATCTCTTTAATCACCGGCACTAATTTTAATGGGGCTTTCTTCTTTTCCCTTGGTTTTCCCACTCTCTGGCACGGGTCACATGTTCTGACGTATTCTTCAGCATCCTTAATGCAGTTTGGCCAAAAATAATATCTCAATAGTTTATCTTTGGTTTTTGTCGAGCCTAAATGTGCGGCTACTTCTTCGTGACATAACCTTAGAATTTCATCCCTCATTCTTGCGGGAATGACTAATTGTTTCCTTTCCTCACCTCGGTGATCTGCGGTTATCCTAAACAACAAATTTTTATCCACCCTATATTCCTGAGTTCGCTTTTCTTCCATTTTTTTCCACAGCGTACTCAATTCAGAGCATTCCTTTTGTGCGTTGGAAAACTCCTCGGGGGTTACTTTCAAAATCGCAATTGTATGCTTTTCAGCAGGGGGTAGATGAATGGGAAGCTCGCGCTCCTGGCTATTCGATTGAAGAGGTGGTTTTTCGCTAACGCAGTTGGGGGTTTTGAGTTTCTCCAAACTCCCTGATCTTTTGTTTCCCCTGTTTTGACTACGCGTAACGACAGCATTAACTAAATGTGGGTTTTTCCTTGCCTCCTCGAGCAATTCTTGGGTTGAGTTTCCCAGGAGATAATGGTTCAATTCTACCGTTTTATCCACTACCGCTGCTTTAGTGATTATCTTGCCGAATTTTTCACTTTCTAAACTAATTGTTGCTATCGGTAAACATCGGAAATGATTTTCCAGAGCCTGTTTCAACCAAACTGTTTCTCCGGTGTAATCATCTGGTCTTACTAAGTGGTTGGGAGCTACGTCCAAACTGGTTCCACTATCTCTCAATATCACGGTATTTATCCCATTAACTTTAGCCTCACTCAGATAAGGGGCAAACGAAGGTGCGAAATTCTCCTCCATTTTTACATGATTCACGCGTTCGTGATTCGGGTTTCTCCTTAATTCAGGGCATTGCGGTCTCAGATGATCCGTCGAATGGCATATGTAACACGCCGGCGCTCTTCGCCGTTCAAATTCTCGCTTCCTCCACTTTTGCTCATTAGGATTTGGATTCCTCCAATTCGAGCGTTCGCTCCTTTCTGGCTCAAATTTCCTCACTACTGCAGGTCTGTTGTCAGGTTTTGTCTTATCTGGGAAACGTTTTTCTGGGAACTTAGCTGTGAGAGGTCTCCTGACAGTGCGTCTAGCGGCTTCATATTGGTCTAATTTAAATACTAATTCTTCGGGGTCTACTATGGCTGCCCACTGATCTATGAAATGCTCCTTAATCTCAGGAGAAACTCTCCTTTTTATTTGATCCGTTAGCATTAGGTTTTTGAGGTCCTCAAAACTTTCCACTCCGACTCCATCTAGCCATCCCTCTAAGTAACTCCTTAATTCAAATATTAGATCTTTCCAGGGCGCTCCTGATCGTCTCTGATGCTGTGTAAATTTGGTTCGGAATGTTTCCGGATTTAATTTAAATCTATTTAGGAGGGTACTCTTAACATGATCGTAATCTTCTGATTTTTCAGGGGGCTCTCTCATGATAATTTCTGCAATATCCATCGGGAGTAGGTAAAGAAGGTGAGTCACCCAATCAACCTCATCTATTCCCATCTTTTTCGCCTGTCTTTCAAACAAGGTGAGAAATAGGGCCATGTCTCCTTTTTCTGGGTCAAATTTCTGCATTACGGATTTCAAGTTTTTCGTTGGTCTAGAATTATCCGTTTGTGACGAACCTAAGCTATTTGTTTCAGCAGCTTGCGTAATTCTGAGTTTTTCTAACTCGAACATTCGAATTCGCTCTTCTCGCTCTTCCGCCTCCCTAGCATTTCTCTCGGCTATCTCCCGTTCCTCTCTAGCATTTCTCTCGGCTATCTCCCGTTCCTCTCTAGCATTTCTCTCGGCTATCTCCCGTTCCTCTCTAGCCTGAGTGTCAGTTATCTCCCGTTCCTCTACTATAACCTGCAACTGAGCCTTCACCCATTCTTCGTCGTATTGTGGATGCTCTGATATCTTTGTGGTTATATCTAACACCCTATCATTAGGTCCTAGGTCGATACCTAACTCATAAGCGAGTTTCTGCAAATCTGCCTTACGTTGCCTTGCTAAAAATGCCATTTTAAAATTCTCCTGTCCCTTACACACAATTATACACACAATAATATACTAATATATGTGACCAATACTTAAAACACAATGCAACACTATAAAACAATGTACCTTAAATTTCAAAACAATCTTAACTCAAATTTCACAAAATATACTAAGCGTAACTCTACACAGAATACTTCGATAACTTTTAGATTACAACAGTACTTAATTTCAATAAATGACTTTTACTCTAATTTCAAAGGAAAGTTCTTCCTGAATTGATAACACAATAGTTTTCTAAATTTTTCAAATCCAGCACTTTGCTAAATGTTGGAACCACTCAATTACACATACAATATAATTTCATTAAGACAATTTTAAATTCCTAGCACATTAATTTACTACAATTTTTGCCTCTAAAGTAAAATCAAGCCTTACCTGCTGTCGTGCTGCACAGGATCTCGTCACTTTCATCTACTTCAGATCAGGGTTATTGGTCGGTCACTTTCCACACAAAACTTGGTCTTCTATTTCTTTTTCGGGACTCGGCGTCTTCCGTAACTGTATTTCGGACCAGGCGTCCTTTTCTCCGGGACTGGATGTCGAACGAAGTCGCTACTTCTCCGGGACTGGATGTCGGTCGGTTCGATACTCCTTCAGAACTGGATGTCGAACGAAGTCGCTACTTCTCCGGGACTGGATGTCGGTCGGTTCGATACTCCTTCAGAACTGGATGTCGAACGAAGTCGCTACTTCTCCGGGACTGGATGTCGGTCGGTTCGATACTCCTTCAGAACTGGATGTCGAACGAAGTCGCTACTTCTCCGGGACTGGATGTCGGTCGGTTCGATGCTCCTTCAGAACTGGATGTCGAACGAAGTCAATCGATTCCGCTACTTCAGGACTGGGCGTCAATCGGTTCCGCTACTTCAGGACTGGGTGTCGATCGCTTCCGCTACTGCTTTACGACTGGGTGTCGATCTCTTCTGTTACTTCTTCACGACTGGGTGTCGATCGCTTCCGCTGCCACCAGAAAATTAACTAGTCTGTAACGTCTTGATTCACGGGTAGCTAGACTAGTTACCATTGAAAATATCCGATTCTGGACTAAATTGGTTTATTTTACAATTTGTACAAAAAGTCGGAAAATGAATGTAAAGTTCATTAATATTAGTTCCTTGGAAGGTCCAAAGTTCTATCGAGGCGCTTAGGGCTGCTGGCGAGCCTCACAATTTCGCTCGGGGAAATCTAACGCACGGCTACGGGTGAGCCTATTCTCAACACAAAATTACTCGAGTGAGTACAGAGTTCCAAGGCAGGAAATCTCAGTCTTTCTGGACAGGATCACTACTAGGATGAACAGTTACACGGATCTCTAGGAGGGTTCTCCTTTACGGCTACGGTCGAGCCTTTCTCACTAAAATACTCCGGCGAGTATAGGATCCCAAGGTGGGATAAATGCACAACAGTGAAAGGATATTCACTTCAAGCTCCAAAAACGGTCTCTGCTGACCACTTCTCTCCAAGCTCTCTGATCCTCTGTGATCCTCTGTCTCCGTCTCTCCTCTCGTCTTTCCTCTCGTGATCTCTCTCTCCTCTCGTCCTCTTCTCTCCTCTCGTGATCTCTCTCTCGTCCTCTGCCTCCGTCTCTCTCTCTCTGATGATATCTCCAAAAACTCTATATGTTGGGTGCTTATCGACTCCTCCTTTCCATTTCTGATCCGCCTTTTAGTCGGTGCTGGATTGGGTGTTGAAGATTTCTCACGTTCTTGATTGGCTGTCTCACGTTGGTCTTTCCCCTCAACTTTTACGACAGACTTCGGCGGACTTGAAAGGGTCCATCAAACCCTGTCGGAAACTCATCATCATTTATATCAATCTTCTTGGTCTCGAAATGTCGAAGAGAGCGACAGAAAGGCGCCTGCCCTTTGTTTTGAAACCACAGCGATTTCCGACCCCTGCTGGCTGGCTGTCGTTAAGAAATCATTAAGAAGATGTTTTCGGGTGGTCGTTATGGAGTGTGGGCTTTTCCTCTCGACACCTGAGTCAACAAGACTTTTCATTTTCCCACGCTGGCGTGGTGATCGTTTCTCTAGCCGCCGTTACAACGGTACTGGGCTAACTTTGGGCCCGTGTAACTTTAGATTGCATGAAGTGAGGACTGCATAAGTGGTATCATTCGAAAGCTACCGAATTACGCTACAATCGCAGGTCTTTAATCTATAAAATCATCCTTCAATATTAATATCAAACTGAGTTTTAATCGTTCAAACTGTAAATTAATTGTTAATTATTCACAATAAACAATCGTTCAAACTTCTTGTCTGCTTCATTCATTCTACAATCCAACATCAGGCCCGAGTATTCACCTCACTATTACGGATCGCGTTCTCGACACAACTTACCAATTTCAATTTTAAAGTGTATGTATACACTAGAATCACGAAAATTGACAAAAAAATCTATCTATTTTTTAATAATTTAAAATACTGTCCAACCCCTTACCTTTCAAATGATACCAAGTTCTTGTACATATTCGAAATAGTTTTCAAGTTACAAGGGTTTGGGTTAGGTACTGTCACCATTGACAAACTCGTTTCCAAAACTTGAAACTCGATTTCTGAAGAACTATGTTTTTGCAATAGGATGCTTCTTTCGAACAGTGATAACTCAACAATGAATTGATCTATTATAATTACTTTTGTTTCATTAAATCTATATAATACCGTGGATGTTTTGACTCTCAGTCGAAGTTATTGGTTAAGAAATGAATTTTTAGTTGATTTTTAAATATTGAAATTCCTGAAAAAATCTTGATTTTTTTTTAGACTTCCTTCGTGAAAAAAATTGTAAGAAGAAAGTATTCCCTCTATTAACTTGATGGAGGGTCAAAACATGAAGAATAATATTAGGAATAATTTCCAACAGGAATTGTCTTTCTGAACACATTATAATTTGAGAAATCAGTGTTCAAAAAACATGCTAATCAGCTAATTGTATCTAAATTGGATAATTAATGAGTAGCTTAATCAGAATTTTTCACTCTAAAATGAGTTTAAGCACAAACCAATGAACTATTGTGAAAAAACTGGATTTTTAAAGTCAAAATTGAAAAAAAATGTTATAGTGTATATATACACCTTAAGTGTTTTTGTTTACTTAAATGATATTTTTGTTTTCATAATTATTTTATCATAGAGAATCGTTTGCATGTATAACATCAATCACGTAGTTGGCAATGGGCATAACCTCAAAATCAAAATTCTGTGCTCACTGCGATCATATCACAATTTAACTTAGTGTAAATAATGGATGACACATTGCCTTACGTATGTCTGTTGCCATAACAGGCCTACCAATGTTAAGCGCTTTTTATTAGCCACGAATATATTCGTGAACCTAATCATCCTGGCAAAATTAATTATTACGGAAAATTAGACAATGAAACCCTTACCAGTTTGATGATTAAATAAAATAAGACATCAATCTCAATCTAGTAAAACAGAAATTCATTCATTTCATTCAGTTCATTGTACTTCGATATAAATGATCTAACATTTAAAGAAGTCGGAAAAAATTAGATAGAATTTCAAAGCACACCTGTTGGTATCTATCATTACAGAAAATTAGAAATTATTGATCTCACACATCAACTGAACGCTAAGGCATTCTGAGCAATCATATAAGTAAATGATATCTAATATACGAATAAATACTATCTAAAATAATAAAGGAATCAAGAAAATACATTTAATTCTTTAAACACCAAATGTTTGTGTAACCAGTATCGTTTCATCCCTAGCATTAAAAAATTAACCCTCTTCAAAATTAAAATAATTTTAGTTGCAAATCCTATGAGAATTGAATTTCCAAGCTATATGAATTGACTATATATCTACTCTATTATGATTAATATGCCTTTCTAGAACGTACTTATTGCATTTCAATCAATTATCTAGTCCTCGAAAATAATTATGAATCCGTATCAGCTTATGGTGGATTGACAAATGTTTTCAAATAGCAATCGTAAACCTGAGATGTTCACACGTATACATATATCTATTCGGCAAATTGCAGTCTTTCCTGTATGACTTCCAACCAGTTTTCACCTTCCTGACCAATAATCTTTCATAGGTTTCTTTCAATCAATAGATGATGTTATTGAGCCATTATGTGTGTTGTTGGGGAAAACAATATTACATTAAGATACTAATTGAAAATCTTGTGATGATCAGAGGGTAAAGAAACTACAATCTGTGCACCCCATAACTCAATACAATTCTCATTGTTCTCTCCTCCCTCGTCAAATGACGTACAAAAGAAAGATCCCGCCCGACTTTCGTTTCGCGGACGGAGAAGAATAATATTGATATAATATAAATTTTACGACACGCATACGCAAAAGTACCATCTCCCAACTGTGAAGGATCTCCCCTCTTCCCAAAAATAATTTTCTTCGCCCTCATGAAAAGTAATCCAATGCAAGCACTTGGTCGCAAATCGTTCAGCTCCCCTCCCTCGCCTCACAAATGGGATTTGTGGGGTAAGGCGAGGGCAGGGGAGCTCAATCGAACAATGTTGGGCGTTGGAATGTTTGTTCTGGTCTCAACGACAACTACTTTAGGACTTCATTGTCAAGAGTGAAAAAAAGCGGTTCTTTTGCCATTCTCTGGCGACGTTTAAAAGCCACAAATTGACCTTTTGGCTTTTCCAATTTGACGGGGAGCGAATGTAACGTGCTTACTTGTCCCGTATCCCTTTTTCTTTCTTTCTTTTTCTTCACCCTCAAAACCCTGCCGCCAAGTTGACGCCAAATGGTGTAAAATAGAAAGAGGAGGAAATCCCAAACGGGAGATTTATTTATAAATTTAAGATGAATAAAAATGATTTAATTATTTTTTGATTAAGATGATTTATGCCCCAAAAGATAATTTTGAATTGGAATACATTGTTTTCGGGAATTATTCAAGTAATACGTCGAAAAATGGGTCCTAATAATTTCGGGGCCGCTGTGGCTCAGTGGGTATGTCCACTGTGATAACAATCTTCGAGTTATAGGCGGCAGGTTCTATTTCTGTTAGGTACATTCCTCTCTGGGTGTATTTCTCTTTTCTGTGCCAGTAAAACTTTCATTGTGTTCTATTACTTGATGTTGTATGTCTTGTGTCTGGTGCAGCATGGCCAAATATGGCCCTTGAGCCATAAAACCCCCAAACCAACCTACTAGTTTCGAAGGGATGATCATACAGCTACCTTTGCGTTTGAACCATTGAAGTGTCGGTCTGACTTTTTTACAAATGCACTACCATTGACCTCTTAAATAGAAAGAGGAGGAAATCCCAAACGGGAGATTTATTTATAAATTTAAGATGAATAAAAATGATTTAATTATGTTTTGTTCGCCCCTTCAGGTCTATAAGTGGCGAACTGGTGGATATTTATGAAGCACCTAGTGTGTAAGCCACCAGTACTTCTAACAGGGACAATCACCAACATTCATGCTATTATAAACCAGGATTCGAACCTGGAACCCACTGGTTGTTAGACAGGCGCTATGACCCTATACGAGGCAAGCGACTATTTCAATAAAATAATTTATGACATATTGACATTTAATAACATACGCGTAATTCCTCTATATTATTCACACACGCAAACATCCTCATTTAGAACTTCCTTTAGTATCAATCCAAGCATCTTGGCAAACTGCACAAATAGCTTTTAACTAAAAAACATCAAAATGTCACATAAGTCCTTTCTAAAATAACCGATTCAATTTATAGGTTTAAAACGAACTTAAAACAGGTAGTTTTTAAACATGAGTTTAAATAGGTTTTATTTAAGATGTGTTCAGTAAAGGATGGTAATTTTTATGGTAATAAAGCATTTATGTGTGAAATCACCGAAAAATGAAGACAAAAAAGTAAAAAACACTACATAATAAGTATAAAAAAAGTGAAAATTGAAAACGTTTTTAAAACACACCCATTTTAAGAAACAAAATTTTGTGCTAGAAATCACTCATATGGGAAAGAAAGCAAAGTATTGAGACTTAAAATTTTGCAAGTTCAAGATATCTTTTGAATCTCTAAAAGGGCAATACAACGCCAAACTCGGGCACGAGGCAACCTATACAGGTTGTCGTTCTATATAGCGATAAATCCAGCACGTGCTACCTACCAGGCGCGAAGCCAAAACTTGACTTTTAACTGACACTAAATGCTCCTTTCTTACTCCCCGGTCCCCCTCCTTATGTCCACAAAGAGCCCAGCAGCACACACAGCGACAATCGAGAGAAAAGACTTTTTTTAATACTATTTTTTTAAGCTCTCAATCGCAGGGACCGCAGAATACATTCGATGGCTTTTAACCTGTCTAACCTGGGCTTCCCGTCACTCTGTTTGATTGGAAACAACAAGCGAGGAGAAAATTGTGCTTTTAAAAGCAGTTTGCTGGTCCTGCAGTTATTTGACCGATTGATCAGGTCCTCAAATGGCACTGACGGAGTCAAGTATTGAGAAAACAAAAGTGAATGTAAAAAGAAAGAATTTAAAGCACACGTCGAATTCCTTTTCTTGTTTCCGTTAATTACTAGCTAATAGGTGACTCTCTCAAGGGAAATGCACCATATCTTTCACGCAAGATGGGATTTGACGGCACAATGGTTTTCCCATGAGTTCTCCTTGTTCCTCAAATTAACTATTTACTCTTTTCATATATAGTTTCAGTTCCAAAGTAATAATGAAGTAAAGAGATCTGCGTAACTTCACAAGAGCAGTTTAAGAATTTTTACACATCTAGGAAGTCTTACACTCTATTATTTAGCAAAAATCACAGATAATAGATGTGCTTGAATACGCAACTAAATATAAAAATATAACCCAGTGGTTTCTAAACTTTTCAATCCAAGGATCCGCTTAAAAGTCAGAAATTTTCGCGGACCCCTTGAGATTTAAATTCCATCAGCAAATGGATTCATTATCCACATATCCATCCCCCTGTAGCAATACCGTCATAATTTAAAAAATAATTTCTACTTTTATGTGTAGAAAGACTAAGCAATGCTTCTGAATTCTACAAAATTGCCACAGCAGTAGATTCCAGTAGTGGGCAGTTTGGAAGCATGCAGAAGCAATTATTTAGTCTTTCTACATAAAACTAGTACAGTTTTTTTGTTATGGTGGTATTGCAACCGGTGTGTAGAGTCACGATCACCAGTCACTGGGAAATACTTCCTTAACTGCAAGTTCGTTGCTCATTTTTAAAACATGTAATAGACATTTTTCATAATCATTTTAGAGCATAAAAGGAACGGAGAAAACAATATAACATTTTACTTTTCTTGAAAGGTTCTTTATTTTGGATAGTGAAAGATTGAATGTTTATCACGGACCACAACGAAACCATGTTGGGGACCCCTGGTATTCCTCGGACACCATTTTGGGAACCATTGCAATAACAGCATCAAAATCAAACAAATACTAAAAGGGCGAAGTCATACCTTAAACAATTCATGATACAACAAAATTCGTCTGAATTCTTTTACAAAAGTAATATTGTGGAAACTTAAAAATATTTATCTCTGAAATAAATATCATCACAAGGTAACACACAAACCCTAACAGTCTACCTATTTTAATCTGATAAGATGCAATACAGAAATTTTTTCACTAAATTCTTTTATTTATTTAACGTCCTTTGTAACAATCCAATTCATCGAAACACTTAAACAAGAAAAGGGAATTAAGTGGGATGAAAAACTCTATTTCTTCCAGACAGTTTATCGGAAAACGATTCACAGCACACGAGTCAAAGTTCTCTTTATGAGTCGGTAGTTAAAATTATTTATAAATGTTTTTCTATTTGTAAATTTTTTATGTGAATTTTCGTAAATGCATTTTGGAATCCAAACTGTTGTATTGCTCTTATATGTTTAGGAACAAGTATTTACTACTAGAACATTGATGTTAATGCTAATTGAGTAAAACTACAGTTGTAGAAAAATACAAGGATGATGTTATAAGCGTATTTGTTTCGTATGCTAATTTATTTAAAAGAAAAAGTACAGCACCAAGACAATTAATACCACAAAACAGCAAATTTGAAAACTTCTGTGACGTAAAAATTAGAAATTCAAATTATAATAACGAAACTTTGTAAATACAGGGTGTTCTTGTGTTAGTACCATTGAACATGTAATATGAACTCAGCAATATTTCTGCAGATAGTTATCAAAATCCATATGAATTTGCATAAACTACTTCTATGTAAATATAAGGCATCTATATTCTGTTTTGAGCGTCAGTCGATTATCCTTTTTTTAAAGTGAAGCCTATTTGTTTTTTAACGTGCTGAAAATATTCTAGAGATCAAATGAACTTATAAAAATGACCAATACTTATTTTCTTTTGAATTTATTTTTTCCCTTAAACAAGCATGCTTTTCCATCGAAACATATGTGCACGTAATACGGAACAAACACCTCGTTACTGGGAAAATACTCTGATCATTTTCCAAGTGTAATAGAAGTTTTAATATAATTAAAAGACAATGTAAAAACATGAAAGGTATTTATTTCTTTGTACTTAAGTCCTTTAAAAAACTTTTTTTTAAATTTTGTGTGTGAAATTTCTTAGGTGTTCGATATTAGGTACTCTGCTTTGTTACATCTTCACAAATTTTAATGATGATAGTTTGAGAATTTCGTATACATAAAGTGAAAAGCGATGATAGACGTTATTGATATTGAAATAAAAGTAGAGTAAAATTAATTTTATATTTATTTTTTATAGCACATTATATTTCCAACGATTAAATTCGCTCCAATGATTATGTGAAGTACCAACATATCCATAAAGCAAACATCTAAAACTAAACATCTGAAAAAGGTAGTATACAAAAGTCAGATGATTGAATTTTGAAATCGACTATATGATTCACAATAGTCTAATGGTTCACATGATTCAAATCGCAACATTTATAAGTTAAATATGCTAGTAATGTACATCTCTTTATCAGAAATAAATGTGAGGCTTTTTGGACCTAAACATTAAACATAGCCCGAGTATTTATGAATTTGTTTAGGTGATACCCTGAAGAAATAAGAACCAACGTAAAACAATTCTACAAAGTGGATCGTATTACTTATCTCAACATACAGATGCAGCATGGAATTAATATTTTTATGGAGATATATTACTGAATACTTTGAATTTATGAGAGAACAATCCAAAAGCCAATCATCATACCAAGAACATGTAAATTCTCAGGAAAAAAGATCGAATGAGGAAACGACGAACTGGATATGATGTAAGGATAAGCATTCAATTCATGAAACTGTCTAATTTTAAATCTTAAATGCTTTGAATTCCAATAATAAACGGTTAATAAAATCTAACATTTGTTATATATAGATTTACCATAAACTAAACTTTTAAACTACAGTGGAAACACCCTCAGCAAATCCATGTAATGCAGATGTTACGAAATCCATTGTACAAATCCACGTTTTGAGCATCTACACTCTTGCACAAAACAAGCAGTCACGCAATCCTTCGTTGATGATAAATTTTCCATTCAAACTGGATAATTCCTCCAATTCAATCTAATATCAGTCGAATTACTATCTTGGAAATTAAGCGTTTGGACCTTCATGGGCACACCTCAAGTGTTTCTACACACTACCTACCACAAACATCGACGCTTCAAGTACAGAGTACTCAGTCACGCCATCCATGTCTACCATCGTTACATATTTTGCATCACAACACTGGCTAATTTACCGAATCAAATCCAACCCAAGTCGAAACATTATGTGAACCTAAGCGTTTCAACCAGCACTGGAACACCAACGCTTTTCCCACACTATCTACCACAAACTCCACTGTACTCATTTGGTACAAAGAGCACTGACACCAAAATCTGTGACCTCATTGTTTTGCAGTCCATTTCTGAATTGGCCGTTTTTTTATGGTGCAAGGGCCAGATCTGTCCAAACAGCCAAGCAATGTTTTTTCCATCAAGAAATGGACCTACATACACAAGGAAGATTTTTTAGGGACGTAGCAGAATGAAATACATCCAGGGATACAACAGGAATTGATCATGCTACGCCTACAGCTCGTACAAACCCACTCATCCACACTCCTTCAATTTCTAGGAAATTTAATAAATATAATCCAATTGTCCTGTAATCTGAAATTAAACGTTTCGACCAGAGCAGAAATATCCTTGAAACTCTATACACACCACAAACTAAATCTTATGCACCCACACGATAGGGCATCAATCCGTGATTCCCACTCTCAAGTATTGTGCATCCCAACTCTGGATAATTTACTAAATGAAGTAGGCCCCGTTGGATATTAATCTGAAAGTAAAAGCTTCAACCAGAACCGTGGCAATAGCTCAAACGTTTCCACACATCACCTAGAAGAACCTAGAACTTCATTGCACACATTCATTGCTACAGAGAGAGAGAGCACATTTAAAACAAATAGGAATAAGAACTCTATACACACAGTTCCTGATTAATTGTTCCAATCCACCCTTCCAAAATTACACGCACGCATAAAAAAACCGTGGGCAAGCAGCATCAGATAAATTGTTCGGAGGACGAGGATCATCTGGATCTGTATACTCCAGGGATAGACCGTGTGACAGTTTCAGCATGGTACCAACACCTAACCAACCAGACCCTTGGAGACGGATTAAAATTGTTATCCTTGCGCAGTTATCCAAAACACACATCCACACAGAATCCTGCACAAAAAATCCATTGCATGCCATCCACTCTACAAGAGCACATTCGCCAGCAATCTACGACCCCATAGTCAAGTATTTTGCATCCAAATCACAACACTAGTCGCATTTTTACATGAAATTAAACGTTCCTATCAGCGAGGAAACACTTTAAACCTTTCTATACACATCACCTATTAAACTCTAAAATGTACATCCATGGTACGATGAGAGTACACTCATGCAAAAACAGATCGAAACGAAAACACGATGCAATATACATGATTAATAGTTCGACCCACCCCTCCAAAATCACGCACACGCATAAAAAACCGGGGGTCAGCAGCCCCAGATAGATGGCTCGGAGGACGAGGATCACATCATCTGCATCCGGATACACCAGGGATAGAGACCGTGTGACAGTTTCGGGATGGCACAAACGCCACAACCAACCAGACTCTTGGAGACGGATTAAAAATAGCATTCCCGAGCACACAACCATCATGCAACGTAAGAAAAGAAAAGAAAGGTAAGATTGGACGGGGGATAACAAAATACATCGAAAAAGGGGGTAGGGGAGGTTAGAGGAGTTCTGTTTATCACCACTAATCGAGTGGCTGCCCCGGCCCGGTAATTTCGTACGAGAGGGGGGATAAAGATGAAGCTCCGGTGGGGTACAGGGGGGTTCAGCAATAGAAGGATTCTGTCATTGAACGTCAAGAGCTAGGGGCTCTCCTCATTTATAACCCCGGAAAACAATGACGGAATCCGGGCAGCAGCTGTTCCCATTATCGAACCTTTGCTTTGGCTCCTCGACGAATTTTCGAAGGCACGAACAGATTTTTCGAAGGGAGGGGATTCATGGTGTAGAAGGGGGGATAGGAATCAAAGTACGTGCGGGGAACTCGAAATTCGGTGTGTGTGGGGGGGGGGTGCGACGGTCGGAAAAGCAACATGGCTTCGATGGTCACGAAAGCACTTCGCGAGACTTTCTTTTCTGTTCCATGGTTCTGCTCCCTGGCGAAGTGTCGGAGATGGAAGATAGTGCGTATAGGAAAAAAAGAGAGCGTCAGATATCTTTTTTGTATGAAATGCGAGAGGTAATTTTTTGGCAAATACGCACTGTCTTGCAGGTATTTGGTAGGTTGGGGATTCTGGAAAGGAAAAAAAAATGGTGTGGGTTGCGTACGGGGAACCAAACGCAATCGTTTAAGGCGTGAATCCATCTTTGCGTGAAGGATAATTTTCAATCCATCTTGCGAGGAAGGATAAGAAGTAGATGAAATAAAGTCTTGGTGGTTATAAGGGAAGTATAATTTTATTTATTAAATGCCAATGATAGAGAAGTAAGATACACATGGCATAGTATTTATATTGATGTTCCTTACAAAGTTTTAAATCTATACAAATATTGCCCATACTAGTAGGCGATATAGAAATGTACTTCAAGTTGAACTCACGTTGCATATAATCTAAAAGTCATTTGCTTTGAGTAAAATCACCAGTAATATCGTAGAGGAGAGTACATTGCTATCTGGAACCATATTGGGTACAATTTCCCTGATAGAATATTCACAGGTATAACATTCCAAGTCAATAATATCCATCTGTTCAAGTGGCGGCGCACTCAAAATACTCGCGCCGGAGTTGACGCCCTCAGTTTTCTTACGCTCTCTAAAATACAATCTACATCTTTCGGTATTAGTCAATTTAGGCTTTCCTGATTCCTTTTAATTGTTTCTTTCCAGTGATATACTTTTCTTACATTTCTATTCATATTTCCTTCGCAATTTTTTCAACATGAAAATTTTCTTCAACATAGCATACTTATCGGTTAATAACTTCACAAATTTTATTTTATCTGTAATTATTTCTAAATAATAAAGTATATCCTTTTGTTATTTACAAATCGACACCAATTTCAACGTCCCATCTCTTCACAATCCAGTTACATTACGCAAACGCCGTGCGGAAAGTAACTTTGCAACAACCATGCTCATTGTAACTTTGTAACTTGCGCAAACAAATGTGAGTTGTTGTTTTATGTGTTCACGCGCAACCGCAATCCCTGCCCCCTCACCGCTACACTCCCCACACGCAAAACATAAACCGTCTCCAACAAAATTTAAGCCAGTAGATTATCACTTATAGTTTACGAGATAGGCGCGATAATTCTGTCCATTTTTTTAATCGCTAAAGTTATCGCAGAGATCCCCTCCCCATACCGAATAGCATTTAAAGAATTCACTTCAAAAATTAGTATTCTGAAGAAAAAGAGTAACTAGGTAAAGTGAAAATAAGTCAAATGGTTGAACTAAGTCAGAGCCATCACATAAGGACATATTGGGCCCCGAGAACAAAAGGGGGTCCTGGAAAGTAGGAACTGATTTGTTCTGCAATGAGCTGTCTTTTTGCTTCGTTAAAGAACTAAAAAATCTCATTACATTTATTATACTGCATAATGTACTAACAGGAAATCGAGTCATGTGATTCTGAATGAGTCTATTCTTTGAATTAGGTAGGAAAGCAAACAAGCTCTTACACCTTTGGCATCTTTAGCGCAGTATTCTGGTTAAATTCGTTATCATTGCTATCGCTTTCGGGACCTATTGGTCCTGAAAGCGATAGCAATGATAACGAATTGGCGCGGGAAAACCATCCTCGGAGATCGCTATTCGCTTTTGCTATGGCAGTCCTTCTCCTAAAGAGCTTTCACACCCATTCACAAATCGACTGACCAAAGCTCGACTGCCTTCTCGTCGGAGCCGCATTTTTTCCACTTTTGACCTTCATGGCCAATAGAATCTTTCCCAGGATTCTTTCAACCAATAGTTGGTTGAGTTGGGTTGGGTTTTATGGCACAAGGACCATATTTGGCAATGCCGCGCCAGATACAAGTCAGATATTGTCATGTATTGGACATACACCCGGAAGGAAAGTTTCACTGACACAGAAGAGAGAAATATATCCAGGCAGGAATCGACTTTCGACTAATAGATGTGATTTTTACTCAGTATGTGAGTTGCGGGGAGAAGGAATACTACACTACTCGCGGAAATCTCGTGAGACTAACATTAGGTACTTAAAGTACATGATCGACCCGTCATCTAACTTAGTACTGGGGCCACGGATTGTAGATGGGAGGTTGGACTGATACTGATGTACTGGATGTACTGATCAAATAAAGAACGGAATACTCATAATTTCCTACAAAAGCATTTTAGATTTTATTGCAATTTTCAGTGACTTTCTTATTGTTTAGGAAGAAAAGGTAAGTGAAAATGCTCTGAATGAAAACTCTGAAAATTGTTTTTCAAAATTATGCAAATCTTCTAAAACAGTTTATCTAAAAATGCATGTTCCGTGTGAAAGCCTCATTGTTAAAAACAAATAATTTTCAAATGATATCAAGGACCTCTCAGAGGAAAGAGGCAGCCGGGTCATTTGACCAAAGCCTCATATCTACCATTTTTGACGTCAACTATTAATTTATTTATATGTGTATGCTTCATTTTCTACATTTTTTTAATTCCTGGGGACCTCGAAAATAGAAAAACCCCGGGCCTCTTGATCTTTGAGAGGGTCGGTGTAAATTTTTGCGTCCATTTCCGTAAATATATTTTTATTTTCCTTCTAAACTATTAGTATTTCACAGTGGCATAGCGTCCGTAGCAGCCCAACATCACCAAAAAATGTTTTAAAAATTTGTCTTCAAAATATAATAAAAATCCATAAAACTTGAAGCAAAACCAACGATTTTTAAAATGTAAAATATGAGTGACACGTCACATTTTCTGTTCTTGATTTTCACCGTGAAAAGCAAACCAGGGACTGCTGACGTCCCATCCTTTCAGTCAAATGGCTTTTTACAACGATTTTTTAACGGCGTTTGTCATTCTCAAATGATACATTTAGCACAAACGCCTTTTCCCCAACCCATGCTTCCTACTGAGGCAATCATCCAATGCAGATAATATGCGCAGTAGATCCTTGCGCATGGTCTATCATTTTCTTCTTGTTCTCTCATATCCCCGCCTTTGTAGAAGACATCTTCAAGCTCTAAGACAGCGCTGGGTTGGTTGGATTGAGTTTTACGGTGCAAAGCCCATATTTGGCTATAGTGCGCCAAAAGGATTGCGTTGGGATCATCTATACAGAGTTGCCGAGATTGGAGGTCATTGTACCATTTGGTTTCCTATTTAACTTAGGCTAAAATTGATTTACATTTTATTGTCTTTGAGGAAAAGAAACGATGTTTGACTTATGAGGTTGTCTAAAGCTAAGAACAATATTTGTTATTTGGCTATTGGTCCAATCTCAGAATCCCCAGTTATCAATGTTACGCTACAATACCAGTATTTTAACCACACAATTAATGGCTTACTTGATTAATTAAACAATGAGCTACTAACTGTGTATCATTTCCTGATACATCGGAACTATCGATGATAATTTAAATTTGTAACCCACGGTTGCTTCAGAATTCACTGCAATTTCGAATAGCACGATGAGAAATCAAGACAAGCCCAATGAACATATTGCTTGGATCACAAAACTCACAATGACAGAAATGCACATATATGCGCTCTGCTTATGTACGAAAAATATCCTTATCCTAAAACATTCACATCCCCGAAATTAAAGCTTTTCCTGTCCCACATTCTCCATGATTTATTCCAATGATTTAATTGAATCAGATGGCTTACAATAACAGAAAGGACATTTCATTGAAAGAGCTCTAAATAAGCAAGCACTTCAATTTTGTTATCATATTTTTATATCGTAAACTGGAACTTGAAATCAAATATGCACATGTTCATCTAATTTCTC
The DNA here is from genome assembly GCA_933210815.1 of Meta bourneti. NCBI lineage: Eukaryota > Metazoa > Arthropoda > Arachnida > Araneae > Tetragnathidae > Meta > Meta bourneti. The sequence goes on along the minus strand of OW119924.1, from coordinate 58,731,704 downwards.
ATGAGTTAGTGAAATACGATGAAAGATCCTGGGGAGCGCAGTGATCAAAATTTAAACAAACAATGCATTTAATCGTATAAAATAGGAGCATGATAAATTAATTGTTTATTAAGAAATTGGTAATATCTAAAGACAACATGAATTACCAAGTGTAAAGCCTGTTTTACCAGTATAGTTGTATTTTAGGAGCCCTTAGAACTAAAGATATTTTTGAACAGTTTGTGTTAAGTTTTTGGTGTGACAAATTCTTCAGGTTTTCCACGTTAAATGCTATTTTTCTCAAATAGACGATTTTGACTGATTTTTCTTGTAACTCAAAAATTTCTTGTTTGATATTTTTGTTTTATTCACATATGAATCTTAGTTGGTTTTCATGTGATTTGAGGTTCCATTCATTAAACCATTTCCCTATGTTTGGCAATATTTTAAAATCAGGTGTTCCATATTACTTGCATTTATCCTAGACAGTTAACTAAATAGACATATTTACAATAATAGCTAAGAATTGAGTCTTCAGGTGTACATTCTTTTGAATTGCGAAATCATTTCGGTTTCATTACTTCGAAGAGACATTGCTTTAACAAATGTTTTACAACATACATAGCAAAATTGATCCACCCTTTCCAATTTCTTGTATTAATTTCAACGTCCTCACCAGTATACCACCAGAAATTGTGAATTTTTCTTTTTAACTTTTAAAAGAGAATACATGCAACAATTTTACTACAAAACGCCTTTTTAAACTGTATAATTCTCGGAGGTTGATGTATTTAATGATTTCAATACGATAAACAATCTGCTTAAACGAAGAATTTTCTTTTATGTATTATCTCTCTCTAACTGTATTTGTGTATGTTTTTCTTGAGAAAGGGTGTATGTTATCCGTAATGAAGTCTTGAATACGTAAATATAACCTATTAATGGGAGGGAGAGAAAGGCTTTTTAACAAAGATATGGAAGAACTTTCTAAAGTTTAAACAATATATTATCTGACACCTGATTAAGGAACTTGCCCTAAATTCGAAACAAGAGACTGAATTCGGATGTATTAGGCCAAATGAGAAGTCAATGACAGCTAAACAAAGTAAGGTACAAAACGATTCAACAAATAGCGTAACCATTTTCAGAAAGGGCTATTATAGTTGATATTATTTTACTCCCGACTAAAGCTAAGAATCTTCGGCATTGAACGTGAGTTCTAAAGTACGAGAATCTTATGCGCTTCCTTCATTTGAGACCATTAAGATAAGCAGATGAGTGAGTTTATTTGTTCTTCATACCGAGGGCAAATGAGGTTCATTGGGTTCAAAAACCCTCGTCCATCTGCTTCAGCAAATATTAAACACTCAAAGTGTTCACAGTCATGCTTCAATTAATAACTCATTACTACTTTAGTTCACTCAGAATCTCAAACTGTCTCCTGCTTATAATTTTTTTTTCTCTTTCTTATATGTATTATGATGAAGGTTGGTTATAACTCAGTGAAACATTATTCCTTCATGCTTTAAGCAAATTGTTCTTTGGGCTTGGGAAAGTTATCAATTTCGGTCTTACAATTATCGATCCTAAGTTGATTTTGTATTTTAGAATGCTACTGAAACATAAAGGGATAGCTTTAAACACCTTAAAAGTAAAACATATTAAACACCAATTAGTGTGGAAATAGCATTCCTAAAACAAAATGAATGTCAGTTTTAAAAAAAGAATCATATTTTCTTTGCAAAAGATTTATGTTTTCTTGTCCCATACAACTAACGTGTCAAGCTAACGTGAGTTGATTCGAACAATGTGACTCGCCATCAATGAGATCAATGGATTAGAGTGTTTGAACAAAATGAAACGTGAAATAATGTGTGTTGAATGAAAGAGTGAGATACATATATCACAGCTTAAAAGTTTTCCAACCGAAAACCTTTCGAAATTAAGTGAAACAAAAGGAAAAGAATGCAATATTTAACGCCGAACAAGTTAAGATTAACCCTTGGTACTGAAAGAATGGCCTGTGCTAGTTCTTGAGGAATAATTACATAATACTATTGTAAATATGTTATTGAACCCTTACACCAGACTATTAAATGTTGAATGTACTTAAAATCATCTTTCTTACATGAGTATCAAAAAATGTTCTTCTACACCTGTATAAGTTACTGATTGGCATAGCGTTTCACTCGGACATTTAAATAGCAAAGAATATTTCGAATTAGTAAAGGCCTTGCAATGATCGGGGAATTCTGAAAATGATTTAAAAATTTTAAAAATTAAATAAAACATTTTAGATGAAACATTGCACAAGTAGTATGGTTGGGTTTGTCGGTCTCTGGTCATTTTTTTGCTCATGAGGATTGTGCAAATTTATTGTGCAAGTAGTTGTTCTTCTAAATGTGGCATTCCAAAAGTAGCATTTCTAAATGTCAAATTGAAACCTTTCTTTCTAAATTTATTAGATTATATTAATTAGGCACTTTTATTTAACGGAAATAATTGCTAAATGTCTTGATGTTATGGAACATTGCGAACGAGAAAGAGAATATGGTTCCCTGCACGAACCTGACGTGAAATATAAGTAGACCGAGCATTGCTATTGAGAGAAGCTTCAAAAAGTGTGACCAACATGTCGACTAGTCGTTTAGTAAACTCGTGACTGCTATGTGAACAATGTACTTGATTGGCCAATTTGGCAATTTATAGCCTCACTTGGCACTATAACATCTTATGACAGGGTAGATGTGCGAATGCGTATTTCTATAGTGGCGACAAAAATATGAAACCGTCAGTCTGCTACTGTGTTGAGCGGACCAATCGAATAATGAATCTATGGATGGTCGTCTTCTTCCGTCCCCTGGACCAATCAGATGATGAATGTTCATTTCCTCCAGGCAGAAGAAAATAGTCTGAGGGTCACGTTACTACTAGCTTTGGTCACATGATTCTGCGCACATCAAAAGGTTACCATAACTCACTCTACTTTTATATCTCATCTTGTTTAGCAATCTTTGGGGGTTGGCAAGCGGAAGCGAGCAAGGGATATATCCCCTATATACCTTACATTATAAACATTAAGCTATTGTGCTTTTTATTACCAAACATTACTTGGTATTTAAATTCCATTTTCTACTAAATCCATCATTCCTAAACTTGATGGAAAGCCCTATTCACATGCCCTGTGTGGAAAATTAAAAAAAAAAAGAGTAGCGTAAATAAAGCATTTTTCTAATAAAGGTGAGAATATGAAACATTATTCCTCTCAACTCCTCTAACGAAACAAATAAAAATTCAGATATCAACGATCCAACTTTTTTCAACTAATTTTCCCCAAAAAGGAATAAGTCCTCCCCATCAACACACATACGGTAGCATGTTGCTTACTTGGATAGAGAGGGGGAGGAGCCCAGGGCTAGCGTGACGTCTCGAACGAACCCATCGGGAAAGCGATAATCGACACAGCTTCCATCACGGCCCAGGCGACAATAATCGACGACAAATCAATCCTTTCACCCCATCCAGAAAAAGAAGGGTCGGACACAGCAGCAGCCAAGAAGTAAAAGGGGGGGGGGGGAGAGAGTGAGTCTCAAAATGAGAAAAGTGTCATTATTTTATCCCCAAAATAAATGTGTGTTCCTAATGACGCGAGTAATGGTCTGGCCTGGCCGCCGATAAATCAATAAGGTCTCCCCCTCCCTGCACCCCCCTCTCGGATGGTAAGGGGCATACGCGGAGAAACGTCATAAGGAATATGCCCCAGATGCGACTTCGAACTGGTGACAGTTGTCGCCGAGGCCGATTTTTCGATCGCGTTTGGTGGTTTTCCCTCTGGTGGTATCAAACTCGGACTAAAAGTTTCCGAGGTCTAACGACGGGATAAGGGTCGGAGACACTGGAGGGGAGGTGAAAATCCCTTTTAGAGATTTTCTGTCACGAAATGTCTCATCTCTCGCCTTTGAAAGATTAAATTGTGGACTAATGACAAATGCTGTTGATATGATTTGTGCCACCCAATGCTGCTGATGAACGTTGAATAATGGAACAGTGACGCGAGTTTAACGATTGGGAGTTTCTAGCAGATCTCCCAGTGTATACCCTCTTGGAGGCATACCTTTTAAATTAAGGACAGAAGCTATTAGAGGGTTGGTTTGTGTAGTTAGTTGGCTTAGTTTGTTTGTCGCTCTCCTGCTCGTTTTGCATGCGAGGGTTAATCAAACAATTGTTTTTGTGATATGACACTTTTGCAGTGAAAGTGCGACATGAAAAACTGTGTTACTGTTTAAAAAACTTTTAATTTAATAGGGATCATTAACAATATTATGCGTATATTTGTTATATTTTTCTTTCCTGTTTGAGAAACGGGCAGGCCTCAGTAATATGAATATCGAAGGGGCTCTAGAGGTTTGAGCCCCTAGAACTTTGAGCCCATGATTTAGTGTGATTTGTTCTACATAACGCTGATGGACATTGTCTACAATAATTGAACTATAGCTGTTATAATTGAATGTATCCAGAAAATCCCTAAGGTCGAAATGCATTCTGTTGTGTAGAAGCATACATGATTGGAGAATCAGAAAAGCTTCTCAAGTGTTAGATTTGATTTATCACTTTAAGGTCTTTGCGTACGAGGGCTAATTAAACTCTTTAAGGCTTGGGATGAATTGCAGATTGAGTTGAAGGAGTTGGATTTTGGGTTTTATGGCTCAAGGTCGGAAACGGACAAGCTGTGCCAAACATAAGATCATAGAATTAAACTATTGATTGCAGCATAAAACTAAATATTAAATATGAAAATGAAGACTCAAATCACAGATACAGAAATTTAATTACATGCTTAAAAATTTGGAAGAGTTCTGAAAATTTTTGGAAAGGTAGAATTGAGACATGTTGAATTTATATATAAAAGAATTTGACGCGATTTAAATGCTAATTGTACTTAAAAATGCAAAAAGATTTAAATGGGGATTTTCTCTAATCAAATTCAATCCAATCAATTAAATCTTTTGGAAAAATAGGAATAAGATTCAGTCATGCATAGATATAGGGAAAAAATGAAATTTAAGAATTTTCCTTTATAATGTAAAATGTTTCTGTAACTGTCTTTTTGAACGAAAACATATTTCATGCAGCCCCAACTGTTCTATAAACAAACAATATTTCGACAATAAAAATTTGCTGGTTGAATTTTTATCAAAAATAGAAATTCATGTTTTCAAAAATTCATGTAAGTAGGTAGGTAAATACGTAAAAACGCACTGCATTTGCATGGATACTAAAAACATGCCAGTATCAAAGAAAATTGGTAAAAAATATAACAAAGAATAAAACCCGAGTAATAAATGAATTTCGGAAACTTTGAGACACATCCTTTCACACAAGCGAACAGGAGCACACATGAATAAATGTTGTTTGTCTTCTGCTTGGCGCAGCTTGATCAAATATGACCCTTGTGCCATAAGACACAACCAACCCTCAGAGAATTAAATTCTCCCTTAACATTTCTAAACACAAACAGCATACTCATAGAGCAAGAGAAAGCAGCCTTTCAATAAATGGATCACTCCCACCCAGTTCAACTCAAAACCAAGCAAACAGAACTGCGCCACTTCATTTGTGTCACTTGGCAGTTCTCGCTCTCCTTTTCAAGTAGCTTTTCCGTTTCTCCTCATGAATCAATCGTGAATCATAATCCGTCCAATTGAATATCGATCCCTCACGAATCTCGCACTCGGCGAAGGGATATCTAATGCGCATTCGGCCGTGGGAGAAAAAGAGGTGAAAAGAGAGCCGCGATATTCGGGGCAATAACGGAGACGATACGCGTGATAGCGGGTGATGGCAATAAATCAAAGTCATATTTGGGTAAACGAAATGCATTCAAAACGGTTCCGGGGAAGCGAACAATTCGTGGCAATGGGATCGAGTTGACCGCCTCCTGGAAGAGGAGAATGGCATACTCCTTCAGCATCTAACCGATATTCAAATGCCTGAATGGTGAAGCATCAAATGAATTAAAGTAATTTGGAGTTTTGAAAGTTATTTTAATTAGTTAAAAAGTCAAATTTTATTGACACTAAAGTAATTGTAACAGAAAGAAAAAATGGTCGTATTTTCAGAAGGATTGGATGATTTTTGTGGCGCCAGATCTTGCCAAGTTGTGACAATGTTTTTCAGTCAAGTAAATGAACATACACACAAGGAAAGTCTCGCAGACACAGAAAAAAGAAATACACCCAAGGTAGCTACAGGGATATTTTTAAATTCGATTCTATATAAATATGTAAAAACGCATTGCATTCGCTTGAATATTACGAACATGCCAGTATCAATCAAAGAAAATTGCTTATTAAGTATAAAAAAAATAATTAGGCCCGAGTAATAATGAATTTCGGATACTTTGAGACTCACTCTTTCTCACAAGTGAACAACCGAAGTACGAATGCTAATGTTTCAAAGGTATTGACTTATTAATGCGCTTTTGATAGTTTTTAAATTTTACTAAGGTTGAAATGTTTTTCAGATAAAATGCCTATCTATATATAGAAGAAAGGAAAGCTTGTTATTTAAAAATTACATTTCGTTTTTATGGTACGAAAGTCATCTGCTGCTATTGGTTCTCACTTTTAGGTGACTGAAGTAGTTGTTCCCTCTCCTTGGTATCGGAAATCTAACTAATTTTTCTATTCTATAAAATGTTATATGCGATTTTGGTCGTTGTCCCTCATACGGGATCAACTAAGTAATTTCAGCAGTTCTTAATTGTATAGGAAGACCAAAACAATTGAAGGTAGATAGGTAGTTGAATTAACGTCACACTGGAGCAACGCAACGGGCTGTTGGTGACCGTTCGTGACCGAAGGGAAGGACAGTACCTCGTAATTTTGAACCACGGTCAGATGACGAAACACCTAAGCTGGTATCTCATTTTCCAAACTTCCACACTACGCCTACGTTAGGATATTTGAGGCCACGACAGATTTGACGTGCACCTCTACGTACACGACGGTCTTTTGGTTGGATGGAGTTACGAACTAGGAACTCTCCAGTTGATGACGTGAATTCGGATTGCTCCGATTTTCTGAAGCCTAAGGAGGACACATGAGTCGCGACAAGTGACCATTTTTATGGATTCATTTAATAATTTGCTGTTTATTCTTACTTTCATTTATGAACCTGCCTATTGTGCGGGACAAATGAGTTGGCAGTCAAATCATGATTTTGACCATTAGTCCATTATTTAAATTAGAGTGGATTGGTAGTAAAGTAAACAAAACACTTCCACAGCTGGAATCTTTAGTGTGGATTCTGGTTCTAAGTTTATCGATCGGGGGCAAGAGTCAGCAGTGATAACTAGTTGCTGCGAGGGAAAACATCCATGTTTTTGAGTAAGTCAGACCTCCTAATGTGCTTTAATTTTTTCAAAAATCTATTGACACAAGGTCCACTACCTTCTTGTCGGGATTGCACTGCAACAATTTGCTGTTCTTCATTCTAAGAGCTCATCTGATAGGTTGTATTCTTTTCATATCCATGGCCTGCATAATGATTCGCTTGCCTGGTCTACAAGATGATTAACCATACATTCTCACTAGAATGACATATCCAAGTAATTACTCTATCTCACTTGTTCTGTCAGTAAATAAAGATTTAAGCATTCCAGGAAGAGTTATAATTCTGATATGATCAAAGAACCAGATTACTGATACACAGTTTTAACTAGATCTGTGCTCTCTACCACAAAAACTTTGATAATGACCATGAATGTCGAAAATGCACTATGCAGACCACTTCGAGACAAACGAAGTGTGATGAAGAAGGTTTAATTCCATTGCCATCTGTAAAAAGATCCAGATTTTGTTTGATGTATAAAATTAGAGAGTGAGATGGGCTGGGCATATCATTCCAATTCAAGATGAAATATGTACAAAAAATGGTTTTGGTCAGGCCAATTATAGTTAGGTTTAGAGGAAGACCAAATCTTAGATGGATTGACTGTGTAGACAAGGACTTTGGCATTTCCAAACTAAGAACTGAAGAATTATTGCCAGTTACACACAGGTCAATATGGAACAGAATCATCAAAAAAGCCACGGCCTTCACCGGGCTGTTGAGCCAATAAAGTAAAAGGAAGGATTTTAAAAAATAAAATAAATAAGATTCGCGACACATGTTTCGTACATTAGCAACGTTCCAAATGTATTATTTTCGCTTTTAGTGGCTAGGATTCTTCCAATTACTACAAAACGATAAAATGAAACGTGGCCAAAAGACATTTTCATCGCCAAATAGGGCAATAAATAATTCACCTCAGACAACCGAAATTGCGAGAAAAGAAATGGCAACGTCACAACTACACTTCTCGCACAAGGGCCGAGAACACTCGATCGCCAAAGATGCCCTGGTCATGTGACTTCATTTGCATGCGACGACACGCTTATCGTTGTCGTTCCGATCTCATCGCTGCTTTCCCATTGAATATCAATAGGGCTCAGGCCACGGAAAAAAAGAGCACAAAGGCTTCAATTACAATACAACCGATAAACACGTCCGATAGCTGCGAGAGGAGGACGGAAGAGAAAAAGATACAAGGAAAAAAGGGGAACTGAGGGAAAAAATGCGGGGAAATACCGGGACAAGTGAAATGCTCTGTAAAAACGACAACGTGCAAACAAGCCTTTCAGAAGAATTTTCAGGGGGAAAAAAATGCTTCGACTGAGGGCGGTTGGATTACGACGTCAAAGATGCGATTTTTATCAAAAACGCCCCAATGACAAAAGACTGGAAAGAGGAAAAAAGGGAGAGGGATGAGGATTCTTTTCCTGGCCGTTTTCCTTTATTAGTTGTTTTGAAACTAAATTTTGCTGTCGCTTTTTTGCGTTTCGGTTTTTAAAAAATGTTGGTTTCCTGTTTTATTTATGCACACCGATTTCAATTTCAAGCACTATGCAGAATCGAGGTTGGCTGGGTTGGGTTTTATGGTGCAAGGGTCATATTTGGCCGTGGTGTGCCAAACACAAGACAGACATCATCAATGGACTTACACACATGGAAAGTTTTACTGACACACAGAAGAGAAAAATACTCCCAGGAAGGAATCGATTCTGACAACAGAATGGAGAAAAATAATACGTCATATTCTGTCTTGATTCAGGCGCGGACCGTTTTATAGCTGCTAATTACACCTCCATAACCAAGTATAAAAAGCATTTCATTACTCTGATTTTCGATAATATAAAAAGTCTGCGGTTTTAATAGATGATCTGATATATTGTGTTTTGTCATATTTACGTTAGATTAAACAGATTAAAAAGCGAAATCGAATCAATGGTAAATAACCTTAATTGAACATGCAAAATTAGAGTTACGACTATTTACCACTCGGCGGACTTATAAAGGTCCTATAAATAAATTAAGCATTACAGATGTCAATGAAGTGAGCTAAGCAGTATCGAAAAGGAAGCCCCGGAAAAGAGTAGCAAATTATGTAGAAGTCATTTAGAGCAGACAATCTTTTTCGATATTTTTCAAGTTCGTCGAATTTATAAATGAAAACTTCCATCAGTTTCATGTAAAACTTGAAAACATAAAAATAAAATATTTTACTTGCCATTAGATGATTTTACTGATCGTTAAGTGCACACTTATGGTCAATGGCGTCATTGGTGCCAATGGTGTCATTTAAAGTATTTATTTTACTAAAGTTCTCAGTTCATAAAACTCGAGGAAGGATTATGGCGAGAAAGATTTATTTTGCGTAAATTTATCATTCCATCCTGGCCTGCATGCGATTCGTTAGCAAGAAATCTTGATGAACCAAATAACAATGGCTTGAAGAGATTATAGAGGAAAGTACAACTTCCTCACTAGTTAAAGTGCACAATATTGTGAACACAAAATAAAATTTATAGCAAGATGTTTTCGACTTGATGAAAAAATTACGATTTACCTATCCAGCCATAAAACATCAAAGATAGTACTCTGAAACTCATAAAATAGTACATGTATATAAATCATTAATGATGCATTACTTAACCAAAGCACTAATCTAACACCATTGTGAATGGAAAGTGAGTTAAATGATCATGAAATATCAAGCCTCAATTGAAAGGAGTTAATAGAAAAAGAAAAGAAATGGGAAGTGCAGTAATTACAGAGATGAAAAAGAAGAGGAAACTAAACATTAAAGCCTTTAAACTCAATGTATTTTTAAAGAGCACTGATAGTTCTATTAATTTTTATCCTAGTAGATGTTTTCGCTTTGAGTATATGCCCTAATTGTACTTGCTCCTTTCTCAATTTCGATTATACGTGACAAATGCCACGCATTATTTTAAAGATCTTACAGTTAGAGATTTCTTCTTAGTTACGACTTAGAAAATTATGTACGATTATATACGAAAATTATGTTAAGATCTTCAAAAGCAACCTTCGTTGTCTAATAATACGAAAGTACGTGGCAAGATGTATTCAGAAATTGATTACAGCCATGTATATGGATTGTACTATGTTTGCGTATTGAAACATGCACTTAATGAGAATATATCCATATATATTTCACTAAAGTACGTAGCACAGAATTCTGCATTATTGTGTAGTGGCGATATATAACTAATATAAGATAAACCACTACGGGATTCATTTGCCAATTTTGCCTCTACGTTTAAATATGTTTGTTTTGAGCTATGGATCTGAATAATATTGTTAAAACTACTATGAGGAGCTCTTTTCTCTAATAAAATTCTTCAGCTGTTTGATGACAGAATGGACAATTATGGAATGAGAAAAGAAAACGTGAGCTGACGCGAAAATAGGTTTGGACACCAAACAATACTAAACCATCTTTAAGAAGTGAATAGGATGGAATCGAAGTAGATGTTCAGAAGATAATTGCGGAACACGATAGAGATGTGAATTTTTTGCTATACATTTCATTGGAAATGATAATTAAAATTGAGAGAAATGCCTACCTTATATTTTTGATTAATTCTATTTCATATGGAGGTTTTAAATATGCATATCAACGCTTGTATTAGTTAAACTGAAGATGCTAGTGTCGTCTATTTCTATAACAAGTATTTGATACGAGTTCAGAAGAAGCGTTTTACGTTATTTTTTACATTTCAGTTTTAAGATCAATATAGTAACGACGGCTAGGGAAACTGACAATCTTGCCGGCGGATCAAGTACCGAAAGGAATAGACCACACCGAAACGACCACCACGGCAACCGAGATAGGGGGTCTGATAATATGGCGGCGATCGTGCCGAAAAGAACGACCACCCCCGAAGCATCTTTTTAACGGCAGTACCACTCCAGGGGTCGAAATCGTCGGTGGCTTCGAAACAAAGGGCAGGTGCCTTTCTGTCGCTCTCTATGACATTTCGAGACAAAAAGGACAGAGATGAATTACGATGACCATTGCCGACAAGGGTTTATGGTCCCCATTTCACGTCCGCCGAAGTCTGTCGTAAAAGTCAAGGGGAGAGGCTAACGTGCGAGAGCCATTTGGGAAGGTCCGAAGATGATGAGAATATTCAACAGCCAACCAGCACCGACTAAGAGGCCGATCCGAAACGAAAAGGAGGAGTCGAGAAACACCCGATATATATAGAGTTTTATATAATAGAGTTTTTAAGATCTTGAGAAGAGGATTGGAACGAAAGAGAAGAGCAGAGAGAGAGAGAGAGGCCGTTTTGGAGAGAGACGAAAGTCGAACGAGAAGTGAACACCCGTTCACTGTCGGCGAAAGATTGCCATCTTTCGGGAGAGCTCATCCTAGCTGGAAAAGGCCGATTTATTCCGCTCTGGGATTCTATACTCGCCTGAGTATTTTATTGAGAAAGGCTCGCCCGTAGCCGTGAAGGAGACTCCTCCGAGAAACCTGTGCAACTGCTCGTCCTAGTAGTGGAGATTGATCTCATCCGAACTGGAAAAGACTGAGATATCCTGCCTTGGGACTCTATACTCATCTGAGTATTTTTATTGAGAAAAGGCTCGCCCGTAGCCTTGAATTAGACTCCTCCGAGTAATTTGTGAGAGGTTCGCCAGCAGCCATAAGAAGCGCCTCGATAAAACTTTGGACTTTCCAATGAACTATCTTTAAATGAACTATTCATTCATTTTACCGACTAATTGTACAAAATTTGTAAAATAAATCTATTAGTCTAGAAACGGATACTTTTGAATGGTAACTAGTCTAAGCTACCCGTGAACCAAGACGTTACAAAATACTTCAATATTAGAGTTGAATGAAACATTAATCTAGCTTTTGCTGGTATTTAATGATTATCAATGTCTTTTGGGGCCTTAGTTGTTGTGGGAAGAAAGGAAATTCACGAAGAAATGGACAGTAAAAGACTTCAAGCGTTAATTTTTTGATGAAGGCAACACATTAAAGGAACAAAAAACACTCCTAAAGCAACATTTATGATTAAAAAAAGCAACAAGATCCACCGTGCGAGTCGACAGGTTCCTGACACCACCGCTTCGATTACTTCATATTTATTAAGAAAGCTGTGTCTTTATTGGAGATTTTCTCAAAGTAAGCGGTCCGAAACTGATATTACCATTGTTTCCCAAGGGGTTATGCTTTGTTTAAAAAAGAGTCATTATCCCAGGCCGCATCAGCAAACACAAAAAAGAACATCCATCATTTTGTACTTGCAAAAAGAATTGCATCAATCTATAAGATATTTGAGAAATATTACTGGACTTTTTTTGTTTTATGCATCCTGTAATTATGAGCGGTTTGTTTTCGGTGTTTCTTTCAGTCGTGTCGGAAAATGTTTTGTCAACAAAGAAAATAAAAGCGAGTGAAAATAAAATCTTTTTGATTCGATTTCAGAAGTTCCTTTCTCCGACAAAAAGAACAACCTCGTTAAGCTTGGCGTGTATTCAGGCCACACGTCAAGCTAAGCCGTAAACTTTGTTCCATCAGAAAGAAGGCAAGAGGAACCGTCTACACTATCTTTTCATCAGTTTTTTCGACGGATATATTTACGAATTTTTATTAAGCAAGTTGACAAAAAGCAACACACGTGTATGTACCCCAATGAAAAAGTTCAATTTTGCAGCTATCGAAATACGTTTTAAATGTCAATAGCTGACATTTTTTTCTCACGGGGAAAGATAAAATTTGCAAAAAAGAGCCCGCATTCAATTCTCGAAGAGAATATGAAAAATTGTTTTTAAAATCAAAGTACATTGCTGAAAAATAACCTTCATTAACATTTCTTTCAATAGAGAGAAAATTGCACTATGAAAATAAACAAGAAAATCAAAAATGTTTTTATTATTGTTATGTAGCAATATTTTTATCAATACTTTTTTGAAAACCTTCCTAAGGGCAAAGGGGTGTACTAGTTTTCCTAGGATCCTTGCAATAATGCAAACAAATTTCTATACTTTGAATTTTACCCTCACAATTCAAATATAGTAATCAGCGGGTTCAATTCCGTCCTGGGTGTATTTCTCTCTTCTGTGTCAACAAAGATTTCGTTATAGGTATCTATGTCCATTACTTTGACGATGTTTGTCTTGTGTCTGGAGCAGCTTGACCAAATATGGCGTTTGTGCCATAAAACCAAACCGAACCAATAACGACTAATTTTTTTAAAAGCAAATACAATTTTCTCTCGAAAATTTCATTTAGTTACACTTGAAACAACAAAGAGCTTTTTAAAATTAAATATCTTAGTAATCGGTTACCTTTTCTTTGCATCTTTAGTAGACAAAGCAAAGTTAACCAATTACCATTTCTTACTCGATTTGAAAGATTTTTCTAAAAAAAAAATCATTGTTTTCACAAACCTTTAGCAGGTAGGTATTTTAATTGACGTCACACTGGAGCAACACGACAGGCTATTGGTGACGGTCCGGGATCAATCCCAAATGGAAAGATCCGAGAACACCACGTAATTTTGAACCACGGTCAGATGACGAGGCAACACGTGAGCTAAACTTTTAGCAGGTAACACCACTTTTTAAGATAATTTCAACTTGTAAAATAGGCAATCTAGACCTGTCGCTTAGAAAAAGAACTTTTGGTGTTTGAAGTCTTAGTTTGAATATTTTTTATCAACATTCTTCAACGACTGGCAAAGTTGCATTTAGTATTTGCTTTGTTCAAACGTACATGCAATTTAAAACTGCTAAATAATTGTTTACAACATATAATAGAACCACATAACCTTGAAAAAGTTATGCAAAATTAAATATTTTTTTCTCTTTATGCCATCTATCCCAAATTTTCGGAAAATAATTATGTTCAAGAAAGAAAAAAATAAGTTCAGTACATAAAGTATTAGAATTTAAATTCCGTAGAAACAAATTTTGTAAAAATTGCTTTCCCAGAAGTACTGGTAAAACAAAATGAGGTTCAACAATCAAAATGGTCAATTTACTTAACTCATCTCCAACTCTATCAGGTCAAGGTTGATTCAAGTTTGGTGAAGGGTATGAGCATTCAGCTGTTCTAGCACAAAAATTCAGAAAGAGGAATGCTAAAAAATGTATTATTAAAATTTCAATATGTATTAACTTGAAAACATTTTATGAAAATAAACTCAATTACTTTTATGTGGTACTTGCACAAACACAGACATAAAAGGAGGTGACAGACTGACTGAAGTTGTGAAGTTGATTCACTACGTTACTCTGAGTACTCCAAGTTATAAAATTTCATGAAAATATATACAGATGTTTGGACGTATGCGGGCACACATATACACTCACGAAACGCCAAAAACACTGATTTTTCATTAAAATGGACCAAAACGGATAAATAACTTGAAATGGGAAGAAATTATTCAAGCACAAAACACGTGCAGGCAGAAACTGATAATATTTAAAGGAATGATCTTTCTACGCATTGTCAAACAATTACTAGGCTACTGAAATGGAATGATGGACAAAGAGAACGATGTTCGTAAATTTAACTGCCACAAAATTTAGGGTTACCAGGAAAGTCAGTTACTTATTTTATTCAACGGATGAGTTTTTGAGATATACTCTCGAAATCGGTCAGCAAACTTAAAAATTCATTGTGAAATCCAAAAAAAATTCGTGTCTAGGTTTGACATTGTTTCTTTAAATAAGCTTTAATCAACCAACCTAGTTACAAAGAGTACATGAAGTTACTTTACAAAGGGAACGTTTAAATCTAATGACTTTTCGTCCACTAGTCAAGGCAACAAATAATCTGTCATACCATGGTAAAATCAGACAGATGTTGCCATACTGTCCTCATGTTGACGGAAAGACACCAAATGAGTAGTTACAAAAATAAATCGCAATTGAACTTTGGAGAACTTGCAGTCTGGTCTAACAAATTTTGTCATTGACAATTATTTCAATAAAAGTGGCATGGGAGCAAATGGCACGATATAATGAATAGTTGATTAAGCAAGTTGGAAGTATGCATACAAGTCGAATGTACGATACGTAAAGTGATTCCCCTGTATAGGACGGTACATTTTAGACTGAAAACTTTCTAGCCAAGTTGTTTGAGCAAGAGGACAAACACATTGTTAAATAGATAAATAAATTATATAAAATTATGTCATGCCAGTATATAAAGATAAATGGGAGATTTTGTCACGAAATAATTCCAGAGATTTACCATGATTTGCCAGATTTACCATGCAGCTAGTTTCAAGTACTCACACGAAGCTTTAGAAAAATATGTGGAATTTATTTTTATTGCATGTGTTATTATCAACGTTTCTGTATTAGTGATATCGCGAGAAGGAAATATAAGAATGAAAAGCAGCTACAGTGTAAGGGACAAAAATGTTTTATTCCACATTTCTTATGTTTTGGGATTTTATAATCAGTTAAAATCATAATCAGTCTCGATGCGCATCAATCTGACAATGCAACAAACCAGTGGCGCCCACTTGGAGAAATTATTGGAGGAGAAAAATTAAGATTCCAATGTGTGTGTGGGGGGTAGAAAATTCATTTGGTTATTAGTAAATATTGTAGCATTTTATTGTTACAATTTTCTATTATCAAATTCTATCTTCTACAATTTTAATCTCAATCGTCTGTTATCTCTTCAATTTGAGGTATACCTGCCCCCTCCATAAACTTATTAGAGAAGTACAAGGGGTTTGAGCCCCTAGGAGTTGATGACTGTAGACTCCGAATCGATTCAGTTGACGAAATGTAATTTTAAAAATTCGTACCCCGTTATCTCGATCTCTGCATCTTGAAGAAGTGCAAACGAGAGCCATCTATCGGTGAAGGAAGAACACTCTGCATCGCAACACGAGAGGGAGGATTTCATTTTTTTAATAAAAATAATCATATTGTTGCAGATAATTCAAATCGGGTTTGTGATCTGATACTAAGATTTGAATTCACATGAGCATACTATCGGGATTTTGGGGAAATTCTTATTACAAAAAACTGAATCCTATTCCGAACAAGCTCGTCATTGTAGAGGGTTGAATGCGAGTTATCATTCCTAGATACGAAAGCCCTATACATTTTAAGGTTTTAGCGTTTATTTTGGTATGTTTTGTGTACAATTTTAATATTTTATTAACTGTCGAAGAACACAATACAATTAGAATATAAAACGTACAGAACAAATAAAAGAAATATATTCAGCAAAAAAATCTTAAAGGTAAGATATTCAGAAAGTTTTTTGTGAAAACAAATATTCTTTTGTACTTGTTACTGCTCATTATTTGAATAATTGATGAGTACATAATGAAGTCAAATAAAAAAATTCATTTAACCCAAACACGTTTTGACATAAGTTTTCTTTTGAATTCGTCAATTGTATTTGGTATTTTCTGTATTTCGATGTATATTTCAAACTTAAGGGTACTGAGTAAAAGGTTTTCGTATTAACTTATTCATAGAAAAATTGAAAAAATAATTACCAATTTTCATTGTAATACATCATTACAATGTAATGGAAACAAGGTAAAAGTAGTAGAGAAGCGTGTTTTTACTTAAAAACTTTCAAATTTGAACACTTTTTAATTGCTTTTAAATGTAAAATGCAAGAAAAAAAATTAAATTTTCACTAGTAAAAGGTTTTTTTGCTACAATTCATATACAAGCGCATTTTAAAATGAAGAGATAAATTTACAAGTTAAATGCATTTTTTATGACCCAGACCACCCAACTTACCAATAAAAGTTTCTAGTCGGACAAGAGATGACCTGGAGACACTAGGAGGCCCAAGCGGGTCCTCACATACACCAGGCGAGGTTAGTCACATTCAATTCAATATAAGATTCTATTATAAGATAAGGACCAGCAACCCACAGGAATATCCTACTTAGGATCAAAATTCATTCGGACAAGAGATGGCCTGGAGACTTTAGAAGGCCCAAGCGGGTCCTCACATACGCCAGGCCGCAGTTATGTACATTCAATTAACTAATAGGAATAACTAATTCTTAAGAGAATGGAGACATTTTAATTTGTTGCTCTAAGATCATTGTTTGCAGGTAATTGTTAAACTAAGTTTAAAGTGGATTCCGCATCACTACGAACACATCCGTGCTACGACTGCAATTCGAAACGGAAACTGAGAGCCTAATTGCTA
Organism: Meta bourneti; assembly: GCA_933210815.1. Classification (NCBI taxonomy): domain Eukaryota; kingdom Metazoa; phylum Arthropoda; class Arachnida; order Araneae; family Tetragnathidae; genus Meta; species Meta bourneti. The sequence goes on along the minus strand of OW119924.1, from coordinate 58,714,156 downwards.
ACCACTTGAATTACAGACATTCTAGCCTAAAATTAAAAAAAAAATGAATCGCAACATCAGATAATCTAGTTAGACAAAATATCACTCAATTTTTTCACGCTATATTCCATTCGTTAAAGAAGGAGGTTCCCCAATTTTTTTTCCAACTGGAAAACAAAAATAACTGCCACTGATTACTATAGTAACTGTATTGGTGCAATCTTTCGCTATCTGTCTGCGGTACTAATCGATCGGAACCGAATTACAAACGACGCGCGTGTGGTGCCAAAAATACGGTTCCAACTGTTACCGAACGGTGCAAGGTTAAATGAAGTCTTTGAGGCAGATTACCGATGCAACAGATTAAGCACCCTTAATCAACTCGATCCTCCGATCATCATGATTACGGAACTCGATAATGTCTCGTATAAGAACAGCTCGGTTGCTCCTTTTAAGAGCATTTACGAGCTTTCAATTAAGGATTCACTTGAGCAGGCCAAGGAGTAAATAAAACAAGCAAAGCGCGGAGGGTTCGAGAGCAGAAAAAAAGGTTTCTTAACGAGGAGTCTGTAATCATCAGCTCTTACTCCAAGACTCGTTAAACGGAGGATTTTATATTTAGTAATTACACGCGAAATGCAATTTTTTCCTGACATTAATTTGGTAAGAAATGGATGTTTTCGGACAGGGGAGAGAAAATATTGCGGCCGTCGTGTTAGATTTACTTATCTTGCAGGCGAGCGCAGTGGGCAGGCGGAATCGTTAAATATTAATATAAGTCTGGTTGGGAATTAATCGATCGATGATTTCGTTAATTAAGTGAAGATGCCATCTTTTAACGTTTTTTTTTGATAATTTATGTAGAAAAATGATTTGTGGTGCATTTCTTGAAGTCTTTCGGAAGCATTTAAGACAGTATTGTATTTAATGAAGTATTTTATACGAACATTCTTTTTGTCGTCAGGGAAAGTTTGTGGTTTGGTTCTTCGTTCTATGATCAGTTTTTGCTATGAAAGGGGTTTTCAGGTACTTGTAAGAGTTACCTCAATCTGTGGTTTATCGCCGTATTTAGTGACGTTTGGCGTTTAATCTAATTGGAGTCGACCAATCAACTATCATATATTGATTCGGAATTCCATCTTTGTAATTTTTATTGGCGAAGTACTGAATCGTATCCTAAATACAAGCCAAGTGACGTCCCGTTCAGAATAAGCACAGGAAACACATTCCGCCGCAGAAACACTACATTCGCTTGACGAAAAAATGCCTCTCATGCGAAGGGTAATTGAACGGAACCTGCGGCTTAAAATGGATTAAGAATCATCACTACTGTAGGTAGGTATTTTAATTAACGTGACATTGGAACAACACAAAGGGCTATTGGTGAAGGTCCGGAATCAATCCCAAAGGGAAAGATCCGAGGACGATACCAAATAATTTGGAACCAGTCAGATGACGAGGCAACACCTGAGCTGGCACCTCATTCTCCAAACTTCCACACCACGCCAACGTGAAGACATTTGAGGCCATGACGGATTTAACGTGCACCAGCCCACTTTGTGCACGACGGTCTTTTGGGTGGATTCGAACTCGCAACCCTCCGGTTTCTAATCCGTTACTCTTCCAACCGCGGCTCTACGAATCACTACCTGAACCGAGAGTCGAAGCCAGAGTTTGTTGAACCAAGAACAGAGCAGAAATTTTGTGGTTGGTTGTTTTTTATAACACAAGAACCAGAGCTGGCCAAGCTGTGTCAAGCAATGTTTTCCCGTCAAGTTAATGGGCATACCACAAAAGGGAAGTTTTACTGACAGAATAAAGAAATACACGCAGGGTACTTACAGGATTCGAACCTGCATAGCCTACGTCTGGAAAGTTTGTTGAACTGATGAATAAAAGCGTGAAATAATCTCCGCTTAATACTATATTCAAATGGTGGTTGATGTGAACGCATCTGATTTTCAAAGAAACGTACTACTGGGACAGTTAAAACAAACTATGCACGAGGCAAGCATCGAAGGGAACATACCAAATCAGATTATGGCATCGAATGGAGGACAATTAGAATTGACGCTCTGTAGTCATTTTCTGAAACACGAGATTTAATTTGACAGGACCTTTACAGCTTAAAATGGATTGTAAACCGATACGAACACACATACCTTGACCGGGAGAGAGCGAGATTGTTGGGTTTCTACCTAATATACATGTACGTCCAAAAATTAAGGAAAATGCAATTTGATATGAATCCCGTGCCAAATACCTGCACTGAAGTACCTCAAACGACAAATGTTTATTGAGCAGGCTAAGTGCAACAAAAAAAGGACTCATATTCCTCTTAGTCTCTTGGGTTCCTGAGGCAAGAAGTCCCATTCGCCACTAGAGCACGTGTATTATTTTGTGTGGTCTTTGGCGGTGCTGTGTAGACTGCGATGCAACATCCAAGAGCATCTCAAATGTGTTCTATTGGATTGAAATCAGGTGACTTTGCTTGATAGGAATTCAGTATTTTCCGAAATTTTTGGACATGGGGTATGAAATGACTATTGAATCTATTACCATGTAATTTATTCGTGTGCTATAACAAAATTGTTTATTTGATGACTCGATGAAGAAACCGCAAAACTTTGTACAATGTTCAACCTGCCGTGTCTTAGACGTGTTCAGTGTTAGATATTTAAATATCATGGCCAGAGTCAAGGCAGTGGTATTTATGATGGTAAAAATATCTATAAAACGCACTTATACAAATTCAATATTTCATAGTACATTTAATAAGTGTTATGTATATCCACCAAATTTGAATTTCGATTTTGGGTACGGATAGGAGTATTTTTTAACACAGCAAAGATATAGAACGTTCGCTTGAATAGTACCTTGTAAAACGAAAAACTAAAACGGTACTCTCGAACAAGTTAAAATTAGCTATAAGGAAAACCAAATGCGATATACCACTTAAAAATAAAAATATTTTAAAATCAATGACTAAATTTTACATCACATATTCGCCTAAAAAGGAAACACAATACGAAACTTCTTCCGATCCAAAATTATTTATTTTCCGAAAAACGTTTGTGAAAGGATTGTGAAACCACAATCAATCAACACCCGAAAACATTTTCATGCGGTATCCTCAGAGGGATTAATTCCCCCGTGTCCAGAAGGAATAATTCCTTTTGTCATTTAATCTCAGATCCATTTTGAATAATCGCCAGCAGGAAAAGAAAACAAATCCATTTGTCCAAATTTAACATACAGCCCCCTCCTCGTTTCTTATGCTCGCAATTTATTTCCGCACGTTTTATCCCTCCCCTTTCCTAATTTAATTTTCCAGACCAAGAATAATTCTAAAACGGGCGCAATCCCGTGAGAACAAATCTAGGGGTTGGGGAGAACAGACACATGTGTATTACTTGTTTTGCATCCTTTCAGAAGGAAAGTGAGACGTTTGATGTCCACCTTTTATATTGTTTCTTTGTTTCTTCTATGCCCACTTTAAGAATATGACCGACCTGATGGCCGAATCGTTAGCGCTCTTCGCCTCGGCTCAACCGGCTCTGAGTTCATAGTTGTATATATCTGAATATTTGTAGCGGTTCGGAAACAATTTGAAGCCGTATATCCCGATCTAATTAGACCTTAAAGGACTAGTCAAGAATTGTGACACCATTCGAAACCTGTCGATTTCCCAAATTTAGTTTGGTTGGTTTTAGGTTATATGGCACAAGGGCCATAATGGATCAATATCGAGTAATTATGAAGAAAGGATGGAGAGGAGAAATAAGAGAAAGATCACTTGAGCATCCTAGGGTCATGGCCCCCATGTTTACTACAGGCAGTAAACCTCATGGAAAAAGAATAGATCACTAGGGTACCTCGGGTTTGTGAAGTCCTAAAAATGATGACACATCTAAAGATGTGCCCATGAGGGGGAAAAATGAAAAATTTGGGGTTTGGAGATGACGGGGGAATTTTTCTGTTTCCTTATTGATTCTCGATGTATGTTTTCTCATTTTTATCCTTTTACTGTCATTTTTCGTTGTGTGTTATGCTTAACATTTCTCTTTTATTATGATTATGTCCAAACCATTGGAAATAACAAAAAATGCTCGGCGATCTGTGGTCATTATTTTATATACTATATTATCAACTGGAAGGATAAGGACCAGGGCCCCGGTATGAGAAGCCTTCTAAAGAGAACGGAGCCTATCGAGTTAAAATGGATTTCAAACCACTAAGAACATCCAAACTCAGAACGGGATTCGATCCCAGAGCCTATTGAGCCTAGGGCAAAAGTGTTTTAGCTCTAGGTTACCAGCTGGCTCCAATTTTCAGATGTACGAAAGATATACGATTCTAATTATGGATTAGTGTAAATAACTTATTTAAGAGAAAATTCGCATAACTTTTATAGATCTAAAAATATTCTATTCTTACATGTAAACTATCAAATGTGCTGATTGAAAAAGGATAGAATAATGCAAGCTAAAATTATAAAACTAGAAAAATGTGTTAAAGGAATATTATTGATCATTCGTAAACTTGTATGTCGTTTTTTGGTCATTATTTGCTATACAAGGGCTCTAATTAGTTTAGTACCTCTTTTCAAAATAAATTCCTAATCACTTTGAACCTTCATGTCCACATCGTAATTCGAATACACAATACGTAGTATAAAAGTAAGCCTTCTATACACGAACTAGCGCCTTTGAATATATTCCGTTTTGTAACGGTATATTCCTCTAAGGGTCATGTACACATTTTTCCAGAATCCAACCTAGTTTTCTCAGCATGGCTTCAGTCACTTTTAGACTATTCGACAGGTAGAATCTTGTCTTGGATTATTTCAACCAATAGATGTGGTTGGCTATTTAGTCGTGTGTTGTAGGTGTTAAAAGCAATAGTACATTATTCGAAAATCTCGTGACGCTCAGAGAGCTAGATTTTCTAATGAAATGAACCGAACATGTGCGCGCAGTTTCAAGCTACTTCTCCCGATCGCTCGGTAAGGTGATGGTCACGAGATATTGGTAGATAGTTGAATTAACGTCACACTGGAGCTACACAATGGGCTAATGGCGAAGGTCCGGGATCAATCCCGAAAGATCGTAATAAAGAGGACAACACCTCGTTATTTTGAATCACGATCAGATGACGAGATCAACACCAGAGATGGCACCCCACTCTCCAAATTTCCCCACCACACTAACGTGAGGGATTTTAGGCCACGACAGATTTAACGTACACCAGTCTACGCATATACGACGGTCTTTTGATTGGATCGAGTTTCGAACACACAACCTCAGCTTCCAAATCCGCTGCTCTTCCAACGGGTTTACTGCGGCCCACACACGAGATGTTGCAAGAAAGTACGAGTTCTAATGCAGATGTAATTGACGAGCGCGATGAAAAGTACTAGTTTGCGCTTCGATAGCCAATCGGCCCAAGTTGATTCTCAAGCTCACGTGACCTATCGTTTTAAGATCTTACGACCGCGACTTCGCCTACATATACTGTATTTCATTAGAAGGCCGATGGGCTAAAGCAGCAGTTTTCAACCGGTGTGCCACGAGATGGCACTATTGTGCCATCTTGTGGCACATCTTACGGATATGGATGTTGAAACGATTTAAATTTCAAGCTTCACATTTCATTTCAAAGGTTTAGTTATGAACTTAAAGAGATGGCAATAGAACCAAAGCTCAAAGTTAATCCAGGAAAATCTAAAGTACGTTTTTTCACTATCAACAACCATATCCGTAAATGGGTGCCACAGTATACTTTGACGATCAACCTGTTATGTTCTCTCAACAAGTCAAATATCTAGGAGTCACACTTGACCCATCCCTAACTTTTCGGCCCTCATGTAAATAATATAGTTATAAAAGCAAAAAAGATACTCGTGATTCTAAAGAAAATTTCAGGTACAGATTGGAGCGCTAACGCCAAGACTCTTCGAACTACTTATTTAGCCTTAATAAGACCTTTGCTTGAATATGCTCTTCCCGTCTGGATCTCAACCTGCAAAATCAACCTCGAAAAGATTGACAGAATTCAGGCTAGTGCCTCCCAAATCATTTGTGGAACTCGTTTCTCTTACCCAGCAAATATATCTGAAATCGAAGCTAATCTGCCTTCGCTCCAAAACCGTAGAAAAATCATCATGCGCAGTTTATCTTTAAATAAATTAATGCACCAGAAGGACACAGGACAGGAGAATTTATCAAGGGATGGAAATTTCATGTAAGATTAAAAAGACCCTCACCTCTCCATATAGCAACTACTGACAGGTTAACTGATATCGCTATCATCTCTCATCCAAGCACTCATGCCCCTCCACATGAACAACGACCTACACTCATGTCCAAAAGCTAAGCATCATTCGTAAAATGCGAAAATTCGGAGTAAATATGGATACAATGGTTCAAAATCACTTGTGGAGAATCGTGGGAGGGATGAAGGTAAAACATTGTGCATACGCAAAACAGTTCAGTCGATGTCGATATGCGCAAAGCACCGACGCACGTCGGAACGAGTGTGAAACGGTTTTGAGCGGCATGGCCAGTTTAGACAGAAATTTCGCAATTGCTGTGGTACGGAGCGTTGTTAACAATCAATAAGAACGAAAGATGTCATAAAGATGCCAACTGGACATGTTTGTGAAGGGACGAATCATTGGAAAGCTGGAATCGGTGGATCCCAAACCGAAGCGTCTCTAATTCTGAACGTGCCTCAGTGTGATCTCCAGACTGTGGCAGAGGTTCCAAAACACTAGAGATGTTACCAGACAACCAGTACCAGGTCGGTCAAGGGTAACAACCGCTCGGCAAGACCGATATTTGGCGATAACTGCGCGACGTCAGAGGAACCGTCCTGCCAGACAACCCTGACAGCCGCCACAGGAGTCATAGTTTCGAGACAAACTGTTTACAGAAGACTCAGACACGTTGGTCTCTATGCCAGACGACCAGCAGTTTGCATCCCCCTGACGTCTGCACAGAAACGTGCGCGTTTACATTGGAGTTTGGAACATCGACAGTGGAGTCGACAACAGTGGGGCAATGTCATGTTCAGTGACGAGTCCAGATTTAGTCAGCAAACTGATTCCCGTCGCACCACGATCTGGGAAGAACGTGGAAAGCGTTTTCACCCGGGAAACATCACGAAAAGACATCTTTTACCTTTAGGGGGAGTCATGGTCTGGGCAGGCATCATGCTGGACGGCTTCACAGACCTCCACATCTTTGACACGGGGTCTGTTACCGGTCAAAGAAGGAGACGAAGTCCTTGATCCTACCGTTCGCCTGTTTCGAGGTGCTGTCGGTCCTGGTTTCATATTCATGGATGATAACGCGCCTCCTCACCGTGCAGCCCTGGTCGACGCCTTCCTTCAAAGTGAAGATATCCATCGCATGCAGTGGCCTGCCAACTCTCCTGATCTGAATCCTATAGAGCATGTGTGGGATATGCTCGGGAGACATATTACAGACCTCCGCCACCCTCCAAGCTCCGTTCCGAAATTGAAAACGACTCTCCATGAGACTTGGAACTCTTTGAGCACACAACTCATCCATACCATCATCGAAAGTATGGGAAATAGTTGTGCAGCATGCGTGGCTACTAGAGGTTCCAACACAACGCATTAAACTTCAGCATCACATTGTTTTATTTATTGTTTCACTAAAGTTGACACTCGTATTGTGAACCTTTTTCTTTCAACCCTTTTCTTTGGATAATAAAAGTCAATATTATCCTTGTTTTCCTCTTCTATAACCCTATTACACCAGCATACCGCGTTTCCTTTCATTGCGATGTAGATTTTCTGAAATATTCACATAAACAGCAATTATGCTTAACTTTCGGACATGAGTGTAGTGACATTTAAAAACCAAATTAAAATCTGAATGCTCCAATAAAGAGGAGCAACCCGAACTTCTAAAATCCCTAAGTCTGCAAACAATAGAAACAGAACCAAACGATATAAATATTTTTTACAGATGGTAGCCTTTTGAAGATGGTTCATCCAGAAGTGGTGTCTTCATTACAGATAAATTTGGTTCCAAAGAAATTCAAATCAAGAATAACTAAAACCTCTTATTTTAAAGTAGAATCAATAGCCGTATATGAAGCACTAAAAGAAGTCCCTAAAAGTCAGCCCCTTAAAATAAATATTTACTTTGATTAACAGGGGCAGCAATTCTAGCAATTAAAAATGCTTCACCAGTTTTGATCCTCTTTTGAAAAAAATAACCTTTCTAATATTAAGTTTCAATAAAAATTACAAAATAAATTTTCAATGGATCCCATCACATGTTGGCATTCTGGGCAATGAGAGAGCTGACTTATGGCAAAAGCTGGAGCAAATAAGCAAGCTGGCACAAGAGAAAGTACCGTCCTACTCTCAGAGGACGATTACCTGTCCATACTTTAAAAGGAATTGCGCAGATCATCTCCAGTACCCTTTCATCACTGGTACCTCAGTGGAACATCAGGAGAGCTGCTTGTCTTAAATTTGCTACGGAAAGCTTTCTCTACGCTTGCCAGGCTCCGATCTGTTCATTTGAAAACGATGATATTCATTGATGGCCAGAAATCTTTTTCCACCTATAAAAAGTGCGGCTTATTACCAGCCTCTCCCTCACACATCATGAATTGCATTGGAGCCATACGTGAAGACATTTTAAGGACCCATCTACCATTGCCCCAAAACTTTTTTTTTTGCAGACTCAATGACTTAGTGTAATTTGGTTTTTTACACTGCGATAAGAAAAAAGAAGAAAGTTTTGAACTTTTGACAAGAGTGTTCACAAATACTTTCAAGTGATATCCGTTTTTTGAATATCTGTATAAATAATTTTTAACATTTTTTATTGAAAAGTTTCATAAATTGTTTCAAGAGACTTTTTAACAAACCACTTGGGAGCAAAGCAGGTACGTAATTTGTAAAATCAAAATTATATATTAAAAAATATAAAAATTTTTGGCGTGCCACGGAATTTTAGTAATTAGTTTAGTTTATGTATTTTATAGGATGAAAAATGTTTTAGGACTAGAGGCGACTCAAACTGGAACTTCTAAAGTAAAAAAAAATCGATCTACACTCAATAGTATTTAGATTTTCAATCCGAGTACCGTTAGTTTTCAGTTTTATACTGCATTATACAACCTGATTTTGACAATTTTAGCGCATATATTAAGCATAACGCTGAATGAGTTATCCTTCGTTGAAAAATCTTAGTGCCGTGATCACTGATGGAAACATAATGAAGCGTTGCGGTTTTAGAACATGCAGATTAAATTAATTAACACGCCTTAGGGTCCTCTTGCAAAAACGACAGGAAGAAAAAACGTTTTGGGTCGGGATAAGAAGAAAAAATTCTCCCACCGTGTTGAGCGGCGTGTTTTTTAGATTTAAGTGATGGCTTCCAGATCAGTAAATGCAAGTTTAATTAAAACTTTATTTGTATCAGGAAAATTTATGATTTATAGTAAAATGAAAAGTGAGTAATTATGAAAGGCTCAATAGTTTTGTGCAAAAAAATTCTTGTCAATGATGGATGAGTTCAAGTTTATTTTGCTGATTGAAAATTCTAATTAAATTAGATTAGTATGCAAAAAGGCATAAAACAAAGAACAATTAAGAATTGATCAAGTCATGAAGCAATTTAAGATACGAAAGGTATAACAAAATAAGACAGGTTCGAAACATAATAAAAATAGCAGCGTGGATATAATTCATCCAAGCTCGGTGCTATTGTCAGTTTTGAATGTCACACAAATTGATACTCTCAACACATTACGTTCAATTTAGTATTACTAAATTTGACGGATTTTGGAACAATTTTATAAAACAGTTCAACTTGAGCCATTTACACCAACCGAATCCGGATCAATCTGAATCCGGTAGAAACTGTCTAACGTAAATTCGGGTGCATTGAAACGGAACGTTCCAGATTTAGCCAGTGTGAAAGGTTTTAAGACAAGCTATTTCTTATGGAAGAGGCTTTTCCGAATCTTCGTTAGTCGGTTTCTACTGGATTCGGATTGATCCGGGTTCTGGAGTGAAGCGGACATATGTGCGCACTTCATTCCCAGCGCGAATTCCAATTTCATATAAATAGTGTGGAACATACATGCTATCAAGACTGAAAGAATACGAGTATCAACTTCGAGTGGCACGACCAAGTATCAAATGATTAAATTTATACACTTCTGTGAAGTGTGGTTCCTGCCAAAATCAGTAGCCAGAGTAGCCGCCATTGTTGGAGATCACCGCTGCCACACGCCTCGGCATTGATTCAAAGAGACTTTGGATGTGTTCTTGGGGTACAGCAGACCAAGCAGCTTCCACACGTTGCCAAAGTTGATCTGGTGTGGCAGCTGGGGATGTATTCTGGGTCAATCGTTGAGCAACCATGGACCACATGTTTTCTATCGGCGAAAGATCCGGAGAGCGAGCTGGCCAGGGAAGCAAATCAATCTGGCGATTGACGAAGAACCCTTGGACAATGCGTGCCACGTGTGGTCGCGCATTATCCTGTTGAAATATGGCTGTGGGCAAGCCCTGAAGGTAAGGAAGGACAACTGGCTCCAACACCTCGGAGATGTAGCGCTGGCTGTTTAAATTACCGGCAATGCGTACTAGAGGAGTGCGAGAGTGATATCCAATACCGCCCCATACCATAATACCCGGTGCAGGACCAGTGTGGCGGTGCATAACGCAGCTGTTCAGCATCCTCTCTCCACGGTGTCTCCAGACTCGAATCCGAACATCGTGGTGTTGCAGACAGAAGCGTGACTCGTCAGTAAAGACAATTTCATTCCATTCTGCCGTCCACATCCTTCTTTCATCGCACCATTGGCGGCGGAAACGTCTGTGGTTCTGCGTCAAGGGTAGACGAAGCAATGGACGTCTTGCGGACAGACCATTCTGATGTAAGCGGCGTCGAATGGTACGCGCAGACACTGGATGATGCGGTACAGACTGAATGTGCTGTGCTATGGTTCGTGATGTGGCTGAGCGATCCGTCACTGCCATACGCACAATATGCCTGTCATCACGTGAAGTGGTGCACTGAGGTGGATGCGATCGAACACGTCGGTCCGTCGTACCCTCCTGCTTCCAACGATCACATATCCGCATTACAGTTGTTTGGTTTCGTCCAACACGACTACCGATTTCCCTGAAAGATAATCCACAATCTCGGTAGGCCACTATCCTTCCTCTGTCGAACTCGGATACTTGATCAAAAGATGATCGCGGTTTTCTACGAGGCATAATTGATCGTTTTTTTGAAAAAACCACAAGAAAAACACAATTGCCGTACTTGAAATCGTCGAAATCTCCAAGCCTTAAATAGCGCTTTGAAGTGGCGCCACAGGCGCGCGTGATGTGCGTCTGCGCTGAAATTCTAATCATTTGCATATCTCACCTCCACTAATGCATGTTGTAAATTTCATATTATTTGCATGCTTCCTTCAGGGTGTTGCATTTACGGTGGCCAGCAGTGTATATAATATTTGCAGGGTGAGTCTAAATTGTTTTTACAAAATAAGAGGGGTGATAGTACCCATCCAGACGAGCAATAATTACCATGGAACATAGGGTCGCATTCCACTCTGAGAGGCAGAAAAGAGTAAAGTCGAAACGCGTCGAGCATGAACAAGTTATCGCCTCTGACGTCGTTTTGTACCACGATCCGGCACTTCTTGAATGCCACATATCCCGTACGATGGATCGGAAGTGGCGGACCTGTGGCTTGGACTCCTCGCTCACCGGACCTCAACCCACTGGACTTTTTCTTCTGGGGCACATGAAATCTTTAGTGTACCAGACGCCTGTGGACTCGGCTGAAGATCTCGTAGCGAGAATCAGTGTTACCGCAGACAAAATTAACACAACACCAGGAATCTTTGAGAGGGTGCGCCAGTCATTTCTCCACCGGTGTGAACTGTGCAACGACAAGCGTGGCCGCCACTTTGAGCACTTGCTGTGAGTTTTTCTCTGATCAATAAATCAGATTATGCAACTTTTGGTATCGTTCATTCGCTTTCCCAACACTGTTGGAAGTTCATGTTGAAATTCTAATTTTACTCTTTTCTGCCTCTCAGAGTGGAATGCGACCCTATGTTCCATGGCAATTATTGCCCATCTGGATGAGTACTATCACCCCTCTTATTTTGTAAAAACAATTTAGACTCACCCTGTATATCACATATACATAACCAGTAAAAATATTTTACAGCAGGTAAAAAAATTAAAGTTCTAGACACATCTTTTGAAAATAAACGCCTCAATTGATCCGTTGGTGGAAGGTTTGGATTATATATTGTTCACTGCCTTTCTATTTTTAGATGCAGTTCACCTAAATTTCTTCTGCATTTAGCCTGTGTATTAATAGTGTTGACATATTGTGCTTTTTCTCTATTTGTTATAAAAGGTTTTTTTGTGAAAATATATACGAACTATCGAAGAAAAAATACGTCTGGTGAGAATTATGATTTAATGCCGATTTGGCGTTGTTTGGCGTTAATTTTAAAAACAAGTTTTCAATACGCTGAAATCGTATTCGATAACATTGCATTTTTGTATGTTTTAGAATTAGTGCTTGCACATATGATCCATTTACACTAATATTGACACCAGGACCGCAAAGGAAAGTTGGTACAATTTTAGATAAGGTAAATAAATAGAAAGTGATGTGAATGCTCTCAAGCTGATACAGTGCGACTGCGATGAGAAAGCAGTCGATTTTCGAATAGGCGCGTAAGGTCGTTAGGAGGGCTGCCATATGCAAAAGCATGCATAGCGATTGCCGTGGGTGGTTTCCCCCGCCAACTCCTTATCACTGTTATCGCCTACGGCACCGAATGATAAACTTATAACCAGAATCCGCACTAAAGACGCCAATTGTGGTAGCGCTTTGTTAACGTTCCAACCTATCATCTTATTTAAAGAATAGACTCGTCCAAAACCATGTGGCTCGACTGCCTTCTCACGGGACAATTCGATTAATATTTTTCAATAGGTATATGTACTAGTTCTGTGTTAAAATCATTATGCGCTAGGTGCGATATTTTGGTATTGCATAAATATGTATTTATTTACGATTGGTAACTATTTTTACAAATCTTACACAAGTATCAATTTAAATTTAATTTGATCCTTTGAAACACGACTGATTGGATAGACAAAAACTTTTAGTATCTGCTTGCCGGATTTTCGATATTGCCGTGACGTGGAAGTTTGCAATGGGGTGCCAGCTCAGGTGTTTACCTCGTCATCTAACAATGATTCAAAATTGCGAGGTGTCCTCAGATCTTTCCCTTCGGGATCGATCCAAGACCGTCACCAATAGTTGTGTTGCTCCCGTGCGTCGTTAAATACCTATCTGCCGGATTTTCAATTTGTCTATGGGTGCTGTAGTTACTGAAATGGTTGCTTGGGGCGCGGTAAGTCGACCCTCGTTCCTCGTTGCAAGCGAACTAGTAAATGTAAAAGACGCTGAATTAAACTTTTGGTGACAATTCCATTCTGTTGACACTACACATGGGCTTTTCAATCTTTATTTTGACCATCTTTCCCTAAAAGTCCTTTGCGTCTGCCAACGACGATAAGTATTACAAAACATTTTAAAACAAGACAGGTGTAAGAAAACGAGTCAGGTGAAAAGCGTAAGTTAATAATTTATTTGTAATGAAAACAATAAATATGATTTTACAATTCCATACCTGAAAACTTTATTTTAAGTTTTAGTTAGAAATTTAATTTTTGTTGATATTTTGTGAGATTTAAATTTTTGTATAGTGAGATCATTCATGACTTTGGATTCAAGAGTCCGCTGTTTCTTTTTAAATTGATGTCTTCTATATAGCTAATTTTACAAAGTCATTTCATTCTAAAATATTAGTTTAAAGATTTGGAGATTGCAAAAGTAATTATACAACGCATTTATATGATAAATATGTTCATGTTCAACTTTTCTCTAAGTATCAACAATAAAATAGGGTTGGAAATTATATAGCCCTTTCTTGGCAAAGTGAAACTCGGGCTGTAACAAGGAATTGTCAAATTTGGATAGCCACTACTAGTTTATTGCCAATCCAATTAGCCTTGATTTGAAAAATCTGATACTTCATATTCTGAATTACTACTCTTCAAATGCTTCTAACATCTCCAAACAGTAAGATTTAAGAAAATCTAGCGTGTGGTAAGCGTTGCATAGCTAAAAATTTCAAATAGTGATTATTCAACTACAAAATTTTCCACGAACTGGACAACAATCAAACGGAATTTGCTTTAGAAACATGCCGTAAATAAGCAAAATAGTTTTTCAAGAATACAAATTCATTATTTAATACAGTTAAAAATGAAATGCTTCATAAAAGCCATTTTACCACATAAAACATTATCAATTTATGGCAGCAGCTATCTTCAAGAGCAAATCACTTCCCAATCTCATGCGAGCATTGAGTAAAAACATAAGACAAATTAAAGTTTTGGAATAAATTCGTAACTCATGTGTTCATAAAACATGCTTCCATTATAAGTTGATATCTAAATCACCCATTAAAGCTAGTTATAATGTTAGTAAATAACCGACTTTTAAATGTTTCATTACAAAACAAGTCACATTTGAGAATCGTCTGATTTTGAGAATCATTGATATTTCAAAACTGAAATGAGTGTTGAAATCGGTCAAATATATTATAAAAGCTTTTTCGCAAGATTACAATCAAGTACTAAAAAGATCATGGAAATATGTCGTAAAGTGAAATCCTATTGAGAACGAGTAAATGACAATTGTGGAGTTTAAATTTCCATTAATTTAACTAGTCACTGTTTAGTCACATAATAAGAGAATATTATAAATCGTCGTTTTACTAACAAAACCTCGTATAAGACTTAACATAAAAATTTTCAGGAGCGATAAAAAAACATACCAAATTGTAGACCAGTTATGATAAACAAGTTCAATACTCCTATAGAGGGTCTTATAACTGATTATGAGCTCTTGAAACTATTTTATTAGCATATCTATAACCAAATAATGTTAACATCTTATAAACCAAGACTGGACTTACGAGGTTTTGATAGTAAAACAACGAAATATAAAACATCAAAATAGCAGTACAACGTAATGAAATTAAAATATGATTAAAGCTATAAGAAATAAAATTTCATGAAAAACTCACCATTTGATGACGGGGGAATCTTAAATTTTGTCTTTAATAGAGGACTGATAAAGATGACAAAAAGATTAATCACCATATTTCTATGTTTTGGCATATTTTCTTCCCTTTGCATATCTTCGATTGACAATATTCTGAATTATTCATGATAAATCCACCACAAAGTATTTGAAATCAACAGCAACTTTGAAAATCAGAACATCGATTGAAGACAAATTTTGTCATTTGCTGTCTCGAGATTTGAATTTCGCACGTCATGTGATGTCACCAGACCACTAGTACAGTAGATCAAAGTTTGACTTCCGATCGCCTTACATTTTAATTTTCGTCTAAAATCGCGTGACTTGTTTTTGGTTTTTAGAGTTTGGGAAAAATCAACTGCCACTGATTTCATCGACAGTTGACAATTTGTTGTGTTTAAAATGAATAATACACAACGCATTTTTTGTCTAAAAACCAGCGAAGCAAAATTAAGCTTATAGTATAGATTTTTGGATCCAGGGATACGGGGAGAAGCATTTTGGATTTTAATATGAAACTACCCCAATCATGTGATCTAGAAAGAAAAAAACTCCCCAGTCCATTCGATACATCAAGCTGATAAAGGAATTAAAAGACATAAGTATGTGACGCGATAAAATTAGGTAGCTTATAGGTTCTTGGGATACTCATAGCCGAGTGTATAAATAAACTAACAAATTGTTTTTGAAACATTTGAGTGATGAAAACAATTAAACTGAATTGACAAAATGAACTGTTTCCTTCTAAACTCTACAAAAATAAGGTATGAAATGTCCCGATCAGAATTGAGTGATGCCTTTACTTATTGGGGATTTGTTCAAATCATTGGTTAATTGTAATGAGGTAGTTAACTAACATCACACTGGAGCAACATAACGGGCTATTTAATTGTAATAAAGTGTCAGCCGCTTTATAATTTTTATTCCAAGGTACTAAATAAAATAATAGAGAAAGACAATGTTATGTATATTATTGTGTTGCATAAAATTATTCATTGCATGATAATCGTAAGATTTTAAATATATTTATTAAAAAAAGAGTTATTAAAATTCAATTTTCTAAGACAGCAAAAAACCCATTATGAACAATAGGTGGGTAGTTGAACTAACGTCGCACTGGAACAACACAACGGGCTATTAACAACGGTCCGGGTAGGTAATTAATTGAAGTCACCCTGGAGCAACTAACCGGCTATTAGCGGCTGTCCGCATCAATCCCGAAGGGAAATATCCAAGGACTTATGAACGATGGTCAGGTGACGAGGTCAACACTTGAGCTGGCACCCAACTCTCTTGACTTCCACACCACGCCAGCAAGAGGACATTTGAGGCCACGACAGATTTAAGATGCACGAACCTCCCAGGTACATGGGGTTCCTTGGTTGGTTCAAGTTTCGAACTCGCAACTTTCCAATTGCTAATCCGCTACTTTTCCATCCGAGCTACCCGCTGCCCCTTTAAACCATAGGAAACGAAACAAACAAAAAACTTTAGTACCAAAAGAATATTAAAACATTTTTTTGCATTCTTAATCTTATAGTTTCAGGTAGGTAGGTATTTTAATTAAGGCCGCACTGGAGCAACACAATGGGCTATTAGTGACGGTCCCAGGATCAAATCCGAAGGGAAAGATCCGAGGACAACACCACGTAATTTTGAACCATGGTCAAATGACGATTTATGGTTTCAGGACTCAGATCTTAAATTTTTTCTAAAATACTCCATTTTATTTCATCGTGAACCGTGGAGGGGATGATAAAAATCTGATCGTCTTGATTATTTGATTCCTGATTATATTGCAGATCGAAACACTCCACAAACTATAGTTCAATACATTTTCAAAATCAAATGAATCACATGTTCTATATTTCTACAATGAAAAAAAATTCATTTCCCGAAATTTAATTTTTGCACATCGGTACAAACTACATGATAATCAATTCGTTGAACATAATTAATGCTTTCCATCGAATTCTTATGCTATTCGTCTTTTAGGCGGCCGACCTCTTTAAGATATACAATAGTTCTTTAATCATGTGGTATCAGATATACTATGATTAAAATGTATCAGAGTACGTTCGGAGTGACAACACTGATGAGTTTCACACCTTTGTATCAAACCTGTATCTTTGTATTGCACTCTTAGGAGAATAATGTCTCAACTCAAAATATGCACGCCTTGAGTTGAGGACAGTCTGGAGACATCTAAAAGAAAACTAACATGAAGTAAAGCCGCAAATCTGTTTTATACTCAAATAATACAACTCTGAATAGCAATAGCTACTTAACAATCCAACACAATGTGATGTTCGTTTTCTTTCGTATTAACTTGTATTTTTATGCTTTTAAAGTGTTTTTCTAGAGGTTATAAATTCCTGAAAGTTTTGAGCTTAAACAACAGTCCTCGTCTCGGGTGAGTAAAACTTACAAAGTATCTTCACTAGTTTTAACTATATCATCACATCTACAAAACACTCCTAGACTCTACGAATATCTCTTTTGTATTGTCGAACAGTTCTAAAACAGATCAGATAGAAATGTTAGATGTTGACAACTAACGTTCATCTAGAGATATAATTCTTTAAATTACAAACAGTAAACTAAAGTATGGGACCAGCATCGTTTATTAATTGACAAAGCAACCTTCATAAACCTACATCATTTATCAAGACATCCGAAATAAGCGTATCAATCGTAGCGCACGTCCTGTTAAATGTGTTAATGCAAGTTGTAAATTTCAGAAATTAGCTTTGAAAAGTAAAAAAAAACAATCTTGGATAAGAATTACAATTAGACGTAATTTACATTATTTCTGATTACTGTTGATTCAAGATTTTATTTAGTCTTAGCATGCGCTAAATTATATAGAATTATAGAGCAACGAGGATTTAGATTTTACAGAAAGTAAACAGCAGCTTTAACTGATTTAAAGTTCTACAGGTAGGTCGCACTGGAGCAACACAACCGGCTATTAGCGACGGTTCGGGATCAATCCCGTAAAGTTCTACAGGAAATAAAGGTCAATGAGGTCTTCATTTGTTGTGTTTTCTGCTTTCTATCTTGGTGTTATTGGTTATTGTGATTCAGCAGTTTCAAAAACTGCTTTGCCTTTTCTACGTATTCTGTATGTGTTTATTGCGAGTGAATTTTAAATAGCAAAAAACTAAAAGTTGGTCCAATTTGAAGGATCAAAAAGAGTCACTGATCATATTTATAGCACGTCATTGATTATTGCTGTTTCATGATCTTCGGGTGAAGGTCACGTGGTATTGAAAGACAAATTCTAATGCAGGACTAATTGAAGAGCCCCTGTGATGGGAAGCTCGCTCTTCGATAGCCAAGACCCAGCTCGATTCCCAAACCCACGTGACGTATACTTCTGAGATCTTACGACATCGACTCAACCCACACTCTTTTTTCTATTTCATTAGATGATTGATGTCATATTTAGTAAAATCAGGAAAATATATCTCCTCATTCAAATGGACCAAATCTATATGTTAGTTCTTCTAATAGACCCCTCCAGCAGATCAAGTTGCTCTGAGATCGACTTAAGAGTTAAATATAATCACTTTTTCAATAAATAACATAAGCCAGTTTAACAAATTGTTATTATTTTCATTTATTAGTAATAAAATAATTCAATAAAAATGAATGACCCACTACAGATATTGCTGCAGGCCCACAAGAGGAGCACGATTTCTTAGGGAAGTTGACACCAAACTACTTTTTGATCCACCGTCTCCTAAGCGATGTTCGGGGAACTGTTTTGTCTGCTATATATATATATATATATATATATATATATATATATATATATACATGTATATATGTATACATGTATATATGTATACATATATATATACATGTATACATGTATATATGTATACATACATATATACATATACATATATATATACATATATATATATACATAGATGGGGGGGTGCTGGTTTGTGGGCAAGTAATGATGAAACTTTTAAAAAATAACTAAATTTAATGATAAGATTTATGAATATTTACAATGAATTTGGTTTAGACAATTAAAGTTAAGTGCACAGCACAGACATCATAAACTCCATCGTCGCTCGTCGCCCGTCAACATTACACAGTCTAACGCTACGTCCGTCTTGTACCTTCGTCGTCTTCCTTCTGTGTCGCTTTTGACTGCGTTCCTCCAATGCGCGGAATGGCTGCGCAGTGGTCGGAGATGACATCAGCGCAGAGGTGCCCTCTAGTGGCAGTCTGGGCACCACAGATATATACATATATATATATACATATATATATACATATATATATACATATATATATACATATATATATACATATATATATACATATATATATACATATATATATACATATATATATACATATATATATATACATATATATATACATATATATATAATATATATATAGCCATTATATCATATTTATACATTATTTGCTAGTAAAGTTATGGGAGAGAGATTTTTTATTGGTCATGAATTTGTACATATTTGTTTTAATATTATTTTGCCAAGTGGCATCACAAGTTTGATTTGTTGCTGTACGATCCTCTTTGCTATACGAGGGCTAATTAAACAGATACCTACTGTTTTAAAGTGGATCCCGAGCAAAGCCTGTTGAACAGAGAACAAGAGTTAACCACTCGGCTAACAGGTTGATGGCATTATAGCTGACAGTATTGGTTTTGTGTCTTTCTCAAGTGTACCAGAAATAATTAGTCGTATTTACCCCCAAATATGACGAGCATCATTTCAAGACTGCCTTGCAATGAAGGCGTTAGGGTTTAGAATGTAAAATATGTACCGAGGTATTTTGAAAGATGGGAGATTCTCGAATTTTATTCACTTGTACTCTACACAATCAGTATTGCTTATGAAAGAAAGGAAACTAGAATTTTGAATCATTTTTAAAATAAATATATTAAAGGAAAAATATACTTGTTACAATTCTGCAAAAATAAAAGTATAAATGTATCAGCATTTAAGACAATGTTTACTATCAAAGATACCAATTTCAATCTTTAAAGAACTGACGCGGGAACCATGGGGGCTATGAACAAATCAATTCTATGTTGTGAGATCAAGCTAAATGTAGGTGGAGGTAGTGTTTTTTTGTCACAGAACATGCTTCTTATGAATTCTGAATTGGTATATGATAGTTAATAGGTCAATACCAATTAGATTACATGCCAAATGTCGACAAAACTGCTATAAACTGCCTTTTAAGGTAACCTGGATAGGTATGCTAGAATAATTAGGTAGGTCGGTAGGTCGGTATTTAATTAATTTAGCACTGGAGCAACACAATGGGCTATTTGCGACGGTCAGGTATCAAACACGAAGGGAAAAAACCGAGGACAACACCACGTAAGTTTGAACCACGGTCAGATGACGAGAGAATATTTAGGTAAGATGAAGTTAAATTTCCGTTTTACATCTGGTTTGTTTTCACTAAAATTTGGTCTCATAGGCAAAGCTTTTTTTAAGCAAAAATAAAACTGGATGTTCCACAAATTTACGTAATCTTTACAACCAAGTTCCATGATCAAGACATCTTTGTAAAAGGGCACTTAGGACCAAATTTATTCAAAAGACAAAATGAAGGGCAGAAGCTTGAGCCTCTAATCTTCACGCCTCTGATATCTGGCCAAAGTTCAGCAAATCAAAGCGGAAAAATATTCATCAATAAGCAATTTGTGAAGATCGTCAGACAATTAATATGATTTCTGAAATGAATAAAATTTGTAAATTCAGAGGAGAATGTACGAAGAATGCTAAGAAAATATATGAGTAGCAGTGATTGAATCCTTCATCAAAACAACGAAACTGGTCGCATCGTCTTCAGCCTCTAATAGTTTTTAGCCTCTGCAATACCACCATAACTAAAAAAATAAAGTTTTATCTATAAAAAGACTTCTAATACATATTTTTGCGCATGATGACAAACTAATAAAACTGCCCACTACTGGAGAAAGATAGAATCTACCGTTATGTCAGAGAATAATAGGCTAAAATATGTCTTGTTTTATGAGAGCGATTTCCACTGTAAAAACAAACAAACCAGACGGAAACGAAGAGTTACTTCTGTTACCCAAATGCTCTAGCATAATACATATCGATATTACCTTAAAATGTAGTTTATCGCCTTGTTGCGTTTAATGTAATTAGCGTTGACCAATCAACTTGATATGAGGATTCGGAATTTTTATTATCGAAGTGTTGAAATCGCACTCGAAAAACAAGCCCAATGTCGTCATGTTCGGAATACGTACAGGAAACACGTTTCGCCGTAGAAATACTACCACCACCTACATTTAGCTCAACAGAAAAACCTCATACAATAAACTAGAGGACAACAAAACTGAACTGTTGCTCCATTACTTGCTTTACTCTAATAGCTTTTGAATATAAATAATTAATTGATCACTAAAATTTAAAAACCATTGAAGACAGGCCGATGGGTTTTACTTAATCCAGTGCTAAGCTCTGATAGATTGATGGACGCTTGCATATCACTACCATTAACCAGAGTGAAAATAAGTCAACTACATGAAAAGAGAGAGAGAGAGAGGATCTGTCTGGTCTGTTCTCAATACAAATCTTACACCGTTTGATCAATCTACACCAAATTTGTAGATCGGTCAAAAAGCGTAGATTTGTAGCGAAATTTGGTACACTTATTCTTTGGAACCCTACGGGTAACATAGGCTACATATTAGCCCCCGTTCTATTTATCTTGGGTGTGCAGAGGGGTGTAACGTCCCGTCATCCTGGACAGCACTTGCTAGGGGACGCTCTCTCCCGATCTGGCTGCGCAGATGACGTCAGAGTTAACATCTGCAGGAATCGCCTCTTAAGATGACCTTGGAGTTTATTTTAGAATCTTAGAGTATGGTTCAATAGCAGATGGGTGCTGTTGCGTTGAAAATTGTTCAGTATCATCGTTTATGTATCCCGTCTGTAAATTCTTAAACTGTAGCTTTGCTATTGGAATGTAAATTTTTATGATAATATAAGATTATTTTTATAGAAAGTGGTCTTATTTTTATCGTCGATATGGTACAGGGGGCTATAGACAATTCGAAGTCCTCATAGGAATAACATTGCGTATTTATATGTCAATGTCAGACCGATTGACACTAAATTTGGTACATTCATCCTGTAGAATTCCGCGGGTCACATAGGCTATATATTAACCCCGTTCTATTTGTCCTGGGTCTGCAGGGGGCTAGAAACAATTCGAAATATCCATAGGAATAGTATGAGTATATTACGATGAATTATAAACAATTCAACCCGAGCAACGCCGGGTAATTCAGCTAGTAGTTTATATTTCCACAGCCCAAACAAATCTGGAAAAGAAAAAGAAATGGAGATTTCCGGTTTTGAATATTCAGAGTTGAAAAGCAAACCCGATTACTTGATGACACTGACAGTTAAGTTACGAAACAAATTTCGTGTCTAGCAACAACGGATCAAAGTGATTATTCCGAAAAAAGGGAAGGAAAATATATGCAACTTTATTTATTGCCTCAGAGAATTAACGAGTTTAAGTGATTTATACGTCTGTCACGACTTTCCCCTCTTTCCTTAAAGTTTAAAGAAAATATATTAATTCTCAAATCTCTTTTCCACCTTGAGCAAAAATTCTTCTGCCATGACAATAACTGAACGAATAATTAAACTTCGGACCATTTCTTTATGAGTTAAAAAGCTGCGTTGTATTTAATTGAAGATAATCAATATCACTTATGATGGAGTTTAATTTTTATTTTTGTGCTTCCTTGAAGAGAAGGCAGTTAATTTTCAACCGACAGGAACATAAGTCGCCAGGGCTATATATTTTAGTCACTCTTGAAGCGTTGCTGCTGCTTAAGGGAAAAAATGTGCTTAAAAATGTAATATTTAAAAATTTAAGGAAATGCTCGGAGAAGTTTATGCACGATCTTTACGTGTTAATAGGGTTGATGTAAAGAGTTATTTTCCTTATTTTTCTCAAATGAATCATGTAACTAGTACACGCAACCATTATTTAAAAGAAGCTGGTTGAGAAAATACTTAATAAAAATAATGTTAAGGAACTATGATTTACTCAGTTTTATTTAAACAGGAATGAACAACGGGATAAGAGATAAATTCCGTATTAAGTGTAACCGAAGGAATAATTTTTTTATTAATGCTTGAATAAAGATATATTAGGAAATAATTTCGCCACATATACTATCGTAAAGCTCAATTAAACGTCCAATCACGCTTTTAAGCATTTCGTGAGATCAAAAATAGTTTAATCACTTTTAATTGTTCACTATTTTACAGAGAAAATGTAGTTTTGATTTTTATTTCTTTCTGAAAAAAATTCTATGAAGTTAATAAAATGGTAACAAAACTGATATATATATATATATATATATATATATATATACGTAAGTTTCTAGAAAACATAATTTGACAGGTGACCAATTAAAAATTTGTCTTTGCAATTTGAATAGAAATAAGGAATCATTTCTTCGAAGAATTTTAAAAAGAACTTCCTAGTGAAATGTTAAACGCAGTTAAAATTATCAATAGCTAATATTAAAAATTGTATTGAAATTGGAACAAGAAATTGACAAAATAGCTTATAGGTAACATCAAAACTACCATAATGAAGAAAGCCCAATAAACGTGTCAATTCAAATATTCATAAATTAATTTGCTTTTAAATTCACGCATAAAACTACTTAAATTTTAAATCAAAATTCCACTAAAAGTTAAAATTGATACATCAAATTCCCTTTTAAAGCTTATGAAAAGGATCTAAATTTTTTTAAGTAAGGGTTAATTTATTTCTATGCTTAACCCCGAAATGCAGAAAATAGAATATAAGTAATAAATACTTTTTCTAAGATTTTAAAAGTAAGCTGATTTCACACACATTCTAAAAACCAGAAATAGATTGTACTAATCAATCTCACAGAAACGATGTTATTTTCTAGGTAATACATTAGATTAATGCATGAAAGATTTTTAAGCTTCGTGAAACAATTTCAAAGAGCATGTATCAGTTGGTCACAGTAGAACCAAATAATTTGGCAATTAAATATATACAAATACACAAAATTAAACAATAGATCAAATAGCATATTCATAAATGTTCCCATTGCCCGAGCCTTAAAGGAAAGGATATCACTACCACTCTCTAATACGCTTTTAATATTAAACAGAAAAACTCGAATGTTGAGTTTTGGCATCATGAAATTTGTACAGCTTATTCTATCTGGAAATTCAAGGTCAACAGAGTTATTTTCAGCTTGCTACGTCGTTCCCTTAGAATCATATGAGTAAAATGTTTATTAAACATTTCGCAAGAAGAAACCTATTTTTGATCAAACTCGAATCAACACAAAACGTCAAAAGCCATCACGAACCTGTACAATCGAAAAAGGAAAGAACAAACATGTGAAGCGGGCAAAACTCAAAAAGCTGTTTGACGACACAACGAAACTGCTGAGGAAACAGGTGTAACTTGGTTTGTCTGAAGCAACAAAAACTATCGGTTAAAGCCAGGTAGTAAAGCTAGCATAAAATAAGATTCATTTCAGAATATAATTTTAAAATGGTATTCCACAGATTGAAATAAAATTCACAACTATCCGGATACACATCCATTTTTAAATGAATACCACTGATGTACAGTTTCCGAAGCAGTTTAGTTATACTAAAAAGTTGCAATTATCGTCAATGGATATTTAAATCAGACCTGATTAGTTTTACTGCACTTGAATGATTGATTTATCATTGAGTTGGAGGTTAAAACAATTAATTATGTTTTACAGAATTCAGCGACATTATTTTCACGATTATATCACTGATAAGAACGGAAACCAGTTGTGTGTAACGACCGTTGTTTTTCTAATACGTGGGTTAATTAGCGCACGTCGCAGCTGAGATTAAGTGATTGCGAAACTTGTGAAGAGGGGTAACACCTGCGTTTGACGTTGTTGACATAATTGTGACAGCATCGTAGCTGTTACACTAGACATTTCCCAGCACACAGAAAACAGGTGTGACAATCATTCAACAGGTGTCAAAGCTCATTCATGTATCCACAAAAGGACTGTCATAACATGTGACGCTAAAATGTTTAAGGAAGAAACGCAGTAAAAACATAACGTCGAGCGAAATATAAAGAACTAGAACTTTCTCCCTTCTTTTCCTGTATTTATTCATGGTTGAAATATGTCAAAATCTTAACACGGTAAAGATTATATCCAACCCTTATAAGGAAAAACAAGAGTCTAAAAATGCAAAGAAAGAGTTACTTAGCAAGTTCAAAATTTAGTGACTGAAAGCATTTAATGTGCTAGCTCTTAATCCTTTCTTCACTGTGTATTAAACCTTGGCTCACATGAACAAAATTTGTGGGCTGTAAAACATTTATTTGATAAATTTTGATTACTTATGAGAGGCATTTTTTATCAAGTTAAATGCAGGGGGCCGTAGTGTTTCTGGGATGGAACGTGTTTCCTCTACACATTCCGAACGTGACGTCACTTGATTTGTTTTTTGAAAACGATTTCAGAATTTCGCCAATAAAAATTCCAAAGAATGAATTCTGAATTGATATCTGATAGTTGATTGATCAAAGTGAATTAGATTAAATGCCAAACGTCACAATGGTGATAAAGTACATTTTAAGTTAATGGCGATGTGTATTATGCGAGAGCATTTGGGTAGCGGAAATAAAATCTTCACATTTCATCTTGTTTGTGAAGAGACTGAAAATCTCATTAAATTACTGTACCATCCTAAGTATAGAGAGTGGTTCCTGAAAGGGAACTCTTGCGATATCTACCATCACATCGAGAGATCAGACACTGACATTGAGTTTGCAATGTTCTTGACCAGGCTTGTCATGCACATAAAAAGAAAGTGATACAAATTGGAAATTCAACTGTTCACTGTGGACCATCCATCAAAGTGTGTCCCCATAATTGCAAGCCCCCATTTGGTGTTTTTTAGAAGCACAATCAAGCTTCCTAGGTGTGCATGTTCATAATCACGTCCGCCAGTCACAGACTTAGTGAGACATTTGAAAGGCAGGGCAACTTTGTATACCAAAAAGTACTTAATGATAGAGGTAGGCAATACTGCTTTTTATACTACTGTATTCTAAATTAATTTTTGTAATGGTTGATAAGTTCACCATATGCTTATAAAAAGCCGTATACCTTATTTCAAAAAGAAAATTAAAGAGTTTAATGTTGAGAGACAAACTGCATTCGCATGGTTTATCTCAAATAATTTATGGGAATGTCAAACGACTACTCTTCCATTTTCAAGTTTTGCCTCTAGAAAATTAAATTTATAATTAGGTAGGGGATGTGAAAAAGTTCCCGTTTTCATTTCGCCTGATTAAAATTCTGAAATCACGCCACTTGCAGTCTGTTGAACTCCTTCCCTTACGTGATCCTCACCTATGCATCACAGTTTTCGGAAATAAACAATAGTGCACGGAAAGATTTTTTTGAAGACAGAAAGAAGTCAGCATTGCATAAACAGATTTCACCATGCATTTATTTAATCTTCATTCATGAGGCAAAAGAAACGGAAGATAGTTTTGTACCCCTCTTTCCTTCCGTGAAAGTAATTTTTCACCACTAAAATCTATTTATCTTGCATACCAAAGATTCTGAGGGGACAAAATTAAATGCACGTCGAAGAGAACGGCACACTTACTTTTGAACAGAATGTTCTTAAATTACCCCTTGGTTTTTTTTTTCTTCTGGAAAAGAACAAAATCTAATCATTTCATCTTCGTTTTTCGTGTTCCATACATTGTTCCATCTGGTTCCTTTTATTCTTATTTTTTCCCCTCCCATTTGATTTTTCTGTTCTTTGTAAATAGGGCGCTCCATTTACCTCAAGGAACCGATTCGGAATTCATTAAAGGAATATTAAAGTGGGATTAGGGGGTCGCGACAGGGAAGGGGAAAGGAAATGAAAAACAATAAAACGGGATCCCTCATCTGTTTAAAAGAGGAAGAGGGGAAAAATTGAATAAACGCAACCGGTATAAAATTCTTAAAAAGAAATGCTTTCTAATGCAATCACCTGTTTCGAGTTGCGCATTTGCATACAGCTACTGGTTTGTCGGGAGTTTTGGCGACTGTATCTCCATTTCGATGTTTGACTTGGCGAAATTTGTAACTTTGTATTATTTTGTTGAACGAATAACTGATAAGAACTCGGTGAAAAATAAAAATTCGTTAATATTGTGTCGGCAATTATCGTAATGGTATAAAATACGTTAGATTGAAAAAGTGTGGATAGAAGATTTTGGATGTTTGAAAATTTGGAAAAGATTAGCATACGTGTTCCGTAATTCAAAATCTAATTTCCGAACATGTATTTTCTATTAGCTTGATTCTGTAATTTGCTAGACAAAAACGGATTTTTATAATACAAGCATTTTCATAAAGCAGTCAAAAATAATTCTTGTGCCATAATTTACTCCAGAACTATTTACATTATTTGAACAAAACATTTTAGATGAGAAACGTATAAACTGCAACGTTTACTGAGCATTTTTTAATGATAATTTTTTTACATGGTCGTAAAGAAATCGTGTTAACTCATTATAATTTGTTTTTACGACTGATCTACTTTTATAGGATTAGATTCTTAGGTGTTTTTTCTGATTTCCCCAAGCGATGCATCAATGTTGGATCAACTTCCCCTATATTAGTTGATTGGTTGGGTTTCAAGACGCAAGGATCGTTTTATAAAGCTGCGGCAAACAAAAGATCCGAACACACGCAAAAGTTTTGCTGACAGAAAGAGAAATACATCCCGGATATACAGGAATCAGACCTGCACCACCTACAACTCGCAGGTTGCTAGCGCAGTGGTCAAACCCACTAAGCCGGCCCTAGTTCTCCAGGATAACATTACAACAAAATCTGACATCTGACAGTGGTTAAAAATTACAAGTCATTCTTTGTAAGTTACATAGCGTTATAAATTTTGTTTTAAGACACTTTGTTTTCCCTTTCTTGTAAAGTAATATGAATAATAAACCATTTGAGAAACAAACAGACAACAAAGATACGATATTTTTTCAATCGAGCCTTTATACTTAAATCATTTTAACAACAATGATAAACCAAACATACTTTTAGAAGATAAGAAAAAGAAATTATTCAAAATAAGAAATTATTGAAAAATACCATGTATATAACAATAAAATATCTTTTCGGGACGAAAAAAATCATTAACCCTCTGAGCGTCACTAGATTTCCGAGTAGCGTAGAGCTGGTTTCGTCGCACAACACACGACTAAATAACCACATCTCTTGGTTGAAAGAGTTCTAGAAAATATTCTATATATTAAGCAAGAATTAAAAGTGGTAGAAGTCATGTAGGGAAGACTATGCTGCAGAACGGATATATGTATATGAACCTCTCAGATGATTAATTAAATGCTTATGTACTATTATTTAAAGAATGCTTCTGATTTTAATAGATACAGGAGGTGCCAATTTTTATCAAAAATTATTACTGTGATGAATTTGTTAATATTTTTGAAATGTCAACGTTATGAAATCTTTAACCTTCAGAAGATTTGGTATTCTGTGCATATTTGGATTCCGAACAATCTGATTTTCATATAAAGTTAATGATTTTCATATACAGTTATTTAATAATGCCTAGAACCCTTGCAAGTAACCATTCGTACTTTCTCGTTGTAATGCCCAAATATGGCAAATATGGATCAACTTCCCCTAAAAGCCAACTAAGAAAATATGATCTTGAATGTGTTTTGAGAAAAGAACCAAAATGAATAATATTTATAATCACTGAACTAGAAGCTACGAAGATAAAGCTTTACAGCGACAACTTAATGCAAAGTCACATGCATTGAGCATTGTAAGCTAACTTGGACTGATTAATTTCATTATTCCTAAAAATATCACAAGTGTATGCACAGCTTAAAATTCAACAGAATTAATCGAGAATCGCAAATTTTATTTTCCATATAGTGAAAAGCATTTTTTTGTACAAAATCAATATTTGGCTAATGTTCGAAGTACGAGTTATTGCTATTGTAAAAACCTACTTTTAACAAGAAGAAAAAAGTGTAATTATAAAAAGTTTACATAATCTTCCAATTACAAACATTCTAATTTAAAAAATCAATTAGAGGCTATAAAATTAGCAAGTGAAAAATGGAAAAGTTTTCTACAGTTGCATCCCTGCTTTTTGAAGTTATCTTCGTTTCTTTTTAACTATAAATAGCTTTAATTTCATTTCTTTATCAAAGTTCTACTTATTACTTTCTTACATTCTAAAACAAGTAGAATATTGATATCAGAATAATTTATTTTATAAATTATTTTATTATTTCCAATATTTTTCAATAATTATTTCCAATATTTTTTAATAATTATTTCCAATCTTTTAATGTTATATTTTTCAGTTTCTGTTACAATTTAATGATACCTCTCAGATTTGTAATATTTTTCGATCCATATTGTCAATGTTTAGGATACACTAAACTGATTTAAATGGTTTTTGGACGAAAAATTCGTGAAAAGATAATAGAGAAGAAAATCTTCCGCTTTTCTTCGGTTTAGAGCAGAAATTCAACTGATAATAAATTTTTACTGTACAGCTGTTTGAAGATTAACTATTAGTTTTTAAGTCAAAATTGAAGTTTATAAGCATTTTGAGTGTAATATATCTTTTAAACAGATTACAATATGACGATGCATTTCTTATCGAAACTAAGCATTTAGTATCTCCTAAAAATGTCAGTTAATGAGTTTCTGCTCTGAGCCGACGATATACATAATTTAAGAAACAGCATCATTAATTTTTCTGTTAATTTTTTTCCCGAAAAACACTTTAAATTTCCTCAGTTAATTAATTTCTAATTGCCTCCCACACATAGCAAGGCTCCTTTGGCGTAAAGATTCGAACTGATTGGCGATTAGACAGTCTTCGTAGCAACCCTTCAGCTGCTGTGTTGTTTCTTACGAAGCGTAATGGTA